>CM048744.1:679638368-682423561 GCA_026315105.1 Locusta migratoria
CACAACATACAAGTGTTGTATGTAGTCTAGCCTCTCATGAGAAGGTGAGGCATGCAATATCAAGCCGCAGTCTGTGTGACACTGTGAGCAATCACAGCATTCACATTTGTCTCATACCATTTTTGCTGGCTGGTGTAATGTATCGTGGTTAGTTGGTATAGGAAAACGTACTTGAGGAGGGGCTGCACTACTGTACAAGTTAAATTTTCCAGGAGATGGAAAAAAAGATCTGCAGCATAAACCATTTATTTATTTATGGTTATTTTAATATCAATATTTAGTGTGGTGTCAAGCACTGTGTAGTTTTGTTTTGTAATTAATAGTTTAACCACAATATTAATTTAAAAATTGATGACTTATGACCTTTCTGCAATGAACGAAAGTGTGTTGCAACAAATGAAAGCATTACTTGCAAATAATTGCCTATTTTATTGAAAAATCAGTTAATATTTCACACAGTAAAATAAAATGTGAAAATTATTATGTGAAGTAGCATTTTTCGCAACATTTGTGTTCTTTATAACAACATGAAAATACAGTACAATAAAACAAGTCAGTCTTCTTGATCATCATCTTCATTATTTGTTCCCCCTTCCGTTGGCACATATTCAGCTGGAATATACCTCTCCACTTTCAATAAATCTTGTATTATTTTTGACATTGATCGACACTTGCTTTCCAGGATACACCAACTCGATGGGAAAGTACAGGATGCTTATGGAAGCTATGGAGGAGCTGGAATTTCTCTCTGATGATACCATCGATGAATTGCTCTGTTTTTACTTGCCCAGGATAAATTGCATCATGCTGAAAATTCATCCATTTTGAATGAGAAAAAGAAACTTTTTGTTCCTTATGAATTTTTCCCACGCTTGAGTCAGAGAGGCAAGTCTTCTTAAAATAGGTAGGCCACCAGTTTTTAAAGTCTAATACAGCAAGATTATCAATAGTTTCCACTGAGTATTTACTTGATGCCTTTTTGATCATTATGGCATACTCTTCAGGTAAGTAGATCCGGTCATGACGTCTTACAAATTTGTTTTATGGTCCCAAAATCTGTATCGTTTGGATGGAAACTATGCCCACGTATAGGGAAACACTGTTTCAGCTTCCTAAATCTCCCAGTTGATACAAGTGCTAAACAAAAGCGAATCATTGGGTGATTTTTGTTTTGACAGGCACACCCATCAAAGAACTGGTGAAGCTCATTCACTTCTTTTGAGATATACTTCTCGATATAATTATACAGAAATGAGCAAACCTCATTTGCACCTTTCTTCGCTTCACCTTCATGGTACACATAAAAGTGTGACTGCTTGATTTTCATATTATGTATGCCAAAAACATTAACCCATAACTGTCTCAAATAAAAACTATCCTGAACAGGAATATTAGGTAATGGCAAAATTTGCATGTAGTCAAAAGTCAGACCACAGACACTATTTTCCTTTTCACAACGTTCAGAAATTTCTTTAATTTTACTGTAAAACTTTTTGCTCTCCTACGATGAACCATTAATTCTGCAATCACACTTCGCTTCATAGAGTCAGAAAGATGTAGACTGCGTATCATAGCTGACAGTTCTTTACATGCACTACAAACATCGACCTGTGGATGCCCAATCTGAGATTGAAATTTTCCTTGAACTATTCTAAGTAAAATTTTTACTTGATATTTAAATCAGGATACTGTTGTACAAACAACTTGTGCATGGATTTAACACCTAGTCGAGCATCTAAATAGTGCAGCACCTTTCCAGAATAGTGTGTAGTTTTCTTAGGAACAGAATCAATATAATCACTGATCTTTTGACAAATATCCCCTGAGATCACGAGGACTTTTGCCTTGATCTAGCAAGAGGCATAATCTTCGGACCCTTTTTTCTGTTACACCATGCAGACGAATAAAGGCTTTTTTACATACCTTTATTTTTGTTGTGCCTGTAATGATGAAAAAACTGTAATGATAGCTTCTTAATTTAGGAGCCTCTTCTCGCGCTCTTCTGCTCTTGACATATTGGAACTTCGATTAGCCCTTTCAGGAAGATATCTTGTTGATTCTTCTCACTGAAACTGTTCAAGTGAGCAATGATATCTATCTTCATGTCATCATCAAACAGAAAAACATTCCTTTTTGTACTTGAAAGAGTCAAAGTTATCAATTACGATAATGCTCAAAATTGCATACTATGCAGGTATATGCATTTACTTCCATACAGAAATCAAGTTCATGTGTTTTACTCACTTGCAGTCATCTCCTGTAACCATTTTTTATGGCATAGCGACCCACAGATCGATGATTTTAACATCAAAAGCAAAGGCTTACAACACATAGAACCCTTTTTAGAATGAAACGAGGCACACCTAGTAGTACTCGAAATGTGCTTTTTGCATGATCATTCTATACGAAGAACCCTGTGTTACACCATTCTCCTTACACAACAGAACTAGGACCATTCGTCATATCTTCTCCTCCAAACAACAAGTAACATTTTTATGTACAGAAAATAAAGTTTAGATCAGCGCTCCATCTAAGCTGGTTATTTGTCACATCCTCCATCGCAAAAATTGCGCAGAGCTATGAAAAACACACACACACAATAGACCAGCTTTTATCCTTTTTTAAGGTAAATAGACCTGTAATATTGTTGCTGGAGAACTATTTAAAGCCGGCCACGGTGGCCGAGGAGACTAAGGCGCTCCAGTCACGGTCTGCATGGCCACTACGGTCGGGGGTTCAAATCCCCCCTCGGGCATGGATATTTGTGCCATCCAAGTTCAAAAGTAGTTCATAAGTAGTTTGTAAGTTTAGGGACTGATGACCACGTAGTTAAGTCCCATAGACTTTACAAACATTTGAACATTTTGAACATTTGAACTATTTAAATCCAAAAACATCACGAGTTTATACATCTCCTACAACTAATCACGTCTTTACGTTTAAGAGGAAATCGCGTCAATAGATCAGACATTTAGACACGACGCAGATAAGTACAACATGCAAGAGCTTTTAAGTATCTTACCATTCGATCATTTGCATGTTAGATCGGGGTATAGAGGATGAAACAGAGATGAGAAAATAGAATATAAGCGCCTCTAGTTAGGGTAAGGTCTGTACTAACCGCAGAATCGAACAATCATCAACGATGTTTCCCAGATATAAGGCGATACAGAAGTTAACGACCACACAGCATACCTCTGAGAACCCGATAAAAACGCAATGGAGAGACAGAACACTCGCTTCGTTACTCAACTCTTATTACATATATCATCACTATTGCCGCACCACTACAAGTAGTGCAATAAGTCACTCCAGAGTACTTCGGCTGCTGGGGGTGCCCACAGTCTCTGTACCTCTTTCCAAGTTTTTGTGACTTCGGAATACTGTAGGTTCTGGAGGTGGACCGTGACGAGCAAGGATGTGGACAAAGACTGTAACTACAAGAATTGGTTAGTTCACATAAGATTTATTGACGTGATGAAATAAATACTTAACACTATTGTGCTTGTGTGGTACAGAGTTCTTCCTATTACACGTTATGAAATGTATGACTTAGGGTCATGTCGATAGAATAATGTTCCGGCTTGCAATGAGACAGACTGGTGGCTCTCTTCTGTTGACCTCTTGGATCGTAACTGTAGAAGTGCCTTGTACTGACTGGAACATTCCGTGTACTGGTGTGATGCGCCAGCATAAGTAGGCGAGCTTCCTTCTTTCTATTTGCCGGCGCGAGAAGCTCCATATGTAGTGGCGTGGCGACTTTTGTGAACCGCCAGCGTTGTACCAAACATCAACGCCACAACACATCGGGCTCCAGCTCTGCCACAGAGCAATACTTTCCACACAAGGCCTCGCTCTCACCAGTCGCAGCAGACTGCGGGAGAACAGAGTGTGTATAACGCTTCTTAAGTTGCATATATCTTACATTTCCCTCTCCAGAGACGCAGTGAACTGCACGCCCTGCTCCAGCAGCCAATGAGGTACGCTGTAAGAAATTTCTCGAACTCACGTCCAAAGAAAAAAAAATTGTCTCATAAATAATATGGTGCCATCAGAATTGACGCAACATGCTGGAAAAACAGGTCCTATTTGCACATCTTCAGAATGCATGTGTGGGTAAAAGGTCATAAACAGCCCATTATTCTCGTGGGGCGCCACGCCAGCTAGGCACAGGTCATATGAACTGAGATGAGATTCAGTGAGGGTCGTGTGAGATCCTGTTGGAAAATATTTCTTTTATTTGTGAATGTTGCAATTGTTGTTTCATCCAATTGATTAGCTTGCTTGATACATTTTGAAGATATGAATTGAGTGTTAATACAAGTTGATGAGTATAAGATCCTGTTTTGATGAGATCTCATGCTAGAAAATTAAGTGAGTTACAAGAAATATTCGAGAATAAACGGGTTAATGGGTCACCACCTACAGCCTGTGTAGTTTGGAAACTAGGAGGCAAAGTACTGCCAGAATTGAAGTTGTGAGGGCGGACCATCAGTCATGTCGGGATAGCTCAGTGGTAGAGCACTTACGCATGAAAGGCAACGGTCCCAGGTTCCCGACCCGGTTCTGACACACAATTTCAATCTGGCAGGAAGTTTCATATCAGTGAACACTCTGCTGCAGAGTGAAAATTTCATACTGGAAGATGGTAAATCGTTTGAAAGACGACACTAACGTGAAGAATGCAATGGACTGCAAGCACGACCTTTCGTAGACCAATTTCAAATAGGAATTTCAGAGCACTGGAGTGTAGCGCATAGTTTGGTTACATATGGCAGGGGCTGTAGCAAAAACGATACAGAAAGTAATGGCTACATGCAAATCATACCATACCAATAATTTCGAATAGCATTTTTGTCAGTTATTGGTCCACAGAAGCACAGAATCGAATTAAGTATGACTGTTAAAAAAGGTACCACACAAGAATCAGGGGAAAAGAATCATATTAGATTTTTCGAACATATGGACAAGAATAATCCGTTTTTTAACACATCGTACAGTAACAGGGAACTGATTTGAATATGTACAATTAAATTATGTCTTAAACCTTTATAGGAAAAATCTTTTTTTCTCAAAATTTGAAATGTAATATTTTTATTGCATTCCATTTGACTTATATAGGTGTGTAATATAATCAGAATTATTTTATGTTCGTTTAAATTGGAAGTGAAAGGAAGAAATAGGTGGTTGATGTACAGACCACTATCCAGTAGATTATATTAATACTTGTTCCATAGATCATGCATATGATACTTCCTAATGATGTGGAACATGTCAGGTTAATGAAGGATGTCTGTACAAGACATTACACATATTACATGACACTTCTTTATTTTTTTTTATTTTTTTATTTTTTATTTATTTATTTTTTTAGCCCTACTAATTTATATGTAAGAGCTCATCCAATGAGTAGAAGAAGTTGTTATTCAGAAATTCTTTTAAATTTATTTTTAAATGCTAGTTGCCTAACTGTCAGGCTTCTGATGCTGCTTAGTAGATGACCAAATACATTTGTGGCAGCATAATTTACCCCTGTCTGTGCCAAACTCAGATTTAGCCCTACGTGGTGAAAATTCACCCTTTCTCCTGGTGTTGTAGCTTGCACACTGCTGTTACTTTTGAAGTGGGTTGGATTATTGACAATAAATTTCATAAGGGAATATATAAACTGTCAAGTTACTTTGCACATACCTAAATCCTTAAATAGATGTCTGCAGGATGGTTGTGGGTGGGCTCCAGCAATTATTCTGATTACATGCTTTTCTGCAATTAATACTTGTTTACTCAATTATGAAGTACCCCAGAATATGATGCCATACGAAAACAGTAAATGAAAATAGGCATAGTATGCTATTTTACTGGGATTCTTATCGCCAAAATTTGGTATAACCCTAACAGCATACATAGCTGAACTCAAACGTTTCAGCAGACTGTCTATGTGTTGCTTCCAGTTTAATCTCTCATCAATGCACACACCTAAAAATTTTCAAAATTCTACCTTAGTTACAGACTTCTGTTCAAAGTCTATATTTATTACTGGAGTTGTACCATTTACTGTGCAGAACTGTATATACTGTGTTTTATCAAAATTTAACCAGAGTCCGTTTGCAGAAAACGGGTTAATAATTTTATGAAAAATCTTATTTACTATTACATCACTTAGTTCTTGTTTTTTGGATGAGATTACTATATTTGTATCCTCAGGAAAAAGTACTAACTTTGTATCTTTATCAATGTAGACTGGCAAGTCATTTATGTATATTAGTTTGGGCGGGAGCCTAGACTACTGTGGATGATGGTCATTTAAAAGATCACCTTCTTATATCTGGAATAGATAACTAAAAAATGGCATTTGGAATGCAAAGCTGATACAATTTATTAAATAATTCACTGAATTACAAAACTTGAAAACACAACAATATTCAAGCAATATAACATTACTAAATACTATGAAATATTACAAATTCCAGAGGTAAACTTGTTGTTTAGAATGAAACAGGTGAAAACAAGGAAGGCAAAGAGCAATGTACACTGTTTCACACTTATGGTAGGTGGACAATATATCGACCACTATCCTGGGAGAATTAGAACTTATTTTCTCTGAGGATGAGGCAAGGAAGATGCTAGCGATAAATCTAAGGAGAGCCTTGTAACGACACACCAAATAACGGCAATTGAAATGACAATTTCAAGTCGTCAAACGATACACAGATTTCGTTCCCTAGAAATAATAATTTAATGCCACGAAATTGGAATTCTGGTCCAAAAAATAATGGTGGGAATTTCCCAAGAAATTGGGATTTAATTATCTTAAAACAACAATTCCCTGTTAGCAGCAGGATCAACCAATGGTATTTTCTCTATGAGAGAATTATATGCAACTGATTTTTCACTCTGTCACTATATGTTTTACTTTTCACTTTCCATTATGAAGTATTGCTTTGATAAATATCAATACATTCGGAGTGTGAATTCACTAGACCACTAATGTGTGACAGCCATTCTCGTTCACTGTGCACACACATGACGAACAAAGTCTATACTGACTCAGATTTGCAGTGGTCTCCTCTGATACATTACAACTTTTATGTGCAGATGTGTTTTGAACCCACAAATTTGAGCAATTTTTCTCAAATCTCCAAATTCCAGGTTTGCGCACATTTAATATCTGCTGTCTACAACCAATAATATGTGAAAGTGTTCGCAGATATATATTGGTGTGTGTACCAGTCTTTATTGTGGTTACAGCGGCGCCTCAGTATATATATATATATATATATAAAGACAGTTTACTGTGGCCAAATAAAGGTGGACCACCCTGTGGCCAGCATGCAGCGGAGCACATGCTTGATTTCAATGGCTGCTTCACAACTGGATCCTCCCATCCACCACCAGCTTTTCTGGACTGCGCAGATGGGAGTTATCCCTACAATACATTCTCCGATCCTGAAATCATCCAGGCCTCAACCTACGATAACTTCCCTTTTGGCCCACTTTAGGTTATGGTTGTTGTGTTGTTGTTATGGTCTTCAGTCCGGAGACTGGTTTGATGCAGCTCTCCACCCTACTCTATCCTGAGCAAGCCTTTTCATCTCCTCATAAGAACGGCAACCCACATCCACTTGAATCTGCTTACTATACGGGTCTCTTGGTCTCCCTCTGCGATTTTTACCCCACACACTTGCCTCCAATGCTAAATTTACGATTCCTCGATGTCTAAGAATGTGTCCTACCAAGCGATCCCTCCTTTTAGCCAGGGTATGCCAAAAATTCCTTTTCTCACCAATTCTGTTCAGTACTTCTTCATTGGTTATGCGATCTACCCACCTAATCTTCAGCATTCTTCTGTAGCACCACATTTCAAAAGCCTCTATTCTCTTCCTGTCCGCACTGCTTATCGTCCATGTTTCACTCCCGTACAAGGCAACACTCCACACAAATGCCTTCAGAAAAGACTTCCTTACACTTAAATTAATGTTAGATGTTAGCAAATTTCTCTTTTTCAAAAATGCTTTTCTTCCCATTGCCATTCTGCATTTTATATCCTCTGTACTGCGACCATCACATGTTATTTTACTACCCAAGTAACAAAACTCATCTACCTCCTTCATTGTTTCGTTACCTAATCTAATTCCTTCAGCATCGCCCGATTTTCTAAGACCGCATTCCATTATTTTTGTTTTGCTCTTGTTAATGTTCATTTTATACGCTCTCTTCAACACACTGTCCATTCCATTCAACTGCTCTTCCAGGTCCTTTGCTGTCTCTGACAGAATTACAATGTCATCAGCAAAACGCAATGTTTTTATTTCTTCCCCCTGAACTTTAATCCCTATTCCAAATTTTTCCTTGCTTTTCTTCACCGCCTGCTCGATGTACAAATTGAATAACATCGGAGAAAGGCTACAACCCTGTCTTACTCCCTTCCCAACTGATGCTTCCCTTTCATGCCCTTCGAGTCTAATAACTGCGGTCTGGCTTTTGTACAAGTTATAAATAACTCTCCTTTCCCTATATTTTACCCCTGCTGACTTCAGAATTTGAAACAGCGTATTCCAGTCAACATTGTCAAATGCTTTCTCCAAATCTACAAAAGCTAAAAATGTAGGTTTGCTTTTCCTTAATCTATCTTCTAAGATAAGACGTAAAGTGAGTATTGCCTCCCTGGTTCCTACGTTCCTCCTGAATCCAAACTGATCTTCCCCAAGGTCAGCTTCTACCAGCTTTTCCATTCTCCTGTAGATAATTCGTGTTAAAATTTTGCAACCATGACTTATCAAACTAATGGTTCTGTAATTTTCACACCTGTCTGCACCTGATTTCTTTGGAATGGGGATTATTACATTTTTCTTAAAGTCTGAGGGTATTTCGCCTGTCTCATAAATCCTACACACCAGTTCAAATAGCCTTGTCATGGCTGGCTCTCCCAGAGACTTTAGTAGCTCTGAGGGTATGTCATCTACTCCTGGGGCCTTGTTCCGACCTAGGTCTTTCAAGGCTCTGTCAAATTCATCTCTCAGTATAGCATCTCCTATTTCATCTTGATCTACGTCCTCTTCCCTTCCTACCACATTGTCTGTAAGTTCATTTCCTTTGTAGAGCTGCTCTATGTACTCTTTCCACCTTTCAGCTTTCCCTTCTTTGCTGAGAACTGGCTTCCCATCTGAGTTCTTGATATTCGTAGAGTTGCTTTTCTTGTCCCCAAATGTCTCTTTTATTTTCCTGTAGGCGGTATCTACTTTTCCCCTTCTTATACATTCTTCTACAGATTTGCATTTGGCTTCTAGCCACTCCTGCTTAGCCATTTTGCACTTCCTGTCAATCTCATTTTTTAATCGTCTGTACTCCATTTTGCCTGTTTCATTTACTGCATTTTTATATTTTCTCCTTTCATCGTAGGTTATGGTAGTAACACTAAAAGTGGTCCTTTGCAATCGTCATTTGACAGCTCGAAATTTAAATGAAAATAACGGCTTAACAAGTCATCTGACACGAAAATTGAATAATCGAATTTGTAGAGGAGGAAATTCTCTACAACTTTACTCTCTTACCTATTTTTCTTACCTCGTATCGTTTGAGAGATATTGGCAAAAATAACGGAGATTTGACACCCTCCATTGAATTAACGAAAACCAGCCGTTCGGAGATGTCACATTCCTTGGCCAGAATTCTCTCTGGCAAACGCCATCTTTCGTTGCGTATTTGATGATTTTCTAATACTAACTTACACGATATCATTTCAAAGCAATGGCGTACTGAAGAATTAACAAAACCACGTCGTTTTTCGTACAATAAATGATAATCTAGTGTTTATAAATGCCATATTAATATCAGTTAACAACTGCCGTCAATAGTACGAGATTAAAGAACACCATATCTCATTGGTACCTGTAGCATGGTGGGCAATGCGTTGGACTGCTATGTTGAAGGTCAGTGGTTCGAAAGCCGCCTCTACCAATTTTTTTTCCTAAAAGGGTTTCAGACAATCTTATTAATTAAATAGAGCTATTTTCTTCAATGTTTAAAATTGTGCATATGTAAAAATGCTCCCTCTAAAATGCATGTTTGTTCTATTTTGTGAACATGCCGTGAAATACGTAACAACGAATTGAACAATGGTCTTCTAAAGCATATGCACGTAAACTGGTAGGTAGAGCCGGTCATTTCAGCCTTCAGGCTGGCTCGTAGCTCGTTCCCACCTTGCGCCAGACTCGCAGCCACAGGGGTGCAATGGGGCACTGCGGCTCAGCCGCGGCCAAGTCTGCTACCAACTGAGCTTCCACTGGGCTCGTGAGATGCGTAGAGCCGTAACGCTCGTAGAAACCCGAGCGCTCGTGAGACTCCCAGACTTGTAACGCCCATAGGAACTCGCAGAGCCGTTTCTTACAATGACGACGAAAATGTATGTTCTCCTAGTGTTAGCAGATGAGAAGTACTTTGTACTGGGCAGCCCTGAAACAAGCCATGATAGTTCCTGCTGGAAAAATTAATTAAATTAGAAATTTATGTCATTTCATGTTACATAAAAGCGGTGCCCACGTTAATATATCCGATTTTTTAAGTATATTTTTATAGTCATTTTAAACAAGAGTGATGAAGATTTATTTTCATATTAGTTACCTTATAAACAGTTACACATCAAACTTGCGGTAATTATGATATTTAAGCATTCAGTTTGTTCAAGATTGTTGTTACAAATGCGACATTGCACACTACAAGTAAGAGATTCTAAACAGAATTATTGAGTTAAACATTTTGCAGTCTTTGGAATGAATTTCTTCCACGCACTCATCTATATCTACATTCACGTATGTACATACTCCGCAATCCACGGTAAGCTGTGTGGTGGAGGGTACCTCATCCCACTACAAGTCACTGCCTTATATATCCAACTCAGTGACACAGTGACCAGCCCAACTGCAGAGAACTCTTCCCTACACGTCTCCCGCCACACCCAAATCTCCATTCGCCACACTGTCTCTTTCCTATAACACAGACTATTTGTTCTGTAATGCTCGCTAATTGCGACTTATTTGATTTGTAATTCTAAATGATTTTGCAGTCATTCTTGCGACATTTAGATTTTATAAAACGCCAACAGTGAGCTATTTTCCTTTGGATGTTAGCGGTTCTTGTGTTCCTATTTAAGTGAAAATGTGTTGGTGGAATTCAACGACACTGCTAATCTCGCCAGCTAATAATGCAATCAGGCTAATATGCGGTAAAGGGCACTATTATATATTATAATAGAAACCTTTACCGCATATTATGTATTATAATAGTATATCACATATTAGCCCGATTGTATTATTTGTTGGCGAGATTAGCTAAATATATTTCCTAGCAGACTAGCAGACAACCTGTAACGCCAATGCCAAATTTTAACCATTCTTTGGTTATAATATTTCATTTTATGTTACATAAGATACTAAATTTCATTCATGTTACAATCGATTCCACTATTATATGGCATGTGATGTCTGTACTTCATGTACTTTTGTATGTTTTATGAATATCTACATCATATTTATTTTGCATATTATTTTTGTAATTTTAATTGGCTTTGGTAATGTCAATGTTATTTTTGAATCGTTTTATGTATGTGAATATTATGTAAATTTGTAATAACTCACGACCAGCATGATATGTAAAAGATGTACCTGTAGTGATTCCAATGTGAACGGAATTCTGTTGTAAATGAAAAGGTGGTGTTGGCGTGGAGCTAATGCAGAGAGAGAGTGCAGTTCGAGCTGGCAGTTGAGAGCAGTAGTCAGTCAAAGGTTAGCTTTCGTAGCAGTCAGTCTGTGGTGGGAGCTCACAGCAGTAGTGGCCTGAGTTTGGACTGCACAACATCAAGACATAGTGGTAGACTTGTGCTACTGTATTCTGGGCTAAATATTTGTTTCACTCGAGGCAGAAGACCAATCTACTCACAATGGCCTCAGTGAACGTGCAGATGCAATGGTAATACTTATACTGTCTGCATATGGAGCTAAATCGAAGCTACTGGAAACCGCAGTTATAATGTCGGCTCACAAACTGCATAAAGATGAAATCTGAGCTGTATACACTAGGCCACCACCTTGCCACTACTCCGCATTAATAACAGGTCATAATATTTATTGTTACTGTTTAAAAAATAAAAAAGAAAGCAGCAATCAATTTTAATAATGCTTTTTTTTTTTTTTTTTTTTTTTTTTTTTTTTTTTTTTTTTTTTTTAGTACGATATACAGTGCTGCAACTATAAATTTCATTGCTCTTGAACAATAGTATTGGTAGGAATAAGTTACTGTTTTGCCACATAACTAATGTTAATCAGTTCATGTAATTGAAATGATTCAGATATGAACTTCTATGTGAGCTATTAGTCAAAATTTATTACAGTGTTCCTATAAATTGTCAGTACAGTTTGAGTGACCTCATTCTAGAGTCCAGACTAGCAAATTAATTGATGAATCTATCCAGCAAAGTGTTAATAAAAAATAGTGAACTGTAACAGAATCATTAGTTTCATGGTAGGGAGAAAGGTTTCATTATTTTCAACAAAGTGATACATACTAGTCAGTGTTCTTTAAGTAGATTTTTGAATAGAGGTCATAATCATAACCAATTTCTCACTTATTTACAAAGAACATTAGGAACAGCACTGACCATAAAATCAGTAGATTTTTTCCTTACTAATTATAATCCTTTTAGTAACTTTGTTTCTGAGTGCCACTTGCAATGCAATACTACATTCCACACTATGCTCTATAGTAACAGAAAGTAACTGATGAGGTGAGTCTTACCTTTACAATAATTTAAATAATTACTGCTTTCATTTAAATCTTTATTATTTTTGTTATTTTGTTTTTTGTGCCTCTTATGAAACTGGTGACAAAGTTTTCCCATCCTATACTTATTCTGCAACAAGCTTTTAAATTTAACTGCATTTTTAATTTATCACTGCTTGTTATTCTTATGCCTCATTTGGCTGGCGACTGTGTATAAATTTTTATTAATGAAACATTTTGTTAATAATTTATAATTATCACAACAATAGTATTACAAGATTACCTAATTTAATTTTTTGTTTCATAGAAATAAGATTTCTTTTTTGCTATAGGCTACACCTATTTCAAATATAGTTATCGCCTTCCACAATTCATTTCGTGTTTGGATAAATCTTTGGGGAGTTTCGGTCCAAGTCCTGTCCTTAGGCTAGCACGGGTGCCACATTTAGTGGCCCATGACTGTTCGATTAGTTACAAAACCTGACAAAAGTTTCCCATTTTCTGTTATCTAGTTTACCGGTATTGTTCTTCCTTCTATCTCTACTGTCATTCATGACCATTCAGTCACTGTCTCTTGTAACATTACCGCCATATTTTTACACAGAGGGAATATATTCTCTTGAGTTTTTTCATAATACCCAGTAGACCTGTTAACAGTTTATTATTATTATTATTTTCGTATGCCATATTCCAATAGACGGTACACCACACTTGGCTGATTTCCCTTCCGCTACGAGTGTGACCAAGTCGCCTTGCTGTGCCACTCCCAAGCAGTAGTCGCACTTATGAGTAATGAGCGAGTTTCTGGCGCCCCCTGACAGGCTCTGCTAGGAGGATACTGTAATAATGAACATTCTGCACAAAGTATTGATACAGGTAGTCGCCGCAGAGACGTGGCGACGAGCTGCGACCGGCACATACAAAAGACACAAACATACAACACTTTCAGCTATCGGCCATGGCCTTCTTCAGAAAGTAGAACACTCGCACAATCACATTGGCACACGACAAAGTTATAACGCAACTGCCACTGCGTGATTGAATTATGGCTAGAGGTGTAATTTTTTTTCCTAACTGGCTGCCTTTAAAAGCTTTCTTGGTTATGTGGCTGACGTCAGTGGCGGCTGGTGCTTTAGATGAATGGGGGTTCACTTCTTAAAGTGCCATATCTTAATAGTTGCGCCGCCTGCCCCCCCCCCCCTCCCCCCCGCCTCTCCCTGCCGTTCGGCCCGTCGATGTTTCGGCGCCCTCCTGCCCCTTCCTCTACACAGCATCTAAAGATACACTTTGACGCATCTCTGTGAATGGCGCCGGCGGAAAGCTCCATGGTTCACCGCTCCTCCCTTAAGATTTATTTTCATTAAAAGATCTGCAGAATGTCTTACCTTGCCTTGTTTGCACTTGCTTAAACTAGAGCTTAGGCGTCAGCCAACCAAGCTTCTTTATTTCAAACTTTTGTTCCAAGCTTAAGGGTGAGTAATTTGTTTCGAAAAGATACTGAACGTTGTTTGTTTTTCTTTAATGATAAACGCCAAGAACATGAACATGCAGATGAACACTAACACACAGTAAGTCACTGATTACACTGTTAAGTAACTGTAACAAAATGAATCTGTTACGATGAAAAGACCTACCTGACATTGTAAGCAGCATCCCCTCCCAACCTTACGCATGCGCAAAGGCTGTTCTCCCCCCGCATCTTTTCAAACAGTAAAATATTTGTTACAACGAAGAGTATAAATGTCATTTACCCTCAAAATCGCGACACATTTGCCAAAACGTCCAAAAATATTTGACAAGTAACAATAAAGTCATTGTTGTTCTTGTATCTGGTAAAAAGAAGATAGGGTTTAAAAATATTGCTTAAGGTCAAACTCAAACCCACAACCTATGACGGCGCAATATGATGCCACTAACCGCATGGCTGTGCTTGCTAGGTGGAGATCAGTACTTCATTATTTTTCATGATCGGTTCTTTTACAGTTGATGCGTCTTTAATTTATAGTTATAAGATATTTTACCAAATATGACGTGCTTTCGATACCTTTTCAATGCTCTAAAAAGAAATATGAAGGGCGGATGTTGCCTTCATGGAGGATTTGCGCATGCAGAAGGCAAGGTGAGCGGTAGCTCCATTGTCTTGCTTCGGGGCCTTACGTGCGTAACTGCCACAGCTCGGGTAACCAGGAGCTGGTGTCTCTACCAGCTCTGACACCAATGTTCAAAGTGGCGTTTCCCCTGTCGCGGGAGCGTCAATATGCGCCTCCAGGGGATTCAGAAGAGAAATTAAATCTCACCCACGCATGCGCGTTGCAATGCTGCGGTCACTGCCGCCTATAAATGGCCGCGCTACGTGGTGTCTCCGCGACGTAAAACATTTCTCATGCGATAAAAGTTCTTTGAATGGGCACATAAATTGATCTGATAGAAGAACGAAACGAAGATTGATCATTCAAAAACAGTTTATTTTATTTATTTACTTTTTTCACATAACTAGTGAACACATAGGACGCGCCACAACTGGCTGACTTATTTGTTATAGTAGCGCTAAACAATAACTGCTAGTTTTAAATGTTCTACGAATGTAATACGGATACATCATAAAAGAGAGACGAAGTGTTCTTGGCCAGTGAGGTGTATCTCCGTTTCCTTGTCTTATCTGGAAACTAAATTGCAATTGAAACTCTTTGGTAAAATGTAACGTTGGTATCGCGCAAACAAATTTCATCTGTTTCTGACCAAAGAGATATATCTTTGGTTTCTGACAGTGTTGTCATTTGAGGTAGTTGTTATTGTTTTTGTTTGTGGTGGAACGTAAACAACGAGAAGGAAAGCAAGATGGGAAAGCGACAGCACCAAAAAGATAAGATGTAATGCTTCTTTTATTAATCTCAAAATCGTGCTAACCTTTTTTCTCGGAAATACCAAATGTTAATAGCGTTACTGCATTGAGGCCAATTGTTTACATTTTCTAGGTACATTACCTATACAGAATGGACAACTCTGTATGGGGGAAAACGATCCGGTCCAGAAACATCAAACTTCAGAAGATTGCCATTTGATCACTGTTGTCTTTGCTTGCAACCATTTGAACATCCTTATTGTGATCAGGATGGGAACGTTTTCGAGTTACAGGCAATTGTTGATTTCATAAAGAAGTTTAAATGTAACCCAGTAACGGGAAAGGTATTTTTTAATTCACCATACAATTAATGAGAATGTTACTGCTGTATTATGGTATTCAGTTACATTATGTAATTGCCATGATGTTTTGTCATATTTAATGTTGACTGATATAATTTCAGGCATTGGACCCAAAAAGTTTGATCAAACTGAATTTTCATAAAAATGCCAAGGATGAATATCACTGTCCTGTTCTGTTTAAGACTTTTACAAAGCAATCACACATTGTCACAATAGCTAAAACAGGAAATGTCTTTTCCCATGAGGTAAATTGGATTTGTTGTTATTTTCTTTGTTAATATCATTTCTAATAAAACTTTGCTATATATGTTCAGTCAGATTGAAAAACATACACCAGAAGTCATTTTCTTTCATTCATTTATTGATTCTTTCTCCCTTTTTAGGCAGTGGAACAGTTAAATATCAAAGCCAAAAACTGGAAAGAATTGTTAACTGATGAGCCTTTTCAAAGGAAGGATATAATTACTATTCAAGATCCTAACAACCTTGAAAAATTTAACATAGCAGAATTTTATCATGTTAAGAAGAATCTGAGACTGGAAGATGAAGGTATGATATAGTTAGCCATACATAATTGCAAAGGAGAATTTGATTGGGTAAAATTTTACTTGCAACAGTGTAGTGTGTTGATGTTGGCTACAACCGTCAAGTGCTCTTTGAAAACCAAATCACGTACAGTGAGGAAAATTATCTTTTGTGTTGACCATCAAATAGATAATTAATCCTGTGCCTGTTGTGTGGTTGACAGGTACCCTTCTTCAGTCAGGTTCTTTCCAAACTGACCAGTTCATACATCTGTGGTGCTTTGTTTACTATAGTTCTTACACACCAGTGGAGAAAAGAAGTACCTGTGCACATGTCTTTAAAAGATGCCTATTTCTATCAGCAGCAAGAGAAAGTAATATTTTCACTTGTCTCAATGCTTGTTCACACAATAACCAAGTTTCTGGGCATACATGAAGGCCGGGATACCACCCATCAGCTCTGAGCCATGATGTCATGAACATGGAAAACCCATATATGGAATAATATCTTAATAGGCCTACTTCTGTATTGTAGATGATAAATAATCTGTCATAGGGCCTAATCCATAAATTGCAGATTCCAACATCGAAATGTACCATCAATCACAGGTATCAGCCCAAAGATTCATGTCTTCGGGATTCACTTGTGAAAAAAAAAAAAAAAAACAAATCTCTCTGTTAACCTATATCTCAATATCAGAGTGAAGCTAAGGATCACTTTTTAAACACAAAATCACAAATGTTCTGCTGGTTAAATTGTACGACGCTTCTCGCCGGGCTGCAGTGGTTATGTTGGCACCAATGGTAATGATGGCAACTCAGAGGACGAATACCGGTAAATGTTTTTTCGTGACAACTGCAATTAAAACGAAAATTATTTTTTTCTGAATGGACAAGGGTACATACAATAACCTGTCAACCATAGAACAGGTACAGTTCTAAATTTGCTGCGAGTGAAACGAGCCGCAATAACATTTACTCGGTAGCTCAGGAAAAATATTAATGCAATTCTACACTTCATTGTTCATCTGTTGCCAACATAAGCACTAGAGCCCAGTGAGAAATGTCATAAAATTTTACCGTTCTGCTTGTAAACAAACTATCAGCCATTACATAATTATTCCCGCCACCTACAAGTAAGCACGCACATGACAACACGCCATGGGTCAAAGCCGACAGGTTGTATCCCCGTTTTCAGGTGAGCCAGTTTCTGTATGAGCTCCAGCTGACTTACTTCTCTTGAGGAAAACTCCTTCACTGGGACTATGCCTACTAGAGTTTTCAGACATTTTATCAAATCTTTGTGTTTATTTCTATTTTACATTTACACTACAGAATAATAATTCGTCATCTCATACTGTACTATCTGAGCAATATCAGTGTTGTTCTTTATTTATTTTAATTTAAGCTTGTATAAATATGTGAAGGTTAGATTTTAGCATAGAATCAGAACAATGGGTCAAAATGTTGATTCTTATAGCCTGAAGTTACATGAAGGAGAGATGGTAAAAAAAAAAACATCATCATACTGATGGCAATTGATCGAGATGACAGGTTATATTTAGTTTATCGGTAATACAGATCTTGATAATTATTATCAGTTTCATCAATCATGGTTACAATATTCAAGCAGAAAATGCGAGGTTTGTCCAGAAAATATGTATAAAAGTTGAATAATAACTTTATTTTACAATTATTCAAGTATTACAATATGGTCTCCTCCAAAGTACTCGCCCTGAGACGCGATACACTTCTGCCAACGCCGTTTCCACTGTTGATAACATTCCTGAAAGTCTTCAGTTGTGATGTTGTTCAGTTGCCGTGTTGTTTCTGCCTTTATCGCTTCCACATGTCCTAAGTGCCACCCCCAAAGCACCATTTTGCATTTTGGGAACATGAAGAAGTAACGCGTGGCTAATTTGGGTGAATTAGGCAGGTGGTCTGTCACGGTGATTGAGCTTCGGGCGCATTGTCATGATGAAGGATCCACATGCCCCCTTTTGCCAACTCCGGTCGAACTTGGGCTACACGAGCTCTGAGATGTGTCAGAACTTCGAAGTAAAAGTTTCTGTTCACTCTCTGGCCGGGAGGAACAAATTCCTTGTGAACAATGCCTCTAGAATCAAAGAAAACAATCAACATTGTCTTCATTTTGGACCTTGATTTTCGCGACTTTTTTGTTCTCGGTTCTCCTGCTAGTTTCCATTCCTTGCTTTGCTATTTGAACTCAACATTGAATTCGTAAAACCATGACTCGTCTCCAGTGATCACTCGGTTGGGAAAGACCCCTCATTCCTCTACTTCCAACCAATCCTCACAGCACTCAACCCTCTTTGCTTTCTGTTCTGGCATCAAGGGCTTTGGTACGATTTTTGCACAGAATTTCTTCATTTCAAGTTTTTGTGTCAGGAATTCGTGAACGATTGTTTTGGGGATTGACAGCTCATGAGCAATCATTCTGGCTGTCAATCTACGATCGTTAAGAACACAAGCCCAAATTTGTTTAACATTTGCATCGGAACTCGATGTCGGCGGGCCTCCTGGACGAGGGTCATAGTTCACTTCTTCTGTCAACAAGCTGCAGCACACTCCCACCTTCGCACAGAGTGCTCTGACTCGAACTGAGCATTGATGGGATTGATTACAGCAGTAGTCCCACCTGGCGGTGACTGCATCCTGTAACATAAGACATTATTCGACTTTTATACGTATTTTCTGGGCAAACCTCGTATGTATGAAATTCTTGAATGATTGGTGGAATCTGAAGCTGTGGGGAGTATAAGATTTGGTAAGAGAGAAATGTAGGAACATGTGAAGCACTATGTGCCCTCCGAGTTATTTTGGAAGTTTTTTGACACTGATGAGTGCAGGAATACACACTGATTTTTTTAAATTATCAGAGTTAAAATACAAGGAGCAAGAAGAAGAGTTGAAGGACAGGAAAGGAAAGCATAGATATTTAACACCAAATATAAATTCAATTGACAGAAACTCTTTCATGAAAGTGTCTGTCTAGAACCAGTGTGGACAGACTTTGCTAATACCACATACTACAAACTTCTTACTGTAACTACATTAGTTAGTTCTAGGGTGAAAATCTCTGAACATATTTTTGTTTCAGAGATTTAAAAAACACGCACTTGTAACAAGCATGTTAATGTATATTGCTGTTCATTAAGCTTGAGACACAATACCGACAGCATGCAACGAACTTGAAATTGACATGTTGTGTGCTGTCTGCACATACCAGTTTGAAACTTGGTGCAATGGCTGTTTGGGGTAAAAGTCGTCACCACAATCAGCTGCATTCTGTACAATGTTAAGTCTGTTGGCTTGTCAGTATTTGGCAGTGGTTGGCATGCCGGCATGAAGCAGCATGGCTCAGTTTTTGTTTCTTTGTGTGCCCAGTGAGACAACCATACTATGACAAAAAATATGATGAAATATTAAATTTCCTCCACACAGGAGTTTCCATTGTAAATGCTCAATGTTTCAAGTAATTAGTACTTTTGAAATAAATCATGAGACTCAGTAGGTGGATGCATAAAAGTAATTGGATCAGTTTGTTTGCAAAAAGTAATGACATGTTCTAAACAGTCTTAATTGCAAATGTTCAATATTTGATATGTGTAGTGTCTTTAAATTAAATCATGGGACTCGGTAAGTTGATGGGTTAACATAAATGGTTCAGATTGTATTGTAAAAAGTAATGAAACATTCAATAATATCGTCATGCACATTTCCTTAACGCAATCCCATCAGTTTCATCATCTAACCTTACATAACAATGTAAAAGTGAAACAGACTCTTCTAAAAACAACCAGATAGTCACTTTAAATACTGTGGTATACTGTGTCAGCCCATTCCGAATCACCCAACATAAATAAAATTTTGTGCTCAACATTTTCTATTTCTCTAAATTTTTTATCAAAGTTTCTTATAGGTGGGTAGTCACAAAAAAATTGTTTGGAAATTTTTTATAGTCCTCAGGTTCTTTTTTTTTTTCCCCAAGTATTTTAAAATGGCAGTTGGGAACATTTTTACGCAAAACTTGGTTTGCAGAAAGTTTAATTGCCAAGTTATTTTTGAAGTTATCAGAATAATTAAGAGAAAAAAAATGAACTTCATGCATAATTTTTTTAACATTTTGCATCATGCTAGGGAGTCCATCACAATCACTATGTAGAGTGTAGGAAAAATTTAAAATTATTACTTTTTAAAACCTTAAATTCTTATGAAGGAAGAGAGACTCACTAATAATTTTTTGTTTCTGTGTTCTGAGCCTTTTAATGTCAATTTTTGCAGGTCAATATCTATAAAGGGACTGAATGAAAACAAGTAAAAATTTTACAGAATGTTCTTTACCTGCAGTATAAGTTTTAGTCCTGAGAATGCACTATTGTTTTTTCTAGAGCTTACTAAAAATGGCTGTAGGCCTAAGCCTTTTAACGACAATTTTTGCAGGTCAATATCTATAATGGGACTGAATGAAAACAAGTAAAAATTTTACAGAATGTTCTTTATACTCATCTCCAAAAAAAAAAAAATAAATAAAAAAAAAAATAAAAAAATAATAAAAAATAAAAAAAAAAAAAAATATATATATGACTGAGACTCGGTTATGTTTAGAGTAATACTGCACTGACTTTTCATAAAAATTCTATCATTTTAAACTTTGGTTACATCCAATAAATGATCCAATACTTCTGCCTTTAAATAACAATAGGCAGTGATTACAAAAGGTAAGAGTTCTAATGCTTAAATGTAACTTACATTTGTTATACTACACTTGCATACAGTTTACATGTAATAATATTTCTCTAGATTTAAACCTTCATTTGTAGCTACTTGCCAATAGTAAGTTTCATTGCATAGTTTATCAGTTATGTTGTATGTTCTAACAGATACTGTTGTGAGTTCCAGTGGACTCACTTTTCATACTAATTTCCTGTGGACATCCAAGTAGTGACATGTTTGGAAAGGTGAAAGGCAGTTTTCAGTCCAGCAGGGTGAAAGAAATACACCAAAATGTCATTGTTATCTTCACTTTTGTCTTCAGTTTTCCCAAACCACCGCTTATTATCATATATATACAAACCATGAAGTCATTATTTGTAAAATTTTCCATGTTTGTAAAAAGTATTGAAGTTTGATGATCTTCAAAGTCTGTGCCTTTGAAAGTAACAAAACATCTTATTTCATTGTCACTTGTAGGAACATATCTGTGATAGCTTCTTGTTCCCTTTACTGGTAAACAACAATAAAATCTCTCATTACTTTTGTTTCAATTTGTTCAATTTCAGATGAAGAAACAAATATATATTTAACTTCAGTAACATTCTGTCTGCAGTATTTGAATGTGTCTTGTGGTGCCAGGATTTGATATGTGTAAAATCTTGATAGAGAAGCTCGTGTTACCTCTCATTTTGTTGTTCTCCCTATCCCATCACAAGAATTCTTTCCATGTGATTAGGCAAAAAAGCCCACTCTGTTAGTAGACCAAAATCATTTTTGTGTTGGCAGAGGCATTAATGAAGTTTCTCTTATTTTTGTATTGACTGCTTGTGCCATCACATTACATGTGATATTTTTAATTTCTTTGATGAGATGATGCAGAAATGTGTACACAGCCTTGGTATTGTGATTAAGATGGTCACTAATAATACAAATAAAGTATGTTGCAAATCTATCATTTTTTTTTTTTTTTTTTTTTTTTTTTTTTTTTTTTTTTTTTTTTTTTTAAAGTACATGACAAATGGATGCAATGTTGCTTGTGTATTAGTCCAGTGAAAACTTTGAATTTCATCTTATACTGTAAATGTATAGTTTTCTGCAGAGTTACCAATCACTAAACAGTGGGTTTCTTTCAAGTTCTCTTTTGTTTCCTTGAAATGTTGAGCTTGAGCTTTTGAGATAAAGTGATGGGATTTTAAAAGCACCAGCTTATCAAAAAGATCATCATTATCATTAGAGACTGATTATGCCTTTCAGCGTTCAGTCTGGAGCATAGTACCTCTAATAAAATTCCTCCATGATCCCCTATTCAATGCTAACATTGATGTCTCATTTGATGTTATGCCTTTTACTTCAAAATCATTCTTCACTGAATCTAAGTACTTTCTTCTTGGTCTACCTCGACTCCTCTTACCCTCTGCTGCCAAGTTCATGAGTCTCTTAAGTAACCTTGCTTCTCCCATACGTGTAACATAACCCCACCATCTTGATCTCAATCTGTTCGCTCTAACTGCTTCATCTATGGTGTTCATTCCCAGTTTTTCTTTGATTTCCTCATTATGTACACCCTCCTGCTATTGTTTCCATCTATTAGTACCTGCAATCATTCTTGCTGCTTTCATATCTGTAACCTCTACCTTGTGAATAAGGTAACCTGTATCCACCCAACTTTCACTCCCATACAACAAAGTTGGTCGAAAGATAGAGTGGTGCACTGCTAGCTTAGTATTGGTGCTTATTTCCATCTTGCAGAAGAGAGTAGATCTTAGCTGAGCACTCACTGCATTAGCTTTGCTGCACCTCGATTACAGTTCTTTCACTATGTTGCGATCCTGTGAGAAAATACATCCCAGGCACTTGAAATTGTCTACCTGTTCTTTGTTCCTCCTATTTGGCACTCAATCTGTTTAAATCTCTTTCCCACAGACATTACTTTCATTTTGGAGATACTGATCTTCATATCATAATCCTTGCACCTCTGATCGAGCTCTGAAATATTAGTTTGCAACCCTTCAGTTGAATCGGGCATTACAACTAAGTCATCAGCATAAGCGAGACTGCTAATTTTGTTTTCACCTATTTTAATCCCACCCTGCCTGTCTACTGTTTTCAACATATGATCCATGAATAGTATGAACAACAGTGGTGACAGGTTACAGCCTTGTCTTACCCCTGAAACTACCCTGAACCATGAGCTTAATTTGCCATCTACTCTAACTGCTGCCTGACAGTCTACGTAAAGCCCTTTAATTGCCTGCAGAAGTTTGCCTCCTATACCATAATCTTGAAGCTTCCTCCTAGGAACATGGTCATAAGCCTTTTCCAGATCAATGAAACATAGATACAATTCCCTGTTCCACTCATAGCACTTTTCCATTACCTGCCGTAAACTAAAGATCTGGTCCTGACAGCCTCTAAGAGGCCTAAACCCGCACTGATTTTCATCTAACTTTTCCTCAATTAATACTTGCACTCTCCTTTCAACAATACCTGAAAATATTTTGCCTACAACGCTAATTAAAGAGATACCTCGATAGTTGTTGCAATCTTTTCTGTTCCCATGTTTGAAAATTGGTGTGATTACCGCTTTCGTCCAGTCAGACGGGGCCTGTCCCGATTCCCACACCTTTTCAATTATCCTGTGTAACCATTTGAGACCTGATATTCCACTGTATTTGACGAGTTCTGGCTTAATTTCATCCACCCCAGCCACTTTATTGCACTGTAATCTACTGACCATTTTCTCCACTTCCTCAAATGAGATCCTATTTCCATTGTTGTTCCTATCCTATTCTACCTGAAGATTTGACACGCCATTGAGTGTTTCACCTACATTGAGCAATTCTTCAAAATATTCCCTCCATCTGCTCAAGGCATCCACAGGATTGACTAGCAGTTTTCCTGAACTGTCCAACACACTTGTTAATTCCATCTTCCCTCCCTTTCGAAGATTGCTAATCATGCTCCAAAATGGTTTTCCCACGGCTTGACCCAGAGTTTCTAGCTTATTTCCAAAGTCTTCCCATGATTTCTGCTTGGAGTCTGCAATTATCCGTTTGGCTTTGTTTCTTTGTTCAACATAACTTTCTCTGTCTGCCTGATTTCTAGTATGGAGCCATTTTTGAAATGCCTTCTTTTTCTTTTTACAGGCTGCCTTGACTGTGTCATTCCACCAGGCTGTCTGCTTCTTCCTACCTTTACACACTACTGTTCCAAGACATTCTCTAGCTGCTTCCAGTATTGTGTCCCTGTACCTTGACCATTCCTCTTCCAGTGACTGTAAATCATTACATTCAACTAACTGGTACCTTTCTGAGATCATTGTTATGTATTTCTGCCTAATTTCCTTGTCTTGAAGCTTCTCCACTCTTATCTTTATTTCTACACATAGACCTGACTTTCTGCTCTTTTGGTCTCACAAAACCAATTTCACTGCAGATTAAATAATGATCTGTTATCAACAAAGAACCCCCTGAAAACACGTGTGTCCTTGACTGTCTTCCTGAAGTCCTGGTCTGTTATTATATAGTCAGTGACAGATCTGGTTCCCCTTCCTTCCCAAGTATAGTGGTGAATGTCCTTATGTTTGAAGGAGGAGTTTGTGATAACTAAGTCCATACTGGAACAGAAATCCAAGAGCTGGCCTCCATATCCTCTCCAAACTTACCCATAACCTTCTGTTCTATTTTCTATCCTGGCGTTGAAATCACCCATGAGTAAAACACTATCCTTATCCCTCACTCTAACAACTACATCACTAAGTGCGTTGTAAAATCTGTCCATCTCATCTTGATCTGTCCCTTCACAGGGTGAATACACTGCCACAATCCTAATTTTCTTGTTGGAGATGGCCAAATCTATCCACATCAGTCATTCATTTACATACCTTATTGCAATTATGCTGGGTTCAGTTGCTTTCCTGATGTAAAACCCTACTCCCCACTGCGCTCTTCCTACTTTGACTCCTAACAGGTAGACCTTGTATTCTCCGACTTCGTCCTCTTTCTCTCCCCTTACTCTAACATCACTAACAGCTAAAACATCTAGCCCCATCTTACTTGAAGCCACCGCCAGCTGTACCTTCTTCCCATTGTAATCCTCATTGACGTTAATAGCTCCCCATCTCTTTCCATATCGTTTGCCAAGTTGTATCTGAGGAGTCCCTGGTCTGTCAATTAGAGGTGGGACTCCATCACCTCCAAAGGTCTGAGGCATTTTGCTCTGATTGTTTCCAGCATAATATTTAAGTACATGGGAAGCAGGTTGCTAGCCTTACTTGCCCAGGGCCCACTGGGTTTTACCCCCAATGGTTGAGGGACTAACTGGTGGATTTGGTAGTCTTTGCTGTCTGAGCACAAAGGTGGCCACGACCCAGAATATGTTCGAGATGCCTAACCTTATTCCAAAGTAACTGGTATCGCAACTGTCAGGACCACTTACTTGGCCACTCATACGTTGCCCGTGGTTCATGCAATGCACTAGGACATGACTACAGGAACCCACACCATGAACCATTATCAAAAAGAGAATGTAAAAATTCCTCACTGGGCATTACCTGTGTAATGAGCTCAGCCCTATTGGTTTGTGCCCACTGTTTGAACGTTACTTCGTTAGACAAAATGTAAAGTTCATTTTTTAAGACATCAAGTAGGGTATCTGGGCCAGGACATCCTGCACATTTTCTTTATTTATCGTATGGCAACAACAGCAGCATTGAGAATTACATATGGGAGAGTTATTTAGTTTTACATTAGATACAAGTTTAATACATATGTTCAAATACTAAAATTTATTAATGTGGTAAATACACTAATTTAATACATTTCTGAATTCTGGAGCTTACTATTTTAATACAGTGGCAAGTTTAAGAGATATGATTACAACTTATATATCTCAGGGACTGTCTTCTGAGGAAATATCCTGGACCATTCAGTGACTCTCTCTCTCTCTCTCTCTCTCTATATATATATATATATATATATAGAGAGAGAGAGAGAGAGAGAGAGAGAGAGAGAGAGAGAGAGAGAGAGAGAGAGTCACTGAATGGTCCAGGATATTTCCTCAGAAGACAGTCCCTATATATATATATATATATATATATATATATATATATATATATATATATGGAACCCTGATAGGCTGGCAGTTGGGTCTTGGACACCGTGATGTACTGTTGCATCTGCATTCCACCTCTTCCGCCACTCTTCTTTAATGTCGAAGTTGTTCCTTCCTTTTGCCACAGCAGAGTGCGGGACTTTAGGTGATCTGGAGGAGGGTCATTTAAAGTCTTGTGAATTGGAAGATCTTGCGGGCAGTTGGAGTGGTAAAGTTTCCCCCATTCTCGATTTGTTGCTTCCTGATGTCACAGTTCAGGTGGTGGGATGTTGCTAATAGTGTGCAGCAAGGGGATCGGGATGGATTTTAGTGTACCTGTAATGACCCTCATTTACTCATTTAGCTGTATGTCTAACTTCCTCATATGGGTGCTATGTTGCCACACTGGAGTACAGTATTCAGCTACAAGATACATTAGTGTCAATGCTGTAGTGTGTAGTTGTCAATGTGTCAGCACCCCAAGTTGTACCAGCCATTTTCCTAATTATGTTATTTTGGGTCTTTAGCTTTTTTTCCAAGTGATGTTTATATGTTAAAGACTGATCCAATGAGATACCCAGGTATTTAGGCTGTAAATTGTGTCTAACCCTTTGTTGGCAGAAGTTAACATTGAGTTGATAATTTTGCAATTCTGTTGTTCAGAAGGAATGCACAAACTTCTGTCTTTGCTGCATTTGGCTGGAGTTGCCATCTTTTGTAATATTTGTTAAGTGTTTCTAAGTCTATGGATAATATAGTTTCTCCTTCCTCGAGTGTGCTGGTTTGTATGGCTACGGCAAGGTCATTGGCATAGCAAAACATTTCATTGGAAGTGTTTGGCATGTCACTTTTGTACAGATTGAAGAGTAAGGGTGCTAGGACTGATCCTTGGGCGAACGGGGGGGGGGGGGGGGGGGGGCATTTTTGACTGGAAATGACATGCTTTGTTTTTGTACAACACTAACCTTGATGTAACGGTTGGTTAGCATGTTCTCCAGAAGTGTCATCAGTTTTTTACTTAGGATATGTTTTTTTAACTTCAGCAGGAGTCCATCTAGTTGTACCATATCATATACTGCTGACAGATCGATGAAGGTCATAGATGTCTTTAGTTTCTTTTGGAATCCGGCCTCAATGTAGGATGTCAAGGCTAGAACCTGTTCGCAGCAGCTCCTCTTGTTTCTGGAACCAACCTGATATGTTGAGTTATATTGTTTATTATTTCTTTTATTCTGTGATGGATAAGACATTCCAGTAGTTTGAAGCACTTGCTCAGCAGTGCAATTGCCCTATAACTTTAGGGGTCATCTATTGGCTTTCTGGGTTTGAGGATTGGTAATGTGTGTGCAATCTTGGACAGTTCAGGTACCCTTCCGGTTTCGAGTGTATCATTTTGTAGAACTTCTTCAGCCAAGTTCTTCCATGTTCTCCTATATTTCTTATAAATTCAAGGAATATGCCATCTAGTCCTGTGGCTTTTTCCATTTTCAGCATTTTGATGGCTTCATTTATGTCTTTTTCAGTAAATAGGTCTGATAGTGTGGTGTTATTGTGCAGGTATCTATTGATGTCATTCAGCTCATTCTTTGTTTTTTCTTTGATGGTTGTTTCTAGAGTAGGGGTGGCCAACCTTTACGGCAGGCGGGCCAAATCTTTCAGAGCGGATTACCCCAAGGGCCGCATTACCCATTTTTGCTTTGTGAATCAAAAAAGAAAGAAATATTAATTAATTTTTTAAAGAATATACAACAAATGTGATTAAAGAACATTTATTGTACCAATTATTATACAATTTTATGAAATACAGTTTACTGGAGTGTCTGGCTTTGTTTCAACGGAAGTAAGTGAATCATTGTTGACATCAAGTTAGGTTGCTTTACGAAAGTTTTTCCAGATAAACATCAGTAACTCGTGTTCTCAAATATGATTTCAAGTAATTCAGCTGACTAAAAAGCTGTTCACTCACACGCACATGTTTCCAAATAACAAAATCATTTTATAGCGTGTTTGTAAAACACTGGATATTTCTTGTCTAAATATGTTTTATAGAACATTTCCAAAAAAACTGATAAGATTTCTCTTTTGATTGTGCATGGCATTGCATTTCTCAGCATTTTGTTTGTAAACGTACCAGTAGTGAACAGATGTCTGCAGACAGTGACATAGCAAATACAGGAAAACCAGACGATGTTTCCTGAATTTTGAATTCAAGTTACGAATTCGTTTTCAAGTCAGACATTAAAGAAGCGTATTTACTTGTTGCTGTTGTGTGATGTCTGATTGTTTTGACAGTGTAGGAAAATGTGCGAAGATTTTTTGCTTGTAACTGTTGCTCCCAAAACTTTTCATTTGTAATGTGGAAATAAGATCATGCATAACATTAATCAGCTGATCTATTCCTACGAGTCGAGCATTAAGATCATTTAGGTCACTAGTTATATCAGCCAAGAACGCGAAGTTGGAAAGACATTCCGTATATTCGAACTCCGGAAATCTCTTTTGCTTTCAAAGACTGGTAATATTTCTTGCTTCAAATCACAATTTTGGAACTTTTTTTGTGGGTTAACCACCTTATTTTTATATATTATGATATGTTGTCGTGCACTAAATTGAAAGATTTCAAACTTTCTTGGAACTGAAGGTAATTCAAACCTCTCAACTTAATAAAGTTCACTGTTTTGACAACTACCTTCATGACAGGGACTTGACACATAAATTCTCTTGAGGGATAACACATTGATAAACACCGATGTATAGCCAACTTTGCGGGACTCGTTTTCAGTTAAATGACCTAAACCATCATGTTTCCCAGCCATTGTTGGAGGCCCATCCGTTGCTAGCCCCGATAAGTTGTCAAGCTTTAATGAAAACCGACTTAATGAGGATGTAAATCTCGTGGCCATGGTATCCCTAGGTGGATACAATGCCGCTAATTCTTCTGTTTTATTAACACCACTGACATAAATTGCCACTTGGGCGGTACCGGAATATGTGCACTGCTATCCAAATCTAGTGAATGAAACATAAACCCAGAAGCACGACTTTCTAAATGTTCTTTAATTTGTCTTCCAAGGTGGACACACGTCTAGTAATAGTTTGACGAGAAGGGCTGATTTTTGAGAAAGCCTGTTTGTTTTATGGATGCACCATTTCGACGATGGTCCCAAAGCATTCCTTTAACATTTTGCCATTTGAATATGGGTTTGATTTTTTTTGCCAGTATCAGAGCTACTGCATAACTCTTTTTCACATAGCATTTTGTCTCAGAATTAGCCCTTGTAAATAACTACTGTTAAGTACTAAGTTTCCTTTTTAAGTCGTTTACTTTATCTTGCCGACATTGTCTCTTGTACTTGTAAAACATAACTGCATGTTTAGTCTCATAATTCCATTTGACATTGTAGTCTTTTGGAACTGGGATAGACTGCTTGCATATTAGACGTATCGGTTTTGTTGCATATTCCACAAAAAATAGTTTATTGTCCACCTATCTTGAAAAGTTCTCAACTGCTCTATAATTTTCCTTTTCTTATGTCCTACTTCTTTGACAGTTAACATTCCAAATTTAAGTCTTCAGACTGACAAAGAGACCACACGGTAATCGAAGTATCCTAATTTTTAAAAAATATATATGTTGTATGTGAAGTTCAGAATGAAATATCACTTACATAAGGTAGTTCCATGCAACTTTCAAAAACTCCCTACAAAATTTACTTCAAAGTTTCCCAAAATTGTTTAACACTGCAAAACACTGGAGGTGCGACCTACATGTCCCGTGGTTCAGTGAGGGCCCGGACAAGGTGATCATGTAAAAAAATAAATAAATAAATGTCTTTAAATTATGATTCTTCATTTCATTGTCGGAGCAGATCACTTTATCTGCAATGCGCATGCGCAAAACTTCCCTGAAGGCAAGATATGTGCCTCCGGTTGTTTTTGTTGCATTGAAGATACTTTGTAAAATTTCAGCAGCCTTTCTGCATGCGTAAGGTAACAGACCGATTTCTTACACTGGCCTAACAGCACAGCACATTTAGTTATTTACTGTGCTTTATTTTCAATGACAGGGAATTCAATACTCAAAATTTTTTATAACAGGTATTTTTAAATACATGTTTTCAGCCTAAATGGCGGTACCACAGAGGAACACTGCTCGCCGATTATCAGTGTTTCATTTAAGAACAGCATTATATATACTTGGGAAACGTCATAGTCCGTTCTTTCGGGAATGTTTGATATAACTGGCTGCAGTTGCCAAGCAGTCTGCGGCGTGCCAGTCACAGTCCGCATTGCCGCTACTGTCAGGTGTTCGAAACCCCCCTCAGGCATGGATTTTTGTGCCGTCTTTAGTATAAGGTAGTTCATAAATAGTTTCTAAGTTTAGGGACTGATGACCCCACAGTTAAGTCCCTTAAGCTTCACAAACATTTGATTTTTGAATAGGAATTTGTCAGTCACGGCCCAGCAGTATGTCCATCGCACCTGAAGATGTCAGCCAGATGTGCTGACAAAATATTGTGCAGTTTTGACAATAATATCCGACGTCTCGCCCGAGAACCATATTTAGAAGAAATCCGTTGGGAAAACCTGAAGCAACACACAATTTTTGGTTGTTTGATAATAGTAGTCAACTGCTTTAGGAAATCGGTATTTTAGTTCTGAACATCATGTAACATAAATATAAAAATTGCTGGTGCTTCACTTAACCTGACAGCCTTACTTTAAAATTTCGACATCTTTTATTATGATTCCTACTGAAAAGTATTCTACGTTTCTACTCTATAACGTTATTAGTTGCTGTAAATAACACAGAAAGACACGTGGATAAACTTGCATTAGGAGCGTCACATCTGTACATTTTTAATACGAAATCCTTAAATGTCATCAGTAAAACCACAATATTATAATTAAAGATCTATATATTGTATACTACTTAAATTGATAGCTGGTACTGAGACAGAAACCATTTCTAATGTTGACTGGTGTTCCTACCCGCCATAACTGGATACATAAAAAACATGCAAGCTACTAAAAATAATGGCAAGCAACATAGATCACTTGTAAAAAGATAAAAGCTGGTTTTAATTGAAATGCTACTGTGTTTAAAGTTACAACTGCTACTAATCGTGCCGTTATTACCATTCACTTAGTTTGATTTATTTTATTTATTTACTTATTATATTAAACAAAATAAGGGAAATAAAAAGTGTTGAATATGTAAACTCGTCGGTGTACCAGACACCATACACCCTTCGGGAAATGGAGAAGATTCAAAAACTTTATTTTCGAACTTTCAATGCTAAGCAGTAGCTGAAGCGATTGCGAAGAATGCAACATCAGCCTGAAGGTGCCTGTCACACGGTGCAACGAATTCTTACCTTCTGTCTGATTGAAGAGGGTTGTAGATGCCGTTGTGTATTCGGCGTGCTACAATGCAGCAATGAAGGTGCACGCTACATGCCTCCAACCTACAGTTACCACAACTCAGCGCTATGGATTCCTAAACCCAAGGGCCAGTATCTGTGCCGAGGGTCTTCTTCCCTCTCTTCCTCATCCGTATAATCACCAGGGGGCTAGGCAGGTACCAAAGCTGCCCTTCTTTCTGGCGGTCCTCTCGCAGAACTCACGGCCGACAACGTCCGCATCTCCCTTAACTCATTTCTGCAAGCTGGAAACAGGCCGCCACGGAATTCACAGCTGGCAAACAGTCGCGCTGCGTCCAACGCTGCCTCTCCTGTCCCCTTTCTTCTCGTATCGTCCATCACCTCAGCCACATGCCGCTCAAGATACTGTACTGTACTTTTTTTTAAACAGGAATATACACAAAACTTTAATGATAGTTGAATCGATGTAATGATATATACCTGATGTAATTCGATATGATACGAAAGACGCTTGATGAAATGCTATTTCCAGAATTTACATGAAATGAAAGTAAAATTTTACTTACATATGAAACAGCTGTGCGGGCCAAAATTTATTGGGCCGTGAGCCGCATGTGGCCCGCGGGCCGTGGGTTGGCCACCCCTATTCTAGAGGGACCTTCTCAGCTCTTGATTTTAAGATTCTTCACAGATATCAAGCATACATTTTTCATTATCAATATCGCATACCATGAAAGCTATAAGGTCTTTATAATTTGCATTAAGCTTTGTATTTTGATGTTGTTTGCAAACACATACGCGATGACTTCTTGATGAACTCACCACTTTGGTTATAAATCACAAAACATAGAATGACCAATTATGTGTTCTGGGTATTTATGTTTATAGAGGCTGTAGAGCTCATTCAGTGAGACAAGAATTAACCTTTCCTGCTTCTGCACATTATCATTGTTAATCACAGTTGAAACACACTCTTTTTTACCAGAACATAAGCAACTATTTTCATCATCCTCATAAAAATCTTTAACACAGTTAATAACAACTTCTCTTATTTTTTGGCATCCTGTCTTTCTGAAAGATGTGGTTAGGTACCTTGATCCTCACCTAGTTAGCTTCACCATGTGTTCAGATGCACCAAATTCCTATATTATTATTTTCTTTGACCAGGATCTTACTAACAGACTAATTATCTTAATTTTCTCATCATTACTAGAAACTTTGAATTTTTCTATCATTTTGGTAGTAAGTACATCATATTCACTTTTGACTATTCACTGTCACTCTTTTGATTCTGAGCTTCTAAGTCAGTATGGAAAGATTCTACCAATTTTCACTTGTCTGTTCTTGTAATTTTATCAATTTTCCTTTGTAAAGCTGAGAGTCGCTGTTCTGTGTTAAGCTTTGTTATTTTAGACAAAGGAGATAATTCCAAAGTTTGCATTGGGTTATCCTCAACTAATGCAAAAGGCCTAGGTAGAGATTCAGGGTCATTTTCAACACTATTTGATGCTTCTTCAACCAATTTTTTGAGAAATATTCGTGACGCACAAGTTGGACACAGAGATTGTCCAGGAATTAGGTTGATATTCACATATTTGCTCTTGGAAATGTGTTCAACTAATATTTTATACAAACCATTTTCCACTGGTTTCTTGTGGTTACCAAATGGGTCACAACATTTTTTCCCGAAAATGTTGTTGTATTTGTGCAAATATTTATCTTTATGTTAATGGCAAATATTACCTTCTTTTTCGAAATTCTTAATTTCAGCAAATGTTGTTCTTCACCCAGTATGTCACTCACTCTTATTAACTCTTGAGGCACTTCTTTCTTGTAGTGTTGTTTATGGCACAGTTCACTTATTAGTTCACCCACAAAACAACTCATACTTAACACATGAAGAATGTATTATACTTGAAAACAGTTACCGATGGAAGACTTAAAGTCTACACTTGCAGCAAAACTCTCACTGGCTTGGATGCTTTCAGAGAAAATAGAACAAACAGTGGATCCATTTGAACTCACAACTTTGGTAGAACACACAATTGAATATTTTGTTACTGTCTAATAAAAATTGCAACTGGCAAGTAATTAAATCTAAATAATTATAGAACATTGGTATGTGTCTGCTGTATTCAAGTGTAGTACAACAAATGTATTGGTAAGCTGAGTTTAAGAATTAGAATTCTTACCTATTGTTAACCCTTTAATGCATGACTTTTTATCTGAAGATATAAAAAATACCACAAATAATGTATAGTGCATATATACTGAGAAAAATATTGAATAAAAATTCTTAAAATTATTATGCGCTAGTAGCAACAAAATGTTCATAGCTGGTGAGCTGTATAGTGCTTCCATTATGTACCAAATGCAGTAAATGCTGCTATTGTGTCTCTCAACTTTCCAGAAAGTCACACATAATGCATCAGTAGTAGGTGATTGACTACTTTTACATGGCAAAGGATGAATACAAAAATAAACAAACACACATTTTAGGAATAACTCAATGCAGTTAACTGTCAAACTGATTCAGTAGGGCTCCAGGATTTATAATTTCCAGGACAAGGTCCTAGCATATGTAACACCATGTATAGAAGCATTTACAAATGAATTTGTAGTAAAATCTTGATCAATTTGAGAGACAATGGGAAAAATAAGGCATGTATCTGATCAGCTACACTGTGCATTAAAGAGTTAACATTGCCCATTGTTATTTACAAGTAGAAATATTTGATCATTTATTGTAGTAATGATTTAAACACCATTCAAACAATGTCAATGGTAATCATTTCAAGTCCTTGTTTGCTAATTTGGCACCATACGAAGGTGTAGTGTGGTAGTGTTTTTACGATATTCACTAATGTGTTACTCCCATTGTAGTTGAATATTGGTCTTAAGTTTTTTATGTGAGATATTCCTGCTGGTACATAGAAAATTCACTTGTTTTCATTCCTGCTGATTCATAGAAAATTCTGTAAAATTTTCACCTGTTTTCATGCAGTCCCTTTTTAGATCCTGACCTACAAAAATTTCCATTAGAAGGCTTTTGGCCAAATTTGAAAGACCCTAGAAAATACAGAAGTACATTCTCATGACTAAAACTTATATTACAGGTAATTATGTAAATATAAAACACAGGAACAATATACAGGGTGTCTGTCAAAGATACCCCCTCAGTACAACACATTCGTTTAGATGGCATTGGGAGCTTTCCATAACTCAGCGTAACGTATTCCCCGGGACATTGGAGATGGCAGTTATGATGCGATCCTTCCACTCAGAAATGGTGGCACAATATGTTTGGAACACTTCTTGCTTCAGGTAGCACCAAAGGAAAAAGTCTGCACATGAACAGTCAGGTGAGTGAGTGACAGGGAAATGTCACAAACTGGGAAATTACTGTACCGGGAAATGTCTGTTGCAAGAAATCCATGCAAATTCTGGATGTATGCAAGGTCGCTCCATCTTGTTGAAGCCATAATTGTTCCACATCCACGTCAAGCATACCTAATTGGGGAAGGACAAAGTCTTGCAGCATCTTTAGGTAGCGTTCACTGGTGTCAGTTACAACCATACTGCTGTCATCCTCAAAAAAGTAAGGGCCAATAATCCCAAAAGAAGCAACTCCACTCCACCCTGTGACACAGGAACTGTTTGAAGTGCAGTTCATACATACATCACTCCAATATCACATGTTCTGTTTATTCAATGAACCACATAACTCTAAATGAGTTTCATCTGACATCAGGATGGTGTGAAACATTTGTGGATTTTGATGAAGGAGATCACACATAGTTAGGCAGAATGTTAATTTTGTAACTATTTTAGTCATGCCTGTCTGCAGGAAATCATTCCATTTTTACAATGAGTATCATTTATCAGTCTGTCCTTCAAATGATGTTGATGAAATTAAAAGTTATCGATTTTTAAAAACGTAGAATTAATAAAAGAACATTCAGTGTCATCGTCAATAAACATCTTTGTTAAGTAGAATGGCAGGTGTTAACTATCCACAAGAAAAAAAAATGTGCTAGGCAGGAATTGGTGTTTTTGTGTGGTGTATGCTGTTCTCCATCTGTGCCCCCCTCCCCCCACCTCCCGAAGGTCCTCTTCATTGTCATGTGTATAAAGTTACAAACATTCCAAGCTAAATTGTAAATCAAGATTTAAATTTATGCAGGTGCTTATTCATAAAATAAAGATCAAACAATGGAAGTATGTTGAAGGATTCAACAATATTTTGGAAAGGATAGGCTGCTTCTCACCACAGAGATACCCAATGAGCCACAGAAAGACATACATAACAGAAAAACAAAAAATATAGCTTCCAGCTGTTAAGCCTTTGTCTGCCAGAGAAACATACACACGCTCACACAAACTCAACCGCTGTCAGACTGCAGCCAGACTGCAACAGCCAGAGATGGCGGATGGATTTGTGTGTGTGTGAGAGAGGGGGAGGGGGGGGGGGGTTGTGTGTGCATTTTCTCTGGCAATCTGACAGAGAAAGGCTTAACAGCGGAAAGCTATATTTTTTTGTTTTTCTGTTATGTGAGCCTTTCTGCAGCTCATCGGGCATCTCTAAAATAAAGAACAGTGTGAATATTGTTTTGAACATCACAATGCTTTACTAAGCATTGATTACTTGTTTTACAGATCCAAATGACGATCCATCAGCACGCCTGAAAACTGTAAATGCCGAAACACAGGCAATTTTGGATGAACTGAATCGTGATTACAAAGCACCTGAAACTAAACTGGAAGAAAAGAAAGTTGCTGACAAATTTAATGCGGTAATAGAGTTCCTGTAATACATATGGATTACTGTTCCTGATTATCATGTACTATTCTCCTCAGATCCCATGTTGTATATGACATTCAATTATTTAACTACACAGACACAGCCAACACTAAGGTTATATTTGTAAGTAGTTTCCCAGACATTTTTTAGATGTCTTCATGGGCTCATCTAAGTTTCAGCAGCCAGGCATGTAAACTGATAAGTCTAATCATTGTTCTCAAGTGCATGCAACAAAAAGTGGATAAAATGATGTCAAGATGTTGTAAGTACCTATTTATGATCATTTATTTTCATTTTATATTACATAATGGATATAATACTTGAGACAAATACTCCTACTTCACATACATGTGACAGCATCAATTCCAAGAAATAATATTTTTCACTTTGCTATGAAAGAATTTGTACACGTGCCGTATTGGACACAACAAACGGAACTGAAAATGTATTACTATGTACATCAGAATATATGTCCCAAAAATTATTCAGTGATAGTCATTATCTTAAGTGTTATTTATGCAAGTTAATTTTTTTAATGTAATAATTATAGATTTCTGTGTAAGTACTTAAAATTTTTCCCTCTTTATTGTGGCCTGCCTCTGATTGGTTAGGATAAGCCTGTGAGGGAACTGAGTGGGTGGGTGGATTGGACAAATCTTGCAGCAGTGTCTTCCACAGGGATATGATCCCTGGCATAGAGTGGACTAGGATGTTATGGAGGTTGGAAAGGCGACAGAGCACTACTGTAGGAGAGGTGGGTATGAGGACAAAATATCAAAACCTTGGCGAATGATGCAGTTTACTTGTTCCAGTCTAGTACTGTATGACAAGGGGAGTGCTCTTTTGTGGCTTGTTACTGCTGGTAGAGGAAGGATTTGGGATGTGTGGGGATGTTCCACCAACTACTAGCTTTTCTGAACTATTCAGATAGTAGTTATCCCTATAGTACATTCTCCGATCCAAAAATTGAAATTATCTGGGCCTCAATCTACGATAACCTCCTTTTTGTTCATACCCAACAATTCCTACCTTTTCTATCCTACAGCTCTCCCATTCCATGTTCTCTCTCTCTCTCTCTTTGTCTTTCTTTGTGTGTGTGCATGCATGTGTGTGTGTGCGCATGCACACGTGCATGCGTGTTGTGCTTCCCTCCCCTCACCCATGTTCTCACTCCATTCCTAAGCTGCATCTCATTCTCGTTATGTACTTGCTACATAAGACTGTGCTGTATCCATTCCCACCAACACGCAGTCTTCCTGTCCCTCCTCTCCTCCCCTCTCCTCCTATCCTTTCATTGTAGACTGTGATTCAGAGTGTAACAGCCGGAGATGAGGTTGTATGACTGTAAAGTGTGATTGTGTGTATGGTCTCTTTTCTGAAGAAGGCTAACGGCCGAGAGCTTAAATGTTATATGTGTGCCTGTCACAGCTTAATGTATGTATTTGTAGTGAGTTGCAAACTGTCCTTATTACATTGTTGAATTCCAACCTGGACTCTCCATTATTAGATACATCAATTCCATAATTGTCTGCCTTCAGTACCAATGTCTTTTAAATAAAACACCAGTTTCTCAAATACCCAATTAAAACATTTGAAAAGTGCAATGTTTTCTAATATAGAATATGACATTATATGAAACTCAATTCCTGGAGGAAAAATAATTTTATATAGTCAAACAATGGAAATACCAGGTAGGATTCAACAATATTTTTGAAAAGGTTAGGTTGCTTCTCACCATAGAGACATCTCTATGTGTTGCTGAAAGGCACACATGAAAGATTACAAGTTAACTTTTGTGTCTGTGTGGTGAGTAGCAACCTATCCTTTATAAAAAAATATTGTTAATTTTATATAGTAGTGGATCTGAGGAGATTATAAAATTTTTCATAATGTATAATTTATGTTTAATGATCAGGTGTGATTCTTTGTCAAACAAATGCTTTGCCAATATTCTAATTACTTTCATTACCTACCACTGCTGATGATATTGCTGCATAATTGTATCTCTTAGATGTTGAAGCTGCTTTTCCCAGAACAGGAGATGTGGCATACACTTTTTTAAAGCAGGAGACTCTTCTAGTGCCCTGTTCTTACTAAGCAAGGATTAAAAACATTAAATTAATATAGAATCACAAGACATAATCAAAACTGTATATGAGACTATAAACCAAACAAACACAATCACAATTTGTTTAAACAAATAGAAAATGAGCTGGTAAATTTGATAGAAGAATCCCCCCACGAAAGTAACTTTCCCCATAATTCTGGAACAAATGGAATGCAGAGGTCTGCATTGTTTTTGTATTTCTAGAAATCAATTTACTAAAATAGTTCCAAGAAGCCATATTCATTGTAATGAAGTCTTTGGCCATTGCATTTGAAGTCTTCTGCCATCACACATCCATGCAAGAAGATCTTTTCTCACAGCACCATTGTGATGGTGCCACTGTAGAATGACCCATTTAAAAACCAGGGAGATTTTGTGCTACTCCAACTGAAGGTAACCCTGACTTCCTGCTTAAGCTGGTTCCAAGGAATCGCTTTTTAACAGTGGAGTCAGTCCATGGTGTCTCCACTGAAAAAGTGGTGAAACTGATGGACAGGTGCTCCAAACTCTACTTTAAATAGTCTGTATTTGCAGCCAACATTGTGAATATTGATTGCAACATTTTCTTAGACTTAATTAACATCAGCTGAATGCATCTCTGGAAGAAGCACACTGTTTTTACCATCATGATAAGAACGCTTGCTCACCTTCAGTTTTGCTAACAACGGAGCACTAGCTCAAAAGTTTTATACTAAAAACGTGCCCATGCTTTCACGTTCCTGTTATGTACTCTGCCAGTCATATAGTTCAGTAACTGCTTATTGATTTCCTCCACTAACAGCTGTCATTAGTGCAAAAGTTATTAAGGCACTACCTGCCGTGGTGTAGAGTCACATCATCAGATGTACATAAAAAAATCAAAACTTTATAAATGGCATGGCAGACAATGTTGAAGGCCCAATGTTCATAGTAAAATAACACTTGTGGGACAGGTAATCTACATCAATCTCTGCATGCCACATCACAGTGTGCGGCAGAGGGTACTTTGTGTACCATTATCACCTCCTTATCTAATCCAGTAACTTATGGTTCATAGAAAATAATGTTGTCGATATTCCTCTGTGTGAGCTGTAATCTATCAAATTTTATACTTGTGATCTTTTCATGAGATATATTTGTAGGAAGAAGCTATGTACTGGTTAACTCTTCAAGAAATGTATGCCCTCAGGACATTGACAGAAAGGTGTGTCATGATACAGAAAATCTCTCTTGCATCATCTGCCACTGAAGTTTTCTAGTCATCTCTGTGAGGCTTTCTCACTTACAAAATAAGCCTGAAATAAAACATGCTTCTTTTTTCTATGCCCTCTATCTGGTATGGATCCCACACTCATGAGCAATACTTAAGCATCAGCCTACTTCCTTTGTTGACAGACTACAATTCCTGCAGATTATTCCAATGAATCTCGGTGTGGTATCTGCCTTACCCACAATTAATTTTATATGGTCTTTCCATTTCAAATTATGCCTACTCCCATATATCTTATTGAAGTAACTGCTTCCAGTGTTTGACATGCTATTAAATAAATATATAAGCAAGGGCTGTTCTTTCTATCTAAGCACAGCACTTTATGTTTGTTCATGTTGAGAGTATACACCACACACACACACACACACATACACACACACACACACACACACACACACACACACACACAAAGGAACAGTCCTGTGACACTCTTGAACAATCCTATAGCTCTCCCTTGTGGCATACCAGAAATTGCTTTCACTTCAGAACATTTCTTTTCATTAAGTATGACACGCTGCATTCTGTTAGCTGGAAACACTTCAATCCAGTCACACAGTTAGTGTGATATAGATACTCACATTTGGTAAATCAGGCGACAGTGCAGAACCAAATCATATGCTATGTGGAAGTCTATAGAGATTTTTGGTCTCCGAACATCTCAAAATACTCAAAATTGTTCCAGAATTCTACAACTCACTCCCATCAGCCTATAGTTTTGTACATCTGTTCGATGACCCTTCTTCGAAATGAATGTGACCAGTGTTGTTGTTGGGTTTTTTTTTTTTTTTTTTTTTTTTAAATCCATAGGAATGCTTTGCTTCTCTTGGTACCTAAAGTACAATATTGCTAGAAGGTGGGCAAGTTAATTCGCATACTCTGTGTAAATTTGAATTGATATTCCATCAGGTCCAGCAGTCTTTCTTCTGTTGAGCATAATAGGCAGAGTGACAGCAGCCTTCTAAAACTTCATTGTCTGGACACCCACACCTATCTTCCTTTTGGAGACTACATCTACATATACATGGGGGTATTCTGCAAATCACATGTTAATACTGAGCAGAAGGTTCATTGAACCACATTCATATTATGAGGGCCTTTGAAAATTCCATGCAAAGTCCAGGAGATGTCACCACCAGAGTGTATCGAGGTCATGTTTTGTTAGTAGCATCTTTGGAAAGAATGTGCACCAAGTTTCAGCCATATAGGTATATTTCTTTGTGCTTGGCATTCGTGTGAATCAAGGAAGTTGAGTAATTGTCAAAGAATGGACAAAAAAAGAATTTTGTGTGGTGATTGTTCAAAATGTTCAAATGTTTGTTAAGCTTATGGGACTTAACTACGGGGTCATCAGTCCCTGTGTGGTGATTAAACATTACTTAATGAAAGGCAAAACGCTTCAGGAGACTAAAGAGAAGCTTGATAAACATTATGGTGGCCCTGTACCTTTGATTAGAACAGTTGATTAATGGTTTAAAAATTTTCGCAGTGGCCATATGGACACAAGTGACGCTGAATGTTCTGGATGCCCTGTGGAAGTTACAACTCCAGAAATCATTGATAAAATCCATGATATGGTGACAGATGACAAAAGAGTTAAAGTGAGTGACATTGCTAGTACTTGGGGCATCTCGAATTAACAGGTACATAATATTTTACATAAACATTTGGACATGAGAAAGCTATCTGCAAGATGGGTGCCGCGATTGCTCAAACTTGACCAAAATCAGAAACGTGTGAAGTGTTGCAATGAAGGTTTGCTGCTGTTCAATCTGAAGGACTTTAACTGTCGTTTCTTCACTGTGGATGAAACATGGATACATTACTATACTGCTGAGACCAAAGAACAATCTAAACAATGGGTTACCAAGGGAGAATCTGCCTCCCCCCCCCCCCCCAAAAAAAAAAATAAATAAATAAAAAGGCGAAGACCGATCCTTTGGCGGAAAGGTTATGCCGACAGTCTTTTGGGATTCGCAAGGGATAATTCTCACCGACTATATGGAGCAGGGTAAAACTATTACAAGTGCACATTATTTATCATTATTGGACCATTTGAAAACCAAGCTGCAAGAAAAACGCTGGCAATTGGCCCACAAAAATGTTCTTTACTATCATGACAATGCACCATCACATACCCAGCAGCTGTGGTCACAAAATTATTAGAAATAAGATTCCAACCTGTTTCACACCACCTATTCCCCAGACTTGACTCCCTTGGACTACTTTTTGTATCCCAATTTATGGCTGGCGGTACAAAGATTTCATTCAAATGAGAAGGTGATTGCGGAAACTAATAACTATTTTGCAGGCTTCGACAATTCATATTATTTGAAAGGGATCAAAAAATTAGAACAGCATGGGACGAAGTGTATAAGTCTGAAAGGAGACTATGTTGAAAAATAAAAATGGTTTTCCCTAAACACGTTAGTAGTTTTTATTTTTGCCCAGACTTTTCATATGCCCCTCGTATTTATCTACCATTCCATCCTTGAATTGCACGTGGGAGAAAGAAAACCTAAATCTCTCTGTCTGAACTCAGATTTCTCTTATTTTATTATAATGATCATTTCTCCCTATGTAGGTGGTAGTCCACAATATAATTTTGCATTCGGAGGAGAAAGTTGGCAATCAAAATTTTTGGGGTACATCTCATCGCAGTGAAAAACACCCTTGTGATAATTTCACACAGTGCCGTTTCCATGACAGTGTCTCCCACAGAATAATACAAAACAAGCTACTCTCCTTTGTACTCTTGTGTTCTCCTTTAACACTACCTAATAAGCTTTCACACTATGCAGTAATACTCCAAAAGAGATCAGACAAGCTTAGTGTAGTCAGTCTCTCAGTCTCTTTAGTACTTGTGTTTTATCTTCTAAGTGTTTTGATAAGAAAACCGTGTTTGATTTGCCTTCCGCAAGACTTAATCTATGTGTTCTTCCCAATTTAAGTTTTTCGTAATTGTAATTCCTAGATATCTTTTTAAATGCTTCAGATGACTGTAATAAAACTTATGCTGATGTGTTAGATAAGTCTATTTTCACTTCATGATATATATATTATTATTGGACATTAGGTTGATACAAATTATACAAATTTGTTGTGATTTTTATCAGTAAACCCATATTTCTTAGAATATGTGGAAAAAATTATATTGACGAACACTCAACCAATTTGTCAGAGAGAAAGCATTCAGCTACCAGATTAAATGTAATGTGCTTTCTGTTAATGTTATGTATTGGATATTTGCTAAGCTTATTTTTTGTTGTATTTTCATAGGCACATTACTCTACTGGTGCAGTGGCTGCAGGCTTTACATCAACTACTATAGCACCAACAACCGTCCATGAAGCTGCTATTATTGATGAAGACTTAGTGCGTTATGAGCGGGTGAAGAAGAAAGGTAAGTGCATCATAACTTATTTCCAGATAAATACAAGGAAATTAAATAGATGAATAAACAAATGTTCAGTAATTGCACACATTTCTAGATCATAATTATGTCATTTCCGTTAATTATTGCAATTATGATGCAGCTTGATCCATTGATATTTATGTATTGTTTGTCTTTTACCGCCACTTGGCGTTGTAACCCTTTGTAACTATGAGCCAATTTTGGCTCAAGTGGCAGTCATTATGTTAAATATACATAATGTGGGTTGTATGATCATTTCCGATGAACCTGTGTTGTATGTACCACAACCATACAACAGATTTATCAGCAATTAAGAATTCACTTTTGAAAGTTTTCATTGTAAAATTTAAATGAATTTTTGCCATTGCTTATTATTAAGCTTCACAAATTTCTTTTGAAGGTTATGTTCGGTTAGTAACAAACTTGGGGCCATTGAACCTAGAACTTCATTGTGATATGGTGCCAAAAGTCTGTGAAAACTTCCTGAAACTGGCCCTCCGCGGTTATTATGATGGCACCAAGTTTCATCGATCTATTCGAAATTTCATGGTATGTGTAAACGTCTTTTATTCTTTTAAATATATGTGTTATTTTAATAATGCTTTTGTCATGTTCAGTATCTGGAAGTTACAGTTAAAGCTGGTGCAGATCCTACAATCCATTTTCTACTTGGTATTGAACTTCAAACTTAGTTGCTCTAATTTTGGCTTTTTTTGTGTGTGTGTATTTTCCCTCATAATTTTTTTCCTAGTCCTAGTGACCTTTTCTTTCTTCTCTGTACAGCCTTCAGTCCTAAAGAAGATATCTGTTTCCACATGTTAACACATCCATTAAGAACATAACTTATTATGAGTTTCTTCCTTTCTGTTGTTGTTTCAGTATATAATAAATATGAAAAACAGTACATGACACAGCTGTATTTGTGATCATATTCTGTTTAGATACAAGGTGGTGACCCAACAGCAACTGGCCAAGGTGGAGAATCTATTTGGGGAAAGCCATTTGAGGACCATTTTAAACCAAATCTCCAGCATACAGGTAGAGGCATTCTGTCAATGGCAAACTCAGGCCCAAATACCAATGGATCACAGTTGTAAGTATAATTTTTACTCAGAACGATTGCAATAAACTATTAAAACCATTAATGAAAGCTAGACCTAAAAAGGGCAAAGGTTAATATCACTTGTGACTTTGGAATCACTTCATAAAATTAAGAAACAAATGTATATTAATATTTATTAATCTGACAGAAATTCTCCATTGTGATGTGAAAATATTATTCAAAGGAGAGAGAGAGAGTGGCTCACCAGTACTTACCTTAGTTCTGTATCACTGGTAGTCACAAAAAAAGGGGAGGGGGCAAAAATAAATGAGGACACCAGCTTTCAGAAATATTTTTCTTCATCATGGAGGAGATGAGGGAAGAAAAAAGATACAGAATGGTGCCATGAGGGGAGAATGGGTGTTGTGTTGAAGTTAGATGTTTTGCATCGTAAGTACTGAGCCAAGCCAATAGCACGCCGAAGAAGATAGATCAAGATGTAAAGAGAAATGAACCAAATAATGCTGAGAGCAGAGGGATTAATTAAGAAGGAAAAAATACAGAGGTGAACACACACATACATACAATGAGAGGAAGGCAGAAGAGGGAATGAAAAATAAATAAAGAATAAGTTAGTTGAGGATGGCAAAGGAGGAGAGGTTGACATAGTTTCAGGCCAGCAGGATGGTGGGAGGAGAGGATGTGTTGGAGGGCAAGTTCCCATCTTTGTAGCTCTGGTGCTGGTTGGGACTATCCAGATGGCATGCATGGTGAAACACATACCAAGGTCCCTGGACTCATGCTATACCACGGGATATTGATGTGTGAGCAGTTCGTCTGTGGCCATTTATGCCTTTTTTGTGTACCACCCTTCCTACCTAATGATTCCTACCCTGTAACTTACCCTGCTGCAAAACCTGTCCTATACATACTCTCACAACCACCTACTCCAGCCCCACCACACCATTCAACACAGGGCCACATGCAAAACAATGTGTCATCTACCAACTGCCATGTGTTCATTGCTCGGCCTTTTATGTTGGTATGACCACCAACAAATTGGCTGAACAAATGGTCACTCACATACTATTTACCTGGACAACAATCCATATCCCGTGGCATAGCATGCTGTCCAACATGACTCCAAGGACCTTGGTATGTGTTACTCCACGCGTGCCATCTGGATACTCCCAACTGGCACTAACCCTCAGAATTACAGAGAAGGGGAACATGCCCTCCAACACATCCTCTCCTCCCACCATTCCACTGCCCTGAACTTACACTACCCTCTTCCCCTTCAAAACTGTAAACTCACTTATTCATTATTCATTTTTCTCCCTCTTCTGCCTTCCTCTCACATATTTGTGTGTGTGTTTTTCTCTCTTTATCTTTCCCTTCTTAATTTTAAAAATTATTTACCTAATTCTCCTGTCCTCCACTCTGCATTATTCAGTTCAGTTCTCTTTACTTCTTGGTCTATCCTTTTTGGTTTGCTATTGGGTTGGCTCAGTACTGCAATATCAACTGATTTACGGTACAGTATTTATCCGAATACAAGCAGACCTTGTATGCAAGCCGCACCCCAAAAATTACACTTGGTGGAAAAAAAAAACTATCTCCAATATCAAGACGCACTTAAAAATGTAAAATGATCATCATGATGAATAGTGCATCTCTCTCTCTCTCTCTCTCTCTCTCTCTCTCTCTCTCTCTCTCTCTCTCTCTCTCTCTCTCTCTCTCTCTCTCTCTCTCTGTGTGTGTGTGTGTGTGTGTGCGCGCGCGCAATAGTGTAGTAGTCTATCATTATTGAGACAAAAATAAGAAGCAAAATCTAGTATTTTGTGTAAACTACGTTTCCTTTTTAATCATTGGAGAGAAAAGTGTATACATATTTCCTGATGAAGTGGCCAACAGTTGAGAAAGCTAGAATCTTTCTGTATGAGTGTGTGTTTTTATTTGTGTTTTTGTCTCTGTCAACAAGCCTGTGCTTTGGGTAAGCTAAACTATCTATATTTTTCACATATCTTGAGCACAAACGATTACGTATATTTACGTATGGAGCAGTGAAAGAGTTAAAATATTTCAGAGCTACACGCAACAATTCAATTATGGCTTCCTTTGAAATCCTTTATCTTTTATTCTCAGGCAATTTTGTGTGTTTATACTTGAAAAAACAGTCTCGATTGCAAGAGAATTTTTATTGTTGTTAGGCAACTGGTTTCAGTCTGCTTGTGAGACCATCTTCAGGCCAACTTCAATACAGTAATATTACAAATATTAAGAAGGATGTACAGAATACGATATTATGGCTATAAACAGTAAAATAACAACAATGTGAAAATAATATCATATTCTGTTCATCCTTCTTAATATTTGTAATATTACTGTATTGCAGTCAGCCTGAAGATGGTCTCACAAGCAGACTGAAACCGGTTGCCTAACAACAGTAAAAAATTCTCTTGCGATCGAGACTGTGTTTTTTAAAATATAATTTCATTAACGATCGCTGTTTCTCCGGAAGTGTATTCTAAAATTACAATTTTGTGTGTTTTCAATCATATACAGTAGGGTCCCGAAAACTCAGTCTAATGTGGACCGAACGTTGACCTAGTTTGTGAAAATGCCAGGTTATCGGGAACGGTGTTAAAAAAAAGGAATAGGTAAGATTTTGTTATGAAATAGTTTCTATTGCTACTTTAGAATACAATAAAAATGATGGAATACAGTAGCACAAAATAAATTTAAGACAATATGTAACAAATGATATTTGTTACTTACACTCACATGGACTTCACAAAAAGCGCTTAAGAAAAGACAAAGGCTGTAGGCAGACAGCGGCAGAGCGCGTGCGGCCATGTCACATGAGTGTCATTGTTGTCTGCTGTAACTAATTCATTATTTGTCAATCACACCTAAGCTGCTTTTAAAGTTTCTTCTTCTTTCAAGTTTCTTCACAATTGTAAACAAGGTAGCACTTCACACATGAAAGTTCGAAAGCAGACTGCAGACACTGCAACAAAGGGTGACCTCCAGATGTACCATTCACAAAAATTACTTGTGGTGGCTTTTAGCGGCATCTTTCAGAACTACTCTTCACAAGACCTACTTACGGCAGCTTCTACCAGCATTTTTCAGAACTTCCTGAAGCTTTGCCCCCGCAGGCATATTTTTAGATACCAAAAACAGGGAAAAAAAGCATGGCTTGCACTCGGGTAAATGCGGCACACACCTCACCCATCCTCACCTCATGGTCTAGGTTGTGTGTCACCTGTCTCTTCTGTTTACCTTTTCTTCCCTCTTCTCTTACATGATGAAAGAAAGTGTTTCCTAAAGCTAGTGTCCTCATTTTTTTTGTCTCCAGTTGAATTCCCCCCCCCCCCCCCACACACACACACACACACACACTCTTTTTTGTGACTATTGCCGGTACAGAACTAAGATAAGTACTGGCCATTCACTCTTATCTCTTCTGAATAGTATATAATTTGTATTACATATCTACATCTACATGGGATACTCTGCAAATCACATTTAAGTGCTTGGCAGAGGGTTTATCGAACCACCATTATACTATTTATCTCCCATTCCATTCTCGAATAGCGTGCGGGAAGAAAGAACACCTGAATCTCTCCGTTCGAGCTCTGATTTCTCATATTTTATTCTGATGATCTTTTCTATCTATGTAAGTGGCAGTCAACAATATATTTCCACATTTGGAGAAGAATGTTGGCGATTTGAGTTTCGTTAGTAGCCCATGCCGCAGCGATAAGTGCCGTTGTTGTAATGATTCCCATCCCAGATGATTCACAATGAACTGTTACCAGATTACAAGATAGTACTCGATGAAACCTCATTTCAACCCAAACTTTCAATGTCCTCCGTCAAACCCACCTGATAAGGATCCCACACTAGGCAGCAATATTCCAGATGAGGACGGACAAGCATAGTGTATGCAGTCTCTTTAGTAGTTCTGTTGCATCTTTTAATGGTTCTGCCAATAAAACGCAACCTCTGGTTCACCTTTCCAAATGACATTATTTATGTGTTCTTTCCAGTTTAAGTCTGAAATAATAGTAATTCCTAGATATTTTGTGGAGTTTATGGCCTTCACTTTTGATTGATTTATCTTGTAAACAAAGTTTAACGGATTTCTTTTCGTATTCTTGTGGATGACTTCACACTTCTCATTATTTAGAGTCAGTTGCCAATTTTTACACCATACTGATACCTTATACAGATTGTTCTGCAATTGGTTTTGATCTTCAGATGATTTTACTAGATGGTAAATGAAGGCGTCATCTGCAAACAACCTAAGAGAGCTACTTAGACTTTCCCTTAGAAGATGAACGATATCTTCTAAGTCCGTGTTGACCTTGGGTCAATGGATCATTCTGTTCGAGATAATTCATAATATTTGAATACAGGATATGTTCCAAAAACCTGCTGCAAATTGACATCAATGAAATAGGCCTGTAGTTTAGTGGGTTACTCCTACTGCCTTTCTTGAATATAGGTGTGACCTGTGCAACTTTCAAATCTTTTGGTACAGATTCTTCTATGAGAGAGCGGTTGTATATGGGTGTTAAGTAAGATGCTATCGCTTCATAATAATCAGATAGAAATCTAATGGGTATACAATCCGGACCAGAAGACTTGTTCTTGGTAAGTGATTTTAGTTGCTGCACTACTCCGATGGTATCTACTTCTACATTACTCATTGCGGTCTCTGTTCGTAATTCGAAATCTGTAATATTTGTTTTGTCTTCTTTGGTGAATGAGTTTCTAAAAGCTATGTTTAGTAACTCTGCTTAGTAGCGTTGTCATCGGCAGGATTGCCATTACTATCACATAGTTAGGGTATTGTTTGTGTTTTGCCGTATATTTGCTAGTATATTTAACATATGACCAAAATCTCTTTGGGTTTTCAGTCAACCAGTGTCCTGTAATATGCTTTGTTTTACAGCTTTATCACATACCGTTCTTGCCGACACCTAGATGGTAAGCACAGTGTATTTGGAAGAGTTGTTGGTGGGCTCGATACTTTGACTGCTATGGAACGCATTGAAACGGATAACAAAGACAGACCAATTGAAGATATCATCATTGAAAAGGCACAAGTATTTGTTGATCCTTATCAAGAAGCAGAAGAGCAGGTAAGTCACTGCAAGAGGAGTATTGTGATTGTGTTTACATTAGTATAATTTCCGTTTGCTTTGTTTATTTTGAAATATTTGTATTAGTGGAAAGAAACTAAAAGTATCATAGGCTAGTAAAATACAGTTAGTGTTACCAGAGATGTTAAATCTTCCTATTTCATACAACACTAAAAATTCCTGTATGAAGTACAAACAATGAAATAAATACTGATTCCCTGCATCATGGAGGCATTGATTTGTACATTGTACACCAAACTAACTGAAGCATAGCAGCACATCTTAGAAGCATGTGTTTTATATTGATAACACTCAGACCCACAGCTATAGTGTCAGTGCCACAAAGAGAGTAAAAAAGAAAATGAAGGGAGTGTGGATAAGTTCACTTAAGAAAACATTTACTTGCTAAAATCACCAATTTTACAAAATTTCTCAAACTGCATTCTTCTTTCATCTTCCGTGATGCAAAGTAGCTCTTGAAGCTCCCACAGCGGATATTAGCAAAATTGTTGCCTGCTACAGTATTGCTCTAGACATCGGTTTTTGATGCTTTACTCACTACCTCTTTGACTCATTCTTTTCACACTTCCACTGTACAACTGGTTTGTCTTAGCAGCTTTGGGAATCTACATCTTCTACATCAGGTTTATTTCACTCAAGATTGTAATGCATGGCTTAAACATTGTTTTTAATTATTTGTACAACTTTTTATAGACATACACTTATCTGCATCCTTGTTATTACTATTACAAAGTATATCACACATTTCATCACTATTACTATCCATGGTGCAAATGTTTAGCTTGTCAGATTTGTGATAAAGGCTGAGGAACCTATTGGTGTAAGTGAGACTCACTTCAGTAATGGATGATAGGTAACAACTCACCATAAAGAGGCTCACTGAGCTGCTGACAGACACGAAAGTAGATAATCACATTTACACAACTTAAATTTTCGGCCATGGCCTTCATCAAAAAAAGAAACACATACATTCACAGACCAAAGGGGTTGTTTTCTTCAAGTCTACAGTGCTTTTCCACTCATTCCAGAACAGATTGTCCAGTTCACTGGGGGATCCTGCATCCTTTGTGGAAAAGAGGAGCATCTACGATTGGTGTGTCACAGCTGCACGGCTCCTGCCCTTTCCAACACACGAGATCAACATGAGACAGTGCATCCAATGCAGTCAGTAGTTCCAACAAACGATCAGTTCATACGGAAGCTCTTTCTCATGCTTTGTATCCAGGATGAGGACATACAGTTTCAGATGGACACAGTAACCTCCATCTCTTTGATCAACCTCGCAACTTAACACACAACTGGGGACCCGAGAGTTATCTTCACTTTCAAGCTGTTTAGTGGCATATGGGAACAGTTCCAATCCCTTGTGGGGTCAACTCTGTCACAGCCACCTAGAAACAGGTTACATGACACATTACATTATTTGTTGTAGACCACCCATTGGACACTTAACATTTTTGACCTGGACACTTTACAACTGTTTGGATTTTCCATCTCGGACAAAGTCAAGGTCATGTCCACAGTGGTCCCCTAACAGGAACTACCCCTTAGCAGTTGCCAAGGTAAAAATCTGTCATTTGTAGTTTGAAGTGCTTTAACATAGTTCCCAATCATCAGATCACACCTAAAGTGAATAATTATATTCTGTGATCACCTATTACCTAAGAACGGATTCAGTTCCTTACTTTCTGTTTACTGGGATGGATATTGTTTTTCCAGTTGAAATCACTTGGCATGCTGAGTGTTTAGTATCTGTGATAAAGTCAAAATTGATTTGAAACATTCGGAATGTTTTTGTTGTTGCAGCTGATTGCTGAAAGAGAAGAAGAAGTCAGAAAGGCGGAAGCTGCTGCTAAAGAGCTGAAGAAAAAATCAACTGGTGGGAATCTTAAAGTCTTTAGAGAAGGTGTTGGTAAATATATCAACATGGAAGAAATTTCAAAGTAAGTGGTTCATTTCAACAACACTACTACTTATACACTTTATTACGATAATGATCTGCTCAACCTCCATAATGGAACAGTTAACATGAATGATCACCTTACAGTGAATGCAATTTCAGTTTAAGAGATCATAAGGACTTTTGCTTAATCAAAGACTTGGTTAAGGGTTGACTCAGTCTTGTGAAAGGAACTATCTCATGGAGATAAAAATGGGTTCTCATAAAAACCAATAGTTGCAATAACAATGGGTATTGCTTCTCACCATATAGAGGAAATAATGAATTGCAGACAAGTGTAACAAAGAGACTGCTTAGTATTTGAGTTTTGGCCAAAAGGCCTTCAAACAAAATAGAAAATTCACTCCTTCACACAGGGACAAATGCACAAACATGACCACTGTCTCTGTCCAAAACAGTGGCCATGTATGTGAGAGATTTGTGCTTATGTAAATGTGTATTTTTACTATTTCAGATGAAGGCTCTTTTGACCAAAAACTTAAATATTGAGCAGTCTTTTCAATGTGCCTGTCTGTGACTAAATGTTCCTCTGTATGGTGTCTAGCAATGTATCCCTTTCACAATATTATAAAACACTGTCGAACCAAGGAAACTGGTATAGGCATGATTACACAAACACAAAGATATGTAAACAGCCAGACGACAGTGTTGCAGTTGGCATTGCCTATATAAAACAACAGGTGTTAGAGCATTTACTGCTACTATAATGACTCATTATCATGATTTAACTGAGTTTGAATGTGGTGTTTAATAGTCAGTGCACGAGAGATAGGGCACAGCATCTTTGAGGTAATGATGAGATGGAGATTTTTGCCATATGACCATTTCATGAATGCACTGCGAATATCAGAAATTCACTAAAACATCAAATCTCCTACATTGCTGTTGCTGAAAAAAGATCCTGCAAAAATGGGACCAACAATGTCTGAAGATAATTGTTCGATATGACACAGTGTAACTCTTCTGCAGGTTGATGCATATGTTTATGCTTGGCCATCAACAAGTGTCCGCATTTGAATCATTCAATGAAATCGTCATATGGGCTTTCAGAGCCAAAGGCCTGCTCATGTACCCTTCCTTGCTGCCTGCATGACACAAAGCTTTACACCTTGTTTGGGGCTGTCAACACTGACATTGGGTTGTTGATGACTGGAAACATGTTATCTGGTCTAACATCTTGTTTGTAATTGTATCAATATACAGATGTGTACAGGTATGGAGACAACATAATGAATCAATGAACCCTACATCGCAGCAGGGGACTTGAAACGCCAGCCGCGGTGGCTGAGGGGACTGAGACGCTCCAGTCACAGTCTGCACGGCCACTACAGTCGGGGGCTCGAATCCCCCCCTCAGGCATGGATATTTGTGCCGTCCTTAGTGTTAAGTAGTTCATAAGTAGTTTGTAAGTTTAGGGACTGATGACCCCGTAGTTAAGTCCCATTAGCTATACAAAAATTTGAAACATTTGGACTTCAAACTGGTGGAGGCTCTGTAATGGTGTGGGGCATGTGCAGTTTGAGTGATATGGGACCCCTGATACGTCTAGATGTGACTCGGACAGTTGACACCTGTGTACATATTCTGGTTGATCACCTGTATTCTTTCATGTCCATTGTGCATTTCTATGTTGTTGAGCAATTCTAGCAGGACAATGGAACATCCCACATAACAAGAATTATTACAGTGGCTCCAGGAACAATCTTATGAGTTTAAACGTCTACATGGCCACCAAACTACCCAGACATGAACATTATTGAGCATATCTGGGATATGTTGATCAGACATTAGTCAAGTCCATGCCAAATCCTGTTGTGGGACTTGGGAGAGCTTGTTGAGGCCCTACACGATATTAGGCTCTTCAGCGTAAAACAGCACCACATAATTATTAATTATTCTGTATAACTTAAAACAGAAATACTGGAACATTGTTTTTATTGTTGGGCCCAGTGGTCTTGGGGTAAAGTGCTCGCCTGCAAACCGAAGGGTTGCGGGTTCAAAACCCGGTTGGACCTCGAATTTTTTCAGTCTTCACTTTAACCCATCCTTCACCTCTCATCGATGTGAGGAGTCACCAGAAATGACACGTGGTTCAGATTCCACATTAAGCTGTAGGTCCCCTTTCCCCGGTCGGATAACTGGGGTAAGCTAAGGACATGCAAGTTGCTGAAGTGGCATCCAATTGAATGACTTGCACCAGGCCAATGAGCCTCACAAAATTATTATTGTTTTTATTTTAGTTTTAAACACAAGTAAGGATGTTTGTTTTTAAGTTGTTGAAGTTATATCGTAGCATACCAGGTATCAGCTGTAACCAAAGCACTCCATGATCCAGATGACAAATAAATAACACTGTTCAGTAAATGCACAGTAGATTGAACAGCTTGAATAATTTTGCAACCATTTTACAGATGTCTTCTTCTATGTGGATACAACTTTTGGTGTTCTTTATGTTACAAAATTAACATAGCCAATGTTAGAGAGTAAATTTTCCATTTAACAATGGGGAACATGTATTAAACATTAAATCATGTATTTTACACTCTCCTTAAATGAAACACTTTTAGTTATTCATTCGATTAAAAAACAAAAAAAGAATTGTATCACAGGTAAATTCGCTTGAGAAAACTATAACAATTACTAGGAAGAATGTCTCTCAAACTTCAATGGTAAAATTCTCAGTAAAGTTGAGATTAATAATTTGCAACTATTTCTATGTTGTGAAACAATGTATCAGTATGCAAATCTGAAATGACCATGTTCCACAGTTTCACACATTCACTCTATTTTAGATCAAAATTGAGATCTACACAGATACAGAAACTGGTTTGTAAGCAACTGTATCATCCTGCAATACATATTTGTTTCAAAACAGTCCTGTTTCAGCCCAATATTGCTTGGAATTGACCCAACTGTATCTAAAAAGTGATGATTTTTCTGTTTATTCTTGGACTTTGGACTTGGCATACATACTAAAGCACATATTATACAGAACACTTCCAAGAGTTTCAAAATGTTTTTGACATACAGAGCTTTCACCTTAAGATTACCAGAAGTAAAGCTTCATTTCCCAGAGACAGTGGTACTCTGAAATGAAATATGTGCATTGTAAAATAACATGCATAAGTCACGCTAAAGAATGTTAAGAGTGAAATACCCCAACCATTTTAAACTATATGGTTCAGAGACCTTTTTAAGTCTTGAACATTTTTATGTATATACACAGATTAAAGTATTAAATGAAAATTTTACTACAAGCCTACAGTGCTTCAGTCTACATAAATGTTGTAGTGGCCTTCAATCCAGCTCTCCACCCTACTCTATGCTCAGCAAGCCTCTACATCTCATCATAAGAACGTATGATGTTAAAGGATCGATAGTCAAATATAATGTTACAGGATCGGTATTCAAGTATTAGAATATCGTGAGTATATAATCAATAGGCAAAAAAGTGGCAGCTCGTTTGTATTAATGCACCACTTCCTACGAAAAGTATTGTTAAATAATCTGGATATAAGTGGAAATTATTGTTAATTGCAAGCAGATTTGGTATGTATATACATTTTAGATTTATGCAATACTTGTAAGGACGTTTAATTATATTATATATAGTGGGAACTATTTTACGTATGGAAAAGGAGCACATGTAGTGCAGGACCCGAAAACAGGTGCTTGCTATCTTTTTCTATTGGGCTGTTGGAATGTGAACATGCATTAAAAGAGTAAGTCTTGAAATTGGTGGTTTGTCTTTTATTTTGGCCACACCACCTGCATACAACTGAATATCTGTATCAACACTAACACTGACCTGATGTTACATTTCCCCTAGCAAAATCAGTGACAGTGTTAGAAATGGCAACCTATATCCATTTGAATCTGCTTACTGTAGTCATCTCTTGGTCTCCCTCTGCAGTTTTTGCCCCAAACATTTCCCTCCAATGCTAAATTCACGATTCCTTGATGTCTAAGAATGTGTCCTACCAACCGATCCCTTCTTTTAGTCAAGGTATGCCAGAAATTCCTTTTGTCCCCAATTCTATTCAGTACCTCCTGATCAGTTACGCAAACCACCCACCTAATCTTCAGCATTCTTCTGTAGCATCACATTTCAATAGCCTCTACCCTCTTCCTGTCTGCACTGTTTATCATCCATGTTTCACTCCCATACAAGGCAACACTTCACACAAATGTCTTCAGAAAGAACTTCTTTACAAGTAAATTAATATTTGATGTTAACAAATTTCTCTTTTTCAGAAACACTTTTCTTCCCATTGCCATTCTGCATTTTATATCCTCTGTACTACGGCCATCATGTGTTATTTTACTGCCCAAGTAACAAAACTCTTTTACCACCTTTATTGTTTCGTTATCTAATCTAATTCCTTCAGCATCACCTGATTTTCTTCGGCTGCACTCTATTACCCTTGTTTTGCTCTTGTTGATGTTCATTGTATACACACCTATAAGCACACTGCCCATTCTGTTCAACTGCTTGCGACCTTCCTATCGGTATTCACCAATAAGAATTGGGCAATACATAACAATGGGTAGCAAACGTTTATGGCTTGCTGTCTCTGTTCATAGGGGTGAGTTATGTATGTCAGCTACCCAATCTGTTAAAACAAGATCAATAATTAATCTGTGGTTTAGCGAGTCTATCAATCTGCATATGCTGATGTGAAAATATATTTAAACAAACATAAATTAAACTTCTGAATATCCAACAAAATTGATTCTAAGATAAAGACATGGTTGAATCATGAAGTAATTCGTTATAAATGGAGTTTATTACTCATTTTGGACATTAAAAAGTGGAGGTGGTACTATTTTATACATTGGTAAATAACTGAATATTGGCACAATAATTATTACACGCACTCAAGAGTAAAAGTTCCAAATTATCACTCGTAAATTAGTGTAGTTCATCGAACATTGCAGTTCCAAATTAATCTGCGATTACAGTATTTGTTATAAAACACAGTTAGTCATCACAGTTCCACAACCCTACTACCGTGCATAGTTTATCACTTTTCACTAAAGACTAAGTTCTTCAGTCACAGTCCTGTATATTTTCTAAGTCACACATGCCTATCTCTTCAAATCACAAGTTCGTAATGCGGCTTCAGACCGCCCAGCGTCACAACCTTCCATCACCACGTCCAAGTTAAGAGTCCCTTCCCAAGCGTTCGAAAGCATGCTCTCCCTGCTCCCAAAATTGTATCCTTCCACACATCCTAATGCCTCATCTTTAAAATACAATTTCCCTTCCAAAATATTATACATTTGAATATCACAGAATTAAATGCTTTGACCACCTCCCTACAGATGTTGTTTACATTTCACAAACAAATATATATTTAACAATACTAAAAACAGTTGAGAGTGAAGCTGTTTCTTCAGGTAGCTAGTAAACGTGGTGTCTCACTGTTCAAATATATTGCCACCGTCAAAATATAGTTACTCAAGTAATATTTATTTTTATCATGGCTTTTTATACAAATATGTTCAGTTCTTGTCCACAAATACTTATAATTGTATAAAAAATAGAAATCGAATAACTTACCCAAAGCACAGGCTCATAGATAGATACAAATAAAAACACACACAAACACAAGATACAAGCTTTCGCAACCGATGGCAGGAAAAGAGGAAGGAAGGAGGGGGAAAAGGGAAGGATGTCGGTTTTAAGGGAGTGAAAGAGTCATTCCAATCTCGGGACTCCTCTTCCACTCCCTTAAAACCCGCATTCTTTCCTTTTTCCCCTCCTTTCTTGTTCCTCTTCCTTTTTTTTTTTTTTTTTTTTTTTTTTCTGAAGAAGCGGCCATAGTTTTATAAAGCTTGTATCTTGTGTTTGTGTGTGTTTTTATTTGTGTCTATCTATGTGTCTGTGCTTTGGGTAAGTTATTCGATTTCTATTTTTTATACATATTTGTCCCATCAGGAACGTATCCTTATATAATACTTGTAATTATTTATATATAAATTATCTGCTGCATATCTACTATTTTTAGTCAGCCATGAAATATTTAAGTTGCAGTCTACAACATAAAATGAACATTAGTAAGAATAATATTAAATATAATAAAATACATGTATCAATCTAATGGGCTTTGCTGGGTTCATATTTTGTGTTTCTGTGGTGGAATCTATGTTCTGAAACAAGAATATTATTAGCTCAACGAAAAGCAGAACAAGAGAGTAAAATAAATTTTATTGAAAGAATACGTAAATAACATGGTACGTCTTTTTAGATAGGTAGCGTGGTGTAATGCTACCCAATTGCTTCTTAAATTGTTACTGATAAACACTATGTATCAATAGTTGTAAATATAAGTATTATATTATTATTATTATTATTATTATTATTATTATTATAGTACTGAGATTTATCGGCTTTTTATCTGTAAGGGATATTTAAATTGTAATTATGGTGTTTGATTCTCACAAGTCTCCTGAATCCATTGATATAATTATATTTGCCATCTGATCATTCTCTGATTTTATATGGATTTTTAGAATAATGTTTGTGGCTATATTGTATTTCCGTTGAAATCGGGAATAGACACCCTTGCTCAGCCAAGAGCGCTTCCAGTTTTCAAGCACATTAGGGAAACCCTGACTACCTGTCCATTCACTAGGTTCAGACTGTTAGCCGGCTGGCTGGGGAACCCAACAGCCTGGCAAAACCCACCTTTCACATGGAAATAATCAGCTTCCCCCTGTATCTGTAATATCACATGCTGTTCCAGGTTCTTTGCTGTCTCTGACAGAATTACGATGTCATCAGCAAAAAACGTAATGTTTTTATTTCTTCATCCTGAATTTTAATTCCTTCTCCAAATTTCCCCTTGCTTTTCTTTATAGCTTGCTCAGTGTACAAATTGAATAGCATTGGAGAAAGGCTGTAACGTCATTTTACTCCCTAACCAACCTTTGTGTCCGTTTCATGCCCTTCAACTCTGATAACCACTGTCTGGGTTTTGTACACATTGTAATTAACTTCCGGTCCCTATATTTTATTCCTGCTTGCTTCAGAATTTGAAAGAGTGTATTCCAGTCATAGTTAAATTGCAGACGTCTCATATGATAGTCTTATATCTTCATGTACAGTAATCATATTTAAAGCATGAATAAACCTAATACATTTTTAGCAATGTAATGAGCATAGTTTACAACTTATCGCATAGACATTTGCCATAGACACTCATACACACGCAACTTCACTTTCAACCACACTATTCATCAAAAAAAGTAAACATACTCTCATTCATTCATACAGTCACACAGGTACACTTGGTAGATGCACAGTTGTGATCTCCTGCTGCTGCATTCCTAGTAACACACTATGATGATGTGATGGGAGGGGAGGGGGAACAGGATGGCTGCAAGGCAATGGCATAGAGTGAGGCATGGATAATTTTAGGATCAGAGCATCTACTGTAAGGATAACTCCCATCTGTGCAGTTCAAAAATGCTGGTAGTTAGGGAGGGTTGTCATTGAAATCAAGCATACACTCAGTGAAATTTGGTGCTACAGGTTGGCCCACCTTGTTTTTGGCCACAGTTTTATGGCGGCCATTCATTCTAATGGACAGCTGGTTGGTAATCATACCAATATAAAAAGCTGTGCAGCAATTGCAGAACAGCTAGTAAATCACATGGCTCTTTTCACAGGTGGTCCAGCCTTTGATGGGCTAGGATAAGCATGTGATGTGACTCGAATAAGAAGTGGTAGGTTATTGGATTGGGCAGGTCTTGCAATGGGGTCTTCCACAGAGATATGAGTCCTGTGGTTGGGGGGACATAGGTATGTACTGCACATTCTGGGGGAGGCAACACCACATCACTGTAGGACTTGCTCCATAAAACAACACTATATAGTGCTAATCCATTCCTATTGCAGCCTTGCATACTTTGTCTTTCCCCCTCCCATCCCATCACTTCTGAGAGTTACTTGTAATGCAGCAGCTGGATATGATGGTGTGTCTGTGAAGTGTGCCTGTGTGATTATGCGAATGAGGACGGTCTGTTTTTCTGGCGAAGCTGTGACCAAAAGTTAAGCTGCACGTGTATGTGAGTCATTTTATGTGCCTGTTGTGATTTGCCAAACACCTTTGCAGTAATCTGTAAACTATTCTCATTATATTATTGAATCCCAACATGGACTTCCTATTGTTAGATATTGCCTAATACATTTTTAATAAACGGCAACATTAGGCCTAGAGTAACAGTTTTTGTACTAACAAAAGGACATCATCAATGAAATTCTTGTTTATGAGTGAATATTTATTTATTTTAATTATTGCATTGGCATGACAGGCAAGATGGCTGCATTATATGTTTGCTGAGTTTTTTTTTTTTTTTTTTTTAATTTTTTTATGAGAATTTATAATGGGATGTGGAAATTACAGGTTCTTTTATTCTGCAATGCTCCCATTAAATATGTGTTGTTTCTTGTTTCCTCAACCATGTCTTTACAAATTTCCATGTAGGTCTATTTTATGAAGATATATCCCGATATATTTAAGTTGAAATGTGTCCCTGAAGGTGATGTCATTTAGTAATAGTTCCACCTCTTGCTTATTAGACATTTCTAAGATTAGTATCCTACAGTTACTACAGTTTAAGTGAAACGTGTTCCATAGAAAATTTTATGGTTGTGTACAGACACTAAAGGTCTGCAATATAAGCTGCATACTGCATGAGAATTATGATTGATGAATGCACACTTATCAAAATGACAACTTCATGACTGTCACGGGTCACATCATTGATGAAAACTGCAGTCAGGATTTACTAAAATGGCTTATCAGGGAGTGAGGTACTGAATTAGTAAAGATAACACACTTTTGTTTATATACATAACACTATTTATACTGTATAGTTTGATGATATAATGTAGGCTTATACTATAGCATAATGGAAACTCTGCATTTCGAAATGGGTTCTGAAACATTAACTCTACTGTTTCATTTGTTTTGAAACAGTCAGATGTTTCAGATTTTCCATTTCTTATTGATTGATGCATATTATAAAAGTAGAGAAACTATTCTGAATTTGAAAACTAGTATTCTCTTTTGAGAAAAAGAGGGAACCCACCTGAAGTGATGACAAGGGCAGAGAGAGATGATAGGAGATATGTTAGAAAGCATAGAAGGTCAAATATAGTGTAATGGTAAGCACTATTGGAGCTTCAGTCGAGACATAATAACAGAGTGAGAAGTGAACATTAGTTAAAATGAAGACAAGTGATATTAGTAGCGTGATTAAGAACTTGGAGGAAATAGAGAGGAGAATAACAAAGACTAAAAAGTAAAAAGCAGTAAGTAAATATTTAAATGAGATGTAATAATAATAATAAGAGAGGAGGGTGGAATTGTGTGTTAAAGGATGTTGACTCCATTTATTATTTTTATTTATTCACAACTTTCCCCCACCCACCCACCCACCCACCCACCTTGGTTGCAGCAACATTTTAGAGGTGGGTATATAAAACAGAAAAAAGTTGGGAATTAAATCAGTGTACCTTACTAGACATTAACAATGTGTTTACCCAAATTATAATCTGTGCCAGCAGTGTGAGATTCGGCTTTTAAAAATATACTTCTGTTTCTAATCATGACATATCTAATGTAAAAATTGAGTTTTTAATAGCAAAACCAACAAGCTTTTCATAAGGCATGATAAGCCATTGCTGTGGAAAGAATAAGGAAGGAAAGAAAGAAAGAACATTAGGATTTAATGTCCCATCTTTGTTGAAATCATTAGTTAATGAGCTTGATATTGTTTCATGGATGGAAAGGATTTAGCCTCATTTCAAAAGTTTCTTGAAACAAGTTAGGGATATCTTGGAAAACTTACATCAGGATGGCCATGTGCAAATCTGAATGATCTGAATGATCATCCTCCCAAATGCAAGTACAGTTTGCTGTTCACTACTCTGCCTTGCTTAGTTTATGAAAAGACAATCTTGATGACATTCATTATAAAGCAACATGAAATAGATTATCTTGTTTTCTTACGGTTTCATTTGAATCTGGAATAGCTAGCATGGTGACTGAAACCTTTTGTAGATGACGCATTCCATTAGCCCTGACTAATGTTCCAAAGCATCAAAATCAATGGGTTGCAGTGTCTGACGTCATTCATCACTTGACTCAAGTTTTAGTATGTGTTACACAGTGTATAATTAATTGCAATCAAAACAAACCTGCTATATTTTAACAAAGTTTAAATTTTTGGAAGAAAGTAATGTAATTTTCTATCTGTTGTCAAACTGATCTTGCTGTTTGTTTATAATCCCTAACAGTTGCATCTTACAGTCTCAAAAAAAGATAAATGTCTTTTGCTATTTTATTGATTAACAAGAATGCTGCTACATTCTAAACTTGTGTTTTTAATTTTTTCAAAGGAGTGATGCTGCAGACAACTCTGGGGGTCCTCCAAAAAAGAAGAAAAATATTGGTTATAGTTTTGGTGACTTCAGCAGTTGGTGATGAAGCAGTTAAGATTATTTTACTGCATAAATATATGGACACCATAGATTAAAGCATTAACTGCTTGAAGACATATGGATCAGTTCTACAGTATGTGCAGAAATTGACTCTTAAGAGACTGAGTCCAGTGCTACTTGTAAGAACAATTGATGGACAGGAGTATTTTGTTTGTTAGAATAGTAATTTGTACAGCATAGGTATTTTGTTTTCTCCTATGGTTTTCATACATTATTTTTTGACAATCAAATGATTTGTGTAAAATATTTATTTTCTGTTTATATGTAAATAAAAATGAAATGTTATTTGTTTATTCATATATTTGATATGTACAGCTAATATCTTTCATGGAAGCCAACACTTGGTAGGAGGACACGAATACTTGAAACAGTAGATATAGCAGAAAACAAAACAAAAACATAGTTTACATTCATTCATAAAAAACAAAGCAATAAACATAAATTTCAGATAGTTATTTTAATATGTTGGCACTGTCAGAGATAGATGTGTGTGATGGTGTAGGAGAGGAAGACACAAATGAATTTTGTGTAACGTAGGTAATGAGGATGGAGGCTGGAGAAAGTGATGTGGCTATTTCAAAAATGAAAAAAGACATCTACATCTACATGGGATGCTCTGAAAACCACATTTAAGTGCCTGGCAGAGGGTTCATCAAACCACCTTTATACTATTTATCTTCTATTTCCAGTCTCGAATAGACTGCAGGAAGAAAGAACACCTGAATCTCTCTGTTCAAGCTCTGGTTTTTCACATTTTATTCTGATGATCTTATATTGCCACATTTGGAGGGGACTGTTGGCAATTGGAGTTTCGTTAGTAGCCCATGCCACAGCGATAAGTGCCGTTGTTGTAATGATTACCATCCAAGATGATTCACAATGAACTGTTACCAGATTACAAGATAGAACTCGATGAAACCTCATTTCGACCCAATCTTTCAATGTCCTCCGTCAAACCCACCTGAGAAGGATCCCACACTGGGCAGCAATATCCCAAATGAGGATGGACAAGCGCAGTGTATGCAGTCTCTTTAGTAGTTCTGTTGCATCTTTTAATGGTTCTACCAATAAAATGCAGTCTCTGGTTCACCTTTCCAAATGACATTATCTGTGTGTTCTTTCCAGTTTAAGTCTGAAGTAATAGTAATTCCTAGGTATTTTTTGGAGTTTACGGCCTTCACTTTTGATTGATTTATTTTGTAAACAAAGTTTAACGGATTTCTTTTCGTACTCATGTGAATGACTTCACACTTCTCTTTATTTAGAGTCAACTGCCAATTTTTACATCATAGTGATATCTTATTTAGATCATTCTGCAGTTGGCTTTGATGTTCAGATGCTTTTACTAGACAGTAAATGACGGTGTCATCTGCAAACAACCTAAGAGAGCTGCTTAGATTGCCTCCCAAATCGTTTATGTAAATAAGGAACAGCAAAGGACTAATAACACTACCCTGTGGAATGTCCGATATCACCTCTGTTTTAGTCGATGCCTTACCATCGATTACTACAAATTGTGTCCTCTCTGATAGGAAATCACCTATCCAGCACAAATTTGGGTGATGTACCAAAACCACGCAATTTGATTAAAAGCCGTTTGTGAGGTACGGTGTCAAAAGCCTTCTGGAAATCAAGAAAAACGGAATCAATTTGGGAACCCTTGTCGATAGCACTCATCACTTCATGTGAGTAAAGAGCTAGTTGTGTTTCGCATAAACGATATCTTCTAAGTCCGTGTTGACCTTGAGTCAATAGATCATTCTGTTCGAGATAATTCATAATATTTGAATACAGGATATATTCCAGAACCCTGCTGCAAATTTATGTCAACGAAATAGGCCTGTAGTTTAGTGGGTTACTCCTACTGCCTTTCTTGAATATAGGTGTGACTTGTGCAACTTTCCAATCTTTTGGTACAGATCCTTCTTTGAGAGAGCGGTTGTATATGGCTGTTAAGTAAGGAGCTATTGCTTCAGCATAATCAGATAGAAATCTAATGGGTATACAGTCCAGACCAGAAGACTTGTTCTTGTTAAGTTATTTAACTTGCTTCACTACTCCGAGGATATCTACTTCAACATTACTCATTCTGGCCTCTGTCTGTAATTCGAAATCTGGAATATTGTTTTCGTCTTCTTTGGTGAATGAGTTTCTAAAAGTAATGTTTAGTAACTCTGCTTTAGTAGCGCTATCATCTGCAGGATCGCCATAACTATCACGAAGTGAGGGTATCAGGATATCAGTTGAGATATATAATTTCTGAAATATTGTCATCGACAGAATAAACTAAAATGGTTTGACGTCTTTCTGTTGGTTCTGCGGAATGAAGACAACAACATTACGGCAACTGAGATAGTGGTAATAACAGACAGTTGCTGCAGAGAGGTTGGTGTTGATTTTAATTTACTCTACCAAAAGAATTACACAAGCAGTTAGGTTCAGATAGTGTAGTAAGCAGGTATTGCAACGAAGAAACTGATGGTTCTGTAATTTTTCACTCTTGTCTGTGCCTGCTAGCTTTGGAATAAGGATTATTACATTTTTCTTTAGGTCTGAGCATAATTCACATGTTTCATAATCGCCGTGTAAAATAGTTTTGTCATGGCTGGCTCTCCCAGATATTTTAGTTGCTCTGAGGGAATATCTTTTATGACTTCAAATTCTTTATTTGCAGAACAGTTCAGGTTCGCGTCAGTACAGCAACTGCCCAAGCGGTTCGGCCGCCCGACTTAGAGCTTGCTTTTCCACATCAGGTGGCATCCTGGTCGCATCATCCCACTTCCTCATACATCAACTGGCGGCAGGCGGCTCGTTGTGTTTCCTGTGCGGCCTCTCGTGACACACCGCGAATTGCGGGTCATGCGACTTGTAAATTGCGTTGTGTCATGTCTGAGCATTCAATAGCTCCTCCTTCCTCAGGGGGGGGGGAGGGGATGCAGGCAGTGCGATGATAGTCAGAGAAGGAGAAGGGTCCCAGGCCATACCCTCAGATGTCTGCTGGTCTGGCATCTCTGGCGAGAAGGCACACAGGGTGCGCTGTCACAGGGGCAGCATTGGCGGTGCCACTGGACCAGCTGCCCAATGATTTATGAGGAACGGAGCGACTCCCACCAGTCCCTCAGGGCAAAGGGACGGTTCCACCCTCCTGACGCCGATGCCATCCCCATCGTGATGCTGGCTGCGGGGCTTGCGGCGGGGATGGGGCATCAACTCCGGCTGGGCTAGACCCCCCCCCCCCCCCCGTCGACCTGGCAGGAGCAGCAGGGCTGGGTGGAGACACCCCTGCAACACGTTGGAGCTGGTCCCGGTGGCGTGTGCAGCAACAAGTGACACAAGCAGGAAACCAACGCAGCGCCCTGCAACAGTAACCATGCACCCAGACCTCATTGCCTGGACGGAAGCCCAAAGTGGCCAGACCCGGGGCCAGTGCCTCAGCTGGTGTCAGGAAATGTAGCAGGGAACGAGGCTGGCAGCCGTGGAGCTGTTCAGCCAGACTCTGTTCCCCAATCAGAGTGGCCCGATAGGTCTTAAAAAATCTTAACAGGGCATCATCGACCGACACAGAGGTTGTATATTTGCACATCTGCACCTCAAAAGTCTGCATGAGTCACTCCACCTTCCCGTTAGATTGTGGATGGAACACTGGAGCCAACATATGCCAAATGCCCTGGGCACGCAAATAGACTGAGAAACGTCCACAGAGAATTACGGGCCATTATCTGTCACAATTGTGTGTGGAGACCTTCGATAGAGAATACTTTAGTTAATGCCCCAGCAGTGGTCTCAGCCGATGTGGAATTCATGTGAACGGTGTACGGAAAGTTAGAGAGGGGTCAATGACCAAGAGCCAATAGTAACCCAGGAACGGTCCCACAAAATTGACGTGTATTCAGTCCCATGATTGTGAATGAACAGGCTGTAGGGCGCAGGTGTCGCAAGCCGACACTGGATGTTAGATTTCCCAATCGATTCCCAGCCAAAAGACATGGCATCAGGCAAGGGCCTTAGTGCGGGAAATTCCCCAGTGTCCTTCATGTAGTAAATTCAATATTCATGGTCGGAGAGTCGATGGGATTACAACCCAGAGGTTGCTGGCTTCCGTGGCCAATAAAAGTACTCTGGCCACTACTGAGAGCCAGTGCCGGACAAAAAAATAATTACATACCGGGTCCGACACCCGGCTCAGCAGGCGTTCCAGTCACCATTGTTCTACATGTGACTTCACTATTCTGAGAACTGGTCTCCTTTGTCCGTGGCCGCTGCAAGGACTGCACTAGTGATGTGAAACCCATGTAATGTTCTTTCCTCGTCCTCATGTACGGGAAACAAAGGATTTCTTCCTTATCAAACTGTGGATCCGCCCCAAGTGGAAGCCGCGATAACGCATCCACATTAGCGTGTTACGAAGAGTGGCGGTATACTGTATCGTATTGAAAACAGGACAGGTGTAAGGCCCAGTGATGGAGACTGAAAGAGAGCTACTAGAGGCCGATGGTTGATCATTAAAGTGAAGCGGATGCCATAGAAGAACATACAAAACTTCTGTACCACAAAAATTATCACCAGTGCCTCTTTCTATACCTGGGAATATCGCTCATGTGCTGGGGTGAGAATTTTAGACGGAAATGCGAGGGTTCGTTCGGTGCGGTCTGAGTGCCAGTGCGACAGGACCGCCCCCCACCCCATACTACTAGGGGCACATCTGGAGAATATGTTGCCAGACATGTGCGACACAACAATAATTGTTTAAGATGCTCAAAAGTGGCCTGACAGGTGGGAGACCATTCAAACGCAACATCTTTGCTCAACAAGGCATGAAGAGGTTTAGCAAAGAAGGCGGCATGCGGAAGAAACCGATGATAATATGGCAATTTTCCAAGGCAGGCTTGTAGTTCTTATACATTACGTGGGGCAGGTATGGAAACTACCGCTTCCTTTACGGCAGCCGGCTCGTTGTGTTTCCCGTGCGGCCTCTCGTGGCACGCCGCGAATTGTGGGGCATGCGACTTGTAAATTGCGTCAATGTCTGAGTATTCCACAATATCATCTACTCCTGGAGCCTTGATCGATGTAGGTCCTTCAGTGCTCTGTCAGATTCATCTCTCAGTATAGTATCTCCTATTTTATCTTCATCTATTTCCTCTTCCCTTCCTACAATGTTGTCTATTGAGTTCATTTGCTTTGTAGAACCCCTCTACATACTCTTACCACATTTCAGCCTTTCCTTCCTTACTGAGAACTGGTCTTCCATCTGAGCTTTTGATATCCACACAGCTGTCTTTCTTGTCTCACAATATTATTATTATTAGTATTATATTTTCCTGTAGGCAGTATCAGTTTTTTCCTCTGGTTATGCATTCTTCTACAGACTTGCATTTGCCTTCAAGCCACTCCTGCTTAGCCATTTTGCACTTCCTGACAATTTCATTTCTTAGTCATCTGTACACCATTTTCCCTGCTTCATTTACTGCATTTTTATATCTTCTCCTTTCATCAATAAAACTGAGTATTTCCTATGATATCCAAGGATTTTTGTAGGTCTTCCCTTCCTACCTGTTTGGTCCTCTACTGCCTTCACTATTTCATCTCTCAAAGCTACGCAATCATCTTTCACTGTTTCATCATCCCCCATTTCTGTCAACTGTTGCCTAAATCTCCCTCTGAAATTCTCAGGAACTTCACGTTCCTTCAATTTATCATTTCTATTTCCTTATTTCTCTACCTTTCTGCAGCTTCTTTTTTTTCACATTCAGTCTACAATTTATGACTAACGACCAATAAGATATTGGTTATGACTACAATTTAAAACCTGTTTCCAAAATGTCTCACCATTATAAAATCTATCTGGTACCTTCTAGTGTCCCTGATCTCTTCCAAGTATACAACCTTCTTTCATGATTCTTAAACTAAGTGTCTGTTATTATTAAATTATGACCTGTGCAAAATTCTACCATGTGGCTTTCTTTTTCATTCCTTTTCCCCAGTCCATATTCACCTACTATTTCCCCTTCCCTTCCTTTTCCTACTACTGAATTGCAGACTCCCATCACAATTAAATTTTCATCTCCCTTCACTGTCTGTCCTTTGTCTCCTCATACATTTCTTCAATGTCTTTGTAATTGGCAGACCTAGTTGGCATACTAACTTGTACTACTGTGGTTGATGTTGGCTTCCTATCTATACTGACTACGATAGTCGATCACTGTGCTGCTCATAGTAGTTTACCTGCACTGGTGATCCAAATGGGGGACTATTTTACCTCCGGAATATTTTACCCAAGAGGATGTCATATCATATATTCACACTGTAGAGCTGCATGTCCTTGGGAAAAGGAACAGCTGTAGTTTCCCCTTCCTTTCAGCCGTTCGCAGCAAAGCCACATTAGCTGATGTTACAACGCCAGCTCAGTCAATCATGCCCCTGAAACTACTGAAAAGTCTTCTACCCTTCTTCATGAAGCACATGTTTGTCTGTTCTCTCCACATGTCAATAGTTCAAAAACTACACATGTAACTACACCATTACATATTCTGTTGCTATGCTAAGAGTAATAAAGCATAAATAATGTATATACCAATATTTTACATTAAAATTTGTTTCCCACTGAAAATAATTTGTGTCACTGACACATATCACTACTATGATACATCGTGAAAACACATATCACCACATAGCCAAGTGGCAACTGATGTCTGTCTGACAGACTCGTTACTATGTGGAGCTCACCACCAGATGGTGTTAGTGTCAAGTCTGGATTTGTTCTATTTTTCCCTGTTTTTACCCTTTTCATTGCATAATTTTGTAACAGAATATTTTGTACATTTTAAAAATAGTTGTAAGTGCAATACAAAGCAGTTTGCCATTAAATCGTAGTGTTGTGTGTTCTGAGTAGTATATGAATGTTATGCAAAATACCATCCTGTTATACAGCAGCCCAGACAGAGGTTTGTTGTTGCACTGTGGTATTACATGACAAAAACTATGTACGGTACATTACAAAGAGAAAAATCATAATTTTGTAGCATACAATAATTTCTAAAAACAACCTGTCCACAATGTGTTACATTTCTCTAAGTCAAACAGTATTAAGGAAAGTCAAACACTGGTCAGACCTATCAAGGTAAAAACCTCTGAAAATTGAAGGATTAAGATTAAAAACCAGGCGAGGGAAAAGATGGAAGGAGAGGGAAGAGAGGAAGGAGGAGGAAAAGCCAAGGGAGTTTTGATGGGAGCCGGCCGCGGTGGCCGAGGTGACTGAGGCGCTCCAGTCACGGTCAGCACTGCCACTACGGTCGGGGGTTCGAATCCCCCCTCGGGCATGGATATTTGTGCCGTCCTAGTTCGTAAGTAGTTCATAAGTAGTTTGTAAGTTTAGGGACTGATGACCCCGTAGTTAAGTCCCATAAGCTTAACAAACATTTGATTTTTTTTTTATGGGAGAGAAACCAGTAAGTACCATACAAGGGTCACTACTTAGTTAGTGCTCACAATACACAAAAATTACAATGTGTTTTCAGATTTATCACACAGTGATTTCACATGACATTCATAAGAATTTTCATTACTATATTGCACAGGGGTAGAGGGACTATAAGAGTTTGGGGGGGGGGGGGGGGGGAGACTGACTTGCAACAACTTGCCTGTATGAACCTCTGAACTAGGGTGAGAGTTTGTCTGTGTACATTTGCCTATATATATCCCATGACTGTTATCAGTTACAGAGTTACATGTAACTATCCTAAAGGTTCAATTAGAGTGATAGGAACTAGCACCTTTCCATGATTTGTAGATTGTAGTACCTTTTATTACTGTGTATTTCTCATATACTACCAAGGTATAGGCCAGGATGGTGATTTCTTCTAGTAAATGATAGAAAAAATCTGTAAGTTAACAACAACAACATTTTAACATGTCTGTTAAGCTTAAGGGACTTAACCGCAGGGACTTATGACTGTTGCAGTTTGGTCCCCCTTAAACATCCAACCAACCAACCAACTTAACTGCAGGGTCATCAGTCCCTAAACTTACAAACTACTTATGAACTACCTTACACTAAAGACGACACAAATATCCATGCCCATGGGGGGATTCGAACCGCTGACCGTAGCAACCGTGCAGACTGTGACTGGCGCGCCGTAGTCCCCTAGGCCACCGCGACCGGCAATCTGTAAGTATCCTCTCTGTTTTACTCTTACTAAAATTATAACCCAGAAGCTGTGCTCTTCCATTTGTTTTCTAAACACATGAACAAAGAATAAAAACATATCTATGGACAAACTCAGTCATTCCTCTCTTTGTGTATATCCTAACTGTCTTTCTAGCCAGTTACTCAAGTCTTGCTTGTACTGTCTGCAACTATAGACACCTGAGAAACTGTACCTAGATCTAGACACTGACTTAAATCTTTGCACATAGTTGTCCACATGCCCAAAAGTTTGATCGACCTTTCTAAATCACAAGTCAGATTATGATGTATAAATTGATGCCAGATGTTTGGGTCCAATCTTTGATTCCTCGGAAAAATAGAATTCCTTTGGCTTAAGTCAAATCAGTTTGTACTTTCTTGGTAGATTAGGTTCATTAAACAGACAGGGTAGTCCTCTTCATTGTACAGCAGAAACAATCAAGAAGAATAAATGCCATCCTGCATCACATAATTATGAGACTGCAGCCTGCTGCCAGAACGCCTTCACAAGTAGTTTCTTTAACCAAGGTTTTTCAAAAGTGATGGTGAGGTAAGCCACTTTCAATAGAAAATCTCAATTGCTGAATCAGTCTGATAGTGACTTCTACAACTACATACAAACTCTGCAATCAGGGGTGCCCGTGGGAGCAGTTGCCAATAGTGAGAATTCATTCAGTTTATGAATATAAAAAAGGTTGTATGGTTTAAAATACCTGTAGAATTACCAACAAAATAACTTGAAAATATCTATTGAAAGGATGAAAAACTTAAATAAAACGCATAAGCTAAGCTACAAAGTGAACTAGAGTTATGAAATCTTTATAGGCGAACCTGCATATAAAACCTATAAGCACACAAACACACACTGTGCATGAACTGAACATTACAATATTTAGAGTCGTACAGTCAGTCAGCGTCAGCTGCTGAGGTCTTTGGGACAGCAGGCAGGCCATATCGGTGAGAGCATTTCTGGTAAGTGAGGACTCCCTGGGGATGAGGGTGGCGTCCAGCTACTGCAGGCACAGGAGATGCTGAGCGAGGACAGGGGCTGCAGGCTGGCCGTGACGTAGTGAGTAGGTGCCGGCCGCGGTGGCCGAGGAGACTGAGGCGCTCCAGTCACGGTCACTACGGTCGGGGGTTCGAATCCCCCCTCGGGCATGGATATTTGTGCCGTCCTAGTTTGTAAGTAGTTCATAAGTACTTTGTAAGTTTAGGGACTGATGACCCCGTAGTTAAGTCCCATAGACTGTTAAAAAAAAAATGTGAGTAGGTAGGCTGAGAGTGAGTGTCATAGTTTTGTGTGGTTGGGTGTGAATGTCACTGGCTGCAATAGTCACATATTCAATTTCAGTTTCTGTTCTCTAGTCATCGTTCACCATGGAATCACATTGCATCAGGGAGTTATAATTCAGTGTGAGTTGTAAGTGAATATTGGCACATGATTGTGGTTTGCATGAACTTACATGCATTCTGAAGTGTAGAAACATATTGAACACAGTGGCAAATTGGCAAATATACTTAACTCCTTTCTTTTATTTATTTTTACATCATAAGCATATTGAGACTTCAAATGAAAGTGATGTCATTGAAAAAGATACTGTCTATGAAGTGGTATCACAGGAAAGGGGCGAGTGAACCATAAACACCACTGTTAAAAATTCAAGTAATTGTACTGATGGAGAAAACAGACATGTAACCAGTACCTCTGTCAGCTTCAACTTTGTTGCTGAAAAGGATAGTGGAATCAAACTCAGTATTCTATATGTTGGAAATTACATTGAAAGAAAGGATATTGATGATTGCCTAAAATATAAGAGTTTATTGAATCGGTGGCAACCTGAAAAAAATTATTATTTTAAGAATGAAAGACACACTGGTCTAAAACGCATAAGTCTATAAGGAAATGTAATAAAAAAGCTTTTTAGAAATTGTTGAAGCATTAAAAATTCTATGTTAAGAAGGAGATTGTGCAACTACACAGAAACTCTGCACACTTACTTCTGCAACGTCTATTGTTACACTAAAAGTGGTAGCTAAATATTCAGCTAAACTAGAACCTGTCACCAATATCCTACTTGTTAGAAGTTTTGGAACATATTCAAGAAATTCTTAATGGATGACAGAGAAAATGCAAAAATGAAATTTAAAATTATCTAAAAAGTTCTGAAAGTAACTATAGTGCACTTGGAATAGCTGTCACTAACATTCGACTGCCATGAGTTGTTGCTCGACAAATACATTGTTCGAACCATCCATCAATTTCTATCACCGAGTACAACAGAAAAACCCACTCTATTCTGTATTTGTGTTACCTAGAACAGTCCTTGCAAGAACGGTTTTCAGAAGAATAGATTTTTTGCTTGCACTCAAAGGTAATGAAATCCCAATGCGACCGAGGTATGAAAACAATAATCGAAAATTTCAAAAGATTTTATGGCCATCATCTAGATTATTTCACTGAAGAAACACAGCATGGATCAGTATGTGGAAAAGTGATACAGTAACTGAAACGTAGCTGAACTATCCTATCTGATCCACTGGAGAAGGCCAAATTGTTGCCCGTCACAGCATCAGGCCTGAAAATAGCACTCAGCATACCGACAAGCATGTGCTCTGTGGGAAGATTGTTGAGGTACTAAATTGCCATAGTAACATTTTTCTTATTGTAATTACTTAATGAGAAACACTTTGAAACATTGTCCTAAGCCAGATTAAACAAAGATTTCCTTATTTATAGACTTTTGTCCTTATTTCTTCTCATTATTTTTATATCTTGCTTGAAATATTGTGATAATAGAGTAATCGAAAAACATTATGTTGTATGAATTAATATACATAATGTTTGTTTGTAGCACACTTAGTCACATGAAAAAATGTCTAACATGGCAGATAATCAACTCAGCCGTTTGTGTATGGTGTCATTCGTCATGACACTACAGACAAAATTCTGTTATGGAAAAAGTGATAGACACTAATGGAAAGGATGCAGGACAATTTCAGCTTCTGTTTAAGTAATGGAGATATGTGAGTAGTGACATTTTGCACATCATTACTATCACAATGGATTTCCTCAATCATATGCCTTTTTTTGCCTGTAACATTAAATTTGTGATAGCATAATACTTTCAACATTAGAAAGTAATGCTGTGTTGTCATTTGTTTTTCTTTCTTTCTTTTCAGAGAAAAGTGTAAATAGCAATAAAATGTAAAATACAGGGAGTCTCATAATACCCAATCAGTTGAAAATGTAATTATTCTACGGTCATGATGTTTATACAGATAAAAGATTAAAAAATTGTTACTTAACCACTGAAATTGTTATTAGTTATTTTAAAGACCTATGAACATGTCTCAGGAGAGGTACACTTGCTGGTATGGCATTCTGCCGCAAAATGTACCTTTTCAACTGCAATCCAAAATATTCCTACAACATAAACTTTAAAATTAATCATGGAAATTCTCCTCAGAAATGATAAATTATTTTTCAAAAGAGAGAGACTGGCTGGCCAGTACGTACCTTTGTGCTGTACCGCTAATAGCGACACAAATGAAGAAAAAAAAAAAAGATGAAAACGGACAAGCTTTAGGAACACAGTTTCTTCTTCAGGTAGGAGAGAAGGGAAGAAAAAAGGATGGGAACGGAAGGGAAAGGTAATTCATGACCTAGGTCATGAGGATGGTGTTTGAGGAGTGTAGAAGTCAGAGATACTGCATATTAGTACTAATAAAGTCAATTTTATTTCAGCTTCATTGTGAATGTTTCAGTGTCTGTTGATACAGTTACTCAAATTTAGTTCTGCGTTATTTCTGAAACAGCTAATCTAAAATGGAGCACATAGAGTTTTGTTGTAAAAAAAATGTTCTATATATCATACATGCATTTTCTTGTTATTACCTGATGAATTCAGAAGAATGACACTTGTATCATTTGATATTTAATAAAGCTTATTTATTTATTTATTATACTTTTTATTTAGGATCAATTGGCATTTTCCCACCATATGTATGATCTAAATCATTTTGCAGTTTGTTCTTATCTTCTGATGACTCTGCTGGGTGATAAATGGCAGCATCATCTGCAAACAACTTAAGTGGTTTGTTCAGAGATTTTCCTAAATTGTTTATATCGATAAGGAACCCAAGATGACAAGGAATGTTGCTATACAATGAAGTATTAACTCGGCTGTGAAACAGAGAAGACTTCACCATTGAGTTTAGCCAAGAAACAATAAATTCACACATAAGGTGGTGTGTTTTATGGTTTATAACATAATATTATTTTCAAAGGACTTTTCTTTATTTTGTGTTTGTAAGGTCTGCAGTGTTATATATGTCATTTAATGACATTGTGCAAATTAAAACTCCAGATGCTTCTTTATAAGTCAAATTCTATTTATTACCATATACATCTATTTGTCCTGGGTGTCTGAATTCTTTTCATTCTCCAGTCAGTCAAGTTAGTGCATAAAAGAAATGTATTTCACAGATCAAGTGGTATCATCTGAATGCCTGTACATATTTCTTTATTCTTTAGTAAAAGAGAGAGAAAAACAAGTAATCCCAAGACCATAATTTATTTATAATAAGTATGAAAGAATGATGCAACACAATAAGTTAATTGGGTTAAATTTTACTTAACGTAGTGGTGGCAGAGAGTGCTAATGTTTGCAACGAAATGTTAGCTTTATGAAGATAATTAATTTACTGATTAGTCAAGGATACGTAGAAGAACCTGTCAACTAGAGAGCAAGAACAGCATTAATTAGTTACTTAACTACCCAACATGAAAGATTATTTCCCTCATTCTACATGATTGGGTTTTCAAAGACCACATTATGCTGCAGCTGCCATAAATAACATTGTGTAAATAAAAGAATATGTATAATAGTGGCTATCAGAATGAGCCACTGCATGTGTTATGAGGTTAGCTCCATAATCAGGGGGACGGAGGGCTGTCTGGCATCCTGATTCAAATTTACCACAATTTTCGTAAATAAGTTATGGCAATGTGTCTGTCTGCAAGGCCATTGATGACCATCTGTTCCGCCCTTATATAAACTTATTTATATATTACATTGTAACTTCAAGCTATACATTGAGATGGTCCCTCAATGAATAAATAAATCCAATATCATTTGATTAGCCTACATCATTAACTGACAAGGGATTGAAAATAGCACTGTAGATAGAAGGATAAAATAGTATGTAGGCTAAAGTTACATAGTAAACAGTATTTGAAAAGTGAAAATATAGTGCACTAGTAACTTGGATGAAACTGTTTAGGTACAATCTGTAGCCTATTTGTCATGGGGGGGCTGCAGGGTTATGATAAAACAATATTTGCATGTGAAAGGTACAAAATGAGAGATGGAATTAAGATGGAAATGGGTTAGTAACAGCTCTTGGTTATTCATTTATTTAGACACTGTATAGCTAAAAGCATAAATGTGAAGTAGAAGGTAAAAGAAGTACACACACACACACACACACACGCACACACACCGAGGGGGAGGAGGGATGGATTAATATTAATCTCTTTCTATTCTGCTTTTTAATAGCCTTCTTCTCAGGGCAATTTGATTTTCGTCTCCGGAGTTTTTCCTAACTGTAAACTGTTCTTTTTAACCATACGGTACTATATCGTTAAATGTATCACGTTCATATACATGATGACACTACTGTCTCCTTTATAATTAAAATGTGGGCTTTCATTCTGAAGCATTCGTATCAGTAGTAATTTCGCCAATCAGTACAGCAATTCTTCGACGAAACTTCTTTTAAGTTGTTTACGGCTACAGTGGCGCGCTTTATAACGAACAAAAAAAAGGCACCGTTGGTTAATAAGAGTAGATTATCAATAACATGAGACGATAGTACGTCATTTGGCTACTTATTATCACTTGCAGTTTTGGCTGCTCAACTGGAAGTCTGGAATAAACATTTCGAAACTTTCCGTATCGTGTGCGAAACGTATGTGGGACTATATGGTTTCAAATACTTTTCCAATTCACGTACATTGGTCCTGATATTACTTAAAGTAACGTCTATTTTGTGCTTACGGTTCAGACCAAGTCTGAAGTTCAGTGATAAGTTTACCAGCACCGAACACTTCGTTTCCGTAAATTCGGTTGACATTTGACACAGTAGTTGACGAGTTGACGTTCCGCAAACGTTGGCAATCTTGATTGTGTGCAAACTGCACAGCACAATATTTGTGGTTATTGTGAAGCACAAGTATCGCGTTTTCTGTGAACTGTACGATTTGTGACTGTTTGTGTGCGCTACAGAAACAGTTGTGAAGTGAGTGTTATTGGCTTACTACCGGAATACAGACTGATCGCCGCCCCCATCACAAATCTGAAATGGATGATTTAGGTAAATACCACTGTTAAGTTGTACAGATGAATTCATTTAAAAGTTATGTTTATATGCAAGTACGTATTCGTATAAATTAAATAGCTAAATTGTTCCCATAACCTAAAGGTGGCGAAGCATGCAAAAATATATTACCAACTGTGGGAACTGAAATTTGCTGCTGGAGAGGAATGTCATTTCCGCGTGTTCTCGATTTAGTACCCGTTGCTTTGGAAGCAACTTGCGTGACAGACAGTCACATGCAAATTCTTTAACCAACATTTTATTTGAGTTTTGCAAGTAAAAAATATTAAGGTTTTTGTTAACAGTAGTCACAGTTCTGTTCTTGATACCTACGATTCCAAGTTTGTACTCCGCATTTTCCACCTAGAACTTGTTTTAGGGAGACGACCTGTTGTCAATTGCAGTTTGAACATTTTATTTATGTATATGTTTGTAAATGACAGGTGCCATCGCTTTGAGCACCAGTAATAAAAAATACACAGGAGATTTAACACATTACACAATCCAGCTGAATTTACTAGATTATACAGATTTTGACGTTTGAAATTGAAATTTTGTGACCTCAACCGGAATCATTTTGTGTTTAAAAACATTAACGTATTTAAAACATTTTTAGTGTATGGTATTTACAGGTTTTACATCTAGTTAGATCAAAGCATGTCTTACAGTCACATTGAAAGACGAATACCATTGATGTAATAACTATTTTTTCACGGATGATTTCATTATTTGTAACTGTAGGTCTCAGTTGTTGTTAGTACTATTTTGTCATGTGACTGTATTGGCCCACTGTTGAGTTGTTTAGAACTGCATGTATGGTTCCTTCATTTGTGTCACACCCACTAATTTTATACACCGTTATTCACTTTTGTAAACCGCTTTTCACTTTATTTACCTATAATTTCTCAACTTCCTTCAGCTTTTTGATTCATTACCAAGTGTCCTGGCACATGTTTTGGTTAATTTTATGTGCAATCTGAAATCTAGTTTATCATCCTGTATGATCCACCGTTGCTTTTTCTTCATATTTCTTGATAGTGATTTACTTATGCACTATAGCTGTTTCTTTGATAATACGCTGCTTTGCACTTTGTGTCTATGTGATTCTTTATTATTTTGTGCAACTCTGCATTGACATACCTCTTTTCATTTTTTCCCCTGTAGCTTCTGTTGAATAGCACAATTTTTAGCCCAAAACTCCAAATTCCAAGATATCTGCTAATTACCTACCTGTTTTCATACTACATGAAGACTGTTTCAAGAATCATAAAGCTTGAGGATCTATGTCCACATGCTCAGTGATCAATAACATTGGAAAGTAGAACTAAAAGTCAATTACAACAGTTTTTTTTTATCATGTCTGCTTGCTTAAGTGGTTATTACCATGTTCCATAGATCATAATTGCTATTCTTTGATATGATGTACAAGAAGCTATGTTTCCGATTACAGTACACTTTCCCAGTGATAAATAAGGTTACATACTGACAGTTTACATTTAATTTTCCCATACAAGCTCTCAGTGCTTTACATTGCTACCCCCCCCCCCTCCTTTCCTGCTTCCCTCTTTACACAGACACTGAGCGAGGTGGCGCATTAGTAACACACTGGACTCGTATTTGAAAGTTGGTGGTTAAAACCCACCACTGACCTTCCTGATTTAGGTTTTCCGTGATTTCCCTAAATCACTCCAGGCAAATGCCAGGATGGTTCCTTTCAAAGGGCACAGCCGCTTTCCTTCCCCATCCTTACCCAAAGCTTACACACACACACACACACACACACACACACACACAGATTGGAGGTGCAATACTTGGTGACAATTTGAATGACAACCTGCATTATTGCTAATTGTGTTCAGTGGTATTACTATGATTGGTAGGGTACATGAAGTGTGAATAGAGTCAGATGTTAAGTGATAATTATGAAGGACTTGTAAGTGCCACATATCTCATGTAAGACCACATTATCAGTTCCTGACAGAGATGGGAAGGGATCTCGGTGTCAGTCACCACATTTGACAGTTTGATCAAATTGTTAAATATATGGATGTTAAAGGCATTTCACTGCAAGTTGAAGTACATGGTAATGTGAAGGCAGGTATATTTGTCATAAGGCTTGAAGTTGACCTCGTATGCCCAACACTGTGGGGGTATCGCTGTATTGTGCAGCAATCATATTGGCACCTGCCATCCTTGAAAAAAATAATGAACTCCTTGAAACACTCTTTCACATCCTCCATCACGGGTCAAAGGTCTGAGCAGTCAAATTAGGGAATTCCTCTTGTGCACCAACTGCTGCTGAGTGACACTCGTGAGATTGTTATTATCAGGAGAGAGGCCCCATTCTTCCAACGTATTGGAATGATACTGTGATGATGTGGGGAATCATCAGGTGTAACATCAGGTCACAGCTGCCAGTGATTTAGGAGACTCGGATAGCAAAGAGTATTTTGCGGACATCATGCATCATCATGTGATATCCCTCATGGGATGACTTTTTCAATAGAATGTTGCTCATATATACATGACACACTTCTCTATGAACTATCTGCATGATGTTGAAATACTATAACACTGTTTCCAACCAAATCAGAACAAATATACAGCCCACAGTGTGTACAAGATTTATAGTGACAAGTGAACTCATATTGCCAAATTCTTTGTAAATTGTATGTGATCTTGCAATCACTGAAATCACTTCACAACTTCTTTCAATTACTGAATATATTTATTGTTGGTTTCAAAATGTGAATGACAGGACAAGTGCCTTCATGTTCTTGCTTTTTAGACAATTTAGATGTTTCCAGAATGAAACTTTCACTCTGCAGCAGAGTGTGCACTGATACGAAACTTGCTGGCAAATTAAAACTGTGTGCAGGAACCGGGACTCGAACCTGGGACCTTTGCCTTTCGCGAGCAAGTGCTCTACCACTGAGCTATCCTGACACGACTCACGGTACCGCTCTACAACTTCAATTCTGCCAGTACCTCACCTACTCGCCAGGAACTTTCATATCAGCACACATTCCGCTGCAGAGTGAAAGTTTCATTCTGGAAACATCCCTTAGGCTGTGGTTAAGCAATGTCTCCTCAATATCCTTTCTTCCAGGAGTGCTAGTCTTGCAAGTTTCGCAGGAGAACTTCTGTGAAGTTTGGAAAGTAGGAGGCGAGATACTGGCAGAATTGAAGTTGTAGTGCGGCACCGTGAGTCATGTTGGTATAGCTCAGTGATAGAGTGCTTGCCCACAAAAGGCAAAGGTCCCAGATTCGAGTCCCAGTTCCGGCACACAGTTTTAATCTGCCAGGAAGTTTCAATTTATATGTTGGCAAAAGTTCATACTTGGGCTTCTTGCTGAGCTCTTTAAATCCTAATCTAGCTTAATTTTCTTTCTCACATTAGAGGTTAATTTTGAAGGTGACAGCCTTGTGTTAATAATCCATCATATAAGTACCAGCAGCCAATGTGTAATTCATAGTATTCATGATATTTTGCAAAACAGAGCATTTTTATTTAAAAAATGGTTCTTTTAAACACCCTATGGAGTCAATTGATTTATTTGGGGAATAGAACCAACAGCCACCCCCATGAACCACAGATATTGCTGAGGTGGGGTGGCTTATGTGCCGCAACGATACAAATAGCCATACCATATGTGCAACCAGAATGGAGGGGTATCTGTAGAGAGGCCAGACAAATGTGTGGTTCTTGAAGATGGGCAGCAGCCCTTTCAGTAGTTACAGGGGCAACAGTCTGGATGATTGACTGAGCTGGCATTGTAGCATCAGCTAATGTGGCTTTGCCACACAGCTACTGCAAACGGCCGAAAGCAAGGGGAAACTACAGTTGTTACTTTTCCCGAGGACGTGCAGATCTACTGTATGAATATACAATGATGGCATCCTCTCGAATAAAATATTCTGGAGATAATATAGTCGGATCTCCAGGTGGGGACTTTGAGGATGTGATCATCAGGAAAGATAACACTGGCATTCTACGGATCGGAGCGTGAAATGTTAGATCCCTTAATCGGGTATGGAAGTTAGAGAATTTAAAAAGGGAAATGGATAGGTTGTAGTAGTTAGATATAGTGGGGATTAGCGAAGTTCAGTGGAAAGACGAAGAGGATTTCTGGTCAGGCGAGTATAGGATTATAAATACAAAATCAATTGCGGGTATTAGAGGAGTAGGTCTGATAATGAATAAAAAATAGGAATGCAGGTAAACTACTATGAACAACACAGTGATCGCATTGATAGATACGAAGCCAACAGCGACCACAGTAGTACAGGTTTATATGCCAACTAGCTCTGCAGATGATGATGAGATCGAAGAAATGTATGAGGAGGTAAAGAAAATTATTCGGACAATTAAGGGAGAGGAAAACTTAATTGTGATGGGAGACTGTAATTTGGTAGTAGGAAAGGAAAAATAGTAGGTGAATATGGTCTGGGTAAAAGAAATGAAAGAGGTGGTCACCTGGTAGAATTTTGTATGGAACATAATTTAGTCATAACAGACAATTGGTTTAAGAATCACAAAAGACGGAAAAAATACGTGGAAGGGACCAGGAGACGCTGGAAAGTAACAAATAGATTTTATAATGGTAAGACATAGATTTCGGAACCACGTTTTAAACTGTAAGGCATACCCAGGGGCAGATACAGACTCTGACCGTAACTTGTTGGTCATGAACTGTAGGCTGAAAGTGAAAAGACTGCAAAAAGGTAGGAAAATAAGGAGATGGGACCTGGATAAATTGAAGGAACCGAAGGTTCTTAAAAATTTCAGAACGAGCTTTAGGCAACAATTGACTGAAACGGGGGGGGGGGGGGGGGGATAAAACAGTAGAAGAAGAATGGGTAGCGTAGGGAAATGAAATAGTGGAGGCAGTAGAGGACGAAATATGTAGAAAGGCAAGACCTACAAAAATCCTTGGATATCACAGGAAACACTAAATTTAATTGATGTAAGGAGAAAATATAAAAATGCAGTAAATGAAACAGGAAAAATGGAATACAAGCGATAAAGAAATGAGATTGGCAGTAAGTGCAGAATAGGTAAGCAGGAGTGGCTAGAAGATAAATGCAAGTCTGTAGAAGAATGTATAAATAGGGGGAAAATGGATACCGCTTACAGGAAAATAAAAGAAACATTTGGAGACAAGAAAAGCAGCTGTATGAATATAAATAACTCAAATGGAAAACCAGTTCTTACAAAGAAAGGAAAGCTGAAAGGTGGAAAGAGTACATAGAGGGGCTCTACAAAGGAAATAAACTTAAGAGACAATATTGTAGGAAAGGAAGAGGATGTAGATGAAGATTAAATAGGAGATACTATACTGAGAGATTAATTTGACAGAGCACTGAAAGACCTAAGTCGAAACAAGGACCCTAGAGTGGATGACATACCCTCAGAACTTCTGAAGTCTCTGGGAGAACCAGCCATGACAAAACTATTTCATCTGGTGCGTAAGATATATGAGACGGAGGAAATACCTTCAGACTTCAAGAAAAATGTAATAATTCCCATTCCAAAGAAAGCAGGTGCAGACAGGTGTAAAAATTACACAACCATCAGTTTAATAAGTCATGGTTGCAAAATTTTAACACAAATTATTTACTGAAGGATGGAAAAGGTGGAAGAAGGTGACCTTGGGGAAGATCAATTTGGATTCAGGAGAAATGTAGGAACACGGGAGGCAATCCTCACTTTATGGCTTATCTTAGAAGATAGAGTAAGGAAAGACAAACCTACATTTCTAGCTTTTGTGAAGAAATAAAAACCTTGCATTTTGCTGATGACATTGGAATTCTTCCAGAGACAGCAAAGGACCTGGGGGAGCAATTGAACGGAATGGACAGTGCGTTGAAAGGAGCATATAAGATGAACATTAACAAGAGCAAAACAAGGGTAATGGAATGCAGTCTTAGAAAATCAGCCGGTGCTGAAGGAATTAGATTTGGTAACAAATCAATAAAGGAGGTAAATGAGTTTTGTTACTTGGGCAGTAAAATAACATATGATGGTCACAGTACAGAGGATATAAAATGCAGAATGGCAATGGGAAGAAAAGCACTTTTGAAAAAGAGAAATTTGTTAACATCGAATATTACTTTAAATATAAGGAATTCCTTTCTGAAGGCATTTGTGTGGAGTATTGCCTTGTATGCGAGTGAAACGTGAACAAAAAACAGTGCGGACAGGAAGAGGGTAGAGGCTTTTGAAAAATGGTGTTACAGAAGAATGCTGAAGATTAGGTGGATGGATCGCGTAACTAATGCAGAGGTACTGAACAGAATTGGGGAGAAAAGGAATTCCTGGCATACCTTGACGAAAAGAAGGGATCGATTGGTAGGACACATTCTTATACATCAAGGAATTGTGAATTTAGTGTTGGAGGGAAGTGTGTGGGGTAAAAATCATAGAGGGAGACCAAGAGATGAACACAGTAAGCAAATTCAAATGGGTGTAGGTTGCCATTCTTATGAGGAGATGAAGAGGCTTGCTCAGGATAGAGTAGGGTGGAGAGCTGCATCAAGCCAGTCTCCCGACTGAAGATCACAACAACAACAACAACAGGACCTACAGCAGACTTAGCCCATTGTTTCCCACACCAATACTAGTCTTATTGAATGGTTTAATTCTCTGTGATTCCACTAAAGCCAACCTACACGTTTGAAAACTAGTAGATCCTATAGTAGGTCTTTATTAGACAATTTCTTCAGGTCTTAATTGACCAAATGTACTTTGGCTTTTACCTCCCAGTGCTTTGCTTTGGAAGATCAAGTGTGGTGCAGTCTTAGTATCCTCACCACATACTATGCACTTAGGGACTTCTGTACTCATTGAGTTCACCAGTCTCCTCTTTCCAAGGAAAAAGCAGCCCTTTCATTGTAAGGAAGGTAAGGTGAGGCCAATATAGTTTCCCTCTTGCTTCCATCCTCACAGAGTTTCAGCCGGATGATCATCAAGTCCCTGGAACTGAATCTGCCATTTTTATGAATTACATTCCGTTTTAACATAAAAGCATGGCATGGAGTTCTTTAGATTCCTACCATAAACCAACTCATCTCTATTTTGATAGAATTCCTGTATCATTACCAAGCCCATTGCCTTTTTTCCCAGACAATGGCTCAGAGTGACAGCTGCCCCTTTACTGTACTGCAGGTTTTATCTGCAACACTTGAAGTCTCCAAGTTGCCATCATGGATACCTCCTGCATCATTCATTATTGAGATGATAACCCTCGGTAGCACAGTGGTAGGGTGCCAGACTATGAATCCAAAGTTTGCGGATTCGATCCCCCCCCCCCAAGGTCCAATGATTTTTATCTGTTACTTTCCATTTCTTTCACCTCTGGCAATGTTGCTGATATGAAAATATTGAGTAGCAACGTGGTTTGGAAACCACATTAAACTGTAGGTTTCCTAAAACTGGTTAGGTAAGTCAGTTCAAAGGACGGAGGAAGGCAACGGCATACCACCTCCAAACAGGACCATGCCTACTAAAGCACTGTGGTCTTCAAACCAATCTTCGGATTGTTGACTGCTTTACTTAAGAAACCCTGTGAGAATCCCAAGTTCTTCCTTTAGTGTCAGTGATTTTTCTCCGACCTCAACCACAAATAGTTTGGCTGTTTTGTATAACCTTGTGGTCATGATAAACTCCCACTCATCTATTGATACTGTCTATGTCTGGGCCTGTATTTTCTCTGTCTTCTTCTTCTTCTTCTTCTTCTTCTTCTTCTTCTTCTTCATGTATTGTCACCATTTCGGAGGTTGGCTATCATCATAGCTATTTTGGCTTTGGAAGCTGCAGCCTTGAAAAGGTGGTATTTCGAGACATTAAACCATTTTTGCAGGTTTCCAAACCAAGACAGTCTTCTCCTTCTAACAAATCTCTTTCCTTCTACCTTCCCTTGTATTATGAGTTGCAGAGTCTTATACCTTGGACCTCTCATGATGTGGCCGAAGTTTTCTTTTCTTTCACTTCCTGTAGGATCTCTATGCCTTTCCCCATTCTTCTCAGAACCTCCAATTAGTAACATATTCTGTCCATGATTTTCGCAACATCCTACGGTAGGTCCACATCTCGAAGGCTTCAATTTTATGTTCGCAATATATGTTGAAGGTCCAAGCTTCTACTCCATATAATAGCACTGGGAACACACATTTGAGCATCCGAATTCTTAGGTCCAGGTTCAAATCGCGACAACAGAGCAGCTTCCTGAGCTTCATAAAGGACGCACGGGCCTTCTCAAAGCGAATTTTTATTTCTGAACAGTAATCCATGGAGCAGTTGACACTCGTACCTAGGTAGTCATATCTCTCGACTCTTGCCAGCCTTTCGCCTTCCACATAAAGATGTTCATTTGGCACTTAAATTTTGATGACAATCATGTATTTGGTCTTCTTAACAGTGAGTGTCAGACCATATTCTTGACTAGCTGTGATGATGTTATTCAACATACGCTGTAGGTCTGGCATATTTTCAGCTAGAAGTAGCATACTGTATTGTCCACATAAAGCAAATTATTCAGTCGAACGCCGTTGACTCGTATTCCATCAGCATCATTTCCGAGGGCGTTGGTGAAGATTTCCTCTGAGTAGATGTTGAAGAGGAGTGGTGAAAGAACGCACCCCTGTCTGACTCAGCGGTGTGACTCCCCTCTTGATTTCCACTGCTTTCGTTTGTTCAGACTGAACGCGAATAGTCGCATTTTGGTTTAGATACAGTTTTATTATTATTATTATTATTATTACTATTATATCTCAGACTTATTCATTGGAATAGCTCCCATATTGATATTTTCGCCGTCCTGAAGAGTTCCTATGCCCACATAGGCCCTCCCGAATCTAGGGTCTAGAACTGCGGTCTTTCCAATCTTCACAGAGAGCCATCTGAACCATTTCCATCTGCTGCAAGGTCATATTGCGCAAAGGGTAGCCTTCTTGGCTAACTCCATTTTAAACAGTGAGCCTGCTGTTCTGTAAATCTATTTCCCCATTTCTTGCCTCGGCCTTATGCGGATTCGTTTACCCTGTAAAGCAGATGTATTATACCCCTACATTGTTCTTTCGTTATTTGGCTTTGAGGTAGTAGTAGCCTGCTTACCCCCATCGCTTTGTCTCGGTTTGTGGGTCTTAGGTTGAAGATTCAGTGTCGCCCTTTCATACTTAGGTAGCCATTTTCTCCTTCCTTTCTCCTTCTTCAGCTTAATTGTTTTATTTCTAGTGTTCTCCATCTCGGTCCCACGAGAACTGGCGTTTTATTCAGACGACACCACGGAAATCGCATGTGGTGCAAGGTTAATTACTTCGGAGATATCGCCCTGTATCCCTCTGGCTCCGTAAAAGACACTTCCGATTTGCCACACACGCAGACATTGATCAGATCACACCTTATTGAGTTGGTAAGGAATAAACGCGTGGATATGGGAGGAGTGGGAAGTTGCGGTCAGCGTTTCCACTTCGGTGAAAAATTTTTTTTTTTTTTTTTTTTTTTTTTTAAAGGAAATTGCGGGGTTCCTTCATAAAGGGAAAATTTTCCCTCTGAAGCGAGCTAAACGCCATGTAGCAGAATTCTTGATCTACTAATGATGAATCTACTTATTTGAAAAGAGGTCTAGCAGTGGTACCGGTGTTAAAGTACATAGTTATTTATAAAAGAAGGCTTTCGCGGCCGTTGTCACTGTCAGTAAAACCCTTCGGAGGTTTTGGTCGCATTGCAGCCAAAACACCTTGACTTGCAACAGTGGCCGAAACGTCGGATTTTACTTATTGACAATGCGGCCAAAAACTCCGAAGAATTTTATTGACACATAGTTATTTATTGTAGTCGACAATGCAGTTTCCAGTAATTAAAGAGCTGTCTGAATTGATAATGAGTTCATCAACATAGTTTCACGCGGTAGTAGTCGCTGTACGTCATAATTGTTCCTTTTTTCCACTGCTGCCAATGTTTGCGAGGTTCATATATGCTGATTCTCGTGTTTTTTTTTTTTTTTTTGTTTTTTTTTTTGGGGGGGGGGTTGAAGAAGAAGAAGAAATGGGACGGAAACACTGGTTGCGGTGCACTCTTAGTCTGGTTCATTCACTGAAGCCTGTCCATGTTGTCGGCATAGTCCCCACTCAGTATGTCATGAACATACAAGTCTCTCCGCCCGTCAGGTAATCAAGGCGGTGTCCCCCGGATAGGTAAATACCCTAACGATAACCCCCTCTATAGACAGAGATATTTGTCGAAGGAAGGAAGAAAGATTAGGGTTTGACAACGTCGTCATTAGAGACCGAGATTACGCTCGGATTTTTGGATAAGGATGGGGAAGTAAATCGACCGTGCCCTTTCAAAGGAACCATCCTGGCATTTGTCGAAATTATTTTAGGAAAATCAATTAAAATCTAAATTTGGATGGTCGAATTTGAACCACCGCCACCCTGAATGGAAGTTCAGTGTGTTTCTACTGGACCACCTCGCTCGATCTTTTGTCAAAGAAGTAGAATCAATATTTCATACAATTTCTTTGTTCAATAAATTTGATAGTGTAATAATGGCCTAAACAGAACTCTACATTACACCGCCGTATGTGAATCCTGAAGTTCTACATCTACAACCAAACTCTGCAAATATGGTGCGTCGCGGAGGATACCTCGTCCTATACTACTCATTTCCTGACCTGTACCATTGCCAAATAGAGTAACCGAGCGGGATGGAGCAGTGATTAGCACACTGGGAGGCTGGGTGTTCAAAGCCGCTTCGACCATCCAAATTTGGGTTTTCCCTTGGTTGCTCATGGCAACTGCCAGAATGTTTCATTTAAAGGGCACGGTCGGTTTCTTGCCCCTATCCTTGCTAAACCCTTATCATCTTTCATTTCTTTTTCCAAATAGAGAGAGAAGAAAATGATTGCAGAGCCCTGATTATTTTACTCTTGTGCTCCTTACGAGAAATGTTAGTTGACGGCAGTAGAACCGCTGTTCTGCAGTAAACTTCAAATGCCGACCCTCTAAATTTCCTAATGTTTCTCGAAGAAAAAAAAAAAAAAAAGGTCGTCTTCCCTCCAGGGTTTCCGTTTTAGCTCCCGAAATGTCTCTGCAATACTTGCTTGTTGATCGAACCTAGGTAAATCAGTCAACAATCGGAACAGTGCTTTACTAGACACGGTCCTATTTGGAGGTGGCATGCTGTTGCCTTCCTCCGACCTTCGAACTGACTTACCCAGCCACTTATATGGGGACCTGCAGCTTAAGATGGGTTCCGAACCACGGTGCTACTCGATATTTTTCACATCAGCAACATTGCTAGAGGTAAAAGAAGTGGAAAGTGACAGATGAAAATCGTAGGACGTAACAGCAATAAATCTAGCAGTCCGCCTAGAAACTTTTTCTGTGTCTTCCTTTAGTCCGATCTGTAGCGGATCTCAAACATTCAAGTAGTACATCTACATACATACTCCGCAATCCACCGTAAGGTGCGTGGCGGAAGGTACACTGTACGACTACTAGGCATTTCCTTTCAGTAATCAAGAATGGATCTCACCAATGTTCTATACACAGTCCCCTTTCCCGAAATTATCCCAATAAACCGAAGTCGACTATCCAAATTCGACAGATTTGTTCTTAGATGGTCGTTTCATATCGCTGTGCTATTTTAGGTTTACATATTTAATCATCGTAATTGTGTCAAGCAGCACACTTTTATGCTGCATTCGAACATTACTGGATTGTTAAGTTATACTCATATGCGTTTCCTTACACCTTTTGTTACATTTAGAGCTACGTAAAATTCTCACATAAGAAATTTTGCCCAAGTTATCTTGCATTCTCCTGCAGTCTCTCAAAGACACCTTCGCGTACAGCTTAGCATCGTCAGCCAATATCCACAAATTTCTGCTCACCCGTCCATTAGATCATTGATGTAGATAGGGAACAATAGCGGTCCCATCACTCTTCTCTTCGGCACTCCTGGCGATACCCTTGTCTCTTACGAACACGCCGAGCGAAGTGGCGCATTGGTAACACAGAGGACTCACATGCGGGAGAACGGTGATTCAAATCCACCTCTGAACACCCAGATTTTGGTTTTCCGTGATTCTTAAATCACACCAGTTAAATGCCGAGATGCTTCCTTTCAAAGGACAAGGCCGATTTCTTTACATATCAATACCGAAAATCCAAGCGTAAGCTTCCTTCCCTTCTCATGAACACTCGTCGTCGACGACAACGTATTGGGTTCTGCTACTTTGAGTCTATGAGCCAGTCTCAAATCTGGTAAACTATCCCACACGCCCGCGTCTTCCTTAGCAGTTAACAGTGGGTCGCCGCGGTGGAGTAGCCGAGCGGTCTAAGGCGCCTCGCTGCGGAGCGCGCGGTTGCTCGCCGTCGGAGGTTCGAGTCCTCCCTGGGGCATGGGTGTGTGTGTTTGTCTTTAGGTTAGTTTACCTTAGTTTAAGTAGTTTGTAAGCTACGGACTGATGACTACGCAGTTTGGTCCGATAGATTTACAAACATTTGAACATTTGAACAGTGTGTCACGTAATCAAGAAGTATGAAGTCTGTCTGTTGCCAGTCATCCATGGTTCGCAAGACAACATGTGAGAAAAGGACAAACTGAGTTTCGCACGAGCGATGCCTTCTAAATCGGTGCTCGTGTGTGGACATAAGCTTTTCCGTCTCAAGGAAATTTATTATATTCCAACTGAGAATACGTTTAAGATTTCCGCAGCGTACCGACACTAAGGATATTAGTCTGTAATTTCACAGATTTTAAATGTTGTAGCGTCGTATTGGCAAGCAAAACTAAACATTATTCTATACGTGTAATAACTGAAGACCCAATGGCCCAGGATATGAAGAAATGTATCCTCTAGATCACTTGGTATGTTTTATTTTGTAACAGGGTTGGAACCTGATGAAGGAACTCAAAATATATTGTGTTTAAAGAAAAGAAGCAAACGTGATTTCTAATTTGCAAAACCAGTTTCCTAAGAATATTTATATCAAAATATGCGGAGGCTTTCTTTGCTAAATCTAGGATGCCCAATGTCTCCGTGAATTTGAAAATGGGTAATTTCTAAGAATGATTGCCTATCGAATGCGCGGCCTTCGTATTATGTATTGCAAAGTGGCGACTGTCGATGTGTTCAAAGAGGACAAAAGGCGAACGGCTTGATTTACTTTCTTCGTCATTAACGCTTGTCAGGGAAATCTTCCATGCGACACTCTCCCCATAATTCTAAGAGACATGAATATTTTATCCTAGTTGCGGAAGAAAAAGGTAATGCTCCAAGATACGACACACTGAATTTTCAACGCTGAGGATGTTGCTGACGAGTGAAATAAGTGAAAGTAGCACTTCATTGTTCTTTTTTTTACATCGCAGTAAAGAAAGCAAGTGATTTTATGCTTTCATTTATATTTTCTTTCAGTTCAAAATACGTTCGTCTTTCGTTGCTTACATTGTCAACGCTTCGTCAGGCGTTCGATATATATATTGCAAGAAGATGAAATGGCTGACGAGGGAAGTACGTAAATTGACTACATCGATTTATAATTATTTGTGTCTTAGTAAACCTTTATTGTTGCTACAGTATATGCTGCAAATGCCGTATAGCGCTTCCTAAACTGCCAATAATATTGTGCAATATTTTATTTTGAGCAATATTATTGACCGTCTATATATAATACTGAAGACTGTGCAATATATAGTATAATATATTGACCTATCTCCGAGAATCAGGTTTTATTGAGCAAACTGTTTGGATTGCCAAAACAGTGTATCTTTGTCAGTTACATTTCGTCTGCTAAATAAGTTAGTTTATTTTGTACAATTTGTTTTGTTGTGCTGTTGAAATGCGTTCACAATCAGCTTAAAAATCATTCATTTGAGAATTATTGAAACTATTAAGGTGTTTGCCAGCCTTATGGTGTGTGTAATTTACTGTAACGATTATATTAATTTACAAAATAAAACAGTTGTCGAAACATAGGGAAATTTCCAGAAAACAGAATGCTTCAATTACAGTGAATAATTCATTGCGATCAAATTATAGGAAAATAGTAGAAATACTTGTGCATCGAAAAGTGGAGGTCATCAACATGACGCCAACACTTTTTTATTTGAATTGTTTGAAAGGCCAAGAAGTATTTTATCACAATGTGACTAAAATGTTTTTATTGTTTTTAAAACTGCTTATCTAAATATAAATATAAATTGTGGTGTTTGTGCCTATATTTCACTCTGCAGCCAAAACTACACATAGCAAACGAATAGTGTTTGTATGTCGTAACAAGTATCAGTCTTCCATTGTTCACTATGGTGGTAGAGGGTTGATAACGATAAGGTGGTAGAAGATATGAAAGTTGAAAGTTTCCGACTTATACAAAATTCTACGTGTGGGTGTCAATATTTTGCTTTTCAGCAAAAACTACTCAGTGGTGACGAACGATCTCTCTGCGTCGTTGTAGTACAAAGTCTCCCGTTGTACACCATAGCAGTTCCGTTCGATAGCTATAAGAGGGTGGAAGATATAGTGCCGCGGTGGAGTAGCCTAGCGATCTAAAGCGTCTCGCTGCGGAGCGCGCGGCTGCTCGCCGTGGAGGTTCGAGTCCTCCCTGGGGCATGGGTGTGTGTGTTTGTCCGTAGGTTAATTTACCTAGGTTTAAATAGTTTGTAAGCTACGGACTGATGACCACGCAGTTTGATCCGATAGATTTACAGACATTTGAACATTTTGAAGATATAGTGGTTGAAAGTCGTCAGCTTATATAAAATTCGGACTGAAGACAGCGATGACTTTTGACACAGTTGTTTTTCTGCAATAAGCGAACGAATAAAGAAAAATAAGTGCATATTGCAGTTTGAAAAGTAAAGTACCAAGAAAGATGCCGAAGCGTAATGATAGAAAACGGCGCTGAAAAGTGAATCTACAGATGATAGAAACTTGAAATTTATTGACGATGTTTACACTGTAGGCATCAGCGATTGTTCGATATTCCTATCCCTAAGGGGTGAAATAGAGGCTGAACGATTTTTTGAAAATACGTTGCTATTCAAAAATGTTCAAATGTTTGTATAGTCTAAGGGACTTAACTACGGGGTCATCAGTCCCTAAATTTACAAACTACTTATGAACTACTTACGAACTAGGACGGCACAAATATCCATGCCCGAGGGGGGATTCGAACCCCCGACCGTAGTGGCCGTGCAGACCGTGACTGGAGCGCCTTAGTCCCCTCGGCCACCGAGGCCGGCCGTTGCTATTCAGGAAATTTTGAAGCAAGAAATACAAAATTTCGGATTTAGATTTTTGATTGGAATTTTAAAAACACGTGTTTTGATATTTTTGGAAATTCAAGCATAAAACGGGTGAAATAGGGAAAATCTTTCAAGGTTGCTACTAAGACTATTTTTGATGCTAGACATGCGAAAATTTGGATTTGGAACCATGGTTAGAATTTTTTTTTTAAATGTGTTTCGGGATATTTTGATTTCTGCCATCAGTGGTGCAATAGGGGGTGGCAAGTTGTATCAAAATACTTGATTAGGAAATATTTGAAGCTAAATCTATGAAAATTTATATTTAAAAGTAGAAACAACCAATGCAGTCTATCCAGTCTACGCGTGCGAAGAAGCAGGAATTAAGCTAGTGTATAAATATTTCACAGATATAATCACATAGATGTAACCTTGTGCATCTATGAACAGTGTCCATCATTAGATCACCTCTATAGTCATTAGGTTTGCTTGTCCTCATGTCAATTGGTAAATTTTCAAGTGTCAATCTTTCTATTGTCGTATACCATTCCTTCATCCAACTACATTTCGCTACGTGATCGCTAAGCCAGGTCAAGAGACAAATAACAGCTGGCATCAGCATCCGCCATGTTTGGAAGGCTGAGATTTTGACACTAATATTGTGTAATATCGATTCGCTGTCTTGAGTAACCACCGATATATTGTAATATATTATTGTAAGTCTAATGGCCACTTTGCATGGTCGATGTAGATTTGTACGTTAGATATATTTATATCATTCGAAGGTCACGCAATCGCTAGGTAATCATTCTTGAAAATTGCCTAAAAACGGACTGTTCATTGCGTGAGATGACATTGGTCCGACGATGGTTTGTGCGACTAATTTGCTGTCCGATAAACACCCTCTTATCGTACACTCGACGGCCGCTGTTACAGGCGATGTACTCTTGTGCTTTGCAAGCCTCTTGATCCCTGAATAATAATGTCCATATGATACTGCCAACTATAGTCGAGCTTGGTTTTTCCTTATTAGTTTTACTCCCATCACATCCTTACAGTACCAAACTGACAATTCATGGATTTCTCAGAATGTTCTTTCAACCAAAGTAACTTGTCATAAATGTCTTTACTCTTCAGTACCCATATAATCTTCAGTATTATTCTTTAGCATCACATTTCAAAAGTTTCTGTTCTCTTCTTGCATACATTATTTATCGTTCACGCGTCACCTTTGTGCAAGGCAACATTTCTGGAAAAGATTTGCCAGCACTCAAACTTGTATCAAATGTTAACGACTTTTTCTGTTACGTAAACGCTTTTATTACTAGTGCTAGTCTGCATTTTGTAGTGTCGTGCCGACAGTACGCGGTACTAAAAACGCCGCTTGCGGAAATACGATTCTTCAGAGGGCTTTATCTCCTATTCTATTAATCACAGAGACAAAGAGAAAAGTTTTCTATATATTATTATATTCAACTATTCTCTTTTGAGAGAGCCATTATTTGAGTAGTCATGATTTTTTCTTCTTCCTTCTTTTTTCCCAAATTCTATTCATAGGCTCCCTGTGTTCTTTCTTGCTTTCTTCCGACCATTTATGTTCTGTTCTTTTTTCGGCGTGTTTTTAACCTGGTCTCAATTGTTCATGTTGTCCTGTGTGATTGCAAGTTTTTAAATGTCTTCTCCTGTTTCAGTGATCCATTTTGTCTTGTTTTTGCCAGTGTTCACTATCTCAAAGATTTACTTATAAAACTGTTCTTGCTCATCCTGCTGATATGTTCGTAAATTTCAATCTTCTCTTTGGAAAGATGTTCGCTATTGTTTCTGTGTGTTTCTAAATTTTTCCGGACGTTCTTTTTATCCAAATCCCTTCACGAAAAACTGGTCCGAGTATTTTCCTTTCCTGCTTTGTAATGTCTCTTAGTATTTATGTATGGACATGAATCACTGTAGTTTCTGCAGAGTTTAGTGCTTTGGGTAGAGCTATTGTCTGTACTTTGACATGCCCGTAATAATAGATACTACTGTTTAATATTAAAAGTCATAAATTTATGACTTAGAAATATCATTCTTCCGAAAGGCATACAAGTTATCATAAGACCAGAGACTATCCGAAATACTTCACTCTTTACTCTTAGAAATATCTTAACGCACTTGACTGTTTCAGGTCGTTGGACTAAACTCATTGACGAAATTGAGAACTTGTGCCAGATCAGGTCTGGGACCCGCATTTCCCGCTTTCGGCCACCTGTCCTCTGAACCATTAAGCCTGTCCAAATTCTCACCTTATTCCACTCTACTACTGTAGATTCCTTTATATATTATTCTACTTGCTTGCAGCTTTATCTGTATAACTGCAAGGGATCGCACTTACCTGAGCATGTCCGAAGAACAGACAGTATGTATGTCGTGTGTAACCAGGTTATGATTTCGGGGAGGGGCTTTCAGTGAATGAACAGCGCAATAACGTGCACTCTTAACAGAACTGCTGAAGGCACTAATACCGTACATATTATATTTCATTCCAAAGGACTGTATACTAGGAGTCACCATACTATAGAAACAAAATTAGTAAACTTCTCCAAAATAGGAACAAGGCAAATCATTTGAAGATAGGCAAATGCGGATCGAAACAATGATGGCAATCAGAAACGCAATGTGGGAAGCTTTCAATAACTTCTGAAGAATTATCAGAGACGCACTCCCCCAACTCAAATTTTTGCGGTACGTGGAAGGTGTCAGTGGCAAAAAATAAGTGTACCAATACTTTTTGACATGAAATAAGCCTTGAATCGTTTACATAGGAACTTCAAGATATGTTGCTGACTAACATTGTAATATACAACTGACAATGTAATTACTAATAATGGTGTAGAGAAACAGCTAAAATCTCTACGCAGAATCTTCGCCGAATTTAGTCCCACTCTTTACCGTAATTCATCGTGGCTACCTTGAGCAAGGAATTGTTTCTGGTGATGGAAAAACAGACAAGTCACGCTCATTTGTAAGAAGCAGACAGATTGAAAGAAAGACACCTGGGGGGAAATAAGTATCGTGCACATTATTGCAGTAGTAATCGCAGTAACAGTGAGACAAGACGATCAATCGCTCCATGAAAAAATGTTTGCCACGATTTGTACCGTCTTGCATTCGATTGCTGACACATTGATGTTTAGTAATATCTTGAAAAACCAATGTTCCGTAGTCTGTATAGATTGGCTGTAATGTTACGCAAAACTGTTCTATGGTGAAAACTGCACAACTATACTTCGTTCATTAAATAACGTCATATTCTATACTAACATCAAATAAAGTCTTAATTTATTATTTTAAATTCCAAGCATTATATCGTAAATTCTGGCTAGAGTGCTGTTATCTTGTCAGACACATAGTTTTCTCCGCGAGAATCAGCTAACCAACCTCCTTGCAGCTGACTGAAAGTGTTTGAATTCTCGCGTATTATTAAAGAGCTGATGAAATTGATAATTTGTCATCTCAGGTTATAACTAACAGCAATCACAATGTTATTACTCTGATCTTAAAATGCCATTTCTCTTCATATTCTTAGCAACATATTTAAGACACATCCGGCAAAATAATCAAAGAAGTCACAGTTGTGTGACGTATCACTACTCAGTGAAAAACTTGCTCATTAACTTGCAATATATTTTGAAAGAAACTTCAAATTATTACAAACGTCCACAGCAATAGTCACAATTCGTGAACTTAAGTGCAGGACAGTGCAATACTGTGTAAGGACCCATGTATATGAAAACATATAATGCAAGGCAGTAAGTGACGCAAGCAGGCAATCACGTAATGGACCAATGAACCAAAGAATGTAACAAAGCCAGACATACGAATTTATACTATGGAACATTAGCAGATCACTACTTTGCGTTCCACTTTATTGTTTATTTAATTTATGTTATTTAATTATTTATTTATGTTCTTAGGACGAAATAATAGAAATTTATTCGTAAATAGAAGGAGTGCTTACAGCAGGTGTGTACCTCTTCGTCCGAGACCTACCGATGGCCATGAATGTTTTTTCAAGAAGTTCAAATGTTTGTAAATCTATGGGACTTAACTTCTTTGGTCATCAGTCCGTAGGCTTACAAATCACTTAAACTAAGGACAGCACACACACCCATGCCCGAGAGAGAACTCGAACCTCCGTCGGCGAGTAACCTCGTGCGTTGCAATGAGGCTCCTCAGAGCGCTCGGCCACTTCACCGCGGCGAATGTTTCCCGTCAGGGTTCCTGAAAGTATGGGAATGTTTTGGTGATAAATCGGGACTGTGTGTAGCATATGTAACAGCTTAGCAAAATGTAGACGTGATTTATCCTGATACAGAATGATGCCATATTTTGTTAGCTTTTCAACATTTCGTGAAGGGAACTGCGCGGAAAAAATAGAGACAGTGAAGGTCCACACTCAATATGTGGAACATCGAGTGAATGTTCATAGCGGCGTCATCGTTATGTGGTCAACATGTTGACTGTGAAGATGAAGATCCGTGTTCAGTTTTCTCTCGTGTTCACATGTTGTTTTAGGCAATTATGAACTGTACGTTGGTTTGTAGAATGTTATGTGCTGAGAATATATTACCGTCTCAAGTAAATGTGGTGAATAATGAGAGCAGGTGCGAGATATCGCGTAAACCTCACATAGTAATGAAAACAACAAATAAATGGTTTGTGCACTATGTTAACAACAAAACAAAACGTATGAGTCATGACGTGTGATACATTTGTGTAGAATAAAATTAAGGTCATTTCCTTGTGATGCAAAGGGACGTTAATCCTTTCATTCCCAGTGTTGTTCCTCGACAACACCGTATTAAAAGCTGATTTATACCGTATTTTCTGTATCAGTCTTTAAAGTGGCATTGTTGATGAACAACAGGCTTCTAGTGCGACATTTTGTCACTTGGTACGGCTTGTAGCCACTTCTGATGCATTAATCGGTCCGCCTTGGAGGTGGTGTTACGTTGCCGTCTGTATGTGGCTGTGAGCAGTGGCGTAACTAGGACTTGGCTTTGGTGGGGGATAGATCTGCTTGAAGAGCAAAATTTTAGACAGTTTCCAGACAGACTACCATCTACCACTCCCGTCGAAGAAACTAATTCACTCCCATCCAATAAAAGCTTACGGTAAAACAACCCAAGTTTCCAATCTTTACCTTTACCAGATTGCTGTTATACAATTTCTTTCCCTTTTTTTCACCTCCATTTCGGGTTCTGGGGGGTGTTCTATCCCCCTCATCCCCCCCCCCCCCCCCATAGTTACGCCACTGGCTGTGAGTGTGGTTCTTGTTATTTTATTTCAGCAGTGAATTGTCTTCGGTGCTGTGGCGAAGATTGTGCTACCATTATTGATATGGCAGTGTTAACTACCAAAAAAATAACGCCCCAAGAAATATATATAGGACCAAACTGCGTGGTCATCAGTCCTTAACTTAAAAACTACTTAAACCTAGGTAAACTAACCTAAGGACAAACACACACACCCATGCCCCAGGAAGGACTCGAACCTCCACGGCGAGCAACCGCGCGCTCCGCAGCGAGACGCTTTAGACCGCTCGGCTACTCCACCGCGGCCCAAGAAATAAGATACCTCAATACGTCTGTGGTGTGCATGAAATACATGACAAAAATAAATACAATATTTCGATCAAAAATTTTAAAACACATATTTTGATGTTTGGTGCACTGTATTAATACAGAAAACACGGAATTTTATTTTTTCCATAGCTGAATTCATAATGTGGGACTGAAAGGGTTAAACCACGACACAAACACATAACTGAGTACAGGTATCAGACGCGTAAATGACCGGACGCCCAATTCATAATATTGTGAACAAAAATTGAACACATAGGAATTTCAACACGCATCTCCCGCATCGCATTCCGACTCGACCACATAATCACGTCAATGTTGCTCTACCGATTTGCTCCATATTTCATATCTTTAGCTTGGACCTTTCACGGTTTCCATTTTTCTTCTCTTTACAGTTCCTACTCTTTCTTCCCGTATTCAAGCTTCATCTATGTTCAGTTTTTGACGGGCCATCCACTGGGTTATCTTACCACAAAATATGAAGGGGTGCTGTGGATAGTTTCGCTTATAAGGGTAACCCCTCGCTTAAACAATAAGCTCCAGGTACAATCGGTCAACGCTTAGGTAAGGAGGCGAGTCTTCTGCACAAAGCTGCAACCAACCACCGGCCGCGGTGGCCGAGGGGACTGCGGCGCGCCAGTCACGGTCTGCACGGCCACTACGGTCGGGGGTTCGAATCCCCCCTCGGGCATGGATATTTGTGCCGTCCTTAGTGTTAGCTAGCTCATAAGTAGTTTGTAAGGTTAGGAACTGATGACCCCGTCGTTAGGTTCCATAAGCTATACAAACATTTGAACATTTGCAACCAACCAAAGATTTTTTTGACCGTGTAAAATCTCTGAGGATTGGTCGAGGAGAGGATACAGAACAAAATATGTCTAATGGACTTCTGTCCGGAAATGTATGGTTTCTACCCTAAAGACCATTTGTTTAATCATACAGAGATTTCGGTCTAATATGCGCTGTACCATGTATTTGTTTTAAATGGTTCCCATGTGCCTCAGCACATGCGTATTCGTGCTGCCTTTGTCACGCGAGCGCTAAAATCTTAGTGGTGACAACGCTGCACTAATAGACTGCTTCTTTGTCTCCACGTCTGGAATGGCCTCTGCACGCACGATACATTTGAGATAGAAATCTCGCGGGTTGAGATTCGGCGAAGAGCAGACCATGTAACTGGACCTCCTCGTCCGATCCATCGACCAGGGCATACACCATTGAGATGCGTACGGTGAAATGGGCTGGAGTTCTATGGTCAGTAGCGCAATACGAAAAACAGTATCATCCTTTAGGAGGAAACCATTCCTAATGTAACTGTATGTGCATGGCACAGTCTTTATTACAACGCAGTCTCTGTAAGAGAGATTGAGTGAATAAATGCTCTCTTAGCAGGGAAACCATTTCCAGACATTTTTTGTTCCGTGTCTTCTCGATTAGTCCCTGGAATTTGTACGCGGTGGAAAAAAATCATCTTGTAGAATTCCCAACGGGGACTCTACGCATTTACATTTCGGAAATGTTGACGGTACACATCGGGGATGATAAAGTGTTTCTGTGTCAGCGAGTCTCTGTTGTGATAACCTGTGAAAATCTCCAGTGCTACTGTGCCCTTATGTCGGGTCGCACTCCAAGGCATATTTGCCCGACCTCGTTCGGTTAATAGGGGCTTCCTGCAGGAGACGGTACTACGCAGCAAAGCCGGTTAAAAGGCTGCAATTGCGATCGTTCTCCCTAACGAGGGCGTCGTTCAGATGCTGCGAGCGCCTGCAATTTGGTCATTTAAACTCTCGTCGTGCAGCCTACACAGACGTGCGCGGAGCCTGTCGTTAGCACTCTGTTTCTAACCCCGAAATACAGAGGTGACGAAAGACATTGTGTCACTGAATTTACTTATTACTAAACTAGCTGAACCCGGCCACGTTTCGCTTTGGCTCACTCTCCTAAGAAATAAATAGGAAAGACTGTGAACATGGAATCACCGAGAGAATGCTTCAATCATATCAATATCGTTCGTTAGGCTACAGTGGTTATGTGAACCGAAAGTTGTAAAAAATATAGTTTCGCAGATACTTAATATTTTAAACCCAAAAGTCAGGTTCTCGAGTTTTAGCGAGGCTAACGAACAGCAATTCATGTTCCGAGTGACTGACTGACATGTTAACTGAATGACTCATGATCGCCCTGCCAAAACCACTGAGAGTAAAAGCTTGAGATTTGAAGATGGTGTTCATCTTACACCGTTGGCGGCGTTTAAGAAGCGATTTTTCGATATTCCGTCCCTAAGAGGGAGAATTAGGGGATGAAAAGTTTTTTTGAAAATACGTTGCTATCCAGTCAGTTTTGATGATACACCTACATAAAGTGGTATATGGATTCTTGCTTAGAATTAAAAAAAAGGCGTTTTTCAGCTTTTTCTGAATATCAGCCACTATTGGGGTGAAATAGGGGATGAAAAGATTTTTGAAACATGCTGCTATTAAGCCAGTTTTGAAGCCTGAACTACAAAAGTTGGAATTTGGAGTCTTGTTTACAATTAGAAAAGTACTTGTATTCTCCCCTCCCCCCTCTTCGTCATTGCCTACCCTTCCTGTATCTCGTCTTAGAAATCTAACTTAGAACTATGTTTAGTCTTATCTTCAAAATCTTATATCTCCGCAAGTTCTTGACCGAATGCTTTGAAATATTGATACAACGTACTACTGGATGACGCGCATGTTTTTACATACCTATTTTTAAATATATATCACATACGAATTTATATAAATTCTACAGTGTGGAAAAGTTGTTGCCAAAAATCATAAAAGTATCATATATATAGGTTATTGTAATATATCAAATAAATAGGTATCTAAAAACCTTCCTGTGTTACGTTGTGACAAATTTGGAGCTCAATCGGTGAAGAAATTTTTGAGATTTTCAAACACACACAAACCAACACAACATTTTTGTAATATACAGATTTGATTACGATCCATTTACAAATTGTAAGTGGTCGTGACTTCCCTTTAATGTTAGGAAGTGGGCCTCACGAACGTAGGTGTTTCTCTAATACCGATCCTTTTATTATGGCCAATTGGAGTCGCTGTAAGTTTATTGAGAACTTCTTCGAGAACTACACAGCTTACTAAGAGTAAAACAATGTAGTCTATTCTGTGAAGATGTGCGATCTACAATATGAAAGGAGTCAGTTGTATTCGTTTGGACTCACCAGTGTTAGTAACATTACATTGCTTGAAAAAAATAGTAGGTCGAAAGCAGAGTGTATTTATGCCATTCTGCTCAGAATTTGGTTTTGGAGGTTACGACAGTAAGGTTCACAATGTCATTTTGTGTGAAGAATTTGATTGGGAGCAATATTCATACATATTGAAGCGACTTGGTGAAGGAGATACAAATGGCGGTTGTATCACGTACAGTGGGTGTAAAATGGCGGTGTGTTAGCATAGATGTCATTTATACGACACCAATTCATCCTATGTGGTTATGTACGCACCGTGGTAATTACCAGTCGCATGAGGAATTCCATTTCGAAAATCGTTTGTTGTTGTGGTCATCAGTCCAGAGACTGATTTGATGCCTCTCTCCACCATACTCTGTCCGAGCAAGCCTCTTCATCTCCTCATCCATTTCAACTTGCTTACTGTATTGGTCTGCTACTGCGATTCTTACTCCACACACTACCTTCCAATGCTATATTGGTGATTCCTTGATGTCTAAGAATAAGAATGTGTCCTACCAATCTATCCCTTCTTTTAGTCACGGTATGTCAGAAATTCCTGATCTCCCAAATTCTATTCCGTACCTCCTCATTAGTTACGCGTTCTACCAATGTAATTTTCAACATTCACATGTAGCACCACATTTCGAAAGCGTTATCCTCTTCCTGTCTGAACAATTTTTCGTCCATGTTTAACTACCGTACAAGTCAACAATCCATACAACAGACTTCAGAAAAGACCACTAAAATTAATATTAGAGGTTAAAAAAATTCTCTTTTTCAGAAACTCTTTTCTTCCCATCGTCTTTCTGCATTGTATATCGTCTGTACTGCGACCATCGAATATTATTTTACTGCCCAAGCAACAACATTCATCTACCATCTATTTTGTTTTGTTACCTACTCACCGGTCGCGGTGGCCGAGGGGACTGAGGCGCTCCAGTCACGGTCTGCACGGCCACTACGGTCGGGGGTTCGAATCCCCCCTCGGGCATGGATATTTGTGCCGTCCTTAGGATTAGCTAGTTCATAAGTTTAGGGACTGATGACCTCGTAGTTAAGTCCCTTAAGCTATACAAACATTTGAACATTTTTGTTACCTAATCTGATTGCGTCAAAACGGATATGTTCGGCTGCTTGGAGATCATTCGCAACCATTCAGAAACTTCTTGTTCCCAAACATCAATGGAATTTTTGTGAATAACAAAGCGCCATGTCAGCGGGCATAATTGTTCACGATTGCTTTGAAGAACATTATTGACAGTTCCAGTGAATGATTCACCCACCACATTGCCCGTCAGTGCCAGATATACATTTCCCTTCCATTCCCGCATTATGAATTCAGCTTTGGAAAAATTAAAATTCGTTGTTTTCTGTATTAATATAGTGCACTAAACATGAAAATATCTGCTTTAAAATTTTTCATCGAACTATTGCTTTTTTACGTCATGTATTTCATGCATAACACAAATGTCTGTGTCGAGGTATTTTATTTCTTGGGAAATTGTTGATAGTTACTGTCGGATCAGTAATGTTAGCATAATGTTCGTCACAGCTCCGAAGACAAGACAATTCACTGCTGAAATAACATGAACCACACTCGCCCACATTCACAGCCACGTACACACGGCGACGTAACACAACCTCCAAGATGGATAGATTAATGCCTCAAGCCGTACCAAGCGGCAATATATCATACTAGAAGCATGTTGTTTATCAACAAAAATGCGACTTTCAGGACTGTTACACAAAATACGGTAGAAATCAGTTTTAAATACATTGTTGTTGAGGAACAACACAGGGAATGAAAGGGTTTCCGATTGGGGGACACTGTTTTTACTTTTCGGTATTAGTTAAATGTTAATTACAGTTTATATGGTGTCAGAGTAATTTCTCTTGCTGGGAAAGAAACAGTCAGTGTAGAGCTGAGAATACACGAAAGAGAAAAGTTGTTCATTGGACATGCGAGACAATCTTAGCCAACCGCAAGGGGACCACCTTCAATATCTACAAGGCTTTGGTTCAATCCGATTGCGGACTACAACCGGAAGCTCAGATCTGTTTCATTAATTCTGTCGCGAAACATTAATGGTAAGGTTGTAACGATTTTTTAAATTTGAGTGAAAATCTCAAGACGTCACTGTTAAGAACTGGTTTGGCGTGCTGTATATAAATAGCTGTTGCGAAGTTGTCTCGCCTTACGCCGACTGCCTGTGGGTGCTGTTATTGAGAAACGTGACGCACCTTTCCGGTATAAAGTCCTGTCACACACATTATGCTGCTTACAGAGGGGAAAAAATCAAAAGAGCTGAATTACGTGAACTTCGAGATGTACATTTACTATAGTCAATACATGCTAAACCGCAACAGGATTGCTATAGTCTACTATTTTGCTGACGTTTCTACGTCAGTCTGTGCTGTGCAAATCTCCTCGTCTCTGCATAACTTTCATTTGCAAATGGTTACTGTATTTGGGCCTTGCTCTCCCTCTGCAATTTATACACAGTGCACTTACCTGTTTTATCGTATTTGGTACCACAGGATGCGTTCTATCAACTGATTTCATTTGTAGTATTGTTGTGTCACAAATTTGACTCCGATTCTATTTAATACCTCCTCATTAGTTATTCAATCCATCCACCTCGCCCTCAGTATCCTTATGTAGCACCACATTTCTAAATCTTAGTTTTCTTCTTGCTTGACTGTTATCCTCCGTATTACCAGAAAAGACTTCATAAGACTTAAATTTAATTTCATGGCCGGCCGCGGTGGCCGAGCTGACTGAGGCGCGCCAGTCACGGTCTGCACTGCCACTACGGTCGGGGGTTCGAATCCCCCCTCGGGCATGGATATTTGTGCCGTCCTTAGTATTACGTAGTTTATAAGTAGTTCGTAAGTTTAGGGACTGATGACCCCGTAGTTAAGTCCCATAAGCTCTACAAACATTTGATTTTAATTACATGTTAACAATTTCCTCTCTTTCAGAAGAATCTTTGGAGCTAGACAGTTTTCAGTTCATATTATCCTCTTTACTCTGGTTATCACCTGTTATTTTGTTACTAAAAAAAAGCAAAACTCATCTATTACTATTATTGCATAATTTCTCGATATAATTCCTGGAACAATGCCTCAATAAGTCGACCACATCCAATTAGTACTGTGGCAATAAATCTACCAGTAAGTTTCATATACAATTTTATGAAAGTACTTGTATCATCAAACGAAAGAGCGACCTCGACTATGTTCCTGTTCTAGGTCTGAAGTAGAGATGAGAAAATTAGTTCAGAGAACTACAGACTTCATTTGTAACGTTAAAGTACCAATAAACAGAAGCACTTAGAAAAACCCTTAGACTAATAAATTAGCCACCAAAAGATTAATGAATAATTTTTTGTGTATTCCTCTCCTTGCTATTCCTTTACCATACTTTTATGTGATCTGGAAAAATCAGAACTCCTTCTTATCTAAAAAGTCACAAAAATTATCTCTTACAATGGGAAAAAAAATTGGATACACGGCAAACACCGTATTTGAGTACTGAAAGCAAGATTGGACTAACCCACATTTGTTGCAGTGTTAAGTTACCTGCATGAAATGATGAGTATGTGAAGTATAAAAACCCTACAAAACCACATATTTAATGCTGTATGGTAAACGTAAAAATGTGGTTGTAGGGTTTCTATACTTCACATAGGCATCATTTCATGCAGGTAACTTAACACGGCAACAAATGGGGGTTAGTCAACTCTTGCTCTCAGTGTCTCATTTAATGAACGAGCTTTAAAAATACTTCAGAAGTGCTTAAATTATTTATTTTCAGAAAAAAATCTTTCACCCCCTTACAGGTTGAATGTCCAAAATCTTTGAAAAACCATTTTTTTAATGCGTGACTGAAAAACCATACACCAATTTTGTTAGTTCTAGGTGCAAAATAGCGTTAATAACAATACTTTTTAACGCATTTATATAGATTAATAAAAAATTCGACTGACATACACTCTCTGTGTAAGTGAACTAACAACTATTTAATTTTTTGATACGACTTAGTTTGCGCTGCTCGGCTAGTTCTTCAATTGAACTGAGTAAAATATTTGTCTTCCGATCTGATGCAGTTTTGCGCAGTTATAAGTTACGATTTCTGAAATACATACTTTTAAGTTCTGGGGATGGGGACTACTCATTATCAAGGGGAGGAATATTTGAGCATGCCCCTTCTAATTTTCAGTAGATCGGTAAAGGAATGAGTAAAAGAACTGGAACTCACCAAAGTGAACTAAAATGAACTATAATTCATTTCACGGAATAGTTCAATAGAACTAGTTCGTTCACGGACTACACAATCCTAGTCTCAAGTAGTTTGGAGCTAACTTTCACAAACTGTAGCCTAGTAAAACTACTCGCATTACTGCCCAAATTGTTAGTGGCATCTGAAAAACATTCACTCTAACATCTCATTTTTCACAATGTCGAAAGCAGACCCATGTTATACAATAAACATGCTTACGTAATACGTTTACATTTCTCAAGCATTATTCTGAATTAATAAGGAAAGCGATGTGCCGCCTGTGAATTATTTTGGACTACATAAATTACGTTTTCAGTGAGTGGAAAAGAGCCTGATAATTACTAGAGGATGTCGTAGCTCGGCTGTAATCGAACCACTGACGACAAAACCTGAAGAGTGTCTCCAAGTCGCTGAAAGGGCTGGACGAGTTGTTAAGTTCGGGAAAGCTCAGAGTTCTACCTGCCTTTGATTTGCTGTCGTCTGTCGTGTAAAGATTTATTTCGCGGGTTTTGTCAAAGTAATGTATCAAGGCTCAGCAGTTACTAGACGTGTGACTACAATTTGCGTGTGTTGCACAAGAATGACAAAAATCATGGAGATGGGGATCTCATAATTTCGTGTAGGACCTACTTTTGCTCTACGAAAAGCAGCAAATCGGCGTTGCATGAACTCCAGTCTTTGGAAGTTCCCTACAGGGATATGTAGCTACGCTGCCTGCATAATCGTCCATAATATTGGACAAGTGTTGAACGAGCTGTCCTATCGACTGCATACCATAAATGTTACGTGGAACAGCGTCGGAAGGGGGCCGCCATGAAAATTGTTGACTCTGAGCGAGCTGGGGGGGGGGGGGGGGGGGGGTAAGCGCCAGCACATCAATTGCAGTCCGCCACTGTGTTCCTGGAACCACTCCATCGCATTCATGTCTTTGTGTACAGCGCATTGTTGTTGTTGTCTTCAGTCTGGAGACTGGTTTGATGCAGCTCTCCACCCTACTCTATCCTGAGCAAGCCTCTTCATCTCCTCATAAGAACGGCACCCTACATACATTTGAATCTACTTACTGTATTCCTCTCTTGATCTCCCTCTGCGATTTGTACCCCACACGCTTCCCTGAAACGCTAAATTCACGATTCCTTGATGTCTAAGAATGTGTCCTACCAATCGATCCCTTCTTTTAGTCAAGGTATGCCAGAAATTTCTTTCCTCCCCAATTCTGTTCAGTACCTCCTCAGTAGTTACGCGATCCACCCACCTAATCTTCAGCATTCTTCTGTAGCTCCATATTTCAAAAGCCTCTATCCTCTTCCTGTCAGCACTGTTTGTCGTCCATGTTTCACTCCCATACAAGGCAATACTCCACACAAATGCCTTCAGAAAAGACTTCCTTACGCTTAAATTAATATTCGATGTTAAAAAATTTCTCCTTTTCAAAAACGCTTTTCTTCCCATTGCCATTCTGCATTTTATATCCTCTGTACTTCGGCCATCGAGTGGTATTTTACTGCCCAAGTAACAAAACTCATCTACCATCTTTATTGTTTCGTTACCCAATCTAATTCCTTCAGCATCGCCTGATTTTCTAAGACTGCACTCCATTACCTTGTTTTGATCTTTTTAATGGTCATTTTGTATGCACCTTTAGACACACTGTCCATCCCATTCCAGGTCTTTTGCCGTCTCTGAGAAAATTGCAATGTCATCGGCAAAACGTAATGTTTTTATGTCTTCACCCTGAACTTTAATTCCTTCTCTAAATTTCTCCTTGCTTCCTTTTATAGCTTGTTCATTGTACAAATTGAATAACACTGGAGTAAGTGCACAACCCTGTCTTACTCCCTTTCCAACCACTGCATTCCTTTCATGCCCATCAACTCTGATAACTGCTGTCTAGTTTTTGGACAAGTTGTAAATAACCCTCCGTTCCCTATATTTTACTCCTGTTGATTTCAGAATTTGAAACAGTCTTTTCCAATCAACATTGTCAAAAGCTTTTTCCAAATCTACAAAAGGTAGAAATGTAGGTCTGCCTTTCCTTAATCTATCTACTGAGATGAGCTGTAAAGTGAGGATTGCCTCTCGTCTTCCTAGACTTCTCCTGAATCCAAACTGATCTTCCCCTAGGTCGGCTTCTACCAGCTTTTCCATCCTTCTGTAAATAATTCGTGTTAAAATTTTGCAACCATGACTTATTAAACGGACGGTTCTGTAATTTTCACACATGTCTGTGCCAGAGTTCTTTGGAATAGGTATTACCACATTTTTCTTAAAGCATGAGGGTATTTCGTCTGTCTTATACACCTTAGCCAGCAGGTGAAATAATTGGCTCTCCCAGAGACTTGAGTAGTTCTTAGGGAATGTCGTCCACTCCAGGGGCCTTGTTTCGACGCATGGATGCCCACGTGGATGTTCCGCAGAGTTACTCTGCCCAACATTAAAACCTGATGTCAGTTCCGCCACAGATCGCCGCCCCTCCTGTTTTACCAGTCTGGCCATCCTACAATGCCAGACACTTGTAATGAGGGATGACTCCTCAACGTTTGGACGTGGTTCACCGCTTGTTTAAGGCACTCGCCACAGCACTCCTCGAACTTGCGATAAGTCCTGCAGTTTCCTAAATGGCCGAGTCTCCGAGCCATCACAATCTGCATTCGGTAAAACTCAGATCGCCCGCCTTTCCCACAAAACGACTTTATGTACGGTGCGTGTACCTCAGAAGTAGACATTCCTAGTCGGGGGGCGCTGCTATCACCTGGACGGTTTTATATCGATAGTAGCCAGGTGGTCATAATGTTCTGGCTGATCAGCTATCACTAAATCCTCCTACGATATTGTATTAGATCGGGAGATGCAACATGATGGACACTTACGCGCCTCAAAAACTGCTGTCATTGGCGTGCTACAAAACTTCAATATGAGGCATGACGTTCGAATTTATTCTTATTTATATTTTGTATATATTATTCATGTATATCACTGATCATACCAGCAACATTTTATTATTGTAAAGGTAAAAGCAGTCAACAACCCGAAGATTGGTTTGAACAGCAGAGTGCGTAACTAGGCATGGTCCTCTTCAGAAGTGGTATGCCATTGCCTTCCTCCAACCTTCGAACTGACTTACCCAGCCAGTTTTAGGGGGACCTGCAGTTTAACGTGGGTTTCGAACCACGGCGCTACTCGATATTTTTGACATCAGCAACACTGACTGAGGTGAAAGAATTGTAAAGTGACAGAAAAAATTCCTAGAACATGTCGGGGATCGAAGCCGCGACCTTTCGATTGATAGTCTGACACCCTACCACTGTGCTGTTCAAGTGTTCAAATGTCTGTAAATCTATCGGACCAAACTGCGTGGTCATCAGTCCGTAGCTTACAAACTATTTAAACTTAGGTAAAGTAACCTACGGACAAACACACACACACCCATGCCCCAGGGAGGACTTGAACCTCCACGGCGAGCAACCGCGCGCTCCGCAGCGAGGTGCTTTAGACCGCTCGGCTACTCCACCGCGGCTACCACTGTGCTACTGAGCCACAGTTGTACGGCACAAAATTCTGGAGATGTGACATCAAAACATTGATATGTGTGAAAACTAGCTTTTGTCTAAAATAGACCACAAATTACCCTGTATTCATCCAGTATTTCATAATAGTAGCATTTAGTGATTTGAGACAAGCTTAAAACACAGTTTCGAACACTTTACAAACTTTGTATAAATTTCATGCTGAAAATTAAAAAAAAGGCACATCAGTTCATTTGTAAAATAATTAGACGTTTAAGGTAGTTCTGTATATGAGAATTCGATTCTTTATGGAAGTGGGAGTTTTACTAGTGACTGTCTAAAACGAGAATTTTTTCGAATGTCTGCAGCTTCGGCCACACGGGAAACGCGTCTAATGACAAAAAATAATCTCCTTAGACTAACTTATCTCTGTACTATGCACCTCGAGAGCTTTGTACAGACAGAATGTAGGTAAAAGTTTTAAGTAGTATAATAATTTAAAAAATTGTTTCCAGAGCATTTACAACTTTTTTTTATTTTTCAGGTATGTAAATTCCAGTTCAGCAAAGATGCAAGTTGACGTTTCAAACCAAACAGGAGGCTGTGAATTGTAAAGCGGCCACATTACAGAAGCAGTGTGCTGCTGCTTCGTAGCAATGCTGTTGCTACTTGTCCTCCTCCGGTAAAGTTTACTTCTATAGATTTTTAACGCAGGTCTGGAAGACGCCACCAACAATGCTCTTGCGTTTCCCAACAGTAAGCAGCATTTCAGTTGTATTTAATGTATACCCTGCACAATGCGTGTTCTGTTCATAAAGATTCTGCAAATATCGTACATGAAAATAAAAGGTCTGTGGTATATCGAGTTTAAAGGTAATTTACATTTTATAGATTTGAAATTATCCTTCATCTGGTTCAGAAGAACTCTATCAATATTTGCTGTAGTTGCGGGTGGTGTGTTAGAATAAGTAAATACCTGGCTTCAAACGAATCAGAGATGTCTGCATCAGACGAAGATGGCGACATAAATCACAACCAACATCAAGAGCAGAAGAAGACGTTCCCCCCAAATACCCCAGATACCTCCCCAACAAGGAAGAATAACAAATGTAACCTTAGAATAGTTAAAGTTATCTTATCAATTTTTCTTTGTGTAATTAGCGCCTGATGATAGCATAAGAAGCTCGAAACGCATTGCATTGTCTTATATATTTAAAAAAAGCCAATAATGTGACTGGCAGGGGAAATAACAAATGTTAATTATAAACATATCTTCATATTGTGAAGAGCCACAGTCCCCATATTATTAACTTTCACGGCTTCTTCCTTCCTGTTAAAATTGTCCCCATGCTCATATATTTTAATTGCTTATCAATATATTCGTGGATATATCTTGGGGAGAACCCCAAACCCCGGTTATCTACGCCCCTGATACAGGAGCATTTTTAAAATAACAAATGCGCATAGGTGACACAGTGGGTGATACGGTAAAAATGGGGCCGTGGCAACCGGGGGGGGGGGGGGGGGAGGGGGACCCAGAGCCGTTTTAGTCTCGCACGTGTCAATGTTGCACCCCACTGTAATTACGTACATGAAGACGCGAAACAGGAAGGTTGACAAATTATAACACCAGATCACACTCAAATTTCTTCAAATGATTTTGGACGATCTATAGTCAATCGACCCTGTTGTATACCGGAGTAAAAACAGTGGTCACACTGCACTCCAAAGGGAATATATCATGTTCAGTGGGGCTGCAACCCCACAATGTCCGTTTTTCAGGCCTTGGGGAGCGGGTGTCACCAGAACGCCGTATTGTTGTTCATCGCACTGGGAACTGACAGTTTCGACCGCGAAATGTGCGGAAATGAACACCCCAAGTGGTTGGGTGGTTTCACTGACGCACTTTATGCTACTCCCTGATCTCTTTTCGTGTACACTCTGAGCGGCGTTGTGTCTGACACGTTTTTGTCGGCCACTGCTATAAAAACTGCCTGATTTCAACGCCGGGCCTTGCGGTTTAGACCTCCATCACAGCAGCGTGAAATGTGGGTAATAGGTGTGTGGCCTTCACAACGTGTGACTCGCCCACGTTGTGACCGGGAAGAATTGCGGTGAAATTTTTTGTGTGACATCATTTACCCACTTTACACCTCACATGAACACTGAGTTTTGTCCTTATTGTGTCGACACCCTGCTGTCAGTACCGTCGGTAAGCCTGTGGTGCCGTCGCAGAATACCAGCCTTTTACACTCTTAGACAGGAAGGTTGAAGTCACCTTTTAGCCAAACTGCACTTCTGCGTCGCAGTGGGGCGCATTTAAGAGGTTTCAAAAAAGGTACCATTTAATTTTGTTGTACTTCATACATTCTTCAATGGCAGCTCTCTTGCAGTTATCCATTTCGTGAGTTTTGCTGATCGACAAAATGGAAGTTGGCCCGAAGCATAGTCTTTCCGGCACATGGTAAGAGAGACCGTGAATTATTGTTCACAAATTATGCTCTACTGAACTGCTGTGAGAACGATAGTTTAATTTCCGTTACAAAGGTGGCTTTATATAGTGTTTTCCTGGAATCAAAAGAGTATCTAGCAAGTAATATACGATTGAACGCCAACTATGAAAGTCCTGAGGGTGATGCTAAACTTTTTTGTGGTGTTTAAATGAGGGAAAGAGAGAAACCAAAATAGCATATTGTGCCTTTGTGGTGGGCGCCACAGATCAGCACTAAACATACGTAGCTTGTGTTCCAGTATTGTTATCTGGGATACTGTACAGCTGCAATGTCAAATTACCCTCTGCAAGGAACAGTTGTTATCACGAAGGATGTGTTTACTAAAGCCCAGGTCCAGAGTACTTAGTAGTTAAAGACGATCATATGCTTCGCCATTTTATGGTAGCAGGTGTGATGCTGATCTGCAATCATGATTAGAGTATCACTCCTGATATGCCACGATCTTCCAGAGGTGATACTTATCAGTGCTAGGTTTCTATCTTTGGCGTCGACAATGTGAGCTACATTGTTGCCGAGTGTTAGTGCACCACGTTTTGGGTAGATATTTGAAAGCTCCTCTTCAGGAGGTCAAGCGAGGTAGAAAGGTAGTCACGTGTCTTGACGTGAACCATATGGCAGCAGAAGTAATCATGGAGAACGTGATTTCAGACGTCTACAATGCTGCAGCCAGATTAGCGCTTGATGTCACCAGGAATAACTGTTAACTTGGTGTCTGACATTGGATACGCAGCCATAGAGTGCAGGTGTTTGGGAAGACTGCCTGGGGGCTTTGCTGTACACCGAAAAGCAAAGGTGCTGAGCCTGGCGCTAGCCCATCTGGAAGTTCTTATTGAAGGTGTCATCATTTCACTAGATTTACTGGATGATCCTACAGGTTCACATTTTAGAGACTTCTGAAATAACTAATGATTTTCCGTCGCAACGCTCGGTCGTCTATGTATTGCGCCAGTATATTGCCATTAATACAAAGGATATATGGACGATTGCTATATGCTTAACAGCTGACATTTAGATATATAAGACCTCCCTCCCTACACAATGAAGAAATGTACCTGAAGTGTCACATGGAATAACTACAGATCCAAAACGTATTGAGGCCCAGTTGCATTTTTAGTGGCTTGATTGTTGGTGGTAAATCTTTTTGTTCACCATTGGCTGGAGTTAAACAGCGAAGGAAAGAGAGAAGTATTGATGACATTAACATAGATACGCATATCTGTAACGATACATCCGTTTTGCTATCAGTTCCGGTAAAGCTCCCTTGGTTTCAGCAAGCACGAAGAGGCTGAGTGACAGCATTAATGCAGTACCCTTTATAGGGAGCATCAATATGATTACGAAGTCAGGCTAAGTCCAAAACCATGTTTAAAGGATAGCGAAAAATGCGTCACCCAGTCTTATGCTCTTGGAAGGCCTTAAAAGTCTTCCTATTGCAGCAGATTACTGACAAGCCGAACTCGTGGTGTCCAGCGGTGTATTCAGGGAACTTTCTTTGATGTCCAAGAGCTCGATGATCCCTGATGGGCTAATGTGTTCGATACACCCTAGGACGCCAGGAATCACAAGTGACAATGACCTCACCGGGAAAGAATTCATTGGGACCTGTGGAAGTATTACGATAATGTGGGAGTACCAACGCTGTCTCTCTCGCTACCGTTGACTCCCGGAGAAAAGGAATCTATCTGATCTACACTTAAACTCCAGACCAAGTTATATTTGTTAATTGAAACAGACACACGATGTTACTACATGAGCCAACATGAACGCGCAACTGATGCTTTAAGCTAATTGCAGGTTTTGACTTTAAAAAGGGAATCGTGATAATACAATGCTAGCCTTTCTAAATGCAATACCAAGAAGGACCAGAAATCACATAAAAATTTATGTGTGAGGTAACACGTTGTACAGAATACCACAGGATAGAAAATACTTCCCCCCTCCCCCCCCTTATGTGAAATGAGCTAGTGATAAAGTGTTGCTACCATTGTCGGCTCCTCCCAGCCTTGGTGTTGAATCAAAGAAGTTCTGGATGTGTTGCTGGAGTACAGCATCTCATGCTGCTTGTACAATTACAAAAGCTGTTCTGGAGTACTATAGGATTGTTTATCCCGGGCCTGACTTTCCGCAGTCATCAACTAGATGTGTCGATAGACAAGAGATCGGGACAAGAGAGACGCCAAAGCAGCATTGCAGTCTGATGGGCGACGAAGTAGTCGTGAACAACAAGTATCACGTTTGGTCGCACATTAACCTGTCGTAATGTAGCCGTCGTAAAGTATGAGTGGATAAAAGGATGTAGCGTTCCTGGTTAGTGTAGCGGCAATGCATACTAGGGATGTGTAGGAGTGGAATCCAGTACCACGCCAAACCATAATCCCGTGTACGGCGATGAATAGGGCAACAGTTCAACAGTCTCTCGGCCCACTGTCCCCAGCCCCAACCACCGAGACGCAGGCAAAATCGGGATCCGACGACAAGAACAATGTCGTTACGATCCGGTATCTGCCTGCACAATTGGGATGGTCGGATTAGCATGGACACACCGTGGTGAGAAACGGTCGAACTCTTGACTTCTGCATTGCCACATCGGTCCTGCACCCCATATTATTTGTTTGGAATGGTATCCAATACCACTTGCGCAACCCCGTACTACGCATTGCTGGTACTCGAAGCAACCAGCGTTACATCTGTGAAGCGTTGTAGCCTAGTGACCTCCTCTGCTGAAGATCACATTTCAACACGTTGTGCGACCACACATGGCAGGCAATGTTCAAGACTCTTTATCGCCCATCGTATCGTATTGCTGCCTTGACCTCCCTGTACCTTTGATCTCCTGCATATCGAGAAGATCTGGTCGATGATTTCGGAACGACTGGTCCAGGATCCACCAGCGGCTGGTAACCAGATCAGGTTTGGCTAATATGTGGAACCAAACCTGAATGTTATGCCCCAACAATGAGCCCGTTTGATTCAATGCATAGACATTTAGCAGCTGCTTTAACCAGCAATGGCGACATCATTCAGTACGGATTTCATCATCACGTAAGGGTGTATTTTCAATTTGTACAAGTTGTTGTTGATGGTCTTCAGTCCGGAGTCTGGTTTGATGCAGCTCTCCACAATACCCTATCCTGAGCAAGCCTTTTCATCTCCTCATAAGAACGACAACCCACATCCACTTGAATCTGTTTACTATACTCGACTCTTGGTCTCCCTCTGCGATTTTTACCCCACACACTTCCCTCCAATGCTAAATTTACTATTCCTCGATGTCTAAGAATGTGTCCTACCAAGCGATCCCTTCTTTTAGTCAGGGTATGCCAAAAATTTCTTTTCTCACCAATTCTGTTCAGTACCTCTTCATTAATTATGCGATCTACCCACCTAATCTTCAGCATTCTTCTGTAGCACCACATTTCAAAAGACTCTCTCCTTTTCCTGTCGCACAGCCTATCTTCCATGTTTCACTCCCATACAAGGCGACACTCCACACAAATGCCTTCAGAAAAGACTTCCTTACACTTAAATTAATATTCGATGTTAGCAAATTTCTCCTTTTCAAAAATGCTTTTCTTCCCATTGCCATTCTGCATTTTAGATCCTCTGTACTGCGACCATCATTTGTTATTTTACTGCCCAAGTAACAAAACTCATCTACCTCCTTTATTGCTTCATTTCCCAATCTAATTCCTTCAGCATCACCCGATTTTCTTAGACTGCACTCCATTACCCTAGTTTTGCTCTTGTTAATGTTCATCTTATATGCACCTTTCAGCACACTGTCCATACCGTTCAATTGCTCTTCCAGGTCCTTTGCTGTATCTGACAGAATTACTATGTCGTCGGCAAAACTCAATGTTTTTAATTCTTCCCCCTGAACTTTAATTCCTTCACCAAATTTTTCCTTGCTTTCCTTTATAGCTTGCTCAAAGTACAAATTAAACAACATTGGAGAAAAGCTACAACCCTGTCTTACTCCCTTCCCAACTGATGCATCCCTTAAGTACAACGCATTATCTTCCAAATAAATTTGTCATATCTCCGGACCTTCTTACTGCTGCATTTCTGATAGCCAAGGGCGTATTTTCGTAGATTTCGGTTGTTTGGGTTGTAACGCTGCTCTTTTCTACACGTTGTCAGTGAACGCAAAGTGTTGACATGACATTTGCCGGCTTCCGCTCTGGATTCTCGTGCACATGGCTGCTAGAGTGGCTCTGTTAATAGCGCAGCGTGTCAAGGCTCGAAGCGGGCAACTTTTCTCGCAACGTTGCGTCACGCTTTCTTGGCGCGGAGGAACGGCGCGTCTCCGACACCTGGCCAACAAATGGCCGATTTGTAAAGCAGTCACGATGGCGGCGAGCTTGCTGTCCAGGAAACTGCTGCTTCTGGTGCGCGGCGGCGCGTGGGGCGAGGTGGCCCGGTACACATCCAGAACAGATTGTTTAAAACAAGTCATTGTCCGCTTGTTGTAATGTTCTTTTTACCAAATACGACTATCTTTAAGACGGTATCTTTTGATGCTCTAATGCATTGTATGTGGCTGTCTCATAGGTATGTAGTAATACAATAGGATCAATTTAAAATGACATATACTCGATGGATGAAAATGAATGTGGGTTTAGCGCCTTTTGGAGGCTGTCAGGTCCATATTTTTAGCTTACGGCAGATAATAGAGAAGTCCTATGAGTGGAACAAACAATTGTATCTATGGTTCATATATCTAGAAAATGCTTATGACTATTTGTCTGTTGCAAAAGAATATTGAATGGGAGGCAAACTTCTACAGGCAATAAAAGTCTTCATGTAGATTGTCAGACAGCAGTTAGAGTTGACGGTAATGTGTAAAATGTTTGTAAATCTAAGGGACTTAACTTCCATGGTTATTATTCCCTAGGCTTACAAACTACTTAAACTAACTAGAATTAACCTTAGCACAACACACACACACACACGCCCCAGAGAGGACTCGAACCTCCGGCGGCGATCAGTCGCGCGCTCCGCAGCACTGCGCCTTAGAGCGCTCGGCCATTCCACCGCGGATTTGACGTTAAATTGAGTTCATGGTTTCAGGGGTAAGAGAATTCTGTATCCTGTCACCACTGTTGTTCATATTATTTATGGATCATATGTTGAAAACAATAGACTAGCAGGGTGAGATTAAAATGGTAAAAACGAAATAGTCTCGCATATGCGAACGACTTAGAGTTGACGGCAGATTCAGTTGAAACGTTGCAATCTACTATTACAGAGTTAAATCAGGGTTATGGTATGCTTATTAACATAAATCAGGATTATGGTATGCTTATTAACATAATCCAAAATGACTGTAATGCCTGTGGGAACGAGATTTAAACAGATTGAATGCCAAATATGAGGAACGTAGATAGAACAGGTGAACAGGTTCAAGTTCTTAGGATTTATTTTCGCATAGAATGAAACATAGTGATGGAAATGAGTCAAGTGTAGCAAAAGTAATGCAGTGAGTGCTCAGCTACGATCGCTCTTATAATGCACCGCTCTATCTTCCTACCAACTTCGTTGTGTGGGAGCAAAACCTGGGTGGATACAGGTTACGTTATTAATAAGTTTGCGATTGCACATATGAAAGTAGCAAGGGTGATTGCAGATGGGAACAATGGGGAAAACAAAGAGAAACTGGGAATGAACACCATAGACGAAGCAGTTAGAGCGACAGGCTGAGACGCTGGGATCAAGTTACACGCATGGGAGAAGGAAGGAAACTTGGAGTTTAACGTCCCGTCGATAGCATGCGTTGGAGAAGGTAAGTTACGTAAGAGACTTATGGGTTAAGCAGTAGAGGGTGAGAGGAGTCGAGGTAGACCAAAGAGCAAGTACATGGATTCGGTCGAGAACGATATTGAAGTTTCGGGCTTAACGTGAGTCGAGGCATCAATGTTGGCGTCGGCTAGTGGATCATATAGAAATTTTATTAGGAGGACTATTTTCCAGACTGAACACTTAAGGACATAATCACTATCTAATGATGATGAATTATGGAAATCGTTCGATACTATATTACAATAAAGATAGTGCAACTATAAGCGCACAGTAAACTCTGTTTAAACACACTCTTATAGCAGCAGAGATATACATCCGTGTGTGTGTGTGTGTGTGTGTGTGTGTGTGTGTGTGTGTGTGTCAGAGAGAGAGAGAGAGAGAGAGAGAGAGAGAGAGACTTCATGGAGCTTTGTGTACAGAATGGGACGCGGAGGAAAGATTGAAACTCTCGCCCCGAATAAGGCCAAGGAATCCATCGATCTTAACATCCTCATTACGACGGACGGATTGTTATCAACAGCGTCACATGCTCCGACTCCTGAGCATTATATTTCCTCCCATTATATTAATGAGGAAGTCTAGATGATGCTCCCCTTTTAACCTTTGACGTAGCACGTATGGCCCTATTAATCTTCAAATATGATAACGTCCTCAAGCAAACGTCACACAACCCTTCCTGTGAACACTCGTTTATCTCAGAAAGTATGTGTTTCCGGACCCCTCTTCCTGTATGTATTTTTCTTGTTTCGATGTGTACTACCACCTCTCAAAGTATTCGACACTGGTTTCTGAACACCCTGCATTATAAACTGAACATCCATGAAGTGCAGTCTCTACAAGCCGCACTAGAATCTAAGCTATATGCTTGACATTGATTAAGTTTCGGAGACGATCATGCGACGCTGCTCCTACCAGAAGTCACAGTTAATCAGTACACCGGAGGGGGTGGGGGTAAGTTTCTAGAAAAATTTAGTCGAATATGTATCTATCAGCCGAAAAATGGTCATCGTACCGCGAAATAACTTTACAAATTCGGATATGATTTTGAGGGCTTCAACACTGCCGCCGCTCCATATTGTCGGAGAAAACTTATATTTGATTTAATGGCATACTTATTGGTGTAGTTTATCATGCTGAGGTAATGCTGCCTGCTTGGTTGCGCCTGATGGTCGTCATTGATGATAACTTTTTGCTTCTACATTTTGATACACGGTACTTCTTGATCTGTGAAAACACTACACCAGAGTAGTACTCGAAACCCCAGAGTTCATAGTTTCACCGATATTTTTATTGCCAACTAAGCCTCGCATCACGATCGCAACGCGCGAACTGTCACCTTCCATATCAATGATAACAATTCTGGGACTCTTTGTATCTAATATTATCGAACCGCTGTTGTCACAATGTACCACGCCACTGCGTACGGAATACCATTGAAAGCAGCAAAGACCCATCACCTTTTGGAGGTGTGTGCTTTATCGGGCAAACCTTTTTGTTTGGCGTTCTCGAATTGTTTTACAGGATGTTTCAGCAAAGTTCCCCTTACAGGCTTTTAAGGGTAGTAGATGGAATCCAGTAGAAAATATTTTGATAAGGAGCCATTTTCGGGAAAGGTATCGTTTGGATATACGTTTAAAGGTCCCACTGCATAGCGTATGCGTCGATATCGTTTTGTGGATCGCCCCACTGTGTTACGTACAGTTTACGTGCAAGTGCTACGGCTGTAGGAAAGTGGTGCGTTCGCTGTTGGTACCTCATGGACAAGCGCAACGTTTTACGGACGGCTTGTATTAAAGCATGCATCGCTTATTCGTCTCTTGCAACGAACGGCAGCGTAGCTATGTTGAGTGCTCACAGGTCAGATCTCACCGCTGCTTGTGAACTGAAAAGCGGGTGATTTGAAACTGATTCGATCTTCGAACTTATTTATATCAAACGTTGCATTCTACGACATGGTTCCTTATCAAAACTTCGCGAACTTCGTATATAGACGACGCATGGATCATTTCTTTACCGAAGATGCAGAAATATCGCTTGAGCATAAAACTCGTTTTCTTCTTTTGTTACTAACAGTTGAGAGTATTCAGGATTCTTTGATGTGAATGCATTGTGTTAAGATGTGTTCTTAATGAGCTAAGCAGTTCATGTATCATATTAACAGTTATGTAATAAATGGCATTACAGTTGTTATTTAACTTAAATTACGGTTTGACGTATATCATTTATCATGAGAGAATAATAATTATATTTGTTCTTCTGCTGCAATGCAGTCTGTCCGATGTGCGTTATCGTCAAATAGTGCAGAGAATCGGCTGAAAGAAGAGAAAATCAACATAAGAAGAGGACTCATGAGTACCAAGAATATTTTATTAATAAGATATACATATTTTATCTTCGTAGTAGATCTCTCTCAGGGAGAATACTAAGAGTCCTAATCTCTCACACACGATCTGAGAGGGGACAATACACACTGGAAATAGTTTTCATTACATGTTTATCTAGTGAGCCTCATATTTATACAAAGTGCAGGCTTTTTTTCTGTATAAACTAAATACCTTTCTGCTTGCATACTGTTCATCTCTTTTGTAGGAAAACGCCAGTAGAAAAAATATAGGTCGTGTTTCAACGTTTTCAGTGTGATGAGAAAACAAAGCACTGGACTTCGGGAGGGCGGTGGTTCAAACCCGCCTCCGCCCAATCTGATTTAGGTTTACCGTGTTTTCCCTAAATCACTCCAGATAAATGCCTGGATGGTTCCTTTCAAAAGGTTTGGCCAACGTCCTTCCCCAACCTCAGTTAAAAAAAAAAAAAAAAAAAAATCCATCCTAGCTTGTGGTCCGTCTCTAAATCTAATGTTGCTTCTTCCTTCGATCTGAACAGGGTGGCTTTCGATGTCAGCAGACAGCACTACAGTTTCTGCGCATGCGCAGTCTGCAGTACACTCTGAAATGTAGGATAACACATTCTGTACAGCCTATAGCTCAGTAAATTTTTAAAAGCACTGGCATATTTGTGGGCTGTTTTCTGAGGCACGAAAGGCGCACAAACTTCGAGTAGTGGATTTTCACCAGAAAATCGATCGTGTAAAACTGGTCTAAGAGGATTCGGAGGACAGGGCCGACACTTCTTTAACGTACTACTTCTGAGAATTTGGAGCAGACGTGTGGTGTCCACGGATAGCTGAAGTGCTTAAGGCGACACTGAATTAGTTCAATGTCCTAGTGAACCTTGATACATTCCTTTCCTTTAAAGAAAAATGTCTTTGAGAAATAGTTTACTCCAATAATCCCTAGAAGACTGTAACAAAAATTTTGGGATTCCCTGTACTGGCGAAGTCGACAATGCTTGGCAACTGCTAAATGTATGGGAAATGGATATATATCATAAATCATAAACTGCCGTGGTCCTTTCTCTGTGCCCATATCGTTCTCCATTTCTCTTTGTCCATATATTTTGTCCCCTCTCCCTCCCCTTTCTCTGTGCATTACTCGCTTTCTCTCCCATTCGCTTTTTTCTCCTCTCTATGACCTTTCACTTCTCTATCTAACCTTAGCCACACTAACAGTGCTACCAACCAGACGTTTTTCAGTCACCATAGGGCGACTGAAGTTCAAACACTATAGAACTGCGCAGCATAGTGACATCTCCGCTTTGTGACTGCGGCGAAGTGTCACACACATCATACTTTTTGGATGCATCAACAGGTGGGATCTCACATAAAAGTTGCTAAGGTATGTTGTGAGCAGGAACTACCATCTGCGTCGACATTATTGGCAACCGCAGATTTTAGAGTGTACAAAGAACTTATCTGCTTTCTAACGGCAGCGAAAAGTTATGAACTGATATGTAAAAAATGAAATCTTGTATAATTTCAATAAGTTATTTCAAAATGATCTTGCCTTTGTTTTCTGTCATATCTTTAATGTTTCTTAGTTTGCTTCGGCCAACTTTATTTTGTAACTGTACCATTGTAGGTCATTATGATTATTTCTGTGGGGACTACAAAGGCCGATTAAAAAAAGGAGAAAAAACCTTAGCCACGTTTATTGTTATTACAAATGAAACCTAGATTAGGAACTGAGGTCGCTTAAAATGAATTGCCAGACTGGCTGGATCTTTGGTATAAGAGGCGTGAGACAGACGTCTCTCGCTGCTCTGGTAAGTCTGTGAGGTCTCACAGTATTTTGCATAGTTTGCAAATCGGTAGCATTACAAAGTTAGCCGTAAATATAACATCGAGTTTTCTGATAAAGCCAACTGGAAGGAAAAAAAAACTGAACAGCACGTACTTGTGTGTAAATTTTATATTGTTTAATTGTTTAAATGCCCTGCTGTTTTAGTTAAATCTAATTGCAGGAAATGATAGGAAACTGTGCGTTTTCACTGCACACAATAGCATTTCCTTTCACGTAATTCGTTAGAGTAAATAAACCTGTACAGTAAGATAACTGTAGTTCATAGTTCATCCACGTCAATGGCACAAGGCTATTCACCTATCTTTATTGTCAGAGGTTGTATTTCCTCTCACTACTGACAATTTCTAGAAATAAAAAAAAATCACAATAATGTCCGCACAAGCGAGCATTGGGGACTTTTATTACGGAGACGAGTTTCATCTTGTTAAGGGTGTTAAAAAAACATTACAACACTGATATAGGTGGTAGTATTAACCGAAACAAGAGAAATAAAGACCAATAAACATGGGTCCAAAAACGCATACCTTCTTAGATAAATATTGGTTATCTGGGTGTTTATTAGAGTGTCGAGTAAAAATTTGAAGTGAATTGGTTAGTACCTTTTCGGGATTTTTGATATCAACGCTTCCCTCTTATGTGTTACATATTAACGAAACACATAGTTTACATTAGTACAAATATTCGATATAGGATTATGTAAAAATTTGAAGTAAATAGGTCAAGAACGTTTCGAGGCTTTTTGGTAATTTGTTCGCATATATATTACATACATTTATATTTAAATCGTAAATATATTCAAATAATTTTTAGTCTTGTCCATGAGTATGTTGATAAGAGCATCTTGTAAAAATTTGGAGTAAGTCGTTAAGAACTTTTTTATTTTTTTAGTAACAACAAGAAATAATAACGTGAATTTATACAGTAGTGTATAACGTGTATGTTCATATATCACTTATAGTCAAAAACATGTAGCCTACGTGCATCAGAACATGTATTAAAGTATCGTGTAAAGATTTGAAGTCAATCGGTCAAGAATTTTTCGAGATTTTTGTAACAACTTTAAACGGTGACTTGTCTTCCTGTAACAACTAGCTGAAAAAACGGCGTTGCCCGGTTACTTGTTATTTATCCCAGTCATAAGTTAGTCCATCTTCCTCTATCTCTCTGCCCCCCCCCCCCCCCACCTACTCTTTCCGTCTCTCTCTTTGTCCAGCTCCTCCTCTCCTCCATACTCACCTTCCCCTTTCTTTGCCAATCACTGCTTCCGCCCTCTCTCCAATTCTCCTCCTTCTCATCCTCCTCCTCCTCTTCCTCAGTGGATTGCCTCCTCCGTATGTTAAAATTATGTAACTCTGTTAACTTTCATGGTCATCAGTGAAGTGGTGTCTACGTTTATTGCAAGGCACACTCCCCCATGCACCATATAAAATCTTAGGTAGTGGGTGTGTTCCTGTTGCTTTGAAGGTTAAGTGTGGAAAATTTCGTTAAGGTTGGAATATAACCGTAGGTTTTATCGAAGTTGGCAGGTAATGTACCCTCCGCCATGTACGAGACAATTTTTTTGTAGGCAGTCACTTTCCTCTCGTTTTGAAGATCAAGTGTCAAAATTTCATCAAGATCGGAATAAAACCGTGCTTTGTCAAAGTTTTTAGGTAAAATAGTCTCTGCCATGCACCATACGAAATTTTATGTAGGCAGTGACCTTCCTCTTGTTTTGAAGGTCAAGTGTGCAAAATTTCATGAAGATTGGAACAAGCCCACAGACTCTCTATATACAAAAAGATAGAGGTAACTATTCCCATGACAGTCACTAATAACCCAAGACCTCATGGCGAGAGACAACACCAAATTATAAACGTAAATGTCAACGTAAGCATTAAACATGTCGGCAAGTGATTATATCCAGAATTATGCTGTGATTAATCTCGTTTCTCCTTTCGTTTACACCTTGTGTCACGATTCCACACTTCAGGTAGGCCAGTGCCTAGATGGTCCGGTAACAACTACTGATAAAGCGCAGACCGTAAAAATGTTCACATTCCGTGCTACAGAGCTGTCATTCAGAGGAGATATTTGGTCTAGTATCTCTTCCCCACGTATCTAATCTCAGGCCTGTCGTCTGACATGAGATTTGTCACGTAGACAGGATGACACGCCTGTTCTCTCACCATCCGAAGCGATAATAAAGCTCAGAAACTTTATTTTAATTTTTTATTGTAATCGGTTTCAGTTCGTTAGCACTAATGGAATAATACCAATTATCTTCGGACATAGAGACAAATCGTAGCATAACGTTCAAATTGAACTCTCCCAGTTTTGTATTAGCTTCTGGTTCAGTGCCATCCAGTTGTGAACCTTATTCATTGTTTCAAGTCTCTAGCTGATAACGTTACTTTAAAAATGAAATGTTTGTAGTCGTAAGGCCGGCCGCGGTGGCCGAGGAGACTGAGGCGCTCCAATCACGGTCTGCACGGCCACTACGGTTGGGGGTTCGAATCCCCCCTCGGGCATGGATATTTGTGCCGTCCTTAGTATTAGCTAGTTCATAAGTAGTTTATAAGTTTAGGGACTGATGACCCCGTAGTTAAGTCCCATGAACTCTACAAACATTTGAATATTTTTTTTTGTAGTCGTAAGGGACCAAATTGCTAAGGTCATCGGTCCGTAGACTTACAAACTACTTAAATTAATTTACGCTAAGGTCGACACACACACACACACACACACACACACACACACCTGACGGAGAACTCGAACCTCCGGCGGGAGCGGCCGCACAATCCCTAGCATGGCGCCTTAGGTCATACGGCCATCCCCAGTTAAGAAATTGAAATGTTCAAATGTTTGTAAATCTTATGGGACTTAACTAAGGGTATACTTACAAACTACTTATGAACTACTTACGAATTAGGACGTCACAAATATCCATGCCCGAGGGGGGATTCGAACCACCGACCGTAGTGGCCGTGCAGACCGTGACTGAAGCGTCTCAGTCCCCTCGGCCACCGCGGCCGGCATTTAAGAAATCACTTGCAAAATTTGTAACGCACAGATGAACAGCAAACAAGCGAGCGAGTTAATGAAAACATAATAAAATGAGTCACCAGTGGACATAATTAGGTTGAAATTGTTCCAGGCACCCTTAAAGTTACGCTCTTATGCCAAGAATTTTCATTGCTATTGCTAACAGATGGCAATATACTGCCGGAAATTTTTTACCAGGTTGCAGAACTTATAAGAATTTCCTTCAGACAGCACAGACATTCACCTATAAATCGCTTGAGCTGCGTTGGCCAGTCGACAGTGTCGCTACCATTCAGGAGGCCAGGGATCGATCGTAGCAGAAGACAAGGTGTTTGTCTTGTTCTCTTCACCATTTCATTATCATCGGCACACAAATCGTCCATATGTCGCCAACTAAATGGACTTGTCCTAAGCGGCTGATAACCCCAGAAGGGGTCTCCCCACCAATAATGCCATACTATGATTTTATATCAATTTTCAGAAGGTAATTTACTCATATTTCTACTGTAGGCGGTGTGAGACAAAGCATGGCCGTCGTGCAGAAACTCAGTAGACAGGCAGTTGGGAGTCATTCTCACTCTCATCGAGTCCTATTTATAGGTAGGTGGTTCGTACCCCCGCGCTATTACATTCCAATCACGTTCTGGTGCTTAAAATTAAATTTAAAATTAATTCGCTAAACCTGTACCGAACGCAGAAATCGCATGTTTTGCGATTTTTCTGTAATTGTCCTGTTTCTTGGCTAAAATGACGGTCTTACGGGAGCGTATGTCGGTGTTACGGATTTCGCTTTTTGATTTATCTTTAGTAGTTTGGTCACATATGTCGCTGCAATATTTTCTAGACCAATATTGTTTCACAAGTAGCGCAGTAGCTTTTTACAATTGCTTAGCACGGCCTATAAAGCAAGCATCGAGTACTAATCAATTGTTGAACAGCATAAATTACTATTGCGCTTGTTTTAGTCTCTTTCCTAACGAAGGTAAACTAATGTAAAGTTCAATCTTATCGTCTTCAAATTGCGAATACTCTTCAAATGTTTGTAAATCTATGGGACTTAACTACTGTGGTCATCACGCTTGTAAACCACTTAAACTAACCTAAAACAATACTCACATCCATGCCCGAAGGTAGGAACATCCGACTGGGAGGAGCGGCGCACCAACAGCAAGACGCCTTAAAGCGCTCGACCATTTCCGCGCGGCTAGTTGTCTGCTAGAAACTAGTATTCCGACGTTGCCTTTGAAAGGCATTTGAACGCTTCCCTTCCAGAAATGGGATAGAGAGTTTTAACCAATGCATAGGTCCGCATGATAATTTTTCTAGTTTCTCGAGCAGTCCTAGGGTTTTTATGTCACTTTTTACTTCTTTCGCTTCTGTCAATGTTGATGTGAAAAATGCCGACCCCAAACTGTGGTGCGGAATCCACGTTCAACTGTTAAGTCCCCCTATAACTAGCTGGGTACGTCAGTTCGAAGTTCGGAGTAAGACTTTTTTTGTCACGTGTATGACATGCACTATTAAACCAGATCGATTGAGTCAAATAGAGACATTTTATGTTTCTGTGGGTGTTCAATACAGTCGTTACTCTCCTCTAGCTGACTGTTGAGGTGGGTCGGTGTTCTGTTGCGGCCTGCATGCCGTCATCGTCGGAGAAGCTGACATTTGCATTCTGTGTGGACCCAACGCAACGCCGCATGAATATTCATTGTTCTGGCACCACACTAAAGAGTATTTGCCGCGAGTGGTGCTTGTCTAGCGTAATGTTACCTCTTTTAAAAGTAAGTGGAAGGGGCACTTTCTCGGAACCTTGCTCAATATGACATTCTGCTAATATGTGAACTGCTTATTGCGTTATTCGTGTCAATGAGGGAAAAGCGTGTATCTTTTTTTTTAAAAACCGCTTCGCTTGCTTGTATTGAACTGCCTTCTCCACAGGTGCGCCTTTCAACAGAACACAGCATTAGCAGCATCATTAAAACCACTCCTTTTGAAAATGTATCTTTTATGAAATAATAACTGTAGAAGTGAAAACGATATAACTCTTCTGAGTTCCATCACTGAAATGAAACGAATCAGTTATGACGTTGGCCGTCCTTCCACGCAGTGTGATCTGACATGTCACTGCTATATTGACACGTCGGTTTTAGTTTGCGGTATGGTTAGTGACTCTAATTGCAATGCAGATTTCTAGATCATTTCGGGATCTGCCGCTCTATATCCACTGAATAGCCTTGAGACGGTGAAGCATGAAGATTCCTGTTGTCCATGTGCGCGAAGGCAAGGTGCTTAATGTAGTAGGTAGGTGACACGCAATGAACCTCTTACATCGTCCTCAACGACAGTATTGGGACACAGCTTACTATATCTGAATGTATTTGGGTACTGCGCAGACACTGGCGAAGTGTTAAGTCTCTGAATGTAAATGTTTAGTGTCCCTAGACTTGCAAGCTACTTTAACTTAAGGACTATACACAGACCCATTCCCGAGTGAGGACTCTAGCCTCCGACGGGAGCGGCAGTCCGTGACATGGCACCTCCGACGCGTTCCATTCCCGTGCGGAAACACGTCTACATTATAGTGTGTACGCTTTTATTGTCTAACTAGCTGAACCCCCGCTGCTTTGCTTGCGTAGGCTGGTTGGTCTGCACCAGTTGTTTCTTTTCAATCCTGATAAAAATCCATATCTTAAGTTTCGTAGTTATAGCTTGAAATTTGATTTAACAGCACCATATTTTTGAAAATCAATTTTTGCATCTCTTATTTCACCCCCTTATTGGTCGAATTTCCAAAAATACCGAAACACGTGTCTTTTAAATTTGAACCTCGAATCCAAATCCGAAAAATTGTAGTTCTAACTTCAAAATTGCCTAAATAGCAACATATTTCCGAAAAACACCCCCTCTCCAATTTAACCCCGTTGATAGTTGAATTTCCAAAAATACCGAAACACGTATTTTTTAACGTCTAACCAACTATACAAATATCAATTTTTGCATCTCTAGCTTCAAAATTGTATCAATAGCAACGTGTTTTCAAAAAGAATTTTTGATCCTCTATTTAACCGTCTTTCTTGTTGAATTTCCAAAAATACTAAAAATCATGGATTTTTAATCCTGACCAAGATTCCATATCCGAAGTTTCGTAGTTGTAGCTTAAAATTTGAGTTACCAGCAACATATTTTTGAAAATCAATTTTTTGCGTCACCTATTTTACCCCCTTATTTGTGGAATTTCAAAAAATTCCGAAACACATGTCTTTTAAATTCGAACCCTGAATTAAAATCCGAAATTTTGTAGTTCTAGCTTCAAAATTGCTTAAATAGCTACGTATTTTCAAAAAAAAAGTTTCATCTCCTATTTCACCCCCTAACGGACGGAATATCGAAAAATCGCTTCTTAAATGACGCCTACAGAGTAAGATCAACACCCTCCACAAATTTCAAGTTTCTATCTTCAGTGGTTTGGGCTGGGCGATGATGTGTCGGTTAGTCAGTCAGTCAATCGGGACACTTCCTTTTATATATATATATATATATATATATATATATATATATATATATATATATATAGAGAGAGAGAGAGAGAGAGAGAGAGAGAGAGAGAGAGAAGAAAAAGATTACGGTGACAGAGTACCAATGGGGCCAATCACCCACCACGACAGGTTGTACGATTTAATCCACGAAATAGGCGCGCAGTCTAGCAATCAGGAGTTCAACTTTGTCGTTTCTCCTATGTAAACCATACTCCGGTAACATGGGTGTTATTCCCGCCACTGGTACTAAACTGGTTTGAGATTGCGCGAGACAATCCATCATGCTGATTTGACGACGTCGGCATTTGTAAATAATAGCAAGAATCGTACATATCGCTTTTTCGTAAGTGCAGGCAAGCTATGTGCAAAATAGCGCACAGGCATTCAGTCTGCTTACACTGAGCTGACAAAAGTTATGGGATGCATCATGAAGATGCGAGCGTTGAAGATCAAAGGCAAAGATGATAGCGGAAACTCTGTGACATTTACAAGAGTTTGTCAAACAACACCGCTAGCAGTTCCATCTGTCGGCTCGCTATGTACACTATAATTGCCAAGATGTCTGTGCTTGCGTGTTTTATTTTGCTGTTTACCAAAATCACTTTGTGTGGTTTACATATTTTACAACTTGTACACTGCTGGCCATTAAAATTGCTACGCCGGCCGCGGTGGCCGAGGGGACTGAGACGCTCCAGTCACGGTCTGCACGGTATCTACGGTCGGGGGTTTGAATCCCCCCTCGGGCATGGATATTTGTGCCGTCCTTAGTATTAGTTAGTTCATAAGTAGTTTGTAAGTTTAGGGACTGATGACCCCATAGTTAAGTCCCATAAGGCATACAAACATTTGAACATTTTTGAAAATTGCTACACCTTAAAGAAATGCAGATGATAAACGGGTATTCTTTGGACAAATATATTATACTAGAACTGACATGTGATTACATTTTCACGCAGTTTGGGTGCATAGGTCTTGAAAAATAAGTACCCAGAACAATCACCTCTGGCCGTAATAACGGTCTTGATACAACTGGGCTTTGAGCCATACAGAGCTTGGATGGCGTGTACAGGTACAGATGCTCATGCAGCTTCAACACGATACCACAGTTCATCAAGAGTAGTGACTGGCGTATCCAGAAAGGCCCGTTCAGGACCTGCAACTTGCAGTCGTGCATTATTCTGCTGAAATGTAGGGTTTCGCAGGGATCGAATGAAGGGTAGAGCCACGGGTCGTAACACATCTGAAATGTAACGGCCACTGTTCAAAGTGCCGTCGATGCGAACAAGAGGTGACTGAGACGTGTAACCAATGGCACCCATTACCATCACGCCCTGTGATACGCCAGTATGGCGATGACCAATACACGTTTCCAATGTGCGTTCACCGCGATCTCGTCAAACACGGATGCGACCATCGTGATGTTGTAAACAGAACCTGGCTTCGGGCACCCAGGGTCGTCATGAATTAGTTGTAAGAAGGCGCTCGGTCAACATTACACAATGGAGAATATGTTTTAAGTATTTTAACCGTTTTATGTGGGACGTACCATTGGTCAAAGTGAATTGTTTTATGACTGACGTAACATTTTAATGTCATACGCCTTCACAAAACGATAACATACGACACAAGTGACCAGATGATGATTTGTCGAAACCGGTCTTCAAGAAAAAAATAAATCAATATTTGCGATCTTGGCATTTTAATACTTTAAAGAAAAGAGATCGCCGTCCTACCATGGAAAAATTAAATATACAGTAATATTGAGGTGTTTTAGCTGGTGCTGTTTCTACAGCAGTGTTGTCCAAGAGCGCAGACATGGCCGAGCCAACGCTCGGGGCTAACAGGAATGGGCAGGCGAGCTCGCAGTTTAAGGAGCGGTGTCAACGCCTGACACCATCTGTCTGTTTAGGCGACGCCTGCGGCATGCGCGAGGTTGCCGGAGTTTTCGTTCGCAGGACTTTCGGTGAAAGTGGGCGGCGTTGTCATTGTAACAGTGGAGTCAGAAACAGTTTTCAACTCTCGCATGAGCATAAATTATCTCGGTGGGGTTCTAAAATACACAAGCCAAAAAGAGTCTTACTTCATCTTGCTACCAAGGTGAAGTTGAAAATGTATATTGCATCAAGAACACAGTCCCTTATATAGTCCATAGATGCCACTCGGCCCACACGAAGATGTGAACAACCACGCATGAGCAGTGCCGATGCGACGGAATGGGTAAGACGGCCGAACAGTCATAAGACCAGAAGTAAAGTTCCCTGTAGTTTTGCCATGCCTAGAACTTTGATCTTGGATGACTTGCCTCGTTCTGGCCGCCCAAAACCTACCATAGAAGCTGATGACCGCTACAGCTCGGAGGAACGCCACATTGCTGACTAAGGATTTTCGTGATCCACGGGACGTTGTCGTTCGACCAACTGTAGGTATTAGGCTGCACTCCCGACGTCTATGGCCTAGACACCATGTAGTGCGGTACAGATGGGCCCAACAGCATGCTGGATGAACTGCTCATAATTGGCATCAAGTGCTATTCACAGATGAGACTCGCATCTGCCCTTCAACCAGACATTCGTCGTGAAGGTTTTAGAGGCAGCCTAATCATCTTGAACCGTCCAGCGAGTGCAGCAAGGTGGTGGGTATCGGATGTTTTGAGGTGGCATTATGTGGGGTCACGTATGTCAGTGGTGGTCGCAGAAGCTAATCGAACGGCTATACGGTACAAGCATGAGATCCTTCGACATGTGGTACAACCATATCGATCGACAGCACTTCGGTGAGAGATTCGTCTTAATGGACGACAATTATTGCGTTCAGTGTGCACACATTGTGATTGCGTTCCTTCGCGATAACGACATCGCAAATTTTGAGTGGCCAGCATGTTATCCAGATAAGATCCGCATCGCTGCGGAGCGCGCGGTTGCTCGCCGTCGGAGGTTCGAGTCCTCCCTGGGGCATGGGTGTGCGTGATTGTCCTTAGGTTAGTTTACTTTAGTTTAAGTAGTTTGTAAGCTACGGACTGATGACCACGCAGTTTGGTCCGATAGATTTACAAACATTTCAACATTTTTAAGATCCGTATCGAAAATTCTGGGGCTGTCTTTTGGACGAGACAACCCACCATCCAAACAGAGATGTGCGCCGATTCGCCGTTGAGGATTGGGAATCTGGACCAACCGTCCCTTGATGATGTAATGGACAGTATGCCACGACGAATACAGCCATGCATCAGTGTAAGAGGAGATGTTACTGGGTATCAGGGGTTCTGGTGTGTGCTGCAATCTGGAAAACATTCAGAATGTCTGTTTTCACGAGCAATAAAGAGAGTTGAATTGTTGTTTTTGTATGTCTATTTCAGTTCCATGTATTGGGTCATGAACCCCTGGAATCGTGCTGAAGTGTGTATTTTTGTTTGCTGATGAACCAGTTTTGTAGTGAAGGATGTTGTGCAATATTGACACTGTATCAAATAATTCTGTTCAAGCCACAAGTCCATGTATTGTAGAAAATAAATTGATGCTAAATCACAGTAAAACTCAGTTTTTACTGTGTCTAACAAAAATGTGCACAGAATAGGCGTATAATTAGCGAGACTGTTCAAATTTCCAGGCTTTCATATAGATGGTAAGCTGTCTTGGGAAACCCATTTTCGGGATCTTGCTCTAAAAATAGATGCTTCTGTATTTACCATTGGAATGTATCTGAAATAGTCTTCTTTGTTCCATTCCCTGATGGTGGTGGCGGGTGGTGCAGCAACAGTGGAGAATTATAAAATAATTCGCAGTCTCTGTTGCAATATTTTTAATTACATCCAATAAGGCGTTTCGCGCTGTTAGCGCATCATCAGAATGGAAACAGACAAATGTTTCGTTACAGTCCGTGGACATGGCGGGCAGCGAATCTAATATGGTTAAAGTGAGTAAATTTTGAATATTCAGAACTTACTTGGGTGGAGATGGAGCTACAGTACTATTTAAAGCTGTGGTGGAAGTTGCTTTACAATTGGCCCCTGCAAAGAGGCCCCACCTTTCATTTCCTGCACGGTCACACACATCACTGATAATTACGACCGCGGTGGCCGAGGGGACTGAGGCGCTCCAGTCACGGTCTGCACGGCCACTACGGTCGGGGGTTGGAATCCCCCTTCGGGCATGGATATTTGTGCCGTCCTTAGTGTTAGTTAGCTCATAAGTAGTTTGTAAGTTTAGGGACTGATGACCCCGTAGTTAAGTCCCATAAGCTATACAAACATTTGAAACCGATATTACTAAGCTGCTTGGCAAGCCGCTCATTATCGCAGCCGTAACTCTGCCCATACCGCTTTGTTTAACGGTCGCATTTATGTTCCGCAGTTATTAACTATATTACCAGTTGAAACGTGGACCTGCCGTGACAGCGACTCCTCTGCTACTATGGTGACTTTTATCATATAAAAAGCATTCTATTAATTTCCACACTGTACCCCCTTAGCCCCTAGTTATTCTACTTCACATACTTTGTACGTTTATCTCTTTGCAGAAGCTCAATGACAGAACACAAATTGTTAAGCTACTTCCACCACAGAAATAGTTCTGCGGCTCCATCTCCATCCAAGCTAATTCTGACTTTTCGAAATTTACTGACTTTAGCCATATTAGATTCGCTGCCCGCCAGGTACACGGACTGTTTGTCTGTTTTCAGTCTGATGATGCGCTAAAAACGCGAAACAAATAATTGAATATAATAAAGAATATTGCAACAGAGACAGCGAATTATTTAATTATTCCACTTGGATTGTTTTCATTCCTTTATGACGTATAGTATTATTTTTTTTGGGGGGGGGGGGGGAGATAAATTCTCTGAATCAAAAAGGGCATTTTAGCAGTGTATGATGTAAGCTTGCAATCGTATAGTCAACCTGAAAGATAACCTTTTATTACTTTCATATGATAAACGTACTCAACAAATGCCTAAGAACTCTACCTTGCAAAATGAAGGCGCTAGAATAAAATTTTCTCAATAGTCACGCCTGTAAGCTTCGTGGATCATGTGTGACGAATACTAAACGTCTTAGTAACATACATGAATCATAAATGAGTTTCCTGAGTTTCGTGAGTCGCTGAACAGCAATGTGTGCAGAGATAAATAGATATTCTTAAAATTTGTGAATAAGTGAGAATGAGTTAAATTTGCTTTCGAAGCTGAACGGAATCCAAGATGGAACAACATCATAAGGAATTTTATCGCCTATCGGAATCGGAACAGGAGAATGGTTACCCATTGAAGAAAAAAAAAAAAAAAAAAAAAAAAAAAAAAAAAAAAAAAAAGAAAAGAAAGAAAAAGAAGATGACGGCGTTCACAAAGACCAGTTAAAGTGGTAGACTTACTTGCATTCTTTGAAGCACTTTGCGAATGCTTTACAGTATTCCCGTTTGGTATTTGTTCAGCTATCTGTACGTTTCCAAAGTCGCTTCCAGTTAGTCGAAAATGTTTGTTAAGCTTAAGGGACTTAACTGCGGCTCATCAGTCCCTAAACTTGCAAACTACTTATGAACTATCTTATACTAAACACAACACAAACATCCATGTCCGAGGGAGGATTCGAACCCCCGACTGTAGCGGCCGTGCAGACTGTGACTGCGCGCCGCAGACCGCTCCGCCACTGCGGCCGCCTTTCCAGTAAGTCACAAAAATCCTTTTGGACGATTTATTTCGTTTGTGAGTAAAAGGGAACCATTGTCTATAATCTCGGTTATTAGGCTTAGACATAAAATCTACATATCGGGCTTCTCAAAAAATTTAACTGTTCTATCTAAGTAGCTAAGTAGTCGTTATCGCCCCAAGCGTGCAAGAATAGTTCTAATATTTTCGACAATTATTGTCGTTGTGATTTGTCTGTGACTACTTCGCTGTTGGTAGAATCTTTCTCTTCTTCGCCTTTGTCCCGCATGTAAGAGTCGTCGTGGCTAATGCGGATTTGGCGTGGTTAATTTTTAAGGGATGTTTGAATATCCTTCCTGTCGCCAGCCCTGTACATTTCCTTCTCTTTCGCTCCACTGGAGGAAAGATGTGTACCCCAAATCTCTGCGTAGGTCTCCGCGTGGGTTAGAATCTCTCTCTAACGCGAGTCGTAATTGGGTGTCAAGCTGCTGTTTCTCTTTTTATTTTGGTTACTATGTACTAAACGTTTTTAAGGGGTGTGAAGAAAAAGCAGTAGTATTGAACTGACCATGAAGTTATTCATTTGCTTTCCATATTTGTTGATAGTCTCCTTTTTTATTAAAAAGGAATACGTAACTCGCTATACAGGGCGATTAAAAATAATTAATTTTGACAACATTGTCAGAGGAGAAAAACAGCGATCTATTTGGTATTATCAATATTACAAAAAACAGTCTTGATCGCAGAAATTAACAGTTTCAATTAACCGGTTTCGACCTGATGTAGGTCATCTTCGGAATTACAAGTAGCGTATGTGGCCAGTGCTGCACTCGGTGCTGGCAGCAGAACAGCCCAGGACAGCACAGCCCAGCCGAGTCCAGCACTGGCCACATGGGCTACTTGCAATTCCGAAGATGACCTACATCAGGTCGAAACCGGCTAACTGAAACTGTTAATTTCTGCGATCAAGACTGTTTTTTTTTTTTTTTTTTTTTTTGTAATATTGATTAAAAATAAGTCTATAAAATAACACATCGGACAACAAGCATCAGTTATCACATAGGAATCGTGGGTTTAAAATCGTGGGGTTGAAGTTGCAGTTATTTTGTCATGTATCTACACATTGACCTCCATTACAGTTTTGAAAGAAAGAACCTTTATTATGTAATTACGGAACAGCAGGACAAACACTGAAAGCAGCTATTTCTATAAAATATTAGGAAGTAGGCAAAAGGAGTGACCTGAAATGGATCGACCACATAGAATTAGTCGTGGGTAAGGCAGATGACAGATTCATTAGATGCATCTCCAGGAAGTGAAGTCCATCAACAAAGGAAGTAGCTTCCACACACTTTCTTCGCCAACGCTCGAGTATTGCTCAGTATGGAATCCGTAGCAGATGTGGTTGATAGAAGACCAGGGACATTGCCTCACGTGTTGCAGAACACGCTGAGATTCGCGCACAGTGTGCAGACGAGCATTATCTAGTCGGAAGAACACATAACTTTCCTCTTGTAAGAATAGCAAAACAAAGGATCTTGCAACGTTATGCACATACTAAGCGTTGGTCAGCTTTCCCTCCACAAACACCAAACGTGAGCAGGAAGATCACGTTATCGTTGAGCCGGAGTGACTCATCTTCCCTGTGCAGACTATAGCACCATATTTAAACTCACTTAAATCGCGATAACCCGCCATTGCCGCATTAGTAACGCCTGCGCCAGAGTCCTGTTGTCTGATATGGGCGTCGCCGAAGGCCATCTGTTGCCACCTGCTGCCATGCCGTCATTGGATAAAAGTGGACCTCGTCTTTCCTAGTCTACAGCAACGCTGCAGTGGAAACACTATGCAATAATAGATTCCTAGTGCACAGCAACACTGCTGTGGAGACACTATGCAATGGAATCTACTTATGTCGTTGATACCACATGTTGTTGAAATACCTACCTTACCTCCGAGCCAATGGACTCGCCCGTTTCAAGTCACTGGCGTGCGAACCATCGAGGGAAGCAATGTCGTGAAAGAGCCGTTCAAATGTTTGTATAGTCTATGGGACTTAACTACGGGGTCATCAGTCCCTAAACCTACAAACTACTTATGAACTAACTAATACTAAGGACGGCACAAATATCCATGCCCGCGGGGGGGGATTCGAACCCCCGACCGTAGTGGCCGTGCAGACCGTGACTGAAGCGCCTCAGTCCCCTCGGCCACCGCGGCCGGCGAAAGAGCCGTCTAACGTAACGGTGTCACTATGTTTTCGAAACAGGAACAACGGAGTTGGTTCAACATTGGATGTGCCAGAGGTCGTACAGCACTACAGTGTCATCGAGGTCTTCAAGAGCCGTGCTGGTTATTGGCTTTGCCGTACAGAGCAGTGGTACGTTGGGTAAAAGCCTTCAACGAAAACCATTACAGGTTTTTTTTAGTAAGCCCGTAAGCTTAATAGAGATGACGAGGAAATTGCAGCGACAGACGCTGTAACAGAGACGTTCTGTGTCGCGTAGCAGGCTTCTGCCCAAGTTCCGAGAGCATACGTTTCTCGAGGAGTCATGCAGTGCATTGCTTCTTCCTTCGTATATCTCTCGAGCACAAGGATAAAATTAGAGAGATTAGAGCAATGGTTTTTTCCGCGAATCTTACGCTGCTGGAGGAGGAAGAGGAAGTGAGACTGGTACACAAAGTGCCCTCCGCTAAACATCGCGAGGTGGTTTGTGCAGTACGGACACAGATCAAATCGGTTAAGACAATCAATTGAGATACCTAGGTTCTGAAGTATTATCATCGTCAGTATGTCCTAAAATGGATGAAGTTTCAGATGACAGGAACCGATAAAGAGGGCTAAGCCAAGGTCGCCCACTGGTAACATCAGCAAAAAATGACATCTCAGGCTAACATTCCGTTGAGACGGGAGGCTGAATGGAACTCAGCTGCAACGTACCCCCCCCCCCCCCCCCCCAGCTAGCAACAGGATGCGCGATATCGACACAAACAGTCTGAAATCGCCTTCGGGAAAGTTGCCTCTACGGACGGAGACCTATGGTGTGTGTCCCATTACAACCACGACACCGCTTAGACTACAGAAACTGAGCGGAGGAACATCAGGATTGGAGTCGTAACGAATGGCGTCGGGTTGTGTTCACAGATCAGTTAAGATTTTGTGTTCGTCCGGACAGTCGTTGTTACTCATTTGGAGAGAACGTGGAACTCTGAACAATCCTGTTTAACCCTTTCATTTCAAGTGTTGTTCCTCGACAGCAACTTATTAAAAGCTGATTTATACCGGATTTTGTGTATCAGTCTTTAAATTCGCATTGTTGTTGATGAACAAAATGCTTCTAGTACGACTTTTTGCCGCTTGATACGGCTTGTAGCCACTTCTGAGGCATTAATTTATCAATCTTGTAGGTTGTGTTACGTTGCCGTCTTTACGTGGCTGTGAGTGTGAGCGTCAGTGTGGTTCAGACTGTTTTATTTTAGCAGTGAATTGTCATGTCTTTGGTGCTGTGGCGAAGATTACGCTAGCATTATTGATCTGGCAGTGTTAACTATCAACAAAATAACGTCCAAGATATATATATACCTCGATACAAACGTCTGTGTTGCGCATGAAATACATGACATAAAAAACAATAGTTCGATCACAAATTTTAAAATAGATATTTTGATGTTTAGTGCACAGTATTAATACAGAAAACACTGAATTTTAATTTTTCCAAAGCTGAATTCATAATGTGGGACTGAAAGGATTACCACATCGTGGTAGTGGACGAATGGTGTGGGCAGAAATCAGTACTGGCGAACGTACGGATCTCTGTGTCGTTCACAGAACGGCGCTTTGATACCTCAGAGGTAGAGAGGCGAGGTCCTTCGACCTCTTGTTGTACCTTCCGGTGGTGCCAAAGGAGACGGGTTCCTTTTGGTCTCGACAGAGCTTCAATTGTGGACAACATCCTTGAAGCTGAGGGTGTTGAACTAATGTAGTGGCCACGTTGTTCAGCGGACTTAAACCCTACCGAGTACGTCTGGGATGCTCTGGCAGACGCATTACAGCCAGAACAGGACCTCCCAAAACGGTTGCCGTTCGTCGTCGGAGGTTCGAGTCCTCCCTCGGGGATTGGTGTATGTGTTGTGCTTACGTTTGTTTAACTTAGTTGTAAGTAGTTTGTAAGCTACGGACTAATAACCAAGCAGTTAAGTCCCATAGATTTACAAACATTAGTATTTAACCACAACGGTTGCAAAGCCGGACATTGCACTCATGGAAGAAAGGCCAAATATCCCTCTAGAAGTAATTGATAACCTCTTAGTCCATGCCACGCAGGAGGTGATCACACACCATATTATAGGGCAACGAGAATGACTTTTTTTACTAATATTTTAGCGCAATTGGTGCCTAGCTCTAAGTAAGCGACATGTAAACCTCAAGTAAAGACAATTTTCTGAGAAGGGCAACCACAGCTTAAATACATTTTGATAAAATTCATTACACAAACACCAAAAAAACTAAAAATTCAATAATATGAAGCCCTCGGTGCAGATGTGTTCAGATAAAATCGCATAACTGTTAAGACGTGTTTATTTAAACACAACCAGCTTCACATCGGTATAGATGCGTCTTCAGGTGACATTAGATAAAATGATTACATGATATTTAGAAAACAGTGTCTAATTTTCAGGAGGCACTGCTAAAATACTCTCACAATGGGGTTGGTCGTCATTTGATAAATAATATCCCCAATTCAAATGTTCAACTGTTTGTTAAGCTTAAGGGACTTAACTGCGGGGTTATCAGTCCTTAAACTTACAAACTACTTATGAACTACTCACGAACTAGGAGTCGCCAGAGTCCTGTTGTCTGATATGGGCGTCGTCGAAGGCCATCTGTTGCCACCTGCTGCCATGCCGTCATTGGATAAAAGTGGACCTCGTCTTTCCTAGTCTACAGCAACGCTGCAGTGGAAACACTATGCAATAATAGATTCCTAGTGCACAGCAACACTGCTGTGGAGACACTATGCAATGGAATCTACTTATGTCGTTGATACCACATGTTGTTGAAATACCTACCTTACCTCCGAGCCAATGGACTCGCCCGTTTCAAGTCACTGGCGTGCGAACCATCGAGGGAAGCAATGTCGTGAAAGAGCCGTTCAAATGTTTGTATAGTCTATGGGACTTAACTACGGGGTCATCAAACTACTTATGAACTACTTACGAACTAGGACGGCACAAATATCCATGCTCGAGGGGGGATTCGAACCCCCGACCGTAGTGACCGTGCAGACCGTGACTGGAGCGCCTCAGTCCCCTCGGTCACCGCGGCCGGCTATCCCCAATTTATCCATTCCATTGCTGGTTTCTTCGGAATGAAGACGCATTTATACCTACGTGAAACTGGTTATCTTTTGTTAAAGGGGTCAGCTTCAGCTGTTTACTTTTTTTAAAAAAGACGACCGGTTTCGCGACTTAATGTCGCAACTTCGGATCAAATGCGGTTAAAACGTAAAACCAGGGGCTCCCCAATACAAACAACAACAACGCCGGCTGTCAGAACACTTCACATAAAACATCAAGGCGACAACCGCTCTCGTCGACCAAACCACCAGATAGAGCCAGACGGCACGAACAGCGGCGTGGCTGGACGTAAACGTGGTTTGGTCGACGAGGGTGGTTGTCGCCTTGATGTTTTGTGTGAAGTGTTCTGACAGCCGGGGTTGTTGTTTGTATTGGGGAGCCTCTGGTTTTATGTTTTAACCGTATTTGATCCGAAGTTGCGACATTAAGTCGCGAAACCGGTCGTCTTTTTTAAAAAAAGTAAACAGCTGAAGCGGACCCCATTATCAAAAGATGTATCCTCTCAGCTGTGGATGTCCGTCAACAAAGATTTTATGTTCGAAACTGGTTGTGTCTAAATAAACAGGTCTTAACGGCTATGCGATTTTATCTCAACACATTTGCACCCAGGACTTTATATTATTGAAGTTAATTTTTAGTTTTTGTAGTGTTTGTGTATTGAATTTTATCGCAAGTAAAGAGTTGAGACAGGAAAATATCGTACTGGACCGAACACAGATTATAACTGTAACCAATATCTGAATAAAATACGCTACAACATGTATATTGTGTATGATACCTGAATTGATTGTTTTGAGCATTGTAGATATCATCTGCCACCCCCATGAACCACAGACATTGCCGAGGTGGAGTGGCTTGCGTGCCTCAACGATGCAGATAGCCGTACCATAGGTGCAACCACATCTGTGGAGAGGCCAGACAAACGTGTGGTTCCTGAAGAGGGGCAGCAGCCTTTTCAGGGGTAACAGTTTGAATGACTGACTGAGCTGGCTTTGGAACATCAGCTAACATGGCTTTGCCATGCAGTTACTGCGAACGGCTGAACGCAAGGGGAAACTGCAGTCGTTACTTCTCCCGAGGACATGCAGCTCTACTGTATGACTCTATGATGATGGCGTCTTCTTGGGTAAAATATTCCGGAGGTAAAATAGTCACCCATTCGGATCTCCGGACGGGGGCTACTCAGGAGGATGTCGTCATCAAGAAAAACAAAACAGGCATTTTACGGGTCGGAGCGTGGAATGTTCTAACCCTTAATCGCGTAGGTAAACTAGAAAATTTGAAAAGAGCAAAGGATAGGTTAAAGTTAGATATGGTAGGGATTAGTGAAGTTCGGTGGCAGGATAAACAGGACTTCTCGTCAGGTGAGTACAGAGTTATCAACATAAAATCAGTTGGTGGTAACGCAGGAGTAGGTCTGATAATGAATAAGAAAATAGGAATGCGGGTAAGTTATTATGAACAGCATAGTGAACGCATTATCGTAGTAAAGATAGACACGAAGCCAACACCGACCACAGTAGTGCAAGTTTATATGCCAACTAGCACGACCAATGATGAGGATATGGAAAAAATGTATGAGGAGATAAAAGAAATCATTCAGAAAGTTAAGGGAGACGAAAACTTAATTGTGATGGGGGACTGGAACTCTGTAGTAGGAAAGGAAAGAGAAGGAAATGTAGTAGTTGAATATGGACTGGGAAGAAGGAATGAAAGAGGAGATCGCTTGGTAGAATTTTGCGCAGAGCACAATTTAATGATCACTAACACTTGGTTTAATCATCATGAAAGAAGGCTGTATATGTGGAAGAGACCAGCAGACACTGGAAGGAACCAGATTGTCTTTATAATGGTAAGGACATATCCAGGGGCAGATATAGACTCTAACCATAACTTATTGGTTATGAACTGCTGATTAAAACTTAAGAGACTGCAGAAAGGTAGAAAGGTTAGGAGATGGAATCTGGACAAGTTGAAGGATCCAGAGGTGGTTGAGAGTTTCAGAGGGAGCATTAGGCAAGAATTGGTTGAAACGGGGGGAAATAATACAGTAGAAGAAGAATGGGTAGCTCTGAGAGATAGAGTAGTGAAGGCAGCAGAGGACCATATAGGTAGAAGGACAAGGCCTAATGGAAATCCCTGGATAACTCAGGATATACTGGACTTAATTGATGAGAGGAGAAAATATAAAAATTCAGCAAGTGAAACAGGAAAAAGGGAGTACAAATGTCTGAAAAATGAGATTGACAGGAAGTGCAGACTGGCTAAGCAGGAGTGGCTAGAGGACAAATGCATAACTAGGGGAAAGATAGATACCGCCTACAGGAAAATAAAGGAGATATTTGGAGACAAGAAAAGCAGCTGCACTCAGACGAAAAACCAGTACTAAGCAACGAGGGGAAAGCTGAACTGTGGAAGGAATATATAGAGGGCCTATACAAAGGAAATAAACTTGAAGGCAGTATACTAGAAAGGAAAGACCAAGTGGAGGAAGATGAGATAGGAGATAAGATACTGCGAGAAGAATCTGACAGAGCGCTGAAGGACTTGAGTCGAAACTAGGCCCCTGGAATGGTTCACTGAATTCTGGGCCCAGTGAATTCTGGGCCCAACCAGAAATGTGCGAATTCTGGGCCCAGTTTCCTGGAAACTACCTGCGTGAGGGCAGAGCCTCCCTGCGCCCCCCCCCCCCCCCTTAGGGAACGCTCCTTGTCAGTCACGGTCGCGAAGGTCTCGTCCAACGCAGTGGCTGACCGTAGACTCTAACTTGTGTAGTATTCAGTTCGTGCATCTTGGAAGTGTCAACGACCATCCGTGGTAAGCCATATGCGGACTATGACGGCTAGTCATATACCATAAGGAGAACCAAATCAGATGGGACTGTGATTTGGCGCTGTTCAAAGCAAAGAACAAAGTATTGCCGAGGAATGCTTGAGACGAAAGACTGTGAGGTGCTTAGTTCAAACGAGCATCAATGTAGAGCACCGGATGACGCTCGCATAGAAATACAGAAGGCAGTAAATCGGGCTAAGAAGAGATCGAGAGACGAAGAGACTTCGATTTCTAAAATAAATACTGGAGAATTAGGTGACCTCCACAATCGAGGGTATCATTTTGTGTCTGAAATGCCAGAAGAGCTATCAATGAAGCGGATATTATACAAGCATCGGTCCAAAGCACGCGGAGATCAGAAAGAGCCAGAGACGAGACAAGAAGTCGTTCTTTCGCCTGAGCTTCTAAATATGAATGCCGGTAGCAGTTTTCTCTTGAGCGATAACAACATTGGAGATAGGGTGATAGTCTTAAGTGGAAAAGCAGGAAGAGAGGCTTTAAAGACTAAACGAGACTTTTTTATAGATGGGACCTTCAAATGTTGTAGCAAGCAATTTTCTTAAATATATACGATACATGCAGACTCTGAAAGTTCAAAGTATGAAACAAATATCTATCCGGTGGCCTTTGCACTGTTAGCCAACAAAAGAAAGGAGACATATATTCATTTTTTCAGCACTCTTAAAAAATATAAAAGAATGGAATCCTCAAAATATCACCGTTGATTTTGAAATAGCTGCTACTTCTGCATTAAAAATTGTGCTCCCGTCGGTTCAAGTTCATGGCTGCCGTTTCCACATGAAGAAATCTCTCTGGAGGAAAGTGCAAGACTTGGGACTTGCTTCCGAATACAGAGAAAATGAAGAAGTAAGGTTGCAAATTCAGATGTGTGCTTCTCTGGCATTCCTTCGACCGTAAGATGTCTGCGATGGCTGGCTCGAAATCCATTCACAAGCACCAGATATCCCCAAGCTGTCTCAGTTTTTCGACTATTTCGTAGACAGGTGGTTCGAAAACGATAAAGTCCCGATCAGTGTTTGGAGCTGCTACAGACTACGCCATCGTACTACCAACGCTGTAGAAGATTGGCACAACAAGATTAATAATTTGCTTGGGAAATCGAATCCTAAAATTAAAGACGTAATCAAGTGCATGAAGACGGAAGCAGAGTACTCGGCACGTGCTTTAATGAGATCAGAGTTAGGTATGGAGGGAAAAGGAAAGAAAAAAACATATGTGAAACTCGATGAAAGGATGGCAAAAATAGTACAAAAGTACGAAGAGGATGGTGACATCAGGGCCTGTTTGAAAGCGATCTTTTACCTTCAAAAATTTGAATAAATTCATGGGCCTAGTTTGAGACAACGTATGTGAAAAAAATGTACAAATAAATAATAATTTAAAAGTTAATAAAAAATAAAATAAAATAACTGATCTTAAAACGCCTGAATGACAATGTATTCTTGTCATTTAGCCAGTCCAAAGCCTGGATAAAATGTGATGGGAGTCTGTTTATTACGAAAATTCCGTTAACATAACATGATCACTTCCTGGAAAAAGCGAATTTCTTATATCGAGCACTGTGACTTTTTGTAATATATTGTCTCTCTGACGCAATCATTTACATCTAAATCTTCAAAAAGGTTTTACTTATGACCAATTTCAGCCAATGTCAACTACCTCCAAAAAGAATGGAAAACTTAAAACCTAATTACAAAAATGTAATTTAAAAATCGTATCTATTCTTCTTTACAAAACTTTATATTAATATAAATATAAAATAATATATTCCTCATACCTCTGGGTGGCATATGTAATGTAAAGAACATAATATATGATGGCGTACGAAAAAAGGGTAGAATTATGCATATAATTAAAGATCATTGGATATAACTCACATACAGTGTGTAGGTGACATAAGCTGTACATGGCTTCTTCTCTCGCTCCTTTCAAAACAGAATAACAACTGGCAAGCCGTCAGAAAAACTAAAACATACATTTTTGGAAGCAAAGAGTTAAAACTGCGTTCAGAACGACACATAATCTTAAAGTGCGTTTGCGTGATAATATACCACAAAAGAAGCCAAATGTGCAAATTACGGGGTTTATGAATGTCCTGTCGCTGAGGAGCCCTCCACTGGCCAGTCTCGAAGCTCCTTCATACGTGGCGATTTGAAGAAAGTACTTATGGTAGCAAAAAGAAAATTGCATTAGGTTTGCATTTTGACAAGGAGAAATTTGGCATAGATAATACTGAAGATCAAATGGAAGTGGTCCACAAATGCGACTCTACGTTGGAGATACAGATTGCAAAAAGAAATGAGCAAAATTAATTTTTTCCTAATGCCTACTTTAAGATTTATGATGTTATGCCGTCCTGTCAAAGCCGCGTTAACACCGCCCTTCAAATGACCACCAACGGAAACAAACTGTCCTGCTGCCGGAAGAGCAACGTTGAATGTTGACATAATGTTCAAAGATATTACCTCTTTTAAACGCGTATTGCACTGCCTCTAATTTTTTCCTGTTTTCCCTTGTTTTACGATGCATTCTCTATCATGGTATGGAAAATCATGTCATTCATTGTAGCCGTAAACACACAGTCTTATTATGTAAATTATTTTATGGTTCACACACTCTCGTTTTAATGTGTGTCTCAGTACGCGAGTTCATATTGCTGATTCTATATATTTTACATTTGGCAATACTAATAACGTTATGCATGATTATAATTACAAAATAGAAAGGGTTTTCCTGTTTCGAAGTCATATGTAGGGGCCATGCACATTTAGCGCTATCAGTGAGATGGAAAGCAATACGCAGATTATTTCACCTATACGTGCACACTCCTGGTTCCTGTACATTACATGTAGGTCTAACATTCGCAGGTCGATGGGTGTGGAACAGATTTTATTTTACGTTAATTTAAATGTTCTTTGTCAAACAGACGATATTTTGAAATTCTGTGTTTGTAATTTGGTTTCCAGGTTTTCCATGGTTGCTTCTGACTATCCAATCAGAAGTAAAAGTTGTCAAACAGAAATTACATGACCACTTCCAACTGTATCACTTTTGTTTCTTGTTTGATCATCTCCACACCTCATTCATCAGTACATCACGTAAAGCTACGTTTGCACGGGCCATAAAAATTGTTATTGCCGATAACACTGGCCCACAATGTTTTCTGGAAACATTGGAACCACTCGAATTGCAGCCACATGTACTATAACAATGCCGCCGGTCACTGTTGCCTTGTAATGTTTGTAGAAAAGTATTTCAGGGCCGAGTGTGTTTACATGAACCAAGCTACCGGCGCAAAATAATGAAGTCGGCTCGTTTATCTGCCGGCCGGCACCAAATGTTAAAATGTTTGTATAGCTTATGGGACCGCACAATAAACTTAGTTTCGGTGGGGGCAGTGGCGGGTTGGACCAAGACTGTTTTGGCTTCCCTGAGAAAATCAATCGATAGCTTATGGGACTTAACTATGGGGTCATCAGTCCCTAAACTTACAAACTACTTATGATCTAGCTAATACTAAGGACGGCACAAATATCCATGTCCGAGGGGGGATTCGAACCCCAGACCGTGACTGGCGCGCCGCAGACAGCTCGGTCACCGCGACCGGCCCGGCCGGCACACATCCCGGCGTGAGGGAGGGAGGGGGGGAAGGAGGATTAGTGGCCCGACCTTTTCCGGGCCCAGAATTCACTGGGCCCAGAATTCACTGGGCCCAGAATTCGCGACACCCCCTGGAATAGATGATATTCCGTCTGAACTGCTGATGTCGTTAGGAGAGCCAGTCGTGAAAAAATTGTATCACCTGGTATGCAAGGTGTATGAGACACGGGAAATGCCCTCCGACTTCAAGAAGAATATTGTAATTCCAATTCCAAAGAAAGCAAGTGCAGACAAGTGTAAAAATTTTAGAACTATCAGTTTAATAAGGCACGAATGCAAAATACTAACACGAATTATTTACAGACGAATGGAAAATCTTTTGGAATCCGACCTCAGGAAAGATCAGTTTGGATTTAGGAGAAATGTAGAAAGACGGGAGGCAATACTCACATTACGACTTACCTTAGAAGGTAGGATAAGGAAAGGGAAACCTAAGTTTTTAGCGTTTGTCGATTTGGAGAAAGCGTTTGACAATGTCGACTGGAATACACTCTTCCAAATTCTGAAGGTGTCAGGGGTAAAATATAGGGAGCGAAGAGTTATATTCAACCTATACAAAAACCAGACAGCGGTTATTAGAGTCTGAGGGCAAGAAAGGGACGCAGAGGTTGGGAAGGGAGTAAGACAAGGTTGTAGCCTTTCACCAATGTTGTTCAATCTGCACATTGAGCAGGCAGTGAAGGAATGGAAGGAGAAATTTGGAGAGGGAATTAAAGTGCAGGGAGAAGAAATAAAAAGTTTGCGGTTTGCGGATGACATAGTGATCCTGTCAGAGACCGCAAAAGATCTGGAAGGGCAATTGAATGGGGTGGACAGTGTCTTGAAAGGAAGATATAAGATGAACATTAACAAGAGTAAACTGAAGGTAATGGATTGCAATATCAGAAAATCAGGCGATGCTGAAGGAATTAGATTAAGTAATGAGACAATAAAAGTAGTAGATGGATTTTGTTATTTGGGTAGGAAGATAACTTCTGATGGCCGAAGTATAGAAGATATAAAATGCGGAATGGCTATGGGAAGAAAAGCGTTTCTAAAGAAGCGAAACTTGTTAACATCCAATATTAATTTAAATGTTAGGAAGTCCTTTCTGAAAGCATTTGTCTGGAGTGTAGCATTGTATGGGAGTGAAATGTGGACGATAAGAAGTTCAGATAAAAAGATGATAGAAGCTTTTGAAATGTGGTGCTACAGACTAATGATGAAAATTAGATGGGTAGATCACGTAACTAATAAGGAGGTGCTTAACCGAATTGGGGAGAAAAGGAGTTTCTGGCATCTACTGACAAAGAGAAGGGATAGATTGGTTGGACACATTCTGAGCCATCAAGGAATTGTCAACTTAGAATTAGAAGGAAGCGTGTGTGGTAAAACTCGTAGAGGGAGACCGAGGAACGAATATAGTAAGCAGATTCAAAAGGATGTAGGTTGCCGAACGTAATCTCAGATGAAGAGACTTGCACAGGACAGGGTAGCGAGGAGAGCTATATCAAACCAGTCTGCGGACTGAAGACAACAACAACAACAACAACAGCAGATACTATCTGATGGGTACGTCGCGTTGGTTGCGTTGTCGCGTTCAGCAGTGAATTCTAGTTAATATGCGATTTAATACACCGGTGATATTTTAAATCTCGAGTGTCGAATTCTTACAGGGAGTTTAAAAAAAATTCTCTGTGAGGTGCGCGAATGTCATTTCGCGCGTTTCGGTCGAGAAAAGCGGTTTGAAAAGTGACGGGAGGGTGCAGGCGTGCGCCAGCTGTGCGTCGATTGTGGGCGCGGCTGTCAGTGGGTCGTGGCGCGCGGCACGTCCAGAAACAGCTGAGCGCCGACCTTGCGGCCGCGGACCTGTTGCGGCGCGGCGGCGGCGGCGGCATTCGACACCGCGCTGCGCCTGCCGCGGCCGTGTCGCGTGCTGCGCCCCCCACCCCGCCACCGCCGGCGCTCACGCCCGTGCCGTGCCGTGCCGGCAACAGGGCCGCCTCAGTCTGCGCCCGGAGCCCGCGCACGCGCACTGCGCAGCCGAGCGCGCCACCCGAAATAAGGGACACCGACACAAAACGACAATACGCGCCGTCTAGACAACAAGGCACGCGCTGCCCTGACGTTTGCCGCGCCACGCCGCCATGGACCGCACGATGTACGGCAAGGTGGTGCCCGGCACCTACTACCCCTACAGGTGCACGCTCAAGAACGGCTCGCCGCCCGGATGTGAGTACCCACCGGCCGCGTCGCTATCTGATGACGTTTCCCCCCACAGCTGGCGCTCCCGATAACCCCACCCACTGTCCTCTATCGCTTATCGACTGAAATGCACGAGCCTGTGACAAAGGATGGAGCGTGATTCTGGCATTCTGTATACAAGGTGTTTCACAATAAGTGCCGCGGCAGAATTGCCGTGCGCACTAAGGCGCCTTGCTGCGGTGCGCGCGGCTTTTCGCCGTCGGAGTTTCGAGTCCTCCCTAGGGCGCGGGCGCGCGCGCGCGCGCGCGCGCGCGCGCACGTGTGCGTGTTTTGTTCTTAAGAAATCAGTTTAAGCAGTTTTTAAGTTTAGGGACCGATGACCACTGCAGTTAGGTCCCTTAACTTTACAGACATTTGAACATTTCACAATAATTTCCAAATGACAAGCCTAGATCACAAACTAACAATTTATTACGTGACGGTGCACTGTGTCACCATCATCTGGTCATATTTATGTTATAATCTGATCATCTTGTTAAAAATTGGATATAAAGTAACAAGTGCAACATTGCACTTAGTCACTATATTAAAAAAAATACATAAGTTAAAAACATGACAGGTTGAGTATTTGAGTATTTTGTAAGCTGTCATGTTTTTAACTTATGTATTTTTTTTTATATAGTGACTAAGTGCAATGTTGCACTTGTTATTTTATACCCAATATTTTAACAAGATGACCAGATTATAACATATATATGACCAGATGTTGGTGACACAGTGCACCGAAACCGGTCGTCACGTAATAAATTGTTAGTTTGCGATCTTGGCTTGTCATTTGGAAACTATAAAACGAATTGATCGCCTCCAGACCAGACGATGTCAGGTAATTTCACAATAAGTTTTACACACTTTTAGAGATTGTGGAGGGGACTTATTACATCGAATTTGACACAGGAACTTGCTCTTCTTCTATACTATAAAACAAATATCTTATACAAGTGGCTCTTTGTTTTTCATATTTTGGGAGCGGATACTACGACCAAAACAAGGAAAAATGGGTCACTGAAGCACGGAATCCCTTCCATTAGTTTTCACCCCTGAAGTCGGCTAGTTGTGTGTGGCTCCAAAACCTGGTCATTTTTCCTGTGGAATGTGTCATTACTTTTGCAGCACAGCTCATCGATTGACTTTCGCCCATCCACGTACCCGACTTCCATAATTTAATTAAAAAACACTAATCGCTTGAAACTTCGATCGTTCGTAATGACAACTGCTTGGCAGAACACTATGGTGAACGGATGTTAACTTTGTGCGTAATGGAAAGTTTCATTTTATGATTTTTATGTATCTGAATGTTGTTTTCCGAGTTTTTTTCTGTTTAGTATGTCCATAGCGTCCCTTCCCTAGATGTCATGAGCCAAACTTACGAATGGTATCCATAGTTCAAATGTTTGTAAACATATTGGACGAAACTGCTATGATCATCAGACCCTTGACTTAAAACTACATAAACTGAGGACAACACGTGCACACACAAATGGCCGAGGGAGAACTCGAACATCCCGCGCGAGCGGCCTTAGACCACGCGGCTATGCCCGCGCGGCAGCAATGGTATCGGGTCCTTCGGTATTGTCAGAAAAATGTCCAGTAAACATGCGCTCTAAAGTGCATTCCTTTAAAGCTATGAGCTGTTCTCCATCTTCAGTACAGTGAAACACGTCTGCTGGTCAATTGCTCAAACCCCTTAATGTTACATTTTAGAGTACACATCTACATTTGGTTATTTTGGTGCATGGTATCTCCTCAAAAAATATGAAAAGCAAGGAGCTTCTATGAGATGAGATTAAAGATTAATAAGTGCCCATAGCGTCGTTGGATGACATTTCGCGAACTGTAAAATTGATCTTTTATGTACCCTATACAAAATCACTTGAAAATCTGAAATTACTCGTGATAATAGCACGGACCTTTCAATAATGGCTGCACCATGAAGTAATAACTGCAAGAAAGGAACAAAGATTCAGTAAGTTTAATTAAAAGATACTAGAGATTGGAAGCAGGTTGTCATTTTAGCAGACTACATGAGCAAGCATCATACACTGAAGTCACTAGTGACAAGGTCATTAGATCTCTGCTGATGTATAAAGTGCTTTTCATTCGCTACCTTCGAGAGTCAACGTAATGCGAATATAGAGAAAGAAAGATCCTTTATCCTATGACTACCCGTATAGAACTGCAGCTGGTGAAACGTCATCCAACGACACCATTAGCAATCTTTGATAGTGTGAAACAAATCTCTTCTACTTCTTAAGGCGAAGATGAGCAGTCATCCTTTCTTCCGTGCGGATGAACACCATGCTATGAACTCTCTCGGCAGTCGGTGAAATGCCGCACGTAATGAGTCAAAATGGGCAGAGGAATTACGCCAGTAGTGTGTGTGTGTGTGTGTGTGTGTTTGTGTAAGTTGAGAATTTGCGTCTGACGGGTTGGCTGCTAGGATAGTCTGTAGATGTATCACGACCTGTTAGACGATGTGGCGTAACTGCCGGCTTGGTGCAAATTTTCGGCTTTCCGCATTGCTAATTCAGTGCTGACTGGCAGATAATGTAAACCCCTTTGTGTCTGGATTCCGGCATTCGTCAGCAGGCTGACGAGCATTAGATTGTCACCGTTCACCTGTTAGCGCTCCCGCCAAATTGAATTAACGTAGGAGCTAACTGCTAGCGGTGATGGCAGGATACTGCAAAGACGAGGAGAGGGAAAGAGAAAAGCACTGGATCGGTACCTCCGAGTTAGTTCTTAACGTTTAACATTTCTATTGGTATCTGAGATTAACTACAAGTCCTACTTTATTTTACCGTCACTTTTACGTAATGACCGATTAATAATGTCAAAATAATGTGTTGTGAGTGAAGGATGCCTTCTATTCTTATTCTGTCAGTAAAGTATGGGCAAACAGTTCGTACAGTATACTACGCAAGTCACCATAAGGTGTGTGGCGGAGGATACATTCTGTAGCACGGCCACTCCCCACATTTCTGTTCCAGTCACCTGTGGTTCGCAGCAAAAATGACCACACACATAAGCTTCCGTGTGGGCTCTAAGCTCTATATTTTAATCCTAATTGCCATTTCGCGAGATACGCCTAGTAGGTAGTAATATATTTGTTTATTCAAAAAACCTACGGATATGCAGCCAGGTATGAAACTCCACGTCCGCTGATATTTCGGGAGGGGAGCACATCCTGTCATTCTGAAGGCAATCCTGTAGCGAGGAAGTAATGTGAAACGACGTTTAAAGCCTCGGTTCTCATTGACAACAGAAAGACAACTCACATCGAGCAAACAATCACACAACTGCATCAGACGACCAAAGAAGAAAACCAACAGCAATGTCTGTTATAAACATCAGATTTCAGCCTTTGAGTTGGCATTAATGTTGTCTCTCTCACTTGTCCAAAAACAGACTTTAATACCTGGCTGAATACTCGTAAGTTTTTTTAATACGCAATACGCCGAGAGAAATTAAGGTATCACAATATATTCGTTGGCTGTTATAGAAACTTACGCTCTCGCATCGTTGACAGTGACCCTTACCGTGATGCAGAACTCCTGTGGCGTCTGCCATTGGAATTTGCCGATCATCTCCGTTGCGCTTTCGTGCATACTAAATGTGCCTCTAACGAAGCGTTACTGCTGGCCTAAGTCCTATCTCGTTCGGATACCACACTGACGAGAGATATTCAAATCTTGGTCGAAGGATGTGAATTAATTCGACGGAATTCCGCCAATGAATCTCATTCTGCCATCTGCCTTGACCACGATGAAATTTATGTGTTTGTTACACTTCATATCGTTCCTTATGCATATCAGATGTTGTATAGAATTAGGTGCTTGCCGCGGTGGAATGGCCGAGCGCTCTAAGGCGTCTTGCTACGGAGCAGGCTGTTGCTCCTCGTCGGATGTTCGAGTCCTCCGTCGGGAATGTGTGTGTTGTCCTTAGGTTAGTTTATATAGTTTGTAAGCCTAGGGACTAATAACCAGTAAATGTACTGCAGACATTTGAACGTTTTGAAGTAGATGCTCCCAGCGATTGTTCTGCAGTTGTATAATCATACAGTATAGCAGATTTTTTCTGTGAATTCGCATAAGTGGACTCTCAGAGATAGCGAAATAAAAGTACTTTCTACACGATGTGTAAATCAACAGAGATTGGGTAGCCCAGTGAGCGTATGGGGAGTTATGCTCACATACTCTGCAGTGTTGAGAGACTGCTTCTAATACAAGGTATATGTTGATCAAGACTTCCTAAAACTGCGTTCCCTCGTTGCAGTTAGTAGTTAATGATGAAGCTATCGTTTGAAGGTCGGGTCTGTACTTACCACTAATTTCAGGTTACATTAATTTTGTTTTGCTCTTGTACGTTTATAGTCCCAGGCGCATCCTCATCTACTTGCGTACTCTACAAGACACTGTGATGGGTATGGCAGCGGGTGTGTCCAAGGAAGGAAGGAAGGAAGGAAGCTTAGTGTTTAACATCCCGTCGACAGCTTGGTCATTAGAGACGGAGGTATGCCCAATCGTGCTGCTTATCGGTCAATCCTCCCAAAACATTTATGTTTTTGGCGCGAAATAAATGATGAAACGCATCTGAATATTTTGATTTAATCTTGTCCTCACGATCACTACAGTAGAAGGGGGTCATAATGTATTCCCAGAATTATCATTTAAATGAAGGTTCTTGGAACTTTGTAAATAGGCTTCGTGGGGATATTGTACGTCTCTCTTCAAGTTGGTGCCAGTTGAGTTATCCTCAACCTCTTTTTAACTGACAGTTCTATTCGTAACACACTTCTACGACAATATTTACAAATGCCGAATGCGCCTAAAATTATATGGCCCATACTTCAAGAGATACGATGTGATAGATACTTAGACGCGTCAAAAATTACCTTCTGCTTACATTAGGAGCAGTAAACATTCAGAATCATGCAGGACGCTTTTATTACTTGTTTATTTTTTTGAGACATTATCCACATATTTCACTGACTGTATTTATCATGGTACAACACACAGTTCAGGATATGCCGCATAAACATGCGAGAAAAATCCCCTTTTGCCTAAAATGGAGCACAGATAATCCTATTATATTCATCCAGTAATTCATAATGAGTGCATTTAGCGACCTCCAACAACCTTTAAACACAATTTCCTACAGTTTACAAAATCTTTCTCGCTTACATGCTTGAAGTGAAATATTTAACACTTTTAACTCATTTGTAAGGTAATCAGATGATTGAAATACTTCTTTAAATAGGAATTCCATTCTTTATGGTGGTTTCTACTTGGTCCTTCATATGCCGTTTTGAATCAGTACTCTCTTGTGGATTTGCATGTTTTACAATTGTAGCCTCAGACGCAGGAGTGAGAGGGCAACAGAAGGAGCAACACGGGGTATTAATTTGATGTCTTACTTTTTTCACTGGATACGAAAGCGGGTATTATTGTAACAAAACGTGATGGTTTTTTAATGGAAATCAAATTGGTTCATAGACTTAATTATATCCATAATGGATGTGAGGTCGTGGTTCAATTACTTAATTATTTGTCAAGTAGGCTCAATCACAGATATCGTGTAAAAACACTACAATATGACGCGTTTCTAGGGTTAAGCCCTCATCATCAGATAATCTGTACAAGGATCTTAAAACATGAGCACAGTATGCTGAGGACCTTTCTTCGTAGACACGGTTACAAGGGAAGAAACCACGTTTTCTTTTATGACGTTTTATATTTTTATTGTCTCATGTTTTAAGATTCTTGTACAGATTTTCTGATGATGAGGGCTTGACCCTAGAAACGCGTCATATTTTAGTGTTTTTACACGATATCTGTGATTGAGCCTACTTGACAAATAATTAAATTGGTTCATACTCCGAAATGAGGAATGTTTTCGAAAACAAGTTGTGTTCCCAATAGCAAGTCTATAGCAGTAGCTACAAACTACACTGGTCAAAACAATTAGGAGATCGGATGAGATATCTAGGTTCTGAAGTATTGTCATAGAATGGACTGAAATGATTCAACCTCCTTCTGTCAGTTCTACGGAGTGGAAACATCAACATCATGGCAAGCGAGATACTGGTAATAACAGAAAGTTGATGCAGAGGGCCTTTGTGTTTACTAATCGAATTACACAAGCAGTTGGGTTCAGATAGTGTAGTGAACGGGTAGTGACCAACTTGTAGCCATGGCACGGAGAGCCATAGGAAGGTTGGAAGCGGGACAGAGACAGAGGGAGGTGGCTGCAGCTATTGAAGTGTACTAATGTGTAATTTTCAGGGCCTGAACGCGATTTCAGACAACAATGTCATCCGCAGGTAAGATCATAAAGAGATGACCGTTATCTCCGGTTAACAGCCCGTCGAGACACGAGGCTGAATGCAACTCAGGTGCAACGCACTCTCCAGGACGCGCGACATCAACACAGACATTCCGAAATCGCCTTTTGAAATGTGGCCTCTGCACGCGCTGGCCTGTAGTGTGTGTACAGTTAAAACCACGACACCGTTTAGCTCGCACAAATTGCGCGGAATAACATACGGATTGGCGTCGTCACGAATGGAGCCGATTTCTGTTCACAGATGAGTCACGATTTCGTGTTCAGCGGATAATCATGATTCGCTCATCTGGAGATAACGTGGAACTCGGATCAATCATGCTTATGTGCAGCAAATATTTCCATATCATGGTGGTGGACTGATGGTGTGGGCAAGAGTTAGTATTGAAGGACGTACGGACCACTATCTGGTTCAGAATGCCGCGCTGGAGCAGCCGAGCGGTCTAAGGCGCCTCGCTGCGGAGCGCGCGGTTTCTCGCCGTCGGAGGTTCGAGTCCTCGCTGGAGCATGGGTGTGTTCGTTTCAATAGTTTGTAAGCTACGGACTGATGAGCACGCAGTTTGGTCCGATAGATTTACAAACATTTGAACATTTGTGGTTCAGAATGGCTCTTTGACTAATCAGACGTATAGAGATGAGATCCTTCGACCTTTTGTTGTGCCCTACGCTATTGTCATAGGTGACGGGTTCCTTCTGGTGGACGATAAATCTCGTCGCTACATAAACTGCATTGGTGGACAACATCCTTCAAGCTGAGGGAATTGAATGATTGGAGTGGGCAGTTTGTTCACTGGACTTAAACTCGATTGAGCATGTCTGGGATGCATTTGGCAGATGCATTGCAGAGAGACCAGGACCTCCCACAGCGGTTGCAGAACTGGATATTGCACTCATGGAAGATTGGCCAAATGTCCCTTAACAGCTTATTGATAACCTCATACAGTCCGTGCCACGCAAGTGTGCTACTGACTATCCGTCTGAGGTGATCACATACCATATTAAAGGGAAACGAGAATAACTTTTTCACCATTATGGTAGTCCCATCTGCCTCGCTCTATATGAACGCCTTATAAGTAAAAAGTTGAGACAAAATATCGTACTGTATCAGAAATTACAGTTGTAACCAATATCTGAATAAAATACGTTATCATATACGTATATTGTGTATGTTATCTCACCTGATCGCCGTAATTGTTTTGAGCAGTGTAGGTCAGATAAGAAGAGGATAGAAGCTTTCTGAATGAGTTGCTACAGGAGAATGCTGAAAATGTTTGTAGATCGCGTAATTAATAAGGAGTTAACGAACAGAATTGGAGAGAAATGAAATTTCTGCCATGTCATGAATCAAAGAGGGGTGCTATTGGTTTGACAAATTCGGACACATCAATAAATAGTCAATTTTGAATTGGAGGGAAGTTTGTGAGGGGAAAAATCGGAGAGAGAAAAATGGTTGTATAGCTTATGGGACTTAACTACGGGGTCATCAGTCCCTAAACTTACAAACTACTTTTAAACTAGCTAATCCTAAGGACGGCACAAATATGCATGCCTGAGGGGGGATTCGAACCCCCGACCGTAGTGGCCGTGCAGACCGTGACTGAAGCGCCTCAGTCCCCTCGTCGACAAGCAGGAAGAACAGCACTGAGGCGTCAAGGAAAGAGAAACATAGGAGTACGCAAATTATGTATAGGATGAAGATGGCAGAATTTCAGCTTGTTACGAACTACAGGGATGGGCATCCTTTTCGGAATACAGAGTGTTGTTAGTGGCGCCGCGTGCAGCGGACCTGTTGCTTGGCGCGGCGCGGCACAGTGGTCGCTTTGAGGCGCGCCGCTCATTATGACGCGGCGGCAAAAAGCACGCGCAAACAAAGGCCGGCGCCACGCCCTCTGCCTGCCTCCTCACGTCTCCTCTCCGCTGCGCCTAACTAAAACCTTAACTACACCCAATACAATTATATATTTTTGACGACGTCACAGCGTTCATTTTAATGAAATAAATTGCAATTTGCGATCAGTTATGGCTTCACTGTACTAGGTTTAGATGGAATACCAAAGTGCGGCGAAAGAAAATTTGTGCCCGGCCGGGTTTCGAACCCGGGATCTCCTGCTTAGTAGGCAGTCGAGCTGATCACTGTGTCCTCGGTGGTGCAGTGGTCAACGCGTCTGCCTAGTAAGCAGGAGATCCCGGGTTCGAATCCCGGTCGTGCACAAATTTTCATTCGCCGCACTTTGGTATTCCATCTAAACCTAGTACAGTGATGCCATAAGTGATCGCAAATTGTGATTTATTTCATTAAAATGAACGCTGTAACGTCGACAAATAGATAATTGTATACAAGCCGAGGCTGGGCTCATGACGACAATTACTTGTGTCTCGATACCTCATGGTCTGTTCTCCTTGATGCGGGAATACATTATTGTGGCTACGAGCATTACAGAACAAATAGGCTGTGGTAATAGGAAAGAGAAAGTGTGGCGAATGGAGATTTGGGGGTGGCGGGAACGTGCAGGGAAGAGTCCTCTGCAGTCGGGCTGCTCACTGTGTCCTCGGTGGCGGAGTCGTCAGCGTGTCTGCCTAGTAGGCAGGAGATGGCAGGTTCGAATCCCGGTCGTGCACAAATTTTCATTCGCCGCACTTTGGTATTCCATCTAAACCTAGTACAGTGAAGCCATAACTTCGCAAATTGCGATTTATTTCATTACACCCAATACGACATCAAATCCGACTGACTCATTACGTAGTATACGTCTTTTAGGTTTGCAGAAATGTTTGAGTTTGCTAGTTGCACGGTACTTGCTCAGATTGTACTTTTAGATGTCTAAGTTGTTAACACATGCTGCTTTCTTTCTCTCACCATTTCCTAAAAGTCCATCTTTATACAGGGTGTTTCAGGAGAAGTAGTAAATATTTTGGGAGGAGGTAGAATAGACGAATTCCAATAGAATGCCTTGTAATATTTGCCCAATTTTTATTGGGTACATAGATACAGCTGTTAGTATGTAATCGAAACAAAAGCGAATGAGAAAGTTCAAAGTTGATTTTCGATAATTCCCCCAGTGCACTTTTGATTTCTCGTAATAACTCCACGTTTGGCTTTTCTGAGGTTATCTTTGTATTTTTTTTTCTTTTTTTTTATGAAGGCTGCACTATTCTTAATCCGAACTATGAAATCTGTTCCTTTGTAGACTTCGCCTTTCAACCATCCTCACGGGCAAAACTAGGAAGGGAGTAAGATCCGGGGAAGGCGACCCCAGGCTACGTTTAATTGGTAGAATACAAAATGCAACAGTTCTACTAAAGAAACTGCCTACACTCGTCCGTCCTATTTTGTACTATTGCTGTGCATTGTGGGATCCTTACCAAGTGGGACGGGGGATATAGAGAAATTTCAGAGAAGAGCAGCTCGTTTCGTATTACCGCGGTACAGGGTAGAGTGTGGCACGGAAATTATGCACGAGATGGGGTGGAAATCATTAGAAGAAAGACGTTATTCGTTGCGGAGACATCTATTTACAAATTTATTTCATCAACATTATCCTCGGAACGCAAAGACATGAATTATCATAATAAAATAAGAGAAATCAGATCGAAAACGTGAGGATTTGTGTTCCTTTATCCCGGCGCGCTATTACAGCATGGAACCATAGAGAAATATTATGAAAGCGGTTCTATTAAACCCTCTCCCAGACACTTAAATGTGATTTGCAGCCTAAATATGTAGTTGTTCAAAGGTGTTGAATGAGCTGTAAATGGTCAGGATGAAACCTTCCACACGTAATGTACAACACAGATATGTGTTGAACTTCTGCAGTGCCTCTGTCCGCCTCCGTAGCACAGCGGTAGCGTCGCTGACTGCTACGCAGGAGCCCCGGGTTCGATTCCCAGCCGGGGACTGGGTGTTGTGTTGTCATCATCTCATCATCATTGGCACGTAAGTCGCCCACGCGGCGTCAAATAAAAAGTCTTACACTAAGGCGGCCGAACAATCCCGCAAGGGATCTCCCGGCCAAGAAAGCCATACGCTCATTTCCATTTTGCAGTGCCTCTCGCAGTTTTGTGACATATTGTGCACACTATCTGTGTAGGAAAGAATTTACAATGGTTAATACGGAAATTAAGATGTACCGTACGTCTGAAAGTCTGTACTTATGGGGAATGAAGAGTGCAATTACCTATGTTTGCTTGTTTATAACAGAGATAGGCCCATTTCTTACTGTGAGACATGAAAATCTGCACTTTAAAAGTTGTGGGATAAATAGTGGGCCGCGCGGGAGTAGCCAAGCGGTCTGGAGCGCCACGATGCGGATCACGTGGCTTCCCGCGTCGGAGGATCGATCCTCTCTCGGGCATGGATGTGTGTGTTGTCCTTAGGTTAGCTTAACTTAGTTTAAGTATTTCAATAAAATCTCGGGCGAACTGCCGGATGTCAGTAACTTCCTGCCACGATATTTCGGCGCAGAGTCTTCTGGCCATCTTCAGGTGAGTACCGCCGAAGTACTGGCGAAGACGCACTGAGCTGTGCTATTTATGCCCAATTCAGTCGACAATGCGCATGCGCGTACTTAGCGTGCGCGTTCACTACAACTACGTACGCTGCTCAGAGCGCCCTCCGTGGTGGAGGCTTGCCGCTTCGATATCAGTTCGATTATTGTTGTCATTCAGTTGCAGGAAACTACGCCGACTACGAATTTTTTCAATTACAGGATTCCATGCAGCATTTATTTGAAAACCGCTGTCTCGATTGTCGACTGAATTGGGCATAAATAGCACAGCTCAGTGCGTCTTCGCCAGTACTTCGGCGGTACTCACCTGAAGATGGCCAGAAGACTCTGCGCCGAAATATCGTGGCAGGAAGTTACTGACATCCGGCAGTTCGCCCGAGATTTTATGGAAATATCAATACGCCGGGAAAGCTTTAAACATCACATTAGTTTAAGTAGTTTGTAAGACTAGGGACTACTAAAAACCCAGTCGTTAAGTCCCATAGATTTACAAACATTTGAACATAAATAGTGGCAACCGTATTAGTGTACGCCATATCAGTGTTATTCGTTACTTCCTGCTATGTCAGTCATTACCTGTCGAGAGTCCACACAAGTGTGTTTGTATACCGTGCTACGTAGAGTTAAAAACAGCACTTTGGAACAGAGGCAGTAGTAATATTGCACAATGAAAAGAGAAGTACATGCCGAGAAACAGTAACTTTACTGAATATGATGAAAACTACTGTATGGATCATTGTATATCGATTTCAATATGAAGACAGGATAAAATCTGCCACAGACACGCCTTCCAAGGATATTTGTGAGAAGAGAAGAGTGGGCAATAGTGCAAGAGGTCAAGAAAGATCAACGAATCAGAGCTTCACGAATTTCCATCGAGCCTGAGGAAGAAGGCTACTCCTAGCACAGTCAGACGAATATTATACAGAGAAAATTAGCATGTGCGAACTGCAAGAAGGTATCCTACATCAGTCCTGTCAATAGGAAGAAGAGGCTGCTATTCCCAAGGAAAACTTATCAACAAGAACATGGAGTGGTGGAATGAAGTACATTTTTCGGATGAGTCAAAGTTTAGTATAACAGGACCGGATGGGCGAATAACGATCTGTCGAAAAGCCAACAATAAGGTGGAAGAAACTACAGTGAAGCAAGGCGCCATGTTACAGTTTGGGGTTTATATCGGAGTGGCTGAACTAGTCTTCATTGGGTAAACATATGATAAAAATTAATACCTGCAGAGTCTAAGTAACCATTGGAAGAAGAGCATAGAAAATATTGGGATTGGAGACTTAAAATTTTATCAGGACAACGACCCCAAATGTTCCTCACAGCCGGCCGCGGTGGCCAAGGGGACTGAGGCACGACAGTCACGGTCTGCACGGCCACTACGGTCGGGAGTTCGAATCCCCCCTCGGTCATGGATATTTGTGCCGTCCTTAGTGTTAGCTAGTTCATAAGTAGTTCGTAAGTTTAGGGACTGATGGCCCCTTAGTTAAGTCCCATAAGCTATACAAACATTTGAACATATTGTGTAGTCTGTCCTGTTCAAGTATCCAAAAGTTATCAGTTCCCCACAACAGAGTCCAAAGATGAACCCCATAGAAAATTTATGGAATGCATTAGAAAGAAATGTTCGAAAAGACCCTATACAGTTCATGCAAGACTGCAAGAAGAATGGGGAAAATCTAAATATTTTGTATGTATAGAAACTTGTACAAAGTATGCCAGAACGACTGAGACAATTGTTTTGAGGTACAAATAGTGATTCCTTATTTTTCCCTAGCTTTTGATTTGTTTCTGCACTTTGTCAATGTTCCAATGTTTGTAAAGCTTATGAGACTTAACTGCGGGGTCATCAGTCCCTGAACTTACAAACTACATATGAACTAAGTAATACTAAAGAAAACACACGCCGCGGTGGAGTAGCCGAGCGGTCTAAAGCGTCTCGCTGCGGAGCGCGCGGCTGCTCGCCGTGGAGGTTCGAGTCCTCCCTGGGGCATGGGTGTGTGTGTTTGTCATTAGGTTAGTTTACCTAGGTTTTAAGTAGTTTGTAAGCTACGGACTGATGACCACGCAGTTTGGTCCGGTAGAATTACAAATATTTTAAAAAATTTTTTAAAGAAAACACAAACATACCTGGCCGATGGAGGATTCGAACCTCCATCGCGCGAGGCCGCGCGATCCGCAACGTGGCGCTCCAGACCGCTCGGTTACTCCCGCGCGGCTGCACTTTGTCCCAAAACGTTTGCAAAGACAAATTTATGTCATTTCATATGTGAAAATATTTGTACTTTGCAGGTCATTAAATGAAGTGAAATGTTCACGTTACTGGTCTGTAAATATCATTCTTTCTGTTGGGGTAAAAAACACAATACGTTTGCAAATCAGTTATTTATCAAAAGTAAATACGAAACTATTCTGTTTGTCCTAAAACCTGTGAGAGGCTCTGCACGTGTTCTTGTTAGAGGACTACTGTGTACTGACTGAGTCATGCCTTTTATTGCTTCTTACAAGGTCAGATGCAGTATGACTGCAAGGCATTGTACCAGTATCATATAGTTTATTGAGCACACGAGTAAACACTCTTGAATCTGAGAGTCTACGGTTAGGAATTCGTATGCCGTATTCTCTACAAGAAGCAGCAGCAGCAGCAGCACCAGCGTTTTTCCCTTACTAAACACACAAACAAATACCATATCGCCATACTCCGCATGTGTACACACGTCAGACATGTTTACACGCCACAGTGCAGTAGGCTTGGTCAATAAATCACTATAAAGCTTCACTAACAGTGCTTTTTCTCGTCAAGTCGACATACCGCGATTGCTTTTTTTTTTTTTTTGTACACGACTGTCTTTCGGCGTCACTAACATGTTATTACCAGCGCCTTCTGTGGTCGTGTTTGTGAATTTGCTGTGTGTCATTAGAAGGTCCATGTCGTTTCAAGCAAACGTGACAGTTTGTACCTTTCTAGCTACATTACTGCATGTGGCTACTTGTACATATTGGAACGTCAACGGACTTGTGAGTGCCCCTGTGGTTGTTGCAGCGTCGTGACACGGCGGGCTGACAAGTTCTGGAATGTGCGTTCCTCCAGGTAGGCCGACCACCGGGGCAGCGTGACCTTCGGCACCGTCTCCCAGGCCCCTGCACAAGAATTTACATTACCAGCGCCAGGGGAAACAACCTGTACGCTCTAACCAAGCAGTAAGCTTATCTGGAGCGACTAGAGTGTTTAAAGGTGCACACACACACAGCCGCTTCCGTTGTGTATGTCGCGAAGTCCGCACACTATTAAAGCGGGCGATCGATGCCAGTTTGTAAGCAGTGGTGATGCGGAATATTTCCATTCAACAAATAAACGTAACTCCTTATAAACTCAAACATTTGTTTTAGGTCAGTAGAATGGCGGGTTCGTTCTAGTGTCCGTTTGCTCCCATTAGCTTTGACCAGCAAGTCCAAGATGGTACGTTGGAACAATATTTTGAGACCATTCATATTCTTACACAAACATTTGTATCACAGAAAGAAGAGAGTTATAGAAATACATACGACAAGGTACAGTCACTATTAACATAGTTAAATAATGGACCCATTTTCCTCAGTTGCTTGTTATATTAATAACGCATGTAGAGTAGCATGTACGAAAACTGTAAGTTTTAATAAAATCAAAATAAAATTAGCCATACCTACAAAACGCACCAGAATGAAATATTGTGAAACATAATCATGTGTATATTACAGGGCACTAAAGATGCCTTGCAAATAAAGGCGAATCGCGTATGGCAAAAGAATTTGTTCTATTTCAGTTGTATAGATGGTTCACATAAATATGTGCACTTTAATGGACCCACAAGTTCTATCTATCGGAAGGCCGCACGACCTGGGGCTTCAGGACGCAGTTTGAGCTACCGCTCCAGTCGGAGGTTAGAGTCCTCCCTCGGTCGTGTTTGCTACCCTTAGCATAAGTTAGTTTAGGTAGTAGATAAGTCTAGGTACCGATGATCCTGGCAGTTTGGTCCCATTCTCCAGATCTCTCACCAATTGAAAACGTCTGGTCAATGGTGGCCTAGCAACTGGCTCGTCACAATACGCCAGTCACTACTCTTGATGAACTGTGGTATCGTGTTAAAGCTGCATGGGCATCTATCTGTACCTGTACACGCCATCCAAGCTCTGTTTGTCTCAATGCCCAGGCGTATCAAGGCCGTTATTACGGCCAGAGGTGGTTGTTCTGGGTACTGATTTCTCAGGATCTATGCACCCAAACTGCGTGAAAATGTAATCACATGTCAGTTCATAGTATAATATGTTTCTCCACTGAATATCCATTTATCATCTGCACTTCTTCTTGGTGTAGTTATTTTAATGGGCATTAGTGTAGTTGTATAAAGGAGCTTCCGGATCTTATCGGCAAAATTATAAGTCCCAAGCGCGGAGAGGAAGGGAAGTCTATAGGCGGGCCAAGGTAGCGTGGTCCAGTTCCAGGAAGAGGAAAAGGCGAAGTCTGAGAGCGTGGCGGCAGCCGGTAGCGATGTAGTACTAATAGCATCCAGGAACTGGCTCTCCGTGTGCGGTGTCGTCCTATAAAGGCTGTTGATTAGGTGAAAGTGGAAGGATACAGACCACGTGCCCTGGAAAGCATAGCCCATATTAGTGCAGTGCGAGTGTTTATTACTAGTTACAACTGCCTACGGCAAAACGCAGAACTAAACTTTGGTTACTTATGAACAGATTGGGCCGAAGACGTCCTACAATATTCGACAGTACACAATCGACGCTCGTAGCTCGGCATTATACAATCAGCGTATTCTTAGCGTGTGCTAGAATAAATAAGCATCGCGCAAATACACGTAATCAAAGACTTCGTTCAGGAAGAAAAGTTATAATAATTAATGTTGTTCAGTTTTCGTCAATTATTCTTAAATGACACCTCACCAGATTAAGTGACCAACCTACATCAGCGTATAGAATATAGTTTCAAAATGTCGAGGTAGTCAGTGGAGACCTATTTCACTTAGTTATTACTTCGTACATCAACCTTTGTAGTTCATTTTCATTTCTTAGGATAGTTTATCAACAGTAAATGTATTTTTATCAGCTACACGCCAAACTGAAGTTATTAAATCCCAAAAAACAACAGTTTTATTTAAATTTCGTACAATTTTCTGTAGAAGAATGTATAAATAGTAAATATATTACGCGTTCCATTAGCTGTTCGGCAGTAACACTACAGATTTTTTTTTCATTTGATGCATTTTCTTAGAGAAGAATATATTGAAAGCGAATTTGCCGTAGTTTTGTAAAAGCACTGCTGTATTGTTAGACCGGAAAACAAGTTTTATATTCTTGTTCTTCAGTTCGATTGTTTTTCTGTGCAAGAATGAGTTAAGGAAATGTAAATTTTTTTTTATTTGCTGGAGATGTACCAAGTTTAGTTCGAGAAACGTGTTACAATTTAATTGACCGTAGCTGTACAGGTCCTGCGTCATTGGAAGCAACCGATAGCAGAAAATGTCAACGGTTGAAGCGCTCTTAGCTAAATTGGCAATTGTAAAGTGAAGTGCTAATACTAACATGAGTTTGCTACCCGTACGCGATTTCTGTTCTGCGGGAGAGGCGAACCTTATGTCTGTAGTCACAACTGTCATCAAGGAGTTGCGCCGTTGGACGTAGGCAACTTGCATGCCTGTAGAGTTTGTGGTTATGCCGGCTGACAGGGGCCGACTCGCCTTCCAGCATATCACATTATATCAAATGTTCAAATATTTGTAAATCTATGGGACTTAACTACTCTGGACATAAGTTCCTAGGCTTACAAACTACTTAAAGCAAATAATGCTTAGAACAAATACACCCGTACCCGAGGGAGGGATCGAATGTTCGACGGCGAGCAGCGGCGCGCTTCTTAGCTAGGCGCCTTGGTACGCTTGGCCACTACACGCGGCAGATTATATCCTGCCGAGGAAAAAGCAACTACGTTTAGGGATTGACATGGCTCCCAAAGGTAGACGCATGCTTGTATTGATGCATTGTGGTTTCCACATCATGCAGGACTGCCACGAAAACATTGCCCAGACAATAACACAGTCTCCTACGCCCTGGACCGTTCAGGCGATTGTTACAGCTATTGGTTTTTATACGTCAGTGGCTATCTGTGCGATGGAGCGAAACACTTGATCCATCTGAAAAGGCCATTTGCCGTCACTCAGTGGCTGTCCGCTTGCGGTAGTGGCGTATTGAATCCAGCCTTCGTCGCCGATGTGCAGCAGTCGTGCATGAACCAGGCACCTGCATCTGTAGGCCCACGCCGCTAAAACGTTCGCCGAGAGACGCTATTAGTAGTCCCTTGCTTCATCTGGGTGTCAGCTGCTCAGCAGTTACACTTCTATTCGCCGTTCACTCCTGTCATCCGTGTGGAACGTGAAGCACAACAGCTGTCTCGGCACTTTATTTATTTATTATTTTTCCACGTGCGGAGCGATGTTTGGAAACCTAGCGGTTTCATAAATGCTTCCGTCCTTGGCTCGAAACCCAGTGATCAGGCCTGATCGGATGCCAGATAAATCGCTCCGTTTCCACCTTACGACAGGGACTGCTCTGTTTTCCGCGTCCCCCTGACCCACTTTATATACCATCCACTGGCAGTCTAGCCCCCTGCCGTCACTTATTATTGCACATTAACGAAAAAAATGTTCAAATGTTTGTAATTCTATCGGACCAAACTGCGTGGTCATCAGTCCGTAGCTTACAAACTACTTAAACCTAGGTAAACTAACCTAAGGACAAACACACACACCCATGCCCCAGGGAGGACTCGAACCTCCACGGCGAGCAACCGCGCGCTCCGCAGCAAGACGCTTTAGACCGCTCGGCTACTCCACCGCGACGCACGTTAACGCCGAGCGTACAAATGGTCAAATGTTTGTTAACCTGTTGGATACATCTACTATGGTCATCGGCCTTAAGATTTAAAAATTACTTTAACTTACAGTAAGGACAACACACACACACACACACACACACACGCCGGAGGGAGGACTCATACCTCCGACGGGACAAGCAACGGCGCGCTCCGCAGCAAGGCGCCTTAGAACGCTCGGCCACTCCACCGCCACTGTAACGTACATGGTAGTAGCATTATGGAAGCTGGAGCGTGTATGTATCGTTTTGTGTGTTCAATATCTCACTTTTAGTGTGGATAATAATAAAACATTTGGTCATGCTTTGGGCCAACCGTATGTTATTAAGAATTTCATTCCGAAAGATGACATATTGTTTAAATTTTTTGGTCCACATTCGCAAGTTCTCTCGAACTTTCACATTTTTTTCTAGAATTGTCTATTAAATATGAAGCTGTGATGCTTAGGTCAGCTTTCCTTATTTTGTAGACGAACCGAAACAAAATTAGTAACTAATTCTTCTAAAAAGTACAGCTTTTCAAAGGTGCCATTTTCATTTTATACATTTTCACCGTTTCAGACTCTCTGCGTAATATTGCGGCTGTTTTAATGTATATTTTAACCTCTTTTTTTTTTTTATTTTTTTTTTAGCTGTGGCTGCTGGTTGGTGGTGTAATCTTACAACATAGACATATGAAAATATGTTGCGGGACCGGGATTCGAACCCGGGACTTCCGGCTTACTAGGCACTCGAGCTAAACGCCTCTTCTACCCCAGGCACACGGGCTTACGACGTATGAACTATCCAAGAACGTACTCCGCATGACCCGAACTTTCATAATATCTTCCTACGTCAACTAGTGTACACCCTCTTGGGTGATCCGTGCAGGTGTGTTAGGCCCATGTGCCTGGAGTGGTGCAGAGGTTCAAATTAACTGCGTAGTACGCTGGAGGCATAAATTCTCATATGTCCATGTTTACAAACCTACCAGCAGATGAGTAAAAAAACCTCGGTTAAAAAAATTTGTAACGCTTCGAACGGTAATATTTTTTTCCGAAGAAGCAGTGTTTCCACGGTTTGGTTTTCTGGGCCTGACTCGAAGCGTAAACATTGCATTGTGAGGTGGTCCACTAAATGTGTGCACTGGCGTCATCTTTGTGTACAGAGTTGTTGGCAGCCGAGAACAAACGTATCACTGTGTGTGTCTGGCGTTAGTTTACCGCAAAGAACAAATTTAAGCTGTACGTGAGATGCAACTTGCTTCTTCCTAAGCCGAGCGACAGCTGTGTGGACACTGAACGCAGCATATGCAGATGTAATGCCGTTAGCCGCGCAGCAATGGCCGTGCGCTCTAAAGCGCTTTGCTGCAGAGTGCACCACTGCTCCCCGTCGGCGGTTAAACTCCTCCCTCGGGCATGTGTGTGTGTGTGTGTGTGTGTGTGTGTGTGTGTGTGTGTGTGTGTGTGTTGTCCTTATCGTAAGTTACTTTGTTTTTAAGTATAGGGACCGCTGACCACTGCAGTTTGGTGTTTTGGTGTCATAACTAAAGGCATACCAGCTAGATTCCCCTCAGAGTATGCTGACGCAATTGCTCCGTACTTAGGTATAATTTACAACCGATCACTCAGCGAAAGATCTGTACCCAAAGACTGGAAAGTTGCCCAAGTTACTCCAATATTCAAGAAAGGCAATAGGAGTGATCCCCAAAATTACAGGCCTATCTCATTGACGTCGATTTGCAGTAGGATTTTGGAACATATACTTTGTTCGAATATTATGAACTACCTCGAAGAGAACGACCTATTAACCAATAGTCAACACGGATTCAAAAAGTATCGCTCTTGCGAAACACAGCTTGCCCTTTATTCACATGAAGTGTTAAGTGCCATAGACAAGGGATCTCAAATCGATTCCATATTTCTGGATTTCGGGAAGGCTTTTGATACTGTACCCCACAAGCGGCTTCTAATGAAATTGCGTGCTTATGGAATATCTCCCCAATTGTGCGATTGGATTCACGATTTCCTATCAGAAAAGACACAGTTCGTTGTAATTGACGGTAAGTCATCGAGTAAAACAGAAGTGATATCTGGCGTTCCACAGGGAAGCGTTATAGATCCCCTACTCTTCCTCGTGTTTATAAACGATTTAGGAGACAATCTGAATAGCTCCCTTAGACTGTTCGCGGATGATGCTGTCGTTTATCGGTTAGTGAAGTCAACAGAGGATAAAAAGCAACTGCAAAGCGATTTAGACAAAATTTCTACTTGGTGCGAAAATTGGCAATTGACACTAAATAAAGAAAAGTGTGAAGTAATACACATGACCACTAAAAGAAATCCACTGAACTTTAATTACGCGATAAATCAGTCAAACCTTAAGGTCGTAAATTCTACCAAATACCTAGGAGTTACAATTACGAACAACTTTGACTGGAGAGAACACATAGAAAATATTGTGGGGAAGGCGAATCAAAGGTCACGTTTCATTGGCAGAACGCTTCGAAGATGCACCAGCTCCGCCAAAGAGACTGCCTACATCACACTTGTGCGTCCTCTCCTGAAGTACTGTTGCCCCTTGTGGGATCCTCACCAGGTGGGACTGACGGAAGATACTGAGAAGGTTCAGAGAAGGGCAGCTCGTTTTGTTTTATCACGTTACGGGGGGGGGGGGGGGGGGAGCGTCGCGGAAATGTTGCACGAATTGGGGACGGAAATCATTAAAAGAAAGACGTTATTCATTGCGGCGTGATCTGTTTGCGAACTTTCAATCACCGACTTTTACTTCTGAATGTGAAAATATGTTGCTAGCACCGACCTACTTAGGGAGACATGAACATCTCAATAAAATAAGAGAAATCAGATCGAAAACGGAACGATTTAGGTGTTCTTTCTTCCCGCGCGCTATTAGAGAATGGAACGGTAGAGAAAAATGAAAGTGGTTAATGAACCCTCTGCCAGGCACTTAAATGTGATTTGCAGAGTATCTATGTAGATGTAGATGTAGAAGAGTGCGACATTTAGATGTGTTGCTCGGGAGACAGAACGGCGTGGCGAGCGGCGTCGTTGGCTAAGGGGCGGGGCAAGGAGCTCTGCTCTGAAAGAGGGCGGCTGTTGTGGTTTATCGCGGAGGCGCCACATGCCCGCGGGAGAGAGGAGTGTTTGTCAATAGAGATAGCGCTGGCCGGCCAGCGAGTGCACAGGCCGTAGCCCTGCCTCCCGTTGACCCCACCACGCTACTCACCCGGTGGAAGCAACGGTGCAAACGTACTGGAGGCGTACAGTCCAAAATTCTGACATGTCCCAAATCTGGTGCTGCAGCTTTTGTAAATGTAGATGTTAACTGGCGTTTCTTAGTATGAGCCGCAGGTAGGTGTTGTAATCGTACATCATGGACATATGAAATTTGTGCCGGGATTCGAACTCTGGAGGCAATTGCTATAAATCCTTTGCGCTACCCAGGCACACGGTCTAACCAAGCATGTACTCTGTGCGACCCAAACCTTCATATGGTCTCCTACTTCTACCATTGTACCATATGGCTCGCAGCTGAATTGTAATTCTTCATGTTTAAGATTGATTCATATTATGTGGATGCCCCCTTTGCCACACTATCAGCTTGTCTGATTATTGGCTGAATAGAACCGCGACTGATTATGGGGCGGATCTCAAACAGCCCGCTCCATTCATCGGAGTGGAGAATCAAAAGGAAATTTTTTTGCGGTTGCACCTGAGGATCTCCTGGCGGGAATACAGGACCAGCAGCAAGCTATCCAGTACAATGGTCGCTACGTGCTTGGATGGTCGTTACGGGAGTGTTAAGCCTGTGTGCCTGGGCTCGCCTAGAGGTTTATCGCGGCGTCCTGACTATTGAACCCAGTGACTTTTGCACCCAGGAAACGTCGAGAGAAGGTACGCTAATCTACATCTACATGGGATACACTGCAAATCACATTTAAGTGCCTGGCAGAGGGTCTTACAGCAGTGACGGCGCTAGACGAAAACTGGGTGTCGGCGAACTCGTCTTTGCGAGGCCCCTTTCATGTTTTCATTAATGAAGAAAATGTTAAATTAGCTGAATTATACATCAATAATCATTATACTAAAATTCTATTAGTATACTATACGAGTATTATTGCAATTACAATAAACAAACAAATTAGAGAAACTTTTCAGCTTTTCGTCTCACAGATTTTTTTAAGATGATATTTTAATACTAGCCGCTATTTCGGCTTCAGTTGATAATACTGACAACGCAGATTTCTTGGTTCACTGTGCCTTTCAAGTTAGTCTTAATCAATTTTAACTTTGTGAAGCTTCTCTCGGGCGAAGCTGTACCGACTGGAACTGAGCATGATTCTGATTGTTATATAAACATTTGGATATACATCTTCCAAATCGTTTTCTAAAATGTACTGAAGAAATTGTTTTACAAGTATTTAAAAATTGCATCACTGCTGCACTCATACGGAAATAAATACCGATAACTAAATAGCTGCCGGCCCCGAATGGCCGAGCGCACTAAGGCGTCATACCACGGTGAGCGAACCGCGCGAGGTGGCGCAGTGATAACGCACTGGACTCTCATTCGGGAGTATGGTGGTTCAAATCCACCTCCGACCATCCAGATTTAGGTTTTCCGTGATTTCCCTAAATCACTTCAGGCAGATAACGGGATGGTTCCTTTCAAAGGGCACAGCCGATTTCCTTCCTCATTCTTACCCAAGACTCCGAGCGTAAGCTCCGTCTCTAATGACCAAGCTGTCGACGGGACGTTAAACCCTAAGCTTTCTCCTTCCACGGTGAGCGATGTGCCTTGGGTACGAATGTCGTGTTCGTCCATTGGTTAAGCTAGAGTAAATTAGATGTAGGTCGTCGCTATATAACCTGTCACTTGGAAAGCGCCGTTAAACATCAAATATAAAAATAAAAAGAAAAGAAAAAAAAACTGAAATTTTAACAATGTTTTGCGAGCGCCGCCACTGTCCGGCAGGTAAAAGAGTCAGGGGCTGTTACGTCGCTTTGACACAGGCCATTCTGTACTGCAATGTGTGGTGGCAGTGATGCTGCAAGAGCGGGGCGACATGCCTCTCGTCTGTGTGTGCACTGTATGTTGGTTGGTTGATGATTTGGTACGGGGGCACTAAACTGCGTAGGTCATCACGATAGGAAAGGAGGGGAAGGGAAGGGAAATGCAGTCCAGGGAGGAAAAAGGAAGACAGACTGCATTAGCTCGGAGACCCGTGCTCGCCACGCACGTACTCACGAAAGAACCGTGAGCCCCGGGGGGGGGGGGGGTCGAGCTGGGTGGCGCAGTGGTAACGCACTGGACTCGAATTCGATAGGACGGTGGTTCAAATCCATCCCCGACCACCCAGATTTAGGTTTTGCGTGGTTTTCCTAAATCACTCCAGGCAAATGCCGGAATGGTTCCTTCGGAAGGGCACGGCCGCTTCCCTTCTACAATGACCACGCTGTCCTTCCTTCATTCAGTTAGTTTTCTTGCCTTCCGTACTTAACTCTGACCTCATTAACGCGCATCGCAGACCTAGACTTCTGTCTTCACACACTCGATCACGTCTTTAATTTTCGAACTCTGTCTTACTAGAAAATTTTCTTGTGCCAGCCTTCTACTACTTGGCACCGTCGATGGCGCCGTCTGTAGCAACTCCAAGAAATGGTAAGAACTTCGTCATTTCGCCTACAACATAATCGAAAAACAGACAACTTGGCGATATCCGGTGAATCTGAATGAATCTCGAGCCAGCCATCGTAGACAACTTGATGTCGAAGAAATGCCAAATTAGCACACGTAAGTATTTGCAGCCTCACTTCTTCATTGTCTCTGTATTAAGAAGTCAGTCCCAATTCTTGTACTTTCCTCCAGAGAGCTTTCTTCATGTGGAAGTAGCACCCATGCACGTCAACCGATAGGAGCACATCTCTTCAGCACGGAAATCGCAGCTGATTCGAAAGCAACAGAAACACTTTGCGCCCCATACTGACACTTTGGCTATAACATTGCGAAAAAGATCGACATATGTTTCTTTTCTTTTTGGTAAGCACGCGAAGATCACTAGTTACATATTTGTTACATATTTCGAAATTCCGAACTACGTGAATAGTGTATACCTGATAAAGGTGTTTACTACAGTATTTGAATGTTACATCCATAAGTCTTATTTACTCCTTACAGCCTCTCTTCCTGCTTTTCAACTGTAATTTATTATTCTGTCCCCATAAAACTGGTACCATCATTCATAGATAGTAACGTTGCCGAAAGATCAATTTCTTTTCTTTGTTTTGTCCCGGTATAATGTCCTCGTTGCCTGCTGTTGTGGCACTTCAGTCACAAAATCATATACTCGATTGTGCAGGTCACCTAACTCTTCGGTGTATATTTTTGGAATCGAAGTCTTTTCCTCTAGTGATCTCTTCTTCGCCTGAATGAGTCTTCTGTACATCTAGGTGAGCACATTTCGGTGCTCCACACTGATGTTCGTTTGCACGAAGCACATAGTATTTGGTCTTGAGGACTCTTGGACAGTACGTAGCTCAAAGTTTTGAACGGCACCAAATCACTGTTGCATCTGCTTTTAATCTCTTTCTGATATACGGGTAAACTTCATGGTTGCCATATGGCTTACCGGTTGGTAATATCAAACTCATAACCACACAAACAGACAAGGTGCGCGAACTGAACACTAAGATGTTCAGATTCGTATTCTGCCGCTGAGTTGGACAAGGACTTCGGGACTGCAGGCAGAGCGAGTCGAGATAGCGTTTCAGGTGAGCGAGGACTCTCGGGATGAGGGTGGCATCCGACTACGGCGGTCCCCCATCGAAGATACGGGCTGCTGGTAGGCCGTGACGGAGTGGTTTCCAGTTAGACTGGATGCAAATGTCACAGATTTCTGATTGGGTGCAAATGTCGCTGGGTGCGATTGTCACATATTCGTTTAGCGCAACTGTCTAGTAAGCAGGAGCCCCCGGTTTCGAATCCCAGCCTCGGCACATTTTTTGTTATGTCTGTGTTGTATGATTACAACATGTAACAGCGGGAGAGACAAATTAAGTTAAAATCTGTACTGGAGACAAGTGTATTTAAGTCATTAGAATGTACTTATTCCAAAGTCACAAATATAGGGAAAGTCCTAGACTTTATCGTGGTTGTCGTACGTCATTTGCTTGGAGGGTCGGTTAGCTGTATCCGCTAAGCTGACATACCAAGGGCAGATATACTTACAGCCACACTTTATCTCTGACTTTAAATTGTAATACTATACCTACGTGTCATGCCCGGTCTTTATTTCAGAGCAGGCTTGCCGAGAACGCATACACATACCCCCCTCATATTACATCCGTGTGTATAGCGGTATATACTATATAGGGGTACTTCAACTAATGTCTGTCTCCCGCTGCGACGTCGGGATGTAACTTTATAATACGTGTATGATTTCAGCATGTTTATTATATTTGCTACTCTTTCGACCATATGTGCTGACAAACATAATAGCCACGTTAAAAAAAATGTTACTGCGGTTATCAGTCCCTGGGCTTACAAACCATTTAATCAAATTGAAGGGCAACATAAACACCCATGTCTAAAGGGGGATTCCAATCTCTGGCGGGAAGCAACCATGCGCTCCGCAGCAAGGCGCCTCAGAACTCTCGGCCATTCCACCACGGCCAACCGCGTTTTCTGTGGGAGGATTTTTAGCGCTTCTACAGCCGTATGTAGACGTGTAAAAATACGTGTCTCACGTTTCACCTCGACTAGAAAATATTGTAATTGTATCGGAATCGGCGAGCGGCACTTCGGCAGTGTTAGGCTGCATGTATGGTTACGGAAGTGTCCCAGCTGAGCTGCATCCGGCGCGCTGCCTGTCGCTCGTGACAAGTGGCGACGTTTGAATCTTGTCGCTGTCGCACGCGCGACAAAGTGTCGAGTTCGTTAAGAATCGTCTGCTTGTCGAGGTTATAAAGGAAGTCGCAATAATTCTGAGAGCTAATTAATCCCTGAAGTTTATGAAACTGCAACTGTTTCTGAAATAACAGATTATATAATTGCAGTTGAACATAAGGTAAAGCAGTCAACAATCCGAACATTGGTTTGAACACCACAGTGCTTTACTAGGCATGGTCCTGTTTGGAGGTGGTATGCCGTTGCCTTCCTCCGACCTTCGAACTGACTTACCCAGCCAGTTGTAGGGGAACCTACAGTTTAACGTGGGTTCCGTACCACGGTGCTACTTGGTATTTTTCACATGAGCAATACTGCCGGAGGTGAAAGAAGTGGAAAGTGACAGATAAAAATGCCAAGACCTGGCGACGATGGAACCCGCGACCTGTGGTCTTGTACCAACATATAATTAAGAATTGTGATTGGGATATAAAGTGTCCAAAAATAACTACGTCGTAAATTTACGACTGAAGTTAAATTTTTAAATTGTTTCTAATATGACAGTCTTTTGTTTTTACTCTGACTGGTAGTTTAATTTATACAATGATGAACATGTTTTGATCAATTACATTTGTGTGCTTTTTAAGTATTTGCAGTAACGACGAACTTACTCCAGAGAGAGGGATAAAACTAGGATGTCACACGAGATGTGTGTAAAATTAAGTTTCTGAATAAAATATCTTGATATAATGTTTTTGTAGGAATTTAATGTGTTTGGTAGGCCTTCAGTGGGATACGTGTGTTTACAGTAAAGATGAATATATTGTTACTAACTTCGTAAAAAATTACAACTTGGCATCCCACATCACTACACCTATGCATCGCCCACTGCTAGCAATTCGGTCCAGAAATAAATGATTTATTGTCGTCTTGCAATAAGATTCATTTCGTACTTATTAAGTGGTTGATGGTTTGCAGTTACAAAAGAAAAAAAAAAAAAAAAAAAAAAAAAAAAAAAAAAGAAAAGTACTGACGTGTTTTACGTCCCACTTTAGATTTGTAGTTTTATAAGTTTTTGCAAACATTTTGGACCAAAATAATAATCTAAATAATAAAAAATCAATTAATGAGAGTTTCGAAACCCTTTTAAGAAAAAAAATTATGTAGTGGCGGGTTCCGAACCACTGACCTTCAGCGTCACAGTCCAACGTATTGCCCACTACGCTACAGCTAACAACTGGAAGTTACGTTTTTTAATCTCATACTATTCATGGCCGTAGTTAACTGATGCTAATATGGCATTCATAGATACTAGATTGTCATTTATCGTACGAAGAGCGACGTGTTTTTGTTAATTCTTCAGTGCGCCATTGCTTTGAAATGACAACGTGTAAGTTACTATAATAAAATCATCAAATACGCAACGCAAGAGTGAGTTCTGGGCGAGGAATGTCACGTGACATCTGCGAACGGCTGGTTTTCGTTAATTCAATGGTGGGTGTCATATCTCCGTTATTTTTACAAATATGTCTCAAACGATACCAGATAAGAAAAAAACGTGAGGGAGCTAATTTGTAGAGAATTTTCTCATCTACAAATTCGATTATTCAATTTTCGTGTCAGATGAAAAAGCCGTTATTTTCATTTAAATTTCGAGGTGTCAAAAGACGATCGCAAAGGCCCACTTTTAGTGTTACTACCGTAATCTGAAGTGGGCCAAAACTCGAAAGTATCTGTACGCCTCGTTGTATGTGGCAGGTGATCTTCACTGTCTATTTTCGTATTTGAAGTTATGATTTAAAAAGTCACGAACATGCTTCACTTTGTAAATTTAAAGGACAGCATTATTTTTTCGTCTTATTTCCTAAAGTAAATATAACTTTATTGCCTTACTCTGGAGCTATCGTTATTCTACGGTTTACAGGTGGCAAATTTTAGAAACAGCTGATCTGTTCTAGCTGCCGTGTTGTAGTGAGAAGTTGTCGCTCACATAGGACAAACGCCATGTCGCTGCTTGTAGCTGCAGTGTCCCGTACGTGTACGTAGGACGTAGGCTAAGTTGTGGTTGCGCTGTCCGGCGCGGCGCCACCCCGGTGTGAGTGCTGGTCCGGTGTTGGGCGCTGTCACAGAGTAACATATATATTAGTCTGTGGCGCTGTCCTTGCCCCGCTGCGGCGGCGTGGTCCTGGCGCCTCTGCCTCTGGGGTGCTTGCGACACCGGCCAAGGTAAAGGTCCCGTGGTTGGCCACCCGCCCGCTCACTCCACACACTTTTTCAAGTTGACTCCCTACCACGCAGTCACCATAACCCAGACCGCGTCTTTCTCCACTTGGATATTCTCCTGCTACTTACAACTGCATATACACTGATCAAAACAATTAGGGGATCAGTTGTGACATATCATTAGACTTGCGGATAATAGTTCGCGATCGGGAGCGCTCATTTTAGTTCGCGGCTCTGCCGCGAACTAGTTCGTTCTTTTAGTTCGTCCGCTCCCAGTGACGGCTGAGCGGCGTGTTCTGGGCATGCAGGTGGAGGGAGACGTTTCCCCACCTAGCTGCTTCATGCGCTTGCTCCTTGAGCCACTAACGATATCACGCAAACCAAAAGAAACAGTTTGTGGATAATTTATCGCGTTTAAGTTTAGAGTTATCTCTTATATCTTGGCATTATGGAATTTATTAGTCAGATATTGCAGAGTGCGGAACAAAACAAATTTTGTAGCACTGAACTATGTAACCTAGCAGGCAGACGCTAACCTCGAAATGGCTCTCATCAGCAGAAGGCAAACGTGATTTTTAATTCTGTTGGCGACCTATCGCGCATATTTTAGTTCGCAGCTCGGCCGGGAAGTAGGTCGCTCTTTTTAGTTCGTTCGCTCGTTTTGGCTTTTGCTACCGCTACTAAAACTACAGCTGAGCTGCATCTCAGCTCGAAATGACGGCAACTGGCAGAAGGGAATAACGCGATTCTGCGCGCTCTCACATCCTCTCGCTGTTACCCGTCAGTCTTCGGAAAAGGAGCGGACGAACTACGAGTCGAGGGACCTGCGAACTAGATCGCATAGTTCGCCTGTGGTAACGCTTTTCCGAACTAGTTCGTTCGCGAACTGCACAAGGCTACGTATCATACACAACGTAATTTATTCAGATATTGGTTATAATTGTAATTTGTGTGTGATACAGTACTCGACTCTCTACTTGAGGTTTACATGGCATTTAGTTAGAGCGACGCACCATGGGGCTACCATAATAGTGAAAAAGTCATCGTCGTTATCCTGTAATATGGTGTATGATCACCTCAGGCGGCCAACACATCTGCATGGCATGAACAGCATGAGGCTATCAATCAGCTCTTGAGGGATATTTGGCGACTGTTCCAAAAATGTTCAAATGTTTTTAAATCTAAGGGACTTACCTGCTCCGTTCATCATACCCAGGCTTACAAACTACTTAAACTAACTTATGCTAAAGACCACACACACACACACACACACACACTCACTCACTCACTCTCTCTCTCTCTCTCTCTCTCTCTCTCTCTCTCGGACGTCCGACGGCGAGCAACCGCGCGCTCCGCAGCAAGGCGTCTTAGAGAGCTCGGCCACTCCACCGCGGCGGCCATTCTTTCGTGAGTGCAATATCCAGCTCTGTATATCCCGTTGCGGGATATACTGGTCTGGTTGCAGTGCGTCTGCCTAGTTCATCCCAGACATGCTCAATAATCTTGTGCAATTCGCGAACGGAACTGGTGTAGTTCGGAAGAGCGCTCCCACAGGCGAACTACGCGAACTAGTTCGCAGATCCCTCGCCTCTTAGTTCGTCCGCTCCTTTTCCGAAGACTGACGGGGAACAGCGAGAGGACGCGAGAGCGCGCAGAATCGCGTGATTCCCTTCTGCCAGTTACCTTCATTTCGAGCTGAGATGCAGCTCACCTGTAGTTTCATAGTTCACTGCCACAGGAAATCTATTTTAAAAATAAAGTACTACGAGTAATCTGTATGCAAAGTAGTTGAATACCTTTGTATTACCCATTCGTGTAAATAACTGGTTTATTTGCCTAAGTATTTGATGTCAAATTGCCCAAAAAATACGTGTAATAGCACACGCTTTGGCAACACTGATACATTATATAAAAAAGCTGTCATAAAAAAAGCTCTTTTAGTAGCGGTGGCAAAAGCCAAAAAGACCGAACGAACTAGAAGCAGCGGGCGAACTAGGAGTGGGCTAACTAGGAGCAGCGGACGAACATGCCAAACGTATCTCGCTTCATAGTTCGTTGGATTCTTTTCCGGAAACCGACGGGCAATAGCGAGAGGGCGCGTAGCAGAATTAAAAATCACATCTTTGCCTTCTGCTGATAAGTCATATCGATGTGAGCGTCAGCCTGCTAGATTACATAGTTCAGTGCTACAAAATTTCTGTTTTGATGTGTTCTGCACTCTGCAATATCTGACTAATAAATTCCATAATGCCAGGATATAGAGATAACTCTAAACTTAAACGCGAGAAATTGTCCACAAACTGTTTCTTTTGGTTTGCGTGATATCGTTAGCGGCTCAAGCAGCAAGCGCATGAAGCAGCTAGGTGGGGGAACTTCTCCCTCCACCTGCATGCGCACACCACGCCGCTCAGCCGCCACTGGGAGCGGACAAACTAAAAGAACGAACTAGTTCGCGGCCGTGCCGCGAACTAAAGTGAGCGCTCCCGATCGTCAACTATTATGCGCAAGTCTAATGTTCAATCGGGTTTACTCCGGTTAACTAGCTGGCCACTCCATTCGTTCAGTTCCCTCACCTTCAAACATGTTGTCCCCAGTGCAGTTCTATGAGGACGAACGTTATCGTTCTGCAGAACAAACCTATATCTCCTATGGCACCAACGTGTGGCACAACAAAAGGTCGAAAGACCTCGTCTCCATACCTCTGAGGAGTTAAAGCGCCATTCTGAACGACACAGAGGTCCGTACGCCCGCCAATACTGACTCCTGAGCACACCATTTGCCCACGACAATGATATGGTGATGTTTCCTGCACATAAGCAAGTTGTTCCGATTTGCACATTCTTTCCAAATTGTCCGGTTGAATACGAAATCTTGACTCATCTGTGAACAGTCATTCAAAAATCGAAGTAGAAATGACCAGTTTGAAAAGGCCGGTATATCCGCTTTGCCATTATTCCATTATAGCATTGTCACACCTAACAGTTTGTGCGCCTTGATTCTAAAGAGGGCCGGCCGCGGTGGCCGAGGGGACTGAGGCGCTCCAGTCACGGTCTGCACGGCCACTACGGTCGGGGGTTCGAATCCCTCCTCGGGCATGGATATTTGTGCCGTCCTTAGTTGTAAGTAGTTCATAAGTAGTTTGTAAGTTTAGGGACTGATGACCCCGTAGTTAAGTCCCATAGACTCTACAAACATTTGAACATTTTTTCTAAAGAGGACCATTCTGGTGCTAGTACCTTTTATACGTACAAGCAACGTTTTGACATTTCCAGCTGTCACGTCTAGTTTTAGACCATGTAAATTCCTTGTGCTACTACTAGTACGCGTCGTTCTACGGCTTGCTGAACTGTACTATTGTGAAATGTAAGACCAGCTTTTACATATTAGGCAACACGTCGTATAAATGTGTAACTAATAAATGCTGTATTGCTATTTGTTGCTATTTGTCTTTGACGGGAAATGGTTAAAAAATATTAGCAGTCCGTTTTGATGCCCATGCGAACATTTGAACAGACTATTGCTGAGATCCGCTGCAATAGCTTGTGTATAGATATTGAAAAGTCTAACGAGGTCCCGTCACTTAATCAGAGTGAGGCGCAGTATCTCGGCATATATCTGGTGCACGACTTTATGCAGAAGAAAGACAATTCTGTTTCCTTAGATATCCGGGCTTGCTATTATAGCAGATTGCAGGCATTCGTAACGCAATTGAACTCAACCTAGTAGAAGAACACTTTTCAAAAGTTGGAGGCAGAAACGCGTGAAACTGTCTGATGCTATAATCACACGCCTGCACCTAGCCGTGTCAGTCATATTGATTTGTCTTGAGTGCTTTTATTAAACACCTCGTACGATTACCGATATCACTCCAGAGCAAGACAACTTCCTGAATGTGTTACACAAATGGAGTCACCGTGGCAGAGACAAACTTATTCACGCCTAACAACGAAATCGGTGGAAGTAATCCTTGCCAACAACTCGCCCAGTACAGTCTTTGGGTAACTATCACTCTCCAACTATATCTATTCTAGTCGTAACGTCTGTGCCTGTGAGTAAAATTGTGGTTCCGTGCGAGCAGTACACAATTCCAGATGAGTATTGTTGGGATACGTTAACACGGCCGTATTCTCTTTATCGCTGAAATACACATTCAGAGGACACTCAATTGGAGGAAATATCGTTTGCTTTCTCATAACCACTAAGGATTTTAGTTTGCTGTTAGAGAGCAGTTAATTAGTTTAGGCCTGCTAACACTTCTCCCTCCGTTCCTTGTACTACCCAGCTTTCTACCGCACGTGAGAATAATGTCGGTGTTTCCCGTGGTAGTTGGGTAGAGGCGGGGCGGGCACCGACCTCTGGCTATACCGGGTGCGGCATTGGACTCAGTCCCAAGGCTGTTCTCACCTGTTACAATCAACGCAGATTAGCTCTACTACTACACTCTACCAAAACTTTGTTTTCGAATACTTAGCGTTTTTTTTGTATTTTCAGCATTATTTGTTATGTTCAATTTTACTTTAGTTTCTTTACAGATGTGTATTTACATGTATAAATTAATTTTGTAGGTTTATATTGCCCGTTGTCAACTTTACTTTGATGATATAATCCAATGCTGGCTGTTTCACCTACTGTAACAATTTCGTGGATTTATAATTTTATTTATTTTTACAACAGTCATGCCTCAGTCGATATAGCTATTTATGCTGTATCACCGCAGTTAAGCACACTCTGGCTTGGCTAGCACTTGGATGGGTCACCGTCCAGGCCTGCCGACCGCTGCTGACAAGCAGAGTGCACTAAGTCCTTGTAAGGCCAATTGAGGAAGTACTTGATTGAGAGGTAGCGACGAACAGGAGTGTAGGGAGCTGACTACGTCCCCTCCTGCCGCATCCGTTGAGACCTTTGGGCGGAGAGAGATGCTGCAGCCGGTCCACACCTGTTAGTTCTTTCGAGGCCTGTAGGACGAAATTTGGTTGTAGTTTTTTCATTAGTGATTGTACTGAGCTCAGTTTGAACTTGTTGCCTGACACAGTTAAATCAGCAAAATGTGTATGCTTCTTCAGTGCAGTAATATATGTAACCAACTTAATGTGTGTAGTATGTATGAGCCATAAATTGAAGATGTATTTATTAATTTTCTCTTTATTTGTACACAGAACTCATTTTGTATTTTTTTATCTTGTATTCAGCTTGAGGTTCAGCACTGATGGTCACACTAATTGAAATCGATGTGGTGTTAATAAAGCAAAGATAACGACCAATGCTACTCATTCCATGCGTTATAGTGATCATATTGTGGTCGAGTTGCACACCGATCAGTGAAACAGAATCGAATCTCAAGAAAGTTTCTCGCATGTCGAAAATTAAGTAACATCGACAGAAAATTCATTTCTGTAAACTGACCATATTTAGTCCTAATAATTTTCTGCTGCAGAAAAAATTAAAGTCTAAACATAGTACAATTCTTCCTGAACACGTAGATGCCTGCCACATATTTGTAGACTGAATAATTTGCCTGACTGAGCAAACTTGAAAGAAATGTACGATTAAACAGCTGTTCTGTACCGGACGTGACACTGACAAGGGGAGTACATGCGTATAGGATTTTAGAATTTCTTTTCATTTATGGTACGTGAAGTTCAGAATTTAAATAACAATCACCCAACGCCATTCGATGCAACTCTCAAAAAAAATTTCAGAAAATTGATTTTGAAGTTTTGCAAAGTACCCGTAAGTACCAATAATTAAAACAGTTGCAGCAACTATCGGTGTCAGTGATCGGTGTAGCTCAGATAGTACCGTTCTGGCCTGATAACCATAGAGTCGGAGGTTCGATTCCCACTGTGACTTTTTCATTTTCTAAATCAGCTGTGCAAAAACGTTTGTTGTCAGTTTTTGTATATGTGTATGTAGACGAGCTGAAAACCTTGTCGGGTAAAACGATGGTTCAGTAGGTTATTTGCTTGGAAAGCCATTAGAAGCTTTCTAAAAACAATGTCGTAGACCTCCAGAAACTGAACAATTAAAGACTACCGTCGTCAGTTAATAGTGAAGCCAATAATGTAAAAAATGTTACTTATATTTTTTTATTGAAACCATCATTATTAAAACCTGTAAGTTATAGAAAATTACGAATAAATAAAAATACATGCACTATTCGTAAAAATTACCATTAGACAGTAAAATTGTACAAGTATTCGAACACAACAAAATAAATAAATAAATACATTTGTCACAATAGGATTGCAACCACCAACCTAGGGTAGTAAGGCTAGAACGCTACCAACTTTTTTTTCTTTTCTTTTTTCACAAAATTTTATTTCTTATACTTTCTACTGTATGTAGTGAACATCAATGTCATTATGTCATCTTAGGGCACATATACACATATAATTGACACAGATACTCTTAATGATATACTCACATATACACAATCACAAAAACAACCTGTTGATTTACTCACATTTCGCAGTTCAATTTTTAAATAAGTTAACCTTAACTCTGTCTTAGCATTTAGACTTTTCATAACGCTTTCAGTTTTTTGTAGCCATCGATAAAACCGATGTTAAATGAGTCCATGTATGTATAGTAACCTATCCCCATTCGTCCAAATATGATAATAATGTTTCCATATTTGAATTTTTGACCCACATACTTCGAAAGTTTGTTATATTCGTCCTGCATGTATAGTTTGAAGTCAATGGCGGTGTCCCGTCCTAGACTGTTACTCACGTATCTCACGTATTTTCCCAGTAACCAGTATATTGCGGTTTTTTCCCCCCTGGGAAGTATCTTGCAATTGGTCTACACAGTATAAACGGAGATATGTATTCAGGTGAAGTTCTTGTGAGGAACCTGAGCTACACCGACAGATGCTGCAACTCATTTAATGATTGGTACTTACGGGTTACTTCAGATTTTCTCGAGAATTTTTGAGAGTTGCGTGATCGTCGAATGGCTTTGGCTGATTGTTATTTCAGTTCTGAACTTCACGTACCATGAATATTAAAAAAAAATTTAAATCCGATACTCGTGTGGTCTCCTTGTGAGAACTTACTCAAGAAGGAGAGGAGGTAGCAAGAAAACACTTCCGGGTCAGAGCATATGCTTCGAAGTTTTTATTCATACGAAATTGTGAACTTACTGAGAGAACGCTTCTTAGTATGAGTATCTTCTCCGGACCACGTGCTCTTTCTTATTCATACACGCCATTTGCATGAGGACGGGGAGTGTGGAGTGGAGGGAGCCCCTCCCCTCTGCCGGCGCGCCATTTGCGTAACCCTTGGCCTGAGGTTTCGCAGAGCCGCGCGGTGCGGTCACTCTCGCTGACCCCGATCTGTCCGCCGCCGCCGCGTCATATGACACGCATCTGACGCTCTGACCGCCTCCTCCGCGACCGCCCTAAAGCCGCAACCGGATTCTTTGCACCTTTCTTGTGAAACAGTCATATAAGGCGACAGCAGCAGCGTAAAGCTGGATGGAACCACTGCACAATACGAAATTTCAATATGAGTGACGCATTGACTGGCTCATTATTACAAGAAACGTAATCGCAATAGCGAATAATATTAAGCACGAACTGTACAAGTTGTAGACATGTAGACATTTGTGCCGAATCGGTACTCGCTCGGACGCGGATTTCCCTTTTGTCGTAAGCCGTCGCTACTCGTGCACTCCTCCCGGACCGACCCAAATTCTGTATGTTACTCGCATCGCCAATGCTAATGACTACATTTCATGGTTAACGGGACCTGTCTGGCTTAAATTTTAAAATGTTACCACTAAATTGTACAGATGATGCTGATTAATAATCGCAATTGCGTATATACGAAGGTTGTTTGGTAAGTCTCGTAAATTTGTATGAAAGGGCGGAAAATTTTCGGAACCTGCACTGCCGCCCGCGGTGGCCGAGGGGACTGAGGCGCTCCATACACGGTCTACACGGCCACTACGGTCGGGGGTTCGAACCCCCCCCCCCCTCGGGCATGGATATTTGTGCCGTCCTTAGTATTAGTTACTTCATAAGTAGTTTGTAAGTTTAGGGACTGATGACTCCGTAGTTAAGTCCCATAAGCTATACAAACATTTGAACTTGCACTGCTGTTGGTAAGCCTGATATTTCCACGGATATTACAGCAAGTTTCGAACGGCAGCTGTTATTAGCTGATTGTTGGCTGCCAGCTGAAGTGATAACTGCGTGGTTAGTTCCTTGGGATGGAGAAAAACGAATTTCGTGCGGCCATTAAACATTTTAATTTGCAGGGTTGGACAGTTGCACAGATCAAATTCGAGTTGGATGAGATCTATGTGGGTTTTACATCAACATTGAAGTCCATATTTTACTTTTGGGTCGAGTGTAAACGTGGTGGGAGAAGTTGGAGCACGCTCCGGTCGGCCCGACGGAGTCACGACACAGGAAACCATCTAAAAGGAGCGTGATATGGTAATGGAAGATTAAAAGTTCGCGAGATAGCTACCATTGTACGCATCTCAACTGAACGAGTGAATTATATCCTCCATGAAAAACTGGCCATTAAGCAGCTCTGTGCGCGATGGGTACCACGCCTGCTCACTTTGGACGAAAAACGGAAACGAAAGGACGTTTATGTCCAGAATCTCACACTGTTCAGGCGCAATCCATCGGACTTTTTGCACAGATTCATAACTGTGGATGAAACTTGGATCTACCATTACACATCAGAGACCAAACAACAGTCCAAACAATGAACGAAGAGTGGGGAGAGTGCGGCAAAGGAGGTGAAGGTTGTTTTTGTCAGTTGGAAAGGTGATGGCCACTGTCTTTTGGGATTCCCAGGGTATAATCCTCATAGATTGTTTGGAAAAGGCCCGGTCCATAACTGGATCTTATTTTGTTTCTCTGCTGGATCGTTTGAAACACGAACTAATTGAAAAACGTCCAAGATTGGCACGGAAGAAAGTGTTGCTTCATCAGGACAATGCTCCAGCCCACACAGCAGCTACTGCAATGGCAAAAATGCATACTTAGGATTTTATTTGGTTCCTCACCCTCGCTATTCAACAGACTTGAAAAATGTTCAAAAGTTTATACAGCTTATGGGACTTAACTACGGGTTCATCAGTCCCTAAACTTACAATCTACTTATGAACTAGCTAATACTAAGAACGGCACAAATATCCATGCCCGAAGGCGGATTCGAACCCGCGACCGTAGTGGCCGTGCAGAATCTGACTGACGGGCGCAGAACGCTCGGCCACCGCGGCCGGCGAACAGACTTGGCTCAGAGTGACTTCTTCTTATTCTCTAACTGGAAAATTTGGCTTGGTAGGAAGAAATTTTCATTAGACGATGTGGTGTCTGCCGCTGTGACACACTATTTTGCAGAGTTTGACAAAGCCTACTTTGCCAATGGGTTGAAGAAATTGGAAACTCGCTGGACCAAGTGTTAGCCTTACAACGAGACTATGTTGGCAATTAAATGAGTTTTCGCCTTTAAAACAATTTTTTATTCTATTTTTACCAGACTTATCAAACTGCCCTCGTTTTTCTTGAATTTCATTTGACGGCTGTAGTGGCCGTAGCGTCCGTTCCATCAGACATGCATGCATCAAATTTTATTTCAGATTAGGCAAAACGGCGACGGAGACCCGTGGGATGTTAGTGCAAGTGTATGGTGTTGAAACTCGTTAACTCAGTGCTTCGAACGATTCCACAAGAAGTGTTTGCTGACATGTTTCCAACTGCTGTTCAACCGATGTCAAAAGTGTACTGTAGCCAATGACGATTACTTTGAAGGCCAGTAAAGCTATTTTGTTTGTGATTCTTGTTTCCTTTATTTCCTGAAACGTACCTTGTAGAACGTAACTTAAAGAACTCTCTTGACATAGTTCCTCAAATTAAAAAAGTGCCATACAATCTGCAGATAACTACTGACGGCAATGACGGGGGAAGTCGCCAGAGCCGGCCGCGGTGGCCGAGGGGACTGAGGCGCTCCAGTCACGGTCTGCACGGCCACTACGGTCGGCGGTTCGAATCCCCCCCCCCCCTGGGCATGGATATTTGTGCCGTCCTAGTTCGTAAGTAGTTCATAAGTAGTTTGTAAGTTTAGGGACTGATGACCCCGTAGTTAAGTCCCATAAGCTTTACAAACATTTGAACATTTTTGAAGTCGCCAGAATCTCATGTTTACATAGATAGTGACGATGTAGAAATGCGTGGAAGCGGCTATTATTATTATTATTACGGATTATATCATCATTATTATTATTATTGATACCGATACATTGTTGTTGCTTGGGGGGAAATTATTAACTTATAAAGGGCCGAGTTTGGAGTGGGGACCCATGATGTGGATTGCCTAGGGGCCAACACAGGGCTTAATCCGGCACTGATTGCAATACGTGAGGCCGAAAAGGCGGCTGCTGGTGAAGTTTCTAGAGAGGAGTGAGAAGCTTGTTATAAGGACGCCGCCTGTGGAGAAGTGGGACTATATTCAAAGCCTATCCATTTCTTGGCGGTTGAAAAAAGACGTATTGGAGAGGCGGAGAGCAGAGACCCACTTCCGGAGCGGAGAAAAAGCGGCGTCGCGTCGCGTCGGTATCTTTAGTCGCGTGGCGTCGCGTCCGCAGTACAGGGTTGGCGGAAGTGCTGCGAGCCGCAGAGCGCGACCAGCCCCGCCCGTGCTCGTTCTGGCTGACGTCTCCATTCTGAACCAAAGCGACCGACCGAGTCCAACCACTCTGTGACGGCCTACTGTCAAAACAGTCCCTTAAGCTTTACAGACATTTGAACTTTCTTTTTCCATTCCGAAAAATATACATTAAAAACAGCGTAAAAATATTTACAAGGAAGCTGTAGCAACTGAAGGAACATTAAATTCGCTGCCTGTGAGGTAACGAACATAGTTTTGCTACAGTTTGTGTTGGGGGGGGGGGGTTCAGAGGGGTTGCCAGAATATTTTTAATTGGAAGGGGGTCACTGCGATATGCGAACGCGAGGCGTTAATGGGCTGCTAGATCCATCTCCAGATGCATTTCCTTATGTTCACATAAATATCTAATTACATCCTGCACTGGCACGAGCAACAATTTTCGAAGTCTTCGTTAGCCGTCATTCACACTCAACTGAAAACATAACCATTAATCTGTAAACAGTGAATAAGTCGCATGTAAACAATCAATAGAGAGCACTGCATTTGCCTTGCTCTGCTCTGACTACGGTATGTGCCATATTTAATTTGTGTCCTGATTGTGTTACACAATTTACAAATGTTCAAATGTTTGTATACCTTATGGGACTTAACTACGGGGTCATCAGTCCCTAAACTTACAAACTACTTATGAAGTAGCTAATACTAAGGACGGCACAAATATCCATGCCCCAGAGGAATTAGAATCCCCGACCGTACACAATTTACAGATGAGATCTCAAGGTACCCTCCGCCACACACCGTCGGGTGGCTTGCGGAGTATGGTTGTAGATGTGGATGTAGAAATGCTTTTGTTATTGAGTGAGGATGTGATCTGATGACGGTTTCGTTTTAGCTGACAATTTTAAAGGACGTATTTTTAGTGACTTTTTAACGATACCCGTGTTCTGAAACTAATTTTCGTTTTCTTCTGTTCCAGGTGAGTACCCAGAGTTCAGTGCCTCTGTACCAAACAGGTCCTACTTGGTGAGTTGTATTCAGTCTGTCTTCTCTTTCCACGGCGATTTCCAAATTCCTGCATCTCAAAACAGTACAGAAAACTGTACCATGGTTTTGAGTACACTAGAGCTTTGCATTTAAATGTGAAATTTAAAAGCAAATTTCTTACGAGATACGTAACTTTCTATTTATATTCACATTTACTTTCGGCTCTGAGGATATCCCATTTTGTGAACAGAAAAATGGTAATGTTGGTTAATCTACACCTGCAATAAGTAGTCTGTAGATTGGAGGAACAGCCAGTAAGCTGCCAGGGCGAATGGTAATAGTTCTGTGTTCTGGGTAACATTGTGCATACTTGCCTACTTTCACGGTTTATCTGTCATATTTACCGAAACTGCAGCATTTCACGGTTTTACGACGGAGACTGTTGTTTTACGATTTCGAGGGCAAAAATTTGAAACGTTACCATATGATATTCACCCTACTTCCGTACAATCGATTGTTTACCTGGGTCGAAGGCAAGTGTACGTTAGAGTATAACAATTTCTATGATAACGATCGATGATTTTAAGAGTGTGATGTTTGTGTCGTCATTGGAGTTGAATTTAATGTCGGGATAACAGTTCTTCCATATGAATCTCAGGTTTCGATAGGCTCTGCACCGCAAACTCAAAGAAGTGATACTGAGTTAGTTGTTAGAACATAGTGATCGATCTCCAGGCCGGCCGCAGTGGCCGAGCGGTCTGCGGCGCGGCCGCTACGGTCGGGGGTTCGAATCTCCCCCTCGAGCATGGATGTTTGTGCTATCTTTAGTATAAGGTAGTTCATAAGTAGTTTGTAAGTTTAGGGACTGATGACCCCGTAGTTAAGTCCCATAGGCTCTACAAACATTTGAACATTTTTTAACTTTTTGTCGCACCTGATTTTTACTGATACCTGTCGGCCTTTTCAAAAGCTGGCAAGTATGATTGTGATAAGACTCATGTTCGTAAATTAATCTTTTACTCATATATGGGCTGGAGAAAAACTAACGACAACTATTGTTTTTCTCGGAGATGACATATTGACAGAGAGCTTACCGTTGCACACTTTCAATATAATCACCCCCGTTTTTTGTGACCTTTTCCCGAATGCGTGGAAACCGTCGTATACCATCTGCGCGTCTTTTTTTGATGACGTCGCGCATTGCCCGCCCTATAGCGTAGTTGAGTGTTTTTCAACCTATGGGTCGAGGTGCGTTGGGGGTCGCAAGGCTTGCTCGGGGTGTTCGTGGTCGCAGGAGGATGCAGTAGCGACGTGTTGGATAGCAAGTCTACGTTTCTTGGCGTGCAACTACTGTGGTAGAGGGGCACACGGAAGTGACAGGATTTCATAAAAGTCGCTTAATTAACAAGTCATCTTTAGCTGGAAACTTGCCTTTGTTGTGACACGTCACGGGTGGCCTCAATGAGACACCGATACAGTGACAGATACAAGGTGTACCTATGCAACTTTTGATTTCTGATGATAGGGCGACCTAAACGCATAAGAGCCGCGGTGGAGTAGCCGAGCGGTCTAAAGCGCTTCGCTGCGGAGCGCGCGGTTGCATCGCCGTGGAGGTTCGAGTCCTCCCTGGGGCATGGGTGTGTGTGTTGTCCTTAGGCTAGTTTACCTAGGTTTAAGTAGTTTGTAAGCTACGGACTGATGACCACGCAGTTTGGTCCGATAGATTTACAGACATTTGAACAAACGCATAAGAATGAAGCCAGTTGTCCACCTCATGATGAATTGTTAATTAAGCGACTTAACAGCTGTTGTGCAGTACTGCTACAGTTATTTACAATGGTCGCAATCTTCTTAAGTATGACTTCATCACAGGTCCAAATATTGTTATGTCAGAAAAACAAATATTATTTTTAGTGAATACATAACAATACCTTTTTACTACTGGGTCGTAGTAGTTTGCTGCTGGTAAAGAGTTTTCAGTGCAGTATTACTTTTAATGATCTAATATCAATAATTTGCTGCTAGTTCAGGGTTTGAGTATCGTTTCGAAGAAATCCAATGTTTATGAGCACTCTTGAAATATTAAAAAGTCATACTTCAGCTATGATGGTTTTATACTCGCACAGTAGAACAAGTCGCCTTAAATTATGCATTGTGTTTTATTATTCTAGACAGCAGAACCATACTAAAATACGTGTAGTCATAAAGTATTTTTGCTTTGTTTTTTTTTCTGTTTTTATACGTTTCCGCCACTGCAGCTTTCACCATATCTGAATGTGTGCGCAGATCTTAGATTCATCTAAGAACGAAATTAAATACTTTACCTTTGGAATCACTGACGTAGTATTATTACGGGTCTGGGGGGTCGCCGGGCAATTTTACTCGCAAAGGAGGTCACGCGTCCAAAAAGGTTGAAAACACTGTTTTAGTCAATTATACATAATTAAATTTATGCAAGAGAATGAAACTGCAGATAGGACAGTTTTCAGCTCTTCACGTAGATCACATTTTGGTTACAAATCAAATGTTCAAATGTTTGTAATTGTATCGGACCAAACTGCGTGGTCATCAGTCCGTAGCTTACAAACTACTTAAACCTAGGTAAACTAACCTAAGGACAACACACACAACCGTGCCCCAGGGAGGACTCGAACCTCCACGGCGAGCAACCGCGCGCTCCGCAGCGAGACGCTTTAGACCGCTCGGCTACTCCACCGCGGCGGTTACAAATCAAGGTGCTGCAGATTTTTGTAGTTGGACATCAATACGAAGACTTCGTGGAACCGAAGGACTTTTCTAGAAATTTGGTTATACTTAATTAGTGCTCTCTATTCTCATCGCAGCCCATAGCAATGCAAAATGTGAACGTTTTGTCAACCTTATGAAGAAAGATAGAACAGACTTCAAATCATCCATGTCCAATCAATTTACCGAGTCTTTGTACTGAAACTTCAGGGTGTCAGTATCATTTGGCATGGTCTTACTGTATATTTTTGAAGGAAAAGCTTTAATATAGTACTACATCTATATTTAATGCATATTTATAATTAACTTGTTCAAGTGATCAAGTATATTAAACGTAAGGTGGCCTCTTTTTAAGCTTGAATGTGGTGTCAACAAGCAATAATAATAATAATAATAATAATAATAACAATAAAGTTAGAACGTGCAGTGTCTTGAGAAGACAACACCTTGCCATCAGAATGTGAGCTGTTCTACGACTGAACCATTGTTTTGCATGTAAAATTGCAACATACAGTAGGCAGCAACCAAACAATTTGTCAAGGCACTGCAAGATTCGAATTTTTGGGTTGTTGCGTATTGTGTGTTGGAATGTTAGGACAAAACTATGATTCAGTCGTCTTTAATTTATGATATGAGGAAGTCGTAAAACAAGCCGAAACTAGTTATCAAATATAGAATTTTGCGATCTTAACCCTTGAAGGTTTTTATATAAAATTTTATTTCTGTAACATTCAATTAGATAACTGTTTTCCTCGCTGCCCTTGAAGAAAATAAACAGAGTTATTATGACTCCGAAAATTACCAGTAGGATTTATTATTTTCATTGTCATTATCCTGAAACGTAAAAAGAAATACGGTGGGGAAGAGGTTGCAAAAAAGATACCGTACATGAATACATTCGATGAAATCAGTATAGTCATATTTTTTATTATTGTATCTAAATTTGTCAAAAGTATAATGTGTAACCTATGGAGCACTGCACGAATCAGAATGATGCCAAACGTAGAATCATGAAAAACAATAATTATTGCGAAATAAAGTACATGTGCGTGATTTTTTTCTGTGTGTCTGCTGCAAAACAAACTTACTTTACACCCATAAACGCTTCTCTTGTCATCGAAAATAATAAATGATGCAGTGTGTTTGAGTTACAGGAAAGGAACTACCGTTAGCGAGATTAGCTGGAGAGAACTAAACTGAGCGCTTACTCGCTCGACTGCAGACTCATCGAATATTAGCAACGATCAGAAGTATTTTAGCACAGCAAAAAATTTAACGCTAGTTTTCTATAAGACGGTCGAGAGTTGCGTTGCCCTACACTCTCTATCAATATGTCAATGAAATTGGCATGGGAAATTGGTGTCGTCCTTTCTTCAGTATAGAGGTATATGAATTCCGAAGGACGTCGTTAACTATCCCATTCTTGTTCTGAATTTCATGCTGTAGCTGATAACTTTTGCCTCCTTACTACTACAAGACGCTGGAATTACATCCTAAGGCATTTATAAGTCTGATTTACTGTTTTCCACCATATATACCTTTGTTCTATTATTTTTGAATTGTATGTTTCCTACTAGAAAACATTGTCTGGTTGGACTCTCCCGAATCTGACACAATTTTTGAGGACAAAATGTTCGGATGTTGGTAAACCTATTGGACTAAACTACTATGGTCATCAGTTGCTATGGTCATGCAGGTTGTGTATATTTTTATGTGTATTTCAGTCGCTGATTTCGTGCTTTGTAAAAGCAACGAGCTCGATGTAATAGCCCAGCTTCGTGTATACTGATTTGATTTCGGGAACTTCTGTATTTTAATGAAGTCTGCAGTGAATCGTCCTGAAGTTATGAACACTGTCGAAAATCTGAAAGTGTTATTTCTTGGATAAGCAATTCTGCTGCATTAGGCTAAAGCACAAGTTCTACTAGACTTTCAGTCCATCTTCCAATCTGCATAGAACGCTGTTATCAATTAATGGACCCATTTTCAAGCTTGAAATATTTGTATACCAATGGGGGTAATTTGATGCAGCTGAGAAAATTTCATGGTATAGTCAATATCTTACAATAAATAACATTTGTTAAAGGTTGGAACTGTCTCAGACGACCAGAGAGTGAACGACTACAGAGCATTACGTGCACTGGTCTTCGTGGGAACTAAAGCTGCCAGATGTCATTGTTCATAAGATGCTAACAACGCAGCTGCATCTTTGCGCTTGCATTTTGCCTTAGAAATTTTACGCGAAGCAGCTTTGGTGTGCGAGGGACAATAGGGGGAAAATGTGGATCTGCTAAAATACCGTTGGAAACGCACAACGCAGCGATTGGTCATTCCAACACATGCGTCTGTGGGCACGCTATTGGTGTGCCGGAACCCGTCGAAACAAAACGCCATTTTCTCTACGTGTCTCGCCACTGATGACTTGATGTAAATTCACCAGACCATAAAGCAGAAAGTTATAATTTCCGCCTCAGAGCCTTTACTTCTGTAACGACATATGTGACTGATTTTCACCGGTAATGGTGTAAATCCAGTGTCTCGTCTACATATACACGTGGCTAAACAATGCACATGTATCAGACAGATGATTCATCGAACCGTTTTAGAACTATTTGTTTACCGTTCCACTCTCGAATAGCCCGTGTAAAAAACGAACAGCTAATATATATAGCTCAGATGTTTGTTATTTTATTGTGATAATCACTTCTGTCCTCGTAGATGGGAGGTCAACATTTATTGATGGAAGACGGCTGCTGCGTGAAATTTCGTGAATAGGTTACGCCGCAACGAAACACGCCATTGTTTTAATGATTATCACAACTGGAGTATCATTTTCGTGACACTTTTTCCCCAACATCGCGATAATAGAAACTGAACAGCTCCTTTTGACATTTTGTATGTCGTACTGCAATCCTGTCCAGTAAGGATCCCAACCGCGCAGCAGTACTCCAGCAGGGAGCGTACAATCGTAGTGTAGGCATTCTCTTTGGTGGGTTTGTTGCATCTTCTGTGGGTTCTACCAATCAAGTCGAGTCTTTGGTTCGCCTTCCCCGCAATATTACCTATGAGGAATTTTCAGTTACAATTTTCCGTAATTATAATTCCTAGGTATTTGGTTGAATTGACAGTCTTGAGATTGGTGCGATTTATCGTGTAAACGAAATTTGATGGTTTTGCCTTAGTACTCATATGGGTGGCGTCACACTTGTTTACGATCAGTTGGCACTAGTACCAAGAAGTTTGAAAATATTTTCGCTGTAATTTTTGTAGGGGCAGCGCTAGCCAGACAGAAACGCGCCTCTGCGTGTATTGTTGGTGCTGGGCCGCCGGAGTGGGCTTAATCTGTGTTAAACGGCCAGACGTAAAACTCTGCTGACCCCGCGTGGACGCGGCGTTTAACAAGTGACGTAACGCAGGACGCGTCCATCTGGCCCTAACTACTGCCGCCGCGGCCAAAGCCCTCGCTTCTGCTTCTTGACCCCTTGATATACAACATCTGGAACATACAAGATGTAAGCTTTTTCTACCACAGTAAAATATAGGGAGCGTAAGGTTATTTACAATAGGGAGTAAGACAGGGTTGTAGCCTTTCTCCTTTGTTATTCAATTTGTACATTGAGCAAGCTATAAAGGGAAGCAAGGAGAAATTTGGAGAAGGAATTAAAGTTCAGGGCGAAGAATTAAAAACATTGCGTTTTGCCGACGACATAGTAATTCTGTCAGATACAGCAAAGGACCTGGAAGAGCAGTTGAAAGGAATGAACAGTTTGCTGAAAGGTGCATATAAGATGAACATTAAAAATAGCAAAACTAGGGTAATGGAGTGCAGTCTAAGAAAATCAGGTGATGCTGAAAGAATTAGATTTGGTAACGGAACAATAAAGGAAGTAGATGAGTTTTGTTACTTGGGCATTAAAATAACAAATGATGGTCTCAGTATAGAGGATATAAAATGCAGAATGGCAATGGGTAGAAAAGCGATCTTGAAAAAGAGAAATTTGTTAACGTCGAATATTGATTTAAACCTAAGGAAGTCCTTTCTAACGTAATTTGTATGGAGTGTTCCCTTATATGGGAATGAAACAAGGACGACAAGTGCAGACAAGAAGAGGATAGAGTCTTTTGAAATGTGGTGCTACAGAAGAATGCCTAAGATTAGGTAGGTGGATCGCGTAATTGATGAGGAGGTACTGAACAGAATTGGGTAGAAAAGGAATTGGTAGGACACATTCTTAGACATCAAGGAATTGTGAATTTAGCGGTGGAGGGAAGTGTGTGGGGTAAAAACCGCAGAGGAAGACCAAGAGATGGATACACTAAGCAGATTCAGACAGATGTAGGCTGCCGTTCTTATGTGGAATTGAAGAGGCTTGCTCAGGATAGGGTATTGTGAAGAGCTGCATCAAACCAGTCTCCGGACTGAAGACAACAACAACAACAACAACAACAACAACAGAATAAACGTTGTTCATTCAAGAAAATTCACCATTACTGTATGTGACATTGCAGTCAGCAATTTTCGTTCTCTGGGGCACGCAGTGTGGAGTATGTCTTTGATTGACATGTTAAATACCACAATAATTATAAATTATTTTAACACTGCTTTAATTTCAGTTCGTCGTTCATTTCTTAAATGATGGGATGATCTGCCGAAAGAGGAAGTTTGGAGGGAAGTAGTACCTTGGTGTTGTGCGTAATATGTTCGATATTTCAATGTATATTTGACGGATTTAAGAGCGCCATTTCTTTCATCGCCTAGTCAGATGGTCGGGAAACGATAATAGTTCTCTACGTTTACTTTTATTAGTTATGCGTCAGTATATACTTCTCTTTACTTCATCTTTTACCTGTTCTGGACAGAGACTTCTGAAGCACGAGTAACGAAGTGCTTTACAGTTCCCTTTCTGTACTTAAGGCGAAGCAAGAAGCATTTTGTTTAAAAAGATAAAAATGTCCCAGTTCGCTTCATTCTATTTTATGATTCCGTTTAACTGCAGAAACTGTCTACACAGTCATTATGTTGTTACTACTATTCAATTTCTCAACAAAGATGTTACTACACCCTGGAAGGAAGGAAGGAAGCAAGCTTATGGTTTAACGCCCCGCGTCGACAGCGTGGTCATTAGAGACAAACTATGCCGGGACACGGTCCCCACCTACGTCACGTATGTAAGGGCGTCCAGAACGAAGAAAAAATTGGTTTTCAATAACTATCGTAATAAATGGACGATTTAAAATTTTTAATATGCTTTAATATTCTGCTTGTTAACACGTATAATCTTATCCTAACCACTAGGCTTATTATATGTTGCATGTGCGCACCCTCTGGACCGCATGTCTTGTGGTATGCACCTGAAAAGTTCGAGTAACATTAGACACATCCAGTAGTAATCACCTGCTCACACCATACTCATCTGTGGCAATGGCTTTTTTTCTGTGGTGAAGAAAGAGAGCGGCGACGAAAGTCATCAGATACATATGACAGTAGTATCACGTACTCAAAGGATTAAAGGACCGGTGTAATGGAAAAGTTATCATTTGCACTCCGCTGATTCCTCTGACAAGGTAATTGACGTGATTATGGCTGCACACGGCAATTAACAGATTTGTACGAGGAGCTAGGGGAAAGGAACATTCCGTTTCGGAAATCGTTACGGAATTCTATATTTCGTGATCCACGGTGTTAAGAGTGCTCCGAGAATATCAAATAGTAGGCGCTAGCTCTCACACGAGTGAACGCATTGGCCTAAGGCTTTTTGCGTAGTGTTGTCAGTGCTGCCGCACAAATGCTGCATGGAATACCCGCAAAATGATCGTGGGACATACGAGAAACTTAATCTTCCCGACAGTGTGCCGAACTTTGGCGTAATGGGCTACGGCAGCAGACAAACGACTCGAGCGCCTCATCAGAACTCCGCCTGTCGTGGGTTAATAAGAACTAATGGTAATGTTCCAATGTGGCGCAGACCCCACGAGGCCGTGGGCCCAGTTTGTCGACAGGGCAAGTGTGCAAGGTTTTTTAAATATAAATACAGTGTTGAGCGCAGATTTGTTGTTTTATTATCAACTAGTTTCGACCCAATATTAGGCCATCTTCAGGATGTTGCTCCGAGATGGTGTGGAGCGGAGCAACGTCCTAAATATGGTCAAACATTGGGTCGACACTAGATGGTGATAAAGCAAACAATTTTGCTTTTGACTGTGTTTATATAAAAAAAGAATCATGTTTCGGAAAAAAAAAACAAAAAAAAAAAAAAAACTGTGCAGGCTGCTGGTGACTGCTTAATGGTGTGGGCTGTTACGTAGAATGGACTGGGACTTCTGGTCCAACCGAACTGATCATTGACAGAAAATGGTTATGTTCGGCTATTTGGAGATAATTTTCATTAATGGACTTCATGTACGCATACAACGATTTTTTTATGGATGACAATGGGCCACGTCACCGGGCAACAATTACTCGCAATTGAAGAATATCGTGGCTATTTGCAGAGAATTATTTTGCCGCCTAGATTGTTCGATATGAATACCGTTGGAAAATGTGTGGGACATAATGGAGAGGTCAGTTCGTGCACAAAATGCTGCGCCATCACCATTTGAGCCATTATGGGCGATAATAAATGCAGCACGGCTCTACAGTGTGTTTCAGGGGGGGGGGGATAGCGAATATTTTAGGAGGTGGTAGTATAGACGAATTGGATTAAAAATACCACATTACATCATTTTTATTGACTACAGTGATACAGCTGCTAGTATGTAACACAAAAGTAGCAAAGGGAAACGAGATTATTTTGACTGATTCTTTCGTCATTACTTGGTAGAATATCATCACTTTGAATCAAAAGCGCAATTTTGTGCACCTGAAATCTTCTCAGGTTGACAGCTGAGACAGTACTTCGATCTGCAGTTTCTTTCTTGCCATCTTCAGGCCAAGTCTGAAGACGGCAAGAAAGAAACTTGCCGAAACGTTCCCGGAGACTCGCCGAGAAAAAAAAGCATTGTGAATTTCGTTTATGTTCAAATGTTAGTTAATCTAAGGGAGTTAACTACGTTGGTCATCAGTCCCTAGGCTTACAATCTACTAGAGTAACTTAATGTAACTAATGGTAAGCAGAACACAAACACCCATGCTCCAGGGAGAACTCGACCCCAACAGCGAACGGCCGCGCGCACCGCAGCAAGGCGCCTTAGTGCACACGGCTATTCTGCCGCGGCACTTTTTTTCCCCTAGAAGTTTATTTATTTTTAGTTGATCGGTTTTTAGTTTACAATATCGTCTTGAAACTTTAATATGGTGTTTTACCAAGAACTTTGCTTTAAGTTTATTTGGGTTACATACTAACAGCAGTTTCTCTGATGAAAATGTTCAAATGTTTGTATAGCTTATGGGACTTAACTACAGGGTCATCAGTCCCTAAACTTAGAAACTAGCTATGAACTAGCTAACACTAAGGACGGCACAAATATCCATGCCCGAGGGGGGATTCGAACCCCCGACCGTAGTGGCCGTGCAGACCGTGACTGACACTTCGCTGTCCCCTCGGCCACCGCGGCCGGCTTTCTCTGATCTCAATAAAAATTGGATACATGGTATATGGCATTTTATTGAAATTGGTCAATACTAGCGCATCCTAAGTATTTACTCTTCCTCCTGGAACACCGTGTATATTGTTGCAAGGGATTTGCAACAACTGGTTGAGTTCAAGCCACTTGGAAGTGCTACTGCTACCAGGTAAAAGGAGGTCCGACATAATACTAGGCGATATCCCGCTCGCGAAAGAATGACATTTCAGTCAACGTATGGCACTGGCATAAAGTACCACAGTCACAGTTTGGTAGCGCTCTGTCAGAATTTCGTAATTCAGCACTCGAATGAGTGTAAATGGTGCTGAGAGCAAACATCCATATTTCGGAATCCGACCGTAAGCTCCGTCTCTAATGACCACGCTGTCGACGGGACGTTAAACTTCAAGCATCCTTCCTTCCTATATCGGGTTGGCTTCTTTACCTGGCATACCACTTCGATTGCCCCAGTTAACTGGTAACACTTCTGCCGTAGTACGTCGGGTGGTCATCGTGTTATATTTAAGCATTACGCTGCCCTGGCGCGCCGCGTGCCTGACGTGTTTGACCGGAACGTCACGCAAAGTTCAAGGCCGGGCCACACGCCGCGAGCCACGAGTCGCATGCGGTGCATCTGCTGCCGCCGTCACACGCCAGCGATCACTGACTGGACCGCTGCGCCAAAACATAGTACAGCTGCAAAGACGACGGCGATGTCACCTGGGCGATAGTAGGTGTACTGACAATCGTTTCTAGGTCGTCCGCCAACACACAGCGTACTGACGTAGTTGCCAGAGGGCAAGGACACCTGGATATTGGTGAGAATGCGCATCCGCCATTTTCGTTCCTTCGCTTCGACGCGACAGGCCAGCTTAGCGCAGTCAGTACGCTTTCAGCAGTACGCTGTGCAGTTCCGAATTCTTCTAACCGTTCAGGGTACGGTTTCCGTGTTTTTCCATTTCCAGTATACTCTAAAAAGCGTATAACGTTGTCGCTAACTGTCGTCGTGGAAAATTGGACACAAACAGGATCTTCAAAATTATGCGAAGCGGGTTAAATCATTTGTAGTTATGCACAATCTCATCACATTGTAAATGACAGCTTTCAAACCGTGTTTCTTTTTTAGTGAAGGGTTCGAAGCTGCGACCTTTAAGGCTAGTCTACACGACGACACTCGTTGCGTGAAATGAGTTGCGCGTAACTGGTTTCGTGTATGTCTGTAGACACGACGCCAATACTATGCACTTCAGTTTCGAAGCTGTAGTCGCCGCAGAATGAAAATTTTGGTAGTTGTAAGAGTTGTGGCGGAGCTATTGCTTCTCTGTGTGAAGTCGCTACATAAGACTAAACATAAAAAAGAATAGTGTTTAGGGTTCGTGACTGGATTAAAAAAAGACGTCAGCTCGGTTGCTCAGCGACCTTGCTGAAAGAAATTGTGGTTGAAGACCCTAGAAGTTATTTTAATCAGCTTAGAATGTCATCACAGCAGTTCACGTACCTTTTAAACAGAGTTAGTAATGCAATAAAGGAACAAGATACTGTTATGCGTGAAGTATTGTTACCAGAACTGAAATTACAAATTGCATTCTTGTCACGAAGACATTCATATTAGTCTCTGCAGTACCGGTACCGTGTTCCTAAATCCACGATTGCCATAGTTCGTTTGTATATGTATTTCGAATTGAATGTATTTTAGTCTGCAATTCACTATTCGTTAATCCATCAATATTTAATTCACGAATAATTGCTTCAAGCGCACCAACACGCTGCTGCTTATTCCTGAAATTTTTATTTATTTATTTATTTACTTATTGTTTTTTTCTGTTTGGAAGGAGTCCCACAAACACCCATGCATCGCATATATGTCCAAAAACCGAACTATTTCTTCCCTTCCCCCATTTATGTTCTATTTTGTTCTGTTTTTGGTTATAACCTAACGTAAAAACACGCGCTGTTTAAACTACCCAACTTGACTCTTACTCGCATTCCTCTTGGATCCGCACCTGCTTACCTTCATGGTGTTTTCGCGAGATGGAAATGCAGTTGAAATTAACGGGTACACTTGTCGCACGGACAGAAATTTGTTAGTGTGAGCAAACTGTTTGTACTGGTGTCAGTGGAGGACTAAGGCTGTTGGAGGCCAGGGGCGGCAGCGGAACGAAATAACGCCCCCCTGACCACTGTGTATTACTATAAAAAAGAATTGGAGCCCCCCCCTCCCTCCCCCCCCCCCCCAGGACGAGAGGCACGGGACAGTCTGAAAAAATAGCTTTCGAGTTTTGGAGGCCCCGGAAGAGCGAGATGCCACGGGCACTTAAAAAAAAAGAGTTGCTTTCGAGGTATTTGGAGCCGCCTCAACCCCAAGACAGGAGGCCCGGTACGGTCCGCCCCCTCTGCCCCCCCCCCCCCCTTAGTCCGCCACAGACTGGACTTCCCCGTTGCCTGCTGCGGTCGTGGTGATTCGGCGCGGTTTCTGGCGCGGCACGGCACGGCCCGGCCAGTGGTGCCGCTCCGGCCAGTAAATCACTGCGGACTTCCCGAGGCCAGCCTAATTGCGGGAGTCGTGGCCAGCGCCTGATGAGGCGGACACGCCCTCCCAACCCCTCCCCCTCCAGCTACCACTACAGGCTGCCTACTCTCCAGGAGTGTCCAGTGGACACTAGCCACATTCCGCTCACGCCTCGGTCGCACAGTGGTAGAGTGCCAGACTACAAATCCAAGGGTCACGGGTTCGATACCCGCCAGGTCCTAGGATTTTTATCTGTCACTTTCCACTTCTTTCACCTCTGGCAGTACTGATCATGTGAAAAATACCGAGTAGCACCGTGGTTCGGAACCCACGCTAAACTGTAGGTCCCCCTATAACTGGCTGGGTAAGTCAGGTCGGAGGAAGGCAACGGCATACCACCTCCAAACAAGACTATGCCTAGTAAAGCACTGTGGTGTTCAAACCAATCTTCGGATTGTTGACTCCTTTACCTTTACTGGATATAACACAAAAATGTTTGTACAGCTTATGGGACTTAACTACGGAGTCATCAGTCCCTAAACTTACAAACTACTTATCAACTACTTACGAACTAGGACGGCACAAATATCCATGCTCGAGGCGGCATTCGAACCCCCGACCGTAGTGGCCGTGCAGACCGTGACTGGAGCGCCTCAGTCCCCTCGGCCACCGCGGCCGGCGATAGAACACAGCAATCGGTCGCTATAAATCTGTTTTTTAATCACAGATCGATTTCGGCTCGGTAACTACCCATCATCAGTGTTATATCTACAAAACAAGAAAACAGGATCACATAATAGTACATCACATCCATCTTTACATAAGACGATTGTAAACATTATGTGATGTAGTTTTATGTTACGCACTGATTAGGTGAACCTGTTCTCTTATTTTGTAGATATAACACTGATGAAGGCTCTAGACGAAATCGATCTGTGATTAATAAACAGATTTATTGCGACCGAAAGCTGTGTTATTCCCAGCAATTATAACAACGGTCGCTGAGCCCAACAATCCGATTATGGATTCAAATTTAGTTAAACTACGCTCATTGTTAGTATCCTTAGGAAAATATCGTACTTACCAAAGTGCCAAAAACTTCTTGTAACGATTCTCAGCCGGCCGCGGTGGCCGAGGGGACTGAGGCGCTCCAGTCACGGTCTACACGGCCACTACGGTCGGGGGTCCGAATCCCCCCTCGGGCATGGATATTTGTGCCGTCCTTAGTAATAGCTAGTTCATAAGTTCAAAATGTTCAAATGTTTGTTAAGCTTATGGGACTTAACTACGGGGTCATCAGTCCCTAAACTTACAAACTACTTATCAACTATCTTATACTATGAACGGCACAAATATCCATGCCCGAGGGGGGATTCGAACCCCCGACCGCAGTGGCCGTGCAGACCGTGACTGAAGCGCCTCAGTCCCCTCGGCCACCGCGGCCGGCAGTTCATAAGTAGTTTGTAAATTTAGGGACTGATGACCCCGTAGTTAAGGCCCATAAGCTATACAAACATTTGAACATTTGAGAAGACGCAGTGGAAACACATTGCTCTCGCATTCTGGAGGACGGTGTTTCAAACATACCTCCGGACATCCAGATTTATATTTTCCGTGACTTCGAAATCATTCCAGCCAAACCTGGGACGTTCCCTTTGAAAGAATACACCCGATTTCCTTCCCCATTTGCACCCAAACAAATCCGAGCTTCGTCGCTAATGAGTAACCTGTCTATGGTGTGTTTAACTCGAATCTTCCTTCCTGTGAAATACATTAACAGCAAGATACGTTAAACACTTTTTTTTACTGCGCGATAGAATCGAAATGGCATCGATGACATTGCCACTAATGCAAGATTGGTATATACGCTTTTTTCTGTTCCTTCACTAAACAAGACTAAAGGCCCTGCCGGAAAAGTTATTACACCTGGAGAGACGGCGACGGTTTGATCCAATGACTGCAGATGCGCGACACGACTCACGATCCCGCCCCACTACTTTACTTCCGCCAGTACCTCGCCGCCTACTATCCAAACTTCACAGAAGCTCTCCTGCGAACCTTGCAAGACTAGCACTTCTGGGAGAAAGGATATGGTGGAGACATGGCTTAGCCACAGCATAAGGGATATTTGTAAGCTAGGGACTAATATCAAAGCAGTTGTCCCATAGATTTACAAACATTTGGAATGGACGCGTTGGGACAAACGTGTCAGACTCCATCAATGTGGCAGTCATTTGGTAACACCAGCTGCCTGACGACTATAACGAATTCACCGGTCGTCAACATCACGTTTTAGTATTTCGCGATATACCGCTAGTAGGCGGGAGGAGGATGACTGGATTTTCGTTCTAGACTGTTGCCGATATATTCAGTTTCCCTAACCCTCATCAGTAACGGAGGGCGCTAACCATAGCTTGTACAATTACGCTCGTCTCAAAAGTAATTGATCCGCATCCTTATGATGAAGTAAGTTTTTGCGCCAATATTTTAAAAGAAAAAAGACGAAAGGACGGTGGGCTACAGTTTACGGTTGCTAAATTTTGTGTTTTAGTATCCTAGATTTTATTTCCATACCTGCGTTTCCGCCAAGCAGCTGCTGACTAATGACGTGCGTTAGATTGCTGTCTCGTTATTTGCCCTTGCCAATCAGCTTCGTGCTGACGTTCTGACAGTAATGACTACAGCATCGAGCAGGTGAGCCTACTGGTTTTTGTCGTCGAGTATAAATTCTCAGAGAGGGTATATTGGTCGTTAAATAGTAGGGAAAAATAGCATGCCACGATGTACCAAAATTTGTCGTTACTAGAAAAAAATAACATGTAGGATGTAGCACTGGAAGTAACCGGATTAAAAGTTGTTCTCCATAGAGATTAATATGAATAAACAAAAGTAACCATAGTAACACAAAAGAAAACGTCTGTGTGTTATAGTTGGATTGATGTTCATATATATGTAAACCTGTGGGACCAAACTGCTGAGGTTATCGATCACTAGGCTTACAAACTACTTAAACTAATTTATGCTAAGAACAAAAGACACACACACACACACACACACACACACACACACACACACACAAGAACGGGCGCGCGCGCGCGCGCGAGGGAGGGCTCACGCCCCCGACTGGGAATGGCCGCGCAATCCGTGACAAGGCGCCTTACACCACGTGGCTTAGTAAAACATAAAACTTCAGAGTAAACACTAGCCTTTCCTACTCACTTTGATATTGTTACTATTCGGGTTTTCTTTCCCAGTTGCATCTTTAGCTACGTTTATCGTGTAGATAAAAAATATTGTCTTTTACAGCTCAAAATTTTATTTGTTTCTAGCCAATCACATTTCGCATATTCGTGGATCTCGTAAAAAGCGATGAGTCAACAGAATTGCGTCGTTTATGAATTCATCTCTGCGAACAAGACAGCTGTAATCTAAAACACTGCTCAAGATATAGGCCAGCTTCTCACCAAAGACATGATCTGACTTTTGCTGTAACCGACTTCAAGAAAAATGTAATAATCACAACTTGAAAGAAAGTAGGTGCAGACAATGTGAAAATTACGGAACCATCAGTTTAATAAGACCTTGTCGCAAATTTTAACACTAATTATTTACAGAAGATAGAAAATCTGGAAGAAACCAACCTCGGCGAAGATCAGTTTGGATTTAATAGAAATTTAGGATCACGGGAGGCAATTCTCACTTTACCACTTATCTTTGAAGATAATTCAATTTGTATATTGAGCAAGGTGATAAGGAAAGCAAGGAGAAATCCAGAGAAGGAATTGAACTTCATGGTTAAGAAATAAAAACTTTGCATTTTGCTGATGAGATTGTAATTCCGCCAGAGACAGCAAAGAAACTGAACGGAATGCACAGTGTCTGTAAAGGAGCGTATAAGATGAACATTATGAAATGAAACAGAAGAATAATGGAATGCAGTTAGAGAAAATCAAAAGATTTGAACGAATTAGATTAGGCAATGAAAAGGTAAAGGTGGTAAATGATTTTTGTTAAATGGGCAATAATTTAACATCCGATGGTCAAAGTGCAGATGATATACAATACGGAGTGACAATGGGTCTAAAAACGTTTCTGAAAAAAAGAAATTCGTTAACATCGAATATTAACTTAAGCATTAGGAGGTCTTTTCTGCCGGCGTTTATGTGGATTGTTGCTTTGAACGGCAGTGAAACATGGACAATAATAAGCGGATAGAGGCGTTTGAAATGTGGTCTTACAGAAGAATGCTGAATAGGTGGGTAGATCACGTAACGAATGAGAAAGTACCGTACTGAACAGAATTGTGGCATACCTTGACTAAAAGGAGGATCGATTGGTAGAACAGATTCTTAGAAATCAGCAAACGTATGGGGTACAAATCACAGAGGGAGACCAAGGGACGAATACAGTAAGCAGTTTCAAAGAGATGTGGTTTGCCGTTCTTATGAGATGAGGAGGCTTGCTTAGGATAGAGAAAGTCGAAGAGCTGCATTAAATCAGTTTCCGGACTGAAGACCGCAACTGAGAGAGAAGTGATACTGGGAAAAGAAAAAAAGTAGATAAGACGTGGATGAATTGAGGAAAAAGATAATAAAATTACATAGACCTTGTGGTTGTTGCTTAGTTGTCGCGACTCGTTTCAAATGGTATATAACGGCTGCACAGAAAACGTTGCGTGAGAGGTGTTCGCTCGCGCAGCCACCGACGATCGAGTGTTTCGTAACGGAACGCGATGAGGTGGACTTGGTGGCCATATACGTATGATTTGACCCACTTGCCACGGGTTTATGGTGACAGCCTTATGGATGTGACTCACATGCAGCCCTGCTAGATGAACTCGAGGCAGGCGTGTGAAACTTTCGTTAAGAGGCATTTCGCAACAAAGTGTTCCTGCAACTAGGATCTGCGTGTGAAGGTGGGCAGTGCTGCATGGTGTCTCGATTTAAGATGAGTGATTAAGATATAGATAATCGCAGAAAGGCTTGTAGTGTCACACTGCCTTACACTGTGTAAACTCTGGTATTGCCTTACTACTAATAATATAACACGATTGGTGCCCACCTCAGTCTCTCTTTAATTGATACTAATACTCATAGGTCTCCAGCAAATGAAAAAAATGCTAACCAGTGATTCAAATAAAGATAATACCAAATATGAAACGTAATAAAGTATGCCACGGGGTTCAACAACACATGGGCCACTAAGTTTTTGAAGGTAGAACTAGTGGCGAGTATAGTATAGCCGGCCGCGGTGGCCGAGGAGACTGAGGCGCTCCAGTCACGGTCTGCACGGTCACTACGGTTCGAATCCCCCCTCGGGCATGGATATTTGTAGTTTGTAAGTAGTTTGTAAGTTTAGGGACTGATGACCCCGTAGTTAAGTCCCATAGACTATACAAACATTTGAACATTTAGTATAGTATATATTTTCGGGAGGGGCCAAGGTTAATGTAAAGATAAGTAATTTTAAGTACACACCTCATCATATTTTTGTATCAGGTTTGCTGTTCATAGCCAGAGGATAATTTGCGCTGAAGCCCGTTCTACTTTACTGAGATCAAGATATTACATTGTTGACATTAAATTACTAAAAACATAGCTATTTTTTGAAAAAACTGTCACAAACTTCACAGCAATAACACACCACTTCAGTGACTAATACAGGGAAGTATGACTGTCTACCACGGCGATGCCTTCACGGATCATTCATTAAAATAATTCAGGTACTGAAGTTTTCTTTTTCTTTATATAAGTTATTTCGGGAGGGGCTCAGGCCCCCTTGGCCCATGCCTTATATACGCCACTGGGTAGAACACACGCTCGAAATGCGAAAGAACCGACCTAGATTCAAGGATTGCGATCAGCAGTCCTGGCGAATGTGATACTTCAGGGACGCGGACATTGCTAACGGATGATGCCAGAATTTTCACTGGTGTGTGAAAATATGTGGAAGGAGTGGAATTAGAGCGTAACTTTTGAAATCGTATTTCGATTGGATATTTGTCTATTGATAAATTTTATAAATTGTCTGTTTTAATACATTTGCATTTGTGTGAAAATTTTCTTTGTCTGATTACTTTCTCAAAGCTGTTGTGGATGTGGTAGTTTTCTTCGTTTGTACAAGGAAGTTGCACATGACCATTGCGCCACTGGGTACACAGCGAGAACCGCGGCTCGCGCGGACTACTACTGCTCGCCTCTAGCCAGACGCATATTCTCAACTTGTTCACACACTAGTAACTCAGTGCCCCTGACCATTATTACTCGCGACATTTCGCTCAACAATTGTTCATGTCTGGCGGAGATATTTAAACTCAGAAGAGTGTTCCTAGACCCAATCTCTGTGTACAGGGTGGTCCTAAAGTATATGAAACGACATGTAGAGGGGGCCGAAATAAGCAGATTTCGTATAAGAATGTGTGGTCGGTACTGAAATATTACATCGGTAGCGTATAGAGAAGTATGAAGGTAATTATACTGAAACGGGAAGTAAAGACAGACAATTTATTCACTAACAGTTTTCAAGAGGGGCTCGAAGAGCGGCCACCAACAGCGATACAAGATCCACAGCGACGGTGCATGCATCGGCGTAAATTAAAAAAAGAATTCAGGTATGTCGCCCACATGTCCATTAGCAAAAGACACGCGGAAGACTAGATCCTCTTCAGATGTGATGGGACTCTAACACACCAGGGTTTTCATTTGACCCCAAACGATAAAATCCACGCATGTTAAATCAGGTGAAGGGTGACTAGGGAACTGGTCCGCCCCGTCCCATCCGGACTCGAACTGGTCAACTTCTCCCTTTTGGTGATAAACGGAAGACTCGAAGTGGGCAACTGTCCCCAAAGTGCCTCCTGAGTGGCACGCACGAACTGGGCAACTTTTACCTGCTTCTGGAAGACCGACTGCACAATCACGCAAAATGCTTCCAAATCTAAACTTATCAACTGCGCAACCTCTGACCCTATTTGTAGAGTCCTTATGGGATAATGTCAATACTGTGCCAAGGAAGTAGATATAAAAACAAACAAATTATATACAAATACTTTATTACAAATTTCACATACAAAAATATTTCTAGAAAACAAACCCATTTAGTTTGGCTCATTTTCTGCTCCTAAGTAATTCTAATTTCTGTTGCAGGAAAGCGTGCCTCTTCCTGGCTTTTGAGTCTATTTGGATGGCGATATTATTTTTGTTGACTTGATTCTTATATAAGTTCAGTTTGTTCATGCTTCAGACTTTTCACAATCTGAAAGATGTTTAGGTAAGGAGATTCACATGAAGCATTGAATTGGGAATGAAAGGTTTCGCAAGCGTTAGTCGTCCTCCAAAAGGAAGCGCAATCTGCTCCCAGAGACTGCATCTTTTTCATCAATGCAGTTTCCAGTTATGTAATCCGAAAATTTTGTGAAGTTGTCGTCTTGTGGTTGTTCCAAACGCGAAAATATGAGTTCGCTGCCTACTGTAAATAACCACACACCGCAAACGTTTACCATAGCATCGCAATCCATGTTCTTCCGTTGCTACAGATTTGAAATTATAACCGTCACAGATCAAATACCACGATCACTAATAACAGGTTGCAAATCTTGACTTTCTGCGGTATTATTCGCCTCCATGAATAAACTGAAGTACAAAACTAAACACTGTGATTCCACACAGATGTCAACGAGCTGCTGTCATTCACAGGACTGACGAGTTCAGTTAGGGCACATAGTAACCATCCTGCTACCTGCGAGCAGAAGTTGCCCAGTTCGAGTGTGTAATTAACTGTTCTTCCCAGCGTACCCTTCTAATGGCCACTAAAAGCTGCCCAGTTCGGGTCTACCCTCCTATCCACCGCTGGCAGTAGACAGCGTCCAGGAGATTCCTGACGTTTCGGTTGAAGTGTACTGGGACTCCATCGTGCTGGAACCACATTCGACTGCGGACAGCTAGCGGAACATCGACCATAAGTCCAAGGAATGTTTTGTATGTGCAGCCAGGTAGAATGCACGGCCCAAACATTAAGGGAAAACTGTTCTTGGTAGTCATGTGCTATTGAGCCGTGTGGTTTACCGTGAGAGAACAGCTGATAATTATGGTTGTTGAACACACCCGATCACGTAGTCCCATCAGTAAATAAAACATCGGCAGGGAAGGTGTGATTGGCTGCAGTCTGCTGTAGGTAACAACGAGCGAAGTTGAAACGTGGGGAATATATATATATATAATCGTTTGGTGTTAATGCTAGCACTCTTCTGTAAATTGCAAGGATGCATTCCGTCTTCATGCAAAGTCCTCAAATGATTCACACCCAAAGAACGTCCTACAGCTCTGGGAGGATTATCCTCTGCTGTGTCGTTATTTATTCCGGTGCAGGAGTTCTGTGATACCTTCAAAATGCCAGCTCCACGTCTGGAAGCAGAATACGATCCACTCGAGCGTAGCTCCCGATAAAGACGCTCGAATGTTCGACGATCCGGCCGATGCCTATCCGGAAATCGCTCCACGTACATAATGTGAGCAGCCAATCCATTTCTTTGTGCCGTCCCATATATGAAATGCATATAAGGCAGCTCTTCATTCGTGAAACGATGCGTGATGTTAGAGATCCGTACGGGAGATAATGAATTGAACTAGCGAAACGCTTGTAAACAGCGCACTGCTCAGCGCTCTACACCGGCTCAAGGCGTCATTGCCGACCACACATTCCTAGACGAAATCTGCTTTTTCGGTCGTCTCTACCTGCCGTTTCACTTTTGATACACATTTTAGGGCCACTCGTCACCTTGTAACATATGTCATGTGTCATCACATGATATGGTACATGCCACATTTTACATGGCAGATGATGGTTCACATGCCACAACACGGTATGATGTACCAAGCCTTTACCTGCAGCTTGCCACGTGCCAATATCTCACACCGTGTGCAACATTTGTAACTGATGTGATATGTTACGGGTCTCAGTATTATAAAAAAATAGTATTTCGGACAAAAAGCAAGCTAGGACAAATTTTACGACATAGCGTAGAGCCTGTTCCAGATAAACTTAGTAGGGCGGGGGTGTATAAAATCCTGTGTGGATCGTGTAATAAATTTTATATAGGACAAACCGGACGTGATTCAAAATAATGTATCGAGAGCATGGATATGCGAGTAATGGAAGTGCATTGATTGACCATTTGAGGAACATTAACGATGGTTTGACAATTCTGCACGTTAGTAATAAGGGTGTTTCATTGAATATCTTGGAAGAGATTGAGATTTATATTAGCCACCAGAGTTGCCCGGACCTATTAATTAATGATGAGTTGGTGGGGTCTCGCAGTTGGTTCTTTGATGAATGGCAATGCATAAAGTTGTCGAGCGTGTGGATGGACTGGCGCCCCGTTTCCCTTGTCTCACTGCATCCGTGAACATGATTACCATTTCAAGTTTTTAACACCATGTTTGTAAACTTCTTTCCGCCACTCAGCAGCAGCTGCCCTCTGGTGAACGGCTCTCATACGCTGCGCCTGTCACATTTATGTTAAGACCCGATTTGAGGAAATTCTTAATTTTGTCCATGTTAATATTCTGCAAATGTCTGTACAAGACTAAATATTTTATTTCGTTTGTATATATGGACTGTTATACGAATATATCTTTATGACGTCTTAGGTGAGGTGCTGCCTTCACGTGGTTTGTATTCGCCCTAACGGCACTGAAAAAAATTGATTTCAGTTTACTTTTAGCTTTCGACGAATGTACTAAGTTTTGTACGCACATATTAATGTTACCAGTGTTTGATGAGTGGCCAGCCTCTACTGGCCATTGCGTTTTGTTTATACTTAAATGAGTAGTGTTATAGTGTGTATAAATTCTATCTTGTGTCATTTCTCTTTTTGTATCACGATTACTTTTGACTGTACATGTATTATCTTAGTTTTTACGCTTACCAGGTACTCTGAAGATGGGCTACACCCGAAACGCGTCAGTGCAAAAAGAATAAAGATTTTATCGTTACCTGCATGGTTTTATTGTCAGCAGGCAATCAGCTTTTTTAACTTCTTTCTAATTACATAGAAAAAAAGTAATGAACCCTTGTGGAACCTTTTTTACTGTTCTGCCAAGATCGCTTATTTATTTACCACATGAACGGTTTCAACTGATCTCGGAGTCATCATCAGAACTGTGGAACTGTGGTGTATCTAATCATACCAATAATGTGTGGATCTGTCTATCTGGCGTTTCGACAGACCCACACATTTGTTATGATTCGATACTCCACAGTTCCACAGATCTGATGATGACTTCGAGATCAGTTGAAACAGCCGTGCGGTCTAAAGAGCCTCGCTGCGGAGCGCGCGGTTGCTCGCCGTGGAGGTTCGAGTCCTCCCTGGGGCATGGGTGTTTGTGTTTGTCCGTAGGTTAGTTTACCTAGGTTTAAGTAGTTTGTAAGCTACGGACTGATGACCACGCAGTTTGGTCCGATAGATTTACAGACATTTGAACATTTGAACATTTTGATCAGTTGAAACCGTTCATGTGGTAAATAAATAAGCGATCTTGGCAGAACAGTAAAAAAAAGGTTCCACAATTAACACTACAATGGTCGCGTAGGATCTCTCAGATATATCTTCCTAGATTAGGCAATCCACAAGTCAGTGGAACTAAACTTTATATTGTAAATTTTCATAAAATAAATGTACAATTGCTACTATTGCAATACTTACGTGCCTTTTCCTCGTTTTGTTTACTTATTTACTGCAAAATCTGAAGTTAATTAAAGCTAACAGTGCAATGTCGACCCTGTATCTCAAATATAGAATGCGACTACGAATGTTCCTCCTCGTGACGCGACCATTGTAGTGTTAAGGAGATCGCACCCAGCAACAAGTGTAAATTGTTGAATCCACCTTTTGACTTTCGCTAGCACATATTCGTTTTTGTTGTCATGGCAGAGTAGCATTTTTTCTGCTTCTCGACTTTTGTTTTGTCATAGTTGAATAGCTATCCTAGTCAACAGGGTAGCGAATTAGGTATTCATAATTTCACTACGAAATTTTAAATAAGCCATATTTACCATTATTTTACTATACTTACATACAAGCTTACTGGAATTGACATACAAACAATATAGACTTGGCAAAACCAGTGTTTTTTTCTTTTTTTAATAAACGAAGCGATCTTTGGTTGAATGCTTACGCAGATTTTCATTACAAAATATTAGACTGCATCCTCGCTTTGAAAGTGTCAAGCAGATACAACCTGTTTTGAAACGTTTCTAATGAAAAATGTAGTCGCTGCCAGGTTTACGTTTGGTTCGTGAAATATCATACATTACTTCTTACGAAATATAACTGAAAAATCGAAGTTGGTTTTGACGAGGGAAGGAGATTCATGTGTGTTTACTTTCTCGAGAAAATATTTGAGGTAGAATATATCGAGTTTGTCAGCAACGGTGTTGCTGTGCTGAGCTGCCTCGTGCTTCTCTTCTTCTTATGTTGCCGGTAGAAACCGAAACTAGAAATAGAAAAGTTACTGATCTGAAAACATGTCGCAACTCATCGGCCGATCACGCTAACCGTATGTTTTTTTTTTTTTTTTCAGTTTGTCAATCTTTCCGCCAGACGTAAAAGTAGTTCTAAAAGCAAATTCCGATTACTCTTGAAAGAGCAACTGGAGAAAGTTGAGAAGAAGACACTGCGATTTTTCTCATTAGGTGTTTCTTCCATTTTTTTTTTTTTTTAACAGATCATCTACTCGTACACAGAATTCTCCACTTTCTACTACACCATTGATGGTGACTGATCAATCTTCAGATATTGCAATGCTACTTCTCCGTACTCCTCAACATTGATTATCTCTTACTTTGCGAAATTTAACACTTCCTCCACTTTATTAACTTAATAAAGATTATTTATGTATCGACCATATTGAAAAAAAGCTGCATACTAGATTCGTCTTACTAAAAATAAATTTTTACTTGCGGCGCCACCTTACCTTATGTAATGAGTACCTTCTCAACATATGTGTGTTCTTAGCAATGTACTTTTTCCCATTGCATATTGAGAAACTATTTGGCAAAAAATAAATAAATGAAAAAAAAATCGCTATCTTATAACCAACCATCACACCTTCATAATGAACTAGGTTTCTCTCCGTTATTGCCCATTGTTACTACAATTCACTGCAGCATGTGAAACTGTCTGAACTCAAGCTGTGGAATTATTGTTCGTGGAGGAACAGCTCACGAAACACCACAGCTCGCCCCTGTTGGAGATTTACAGCATTTTGCAGTGGCACTCTGTATTTCCTTTCTTCTGTTTCTTGAGCTTTAAATAAAGATAAACCACAAACGCCCTCTCAGAGAAGTTCTTTATCGCAGATGAAGAGGAAACGTGATCCCTGGCGTCGTGTTGCATGTTGTAACGCAGGCCACCGCACGTTTCACCTGGCGTATCACTCCAGCAGGGCCCGGGACTCGAGCCTATAAACGTCGCGCCGCGCCTGACTGCCACATCGTGTCCTGCGGCCTCAGTCTGAACCACGTAGTAATCAGTATAAAATACGAATTTACCTGACTCACTGGCACATGATCCGCACTACTATTTTCCCTCAAGGTGATGGTTACAAGGACTTGATTAAGATTTTAAAAAAGAAGTGATGTTCTACCAAATGGTGGCAGCTAAAAATTTGTGCCGAACCGGGACTGGAATCCCGACTTCCCGCTTCTCACGAGCCGTCTCGTTAAGCATTTCGCTATCCAAACACGTTTCCAGGATCGACCTAAACCGCCATATGCCACACTGAGTATGTACAAGGCACTCGACTACCTACGCCTCATACAGCAGAGTTGTACAAAATTCCCTTTTGCCAATAAATTTCCATAAAATTATATCGACCACTGTAGGGCGTGAGCAAATATGAATATTGTAATCTACGTTTACCGTCATAGCCGCGGTGGAGTAGCCAAGCGGTCTAAAGCGTCTCGCTGCGGAGCGCGCGGTTGCTCGCCGTGGAGGTTCGAGTCCTCCCTGGGGCATGGGTGTGTGTGTTTGTCCTTAGGTTAGTTTCAAATAGTTCAAATGTTTGTGAAGCTTAAGGGGCTTAACTACGGGGTCATCAGTCCCTAAACTTACAAACTACTTATGAACTACCTACAACTAAGGACGGCACAAATATCCATGCCCGAGGGGGGATTCGAACCCCCGACCGTAGTGGCCGTGCAGACCGTGACTGAAGCGCCTCAGTCCCCTCGGCCACCGCGGCCGGCTTAGGTTAGTTTACCTAGGTTTAAGTAGTTTGTAAGCTACGGACTGATGACCAAGCAGATTGGTCCGATAGATTTACAAATATTTGAACATTTTTACCGTCATATCCCTGTACTGAGAGGGCAAATCGTGGATGCCTTCTTTGAAAAAACGCACTTTAGATTCTCTTACCCTAGCCTTCCATCTTCTGGAACATCAGCTCCATCTGTAATGGCTCATACGTCGATGGAAGTTTCTATACAAAGATACTAATCATCAAAGCCATTTCAGCTCTTGGATAAAGATTTCAGCCTGGCCTTCCCACGAATTACTGTGTTTAGTGAGACGAATTCATGCTTGACGCTGCATGTTTCCTAGGATCAACTGCCCACATTTAATAGGTCATCACTCCGAGCTTTTCTCCTCTATAGGAATCCATCAGAGAACTATTAAGAACTATTGGGGTAGATCGTAAGTTCAGGCGTTATTAGGTTATCGCGTAAAACAAACACGAATTCAACAACGAATCAGTCCTTAATATGTTCACTGTTGTTCACAGCTCCTTTCCTCGACGGAATGAATCAGTTGGTTTCCACTCGAAGAAATCGTCCCGACTTACCTTAAGTTTCACGCCATTATAGAGTGGGATGTCATGCAATGCATTGAAGAGAGATCGTAACAGATGGGAATCCTAAGACACCAGTGGACAGAATTCAGAGGATATGGCGGCAGTTCCCAGCTATGTGTTTGAATAGATCCGTAGATACTGCAGAAGAACGGCATATCGCCGATCATGCGATCTTAGCTGGACAGCGTTCACAAATCGTTACACTTGTCTGTTTTTATTTTCTGAAGTATGCAACACTCCTGTTAGTGAAGCTTTGTAGCCGCTTACAGTACAGTTATCAATATACAATAACTCGCAACAGATTTGTTATGTGTACTGTAATATTACTAACTGCACCGACTCGCTACTAAAAGTCTACGTCTACAGAATTGTGCTCCTCCGAGAGGAATTAAATTTGACTGATTGTTATCCTAATAGATGAAAGCATCGGAGATAACCTTCGTTTCACAAAGATATATAGTACCAAAAGAAAAGATAGTGTTTAAACCGCAAAGAATCAGAAAGAGTTTTCTCTTTAAGAGCAAAACAGCACTACTTGTTTTCTACATCTACATGTGATACTCTGCAAATCACATTCAAGTGCCTGTCAGAGGGTTCATCGAACCACCTTTATACTATTCATCTCCCGTTCTACTCTCGAATAGCGCGCGGGAAGAAAGAACATCTGAATCTCTCCGTTTTAATTACGGTAGCCAGTCCCTATGGAAGTATGTATTTGATTTATAGTCTGAATGTAATTATGCAGTAAGACAAAACGTTTCTTTATTAATTTGATTAAAAACCTTGGTTAAACAGGCGTTAAATGCAACACTACTTAAAACTGTCACTTTAGTGGATGTCAGACAGCATCATAGTAATCTACGCTTGGTGTTAGTTACTAAGCATAATTGAAACCTCATTAATCTGCTTACTATTGGGTCTTAGACTGCAGCAACCTACTCAAGTTGTGATTAATAAGCTTACTCTTTCATTAGAAAATGTGAAACCAAAACATTAAAAGGTAGATATTTCATTTAGACCTATTCCAAAACACAGCAAATTAACTTCAGAAAACCCACTATTCTGCCTTAATTTTGTAAAATTACTGTAATAGAAAATATTTTAAGAAACCTAGTCCAAACGTACGCTAAGCACATTTTTACTATTTCCTTCATTTTTGTAAGGATTCAGCTTTACACTGACTTACTTGCATCATCATAATAATCTTTCAGTAGTGCAAGGTTTTATTTTAAGAACAAACCACTTTGAAAATGATGTACCTGAATCCGATATGCTGTCTTTCAGTTAACTCAAACAACTATGCACTTTACTATTGCAATCCATAAACTTTATGACTGTGTTAATTAATTCATCTTTGATTAAAGTTATGTAAACACCTTAAGAATGCAGCACTGAAAAAGTTTGTACTTGGTGGAGATGAAATTGAACATTAGCCTACATTTTCGCTAATCTTCACTATATGATTATGCAACAACAACCACTATAACTTCTTGCATTCTATGAAAATTAAAAAGTTATTATTTTTAATTGTCATTTTACTGGGTGACTCGGAATATTTCACTTTAAATAAGGAAAGGATCCTACATAGGATAATAACATAGGACAAACAGGTTAACAGCACTTTTACAGTTATGAAGTTGATTATTCACAAAGTTCACAAATGTAAGGTTCAGGCAGTTGTTACAATACTAAAATAATTGCCTACTTTGCCTGTGGTGGAAGACTGGCGCTGCAGTGCAGTTAGTTGTTGCGTAATATATCCATTACAGGCTCTTGAACCATTTGGTCATAATTTGAATAAGAAGCCACAAATATTATACCAGTAAACATTTTGAAAGATATTCTCCACCGGAGGCCATCTTGTTGTTCTTTTTGAAAAGTATAGCCTCCAGCAAAATAGCCACAAGACACAAGCACTGTTCACTCATCGGTGTCCAGACTACGAGTCTCTCGCAATTGACTTTTTCGCCGCGCAAACCGGGCCACCTGGCGCGCTTTTCCTACCTTTTACTTCCACTTCATCACTCTCCTTTGAAGCATAGATGAGCCCCCTCCATCCTTTGCACATGAATATTATTTTAAAAAACCCTTAGACAGAACCTCTACAATATTATCAATTTACACAATATTTGATATAGTAAATATTAAAAAGACAACAATGTTTACACATATTTTACATCAGTAGTTTTCAAATTTTCAATAGCCAAACTCTCATATTCAAAGATAATAAGTTTACAAATATATACACATCAAACGAAATTGATAAATCATGTCATATAAATATTACAAAAAATTATAAATCATAAAATGGGCATAAAGATTTAATTATGGTGTCACAAGTAGTGTTTGGATTTTTCCCTTCCGACAGTGCCGCAGTTTTCCCTTAAAAAGAAGTAATGCAACACATACACATGGCATATTAAAATATAATAACAACAAAAACTATCTTATGACGGAGGTTTAAACCTTCGAAACGCATTCAGAAAATAAAATTAACGCTGAGTGGTTACAGTAAACCTTGTTTGATGTAATAGCAAAACTACGTGTTTGGCCTTCGCTGTCGCTTCGTATGAAGCAGTTCGTGGCGGATAATGCAAGTCTATAAGGTCGAATTGTCATATTTGAATCGTTTAAACTAATTTTGAGCAGTCGTAACAGGCATCGCTTCTGTGGCTTTCGCACCTCCATCAAATACATAGGCAACAGGTTTCATAATGCTGGTTTTTGTCGACTTTCCATTCAAATAACGTAAAAATAAAGAGGAAGTGTATCATTATAAACAAACTAACGACACTATTTTGTAGAGATGACGAGCCTTCAGTGAAATGCATTTCCAAAATCTTTTATTTTCTCTTAAAAAACGCCAGTCTCCCGCGTCGGAGGTTCGAGTCCTCCCTCGGCATGGATGTGTGTGTTGTTCTTAGGTTAGTTTAAGTATTTTGTAAGATTAGGCACTGATGACCAACGTAGTTTGGTCCCATAGAATTACAAACATTTGAACAAACGCCCCGAAACATATGGTTGAACGCATTGTTTACCATCCGCATAGGTATCTTTAAGTCCAGTCTACATCTACTCGAAGAAAAACTCCTTAGCAAAGGTCGCAGTAGTGCACCGGCTTCGGGAAAGATAGTTACCATCATCATAGCTTTCTTTTATCTTTTCTTTTTTCCTTTTTTCATGGATAGTCTAAAACAGTGGCGTAACTATGGAGGGGATGAGACCGGAACCTGTCCTGACAATCACCAAGGCAATGATCAAATTGGAGCTACGTAACTGGCTCAGAAGACAGCACGTAGAATATTGAACCAAAGTCCATCAACAAAAACATGGCAAGGTAATGATGCCAAAGCCATGTTTTAAAAGAAGCTCTGCAATCCTGGGTCTGAACAGGAGAGAGATAAGACTCATAGTTGGATTGCTGACAGGCCATGGGAATTTCAAAAAACACCTACATACAATGGGAATAACAGAAGAGGACCCTAAATGTAGGATTTGTGATGACGGTGATGAAACTGCATCACATCTAATCTTCGAATGCATTGCATTGGAGAATAAAAGGCACAGAATATTTTGGACAACCAGACCCGAAGAAATTGTGTCTAATAAAGAACTGGTAAAGGGACTCCTTGCACTGTTCAAGGGCATTGGTTGGCTTTACTAGATATACAGGGAGCGATACCGCACAATAAACTTGGTTTCGGTGCGGGCAGTGGCGGGTTGGTCCAAGACTGTTTTGGCTTCCCTGCAAAAATCAATCAATCAATGAATCAATGGGGGGGATGAGGGGGATAGAACCTCCCCAGAACCCAAAGAGAGAGAGAGAGAGAGAGAGAGAGAGAGAGAGAGAGAGTAAAGAAAAATAAATCGTATAACAATAATCTGGTAAAGATTGGAAACTTGGGGTGTCTTACCATAAGCTTTCATTGGAAGGGAGTGAATTAGTTTCTTGGACGGGAGTGGTAGATAGTAGTCTGTCTGGAAACTGACTAAAATTTTGCTCGTCAAGCAGATCTATTCCCCCCCCCCCCCCCAAAGCCAAGTCCTAGTTACGCCTCTGGTCTAAAAATATGTTAGGGCCTGTGCTTGTTTGTTCTGTAAAAAGGACGCATGGCCCAGGTTTGTCACACCTCTCAATAAAAACATTGAGTGATTATTAAATTACCGTTGTACCGTCGAGGTAACTGTCATCCACAAATAAATGTATAGTATTGCGAACTTGGCTGCGCAGTGTTTCTTCAAAAGATCGCCTCCTTTGTCCAAGTAATGGGGACATGATGTGGTACACTCTACTTTCAGTTAATTTTCATTACAGCTACAACTACATCGTCCTCTTCAGTTTGATCTGTGTGTCCGTCTTCCTATGTCTCGTAGAAATTCCTACAATGCTCAACTTACTATTTTTTTGTATTTTTTGTATATTTTTTTTTTTTTTTTTTTTTTTTTACTTAACCCTAGGAGCACCAAGTTATATAAGGTTACATGGAGCACCAACCAAGAGAAAATTTTGCCCGTGGTACAAAAAAGCTGTAAATCCTGTAAAAATGTATTTATTTGAAGTAATTCTATTTCAAATGTAACATTAGTCTAATTGTTGACAGGAAGTTTAAAAAATTAAAATGAAACACTTGTAAAATATGTTTTAATGTACATTAAAAATTTTCAAAAAATCCCTCTCTTCTCTTGGAGAGAATACTAACATTTACAGATGACATTTACCTCATGTTAACTTGGTTTTTGTGATGTTGTACCTGGCTCTCTGGTTTCTTGCATTCTTCAAGCATATGTAGTATCGTGCTTTCCTAATTAGTTCTTCATATGCAGCAGTTTTGGTCACCTCTAGCTTCTTTCCAAGGATCTCTCCCATCGCACAAATAATGGGCAACTGGAGTCCTTTTAAGTCCCTGGATCGGTGTTCTACATGTGGTTTCAAAAGTTCAAGGCCTAATTCATGGAGATACAGTTTCCTCGCATTTGATTTCCCTTCATTCCACGTAGGCACATTCATCTTGAACAGTGTGTACGAGTTTATTGCAGCCATATCTGTCCTGGTTCCTTTATCATCAAAACGAAGAATATTCAATAGCTGATATACTCTTGTCTGACTCATAGTGCCTCTACATACAGCTCTTCACTATAAATTTGACCATAAATGAGATAACGATATTGGTGTCCTGGTAAATTCAAATTAGAATACAAATTCCCATCAAAGCATATATTTCAGTTTCGTCAACAACAGCTACATATTTTCTTTCAGCTTCTTCATTTGTATGCTCAACAATTTTCTATACTATTTCAGGTGTGAAAAATTTCTTGAATGATTCACATATACTTGTTACTTTCCCAGCAGTAGTTACTCCCTGATGTTCACGAACTATGATGGCAAATTCCCTTTTACAATGCCTTGGCGCTTCTGCAAGGTACACCCTACCAGAACTAGCAACATATTTATTGGGAGCGTTACCTGCATGGTTTGGTTCTTCTTCGTCCTCCAATTCTTCATTTGCGCTCTCTTCTACTACTGTGTGAGCCGATTCAGAGTCACTGAAATCTGATAACTCATCGTCTCCTAAAAGTTCAGCAAGAATTTCTGCGCCGTTCAACCCTGTACAACTCATTTCAGAAAATGTACTTTACAAGAAAGGCGTTTGCTCTACTGTGAAAACTGCTTGTAACAGTAGTTAGTATCAACAATGAACATCAAACGCAACAATCAGACTCTCAACAAGGCACGAAAAACTCACAATCGTTTTTGCCAAACGAAATTTATTATAAGAAAAATGTAGGGGCAATTTTTGCCCGTGCTTGGAAGTTGTAGGGGGCATGAAGAATTGTGGTCGCATGGACTACCAACCCAGGGCAAAATGTGCCCTTGGGCATAAAATTGCTATATTTTGTTATCAGTTTTTTAAAATTGTAACCATGTAAATGTGTATGGTAGTACTTCATAAGGTGAGAGACAAATAGAAGAAAGCCCATAAACATTGAAGGATATTAATTATGATTCTTTAATAAAGGAAAAGGGTACGGGCAATTTTTGCCCGTGCTTGTTGCTTGTAGGGTTAGTAGAGCATTTCAGCGTTTCTGAATTCAGTGTTCTCGAAAGCCGGGCGTTGCAGTGCGCTATAAACCAAGTGCTGGCTGTGACTTTCAAATGTTCAAATGTTTGTTAAGCTTATGGGACTTAACTACGGGGTCATCAGTCCCTAAACTTACAAACTACTTATGAACTACTTACGAACTAGGACGGCACAAATATCCACGCCCGAGGGGGGATTCGAACCCCCGACCGTAGTGGCCGTGCAGACCGTGACTGGAGCGTCTCAGTCACGTCGGCCACCGCAGCCGGCGTGTGACTGTTTAGGCCGGCGCGCGAACAGGGTTGCCAGGTTTTTCCACTGCTCTGTCGCCAAATTTAAAACAAAAAATAGCCAATATATCGCCATCTTTTTATCAATAAAATGCCTAAATATGTCCACCTTTTCCTCAGTAAAAATAGTCAAGTAGGCCTATCACAATTATAATGCTATGGTATTATGTCGTGTGTCTCTACAACAATAATTCTGAAATTCAGGGAGTAAGTTGGTTACTGAGTACAGGTAACAAGTAACACAAACTACGGCGCTCTTAAATTCATAGACACCGGACTGGACATTCCAAGAAACCTCGTTCTTAAAGGAAACAGTTATGAGTCCAGCCAGGAACTAAACCCACACACACCACCAACTGATCAACGTACCCAGTCGAAATACAGTCATATTGTAAATGTAAGAGAGATATAGTGAATATTAAATTTAAACAGAGATACATTTAACTATCATACGTATTAATTTGAGAACTAATAAAATAGTAACGTAAAAGTATTTAACAATCATTCTACCAAACTTACACAAGGGAAGTTCTGATGCATAGCTTCGATTACTAATCACTTATATCTTCTTCAAAACTGATATTTACAGGCCATGAGAACTACAGGGAAATTACCCAGTGTTCGACACTGACATTTATATCTGCAAACCATTGATAACTACTGTGAAGTGCGTAGCAAAGGACTTGTCTCATAGTAGCAGTTATTACGAATTTCTGTTGTGGTGACAAAGAGCGCGAAAAAAATTACTGTTTAAATGGCTCTGTGCATGCTGTAATCCTCGCGATGTCTACGGGAGCCGTACATATGGGGTTGTATATTTTATGAGTCATCGTTTAAAACCTATTTTTGAACCTTTGTAAGCAGACTCCTCGAGGTATTTTACGTCTATGTCTGCAAGTTTAATTTCTTTGCATCTCTATGACATTCTCTTAAAGATACGTGCAGGTAATTGTGGCAACTTCTATAGTGTGATTACATTCCCCCAGTATTCTAGCGACGTTCAGTCAGTTTCATTTATACAATGTCTCAAGAGGGACTGCTTTAAATTCGTCTTATTTGAAGTAAAATAAAATAGCCTTTAAGTCGCCAACTAATTCTTTTACTAGCCACATTTATTCGCCAGTCGCCATAAAGCTAAAATCTTTATTATCCTAAGAAGAAAGCGAAAAATCGCCACACCTGGCAACCCTGCGCGCGCATGTGCCGGTAGCGCGACTTGGTGAGTTGCAGGACGGGGATTTTCCTACTGCAGGCAGCTGCAGCTGCAGGGTGCGGGGGAGGCGCGAGGTCGCGGAGTCCTGGCGATGACGGTGACATCGGCCCGTTACGTCACGCGTGGGACGAGGCCGCGCCGTGCACCGTGCGCCGGCACAGCTGCGGAAATACGGCAGGCGGAGTGGCTGTACGGCGAAGCACCACAGCCAGCCATGTGCTCCGCTTTCCTCCAGCTGCAAGACTGCAACAATCACATTATCACGTTCTGCACCGCCACCACGGTCGGAGGTTCGAATACCCCCTCGCGCATGGATATATCTATCGTCCTTAGTATTACCGTATTTTATCGCGTAATTCCCCCCCTTTTTTTTCTCGAAAAATTTTCTTGAAAACACTAGGGAGGGATTTATGCGAGTAGTTATTCAGAAAGGAAGAAAAACTATGTATTAGGCAGTAAAAGATACCGGTGGCAACAGCGGTGTCTCACAAGCCGAGCCGGTGGCGGCGGGAGTGGAAAAAGGCGGCTCATTATTGCTGTTACTTGGGCAACGGCGTCTCCTTCACCCTGACAAGCCAAACGTCAGAAGTCGCAACTGATGTTAAACTTACTGTACCGGTATTTATTTTCTTAACACAAGGCCCACGGAAAGATCTGGATCTTGCCTTTGCAGCCACGAGTTTATCTTTTTGTCTCCGCCAATACCGTATTGAATTAGGATCGACGGAGAAATGCCTTCCTGCAGCTTTTACTCCGTTTCTATCGGCGTAAGATAACACATATGGTTTAAATTTTGCCGTGTAGTTTGAATATTTCGCCATTATAACGACTTGTAGCAAACTGACCTAGAAATATGTCTGCGGCTTAACGTTTCAAATTTACGGTATGTTGTGACAATGGAAATATTCGTTCGTGGCAGTACCGCTGCGTCCATTGTCAAGTTATTTGAAGGCCGCTCCTGTTAGAAAGAACCAGGAGAGGGGATTATGCGCGATATTAATAAAATAATTTTTTAATTATGGAAAATCGTAGGGGAGGGGAATATGCGAGGGGGGAGCTTATGCGATAAAACACGGTACCTAGTTCATAAGTAGTTTGTAAGTTGAGGGATTGATGACCCCGTAGTTAAATCCCACAAGTTGTACAAGCATTTGAACATTTTTGAAAACAACAACAACAACAACACAATGCGTTCACTGTGCTATTCTTAGTAAATTATCCGAAATCCTATTTTGTTATTCGTTATCAACTAAGTCCAGCTTACCCCCAACTGATTTATTATTCATAACTCTTTACTCGCCTTGTCAGAAATCGTATTCATCCGCTTCCCAACTTCACTAATCCTCAAATGTTCAAATGTTTGTAAATCTATCGGACCAAACTGCGTGATCATCAGTCCGTAGCTTACAAACTACTTAAAACTAGGTAAACTAACCTACGGACAAACACACACACCCATGCCCCAGGGAGGACTCGAACCTCCACGGCGAGCAACCGCGAGCTCCGCAGCGAGACGCTTTAGACCGCTCGACTACTCCACCGCGGCCCACTAATCCTCACTATATCTAATCCTCACTATATCTAAGTTCCACGTATTCATTTATCGCTTTTTTTATCTTACCTATCCGAAAATAGTACTAGAAATGTGGGAAACTATTCGTGAGGCACTAAAGGAGGAGTATTAAAATGTAAATAAATGTTTAGTTCACTATACTAACATTAATAACTGCTTTTTTTAGTTTTTATTCGAAAACTGTTGTATTCCATCATCCACAAAATTGTTAGAAAAGTACGGAATACATAAAGCACTGTATAACTTTCGGCATCTGGAGTACAAAAATACAAGAATTGAACTAAGAAAAGTTGTTTTATTCTCTGTTGTGCCCTCGTCCTCTATGGCTGCTTTTTAGAATGCAGCCTGAGTGTATGCAGAGGAAAAAGTGGGCGGCTATTGTGAGACTAACATATATCCCATTCCCCACGATTCGCAGCAACGTTGTCCGGATTTCGCAAATTATAGCTCGCATCATCAGCTTCCTACGTTTGTATCAATTTTGTAGTCGATGGGACACACCAAGAAAACAGTACCCATCAGCCTTTTTTTACCTCTACAGACGTCTAACAGCTGCAGTGGTGCTGACGCTGTAAGTGGTTAAATTTATCATTAAAAGAGAGAGAGAGAGAGAGAAGAAAAGACCAGGGCGAGGCACTAGATTTGATCAAAGAAATTGGACAAAAAGGGACATTTGACGAAAATGACGTACAACATGTTAGGCGAATCAACTTTGTCATATAAATTGGATATGAAATAGCGGCTTTACCGACGTGCCCTCACTGAAGACAGATTGACTGCAGCGTAATGGCTTAGCTGTACCCAGGGAAGAATGCACCAGGAAAGAGACTGTACTGCATGGAGTACTAAGAGGGTCAATTATGACCTCATTTATTTGAAGGATACTACTGGTTATCCATTTAATACACTTTAAAGCATTTGGTTATGAATATACGAGTAATATTTTCCCAAGTAAACTAATTTCAAGGACGGTAACAACAGATCAGTGAATTCTTATGAGACTAAGTCACGCTTTTTGTGCCTCTTAAAGAAATTGCCTCGTAGGAGCGAATCAAAAATACACTCATCTCGTGAGGATGTTTTTATGCCTGTGATGAGTGTGTGTCTGTTGACATCCACATCTTAATCAGACCTCTGCCCGGAATGTGACCTCGTGTACGTGATCGACAGCTCGTTGTTATCTTCACTCTCCCACTGCATTTGACCCGTTGGCTTGTAAAAATGTCATCCGAAACGTTTCCAACTAGGGCCAAATAACGTTTTCAATTGTCTATTATTCGGTTTCATCTGAAGCGGAATACATTTGAGCGAGTTGACATGCTATTTTATCGTACAACAAGTATATAAACTGCTTTGAGAAGGCTGTTTTGTATACTGGCAGGATTTAAATATATTAATTCAGTAAGTATGGTGCATTGTTCAAGCCGCTCCAGTGTATTTCGTATTCGAGCAAATTTAGCTGCGCGTCCATTTTCCTTCGATGCGAAGAAGTTTTCATTCTCCTTTGCAATCAGATGCATTTCTGTTGTGCGAACACATATGGGCGCGTTCAAGATGTTGAAGAGGGAAGGAAGGAACGAAGCCGGCCGCGGTGGCCGAGGAGACTGAGGCGCTCCAGTGACGGTCTGCACGGCCACTACGGTCGGGGGTTCGAATCCCCCCTCGGACATGGATATTTGTGCCGTCCTAGTTCGTAAGTACTTCATAGGTAGTTTGTAAGTTTAGGGACTGATGACCCAGTAGTTAAGTCCCATAGACTATACAAACATTTGATTTGATTTGAAGGAACGACGACTAGGTGTTAACGCGCTTTCTAGGGCGTGATCATTAGAGGCGTGTTAGGATGAGGTGATAGTTACTTCTTGAATTGTGTGTGACGTACAGGCAAAATTCATCTGAGGTGCTTTTGTCGTGTGTAGTCTGTGTTTTGTGTATCTGAAATTAACATGAATTTGTGAAAATCTTAAGCTTAACTCTCAGATCAGATGTTTTCGTGCTATGCAGTTGTGTGGTTGTCAAATTCTCTCAGGCGAATAATTTGGGGATTTGTTGTGGCCAGTGTGACTTAATTTTTGAATTGTCGCTGTTCGAACCTGATGTAACTTTTTATGGAATTCATCTTTTAGTCTGAGACGCTAAATATTCGCTTCCATATTTCCACGTTATGTATTGTTTCTTTCCACCTCACCCCGACTGCACCAAAGGAGCGAAGAAAGTGGATCGCCATCATTGTTCAGACTTTACGAAAGTCTGTGACGTTCTTCAAAGCAGCTGCTGTTCTTTAGTGACCTTAATTCAAACTCAACGGTTGATTAACTTAGAACAAACTTCATTTGTTGATTTTATTTATTACGTCATTGTTATAAATTTTGTCTTCTTTCGGTATGGCACTAAGTTGGGATAAATTTCTGTAGACTGACGTCATTTCGATAAATATAGTTTAAATGTCTTGAGCATACTTAGTAATTTATTTACGCCTTTTCCAATCTATTTTCGTGATTCTCATTCTTATAATAATAATTTCTCATCTTAAAAGTTATTGCAATTTAAGAACTTCGTTGTTGGCACCTGTGATTACTGTAAAAATGTTCCCTGTCTCTTTTTTTAAAAGCGACATACGTTCCAAACATTGTATCTTCAACGATGGCAAGTGCGTATGCACTTAATGTGACGTGTCAATAACATAGAGTGTTTGAATGGAGAATAACGTAATGTTAAATATGTTGTCGATGATAATGACTAAACTCGAGCCGCAGTGGAGTGGCCGAGTGTTCCAAGGCACCTAGCTGCGGAGCGCGCCGATGTTCGCCGTCGGAGGTTTGAGTTCTTCCTCGGGCAAGGGTGTGTGTGCGTGTAGTCCTTGGCGTAAGTTAAAGTAATTTGTAAGTGTATGGACTGATGACGATAGCAGTTTGGTACAATAGGTTTACAGACAGTTGAATGTTTGATACTGACAAGAAGAAGGGACAGGGTGATGCTGCCCCGTCGGGCATGGATGTTTTTGTCGTCTTTAGTATAAGCTAGTTCAAAAGTAGTTTGTCAGTTTAGGGACTGATGACCCCGCAGTTAAGTTCAAAAATGTTTGTAGAGCTTATGGGACTTAACTACGGGTCATCAGTCCCTACACTTACGAACTACTTATGAACTACCTAATAGTAAGGACGGCACAAATATCCATGCCCGGGGGGGGGGGGGGAATTCGAACACCCGACCGTAGTGGCTGTGCAGACCGCGACTGGAGCGCCTCAGTCCCCGCAGCCGGCGTGCAGGTTAAGTCCGATAAACTTTAGAAGTATTTGAACATTCGATTTCACATTATTTAACTCTGGATTCTGTTCTTTTGCCTCTTGTTGAGAAATATTCTTAGATCAGTAATGTTTTCTGTACTATAGGGCGTCACCATTTCAAGAATATTTCGCCGCAAGGGGCTGTTAAGAACCGAATCGAGAGGTAAACAATGACAAATAAATTTGGGACGTGAGCAGCAGTCCTGGGTTCGAAACCCTTAACGGCTCTAATTTTTAAGAAATAGCATAATTGATAGTGGCTGGTTGCTGTTTCAGTATTTGCAAGAATGAAAGTGTATACATCCAATTACGTTATCAGTGATCGTTTCCACCTCGTACTTCGCGCCTAAGACAGAAAGGAGGATCAAATTTCCGACTTGTCGAAGTTTGACACGGACGGGAGGCGACCGCGGATAGCCAAGCGGTTAACGGGGCCACTGGCCCGAAGCGGGAGACCCACGTTCGATTCGCGGTCCGGCTCACATTTTCACTTGTCGCCGTTGTTTAATTTTGAATGTTTGTACATCTATCAGACCAAACTGCGTGGTCATCAGTATGTAGCTTACAAACTACTCAAACCTAGGTAAACTAACCTAAGGACAACACAGACACCCATGCCCCAGGGAGGACTCGAACCTCCACGGCGAGCAACCGCGCGCTCCGCAGCGAGACGCCTTAAACCGCGCGGCAACTCCACCGCGGCAGAAAGGAGGAATCAACCCGCGAGATCTCGCGTCTTTAAAGGTTACACTTTCTTTTGGGTGTATAGTATTTTACTCAGATCAGTTGATACTTAAAAGTATACTTAATACTTGTCAATAAGTATTTTTGTTGTTTTTAAAAGAAGACATTCATATTTAAAAATGATAAAAATACCCATTGTTTTGATAATAATGTGAGAAAAAGTTCTCACAGTGTCAGCGGGTTAAGAATTTTGGCGTCTATTCCTTCGGACAATTTTTAATTTCAAAACCGCAAGTCGAGGACTGACGCGTATTTGAGGTGGGCGCACACAAGACCGGACTCTTGGCGAACATAGCCGGCCGCGGTGGCCGAGGTGACTGAGGCGCGTCAGTCACGGTCGGCACAGCCACTACGGTCGGGGGTTCGAATCCCCCCTCGGGCATGGATATTTGTGCCGTCCTAGTTCGTAAGTAGTGACCCCTTAGTTAAGTCCCATAAGCTTAACAAACATTTTTTTTTTGGTGAACATACAGATCCAGCTGCGAGCCATTGAGTACAACGGTTCAAGTTGGACGACATATGTCAGTTTGGTCTAATGGGGTGGCGCAGGTGCTTAGCACCACCGCCTAGTGAGCTGGAGGTTCCGGGTTCGAGTCCCGGTCCCAGCACAAATGTTTATGATTAGTACTCCTTCCCCCAGTTTAATGTATAAGAAGGAGTGGGTGGAAGTGTGGAGCGGCCGGAGTTTGAATGCCGCACACTGGCCTGAGGCGCGGGCCGCGGCTGTTTCGCGTGGCGCCGGCGCCAGCGCGTGATGCAACGCGGCGCGCCGCGACCGGATGCGAATACCGAGTGCCGACTGCCGGCCGAGCTGATGTCACGCCGCGACACGCCGCCAGGGGCGCGCGCTGCACGCCTGCCGTCCAGCGCTAGCATGTTTACGTGCCGTCCAACCAACAAGTCACCTGGCACTTCTCACAATCATTTGTTGCCGCGAAGTCATTACATCTGCATCCATACTCCGCAATCCACCCGATGGTGTGTGCCGGAGGGTACCTTGCAACCACTATCGCTTTTCCCTCCTATTCCAGTCACGTATTCTTTGCGGAAAGAAAGACTGTCATATGCCTCTGTGTGGCCTCTAAGCTCTCTGATTTTATCCTCATGATCTCTTTGCGAGGTATATGTAGGAGGGAGCAATACACTGCTAGATTCCTCGTTAAAGGTATGTTTTCGAAACTTCGACAAAAGCCGTACCAAGCGACAGATCGTCTCTCCTGCAGAGTCTTCCACTGGAGTTTATCGATCATCTCCGTAACGCTTTCACGATTACCATACGATCCTCCGTTGCATCCTTTCTACTTCCTATATTAACCCCACTTGGTACGGATCTCACACCGATGAGCAGTATTCAAGATGTTGGCGAACAAGTGTACTGTAATCTACTTCCTTTGTTTCCGTACTGCAATTCCTTTGGATTTTTCCAATAAGTCTAAGTCTGGCATCTGCTTTACCAACGATTGATTTTATATGGTCGTTCCATTTTAATTCACTCCTAATGCCTACTCCCAGATAATTTATGCAATTTTTTACTATGCTTTCGACCATCGCATTTTGCGAATTAGTCTGATCGATTCCTGTGAGAACTGCTTACATTCGAGACAGCTACAATGGATTTTTTTGACGTATCAGAATTTAATGTATTATGACAGAATGTCATTGCAATGCAATGAAGTTTCAAATCAAATGTTTCAAATGTTTGTATAGTTTATGGGACTTAACTACGAGGTCATCAGTCTCTAAACTTACAAACTACTTACGAACTAACTAATACTAAGGACGGCACAAATATCCATGCCCGAGGGGGGATTCGAACCCCCGACCGTAGTGGCCGTGCAGACCGTGACTGGAGCGCCTCAGTCCCCTCGGCCACCGCGGCCGGCTGCAATGAAGTTTATCAGATTCGATTTACAAATATTTGAACAGGTTTTTCACGTTATGTGGTTTTCGAGGTGGTTTAAACATTTCCTATAGTTGAGCTAATATTTGCGAACCTGGTTTAATTTAACAGATACATTGTAGGAACTTGGCTTCGACTGGGACATCAAGTAACGTTGCTCACGTTTAAAGAGGACAGCGGTTTTTATAAAAAGTCTCAGACGAATACATTTTTTATCAGTCACAAATAGTATTCTCTATTTACACAAGCACTTCTATAACGAGTTTATTCCTCTTTATTGTGACGGCTTTATCTGTAAAAAAAAAAAAAAAGTCGTTAATTAGACGCCTTTTAAAGTGGTAATATGGTGGCGAATGCAAAATGACACCAATGATATGGTATTGCCAGTCTAATTAATGTATGTTTGTGCTTCAAACACTGAAAAGGAACATCTCTGACGCAGACTAACGTTCTGAAAATAAAAGTGTGGTCATTTGTATGCAAAACGTTGTACCCTAAGAAAAGTGATATTTTTAACAGAGAGAAACACGGTATTAAGATAACAGTATCACAGGGGGAAGTTGCACGTAACTCGGCGACGTCACTGTGTCATTACGTTTTCAGTGAACAGTGCCAAAGACCCACTAGTTAAGCTGACCATATCGTGAAACACATATCCTAACCACCTGAAACTGCTTACATTAGTTCTCAAAGCTTAGGTGGAGAAATTCGATGAAGTGGTTAAAACGAAGTGGACTACAACAATGTGCTTACCTCACTAGTCACGTTTTTACACTCTAAACCACTTTCGCATCCAGGCAGTCCAATATCACACAAAGCACAATTTCAAATGATGATGTGCTGAAGTCCGTGTCATAACGTGCCTTTCGCTAAGCATACTGCAACATAGGCGTTACTTCGGCGAAGAAAACGGAATGTAAATCACGCAATGCAATTTGATGTGGTAACGATCATATATCTTCATTTGTAGTTTGGTGCATTGCAGTATTACAAAATCTCCGATCCTTCTGATAGCTGAAAGAACTAAACATTGAGCTGTTGGTAATATTTTGTTTTCGGTGGCATAATCGTCCACATAACACACCTGGGAAACTTTCATCTGGAACGATATGATCTGTATGACGTGACCGGAAATCGCGCGGGAATATTCTCCTTTCACTTATTACGTTTCACCAAGAAAGGAAGTTCGAAATCATTTCAAAATCAAATGTTCAACTTTTCGTACTTCTAAGGGACCAAAATACACTGGCTATCGGTCCCTAGACTTACAAACAGTAGTCAGCTTTTACAATTGTCTAGATTATGAAATAGACCATTCCTTTCTGCCTCAGAATATGTCCTATCCTCCAACCCCGACTTTCAATTAAGTTGTAGCATAAATTCTGTTTTTTGGCATCGTGATTCCATCTTGTCATTAATAGTTAGATCTTCCAATTTAATCTCCAGAATTGGCTGCCGCAGCACTTTAAATTATTTTTTCAAAATAAATAAAATAAAATAAAATGTGTTCAAATTTTGTAATTCTAAGGGACCAACTGCTAAGGACATCGTATCCTGAACTTACAAACTATTAAAATGAACGTATGCTCAGGATAAAACACAAACACACTCAAACAAACAAACCTGAAGGAGAACTTGAACGTCCGGTGGGAGTGGCCACGCAATCCGTCACAAGGTGCTCCATTATGCGCGGCCTTAATTTTTAACATTTATGCTTTTATTTCTTATTGCATAAATTCTGCCCAACCAGTAATACTCTTACTAATATTTTAGCTGCCGAGATAAGTTATTGTATGATTCAGTGGCGGATCCAGAATTTTTTTCTTGGGAGGGGGGGGGGGGGGGAGGGGGAGGCTCAAGCCTGCGGAGGGTGAACCATATCCTTAAGGGCTTTGTGAGACTATTTTTAAAACACACACCCAGACACACAGAACAGTTATTCTCACATATAAATGCTATAGGAAATACAAAATATGTTCCAAAGCCACAGTCGCTTCTGAGAAAAGTACTTTTTAAATGTTCAAATGTTTGTATAGTCTATGGGACTTAACTACGGGGTCATCAGTCCCTAAACTTACAATCTACTTATGAACTACTTACGAACTAGGACGGCATAAATATCCATGCCCGAGGGGGGATTCGAACCCCCGACCGTAGTGGCCGTGCAGACCGTGACTGGAGCGCCTTAGTCCCCTCGGCCACCGCGGCCGGCGTACTTTTTAATCTAACTACCAATGCACTATTAGTTTCTGCTCACTATTGCGTCATTTTCAAATTCCAATGATCATAAAAGTATTACAATGATTTAATCATATTGAAAAGTATAAACAGTGCATTCAGGCTCTGGATTTAATTCAATATGTAACTGATTCTGAGCTTCCCCAGGTGGGTATATGCGAATCCCTGTACAGAGGAAGCCATGCGAAATTGGCATAGGTTTGTCTACATAGATACATCTTTGGAGTAATTGATCTATAAGACTGACCACTTGAAAATTCAAACAATTGTACAATATGGTCGAAAAATGTTTTGTACATATTAAAAGAGCCAAATGACTTAATGGCGACTGTACAAAAACGGACATATTGTTTAAAGAAAAAAGAAAAAAAATGAAAAACTGCTAAGGTCATCGGTCCCTAATCTTACACACACACACACACACACACATATATATATATATATATATATATATATATATATATATATATGCCCGAGGGAGGAGTCGAAGCTCTGGTGAGAGTGGCCGCGTACACCACGACGTAGCGCCCCAGATCACACGGTCATTCCCGTGCGGCGCAGATGGTTTGATAGATTGTTAAATTTCTCCCTGTTTAATGTGTTTGAATCATTGTAATATTTTTTAATCATAGGAACTTGAGAATCACGGCATAGTGCGTCAAACTAGTTGTGCCTTGGTAGTTAGATGGAAATATATTAATTTGACAAGTGAAGACGATTTTATGTGGTGATGCCAGCAGCACAAAACATCTGCAGTAATTGAAGGACATCCATTTATTTCGGATTGCTGTCAACGCGACACTCCCCCTAGACGCGAAATATGACTGCACACATTGATACGGGTAACGTTTCCAACACTGCGACGCTGCCATCTGCTCGCTGATGCTCGCCCCCCCCCCCCCCCCCCGCGCTCCGGCAGCCATACTAAACGCCTTCTGTCGCTACCAACAGCCAGTGCAGGAATTGTTAACTGACCGTGGATGAACAGTACAGTAACCGGAGTAGCTGTGTCATTACCAAACAATGCAGAAATTGGAAAAACAGTGTATCCTAAATGGTTGCCCAATTCCGGGTCAGAAACAAACAGCCAGTATATACGAGTATGTCGCACTAAGTTTGATATTCCCTCAAAACCTAAAATCAGATTTCCTGTGTTTGCGTTGTACTGAATCAATTTCTTCTTCATTCTTTGTAAAGTTGTTATGCAAAACGAGATAAGTTTTCAAGAAAGCTTTCGCGATCAAGAAAATTACTCTTGAAACTTCCTGGCAGATTAAAATTGGGGGCCAGAAACGGGATTCGAACCTGGGATCTTTGCCTTTCTCTGGCAAGCGCTTTACCATCTGAGCTACCATGGCACGCTTCACGGCCCGTCCACAAAACTTTACTTCCGCCAGTACCTCGATACCTACTTTCCAAATTTCACAGAAGTTCTCCTGTTAACCTTTCAGGACTAGCACTTCTCATTCTGGAAACATCGCTTAGGCGTTGGCTAAGCCATGTCTCCACCACATCCTTTCTTCCAGAAGTGCTAGTCCTGCAAGGGTCACAGGAGGACTTCTGTGAAGTTTTGAAAGTAGGAGGTGAGGAATAGGGAGAAGTTGTGACGATGGACTATGAAGCACGTCGGGACAGTTCGAATCAAATGTTTTTATAGCTTATGGGACTTAACTACGGGGTCATCAGTCCCTAAACTTACAAACTAGCTAATACTACAAACTAGCTAATACTACAAACTAGCTAATACTACAAACTAGCTAATACTAAGGACGGCTCAAATACCCATGCCCGAGGGGGGATTCGAACCCTCGACCGTAGTGGCCGTGCAGACCGTGACTGCAGCGCCTCAGTCCCCTCGGCCACCGCGGCCGGCTCGGGATAGTTTAGACGGTAGAGCGCTTGCCCGCGAAAGTCAAAGATCGCAGGTTCGAATCCTGGGTACAGCACACAATTTTAATCTACATATCAGCGCACACTCTGCTGCAGTGTGAAAAATTGATTCTGAAAATTACACTTTACTTTGTTTCAAGAATAATTTCTACTACCTTGAAAATCCTTTGTATCTGATGCGTGGAAAAATGCCGTTGAAATTTCTAATTTGCTCCAATAACCGGAAAATGGAAACGTGTAGCTTCAAATAAACCTATTTATAATGGGTGGGAATACCATTTCTCAGTATGTAGGAAAAGAATCGGAAAAACCGTTTACCGAAAACATCTGAATACGCCGGCCTGAACACAGCCCTTGAAAATTCACATTTTACATAGTTTAAAGGATTTAACCTTCTTTACGTTTGAATCAAACACACACAATAGCTAATTTGTTTCCCAAGCAATCGCGAAACGATAAACAATTTTTATTTATTTTTATCGTAAATTGCCGACAAAAAAGAGCAAGAAGCAATTAAATGGAAGCATAATACAAAAACTCAAATTACGTTATGTTAATTAAAGGGATTTTGCATTTTTAAACTCACAATTACATGCTGCCCGTAAGTAAAAGTTAACTATTCTAATGCTAAGATTCTTTCCCTTCTCTCTCTCATTTTTCGTTGGGCCGTCTGAGGAGCACGTACCCCTGTGCCCCCCCCCCCCCCCCCCCCCCGAATCCGCCTTTGGTATGATTGTAATGTCTGTAATGTTTTTTTTATATATCAAAGTTTATTAATACGCGAATAATGAATACAGAGCAGCATAACAGTGGATTTACAACTTATTTTTAACAACAAACCGTGTAAGTTCATTTGGAAAAAAAATTGAATAAACGTACTTCATACCTGATCTTGATTGTTTATAGTTAACATATTTTGTGAGAGCTTAGTAAGTATTCTTCTACTGGAAATTAATTATTAATGTCTTTAGCGTAAAGGTATTTAGATTTCTCATTCTGCATGTGAGGCATGACGGGCTGTCTGAAATTTTCTCGATTTGTACTCAGAGCAACTCAGAAGCACAGCTTCAAGAAGAATAGAGAGGGGAAGAGGAATTCCGGAAAATCTGCTGCGACCAGCACTAGAACTTATTATTCTGTGTTTGGTTTTGAGATAAACGAAGAGCTATTCTATCCTTACATTAATGGACATAGTCGATGGAGCATAATAAAGAGTCTGCTTCTGAGAAAGGACAATGACTGTATAAAGATAAAAGATACATAAGATGCTGTTGAATTAATACTGATTTTTTTATGTCGGGAATAGATGGAAGAAGGTGAAAGTACATAATTTATTTTCGAAGCAATGACTCACACTACGGTCGGGGGTTCGAATCCCCCCTCGGGAATGGATATTTGTGCCGTCCTTTGTTGTAGGTAGTTCGTAAGTAGTTTGTAAGTTTAGGGACTGATGACCCCGTAGTTAAGTCCCATAAGCTATACAAACGTTTGAACGTTTGAATGACTCACAATTACGCATATGACTTGCATACCGCAACTAACCAGTCGAGAGCTGAAGAGAACCTGTAACGATGAAAACCGGTCGTAGTCACCTATGTTTTTGCAGCTGTGAGTAAAATAAACTCAACGTCTTTATTGTGATAATGAATGCTTCCTTTGAAGGAGGCTGCAAATTATTCATTAGGTAAAAAGTTTACAACTTGTGAAAGAACTTTAATGTCAGATTAAATGCCAATGAAATTTTAGTCCCTGATTTGGAAAGGGGTAAGAAATAAACCTCATATAAATGAAAACTCGTTATGTGGAGAATCATGGTTCAAATTCCTTCAAATCATCATGAAATTAAGGCATCTGCAGATTCTTTAAACCACTCCCATGCACTTTTTGAATACATTCTTCAAGAAAAAGTTAAAGGAATATATTTATGGAATGTTCTGTCAGTAGATGGAAGAACGGAGGCATAATAAAAAACTTGATTTAGTAAGAAATACAACGCATTCAAGTTTTTAGTGTAAAACAATATCTCCAGCTTCATTTACCCTAGGGGTTAGCTACCTTTTGTTAGCCATTTTCTTAACATTTACTTCAATAGAACTGCTGACAGTTCTTTGTCTCCAGTGACCTATTCTGGCTTATGGTCCTCTACCATCTTTGCAAGACTTATTTCCGTATCTTAGTTCTTTTTTCCTCTTTGTTCACCAAATTCTCTGTTTCAATATCCTGAAACGAAGTATCTCGAAACAGTCCTTCCAGGTTTTAATTTGTAATTGTTACATTTTGGTGCTGACATGTTGCATATTAACGTAATCTTTCACTTTCCAGTATGTTCTCTTACATGTTGATGACATATCATTACAAAATCATTGAGACCTAGGTTATTAATCTCTCTCTCCTTACTTGTTCAAGTATGTTCCTCTTCAAACTTGTTATTACTAGTGACGCACGTATTGCTAGTGATTTTTACGTTGACGGATTTCCTTTTCCAGTCGCTCATTTAAAGAGACTCTAAACGCACCCATCCGCTGCCGAGTCGCAGACCACGTGACGTATTTTAAAATGCGCGCCTGAATGCGCACGTAGTTCGAAGCGTCGCCGAGAGATGGCGGACTTGTCTCCTGACAAGCATCACTACGCTGCTTCGGCTAACTTGACTGGAAGGAATAAGCGGACGCTAACCTATTCAGTGCGGTAGTTGAAACACTACCTGCTGTGTGTATAGTTGTTGGTATCTGTTCTTAGTATGTTTTCAGTACTACCACATTACTTTCATTTTTCTCGATTTGCTTGAATGAGCCTGCTCGTATTTATTTACGTTCATCGTTTTCAAGAATTAGGCCTTTCGATCTCAGCCATTTACAACTGTTCGTATCCTAGACTTCGAAATGGCGTGCAGGAAGTATAAACTCTCAAGTTCCCCCTCAGAATTGTACCTTCCGTCTCTTTAACCCTTTATTTACAGAGTTGCTGTCGTGTAATATTACAGCTGGAACTGCCCTATTATTGGTTAGACGATGAGCGTGGCCTTTCCAATTCAGTCCCTATTTTTCAATAAATATTTACGGTGGATTCAACATTTAGTTCTTGTCTAATATCAATATTTATTTTATCATGAATATTATCTACTAAGCGGAAGGAGCATCATCTGATTCGATCCGTCATATTTGAACAGATATTAAGTCTCAACCATTGCTACCGTACAAGAGCAAAGGCAACGCCATTAAAAATAGAGATCAATTAGTGTTCCTTTCCGTGCGTTATGTTTAAATTACGCTGTATAGTTGCACAGAAATTACTGCATTTGACTGAAGATCATTTGAATTGAGAAATTTAAGAATCGGACCCCAAAGATTTAAACTCTGTTACTTGATCAATAAATTGTCTGGCTCTCTGAGTTCCAATTCGTAAAAATTTAAAATTAGGAACTCATTTCGAATTTTGTGGCAGTAGTGGCAAGTAAGAAGAAAGTTACTGTTAATATGACTCCAATTTGTACTGCAATTTAACCTTTTATTCATTTCCTTCTGTTATCAACCGCAAATAGCATCGTCATAAATTTGTCACATCTTAACGCGTTGTTAAATAAAATCAAACATTCACGAATGATATTGTCAATATATACATTGAAAAAGGTTGGAGGACAGTCTTGGCTATCTCCTTATTTATATCCATAGATTCTATTCCACTCTTGCACTACGGATTCTTATTTTAATGTTTTTCTCAGATGACTGAATTGTTGTATTCAGGTGTGTTGAAACTCCCATTTAATTTAGTGATTAATATTTGTCGCTAATAACAACTAAGCTCCATAATAAACAATGATCAGGTTCATGTGCCGGTTTGGCAATCAGGGTCAAAATCCTTTCAGTCCTGCGCCAACAATGACGATTGTAGCCTGCAGCGTTCAATTCAGTTTCTTGCAACTGCTATTGTTCTGTTGTCGCCAGCATAGATAAATTTGTGACAAGAAATTGGCAAGTTATAGGAAGTAATTACTTGTATGTATTACGCTTCGAATCTTATGCTAGTAATAACATTACAGCTTCTCAGTTCAAAAGTGTGGCTTCGAAAGTAAGCTGTATTAGTAAAAAAAAAAAATGTAAATGCATTATTATTTGCAAGTTTACAGTCAAAACCAATCGCCAGTGGCGTTCTTTGGCTGGCTGGTTGGTTGGTTGGTTATTTAGTGGTGGCGATCGTAAAACAGCTCCGAAAGTGTAAATGCCTTAACTGTCCAGAAATATAAAACCATGCTGCTCTTAAAAACAGTAAAATGTGAACTGAGGTAGCTTTTGTTAAAGAGTCAAATGTAAATGTTGTTGTGATCTTCAGTCCCGAGACTGGTTTGACGCAGCTCTCCACAATACCCTATCCTGAACAAGCCCCTTCATCTCCACATAGGAACGGCAACCTACATCTGTCTTGAATCTACTTACTGTATCCATATCTTGGTCTTCCGCTGCGATTTTTACTCCACACATTTCCCTCCAACGCTAAATACACAATTCCTCGATGTCTAAGAATGTGTCCTACCAATGTATCCCTTCTTTTAGTCAAGGTATGCCAGAAATTCCTTTTCTCCCCAATTCTATTCAGTACCTCCTCATTAGTTACGCGATCCACCCACCCAATCTTCAGCATTCTTCTGTAGCACCATATTTCAAAAGCCTCAATCCTCTTCCTGTCCGCACTGTTTATCGTCCATGTCTCACTCCCATACAAGGCAACACTCCATACAAATGCCTTCAGAAAGGACTTCCTTAGGCTTAAATCAATATTCGATGTTAACAGATTTCTCTTTTTCAAGAACACTTTTCTACCCATTGCCATTCTGCATTTTATTACCTCTGTACTGCGATCATCATTTGTTATTTTACTGCCCAAGTAACAAAACTCATCTACCTCCTTTATTGCTTCGTTTCCTAATCTAATTCCTTCAGCATCACCTGATTTTCTTACACTGCACTCCATTACCCTAGTTTTGCTCTTGTTAATGTTCATCTTATATGCACCTTTCAACACACTGTCCATTCCGTTCAATTGCTCTTGCAGGTCCTTTGCTGTATCTGACAGAATTACTATGTCGTCGGCAAAACGCAATGTTTTTAATTCTTCACCCTGAACTTTAATTCCTTCTCCAAATTTCTCCTTGCTTTCCTTTATAGCTTGCTCAATGTACAAATTGAATAACATTGGAGAAAGGCTACAACCCTGTCTTACTCCCTTCCCAACCACTGCATCTCTTTCATGCCCTTCAACTCTGACAACCGCTGTCTGGTTTTTGTACAAGTTGTAAATAACCTTACACTCGCTATATTTTACTCCTGCTTGCTTCAGAACTTGAAGGATTTTATTCCAATCAACATTGTCAAAAGCCTTCTCCAAATCTACAAAAGCTAGAAATGTAGGTTTGCCTTTTCTGAATCTATCTTCTAGGATAAGCCGTAAAGTGAGTATTGTCTCCCGTGTTCCTACATTTCTCCTGAACCCAAACTGATCTTCCCCGAGGTCGGCTTCTACCAGCTTTTCCATCCTTCTGTATATAATTCGTGTTAATATTTTGCAACCATGACTTATTAAACTGATGGTTCTGTAGTTTTCACACCTGTCTGCACCTGCTTTCTTTGGAATGGGAATTATAACATTTTTCTTAAAGTCTGAGGGTACTTCACCTGTCTCATACATCTTACACACCAAGTGAAACAATTTTTTCATGGCTGGTTCTCCCAGAGACTTCAGTAGCTCTGACGGAATATCATCTACTCCAGGGGCCTTGTTTCGACTTTGGTATTTCAGGGTTCTGTCAAATTCTTCTCTCAGTATAGTATCTCCTATTTCATCTTCATCTACATCCTCTTCCCTTCCTACAATATTGTCTCGAAGTTCATTTCCTTTGTAGAGCCCCTCTATATACTCTTTCCACCTTTCAGCTTTCCCTTCTTTGCTGAGAACTGGTTTTCCATCAGTGTCCTTGATATTCATAGAGCTGTTTTTCTTATCTCCAAATGTTTCTTTTATTTTCCTGCAGGCTGTATCTATTTTTACCCTATTTATACATTCTTCTACATCCTTGCATTTGCCTTCTAGCCACTCCTACTTAGCCATTTTGCACTTCCTGTCAGTCTCATTTCTTAGTCGTCTGTACTCCATTTTGGCCTGTTTCATTTACTGCATTTTTATATTTTCTCCTTTCATCGATTAATTTTAGTATCTCCTGTGATATCCAAGGATTTTTTGTAGGTCTTGCCTTCCTACCTATTTTGTCCTCTGCTACCTTAACTATTTCATCTCTCAATTTCACCTATTCCTCCTCTACTGTTTTATTTTCCCCTGTTTCTGTCAATTGTTGCCTAAAGCTCCCTCTGAAATTCTTAAGAACCTCAGATTCCTTCAATTTATCCAGGTCCCATCGCCTTATTTTCCTACCTTTTTGTAGTTTCTTTAGTTTCAGCCTACAGTTCATAACCAACAAGTTATGGTCAGAGTCTATATCTGCCCCTGGGTATGTCTTACACTGTAAAACCTGGTTCCGAAATCTATGTCTTACCATTATAAAATCTATCTGGTATCTCCCGGTGTCTGCTGGTCTCTTCCATGTGTACAACCTTCTTTTGTGATTCTTGAACCAGGTGTTTGTTATAACTAAATTATGTTCCGTACAAATTTCTACCAAGCGATCTCCTCTTTAATTTCTTTTGCCCAGTCCATATGCACCTACTATTTTTCCTTTCCTACTACCGAATTCCAGTCTCCCATAACAATTAAGTTTTCCGCTCCCTTAATTGTCTGAATAATTTCCTTTAGCTCTTCATATATTTCTTCGATTTCCTCATCATCGGCAGAGCTAGTTGGCATATAAACCTGTACTACTGTTGTCGGTGTTGGCTTCGTATCTATCTTGACAATGATAATGCGATCACTGTGCTGCTCATAGTAGTTTACCCGCATTCCTATTTTCTTATTCATTATCAATCCTACTCCTGTGATACTCCCAATTGATTTTGTATTTATAATCCTGTACTCATCTGACCAGAAATCCTGTTCATCCTGCCACCGAACTTCACTCATCCCCACTATATCTAGCTTCAACCTATCCATTTCCCTTTTTAAATTTTCTAATTTTCCTACTCGATTAAGTGATCTAACATTCCACGCTCCGACTCGTAGAATGCCAGTATTGTCTTTCCTGATGATCACATCCTCTTGAGTAGTCCCCGCCCGGAGATCCGAATGGGGGACTATTTTACCTCAGGAATATTTTACCCGAGAGGATGCCATCATCATATGTTCATACAGTAGAGATGCATGTCCTCGGGAAAGGTAACGGCTGTAGTTTCCCCTTGCTTTCAGCCGTTCGCAGTAGCTGTGTGGCAAAGCCACATTAGCTGATGTTACAAGGCCAGCTCAGTCAATCATCCAGACTGTTGCCCCTGTAACTACTGAAAAGGCTGCTACCCCTCTTCAGGAACCAAACGTTTGTCTGGCCTCTCCACAGATACCCCTCCGCTGTGGTTGCACCTACGGTACGGCTATCTGTATCGTTGAGACACGCAAGCCACCCCACCTCGGCAATGCCTGTGGTTCATGGGAGTGGCAAATGTAAATAACATCAGAAAATTAAATGAAAAAATTGGTGATCACTTATTGTGTGCCGGCCGCGGTGGCCGAGGTGACTGAGGCGCTTCAGTCACGGTCTGCACGGCCACTACGGTCGGGGGTTCGAATCCCCCCTCGGGCATGGATATTTGTGCCATCCTTAGTGTTAGCTAGTTCATAAGTAGTTTGTAAGTTCAGGGACTGATGACCCCGTAGTTAAGTCCCATAAGCTATACAAACTCTTATTGTGTGAATCAATTTTGATGGTTTCACGTAAACTGGATAAACACGGGCACGCTTCGCTGTTAGTCTGGCGTGAAAGTGAACGGGGAAGTTTTTAATTTTGTATAGTGGAGAGAGTGTCACGGAAACGATACTGAAATTGGGGTGGGAATAATTAATAGACTTTTTACGTTGAGATCTACCTACGAATTTCGATCATCAGTTTTCTCCTTGAAGTATGAAAACATGTTAACTTGCTCCTACACAAAGACAAATGATCACTGTAATAAAGTTAGAGGATTCAAATAAAATGTATGTGTATCTATGGGACTTACTTCTTTGGCTTTTAGTCCTTAGGCTTACAAACTACTTATACTAAGTTAAACTAACCAAAGAACAATACACACATCCATGTCCGAGGGAGGACTCGAACCTCCGACGGAGAGCAACCGCGCGCTCCGCAGCAAGGAGCTTTAGAACGCTCGGTCACTCCACCGAGGCTAACAGAAATCAGAGCTCGAACGGAGATATTTAGTTATTCTTTGCTCTCGCTCGCTGATCGATAAAGGAATGGTAGGTAAATAGTATGAGCCGGCCGCGGTGGCCGAGGTGACTGAGGCGCTCCAGTCACGGTCAGCACGGCCACTACGGTCGGGGGTTCGAATCCCCCCTCGGGCATGGATATTTGTGCCGTCCTAGTTCATAAGTAGTTTGTAAGTTTAGGGACTGATGACCCCGTAGTTAAGTCCCATAAGCTTAACAAACATTTGAATTTGAATTGTAAATTCGAGAAACCGGTTCTGCATGGAAAAGCTAGTATAGCGCATACCCTGTTGTATGTATACAAACAGGCAAACGCTCAGGAACAGGGCCACACGTAACTAGTCGATAATACTGTAGGTAATGGAATTTAAAAGTAGTTATAAGTTTTAAAACGAACAGTTGGTAGAATCGAATCCGGATCGTCCGCACGGCAGGTATTGACGCTACCACCTGTGCTATTTTTATTATTTTTTTCCACCCTGCTGTAGTAGAGCTCTCGCTGACAAATCTATGACTTGTATATGTGATGTGTTTAAAACTTTGGAGCCGTGTTTCTGGGAATTTTCTAGATAGCGCCCCTTAAAACTCGTAGTAGTGGACAACCTCGACGTATACCACTAATTCTCATCCCAAACCGACTTAAATTACTGTATGGTGACGATTTACAGTGTTGATATATTTATCGATATTTTTTCGCAGTAGCAAATTTCTTTTAGCGTCACTGTATAAGGTATAGATGTACTCCCAAATGGTGGCATATGAAAATTTGTGCCGGACCGGGACTCGAACCCGGGTTTCCCGCTTTTTCGCGAGCGGTCGCCATAACCACTAGGCTACCCGAACACGACTCCAGGACCGACCCAAACTTCCATATGCCACACTGACTGCACATACAAGTCAACTGCATTCATCCCTTAGCGCTCGCAGCTTAATCTGTATTCCCGCACCAGGGAGAATGAAAACAACGAGGCATTAACCTACGCTGTTATCGTCATTGCCTCGCTTGGCATCTGTTAAATTGCCGTATGGTGACGATTAACAGTGTTGATATACTTATCAATATTTTTAGTATTTAGTATTTTTACTATTTAGTATATGTGCAGTCAGTGTGCCATGCGGAAGTTTGGGTCGGTCCGGGAAACGTGTTCGGGTAGCCTAATGGTTAAGACGACCGCTCGTGAAAAGCGGGAAATGCGGGTTCGACTCCCGGCAAATTTTCATATGTCACCATTTGGTAGAACATCCATACCTTATACAGTGACGCTAAAAGAAATTCGCTGTTGCGAGTAAATATTGATAACATTATCATCACTGTAATTCGTCACCATACAGCAGTTTAACAGATGCCTAAGCGAGGCAATGACGATAACAGCGTAGGTTAATGCCTCGTTGTTTTCATTCTCACTGGTGCAGGAATACAGATTAAGCTGCGAGTGCTAAGGGATGAATGCAGTTGACTCATAAGTGCAGTCAATGCGGCATATGGAAGTTTGGGTCGGTCCTGGAGTCGTGTTCGGGTAGCCTAGTGCTTAAGGCGACCTCGCGAAAAGAGGGAAACCCGGGTTCGAGTTCCGGCCCGGCACAAATTTTCATATGGCACCATTTGGTAGAACATCTATACCTTATACAGTGACGCTAATAGAAATTCGCTACTGCGAAAAAATATTGCCAAACAGATTTGCCGAGACCAGACAGTCTCCTGTTAGGTACGGAGATGCCCATTTAAAATCTGCAATTTGTTTGCAGGAGCCGACTAGAGACGCGTCGAGCGGATGCACCCGTGCATCCCACACACAGCTGGACCGCGTGTGCGGCCTTTTAGGGTGGAGATAAGAGTCGGCATAAGCGAGGCGCGCACGTAGGCAGCCTCGCGTGGGGCGGCCGACTGGCCCTACCACTGCCCCCCCCCCCCCCCTACCCCCCAGTAGCGGCGACATTCCAGCGCCTCGCCATGGCGGCCTCCAGAGGTCGCGTGCCTCCCCTGTTGACGCTGCGGCCATCTGGCCAGGAAACGACGCTGGCGATCCGCAGCCTGCTCTGTATACATCGTAAACTCGCAGCCAGGAGTCGCCTCACTGACAAATGAGCGGGTAACGGACACGCGCGCCGAAGTAATTGCAGTTCATAGAGTAGCAACGGTTACCATATGAAAACCTAGGGGGGGGGGGGAATAACGATTAATGTCACATTTTAATAAAAACGAGATATTTGAATTTTAAAGTATGTTATGCTTTATTACCTATGAGAAATTTGGAGAAGCAATTAAAGTTCAGGGTGAAGAATTACAAACATTGCGTTTTGCCGACGAAATAGTAAATTCTGTCAGAGACAGCAAAGGACCTGGAAGAGCAGTTGAACGGAATGGACAGTGTGCTGAAAGGAGCATATAATATGAACATTAACAAGGGTAATGGAGTGCAGTATAAGAAAATCAGGTGATGCTGAAGGAATTAGATTAGGTAAAGAAACAATAAAGGAGGTGGATGAGTTTTGTGACTTGGGCAGTAAAATAACAAATGATGGTCGCAGGTCTAAAGCATCTCGCAGCGGAGCACGCGGTTGCTCGCCGTGCAGGTTAGAGTCCTCCCTGGGGCATGGGTGTGTGTGTTTGTCCGTAGGTTAGTTTACCTAGGTTTAAGAGGTTTGTAAGCTACGGACTGATGACCACGCTGTTTGGTCCGATAGATTTACAGACATTTGAACATTTTTTTGATGGTCGCAGTACAGACTATATAAAATGCAGAATGGCAATGGGAAGAAAAGCGTTCTTGAAAAAGAGAAATTTGTTAACATCGAATATTGATTTAAGCCTAAAGAAGTCCTTTCTGAAGGCATTTGTGTGGAGTGTTGCCTTGTATGGGACTGAAACATGGATGATAAGCAGTGCGGACAGGAAGAGGATAGAGGCCTTTGAAATATGGTGCTACAGAAGAATGCTGAAGATTAGGTGGGTGGATCGCGTAACTAATCAGGTGGTACTGAACAGAATTGGGGAGAAAAGGAATTTTTGGCATACCTTGACCAAAAGAAGGGATCGATTCATAGGACACATTCTTAGATATCAAGGAATTGTGAATTTAGCGTTGGAGGGAAGTGTGTGGGGTAAAAACCGCAAAGGAAGACCAAGAGATGGATACGGGAAGCAGATTCAAGCAGATGTAGGTTGCCGTTCTTATGTGGAGTTTAAGAGGCTTGCTCAGGATAGGGTATTGTGTAGAGCTGCATCAAACCAGTCTCCGGACTGAAGACCACAACAACAACAACAACCTATGAGTGACATAACAGGAATACAATACTTGCTGTAACTAAACCTCACGGTCATAACAATGTAGTGAATGAGTTTGAAGAATGTCTGACCCATAACAATGGAGAAGATACAAAAATCAGATCACAATGACAAAACATAAGCTGGAAAGAATTATGACTGTGTACCTCATTGTTCACATAACTTTTTAATTTTACACCACTGAACTCATAAGTCTTTTATTTCCTCTGTTGTTAGGGGTGCGGACAGTTCCTGAAAACCAATACCCAGAAAGTTTGTAGAGTTTTTGTTGCATTATTAGTATTGGTAGTACTAGTACTATCAACAGTAGTTACTGCGAGTCTAAAAATATGCAGTAGAAATAGCTGCAAACATTTCCATTTTAGGAGCAGAATGAGCAAGTTCGTCTAGTAGGCTGGACCCGGTCGCGAAAACACTTATTCTGGGAGACTTAAAATCTTCTATTGCACTTTTGTGATTACCTTTGTATCCCACAAACTGTTGTAGCTTCCAGACCTCAGTGACATGTGTGGCTGATTATTCTCTGCTTTTACTTCCTTGAGCGGTTTGGAAGATGAAATTCCAGAAAAGCTTCATAACAAACAGGAACTTCCCTCATAATATTATCATTCTTCACTCTTACTTTGTAAGTGCAAGTAAGATTGTGAAGAAAAGCTTTACCATGACGTTTTCGAGGACGCCTTCTCTGTTCAAGTTTCACGTCAATCAAACCACTTAAATACATCGTCTGTGCATCACGATCAGGGAAAGCATTAAACTGTGTAATGATAGAACATCTACCAGTTTCATTCACACTTACAAAATATTGTAATCTGGCACATGCAGAGTCCTCACCTGTTTCGTGCATTTGTACCATCATTCTTTTCTTTACATCTGTTAATATGCCATGCCTTCGCCTCTTCTTTGCATTCTGCGTTGGTTGTGGTCTTGTCTCTTCATCCATTTTTACAGCGGTCTTCACACAGGCAATAGTAACACAGCCTCACTAACAATGATCAGATATGAGGAGCTTTCTTCGCATTCAATAATGAAACAAAGAAGTAACACCCGCCAACCCATTGGCAAAAATATTTTATTCTAGAGAAACAAAGCGGAATGGACCTTCATCATTTTTTCATCAAACCCATGGACTCTCATCGTTTTTCCGTAGTTCCAGGTATTGGCCCACTTTCGGTTACGGTAGTAACACTAAAAGTGGGTCTTTGCGATCGTCTTTTGACAGCTCGAAATTTAAATGAAAATAACGGCTTAACTATTCATCTGACACGAAAATTGAATAACCAGATTTGTGGAGGAGAAAATTCTCTACAACTTTGCTCTCTTGTGTTTTTTTCATATCTCGTAGCGTTTCAGAGATATTTGCAAAAATAACAGCGATTTTGTAATGTATGTCTGTCTGTCCGTAACATGTTCCCTGTTTTTAAGACGAACCGTTCAACCGATCAGCACTAAATTTTACAGACATGATTGCACACCGCCAGAGACCAGAACCTCCCAAAAAAATACGGTAACCAAAAAAAGCCGTTTGTAATATAATTGTAATTGCAAACGAACCGTTCATCTGACACGAAAATTGAATAACCTAATTGGTAGAGGAGAAAATTCTCTACAACTTATCTCCCTTATGTTTTTTTCATATCTCGTATCGTTTGAGACATATTTGCAAAAATAACGGAGATTTGACACCCTGCATTGAATTAACGAAAACCAGTCGTTCGGAGATGTCACGTGACATTCCTCGCGTATTTGATGATTTTCTTATTGTAACTTACACGTTGTCATTTCAAAGCAACGGCACACTGAGGAATTAACAAAAACACATCGTTCTTCGTACGATAAATGATAATATAATGTCTACAAATGCCATATTAACATCAGTTAATAACGGCCATAGTATGAGATTATAGACGTTCTATTTCGATTTATAGCCGTAGTGTAGTGGGCAAGGTGCTGGACTGTGATGCGAAAGGGCGGTAGTTCGAAACCCGCCAGTACCTAAATTTTTTTCCTAAAAGGGTTTCAGATACTCTTATTAATTTATTATTATTTAGGTCCAAAATGTTTGCAAAAACTTATAAAACTACAAATCTCAAGTGGGCCATAAAACACGTCAGTGCGATTTTTCTAATTGCAATTTATACAGGACCTATAGCATATTTAGCGCCAATGAATACAGCAACAGAAACTACAGAGAGAACTCTACAACATGGCACCATAATCTCAAACTCACAAAAATGGACATTCATCATTATTCCCCCCAGGTCTTCATATCTTATCATTTATTAAGGTCGTATAAATACATGCTTCTCAGACAAATCTATTCTCGAGATAGTGAACTCAAGGCGAGGCACTGAATTTACGCCAACGCCGGAATTCGGAGCCTGGTCTGCTGCTTACTACGCAGCCGTGTTCTCCCCTCAGCCACCTTGCCGTTAATGACTGATGCTACTACGCGGACGGTCTAAGTAGGTCTCCCTTCCTGCCACCTCGATTTTCTGATTTATTATTCGTATCAGTATTGCCGAGGCTTCCCAATTTCGAAATAGCCCCCCAGAATTGAAAGTAATGGGCACAATCTTGCCTATACTTCAAGGTTTACCTCAAGTCAAAAAGAATACGTGATCCTGAAATAGATCGTGCATGCTGGAGATCCGGGATCGCGTCTTGCCCTTGGGAAAGCTTTTAATTAAATGCCTACCCTTATATTCATTGCAGCCGTTCAAGTTTACGGAAAACGTCAACGCAATTACCTTAAATACCAAAATTTAGCGTGAAACGGTTAATTATTAACAACAGTCGGTCGTTGATCATTATTACAATAAATCAGTAAATGGACAATACTGGAATTTTATCAATCCATGAGTTTTGGTTGTGAACTCTGAATCACTGATACATCATCATGATGCATTAATTTGTTGCGTTCGAAGAGGAAAACGTCGACATTGTAGTCGGCAGCAGGTGAGGCACTTCGTGGCATAGTAATTTGCAGAAGTTCATTGCCAAATGTGCCGCTCAATATTAGCCTGTGCTGATTACTTTGTTATTTGTCTTGTTTCTGGGCTGTGCTATCGGTGTCTGTGTTTATTGCGACATTTTCATTGTGATTACTTTCAAAAATTGGCAATGATACGGTCGCTGGGCCATGGCGAGGTTTACCTTCTTCTCAAATTGGGGAAAGGAGCTCATGGAATCTGTAAACGCGGCTTTGTGTTGCTTGGATTCAACAACCTCCCCACCACACCCCTCCATTCACCGCTAGCCAGCATAGTCGGATCCAATTGGTGAGGGGAGGGGGCAAAGGGTCGTTCGCCCCCTCGCCCCCAACAGCTTTTTTTTCTTGCCCATTTTTCTATATCTACCACAGGAAACCCAGAGCCTGATGGCCGGCTATCCAACTCGGGACCTCCAGAATGCATGCGAACTAGCGTGCTACCACTGTGTTAATCCCGCTCGGTTATAATTAAAAAAAAAAAAAAAAATAAATAAATAAATAAATAAAAAAAAAGCTGTGTATTCAAAACTGAGAGACTTTTGATTGATTGGGCGTGGGGTAAAAAGAGGTGGCCGGTACTAGATTCTTTTTACTGAGCCAGAGTTTAGCTGACTGGCGTCCCTACTCGGGATTAATAAAGGAGGCTTAAGGTTTAATGTTCCCTCAACAGCGTGGTCATTAGATATACAAATGTTCAAATGTTTGTTAAGCTTAAGGGACTTAACTGCGGGGTCATCAGTCCCTAAATTTACAAACTACTTATGAACTCCCTTATACTAAATACGACACAAACACCCATGCTCGAGGGGGGGATTCGAACACCCGATCGTAGCTGCCGTGCAGACTGTGACTGGCGCGCCGCAGACCGCTCGGACACTGCAGCCGGCGTGGTCATTAGAGACGGAGCTTACAATGGAATTATTTTTTCAAGAAAATGGAAGGATATCGGCCTTGCCCTTTCAAAGGAATCATCTTGGCATTTGCCTTCAATGATTGAGGTAAATCACGGAAAACCTAAATCTGGATAGCCGGAGATGGAATAGAACCGCGGCCCTCCCTGATGCGAGTCTAGTGTTACCTGCGCCACTTGGTCGATAGCGAGTAAAATCCGATATGGATTTCAGTCCAACGTTACCTTAGTATCCAACTAATGAAGCAGGAATTTCTACAAATATGACTATGATTCTATATTGCGGGTAGAATGTCAGTAAAGTAGTGCCTCGGCATGGGGAAAGAAAATCTTTCCTGATAACGCAAATTTTTAATAAAATTACACACCATAATAGTTTTATCAGGAAAAATATGCTAAACGCAGAATTTATTTTCGATGCTAAATCCCTTCAAAAGCGCGAAATTCAGCCATAAAAATGCCAAATTGGCAGCAATGCTCTACTGTGCAGGGTGGTACCGCCTAAGCCCGCCAGGGAGCGGCCCCTCAGTGCAGTAGTTGTCACTCCCTATGGCGAGCGATTGTGGCGAGTCGCTCTAGGCTCATCAGCCTGAAATATCTCGAATATTTGCCTTTATTAATACTAAATGGTACAAATATCTATTTTTTTGCCTTTGGCAAAAAAGTCTGGGAGAAATAATAGATGAGAAACTACATGGACTTAGCACATAGCTGCAGTCTGTAAGAAGGCATCAGCATCTCTCTCCGTACCTTATAGAAATATAAGAAGCGCCCTTTCCTCGCAACCTTAAAAAGATACTTGTATTAACTCTTATAAACCCAGTTATTCATTACATCAATGTTGTCTTAAAAGGTCTTTCTCGGGAAAGCTCACGACGTCTGGAACTAGTCATGAACCCCTGCGTTCAATAGATCTGTAACATCCGCCTCGTTGATCATAATTCACGATCTTGTCTTCGCATGTATCTTGGCTGCGTGCTGACACGCGCAGAGATTTTCATACACTTTGCCTCGTTTACTCTTTTTTTCAACGTACACTGTCCCTCATATCATTCAGGGACCTGAACACTCTTGTCCGAACAACACCGTAAAACTACTCGCTCCTATGAGAGAAAAACCATTTCTTTCCATCACTCAGCCGTTTTCAGTAGCAGGAACCAGACTCTGAAACATTCTCCCTCACTACATCAGAAAACTGAATAACGGTGCTAGTTTCAAAAGACAGTTAATGAAATATCTATTGAAGCAACAGTAACGTTATTCTCTGTTCCCTAATTTCATGTTACACCCTCACATTCATATTTCCTCCAAGGTATTCTCCGATTCCCATTGCCTTCGGGAGGCACAGCTTTCCTAACTTTCTTCGACCAGAATTTGCCACGTCATAATCAATTCCTGCATACTTGCACCATTGAAGTACCAGCCCAGTGCACCTCTGACTACAAAGGGTTCCGTAATACAGAAACATATAGGCCTAATGTAAGACAAATTTACTCCTTGTTTAAATTAATACTTAAAGTCTGAAAATTGTTTTCATGAACCATTCGTTAGATACATGTACACAATGCAATAATTAATTCTAAGAAATTAAAAAAAATCTAGTTCTTTAAATTTTGTCTATTCAGTTTGAGCTATCTTAATCAGCGTAATTCGGTTCTGAATCTTGACAAAGTTCGAAACACTCGTTATGCAAAATATACATTACTGTCGGAAAACATGTAAAATAATTTTTTCCATTCTCAAAAATACACATTACAAACGGCGTCCAACAATTTATAAGAAAACTGAAGGAACATTACATTCGCTGCCTTTGAAATAACGAATATAGTTTGTGTTGAGGGGGGTTCAGAGGGGTTGCCAGAATATTTTTAACTAGCTTATATGCCCGTGCTTCGCAATGGTTGTTGAAGGAGGGCCTGTGAGTATCATGGCTTTTTAAGGGTTCCGGACCTCAGTCAGTAAAATCAGAATCCTTGTTGGATCGCTCTGTCAATAAACTCTATTGTCCTAGCCAAGATGTCAAATGTAAGTAAAATACATTGTCTGAAACGATGTATCTTCATAAAGATGTCAAATGTGAGTAAAAGTCAGTGTCCGAACCGATGCTTCTTGGTACAAAAGGTGAAAAGTGCCAAAATAATCAAATAAATGTCGTTTAGTATTTAATACACAAAGCGAAATCAGTAACACTATGTTCAATGTTAGTGGGTATTCGTAGACATAAGATTCCTTAATTCTGTCACACACGTTCGCTTTCTTGTTGTACTACCCCATACTTATTATGCAGCAGCGGTGTTTATTAGTTATTTGGTGCACTACAGCGCCTCTATCGCTTGTTTGCTGTACTGCGCAATCCATACTTCAAGCATAACCTACATCTAAAACAATTTCCCTGATTCCACTTTTATGAAACGAAGTTGCTCCATGCAAATCCGTGAAGTAGTTTAGGAGATCGGGTATTTCTAATAGATGAACAGACAGTTACTGAAAAAACTTAAGATTGCGATGTATCTTTTTTCCATGATCTGATTTTGATGAAATCATGCCTATATGTTGCCCCAATTTTAGCTCAATTTTCCTGTGAAAACCGCTTGACAATATGTCAGTAGTTTCTTTTTAATACGTTTGCTAAACGTATTAGAACTAGGCATATCTTCATAAATATGATGTATCTTACATCATACATCAGTTATATTCGCCATTTAAAACATTTACTGTATTTGATAATCATTCATATCTCTGGACAATGGGCTGAGGCATGGAAAGCTGAAATATAGTAAGTATTCCTTAATGGAGTAGAAACATCACTGAAAAAATTATTCTTACGGTTGGCTCTCTTTCCGTTAGATGAGCATTTGTCGCTCCAAGCATGAGACAAACTTCCATAGTAGTTGTACGTTAGACTGTGATACCAGTATGTAAATATATGGATTAAACACGGCGAGGATTGCATCAGTTTTATATTCATTGCGTTGACTCATATTTCGTAGAACATAGTAACAAAGAAAACGATTTTCAGAAATATGGTAAATTTGAAAAGTCAAAGAGTAAGTAGTATTTTCAAAGGGCTTCGACCATAGATACTGGTAGACTGGGCTTGGCATCGTGTTCATGGCACCAACATCTCTGTTGCTAAACCATTGCCTTGCCAACAGTCAGGCGGTATTGTAAAGCTGTGGTACAGCTTTGCCCAGGTTTATACAGAGCTTTTTGTGAAGGCAGAAAATATTAAATTTTAAGTGAAAGTATTATTACTTTAAAATGATGCCATTTCTTGAAATCAGTGGAGTTGTTTATTATACCCGGCTAATGTTTGCCAACAGTCACGTGGTCCATATGTTTGAACCACGCCATTCATATAGCTGTTATGCTATTTGTCCGGTCTGTTAGTATGTATGGTCGAAGTCAAAGGGTAATAATCCAGCTGCCCCGAACTTCACAGAACACCCGCAGCGCTATCTATTAATTCTTTGCTGCATAAGGCCGATATTACCAAGGAGGTTAGAATAAAGGTAGATGGCATTATCTATGGCGAGCACATACGTCAGTTGAAGCCTGTCTGCCATCTTGGTCAGTTTTGGAATGCTATTTCTCTGTTAAAACTATGCGTTAAGTCGAACCTCTTACTGTTAACGCATTGAATTGACAGTCACTGCAAAGTATGTACTTTCAGACAATATACTTTCTTGAATACATAGTAATAAATACTCGTCATAATACATTTTAAAACTTAATTTTTAACGGCTAATTTGCATTGTTAACATGTTGTACATCACGGCAAAACCGTCTGACGTTCTATTCCTGTTCTAAGAGATATGAAACATTATCTCTGCATTACGAAAAATTCTCCAAAACTTAGTAATATGGCGCAGGCAGGCTTCACTTTTTCAGCATAAGGGCGTCTCCCTGTATTCTAACCTCCTTGGGTATTACACTATCAAATTTTCTTTGACAAAGAATCTGTGACTGTGTCTAAAATGGCCGGTGAATATTTGTTATTAACCTTAGTTGTTGGTTTTATAAATTATAAATATCTCTTTTTTAACTATGATTACATGTAGGCCTACAGCAATTGGAACGGCTAGACATTTGGAAGACTGACAACATTGGCGACGCTTGCGTCTGTAGTGGTATTCTGCTCTAAAAATTGCAAGAGGTCGAACCAGTACATTTGTGTCTCGTAAGGAGCCTGTGCCCTGTTTCCCCTTCTGCTAGTACTCTATCACACTTGGAGTAAACAAAAACTATTGAAATATTTTTATTTTGTGTAAATAGTATTTGTCTGAATAAATATAATAGGGAATTACAGTGTCGTTATGTACTTTTGCTTTCTCTGCTGCAAAACTGGTACAGAAGCCACTAATGTTATTATTTTTTTTTAAAATGAATTTCGCAATTGTCATCTAGCTTTCAGCTCGATGCAGCCGATTTTTATAATCAGTCTTATACAACTGCATAAATTTAGTTGTTCCGACGACACACAATACGAATTACGCGGCCAGGTTTAGAAACAGTAGGGCAAAAACTGCTGCTGCGATGCTAGCGCTTCAAGCGGTCACATTTCTCACCGCAGTTAACATAAGACAAACGCTTTCTTTCATCAAATCAGCTAAATTTGATCAAAGAATTTTTGATGAAAGGGAATTTTGACCAAAGTTCTATATTACACTGTTCAATTTTCTTTGACAAAAAATCTTTGTCAAAGAAAATTTGATAGTGTAATATCAGCCTTACGCCGTTCTTTCCAATCATGAAATACACCTAAAACTTCAAATTACGATATCTTTTAATTTCCTGATTTGATTTTGATGAAATGAAGCCAATATGGTGCCCCAGTCCATGAATGTTCATTTAGTACTTTTGGCGATTACTCTCTACAAATATACACATGCGACCGCTTTCAGAGAAATGTTTAAATTGTGATATCTTACTTTCTCTGATCCGATTTTGTGAAATGAAGCGTTTCTGTAACAGCAAGATACCCTTTACGTTTCCTGTGAAAACCCACTAAAATTGGTCTATTAGTTTTGGAGATGAAAGAGAAATGTAGACATGACGGTTGTCGATGAAAAACGTTAAATTGTGATGTTCTTCTTTCCATGATCCGATTCGAACCCCCGATTGTAGTGGCCGTGCAGACCGTGACTGGCGCGCCTCAGTCCCCTCGGCCACCGCGGCCGGCAAGTAGTAAGCGAGAAACTTTTTTTCCTTTCATTATTTTGATGTGGTTGTCTGCGAGAAAAAGTTTAATGAAGGTTTGAAATTATGTTTAAAGTTTGTTGCAAGTCGCCAAGTACTGTCATTCTCATATAGTGTATTTATAAAGTCTTGTCGCATTATGTAGCAGTTTTTTTGCGATTCCTATTGTTCATGACGTTATATCTCCTGAACCATGTGTCGTACGTGGTTCGTACTCCTACAGCAGTTGTTAGCTCACGTTCGAAACTTGGGTACCAAATTTGGTTGAAATCGGTCCAGTGGTTTAGGAGAAAATGTGCAGCATTGTCGTTGGACGCAGCAGTTTCTCGGGCATCTCATTATGACGTCATATCTCCTTACGCATGTGTCGTAGGTTATTCTTAACCTGACAACGATTGTTGCCTGATATTAAGGAACATATGTACTAAGTTTGAAATCGGTCAAGTAGTTTAGGACATGTGGAACATACATACAGCCTATTTTATAAGAAATAAGATTGGAAGCGGGTCGGATATTGGAAAAGGTTGAAAATCACTGCCATGTGGGAACGCGAGGCGTTAATGGGCTGATAGATCCATCTCCAGGTGCATTTTGCTTATAATCACATAAATATCTAATTACATCCTGCACTGGCACGAGCAATAATTTTCGAAGTCGTCATTAGCCGTTATTCACACACAAACGACAACTGAAAACATAACCATTAATCTGTAACCCCTCATAAACAGTGAATGTGTCGCACGTAAACAATCAGCAGAGAGCACTGCGTTTGCCTTGCTTTGCTCTGACTACGGTATGTGCCAAATTATTGAATTTGTGTCCTGCTTGTATTACACACTTTACATGTGATATATTCTTAAAAGCTGTCATGTGTAGGGATGTGATCTGATGATGGTTTCGTTTTTGCTAATGTTTTTAAAGGTCGTATTTTAAATGACGGTTTAACGATATCCGTGCTCTGAACTTAATTTTGGTTTTCTTCTGTTGCAGGTGAGTACCCAGTGTTGAATGTCTCTGAACCAAGCAAGTCTTACCTGGTGAGTTGTATTCTGTATTCAATTTGTCTTCTCGTTCCACGAAGACTTCCAATGTTCTGTATCTCGAAACAGTGCAGGGTTTTGAATACACAAGAGCTTTGCAGTTATATGTGAAACTTTCTTACGAGATACGGAACTTTCTGTTTATATACACATATACATTCGGATCTGAAGATATCCCATTTTGTGAAAAGAAAAATTGAAATGTTGGTTAAGTCTATACGTTACCTGCAGTTAAGTAGTCCTAGATGGAGAGTGAGTCTGTAAGATGCCGGTTTCAAGGGATTGTACAAGAGGCTAACATCGTGCATACTTACCAAAGTTTACGTTTTATCCGTAAAATTTACCGAAATTCCAGAATTTTACGGTTTTACGGATGGACTGTGTTGTTTTACGATTTCGAGGGCAAACATTTGAAACGTTAACATTTGATAATCACCCCAATTCTGTACAATCGATTGTTTGCGTTGCTGGGAGACAAGACTAATATAGAGGACAACAAGTTGTATGATAACGATTGATGCTTTTAAGACTGTGATGTTTGTGTCGTCATTGGAGTTGAAGTCGGGATAACAATTCTTCCTTGTAAATCTTAGGTTACGACAGGCTCTGCAGCGCAAACTCAAAGAAGTGATCATGAGTTAGTTGTTGGCATTCAGACCTAGACCATAGTGATCGATCTCCAGGATACAGAAAACTTCCTTTTCTTTTCATCAATTAAAAAGTGTTTTTGTTCGTACTGTCTGTGACAACATCAACAAGTTTGCACTCAAGGTTTGACAAAATTGAAGATATAGTTTTCATCCATTCCTTTTTCCTTGGAAACGTTTCCTATCTTACGAGATGGTGAATGAGCTTCGGAGATAGTTCACAGCTCTCCACGTAGATAACAGTTTGGTTGCAAACCAAGGTGTTGCAGATGATTCCAGTTGGACACCAATACGAAGAATTCGTGGAACCGAAGGACTTTTCTAGAAATTCATTTATACTGAAGTAGTGCTCTCTATTCTCACCATAGCAATGCAAAACGTGAACCTGTTGGCAACCATGTGAAGAAAAATAGAATTCAAATCATCCATGTCCAATCAATCTCCCGAGTCTTTGGATTTTGAAGAGCAGTAGTTCTGGTACCTGTCAGGACAAAACTTTTCTCAAGACATCTTGCAGGAAGCTTTGATCACAAATATGACTTCAAAGTCGAACTAGCGTGTGATTTGCAGTGTGTTATATCTTCCCTATATTAAGTTAGTTTTATTGTGTAAAGCCTTTTTTCAGCTATCGCATATCTGCTTAATTTGTAAAGGAAGTCTTATTATGTTTGTTCCAAATCAATATTCACCACGCCTGCTGCAATTTAACATGGATATCTTCTCTACTGTCACGTTCATCTAGAAATGTTGGCGTAGGATGTAAGTGGATATGACCCAAAAATATTATTTTCATGAAACCGTGGTATGTTGGAATTCGTCAAACTTTTTATCTCGCAGGATTTTTACTGATAGCCCTTTTCAAAAGCTGGCAGGTATGATTGTGATTACCAAAATGTTCGGAAACCAACCTTTATCTCATATGGGCTGGAGTAAAAGTAACGACAACTATTGTTTTTCTCGGAGATGGCGTTATTGACAGAGATGCTTGCCGTAACACACTTTCGATATAATCGCCTCCGATGTTTATGACCTTTTGCCGAATGTCTGAAAGACGTCATATCTGCACCTCTGTTTTTGATGACGTCGCGTATTGCCCGCTCTATGGCGTAGATGCGTGTTTTTGAATGTGTGAGTCGAGACACCGTGGGGGGGGGGGGGGGGGTCGCAATATTTTGCTCGGGGTGTTCGTGGTCGCAGGAGGATGCAGTAGCGACATGGTCGATAGCAAGTCTACGTTTCGTGACGTTCAGCTACTGTGGCAGAGGGGGCACACGGAAGTGACAGGATTTCGTAAAAGTCTCTTAATTAACAAGTCAAATGTTTGTAAAGATTATGACTTAACTGCGGAGTCATCAGTCCCTAAACTGGCAAACTACTTATGAACTACCTTATACTAAAGACGGCACAAACATCCATGCCCGAGGGGGGATTCGGCCTCGCGCATCGTAGCATAGCGCCTCAATCCGCTCGGCCGCTCCGCCGCGGCAATTAAGAAGTCAACCCTAGGTGGAAACGTGGCTGTGGTGAGACACGTTTCGGGTGGCCCTCTATGAGACATCGAGAAAGTGACAAAGATATACCTATGCCATTTTTGATTTCAAGTGATGGGCCGAACGTGACGCGTATCAATGTAGCCATATTTCCACCTCATGATGAATTGTTAATTAAGTAATTTTACAGCTTTTGTGCAGAACTTCTACAGTTATTTACAATGGTCACAATCTTCTTGTATGACTTCGTCACATTTCCAAATATTGTTATGTCAGAAAAATTAATATCTCTAACAAAATGTTATTTTTAGTCAATACATAACAATACCTTTTTACTACTGGGTCATAGTAGCTTGCTGCTGGTAACGATTTTTCAGTGCAGTATTATTTTTAATGATCTAATGTCAATACTTTGCTGCTAGTTCCGTGTTTCAGTATTCTTTTGAAGAAATCCAGTATTTGAGAATCCTTGAAATATTAAGAAGTGATACATCAGCTATGATGTTTTATACTAGCACAATACACGTCGTCTCAAATTACGCATTGTGGAATATTATTCTTGACAGCAAAACCATACATCAAATACGTGTAATCATAACGTCTTTTTTCAGTTTTTGTCTCCGCTACTGCAGCTTTCACCAGATGTGAATGGACACGCAGATCTTAGATAAATCTAAGAAAGAAAATTAAATACTTTGGCTTTGAAATCACTGACATAGTTTTATTACGAGCCTGGGGAGGGGGGGGGGGGGGTATCACGAGTTCAAAAAGGTTGAAAAACACTGTTCCACGCTATCAGGGCCACAAATCTTAAGAAACGACATTTCTGGTGCAAGTTTCTTATCTCTTACATCAACGTTCACATTAGGTACAGTTTTCAGAAGTTTAGTATATATTACTCAGTGTGTCTTTCGGTTGACACAAATGTTGCTAAGTTAAGAAGAAAACAGTCAGCAGTTGCAGGGCTGTAGATTTATTAACAACCGGTTTCAGGCAATTATTGCCTTTCTTCGGGTAAATTAATTGTGCCCTATATGTTCACGCAGATCATGATGTAATAACAGATAAGTTACGATTAATATACCCCAAGAAGGGCAACAATTGCCTCAAACCGGTAGTTAATAAATCTTCAACTCTTGTTGCAGGTTTAACCTGTAAACCACAGTTGCTGCAATGGATAAAATATCCAATAAATGTTGATCTTTATTCCCAACATTTATTGCAAGATATAAATTACAAAATAATGTTATGCTAACTAATGTTTGTTCAAATGTTTGTATAGTCTATGGGACTCGACTACGGGGCCATCAGTCCCTAAACTTACAAACTACTTATGAACTACTTACGAACTAGGACGGCACAAATATCCATGCCCGAGGGGGGATTCGAACCCCCGACCGTAGTGGTATGCTAACTAATGTTTGATTTGTGATGAATAATATTTAAACACACATTATCAGTTATATGATTATTCAGACTTAACCCAAATGTACAGAAAACAAACCTGAACAGCCGCGCTGTATAAGGCACCTCGCTACGGATTGCTCCGTGGTCCTGCCGCCCAAGGGGGCGCGCGCGCGCGCGCGCGCTTGTGTGTGTGTGTGTGTGTGTGTGTGTGTGTGTGTGTGTGTGTGTGTGTGTGTTTTATCGTTAGTGTAAGTTAAAGTCTATGGACCGATGGCCGTAGTAGTTTTAGCCCTTTACGTCTCACATGAGTTTCAGAATTTCAAACCTGAACACTGGGCCTATACGGTAACACACTCTGTTACACAGGTACTGACATTTAATTTCATGATTATCAATACAAGAAATGGCAAGAAATGGTATTGTCTACTTCGTCCTCTCTTTGTCATGTGTACTACTACATTTATATCATCCGCTAAAGTAAAACGGTCATCGCATTACGATCAATATTTGTATGCCGCTTCTATGCCTTCCTCGTAGTTTCATTCCGCCGCGGCGGAGCGGCCGAGCGCATTTAGGCGCTATGCTACGATGCGCGAGGCCGTTCCCCGTCGGGCGATGGCCTTGTACTTAAGTCCCATAAGCTCTACAAAGATTTGTACATTTTTAGTTTCATTCTGTTAAAGTGTTCTGTGATACAAAGTGTAACTACTCTATCCAGCCAGTTCTCGCATCAGTTGTCAGTCATATAAAATTGTTACAAAGACATGTTTCGGGACCAATCTTATCCCATTCTCAAGTCCTACAAGAAACAAGGAAAGGAAGTAAAATACGACTTAAAAATTAAGATGCGAACACACGAAACAATTTCTAGGATAACTTACCTAAAAATTAAAATGAATCAGTCATTAGGCAACGTCCACCTTAAAATAATGCAGCATCGGTGTATTGTCATGCAATAATCTGGCATTTTGTCGGTTTGAAGAACCACTATGAACTGCCGGTTAGCTAGACTGTTATATGCGAGTGTTGGCTTTCTCGGCGCATCTCATGTATGAAGTCATCTCGGGTTATCAGCAGAGTTACTTCGTCGTCGTCTCCTAGTAACGTTTCGATGGAATGCGTCTCCATCATCTTCAGGCGAAGATGATGCAGACACATTTCATCGAAACGTTGCTAGGAGACAACGACAAAGCTAGACTGTTGTTTCAGCGATAATCTATGAGCAGCGTCAAGTCAAAGATGACTGACGGCGTGACTTCCACGGATGGGGCCAAATGTGTTGCAATAAAATTATTTCAGAAGCCGTTAACAAGGTCTAAAGCATGACTGCATAGCTGATCTATAATTGCCATACAAATTTTGTTATTTCTCCATTTATTAAAATGTATAATTTTGTTATTTCTCCATTTATTAAAATGGGTCCAGAAATGCCCTTCGGACTGATCCGTCTTTTCATTTACTATGTTGTTCGACTGTTTCTTTAGTGCGCAGAATATCTCTGCCTCTTCTAAATTAGAGAACAACCATCCTTTATCTTCGTACTGTAATAGCCTCATACTATCATTGATGATCCCCAATGAGTGTTGTTTTTCCTTCAGGAGTCTAGCGACCGCCGGTGAACCGTTATTACTGTTGTGCTAATTGAATCTGAGTTTCAAATTTCTCCCTGTTTGCCCCACATACTTCATGTCGCAATCTGGACATTTGATTTCGTACACTCCGGCTTTGTGCACCCAATTCTCTCCTGTGTCGATTTTATGTTTCAACCTCTGTCCTACCTATTGTCAGTTCTAAAAGATATTTTTACATCCTCTTTGTTAAAAATCTCGCGAGTTTGTACGAGATGGTACCCCAAAATGGCATGACTCTATATTTCTGTGCGGCTTCAGACCTTTTTAGCGCCTTCTTAAATAAATTTGTACGAACACACTTGGCCCCTTCCGTAGGACTCACGCCGTCAGTCATCTTTGACTTGTAGCTACTCATAGATTATCGCTGAAACCGCAGTCCATAGTGGTTCTTTAAACCGACAATATGTCAGATTATTGCATGACAATGCACCGATGCTGCATATATTTTAAGGTGGTCGTTGCCTAATGACTGATCCATTTAAATTTTTAGGTAAGTTATTCTAGAAAGGATAACTGTTTCGTGTGTTCCCATCTTAATTTTGAAATTGTGTTTTACGTCATTTCCATGTTTCTTGTAGGACTTGGGAATGGGATAAGGTTGGTCCCGAAACATGTCGTGATATGACTGACAACTGGTGTGAGAATTGGCTACATACATAGTACAGTTGTGTGATGGCGTCAAAAAAGAAGTGTAACTCCGTTGTCGAGTGCCTCAGTGAGTCGTATTTCAATGACTTCGAGCAAAAGAATAAATGTGAATGGAACCGAGTTGTTAGTTACCTTGCGGGTGTACAGGGACAGCAGACATACCTCGCTTTCGGAAACAGGACGATAGGATAGGAGGCGTGCCTGCGCTCACATGCGCGGCGCTTTTAGGAGGTCCAGGACCGGTACGTGACGTCACCAGGTGTGACCCAGATGGCGGCGTGACGCGCGCTCTCGCTCCACGTCACGGCTGCTGCTCAGGACCATTACGTACCGCCTCTCACGTTACTCCCGCTGCATCAAACACCTTACTCCAGCCTTTTTTTTTTTTTAAATTTCTTTATTACTCATTTACTACATATAAACCCAATACCTAAAAATTAAATTGGGTTGTTTTATTATACATTTAATTCAATTACCATACATTAATTCCTTAACCCACTAGCCATACTTACTATAAAAACAGAGACTAACTGCAGTGTTTACAGTTGTGCCAGCTGGGTTACAAACCTACTATTGTGAAGGCCTGCCCACCGAGCTAAACCCAGAGAGCGTGCCTCTGGCACTGGGCGGCCCAGAACTTTGGATACACTGCAGTAGATTTAGATATTCAAAGATGTTTTTAGGAAAAACTAATACTAAAACCTACACTCTAACTTACGCCTAGGCATAGGCCTTTGTCCTCCTACACCTTGCAGCAACAAGGATCTGAAGTATAAAACTTGACTGCCGCGCGGTCTGAGGCCCAATGTCACGGATTTCGCGGCCTCTCCCGACCGAGGTTCGAGTCCTCCCTCAGGCATTAGCATGTGTGTGTCGTCCTTAGGTTAGTTTAAGCAGTTTGTAAGTCTAAGAACTGATGACCACAGTAGTTTGGTTCAATAGGTTTGCAAAGATTTGAACATTTGGAAAGATCCCAAACCAAGCATATGTATAGGAAAGGAGGAACGTCAGTTAGTTGGGGAACGAGAAGGAAGATTATTTTGTTACAGCTAGATGCTCGACTGGAAACCGAAGGCTCGCGGGTTCGAAACCCGGTCTGAACTCGGATTTTTTCAGTCTGCGTTTTAACTCAGTCTTCCCCTCTCACCGATGTTAGCAGTCGCCGGAAACGACACGTGGTTCGTATTCCACGTCAAGCTGTAGGTCCGCATTTTCCCTGTTGGATAACTGGTCATGAGAGGGGGGGGGGTCGATTTAAATTCCGTAGGGAGAAGACGTGGAGAGTTTGTAGGTGTAATTTCTAAGAAATATGTTTTTATTAATGAGGCAGAAAAGTCTTTTTTTCTGATTATACAAAGAAGGTTTTCAAAGTTCATCTTCCGGATTGAATGGCCGTGGTGCATGAAACCTTTCTGCTCCTGACGTTTTGTTCAGGGCTGCGCTCGACATCTTCAGAGGTGTTCCTGGTGATGGTGAGACTTGCCGACTGATGGGTAGGAGAACGGCATAAATAGTGACTTAAACTACTCATACAAGGAAAACGTGACCATCGCCATTTGTCTTCCAGGAGCAACATGTCTAGCGTATCTCTGGGTGGAACAAAAAATTTTCAAATATTTGTAAAGCTTACGGGACTTAACTGCGGGGTCATCAGTCCCTAAACATACAAACTACTTATGAACTAGAATGAAACTTCCAATCTGCAGCGGAGTGTGCGCTGATATGAAACTTCCTGGCAGATTAAAATTGTGTGCCGGAACCGGGAGTAGAACCTGGGACCATTGCCTTTCGCGGGCAAGCGCTCTACCGACTCAGCTATCCCGACACGACTCACGATGCTGCCTCACAACTCTACTTCCGCCAGTAAGTCGCCTCCTACTTTCCTGACAGAACCTCTCCTGCGAAACATGCAAGACTAGCACTCCTGGAAGAAAGGATCTGGTGGAGACATGGCTTAGCCACAGCCTAAGGGATGTTTCCAGAATGAAACTTTCACTCTGCAGCGGAGTGTGCGCTGATATGAAACTTCCTGGCAGATAGAGTTTAACATAACGCCAGCACTGTGGGAGGAGGGGGTGGGGGCTGTTCTTGACCGCACGGAATGGCCTTGCAGTTGCGGGCAGTGTTACAGATTGCGCGGCTGTTCCTACCTGAACTTCGAGTCCTCCATTAGGAATGTGTGTGTGTGTGTGTGTGTGTGTGTGTGTGTGTGTGATCTCCTTATCATAACTTAGTTAAAGTAGTTTGTGTGTCAGAGACCGATGATCCTGGCAGTTAGACCCCTTAGGATTACAAACTTTTGTATTAGATAATTTTTGATAGGGCCAGCACCATTTGACATTTTATATGAAATTAGTCCAAGTACCTGTAATTATTGTTTATTTACTTGTATTTTAATAATTTGCACAACAAGCCACCAGTGAGTAGCGATCATCAGCTTGCACTAATCGGAAATTAGGAGGCGAGGTACTAGCAGAAGTAGAGTTGTGAGGCGGCATCGTGAGTCGTATCGGGATAGCTCAGTCGGTGGAGCGCTTGCCCGCGAAAGGCAAAGGTCCCAGTTTCGATTCCCGGTTCCGGCACACAATTTTTATCTGCCAGGAAGTACTTATGAACTAGCTTATAGTAAAGACGGCACGTTCCGAGTACTCGACGAAATCGCCAATAATGTCTCGCGCAAAGTGCTTCGGGACTTTATCCTGAATGAGTAACCGGATCTGACCCAATACCCGATTGAGACAGCCACATCTGCCTTGCCGCCGGGGGATGGACTGATCTCCACCAATGGAAGGATCCGCCATCCCCTGGATTCGGGGGTTAGATGTGGCAAACACCGAATTAGACCGTAGACGTAAGTTAGATGTAGGTTTTTCTTAAATAGTAGAATAAGACACACAGGGGAAAAATTTTTGCGGGGGGTGGGGGGAGGCTGTGGTGACAAAAGAAATTGGCCGCCCAGTGCCAGGGGCATGCTCACTGGGATTCGCTCGGTGAGCTGGCCACCACAAGCAGGTTTGTAAAAATGTTCAAATGTTTGTTAAGCTTATGGGACTTAACTACGGGGTCATCAGTCCCTAAACTTACAAACTACTTATGAACTAAGGACGGCACAAATATCCATGCCCGACCGGGGATTCGAACTCCCGACCGTAGTGACCGTGCAGACCGTGACTGGAGCGCCTCAGTCCCCTCGGCTACCGCGGCCGGCGCAAGTTTGTAATGCTGGCACACATGTAACACCACAGCAGTAGCATAAGACACAACATCATACACATCACCCAGTATAAACATCAACAACCAGCAAGATGTCCAGTGGTTTCTGGAGAAACATGTAATGTAATGAAATGTAATGTCACCATTTAGCCGTAAGAAATTTATGTATTATATTATTGCCCATTTTAGTCTTAGGTAATGGGTTGTATTGTTTGATATTATAATAAATTATAATTATTATCTAAAAAAAAAAGACGGCACAAACATCCATGCCCGAGGGGGGGATTCGAACCCTCGACGGGAAACGGCCTCATGTATCGTAGCATAGCGCCCCAATGCGCTCGGCCGCTCCGCCGCGGCTGAAGTCCTTTATGAACGACGGCCATACAACATGGAATATTCATAAGCAACTAGTTTGAAATTTGGCCTTATTTGGTACTGGGCTCGAGTCGTTTCGCGCTGGAATGTGCGCTTTCCGCGGCAAGAGAGGTGTAAGTTAGAGAGCAGCACCGCCGCCGTGGGTAGCAATGCGCCGTAAGCCGGGGAGCGGTGTCGCGCTGGTACGTATGAATGGCGGGCTGGTGCATCTGGCGCCGCATGCCTGCCGTGACGCACCCACGCGGCCGCTCCCATCGCGGGCGCGGTGACGTCACACGGTGGCTGCTTCGCGGTCGCCGCGCCGCGGCACGCAGTGCCCATTCTCCGCGCTGCCGAAAGGCGTGTCGCTGTCGACCGGCGAAGACACCATGGACGGTAAGTCGCCGCTGCACCAGAAGCTCTTGTTCTTGAGGTCGTCGTCGTCGTCGTCGTCGTCTTCAGTTCATAGATTGGTTTCATGCAGCTCTCCTGCGCTAGCTTCATCTCCGAATAAGAACAGCAATCTGCTTGTGTACTCCACTCTTATTGTCCATCTGCGATTTTTACCCCACACACTTCCCTCCAATGCTAAATTAACGTTTCCTTGATATCTAAGAATGTATCTTACCAATCGATCCTTTCCCGTAATCAAAATATTCCAGAAATTTTTTTTCTCCGGAATTCTGTTCAGTACGTAATTATTAGTTATGTTGCCTACCCAACTAATCTTCAGCATTCGTCTCTAGCACCATATTTCAAGAGCTTCCATGATGTTTTTGTCTGAATTCCTTATACTCCACCCTTCATTCAAAATGTTCAAATATTTATACATCTTAGGGACCTAACCACGTTATTTATCAATCGCTAAGCTTACAAACTACTTAAAATAACTTACATTAAAGACAAAATAAACACCCATGATCGAGCCGGCCGCGGTGGCCGAGCGGCCTGCGGCGCGCCAGTCACGTTCAGAACGGCCACTACGGTCTGGGGTTCGAATCCCCCCTCGGGCATGGATATTTGTGCCGTCCTTAGTATTAGCTAGTTGATAAGTAGTTTGTAAGTTTAGGAACTGTTGACCCCGTAGTTAAGTCCCATAACCTCTATGTTTATTTGAACATTTTGAACTCATGACGAGGGAGGACTCGGACCTCCGATGGCGAGCAACAGCGCGCTCCGCAGCTAGGCGCCTTAAAACTCTCGGCCACTCCACCGCGGTATTCACTCCCGTACAATGCTACACCCCAGACGAATTCTTTTAGAAAGGACTTCGTAACATTTTAAATTAATATTGGATGTCAACAAACTTCGCTTCTTCAGGAATGTTCCCTTACACATTTCCCATTTTATATCTTCTTTACTTTGTCCATCAGAAGTTATTTTCCTATTCAAATAACAAATCCCATCTACTACTTTTATTTTCTCATTACCTAATACCATTCCTTCAGCATCGCCCAATTTTCTTGGACTACATTCCATTACCCTTGTTTTGCTCTTGTTAATGTTTATCTTATTACCTCCTTTCAAGACACTGTCCATTCCGTTCAATTGATCTTCCAGGTAATTTACTGTCTCGGACAGGTCTATTGTGTCATCGCCAAAAATCAAAGTTTTTATTCCTTCTGCCTGAACCTTAATTACTTTTCAAATTTCTCCTTGCTTTCCTTTCCAGCTTGCACAATCTACAGATTTAATAACATTCGGGAACAGCCACAGCCGTGACATACTCCCTAACAACTGTTTCACTTTCGTGCCTTTATACCTCCTGAGACATCACCAGTTCAAAAAATAGAGTTTTATATAACGCCAGCACAGTTGGGTGAGGGGGGAGCTGTTCTAGACTGCGCGGAATAGCCGTGCCGTTGCGGGCAGCCTGTTACGGATTGCGCGGCCGCTCCCGTCTGAGCTTCGAGTCCTCCGTGAGGAATGAGTGTTTGTGTTCTCCTTAGCATAATGTAGTTTAAGTAGTTTGCGTGTCAGAGACCCATGATCCTCGCAGTTTGGCCCCTTAGAATTACAAACATTTTTTCTAGTTTTCATTCTCTGCGGTTTAACTTGTTGTTTTGTAATAAGTGTTCACTTTTCATTTAATCGCAAGCGGCATTCCTCTCGATTTACAGTAAAACTGTATTTAAAAGAGAAGTTTGCTGATTGTGTTTGATAGTTTCCTCTCTTGTGAGATTTTGTCCTTCTGTTCATGATCCACTGTAGTACACAACTATGTGACGTGCACTCCGTAACACCTGTTGTTTTTTTCTCTCCCGTTGCGTGAAATTATTCGGACTAACTGATGTCCTGACTCTGCATTAGGGTGAAGCTTCTTAACTACACTGTATGCCGCGATGGTTCCTTAGAAAACTCTACTGCCGATAGTGGATCACGACATGGTCCAGCGGCCGCCCCCACTGGTGGTTCGAGTCATAGACGTATGTGCTGTCCTTAATGTATGTTAGTTTAAGTCTAGGGAGCGATGACCTTAGCAGTTTGGTCCCTTAGATTCGCTGACATATGAACATTTTGAACTAGGTAGTCCTTCGTAACAGCTCGAATTTCTCTCATTTTGGCGTCGTAGTCATGACGCGATATATGTGTCCGAGTTAAATGCATGCTTCTTGACTCATTCTGGAACGTGGCGTCTTGGAATTTTGTGACTCAGGCGCGTCGTAATGCACAAGGTCAAGTAACGTCTGGTGCTGAAGTTCGTTGAGCAATTTTGCATTTGTGTGTCTTTCTTTCATTATTTTTCCTTAGCCATGTTACCGCACATGCAGGGTCGGCTTTGTTAATTCGGATTTGGCGCGTTAAATTTACGGGGTGGCCGGATGCCCTTCCTGTCGCCACCCCATGCCCCACGGTAAGAAATGTGTACTTCAAAAAATGTTCAAATGTTTGTTAAGCTTAAGGGACTTAACTACGGGGTCATCAGTCCCTAAACTTACAAACTACTTATGAACTACTTACAACTAAGGACGGCACAAATATCCATGCCCGAGGGGGGATTCGAACCCCCGACCGTAGTGGCCGTGCAGACCGTGACTGAAGCGCCTCAGTCCCCTCGGCCACCGCGGCCGGCAATGTGTACTTCAAATGTCTGCATATAATGTTGTATGTGTGAAAGTGTGAAGTGTTACGAAATGTTTGCGAATCGTGTAACTGAGGCGGGTCGTGGGGACCAGCCAGGTATTCACGTAGGGCAGTGTTTTTCAACCTTTTCGTATATGCGACTCCCGCCCAAATAAAAACATTCTGGCGATCCCTCCACACAAACCCTAAGAAAACTATGTTATCTCAAAGGAAAAAAAAAAAAAAAAAAAAAAAATCTTCTTTATTTTTCTACAACTTTCTTTTAAATTCTTGAACGAAATTCTTTTTGTCTATTTTTCGGAATGGAGCACATTATTCTATTTCTGACAGAAAAATATATTTTGCTGAAACAATGTTTTCGCATTTCAGACAAGACTCATGCTCATTAAGAAAGGTCCCAATGTGTAGACAATTTCTAGAGAATTTTTCGTACTTTTTCAGGATTACTTTTTGTATCACGTTCCTTTGCCTGTCGGTTGGTTCCTAAAACGTTTTCAGACTTTGCACTTATCATTAACTCACTGTATTATACTACAATTAAGTACTTCCTATTGTGACACGACCCCCCCCCCCCCCCCCCCCCTCGAACAAGACTTTGCGACCACCCTGACGGTTCGCGACCCACAGGTTGAAAAACACTGACCAAGGAGGACGCGGAAAACCGCCTAAAAACCACATCCAGGTTGATCGACACTCCGACCCCCTTCGTTAATCCGCCGGGCAGATTCGAACCGGGGCCGGTACGCCTCGCCGTCTCGGAGACCGGCGCGTTAGACAACACGGCTAACCTCTAAGCGGGTTTTTTCATTTATGTGTCTATCTCGTGGAAATTAAATTTGTCGCTAATCGGACAGCTCTTCATAAATTTATAAACTGTTCTGTACAACTAGCGATGACGAATAGTGTAATCATACTATGCCGCTGACAAGATATGCTTTAGTTATTTGAGTTTGGCTATCATTTATGCTGACATGACCGTTACGTACTCCCTTGTTTCTGCCGTGGTGATTATACCGTATTGTGGGTGAACAATGTGTTCCATTTGGTTTAGTGTGGCCCATTATTGCATATTTAGCTTTTATTTCGGTCTTGTAAATTCTTTTTCGTAATTTCCCTACGTCACACGGTTAGTTTTATTTTTTAGACTTTAGTATTTACATGCAGTAAGACAGCATCTTAGAGAAAGCCTAACACGGTTGTCCCTCTGCAATGTTTTATTTCTATTGCAAACGTCCCTATTCACATTCTATACTGCCACCTCAGTACACATTGAAAAAGTATCAAAGAATAGAAATTATTGGCCACTAACAGATTTGCAGTATGATGGTTATCAACAAAATTCTGGCCGAGCCGTCTGCGGCGCGCCAGTCACGGTCTGCACGGCCACTACGGTCGGGGATTCGAATCCCCCCTCGGGCATGGATATTTGTGTCGTCCTTAGTATTAGCAAGTTCATAAATAGTTTGTAAGTTTAGGGACTGATGACCCCGTAGTTAAGTCCCATAAGCTCTACAAACATTTGAACATTTCAACAAAATTCGAATCAGCAGTGTTCTCTCTCTCTATATATATATAAGCGGTTATATTCTCAGAGGTTCTGTTAACACGTTTTGAAATTTTCATTTACTTTTAAATGTCAGGCAGAGTGCGGTAACGCAGAGGTTAATACATTTTCTACTCGGATTGTACGTCCACATTTTTAGTTTGCAAACCGTGGCAGAGGATATTCCTGCCGTCACATACCGGGCGAGGTGGCGCAGTGGTTAGCAACTGTACTCGCATTTCGGAATGATTGTTTAAATGCATCTATGCGCGATGTAATTGGTGTAATGATATGTTCTTGGACCTTTCTGAAACGAGGGGGACGGGGGTGTGGGTCAAGTATATATCTAGATTATTCAATTACTTTTCGTTCTTGAAACTTCATTAGTAGCCTAGCGTGAGCTAATCCAAGAGTATTCAAAATCAGAGTTTTAAGAATCATTTCCGTGACACTCTTCCATCTGTCAAAGAAATCTATAACAATTGCTTGGTGCCTTTTATTGTATATGTTTTCTTTCGAGAGAAGCAGAGTTCGTAGCCCAGTCCTGACCTCCAGGTTTAACTTTCCTGTTGCTCCTTTGGGTCTCTTAAGGCGAATGCCTGGGTGTTTTGTTTCGAAAGACCATGATCGATTACGTTGCCCGTCCTTGTCCAGTTCCAGCGTGTGTTCCGCCTCCAACCACTTCGTCTTCATTTCTTTTCCTTTTTGTCAGCAACTGACAGCTCCATATTTACACCTACATATTTGTTGCATAAGCCTCCAAACTGTGCATAACTAGGACTCTGGTATAGCCATTTGCTATTACAATCACATTTAGAGCAAGGGGGAAAAATACTATTTTGAAGCTTGTCTATGAGCTGCGTGGTTTCATTCGATTTCGCCTAATTCGTTACCTGATAATTGGAGCCCGAATGTTCATGCACTATCAAACCGTAAAACGCATGCATTCAGGCATCACTAAATCGCCAAACATGCACAATGAGGCAAACAACAAAAAAGAACAAATATATCTAGAATCAAAGTTTCGTTCTATTTTCTTCTAAAACAGTACACAATAACCAATTTATCAAAATTTTCTTCGCGTAGACTCATACGTTTATACGACAGAACATTCCTGTACATAGGAAATGACCTTTCTGTATCACACGAAGTGGCAGATGCATGCTTAAAAGAAGAAATTTCGGAGAAAGATCACGGAGATCAGTGGTTTGAAATATCGCGATAATTTTTTATTTATGTTTTGTTATCTTCGAAAACTGAACATCAGAAGTTGATGCGCGTACACTATTCACTTTTTGTTTTGAATCGTTACCCCCCTTCTCCACACAACGATTGCAAACATTTTTCAAGAATTGTCAGATTCCGCAAGTGGTAGGTCTGTGGTTTCCAGCGCAGAGTTCGATTTAATGTAATTTAGATCTGCCAAACCTTTGCATTTTATTCGTCTATTTTACTTCTTTGTAGAAGATATCAGCATATTAACAAATGTTCAAATGTTTGTTAAGCTTAAGGGACTTAGCTGCGGGGTCATCAGTCCCTAACCTTACAAACGACTTATGAACTACCTTATACTATAGACTTCACAAACATCCATACCCGAGGGGGGGATTCGAAACCCCGACCGTAGCGGCCGTGCAGACTCTGGCGCGCCGCAGACCGCTCGGCTACTACGGCCGGCAGCATATTAACATTGTCGTACTTAAGAAGTACTGTTTGACCCATACGATGTAGTTACATGGACCTGACAAAACATGCCATACGTTAGGATAAAGTATTTTAAGTGCTTTCGTGAAGTTCATCATGCACATTTAAAGGGTAGCATCGGTTAACAATAATAGACCATTTTTTTTTTGTTTAAATTCATTGGTGACAGTATTCCAAAAAATAGCTCAAGTGTAATAACTCGTACCACTCAACGTAGATAGCAAGGACTGGCAATAGTGAGAGACGCTCTCGTCTTTTCCATCTCTGACTCTTCATAGGATATATGTGTGGTTTGTTGTGCCGTAATAACAGCATTTTTCGTTCTGGTGCCACCTTTTATTGATTAACCGACCGGGTTTGTGAATTAGAAGGTATTCAAACTACTTTCAAATCTTCTAATGTTCGTAAAGCTATGGTACTCAAGTACGTTGTTCGTCAGTCCCTAGGCTTACAAACTACTTTAAGTTAAAGCAACTTACGCTCAGGGCAACACAAACAACCATGCCCGAGGGAAGACTCGAACCCCCGACGGCGAGCAATCGCACGCTCGCAGCAAGGCGCCTTAGAACGCTCGGCAACTGCAAAATGATTTAGATAAGATATCTGCATGGTGCAAAAATTGGCAATTGACCCTAAACAATGAAAAGTGTGAAGTCATCCATATGAGCTAAAAAAAAAAAAAAAAAAAAAAATCCGTTAAACTTCATTTACACAATAAATCAGTCAAATCTAAAGGCCGTAAATTGAACTAAATACCTAGGAATTACTATTACAGACAAGTTAAATTGGAAAGAACACATAACAAATATTGTAGGGTTTGGCAAAGCAAACGCTACGTTTCATAGGAAGAACACTTAGAAGATGTAACAATTCTACTAAAGAAACTGCATATACTACATTTGTGCGTCCTGTTTCCGAGTATTGCTGCGTATTGTGGGTTCCCTGTCAGGTGGGACTGACGCAGGATTTGGATGGAGTTCAGAGAAGGGCAGCTCGTTTTGTATTATCGCGATCTATGGAAGAGAGCGTTACAGAAATGATGTACGAGTTGGGGTGCAAATGTTGAAAAGAATGTTGTTATTCGCTGTGGCGAGATTTATTTGCGGAATTCGTGCCAACAGCGTTCTCTTACGAATGCGAACACATTTTGTTAGCTCCCACCTACATAGGGAGACATGGTCATCTTATTATAATAAGGGAAATCAGATCGAAAATAGAAAGATTTAAGAGTTTCTTTTTCGTGCGCGCTGTTATAGAATGGAACGGTAGAGAAATATCATAACAGCGGTTCGATGAAACCTCCGCCATGCGTTTAAATTTGATTAACGGATTGTTTATGGAGATGTACTACACGGATTAAAAAGCTTACTGCAATTAACGTTTACAACGAAATGAAAGTTAAATATCAAAATACTACGAAGTCCACCATTTTGTGGACGTCCAATGAGTCTCAGCACGTGCTAAATTTAGATGGAGTTTAAACCCTGACCGGCTTACCTCGCAACAAATATAAATTGCTTTTAGCTGCATTCTTTTGTATATTCATGCAAAGTTTGAACCGAATCGTAGAAGTGTATGGTATAGAACGAACGTGCTTCAAGAAGATCCCAAAGAGACCGGTTTTTTGTACGTTAAATAAATTCCGAATGTTACACCATGGTGAAGGTTTCCCGACTGAGTCGTTCGAGCCTGACCACAGGCTCGCAGTGGTTAAGAGTGATTAAGCAAATCGTTTTTGTCTTTACAAAATAACTGGCTTGCTCGCATTTGCATTGCAGATACATTCATCCGGAGACGATTGAAGAGACTGTATAAATTGCTCCGCCAGTGCTGTTCTTGCCGTATCAGTTGCAACCTTCGCTAGGTTGCGCTGCCTACACATGTTCTATATCAGTGCGACATGACGATAAACAACATTTCCTGCATGAGGCGTAAAACACTGTGCAGGGCTGGACACGTGAGCTGCCCAAAGGTGCTGCGGGCGAGATGCCGCCGTGCGAGCACCATGCGCGCGCACATCACGATCTCTTCTATGAAAACTGGACTGATGGCAGCAGGTAGTACACGGCCGACATCTGGCACTCGAGGTCGCAGCAATGTTAAACTGCATTGTAATTAACATTCACAGAATATATGACATCAACTGAGAATAGGCAAGAAAAGAAAATGTGTACCCAGCCGGGATTCGAACCCGGGTCTCCCGCTTTCTAGGCAGTTGCGCTGACCACTACACCACTGTGGACACAGTAATCACCGCACCTGCAAGGACTACTTAAGCACGCCTCTCGTCAGACACAAATTCCCAATATAAAGTAGGCTTTCACGGCCGGCGTCTTCATTAATTAAAACTTCCGGTCTAAGTTGCCGTGGTAAGTCGACTCACTCTTGAAGATGTTGCCCGCAGTAGGCAACTAAACGTCTGGAGTAAGAAGTTTTATTGATGGACCATGGCACCTTATCCCGGAAGTTTTAATTAATTAATGACAAATTCCCAGCTTTACTCTGCCCACAGTACTCAATATCGTAGTTTCATAAACTAATGTCCGTAAGAGTAAGGACCCCAAACTTGCCCACCCCTCCGCACTAACGAAATGATATATATATATATATATATATATATATATATATATATATATATATATATGTGTGTGTGTGTGTGTGTGTGTGTGACGTCTGTTTCGTTTGTGGGGAGGGGTGGAGAAATTTGAGGTCCTTATTCTTACGGGAATTATTTTGTCAAACTAAGAGTTTCAGTACTGTGGGCAAGGTAAAGCTGGTAATTTATGTCTGAGGGGAGGCGTGCTTAGGTAGTCCTTGCAGGTGCGCTGATCACTGTTTCACCAGTGGTGTAGTGGTCAGCGCAACTGCCTAGAAAGCGGGAGACCCGGGTTCGAATCCCGGCTGGGTACACATTTTCATCTTTGCCGATTCGCAGTTTCTGTCATATATTCTGTGAATATGAAAGACTAACAAGTGCAGGATCAGAAGAGACGTCTGTTCTTTGGAAACAGACGCCAAATATATGTGCATTGTAATTATTACGGTACGTCAATGCAATGAATACTAATTACGAAATTTCTGTAACGTGTACATTGCAATTGAGGAAGTGTAGCCTAAAAGTCAAATCTGCTGGTGTACGGAAGACCATCAAATGAAAATGAAATAGCTGCATGTAACAATTATATAGTGGGAAAAAAATGAATTTCGACTGCATGCGTTTGTGCTCCATCTTTTGACATAAGGCTGTAAAAATAGTCATATGGTTGTAGATGACTCATATTTAGTTTCTGATATTTTTCCTTGTGTGAGGGGTTCGTACTTCATGTTTAGTTTACTCTGAGCTCGTATCATACGGCATTTCTTGAAAAGCCGCGGTGGAGTGGCTGAGCGCATTGAGGTGCTACGGTCCGATGCGCGAGGCCGCTGCCCGTCGGCGGTTCGAATCCTCCCTCGGGCATGAATATTTGTGTTGTCTTTCGTATAAGTTAGTTCATAAGCAGTTTGTAAGTTTAGGGGCTGATGACCCCATAGTTAAGTTCCTTATGCTCTACAAACATTTGAACATTTTCTCTTGACAAACGTAAGGTAGGTTCAGATGCACCCATGGACGACGGAAAAGCGATTGACTGAATTTCGACATTGCCACAAGAAACTAATAAATTGTAAGTTTTCACTGCATAATGTCAGGATGAGTTATCCAGCGCCGCAAAGTAATACATTTCGTAGGTTTACAGCAGACACAAGCCGCACGAAACGTTCCAAATCCTATCTTTCAGTGTATCGCATAAGTACGGGGATGCCTTTACAGGGAGCAAAAGTAAAAATATTCTTGCCATCTCAATATACAAGTAATGATCGTAGAACACATGCTTTTCTTAATGAACATCCGCTAAAAATTCTATGTAAGAATAAATATGATACTTTGTGCGTGACTTTTGCACTTTAAGTATGCCTTTAAAGATATTGACTAGCAACTGAGTTTACGTGTCTTCTTTTAAACCTAAGGGACAAAACTGCTGATGTCATTGGTCCCTAGACTTAGTACAAATTACTTTAAGTAAACACAACACATCCATTCTCAAGGGAGGGTTCGAACCCCGACGGCTGTGACCATGTGGCTATTCCTGCGCGGCGATTGTCATATAACACATTACTCAGTCAGGTCAACTTTAGTAAGTCGATTCCTAATCTTCGATATCCTAAATTCAATATTGGGAAACACTTAACAAACATTTGTCCGTCTAGTGCAGACTCAAGTAGCTATTAAAAACAACTGCAGGAATTGTTCTGAAGAGAAATTCTTCTAAGACATTTCAGTATGTTCTGCAATGAGAAATCGCCCTCATAAGACACGAATTTTAGTGGACGTCGCAGGCCCCAAGTGATTTCAGAAGCTCTTTTAACGCACTCTTCAAAACAACTTGCAAACATTTAAAATCAGTTTCAAATTTATGTTAGTCTCAAATATTTATGAAACTTTTAAGGACATGTTGAAATATAAGTGATACCAAAAGGCTGCTGCATGTAACAGATGTTAGTTATTGTTTCAACATCACGGCAGTAGGCCTATTTCGGCTCTGTGGTCATCATCTGTTACAGTACCATAACAAAGATCACAAAACCATGCCACAGATTCTACCATACAAAGAAATAAACAAACTACAACCATACATCATCGCTGGAGGATCTGTCAATGACAAATGTCAGAACAAGAGCCAGTAAATTCATAATCTGACAGACGTTATATTTTATATAAACTTCGTCAGAGTTATGTTCTTTGTTACTGAGACTGGTTTCGACCACAATATTTCAGTCGAAGTACACTGAAGAGCCAAAGAAATTGACACACTGGCTTAATATCGTGTAGGGCCAACACCACCTACTAGGGATGCCGTGAGCGCGCAAAAGTGACGCATCACAATGTGGCATGGACTCCACCGATGTCTGAAGATGTGCTGGAGGGAATTGACACCACGTATCCTGCAGGGCAGGGGTTAACAGCATGTTACAAGGCACTCCAGATATGCTCAATACTGTTCACGTCTAGGGAGTTTGGTGGCTAGCGAGGTTTTTTAAACGCAGAAGATTGTTCCTGGTGCCAATCGGTCTGTACCAATTATGGACGTAAGGGGGTGTCGTACTGCTTGATTTGCCCAAGTCCGTCGGTGTACACAATCCACATGAATGGACGCTAGTGATCATCCAGGATGATTACGTACGTGTCACCTGTCAGACACTCTTCCTAGACGTATCAGGGTCCCATATCACATGCTCCACACTATTACACAGCCTCCACTAGCTTGAACAGTCGCCGTTGACGTGCCGGCTCCGTGGATTCATTAACTTGTCTCTATTCCCGATTTTCACGGCGCACTTGTGAAATAGTCGTTCGGGAAAATCCCCATCTTGTCGCTACCTCGGAATGTTGTGTCCCATCGCTTGTGCGCCGACTAGAAAACCACTTTCAAACTCACTTAAATCGTGATAACCTGCAATTCTAGCAGCCACCACCATGGAATGGAATGAATAGGATATAATGCTTACATCTCGATAATGCTCGGCTCCGTACGGCTGGCACACAGCAGCTACTCTGCAGAAGTAGAGCTGTAGTTGTTTGATAATCCAGCATGTAGCCCTGATCTTGGTCCCAGCGATTTCCATCTTTTCTTGCACGTCACGAAATTTTTATCATCCGGCCAAGGTTTTGACAGCGAAAAAGAGCTGACTGTCACTCACTGGTTCGATTCACAGGCGGCAAGTTTCTACGAACACAGGAATACAAAAGCTGATCCCACGATATGAAAAATGTCCAAATTCTTTTGGTGACAATAGTTCCTTGAATTATTGTAGTGTACGAAATAACTCGTTAATGTCACAATCAGCAATGAAAAAATGCACGTGGAACTTTATTTTTTCTCCATTCTTGGTTTTTTTTTTTATGCGCATAGAAAGCGCAGTTACTAAAATTTCTACTTTCATGTCGATACTGAGCGCAGAGTGAAGAATGTTCTGTAACGGCACGTACTGCCAGATCGCTAGCATAACTGCCGGCAGTCAGACAGTACAGCCCTAAGTCATAACCACCTAAATAGTGGTTCCTTCTGTTGCACATAATGTAAACATAATTGATTTTGCCGCCAGTAAATGGCCGTGCAGTCTAGGGCGCCTTTTTGCAGAGTGCGCGGCCACTTCCCGTCGGAGGTTTGAGTCCTCAAATGTTCAAGTGTTGGTGAACCTATTGGGCCAAACTCCTATGGTCATCAATCCCTAGACTTACACACACACACACACACACACACACACACACACACACACACGAGAGGACTCGAACCACCCTCGGGAACGGCCGCTCGGTCCGTCTTAGACCACGCGGCCATTCACACGCGGCTCGAGTCTTCCACCGGGCATGTGTGGTGTGTGTGTGTGTGTGTGTGTGTGTGTGTTGTGTTTAGTTTAAATAGTTTGTTACTCTAGGAATGATGACTACCACAGTTTGGTCCCATGACTTTACGAAAGTTTGAACATTTGAATTCACTTACTGTGTGACGAGAGAGCGGATTAATGTTCTTTTGTGGCGACCAAGACTACAAAATTAGCAGTTATCATTGGTAGCAGTACGTTATCACCTATTAGGCTACGACCAATAATGAATTTTGAACAACAGCACGCAACAGAATAGTCACGTGCATCCCAAGCGCAGTTAAGCCGAAAAAACTGTTTCAATGTTATTCGGCCTGGTTGTGGATGAATGGCAATTTTGGATGTAGAGGTCTTGATTTAATGAGTTGTGTGCACGAATCTTGGGGTACAGTGGAACTCTCTACAATCCGAGGAGATAGGCTGAGCCTTTGGTGCTGCTGATTCATCCCGCAGTTAAATCTGACATTAAACAGAACCTCAAGCTACAAATAAACCTAACATCTGAGAATTTGGCTGTTATGCTAGTAACACCAGTTGCTGTGCACACTGAAAAAATAATGTTAATTAAGTGCACCAGTATGAAATTAGAATTACATTTAACACAAGATAGCGCTCAATTGCCAACTGAATTTGATATGCTACAGCTTGCTGAAACATTCCCTTCAGCATATTGTGACAGTACTCAGATTTTTCAACAATTATGCAAACTCTCAGTTCGGATCAAAGCAAAATTATTTCGGAAATATTATAATTATATCCGGATAACTCATCCGTAACAACAAAGACAATCAGATAGTAGGAACTGACAAATGTACATTGTGAAGTATTAACAAGAAATTAAATGCTCACACATACACACACACACACACACACACACACACACACACACACACACACATATATATATATATATATATATATATATATATATATATATATATATATAGAATGCAAGTACGAAATAAAATGATCTCATTAACAAATTTAATACACAGGACAGAACAATCCTTTAAGAAGTGAATGTATTCGTTATTATGAACCTCGCAGCCCCACCATTATATGCACAAACAAACATTCATAATGTTCAAATGTTTGTATAGTTTATGGGACTTAACTACGGGGTCATCAGTCCCTAAACTTACAAACTACTTATGAACTACTTACGAACTAGGACGGCACAAATATCCATGCCCGAGGGGGGGGTGGGGTTCGAACCCCCGACCGTAGTGGCCGTGAAGACCGTGACTGGAGCTCCTCAGTCCCCTTGGCCACCGCGGCCGGCAAACATTCATAAAATGCGTCCATCTGACCTATTATTATTGTATTGACAGCCTCTTTTTCTTCTTATGAAAACAATGCACTTATTTATTGAATTAATTCATTGCACACTGGAAGAAATAATAAAGAATAAGCAAGAATTAATTGTTCGAATCAAAAATACCTGTAATAACAACAGTAGCTTGGTTTATTTCGATAGTTGTGAGCTTTATACAAGTATTACTAGTAAATGAACCCCACATAAAATTAAAAATAACTTGATTAAGCACTAAAATATGACTGGATGTAACCTGTGCTCCTTAAACTTTTTTTATAGCTTAAGTTTGCAGAATGATATATACTCACGAAGAGATGGTTTATCCACAGGCAACTACACAATAGTAACATTTACTGACAAATACATTAAAAATTGAAGGAAAAAATTGTTTAATGTAAAAAGATTATGGTCATTTAAAAGAAAAAGTGTGTCAATTATACCTTAGTCCTTTTTAATGGTACGGAGAAACTCATTGCTTGTATGCAGTCACAACGAAAAGTAATGTACAGAATAAGATGACATTCACCAATAAAGTCAGAGTAAACATTAGTTATTGGATGTTACAATAGGAAAAAAAAACACATTTTGTGTAAAATGTTTTTCTTTTTGAATGAATCACTCCAGGCACGTTAATCAGTAATGAATACTGCCACCTAATAATCCCTGAAAAGCTTACTTTCTTGCAGTGGCATGGATAATACTACATTAATGAATAAATTGGGCTCCTTGAAAATTTAACAAAGAGAACGATTTTAACCACAAATACAGAAAAAAATTATAAATTAAGCGAACGTTAACCATCAACAACTTTGTTCTAGAGAGAAAAAAATCCCAAAACAAAAAGCTAATTTCAAAATTCTTCTTTACCGTGGTAACATTTCCAACAAACTAGCTGAACATGAAAGTTAAAATTAGATTTCCCACCGGAAACAAAATGAAAAGTATTGTGGAATCGAACTGTTAAATAAAACAGGAATATATAAAATTGGATGTTACGTTTGCAACATGATACAGATTAGTAAAGGTAGTAAGAATTTTCTGATTGTATTGAAAGCATATATGAAATCTAAGGAAAATAATCCAACTGTGTTGGCCATGCATCTCTTTCACAACTAAAACACTCATCGGAAGATTTTCAGCAAAACCTAAATGCTTCAGACTAGAAGGAAATGGAAGAAAATGGTCTAGAAGAAATCAACGTGATATAAGGCTATTTCGATGGAAAGCTTTCTTATAAATTACCAAAGCGTCAATGAATAAACTAAACTAAAAAGCAGAACGTGTCTCAAAAATGTCACTGGTATTCTGGTTACAGCTAAACAAAATCAAAGTAGCAATTTTAATCCTTCACATTATTTTTGCTCATCTTTTTGTATTATTTTTGTTATCTCTACTTGAAACGGTTGTCACTTTCATTCTTTGGTCAGCACAAAATATGTGGCAAAACATCAAGAACAAATCGAATTTTGTAACAATAAATAAATAAATAAATAAATCGTTGAAAAGCGCACTGTATTACTGCTACGAACTGGGTAACGAATGACGTTAAATTATGTTTACATAAGGATAGTTATCTCAAAAAAATTGAAAATTTGGACATTTTTACGCATATGGCGTGTATGTAACTGTCCTGACAGCAATTTACTCTCACACCATTGTGCTAACATTTCGTAGGTTTTCAGCACAGGTAACCACTAGATAATGACTTAAAAATAAGGGAAACTTTCAATCACAACTGTTGTGTGAAGAATGCTGTAGTCATTCGGAAGGTCAGTTCATGGAATCAGCAAGTGTTTTCAGTAAGTTGGAGCTGTTCTGTAGCATCGGATGACGCTGACGGGAAGTGGAATTTCCGTGTAACGCTGTACTGCAAAATCAGCCTCAGTGAACCAAGAGCTGCGGTTTCCGCCGTGACGAAGTTCCGGCGGCAGAGTTTCCTGCGTCCTATGTCTGAACAGTGGAACGTGGAAGCGGGAGGCCACCGTAACAGGAGTTAAGGGTACAACAGCAGGCTTAATACTGACAGGTCATGCTTGTATCTCGCAAGCTGGGGGCCCGATATTGTAGTTTATAATGAACATATGCGTAAAAAAAGTCTCCATGGTTTTTATTTTAGTTCTTTACTTTATTCAAGACAGTTTTACCAAGTCTCTTTTGCCATTTTCAGATCTGTAATGTATACACAACACTGATATCTGTAACGTTATATAGTACCACATTTAACTTAATTGCATACCTCCTAAATTTTCCAATATTATATAGTAATATGTCGTCACTTTGCAATATGGACATGCACATAACTGTCAAATAAAATAAAATAAAATAAAAATCTTCATCTCTAAGGTAAAGCACGGTGCACCCATGCAGAAAGCCCGTTACCTTGACTATGTTTTTACAAACTAAACTTGGTACTACAATGTAAACCAGGACACCACGTAACGTCGGCTTACATGATGCATATTGTATAATTGTTGTCCGTGCCACATCGTCCTTTCCAGCCGGCCGCAGTGGCTGAGCGGTTTGCGGTGTGCCAGTCATGGTCTGCACGGCCTCTGCTGATTGCTTTAAGAGGCAGAATAGCGACTTAGTGGTTGCGTAAGTCAATGTCCGCCACGAATTTAACATTATTTTCGAAACAGGATGTTATTGCAAGGGATGTTGGGAAATGTTTGCATGAGGCGCTTTGCTCGACCCCCAGACGGGGGTTCGAATCCCCCCTCGGGCATGGATGTTTGTGCCGTCTTTAGTATAAGCTAGTTCATAAGTTGTTTGTAAGTTTAGGGACTGATGACCCCGTAGTTAAGTCCCATAAGCTCTACAAACATTTGAACATTTTCGTCCTTTCCAGGTAGCCGCCTTAACGACTTCAATGACGAATAATTAAGAAAGTAACGTTTTAGACCTGAAGTTGTCTTTCGCGATTGAAATGAAAGGTTAAGTGGTGACCTTGCAGTGTCTCGACGAGAACAATAGAACGTAACACTTCTCACCGATGAAGAGCTAATTGACGCATCGCCTACGTTGAGTCCGCTACTGGACAACGAAACTTTTTTCTTTGCACTGTGTGAATCATCTTTGCGGTTAGAACTGTGACCCATCTCCCTCCGTTACTGGTAGCAGCTTATGTGGGATTACCCGTGAATCACAAAAACATTTGTATTATTTCATCATAGTATGAAGCCCGAACGGAAAGGGAAAATAAATAAAAAAAGTCTTCCGTTTGTTAATGATCTTATAGATAATTCTGGCTGTAAGTAAGGTAGGCATCTTTTCACGGTTAACGCAGTAAGTGCTTAAAAACACACCCTCAGTATGACCATAAAAATGGCATAACGTCTGGTACTAAAACGGCACCCTGACAGCTCTGTTGCCGCCATGTTTTCACCATCTTGCTGGCAAACTTACCCTGTCGTCTGTTTTACTAAAATTTTCTATGTTCTGCGACTTTGTAGGCTTTTATTATAACCATTGCTTTTGTGTTCCTTATTCAAGTTGCCATGGGTTTTAGTACATAATGATTTTGAATTTCTTTCGATCCCTGTTTTACATATAATTATGAGGTTTTCTGATCAATTAAGCGAATCTAGTGTTCTTTCTTTTTCTCTGTGGTACATAAAACAGAAGAAGAAACTAATTCAAAATGGGAGTAAATGATAGGTTTACGCTGCTTTCGGATAATAATGTGAGAATTTACACCGAAAGTAAAGTTTGTTATACCTTTGGAAGTGTTTCGAATTCTTCTTCACTCGTTCTAGTAAAATGATAAATAAGAAAATGTCCAAACGAAATCTGCCAAATTAGCTTCTACCTCTATGTCAATTTTCCAGAGGGGCAATCGGGCAGTGTAGCTAATTAACAACAAACACTAAACGAAGTAAACGCTGTTAAGAGCATGTTTCTTTCAATCAGTCTTCGTAGACAAATGAACTGCTTACAATGAAGGATTGGTATTCTCCATTTCTCGTCTGTTCGTCCAAATGTAGATTTTTCGTCCGCCCCTACTACTTTACTGTTCGATTTCCTCCTCCGTCCTTAAATGTCAGACTGACCGCTTTGTCTCTAGTGATACTGTCACAGAGTGTCACAGACCAGCCATACCATCGAGCTGAGTGCGCAGCGCTTAAAAGACAATATTCGAATTTTCAAGAAGCTGAATTCAAGTCCTCCAAAATTCTAATGATCTTTTGTTTTCCTGCGGATTGCCTCCTTAAAAAAAAAAAAAAAAATCTGCGGAACTACTAGATTTATAGGCTTTTCGTACGTTAATTGGACAAAACTTGGGGCAGTATAGAGGGTATCATCACGGTCAGATGAGGAAGAAAAAAGACATTGTAATTTAAAATTTTAATAGTGTACTCTGTGTAGTGGGGTATATCATATTACACTAAATAATCAATAGATGGTGTTGTTAGTAATGTACTACACCGAAGAAGCAATGGATAAATGTTATTTTGAATCTATCCATCCGGAATATATATAGCAACATGCGAAGAATGCTCCAAATTCTACATAGGACAAACAGGCCGAAATATAAAAACCCGATACACAGAACACATCAGCGCCTACACAGACAGCAAACACACAACATCGGCAATAGCAACATACACAAAAACACACAGGACACCCATTTAAAGAAACTGAGCAGAATGTCTTAAGTACTCCACCGACTAGACAAAGGGCATAAAATGGACCTGTACGAAGAACTGGAAGTTTAGTCACATTATAGAAAATATGAAGACAAAATATTAAATGAAAAAGTGGAAATTTAATCTGTAATTTTTTTCCAATGTTTGGATAGCATACTAAAATAAAAATGTTAATAATTGTAAATGTAGCACCATTGTAAATATGCATAGATTAGGACAATGAACAAATGTAAAATATCCTGTATAAAAATTAAGCATACTCAATGGAAATAATGTTTTTGGTAAAATGCAGCTATCTTTGTAGCCTACTCTGTGAAAATGTATCTTTGGTAAATTTAAGCTTAGAACATCTCTGTACTGGTTATTTGTATGTTTGTGAGAACTGATGTACTCGTGTGCAAAAATATTGTGTGTGATGTTTGACATGTGTCAGAGCTGCCACAGATGAACCAAACGAAAACTGTAAGTAAAAAGCTTTTCAAAAAATTGCGCCAATAACTCTATATAAAGATAACCATAAAGTAAAATCGCGCGTATTTATAAATTACAGTAATGACAGCAGAATGAAGCAGGAACTCACACGGTTAAATTGTACGACGCTTCTCGCCGGGCTCCAGTGCTTATGTTGGCAACAGATGAACAATGAAGTGTAGAATTGCGTTAATATTTTTCACGAGCTACAGAGTAAATGTTATTGCTGCTCGTTTCACTTGCAGCAAAATTAATCCTGTAACTGCTCTAAGTATGACAGGTTCTTGTATGTACCCTTGTCCGTTCAGAAAAAGATAATTTTCGTTTTAATTGCAGTTGTCACGAAAAAACATTTATTGGTCATCTGAGTTGCCGTCATTACCATACGTGCCAACATAACCACTGCAGCCCGGCGAGAAGCACACTCAAAACATCATAAATAATATGAAAGAACACAAAAAACGCACTCGAAGAGGGGAATGATTTCTCGAAAAGCGTCGTGCTAAATAAATTAAAAATGTGACTGGTGGCAGTATTGTTATTTATAAACAAATCCAGATAACTGTTATATTTTCAGCTTACATCAGTAATAATCGTATTTTCGGAAGCCTTTGTTAGCATCGGAACCAAGCTCCGTTATCTTTGTGAATACAAACTATGAATGTGCTTATTCGGATTTAAAAATTTCACTTAGTGCATTAAAAACTTGGCGAAAGTTCTTTACAGGTTTTATTTATAGGAGAGTTTGCTCTCTTGACTACGAAAAGCAAATTTATTAACTAAATATTTCTAATAACGATTTCGTTTCTAATTATTAAGGTAATGAATCGTAAAAAGCGACATATGGGAAGTCTCTTGTTTAACGACCGTTGCGAAGCACAGAGGGCTTAGTATTTCGAGATTGTACGTTCTTGGTGTGAAGTTTCTTTCGCACCAGAGTGTAGCTTACGTAGCTGTTTCAGTTATTTTGTGCCGCTAGGTTTATATGTGCCATACGTCCACAGCGTGTTCTGTGTAATTACTAAAACGTTTATCTTTACTTCAGATTTTCGTCCATTTGTGACTCAAAGTCGCCTTATCTTTTTAGCAGTTTTAGTGTGTCCTTCCTTACATTTGATGATACTATAGTACTGTTTCTCGTTGATTTACTGCGTGTTAATCTCTCATTTTCTGGACAAAAAAAAACCTGTTATGCGTAAGGATAATTTTTTCTTTCTAAATCTTCTTTGGATGCTCGAAAAGGTCCTACATCGGAAAGGTAAAAGTACGAATGCGCAAGACTGGAACAAGTTACTTTAACGTTAATTTCCTGCAGGATTCTTGAGCATATTCTCACCATCACATGGAAAGTAATAAATTTCCTTGAGGCGGAAAAGGTTCTGTGAGTGCGTCGGCATGTTTACAAAGCATTGGCTGTGTGAAATTTTACTTTCTGATTTTTCAGTTGTATTTTACAAACCATGGATGAAGGGCTATAGGCAGACTGCTTGGTTACAGAGAGGCGTTTGAGACGGTGCGACAAAGCAGAATAGTAACAAAGTTACGAGCATATGTCATAGCTTCATCGATTGTAAGTACCTGGAATGCTTGTTAATTATGAACCCAGTACGTTGTTCTTGACAGTGAGTGTTCATAAGAGACAAGATTATCATCAGGAGTGTTCCAGGCGAGGACGGCGCTTCAAAGTCACCTCTGGCCATCGTGATTTACCTAAATTACTGCAGAGAAATGCCGGATTGGTGCCTTTGAAATGACGCGGCTGATTTCCTTAACCGTCTTTACCCAAATGCTCAGTGTGTGATCGGTCTGTAATGACCATGACGTCGGTGGGACGTTAAATGTCAGTCTTCCTTCATTTATAAGTGTCCCTGAGAAGTGTGATATGAATGCTATTGTTTTCTATCTACATAAATGATCTGGAGGATATGGTGAATAACAGTATAGCAATGTACAGCTGTTTGTTGATGATACTGACTATAGTAGGATGGAAGATGAGATACAGAATTTCTAGTTGCTGTGATGAATGGCAGCCAGCTGTGATTGTAGAAAATGTAAGGAGCTGCAAATGAATAGGGAAAACTAGTGTTCGAATACAGCATTAGTAATGTGTTGCGTGACGCGGTCGCGTCCATTAAATATGTACGGGTAACGGTGCAGAGTGGTGTAAAATGGAACGAGATGTGGGGAAGACGGTTGGTTGTCTTCAGCTTATTGAGGAATTTTTGGAACATATTGCTCGTGTGTAAAGGAGACTACGACTCATTCTTGAGTATTTCCCGAGTGTCTGGGATTCCCACTAGGTCTCCTTAAAGGAAGGTATAGGTTCCAGCTGGAAACTTGTTACTGGTAGGCAAGATCAACATGCCAGTTTTATGTAGATGCACCAGGAACTGAAACGGGAATCAACAGAGGAAAGGGGACGTTCTTTTAGAGAAAGCGTGATGCGGCTGTTATTAGGAGATGCCTGCAGAACGATTCTTCTGCTGCTATTAAGATTTGCCGTATGGATGGAAAGGTATGAGAAGAATGTAGACAGTCGCTTTGCCCTCGCTGTAGGAAAAGAAATGGCTGGAAGTGGTAGGAGGTACAGTGCACTACGCAGCACATGGCGGCTTGCGGAGTACGTGTGCAGATGTCAGTGTAGGGTGCCGCACGAGATGGGCAGGTGAGCGGCTTCAGGAGTACGGCGCAGTATCGAAGCAGCAGGAACTGCTATCGACTTCTGTTATCGCTGTCTTGAGTGCTGAGCTTGTTAAAATGAAGTCATGTTTGCAGAAAGTATGGCAGCAATCGTTTTAAATTACCGTGTGTAGACTTTACGTAAAGAAGGCAACGGTACACTGAATATATATACGAGGGTCACTCCTAAAGAAATACACACTACTTTATTAAAAATACAGTTTTAATTCTGCATGTTTGAAAGTTTACAGTGTATAAATACATCCTTCCCGCTTCTTTTCAAACTTAGTTCAACCTGTTCCCGTGAGTGCCGTCGTCACAGCATGTCTTCAAGGTGGCTGCTACACTTGACGTTCGTCAGAAGCAACGTGTTGTCATTGAATTCCTGTGCTGTTAAAACGAGACAGTGGGAAACATGCACAAGAGGTTCAAGAGGCTGAAAAAGGTGTATGGAGATGCTGCTGTCGATCGCTGTACAGTTAGTCGGTGGGCAAGCAGGTTACATGATGAAAGCTGCTCCAACGTGTTGGTCCAGAATTTTACCGCGCGGGTATACAGGCGCTGGTTCCAAGATGGCGTAAGACAGTTGAGAGGGATGGATATTATGTGGAGAAATGAAAATATTTTTCAAAAAAAATGTTCAAATGTTTGTAAAGCTTATGGGACTTAACTACGGGGTCATCAGTCCCTAAACTTACAAACTACTTATGAACTACTTACGAACTAGGACGGCACAAATATCCAAGCCCGAGGGGGGATTCGAACCCCCGACTGTAGTGGCCGTGTAGACCGTGACTGGAGCGCCTCAGTCTCCTCGGCCACCGCGGCCGGCCGAAAAATATTTTTCCTAAAGGATGTATCTACACATTGTAAGACATTCAAACATGTGGAATAAAAACTGTATTTAAACAAAAATAATGTACATTTCACTCGTATATAGAAGCCACACATTTAATTTCACGCTTGTATGCCTCTCATAAATCTCGTGGTAGTACAATAAATTTGAGAAAGTACGGACTTTTATGCTGTTACTTGAATCTTATGAAAGATTAAACACGTTGTTAGAGCTTTCATGAGATTCAAGTTACAGCAAAAAACTCTGTAGTTTCTCAAATTTATTGTAGTATTACGAGAGCTACTAGGGGCATACAAGTGTGAGATTAAATTTGTGGTTTATGTCCTGCAACTTCCAGTTTCTCTCTCTATACCCCCTACCCTGCCTTTGATTTAAAAGATTCTGCGACTTCCTTATTAATGCAATAGAAGTGTGTCCTATAATACCGAAGCCGTACTCGATGTTATGTAGATATATTGGCACTCTCTCAGGAGGAAGTTATCATAATATAAATTTAAGTGTGAAAAATGCAAATATCAATAATTATTCAATGCTCGCTGATTATCTGGGTAAAACAATTATCACTCATAAACAACTTGAAGAAGACTAATACTATTGACAAAGGAATTAAATGCTAGGTGTCCGACTAGGCTAACTAATATATATAAGAAAATTTATGAGAAGTCTTCAATTCATTTGGGACATTTCTACAAAGAAAAAAGTCTTCAATTAATGTTCAACCACCTGTTTGAGGTATTCATCATTTTAGTCAATCATATTCAGTAATACTCAAAGCTGAGAACAAAATGATGCACTTGGCAGCACAGTTCGTCAAGAAATAAGTTTCTCGATGAGAGGGGGACCACATGGAACGCTAACGAAAGTGGATAACAGTTGCTGTGGTCTTCCCTGCAGCACGTGACGTCAGGATGATGTCAGGTTTGCGGAACCCCTCCCGCGGGCAGGAAGAGCCGTCGCCGCCTGGAGGGCCGCCAGCAGCGCAGAGCAGCGGCCGCCCACGACGCTTCCTCATCAGCTGACGCTCCGCGCAGCCAACTAGGCCCTGCCGTCCCACAACAGCGCACTATTCCGGGTCTCCATCGGGCGGAGAGGGGAAGAACTGTGGCAGGAGCAATGGGAAGTGGAGGAATCTGGCAGGAGGACCTATGAGTTGCTGCGGAGTATGAGGGCACAGGCCATGGCCCCTATCCGACGTAGGTATGTCGGTTTAATGAGAATGGCGACACCTGGATGTGACTGTGGAGCTGGAGTAGGAACACCTTGGCACGTCTTGTGTGAATGCCCTACATACGACGATGTAGCAACCAGTCTAAGAAGACAACTACCCGATCATGACTCTTACACTCTGATTCGACAAGCTGACACCTTCAATAGTCTTGCAGAGGTAATCAACAAAGTCCGAGAAGACTATTTTTGAGGGAACAGAGAGAAGGTGCAGCCAACTCGGATGACCACACGCCCGGCCCGGGTAGGCGAAGGCGGGGGGGGGGGGGGGGGAGAGACTGGTCGTCAGCTTGCTGGCGGAATCCGCTGTCCTCCTGGACCAGGGGGATTCGGACGACAACCAATGAACACGTAGGCTAAGTTAGACGTAAGTTAGATTAAGTAGTGTACTAACACCAACTTTTGCACCTGCAGTGAGAAACGGCCAGCCCAGTGCCAGGGGCACGTCTGTTGGGTTTCGCTCGACAGACACATAAGGCCACAAAGTAGGATTTTATATTGAACACCTGTGATACTGCAGGAATTAGTAAATTAGCTCATTCTCCCCGTAGTTATTAGGTAACTGTATAATATGGTAGTCACGTTAACAAAAAATGCCCAACACTTTCAACGAAATGAGCGTAACATATCGCTAAAAATGTTGTAGCATAAATTGGCCCATTAATGTATAAGTGATGGGTTATATTGATGATTGTTAATAAATAATTAAAAAACATGGATGATTGTTCACTTCGGTCCACTATAGCTGTTTCAGCCGTCGTTAAAATTGCCCCGGTTTGCTACTGACAATTCGGTTCCGATATATACTTCGAATATGTTGTAGTCTAGGTCAAAATAGCAGACACGTATTTTTTATACTTGGCTGTACAGCCATGGAAGAGATGTCCTGCAACATTAACGTACATGATGAACTACAGTTACCTTACTGTTCTTCGAAATATTCACCTCCCATAACTATTGTAACGGGACAGATTATTCTATTGGCTCGTAACGGAGTTTTCGGAATATTTCGCTCAAACTTATTACGAAAAAATTAAACAAAAATAAAACTGAATGTTAAGTATTCACAATTATTTCCGAAAATTACATTAGAACATAAATTTTAATTACTTTTGTAAAATATATTTGGTTGATGTGTGTTCAACGCAAAACCTGTATCCAGAAGAGAGGTCATAGACATATTTTAAATGCAAATGAGACGCTCAAGATAACATAAACTCTCCAAAGAAGATAACATTGAAAAAAAGTATTTCAACTTGAAACGGAATATTAATGATTATTGTACGATGAAAGATGATCTCCCAATGATTTACTGGTTTCTAAGATTGTTAGCAATTAGTTGCTTGTGAGTTACCGAGATGATTGCTTTAAGACGCAGAATAGCGTCTTAGTCGTTGCGTAAGTCAATGTCCGCCACGAATTTAACATGATTTTCGAAACAGGATGTTATTGCAAGGGATGTTGGGAAATGTTTGTAATGAGGCGCTGTGCTCGATGCGCGAGGCCGTTCCCAGACAGGGGTTCAAAAAATGTTCAAATGTTTGTATAGCTTATGGGACTTAACTACGGGGTCATCAGTCCCTAAACTTACAAACTACTTACGAACTAGCTAACACTAAGGACGGCACAAATATCCATGCCCGAGGGGGGATTCGAATCCCCGACCGTAGTGGCCGTGCAGACCGTGACTGGAGCGCCTCAGTCCCCTCGGCCACCGCGGCCGGCACAGGGGTTCAAATCATCCCCATCAGGCATGGATGTTTGTGTTGTCTTTACTATAAGTTAGTTCGTAAGTAGTTTGTAAGTTTAGGGACTGATGACCCCGCAGTTAAGTCTCATAAGCTTAACAAACATTTGAACATTTTAAATATTTGTAATTTTCTATATAAGAGTGAAATACACTTCTTTTCTCTGTGGAATCAAAGTTGTGTGGAAAGAATTTTCAAGAACAGTTAGGTTTATGTGGATGATAGTGACATAGTTACTACTGGTAACAGTGTATCTTGAAGATGTTTGTCAGATAAGTGTAGTGACATTATATTGATGGTGTTGAACTGCAACCTAGTATGTCAGTTTGTTCATGTAAGAACATCGTTGACAATTTTTATTTAATTTATGGCTTGACAATTATTTTCCAGTAAGTTTTCATGGAATATTTTATTAATGAAATAATTTATAGTGATAATAATTGTTTTGTATTACTTTGCTATCTAGATAACTGTAAATAATAATGCTTATTTAACTCTCCTGTAAAACTGAATTTTTTTTGACATATGAGGTTGCTGTTCAACACCATCGATATTGGATGTGTTAGTTCGTTTTAAAATGGTAATTGAAGTAAATGCTGTATGGCAGCATTAAGTAACTCCATTACGCAAGTACCTATTGAGTAATGGTTTGTGGTGGAGGTAGTAGTCAGTCGCGAGTGGAGTTGACGTGGCAATGTGAACAGAGCAGCCTTATTGTGTTTTTATGAACCTGCTGGAGTTCATCGAACCACGCGTGAGTCGTGTGCTTTATTGGCATGGTTAGACTGGCTCTGGTTACAAATTGTGTGCAGTTGTGTTCCGTGAGTTACAGGAAGGATAATAGACCAACTTACCTTCCGATACTTAACTAAAATTTTGACTGTGACGAATAGGAAAAAAACTACTTTAGGGCTTGGAATCAATAAAATTGGAGATCTCGCAAGTAACCATCTAATAACTTAGAGTGACTTAGGTTTGGTGGGAAAAGTTATAATTACGTTATTAGAGTTGTTTAAATGCCAAAACCTGAAGTAGGCTCCAAGCTTGCTCAAGATCAATTAAATATAAATACAGAGTTGTAAGTGGTGGTGGCGGCGTAGGATTTATTTTTATTTATTTTCTGAATTTACTTAAAACGATAGACTGAGGGTATAGTTGGCCAGCAGTCACTCAAGAGCTAAGATCTGTATTTGTTATATATAAAAGAAACTAATAAAACAGTAATAGTCCTGAAGGCACTCTAAAATAAAAATGAATTAATTATATTATTTATCTCATAGTTTGAAAGAAAGTTTATAAAACAAGAAAAAGGGACGAAGTTGCAAATTATAACTACTACCGTAATCTGAAAAGATCTAATAAAGAGATTAGTATCTTTGATCTATTAATGAAATAAAAAGTAAAGGAGCTATACAGTTGTTCCTTGGGATTAAATATATTGTAAAGCCAACCATATCTCCATAAAATATTTAAAGGAATAGAGAATATTAATTTGATATAAAGAGAATGTTGTGTATTAGTAAAGGGATCGATTAGGACTGATACAATTATATCTTTGACATATAGAAACGTATTTTCGGAGTGTCTTGGCTATACAGCATACACAGAACTGTCCGCAAAAAGGAGGAAAGCAAATATTATGACTTTAGGTTGGATCTCTTGAAGAAGCTTGCCGAGAAGTCATTTCAAGGAAATATTTAAGTAAAAAGGACATTTTAGACCAATGGTTTATAATACGCCCAGACTACAGGTAAAACGAAATTACGTAATCGTTTCATTTATTTAAATATATTCAGTAAATGTGAAGTGGTGTTTATTTTTTAGTGTTTTGACGATAATTTCATTGATAAAGATAGGAAAGGTAATTTGATTTTCTACATATAAAAAGAGTTTGTAACATAAAGATGTTTTATAACCCTAATGGGACAAATTTTACTATATATAAATGTCACTTCTAAGTACTTTTCCTCAACATACTTTGTCTTAAAATGCGTGTTTTGGAAAGATCTTTAATGCGATGTTAAATTTTCCCTCCAAATTTTCGTATTAAGTAAGATTAAATACGAAATCCGTCAAATACGGTACAGTACCTTTAACTGAAGGTTACGCAATGCGATGTTCCTCTGTTATGCTAACTGAGCACAGGGCACGTGATGTAGTCAGCCAACCACAGCACACTGTAATAGCATTAATCAGCCAATAGTAGTCATTCAACACGATACTTTCCCGCCGCGGCAACATCCAAATACGAGTGATTATCGTTCAAGTTGAAATATGGGTTAAATTGTGCGACGCTTCTCGCCGGGTTGCAGTGGTTATGTTGGCACCAATGATAATGACGGCAACTCAAATGACCAATAAATGTTTTTTCGTGACAACTTCAATTAAAACGGAAATTATTTTTTTCTGAACGGACAAGCGTACATACAAGAACATGTCAACCATAGAGCAGGTACAGTATTAATTTTGCTGCGAGTGAAACGAGCAGAAATAACATTTACCCTGTAGCTCCTGAAAAATATTAACGTAATTCTACACTTCATTGTTCATCGGTTGCCAACATAAGCACTGGAGCCCTGCGAGAAGCGTCGTAAAATCTTACCGAAATATAACTATTTCTAACTATATAATATTCATATCTCCACATGCTATGCCCGCATATTAATCTGGGCAATCCTGTGATTAGAGTAAAAGATCTGTCTGCATCCTGTGAGATTTTTGTTTTAATTAAGTGAAACATGAAGATTCATATTGTCAACCATAGAGCATGAACAACATTAATTAATTTCCACAAATTTGTCGCGAAATGCGACGGCAGTGTTTCACGAGGATAGCTGATTTATTGACCGGACAAGGGTACATCGAGAACCTGTCAACTATAGAGCAGGAACAGCATAAATTTTTTCGAAACGGTTGAACTTACATTAATTTGGGCAATCCAGTGATTGCAGTAAAACATAAATCTGCCTGAATCCCGTGAGATTTCTTTCTTTCTTTCTTTCTTTTTTTTATATAAACTGAAACATGAAGAATTACGTAGCATGTAAACACACGCGCGAAAGCCGAAATGCTGCACTGGAACTCTACTTTCCGATTGGTTAAACAGACTCTGTAGATTCGGCTTCATTGGTTGACAAAAGAACATCGCAAAGCGTGACCTCACTTTTTCATTTCGCTAGGCTCTCGCACCGTATTTCATCAGTTTCGGAATTCTACTTCACTATTACGAAAAATACCACTCCAGATGCAACATAGCGTTATAGAACTTCAATAAACGAACCGTTTTCAGGGCGATTTTGTGTTCTACATTGCCCGGAAGTGACATTTAATACGGTAAAATTTTACCAAATTTATAGTCACCTACGTATACGTTGTCTACATTAGGGCTAAAAATAATATTACAGAATATTTAACTGCACCGCTGACCTCTGCGATATATGACCCGGAACATTTACAATAAGTCGTTCTTTGGGATGGTGTTCGAAAGTCTCGTCATGTTTCGTTGGATGTCAGAAATATCGTCAAATCTCTTTCCTTTCAAAGCGAGTCTGACTCTAGAGAATACGAAGAAGTGTGGAGGATTGAGATCCAGCGAGTATGGTGGATGTTCACGTTACAGCACTCCCTTTTTTGCTAAGAACTGGCGATGTTGGGTGTGGGCCAGCGTTGTCAACAAAAAACCAGGAACATTGTTGTGCATACTGGGTCGTACCATTTATAGATGTTGCCTTTGTCGCACGGATTCGCCGTTAATACGCAGTTCATCACGTGCGAAGTTACTCGACGATCGTTTGTGGCTACCGTCGTCACTGTCTCGATGTTTTCGTCACCGACTACGGTCGTCGGTCGTCCGCTACGGCGATTGTCAGGAACACTTTTAGAAAACTGGCGAACCACTCGAAGACAGTTCTTGATGCCCTTAGACACGTAACAGCATTGCGTGTGTTTCTTCAGGTGTCTAGCCAAGCTTGAAACTTCAGAGACTGCGAATTATGTAATTATTCAACACTGTTGTTGCACCTGCCGCCACCACCACCATCATGGAATGGAATGAAATGCTTAAAACTTCAATTTGACCGAGCGAGGAGGCACAGTGGTAACGCGGGAGGACGGTGGTTCAAATCCACCTCCAGCCATCAAGATTTAGGTTTCCCGTGATTTCCCTAAATCACTCCAGGCAAATGCCAGGGATGGCTCCTTTCAAAGGGCACGGCCGATTTCCTTCCCACCAAAATTCCGAGCGTTAGCTCCGTCTCTAATGACCAAGCTGTCGATGGGACGTTAAACCCTAAACTTCCTTCCTTGCTCCTTTAATTTGATCCTTTGCTCGTTCACTGCCTTGTTGTCAGTTCAGAACTACCAAACTAAACAAGCACAAGAGGTCTAACATGGAAAGCGCACGATGCTCAACCGAATTTCATTGACCGAACTGTATTGTTAGAGTTTGTATTCGAAATGATTCCCCTCACCTCGCAATTTTTCGAACGGCAAAAATTTTATGTGTAGTAAATGTAATAATATATTTAACCACAAATTCAATAATATCTCATAAATTACATCCCGAAATCGCAGTAGCGAGATTGTGGTAAAAAGCAGGACAAAAGGAACTAAAAAAGTTGCAAGTACCCATATATTCGGCTGTAAGCGCATTCTATCTCCCGTGGGACGCTTGTCATGCTTAGCGGTGGTGGTGTTTGGAATTTCACAGTGCAACAATAAGGATAAAACAAAGACCATGGAAAAACGAAACGAGAATAACCTCTAGCCGTCTGCAGGTTAGTTATTCTCAGACTCGACAGACAGCGAGACCTTATTGTTGCAATTAAATCTTTCAGGAACCCGTCTTTTATAGTTGCACTGTAGAATTTCAAGCAGCTCTATCACCATGTATGACAATCGTCATACGGCGGACACACCAAGCGTATAGGCATATATAGTGGTACTTCCAACTTACTTGACTACTGCGACTTCGGGGTGTTACCCCCTCTTCACCCGTTCGTGGTACCCCAATACCTGTAGCCTCCAGCGGATATGCGACGGCCGCACCCTTGTTTCAGTTGGCAAAGAGAAGTACGAGGGGTTTTAAAATAGAAAGGTATAAAGCGTCCCTGTAGGTATAACTGAAATCTTTATTCAAAAGTAACCACTAGAGGCCTGAGCACGACTATCCCGCTGTTTAACTAGTCGAAGGATTCCCTGTTCCCAGAATTCCCGTGGCTGTGACAAGAGCCAGTCCTCTACTGTGTCCTTCAGTTCCTCGTCAGAGTTCGCTTTCCTATCAGTCATTTTTATAGCGGACCAAATAGTTGGAAGTCACATGGCGATATGTTCGGGCTGTAGGGCGGATGCTGAAGCTGCTCCCACTTGAACTTGGCCGGTACACTGGAGACTGTAGACGCGCGTTATCATGGAGCGGAAGCATTCCCTCCGTGAGCAGCCGAGGCCGTTTGCTCTTGATGGACTACGGATTGTTTCACAGTACACGTCACTGTTAATGGTTTTTCCGTTCTCGAGTGTTTCTATGAGTATCGGACCTCGGACTTCGAAAAATGCGTGTAGCATCACCTTGCCTGCTGAGGGCACAGTCTTGAATTTTTTAGGGTTTTTTTTAAGGTTATCCGAAAGCGGCATATTCAGATTTCAACCGGTTTGGTAGTTAAGGCGTTCGGTACCTTTTCATTCGAACATTCCTCGTAGTAACGTGGCAGTAGAATGGACGTCACAGTGACGTAGCGCGAAGGCTGGGCAGCAGTAACAGGGGGGCGCGCGGCCTTTACTGAGAGTGGCAGGATGTATCCAGCTGACTGAAGACGAGTGGCGCAACGAGCAGTGCGGCCGCGCTGCTTATTTTCGCTTTGACGTAACCACCGCGTTTGGAAGCCAACCAAGAGGTCCAGCGTCCGCGCGAGTCGCCGCTCTCTCATCCCGTATACCTATAAAATAAGGACCGTCACAAATTGTATTCTGTTCAGTATTTACACGTGTGACAATTGTTTTACTGGCGCCTACGTAAGTCATACTTTTCAATTAAATACACTATCAGAAAAAATTCTTCTCCTGGAATGAAGGCGTCGCTTTGATCCGCTGACGGCAGATGCCGCCTGGGGGACAGTACATGTACTGATAATGGTCTCAAGGCCTTCCGAAAACGGATACCGTAGTGACATACTGCCTGAGAGCCATCTACACTCCTGACCATTAAAATTGCTACACTCCGAAGATGACGTGCTACAGATGGGAAATTTAACCGACAGGATGAAGATGCTGTGATATGCAAATGATTAGCATTTCAGAGCATCCACACAAGGTTTGCGCCGGTGGCGACTCCTACAACGTGCTGACCGATTTCTCATACACAAACAACAGTTGACCGGCGTTGCCTGGTGAAACGTTGTTGTGATGCCTCGTGTAAGGAGGAGAAATGCTACCATCGCGTTTCCAACTTTGATAAAAATCGGATTGCGGTTTATCGTATCGCGGCATTGCTGCTCGCGTTGGTAGCGATCCAATGACTGTTAGCAGAATATGGAATCGGTGGGTTCAGGAGGGCAATACGGAACAGCGTGCTGGATCCCAACGGCCTCGTATCACTAGCAGTTGAGATGACAGGCATCTTATCCGCGTGGCTGTATCGGATCGTGCAGCCACGTCTCGATCCCTGAATCAACAGATGGGGACGTTAGCAAGACAACAACCATCTGCACGAACAGTTTGACGACGTTTGCAGCAGCATGATCAGCTCGGAGACCGTGGCTGCAGTTACCCCTGACGCCTGTGATGGTGTACGCAACGACGAACCTGGGTGAACGAATGGCAAAACGTTATTTTTTTCGGATGAATCCAGGTTCTGTTTACAGCATCATGATGGTGGCATCCGTATTTGGCGACATCGCACTGAAAGCACAATGGAAGCGTGCCTTCATCATCGCCATACTGGCGTATCACTCGGTGTGACGGTAAGGGGTGCCATTGGTTACACGTCTCCTTCACCTCTTGTTGGCATCGACGGTACTTTGAACAGCAGCCGTTACATTTCAGATATGTTACGACGCGTGGCTATACCTTTCATTCGATCCCTGCGAAACCCTACATTTCAGCAGGATAATGCACGACCGCGTGTTGCAGGTCCTGTACGGGCCTTTCTGGATACGAAAAATGTTCGACTGCTGCCCTGGCCAGCACATTCTCCAGATATCTCACCAATTGAAAACGTCTGGTGAATGGTGGCCGAGCAACTGGCTCGGCACAATACGCCAGTCACTACTCTTGATGAACTGTGGTATCTTGTTGAAGTTGCATGGGCATCTGTACCTGTACACGCCATTCAAGCTCTGTTTGACTCAATGCCCAGGCCTATCAAGGCCGTTATTATGGCCAGAAGTGGTTGATCTGTGTACTGATTTCTTAGGATCTACGCACCCAAATTGCGTGAAAATGTAGTCAAATGTTAGTTGTATAACATGTTGGTCCAATCAATACCCGTTTATCATCTGCATTTCTTCTTGGTGTAGCAATCTTAATGGCCAGCAGTGTATGTGTACCCTTTAATGGGGAATGTTTACAGGCATAGGGTTCAGTGTGAGATCACCGTGTGTGAAGCAAACAGGCGCCATGCCACGGAGACGCTTTGTGTAGATAAAGAAGTAAGTTTGAAGGGGTCAAATCGTTGCCATCCGAAAGGCGGGATGGTCCTATCGGAGGTCAAACAAGTTGAAATGTGCCCCATCAGTTGTGCAACGATACTGGTTTGAATGGTCAGGTGAAAATTTTCACACCCGTAGACGAACTTCTGAGTGTCCACACAGCTCAGCTGTCCGCCAAGTTCAGCAGTTGCACTGTTACCCCAGTGCAGATCTGGTTCGTTAGGCCGGAAGTGTCAACACGAGCTGTTGCCAGCCGGTTACCAGCAGTGGGTCTACGCGAACACACTCCTGTAGCCCGTCTTCCACTCATGCCACAATATTGACGTGTGCTGCTCGACTGGTGCGGTGACCCTGAGAGGATCACTGGCAGATGGAGTGATGGACCGTGGTCTTCACCGACGACGAAAGCAGATTCTGCTTCCGCGCAACTGATGGTCGTTAGCGCGTACCACGTAAACCAGACGATCGCTGTCTGCTGCAAACATCGAAGACATTCTGGCCTATGGTACCATAAGCTACAGCTCTCATTAAATTTTGGTGTTTGTGCAGGGATCGCTCACCAGCGCTCGGTATGTGCAGATTGTTGTAAGATCCGTTTTTTTTTGCCATTCTTGCAAAACGAAGATGTGTTAATCCAACAGGATATTACTCGCCCACACACTACCCAGGAAATTACACGTGGTCTGCACGTGCAGCAACTTCCCTGGGTAGGACGTATCTCCAACGGAGCATGTGTGGGATATGATGCGGCGACAACTGACATATACGCCTACAACTCTTGCTCAACTACGCGAACACGTCGAATAGGCGGGAAATAAGGTGCCTCAAGACAGTATTCACCATATGTGTGATGGAATGGCTACCAGAATCACGCCTGCATTGCGCGCCGTGGAGGCCGCACCACCTACTAATATGGGTGTTTCAGCGACACGTGGATCAGTTCCAAAATGTTCAAATGTTTGTAGAGCTTATGGGACTTAACTACGGGGTCATCAGTCTCTAAACATACAAACTAGCTTACTTAAGACGGCACAAACGTCCATGCCCGAGGGGGGAAATTCGAACCCCCGACCGCAGTGGCCGTGCAGACCGTGACTGGCACACCGCTCGACCACTGCGGCCGGCAGGCTCAGTACCACTTAGGCCATTGATCAGTAACCAGCAAAGAAAAAAATTATTACCTTCAGGAGACGGCAAGCCAAACTCGCACACCGCCTCCTCGATCCTTCATACTGATAATCGCACTGTGAGTGGCTACAATGTTCCTCTCGTGTACTTCATCCAGCTGAAGTTACTCACTGGTGATTTGATATCGTACAGCTACGAAATGTATCAAATAGCTTATTTGCTACTTTTCACCCACTGCCATTTCCTGTGCTATTCAAATCGGACGGTTCAAATCGAGTATGCGATAAGACGTTCGAATGTCAGCATAAATGCTTGCATTCGTCTGAACGCATCTTGGAAGATGAATTGTCCATTGCATATTCAGTAAGAGTATATGAAACAAAAGATCACATTGTACCTATCACAAGCCTCTTTTATCTATCTACATAGGTGACGTGAACAGCATATTCTCCTGACATCGAAGCCATTACAAGGTTACATCTGCGTAGTGTAACTCACACTTCAACATCAAATACGTTTGTCTTTAGCAACCTGCATTAGTAGACAGAAGTCAGCTCACTGTTTGTTATCGACCCTGTGAAGACAGAATCGAGACAAGAATTTTAGAAGATTACCAAACGTAATAGCTACTGATGCGCTACAACAAAATTGCCACATGTGAAATCACTGGACAATGTATAATTATCTTCTTCTTCGTCCTCTTCCTCGTCTCCTCATTAGTGCGACTCCTTCTCTACTGCGTTCTATTTTTGTGGTCTGTTCCCATTCGTTCAAAATGCGATAGGTGGGCTTTGTCCTACTGGGAACAAAATCAAGACATTACAAGCCGTTGGCTACCAGCCATTCGAACAATAAAATTTACCTGCACCGCACATTAGCTTTTGTACAGGCCGGATTTTCTTTAACTGGTGTTAATTTCAATAATCAGTCACTATTCACCAGGGTATTAGTCCGTAGACCTCCACTGAGACTTCCTAGTTATAAGAAGAATGTCATAATTCGTGTTGGAAGTTTTTCCTAGGACTTACTTCTGTGGAATATTACTGAATGGCGCAGTGTACTCCTTGGGGTATGGGTGTGTGTTGTCTTTAGGTTAGTTTACCTTAGTTTAAGTAGTTTGTAAACGGACTGTTGCTCCGTGTACTATTTAACTCTGTAGTTTGCGTTAATTACATTGTTGACTTTGGTATCATCAATTCCGGGGTTTAATCTTTGTTTTTGTGCCATTCCTCTGGGAAAACAATGCCCAGACATATTCGCTGATGTCTTCGAAGCGTTCCAGCTATTAGTGGTTGGAGAGGAACCACCACTGAAAGTGCATCCTTAATATGAGTGGCTCGAAAACTTCTTAAGTAATACAATCTAATACGTTTGCGTCCACGGCGAGTGTTCTTAAGAGACAAGGGTATCTTCAGAAATACCCCTGGGAAGTGTGACAAAATCGCTATTATTTCCTACCTGCTTAAATGTTCTGATGGAGAGGTTGAGACGCAGTCTGCGACTATTCGCTGATATTACCTCGTCGGTACAGTTATCCTCCTGTACACACCATGGTGACTTGAGGAGGATATGTCTAGATGTAGATCTATTACAGAAATAGAAGATACCTCGCTTGATCAACGACTCTCGCTGAAACAAAGAGTTACAACCATAACTGCATAAACAGTTAAAATTATTCTATCAGTTCTAACTTTCCTACAGTCTCTTAGTGATGAAGTTACATATTAGTACGTTTATTCCAAATAAAAAACGACCTTAAACAGAAAGATGACCGCGGTGAAGTAGCCGAGCGGTCTAAGGCGCCGCGCTGCGGAGCGCGCGGTTGCTCACCGTCGGAGGTTCGAATCCTCCCTGGGGAATGTGTGTGTGTGTGTGTGTGTGTGTGTGTGTTGTCCTTAGGTTAGTTTACCTTAGTTTAAGTAAATTGCTGTATGGTGACGAATTACAGTGATGATAATGTTATCAATATTTATTCGCAATAGCGAATTTCTTTTAGCATCACTGGATAAGGTATGGATGTTCTACCAAATGGTGACATGTGAAAATTTATGCCGGGCCGGGACTCGAACCCGGGTCTTCCGCTTTTTGCGAGCGGTCGCCGTAACCACTAGGCTACCCGAACACGACTCCAGGACCGACCCAAACTTCCATATGCCACACTGACTGCACTTATGAGTCATCTGCATTCATCCCTTAGCACTCGCAGCTTAATCTGTATTCCCGCACCAGGGAGAATGAAAACAACGAGGCATTAACCTACGCTGTTATCGTCATTGCTTCGCTTAGACATCTGTTAAATTGCTGTATGGTGACGAATTACAGTGATGATAATATTATCAATATTTACTTTCAATAGCGAATTTCTTTTAGCGCCACTGTATAAGATATGGATGTGCTACCAAATGGTGACATAAGAAAATTGTGCCGGGCCGGGACTCGAACCCGGTGTTAGTTTAAGTAGTTTGTAAGCTACGGACTGATGACCACGCAGTTTGGTCCGATAGATTTACAAACAATCATAAAAGATGATTCGTTTCAAGAGAAGTTATTAAAGTGAGGTGTGGTAGCACAAGCAGTTTCACCAGTTTCATTTGTAATTCAAGGACAAGGTAGCTGAGTAAGGCCGGTGAATCGTGCCAGGATAGCGCAGCAGGAAGGGTGCTTGCCCGCGGAAGGTTTGAATCCCGGTCCGGCACATAGTTTTAATCTGTCAGAAAGTTTCATATCAGCGCGCACCCAGCTGCAGAGAGAAAAATACCATTCTGGATTGAAAGACATCGTTGAATGTGAGGTCTGGCCCAGCTCACCTCGTGTGACACACACACACACACACACACACACACACACACACACACACAGAAACACACACAGAAACACATATGTTGCTCCTCCCGGCTACCAAAGTTGTGTGTAGGGGGCCAATTTTCATAACATGCCAGCCAGTGACTTCAGACCCTTTCCTCGAATGAAGAAACCAGTGCTGGACAGGCATTTCGAGAATCACGACTAGGAAGTTTATGAGGTGACAGCTTAGCTGAACAGCCTTAGTAAGTCTCCACGTTCAGTAAGCTTTTCGAGCTTTGCTATATTGCTAACAGTGTTTATCCACAATGATCTAAACCATTGTAGTCTATTCCAGAACTGGTAGATGTTCCAAGTTTGTGTTTTTATGTAAGTGTTGTTTGTACTAAACTTACGGAACAATAATGAATCGTTGATTCTGAGCATAGAACTATAACGTACCTGCACGTTAATCTGTTTTGCATACGAATTTGCATTTTCCGCCATGTTGTAATTAGTCAAACTAATTTCCATCAGTTAGTACGTGACAAATAATATCTAGATAATCTCTGGATTTGAAATTCATCTCAATGTGCGAAGTAACAGACTCGCGTGAGTACACAATCGAAACATATTTATTTTTTGTTTTCTTGTAATACTTCATAGTAACCATGTTGTAATTAATCAAGAAACACTAACATCTTTGGCTTGCACGCTAAGAAATCTGTAGTTCAATTTCCAGGTAGTATAGGGGTCACTGGGTGTATGTGTGTACACATTTGTTGCTGACTTACTATAAGAGCAGTGGCCATACTGGAAGGTGATTTTCCGTGTCCAACTGTCATATAATATAAAAGATATTACTAGAGCAACAAAGACCGTAAGGAAGGAAGAAGGAAGATAGGTGTTCAACGTCCCGTCGGCAGCAAGATCATTAGAAACGGAGCACAATCTCGGATTGTTTATTAAAGATGAGGAAGGAAATCGGCCGTACTCTTTTTTTATGAACCATTACTGCATTCGCCAGTAGCGATTCAAAGAAATCACCCAAAAGCCAATTCTTGATGGTCGCGTAGGGATTTACACCCTACTAGCGAAAATCTGAAAGTAACGCGCAATAATTTTTTTCTGTTGTGGTTATTTCAGCCTTAGTATTGCGCTACCACAGGTATTTCGTTATCATGTGCTGTTCTAGCGAGAGAAGCCTTAATTACGAAACAAAAATTGCGGGCGGTTGCTGTCTTGAGCGCAAGCCTTTTTTATAAAGCGGTGGATTCCCTTGACTTTACACCAGGAGATGAGGGTGTTGCTACTACTGCTGAGAAGGGAGTTCTGAATGGTCCCGTTACTTCTGTCAGGACTAATTTTAGTATAAAAATTACTGAGGTACGTGGTGGTTCTGGATGGCTCACTGTAGCGTTTGTAAGAGCAGGTGATGCTAAGAATGGTGGCGCTGAATCATTCTCAGAGAGGGACATTACTGCATACCGCACATGGGGTATTGGAGAGGTTCCCAATATCGATTTTGACACACAGTATACTGGAACAGATAAACCATTGTGTTTGAGGGTAAGAAACAGAACGAAGGTGTCTGCTGATGGAGTTCGTGTATGGGTAAAAGCAGTTCGTGTTTTCTTCCACGAGTTCGTATGAGCCTCTGATTGTTCATGTTCCCTGCAGCCAGTAAGAGCTGCTACCCCTCCAGAATGTGGGAGACAATGAACACGGCAACTTACAACTTCGGTTAAGGTGCGTAAGAAAATCGCCTGATTTGGGTGGGACGTGCTCCAGCGTACATCGTACAGCCCAGACCTCGCACCGTCGGACTTTCTTCTGCCTGCGCCGATGAAGAAATTCGTGACCGGACAACGCGCTTTGCGGCATATGTGGAAGTGGAATGAGCAGCCCGCAGATGGCTATACTTAAACCAGCCGGACTTTTACCAAGGCAAGGCATATTGAATTGTTTAAAATAGCAATTAACATCGCACATAATAATCTTCATTTAACCGGTTTAGACCTGCGTAACGGTCATTACTCAGAAACTTAAGGTTGGTGCTGCAGCAATTGGCTGCACAGGTATTCGTAGCACGATTGTAACTGGAAGAAAGTAAATGGAATAAATAGTATTCTTTTGCGATCTTGACTGCTATTTTATCCAATACATTAAATCACTGACCGCTGCTTCTCCTACATACTGAAACACTTGTCACTATGGGAGAAATGTGTTGAGAAGTTGGTGACTATGGAGACAAGTAGTTAAAAGATGTGAGTTAAATTGTCATTTGTTTTGTTACCTGTTAAAGTTATATGTAATAAATTATTGTTCAATTCGATCTCTCTGGGTGTATGTAAACATTGCGGCTTTTTGGCCCTTATAGTCTCCAGTGTTTGCAGCATTAGGAGTCTGAAAGTTAGGCATAATGTCAATTACCTGAAATTGCCAAGAATGAGTTCGCAGTGTTTAGAATTCCCCATTGACACAATAAAGGCAGAAGAGAAGACGAAACATTAGGGCATATAGTTTAACGCCACGTCGAGACGGAGCACAACTTCGGATTGTTTTTATTAAATGGGGAGGGGAGGGGAGAACTTGGCCGTGATCTTTGAAAGTCTGGGGCGACACAGGGAAATTATGCAAAACCAAAACCTCCTCCAAACTTGAGGTGAAAATAAGCAAAATTCTAAGACATGAGCAAAAATCCAATGTTTGTAAAGCTGAACTACAAAATTGCCGAGGTCATAAACTGCTTTAACTCACTCACGCTAAGAACAACGCACACACATGCCCGAGGGAGGACTCGAATCTCCGATGGGGTCGGCCGTGGTGGCCGAGGGGACTGAGGCGCTCCAGTCACGGTCTGCACGGCCACTACGGTCGGGGGTTCGAATCCCCCCTCGGGCATGGATAATTGTGCCGTCCTTAGTATAAGGTAGTTGATAAGTAGTTTGTAAGTTTAGGGACTGATGACCTCCCCGTTAAGTCCCATAAGCTTAACAAACATTTGAACATTTTTTCTCCGATGGGGAGTGCCTCCGCGATGCGTGGCAAGATGCTTTAGACAGTGCGTCCACCCCCGCGCGACAAACACATTATGCAAATTGAATACAACCAACAGCCCTATTTTTGTATATAATTTATTGGGCTACCAATATCAGCTACACACTGAAGCCATCTTCAGGCTCCTAAAACAAATGGAGGTTCCATATCCCTTTATAGTAGGGGAGACCGGGGCACGTTTTCGATTACAACTTATTTCGATAAGGCGCCGCTCGATCGAAGCAGCGACCGGTCTAGATTCAAGGCTGATCCTCTATTCCTCCTTTCCGGCAGGTTCAGTTTGTTTGCTAGTCACATGGCCGCTTCACACCAGTTTAAGTATTTTAAGTTCAGGTAAGTAAATTCTTACGATCTTAATGAACGTTAAAATATATATTCCTCGAGATGAGCTTTTCTCTGATGTATCGCACAAGCACATTCACCTGCATACGGTGATGTGGTAGTTTGTTCAAAAAAGTCCTCCTTTTCACCGACTAATATTATGTTAAAATGAAAACATGGCAACGGGGCACGTTATCGAGTTTTCACCGGGACACACTTTTCGCATCCAAAACGTGCCCAGTGCATGGAAAATGTTGCTAATCAGCATATAATGTTATGATGTTCATTTAATATCGCAAATGTAAGTATACGTAACATAATGTGGGCTTCGTACTGTACTTAAGCCCATTCGTTTCACATAATAATGTTCTCTCACAATGAAAGATAACCATATTTCGCAATATAAATTATCCTGATCTTACTAACCTAAAATTTTTACTGGTGCCGACTTTATGCCTGCACATTTCACGGACAGACCTGCCCCAGTGGGAACAGCCCCGGTGGCTGCAGTGCCTGAAGCAGACGTACTGCCAGAGCAACCACAGCCGTGTGTTAAGACTGAATCTCAAACCACTGTTCCTCCTCCAGAAGTTGAGAGACCACAACCAATAAGACAACCGAGAAACGGGGCGACACGGGGAACGACAACGAGGAAGTCTGCTATACTGATCGACACTCCTGTCAAGGAACAACTTAGATTATAGCAAAATACTTCGAAGAAGAGGAAACTAACAAAAATGAGAAGGGGAAACAACTCACGAAAATTTTTAGTGGCGGTGTATTTGGAAAGAAGGCTGATGAATCTATAAAGTCTAAGAAAGCAAATACAGAAACAAGTGATGAAGGGGTCGGTAATTTTGTTTGTATATATCGTCTAGAACTATTTAGTAGATATGAACCTGGGGACGAATGTGTAAAGTGTACCCGCTGTAAGAGATGAGCACATGAGTTGTGTGTCAAGGGAAAACCTATGTAGTTTGTATGTCTAAATTGTGACAGTGATTATGGTTATGAGTTATAAAGATGATAATGAACATTTAATTTTCTAATTACTCTTAACTTTAGATTTTTTCTAATGTATAATCAATAAATAGATTAGCTTGAAAAATATTGTGTGTATATAGTTATTTAAGTGCATGCGAAAATTTGCCCCTGTTAAATAATAAGGTATGAGAAAACTTGCCCCTGTGATGGGGTTCATTTTCCCACATGACGTATAGGTAATGAGGAAAGTTTTATTTAATGTTGTTTGTTTGTAATTCTATCGGACCAAACTGCGTGGTCATCAGTCCGTAGCTTACAAACTACTTAAACCTAGGTAAACTAACCTTAGGACAAACACACACACACCCATGCCCCAGGGAGGACTCGAACCTCCACGGCGAGCAACCGCGCGCTCCGCAGCGAGACGCTTTAGACCGCTCGGCTACTCCACCGCGGCCCCGTTTTATTTAAAAAACTATGCCTAATCAGTTCAGTTTGCTGATAATACGTTGTAGAGCAGGTTCCACTGAGTTGTATGGTACAAATTTTACAAGAGTTAGTCACCATATAAAAATTAGAAAAAAAGAATTTAAAAAAGCGCGAAAACCTGCCCCGGTCTCCCCTACTACAATCTTACAACAGATGTGGTTGATGACAGCTAAAGCAATTGTATGAATCCACGACACCATTTGTAGACACCTAGTGTTGTAAAAGGAGATGGAATCTCTATTTGTTTTAGGGGCCTGAAGAGGACTTCAGTGTGAAGCCGAAACTAGAAGCTAAACGAATTACTAAAAAAAAATAAAAAAAAAATAAATAAATAAAATGCAGCTGTTGGTTTCATTCCGTTCAGCATACCTTGTCCAGCCGCAGTGCACAATCCACATGATGTATCCAATAAAGGTGAACTTGGATGGTCTCACCGAGTGAGGAGGCGCAGTGGCAACAGGGATTCGGGAGGACGGTGGTTCAAAACCACTTCCGGCTATGTAGATTTAGATTTTCCGTGATTATTCCAGGCAAATGGCGAGATGTTTCCAGCGCCGAGGGTCCTCCCTGTTCTTGTTTGTTTGTAAACCTATTGGACCAAACTGCTACCGATATCAGTCCCTAGACTTACAAAATGTTTCAAATGTTTGTATAGCTTATGGGACTTAACTACGGGGTCATCAGTCCCTAAACTTAGAAACTACTTATGAACTAGCTAACACTAAGGACGGCACAAATATCCATGCCCGAGAGGGGATTCGTACCCCCGACCGTAGTGGCCGTGCAGACCGTGACTTGCGCGCCGCAGTCCCCTCGGCCACCGCGGCCGGCCCCTAGACTTACAAATTAGTTTATCTTAGACTAAGGACAACCCATGCTCGAGGAAGGGTTCTTATCCATACTATCCGAGCGTGAGCTCCGCCTCTAGTGACGGGGCATTTAATCTTGTTTCCTTTTGGATGGTCGGATGGGAGTCCGAACTTCCGTCCTCCCTAATGCTAGTCCAGTGCCCTAAGCACTGCGGCAGGTAGCTCGGTCAGCCAGAAGACAGTGGTTCCAATCTGCCTTTGCGTTTGGACCCCGTCGTGGTCTCCCAACCAGATTACCTCACGACGGCGCGGGCACAGTCTGTTTATTAAAGGGCCGCGGAGCGGTCCAGCGGCAGCGCGTTCGAGAGTCGGCAGCTGAGTGGCAGGCAGCTGTGGGAGTTGACCTGGGAGACCGACCGCGTCTGTATACGGCGCTGGCCGTGGGCGACCCGTCTCTGTGGGAGTCAGTATATAGCACACGCCTTAACACCTGCGCCTCTCAGAAGCCAGCCAGCGGCGGCGCCAGCGCCACGACCTGCGCGAGCGGTGGACCCAGTGCCCTCGGGAGACGCGCGTCGGGGGAGCTGTCGGCGCCGAAGGTCGCGAGGGGGCGGCGGGAAGCGGCGGTCGCGAAAGCAGGGCGGGGGAGCCGGCCGGTACAGCGGGGTAGCCCCCGGCCGCCGTGCGGCTATTCTGGGCGCCGCGACTCAGCAGTTGGCACGCGCCGAGACTAGGTTAGCGAAAAGCGCGGCCCAAGGTGCCGCAGACAATCCCGAGCGGGCGCGCGAGCCGCAGCACCGCCGCCGTCCGTCACCCGCCATGGCCGCCGTCGCCAGGGGCGCCTCGCCCCGCGCGTACGCCCACACCACCACCACCACTACCACAGTCAAGTCGGCGTTCCGCGATTTCGCCGAGTGGAACAGATACCTAGGTAAGCCGAGGCAGCGCGCCTGCGCCCCAGCGCCGCGCCTCCTACTTGTTGCCGGCTACTTGTTAGCCGCCTCGCGCATAACGCAGTCGTTATGGGGACATGCCAAACCCAGCTGCCTGGGCCGACGCCAGCCGCGTCACAGCGCGCCACTGTTACGGCCCACCGTGTTAACGTGTACTACGCCAGCGTGTCAGGCGTCCAGTGCGGGCGGTTATTGCCGTGGCTTCCTACAGACTAATAGACCGCACACCTTCTTAAGATAATTGCATAATGCTTTGTGAACGGGAATTTCCATTCTCTCTCTCTGCCCCTCTCCTCCTCACCCCCACCCCTCTTTCTGTTCACCTCCCCCTACACCCTCTCCATATCATCATCACACTGTCCCTTTTCATCTGTTCGTCCCCCTCTCAAAGTAATTTACACCTCGCCGGCCGCGGTGGCCGAGGGGACTAAGGCGCTCCAGTCATGGTCTGCACGGCCACTACGGTCGGGGGTTCGAATCCCCCCTCGGGCATGGATATTTGTGCCGTCCTAGTTCGTAAGTAGTTCATAAGTAGTTTGTAAGTTTAGGGACTGATGACCCCATATTTAAGTCCCATAGACTATACAAACATTTGATTTGATTTTAATTTACTCCTCCTCTTCTATCTCCCCTAACAACTCTGTCTAAGGTATAGTCTTGCATGACAACTTAATTTATTCATCATAGGGAGTGGTCTTATAAATATAGAAACAAATGCCAAGATAGCAATTTTTATTTTTTATCCACGACGACCAGTTTCGATACTCGAGGGTGACATCTTTTGGTCTGCTAGAAGTGGCATTTAACTGCTTATTAAAGCGCTCCACATAACATTTTGAAGATGTTGTGGTAATAAGGAAGGAAGAAAGGAAGGAAGGAAACTTGGGGTTTAACGTCCCATCGACAGCTTGATCATTAGAGACGGAGCTTACGCTCGGAGGTTTGGGTAAGGATGGGGAAGGAAATCGGCCGTGCCCTCTGAAAGGAACTATCCCGGCGTTTGTCTGGAGTGATTTAGGGAAATCACGGAAAACCTAAATCTGGATAGTCGGAGGTGGATTTGAACCACCATCCTCCCGAATTGTTGTTGTGGTAATGGTCAAATGTAAAATAATGTGCTGCTGCATGGACAAAATGAAAACAGTAAAATAGACATAAATCAAGAACCATCATGGTCCACATTTCTGGCACTGGAAGCCACCAGAACATCTTCAAAATAATATGTGGCGCGCTTTAATAAACCGTTAAACGCCAACTCTAGCAGACTAGATGATGACACCCTTCAGTGTCAAAACCGGTCGTCGTACATAAAAAATAAAATAAATAAATAAAAATTGTTACCTTGGCATTTCTCCTTATATTGTTTCACAAACTTACATCTACGAAAGTTGCTGAATTTAAATTCACAATTTTCTGTATGTTCTACAAGTTTACTTTTTATTTCGTACGCCTGTTTTCGGCTTACAAGGCCATTTTCAGACTTTACTGTTTTGTCAAAGACGTTACATTATTTTCATACTGTATGGATGATATTCATCGTCAAGACTTGGATTCAAGCACGTAGTAAAATGGCATCTTTGGCTTTACTGTGGTGGTCCAATTAAAAACGTAAAATTATTCATATACAGCGAGGGGAGGCAACTTTAAACTGGAAAATGTACGTATATAACATTTTGAAATTTTGACATAACGTTGCACTGATTACTTGGGTGTTTACTTTTTGATATATGTTACATACTTATATAAATTTTATAATGGATAACGTTGATAAATATCGCAAGAACTTACTTATATAAAGGTAACATATCATACATTAAAGAAAAGATACATTAACACCCTCCTTCATTAGAATGCGACGTTGTCATAATGCCTAAAAATCTGTTAACTTTCGGAAAGTAACGGTTTTGCGCTAACGAACATGTCTATTAATATAGATGACGTAGAAAAGTCACGTGTATTTTTATCAAATGACAAACTTCTTATTTCTGTGACAGTTTTGCCGCAACGACGTCACAATTTAGACACGGTAAAGAGTCTTTTTGTTTTGTTTTTTCTATCCCTGTTTTTGGATTCAGATCCCCAAGGATAACTTTTCCATCATGTCTTTGACTTTTTCTGGTTTCCTCCACCAATCCTTTGTAGGGGCAAAGGTGCACATAACCGAAATATTGAAAAAAAAAAAAAAAGCAATATTGTCCTTAACCTCAAAAAACACAAATTGGCACTAATTTCTTTGAAACTGCTTTCATTGGGCTATGTATAAGAGATGTCAATGATAGCCTTCGTTCCCTCTACTATACATCAATACGTGTTTTCCCAATACAATCATTCGCTGTCCTCTACGTCCTTTTTCTGAGCCTATTTTTCACCCACTATTTATCCATTTCTTCTCTAATTATTTGTAATTTACCTGGTCTTTTAAATGTCCTCACATTCCAGGTAGCTATCCTGATTATCCATTTTCCTTCCAATCAAACCTTTTCTATGCCGGGTCGTCATTGTGTAATCCATATCGTTCTGAGTTCCGTGTGTGGAATCCTAACCAATACTATTTTACGAGGTGGGTTGTTTGCCCTATGCTCAACCCCCAGTCTGGAGGACCAGAAGTCAGCTTACCTCCTCCTATACAGTCAAAAAGTCTTAGCAGAAGTGCGTAAATAAAAATATATTTGCCTACATTAAGATTTATGATAATGTATCGAACCAAAGGATGGGTAATACCTACAAAGAAAGGAGGCCTATTATTGAGATCCTGGAAAAGAAAAACTTTGAGGTGGATGCTTAGGGCAGTCAGAGAGAAGAACTTTGCATAATAACGACAAAAGCAGAACTAATTACCATTTTTTTTTTTTTTGATAAATGTATATTGTTCTGAATATCAGTCAAGGAAAATTAAGATGGGTTGGTCATGTATAGGAATACCATGAAATGATCGTATGGCATTTTGGACGGGACATCCCATCTCGGATTGTTCGGCGAAAGTGATAACACAACCCAGTCCCCTGCCGGGAATTGAACCCGGGCCCCCGAGTGGTAGTCAGTGACGCTTTCGACTGATATACGGGGGCGGACGCCATGAAGTATTCAGAAAGTGTTTAGCTGGAGGAATGACGGGAATAGGAGAAGAGGAAGACCAAGTATAGGTGTCTGGAGCACATGGAGGGTCTTAAAGCAATAGGAGGTCAAACCTATAGTTACCCTACAGTTTATTGTGGCGATTTCCTTTACCAGTTTGTTTCGCTGCATACTTTTCGTTATTTGTCCCTAAACTGAAAGACTGAAACCACGAAACTTTTGTCTGGGTAAAACCACGGATGCTAACAAAGGCGATCGTAATTTTGTCTCTGCATGCGTTTTTCCCAAAATGATTGTACAGTGACAGCCGAGAACTGAATGCAAACACCACAGGAGATGATAGATTACATTTCTGTCATGCAATAGCATAAATTTTACTTGTTCTAATATGTCGGCTACTTACCGTCCCGCCATCTTCAGTGAGGCTGACTCTCTGATTCTCCCTCCGCGGACCGCGTCACTGCGTATGCGGCCACGGATGCACGTGAGTCAGAGATGTTCAGTCGGCGGCAAGGATTTTGTCTGTGGCTGCGCGATCGACTGTCAGCGGACTATCACAAGGATTTCCTTCCAGCGAGGTGGGTAGGAAGTTTGTGATGTCTCCATTGAGTTCTATCGTGGTACGTATCTTCTCTTTCTACTGCATCCCACCTTACACCTCTCCTTTTGAGATCTTTAATCTTTTCCTAGGCCGCCCAGTTTCTTTTTCCTAGTACCTCCGTGGAGCTGGATGTATTCGCTTCACATGCCCTAATCACTTCAATCACTCGGCATTCATGCTTTGCTCCATGGGGAACGTCACCTGCGGGTCTCTCATTACTTACTCGTTACTCTACCCTGACCTACGCAACTTCATTCCACACGCTTGTATGTGACGCTCTGCTCCCCGCGCGGGAATGGCCGAGCGGTCTCAGGAGCCTTGCTACGGATTGCGAGGCCATACGCCGTCACATGTGCGAGTCCTCAAACATTTGAACTGTCTTCTCTCTTACTTATAGATCTCCAAAGGGGTGGCTTTTTTACATGGCCTGTTCGGCTATTAGAGGGACTCCCTTGTCCCAAATTAAGGTGTGGGTCCTCTCCTGTTCTTGCCATTGTCTCGCTCGTAATGTTAAATTGAATTTTTGAAATATTCTATTCCAGTGATCCGGGCTCTTCTGAACCTCCACTTGCGCGAGGATGAGTAATGGGGAAAGCGAACTACTTTGCTGAACACCTCTCCTTGAATTGAACCATGATTTTCTTTGTCCTCCTTCGTCTATACTGCTTTCACAACCTGGATTATGTCTTATGATTTTTTTCAAATACAGGATCACTGCCATCAGACCCTATTCTTTTCCCCAGTACTTTTCCATTAACTGACAGGGGGAAAATGTGAGGTCTTCCTCTGATATTACAAAATCCATTCTGTTGTCCCACAAACTGATGGTGTAGTATTTGTTGTCAGTCTTTTTCCAACGGCATTTTCCAATATTTTAAGGTAATGTCATAACAGTGTGATTCCCTGGTAGTTAGTGCACTTCTTTTTTAGTTTCATTCTTGATCAGTGATATATTATAATCCCCTTTTCTATGCATGCGCTACAGTTCTCCTTCAATATAATCTCCTGCACTCGATCTAAGAATTGCACTCCTTGGACTCCAGCTGCCTTCATGATATTTGCCGTCAGTTTATCTACTTCTGCAGCCTTCCCTTCTTTCATCTGTTTCGGGGAAATTTCAGTTTCGGACTGAGGAATTGGATGTTAATCTTCTTCAATGACGTCGTTGTCACTTCCTTGTCCATTTTCCTCATTTAGTAAATTTCAAAATAATTCTTCATCAGTCCCTGGTGCCTTTCATGACCCTGATGATATCCCTGTCTTCATTCATATCTTCTCTGTCAGATATTTTACCTTTGAATAACACACAACATGCCTTGGTTCCTCTTGCGGTCTTCCTCAATTTTTTGGGTTAATATTTCGCAACTCTTCTCTTTTTCTTCTTTCATTACTCTCTTTGCTCGGAGTTTCTTCTGTAGGTATTCCTGCACCAGTGATGTCACCTTGCGCTAATCCTTTGATACTAGCCCTTGATTATTTTTCCGTGTTTTTCTTTGTTATATGGCGTTCTTCAATTGCACCATTTACCCTGACGCCCTCGCGGAGATATTGAGGTACTACCCTTATTTTTATTGTGCTGTGGCGATGTCTTTGTAAGTTTATTGAAGAAACCGCCACATTCCATTATCCAAGCTGAAGCCACTATTCCTATTAATTAAATTAGTCGTCAAGTGAATTTCAATTGCTTCTATTACCATAGAATCTCAGAAATATGCATTAGAGTTTAAAATGTCGATTCGTACATCGTACAGTGTCCAGTATCAATTACAATGCCCTGCCAAGTTAATTTGCGGGTGCTACGAGGCGGGTGTGTACCTACTACCTACGGATCCGTGCATCTTTCATGGACTCTGAATGTCGTCTGTCTGTCTATGAAAGGCCACACACTCACACTTCCGAAGCACAAAATTTTCAATGGAACCCAGGAGTGCTGTTGTCTTTGGTGGAGAGCGCAAAATGACCTTTATTTTGCGTTTGCCAGGTATCGTTTTGCAGAGGAAGTGATCAAACAAAATGCATTGAAAAAATCTGCAGTAGAGGAAAGGTTGCATAACGTGGGGAGAGCACACTATATTGCCTCTTCAATAAAAAGAGCCTATCCAAAAATACAAAACTAACGCTTACAACGCAGTAGTGAAGCTGGAATGCATATATGGAAGCGAATGTCTGGCCTTAAACTAAAATATAGGTAAACTGGAAATACGAAAAAGGCTAATCACAAGGTAAATATTTGGGCCGGCCGCGGTGGCCGAGGGGACTGAGGCGCTTCAGTCACGGTCTGCACGGCCACTACGGTCGGGGGTTCGAATCCCCCCTCGGGCATGGATAATTGTGCCGTCCTAGTTCGTAAGTAGTTCATAAGTAGTTTGTAAGTTTAGGGACTGATGACCCCGTAGTTAAGTCCCATAATATTTACAAACATTTGAACATTTGAAAATATTTGGACAAGAAAACACAGCAGAAGGTTGGAAATTATGAAGTAAAAATGATTAGAAGGGGGGAAAAAATATAAAAACAGAAGATGTGTACAGCAGAGAAGACTTTCGGGGAAAAGTATAGAAAATGGAAGGATTCCAAGGCAGGATGGTTTAAAAGACTGATTCAAAATGGTCTGAAGATAGAAAGAAGAAACATAGTCAACAGATGGAAAGCATACTGGAAGAAAAGAACAAAGAACGAGGAAATTGGAACGTTATTAAAATTCTGCTCCTTTATTCTTGTCTACACATTTCTTACTCAACAGTCACTGTGGTGACGAACACATTTTTCCCAACAGAAGACCTGATCGTTAATACGGTCACTATAGTATTCCACTTTTGATGACGGAGCCATAACATCATTTCTGTTTCCACCGCCTTATCTTAGTCAGTTTGAAGCCCTCAGAGGTGTTCAAGTTATATGTGGTAATTGGATGGTCCCATAAGTGGACTGTATGAACTCAGGGCGTCGGATTGCGTCGAATGTCGCAGTGTTCGTGTGTGATCTGGCACTGGCATGGTAAAGGAGAGGGTGTTCAATAAGTGGACAAACTCGTCGAATGCTTTGAGTTCTTCCGATGTATCTAACGCACGGACGTAGTTACGTTACACGCCGCCTTGTTACATGCTACAATTCGGAGTAATCTAGCGGCAGAGGGCTGCAACATGCTTGAGCGAAGCGGGAAAGTCTACCGAGTTGACCAACATAAGTAACTGTTACAGTAACATCAAATTGCAATACAAACGAACTGCAGTGGACATTGTGGCGTGATATAACAGTTAACGATGTTGGATACAAAACACACGATTCAGAATATAACCTGAAGATGGCATATGGCCTTCGTGGCCATAGGACAAAATAAATAAATATTATAGCAGCGAACTGGTGAAAATATATTTCGCTGCGGTGGATTGGCCGAGCGTTCTGAGGTGCCTAGCTGCGGAGCGCGCCGCTGCTCGCCGTCGGAGGTTCTAGTCCTCCCTCTGGCATGGGTGTATTTGTTGCCCTTAGCAGAAGTTTGTAAGTCTAGGGACTGATGATGACAGTAGTTAAGACTCATAGATTTACAAACATTTGAACATTTTTGTTTACATATATTTAATTTTATTTCGTTAAAACACAAGACATCCAACACCTCAATAGATACTGAGAACAGAATAAATAAATAAATAGGTGGCAGTGTTCTTCTTTCAGTGAGTCCGTCCTTAGACATCGTCTACTACATCTACATCCATACTTCGCAGGCCACCTATCGGTGGGCGGCAGAGAGTACTTTGTGTAACGTTGTCACTATCTACTATTGCAGTCGCATATGGTTCGCGGAAAAAATGATAGCCTGTATGCCTCCTTGTGGGCCCTAAATTCTCTGATGCTAACACCTGTGGTCGCTTCGCTAGATATACGTAGGAGGAAACAATATATTGGGTGACTCTTCATGAAACCTTTGTACTTTGACAAAATGGCATACCGCGATACAGAACGCCTCTCTGGTAGCGTCTGCCGTTAAGAATGATCTACTCTGTGACGCTTTCGCGCTTACTAAATAAGCCCGTAACGAAGCGTACTGCTCTTCGTTGAATATCCTCTATCAGTCCTACCTGGTAAGAATCTTACACTGATGAGCAATACTCAAGCGCTGGCGGAACAAGTGTTTTGTAACCTACTTCCTTTGTTGACGGACTACACTTCCGGAGGCTTCTTCCTATTTCCAGTTTTAGTCTGTCATATGCTTTACCCACGATTGGGTAAAACTACAGGCCGTGAATTCACCTAAATACCTAGAAGTAGCAATTACAAACAACTCAAATTGGAAAGAACACACAGAAAATATTGTAGGGATGAAGAACCGAAGACTGTTTCATTGCCAGAACACTTAGAAAATGCAACAGTTCTACTAAAGAAACTGCCTACAACACACTTGCGCACCTTATTTTGGAGTATTGTTGGGCATTGTGGGATCCCCACCAAGTGGGACTGACAGACAATTTAGAGAAAGTACAGAGAAGAGCAGGTCGTTTTGCATTATCGCGATATAGGTGAGGGAGTGTCACGGAAATGACGCGTTAATCATTTCGACCAGATCTATTTCCGAAATTTCTTTCAGCAACTTTCTCTTCCGAATGCAAACTTGTTATCACCCACCTACATAGGAAGACATGATCATCAAAATAAAATCATAGAAATCAGAAAATGGAAAGATCTAGGTGTTTCTTTTATTTCTTCGAGTTATTAAAGAGTGGAGTAGTGGAGAAACGTCATGAAATAGGTTCGATGAACCCTCTGCCATGCACTTCAAAATTGCAGAGTATTTATGTAGATACAGATTTAACATGTCAACTAGACTTGGCATGGACTGTATTCGGTGGAAGTCTTCTGCAGGAAAATTGATCCATTCTGCATTTACAGCAATCCATAATTGCGAATGTGTTGTCTGTGCTCGATTATAAATGTTCGATAGATTCATGTTGAGCGTCTGGATGGCCAAATCATTCACCGGAACTGTCCAGAATGTTCTTCCGATCAGTCGAGAACACTTATGCCCATTTCATCTATAAAACTTCCATCGTTGTTTGGGAACGTGTAGTCAGCGAATGGTTGCAAAGGTCCCCATGTAGTCAATGACAGTTTCCTGTGAAAGATCGGATCACCTGCACTAGAGGACCAGTGTAAAAATAGCCCACACCATAGTGGAGTCTCGAGGCTTCTTGAGATCGGCACCACCCTCGAACTCTACCATCAGCTATTACCAACTGAACTCAAAGGGCGAAGCCACGATTTTCCGACCGCCTAGGGTCCAACCGATGTGGTCAGGAAACATGGCGGCGCTGCATGCCATGTCGTGCAGGTGTCACTCAAGTCGGTCGTCTGCTGCCATAGCCCTTGATATCCAGATTGCACCGCACTGCGGTAACGGCTGCGTTTGTTGTACGTCTCACATTGATGTCTGCGGTTATTTCACGCACCGCTGCTTGTCTGTCTGCGAAAATGCCGCTGCTCTCAGTCGTCGGGCAGTCGGGAGCTGCGTTGCCATAGTGAGAGATAATGCCTGAAATCTGGTATTCTCAGCATACTCATAACTCACACATATACATCGCAAACGGTGAAATTTTCCGACATCTGCTGTTCTGGACATTCGATCTGCATCACACGAAAATTTATGCCAGACTGGGACTCGAAGCCGGGTCTCCCTCTTTTCGCGAGCGGTCGCCTTAACCACTTGGCCACCCGAGCACGCTCTCCGGCCAGATCCAAACTTTCGTCTGTTACACTTGCCTCTATCCCTCACTGCCGCCATCTGTATGTGTGCGTATCGCTGTCCTTTGACATTCGTCAACTCAATGTATAGTAGCAAGCTGAAATGACAATTTAAACCTTCTCTTTCATAATTAAACTGAAGTGAATGTTCATTAAGTTCATAAGCATCTTTGTGCGGCTATTCGTTCTATGGTAACTGATACGAGTACACCGTCTGTAATGGAACTCTCTCTCTCTCTCTCCTCTCTTCTCTCTCTCTCTCTCTCTCTCTCTCTCTCTCTCTCTCTCTCTCTCTCTCTCTCTCTCTCTCTCTCTCTCTCTCTCTCCACACACACACACACACAACACACACACACACACACACACACACACACACACACACACACACCGCTGAAACTCAAACACATTCATCTCGAAATGCGTAATGATTTCTTGAGTTCTAAAGGGGGGTGGGAGGGGGACACCTCGAAGACCGGTACCCCAGCACACGTGCTGCATATCTCGGACGAGGTTATCCGATCCGCCAAGCATCAATGTACCAGTCAACCTCTAAGAAGTTGTTACGTATACCTAAGAATTTTACTTTGGTATAAGTTTTGCTCATCTGTTACGTTACAAATAGAATCCAAAAAGTATCAGTTTCATAAAGTCAAAAACATTTCTTCCAGTACTATATGACCCATAGTTTCATACAACCTTGATACCGCTGAGTCGCCATACTAAAAGAAAACAGGAGATTTTTTCCCCTATGTTTGGTTGTGTGGACATCTTCCGCAGCAGTTGTTAAAATCAGGTATAACAAATTTCATCTCTTATGCTGACTGAAATTAGGACAATTTTGTCACGCTGGACGCGTTTCCCTTTTTATTTATAAAGCATTTTATGTGGTTCTGTAAATGTCGATATCTAGTTTTTTACTATTTGTTTTCCATTTATAAATTAAAGACAGTATTATCTTTTCGTGCACGTTCTATGTTTTAAGTTGGTGTATAATTACGGTGGTGAATTGAAAAACCAATCGAAGTCATTCCACCAAAAGCGGGTGATGTGCAAGCTTCATTCAACTTTGGAAAGTAAAGTGAAGTGGAGAAACGAGACAAAAAAAGCGATATTTGCCGAGTACAAACAAAAACGTACATTAGAAGCTGCGAAACCCAGCCAACAAGGAGGAGGAAACAGCAGTGGGTTGTAAACATGAGGCATTAACACCGTAATTTAAACACCAATTTTAAAACACAGAACGTACACCAAAAGTTAAACACTGTTTTAATCTATAAATGCAAAATTTATTGTACAGACCTATGTATCAACATTTACAGATCTACAGAATATCCTTAATAAATTGAAAGGGAAACGCGGCTGGTGTGAACAAGTTATCCCAATTGCAGTCAGCATAAGACGGGAAACACGTTATGGGTAATTTTTTCTGTTTGAAGTATCAGCAACACGATAGACTAGTTTTATTTTCATTTTTGGTGAAATCACAGTGTGTATTTTTTTAGTTTTCTAAATAGATTGATCCGTGTTTACAAAATTCCTGAACACTGTGTTTCGATACGACGTCCACATTACAATTCCGCAATGTACATGTAGGAAAGGAGAAGACGCTTGTGTTGAGGTTTTTTTTAGTGGCTGAATGAAAATAAATGCGGTCGTTTAGGTCGCAAATTTACCGAGTATTACTTGACATTAGTTTCATAGTAGCTAAGTTTTCCTGAACTGCGTGAACGTATTGCATTTTTGCCGCTGTAAATATTGTCAAGATTATATCCAAAAGCTGTCTAGGGTTTGTACGGTTCCGAACGTTCGAGGTCACCACACCGATAAACACGTCGTGTTCCTGTGGCCCAGTTAAATTCTGCAGTGCCGGCCGCGGTGGCCGAGGTGACTGAGGCGCTCCAGTCACGGTCAGCACGGCCACTACGGTCGGGGGTTCGAATCCCCCCTCGGGCATGGATATTTGTGCCGTCCTAGTTCGTAAGTAGTTCATAAGTTTGGGGACTGATGACCCCGTAGTTAAATCCCATAACCTTAACAAACATTTGAACATTTGAACATTTTGAAATTCTGCAGTGGCAACGGTATCTAAGAATCACAAAAACATCTACTATGTACTGTGACCGGTTTGATCTTTTAAGCCGGCCGCGGTGGCCGAGGAGACTGAGGCGCTCCAGTCACGGTCTGCACGGCCACTACGGTCGGGGGTTCGAATCCCCCCTCGGGCATAGATATTTGTGCCGTCCTTAGTGTAAGGTAGTTGATAAGTAGTTTGTAAGTTTAGGGACTGATGACCCCGTAGTTAAGTCCCATAAGCTTAACAAACATTTGAACATTTGATTTGATCTTTTAAAAGAAAATCCTCATATCATGCTGGAGCAGGCGACGCTGAAATGCGAGTCCATGGACCAATCTGTCACCAGGGAATAAATAAATGCCTTCTTTGACTTTTTTACATTAATTTTAATTATTTAGCAAATATCGCTAAATCTCCACAAATGTTTTCAGATGTAGTTAATGTGTTTTTACATTCCGTGCGTTAGTAAATTACCAAGAGATAGGAATTATTCTGAAATAAATATAAAGGTCTGATTCAGTGGGCTGAACAGCCTTGCCATTTGTGGTTCCGATGTAGCAACAATATTACGAAACTGGTTTCGTGTTTAGTAACAGTTTCAATGCTTTTTTTTTTATCACGTTTGTGTGTTGTTTTCCCTTCATATACTTTTTTTAGAAATCGGATACTGGAACACCTCGGCTAAATGAAAGTTCCATGACCTCGCCCTGACCCCCACCCCTCGCCAAGACCAAAGTCCTGGAATCGCCAAGACCAGTTCAGTAAATAGGTTTTCTTGTCCCCCCTCCCTATAAAGATATAGTTGGTACGCCACTGTTCCACATTCACTGATTTGGTGGCAGTGTAAGAAACGGTACTTTGCGGTATTTGGTGGATAGACGACGTTTCTCTGCTGACTGTCAGGTCTTTTTATAGTTACTGGCAATATTTTATGCCTAATGGAAACAGCCATTCTTCAATAAATATGTGGAGGTTACCAGGAATTGTAAATAAGCTGCCCTTTAAAGAATGTTTCATACCTCGTAGAGTCCATAGGAAACTAAAGAATAAAAAGGCGTCATTTTGTTTGATACAGCCGATTTTTATGGGACTACATAGCCTATCCCGTATTAGAAAAACTATCTGACACATCAGTATAAATGATACTATTCGCAGTCGTATTTTATCTTGACGCGCAACTGTCGCAGCGGGTAACAAAAACGGGACAAGACAAGCTCGTTTGACAACAGTGTGATAGATTATGCGCAGAAAGACTGTGGCACACCATGTAGTGCTCTCTGCGGTCCCACACTATTGTTATTAAGCTTCATATTTTCGGACGTCATCAGTAGTATTTAAAAGTGAGATAGTACGTGTGCGAAGTTGTTAGATAAGAAGCTGCGTAATTTCTATTCGAAATCATGGCTAACTACTTTTAAAAAATACTAGTAGTTTTGTACATTCGTGTCATTCATAACCATCGAAAGAACTTTGTGTGTAACTTTAGGTGACGAATCGTAGTGTCTTTATGCAGTACCATATAAGTCTTATCTGGTTTCGTTTTCCGAAAACATGTTCAATTGTGTCTACTCTGTGAGCGGTGTTGCCTATTTGTGGTATTATTTTTGTTAAGATTGTGTTTATACTTTATTCCAAAGTATTATCGATCTCAACAAGTGAATAAACTGACGTAGCAGTTATAAGAATTAAGCAAAATAAAACAGGTGAGATCTGCGGGAGGGGGGGGGGGGAGATATTAAACCTGGCCTCCAGGTGTTGCAGGTACGCCGCTGCACACAAGTAACAGCGGCAAATACGAAATTATACCTCGTTATTCATGTGAAAAGGTTTCCGATATTTTGGGTATTACGTGCAGTTGTGTCTGACAACAAACCATAGTGAAGCTAGTGGTATGCGTATCTGCCCAGTAAGCAGGAGATGCAGAGTTCGAATCCCGGCCCCGGCATAAAATTTTAATTCTATGCTTCAGCCTATCTTTATTTTCCGTTCAATTACACGTTTCGATCGGTTGGATAATCTTCAGATGTAGTAGATGCGTCCGAACGCATCTCGTGTGCGTTTGACATATCAGAAGCAGTCTAGACGGGTTGCATGATCACATGTCATCTGCTGCAGTGCCTTAGTGGCCGTTTTCCTGTAAGGGCTTTGGACGCTTATTTGGCAGCAGCCAGTGGAGTACACGAGCAATTTGATCTGTTCTTCTGTTTTCACACACCGTTGGCGGTGGTGCTCCGAAGTCAAGTCTCGTAACAGAGGCACAAGAAAATTCTAGGAAGTGCGTTATCTCTGGGGTGTTTGTGCATTTTAAGCGCATTGTGTGTTTTGTCGAGAATGGCCACTGCTGGCGCGCGCGCGAGCTGAGGCAGATAATCGCGAGGGGACGAAGGGTGGGCTGCGCCGGCCGCATGTTTATTTATAAGGCGTGGGACGGCAGTTGCTCAAGAGTAGCACAGCGCGGCACAGCAGGCAACAGCCAGCGGCGCGGAGGCGGCGGCAAGGTCGCGGCACCTGCCACATGTGTGCGCGCATTCCTGCAGGCGGCTGTCTGCCCCACTAACGGCGGCCAGGCCCATAAGGGCACACTGCCCTGTACCGTTCACCACCTTGTCCCATACCGGACCAGCTTGTCGCACTAGCGGTCCATCTCGTGTCGAGTGCACGTGCGGCCCGATGTTGATTGGGACCATCGAACAAAACTCGCAGGAACATGCAGCATCAATATACAGAGGATAACTGTAATATTCGACACCACATGGGTATTGGAGTTTCGATTTTCTTTAGACATCCATGCCCGAGGGACGATTCGAACCTCCGACGCGGGAGGTCTCGCGATCCGCAACGTTGTGCTCCAGACCGCTCGGCTGTCATTAATTGACTGTAATAGCATACAGAATGACTTAGACAAAAAGATTTCTAGCTTGTACGAAGAATGGCAGCTAGCTCTAAATGTAGAAAAATGTAAGGTGATGCGCATGAGTAAGAAAAACAATCCCATAATGTTCGAATTCATCATTAGTAGTGAGCTTCTTGATGCTGTCGCGTCGTTCAAATATCTAGGCGTAACATTGCAGAGCGATATGAAATGGAACGAACGTGTAAGGACAGTTGTGAGTAAGGCGGACAGCCGACTTCGGTTTATTGGGGGAATTTTGGTAAGATGTACTTCACCTGTAAAGGAGACCGCGTATAAAACGCTCGTACGACCACGTCTTGAGTATTGCTCAACTGTATGGGACCCGCAGCAGATCAGTTTAAAGGAAGACATAGTGGCGGTTCAGAGGCGAGCAGCTAGATTTGTTACCGGTAGGTTCGACCAATGCGCGAGTGTCACGGAAATGTTCCGGCAACTCAATTAGGGATCGCTGGAAGAAAGACGACGTTCTTTTCGTGGATTTCTGTTGAGGAAATTTAGAGGGCCGGAATTTGAAGCTGAGTGTAGTACGATCTTGCTGCCGCCTACTTACATTTCGCGTAAAGATCACAAAGACAAGATAAGAGAAATTGGGGCTCGTACGGAGGCATATAGGCATTCTTTTTTTCCTCGTTCCATTTGGGAGTGGAATAGGAAAGGAAATTCCTAGTAGTGGTATAGTGTATCCTCCGCCACCCACCTTACGGTGAATTGCGGAGTATGTATGTCGATGAAGATGTACGTGAAGTTCAGAGCTCAAATAACAATCAGCCAAAGCCATTCGACGCAGTTCGCAAAAATTCTCGAGAAAATCGACTTTTAAAGTTTTGCATGTACACGTAAGTACCAATGACTAAAACTGTTGGTAGCATCTGTCGCTGTAGCTCTCTCAGATGGTACCGTTCTCGCCTCACAGCCGTATACTCAGTGCTTCGTATCCCATTCTGACAAGTATTTTTTCGTTTTTGAATTAAGTTATATTTAAATATTTTGGGATCTCTAATTTTACGTGTTGTGTCCGTTATTGTTTATGTGTATGTATACGATCTGAAAACCTTGTCGTAAAACGATGGTTGAGTATGTTAGCTGCTTGGAAAGCCACTAGTAACTACGGAGATGACTTTCGAAAAACAGAGTCGTAGCTCTTCGCAAACTGAACAATCAAACACCTACCGTCGTCAACTAATAGTGAAGCCAATACTGTAAAAAATGTAACTTATTATTTTTTATTGAAACTAGCATTATTAACACCTTCTATAAAATATAGAAAATTACGAATAAACGAAAATACGTGCACCTTTCGTAAAAACTACCATTAGATATTAATATTGTGTAAAACGCTACCACATTTTCTTTTTTTAACGATGAAACAAATGATATTTAATAAAACATTGTTTCTGCAATTTATGTCTACCACTTATTTCATTGTGTACAAATATGTAATTAAACTTGAGATACTTTTAATAATTTGTATTTACGCATACTTGCAAAACTTCAAAGTCGATTTTCTCCAGAGTTGCGTCGAATGGCTTTGGCTGTTTGTTATGTGATTTCTGAACATTACGTACCATAATTATCAGAAAATTCTAAAATACGTACCCATGTGGTCTCCTTTTACATTTTACTTTGCTACATCATAACTGTATTCTGAATTAAACAATAATATTGTATAACCAAGTGCGCCTCGGTTGCACAGTGGTAGAGTGCTAGACTATAAAACCAAAGCTCGCGGGTTCGATTTCCGCCAGCTCCTACGATTTATATCCGTCACTTTCCACTTTTTTCACCTCTGGCAGTATTGCTCATGTTAAAAATACCGAGTACCACCGTGGTTCGGAACCCACGTTAAACTGTAGGTCCCCCTATAACAGGCTGGGTAAGTCGGTTCGAAGGTCGGAGGAAGGCAACCGCCATACCACCTCCAAACAGGACCATGCCTAGTAAAGCACCGTGGTTTTCAAACCAATCTTCGGATTGTTGTCTGCTTTACCTTTTTACCTAACCAAGTATTATATGGAGGTAGATGTCTAGTAAACAATAGTATGACGGTTTAATAATGATTTTGCAGCCAAGATCGCATTTTTCATGTATTATGTTACCGGTTTCGGCGTGCTCGACACCATCTTCAGACCTGTCGTAATTTACATAACTTCACGACATTTTTATGTACTAAAAGAGTACATCCAGATGGAGGCATCGCCAAACATAAAATTACTAGTCACAAATAAATTATATACATCCATCTTATAATGGTTCTGAAGCGAGGTACTTCAAAGTCTAAATTCAATATTAATAGTATGACGGTACTTACACAACGTAGAAACAGTTGTTAAATAATACGATTGAAGTAAACCTTCTTCGATGGGCACGTTAATATCCCGACAGATGGCAGTGTCGCATTTGTTTTCACCGTTCACAACGGGGTAAATACTTCCAGTCACAAGGCAAGTGTGTGTTTACAAGCGCGGTCGACTGTCCAGACGGTACGATGCCACACAAAGCTAACACCAGTTTTGAGATACGACAACTTGTGATTTTCACAACGCGAAAGGTAAATCACATGGACAAATTTCTGCCACGCTCAACATTGTGATTTTCACAACGCGAAAGGTAAATCACATGGACAAATTTCTGCCACGCTCAACATGAGTAAGAGTACTGTGCCAGATATCACCAGACGATTCAAAAACGAGGACCGTGTAGACTCTAACCGCAAAAGAGCCAGCCACAGAAGTTGGATGAATGTGACAAGAGGAAGGTAATACGGAAAATGAAGGAGGATCCTACACTCAGTGCACCCAGATTATCAACTGAGCTTCTGCACGAGACCGGCAAGAAGGTACATCCTCAAACGATTCGCAGAGAATTGAAAGAAAGTGGATACAATGGATAAGTGGCTAGGAAGGAACCGTATGTGAATGAACAGAATCGGAAGAAGAGATTGGACTTTACTAGGAAGTTTGTTACTAAGGACGACATTTGGTGGAACGACGTCATTTTTGTCGACACTAGTAAATTCAGTGTTTGTGGGTCAAAGAATGGTGTGGCGGAAGAAGAATGAAGAATTTACCGTGAAAAATATTAAGCCGACTGTAAAGCAAGGAGACGGCAGTGGAGAATTGGTGTTCGTCGATAGTATTATGGTCAAATGTGTCTACTTCAACACATTAAAGAACAATTTGGGGATTACAAACACGTTCAAGTTTTACCATAACAATGACCCGAAACATAAGGCTCTGATAGTGCTGGAGTATTCGTCGTACAATTGTCCCAAAGGCTTACAACCATCACCTCAATCACTAAATCTCAACCCAATTGAGAAGGTGTGGGGAGAACTCGAGCGACGACTTAAAAAAACACCAGTACCTTTCAAAGAAACTCCGAAATGTCGATTAAAAGAAGAATGGGACGGTCTACGTACAGCACAAATATCCATGCCCGAGGGGGGATTCCAACCCCCGACCGTAGTGGCCGTGCAGACCGTGACTGGCGCGCCGCAGACCGCTGAACATTGTGGTGCTCGCACCACAATGTTCATATGGCAGATTTTGTAGGCGCAATCATAAGACATAGTTCAACATTTCTGTGTATTCATCTTACAAGAAATAGTAAATATTTGTTTTCCGTGTATATTTCAAATTTCAGCCTTAAATTTTGTTTAATAATTGTTACTTAAACGTTGTAATAAATTAATGTTAGATAACGTTATGCATAGAAGTATGCCAACACATCAGGACTACTTCCTACAAAATTTTTATTCTGACTGGTAAATACTGATATTAAGAAAGTTGCCTCTGAGTTAAAAAAAATAAAAAAAAAAAATAAAAATAAAAACTTTTTTTTTTTAATGGATGTAAAATTTTATCAAAAACTAAATGTTACCACAATACATACGCCCATTAAAATTTATTGGCGTCATAACGTTACCCCTTCCTGCTTATGAGGCTTCTTCTTGTACTTTCAACTTCATGGTAACCTTTTTCTTGAACTTTCTGAATAAAAATCTACTGTCGTATTGAGGAGGAGCAGTGGAACGGATTTCTCTAATCCAGTGCTTATTTCCTTGGAGTTTTTTGATTTTACTGGAGTTACGTGTATTCTCTAACAGGCGAAGTAATTCATATCCATTAATTGGGTGCCAGTTGTTTCGCTTCAGTTTTCATGGTAATCTTGCAACTTGTTTCTCCCTGTTTGAATTCATACCAAGTTCGAAGTGAAAATGGTTTTGTTTGATGATGATAGAAATCAGAAATTATCTTGGCACCTTTCGGGGTGCCATTGTCTCTTATATGTTTCGTATTTCAAACATGTATTACACAATCTGTAATTGTAATACGGCGAAATCGTTTTGAGATGTAAGTCTTTAAGTCTTTTATCCATTATGGATGTGGAACCTGCGACTGTGACTTAAAATAGGTTTCAGGAATTACTGCAATCAGTCGCCTTCTTTTTGATGGAGTTTTGTAGTTGACCATAACCGGTTTTCGAGCTGCATAGTAGCTCATCATAAGATGGTCCATAAGTTACAAAATATTTTAGTGAAATTGAGTTTCTTTTCCGCGATTGGTGTGTATAGTTAGAAGTTTCAGTATGATTATATTCCTGTATGTGTCACTTTTGCAAATGCCACTACACTGCACAGACATTTCCAAAGGTAGCAATTCTCATGTCTTTTACAAATTGTAAACAAACCAAAGAGTTGATATTATGTAGCAGTCGTTCCGCATTCATCAACTGTACGTTTTTAATTGGCGTGAGATCGGGAAAACAGCGAGGCGAAGGTAGCAGTGCGATTCATTATCCCTGTTATTCTTCAGTGTTCAAGTCTTTGTAGAGTTATGGGACGTAACAGCAGTGGTCATCGGTCCGTGAAATGACAAACTACTTAAACTAACTTATTCTAAGAAGGACACACACGCCCATGTCCGAGGGAGGACTCGAACCTCCGACGACGAACGGCCACACGCATCGCAGCAAGGCGCCTTAGCACGCACGGCTATTCCGCCGCGGCTTCATCAGTCTTGGTGACACATTATCCTGTTGCAATGTGGCCGTCGCCAACCTCCGAACGTATAGCAAGACTAGAGGTTGCAACACATTACAGATGTAACGCCGGCTAGTTAGTGTACTGGCAATGCATACTGGGTGGAATCGAGTAGTACGCCAAACCGTAATACCGGTAGCAGGACCTGTCTGGCGATTCATAAGGCAACAGTTCAAGAGTCTCTCACCTCGGTGTCTCGAGACCAATCTGACCACCTTGTTGCGCTAGCAGCATCGGGATTCATCAGCAGAAATAATGTCGTTAGACTCGGATGTATGTGTCGGTGGTTCATAGCACCATTGCCGGCGCAAAACCCTGTGACATTGCCTCAGAGGCAGACGCAGGACTTGACGCCTTGTGGACAGGCCACTCTGTCTACTGGTACGCGCGGACGCTGCTAGCTGAAATGAGGTTCGTGATGTGATACAGCCATCCTCCACGACTGCTCTGCGCACATGTGCCTGTCGTCAAGTGTAGTCCTGCAGTCGATGCCGTCGTCTCGTCGTTCCCTCCTGCATCCAGCGATTACAGAACCGCATCACAGTCGCTTTGTTAGGCTGTGTTGACAGTGGCTCCGATATCGGTGCATTTTACCAACGACCGGCATCGGCGGAAGAAGGCCGGTCGTTTCAAATCAGTACTCCACTATGTGCACAGTCACAGTGCACCCGATCTCATCGCCCGTACGTACAGACATCGGACGACAGTCGGTGAAATTCAAATCAGTTTGTTTTCTTCGGTACGATCGACCGACTTTGTCACACAGTAGATATGGACTGTGACAGACTGATACATTTAGTGATGGAAAGAATGAGATAGTGGCACCCAGAGACAATCGAGATATAGTTTGGAATCTATGGTCTTATATTGCAGTTTATTTGAAGCCGCAAGTTGTTCAACCCTTGATCAGAAATTTTAGGCGTAAATTATACCCTCAAAAAGTGTTGAATTCGGAATTGTGGCGTATCTTAATGTTATTGTAGTAATGGCTCTATTACGTTGTTTTGCTTTGTGATAATCTGATATTAGCTGTCCACAAATTATTTTGAGTGGTTCTGGCGTTCTTTAACGAGGTGGTGATTCTGTTCTATAAAGTGACCTGCAAATGTGATGTACGTGTGCTTCCGCTTTTCAGTGGCAAAAATTCAAATATTTGTGAAGCTTATGGGACTTAACTGCGGGGTCATAAGTCCCTAAACTTACAAACTACTTGTGAATATCATTATACTAAAGACAGCACAAACATCGATGGCCGAGGGGGGATTCTAACCCCCGGCGGGGAACGGCCTCGCGCATCGTAGCATAGCGCCTCAATGCGATCGGCCACTCCGCCGCGTCTTTTCAGTGGCTTTCGGGTTCAAAATTATCTTATTATTAACTTCACACTTGTCTAATGACAGGCATTGAAGATCAATGTAACTTCATTCCGTTCACGATAACCGATGGTTCTGGATAGCCTCTAACTGTAGATTTAAATAATGAAAAACTGTACAAATTATGTATTTTTTAAGCTTAGCACAACGTATTTCGAGATTTTTTTTCGCTTTTAGCGCATTTGTTTACGTAAATACATCCTGACGTTTCCACGTGTCATTTTATGCAGCTCTTGCACAGCTGTAGTCTTTTTGTGCTTAATGCAGTGACGGGAATCGTATATAATAAGTTTTGGCAAGAGTTTTTTTTTTTCTTTTTTTATATACTGAATAGTATTTCTGTCTGTACTTGCAATTATTGTGTCTGCTCCATTATACTGGGTACCACAACACAAAAATAGTCACTTACACTCATTGTTTTTGTATAAAGGTAGGCCTACGTCATCATTATTATGTGTGATATTCTGTGTAATGGACGAGGCAACAAGCAGACAGAAAAAAATTATGTTTTATAACATAAGGATAAAAGACACCCCTCAAGATATATTCTGTCCGATTCTCCGAACTTCAGTAATCTAAAAAAAGACAATTGCAGTGCAAGAGAGACATAAAATAACACACTGAAACGTCGAAAAAGTACAGTACTTAAGTAAACAAATACACTAGATGCTGACTAGCTATCGCCAAATTGCCAAATTAAGCTGTGGTGCTGTACAAGGGGAAAAACTCCTTATCTGTACAATGTTTGGTTCTTGTGCAATAAATGTCTAGGAGTGTTCCTGAACTGTATGTACACCTTGTACGTGTTATACCCTCTATACCACTTGCAGCCTGAGCTACTGGCGCCCGTCATGTGTGATCTCTCGTCACCGCGAAGGCATGCTGCAAATTTGACGTGATGCAGACGGTCGCATTTTTGGTGTCGAGTAGTGTACGCAGGAAGGAGAAGGTGGCGCGCTTTTAGAAGTGACGTTGCTTAGCAGCCCCGGGCGTGTGACACTCGTCGCTCGGCAGGCGTCAGTTTTTGCGGCGGATGGGCGCGCTGAGCGACGCGGCGGCCGTGCAGTTATTTGCACAGGGCGGCCGGCGCGCCGGAACTGCGCGCCCACGCGCCATCCGCGAGGCCCGAGCTGCGGCCAGGCCAGGAACTTGTGAAGCGACCTCAAACGAGACTGCAGGACAAACTAAACCACGTGCCGAAAAATCCTCACTTCTGCTAGAGGACACAAAAATGTTATTAAGCAGCAGGGCCGGCCGCGGTGACTGAGGCGCTCCAGTCACGGTCTGCGCGGCCACTACGGTCGGGGGTTCGAATCCCCCCTCGGGCATGGATATTTGTGCCGTCCTTAGTCTTAGATAGTTCATAAGTAGTTTGTAAGCTTAGAGATTGATGACCCCGTAGTTAAGTCCCATAAGCTACACAAACATTTGAACATTTGAGCAGCAGGGAGAGGGGAAAAAAAAGAAGAAGAAGAAAGAAAGGTGATTGCCGCTCGTTTCAGCAAACGTGTGAACTCCTATGGGACGAAACTGGTATGGTCATTGCTCCTTAGTCTTACACACTACTTGACCCCTCAAGCGTGCCACCTGACACCACCTGCAGCGTGACACCTACTTCACACGACCCACCAATACTGCAAATGCTGTGTGCAATGAAGTACTGGAAATAATATTCTGAAAAAAATCGCGTGATCACTTAAAAGTATCGGAATTTTTTTAGGCTAATTTCAAGTTAGGCACAAAGAGTTTTAATCAAGCTATAAAAATTAATTGCGTGCAAGATTTTTGAAAGCTCCAAGCACGGCTAAAATACTTCCTAAAATATCTTTTACGCGTAAAAATAAAGCTAAAAGAATTCTCATATACTCAACATCAATTTGCAAATCTCAATATCTTCAGAGAAAGTATTATTCCCTTTCCTTGGGTAAAAAAAAAATTCCATGTGCGTATTGTTTTCTTTGTTGATCATTTCTATGATTTAATTTTCAAACAACAATGAAAAGTAAGCTAATGGCTGTGCATTTTAGCCTTCCTTCTGCAACGTTAAATGTAAAAACCAGTTAGGTCGAAATACTGTCAGATTCCTTTCACTCAGCTGCACTGTCAATTCGTCTTCTGAAGAATTAGCAGAAGACAGTAAAAACTCGTCTTCCTCAATATAACCATCCATCAAAATTGGCATAAATTCATCTTCAGTGAGCCCAGTTATCACGCGCAATCTTCGAAAATAAGCAGGCAGGAACAGACAAAAACGTTCGTAAAATTATAACGCATGCAAAAAAAAAAAAAAAAAAAAAAAAAAATAATAAAATAATAATAAAATAAAAAAAAAAAAATAAAAAAAAAATAAAAAAAATTAAAAAATTAAAATTAAAAAAATGTAAATTTTGACGACGTGAAACTAAGGAGTGCATGACACTGCTATATAGCAGGGCCGTCTTTGAAACAGCTCGACAGATTGGAATAAAACAGCGCAAACGGCATATGACGTCGCGCGCGAGCGCGCGCGCGCGCGCGCACACACACACACACACACACGCACGCGCACACACACACACACACACACACACACGCCCGTGGCAGAACTCGAGCCTCCGACGGGAACGGCCGCCCAGTTCGTAGCATGACGCCTTAGACCACGCGGCCATTCCGCGCGGCTAGAGAGAGAGAGAGAGAGAGAGAGAGAGAGAGAGAGTGAGAGCTAAATGTTCAAATGTTTGTATAGTCTATGGGACTTAAGTACGGGGTCATCAGTCCTTAAACTTACAAACCACTTACGAACTACTTACGAACTAGGACGGCCGAGGGGGGATTCGAACCCCCGACCGTAGTGGTCGTGCAGACCGTAACTGAAGCGCCTCAGTCCCCTCGGCCACCGCGGCCGGCGGAGAGAGAGCTCACTGTTGCGTCTAAATAATATCCATTATTGCATAATATACTTCTGCTGGAAAAAGAAGAAAGTCCAAGAATATATTGTAAATGCGGAGATGAAATAAAAAACGTTGGCATCTACCAAAGACCGAACCTACTTCCTTTTGTTTCACAATGCGATGCCTTAAACCACAAGACCTTAGAGTTCACTGCAGAATGAGTCCTTAATTGCTATTTCTCATTATATTTTGATGTACTCACTGACATTTCACTAAATTAAATCGTGCGTACAGTGACGTATTGCTGTTAAGCTTCAGTGCGCTGTTGTATTGGAATTGACATTGTATCATGATACATAAATTGTGACACGAAAATGATATCCCATACGGCCGTCCCTAATGTTAACAGTTTTCACAGAGATCGATCAGATGCATTCACAAAAGTCGATAGCGGAAAGTACATAGTGACGTCACGGGTGCAAAAACTAGTGTGAAGAGCGCTCGACCCATGGCGGGGCAGTGTGGGCCGTTTGTGTGGTAATGTTGCGACTCGGAAGTTGCGCCCGCGCGGTCAAGGACACGGAAACTACCTCAACAACTCTTGAATGCTTCTGAAATTTCTGCACTTACGCTGAAATTCTAATACTGCCATTTACATTGCAAGACAGTCCGCGTGCTCCTCTACAATGAGGTGGCAAAAGTCGTGGGATACTTCCTAATCACGAGCTGGGCTCCGTATTGCGCGGCGAAGTGCACCAAGTCGACGTGACACAGACTCAACAAGTTCTTCGATGTTCCCTACAGAAACAGTGATCCATGCTATCTGTATAGCCGCCCGTAAATGAGAAAGTGTTTTCGCTGCAGAATTTTGTGCACGAAGTGACCTCTCAATTACTGTCCGTTTATGTTGTCTGAGATTTCCATGCGTGGTGATCTGAATGGCCAAAACATGTTCAAACCCCTCGCAAACAGTTGCCCATGTCGTATTGTCATCCATTGCAATTTCATCGTATTCATTGTAGCCAGCGTAATCGAGATAAAAGGATCAGTAACTGCACCGTATCATTTAAACAATTTTCATTTATTGTTAGTCAACAGATGCGAATATATTCAATTACTTTCGATCGGTTACACCATTCCCAATTATAGTTGTTTGTTCGCAACCCGTATCCACTACGTTTTTGTTGGACATAGCCGGCCACGCTGTCCGAGGGGACTGAGGCGCGCCAGTCACAGTCTGCACGGCCGCTACGGTCGGGGGTTCGAATCCCCCCCTCGGGCATGGATGTTTGTGTCGTCTTTAGTATAAGGTAGTTCATAAGTAGTTTGTAAGTTTAGGGACTCTTGACCCCGCAGTTAAGTCCCTTAAGCTTAACAAACATTTGAACATATTTTTGTTGGACATAAGTAATAGATCTGAAGGTGATCGTTAATGTAACTGAACAGAAATGATTCGCACCTCCTATCTGACACTAAATGATAACTGTTTCCGTACGTGATGTCCGTGAATCGTTGCAGATTTTCTCCGAATAGCAGAACATAAACATTTCCAGTGAAATCTGTTCATGTGGAACGGATGACCCAGTCTTTTCGTTGTAGAAAGAACTCTCAGCATTATGGAACCACCTACACCTTGCCCAGTGCCTTGTTGACGACTTAGATCCAGGGATGGCTTGGCTTCGTGGGTCTGTGCTAACAGTCTAAAACTAGCATCAGCCCATACCAACTGAAATTGGAACTGACAAGCAATTATCGAACTGACCTACACCGTATCGGCATAGTGACATGTTCACTTTCTGACTGCGGCGAAGCGGAAAGATACAAATCACATTTTTTATGCACCAACAGATGGAATGTCACATTAAAATTCCTAAGGTATGTTGTGTGCAGGAACTGCCAGTTACGAATATCACTGTCAACATTATTGGCAACCAGAGACCTTGTAATGTAAAGAACTTATCTCCTTTCTAACGGCGGCGAAGAAAGAGTTATAAACTGATATATAAAATATGAAACCGGTTAATCGGAATATGTTATTTCAGTTCGCTATTGTGTTTGCTCTTTGTCCTTATCCTTAAGGTTTAAATTATATTATATTCACATTGTTCTTGCCTTTGTTTTCGGTCATATCTTTAACGTTTATTTCTTTGCTTTTACCTACTAGCTGCCGCACAGGAGTAGCCGAGCGGCCTGGAGCGCCACGTTGCAGATCTCGCGGCCTCCCGCGTCGGAGGTTCGAATCCTCCCTCGGGCATGGATGTTTGTGCTGTCTTTAGTATAAGATAGTTCATAAGTAGTTTGTAAGTTTAGGGACTGACGACCCCGCAGTCAAGTCCCATAAGCTTAACAAACATTTGAACATTTTTTTTACATACTTGCTTCCATAACTGTAACAGTGTGTGTTGTTATCATTATTTATGTGGATGGCTGTATGAGGACTACTCGAAGGCCAATAATAATTTTAAAAAACTATATTTTAGTGATTAGCACAAACTGATATGGTCACGAGCGATGTCATGCTGTTAGCAAGGGCACTAGCTCGTCTGTTGCCACTGCCCATAAACGGCAAAATAATCGCCTCGCGATGCCGTAACGAATCAACACCACCTACGGATACATTCGTCGTGCGTCTCACTTGGATTTCTGCCGTTATTTGACGTATTGTTACTTGTCTCAAATGTTCAAATGTTTGTATAGCTTATGTGACTTAACTACGGGGTCATCAGTCCCTAAACTTACAAACTTCTTATGAACTACTTACGAACTAAGACGGCACAAATATCCATGCCCGAGGGGGGATTCGAACCCCCGACCGTAGTGGCCGTGCAGACCGTGACTGGAGCGCCTCAGTCCCCTCGGCCACTGCGGCCGGCGTTATTTGTCTGTCAGCACCAGTGATCTCTATACAAACTGGATGTATAACTCTGGTGTCTGATCATTGAATTGTAGCGTGCCTGCACATTCAAATGTTTTGCACACGATTTCGCATTGTCCGCCATGTTTAAATTTGGCAAACGAGTTTCCATCAGTTATTACGTGACAAAGAATTGCTTGCTTACCTCTTGACTTGGAATTTAATTCAATATTCGATGTTGTAGGCTGATATGGGAACGGAATCGAAGCATATTTTCTTCTCTTTTTCTTTAAATGCTTCTTAGCAGCCATGTTTGAATTTGGCAAGAAACTAAATATGAATATCTATGGCTGGCACGCTAGGGAAACTGAAGTTCAACATCCAGAGAGTATAGAGATCAATGGTCAGCACTGACAAATCTAAGTAAACGCCGCTGCTCTCCGTCATTAAATGCAGGTCGTCGAGCACTGCATTGTCCGTCTTGATAGCTAATGCCTGAAATTTAGCATTTGTTGAATTGCGTAATGATTTTCAAAATGGAATGTCCTTGCGTATAACTCTACCATTCCGCATTTAGGGTTTGTTAATCCCAGTCGTGCGTCCATAATTACGTCGGAAACCGTTTCAAATGAATCACCAGGCTACAAACGACAGCTGTGCCAATACACCGCTCCTTACACGTCGTATACGCAATACTACCGCCATCTTTATTTGTGCAAGTGAGTACCTCATGAGTTTTTTTACCTGAGTGTGAAAAAATATTGATGACTCAGAAGAATGTTGTGATATGTGGTGAAAGGGAGCAGTGGTACCTTGTGGTACCTTGTCTTACCCTTGCTGTTCGCTTGATAATAATGTAATGTTTGTAAAGTTATGGGACCAAACTGCAGTGGTCATCGGTCCCTAGACTTAAAAACTACTTAGACTGATTTATGCTATGCATAAAACACACACACACACACACACACACACACACACACACACACACACAAAAGCCCTAGGGAGGACTCGAACCTCCGTTGCCTGTTCCTTTGGCGAATAGTTTATGGGAAGAACGCTAGTTTGTAAGTCACCTCGTGAGTCCGAATTTATCTGATTTGAGGGGAAGGAAGAAGGTTTGGGGAGGAGAGGATTGACATTAATTGCAGTGGGGCATTAAATTATACAATGGCGACAAGGGAAATCGTGAGCCTTGCCGGAAATCGAACCTGCGTCTGAGCGACTGAGCGCTCGCCTTAACCACTTGGCTACCCGTACGCCTCAAACTTTCACTAGCAGCACGCTACGGCTGTAACGCCCCCTTCGTCAGTGTCCTCTTATGCACTAACCGTTACGGATTCCCGTGCGAAGTCTAATGTATGACCGCATCTGCGGTGAAGTAAATAAACCAAACGCCGTATTCAACCAAACGTCATATTCAACCAAACGTCGTCTTCGCATATACATACTTAGATTGGTGTGGCGTCTATTCTTTAGCACATGATATTGCTTTCATTATCCTCCCGTGTGTGTGTTTTACGTAAATGCGCTCTAGGAAATATAATGGTAAATCACTGGCAGCAATGTTTCATTGATTGTATCAATTGTTTTATTAGTTTATATTATTAATTTAATGTAGCTTCAAGACAATGAATACCTATCCTCCATAATCAGAGGTCATCTTGTATTCCTTCACGAAACACTCTACACCTAGTAAAAATAGGGCTGGGTTGCCTATTTTATGACAGTATGTTTTTATAAGATGAACATTTTATCTGAAAGGCTTTGAAAATGTTTTATCCACGAATAAGGCACAACGGTAGTAGATTATTTGTATGCGAGGGGTTGAATGCATTTTTCAAGTGCCGTACTTGTTCGAGTGTTGGTGGAAATTTTTCTCGCCTTTGTTTATAAAAGACACAAAGTACCACAACACTCACTCAGCTTCAGTAGTTTGCGATATTCGTTTTTCGGGGGCCTTTGCTGGAGGTTTGCCCGAACACAAGATGATAAGTTGAATTCACGAAAATATTTGTCAGTAACGAAAGTACGGCGATCAAACCAAACTTAGAACATTTGACCGCAGACTACCCCTCCCCCTTTTTCATCGTCCTCATAGCCTTTCCCTATATCTTAGTAGGAATGTTAAAAAATACTTGTTTTTTTTTTAGCGATTGTATAGTTACAGGTTGTTTTATGTAATGCTAAATAAATTAAGTCAGTATTTTTCGTTCAATTTTAAAAATATAAAATTCTAAATCGTTTTCAATTGTCAAAGCGATAATATTCGCCCTCACACGCTCAATACATATTGGTAATCATGAGAATATTTTGGTCAGCATCAGTAATATCCGTCAATATTTGTAGCATTGACGACAATACCTGCCCTAGAACGGTCATTACGTTGCCTTATTAACAAGAATTTATTCAGTTGGCCGGATTAAAAACAATGCTGGTATTGATGATTTCGAGTAAAAGTACTACTTCGAGACGAAAAGTTTGACAAAGAACTAGAAATCGTGACGGATTGCATCACACTAGTCACAAGACAAAGCACAGAATAAGACGAAGAAAATGTGAAAAAAATGAAAGGGTAATTTGATATGTTGAAACTCGATTGGGGAGCCTGGACTTGTGCTTACAAATGACTTGTAGATATGGTATCTGGGACATTCATAGATATGTGGCCATTTTGAAAGCCTTTCTGCTTCACGAGTCGCTTTGCTGATGCCTGCACGGCGCATATAACGAGATAAGCGAGGATTCCGAACAGCGCATTTCTGGGGAGGCTTACGTCTCACAGCGGGAATGTGACCTGGCATTCACGATCCCCGCTCTTACCCGTTTGTCACTTCCTTGTTACAGGGGTAATTAAAGCAAGAGGTCTGCGCGACATGACATCACACATAGCAGCAGTTGCCACAACCCACCCGAGATGTAGTACAGAGCATTCCAAAGAAGATTCTGCGCAGTATGAGGAATTGCTTCTGCCCTGCAACGCTCGGAGTTTATTATTGCTCTAGCGCACATTGTAGAACATTATTACCATAACCGGTTTAAAACGGGCACTCAGATGTCTTTTATGCGTTTATTGCCCTTAATTAATAAATAGTGGTCTTTTCATAATCGGTAAATAAGATAATTTGTTTCAATTCATTATTTGTTAAGACTTGTGTATCCAAGATCGTCCATTTGTTAGTATCGTCGAGACTGTGTCCCTGATCTCACTTCCCCCCCTGTTAATCTATTCCGCAATCCACTTTCCTAGTTCCATCTCCTCTTTCTGTATTATTAGCAAATTTACCGACTATTCTTCTCGCTTGGGATAAAGAATGGCAACGTATATTTCGTTTCCGTCGTCCTTAATCGGCAACGGACAATGGATGACGTACCGGTATCAGTCTGTTCCAGAAAGACGCGCAATGGTCAGTACAATGATCTTCTCTTCAGGTACAGTGGAAATAAAATACACGCATGCCTATGTAGAGGCAATCTTTCCGAAATTTCAGGACAATACATATTGTTGAATATTTTAAAGAAGTTCTTCCTTTTAAATGACTTCTATGTGTTAAGCGTTAAACTCTAAACTCTCTTCAGCCTAGTGAACGGAAATTCTCTGAGCAGCAGCAGAAACAGCGGTGACAGCACACAGCAACCATCGCACTTGCTTTGTGGTTTCATAGTGCTGGAGTGACGTAATGTAACAACCGCCAGAAAAGAAGTGAGGGATGGCTTCAACCTGTGTGTAATGCACTGCCGGAAATACAAATTAAACTCTCTTAGACTTTTCAAATTCAGCCAAGATTTATTGTTGAAACCCTGCATTTGACTTACACGAAATGACAACAGTTACAGATCGATTGCTAAAGCGGTAGTAAGGTACAGGTGTTGATCCTTGCTGCAACACCCACATTAGTAGGTGCTGATGCGCTAATTCTGACATCCATTCGATCATACAGACCGGGATACGCCATTCCACGCTTTCTCGACTGTAAACGCGGTTCTGCAAGAACTGTGAGTAGACGACTCGCAGGTGTCAGTTGTCGTCCCTTCGCATCCCACGCGTGCTCGGCTGGAGACAAGTCTGGAGGCGGTGCTGACGGGAAAGCTCCCGCTTGTCTTGCAGAGCAAGTTGACTTTCACGCGCAATGTGTGAGAGGGCAGTATCCTGTTGGACCAACACGTCACCTTCCTGTTGCAATTGTGACAAAACAACGGGTCCTACAAAATTATGCATGTACAGAGCGCTAGTCAGCGTTCCCACCCCTGAGCACAATGCCTGGTGTGGAGTCATTGTGTCTTGAACCAATGCACTCCGCGAGACAGCGCTCGCCAGGTGTACGCCGTCCGTGCAAACGACCATCCCTTGCGCTCAGTTGAGCCTGCTTTCATCGCTTCAGAGCAAGGCCCGCCATTCCAAATGATCCTCTGATGACGTCAGTCGAGCCAAGACGGGCTAAGAGTGTGGGTGCCCGTAGTCCCATAAATAATGTCGTGTGGCGCTGTGACCTGTTGCAAGTCTTTCAATAGGACGCCACTTCGGCGATTTGTGTGTCCCCGTAATCCCAATAATGGTGACCGGTTGGCAACAGGTGGGTTGTCCTTCTGGGCTCACAAATTATCTCATCTGCTATGTGGTACCTGTATTGCCTGCCACTGCTACCATTACGACACAATGATCTTGGGGGATTGTGTGCTACGTGGACGTCCAGAAACTCGTCTACAGGTGTTAGAATGTTGACATGACCATTGCAGCGAGCACCGCTGCACAACTGACGCAGCATATCCCAACGTGTGTGGCAGTTTTCCTAAAGGACCATCCCGCTATTCGGAAGCCCCCTTTAAAACTCGCTCAGTTTACTGTAGGAAGCACGAGTGGTCTCTGCGGCACAGTGACGTATATAAGGGAGGGCCCAGGGGCCTGGACTCCCTCCCAAATCATGATATTCATCATCATCATCATCATTAGAGACTGATTATGCCTTTCAGCGTTCAGTCTGGAGCATTGTACCTCTAATAAAATTCCTCCATGATCCCCTATTCAATGCTAATATTGATGCCTCGTCTGATGTTATGCCATTTACTTCAAAATCATTCTGCACCGAATCTAAATACTTTCTTCTTGGTTTACCTCGACTCCTCTAACCCTCCGCTGCCGAGCTCATGAGTCTCTTAGATAACCTTGTTTCTCCCATGCGTGTAACATTTCCACACTATCTCAGTCTGTTCGCTCTAACTGCTTCATCTATGATGTTCATTCCAAGTTTTTCTTTGATTTCCTCATTATGGACACCCTCCTGCCATTGTTCCCATCTATTAGTACCTGCAATCATTCTTGCTACTTTCATATCTGTAACCTCTACCTTGTGAATAAGGTAACCGGTATCCACCAAACTTTCACTCCCATATAACAAAGTTGGTCGAAAGATAGAGCGGTGCACTACTAACTTAGTCTTGGTACTTACTTACTTCTTGCAGAAGAGAGTAGATCTTAGATATTAGAGAAAAAATAAGTACGGTATCTGAATTACTGCAATGAATGATGCGTGAAGGCATCGCCGTGGTATACAGTCATACTTCGCTGTACTGGTGACGGAAGTGGGATGTTAGTGGTGTGAATTTCGTGCCAGTTTTTTAAAATAGTTATATTTTCTATCATTTTAATGTCAACAACAAAAGAAACGTTATGTCAGTAAAGTAAAAGACCTTCAGCGAAACTTATCCTTTGAATATGACCAGCAAAACTGATAAAAATATCATGGGGAGTCTATTTAAAATTTCGTAGCTTTACATTAATCTTGGCCCCTCCCGAAAATGTATATTCGCCACTGCTGTGGTATGGCGCCTGTTTGCTTCATACACTGATATCACACTGACCCATATGGCCCCAACCAATGTCTATCAAAGTGTTCACACAAATGGCACTCTAGCAGCTCTGTCACTCCCAAGGAGGTTAAAATAAAGAGAGATGGCGTTATCTATGCCGAGCACTTACCTCAGTTGAAGCCTGTCCGCCATCTTTGTGAGTTGTGGAATGCTATTTCTCCGAAAAAAAAACATTGCGTTTACTGTTAACGACGGAATTGACAAGTCAGTACTTTCAAACACTATATTTTCTTGAATAAATACTCACCATAAGATATTTGAAAAATTAAATTTTAATGGTAATTTTCACGCTTTTAACGCGTTGTACATCATGTCAAAACCGCCGGACGTATTATTCCTGCTTTAAGTGACATAAAATATCAGCTGTACAATCCGAACACTTCTTTAATACTTAGCAATATGGTGGAGGCAGGCTTCACATTTCCAGCGTAAGGGCGTCTCCCTGTATTCTAACTTCCTTGGTCACCACACTGTCTATTGACTACGACGTTGATACCATTATCAGTGCATCTTCTATCTCCCTGGTGGCATCTGCCATCATCGGATCAAAATCGACGTCGTCTTTCCAGGTGTACTATTATCTTTTTTTTTTCTTTTTACTACAGTGTTGTTCATACTATTCATGGATCGTGTTGTTCATACTATTCATGGATCATATGTTGAAAACAGTAGACTGGCAGGGCGGGATTAAAATAGATGAAAAAAATACGCAGTCTCGCATATGCGATGACTTAGTTGTAATGGCTGATTTGATTGAAAGGTTGCAAACTAATATTTCAGAGGTGCAAGAATTATGATATGAAGATCAGAATCTCCAAAACGAAAGTAATGTCTGTGGGAAAGAGATTTAAACAGATTGAGTGCCAAATAGGAGAAACAAAGTTGAAACAGGTACACAGTTTCAAGTACCTGGGATGTATTTTCTCACAGGTTGGCAACATAGTGAAAGAACTGTAATCGAGGTGCAGCAAAGCTAATGCAGTGAGTGCTCAGCTAAGATCTACTCTCTTCTGCGAGAAGGAAGTAAGTACCAAGACTAAGTTAGCAGTGCATCGCTCTATCTTTTTACCAACTTTGTTGTATGGTAGTGAAAGTTGAGTGGATACAGGTTACCTTATTCATAAGATAGAGGTTACAGATATGAAAGTAGCAAGAATGATTGCAGGTACCAATAGATGGGAACAATGGCAGGATGGTGTCCATAATGAGGAAATGAAAGAAAAACTGGGAATGGGTGAAACAGTTAGAGCGAACAGACTGAGATGGTGGGGTCATGTTACACGCATGTGAGAAGCAAGGTTACCTAAGAGACTCATGAGCTCGGTAGCGGAGGGTAAGAGGAGTCGAGGTAGACCAAGAAGAATGTACTCAGATTCGGTGAAGAATGATTTTGAAGTAAAAGTCATAACATCAGACGAGGCATCAATGTTAGCATTGAATAGGAGATCATAGAGTAATTTTATTAGAGGTATTATGCTCTAGACTGAACGCTGAAAGGCATAATCAGTCTCTAATGATGATGATACAGTGCATGCAACTTTGCGTTGTATTACGAGTGCCACAAGGAACGTGAATTTTGTCGAAGTTATGACAGAGTCTATTACTTTTAATGTTCATGAAGTGGTTACGTATACTAGTGCTGTGCTGGAGGGCGTAATGACAGACAATCGGTGACGACGATGGTGACTCCTACAAGAGTGTGTCGAACCGCAGAGGCCCTCTAAAGAGACGCCCGAGTGCGGCAGACGCGTTGACGCGCTGAGTCAGAGGGTACGGTCAGTTGGCGGCCAGGTTTCCCCAACAGGGATTTCCGGCGGTCAGGCCTTCTGGGAACCGTGGCGGCTGACGGCGCCCGTCGCCTACGCAGTCAGCAGTCGCGTCGGTGGCGCATATTCTGTTCTGATAACGGAAGTCTCTGTCCAGAGAGGACGGAAGGCGCGAGAAGCGACATGTTTATTTGTGGCCGCCTTGGCCAATCCTGCGATCGTTGACCGGAATTCCTGCATGTGACGTTGCACTCTTTACGATTTGTGCCTCGCTGCAGGATTCCCTGTCTCGGAATTATCGTGGTATTGTAGAGAAACCGCTCTGTGTAGACTTTTCTCCCTTAAACACGGTGTTTATAAATGAATATCGCGGTTTTAACGCTTTATGATATTTATTATATTAAACTGACAGTATATTGTTGTGGTCTTAAGACCGGAGACTGGTTTGATGCAGCTCTCCACAATACCCTATCCTGAGCAAGCCTCTTCAACTCCACATAAGAATGGCAACCTACATCCGTCTGAATCTGCTTACCGTATCCATCTCTTGGTCTTCCTCTGCGGTTTTTACCCCATACACTTCCCTCCTACGCTAAATTCACAATTCTTCGATGTCTAAGAATGTGTCCTACCAATCGATCCCTTTAGCCAAAAATTCCTTTTCTCCCCAATTCTGTTCAGTACCTCCTCATTAGTTACGCGATCTACCCACCTAATCTTCAGCGTTCTTCTGTAGCACCACATTTCAAAAGCCTCTATCCTCTTCCTGTCCGCACTGTTTATCGTCCACGTTTTACTCCCATACAGGGCAACACTCCACACAAATGCCTTCAGAAAGGTCTTCGGTTGTGGTCCTCCATGTTATAATAACATTTGTAGATGGTATCAAATGTTTTAAGATAGGGAAGAGCACGGGACGACCAAGAGTTAGTGAAGAGACTGTTGAGAAAACGCGTACAACTAATTGTCCTTACCGTTTACCGTTATTACAGGCTCTAAAGCAGACACACCACGAATTACTGCTAACATCGCAAACGACATGTTGTTTCATGACGATGACGATGACGATTTTCTGGATAATGCTGTCTTCAGTAATGAATCGACCTTTCGCCTTAGGGGACATGTTAACAGCCGGCCGCGGTGGCCGAGGGGACTGCGGCGCGCCAGTCACGGTCTGCACGGCCACTACGGTCGGGGGTTAGAATCCCCCCTCGGGCATGGATATTTGTGCCGTCCTTAGTGTAAGCTAGTTCATAAATAGTTTGTAATTTTAGGGACTGATGATCCCGTAGTTAAGTCGCATAAGCTATACAAACATTTGCAACATTTTTTTTTTACATGTTAACATTCACAATTTGCGCGTCTGGGACTCAAAAAATCATCACGAATGCAACGCGATTCGCCTAAAGTGACTGTTTTTTTGTGCAGTATCCCGGCAGAAAGTTTTTGGGCCTTTCGTTTTACGTGAATATACTGTAACTGGCACTTCTTACCTTGATACACTAGAACAATGGCTTTTCCCTCAGTTGGAAGAAGATGAGCCAGAGAACTTCATTATCCAGCCACATGGTGGGCCACCTCACTGGCATAGCGAAGTACGCAATTGGTTAACGTCACTGTACCCAAGTGTTGGATAGGCCGCTGGGGACCCAATGACAGGACTTGCTTTGCATGGCCTCCACGTTCACCCGACCCAACGCGAAACGATTTTTTTTCCGTTAGGGCTTCATCAAGGATCGTGTGTATGTGCCTCCATTACGAGCTGAACTCCCTGAATTAAGATACCGAATTGAAGCAGCTGTTGCTACAATCACTGAAGACACACTTATCAACGTTTGGGAAGAACTGGGCTATAGACTTGAGGTGTGCCATGTGACAAATGGTGTGCACGCTGAACATTTATCTTTGTAAATCTGATTTGCTCTTTCATTTGACATATCATTTATGACTGTAAGTTTAGTATAATAAATATTATAAAGCGTTAAAACCCCGATATTCATTTATAAACACCCTGTTTTGTTGTCATTAATCTGTATCCAGTAAACTGGATAGTATCGAGCTGGTAGCTGAGCTTTACATTGCAGTCCACAATTAAAACATCAAATGTTAATTTTGTATGTGCATTTTGTCACAAAACAGTACAAACAGAGGTTAATAAAGTAGAACAATGTAAACACTACAGAACGGAAACAAAAGATTCTTGACAGTAGCTAACAATGTTTATACACACATTGTGACAATTAGGTAAATGCCCTCAGTAAGGAGTGCGATCACGTCTGGCGGCAATAAAGGCTTGAAAACGACGGAGCACGCTGCGCATGATGTCACCTGCCCCGTTCTGCCTGCGAAGTCTCGGAGAGTGGTTAGTGGATAGTGAGGCGGTGCAGGCCAGCTCTACGGGATTCAGATCGGGAGAGCGAGCAGGCCACACTATGTGTGCAATATCTTCGGTTTTCAAGCAACCCGCGCTCTTTCATATATGAACATTATCGTCCATCAATACAAAGTTTGGCCCCGCAGCATTTCGCAACAACCCAACCATGTTTCATCAGTTACACTGCCAGAGCAGAGTTCGTTTTGTTTGCAGATGATACAAGTATTGCAATAAATAGCATGTCGAGCATAGTTCTGGAAATGTCTGCTAATGATATTTTCGTTAACATTAATAAATGGTTTAAAGTAAACTCATTGACATTAAACTTTGAAAAGACTTACTACATGCAATTCAGAACATGTAAGAGATTCCCATCCAGTATATGCATTAAGTATGGAGAAGAGCACATAGAAGAGGTTAACAGTATTAAATTCCTGGGATTACAACTTGATAATAAATTCAGTTGGGAGGAGCACACCACAGAACAGCAAAAACGACTTCACAAATCTGTGTTTGCAATACGAGTGGTATCAGACATAGGACACATAAAAATAAAAAAGCTTGCATACTTTGCTTACTTTCCATCTATAATGTCGTATGTGCTAATATTTTGGGGTAACTCTTCAAGTCAAGCAAAAGTTTTCAGAGTCCAGAAGCGTGTAATACGTATTGTTTGTGGTGTAAATTCACGGGCATCCTGCACAAGCCTCTTCAAAAACTGGGTATTTTAACTGCTTCCTCTCAGTATATTTATTCTTCAATGAAATTTGTCATAAATAATATAGCCCTTTTACCAACAAACAGCTCAGTTCATACCTACAATACTAGAAACAAAAATGATCTACACAAGGACTTAAAAGCACTTAGTTTAGTTCCAATATTCAGTAAATTTTCAATAATTTACCAGCAACCATAGAAATTTAGCTACAAATAAAGATCAGTTTAAGAGGAGCCTAAAAGACTTCCTAGTGGCCAACTCCTCCTACTCCAATGACGAATTCTTAAATAGAACCAAATAATGCATTTATCTGTATTCATACTATTAGCTAGTATTATTATCAGCTTGTAAAAAATGTATGTACCTGTATCAGTATTATATTACCAATTTGGGAAAAAAGAGAGAGAGTGTTAATTATTCTTATGCTGAGATTTTCTCTCTCCCTCTCTCGCCCCCATCTCTCTCTCTCACCCCCTTCTCTCTCTTCCCCATTTTCTCTCTTCTTCCCCCCCCCCCTCTCTCATTTTTTGTCGCGCCCCCCCCCCCAGAAGTCTGACAAAGAGAGAGAGAGAGAGAGAGAGAGAGAGAGAGAGAGAGAGAGAGAGAGAGAGAGAAGGGGGGAGAGAGGGAGGGAGAAAATCTCAGCATAAGAATAATTAACTCTCTCTCTCTCTCTCTCTCTCTCTCTCTCCCCAAATTGATAATATAATAATACTGATACAGGTACATTCATTTTTACAATCTGATAATAATACTGAACACGGATCTATGGAACGAACCAACTAATCTAATCCCTTCCCATAATGAAGCTGTGAACTTATTTCACTCTCTCTTTACAGAAAATCAATAATTGTTTACATTGTTTGACTGTCTCGGTTAAACCTTGCCGATTGACCCGTACACCTCATGAAGAGTTGTTCTATTTGTAAACATAATTTCTGCCGACACAAGCAGGTATCCTCTTCGATTTACGTCCGTTTCCACAATGTTTGGCTTCCGAAATCGTGTTTCGCGTTCCCTCCAAATGCGAATAGAAATGGTCGCCTCATCCGAGAACGCTTCACATTAAGCCATCGGGACATGGGTTTGAGCCCTGGTTGCACTCTCCCTATGGCTCTCAGTGGAAGACTGTCTGGCAGGCGTCTTCTCTGTGTCATCCTGCACGTCTGCCAAGGTGTTCACTGCGGTTGGGGTGTGGAAGTACCCAGCAAACATCACGCCGTTTGATTGGTGTCCTGACTCCATCGTTCGCATTGTTGTACGCCGACTGGAAACCCATCTTTCTTCGCGGAACACGAATGTACGGACGTCTGTTGACAGTTTGTATGATAAAATGTTGAATTCAAAACAGGAAGGGAATAACGCTGATTGTTTCTTTTAATTTTTGACATCATTGTATATGAGAGAAAGAAAAAACATACTTCCGATTATTGTGGACTCCATTTCTCAATCACTTTCACATAACAAACAGCTACTTAGTGGCATTTAATAACTTGGATATCAAAATTTGAACTATTAGTTCTTCCTGCGTTTCCTCTCCAGGTCCTTGTTGAATCCGCATCAGCTAGCGGTGCTTCAGTAAGCGTCGTGATTTGATTGTTTGTAGCTTCTGATGAATATGGAACTGAAAGCAAAGAAAAGCAAGTCTGAGATTCACCGATCCATCTGCGATTACGTGGACGTGAACAGCGTTTGTACCGTTTGTCACCGACAAACGTTTAGTTAAAAATGTTCAAATGGCTGTAAATCTATCGGACCAAATTGCGTGGTCATCAGTCCGTAGCTTACAAATTACTTAAACCTAGGTAAACTAACTTTAGGACAAACACACACACCCATGCCCCAGGGAGGACTCGAACCTCGACGGTATGTTGTATGTTGAATGATTCAGTACCCGCATTACAATAGGCAGTATTAGCCAGTTCTTGGTAGGACATGGTACATTCCACTTGTGGAAACCACAAGAAACCACAGCTTTCTTTCCACAAACAAGTTTCCTCATTTAGGTACCTGCTATCAGTGAAGGTGGATACTGTTGCTGTCCTTGATCACAGATTCCAGTAAATTTTCTACGCCAGTGTTTTTCAACCTATGGATCGCGAACTCCAGGGAAGGCCGCAATGACTTGCTTGGGGGGTCGCCGTCATACAAGGAAGTACATGCACCACTGAACAACCAGCCCAGTGCATCGCTACAAAGGGTTCTGTAATACAAAAATATAGGCCTAATAAAAGAGAAATTTACTTTTTGTTAAAATTATATAATTCCATGTTTAACATTAATTCTGAATTAATTCTTAATTGAATTGAATATAACGTATCGGTGAATAAGCGCAAATAATGTACAACATACAATAATTAATTCATAGAAATTTAAAAAAAAACTACTTCTTTAAAAATTGTCTTTACCGTGGGAGCTTTTCTTAATCAACATAATTCGGTTCTGAATCTTGCCTAAGTTCGAAATACTCGTTATGCAAAATATACATTTCTGTCGGAAACAATGTAGCCGGCCGCGGTGGCCGAGGGGACTGAGGCGCTCCAGTCACGGTCTGCACGGCCACTACGGTCGGGGGTTCGAATCCCCCCTCGGGCATTGATATTTGTGCCGTCCTAGTTCGTAAGTAGTTCATAAGTACTAAGTAGTTTGTAAGTTTAGGGACTGGTGACCCCGTAGTTATGTCCCATAACCTATACAAACATTTGAACATTTGAAACAATGTAAAATAATGTTTTCCATTCCGAAAAATACGCATTAAAAACAGCGTACAAAAATTTACAAGGAAGCTGTAAGAACTGAAGGAACATTACATTCGTTGCCTGTGAGGTAACGAACATAGTCCGTGTTGAGGGGGTTCAGAGGGGTTGGCAGAATATTTTTAATTGGAAGGGTGTCTGATATTGGAGAAGTTTAAAAATCACTGGCGTATGGGAACGCGATGCGTTAATGGGCTGCATTTCCTTATATTTACATAAATATCCAATTACATGATGCACTGGCACGAGCAACAATTTTCGAAGTCGTTGTTAGTCGTCACACACACACAAACGACAACTGAAAACATAACCGTTAATCTGTGACCCCTCATAAACATATAAACAATCAGTAGAGAGCACTGCGTTTCCTTGCTTTGTTCTGACTACGGTATGTTTCAAATTATTGAATTTGTGTCCTGCTTGTATTACACAGTTTACAGATGAAATCTGCTGAAAAGCTTTCGTTATTTTGTGGGGATGTGATCGGTTGAAGGTTTCGTTTTAAGTGTTAGTTTTAAAGGACGTATTTTAAGTAACGTTTTAACGCTACCCGTGTTCTGAACCTAATTTTCGTTTTCTTCTGTTCCAGGTGAGTATCCAGTGTTCAGTGCCTCTGTACTAAGCAAGTCTTACCTGGTGAGTTGTATTCAGTCTGTCCTCTCTTTCCACGGCGATATACAAAGTCCAACATCTAAAAACAGTGCAGAAAACTGTGCCAGGGTTTTGAAAACACAAGAGATTTGCAGTTAAATGTGAAATTTAAAAGCAACTTTCTTACGAGATATGGAACTTTGTTTCTTTTACATTCGGCTTTGAGGATATCCCACTGTATGAAAAGAAACATATCCCAGTCGAAATATCGTGGAATGAAGTTTACGACGATCGGCTGCAAACCCGAAATCTTTTTGAACACGTTCTATGATAACGATTGATGCTTTTAAGATTTTGATGTTTGTGACGTCATTGGAGTTGAATTTAAAGTCGGAACAACAGTTCTTCGATGTGAAGCTTAGGTTTCGACAGGCTCTGCACTGCAAACTCAAAGAAGTGATCACGAGTTAGTTGTTGGAATTCAGACATAGAACATAGTGATCGATCTCCAGGACACAGAAAAATTCCTTTTCTTCCCATCAATGACAATGTAGTTTTGTACGTACTGCCTGTCACTACATCAACAACTTTGCACTCAAGGTATGGCAAAATTGAAGATACACAAATTCAAATGTTTGTAAATCTATCGGACCAAACTGCGTGGTCATCAGTCCTTAGCGTACAAACTACTTAAACCTAGGTAAACTAACCTAAGGACAACACACACACACCCATGCCCCAGGGAGGACTGGAACCTCCACTGCGAGCAACCGCGCGCTCCGCAGTGAGACGCTTTAGACCGCTCGGCTACTTCACCGCGGCGAAGATACACAGTTTTCATCCTTGGAAACGTTTCCTATCTTGTTATGCAAGGAAGAGGATGAAACTACAGATGAGATGGTGTGAATGAGCTTCGGAGGCAGTTCACAGGCCTTCACTTAGATGACAGTTTGGTTGCATGTCAAGGTGTTGCAGATCATTTCCAGTTGGACACCAATACGAAGAATTCGTGGAACTGAAGGATTTTTTTTACAAATTCGGTTATTCTTAAGTAGAGCTCTCTATTTTCACTACAGCCCATAGCAATGCAAAATTTCCTTATGAATAAAAATAGAACTGACTTCAAATCGTCCATGTCCAGAGTCTTTGTATTTTGGAGAGCAGTAGTTCTGGTATCCGTCGAGACGAAACTTTTTCTCAAGACATCTTGTAGGAAGCTAAGAAGATTACAAATATGACTTCAAAGTCGAACGAGCGTGTGATTTGCAGTGTGTGTTTATATCTTCCCTATGTTAAGTTAAACTAGTTTTATTGTGTAAAAAGCCTTTTTCCATCTGTCGCATATCTGCTTAATTCGTAAAGGAATCTGTGGATTGAGACCCCGTGGTTGTCGCAAAAACTTGATCGGGGTGTCGCAAAGTCTTGGTCGGGGGGGGGGGGGGGGGTCATGGTCGCAGGAGAATGCATGCAGTAGCGAAATGTAGGATAGCAAGTCTAAGTTTCGTGACGTTCAACTACTGTGGCGGAGGGAGCACTCGGAAGTAACAGGATTTCATAAAAGTCGCTTAATTAACAAGTCATCTTTAGCTGGAAACTTGCCTTTGTTGTGACACGTCTCGGGTGGCCCTCAATGAGACACCGATAGAGTGACAGATACAAATGTACCTATGCCACTTTTGATTTGTGATGATGGGCCTATCGAAACGCGTATCAGTGTAGCCATTTTTCCACCTCATGATGAATTTTAATTCATATTTAAAATGTGGTTACTGGTTTCAATGGTTAATTCCAATTATCTTGTGACCATAATGACAAATTGTAGATTGAAAATGTTTGAGTACTTCGCATTTGCCGCGGTGGAGTAGCCGAGCGGTCTAAAGCGTCTCGCTGCGGAGCGCGCGGTTGCTCGCCGTGGAGGTTCGAGTCCTCCCTGGGGCATGGGTGTGTGTGTTTGTCCTAAGGTTAGTTTACCCATGTTTAAGTAGTTTGTAAGCTACGGACTGATGACCACGCAGTTTGGTCCGACAGATTTACAAACATTTGATTTGAACTTAGCATTTGTATTGAAGCAGTAAAGCCTATTAAGTATGTTTTTAAACATCCATCGAAGCGTTATCAAGACATTTTGACATGGGCGTTACTGCCTAGATACAAATGCGTATGTAAGCAAGTATTTTCAATCTAAAGTTTGTCGGTATGGTCAGAAGATTGTTGCAAAAAATGATTGTAGAGCTTATGGGACTTAACTACGGGGTCATCAGTCCCTAAACTTACAAACCACTTATGATCTACCTAATACTAAGGACGGCAGAAATATCCATGCCCGAGGGAGGATTCGAACCCCCGACCGTATTGGCCGTGCAGACCGTGACTGGCGCGCCGCATACCGCTTGACCACCGCGGCCGGCAGATTGTTGCAATTAACAATCGAAACTAGTTATGACGTTTTAAATTTAATTTTTGTGATCTACGCCATTCCAAGATATTTTGTAAATCAAAGTTTAAAAATTCACAGTAAGACAGTCTTCTCCTTTCCTAACAATGTCAGGTTTTACAGAATAGGATTATCATTATAAAGCAAACTTTCACGCACAACGAATTCTCATCTACTTTGCTTGCTTCGTCAAAATCGTCGCACTCCATTATGCTAACTAATCCTGTCTGAATACAACAATTTTGCATCGTCGCTATAATTAGTTCTGTATCAAGCGAAACCAGTTCCGAAACAACAATAATAATACCAGACCTGTAAGATTGATAGGCCATACTACTTCTCTTGTGTTTTCCTCCGTACCCATTAGATGTTCACAGGCACAAGTGAATGGTAGTCATTGCAGGCGACATGCGTAAGAATCCTTGTTAGCATGTTTCAGTTGCTCTTAAGGCTTTACAAGCCGCTACAAAACATCTCGTGCTCGCCACTTCCGCAGTGCAACACAAGTTAGCTGATACTGTACAAGGAAGTGTACTCCGTCCTGCATGAGCGGTTCAAACGCTCGCTGCTTACAACGCCCAGACTGGACGGAAGGGGTTGTCGGCATTCCGGGAATTGAGACACTTAGCGTAAGCTTGTCCCAACAGATAAGGCGCTCTTGATACGGCGCCGTTGTTTACTTTCATTGTTTGTAAACTGATGGGGAGCGCCTTGCGGCGGGGAGAGGGTGACCGACTGTTTGGTGCGTACTTTCTTTTGGTTTTCACAGGAGACGGCTCTGAGGGGAATGATAATGCAGGGCTGCGTGATAGCAGCATCAATGCCGAAGGGGATGTCTAGCGGCAGGCGCCGGTGCCTCTAACTTGGACTCTACGTAGCGTCGTTGAATGGCGCTTCCGGGCATGGGTTTCCATGCTCATTTTGTTCCCCAAGACGCCTTCTACATCCCCTAGACGTTTCTTGGTCTAATTGTGTAATTCTGAAACACACTGACGTATCGAACAGACACCCATCTTTGTCTTCGAAGTCCATTTACTGCCGGACATACACGCAGGACAAAATTTTGGGAGAGACATTTTCTTATTAGTGGAATTTGAGGAATTGTGCTGCGAAGCCCAAGTGTGCGAATTTCGCTACGCCGTGTATAATTACTCAAACCGCCGGAGCCTTGGAAAAATTACCCTGGTTGTGTCCTTTCTGATGGTCTGTATCAAGCAGTGATGGTGTCAGCAAAGTCAGGGTTGTTTTATACGTCTGCAGAATTTCGAAGCTGTCGTGACTGGAGATCGCGTCATGTTCTACTTCTTCACGGTAGACGTGTCACCTCTTCTGACATATAATCCTAGTTTTTGTAAGAGTTTAGCTAATCCCGAAGAAAGTACTTGCAATGGGGTCGAAACATCAGTTGTGTAGAAAATATTTGAAGAAGAAAAAGATCGGCGTAACAACCTAGAAGATTTTAACCTCGCTGTCTAGTTGGGTTACTAACACCTCGGCAGTATGATCGTCAAAACTTGTACTTGTTCCATTGTAGTGTTTATATTGTAACTTCACCTTCTGCACGAATATACAGTGTCTACAATAAAGCACACACTTCTTCCTACCACCTACCTTACGGTTGTCTATCCCTACGGCAACACTTATTTATTAACCATTCCCTACAACATTTATAGCCCCACAGTTGTTACTGGTCGTCGAGCAGTTCACAGACGTGGTTCGATTGCTCCACAGTGCATTAGGGAATCAAGTGATATCACACGTAATATACATATGGTAACGTATTTTATTCAGATATTGGTTACTGTTGTAACGTGTGTGATACAGTGCGGTATTTTGCTGTCTCAACTCTTTACTTGCTAATACAATCCTGATGCGCAGTCCTGTTTTCTACTGTTGGCACACTCTGTGCAGAAGTGCCTAATTTCCAGGACCTGGACGCTATTTTACAAAACAAGAAACAATTAAAAGAAGGCAAGGCCGAGGTCGCCACGAGTATCATCAGCAGGCTATGACTGTTATCTGCGGTTAACGGACCGTCGAGACAGGAACGCTGAATGCAACTCAGCTGCAACCCACCATCCAGGCGGCAACTGGACGCGCAAACAGTCCGAAATCGCCTTCAGGAATGTGGCCTCTACACACGGAGGCCTTTGGTATGTGTCCCATTAAAACCACGACACCGTTTAGCCCGCAGAAACTGGTTGGAGGAACATCAGGATTGGAGTCGTAACGAATGGCCCCGATTTCACGGATGAGTCATGATTTCGTATTCACCCGGAAAATCGTCGATCCCTCATCTGCAGAGAACGTGGAACACAGAACAGTCCTGCTCATGCATAGGAAACATCATAGAGGTGGAGAATGGTGTGGGCAGGAGTCAGGGTTGGTTGACCTCTATGTCATTTAGAATGGCACTTTGACTGCTCAGAGGTATAGAGACGATATCATTTGACCTTTTGTTGTGCACTTCGCTGGTTCCCTAGGAGATTTGTTCCTTCTGGTGGACGATAACACTCGTCCCCTCAAAGCTGCATTGGTGGACAACATGCTTGGAGCTGAGGGAATTGAACGAATTGAATTGGCCAGCACCCGATTGAGCATGACCGTGGTGGAGTGGCAGAGCGCATTGAGGCGCTAAGCTCCGATGCGCGAGGCCGTTCCCCGTCGGGTTTTCGAATCCTTCCTCGGGCATGGATGTCTGTACTGTCTTTAGTATCAGTTAGTTTATAAGTATTGGACCGCATCGTCAATATATCAAATGTTTCACCGACGTTTCGGCCACTATTGAAAACGGTCATCTTCTGGTTGTGACGTTTACTGTTTGATGAGGGAAAGCTGGAGTCTTAAATATTAAATGTTGCCAGTTATGATTGGTGGTCTCAGCTCTCTTTTATTGATGTTTGCTTTATTTCTTCCTATTGGTGGAAAAGGAAGTCATGGATTGGTGTTTACATTAACGTTTGCCATTGGTTGAAACTGGCGAATAAGGAGCGGGTGGTAGCAATGACGTAGCACTGATGCCTAGCGCCGGCTAGAGCGTGCTATTTGCTCTGTGTACGCGCGGCCACTGTAGACTGCACTGCGCACGGAGTCGTTGCGAAGCGCTGCTACTGCGGGCAGCGTCTTGGCTGCGCTTGACGATGCGGTCCAATACCCAGAAGAGTTTTATCAAGAACTAGCTGTAAACCCGGCGTTGCCCGGGTGTTTGTTTATCCTACACTCTCATAGTCCACCACCCCTTCCCTCCTCTCTCTGCATCCACTTCTTTGTCACCCATCTGTCTGTTCGTTTCCACCTTTCCCTCTCTCGCCAAGGTTTTCTGCAAGGTACCCTCTGTCATTTACCATACAAACATTTATGTACCCAGTGTTCTTCCTCTTGGTTTAAAGATCAAGTGTGCAAAAATTCATCAAGATTCCGTAAGTTAAGTACCCTCCACCATGCAACGAACGAAATTTTATACAGGCAGTGGCATTCCTCTTGTTTGTAAGGTAGAGTGTGCAAAATTTCATCAATATGGGAAGAAAACTATAGCTTTCTATGCAATAGAAACGCAGAGTTACATTGGAAAAAGCACTTTGTTGTCTGAAATATTACAGTTTTATTTCATACAACTTTTGTTCTGAGAATAACGAAAACAACAAAAAAGGATCTGTGAAATCGGTCGAGCCGTTCTCAACTTATGGCGCGACCAAGTTATTTAGGGATCCTTTTTTTATGTTGCAAAATAACCCTCCCCCATGCACCGTATGAAATTTAAGGTAGACGGTGACCTTCCTCTTTTTCTGAAGGTCAAGCGTGGGAAACTTCATGAAGATCGGAATGAAACTGAAGATTTCGTGAATCTGTAGAAGAAGTAAGCTCCGCCATGCACCTATCACAAAATACTTTTTTAGTTTAAGTTTTCTAACTATAAACTACATTGCTACCAACTTTCAGATTCATAGGTTAAGTAGTTTTCGAGAAATTGTGTTTAGTGAGTGAGTGGCCCTTTGCTTTTATATAGATAGAGATTAAGAAAACAGATTACTTAATTTTGTATGCAAGCGAATTAAGGGAGACTTGCAGACAAAAATAAATAGTAACATGCAAATCTGTAATGATAACTTTACTTGATACAAGGTCATGCCTGATGCGACAGTTTTACGGCATCTACAGCGAAACTTCTTTTCGTTTCATCATTTTGTGGTGGTGGTGGTGGTGGTGGTGGGGGTCAGTTACAGAACGCTTCATAAACGTCCGAAATTACATGCAAACTTTGTTGCAGGTCCCTAACTGCTCCCATTTTCCAGTAATTGACGCATAAATCTGGGTATTCTCACACGGTGGCCTCTCATTATTTATGACGTCATATCTCCTGAGTTACGTGTCTTGCTCTTTTGTTTTTGGGTCAAGAATCTTCATGGGCGTACGATGAACAGTTCACCAAAGTTTCATTGCAATCGGACGAATGGCTTATGAACACACACAGGACATACAGACACACATTGATATATAAAATAAAAATAATAAAAAAATAAAAAATAAAATAAAATAAAAAAATAATCTTACGTTTTTTGATTGAAACCATCATTATTAAAAACCTGTTATAAAATATAGAAAATTATGATTAAACAAAAATACGTGCACTTTTCGTGAAAATTATTATTAGATATTAAAATTGTGTAAGTATTCGAACATAACGAAAAATCAATAAATAAATGTGTCACTGCAGGATTTGATCCTCAGGCCCTATGATTAGAAGGCTACAATTCAACCACCTAAGCTACATCTACAGATGTTGGAATTGTTTTAATTATCGGTACTTACGTGTACTTGCGAAACTTCAAAGTTGATTTTCTGGAGAATTTTTGAGAGTTGCGTCGAATGGCTTTGGCTGATTGTTACTTGTGTTCTGAACTTCAGTTACCATATATACCCAAGTGGTTTCCCTGAGAGATTCTGGAACAACCATTGTGCTCCTCCGACATGAGTCCCTGTGATTACGATCCCTTTGACGTGTGATAGTTCTCAATAGTTTGCAACCATGTACACAGGAAGAAGTTTTATTAAAAAACAAAAATTGGAAAGATTGTAGACCTTTTTACTTTAAATTTTCACACGAATTCTACTCGCGCGGCCCCTCCGTTCGTAATTTTACAGACTAATGAACATTTCGACAGACATACGACATATATTTTAATGCATGAGATATATGAATGTATATTTAATATAGTAAAGAAAAGAAATCATATTATATGAAATCTAGAAATGTACTTGACTGAACAACTTCAATTTCTTACACGATTCAGTAATAAATGTACAGATATATAAAGCTTATATGTTATTGTAAAAGTCTATACAGGGTGTTTCAAAAGTACTTTACAAATTTGAAAATTCATATAAATTATTTAATAGCACCTACAGAGGTCATTGTAGTATCAACCTATAGAAAATACATAAAGATTTCACTCGCATAGTTCACTAGTGCCGAATCGCACCGTAAGTAGCGCTAGCGGCAGTTGCGTTGCGTTGCGTTGCCTTCATTGGACCCAAACATGCTAGCTGTGTGTATTGGTTTGAAGATTCGAATCCGGCGACAACAGTTCAGCATGATTTCCATACCCAGTACGCTAAATATCGTCGTAGCTGGCGTACAATTTATGAATGGCATGAATGTTTTGTAGGAACAGTGTAAGACATGGGAAATCATAAGGTCGTCTAACAAGGAGACCACATGGGTATCGTATTATAGAACTTCTTTATATTTATGGTACATGAAGTTCAGAACTTAAATAACAAACAGCCAAAGCCATTCGACGCAACTCTCAAAAATTTTCGAGATAATCGACTTTAAAGTTTCGCAAAGTACACGTATGGAATAAGTACCAATAAGTACAGTAGTTGCCTTATCTGTTCGTGTGGCTCAGGTTTCTATATTTTATGGAAGGTTGTTAATAATAATAGTCAATCAAAAAACGTAAGTTACATTTTTTACAGTATCGGCTTCACTATTAGTTGACGACGGTAGTCTTTGATTTTTTAGTTTGTGAAGAGCTACGGCACTGTATTTGAAAAGTCATCTCCCTTGCTACTAATGCCTTTCCAAGAAGCTACCATACTCAACCGTTGTTTTACGACAAGGATTTCACCTCGTCTACATACAGATAAAAGAAAAACAGACACAACACGTGGGATTAGAGATCCGAAAATGTTTTATATAACTGAATTCGAAAACGAAATAATAATAATAATAATGTCATACCGGAACTCGAACCATCGACTCGTTGGTTGTGAGGCTAAAACTCTACCACCTGAGCTAAACCGACAGATGCTGCAATCGTTTTAATTACTGGTACTTATATTCACTTTGTTAAATTTCAAAGTCGATTTTATCAAGAATTTTTAGAGTTGCCTCGAATGCCTTTGGCTGATTGTTATTGAAGTTCTGAATTTTACGTACCATAAACATAAAGAAATTTTAAAATCCGATATCCATGTATGTCGTCTCCTTGTAAGTACAGCCGGCTAAGTCGTGCGAGCGAGACAAAACGTTTTATGAATGAAACACGCAAGATAATATTGTGAGATATTCTACATATTTATTCGTTACTGAAACATGTCGACACGGGAGATTTAAAATAGTACACGTGGATTAAGTCGCAACCTAGCTATTACGTAGGATCAGAAAGTAGCGCACAAATATTTTGTTTCTCCCCTGCTACTCCGCCTGTAACGTTCAAATTTCACGACCGTATAGTTTCAAGTTTGCGCTACAATTTTCTTACCATTAGCAGCTCAAGCGGGACAAGCTTGGACTGCAGAACAAAATGGCGCGCACGTTACTGTCGATAACGTCTGAAAACCAGCGAAGTGTAATTCGATCTTCGTCTTCCCCGTCCGAGTACAATGCTCGAAGAGGGAATATAGGAATTTGGGTTTGGCGGGATACGTGCCCCAGTAGTCCATGCACATGTATGAAGCCCCTGTCCCAAGGTGCTGCAACGGTTGGCACAACTGCATAGTAATCAGGAGAGCCGGATTCGAGCCCCAGTCCCGGTGTAAATTTTCATGTGTCCATATTGTTTGATTACAGCCACTACCAGTATCTGAGGTAAAATTAAATATTAAGAACAGTTGCAGCATTACAGACGCTGCAGTTCGTAATTTGTACAGGATGTTTCAAAAAGGCCTTTACAAGGTTAAAAATTCATATAAATTTCTTGTAGATGTAGAGCTGGGTTTTAGAATTATTTTGCAGGCAAGCACATCAAGGTTTTTTTTTATCTTAAAGATGTTATGTGTGTGTTTTCCGTTGGTTATTTTAGAAACATCCCATCCGAAAATCAATTTCTTCCTAAACTCGCTGAAGCACTGCAGGTTTATCTTGCTAAGTGGCGGCGTAAATTCTTGCTCCAAGTCCAGGTGGAGAAACCGGCGCAGGAGGTGCAAACACGATATCCTTGACGAACCCCATAAAAAAAAAGAGTGGTGTCAGGTCTGGGGAACGTGGAGGCCGTGCTTGGCGCATCACGGCCAATCCGTTGACCTGGAAAGCGCTCACTGAGAAAATCCCGCACGTCTGCCAGGTAGTGGGGTGGTGCAACACCTTGCATGAAATAAACATTTCGTCCTTGGTCATTCTCGTCGATCTGTGATATCAAAAATTGGTCTAACATATCCAAAGGTGCCGTGCACTTTGTTTCTGCTCAATGCACTTGAAGCGGAAAAGATGGTTTTATCCCAGGAATGTTCATCCTCATATAATTGGTTTAACATATCGGTTGCGAGCAATTTTATTAGTGTCTTTTATTGCTTTACGGTCGTCAATCCACACGGTTTCGATTGCAAAGTGTTTCTCAGCACCAGTCGAACAGTCGTATGTGGGATTTGCAGTTCGCGAGATGTACGTCGGATCTATTTCGTAGGGCTGTTAACAAACGTTTTGTCATATTCACTGACTGATCCGTCGGTTCTTGACAGTATATGTCATACATTATGAATGAAACACAATATAACTGTGAGATATTCTTGAAAAATGAAGGGCCCAGATCCGGATTAATAATTTATTTAATGACGACCGGTTTCGGAGGACTGTGCCACCATCGTCTGGTCATATATATTTTATAAGCTGGTCATATTATTTCAAAAATGGATATAAAATAATAAGTGCAGCACAGCACTTAGTCAACATATAAAAATACATAAGCTAAAACATGACAGCTTACACGATAATTCAATTTTGAAGAATATAAAACTGCCAGATCGCCTCCAAAACCGATAACGTCAGGTAATGTTAATAACTGTGAGATATTCTGGAAACTTATTGGTTTTCGGCTGTTACGCCATCAGGTGTCGATGTACTCTGAGACCATAATCAGACCTATTCGTCGTCGATACCAAGGCGTCGCCGCACGCTCATCGCCTCGGATAGAAAACGGTCTTCCTATTATCAAATAAATTGTAAAAAACATTTTGCGAACGTGACTAATTTTCATTCTGAAATATATACCAGTTCGCTGACTTTCCAATAGAAACTATGTTTTTTAAACTCATTATTTTGTTGTATGCTGCTATCAGGAAAGCAAATTCAGAATGTCTTGGATATTACTATAGTAATGGTTAATTTCTGATTTCATGAGCAGTAAAGAGAACTACAATGTTGTTTTTGTGTATTTCTGTTCCATTTTTACGTGGCGGGTCATGAACCCCTAGAATCGTGGTGATGCAGCAGTTTTTTTGATGTGTGAAACAATGTTGACTCCAGTGTGTGCTGGGGGTATGGATAGTAGCACAACACCCTTTAATGTTTGGTGAAAATACCGACAAACAACGGAGCTGTATCAATATTGGAGCCAACAGTGGCTGTAACCCTGTTGCACCAATCCATACTGTAGACGAACACTGTGTTCCCAACGTTGGTTCCATTGTGTTGATCCGAACTAAGTTGAAAATCATTCGTTGGAAGGTGTTCAGTACCCCTCATTAGTTACGGGATCCACCCACATAATCTTCAGCATTCTTCTGTAACACCACATTTCAAAAGCCTCGATCCTCTTCCTGTCCACACTGTTTATCGTCCATGTTTCACTCCCATACAAGGCAACATTCCACACAAATGGCTTCAGAAAGGACTTCCTTTCGCTTAAATTAATAATCTATGTTAACAAATGTCTCTTTTGCAAAAACGCTTTTCTTCCCATTGCCTTTCTGCATTTTATATCCACTGTACTTCGATCATCGCATGTTATTTTAGTGCCCAAGTAACAAAACTGATCTACCACCTTTATTGTTTCCTTACATGATCTAATTCTTTCATCATCGCACGATTTTCTTACACTGCACTCCATTAGCTTTGTTTTGCAGTTGTTAATGTTCATTTTATACCCACCTTTCAAACACTCTGTCCATTCCGTTCAGCTGCTCTTCCAGGTCCTTTACTGTCTATGACAAAATTACAGTGGCATCACCTTGAACTTTAATTCCTTCTCCAAATTTTCTCTCCAATTCCTTTATAGTTCGCTCAATGTACAAATTGAATAACATTGTAGAAAGTCTACAACCCTGTCTTACTCCCTTCCCAAGCTCTGCATCCCTTTCCTGCCCTTCAACTCCGATAACTGCTATTCTGGTTTTTGTACAATTTGTAAGTTACCCTCCGTTCCGTTTGTTTTACTCATGGTGATTTCAGCCGGCCGCGGTGGCCGAGGGGACTAAGGCGCTCCAGTCACGGGCTGCACGGCCACTACGGTCGGGAGTTCGAATCCCCCCTCGGGCATGGATATTTGTGCCGTCCTAGTTCGTAAGTAGTTTATAAGCAGTTTGTAAGTTTAGGGACTGATGACCCCGTAGTTAAGTCCCATAGACTATACAAACATTTGAACATTTTTGAATAGATTATTTCAGAACTTCAAAGAGTCTATTCCAATCAACATTATCAAAAGCTTTTTCCAGTTCTACAAAAGCTAGAAATGTAGGTTTGCCTTTCCTTAACCTGACTTGTAAAATAAGTCGTGAAGTGAGGATTGTCTCCTGTGTTCCTACATTTTTCCTGAATCCGAACTGATCTTCCCAGAGGTTGGCTTCTAATGTTAACTATTTGTATAACTTATGGGACTTAACTATGGGGTCATCAGTCCCTAAACTTAGAAACTACTTATGAACTAGCTAATGCTGAGGACGCCACAAATATCCATTCCCGAGGGGGGATTCGAACCCCCGACCGTAGTGGCCGCGCAGACCGTGATTGACGCGCCTCAGTCCCCTCTGCCAGAGGTCGGCTTTTAGCAGCTTTTCGATCCTTCTGTAAATAATTCGTGTTAGTATTTTGCATCCATGATTTATTAAACTGATGGTTCTGTAATTTTCAAACCTGTCTGTGCCTGCTTTCTTTGGAATGGGAATTATTGTATTTTTCGTGAAGTCTGAAGGTATTTCCCCTGTCTGATACATGTTACACATCAGGTGAAAGTTTTGTCGTGGTTGGTTCTTCCAGAATCAAATAATGATCAGAAATTTTGTTCATTGTCGTGCATGAGAGGAGTTGGGCCTGGTGGTATTGGGTAAAGCGCTTGTCGCGCGGGAGTAGCCGAGCGGTCTGGAGCGCCACGTTACGAATCGCGGGGCCTCGCGCGTCGGAGGTTCGAATCCTCTCTCGGGCATGGGTGTGTGTGTGATGTCCGTAGTATTAGTTAGTTCATAAGTAGTTTGTAAGTTTAGGGACTGATGATCCCGTAGTTAAGTCCCATAAGCTATACATACAGTGAAAAGCGGTAGTATTTATTAAGCGTGTGTGGTGCTACAATGTTTTCAGTGCTTCTATTACAATTATCACCCAGAATTTTGTACACGTGTTAAAGATAGTGACGATGGCGACAGTAAGTAACTAACACTGTGTAACAAGTAAAATAATCAGTTGTGACTGTCATATTTGCTATTATCGTGGCTGTTTACTCAAGCTGTAACATAGGAGTGGGTATACAGGGCCGGCCGCGGTGGCCGAGGGGACTGAGGCGCTTCAGTCACGGTCTGCACGGCCACAACGGTCGGGGGTTCGAATCCCCCCTCGGGCATGGATATTTGTGCTGTCCTAGTTCGTAAGTAGTTCATAAGTAGTTTGTAAGTTTAGGGACTGATGACCCCGTAGTTAAGTCCCATAGACTATACAAACAAAACATAAAGGACCGGAAGGGGAAGATTTTTTATTTTCTTGGTTATTTTTTAATCGCTTGACTTCATTATTTTTGTTTTTCTTTCTTTGTATCTTTTTCTTTGCTTAACTATTATTTAATTTTTTAATTATAAAAAGGAACAATTACAATTTTTTAAAAATTGTTCTGTCGCTAGGTTTCCAACCCGGGTCTCCTGCATGGGAGCGTAGTACCTTGCGGATTACACGACTCTGTCTCGCTGAACGGTAACCGCCATGTATAAGTAGACACGTTACGCGTGGTAATTTGGTGCGAATTTGATCTCGATTTTCTTAGAAATCAAGGCCCATTGGAATAAATCCTTTTAGGTTGATGGTCTGGAGGAATTCCCTCACAACATACCTGCGACCCGTCAAAATCCGTTGGTAACATACTTGGTGTCAGTGGCGGATTCAGGACTTTGATTTGGGAGGGGCTTGACCCAGTTGAGTTAAAAGCGAGGAACTTTTGGAGGGGGCTAGATCCAGTCGAGGGTGGGAATTACCAAGGGAAACACTAAAAGCAACGTACTTTGGGGGGGCTTCAGCCCCTTAGCCACCCCCTAGATCCGCCACTGCTTGGTGTTCTCCTTGTGAGCCACACGAAGTTATTACCTGTCCGGCATGGTACGGTTCAGTGTCAGCTGCAGTGAGCTGGTGAGAAAGCGGAACGGTAAGAAGCGCGCGCCCGGCATGCCGGCTGCGACGCGGAAGCGGCTGCGGCCGCGGCTGTGGCTGGCGGCCGCTATCTGGCGTCCAGTGGCGCCCGCCGCCGCCGCCGCCGCCGCCGCCGCGTTCCAGGCGCTCCTGCCGCCAGACAGCCAGTCAGTCGCCCGCCTGCCGCCGCCATGGAGGTGCAGCCGCCGCACGAACAGCTCGACACCTGCGACTCCTTCGACTCCGAGGTGCACCTCGTCTCCGTCGACGACATGCTCAGCCTCGGTGTGTCATCACTGCTTCTGTGCCTACACTTGTTACCTATAAACGTTCTACGTTTCGTTGCCCCTGGCGTGTGATTCGGCAATTTCCAAGAATGCTTGCAATCGGAGTAGTGCGTCATGATACGATATATATCGATTGTGCGACTCTAAATCGAATACACGGGCACTCATGTGCGACATGGCAAAATATGATTAGGTTCACAGATTTGTGACTGGCTGGAAGACTTCATAAGTAACAGAATGCAATACGTTGTTGTCGACGGCGAGTGTTCATCAGAGACGAGTGTATCGTCAGGCGTGTCCCAGGGGAGTGTGATAGGACCGCTATTATCTTCTATATCTATAAATGGGAATGTCTGTTTGGTGTACGTTTATCACGTCTGAACCACAAGACATAAAGACCTAAAAATTTGTACAGTTACTTATGTCTACCCGGGGAAAGCTTTAGGCACGGTTTTATGGCGACGGGACAGCTATTTATCCATATACATATTAATGTGAATGCCTGTTCGGTGTACGCTTATCACGTCCGAACGTCAAGACGCAGAGACTTAAATATTTGTACGGTTACTAATTTATACCTGAGTAATGTTTTAGGCACGGTTTTATAGCGATCTGATAGATATTTAGTAAATTGAAGAATATAACGCGAAATGCGGAACAATAATTACTCTTTAAAAATCGTTTTATTGGTTGCATTGTTGCTTGTTGCTTGATGGTTGATAATGATAAAAGAGTGGACTATATTGGGATGAAAAGTTACCGGTGTATATAAAATTCTACGTATGTGTGTGTGTTAATATTTCGCTCTGCAGCGAAAAGTACAGAACGCAAACGAATGGTCTGTGTGTAATTGTTGTCAGAAGTCTCCCATTGTACACAATAGCAGTTCCATGCCGATAGTTATATGGGGGTGGAAGATATGGTGATTGAAAGTCGTCACATTATAAACAAATTCGGACTGAAGGCCAGCGATGACGTTTGCGACTATAGCAAGGAGGTTACATACAGACCATATCTTTGGTCTATGCGAGGTACAATGTCTTCAGCTCTTTCTCTGTAAGGATAGGCATACGAATCAGGAAATATAAGAATAAATAAATAAGGGAGTAAAAAAGAAATTTCTTTTAATATATATCTTTATAAAAATCGGTTTTATGTTTCGCGTATTACATCAACTGATCGACCTGTAATATTATTATTACAATCATTATTGTTGAATGCCATCTGATCTTCAAATCCAATGTCATAGCACACTACTGAAAGATAGCTTATCTATCAAAATCAACCAACACGCGACCGGAGCCGCGGGTTTAAGCTAGTTTTCTATGTAAATGATCTGACGGACAGAGTGACTTGTAATTTGCTGCTGTTTGCTGATGATGCTTTTGTTTATGGGAGGGTGTTGTCATTAATTGTTCAAATGATTAAAACTTATGGCACATATAAATAGAAATTACAGTCCCTGAGAACGGTTTTTCGTCTGCCTAGTAAGAATAGAGGCCCGGGTTCGATTCCAGGTCGCATCACAAATTTTAATTCAGTGCTTCAGATTTGTCTTTAAATGGCTTATGGGACATAATTGCGGGGTCATCAGTCCCGAAACTTACAAACTACTTACGTAATAACTTATACTAAAGACAGCACAAAAATCCATGCCCGAGAGAGGATTCGAACCTCCGACGCGGGAGGCCTCGCGATCCGCAACGTGGCGCAGCAGACCGCTCGGCTTCATTAATTGACTGTAATAGCAAACAGAATGACTTAGACAAAAAAGTTTATAGCTTGTGCGAAGAATGACAGCTAGCTCTAAATATAGGAAAATGTAAGGTGATGCGCATGAGTAGCAAAAACAATCCCCTAAATGCTCGAATACAGCAGTAGTAGTGAGCTTCTTGATGCAGTCAGGTCGAGGCGTAACATTGCAGAGCGAAATGAAATGGAAGGAACATGTAAGGAAAGTTGTAAGGCGAACAGCTGACTTCTGTTTATTGGGAGAATTATGGGAAGATGTACTTCATCTGTAAAGGAGAACGCGTATAAAACAATTGTACGACTACATCTTGAGTATTGCTGAAGTGTTTGGGACCCGCAGCAGATCAGTTTAAAGGAAGACATGGAAGCAGTTCAGAGGCGAGCAGCGAGGTTTGTTACTGGTAGGTTCGACCAATGCGCGAGTTTCGCGGAAATGTTCCGGGAACTCAAATGCGGATCGCTGGAGGAAAGACGACATTCTTTTCGAGAAATTCTGTCGAGGAAATTTAGAGGGCCGGAATTTGAAGCTGAGTGTAGTACGATCTTCCTACCGCCTACTTCCATTTCGCATAATGATCACAAAGACAAGATAAGAGAAATTAGGGCTCGTGCGGAGGCATTTAGGCTTTCTTTTCTTCATTTTATTTGGGAGTGTAATAGGAAAGGAAATGCCTACTAGTGGTACAGTGTACCCTCCTCCACGCACTGTGGATTGCAGAGAATGTACGTAAATGTAGATGTAATTATTTTGGCGAGTGGTAATGCAAAGCTGCGTTGACGTGAAAATTTTTGCGGCAGAATCATGACATTTTATGAATTTTCGTAGAAATTTTCTGAATATTTCTGATGATATATATTGTAATGTTGCATACACGTTAGTTATCCATACAGTATATATTTCTGAGATGAGAGACGACAAAGGAGCAAAAATTTTATTTGTACAAATAAATGTCAACTATACATACGACTTTCATCGCATAATAAAGCGCTGCAGAATATCTTCACAGAAGTATTCCGAGATCGAGTCGCTAATGGGTGTAAAGGTTTTACTTTTCATTAGGGTAGCTTTGACTATGAAGTCTTTTAAATCCAAATAAATAACAAAAAAAGTCACCGTCTCTCCAGTAAAATACATTCCCATGACTACGAAAAAACGCACTTCGTAAGTCGCGCGTGAGTAGCCGCGTAATCGATTTTGATGTGCACGTTCGATATATATCATTTTAGGCCGAGCTACTTGGATTACAAGCATTCTTGCAATTGAAGTAGGTCGGGCTGAAATGATATATATCAAAAGTCCAACTCTAAATCGATTACGCGGCTATTCACGCGCGACTTATGAAGTATGTTTTGTCCGTAGTCATGGGGCGTGTTTTATTAGTTTCTATGGACTTCAGTGACAGTAAAGTTTTTGTTATTTATTATGATTTAAAATACTTCATAGTCAAAACTAAGCTAACGAAAAGTAAAACTGTCACACCCATTTAGTGACTCGTTCTCGAAGTACTTTTCTTAACGTATTCTGCATCAATTTTATTATACGATGAAAGTCGTATGTATAATTGTCATTTATTTACTCAAATAAAATTGTGGACCTTATGCCCACGCTCATCTCATAAATATATACTGCATCTATACCTATCATGTATGCCACATTACATTACAATGTATATCATCAGAAACATTCAACAAATTTCTCCGAAAATTCCTCTAAATATGTCACGATTCTGTTGTAAAAAATTCACGACAACTCAGCTTTACATTACGACTCGTCAAAATAATTAGTATGTAAACATTCATATTGTGTTATCTCGCGCATCAGTGCCCGTGTAATCTGTTTAGAGTAGCACGTTCGATATATATCGTTTCAGGCAGATACTTCTATTGTAGCATTCTTCGAAATTACCTAGTACTTTGTGGCCGCGGTGGAATGGCCGAGAGCTCTAAGACGCCTTGCTGTGGAGCGCACGGTTACTCAGCGCCAAAGGTTACAGTTCTCCCTCGTGTGTGTGTGTGTGTGTGTGTGTGTGTGTGTGTGTGTGTGTGTGTGTGTGTGTGGTCCTTAGGTTAGTTTAAGTAGTTCGTAATCCTAGGGACTGATAACCTCAGTAGTTAAGTCCCAAAGATTTACAAACGTTTGAATATTTTTGAATACGTTGTGTACCACTGTCACTTTGCTCGCATTGAAATGTTGACTTCACAACTGAAGCAAAGATTACAGTCAGTTTCTTTATTAAAATTTACATGACTAATTTCAACAGACTACGCTGTTATTTTCAACTGCTGAAATTGTACTAAAGTGAAAAGAACGAAACAGAAATACTTTCCTTAGATACACCCAAATGGTTTACATCCTTTGTTACCAGTGGCTAAACATTTACAAACTTTTACGTTAGTAAGAAAATCAATCCTTAATTTACCCAGGAACAAGTGATACCCTTTATTTTTAATATTTGACAGTGCCTTCTTTTACTCACCTCCAAATCAGCTTTACTTGCAGCAGATACGTTTTCTTTCTCATAGTCAGTACAGTTTACGTACAGCATCATCTACCACTTGACCTCTAGCATAATACATTTACTTCATAAGGTGCTGTACGTCAGCAGGCAGATCTTCCTATTAGTGAGGAAAAAATGATCAATTGACTATGAGAAACAAAGCGTAAATGCTTCAAAATGACATACCCATCAAGTAATGATGCATGCAGGTCATACAAGGTTGATTTTCAAGTTAATACAACAAGGTTCTATTGAGTATGCAAAACGACTGAATAAAGGGCATGTTGCTGGGTAAATAAGCATTGATTTTCTTGCTACTGTAAAAGTTTGTACATGGCCACAACGTATGTAAACCATTTCTGTGTATTCTAAAGAATGTTCTTCTATTCTCTTTTTCCACTTTGGTACAGTTTAAACGTTTAAAAATGACAGCGGAGTCTGTTCAAACTATTCATGTAAATTTTAACAAAGAAAGTGAATGGCACTAATTTCATGTGTGAGGTCAATATTTCATCGATTATTTACAGTCGCACTCCTCAGTGACAAAATCTTTTCTTACAGATTGTTGGTAAGCTCCCACTCAGGAACCTTTCTAGTTTTACCATCATGAACTTTTCGCCATTAACATGTAATAGAAAGCAATATGTCAATAAAAATAAAACCGTATATATCGCTAAAATGTCTTTATTTTTAACGTCGTTTCGGCATTTGCAATCATCAGATCTAAAAACCTGAACTTGCAAAACAAAGTTCAGTATCAGTAATAAAATCTGGACCTTAGTCGACGCCCCCTACTAGGGGCAGATTTTATTAGTAACACTGAACTTTGCGTTGCAAGTTCAGAGGTTTTCAGATCTGACGATGGCACATGCCGAAACGAGGTTAAAAATAAAGACAATTTTAGCTATCTAGACGATTTTATTCTTATTGCTCGCGGACTCATATAGGAAATTCGTTTCGTTTACACAAAAGAAAGCAATATGTGGGTCGACTCTTCTACGGATTTAAACTCTCCAAACTTTAACAGTAAACCACGCCGTGATGCAGAACGCTTCTCTTACAGCGTCTACCACTGGAGTTTACTAAGAACCTCTGAGACTTTCGCGGTGACAGCATAAACCTGTAACGAAACTCATTCTTTGGTCGTTGTTTATTTCGAAGAAATGAACAACCACCATTCCACAATATTACACACTCTATTACATATCCACGAACATCATATCACAGATTAAAAAAAAACCTAAGGCCTTCATGCATAACAAATAGCAGCGTCATCCGTTACAATATTCATAACAAAAATTCGCCTCTTTTGTGACGTTATTCAGGTAGTTATGAAGGTTATGAAAAATGCTTTGTGCGTCTGTGTTATGTTTCTCGATATGTAGCTGAGCCCATGACTTTCTGGAGAAGACAGATTTACCTCTGCCGAAACCGCAGTCAGTAAAGGTGTTTATTCAACCTGTGTTTTGCAACTGCTGGCTGTTTATTTCGTCCACTGTTCGTCGTTGATGAAGTGCAGCTATGTTCGAAACCTTCTTTATTTCCTCTGTCACTTCTATCTAGTGTGAAATTCCAAACTAAAGACCATTACTCGGTCGAACGAGACTTTTACTTCCGTTGTGGATGAACTATGTTTCCTGACGATTCTCCTGTGATTCTGATTGCCACCTGCCTTGCCTGTGATTAGTTGTATGTAGTCGTTCCGCTTTAAATCGGAACGTACGCATACTCCCAGATATTCAACGCATGTGACAGCTCTCACTGATTCTCCTGCAATTGTCTGATAATACAAGAATGAACCTTGCTATTCATTTATGCGCTATATGTTAAAACCGTGTTTATGAGGCCTATTACCAGACGCTCCACCAAGCTGGCATAATCTCCAGGTTCTCCTGCATCTAGCTACAGTTAACAGCGCTGCATAAAGGTGATCCACTACGTTCACGTCGGAACTCTGGCAGGCCAGTCTTTTTCGGAAATATTAGAATGTTGTGTGACAGGTGCTGCTGTATGGCATGGTGCATGGTCACATTGACACAATCATTCATGTTCGTCGAACTTCTCATCTGCTGTATACAGCGCAATTAAGACACCAGTAAGCACGAAAAGCACGCCCCATATCCCGACACCAACTTCCCCGAGCTTCGCCTTTATTAGGTACAATGTGTTACAGGTGAATAAGCGCGAAAACTGAAAACTGTTCTCAGTTTCCAATCGATTGGTGAAAGATCTTCACACAATAACTAATACTGAAAAATATAAAAAGATCTACTTCTTTACAAATTGTCTATACTTACTGGATTGGTGTGGTGTCCGTTGTTTCGGACTAGTCCGAAAGAGCAAATACCACACCTGCTTCATAACCATATTGAATTTGCATTTTATTGATGAAGGAGGGGATGAGAGAAGAATTATGAAGAAAAGGATTGACAGTGGCTGCTTTAGGGCATTGAAATTAAACAACGGCGACAAGTGCACATGTGAGCCGGGCCGGGAATCGAACGTGGGTCTCCCGCTTCGGGCCAGCGGGCCCGTTAACCACTTGGCTAGCCGCGCTCGCCTCCCGTCCGTCTCAAACTTCGACAAGTCGCACGCTATGGTTGTAGCGACCCTATCGTGCATGCCCTCTTACACTCGCCATTACGGATTCCCATGCGAGGTTGAACGTATGACCGCATCTGCCAAGTAAGTGAAGCAAACGCCCTCTTCGCGTGTAAATACTTATTATATTTGTGTGACTTGTTGTCCATGTTTGATTTCAGCGCCACTGTCAATTCTTTTCTTCCTAATCCTTCTCCCTTCAGAATGTTCAAATGTCTGAAACTCTATCGGACCAAACTGCGTGGTCATCAGTCCGTAGCTTACGAACTACTTAAACCTAGGTAAACTAACCTGAGGACAACACACTCACCCATGTCCCAGGGAGGACTCGAAACTCCACGGCGAGCAACCGCGCGCTCCGCAGCGAGACGCTTTAGACCGCTCGGCTACTCCACCGCGGCTTTCTCCCTTCCCCTCCTTTATTAATGATTTGCAAATTGTCTATACAGTGGGACCTTTCTTAATAAGCATAATTCTCTTCCGAGTCTTACTTGAAATGCGAAAGAGTCGTTAAGCAAAACATATTTTTCTGTCGGAAATCATCTATAAGATAACGTGTTCTATTCCGAAAAATACACAAAATCTTCGTCGAACAATTTGCAAGAAAGCTGAACAAAAGGAAGAAGATTAAATTTGTTTCCATTGAGATAACATAGATTTCTTACTCTTCGTGAGCAGGAGTGGGGAGGTCGCCAGATCATTTTTATTTGGAAGGGTGTCGCATAGACGAAAAGGTTGAAAAACACTGCTGTACAGTGCTATCACATGATGTTTTAAAACAAACGTCACGTTTGTGTGTGTGGTCAGTGGTGAAAATGCAGCGCCCACCGCCTTTGAGTGAGACAGTCAGTGGCCCGGCCTTCGCCTGGGCCGGCCTTGCGGCAGGAAGCGGCGGCAGGCGTGACGTGTCTCGCGCATTTCTTGTGACACGCGCGCCACGTGTTATCTCGCTGATGTCACGGCCGCCTGCGCCCTCTCTGCTGCGCTTCCTGCTCTTATCGCCTCTCTCCTTCGCTCCTTTCGCTTATCCGCAGCCAGTCCCAGGTGGCCACATCTGTCCATGTACTCTTCTGCCTGTGGGAACACTTCCGTCTTGTGTCCACTGTTCCTTTCAAATGTAAAAAAGGTAAAGCAGTCAACAATCCGAAGATTGGTTTGAACACCACAGTGCTTTACTAGGCATGGTCCTGATTGGAGGTGGTATGCCGTTGCCTTCCTCCGACCTTCGAACTGACTTATCCAGCCAGTTAGAGGGGGACCTGCAGTTTAACGTGGGTTCCGAACCAAGGTGCACGGTGCTACTCGATATTTTTCACATGAGCAATACTGCTAGAGGTGAAAGAAGTGGAAAGTGACAGGTAAAAATCCTAGGACCTAGGGATCGAACCCGCGACCTTTTACAAACTACTTATAAACTACCTTGTACTAAAGACGGCACAAATATCCATGCCCGACGAAGGATTCGAACCTCCGACGCGAGAGGCCGCGCAGTCCGCAATGTAGCGCTCCAGACCGCTCGGCTGCACCCACTTTGCACTGTTCCTTCCTCCTGTAAACAAAGTGATTTCTTTATTACAACGACCTGTGAATGAAGACTCCCATAAGTACCCAACCAAGAAAGAATACACATAACATTGGAAAACAATGTATTTATTTTTCAACTTCAGTTCTATACAATATTATTTTATCCAGTTTTTGGTTAGAGAACACCGCAGCTGTTTTCATAATAATAATGTACTAAATAAATATTGCAACTAGCCACAAAATTTTTGTACATAAATTTATTTCGCCGTTACTAATTTCGGGTCTGAGCCCATCATCAGACGGTAGTGTTCATTTTAGGACTACATTGGTGTCCTAAAATTACAAAGGTATTTGAATCTATAGGTTACAAAGTTTATATATTTCTATCCTAAATGTGACAAAGTTTTCTTCCTTGTGTTGTTTACACTTGAATTAAGATTACATCTATTACTTATACACTTAACTTACTTTATCTGATGTAAATTCAATGTATAAGCAATAGATGTAATCTTAGTTCTAGTGTAAACAATACAAGGGAGAAAGTTCAGTGTACAAGGAGTATATGTAATGTTAATTCAAGTGTAAACAATACAAGGAAGAAAACTCATATTTAGGATATAAATATATAAACTTTGTAACTATGGATTCACATAACTTTCTTATTTTTACAACACCAATGTAGTCCTGAAATCAGGATCGCGCGGCCTCCCGCGTCGGAGGTTCGAATCCTCCCTCGGGCTTGGATGTGTATGATGTCCTCAGGTTAGTTTAACTCACTTTACGTAGTTTGTAAGACTAGCGACTGATGACCAACGTAGTTTGGTCCCATAAATTTACAAACTTCTGAACATATATCCTGAAATCAACACTACCGTCTGATGTGATGGGCTCTGACCGGAAACTAGTAACGGTCAAATAAATTGACTTACAAAAATCTTGTGCTGGTTGTAGTATTTATTTACTACAGTATGTATTCCCAGCAATTTTCAATAAGTTAGATACCCTTTTCACAAAAAGAACTGTTCATCCCTCAAAATAGCCATTAAATTCCGAAATTACGTCTTTACTTTCTTTTAAAATCTTCGACCACCGAGCCATTTTTTCAAGTTTTTCGAACAGAAAATAATCCGCGGGGGCTAAATCTGGCGAATAGGGTACATTAGGTGACAAGTCAAACATTACTTCTTGAATTTGGGCCATTGCAGTAACGGACTTGTGAGCTGGTGCATTGTTCCCAAAGAAACAACACTTTCTTCTTGGCCCAATCGGCCATTTTTGGTTGGTTTCTTAGCCCAAACGTTGCAGAAAGTTCACATAATAGTCGCCGTTGATAGTTTTTTTGCAGGTAGTCAATGAAAATTACTGCACACCCATCCCCCCCCCCCCCCCTCCCTGCAGATCAATGGTCTTCCCCTACTTTGGAGTCGGTTCTGCAATCTGTGTCCATTATTTTCATCCATGGTTATGAAACAGCGCAAAAAATCAGCCTTGTTGCTGCTAAATTTCGCTCAACAATTGAGACATCTTCATGACACTGTTTTTGTTCGAAAGTGAGCAAACGCGTCACAAACCTTGCACACAGTTTTTTCATGTTCAAAATTTCAGATCATATGCAATGTACCGCACTTTTTGAAATGGCTACTATGTGAGATTGCTCGCGCACTCTCAATCGACGACCATCCAGTACCGCTTTGACGATTTTCTTCACAATTTCTGGAGCCGTCGCCTCATTTGGTCGACCACTGCGATGCGACTCTCCCAAAATAGAATCTAGCATTAAAAAACTGGCGTTTTCAAACTTCAAACATATGATTCATAGATCATATACTTTCTAATCCAGAGATATCACACTAAGGATGGCCGATATGGTCTTTTTTGTTGAAGAAATCTGAAAGCCCGCCACACATAGTAAATTAATGCTTGTTCCAAACAATTTAATACCTACTAATGTTTTTACATCACCCCTAAAAATCTAATTTCTAGTTTTATAGTGTTCGCAGCTACATAAAAACTCCGTAATGCCAGAGACTACATTCTAACTTTGATCCTTACTCCTTTTTCTGATCTTCTTTCAAATGGAATGAGGGAAATGTGATTGCCTTTATAGCTACTTGTGAACTCCAAACTCCCTTACTTTCAGTAGATTCGCATTCGGAGGGACGGTGGTTCAAATCCACATCCGGCCATCCAGAATTAGGTTTTCCGCGATTTTCCAAAATCACTCCAGGCAAATGCTGGGATGGTTCCTTTCAAAGGGCACGGCCGATTTCCTTCCCCAGCCCTACCCACAAACTCCGAGCGTGAGCTGTCGACGGGACGTTAAACTCTAAACTTCCTTCCTTCCTTCCTTACTTTCAGTGTTTACGTTCATAGTATCATCTGTAAATACGGGATTTTATTAAATGACACAATTTTAATTTTATATCTATGTTATTTGCCTTTTTTTTGTTTTGGTCTTCAGTCCAAATTCTTGTTTGATGCACCTTTCCAAGCTCTACCCTTTCCTGTGCAAGCCTCTTCAATACTGAATAAGAACGGCAACCTACTTCCTAATGAACCTGCAACGTCTTTGTCTCCTCCTACGATTTTTACCCCACACACTTCCCTCCATTACTAAGCTGACGATTCTCTGATGCTTAGAATGTGTCCCACCAATTGATCCCTTCTCTTGGTAAAGATACGCTAGAAATTTCTTTTCTCCCCAGTTCTGTTTAGTATGTCGCCATTAGCTACGCGATGTCCTCATCTAATCTTCACCATTCGTCTGTCTTACCACATTTCAAAGGTTTCTATCGCCGTTTTGTCACTACTCCTTAACATACACATTTCAATTCCTTATACTGCTGTACTCCAGACAAAGGCTTTCACAAAGGACTTCCTAATATTTACATTAATATTGGATGTCAACAAATTCCTCTTCTTCAGAAACGATTTTCTTCCCATTGCCATTCTGCATTATATATCCTCTGTACAGCGACCATCATATGTAATTTTACAGCACAAGTAATAAAACTCACTTACACCTTTATTGTTTCTTTATCTATCCTGATTCCTTTAGCATTACCTAATTTTCTTAAACTACATTCCATTACCCTTGTTTTGCTTTTGTTAATGTTCATCTATATTCTCCTTTGAAGACACTATCTGTTGGCTTAATTTCCTCTTCCAGGTCCTTTGCCGTCTCTGACAGAATTACGCTGTCATCGGCAAATATCAGTGTCTTTATTTCTTCTCCCTGAACTTTAATTCTCTCTCCAAATCTCTCCTTGCTTACCTTCACAGCTTGCTCAATATACAGATGGAATAACATTGCGGAAAGGCTACAACCCTTACTCCCTTCCCAACCACTGAGTCTCTTTCGTGCCCTTAGACTCCTGTAACTGCTGTCTGGTTTCTGAACAAGCTGCAAATAACTTTCAATTACCTATATTTTATCGCTACTGACACTTCAGAATTTGTGGGAGTGCATTCCAGTCAGCAATATGAAAATCTTTCTCTAATTCCACAAAAGCTTTGCCCGCCTTAATTTATCTTCTAAGATAAATCATACGGTATTGTTCGCGTGTTCCTACATTTCTCCTAAATCCAATCTTCTCCGACGTCGAATGGTATCCGTTTTTCCGTTCCTCTGTAAATAATTCGAGTTAGAATTTTGCAACTATGACTTATTAAACTGATCTGTAATTTTCACATTTGTCTGCACTGCTTTCTTTGGAATTGGAATTATTATATTCTTCTCGAAGTCTGACGGTATTTCCCCTGTCTCCTACATCTTCACACATGGTGGAAAGGTTTCTTCATGACCGGCCCTCCCATCGATGTCAGCAGTTCAAAGGGAATATCATCTACTCTTGAGGCCTTGTTTCGACTCAAATGTTTCAGTGTTGTGTCAAATTCTCGTAGTATAGTATCTCCTATCTCATTTTCATCTACTTCCTCTTTCATTTCTACAACACTGCCATCTATTTGTTTCTTCCGCCTCTCTCCTTTTCCTTCTCTGCTTAGAACTGGTTTTCCATCTGAGAACTAGATATTCATGCAGCTACTATTCTTCAACTGTATCTTATTTCCCCGTAGGCAGCGCATCTTTCCTCTAGTTGTACATTATTCTGCGGACCTGCATTTGTCTCTAGCCACTTATGCGTAGCCCCTCTGCACTCCAAGTCGTTCTCATTTTTAGCTGGCTATACTCCATTTTGTCTGCTTCATTTGCTGCATTTTTTTTTATCATTTTACCACTTTAGTATCTCGTTTTTTATCCAAGGTTTTTTATTAGGCCTTTTCCTACCTATATGACCCTCTGCGGCATTCCCTACTTTATCTACTAAGGCTACCCATTCTTCTTCTAGTGTATTACAGTCCCCCGCTTTTTGTCAGTCCTTGTCTAATGCTCCCTGTGAAACTTTCGAAAACCTCTCGTCCCTTAAATTTATCTAGGTTGCACAGCCTTACTTTTACAGTTTTCTAATTTTTAATCTACACTTAGTAACCAATAAGGTTTGGTCAATCTATAGCTGACGTCGGATATGTGTTACATTTTAAAACCTGGTTTCGAAATGTGTTCCTTACCATTATAAAATCAATCACGTACCTTCCGGTGTCTCCTGGTCTCTTCGACGTATCCGAACTACTTATGAAATCGTACTTGTGATGTCTAAATTTTACTATGTACAAAATTTTACTATGCAACCTCTTCACTCATTCCTTTTCCCCAAACCATGTTCACTATTTTTCCTTCTCTTCCTCCTACAGAGTTCCAGTCCCCAAAAACAGTCAAGTTTTCCTTTCTCTTAACTTATTTTATCTCATTATACATTGTCAATCTCCACATCATATGCAGGGCTACGTAACATATAAACTTATACTACTGTGGTCGCTGTTGGTTTCGTCTCTGTCTTGGCTACAATAATGCCTTCACTATGCTGTTCATAGTACTTACCTATAATTCCTATTTTCTTATTCCTCATTACACCTAGTCCTGCGTTACCCCCAAATGATTTTATAACCCTATACTAACTTTACCAGAAATCCTGTTCATACTGCCACCGAACTTCACTAACCGTCACCTTATCTAACTTCAACCTATCCATTTCTCTTTTGAATTTTCAAACTGATCAGCAGATTAAGAGATAGAACATTCTACGTCCCGATCCGTAGAGTTCCAGTGTTTTCTATCCTGATGGTAGCCGGCCGCGGTGGCCGAGGGGACTGAGGCGCGCCAGTCTCGGTCTGCACGGCCACTACCGTCGGGGGTTCGAATCACCCCTCGGGCATGGATATTTGTGCCGTCCTTAGTGTTAGCTAGTTCATAAGTAGTTTGTAAGTTTAGGGACTGATGACCCCGTAGTTAAGTCCCATAAGCTATACAAACATTTGAACATTTTTTCCTGGTGATATCTTCCTGAGTAGTCCCCGCCCAGAGATCCGAATGAGGGATTATTTTACCTCCAAAATATGTTACTCAAGAGGATGCCGTCATCATATATTCATACAGCAGAGCAACCACACATTGGTCTGGTCCCTCAACATATACTACTCCACTGTGGTTGGACCTATGTTACGACTTTATGTATCGCCAAGGCAGAGTCTGTGGTTAATGGTGATAGATTTGCTAATGATGAGATCATAATAGGAGAATCCGAAAAAAAGGTTCAAATAGTAGTACATAAACTATAAAATGCCTCCCGCGGATCAAAATGTGACATGACGTCACCAATGAGGTATGCGCATCCCCCCTCCCTTTTCAGATTTCGTTATTAAACAGTGCCTTAAGGGACAGTTCACAAATACAAATGCCACAGTTGGTGATGCGGCTGTTATTTGTTTACGCTTTTCGAGTTCAGCAGGGCCATGACGTTGTACAATTGTACGAAACTTTGTCCTAGGTTTTAGATTATGACGATGTCGGGTTCTAAATGCGTAAATAAATAACCGGCGCACCTACGGCCTTTGTATTTGTAAAGCTTTCCTTATAGCACTGTTTAATAGCGAAATCCCTCCCGCAGGCTTGGAGAGGCCCACTGGGTGTCGACCGGCCACCGTGTCGTCCTACTCCCCAAGGCGTCAGTGGATGCAACCCACGCTACCGGCCGTTGTATTGGTTTTCTTGCCTCTGAAGGACCGAATGCATCCGCTTTCCAACAGCGCTCGGTAGACCCCGACGGTGACCCGTCCGAGTGTTGGCCAAGGCTGACAATGCTTAACTTGGGTAATCGAGCGGGAACCGTTGTATCCAATGCGGCATGGCCTTTGGCAATAAGCTGAGTTAAATTGCCGCGAAATCTGGATGAGAATATCGACAGATAAGGCATATGTGACGGCATTTCCAGGATTTGAACGCAGAAGGGCCAAAATTGTGATAGATCGTCAAGTTATTGAATAAGTAACAGATTTAAAATATTTAGGATGCAGTTTTCAATTTCCTAAGTCTGGTGATATCGAGCTGAAGTTGGCCAGATTTATATATTTCTATTGAACTATACAACGTACTTTAAAATATAATGTAAGAAAAGAAAAAAATTAATAGCATTGAATATGCCGTTGTATGGTAGCGAATATCACCTTAATATCGGATCATTGCGGCGAATCCAATTATCAGAGATGGAGTTCATCGCTGCGTAGTGGGACACTCATTGTTGGACCATAAAAGAAGTATCTATATTAGACAACAACTAAATGTTGAAGCCGTTACAGATATAATTGAAAAACACAGACTGAACTGTAAAACGTGCCCAACGCGTGTCTGGTAGCGGATAGCTCAAGTTGCCACACGACTTGCTCGTATAGCATAACCTAGCGGACAAGAAAAACGTTGATCGTCCGTTTAAGAGATGCCGTGAACAATTCTCAAGCGGATCAAGTCACAATACCTAATCTTTGATGACGATCATGATAATGATGTCTTTTCGCCCTTACAAGAAATGAACTTCGAAGGCAATACAGTCTTTCTGAAGTCTGCCGCAAATGCTAGTTTTCTAAGCTTTCAGAGTTGCGTTTTGTGTAAAGATCGTCTGTGTGCCACAGATGATTTGAGATCGTTTCTGTAAAAGTATACGCAGCCAAATTCCATATTCCGAATTCATGCTTCGTATGCGATAATATTGTCATTTTTAAAATGAAATCCAGCATTTTCTTATTGTTGTTATTCCTTGTGGTAATGGTGGCGGTGGTGGTAGTGTTCTTCTGTGGAAACCATACATCCACTTCAACCTGCATTTTGTATTTTTGCTTTACCTGTACCATTTTTCCCCCTTGAACTTACTTTCATTGCTAGATTCATGCCTCAGAATGTGAGCTGTTAACGGATCTCTTATTTTAGTTGTTATTCAGATGTATTCTTCCCCACATTAGTACCTCCTCATTAGTAATTCATTGTACCTATTAAGTTTCCAACTGGCCGGCCGCAGTGGTCGAGCGGTCTGCGGCGCGCCTGTGACAATCAACAGGGCCGCTTCAGTCGGGGGTTCGAATCCTCCCTCGGGCACGGATGTTTGTGTCGTCTTTAGTATAAGGTAGTTCATTAGTAGTTTTAGTAGTTTGTAAGTTTAGGGACAGTTGTCCCAGCAGTTAAGTCCCTTAAGCTTAACAGACATTTAAACTTTTTTTTTTTCAGTTTCCAACACACTTCTGTAGAATGTCAAAAACTTGTTATATCTTGGGCGCACAGTCCGTCAGATTTCGTAGATTGACAGAATTATAATTGGTTGATCCAGAACACTGTAATTTATTTATTTTTCACTACATACGTCTTTTGGCGAAACTGCCTTTATTAAGTTTCTTTTTTGAAAAAATAATACTTGTCTGCGTATTATTAACGAAAAATGTCTTTACAGAAAAACACCTGACGACGGCAGTGTTGCCAAAAGATATATCTAGTGAAAAAATATATATTACAGCGTTGTTGTCCACCCAATTATAATCACGTCGATATACTCCCGTGGCACCAGTTCTGAAAATTTCTGTTATATTCTTGTCTGAACTACATACCGTTCACGTTTCCTGTCCACACCCTCCAGAAGCACATCGACGTTTCTCTTCAGGACGAGTAAACTCGATGCATTGTCACGTCCAGAAGGATTTTAGTCAAGTTCAGCATTTCATCGACCCTGCAGGTTACCCCACACGCGTTTTCTGGTAGCTGTGCCGCTGACTACCCGCAAATACTCTGCGGTCCCGATGACAGCCGCGCAGCTGGTGTTTCGGGAGCTGTGTTGGTGGTCGCAGCAGCGGCTGTATGCTGTGCGGCAGCTGGCAGGTACGAAGGCCAGTGGGGCCGCGGCGCCGGTCGCGTCATCGTAGCCCGGAGACCGGAAAGTTGCGTAAGGGTGCTCTGTTTTTCTCTCGTCCTCGCCACGCTGGTGTCGGGATGAGAAAAAAAATGAGGGCTGTCGGCCCCTCTCTTTTAGCGACCGGCGCGGGCAGCGTTGTCTGTGCGCGCTGAGAAGCCAGATAGTCCTACTTTATCGCTACCCACAAACTATCAGCAGCAGCAGTTCCTCGTGTGTTCGCGCGATTTGCTTTATATGAACAAACGGCTGATCACAGCCATCCATGACGTCTGTTTATTAAGTGTGACTGGGATTTCTGTTTCTCTTCACTGTGCCATTTTGTAAGAATAAAATAACGTTACAATTTATAGTTATTGAAAGGACCACAAACCACTACGAAAAATCAAGCTACTTATCTCAACGTTTTGAGTGCAAGCCCTGTATGCAAATCTACATATCCCAGTGTGAGGCCACTTTCTCTCCTTCACACAATGCCGCCGTTTTTACAATAATTTGTCCCTTTGGTATAACTTGAGCTATAGTGATAAATATGTTTTCCTTAGACGGGAATAAAACTTGTTATTTGCTCTTCAAATTCATGTCTGTTATGATGTGGTTTTGTAACGTTTCATTGCCACAATCTAAACGAAAGATGCTGTTTTCCGGTAGGAAAAAAATAAAGGTTAATACACGTTACAGACGAGTTATTTGTAAAAGTAGCGGAGTTTATGTATTTATGTATGGTGATGTTTTTCCACCGTGTACAAACTGTATGGATTGATCGAGGAGAGGATACGGAACAAAATGGTCTAATGAACTTACGTCCGGAAATGCACGGTTTTCCACACTAGAGACCATTTATTCAATGACACTTTGTTGCGCTGTACCATGCAGCTAAAGTTACAGTATGCGTTAAGAATGTTTTCCATGTGCCTCGACGCATGTTTATTTATGTCACCTTTTGACAGACGAGCGCTAAAACTGCAGTGGTGACGACGCTGCACGTATACCCTGCTCCAGTGTCTCCACATCTGGCGTGAGCTCCGCTTACTCAGTACTTCAGAGATGGTCGCATAATCAGGAATAGAACGGGTTGAGATCCGGTGAATGAGGAGGCCATACATCTGGACCTTCTCCTCCTCCTCCACCTATCAACCGGCCAGGAAAGACACGGTAGAGGTGTGCCCGGAGCAGCCTCATTCCTTTTTTGAAAACATTTTGAAAGCTTGACCATCGAAACAAGAGGATACCTTTAAAAAAGACTTTTCACCAATTTACTAATTATTAGAAAGGTCACTCTTGTATGAATGGTTTGATGGAATTTTTTTTATAAACCACAAGTCAGCGTATGGTGCGTGGCAAAGGTTACCTTGCAGTAAACGTTGGTAGTGTTATACTGATCACCATAAAAGTTGACAGATGTATATGAGTTTTCATAGATAGGGGGAGGAGACGAAATGAAGAGTCGGAATGAACAGACAGGACGAGGAGATGGAGGGGGACGGAAGAAATGTGTTGGAAGGGGTGAAAGAGGAGACGAGTAGAGACCTGAGAGAGAGAGAGAGAGAGAGAGAGAGAGAGAGAGAGAGAGAGAGAGAGAGAGAGAGAGAGAGAGAGAGAGAGAGAGGGAGGGAGGGGGGGGGAATTGGAGATGGACTGCGGCATTATGTAATAAATAGATACTCAGGCAACGCCAGGTTCTATGTACTTCGATTTCGTGTTTACGTCATTAATCCTTATCTATACGACTTCGTGGTAAAATAGCGATAAATGTTGCATGAAGACAGTGAAAAAATTTTCAAATGTTTGTAAATCTATCGGACCAAACAGCGTGGTCATCAGTCCGTAGCTTAAACCTAGGTAAACTAACCTAAGGACAGCACACACACACACACACACACACACACACACTCATGCCGCAGGGAGGACTCGAACCTCCACGGCGAGCAACCGCGCGCTCCGCAGCGAGGTGCTTTAGACCGCTCGGCTACTCCACCGCGGCGAAGACAGTGATATGAGGCAACAAGGAAACAACTGTATTATGGAGTGAAGTACGCACTATTACTTTCTGATCTCGATTGTATGCCGGAGACCGAGGGAAATTAATTATTCCCCCAGTTTGTTGCTATGAAGAGGAAGTATGGACGCTTTATTTTATGATGCGTCCTGTTCTTCGCCCTCTACTTTCGTCAAACAGGCACGTAAGGTATCTGTCGTTGCCATGTAGTCTACTAGGTACAGTTCCAATCGTTTGCGACCTACTAGCAATTTATCTTTGTTTTAATCCGTCGATGTAAAAGTTCAGGTTCGTTGCAGTACCAGCGTAACGTCTTCGGGGAGCGTTCCCGGGCTTTGCGTACTTGCGGTCGCAACAGCCAGTTCTCTGAAGGTGCCCCGTGTGGTTGCCGTCCTTAGACGAAGTTTCAAATTTAACGCGTTTGGAGTTCATGTATCGCCTGCTTTCTTTCAGTAAAACAAGTAACCGCAGCATCTCAGGTATCGCGTCAAAAGCCTTTCTCTGGCATCATAACGGGACTTACTGGAAAGACCAGGCGGATTTCAAACTTCACTCGAGTGCTTAAACGACAAACAACAGCATCTATTATGTCATCAGGTACTATGTAGTTACTTAGTAAACGTTCTGACGATATGGATGAGTACGTTTATTATTACCTATAAAGAATTTAAGAAGCCTTGCAAGTTGTCGATCAACGTCGTATAACAGAATTTGCATATTTGAACATGTAAAAAGTCTTCGATGGTGAGATATCATGCAAAATGTACGAAATTATCACAATAGGATTTTTTAGGGACGGAAGGATAATATTCCGTATCAGTAAGAACCAAACGGATCAGTAAGAATGTAAGATCAATAACCAAATCATCGGAGTGAAATGAGGTAAGACAGCGATGGAGTTCTTCTTCCGTATTTTCAATCTGTACATCGAATAATGAAGAAAAAATTTGAGAAGTTGGATAAAACTGGGTGAAACAATACCAACAACTTATCGCTATATGCATAGAAAGCGGGGTAGAATTGCAGTTTAATAGAACGAAGAGGAGCATTTTTCCTTCTGGTTCCCACCTTTTATTCTGCTTTAAACAATATTTTGTTGGAGAAGACGATATCTGTGACTTAAAAGCTTTCAAAATTTCATCACTAAAAATAACTAAAGGCCGTGTTTACGACTATTTTTTATGTAGTTAATGCTTACTCAGTTAACCTATAAACAACGAAACTACAGTTAACAGTCAAGGTACTACCAGTTTTAATTCCACACTTCAGCACGTGCTGAATTTAACCGGACTTTATACAAGGTCTCGACAACGGATAATGATTATGAGGCAAAATAATTTCGACTTTATCCTTTTATTTACCTTCGTGCATAGTTTTAACCGTATAGTACAATTTTAAAGTATAGGAGTATCGCGTTTCAAAAACCATAGCCGGCCGCGGTGGCCGAGGGGACTGAGGCGCTTCAGTCACGGTCTGCACGGCCACTACGGTCGGGGGTTCGAATCCCCCTCGGGCATGGATATTTGTGCCGTCCTTAGTTGTAGGTAGTTCATAAGTAGTTTGTAAGTTTAGGGACTGATGACCCCGCAGTTAAGTCCCTTAAGCTTAACAAACATTTGAACATTTGAACAAAAACCATATAGAAAGTTATTTGCATTCAAAATGCGAATAAAATACAAACGGTACACATAAAAATGGTACCGTTAACTGAGCATTAATTTCAGCTCGATTGACACGCTATGCAAAAGGAATTAGTGGAACTGGCATTATTAGTGTGGCTGCCAGTTGCGGTTTATTGACATGTCGCTCATACTAGTTGATATAGATGTACTAGTATGAGCGACATGTCAATTTGACATGTGGCGATACATTACCTCATACAAAAGTCAACCGAACTTGTTATGAGGACCTTATCGCCCATACATTTTGTATTTCGCTTTTTCGGCATATACGCAACATGTAGAACTAGGGCATGCGCAGTACCGGCTTCTCTTGTCGTTTGCCGCTTATTTTGACAAGTAGAATGACCTGCAGTGCCGGTCTCTTGGCGTATGTTGCTGTATTGAACGCTGTACTATGTCGTGTTATCAGAGCTCATTTTTGATAATCAAATAAAAGTGAGTTCGTGGTCGAAACAAAATACAGTGCGAGTCATTGGATCTGTGCGATTGAATCCTTGCATTGATGTTGTTGGATGTCTTACTAGAGCCGTCGGAGGCTCGAGTACTCCCTGGGGCATGGGTGTGTGTATTGACCTTAGGTTAGTTTACATTAGTTTAAGTAGTTTGTAAGCTAAGGACTGATGACCACGCAGTTTGATCAGATAGATTTCCAAATCTTTGAACATTTTTTTCTTACTAGTGCAGGAAGTGCCATCAGAATTTGTAATATTGTATTACTGACTGAAGCACGCCACGCATTCTGAAGCACGAAACAGTTTTCCATTTTAGCAGCATTTGAGAAGTTTATAGTGCTAGGTGTATGTGCCAGCTTCCTAACAATATAAATAAGGTAAAGAATTATGTTGATTATGTTGTGTATTACATATTCTTATTCCAAATTAATTAACGTCCATACTGCCTTAACTTCTTGGAATAAAACATGCACAATGGCCTCACAAACCCGAAGACTAATACTGCATATTGAGTTTTTTTGGTACGCTATGCTAATACGTTTATGCGGTAAAGAAATTCCCAGTGGGTAAAAATCCGAGTGTCTCTGACAACTGTTCCTCGTAGCGAAATTTTCTGTTTGTTCTAGACACGACAGGCAGCAGCAAAAAAAAAAAAAAAAAAAAAAAAAAAAAAAAAAAAAAAAAAAAAAAAAAAGTGCGGGTTCATCAGCTCCTAAACTTGTAAACTATTTGTGAACTTACTTATACTAAAGACAGCACAAAAATCCATGCCCGAGGGGGGGGGGGGGAATTCGAACCCCCGACGGGGAACGGCCTCCCGCATCGCAGCATAGCGCCTCAAGTCGCTCGGCCGCACCGCCGCGGCCGAGTTCTAGATTTAATTCTTGGACAAGCATTGCGTAAGCTATGTGAGTAGCACGTTTGCGAAGGATTTCTCGTTGGCACCGTCTGCGCTTCCTCCGCCTTTCTCTCCTTTCAACACCCAAAAGAGCATGCGCACCGGCATCAAACAAATGTAGAAGCCATCGCGAACTGATAAGTCAACAGGAGTGAACGCGCGATCATACATGTACTGTAAGCCCATACAACTCGCGAAACATGTCCGAAAGTCACATACATATGTCGCGCATACATGTGTCGATGCAAATTCCAGTGTAAACGTACAATAAGAACGACACACACATCCATGCCCCTAGGAAGGACTTGAAACATTTGACGGGAACGGCCATGCGATCCTTCACATGGCGCTTCAATCCGCGCAGCATCATAGCTACAGTAAGAGATGTAATGGTGAAGTAGGTGCTGGTGTTCTCGAAACCAAACCTTTTCACCCCCTGGTGGAGTTCAGGTAGGAACCGAACACCAAGACCCCCAGAAATTGGGATTCTGCACCGGTCTGTTCAATCACGCTTCTCTTTCAGACGTATGCTAGGGAGATCGACGGTTGACAACATATTTGTTTCCTGTTGTCAGCGTTGCTACGTATAAATCCTACTAACAATTCAAAGCGAGTATAGATGTCGGCTGCGAGGCACAGCGCATTGCCGTTCAGATTCATAGTAGTTCGCTTCTGCTTGCCCCGGAGGTTATCTGTTGCGAGGCTTACTGTGCAAGACGTTTTGTACCTCGTTATTTGACTGGGTAGAGTTGCAGAGGTAGCAGTCTACATTTATTGGTTATTACAATGTAAACAAAAGTAATAAATGAAAATCGAAACCTCCGGGCGATATCTAACATAACTGCGACACGTGGTCAGCCACCATCGCTACGGCGATAAGTTCGGCATGCTTGGTACCTTTTCGAAAGCATTCTGGAGGTTTAGAACGTCCTTGCTATAATATTAAAATTAAAGAAGTCCAGATCGCAGGTTTCTGATTTTATTCTGTAGCCGTTTTCGGCCAATAAAGACCACCTTCAAAGACCAAGAAGATGGCAGGCAGTGGCTGTGTATGGAGCAGGCCCCGCAACCGCCCACTGCTCACACTGAGCCATATTCCTAGGAGATTTGCGTCCGACGAATGTGGCGCATTGAGGCGCTATGCTCCGATGCGCGAGGCTGTTCCCCGTCGGAGATTCCAATCTCCCCCCCCCCCTCCCACCCCAGGCTTGGAATTTGTTGTCTTTAGTATAAGTTAGTTCGTAAGTAGTTTGTAAGTTTAGAGATTGATGTCCTCGCAGTTAAGTCCTATAAGCTTTACAAACATTTGAACATGTGGCTGGTAAGGTGTGCTGCAAGTCGCAAGTTACTGCAACAGGTACTTGCAACGTGGACGCTAGAAGTCCGAGAAAACTCTCTTCCGGCACATGCGTCTTTATACGTTCGCCGTACGATAACACGGCACAAATCCCAGGTAAATTTTCTACTGCGCAATTTTCAAAGTGTTTCCTGTGTAATAACCGAAATAAACTTTGTAACAACCGACGGTACACGTAGAAACCTTGTATATTTTAACCGAACAAAACTAAATATTTTACTGTAAAATCTATTTGTTAATCACTTCAGTTAATAGTATGTGATTTAAATAAGAAATCAATAAACATATATAGTTCTTACCTTAATTGCTCTTCGAAATGCCTTTAGTATAGCCTGACACATTTTTTGTATTACTGCAGTGATTTTGGATTTGGAAATCCTATGCATGCACATTAAGGAACCGTACAACTCTCCAAAAACTGTAAGTGGTCATGTAATGGCACGTTGTTCTAGCTTTTCGAACATTTGTATCCTTCATTGGATGTTATTGAACTGTCACATCTAGTAACACTGTAAAGTCTCATCGATACACGAACAAAATATTTGGAATGCTGTGTGACTTGACCTTTCGGGTCACTCATCACTCAGCTGGAGGTTCCATTAAGACTGCACCGTTTGCTGATAACGTTACGCACCTACCACCTGCGTTCCTTACTCAGATTTTTCTCCCATTTTAGAATTACATTCACACTGATAGAGCATAGAAATGTAAGTTCTGCGTTGGAAGCCATGTGCTGTGAAACTGACTGGCTGTATGTTGTCATTGAGAATGATCTCGTTGGCTGCTTGTACCAAACCCATTCTCTGAACTAAGTCACGATATACATGTGCCGAAGTACTTTTCCTCTCGACTTGTGAACAAATCTCCATGATAAATTCCTCGGTGTGAACGTAGCATTATAGAGACTATTGTAAGTATGTCAAAAACTACATACAAGGTGGTCCTAAATGTATGTACAAAAATTAAACGGCAAGGAGAGTGGACCAGATTTCGTATAGGAATGTGTTGAGGCAATAACATATTACAGCGCTAGCATGTACAGAAGTATGAAAGTAAGAAAACTGAATAGGGAAGTAAAGACAAAAAATTAATTTAGTGATAGTTTACAAGAGGTGCCCGAAAGAGCAGCCACCAGCAGTGATACAAGACTCACAGCGACGGTACATGGATCGGCGTACATTACAAAAAGAAGTCAGGTATGTCGCCTACATGTCCAGTAGCAACGGACACGCGGAAAATTAGATCTTCTTCAGATGTGCCGCGACTCTAATACACCAGGCTTTTAATATGACCCCAAAGGATGAAATCCACGCAGGTTAAATCATGTGAACGCGGTGAACAGGGAACTGGTCCGCCCCTTCCTATCCACCGCTCGCCGTATACAGCGTCCAGGTGATTCCTGACGTTTCAGCTTAGGTGCACTGTGACTACATCAAGCTGTAACCACATTCCACTGCGAACTGCTAGTGGAACATTTTCCACAACGTCAGGTAAGACGTCCTGTAGCAATATTTTGTATGTGCGGCCAGTTAAACAACTAGGTGGTATGTAAGACGCGCACTCTTCAGCGCTCTCTACCGGCTCAAGGCGTCATTACCGACCACACAGTCCTATAAGAAATCTGCTTATTTCGGTCCTCTCCACCGACCGTTTGATTTATGACAGATGTTTTATATATATGCAGGGTGTCCCAGACAGCCAGTCCACCCCTCCTGAAACCGAGGCAGCCGTATGAATAATAAAATGCAATACCTCCTGATAGTAAGTGTACTACGCCGGATCGATTAATGTCATTTGCAACGTACGACTTACACCGGAAGTGGGCTTTTCAGACCGGAAGTAAATTTTTTAAAAGCGGAATGGCATACTTACTGATTTCAATTCTGTGCCGAAAAGGGAGGATGTTCTGTTTTTTTTTTTTCTAAATCGCCATTCTCCACTGTAAGATGCCTTCTGTAATGTGACGACTGATCTAGAAAGTGGCACGCATAGATTACTTGATATGGTTAGATCTTAAAGCCAAATAAGTTATATAAATCTAATAATGTAAAATGTTATTAAGGTGCATATAGTGTATCCAATAGTACCTTGAAACGCAAGGCAATCGACCGTGCAGTGATTGGGTCCAACGCGAAGTAGTGTACGGAGTCAGAAAAACAAACTCGCGCTTGCGAGCTGGACTGAATCGGATGAAGTCGAAGGCCATTTATTGAACACAGACTTACAGTAAGAACGACCCCGTTCATGTCCTAGCCAGTACTGTGCTTCATTTCTTCCTGCGTCTTCTCTGGGAACTTCGTAATTAACAATGCTATAAGGGACGCTTTAAAAAATATAAAGGCCACAGGCACAGCGGCTGTTATATAATGACGCGTTTCGACCTTGTCATCGTCAGAATCTAAAACGTGGGATAAAGTTTCGTACAATAGTACCACGTCATGGGTCTGATGAACTATACTCATTGGTGACTTCGTGTCAAATTCTCAGGAAACACCTACATTTCGAAAGGGATTTGTAAGTTGAGAATGACGATTTAGAGTTTTTTTAACAAAATATTCTCAATTTTCGGCATCGAATCGAAATTAATAAGAAAATGTATGCAATACCTTAAAAAAACTACTTCCGGTATTAATAGCCCATTTCCTGTGTGAATCGGAATTGAAAATGACGATCCGGCGTAGTATACTTATTGCTAGGGCGTGTTATACAGGGTGTTACAAAAAGGTACGGCCAAACTTTCAGGAAACATTTCTCACACACAAAGAAAGAAAATATGTTACGTGGATATGTGTCCAGAGACGCTTAATTTCCATGTTGAGCTCATTTTATTACTTCTCTTCAATTCACATTAATCATGTAATGGAAACACACAGCAACAGAACGTACCAGCGTGACTTCAAACACTTTGTTACAGGAAATGTTCAAAATGCCCTCCGTTAGCGAGGATACATGCATCCACCCTCCGTCGCATGGAATCCCTGATGCCGCCATGGAGAATGGCGTATTGTATCACAGCCGTCCACAATACGAGCATGAAGAGTCTCTACATTTGGTACCGGGGTTGCGTAGACAAGAGCTTTCAAATGCCCCCATAAATGGAAGTCAAGAGGGTTGAGGTCAGGAGAGCGTGGAGGCCATGGAATTGGTCCGCCTCTACCAATCCATCGGTCACCGAATCTTTTGCTGAGAAGCTTACGAACACGTCGACTGAAATGTGCAGGAGCTCCATCGTGCATGAACCACATGTTGTGTCGTACTTGTAAAGGCACATGTTCTAGCAGCACAGGTAGAGTATCCCGTATGAAATCATGATAACGTGCTCCAGTGAGCGTAGGTGGAAGAACATGAGGCCCAATCAAGACATCACCAACAATTCCTGTCCCGTGCTAATCCATACATCAAATGGGCATCTGCCAACTCCGCATTTGTAAACATTGCACTGACTGCAAAACCACGTTCGTGATGGACACTAACCAGTTGATGCTACGTACTAATGTTTTGTTTAAATGTTTGTACAGCTTATGGGACTTAACTACGGGGTCATCAGTCCCTAAACTTACAAACTACTTATGAACTACTTACGAACTAGGACGGCACAAATATCCATGCCCGAGGGGGGATTCGAAACCCGACCGTAGTGGCCGTGCAGACCGTGACTGGAGCGCCTCAGTCTCCTCGGCCACCGCGGCCGGCACGTACTGATGTGCTTGATGCTAGCTAGTACTGTAGAGCAATGAGTCGCATGTCAACACAAGCACTGAAGTCAACGTTACCTTCCTTCAATTGGGCCAATTGGCGGTGAATCGAGGAAGTATAATCCATACTAACGAAACAATTATGTATTTTGACAATTGTCTGCACGAATTATTTCAATTTACATTTAAAGAGAAATACTAAAATGAGCTCTAACATGGAAATTAAGCGTTTCCGGACACATGTCCACATAACATATTTTTTCTTTGTGTGTGAGGAATGATTTCGTGTACTGAGAACATGGCTGCGCCGTTTGCAGCGAGCTGCTGCAATGCGGACACTCTGTTCGAGGTACGTGAGACGCTGCGCTGAGTGGGCGGTGATCCCCGCCGTTGAACTACATCGCCGGCAATAGGGCAGCCCTCGCGCGGAATGTTCCCACTGAGCCCCGCGCTCCTAACCACTGCTCCCCGTAATCCTCGTCCTGCGATTGCCCGCAGTTAGGCAGCCGGCACCGCCTGCGATGCTGTCGCTAATCTCGCCAACCGCGTCTCCCCTGAGCCCCGCCTTCGCACTCGCCCAACTCGTGGCTTCCGTTAACACTCCGCGACTGTACGGTAGGAGTGCGAACACACCTTAACTGCACTGTTAGCGTCATGACCGTACGATGCGGCCAGTCCGCTGTGTCGTCCATTGTCGTGTCGCCCCATCCGGGTTTCAGTATGAGGTCACAACACCGCTCTCACGGTCGTTGGCCTTTTTACAGTCGTCTGATCCGGTACTTCGAGTGGCCTCTCAACTGGCATCGCGACGCTGACAGGATGCTTTTCCAGGGTTATCGTCAAGGAAACGTCCCTGGCAGTACAGGGAACCACTCTTCCGCGCGTCGGCCGGACGTGCTGCACACTCGGCTACAGAGGCAAAGTTCCTGGGGACAGACACGAATGCTTTAACAGAGGTCCCGCCACTATACCCTTCGTACGGTGCCGAGAGATCGGTGCAGTAGCAAACGTTACAAGACAGTAGTGGACCACAGTATTAATTAGTGTTAAAGGGTACGTTCAAAGAACTGTCGACAGATAACATCTTTTCGAAAACATCTATTAAATGTACGTAAAGTAGCAGTTTTAAATGCTTAAATTTAAAATGTGATTTGCAAAGATCCTTTATGTAACGAAACATTATTTCAGAATTAAATTTTCATTGTGTATGAATATAAATGACTTTGATTACTTCAGTGCTATCACCTTCTAGTGGCCAAGGTGTAATGTAATCTACTACAAACGTTTTAGCTCTCATACGAGCTATGTAAACTGATAACTGGCCAATTCCATTCTCTTGTCTGCAAGATTTTTTGGAGACAAAAAGCCATATAATGTCATACTGTGTTAGTTGTATTGAGTGTCTCCATAACCACAGTAGCCAGATTACTTGTTTAAAATTCCTTTATTGATACCGATCTCCAAAATATTTCGCCACTCCAAGCCTATTAACAATGAACTATCGCATTATAATATTTGTGTCAGTGCTTAGGTATGTTCAAAATAAACCATTTTATGTCTATATGTCGCACCCATGTTGCAAACCCATCACTACTGCTTGCAACATACACTGCTCAAAACAATTAGGGAATCAGGCTACATATCATTCACAAGATATGGTAAAGTATTTTATTCAGATATTCGTTACAGTACGATATTTTGCAACTTCAACTCTATGCTCGAGGCTTACATGGCATTTATTTAGAGCCAGACACCATGGGGCTACCATAATAGAGAAAAAGTCATTCTCGTTGCCTTCTAATATGATGTGTGACCACCTCGGACGGCCAATGCCGTTGCATATCTGCGTGGCATGTATACTATGACGTTATCAATCAGCTCGTCTTCAAATCAAATGTTGAAATGTTTGTAGAGCTTATTGGACTTAACTACGGGGTCATCAGTCCCTAAGCTTACTAACTACTTATGAACTACCTAAGACTAAGGACGGCACAAATATCCATGCCCGAGGGGGGATTCGAACCCCCGACCGTAGTGGCCGTGCAGACCGTGACTGGAGCGCCTCAGTCTCCTCGGCCAACGCAGCCGGCCGTCTACCAATTGCACCCTAGACATGCAATCGGGATTAAGTCCGGTGAACAAGCTGGCCAGTCCAGTCATTCAATTCCCTCAGTTTGAAGCATGTTGTCCACCAGTGGGGACAATCGTTACCTTCCGCCAAAAGGAACCCACGGAGTCGTGGTTTTAATGTGACAGCCAGCATAGGCCTCCGTGCGTAGAGGACACGTTAACGATGGGGATTTCGGACTGTTGTTTTGATATTGCGGGTCCTGTTGCTCCCTGGAGGGTGCCTCGCAACAGAGTTGCATTAGCTTCCTGTCTCGACTGGCTGTTAACTGCAGATAAAGGTCAACTCTTGCTGACTTACCTGGTAACGATGTTGGCCTTGCATTCGCCTTCTTTTAACGGTTCCTGTTGTCTGAAATTTCGTCCAGGTCTTGGAAATTACACTTCGGGACACTCCAATAGCAGCAGCCACCTCACTCTACGTTTGTTCCGCTCCCAACGTTCTTAAGCCATAGCATCTGGTAAGGCACGTTGTTGCACTGCTCTACCTCCTCAAGAAACCATCTGAAACCAACTGCTTGTGTAATTCATTTGCTAGAGTAAACAGAAGTCAACACTAATCTCCTCTGCAGCAACTTTCTGTTATTACCATTATCTTGGTTGCCGTAATGTTGTCTCCACTTCGAAGAACCGAATGAAAGACGTCGAACCATTTTAATTCATTCAATAAAATTCTAAATGCTGCTTTAAATACAAGTATATTTATTACGCAATAGGGTCTATTTCGGCTTTAGCGCCATCTTCAGGTAATGTCAGATGGTCGTGACATCCACATACATCAATGTTTTTTGTGCTGTGAATTTATTTACAGCTTCATAATTTTATTAAAGCAATATTTGATCTGATTTACGATTTTCGTCTTGATGTGACAGCTTCTTGACAGATAACCAGAGATGACTTCAACAATTTTTTGATCGTATCTGGGCCCTGATCAGTAGCGTCGTGTAGAAAAAAAATTCTTGATTGTTAATCTAAAACGCTCTCGTGGCTCACGGCCACTGTCTCATTTACAAAGGTGGTCATAGGGCTTCAAAGACGATTTTCTCGAGCATCTAAGAGTTGCATCGAATGGCTTTAGCCGATTGGTAATTCAGTTCTGAACTTCACCAGTCATAAATGTAAATATACTAGCGAATGCGGCAATGCTTCGTAATTGCTGCTATGGAAAGAAGAAAGCTTAGGGTTTAACGTCCCGTCGACGGTGTGGTCATTAGAGACGGAGCTCACGCTCGGAATTTTTTCTTTTTTGGAAAGGAACCATCCCGACATTTGCTGAAGTGACTTAGGAAAATAACGAAAACCTAAATCTGGATGGCCGGAGGTGGACTTGAACCACCATCCTTCCGAATACGAGACCATTGTTACTATGTCTGGGAATTAGATACAACCTGATCTCCTTTCCTCTCTTTACTTATCTTCTCCTCCTTCTGCCCCCCTCCCCCAATTGACAATGTCCTCCTCCTCCCTATCTCTGTCCATCTGCTTCACCCCACTGCCTATACATCTCTCTCCCTCCTCTTTGCGTCTTTATCATCCACCTCCCTTTCTTTATTTCCATTTATTTATTCCTCCTCCCTCCCTCTCTCTCTCTCTCTCTCTCTCTCTCTCTCTCTCTCTCTCTCTCTCTCTCTCTATGTACGCCTTCTCCTCCGATCCTCCGCTTTTACACCCATCCAACCATTCCCTCACTCTGCCACTCACTTCCAATTCTTTGAGAATCTCCTCCTTCCCCTATATATGGAAAATACATAAATCTCCCAAATTTTGTGTTAATCGCTCAGTACCGTTCACTAGGCACCATACGAAATCTTATGTAGACATTGAGTGTTGTTTATAAGGTATAATGTGGAAAATTTAACGAAGATCAAACTTTAGAGTGGAAATCTGTCGTAAAGTACCCTCTGCCATGCACGTACTAAAGTGCAAAATTGAAATATTTAGAGATTATATATAATATATTGAAATAAACGGGTCTATAAAAATATAACGTTGTATCAGGCTTCAAGATTAACTAGTTTTTGAAGCGGACACAAACCCATAAAACATTTTCATGTTGTTTTCATGCAGCTCTCCACCCTACTCTAACCTCAGCAAGCCTCTTCTTCTCTTCATAAGAACGACACCCTATACATTTTAATCTACTTACTGTATTCATCTCTTGATCTCCCTCTGCGATTTTTACCTCACACGCCTTCCTCCAACGCTAAATTCACGATTCCTTGATGTCTAAGAATGTGTCCTACCAATTGATCCCTTCTTTTAGTCAAGGTATGCCATAAATTCTTTTTCTCCTTAATTCTATTCAGTACCTCTTTATTAGTTACGTGATCTACCCACGTAATGTTTAAGATTCTTCTGTAGCACTACATTTCAAAACACTTTCCTCTTCCTGCCTGAACTCTATTTATCGTCCATGTTTCACTCCCGTGCAAGACAATACTCCACACAAATGGGTTCAGAAAGGACTTCTTTTCACTTAAATTAATATTCGATGTTAGCAAATTTCTCTTTTTCAAAAACGCTTTTCTTGCTATTGCCATTCAGTATTTTATATGATCTGTACTACGAACGTCATGTGTCACTTTTCTACCCAAGTAACAAAACTCACATATGACCTTTATAGTTTCGTTACCTAATCTAATTCTTTCAGCATCGCCTGATTTTCTAAGGCTACCTTCCATTACCCTTGTTTTGCTCTTGTTAATGTTCATATTAAACGCTCCTTTCAACATACTGTCCATTCAGTTCAAGAGCTCTTCCAGATCCTTGCTGTCTCTGACAGAATTACTAAGTGATTAGCAAAACGCGATGTTTTTCTTTGATCACCTAAACTTCAATTCCTTTTCCTTGCTTTCCTTTACAGCTTGCTCTAAGTAAAGGTTGAATAACATCGGAGAAAGGCTACAACCCGTACTTACTCCCTTCCGAACCACTGCGTCCCTTTCAGTACTTTACCCCTGCTGACTTCAGAATTTGAAAGCGTGTATGGAATCAATATTTTCAAAATCTTTCTCCAAATCTTCAAAAGATAGAAATGTATGTTTGCTTTTCCTTAATCTACTAAGATAAGTCGTGAGGTGCGTATTGCCTCCCGTGTTCCTACATTTCGCGTGAATCCGAGATCAGCATCCGTCAGTCTTTCCATCCGTATGTAGATAATCCGTATTGAAATTTTGCAACCATGACTTATGAAACTGACGGTGGTGTAATTTTCACACCTGCCTGTGTCTGTTTATACACTTCTGACCGTTAAAGTTGCTACACCACGAAGATGACGTGCTACAGACGCGAAATTTAGCCGACACGAAGAAGATGCTGTGATGTGCAAATGATTAGCTTTTCAGAGCATTCACGCAAGGATGGCGCCGGTGGCGACACCTACAACGTGCTGACATGAGGAATGTTACAAACCGATTTCTGATACACAAACAGCAGTTGACCGGCGTTGCCTGGTGAAACGTCGTTGTGATGCCTCGTGTAACGAGGAGAAATGCGTACCATCACGTTTCCGTATTTGATAAAGGTCGGATTGTAGCCTATCGCCATTGCGGTTAATCGTATCGCGACATTGCTGCTCGCGTTGGTCGCGATCTAATGACTGTTATTAGAATATGGAATCGGTGGGTTAAGGAGGGCAATACGGAACGCCGTGCTGGACCCCAGCGGTCTCGTATCACAGCAGTCGAGATGACAGGCATCTTATCAGTATGGCTGTAACGGATCGTGCAGCCACGTCTCGATCCCTGAGTCAAACAGAGGGGACGTTTGCAAGACAACAAACTTCTGCACGAACAGTTCTACAACGTTTGCAGCAGCATGGACTATCAGCTCGGAGACCACGGGTGCGGTTACCCTTGACGCTGCATCACAGACAGGAGCGCCTGAGATTGTGTACGGAACGACGAACCTGGGTGCACTAATGGCAAACCGTCATTTTTTTTCGGATGAATCTAGGCTCTGTTTACAGCATCATGATGGTCGCATCCGTGTTTGGCGGCATCGCGGTGAATGTATATTTTAAGCGTGTTTTCGTCATCGGCAAACTGGCGTATGGCATGGCGTGATGGTATGGGGTGCCATTGGTTACATGTCTCTGTCACCTCTTGTTCGCATCGACGGGACTTTGAACAGTGGCCGTTACATTTCAGATGTTTTACAACTCGTGGCTCTACTCTTCATTCGATTCCTGCGAAACCCTACATTTCAGCAGGATAATGCACGACCGCATGTTGCAGATCCTGGATACGTAAAATGTTCGACTGCTGCCCTGGCCAGTACGTTCTCCAGATCTCAATGGTGGCCTAGCAACTGGCTGGTCACAATACCCCAGTCACTACTCTCGATGAACTGTGGTATCGTGCTGAAGCTGCATGGGCTTCTGTACCTGTACACGCCATCCAAGCTCTGTTTGACACAATGCCCAGGCGTATCAAGGCCGATATTACGGCCAGAGGTGGTTGTTCTGGGCACTGATTTCTCAGGATCCATGCACGCAAATTGCGTGAAAATGTAATGACAGGTCAGTTCTGGTGTAATATATTTGTGCAATGAATACCCGTTTACCATCTGCATTTCTTGTTGGTGTAGCAATGTTAATGTCCAGTAGTGTATATAATGAGAGATAAATCCGCTACCGCCGTGGCCTCCTGGTGAGTCCTGCACGCCCCGTGGCGGTGGCTGCGTGTAGTGGGGAGCCCCGCGGCAGACGGCGATGACAGCCGCTGCTTGCCTGCCTGCCTTTTGCGGCCCGCCTGTCCTCGCTACCTCGCCGGCAGAACCCGCCAGCCGCGGGTCAGCGCCCGCGCTGTCATCTGAATGCCACCCGCACATTTGCATCTCCTTTTGGAGTACACAGCGTGATCTCACCAGAGAAGCACCACACCGGCTGTTGACCTAATGCCGTTGCGAGCGAATTGGCTCTCGGCTTCCTCGAACTAAATCGGTCCTACAGGCGCCGCTCGGCGCAGTCTCGCGGTCGCCAGTGCTGCTGTGAGGCAGCCGGGACTCGAAGCCGGATGTTTGCGTTTCGCGGTCAACGCTCCGCCTGCTGAGCATCCCTCGCCACTCCCTGCAACATTCCACTTTCTCCCTCGTGCTCCAGCGAACTTGCGGGTTCTCACCTGCAACGACTACCCTCCATCTTCTAACGTGTCATATAGGTATCCAGGATTCGTACGTTTCTTAAAAGTGCTTAATTCTCATATGGTGCCTTAAATGTCCTTATTTTTATATGAATGTGGCGTCTCTTCCGAAAAACAGACGTCACTTCTGATCCTACAATTATTATTCTTTCATATTTACGGAATATATGACTTCAACTGCGAATGGGCAAGGCTGAAAATGTGTAATCAGCCGGGATTCGAATCCGGGTCTCCTGCTTTCTAGGCAATTGCGCTGACAACTACACCACTGAGGACACAGTGATCATCGGACCTGCAATGACTACCAAAGCACGCCTCCTCTGAGTTACGATTTCCCAGCCTCACCCTGCCCACAGTACTCGAACTCGTAGTTTCGAAACTAATTCAAATGTTCAAATGTTTGTATTGTCTATGGGACTTAACTACAGGGCCATCAGTCCCTAAACTTACAAACTACTTATGAACTACCTTATACTAAGGACGGCACAAATATCCATGCCCGAGGGGGGATTCGAACCCCCGACCGTAGTGGCCGTGCAGACCGTGACTGAAGCGCCTCAGTCCCCTCGGCCACCGCGGCCGGCTGAAACTAATTCCCGCAAGAGTAAGGGCCACAAACTTTGTCCACCTCGACCCACTAACGAAAGGATCATTGCCTGTCACTGGCATATTATTTTTGCCTCTGCAATTATGTTCAGACTTATATATCAGTTAACTTCGCTAAGTTAAAAAGGTGGGGTGAAAATAATTGTGTGACTGGAATTGGTTTTTAGTGAGGTTACTAGAGCAAAGGCAAGGCGTGCGACAACCTGTGATTTCTACTCTTGTAAGTTTAGTGGTAACATTTGTTAAATAGGTGTATTTTTAAAATTCTGTTAAAATGCCCAGAAAGTGTGCATTTATAAATCTGTGGCTGCGAAAAGATGAATACAAATAATGGTTAGCGCCATCTAAAGACATCCACAAACGATATAGAGAATTTGAAAGAACGGTCCTATGTAGCTTTGCGGCAGGTTGAAGACCACCTTGCAAAATGTAAAAATCACGAAGTATTTTTCGGCATCTGAATGTTCTGCAAGGAAAACATACGTGGCTTATCTTTAAGAACAGAAACAAGTGCAGAAGACCAAGACACTAACAGATAGGATGCACAAATTGCAAAAGGAACTGGAAGGTTTACAGCAGAAAAGAATGCACCTTGATTGTGACATTTCTGCATTGCACAAGTCAGCTGATGAACTTAAAGACGTTGTGGAAAAGACCAGGATTATTTCTTACTGCTCACAATCTAATGCAGTAAGTAAAAAGCACACGAGAAGAAAGAAAAGGTTCAAGCTGTAGACAGACAAATCAAGGAAAAAACTGATGAACTTAAACACATGTTATGATTCACTGTTTAATATCTACGCTGTGGATATCTCTAAATTTAATTTTTAGTGCTTATAAATTTTTACTGTTGACAAGTAATTCCTAATTTAATTAAAATTCACACATTTTGAACCACTTTTATGCGTTGTTGTATGATAGAAAGTGCAGAGAGGAGTACAACACGTGACACACGTAATTAAACTGCTTCAATAAGAAAAATATTTATGGAAGGTCAAGCAGACGTGCAATGAAGATAATGTTGGGTTTTTAAAGAATTTGCTTTATTTGTATTAAGTTCATACTGTTGATTTTTATTATAGTGATTCTGTGTTGAAGTTACCATCTATTTGTTCGTGTTTATTTTATTTTTGACATGACTACAGCGCTGATTGAAACTACTGTCAGTGAAAAAAAGTTGTATGAAAGTCCGTAATTTTTACTTTGGTAAATTCTGTACGAACCCTGGTATCACAGCTCAGTTGTTCTACCGAAAAGCCATCAGTAAAAATATAAACTCTCGTTTCAAAAGCTTGAACTCCTTGTAACACTGTCGCATCAGTTCTTCGCAGTAGGTCTTACTGTACACGATACCGCCTTTATGTATTAGTTTTTTTACTCTGGTCGATTTCTTCGCACTTGGCGGTTCCTCGTCGCTTATCTTTTTCCAGCGAATTGTGTAACTCCATTTTCCACATCAAGTAATTCTTCAAACACTGTTTTAGCGAGAGACTTGGTGCAGTGGTAACACACCGCAGTCGTATTCGGGAAGACGGTGGTTGAAATCCACCTCTGTCATTTCCCTAAACCACTCCACACAAATGCCAGGAAGGTCCCTTTGAGACGACGGATTTCATTCCCCATCTTTACACAGAATTCCGAGGGTGAGCTTCATCTCGATGATAACGCTGTCGACGGGGCGTGAAACCATAATCTTGAAAAAATGTCTTGACCAGACTTATCGCCTTATTAATGCCTTACGCGTTTCGACTTTCGCCTCTTTTGATGGCTCCAATAGGACACTGCTATCAGTATTCCATCTCACACTGTGTTAAAAATAACAAATAAATTTATATTTACCAAATTTTGGTTAAAAAAATCCCCCTTAAAATAATTTGTCCCAACATACATCATCTTTATATTGTTGTGTGGACGTATGCAAACAAATCTACAGTTTTATTCAAAAATTTATCAAATTTTGTACACATAAGCTTCAATCCGTGAGGACGGTCGCTATATGTGTAAGAATCACGTATCACACACACTTCACGAGATATGACGCCATATACAATGAGATGCGCGAAAAACTGCTTCATTAAGCGACAACGCTGCTCATTTTCTCCTAAACCACTGGACCGATTTCAACCAAATGTGCTAGACATACCCCTTAAGTGAGATAATAATTGCTGTAGGAGTTAGAACCACATACGGCACATGTTTCAGGAGATATAACGTCATAAATAGTATGAATTGCAAGAAACTGCCTTATAATGCGACTAGACTTTATAAATACACTAATAAGAAAGGGAGTACTTAGCGAATTGCAACAAATTTTAAAAATAATTTCATATCTTTACTAAACAACCACATCAAAATAATAACAGAAAAAGTTTCTCGCTTACTACTTTTTCGCGTAATGTACTGGGTAATCAAAAAGTCAGTATAAGTTTGGAAACTTAATAAATGACGAAATAATGTAGGTAGAGAGGTAAAAATTGACATACATGCATGGAATGACATGGAGTTTTATTAGAACAAAAAAGAAAAAAAAAGTCTGACATATGGCGCTTCATTTGGTCAGAAAAGCAATAATTAGCATAACAAATTAAGACAAGGCAAAGATGATGTTCTTTACAGGAAATGCTCAATATGTTTACCATTATTCTTCAACAATAGCTGTAGTCGAGGAATAATGTTGTGAACAGCACTGTGTTATGGTGAGGCATTGGCGTCGGATGTTGTCTTTCAGTATCCCCAGATGTGTCGGTCGATCACGATACGCTTGTGACTTCAAGTAAGCCCAAAGCCAATAATCGCACGGACCGAGGTCTGGGGACCTGGGAGGCCAAGCATGACGAAAGTGACGGCTGAGCACACGATCACCAAACGACGCGCGAAAGAGGTCTTTCACGCGTCTAGCAATACTTTTTTTCTTTCTTTTTTTCGGTTCTAATAAAACCCCATGTCATTCCAAGCATGTGTGTCAATTTTTACGTCTCTATCTACATTATTCCGTGATTTATTAAGTTTTCAAATTTATACTGACTTTTTGATCAGCCAGTACGTTGGCGGCAGTAGAATCGTTCTGCAGTCCGCCTCAGATTCCGGCCATCTAAATTTCTTCAAGAAAGATAAGATCAGAGAGATTAGGGCTCATAAGGATGCTTGTGGATGCAAAAAGCTCGTTTTTTCCTTGTTTTATATGGGAGTGGAACAGGAAAAGCAAATAACCAGTGGTGGTACTGAGTGCTGCCTTCTCCTCACCGCTTCACCCCCCGCGGCAGCCTTAATGTGGGTGCAAGACGCGTCCTGCAGCTCCCAGCAGCCACTGCGCAAATCGTCATGTTATCGTGGCCAAACAGTATGTGGATGTATTCGAAAATCTTAACGAGTATGAAGCCCTGTAAAACATTATCGACGACCGCCGATGTTTCAGCAGGAGAGTGGTACTAGATGTGCTTGTAGTATCGGCCACCGTGGCTCCCCTTGCAGTTGTTTGTTGTTGTTGACCGGCCCTCGGCTGGCTGTTGCAGACGCGCTGCTGGCGGACCTGCAGAACACGACGCTGGGCGGCGCGCCGGCCGCGGGCGCTGGCCACGGGCTGGTGCACGGCGGCACGTACCCCGGGTCGCACGCGTCGGCCAGCCCCACGCCGCCGCACGCCTCCCCCGGCTACGGCTCGCTGAGCGGCCGCGGCCACCACGTCAGGGAGACCGTCACCACCACCACCACCGAGTACCGGCCCGCCGCCGCCGCCGCCGCAGCCGCAGCCGCCCCACAACACCCCGAGCCGCCGCTCTCGGTAAGCGACAGCTCCCTACTACATTCCACATTGTCTGAACGTAAACGTAAACCTTGATAACGTATATACAAATAACTTCCTGTCTACTAGATAAAACACTATGACATAGTAATATTTTATATACACTCCTGCAAAATGGAAAAAAAAACCACCTTGAATTCGTCGACCCAGCAGAGGGAATTTTGACACATTCTTGAGGATGTATACAACACACTATCACACAGGCAGAGCCGTACGTACGTGAGTGCAGCCACCAGAGCGTGAGCAATGTCGATGCCAGTACCGTGTATATCCTTCTTTCGCAATAATACAAGCTGTAATTTTCCCACGGAGACGATCATAGAAGTGCAGAATATAGTCTTGTGAATGGCTTCCATCTAGTGCTTCAGTTGGGGCACATTTAGTGCCGCTTATGTAGACCGCGCAACATGACGTTTCATCCTGCCCCAAACAGTGGGGGACAGCGTAGTTGTACACCTAGAAAAACACGTTGGGTTATATGGGATACCTGTGGACGTCTATTCTCTGGTTGGGAAAGCACATCCCCTTATTGGTGCTTGAACGGTGGAAAGACAGGTTGAATGATGGTTTAGGTATATCATTTCCTCGACGATCACCAGAGGAGAACGACTAGTGTAGGATATGGCTCCCCCCCCCCCCCCCGTCGTGTCTATTGAAAAACAGCCAAGTCAAAGCACAAAATTGCAGTTAAATATCAGGGAAAAGAGAGAAAATCCAATATTAAGTTTGTGGGAATCTAAGTTACTCTCAGGGCATGGAACGAGACGCCTCGGAGCACATAGCCGGCTGGGCCAGCAGCCAGGTGCTGCTGACCACGTATCTACAGCAGAAACATTCAAAAGGGCTCATACAGCACAAACACGCTCTATGCGGGCAGCACACGTGGCAGAAAAATGGCCACACATCATTTTGGGTACGACAGCGTGGCACGAGAGGGGGAGAGAGAGAGAGGTCGCTCGCTGGGAGAAGAACCCACGCCCCTAGGAGCCAATAAAGGGCCCAGGACGCAATTCATAACCATATAAGGAAGCGAGACACCTCTACCCCTCCAGCAGCCTCTGGAGCATTACCGAATGCTAACGTCCAAGACGAGCCAATGAAAGGGCAAGAATATCTTCGACGCCGCTCCTGCAAGGCGCGAGAGGGGTCGAAGGGGGAAATTGAACAAAACTCGGCAGCACGACGCTCCGAGGAGGTGTAGTTGGGCGACAGGGTGCTTCAGAGGAAGCCGGGCTAGGGCGCGGCAGCTAGTATCGACATGGTCTCCAGCAGCAACGGAGAGGTCAGCTGTTGGGAAGCTGTCGATAGACTACAAGGTAAAGTTGCGGGCCACTTTACTGGCTAGTACTAGTGGGCTAGTTTACGGGACGCTGTGTGTCGTGGAGCTAGATAGAGATATACGGAACTGAACTTTATCCGTCTCTGGGCAGGACTCGGTTGATGTAGCGATACTTCCTCTTGAGCAGTAGGGAACTTTTGTAATCAATTCTGAATAAACTATTATTTAAGCCAAACCTCGTTGGGGTTTCGCCCGTACTCTCCTCTTCCATCCTACAGAAAGACTGACTTACAGCCTAAGGTTTGCGTGGCAAAGACTCCCTCTCAATTAGGCCAACACCCAAATTCTCCCCATACGAACTCTGTCGCCTAATCCCGAGTAAAAATTACGCTAGGGACGCGACACCACGCCATGATGCCAAGTGTTGTCCCCGTTCGCCTCTGTCGCATACACTCCAGATTTTCGCGCTGCCCTGCAAAACACCACAAACGCGTGCGGCCATTATTGGCACCGAAGCAGCAGCGACTCTCATTACTGGAAACGACACGTGTCCATTCGTCCCTTCGTAAGCGCCTACCATGACCCCTGGGGGTGGGTTGAACGACGTTGGGGCCTGAGCGGAGGACACCATAAACACCCACATGACCGTGTATCATTGTGTGGGGAGCCATATCCTACACTGGCCGTACTCCTCTAGTGATCATCCAGAGAACATTGAACAGTGCACGGTACATTCAAACGGACAATACACGTTCACATGTGCCCCGTAACACCCAACATGCTCTTCAAGGCGTACATCAACAAAAATCATGCAGTTAGGACTTAGATATCTATATGATTACTCTGTAACTCGCACTGAAGTACCTAGCAGAGGATTCACTAAATCATTTTCATACTTTTTATCTACCATTCGTTTCTCGAATAACACGCGGGAAGAAATGACTCCTAAATCTCCCCGTACGACTTCCGATCTCTCTTATTTTATGATCGCCCCATGTACGTGATAGTCAACAGTATATTTTCGCACTCAGAGCAGAACTAACTGATTGAAATTTCGTAAATAGTTATCGCCGCAAAAAATGATGCCACAAGGCGCTGTAATACTTTAAAGACAAAGGAAAAGCTTAGTGTAGGCAGTGTCTTTAGTAATTCTTTTGCCTTTTTTAAGTGTCATCCCTATAAAACTCACTGTTTTGTTCGCCTTCCCCACAACTTTTTCTGTGTGTTCTATCCATTTTAAGTCGGTCGTAACTATACTTAATTATATGTATGTGGTAACTGTTCTTTCGGACAAACAACACATAAACAACACATAAATACAGTAGAAAGCGTGATAACTGATTGTTCATTCAGTCCGGATGGTATTTGAACCCAGGACGTCCTGATTACTAGGCAAGCGCTAGCTACTATGACATGATGAATACGGTGACTGCAGGGACTGTCTTAAGTACTAATCATTAATCGTTAATGTTAATCGTTCCCATTAACCTTCGTAGCTGTGGTGGTATTCCGCTATTGGAGAGATTCGGCAACGTTGATATGTATTGCATAGGGAAACATGAGGCAGAATTGAAGTTTGTGTTGTGGAGGGAGACGTGCAGTCTACGTATTCTTTAACTCATTGTGGCTTAGTGCTCTAGCGCTTGCCTAGTATGCAGGAGGTCCCAGTTTTGAATAGCGGCTATGGCACAAATTTTAATTCAATACCTCTCCTTCAGTTTAATATCTCTGATATATATATCGAGACAAAATATGTCTCTGAACAATGGTTTATTAAATGATTTGAAGTCAGCTGCAATCAGACTCAGCGGCGACACACGAAATGTGTGTGTGTGTGTGTGTGTGTGTGTGTGTGTGTGTGTGGCTGAGGAATGGAACCCGGATGTCCTGCTATGTTGAAAGACTTCCCCTTTCGGTGTAGATACACTCCCAGAGCCGACCCCTGCTCCATTAAACGAAGCTGCCAGCCGTGAGGAAATGGACAATGAGTGCATCACTCGGTTGATGTGTGGGTTGGCTGGTGGGCTGGCCAGGATGGACCGCGCTGTTGTACGAAACCGCGGAGTCTGTGTGGCGGAAGTGGTTAGTGCGAGTGTCCAGTAAGCAGGGTCCAGTCTTGTAAGAGGCGAGCAGATTCACCGACGTACTAGTGTCAATTCGACGAGGAGGTATTTCCACACAGACAGATGTGAATCGTACCACTAGCAAATTAATTTTTTTCTTTTTGAGAAATGTCAACTTTTTTATAAGTCTCAATAATGAAACGTTGCCCTGCTGTAACAGAAACATTGCGTGTTGGATGACATTATTTATCCCTCTTACTACGTTGAGTGAGTCCCTGCGTCCTCGTGGCTTCGCGGGTACACGTGAGTGCTGTTTCCTTCCCGCGTTTCCTGGAATCGCTTCCCTGGGCTGTTTTCACATGAGTCATGCAGTTAAGCAACCACTGTGACGTGCTGCTGATTCTCCCGTCTTCGGTATCAGTCGTTGATTTTCCAAAACTTGTTCAAGCTATATATCGTAAGTCAGGGTTTTACTCTTCTACAGTCTTGCAACTGTCATGTAATTCTTCAAATCAGTGTGTTTTTGTATCTTTCTAATTACGATATGTAAATATTCAGCCATCTGCGGATTCATACATTTGACTTTCATGACACCTGTTCACCTGCAAGGAAAAAATAAAATAAAATAAAAGAATGTTGTAATTTTAAACAATTATGGAAATCGTACTGTCCATACTGGGCTGTCAAGTACGTACAGTGTACTTTATTAAACCTGAAAAAAGAAATAAAAACAATAGTTTGTAAAACTGGATACATGTCATAACACGTTCGTACTATTTAGAAAGCAACAAGATAGGTAATGATGATTACAGCATTGGTGATGCGGACAGTGAATTTTTTCGGTCACGCTTTTTTATTAGTTTTGAATGGAAAAAAATTCTTATTTCAGTAATTTCTGTTATCTCAGTTTGAGTGACGTAGGCAGTCTTTCGCTTTTCGGAGTAAACTTAAAAATTTGTCTCCTACCCATCAGTCTTTGTGCTAGCGTTATTAGGTTTAAAAAATAAATGTGAATAAGAATTCAACATACTGAAAAGAAAACTATAGTGAAAGATTTTTGTAGTCCGTATAAGAAAAGTGCATCACTGGTGTTGTGCAAGCTCTACAATTTTTTGAAGGTTAAGAAGACAATGTTCGGGTGCCAGAGAGTAGGTCGCGGCTTCGCTATAGAAGACCTGACCTCAGTACAAGAGGAAGAACGAGAACAAGGCATGCGATATCTCTGAATAAACCAGGTACAAGACAAAATCTAATGTTGCAGTTGTTGACACAGATATTTCGTATTTTGTAGAAAGACTGAAAACCTCACAGTTATGATCGCAGAGAAATTTATTGCTTTCTATCACCAGTTTCGGCTCCATCCGAGCCATCTTCGGATCATTAACATACTATGGGTGTCATCGTCAATTATTTTCGTGCTGAGACGAAAGTCAAGTGACTAAAATGAAAACAGAAGTATATATATGCCGTGCTTGTAGAATACGTTAAACGTTTTATAAATTGGTGAAAGCAGTAATAACATGTTTATATTCAACGAACACGTTCAACACGAACAAGGCATGGTAGCATGCGTAGGGAGTTGAAGATCCCAATGTAGCCTGACACTCACAAATGTAATCACGTCTCGTTTGTGTTTAATACGTTCCGTGAATAGAAAAATGTCACCATGGTTTGCATCAATTAATAAAATATTTAACAGCTTATGCAAGCACTGCCTTAGACTGCTTATATATTTCAGTTTTCATTTTAGTCAACGGACTTTTGTCCCAGTTTTACGATGTAAAAGGACTTGTTAACTGTGTACTAAATCATTGACGATCACATCCACAGTATTTTAATGATCCGTATATGGATCGAATGGAATCGAAACTAGTGATCTGTACAAATAAAATAAAGTTCTCTGATATCTTGACAGCCGACCGCGGTGGCCGAGGGGACTGCGGCGCGTCAGTCACGGTCTGCACGGCCACTGCGTTCGGGGGTTCGAATCCCCCCTCGGGCATGGATATTTGTGCCGTCCTTAGTATTAGATAGTTCATAAGTAGTTTGTAAGTTTAGGGACTGATGACCCTTTAGTTAAGTCCCATAAGCTCTACAAACATTTGTTATCTTGACTGTGAGGTTTTGAGTCTTTCTACAAAATCTAATGGTATGCTGTCGAAGGCGCGTGGACACCCGGCACAGACAACACTAAGAGTAAAGGAAGACGAAAATACGGACGAAACTTGATCCTTTCACGCTTTTTTTTCTCAGCGTCATGGAAGTTCCTTTTGATTGCGCAATCTGGCCTTGATCCTGTCATGTGCTCTGAGTTGCTACTATCGAATGTGCCAATGCGACGGCAAACAACTTTTCCATCATCCCCCCCCCCCCCCCCCACACACACACACATCTAGGACGGCAAACAAAGCGTATTAAATAATCACTCAATCTGCGATGAGTGCTAAGGCAAAGAAGTAAGTCTTTTATGTCTCTCGTAAAAATTACCAACTACGAACCTGCATTGCTAAAAGGTTATATCGGGACAGGATCCTCACCTAATGCACGTTACCCGTGTAACCAGCTTTTCTAGGAGAAAAACGATTTTCAGTTATTGGTCTTGTGATTGAAAGATTTTAAGAACTTAAAATTCTGTTGTATACTCATCAGTTGCCTAACCCTGTGGTAAAATTTAACGCGATAAGGCAAATAGAATGTGTATGCTTGCCTTGAAGAAGACGGCACTCAAATATTTCAACTTTTTTCATTCATTACACAAAAATGATAAACACTTAACTACTTCCAACAAACTATACATTATAATTTCCAAATTCTACGAAACATTTTCCCGCCGACACCCCACACAAAATGATGAAAGGAAGAAAAGTTTATCGGTTATTACGTTTTCGCCGTCTGTGTAGTGAATCTCCAGCATCTGCCCTGCTATTTTATTATTAATTTTAACTACCCACTCTATTTGTATCACATTTTGCACACAGTATCTATATACACGGGGTTTCACGAGGAATCGTAAATATTTTAAGAGGCGGTAGTATTGACGAAGTGCAATAAAATACGATATAACATGTGTCCACTTTTTATTCAGTCCAGATATACAGCTGCAAGTATGTAACCCAACCAAAGTTAATGGAAAGATAAATGAGGATATTTTCACCGATTCTTCCTTCGGCTCTTGGTAGAACATCATGACACTGAATTACAAACACAATTTTGTGTCTGTTCTACAGGTTTATTTCTATTTGGTTAACCGGTTTTCAGTCTACAGGGCCATCTTCAGACTTTAAAGTCTTTACGTAAATAAAAATAAAGTTGTAGAGCAGACACAAATTTGTTCCTTTAATTCAATATGGTGATATTCTATCAAGAACCGACGGAAAATCAGTGGAAACGTCCTCATTTGTCTTTGCTTTAACTTTGGTTGGGTTACATACAAACAGGTGTATCTGTGTGATCAATAAAAATTGGATACATGTCATATAGCAATTCATTGCAATTCATCAATACTACCGTCTCCTAAAATATTCACTATTTTTGTTGAAACGTACAACAGTGAATGCAACAGTACAATGATTGAGGAGATGTGGTGTGATACACACTCAGACGCCTCAAAACTTACCTTCTGCTTACATTGGCATGCAATAAAAACTTTAGCATCAGACACGTCGATGGACTTGTATTTTTATTACGACACCATACCAGTTGGTTATACTTTCCCTCTTTAGTAGGTTTTAACACGGAAACTAGTTAATCTTTTAATGCATGACTTTTTAGTTGAAGCTATAAAAACTACCATGATTAATGTATAGTGCGTATATACTGAGAAAAATATTGAAAATAAATCCTTAAAATTATTATGCACTACTAGCAACAAAACGTTCATAGCTGGTCAGCTGTATAGTGTTTCCATAAGGTACCCGATGCAGTAAATGTCACTATTATACCTCTAATATTTCCATAAAGTAACTCATAATGCTACAGTAGTAGGTGATTGACTACTTTTACATGGCAAAGAAAAACTACTAAAGTAAATAAATGCACATGTTAGTAGTAACTCAATGCAGCTAACTGTCGAACTAATTCAGTAGCGCTCTGCGATGTATAATTTCTGGGAAGAGCTACTAGCATATGTAACACTTACGTATACAATCAGCTACAAAAGAATTTGTGGTAAAATTATGATCAGTTTGAGAGATAATGGGAAAAATTAGGTATGTATCTAATCCGCTACACTAAGCGTTAAAGGGTTAAGAGTATCAAAAGTGGTAGCATTATTGTCCTGAGTTTGGTGTGAATGATTTCTATGCATCAACGCGTCACCGTACGGTTCCAAGTGTGGCTACCATGTGCCGTGATGAGTCATCGTGAGTCATAGTCACACACACTTGAACACGTCGCAGTGCACTTGTTGATGTGTCAACATCAGCTTGGACAAAAGGAATGCAGTCCCGCGTTTTCAAACTTCTCTGTCCACTGATGGACTACATTTTGAAAAAAAAAAAAAAAAAAAAAAAAAAAAAAAAAAAAAAAAAAAAAAAAAAAAATGTTCAAATGTTTGTTAAGCTTATGGGACTTAACTACGGGGTCATCAGTCCCTAAACTTACAAACTACTTATGAACTACTTACGAACTAGGACGGCACAAATATCCATGCCGAGGGGGGATTCGAGCCCCCGACCGTAGTGGCCGTGCTGACCGTGACTGAAGCGCCTCAGTCACCTCGGCCACCGCGGCCGGCGACTACATTTTGAGCCGCTTTTGTAGCAGTAATGATGGTAAGATGTACCGTAGCGACACATTAAAAGTGTTTAGATTGAATTGATTCTGTTTTATTTCTTTGCCCCGTCCTTTTAAAATTAATGCTTCCAAACTTGGTAATCATGCGGTTATTGGTTTCCTTGTCATAACGTGTTAAAGAGGGAAAGTTTAATTATAACCATGCGGTATTCAATCTACCTGCAAAATTATATCGAGCTGGTCACATATTTCAGGAGGTATGACATCACGAGCATTGAGATTTGTGAAAAAAAAATAGCCTAAAACAGTGCGCAAATTACTCCGTATCAATCCAGTATTTCATAAAGAGAGCAATTAGTGACTTCCAACTAGCAATGGACACAATTTCTAATTTTTTTCGAATTAATTCTTGAACTCTCAGATATGAGGTAATGAGACATGTTAAGCAGTCCTATCTACGGGAACTGATACTTTATGGGATCAGGACGTTTACTACTTTTATTGTTGGGGTTTTCAGTCCGGAGACTGCTTTGATACAGCTCTCCACCCTGCTGTATCCTGAGCTAACCTAGTACCGTGAAATGCAGTAATATCGTTTGATGAAGACTGAGGGGCAACAAGCCAATATCGACAGTCTTCTGTCGGTATCTACATCTACATAAATAAGCTGCAGATCACATTGAAGTGCATGGAAGGGGATTTATGGAACAGATTTTATGAAGTTTCTCTACTGTTGCATTTTCTAATACCGACTGGAAGAAAGAAGACCTAGATCTTTTCGTTCTCGAATTCTCTTATTTTATTATGATGATGATGTTTCCGTATGTAGGCGTGTGCTAACTAAATAAGTTCGCAATTGGAAATAAATCTCGCCACCACGAATAACACTTTTGTTTTAATGATTTCCACCCTAACTCATGCATCATTTCCGTCAGTCCCTCCCCTGTTTCGCGATAATACAAAAGAAGCTGCCCTTCTCTGAACTTATCTATATTTACCGTCAGACCCACCAGGTGTGGATCCCACAATGCGCAGCAGTATTACAAAATAGGACGCACACGTGTAGTGTAGGCAGTTTCTTTGGTAGGACTGTTGCATCTTCTAAGTGTTCTGCCAATGCAGTCTTTGGTTCGCCTTCCCTGCTATGTTTTCTGTGTCCTTCCTTAGCTATTCAGTTTAATTTACGGTCTGTAAATGAAGTTTAACGGATTTCTATTTCGGATCACTTCACACTACTATTAAGGATGAAGTACTAATTTTTGGACCATGCAGATATCTAAATCATTTTGCAATTGCTTTTGATGTTCTGATGAGTTTGCTAACCGATAAATGACAGCATCATCGGCGAACATTGTAAGACAACTGCTCACAGATTACTAAATTGCTTATAAACATAAGGAACAGTGGAGACCCTATAACACTTCCCTGGGGAACGCCAGATATCACTTCTGGTTTACTGGATGACTTTCCGTCAGTTATAACGTACTGTGTTCTTTCTGACGGGAAATCATGAATCCAATCGCACGACTATGGCTATATGCCAGAAGCACGCTATTTGATTAGGAGGCGCTTGAAAGGTACAGAGTCAAAAGCTTTCCGGTAATTTAGAAATACGGAATCGATTTGCGATAACTTCTTGATAGCATCACGTGAGTAAAGAGCTGCGTTCCACAAGAAAGATACTATCGGAATCCGTGTTGACTACGGGTCATAGGTCGTTCTCTTCGAGACAGTTCGAAATGTTTGACGAAAGTATAAATCAATAATTAAATATCAAGGAATAACAATTAGGAACAACTTAAATTGGAAAGGACACACATAAAATTGTAGGGAAGGCGAACGAGAGGCTACGTTTCATTGGCATAACACTCAGAAATGCAACAGTGCTACTAAAAAAAAACTGTCTACACTATACTTGTGTGTCCTATTTTGGAGTATTGCTGCTCATTGTGGGATCCGTACCAGGTGGACTGACGGATGATTTAAAGAAAGTTCATAGAAGGGCAGTACGTTTGTGTTATCGCGATAAAGGAGACAGATTTGGGTGTAAATCATTAAAAGAAATGTATTATTCGTTGCAGTAACATTTATTTGTGAAATTAGTTCACCAACTTTCTCTTCCGAATACGAACACATATTGTTAGCACCCACACACACGGGGAGACACAATCGTCATAAAATAATAAATCAGATCGAAAACGGAATGATTTAGGTATTCCATTTTCCCGCGAACTGTTGGAGAATGGAATCGTAGAGAAACATCATAAAAGTAACATCTGTCATGCACTTGAATGTGACTTGCAGAGTATTTATGTAGACGTAGATATAGGCGTGTAATGTTCCGGTTCACTCCTATTGCCTTTCTTGAATACAGGACTGACCTGTGCAAGTTTCCAGAGTTTGAGTACGAATCTTTCACTGAGCTAGGTATGGGGCTATTGCAACAGTATACTCTGAAAGGAACCTAATTGGTATAGAATCGGTACCTCCACAATCTGCATTCTCTGTGAAATGTTTCACGTTAAGTAGTGCATATAGTACAAGTAGGAAAACATCTTCCCCGAAAATGTGGGAGGATTCTGTTTTATGAACTCTCATTGTAAGATGATGATGATTTTTTTTTTTTTTTTTGGTATTGTATTGTAGAAGTTTTCAGCAATCACTCGTTAAAATATTTTAAATGTTTTAAGTATTTTAATCGTTTTGTAAGCATTGATAATGACCACACAGTGGTCGAAATCTAGATCTGCCAATAAATAATGATTCCACTGCTAGCATGTATATTTATTAAGCAACAGTACAAAAATGTAAGTGTTAATTTTATCCCATTATATGAACTTCTCTTTATTACAATCTATTTGGTTCGAAACTGCTTCATATTTCTGTAATCGAGTTTTATACGTTCTATAGCCTTATTGAATACAAATGCACTTTTTTGTCTGTATAGAGACCAGGAGAAGGGCACTCAAGCGCCCGAAACCGGTCGTTAAAGTTAAAAATAAATAACGACAAGCAACTGGTTGCTGCATTTCATTAATTTATAATAAATAAATATTTTTGCGACTGATTGCTGAAATTTTCTACAAGTGAAATACAGTCATGGAGCAGAAATTCCATCATGGAATCAAGCGTGATGATATTTTTAATCCCGCCAGACTTTGGAATGTTAACCGCGGCTGTTCTGTTCTCTGCGTCACAAGAGGAAGAAGGAACGAATTTTGGTGCTTAACGTTCGGTTGACTTCGTGGTTATTAGAGTCGGAGCATACACTCGGATAGTTTTTGACAAGAATGTGGGAGGAAATCGGCTGTGCCCTTTGAAGGTAACCATCCCAGCATTTCCTGGAGCGATTTCGGGAAAATCACGAACCTCAGTCAGGAGGCGGCGAGTGCAGTCCTGTGTGTTGGCGCGGCCCCACTGCAGCTCGGTCGGTGTCACCGTAGGAGGCGTGCGGTCAGCGCGGGCTCTCGCAACGTGAGCCGCCACGCAGCTTCTCAGTTGCCTGCTCACGGCTGACTGAACCTATCCCAGTCCTCCGACCAAAAGGGGGGGGGGGGCATTATCTGGTAAGAGCAGTTGCGGCCTGTATTCGCTACACTTCGACTGAAGGAGGACAGGCACAGATCCAAGAGATAATACACTGTCGAAACGGTGAGGAGATCAGTTGAGCTATCTATGTTCTGAAGTATTGGCATTGGCAGAATGAACTAAAATGGTTCGACATCTTTCTACCGATTGTACGGAGTACAGGCACCAACTTAACAGCAATCGAGATAGTGGTAATAACAAGAAGTTCTTCCAGAGGGGGTTGGTGTTGAATTGTGTTTACTCTAACAAACGAATTGCATACGCAGTTGGGTTCAGACAGTGAAGTGTGAGCAGGTAGTGCAATGCAACAACAGCGAGATTTACCCCAACCTATAGTATGGACAGCCGCATGAAGGTTGGAAGCGGGACATAGAGGGAGATGGCTACAGATATTGGAGTGTCTCAGAGTGTAATTTACAAGACCTGGACGCCACTTCAGACAGCAGGAATATAAGATGGAAGGCCAAGGTCGTTCAAAGGTAACATCGGAAAGAGATGACCGTTATCTCCGGTTAACAGCCAGTCGAGACAGGAGGCTGAATGCAACTCAGCTGCAACGCACCCTCAACAAGACGCACAATGTCAGCGAAACAGTCCGAATCGCCTTCGGAAATGTGGCCTCTAGGCACGGAGGCCCATGGTGTGTTTCCCATTAAAATCATGATACCGTTTAGCCCACAGAATGTGGGCGGAGGGCCATGACTGGAGTCGTAAAGAATTGCGCCAGGTTCTGTTCAGAGGTGAGTCAAGATTTTGTGTTCAGCCGGAGAATCTTCGATCCCTCATCTGGAGAGAACGTGCTACAATCCTGCTTATGTGCAGCAGACAGCAAGAAGTTTGTACCAAGACGTAAGTTAGCAGTGCACCGCTCTTTGTTTGGACCAATTTTGTTGTATTGGAGAGAAAGCGGTTTGGATACAGGTTACCTTATTCATAACGTTGCGGTTATAGCTGTGAAAGTAGCTAGGATCACTGCAGGTACTAATAGATGAGAACAGTGGCAGGGGGGTATTCGTAATGAGGAAATCAAAGAAAAAACTGGGTATGACCACCATCGATGGAGCAGTTAGAGCGAACAGGCTGAGATGGTGGGGTCATGTTACATGCACGGGAGAAGCAAGGTTACCTAAAGAGACTAACAGGAGTCAAGGTAGACCAAGGAGAAAGTAGATTCGGTGAAGAATAATTTTGAAGTAAAAGGTAGCAGATGAAGCATCAATGGTAGTGTTGAATTGGGAATCATGGAACAATTTTACTAGGAGGCTATGCTCCAGACTGAACGCTGTAAGACATATGATGATGAAGATGCTGATGATGTATTGTACAAATGTCATTTTAGCATTACAGGTGGATATATAACAGTGTAGGAAATGTAGTCACGCAGCTGTTGGTTTAATAATGAACAGAAGTTGTAATTTGCATTATAAGGTACTGACAGTAGGTATCGGATACTACAATATAGGAATGGTATCGTTTAAATCTGTACACCCTACGTTTCTTGCCACGTTACGACTGGTAGTCAAATCTACTGCCGAATCCGTAAGCATTGGCCAGAAGGAGAGGCGTGCGACCCGCCGCTGACATTTGGGCCGGCTTTCGCCCGTGCGGACTTCCGCCGCGCCGCCTATATAGGTACGGCTGTCAACTCGTGCTTTCTCTGCCCGCCGCTGGAGCCGCTCCAGAGCCTGGCTCGCCCACATGGCAGATCGGGCCCTGGCTGTTCCAGACCTGCTGCTCTGGCTGTGGTGGGCGATCCTGCTGCTGGCAGGCTGCATGATGCGTCCTCACATATCCTTGCCGCCCCCATTGTGAACATATGTCAACAGTCGTACATTTTATAACCAATCCTCTGGTGCGCGATTCGCTAAATTCGATACTGATGACAAAACAAATGTCAAAAGTTCCGGAAGACGACCGGCATTTTTCTTCGACTGTTTGCCACTTTGCATATCAAACAAGTTTATAACATTGTAGTCAGTTCGCCGCGATGGAGTATCCAAGCGGTCCAAAGCGTCTCGCTGCGGAGCGCGCGGTTGCTCGCCGTGGAGGTTCGAGTCCTCCCTGGGGCTTGGGTGTGTGCGTTGTCCTTAGGTTAGTTTACCTAGGTTTAAGTAGTTTGTAAGCTACAGGTTGATGACCACGCAGTTTGGTCCGATAGATTTACAGACATTTGAACATTTGATTTTTGTAGTTATCCCTTTCCTGTCTCTCTTGTTATTATTACGTTTATTGTAATCATTGTATTTATACAGGTTATTTCCGTAAGAGAGTGCAAAAATTTCACAGTACATAGAGGATGCTGGACTTAAGAAATGTTCGATTTGAAGAAAGGAACCTGCGGTTGGAGAAGCCAGGATAAGTTCAAATGTTTGTAAATCTATCGGACCAAACTGCGTGGTCATCAGTCCATAGCTTACAAACTACTTAAACCTAGGTAAACTAACCTAAGGACACACACACACACCCATGCCTCGGGAAGGACTCGAACCTCCAACCGCGCGATCCGCAGCGAGACGCTTTAGACCGCTCGGCTACTCCACCGCGGCGCCAGAATAAGGAGACAATAATAATAAAATCAAATTACGGTGTACTATTTTATTTGCAGTAGTTGCAGTTAGCTAGAGATACCATAGTTAACACAGTAAACGACCATTTGCAGTGTACAGGGTGTCCGAAAAGTCTTTTCCTGATTACATGAAATGATAACTCAGGCTAGAAGTAAGATACAAATATGAAACTTGTCTAATTGTTTACAAACTATCAAAGGTTTTTTTTTCACACATCAGTGAACTTCCACATGAGCACCCTTGATATCACGTAGCACATCTAGGCGATATTCAATTTCCGTCCACACATTATCCAACATCACTGGAGGGATCGATTCAACGACTGTGATTATCCGTTGCCGCAGGGTTTCAAGATCTGGTACACATGTTCGGTAGACCTCGTCCTTGATATAACCCCATAAAAAGAAGTCTAATGGGGTTATGTCAGGAGAGCGTGGAAGCCAAACCGTTGGCCCATCACGACCAATCCATCGCCCAGGAAAGGTCATATCGAGATAGGCACGGACGTCCAAACCCCAATGAGGCGGTGCACCGTCTTGCTGAAACAAGACATCGGGGTGATACTGAACCAGCTGAGGAACAGCATACAGTTGCAACATGTCCAGATACACTGCAGATTTGATGGTAGCCTCAGTGAAGAAGAATAGCCCGATAATTCAATCGTGCAATAGTGCGCACCAAACATTCGCCTTTGGACTGCCTCTATGACCTCGCCAGGGGGTTGTGAACCCCAAATGCGCACATATTGGCGATTCAGTACTCCCCTGACGAAAAAAGGTCGCTTCGTCGGAAAAGGCAATTCGCCTGAGATAACCATCATCGTCCTCAGTACGTGATAGCATTTCGACCGCAAAGTCATATCGACGTGTACTGTCATTGGGCAACAAGGCCTGTACGATTTATATGCACGAAACAATAAACGTTTGTGTGAAATGTCGTGGAGTGAGCTTTTTGGCAACTGTAATTCACGTGAGGCCCTGCGCACCGATTTCTTCGGATTTAGCACAAAAGACTGCCTCACAGCATCCACCCTGTCTGCTGAAGTTCTTGGTCTGAAGGTCAGCAACCGATCCTGTGTTCTTGAACTTCTGATACCAGGCTTTAATGCTCTTGACATCAGGTGGATTCCTTCCAAATGTTGTCTGGAAGTGTCTCTGCACTGTGGTTGATGATGGTGTTTCATGGTAGCACAGGACACACTGTGCCTTCTTCTGATTGGTTAACATGACTTCTTGGGCACTGCACCTTGTCCACTACTCACGTACTGCGAACCTAAAACAGAAAAAAAATCTTTGATAATTTGTTAACAATTCGACACAAGTTTCATATTTGTATCTTACTTCTAGCCTGAGTTATCTATTTATGTAATCAGCGAAAGATTTTTCGGACGCCCTGTATCTTACAGAATGTAAAGAAACTAACGGACACCCACTTCAATGCAAGCATGACATCGGCGAACAAGGTTCTAACGCACCATCACAAATATCCCCGATGTATTTCGAAACAAAACCCAGACATTTACAATTCTGGCACCTAATGCCATCTCCGCATCCATAGCAAATAATCAAGGGGATGCAGGTCACGTGATCTCGCAGGCCATGCACCCTAGTAATACACCATTGAGATGGTTGCAGACATCTGCACTGAAGAAATTGCTTTCTTGCAGGAAATAATGAATGTACATATACAGGACAGTGGTTGTAAACTTTTACGATTATTAAATTTTAAAATAGTAATGCGAGGCAAACCGGCGACTTCTCAGACCCCAGGATATCTACCTTAAAGTGTCCTGTTGAATTTTTGCACGCTCCTCCGATAAGAAGCCGTAGAACCTTCTGTTTCTCTGTGCAGTACTAGTTTACGATAATAGTTTCCCAGACAAATCCGCATCCCTCCATTTCAAATCCCATGCAGTATTAGCCGTAGATTTTAACTCGCCTTTGGTCATTCAAGGCGGTTTGAGGGTTGGCGATTGGCTTTCTCTCCGAAGTCGTATGGAATTGCAAAAAAATGTTGAAACGTTTGTAAAACTATGGGACCAAACTGCGGTGCTCATCAGTCCCTAGAATTACAAATTACCTGAGCTAACTTAACTGAAGACAACACACCCATCCATGCTAATTGGAGGTCTCCGACTTCCGACGGGGACGTACTGCGCTCTTCGCAGCAAGGCGCCTTACAGCGCACGGCGATTCACGTGCAACTCAGGGATTGCAACGACGTTATTTCTAGCGACGAAGTCTGTTAGTTCCCGTTACTTGATTTCCGACATGGGTAACATTCTGAACAATCTCTTCGAGGTAGTTTTCAGAGAAAGCATTTAGTAATGTTTCGCAAGACGTCTTTTTACGATCACTATTTACAAACATGTAATTTTAAAGTTTTTTTTTAAATTATTATTATTGAAATGTCTGGACTGACGACAATATGACACGAGTACTTGCGTGTTAGTAAAGTAAAATTGTACATTATGTAGGTGACTCTGGAGGTCGATAGTAGGATTAGAATTTTAGTTTGTGCAATGCAGTTTGTTTCTGTTTCGGCAGATTAGAGTTTCTTGTTTACTGCGACAAATGTAGGAATTCTAATTACCATTAGCCTGTCATTTCGATATGCTCGTAAACTTTTCCTCCGTTCGTTTTCAAACTCAGATATCACTAACGAATATGCTTTATCCAGTAGGCAACGGTTCCAAATCTATCTTTCTCGAGTGCTATCCAAGACAACATTCGAAAGTTCAAATGCAAATCAGTACAGTAATAAATGTCGGTTGTAACAACTGTCTTGCATTCATTGCGTGGTCATATCGTTCTGAGCGTGTCGGGAAGTATCTCGTGATGTTAATATCTCGAGCTGCTGTTAAACCTTTGTAGCTTCATCTGATTGGATCCATGTGACTCTTGTGTAATGCGCCGACTTATAGGGTTATAGACGCTGACATTCGTCGTGGTATATTGGGACCGTCACCTATACTGCCCTTCTTGTTTCGACATCCCGACATGACCCAATTTTGTTCCAGTTTTTCCAAATGCTTTTACGAACTTGATTGAAGTAAGTGTTAGCGCAACATGTAAATGCAGCCTCATTTATTTATATCAACAAGTCCATGTCGACAAGGTCGTCTCACAGACGACGATGCATGTTGAGACGATGAAAGCCGTTAATGTAGATCTAGCGCCGTCATTCGAGAAATTACCAGACTTCTCCCTTAGTACGGGTGTTCTAAATAAAAACTGACGATATTAAATAAATTTTACTTCATATTTACAGTCCCGTTTCAGAGTATCCAGACGAGATCCCAGGTAGATATGGCTACCCTAGCTATAGTCGTAAACGATAACAATAAATTTCTGATTTTGCGACTTATTGCTGTGCTTCCTTGCATTTGAAAATTCGACCGTTGGCTGAACATCTGGGTAAAACCCAGAATTTCATTACGTTAAAAAAAGCTTTTTACGATTCCGCAGTGAGATTTTAATTAAATCGGGATAGTTTATTGTGTTTTATTAGAAATATTTTATATTTGTGTACTTTATATTGCAGTGTAATCTGTTCTGGCCATTTTAACTATACCACATCCTATATTTTTAACTATATTATATACGAAGATGAAGGCAATAGAAAAAGTATAAGTCCATACCCGAAGAACTATTCAAAAAACTGAAATTGTTATTATACGTTTTATAGGAATGCAGCTGTTCGTCATTGATCTGGATGTACTTGATGATAAAAAAATATTTATCTGCTTGTGTTTGTTAATGACATCGATTATTGCTCGCTGTGTTTTTTGCAAGCAATAGCGGTACGTTATTTCTGTCATTCCTAACACCGAATTCGGTTTTTACTCTAGCACAGAAGCTGTCACGTTGCGCAATGTAATCTTGGTGCCAAAATGGTCATCGGCAATTACGTATTCATTACTAACAGCATGTATGAAATCAATATCCTTCTACAGTTTATCTTCAAGCTGCAGAAAATTTTTCCCGCCAGTGGGTATTATGCGAGTGCTCAAGATTTACTGCATACAGTTGTTACTATATATGTACGCTGAAGTGCCTGGTAGATGTTCGTGACGTATGGGTGACATCAAAGCTACTAAATGGCTTACGAGTAATCATTGTCAACAGCACAGCCAAAGTATTGCTTCTGTTGCCAAAATTAGTGATAGTGAGAATTTGGATTAAAATTTTGATCATTTGTCAAACCATGTAAATCGAAACAGGCTCTTCAAACACATGTTCTCGCTTTTCCTGCAAAATTTGAAGTGTGTATTTATCGGTATCAGTTTGATGGAAGTTTTATGTATATTTTTAGTTAACAATTTGTTAATTGTGGCAAATGATGTTTTGCATTTTGACATGGTCTGTTTATAATTCGGAGTGTTGAGCGGAATGGTTTGACATTGGTGTGTCCGTACCGTACGGCGGTAAGAGGAGCCATCTGCTATCTTGTGGAAGACTGTGGAACTGCGGGCTTCGTAGTAGTATCGCGCGTGGCGTCTAGATGGCAGAGCGAGCTCTCGGGAGCTGTGCTGGACTTGGGCCAGAGCGGCGGCTCTCTCGCAACAGGTTGCCCAGCGTCACCCTCCCGATTTGGCACCGGCCCCGTCCCTGTACTGCTTCCCTGATCCATAAACAATGGCCGCTTGTGTTTACCAACAGGCCAGTGAACCCAATTTTCTTGAAATATTGGACGTATTTACTGACGCGTTCCTTGGAGTTAACCTTGAAAGTCCTAAAATTTGCTATCTTCGTTCCACATAGTACTATCTTCTTCAAAAGAACTATAATGTTTGGAGTAAACGAAACGAAACACTCTGTTCAACCATCGTTATTTACAAACAAGTTACGTGACGAATCTTCAGTAATTCAGCCGTCCACTTGAGATACACTTTGCTTTGCAAGATTGTCTCATTTGATGTCGGATGTCGTTGACTTCATAGACTGGTAAAAGAACTGAACGAACTTCAGACTTTACTGCTGGGCAGAGCACACACTCGCGAATACAGCATATATTTTCGGAGGCAGGAGAGCAAGATTAATGCTGAGAAGTTAAGTAAACCCACAATCATACTTTGTATCGGTTATGCTGCGCATGTTCAGAGGATAATTTGCGCAGAGGTCTCTTTTCCTTTTTGAGATCAAGCTGCTTTTATTGTTAATCATAAAAAATATAGCTCTTCAAAAATATGGTATGAACTAACACCCCACTCCTGTCATCAATACAGGCAAGTATGAATATGGCGATGGTTTCACGCATCATACATTCAAATAATTCAGATACAGTACTTATTTTTTGCTGTTTCATCCCAAAATAATATAAGTTTACGGTAATTTTGAAACAGAAAAAAAAGTATTTTAGTTCAAGGCAGGTGCATCGTAATATTTCATTAATACGATACTGATTTTTTGTTTTTTGACTTTGAATTTTTTCCGTTGATCTCCTGGGTGTAATTTAGGATGGGCTCATAAACAGCATATCCGCTTCTCAGAAGATGTCGATTTGGCTTGCAGCTCAAATACGTACGTGAAATTTGTATCTTTTGGGTAGGGTGGACCGTAAATGTGAATCTGTACAAGATATGTATCTAGAACGCAATTATTCAGGTAGTAACTGTGCTGTAAGGACAGTGTGCAAATTTTTCTTTTCTTGTGCTGTTTTATAATGTGATACCTATAAATTAACCTTGGTTGCTGTGTTTTGCTGTAGTGTATCTACAAGTTGCCCATCCTAAGTGTCGGTCGTTTTCCGCGGTGCAGTGGCCGAGCGTTCTAAGGCGCCTTGTTTCGGACCGCGCGGTCGGAGGTTAGAGTCCTCCCTCCAACGTGTGTGTGTGTTGAGCTTAGATTAGTTTAAGAGAATTAAATATAGTTTGTAAGCCTAGAACAGATGACCAAAGACGTTAAGTTCCATTCAAACATCTGACGGACGTTTCAGCAGTAGGTAGGAATTTCTTGTTGGTTTTGATTGCTTTTAAACACACTAATGGATCTTGAAAGTGTATACTTTGGAATCTAGGACCGAGCACCTTTTAATACGGTTAGTGTGTTAAGTTTGAGATAAGAACTTTGTGATTTATGTTGCTACTTTTCAGATTCTCTCCAGTTGTATGTACTGGCTGCATATTAGATATTTTTGATATTGAGCATATTAATTTACTTTTGTAAACGTACTTTTATGTGTACTTAAATAATCCGGGTAATGTCAGAACCAAATGCGAGATGTGAAATATCTTCATCTGGTAAGATGGTTGGCGCACTAGCACAGCAGTTCGCTAGACGCAGCTGCAAAAACCGTGCAGAGTGTAGAATTGCAGTCATTGGATAATTCTTGAAGTATATACTGCAATGTCAGTCTTTAGATGGCTTTTGTTTGGCATATGACCGGTTTCGCGTCGGCTGGTCATCTTCAGGTCAAGTTTCTCTGTGGCTGTAAAAACTGAAGATGGGCAGCTGACCAGAAATAGGTCATTTAAGAAATAAAAGCTATCCAAAGGCTGACGTTCCATAATATAACTGAAATCACGATCGCGGGAACTTTCTGAAGACTCATTTCCCTAGTTATGGTAAACTTTTTTAATAGTTCTTTTCGTAGCTCATCACTAGCTACTAAATTTTATTTGAACCACAATACAATTCTTTTTACGTCAGTAAGTAACTCAGGCAGTTCGCGAGTCAGGTGAATAGATTTTTTTCTACCCCAATTATGTGAGCAGAAGGCGAAATATTATTCTTTCAAATGCTCCTTTACCCACTGTAATGTTTTCGTTCTGACATATAGCCAAAAAATATTGGATTGAATGAGGGGAAAATGAGAATGGTAACAATAGTTTGCTTGTCCCCTATCGTGGCAGCACTTTTCATCACGTCGTCCTATATTTAAAAAGCCCCCCTTTTAAATATAGGAGAGAGTGTTGAAATGTGCTGCCTCGAAATTTTTCATGTGAGAACTCATAAAGCTTCAAGAATTTTCAACATGGCCCACACAGCAGCTATAAAGTGATTCAGAGATGTGACAAAATCTGCAAATCAGTTGCGTAAATAGGTTTATTGGAACCATCGATCCAGGTTTCCATAGTTATAAGAATATCTTCTCCAGAAGAAAGATAACTTGTTATAGAGTGTGCTAAAAGGGTTTGATAAAATAAAAATAAATACCTTTGGCTCTGTAAGCGAAAATTCACTTTTATACTAACGACAGGGATTGTCAGGCAAATGAAAGTGTTATCTCCGTTGATTAACTTGTCTAGTTGAGAAATTCTTTTCGTGGGTTTGAATGGCATTACCTTTTGTCTTACTGGTATATAGAGGGAAATTTTCACGCGATAAAGACCAAAGTGCTTTGTTTTTAACGGACTTTTCCCCTTTGCAGAAAATAATTCATAATTATTGAAACCTAGCTCAAGGGTTCTAATACACCAGCGATTTTTCAACTGGTTGGCTGATTTTTGTCATTTCCGAGACTCTAAAAGTTTTTAAAATAAGATTGCTGTCCATGTGCACATTGTCCTCAATATAGTCACCATTGCGACGAACACACGTTTCACAACGAGGGATCAATTTGTATATACTGTTGTTGTGGTATGTCTGACTTGTTTGACAGTGCCGCAACGCACCTCTGCTTGCACCATTTCAGCGCTGTCAAAGTGAAGTCGTCGGATATGTTCTTTTAAGTTTTTTGGAAATGTATGAATGTGGGATGGGGCCAGGTCGGGAATGTCTGCAGGATGGCGCAGTTCGATGTAGCTTCCATTTGCCGTTCTACACACATCTAAACGCTTTTCTAGCCCATTCCATACACGTTGAAGAACATCGTGTGTAACGGAGTGAAAAGCGTCTCTGATTTCCTTAAGTGGCCAATGTCGTTGATATGAACTCTGCACTCACTTCGCTTCGGATAACCCCAGAAGAAAAAGTGTAGAGGGTGTCAAGTCCTGGGATCGTGGTGGCTATGCCTTAAATCCTTCACTTCCTGTTCATAGCTAGGGAAGTGTGTCGAGAAACTCTCGAACAGTTCTGCTGAAGCGATGCTTTGTTGCAAGATGACACCTTCAGCCACTTCCACATTTTAAGGATAATTATACTTTTTGCCAACGTTATTGCGTAATTCTAATCTATCTGCGAAGCAAGTAAAATAGATCACACAACCAAAGTTGACTATTTTTTTTTCTTATACATGTGCCATCGTTAAAGACACGTATGCCGGCCGCGGTGGCCGAGGGGACTGAGGCGCTCCAGTCACGGTCTGCACGGCCACTACGGTCGGGGGTTCGAATCCCCCCTCGGGCATGGATATTTGTGACGTCCTTAGTATTAAGTAGTTCATAGGTAGTTTGTAAGTTTAGGTAATGATGGCCCCGTAGTCGAGTCCCATAAGCTATACAAACATTTGAACATTTGAAAGATACGTCAAACATAAGTGTACTATTAATACTAATTGCTGCTCCTCTGAGTCCGAAACTTTTTAGTGCCTGGTACCGTACGAGTTAAGTTTTGACTAGGAATCAAACATTTCGTGATTTAATATATTCATAGGACACTCTCACTGTTGCAACTCAACTCGCGTGAAGGACATTCTGTTTGAAAGTAACGATTCCCAAACTACTAATCGCAATTTTGGACCATTTTAGTTTAGTAACAGTAAAAACTGGCCGTTTGTGATGGCCTATTGACAGCTCGAAATTTAATTGCTAATAACGCCTTAACCGTTCATCTGAGACGAAAATTGAATAAATAGATTCGTAGAGGAGAAAATTGTTGTTCAAATGTTTGCATAGCTTATGGGACTTAGCTACGGGGTCATCAGTCCCTAAACTTACAAACTACTTATGAACTAACTAATACTAAGGACGGCACAAATATCCATGCCCGAGGGGAGATTCGAACCCCCGACCATAGTGACCGTGCAGACCGTGACTGGAGCGCCTCAGTCCCCTCGGCCACCGCGGCCGGCAGAGGAGAAAATTCTCGACAACTTTGCTCGCTTTCATTTTTCATATCTCGCACCGTTTGCAAAAATACCAGCGATTTGGCGCTGCTTGTGTAACTTGTTCCCACTTTTTATGTCGAGCCGTTCAACCAATCAGCACCAAATTTTGCAGACGTATTTTTTGGCCTCCAGCAACCGCGACCTTATTTCCATAACCGGACGCCGCCAAAGGACGGCACTATGGTCTATCTCGCCTATTACGAGCCCGTATTGAAAAAGTTTCAGGTAGGTCTAAGGTTGTATAGTACTGAATATCGAGTAACTTTATTTCCGAATTGTTTTGATATTTTTACTATGAAAACTGGTTCACACGCCTGAAGATATAATTCTTCATATTGCTCTACCGCCATATTCTTTTGCTGCAAGTTATTTAATGGAGGTTAGTTGAATGGTTTGGATTGATATTTCATCTTCGGAGGAATACATCGCAGGAAAAACCTTTTATAAAGAAATTAAAAAAGTATAAAAATTCGCGAACCATAATTAATTATAATGCCAATTGGTAGAGGGTTCGTTATTTTCGTACGCGCTCCCAAAATATATGAATTCGTGCCGTAAATTGAATTTCTTTGGAAAGGTCTTTCAATACCGCAAGACCATAAAGTAAAAAACATTTAAGAAGTAGAAACCGTACTGGCCTTTTTTACGCTCCAATTTTACAAATATTTCAGACAGAAAACTAAAAAAATATAACTAGTAAAGTAAAATTAAATATACAACATGTTACATATTACGTTATGATTTTAATGTGTTGTTGTTGCGGTCTTCAGTCTGGACACTGGTTTGGTATAGCTCTGCACACTACCCTATCCTGAACAAGCCACTGCGTCTCTAAATAAGACTGACAGCCACAACCGTTTCAACCTGCTTACTGTATTCCCTTCTCGGTCTCCATCTGCGAGTTTTACCCACACACGCCCCTCCAATGGTGAAATATTATATATTTGTACATTTAATTTAGTTTCTATCCCAGATACGTGAAAAAAAATCATAATACTGCAGGAAAATGTAACGTTTGCACTGCTATTTGTTCCCCTGAAATCTAAATAGAGGACACATCACACTTATCAAAAGCAGTTTCTTTATGCGATATATTGGACAGTCCTAGTCCTAAAGTTTTTTACACATTCCGCTATCGGCATAGCAGACATTTAGGTTTGCACTGTGTTTTCTTGTTGTATATCATGTTTTTTTCTTTTCAATTATTTTTGTTTCCTTCCCATTCTCTAGGTTTTTGTGTTTTGTTGCCGCAGTATTTTTCTACCGTGCAGAGCTGATGCCAACTACACATTGAAGCATGATGTGTTAGATGTTCTATTTATATTTTGACAGGCCAAGTATAATGTTGATGAGCAATTACCATGTTAAATTTTTTTGTGGACTGGTGTATGCAATGAAAGATCTGCCGAAACCGGTCTTCTTCTTCTTCTAATAATAATAGTAATAATAATAATAATGATGATGATGATGATGATGATGATGATGATGATAATAATAATAAATTCTGTAGGACGAAACTACTGTGGTCATAAGTCCCTAGTCTCATAAACTACTTGAACTAAGTTAAAACTGACCTAAGTACTGGTCACAACACACCGATGTCCTATGGAGGACTCGAACCACCGTCGCGAGGGGCCGTGCGATCCCTTATGGCCATTCCCGCGCGGCGTATCACACTGAAGTGCATGGCAGAGCGTTCATCGAACCGCTCTTATCATATTTCTCTACACTTCCATTCTCTAACAGCGCGCGGGAAAAAGGAACACCTCAATCTTTCCGTTTTTGCTCTGATTTTATTAAGATGATCATGTCTCTCGATACTGGTGAGTGCTACTAAAAACGGGGCAGAGAGTTGGTGAAAGAAATTTCCCAAATAGATCTCGCTGCATCGAATAACGCCTTTAGTTTAATAACCTCCACCGTAACTCTTTAATAAAATGTTCAAATATTTGTAGATCTTATGGGACTTAACTACGGGGTCATCAGTCCCTACACCTACAAACTACATATGAACTAGCTAAGGACGGCACAAATATCCATTCCCGAGGGGGATTCGAACCCGCGGCCGTAGTGGCCGTGTAGACCGTGACTGGCGCGACGCAGACGGCTCGGCCACCGCGGCCGGCAACTCTTCAGTAACTTCCGTCACACTCTCCCTCTTATATAGCGACAATACCAAATGAGGTGCCCTTCTCTGTTCTGTACAGCCTTCGTCAGTCTCACTTAGTAGGGATTCCACAATGCGCAGAAGTACTCCAAAATAGGACACACAAAAATAAATAAATAAAATAAAAAACATGTTCAAATGTTTGTAAACCTTCTGGGACTTAACTGCGGGGTAATCAGTCCCTAAACTTGTAAACTACTTATGAACTAACTTATACTAAAGACAACCCAAACATTCATGCCCGAGGGAGTATTCGAACCTCCGATGAGGGAGGCCGCGCGATCCGCAACGTGGCGCCCCAGACCGCTCGGCTACTCCCGCGCGGCTAGGTCGCACACGTGTAGTATAAGGCAGTTTCCTTAGTAGAACTGTAGCACCTTCTAAGTGTTCTCCTAATGAAACGGCTTGTAGCGTAAACTGATTTATCGTGTAAATGAAATTTAACCGATTTCTTTTATTGGTCATAATGATGACATTACACTTTTCGTTGTTGAGGCTCACTTACCAGTTTGGGCACCTTGACTCAATTAAATCATTTTGCAACTGCTTTTGATCATCTAGGACTTTACTAAGCGATAAATGACAGCATCAGCCACGAACAGTCTAAGAGAGCTGCTCAGATCGTCTCTTAAATCGTTTGCCGCAGAGGAGCGGCCGAACGCATTGAGACGCCTTGCTGCGATGCGCGAGGTTGCTCCCTGTCGGGGGTTCGAATCCCCCCTCGGGCATGGCTTTTTGTGTCGTCTTTGAGTATAAGGTAGTTCATAAGTAGTTTGTAAGTTTGGGGACTGTTGATCCCGCAGTCAAGTCCTCTTAAGCTTGACAAACATTTGAACATGTTTCTTAAATCGTTTATAAAGATAAGGAATAGTACGGGTCCTGTAACACTTCCTTGGGGAACGCCTTATATCACTTCTAGTTTACTCGATGACTTTCCACCACTTTCAACGTACTATGTGCTTTATGACAGGAAGTCGCGCATCCAATCGCACAACAGAGTCAATATTCTATTGGCACGCAATTTGATTAGATGACGCATGTGACGTACAGTGTCAACCGCCATCCAGAAATCTAGAAATACGGAATGACGAAGATAATTTGTGATCTTGGCTGTTTTACATAATAAACTGTGTATGCAGTCGAGTTATTGTGTGATCTCCATTGAATGAAAACGAAAAGTCGATGCAGTACGTGTGCTTGATTAATGGGGAAGGCGACTGGTCACAGCGGGTTGTCAGGACAGAGACAGGTGTTAGTGTGTGTCGCTGGCCTGAGGCGACCCTGCGCGAGTCTCAATCAGTGTCGGCGCCTGGCAAGTGCTGGGGCGGCATTGTTTGGCGGCCGCTGGCACGCGGGGCGCGCCAGGCGCGGCCGCCGTCGCATTCACTGTGCGGGCCAGCCGACACATCGTGAAGGCACAGCGCTCGACTTCCCCTGTCCGTAAACTGCGTCCTGCAGGCCTCCTGACGCCCAACAGGAACCCCAAGCTCCAACGGATGCGGAATGGAGGGAGCCGTGGTCAGCGCCCAACTGTGCCCCTTTGATCGGAGTCGCTACTCCTCAATCAAGCAACTCCTTAATTTTTGACCTCACAAGACTGAGTGCGCTCTGCTTGCCAACAACGCTCGGCGTTGATCTAATGGGAGCCGTTGGTCACTTTTTTTTCCGTACCTGCACTATCATTAGTTTTATCGAACTCATTCACTTGCAGGGCGACAGTTACTGACCTATAAGAAATAAAACGTAAGTTAGTTACAAATTACGACGTGGACACACTTTATTCAACATGTACCGGTCACTACAGATTTCGCATTTACGTCCCTGTATGTTCTATATGGTTGCTTTCCGTAGCGGTGATGTGGCGCAGACGAATAGCGGAATTTGCACGACCCGATGATGTGTCGGAACAACGATTCTTTCGGTGACCTGCCGAATGGGTTGTTGTGCACATCTTCAATATAGCCTTACAAAAACAAGTGAAATATGTTCACATCCGGTGGTGGCTTCTGAGTATCCCACAGCCAGAACGCGGTCCCCAAAATGCTGCTCTCCTACTTCGATGGGGTCCAACTTCGTCTTGCATCAATCACAGATAAAGCAGTACCGAAGTACAGAAGATTGTGGTGTTCAAACCAGTGCTTTTACTGGGCGTAGTCCTTTTAGGATGTGGTATACCGCCTCTTCCGACCTGACTTAACCAGCCAGTTATAGGGGGACCTACAGTTTAACATGGATTCCGAACCACGGTAGTACCGATATTTTTCGCATCGGCAATGTTGCCAGAGGTGAAAAATCCTAGGACTTGGCGGGGATCGAACCCATGACCTTAGGATTCATAGTCTGGCACTCTATCACCGTGGTACCGAGTTCTTGTCTAAATCAGCGTCACTTTGCCTAATAGGGGTGAAATCATCTTCCAACTCTTTCACGTACCGTTCGGTAGTCAGCGAGCTGTCAAGGATTGTCGCACCGACTACTCCGTGACTGACATCCCATACCACCCATTGAGGGTGAAGAGACTTTTCCATCGCAAAATGCTGGTTCTCCGTCCCACAAATGCGAAAATTTTCCTTATTGTCGAACTCAATCCAAATGAAAATGAGTTTCGTCCCTAAACCAAACCGTTCCCAAATGCGCATCCTAATTCCCAGCATGCCCCGCGGCCACCCGTGCAGTTTAAGCGTCCTAACGGAAACCGTTCACAGGTTACGACGACTTTATTCCATTTAGTTCAACATTAGTCACCCTGTACATGTCCCACTATAACACGTTCGCTCCTTTTCGCTTTTCATTCGCCAAATAATACACCTAGCTAAACCCGGCCACGCTTCAGTATGCTTCACTCTCATATGAAAAGTATACGAATGTAAATGAAAGAATTTTAGCCATTGCACGGTGGGCCAATAGCTAGGCAATTAAAATCCTATCTTCCGAGTTCATTAGTTGGTTTGATTATTCGCGGTCGGCTGAAGTACGCGGCTAGCAGATACCGGAAGTATCCACCACTACCCCCAGTCCTCTCCTAGTCCTTGTTCATTTGCTCTCACAGCAGCTCAAACATGACGCTGTGCCACGATCGGCACAAGGGACATTACCCAATAGTTTCTTAATTACGGTTAACCTGCGATCTGAATGTCCTCTACGCTTCCGCTCATAAGAGTACTGTACATCATTGTCGATTCACCTATGTGCTTTATCTGTGTTCCGAGGTACTTCATGACAAATGGTATTCTTTGAACATACTTTAAGCTGCGGATGTCGGATAGTGAATTCCGTAACAGTATCTGAAATGTAATGTTCCATCCCTTTAGTTCGAAATACCGACCATACTGTGTTGAAAGTTTGCTATTTGTTGAAAGGTTCAAATGTTTGTAGAACTTACGGGACTTAACTACGGGATCATCAGTCCCTAAATTTACAAACCATTTATGAACTATCTAATACTAAGGACGGCATAAATATCCATGCCCGAGGGAGGATTCGAACCCCCGACCGTAGTGGCCGTGCAGACCGTGATTGGCGCGCCGCAGTCCGCTCGGCCACCGGGCCGGCGTATGTTATTTTCCGATGTGCGGCTGTAATATCACTGGAGTAGAAATGATAGCCCTGGCAGTATCCTGCTATTTTTTTTTTTTTTACCTTGTGTACGCGGTATTACCGCTATCTGCATCTTCGCATATAGCTATCGTATAACTTTTGTCGCTTCTTTGTAAGTTCTATTTGTCGTTGGAACATTTCGAAATGCGTTAAACGCTCGATTTGCATTGCTAACCATTTTATTTTATTATATAAAATGGACAATATCACTATCTCTTACCGTATTTAGATTACCAGTTTCGTCATTTGATAATGACATCGGATCTGTCTTTTACATGAAACCCTCACTTCATAGGAAACTGCATAAGAATGATAGTTTTTTTTTTAATTTATATGAACAGTCAATTGCGCAAAGTTGATTTTTCATGTTCGACTCGTTGTTGTTATTGGAGCTTTAGGGCGCTCAACATTGCGGTCATCAGCGCCCGTACAAGTATAGAGGAGACCAATATTACTAAATCCCGCAGCATACGGACAAGGAAAGACGTAATACGAAGGGGCATACCCTGTTCTTCCTACATCATATGTAAAATAATGAAAAGCACATTGGCACCGAGAATAAATCAAGACAGACAAATATGGAACAAGCCTAAAAGACGGTGGGATAAATATAGAGGGACGAATCGAATGAGCCTATTGTCCTCTATCTTCGACTCGTTTCAACCCAGTATTGGGCGTTCTTAAGGGTGTTGCTCCCAGATGGTGTAGAGATGCGCAGAAGCGCGCGTCTGAGGTGCTGCCACTGCTGAGCTACTCGCAGCTCCTGCGCCACTCCACGCCGTCTCGAAGCAACACCTTGAAGATGGCCCAACATTGGGTTGAAACTAGTCGAAAATAAACAATCACTTTTGCGCTCTAGACCGTTTTTATGTATAAAATTATCATAAGGGCCATTCCATTCTTAAACAAACAAAAATGTTTTCAAAAGTATGACATAAAAATGCAGTTTCCTGCGTGATAATAGTCGTATGTTAACTTGAAATCCCATGATGGCGGTATAAACTGCTGAAACAGGTAATGTAAATATTAAAATATAATAATCATCATCAAATGAGGAATTAGCGATCTTGGTTGTTGTTGTTTGTTGTGATTGTATAGGTGAGATCGATCCCACGTTATGACTTTTACTTTTTACTTTTTATGGGACTTAACTACGGGGTCATCAGTCCCTAAACTTACAAACTACTTATGAACTACTTACGAACTTGGACGGCACAAATATCCATGCCCGAGGGGGGATTCGAACCCCCGACCGTAGTGGCCGTGCAGACCGTGACTGGAGCGCCTCAGTCCCCTCGGCCACCACGGCCGGCCCCATGTTATGAGATACATCTTATTTACCCTGAAAACTTGACAGGATCGCTCACACATATTACATATAACACAGAGAGAATATGTGAAAAACGTGTCGTTGGCAGATTCACTGTGTATCGGCGAGTGTGACGGCACGTATGGTATCGACTCGTGACTGTAACGCCGCGCAGCATTGCACCGTGATGCACGGAGATACGGCGGGAGTGCCGCCGTCTTCCTCCGCGTTGTTCTGGTTTCGATGCGATTGGTACCCGCCTGCCGCCGGCAGCGGCGCGAGTCGGTGTGCGTCGGCCTGGACCGGCCGCCCACAGGCGCGGCGCGGCGGCCGCCTGCCGCCTTAAAAGCGCCACCGCCGCTAATATTAGACCGCTGGACGCTGTGTCTGGGCTACGCCCCCCGCCAATTATTTGCGTCGCCGCGCAACCAGTTCACGAGTACCCCGTGGCAGGTGCACATTCCAGTAGCCTACTGCGGTCCAAGCTCAACGCATTCTGCACCAATCGAGACTTGCGTACACTCCAACTGTTACAGGCGTAACGATACGCCCCCGCAGTTGACAATCCACGCTTGTCATACTGTTAGCATCAGGACATCGCCAACTACGACTCAAATGGGCACTACCATCGTAACATTGCCGCAATGACAGAGCGTTGCGTGGTCTGCTGAATCCCAATGGATTCTTCTTCGTGCCGCTGGTAGGGTGCGAATGCATCATGTTCCGGGTGAATAATTCCACGACACCTCTACTGCGGTACGGAAAGAACCTGGCGGCGGCGAATTTGAGTGATAGTCTGTGCGAATCCGTGTGTCCGGTAGAGCTCGTGCTAGGCCCCTTCGCGACCCTGCTGCAAACCACGTCCGCCCTTTCATCTAAAACGATGTTTGTATATCTAGCACCTCCTTATAGACTACTCCATCAGTTTCATCCAAATTTGATTCACATACTGCTTGCAACACGAGAATCAACACCGTGAGTTTATTACTTTCTAGCCCCACAGGAGCGGACATACGGGCAAAAAGTGTTTACAATCACAACAAGTGTATTTCTGGAAATAGTATCAGCCTGTCTTGGCGACCCAGTTTGCAGCTTACTGTATATGTCAGGGGCAACAGGTGAGGAAAGGAGAGGATGTTATGGGCGTCGGAAGATGAGTTGGACAGAACGAGTGGGAGAGTCAGAGGGGGCAATAGGAGATTAACACAGAGAAGAAGGCAGAGTATGTTATGAAAAATGCTCACAGGCTACCAGAGGTCGTAGAGTAACTAGTCTGAGAGCTTGGAGAGAATAGAACGGAGAGAGGAATGGACACAGAGGAGCGACGATGCGATGGACAAAGAATAAGAGAATGGAGAGAAGTATCGAAAGAGGGAACGAAGATGATGCACACGCATGCCCGTAGGTTTTTGGCATGCGCGTAGTTTTTGATGGGAGTTAATAAATGGAGATCCTGTGATAGAGATTGCAAAGGGAAAGATGGATGCAGAGAAATGAGAGAATGATGTGGGAGGCGGAGAAGATGGGGGCAAACACAGATTGAGTATGAAGAGACATGTGAGGAGGAGGTGGACAGAGGAGGGAGGGGGATTTCACATGTTAGACTAGGAAGGGAAGGCAGGCAGACTGATGGAGTAGGGCTGAGAGAGGGAGGAGGGAGGTTTGCGGGGCGAGAGAGAGAGAGGGGGGAGGGGCAGTGAGAGGTGAGATACACATAAATTTGGTGGAGGGGCGGGGAGGGGAGGAGATACGTACACAAAGAGTGTATAGAACGCATTCGTGGAAGAAGCGACGGAGGAAGACTAGTTTCACCCAGCAGGAGGGGGGGGGGCGAAGCGGAGGAAGCAAGCCCCGCCCCATACCAGGGCTGCCGTAGGGAGAGATCAGTGAGAGGGGGGTTTGGGGGGAGGGGAGGTTAATCCACGTCTGCCAGCTGCAGCCAAGCACATCGCACAACAGTGATGTGCAAAATCATAACAGCTCAGGCGACAATGGGTGCCTCACACAGCACAATCAGCCGCTAATGTTGACTGTAGCCATTACAAATGACTGCCGGGTTAAGCCTCCCGACGTCTAGCGATATCTACGGGACTACGGAGCGCTGTGACATATAAAACTTAACACACTGTAAATGGAAGACAAAAAAATTACGCGTCAGGAAGGAGTTGTACAAAATAGTAAAAAATGATATTCACACTTTTATCGATCTTACCTACCGATGAATGAATATGTTACGCTCCAATTTCTCTGCGCAGCTGGCAAGGTTAGTATACAGAAAACACGTCGAAGCAGTTAGTCTATATCCACATGCAAACTCCGCATTACACCACTATGTGAATGCTTTTATGCTTTTTTACAAGCGGTAATTTCTGTTTATCTTTGTGCTCTTTATGCGAAATATAATTTGGCGGCAGGAGATTCGATCTGAAGTTACCTTGGAACTCCGGCTTACTACTTTCTAGTGGGTTGTTTGTTTTATCATTGTCTGTTAACAGAGATAGCAGTGACAGCATTCGTCATTTTATTCGTTACGTGGAATAAATCGACGCTGGCCGTCGACACTGGACGTTGCGTGAAAATTACGAGCAGTTTGCCATGCACCTTGCGCTAAATTGCGATTTATAAAATCCAATCCCATGAAAACATTAATACATGACCCAACTTTCGAATAATTACTAAAACGGTGTCGCAGTCTGTTGTAACGTTCTGTCTTGTTGTGATGGTCAGATTTTCAAAAGGTATTCAAGATAGAGTAAAAATGTAGGTATGTGTCGAAATCTGTAAGTAAAATACCCGCTGAAATCCACAAAACGAAGTTTTTTGCAGTCAGTAACGATCCTCGAGTTTTGGAATTTAGATCTGCAAAAAATTATCAAGATTGGAATAAAACTGAATTGCAAACAAGCAGACAGAATACTTACTTGGCATGTTTCGCCAGTTTAGGGCGGCCTGTTTAAATGTCATTAAACTATACCTTATTTGGGTTATTAACCCAAGATCGCTGCTTAAGTATCTGAAGATGATGGGTTAAATCATCGAAATCGGTAAAGGTTAATAAATATAATTTAATAACGATCTTGGCTAAACAACCTAAAGAAGGTGTATTTTTAAAAACACACAGATATCTTGTGTTTGTATAAGAAGATAAGATTAAAAATTTGTTATTCAATTTATGAGTCTTGCGACCAGGTATGGCAGGTTGGCTTTAGATGGCATAATAGATTCTTCAGCTGTTTCTTTTGGTTTGCCTTGTATTGAAGCGAACACACACACACACACACACACACACACACACACACACACACAGAGAGAGAGAGAGAGAGAGAGAGAGAGAGAGAGAGAGAGAGAGAGAGAGAGAGAGCAAATCGGCCAAGCCATTTCTGAGTAACAGAGACTATCAAAGAACATGTTTAAATTTGAAGATCGCCACAAGGCGGTTTCTGGCCTGAAAAGAAGTCCTGACAACGTCACGTAGAGGGTAGACCGCGACCGCGAAACTGACTGGCTGGTCGCTATGAGACAGTGTGCAGGCCAGTCTGTCAGCTACGAGGACTCGGTCCACTCTGCGTGACGTAACACGATGGCTGTCAGGCCCTCTCTTCAACGTCTCACTAGTTAACAAAGAAGATGGTTTCGCCTCAGGCTAGGAAAGTGTCCCGCAGGTGTCTGGCAATTTCCGAAGACGCAGGGCAACTGGTGTCACCTGCTCGACGAGCTCGCGAGCCCGAAGGTACTGTTAGTAAACAATGCCGCCACACTAAAATGTAAAGCAGTCACTCGATCCATCCACCGAGATTAATACGTGCCTAGAGAACTCGTAACAACAGCAAGGAACGCGTGCAGCCTCATGCTGAATGTGGGAATACATGAATGTTCTACGGTGTGTTTCCGAATGTTTTTAATGTCATTCATATGATTCACAGACATAGTTATGTTGATATATCTTAAACTATTGGTGAGCTGTCTTAACGACCTCGGCCGGGGGTTCGAATCCCCCCTCGGGCATGGATATTTGTGCCGTCCTTATTATTAGCTAGTTCATAATAGTTTGTAAGTTTAGGGACTGATGCCCCCGTAGTTAATTCCCATAAGCTCTACAAACATTTGAACATTTTTTAACGACCTCGGAATCGGAGGATTCGTATCGGGCTTCTTGTCTGCTACCAGGATAAATTTGAATTGAGAATTACATCCGAAACACACAGTGCAACACGGATGTGTTCCCAAACTCAGCACGACGCTACGCAGTAGTAGTCGGTTGCTGTTGTTTTCTCTTGGCAGGCAGCGCTCAGGCCTTGCGGCGTCGTCAGAAGCCGGAATCCCAGGCGTGCAGGGCACATTCCTGACTTGATGTTCCAGTCCTGCAAGTGGCGACAGTGGAAGTGAAACCGCGAGTCAGGCAGGCGGCGCCTCGCTCCAGTGGGCGTGTCGCGAGGAAGCCGTACGCAGCGCTAAGTATAGCGGCGGCGCGCGTATTTCTGGCCGGCTAAAGGCGAGTATGACCTGGCCCGCGGAAACGCGTCTGACCCACATCCCAGACACCTGCTGCCCAACAAGGAAGGAACGTTACGGACCAAGCACGCTCTCCGATACTGGAGGACGGCCAAGCAAATCGGCCGTCTTCTTTGAAAGGAACCGTTCAGCCATTTACTTGGAGCCGTTTAGGGAAATCACGGAAAACCTAAATCTCGGATGGCCGGAAATGGGTGTCACAGCAATTCTCATGGTGGCAGAAATGGCAGTGGCGCGGTGTGCTATTGTTTCCACTCGCCCGTGTCACAATAGGCTATTTTCCTATGGTAAAAATTGTTCAAATTGTTATTCTGAATGACAAAAAATTACCTGCCTGATTACGTGAGCTAGACAAATGTTGGTTCTGCTTCTAAAAAAAGGCTGCAAAATAGGCGTAAAATCTTATCGTTGTTTATGATTTGAAAAACACATCTCTATTGCAACACAGTCAGGTTTTTTCCCAATGACAGAGAGTTACTAGAAATTAAAACTGTGACCCCGAAGCGTAACATTGTTCTCACGTAAATATTGGAACTGGATAAAAAATAACAGAAAGACTGCAGGTTCTGTGCAAATCCCATACCAAAGCGGATTACAAAAGGAATTATTAATTTCAACAGTAATGGCTGCACGAAAACAAACTGGCAAAATGACTTACAAATCATATACACATACATTAATAAAGAGAGAATTACTGAGGCTGCATGGGTATAATCAGTTTAAATAAGTACCAAGGGAAACTAATAATTTTAAACGGTTTAATAAGCATCAGTCTTCTTCGTGTGTTTGGCCTCCTCCTCCGCAGTTGCAGTTACACCGTTTCTTTAGGTTAGGAGTCCGTCTTTTGCAACTGTAAATTAGTCTAATTTACACCAGACGCGTTTCGCTTTATTTTAAAGCATCTTCACTGCCCATCTGTACAGAAGCATAATAAGCTTAAGATCAAGCGAAACTTACAATGTTAATACAGACGAAATCCGTAGCGTAACCGCCTTGCTTCCTCACACTAGAACAACAAAAACGAGAGTGACAAAAATGTGAACACTGTTAGTGGACACTGTAAAAATTACATGATAAGTATACACCTAAGCAGTTACAGTTCAAATTAATTCGTGTGTCTACGTAACTTAATCTCTTGCTCCAATCACCTTCCACATACCGTATCGTGTGTGTGTGTGTGTGCGTGTGCGTGTGTGTGTGTGCGTGTGTGTGTGTGCGCGCCGATTGATTACAATCAAGGGTGTCAGGTTAATTAAAAATTTGGGGAGGCTAAAGAGGAGTGAAGCTAACAGGAGAACGGTTTTGGCCTAGGTGCCAATAAATATTTTCCAAGAAAAATATCGGTCAAAGTTTAGAAGTATCTGAATCTGCTCGAAAAATTTATACGAACAGTTACTTTGTGGCAACATTGTTAGCGTGTTCAGTTACAATTTTTTTTTAAGTTCTATGTTTATATCCAACCACTTGTTTTTTGATACTGTGTAATAAAATTTTGACGAAATGAGTAAGTATTTCAAACTTTTGAAAAAATAGTTGCATTCACCAAATGCGCTCAAAAGTCGTTTTTTACACATAGTTTGTTGATGTATTCATCATATACACAAATACGGCAACACTGACAAATATGAAAACTGATAACCAAAATGAATTTTTTTCTTTCACCAACTACATTATAAAACAACTTTAAATTCAAATCTTTGGCATTTGATATCGTCAGCAGATGTTTTGCAAATGTAAACATTAGATCACTAGTCTGTACATAATATTCTTTATAACTCTTGAGCTGCAGAGAGCTTGATACTGGACTGTAAACTAATTAGAATAACAACGTATGTAATCTTTATTTACATCATAATAATCCTGACAGAAATAAACGCAAGAAGTGACCGCTGTCTCATTTGAATATCTTCCAATGAGTTTCAACTACATTTCTCATTGCTTGGAACATGTAAAAATAAGTTTTTTGCTAGATGTCTTTGTACAGTGCGATACTGTGCAACATATACAGGCCATTTTACGAAACGTAAGTGCCAAAATAAAATCACTGTCAGTGAATTGTACGACAGCAGGAGCGGTATTCAAATGTTTGTAAATGTAAGGTACTTAACTACGTTGGTGATCAGTTCCTATGCTTACAAACTACTTACACTAAAGTAAAGTAAGTTATGCAAAGGACTACACAACACACTTGCCCGAGGGAGGACTCCAACCCCCAACGGCGAACGGCCGCGCGCGCCGCAGCAGGGCGACTTAGTGCGCACGGCTATTCTGGCGCGGCAGGAGCAGTATTGTGTGGGTCGATGTTACAGGCATCATATGACTTAAATACAGCGTTTTAGCGGGATTTCAAATAATTTAGAGAAAAAAAATGTTCAAATGTTTGTAAAGCTTATGGGACTTAACTGCGGGGTCATCAGTCCCTAAACTTACAAACTACTTATGAAGTAACTTATTCTAAAGACAACACAAAAATCCATGCCCGAGGGAGGATTCGAACTTCCGACGCGGGAGGCTGCGTGATCCGCAACGTGGTGCTCCAGACTGCTCGGCTATTCCCGCGCGGCAAATTATTTTAATTTTATTTCCGTTTTTTGCCTAAAATACTAAAATTCATGAGGTGAAAGAAGCATGTTACGAGCATAGTTGTCATAATTAGCAATTTAAGACGATTTCCAAAAATCAAATACCCTGTTCTAGTTGCATGACTTTCAGCTGTGATTATTCGATTATACATTGATTGATTTTGTCATTCATGTTATGGCATTAGTATTGAGCTAAGAATCCGATAAGAAGTTGTAACTTTTGAGTTTGGAAATGGGTTTTGCGCAAAAATATAGCTAGGGCATAACAATACGTATAGATGAGGTAGCACTCGAAAACGAAAATCCCTTCCTGAATCAATTTAGAATAACAAAAAATAAATTTCGAAGAACGGTTGGTCGCTGTTCTGCGTGTCAAGCTCTATTAAAATACCAAACTTGCTCAAGAGATACTGCAACTGACACATTGATATTCGACAACGCTCAAAACATTTTAGATATTCTGATGCGATTTACTGGATACTATCTACAATTACCCAGAGTCTCGTTTGAAGGCTAACATATCTACTCTTACACTTCATTTACACTCGAGCAAATATTTATCTGTGCGCAATTTTTCAGTTTCATGCTACTCACTGAAAGACAATGTAATGTTTTTGATTTCCTTTATTAGAATTTTTGTAAATCTATCGGACTTAACTTCTAGTTTATCAGTCCGTAGCTTACAAACTACTTAAACTAAGGTAAAGTAACCTAAGTACAACACAAACACCCATGCCCGAGGGGGCAATCGAACCCGCGACGGCGGACGGCCGCGATTTCCTTTATTAAAAGATAGGCTCATTTATAAATTACACCAGAAACCTTGTTACTTACTTTCTCCATTTGGTAAGTATGTTAAGAGCATTGAAAGTGCCAGTTCCAGAATTGAATGTACCGCCAACATTGCATTAACCTTTTAATGCAGGACTTTATTTGAAGCCATAAAAACTGCCACGATTAATGAATAGTGCGTATGTACTGAGAAAAATATTGAATAAAGTTCCTTAAAATTATTATGCACTATATTATGCACTAATTATTATGCTATATAGTGCTTCCATGATGTACCCGATGCAGTAAATGTCACTATTATGCCTCTCATCTTTCCAGAAAGTAATTCCTAATGCATAAGTAGTATGTGATCGACTTCTTTTACACGGCAGAGGAGGAATACTAAAGTAAACAAACGCACATGTTAGGAGTAACTCAATGTAGCTAACTGTCGAACTGCTTCCGTAGCAATCTGTAATTTATAATTTTTATGACGAGTTACCAGCATATGTAACACTGTGTAGAAACAGCTACAAATGAATTTGTGGCAGAATTTTGATCAGTTTGAGAGATAATGGGAAAAATAAGGTATGTAGCTGATCAGCTACACTATGCATTAAAGGGTTAATTTCCAGCATTTGTAGAATTAAGTAAGCTGTTGTGCAACTTCAAACCACCCTTCAGTAATCACTCAATAATTCTTATATGTCACACACAAATCTCATAGGCCTGCGTACATCGTATGATAAAATCATCGTATACGAAAATTTACTATTTTGTGCTCGTGAAGATTTTATACATGTATTCCGAAGTCACACTACCGCCATTGTAGTCGAACAACCCTTACTTGAAACGACATATTCTGGAAAGATCTCGAATATGATGTGTAACTGAAACTGCATATTTTTCGTAATATATTGCCATAAATACATGAAAACACACATTACGACTTCAGCTTAGAAACTCTTGACATCAAGATAGCGGCTGATTGTTTTGGTATTGCTGTTTGGCGACGGACTACCGTCATAAAGTATGTCATCGAAATTCATTCGCAATAGCGAATGTTTAGAACCTTTCTTGTATAAGGTATAGGTGTACTACCAAACAGTGACATACGAAAATTTGTTCCGGACCGGGATTCCAACACTGGTTTCCCGCTTATCGCGGCGGTCGCCTTACCATTAGGCTACCCGGACATGACTTCAGGTCCAACCGCAACTTCCGTGTGCCACGCTGACTGCATATAGTTGATAGTTGACTCGCATATGCAGTCCGTGTGGCATACGGAAGTTACGGTTGGTCCTGGAGTCGTGTCCGGGTAGCCTAATGGTAAGGCGACCGCTCGCGATAAGCGGGAAACCTGGGTTCGAGTCCCGGCCCAGCACAAATTTTCGAATGCCACCGTTTGGTAGGGCATCCATACATTATACAGGAAAGCTTGTAGAATTCTATTGCTAATAAATTTCGGTAAAATGTTTGTTTTTGATACTGAGCATGGTGAGAAGCTCGCCCTAGATATCGTCATAATAGCTGGGGTGTTAAAACGTAGCGCCGCTTGGAAAAATGGTTGTCTTAAAATATAAACCATCAGCCATGACGCAAGCATATTCATTTCAGGCTGTTGCCTTCATGCAACTTCTGTAAACGTCTAGTAATAAATGTGCTTTACTTTTAGAACTGAATGCTAGTGAATTAACTGCCTTATTGTCCATGAGCCGCAGTCACGACAAGCACTGCAGTATGTTAAAAGGATGAACTCCATTTCTCGAACTGTTTCACGCGAATAAGTGGTGGCGAAACGGATCTCTGAAACGTAAACACCGCAGTAAACGCTAGTTGAAGCGGGAATCTGACATAAATTTGTTCGGAGCGCAGTAAAATCTCTCTGTGAAGAGTTTCCAGAGTCGAATTTTGACAGCGTATTCCTTCATGACTCCTAAACTTAAAACCAGGCTGTAAGCGCGTGAGAGATTTAATTTCACAGTAGCTATGTATAGGTGATGCTGACTACAACAGGTCGTTGCCACCGAGACTGCATTCAGGAAGCCGCACGTAAATGGCTGCTTGGTCTATGACGTCATGCTGCGGACTGGGCGGCCCTCCCGCCTAAGGTTCGAGTCCTCCTTCGGGCTTCTACATCTACATAGATACTCTGCCAGTCACAACTGAAGTGCGTGGCACAGGGTTCATCGCACCACTTTCATGATATTTTTCTGTAGTTCCATTCTCTAATAGCGCGTGCGGTAAAACGTAACACCTAAATCTTTGTTTTCAATCTGATTTCTCTTTTTTTATTATGGTGATCATGTTCCCCTCTATAGGCGAGTGGTAATAATATATGTGATACTCTCTCCCCTATATCGCGATACTATAAAAAGAGCTGCTCTTCTCTAAATCGTCCGTCAGTTCCACCTGGTCTGGGTCACACAATGAGCAGCAATACTCCAAAATAGGACAAGTGTATAGTGTACGCAGTGTCTTTGGTAGAAGTGTTGCATCTTCTAAGTATTCTGCCAATGAACGTAGTCTTTGGTTCACTTTCCCTAAAATATTTTCTATGTGTTCTTTCCAATTTAAGTTGTTCGTAATTGTTACTACTAGGTATTTAGTTGAATTGACGGCCGCTAGGTTTGACTGATGTATGGTGTAACAGAAATTTAACGGATTTCATTTAGTGGTCATATGAATCACCTCGCACTTCTTATTATTAAGGTTCAACTGCCAATTTTTGCAACATGGTGACATCTAATCTAAATCACTTTGCACTTGATTTTGATCTTCTGGTAACTTTACTGACCGATAAATGACAGCATCATCTGCGAACAGTCTAAGAGAGCTACTCAGATTGTCTTTTAAATTGCTTGTAAAAATACGGTTCTGTAGGGACCCTATAACACTTCGCTGTGGAACACCTGACATCACTTCTGTTCTATTCGATCACTTTCCGTCAATTACAACGTATTGTGTCCTTTCGAAATCACGGATCCAGTCGCACAGCTGTGGCGACATTCCATAAGCACGCAATTTGATTAGAAGATGCTTGTGAGGTACACTGTGTGTGTGTGTGTGTGTGTGTGTGTGTGTGTGTGTGTGTGAGTTAAAGTGGTTTGTATGTATAGTTTGTGTAGGTCGCTAATTGTTCTCATTGTCGAACATTGAATGTGTAAATCTGGGTATTTTGACATGGTCGTGTCACAATGGTTACGACATCATATCTCCTGAACTGTCTGTTATTTTTCGGCTAGGAACCTTCTTGGCCATAAAGAGAACAGCTCACGGAAATTTCATTGTTATCTGGTGAATGGTTTAGAAATGTATATAGGACAAACATTCCTTTCGACATATAGAGATAAGAGAGTACGAAATTCACCAGTGTTAGATACTGAGCCGGCCGCGATGGACGAGGGTACAGCGACGCGCCAATCACGGTCTGCACGGCCACTACGGTCGGGGGTTCGAATCCCCCCTCGGGCATGTATATTTGTGCCGGCCTTAGTGTTAGCTAGTTCGTAAGTAGTTTGTAAGTTTAGGGACTGATGACCCCGTAGTTAAATCCCATAAGCTATACAAACATTTGAACATTTGGAGATACTGAGGTAGTAAATAGATTTTAGTACCCATCAACTTGAACAGTTGATCAGCGGTAGCAACGCTGACTCCCTCGCAGGAGGCCCGGGTTCGATTCCCAGCAGGGGACTGGGAGTTGTGTGTTGTCCTAATTATCATCACTGGCACGTAAGTCGGCCTCGCGGCGTCAAATAAAAAGACTTACAATAAGGCGGCCGAACAAACCCGCAAGGGTTCTCCCGGCCAAGAAAGCCATACGCTCATTTCCATTAAACACTAATATAGCGAACCTACGAGAAATATAATAATCAGAAGTGTCAAAGTGTGAACATAAAACTGCACGTCTATCCTGAAACATTTTAAATGGCGATGATAAACAAATTGAGTAGGTCTAGAGGCGATACAGTTTCAGTAGACAGGAACAGGATTAAGGTTCTTGTTTTGACAACTAAGTAGTGGTCATTATTCCTTATAAAGGAACAGCAAATCGTGAAACACAAGAGCACTGCCTGGCGTAGGCACAACGAGCAAATAAAGACACTTGGTGAAGACCTGATGGCGACATACGTATAAAATATCACGGAAAAGAGCGTTAATCCATTTATTTAGGGAGAAATCCGTCGTGCCAGTTTGAGTACTGCTAGCGATCTAGATCAGACAAAAGGCTGTCGCATAGCTACTTGTCGTGCCCCATTTCGTACTTTGTGTACGTGGGTCGGCCAAGTTGCAGTAATTTTCTGTGACAGTGTGGAGTCGTCCGCTCGCGGCCCCTTTGAAGTCGGAGTTCGGGAATGTTCTGGAAGCTAGCGGTAGGTGGCAGGGGGAACGGCCGCGGCCCGCGTGACGCACAGGTCTGCGGCTGCGGCTGCGTCGGCGTTGCTTGTTTGCAGACGGCGCTCCATTACGCTAACCAGAAAGAGGAGCGCGGAATTCAGACGCTTTGCCGCCCACGCTGTTGGCACGCCTGCTCTCTGGATTATACTTTTGTTTCCACGAAGCCAAATAAAACTTCTGATAACTCCGACAAAAATTAATAGTGATCGCAGTAAATATAGGTACTTCGATAATTCATCTGCGAAATACAAACTATTGAAGTAGAGCACCACAATATGTGATTTGCTCTTTATAAAGTTAGATGGCCAGTAAAAATCGTGTTGCTTGAAACAAAAAATAAAAAGTTTCTTCTTCATCTACTTCTTTCGTTTTGGTTATCTTAGTAACACTTTAATTCGCATCAGTTTCGATTCTTGTGGTCCATCTCCTTTTTAAGTATACTTTCATTCTTTTACTTCGGAACCTTCTTCGCTCTTCTGTCCGCGATAACATGTTTCAGTTTTTTGCGTTATGAACACCTTCTAATACCATAATTGTATGTTACAACCATTATGAGTCATTAAAGTTTACTGTCGTTTTGAAATAATCCGTTGTTGGTGCTTGCTCCATAAATTAAAAGTAACGAGATCCTCGTACCTGTAGAACAAAAAAAAAAAAAAAAAACCTCATTTTTAGTACACATTAATAGAAAAATTTTCTCGGCATTCTAAATATATACATACTGCATAAAATAGATGCTAAAATATTTTATCCCAACATCATCAAATGAAGAATGTTAATGAATTTGCATTTTCAATTAGAGGAAGAAAGACGGAAGAGGAAGAAAAGGAATTACTTTACCTGCTGTACGGAATCGAAATAATTCAATGAAGACAACTGACACCTTACATCATGCAGGGCTGTACATAAATCCGTGACAGTACGAGGGGGTGGGGATCTCTTCTCAACAAGACTTTGTAAGGTATCCCAGATGTGCTCAATAATGTCCCTGTCTGTGGAGTTTGGTGGCCAGCGGAGGTGTTCCTGGAGCCACTCTGTAACAAATCTGAACGTCTAGGGTGTCGCATTGTCATAAGGAAATTACCTAAGCCCTTCGGAATGCACAATGGACATTAATGGATACAGGTGATCTGCCAGGATGCACACGTACGTACGTATCACCTATCAGAGTCGTATCTCGTATCTAGAGATATCACTCCAACTGCACTCGCCCCACACCATTCAAAACCTCCATCAGCTTGAAGAGTCCCTCGCTGTCATACAGGTCCATGGATTCATGAAATTGCCCATACCCGTACAGGTCCATCCGCTGGATACAATTGGAAACGCGACTCGTCAGACAAAGCAACATGTTTCCAGTCATCAACAGTCCAATGTCGGTGATGACGAACCCAGGTACCGCGCGGGAGTAGCCGAACGGTCTGGAGCGCCACGTTACGGATCGCGCGGCCTCCTGCGTCGGGGGTTCGAATCCTCCCTCTGGCATGGATGTGTGTGTTGTCCTTAGGTTAGTTTAACTTAGTTAGAATAGTTTGTAAGCATAGGGACTAATAACCAAAGCAATTAAGTCCCATATACCGGGTGATCAAAAAGTCTGTATAAATTTGGAAGTAATCCAAGCATGTGTGACAATTTTTACTTCTCTATCTACATTATTCCGTGATTTATTAAGTTTTCAAATTTATACTGACTTTTTGATCACCCGGTATATACAAACACTTGAACATTTTTGAACCTATTGTCTTGTATAGTCGTCGCCGACGGCAGCGCCTTCCTCTGAGCGTTTCATAGCTGTGTGTATGCATACGAATGTTAGTACAACTTTCTTTCGCTCTACAGTGACTATGTAAATGCTTGTTATTGCACGTGAATTGCGAGAAGCCGTTCATTACGCAGCGCTACTCATTGCTTGATACCACTAATAACAGGTTTTCATTATAGTTCTGTGTTTGCATTTGAAGCTTCCGGCCAGGATAAGTGTTCCTGTTTCCTGTGATACTGTCATTAGTGTCTTAACTTATTATGTTGTTTTACAGTCCTGAATAATATACAACCTTTTCGACAAAAGTCGCTTTAAGTGTTTTTGTTAATGTTTTTATTATTGACGTTACTGTCGCGTTGAATGAAAAAATATGTAATATTTTGAACAAATTTCATTTTGAACGTTTGCACAGAGTAGTGAAATTCACAGATCCAATTTTTTGAAGGGAAGTCTACTGCACATGGCGTTTTTTTTTTGTTTTTTTTTGTTTTTTTTTTTGTTTTTGTAAATGTTTGTATAGCTTATGGGACTTGACTACGGGGTCATCAGTTCCTAAACTTGCACACTACTTATCAACTGCCCTATACTAAGGACGACACAAATATCCATGCCCGAGGGGGGATTCGAACCCTCGACCGTAGTGACCGTGCAGATCGTGACTGGCGCGCCTCACTCCTCTCGGCCACTGCGGCCGGCATGACGTAATCGTACGAATTACACACCTTTGAATTCGAGAAACAATCATTTGACATAATGGGTTACCGTAAGATCATATGACGTTTAAGTGGACATATATAATTTTCTGACGAAATCTGAAAAATATCGTACTAGAAATAATATCTGGCTATCGTTTCACCAAATTCATACGATACATATCTCATTAGAATTTATTACAGACTTAATACAGTGAGTGCAATGCTTTTAGCTTGTGTTATGTACCTTTTCTGATTCACAATCAAGTATAATGTTTCTTTCTGATCAGAGTTAAATAACAACAAATTGACTACGAGCCACTTGTAAACTGCAGTTGGAAATTGACATAGACGCGGTGGAGTGGCCGAGCGTTCCAAGGCGCCTAGGTGCAGAGCGTACCGCTGCTCGCTGTCGGAGGTTTGAGTCCTCCTCGGGCATGGATGTATTTGTTGTCCTTAGCAAGAGTTACTTTGTAAGCGTAGGGACCGATGACCAAAGTAGTTTAGTCGCAAAGATTTACAAACATTTTTTGTAAATAGACATAATTTTATTGAACTAGCAAAAAGCCACTTAAATAACGACCTGCAGACTCGCTAACTGTATTTCAATCCCGCATATCCCTGTTTTAATTCGTGAGAACTAACCGCTGGACGTAATATATCATGTGAAAGTGGATTAAATTATTTCTGCACTGCGGGCCTATGGGATCGAAAATCAAATAAATTTGGTTTCATAAAAATATATAGCTGCTTTACTTTTTGAAGACAACTCGTGGTGAAATTTATTTATGCTTCTTCAACGTTTTTATTGCTCTCCTTTGTCATGGAATTCTTCCACGGGCCGGATGTAAACGAGTCGCGAGCCTACCACCCACGCTGCAGTTTAATCTCCCCCTATTCGTTTCCTTTCCATTTCGTCTCCCCCGTGTGGCTATGATATACAATTTGCTTGGCTGACTGATCAACCAGCCAGGCTCGCCTATCAGAGAACGCTTCGGCCACCAGGCGGCACACGATATTAGTGATTTTTAAGATACAAACGAAGCACTGACAGTACGTCATAACAGCTTCTCTTGCTGTAGGAAGGGCATGTTATGAATCATTAACTTTTTATTTTACGTATAACTTCGACAGGTTTTGCTTCTAAGCTGTCATCACGAACTGTAAGCTAAACAAACTGATTCAAATCAAATGTTTGTATAGTCTATGGGACTTAACTACGGGGTCATCAGTCCCTAAACTTACAAACTACTTATGAACGACTCACGAACTAGGACGGCACAAATATCCATGCCCGAGGGGGGATTCGAACCCCCGAACGTAGTGGCCGTGCAGACCGTGACTGGAACGCCTCAGTCTCCTCGGCCACGGCAAACAAACTGATTAAGAAATGTTCAAATGTCTGTTAAACGTCATGTCTGAACTTAACTGCGGGATCATCAGTCCCTAAACTTACAAACGATTTATAAACTGCCTTATGCTAAAGACAACACAAACATCCATTCCCGAGGGAGGATTTGAATCCCCGACGGGGAACGCCCTCGCGCATCGGAGCATAGCGCCTCTATGTACTTGGCCACTCCGCCGCGGCAACTGATTAAGTAGATACATCATCTACCAACCTATCCACGTTTGCAGACATGCTTTTTTTTACGCACACAGAGAGAGAGAGAGAGAGAGAGAGAGAGAGAGAGAGAACTTAACTGCGGGATCATCAGTCCCTAAACTTACAAACGATTTATAAACTGCCTTATGCTATAGACAACACAAACATCCATGCCCGAGGGAGGATTTGAATCCCCGACGGGGAACGACCTCGCGCATCGGAGCATAGCGCCTCAATGTACTTGGCCACTCCGCCGCGGCAACTGATTAAGTAGATACATCATCTACCAACCTATCCACGTTTGCAGACATGCTTTTTTTTTTACGCACAGAAAGAGAGAGAGAGAGAGAGAGAGAGAGAGGCCAGGTTTGACATGGACCTTTCCGCTGTAAATGGTATTTCAGTTGTTATTTCACTCTGAACTCACTGACCATCGTCAGTCACTAGTGAAACCCTTCAGACTCGGGACAACTTTCATCTCGTATTTGAGTCTCGACCAGCGTTGATTGTCCAGAGCGATTATTGCCATGGCCAATGACTTGCAAAACCGCTGTGCTTGACAGTTAGTATTGCTAAGAATTTGTGGAAGCCAATATTGTAGTTGTTCAGTTAACTTGTTGCGGCGACTCGCAGTGAGCGGACAGTCGGACAACATTTAATGCCTCGGAGCTCGGCAACGTCTTCGTAATGCGATTTGTGTTCGCCGCTCGGCAGTGCAGCTGTTGAAGAGCGATGGAGGTGGCGTTGTGTGTGCCCAGTGCCTTCCCGTTTAAAATATCGCTCGCGCCATTGCGCGGAGAACGCCAAATGGGCGGACAATGCGGTGCACGCGCGCTCAGGAATAGATGTCAGCCGGAGATAGCGCGCCTATTAGCGTGCTCGGTCATCAGCCGTCGCCGGCGCGCCCACGAACATTGCGCAAGGTCGGCCGGCGACAGCTGGGCTCGAGCGCCGTCACCTGCAGCAGCCGCGCCGCGGCGTCGCCGGCGCTTGGCGTCCACTGGCCAGCAGGTTCAGCACCTGGCGCGGCCCAGCACTCTGCCGCTCAGTCTGGCACTCCAATAGTTTATACCAGATCGAAAAATTGCTCCCATCACAGCACAAGGCGAATACTTTCTGATCGAGCTGGGTTTGAACATGACTCGAACTGTTCGAACAATTTACGTCACGGTTCGGGAAATCTAGGGAAATATTCGAACTTTCGACCACGACGCTATCTAGCAATGTCAGGAGGTCCTATCTCTACGATTTACAACGATGATATTCGAAGTGTTTTATCCATTACAGCAACTGTTAAGATTATAAATAAATGAATTGCAGCAACCAGTTGCTTACGACAAGCAACTGGTTGCTGCAATTCATTTATTTATACGATGATATTCATACATCTTTTCTGTGTTGTGCATTATACGATTTATAACGAACTAGCTGAAAACCCGGCGTTGCCCGGGTATTTATTTATTTATTTATTTATTCGAACCTTGAGTTAGTACTTCCCCTATTCACTAGCTCTCTGTCCATCTCCTTTGTTCTAAAAACATGTTAAATTCATCAGAGAATATATTAGAAATCACAGGTAAAAATGCACTCGTTTTGAAGAATACAATCACGAAATTCAACAATAATGATTGTAATAATATCACAGATGAATCACTTGATGTAATGCGCGAAACGTCAAATCGATTTTTTAAAGGGATGTATTAAAAGAAATTTCTTTTTTACTGCTTTATTTGTTTATTCTTATATTTCCTTATTCGTATGCTTATCCTTACAGAGAAAGAGCTGAAGACATTGTAGCACGCATAGAACAAAGATATGGTCTGTGGCATCACATTTCGCTGTACATAACCTCCTCGCTATAGAGTCGAAAACGTCATCGCTGGCCTTCAATCCGAATTTTTTTAATAATTTGACGACTTTCCATCACCATATCTTCCACCCCCTTATAGCTGTCGGCATGGAACTGCTATGGTGTACAACGGGAGACTTCAGACAACAATTACACACACACACACACACACACACACACACACACACACACCATTCGTTTGCGTTCTGTAGTTTTCGCTGCAGAGCGAAATATTAACACACGCACACACACACACACACACACACACACACACACACACACACACACACACAAAAAGCGCGCGCGCGCGTGTAGTATTTTATATACACCGATGACTTTCCATCCCAATATACTCCACACTTTCATCATTATCAACCCTCAAGCAACAATGCAACCAATGAAATCATTTTCAAAGAGTAAATATAATTTTCAGAGAATCATTATTGTTCCGCATTTCGCGTTATATTCTTCAAATTACTAAATATCTATCAGATCCTTATAAAACCGTGCCTAAAACCTTCCTCAGGTATAAATTAGTAACTGTACAAATATTTATGTTTCTGCGTCTTGTCGTTTGGACGTGATAAGCGTACACGGAAGAGACATTCACATTAATGTATATATAAATAAATAGCTATCCGATCGCCATAAAACCGTGACTAAAGCCTTCCCAGAGTAGACATTAGTAACTGTACAAATTTTTAGCTCTTTATGTCATGTGGTTCAGAAGCGATAAACGTACACCGAACAGACATTCGCATTTATAGATATAGGGTGTCATTAATATGCTGTAGGGATTAATAGGTGTGAAATACCGACTGTAGTAGCTTCTAGGGTGAAGGTCATAAAAAAGTAGCGAATATAGGCTATAACTAAACGATAGCAAACACGATTAAAAATTACAGTGCTGCGATCTAGTGACTCCTGTTGATTTTACGTACTTTGCAATTTGTGTACCGTTATTCCGAACTTGCAATTACAGTTTATTTTTATATGACTTGTTTCCATTATTGGTTATTAAATTTCTAATGTTTCCCTATTTCAACTCTTTTAATCTTGTTTTCAAGGTGATTAAAAGGTGCTAACATTTTTATCTGTTACTGTGCCGTATGAACAGGGAATGGAATGGTCATTTGCAACCTATATTTTATAATCACATTAAATGTAATTTCTACTTATGAAGGATTCACATTTTTTATTTGAATGTTAGCAGTCAGTAATGAGGTGCAGTAGTTCTGTTCTAGTACCATATATTTTGCTTGTCAATGGATTATATCTTGCAGTGACACAAGACACGTCACGTATGCACTGTTTTAAACAAAATATACAGTTTTTCATAGTGTTGCCCTTCTTTTAGTTTACATGTACTTGTACTTCCTATGAAACTAGTTCTCAGCAAAGCGATAGCCCGCTAACTTAAAAATTTCCCGCGTGTCGTTGGCAGATCAGCAGCGCCAGTCATTTATTATTTGAGTGTTCGAACAGTTCGATACTGTATCGAGTTCTCTGCTGTATCGGGAAATCCCGAAACATATTCGAACGCGAGTATCATTTGGCCAGCCCTACTTCTGACCAAAGATATAAAAGAGGTGAACTAGTCTGTCGACTTATCGAAAACGATTAAATCAAATTATCTTCACTCCTCTGTAAAGTAACACGTTTACCACTTTGGTGTACTTATGGCCCTTGGCATAACACGCACATTTAAAAAAAGTGTCATATCACTACGATTCTAAGGATTCATGCAATACACAAACATTTCACTTTTCTTTATTCGTCATGAAAACAGAAATTGACAAGTTGTATGGCAGTAGCATAGACATTATGTGTTCCAGATTCGACTATACACTGACACATGTCTGTATTCGTCGTGGAATACTGGCCACTACATCGTCAAGGGACTATTGATGGTTGGTGGTTCGTCTCGTCCAAAAAGCAGCCTTTTTCAGTGTATCCCAACCATGGTCGATAGAGTTCTCGTTAACATAAGGAATGCACTCAAAAGATGTACGATGAGCGCGAGAATTGTCTGTCATTAACAGAGGCTGCTGATACGGTTGCACTATATTTCGGGGGACGTCATCTCTGTACGGTTTGATTGCATTCTAAGACAACCAGTGGCCACACAAAATGGCCCCCATAACATCAGGGAGCCACCATCTTGCTGCACTCGCTGGACGGTGTGCCTGTGACTTTCACGTAGACCAGGCTGCCCCCCAAACGCGACGATTGTCTGAGTACCTGTGAATAGCACTTTGTGCCATTTCGGACGCTTCCATTCAGCATGCTCCTGGACCCGTATGTACCGCGCTGAGTAGTATCTAGGTGTCGAAGCTGGACCTCGCCATGGACGTCGGGAATGAATTTGCACGTCATGCAGCCTATTATGTACAACCTGGGCCACAACACGATGCCTGTGGCTGCACGAAAATTATTATTCAGCATGGCGGCGCTCCTCTCAGGGTTGCACCAAGCTGAAATCCGTAAGCAGCGGCTGCTGTGGCAGCTTTTTAGTGGTCACAGGGAGGCAAGTCATCGACAGTTCCTGCATCTTTCTACCTCCTCGTCGCAACAACATCGTTTTGGTTCGAGACGTCGAAAAACTTTCTTGATGGGTGTCCCTCCTGACACAAAGTAACAATGCGGATACGATGAAACTCCGGAAGTCACCTAGGCATAGCACAACACAAGGTTACAGTCCCCGATCAGGCACATGTGTGTGTGTGTGTGTGTGTGTGTGTGTGTGTGTGTGTGTGTGTGTATGTGTGTCAACCAACATGAGATTAATCATGTGAGGGGCGTAGATAACGTGAGAGGGTCGAAACGCCACCCATCCTTCCAAGAAACATATCCAAAGCTTTAATTCGCCAAAATCGAACTGTGTTCCGACTTTAAACGTTGATTGGATACATATTAATGAACTCCTTACGCTGGAGAACTGACATCTACCCGCTCCCCCCGAAGAGGTCTGAAAGACACACAACCTCAGCCTCCGCAATCCACCCAAAGGTGCGTGGCGGAGGGTATCTAGTACCACAACTAATTTCTTGCTTTCCTGCTCCACTCCCATATAGAACGAGGGGAAAACGTGTGCTTGTATGCATCTGTACGAGTCCTAATCTCTCTGATCTTATCTTTGTGGTCTTTACGCGAAATGCAGGCTGGTGACAGTACAATCGTTCTGCAGTCAACTTCAAATTCCGACCCTCTAAATTTCTTCAACACTGTTTCTAGAAAAGAACGTCGCCTTCCCTCCAGCGACTTCCATCTGATTTTCCGAAACATCTCATTAATTTTCGGGCATTGATCAACTGCCCCCCCCCCGTAAGAAATCTAGATTCGCGGTGGAGTGCCCGAGCGTTCTAAGGCACTTAGCTGCGAAGCGCACCGCTGCTCGCTGTCGGAGGTTAGAGTCCTCCCTCGGGCTAGGGTGTGTTTATTGTTCTTAGCATAAGTTACTTTAAGTAGTTTGTAAGCCTAGGGACTGATGGTACGAGTAGTTAAGTCCCACAGATTTACAAACATTCGAACAAATTTAGCCTCTCCCCTCCTAATTGCTTCTCTCTCTTACTTTAAACAGATATGGTGGAGATCCCAAACACTTGAGCGATACTCCAGACAGGGTCGCACAAGCGTTTTATATGCGGTCTCTGTACGTTATTTACATACATTCAAAATATTGACGGTCCTCTCGCACTTCTCTGGGGCACTCCTGTCGATACCCTAGTCTTTGTTCAAGAATTGCACACAAAACTAATGTTAATGATATTGGTCTGTAATTATGTGGGCGGCCATTACGGACGGGGGTTCGAATCCCCCCTCGGGCATGGATATTTGTGCCGTCCTTAGTATTAGCTAGTTCATAAGTAGTTTGTAAACTTAGGGACTGATGACCCCGTAGTTAAGTCCCATAAGTTCTACAAACATTTGAACATTTGAATTATGTGGGTCCGTTCTTTTGCCTTTTTTATACGTGGGAGTCACCTGGACCTTTTTCAAGTCGTTTGGAAATATATATACCTTTGTACTGATTTAAAAGGTAGCAGGCAAAGGCGAGAGTATTCTCATCCAAAAATATTATTAAACAAAATCAAGTGCAATACTAAATTTCCTTACGAGAGACTGATTTACGAAATTGGTAGTAAATGACGAGATTATTTCCGGTTCACTTATTAGAATCATAATAAAAAAAGTTACCGGATTTTAATCAGTTTGCAAAGAAGACAACATCGATACACAAAAGAAGAAAGTTTATCAAGAATTAAATGTGTAACAAACGAAATAAATCTCAGTTATCAGTTAGAAGCACGAAAGTGTCTCCGCCAGTTTGCTTCACACGTTGATACCACTCTGATTCTTATTACTGGAAATATTTCCTGTTGGAGAGTACAAACAGATGGCACTTTGACAGCTATATCATTACGCTCTCTGTTGGTGGATGACGTAGAGATAATTATCAGTACATCTACTATCCCCCAGCATCTGCAGTCATCAGATCAAAATCCACGTCGTGTTTCCAGGTGTACTAATTTTTGCCCGGCAGTGTATGTGCAGACAGCTACCAGAGAAAACCAATTTAAGAGTCGTGCGTACTTGGGTGTCACAACCGCCTGCTTTCGACTTGGTGGAGCGGCATATCTGAGCAGCGCCTTCATTAAACGTCTGCTCCACGCGGCGCAAATAAATCCAAGTGTTGCAAGGCACCACTCAGTTTCGCTACGGTGTGCCACAATAGCGGTCAGTCGCGCGGACACGCGTCCCTTGTTCGCGAAACATATGCGTATTGTTTCTCTCGAATGCTAAACTCGCTGGCGTGATGTCTGTATAACCTCTTCCCGTTGCGCTGTCTGATTGCGTCATATTCTGTTTGCGTCCGTTTTTGTGCCAAGGTGTTAAAAATAAGTGAGAATTTCTGGCTCTGTAGATACATAGCCAGGCCCTAGTCCCGCTTCCTTTCCTGCAGTTCCTAGAATCAAGTTGATAACAAAAGAGCGCTCTTTCGGGTTTATTTACAACGTCGGCGCGCAAATTCCGTATAATAATGTTTCAGACAGTCTAGTTTGAAATGTAACATAAATAGGACGGAACTGCAGAGTTTCAAATGAGCTTTTGATTTTCTGAACCACGCGAATGGAGCAAAAACAGTGTAGTCACTGGACAATGAAGCCTAACCTCTGAAACGTCTTTTGCCTAGTCTAAGGTAAGCTTCCGTTCATGTAAAAATTCTGTCATGCAGTTAAGGGTGTATCAGCGTCGTAATACATATGTTCGAAAACTTTGGTTCCAGGAACGCGATTTTGGGTATCTCGGTACTCCAGTCTTATTTGAGCTAGGATCGTACGGTGAAAATTTTATGGTTTATCTTGGACCAGGGCACATTTGTTTTGTCATTAGAACATCTCTGATTTAGCTATGAAACAACAAGCAAAGTTTAAATGCGAACTGGAGCTGGCGCCGAAGCAAATTATGTGGATCGACTAATTCATTTTGTAAATTATATCATTTGGCATGAAATTAAAGCTCACGTAATGGCACCATAGTTATGTGCGCCATTAGAAATTTATGCGGCTGTTACTTACAAAAATCTTTTTTCCTGTACTTGCTCCAACGGCGGATAAAGTAGGCGTCATTCTGTTGGGTGCTACTTCATGTGGGGATTCGGGGAAACGAACAAGCCGATCGGAATGCCCAGACCTGCGGAGAACTTGATTTGGCACACTGCGCTGGTCTACTGCACGATGACGTCTCTGTGATGCGACAGAAGTCCATGCAGTTGTGGGAGGAGGATCGGCCTCTCAGGCAGGAGGAAGTGACCCTCACATGCCACATAATCGGGCAGTGTAATTACACATGCGAGTAGATCCACCATTCTCTGAATCCAGTGGCGTGCAAATAACTGTACGACATATTTTAAAGCTTCAATACCCAACTTGGATTACGAACTTGAAATGTGTAAAATTGGCGATATATTTTGATGTAAATATGCAACCAATTGCCTTTATGGAGATTTATTAATCCACAACTACACTGCTCAAAACAATTAGGGTATCAGTTCTGTTGTCGTCGGCAGAATGAACTAAAATGGTTGAACATCATTCTGTCGTTTCTGCGGAGTGGCAACAACAACATTACGGCAACCGAGACAGTAGTAATAACAGGAAGTTTTTGCAGAGCGGGTTGGTGTTGACTTGTGTTTACAAAAGGAATTACATAAGCTGTTGCGTTCAGATAGTGTAATGGAATACAAAAACAACGTGAATTACTCGATGTTTTGGCATAGAGAGCTATAGGGAGGTTGGAAGTGGGACGGACACAGACGGAGGTGGCTGCAGCTGATGGAGTATCCAAAAGTGTAATTTTCAGGATGTGGACGCACTTGAGACAACAGGAACCTTTAAATGACAGCAAGGCCAAGGTCATCCAGAGATAACATCAGCAAGAGATTACTGTTATCTCCGGGTAACAGCCCCTCGAGACAGGAGGCTGAATGCAACTGATCTGCAACGCACCCTCCAGATAGCAACAGGACGCGCAATATCAACAAAAAATGTTCAAATGTTTGTTAAGCTAATGGGACTTAACTACGGGATCATCAGTCCCTAAACTTACAAACTACTTATCAACTTCCTTATACTAAGGACGGCACAAACATCCATGCCGGAGGGGGGATTCGAACCCCCGACCGTAGTGGGCGTGCAGACCGTGACTGGAGCGCCTCCGTCTCCTCGGCCACCGCGGCCGGCGCAATATCAACATAAACAGTCCGAAATCTCCTTCGGGAATGTGGCCTCTAGGTACGGAGGCTTTTGGTGTGTGTCCCATTAAAACCACAACACAGCAGAAACTCGGCAGAGGAACATCAGGATTGGAGACGTAACGGTTGGAGCCTGGAACTCGGAACAATTCTGCTCATGTGTAAGAAACATCACCATATCATGGTGGTAGAGGTACGGACATCAATGTCGTTCGAAATGGCGCTTTGACTGCTCAGAGGTATAGAGACGAGATCCTTCAACCTTTTTCTTGTGCCGTACGCTGGTGGCAAAGGACCTGCTTGAAGCTGAGGAAATCGAAAGAATGGAGTGGCCACCTTGTTCACCAGACTTAAACACGATTGAGTTTGTCTGGATTGTCCTTGGCACACGCATTGCACCAAGGCCAGCACCTCCCATAACAGTTACAGAGCTGGATAATGCATTCCTGGAAAAATGGTCAAATATCCCTCAAGAGTTGATTGATAACGTCATACTATTCATGCCACGCAGGTGAGCAACTGTACTGGCCGTCCGAGGTGATCATACACCGTATCAGAGGGCAACGAGAATGACTTTTTGACTACTATGGGAACCCATGGTTCCTCACTCTAAGTAAACGCCATATAACCGTCGAGTAAAGAATCGAGACAGCTAAATATCGCTCTGTATCACGCAGAAATTACTATTGTAGTCAATATCTGAATAAAATAAGTTACCATTATGTACATTGTGTATGATATTTCACCTGTTCCCAGAATTGTTTTGAGTAGTGTACTTTTCAAGCCACTGCAGGTTCATCGTAGTGGGGATGTTACAGGTACATTATAGCTTTTCCACCAAGTGTAGCTAGACGTTGTGACTGCGATTCTGGTAAAAATGCCTGAATTACACCCATAAAAAGCATCTGTTTGCGTATTTATACAAAAATTAATCACCAATATTAATTGAATGTGTTCCTAGTCGGTGTTGAGATGGCAGAAGCGAATCTCGCTGTGGTCTGCTCTCTGTTTTAGCTGATGTTTTTAAGGTATTTTGATGTGTCTTGACTCATGCCTAGCCTATGCGCTGTAAGTTTTAGCCTAATGAACCAGCCACGTTCATGTGTTACGTTTTTTACTCTTTCTGCCAACTACTACCTTTAGGCAAACTTTTCACTTTACATGAAACAACCTTTACGTCGTGCTTGCCTAATTTTGTTAGGTAATTTACGTTGATCGTTTCTCCTTCTCTTCGGTGTAATTTGCCGACACTCGTCAATTATTGCTGTCGTCGGGGCGCTAAAGACCTAGCTGTCGCGCAGACAAATTACCCTATCATCCATCCACCCGCGTTATTCTTGCGGCTGTTTCCTCGGCCAGCAGTGTAGGACGGCTGGGTGAGTATGAGGCGCCGTTTCGGCGTGTTAGTCAGCTGTGGAGGCGCGCTGAGTTTCGCCACGCGCCTGCTCGCTGGGAAGACGTGTTCATCGGCGGCGGCGAGGTGACAGTAACGGAGGCGTTGGCCGCGAGTTACTCAACCGGTTGCCTAATGCGCTGGCCCCCAGAATTATCCGCCGTCTGAAATACACGGCCCAGCGCCGCCATAGCCGGCCGTAGATAACGCCGAGGAGAGGTGGGCCGCAGCGATGTCGGAGGTCCGTGCCAGCGCCGCCTGTTGTCCTAGCGAATGGGCGCGCGTCTCACTTAGCTTAACGGTGGCCCACTCACGTAAAATACACTGCCGGAAGTAAGCAAATTACTGCAACCTCTTGCAGACCTCCGTTTCACTCAAGATTTGTTGTTGAAACACTGCATATGGAGTATACGAGGGCTGTGCAGTAAAGAATGAGCTTCGCACGCGTAGTCTGGATGGTCTGCATTTGTTGTTTCTGCTCCTAAATATAATTATTTTATTTATTTTTATTTTTTTTATTTTTCAGCTTTAAAATGCTTTCTAAATTAAATATTTTGATACAACTTACTACCCCCTATTGCGCCATTGATGGCAGAATTCAAAACATCCCGAACCCTCCCCCCTTTTTTTAAAATTCTAACCATGGTTCCAAATTCAAATTTTCGCATTTCTAGCATCAAAATAGTCGTAGTAGCACCCTCAAAAGATTTTCCCTTATTTCAGCCTCCTAGTGGTTGAATTTCCAAAAATATCCAAACATGTGTTTTTAAGATTCCAATAAAAAAGCTAAATCCGAAGTTTTTTATTTCTTGCTTCAAAAATGTCTTAATAGCGACGTATTTTCAAAACCGTTCATCCCCTATTTCACCCCCTTAGGGATGGGAATATCGAAAAATCGCTGATGCCTACAGTGTAAGATAAACATCGACTACAAATTTCAAGCGTCTACCGTTTGTAGATCCCCTTTATAGCGCCGTTTTCTGTCTTTTAGAAACGGACCGAGAACGAGAAATTTCTTTCTTACGCTATTGGATCTTTATTCGTAGTTTTACTTTTCAAACTGCAATATGCGCTTATTTTTCTTTATTCGCACGCTTGTTGCAGAAAAACAACTGAAGAATGTGCATCACGTTTCACTGTATAAACCCTCTTTGCTATTATTGTGTGAAATTTCATTGCTGGTCTTCAGTCCGAATTTTATATAAGCTGACGACTTTGAACCACTACATCTTCCACCCTCTTATAGCTATCGACACGGAAATGCTATAGTGTACAACGGGAGATTTTGTACTACAATAACAACACAGAGAAAATTCAAATGTTTCTAAAGGTTATGGAACTTACCTGCGTGGTCATCAGTCCCTAAACTTATAAACTACTTATGAATTTACTTATGCTAAAGACAACACAAAAATCCATGCCCGAGGGAGGATTCGAACCTCCAACTCGGGAGGCCGTGAGATTCGCCCGCGCGGCAACACAGAGAGGTCGTTCGTCTCCATTGTGTAGTTTTTGCTGAAGAGCAAAATATTGACACCCACACCTATAACTTTATATAAGTCGGTAACTTTCATCTCCCATATCTTCCAGCCCCTTATCGTTATCAACCCTCTACCACCATAGTGCACAATGGGAGACTGATACCTACTACTACATACAAACACTATCCGTTTTCTATATGTAGTTTTGGCTGTACAGTGAAATATAGGCACAAACACCTCAATTATATAATTTCTTAAACGTACCTTTACTCATACTCATAATTTTGATAGTCCATCTCAAAATAGTCTCCCCTCCATGCGATGCACTTGTCCCAGCGTTTGCCAGTGTTAAAGTACACACTGGAACCATTTTTTGATAGGTCCTTCAAAATCGCCTCCGCAGGCTTCACCAATGTTTCTATTGATGGATAATTCCACCGACTGAAAAAAATACTCGTATCTAATTTTAATATTTTATTATTTATTCCTTTAGTGATTTATTAATTATTTGGTCACTGGCTAGCTCCATTAGGGCTAAATTTTACTAAAGGGTTTTGACTGTACGAGTATTTTTACACTACAGTTCCACATTATTTACTGCGAAAATAAATGTTGACTATATTTGAATCTATAATTCGATCGTTGTGCACAGTGATCGTTGATGTAATAACTGGGAATAACACAGCGTTCGATCGCAATAAATCTGTTTATTAATCACAAATCGATTTCGGCTAGGTAACTAGCCATCATCATATCGGAGGATGTTTTGCAAGCTGCCGTTTAAATTCAAGTGGTACAAGTTTACAGTATTATAATATTACTGGATTTAAATTCATTTTAGTTATATGAAATTCTATGTGGAACCTATCCCTATTCTTAAGTAAATTCTTTGATGATAAGATTTATGAAAATTACTGTTCCATTGATGCTGCCGAAATTATTAGCAATACAAGATCTTGTCCATAGTTGAAATCTACACACCAAATTACAAATAAATGAACTTCCTCTGACAGAAAAAACTGATTCACTATGATTTATTTTCATATCTTACGGTTTGAAAAATACTGTCATCCTTCGTAACTGTCAAGAAATAAAAGTCGCTGTTATAATCTCGTAGCACTCGTGTCTTTATACAATACCTTGTTAAGTGACCACCATTATTGTAATATTACATTTTTGTTCACTGTATAAGAGGTGAAATAAAATTATTAAATCATTAATAAGCTAATTACCACCTGACCCTGATTTATTGGTCTTACTATTTTCATGTTTTCCACGTAATGGCGGCAGGATGCTGCAATGATGGTCGGCGCCTGCTCGCTGTAACAACTACTAAAGTTTTGTTGAAAGTCTCTCAAATAGTCCCAACATAAATTGAAATCGACACACGCATTTTAATACATATCTTTTAACATATTTAGGCAACATTTTTCTATATACACACACACCTTTTTTTACTGATCGAATCCATTAATATCGAAAAACAATCTAGCGACGCTTGAACTAAAATTATAATTCTCTCTCATAAGTACTATCACAACGAAATACTAACGAACAAGAAGTAGTGTTACAAATATTTATACATGAATAGATAATATTTTTACTGTACTGTTAATAGTCGCTGCGTAGTTAAAACATGAAAGTCTTTGGTTGCACGTTGGGTTTACACAAGTGGCACATTGTAAGTAGGCTTTTCTTGCACATTTTACGTGATATCACTACATTTATCGTCACAAACCTTAACTAAAACAGAAGGATATTATGCCACGAACGCGTCTCTTCAAGTTAGGGAACAGATCAAAGTCACATGGGGCTAAATACGGACTATAGGAAGGGTGAGGGATGCACTTGACGTTAATTTTTGCAAGATATTCGGCAACAACATTAGCAATACGCGGCCGCGCTTTACCGTGGCGCCTGATATGGACTTGCAAAGTTTTCATGACGTCCCTGTTGTATTGTTCAGTTACTGATGTGTATGCAGGTACGACATGCTGATTATCCATTCCATGAATATCAAGGAATGAGATGACCATAATTTTCCCAGAAAAAGTAACTACTTCTTCTTTTTTTGGGGGGGGGGGGGGGGGAGTTGGTGATGGAGATTTCGGCACTGTTTGCTCTCAGGAACAAAATGATGTAGCCGAGTTTCGTCAGTAGTTATTACATTTTAACAGAATTCCGGATCTTCCTCCAATGTCAACTTTTACTACATGCAGACCTGCTAACGCATGCCTTTTTGATCGGGAATCAACAGTATTGGAACCCGTCACGAATAAACACGCCTCAATTGTAACGTTTCTGTCACCAACGTGTGAGTGGCACCCAATGAAATGTTCACAACTTCAGGAAGTGATCTTAGGGTAATTCGGCCATCCTCTTTCACAATGACAACAACAGTGTTGATTTTTTTTTTTTTTTTTTTTTTTTTTTTTTTCCGTAACAGCAGTAACTGGAGCACGGGGTCCAACTTCATTCGAAATTGTCTCCCCTTTTTTTTAAACCAGCTTCGAGCTATGTGCTGTAGGGAAGGACATACTCTCCATATGCCTCCTGTAACATTGTATAGGCCTCTACTGAAGATTTCTTGAGACGAAAGCGCATTTCCAAAGCCAGCTATATTTCCTCGCATGTTACCTCCATTGCAGCGGTAGTCGATACTGAACATGTCTGAACTTATTTGCCTCTCACAGGCGGGAACCGGGAGTCCCAACAATGAAACCAATACGGAATGATCGTTTCGCATTAAGCTAACAGAATATCATAAGATTAAATTTTAGCACGGGAAGTTATGACCGTAAAAATTATGATATTTCTTTATCGAACAATCCTCGTATTTACAGATGAATTGCTCTAGCGGTTCTGATGAGGCAAACTTCCCATTGCGCCCCTTTCGGATTTAGTGGCAAGTTGACGCAATGGACAACCCGTAAAAAACTGAACAGATGGAGCAACAGGAAAACAGGAATGTTTAAGCACCTGAAGATGGGCAAAAGCCCGAAACCGGTCGTATCATAAATAAATAATACGATCTTTAGTGTGACTGGTAGCGGATTTTATTCTCAACCCTATAGGAATGAGTTGTAAAGAACTGTCAAAAAAGAAGAAAAATGTAAACATTGGGTTGTTCAAGCGCATCATGTGTAGCATTGAGGATGCGTCAAAAGCCACGTCGTCTCGGTTAAGTGGTCATGGAGTCGGACTACGAGGCTAACATTCAGTATACTTTTATTTTTTTGTTTTTCTGGTCTTTGATACGTTTGTTCATTGAATACAGTTTTGTGTCTATGTCGTGGGATAAACACTTGGTAATAAATTGACTGGGAGTACCATATTACAAGCTACTGAAACGACTAAGCAAATCTTTATTTACCATACGAATTCTTAGTTGACGCACTTGATGTCAAAAAGATAGTTACGTATTGTGGTTGCTTGAATCCCATAACATGACATGGTAATGTGCCTACATTTCGAGTAACACCTCAACGTAAACTAAAGTTCTCTTACCCCAAAATTATTTAATGCCAGTTACGTGTGCTGTAAATTCAAGAACGCCATTGAGAAGGCTGCATTTGTTTCTTAATGCAATTCGTTCAAACTAATAAACTTTTCTTTCTAACCAGCGTCCCCGTCCACGGAATCAGTTATAGCAATAAGAAAATATAATGTAAAACTTTAAACTTCTTGTTTCCGTCTAGGAAGATATCCTTAGTCAGGAGCTCATTTTCAGTAACCTGTTTATCCACTCGTAAATTGACGTGTGAGAGGAGGGCAAAGAATTTATTACTAACCAACTTGTCAAATTTATCTACAAAAGAAATGTATGTATACGTTATTAACAATAGCGCATTGCGTGACTTCCTTGTATATTTCACTCACACAACTTTTCTGCGCAGAAATGAGATTGCGTAAACATTGGGAAGCATCTTATGAATGCTAGTATTGGTGCCACCTTTTGTTACAATCTGCATATTGAAGTATGTGTTGTACATGTGACTTATTACGCATTCCTAATTGACATGCGTTTAGCATATCAATTATTTATAACTATAACTTTTTGTTTTTCTGCTACGTTCCTTGGGATCTTCTCGCTAATGGCCCACGGACACGGAGTAATGTGATCTAAGAAGCTCCTTAAAAGTAATTCCAGTGTGCCCGCAGCGTGTGTGATTGAGGCAATGCTATCATTTTAACGCCTTTGCGGATACGTTTGTAGGCAGTCTGTCTTTCTACAGTCAACATATCAGGGAATGTGTTATTTTGTCCGTCAGCAACATTTTTTTTTACTATCACTCTGACTAAACAAACCTTGCCGAATCAATTGGTTCTTATTTGAATATTTTCTGACTGTTGCTTTAAACCAACATAGTACTGGTTGTAGACTAATGAACAATACTCACGAATTGATTATTTTGTGACATCATTCTCGTGTGAATTGCTCTTAAGGATTCTTCTAATATATCTGACAAGTGAGTCAGTCGCCAGCTTCCTCACAGTTTTATTATTAAGATCTCTCCAACTCAAATTACTTCGGGCAGGTAGGCCTACTCCTAGATACATGGGCCTTGTTACTTATAAAGTGAACGATAGCCGGTCGTTTGGAGTTCAGAAATTTCAGGGGAATGAAGATTTTGAAAACTTTTTTGCTCTTTAATCCGTTCCGTACCATACTGTCTCGTTAGCAGTAAACCAACTACTCTTATTGAGTCCGCGTGTTCCCTGTTACACGGCAGTCTTGTTACTAGTAAGACGGCCAGGATTTTGCTCTGCCCTTGCTGTGCCGTGTGCCGCCAAACATCATAAACGACCCTGCCAAAATAAACTGCGCCGCTCTGTCAGAGGTAATCACTTTTCGCAGTAAAGGTAGGACACAGGCCACCTGTTCCGACATCCAGTAGGTATTTTCGACGATGTCTGCCGCCTCCAGTCGGACTGGCAGTGTTGGATACTTCTGAGGTGTTCAACAGAAAAATACCGAGGAAATGAAAGGCAGTATTTCGTTTATGATTGCTATAGATCATCAGATTGAGTATATTTTGTAATTTGACGTCTGAGGTTTGCCGATGAATATGATTTCAACAAAGGTGCTTTGGGAAAATAGATGCAGCGTAAACCATCGTGTCTACTTACCACGCGAGATCGAGATTTGCTGTGTTGTCGATGCAGTACCCCTGTGCTGTTTTTTCTGCAAACGTGTGTGACATTGTAGTGACGCAGTCTTTGTTCTTCGTGACCAGTGTCAGCTTCTGGCACTTACCTGGGAGTGTGACCGAAACAAATAAGTAGAACTCAGTATGGGCAACATTGCCTTCGACGTACAAAGATATTACCAGCGACTTCTGCAGCTCTCCTGTTGTTTCGAAACCAATATATTTCGTATTAAGTCGTCGCAACCTCTGGTATTTTCCTTGTTTCTGCAGACGTGAAATTTTTTCTTTCAAAGTGGATCACCCACAGAAATGGTGTCTTCATGAAACCGTGCACGGTTATTGCTAGGTAGTGTTGTAAGGCAGAGTAAGCAAGGAGCAAGATACCTTTCCAAGAAAAACTTCAGTCAAAACTTAATATCTTAAAGAGTATTGCTAGAGATACACTTTAAAAATTGCCGGGTGAAAACAGATTTGCTCGTATTGTTTGGTTGTATCAAGAATTAATGAGATGTTCCAAGAACAATGATTACCTACTAACTCAGTTGCGGGTTCCTGGTTACTTGTAGGTACACGACCTCAAAGCACTTAAAGATCTGTATTGTAGAGCAACACAATTTTTAAGATGGGTGATTTGCTGTATTACGTAACTAATCATGGGTCAGCTTAGGATATTTTCATGACGTTTGCCGTGACATCGACTATATAGGGTAAATCACCTAACACTTGCATCGCAAATATTTCGGAAACGGAAATGTGCGGTTTTCACAGCCAAGGACTAGTATTGTTAGCCAATAAACAGATTGTAAAAATACGTAGAAAGTGTTTTTTTGTCATTCAAAATTCTTTGTACACAGCTGGTGTCAAAAATTCCAGTGCATGATAGACACAACCATTGTTCCATTTTTTAAAAAAAACTCTATCTTTTCATAAAAAATACACTTTCTAAGTAATATTACAATGTCTTTGTTGGCTGAAAATAACGAGCCCCTGACTACCAATCCATTCTGTGAAAACCGCACATCAATCGCACTTCCGTTTCCGTAATATTTGCTGTGCAAGTGTTAGGTGATTCAACCTGTATACGAAAATCGAAACGCTGCTGGCAGTTCAAGCCTTTGGTGTGTCGTGTATTTAATGGAGTGGAATTAATAGGTATTGTTTTAAAAAAAATTGAAGGCAGGCCACGGTGGATGGTCGATCGCTCTAAGGCACCTTGCTGTGGAGCGTGCGGTTGCTTCTCGTCGGAGCTTCAAGTCCTCCCTTGGGCATGGGTGTATGGGTTGTCCTTTGGTTACTTAAAGTAGTTTGTAAGTCTAGGGACTGGTAACCTCAGTAGTTAAGTCCTGTATTTGCGAACATGTGATTTGCATGAAGGCAGCATTTGGTGGTCAACAACTGTGACGTTACTTCTGGTGCAATTAGACACTTTGTTGTACGGTTCTCGATGTGTTGTAATTTAGACAGTGTCTGTGACTGTGCATGCTCTAGTCACATTTTAAGCTTCTCTTACAAGCTCGTTTGGTATATGGTTTGATTCGAAGTGTGTACGTTTTTTAAACTATATTTCCAGAGACAAATGTGGACTCTGACCATAATTTGTTTGATATGAACTGTAAATTAAAATTTAAGGACCTGCAAAAATTAGGCATCGAAAGTGATGGGACCTGGGTACGTTGAAACGACGAGGTTATTAATTGTTTCAGAGGGAACATTAGACAACTACTGGCTGAAAAAGAGGAAATAAGAGAAACCGACAGATTGGGGAATAGTCTGTTGAGGATCAAATAGGTAATAAGGCAAGGCTTAGTAAAAATCCGTGGCTCTTCCAAGTAATATTGAATTCATATTCACGGAATATATGACATTATCTGTGAGTGCGTAAAGTTGAAAATGCGTTCCCAGCCGGCACTCGAACCCGGGTCTCCTGCTTTCTAGGCAGTTGCGCTGACCTCTACACCACTGGGGACACAGTGGTCATCACACAAGCAACGAAGACGTGCTTGAGTAATCCATTTCAGGTGTGGTGACCACTGTGTCCCCAGTGGTGTAGAGGTCAGCGCAACTGCCTAGAAAGCAGGAGACCCGGTTTCAAATCCCGGCTGGATATACATTTTCAACTTTACCCATTCGCAGTTAATGTCATAAATTTCGTGAATAGGAATATATGACTGCAGGATCAAAAGTGACGTCTATTCTTTTGCACATGTTTTATGGAGGTGCTCAACCAGACATTTGCTCTAAGGTGGTTATTATTTTATGTATATTTAACTGTTTTATTTTTGAGCAGCCATCCATTTTATGTATGACTATCAACCAGCATATGATGCGATCTTGGCATCTACCCGTCTATACAAGAGGAATTTCAAATAAAGTAGGTGTTGACGGATGTGATCATCAAAAACTAAGAGTTTAATAAGTCATGGTTGGCAAATTCAGACTCGAATTATTTGCCGCAGATACGAAAAACTAGCAGAAATTGGGTTCCGAAGAAATGTGGGAACTTGAGGGTTTATACCTTACGAATGTCGCCGACCGCGGTGGCCGAGCGGTCTGCGGCGTGCCAGTCACGGTCTGCACGGCCGCTGCGGTCGGGGGTGTTTGTGCCGTCTTTAGTATAAGCTAGTTCATAAGTAGTTTGTAAGTCCCATAAGCTTAACAAACATTTGAACGTTTGTAAACACGAGGAAGAAAATGTAAATCTATCGGACCAAACTGAGTGGTCATCAGTCCGCAGCTTACAAACTACTTAAACCTAGGTAAACTAACCTAAGGACAAACACGCACACCCATGCCCCAGGTAGGACTGGAACCTCCACGGCGAGCAACCGAGCGCTCCGCAGCGAGACGCTTTAGACCACTCGGCTACTCCACCGCGGCCACAAGGAAGAGTAGGGGACCTATAACGCTTCCCTGGGGAACGCCAGATATCACTTCTGTTTTACTCGATGACTTACCGTCAATTACTACGAACTGTGCTTTCTGATAGGAAATCGTGAATCCAATCGCACAATTGTGTCGATATTCCATAAGCACGCAATTTCATTAGAAGCGGATTGTGGGGTACAGTGTCAAAAACCTTCCGGAAATCCAGAAATATGGAATCGATTTGATATCCCTTATCGATGGCACTTAACACTTCATGTGAGTAATGGGCAAGCTGTGTTACGCAAGAGCGATACTTTCTGAATCCGTGTTTACTATTGGTTAATAGTCTTTAGTGTAAGTTAGTTCATACGTAGTTTGTAAGTTTAGGGACTGATGACCCCGCAGTTGAGTCCCATAAGCTTAGCAACCATTTGAACATTTTGAGTTCCTGGGCTGGGCAATAGCAGTAGCAGCGACAGTGCAGGCGCTGACAAACAGTGCGTGTCGTGTCGTGGCGCAGCAGAGCGGCCGCGAGGCAGACATGCGCCGCGCCTTGGCTCGTCTTCCGCGCCGGCACCAGCGGCCGCAGGTGGTGCGCTGTATTTCACCGCCTCTGGCCAGCTCCGACGCCCTCGCCAGGGTATCGTCTTACTCGCACACAACACCTTCTTCGCCGCACCACTCTGCTACTGATGCGTCACTTATCAAAAATGTTCAAATGTTTGTAAATCTACCGGACTCAGCTGCGTGCTAAGTCCGTAACTTACAAACTATTTAAACTAACCTAAGGACAACACGCACACCCATGCCCGAGGGAGGATTCCATCCTCCGACGCGGGAGGCCTCGCGGTCCGTAACGTGGCGCTCCACAGCGCTCGGCTACTACTGCGCGGCCGTCACTCATCTACCATAAACTTCCATATTTCTTCATCTCGTGCACATTCAGGATGTTGCAGGAGTAATGGTAAATATTTTACGGGGTGGCAGTATAGAAGAACTGCAATAAAATGCAGATAAGGTAAAGCAGTCAACAATCCGAAGATTGGTTTGAACTCCACAGTACTTTACTAGGCATGGTCCTGTTTGGACGTGGTATGCCGTTGCCTTCCTCCGACCTTCGAACTGACTTACCCAGCCAGTTATAGGGGGACCTACAGTTTAACGTGGGTTCTGAACCACGGTGCCACTCGATATTTTTCACATGAGTAGTAGTACCAGACAACTCTATTCAGTGCACTTTCGTTTCTTGTCTTGGTATGGATTCATGTGGGCGTATTTATCGATGTAACCCAAGGAGGTTAGAATAAGTCCAGGTGCTCTTAACGCCATTGTCGCCATATTACGGAGCCAATAACATATGTGGTGTTGACTGTGTATTCATTTCCAATAACATCTGTGGTGTTGAGTGTGTATACATAACATTCATAGTTGAAAGTGGTACTTATCTAAAAAGAAAACAAACATTACCTAGAGTACCTATCGATGTGTAAGCAGAACCAAAAAAAAGTCAAACGCTATTTTACACATTTATTTATTTATTTTCTTTTTTTTCTTTTTGCTAAATGAATACTTGGTTTTTGTTTCATTCTTTGTCCCTCAGTGACTTTTGACTTCTTACTTTCATTTTACCAGATATAGGCTCCCTTGAAATTTCAAAGACCCGGTGGTACAGATTTTTAGTATGAATATTTAAGGACGTGGAACCTGTATAAAGAATTTTCGTATGTGTTTACCTAAAAAAATCGACTGTTCAGTACTGTACTTACGAAAATGAAACAGTTTGGTTCTGTCATTGTTGGAAAAAACTTTTTCTGCATTTCCTGTGAATTATTACAAAGGGTTCAAATGTTCGTATAGCTTATGGGGGACTTAACTACGGGGTCATCGGTCGCTAAAGTTACAAACTACTTATGAACTAGCTAACACTAAGGACGGCACAAATATCCATGCCCGAGGGGCCGTGCAGACCGTGACTTGCGCGCCTCAGTCCCCTACGCCATCGCGGCCGGCAAATTATTACATATAGCAATTTTAGTTCTTTGGTATTATCCCGATATGTAAGTCATTAAATGCGATTTTTCGTTATTAATTCACAGTTCAGCTATCTGGAAGGTCTATATTTGTCTACAAAAGTACACGATATCAAATATTTACTCAGAAATAAATTTAAATGTATGAAAGTTACCAGAGCAGGAACCACACGTTACTTTAATATGAAAACATATTTCCTTGGCTCCACAAGATGGCGGACTGACTTCGATCGACAGCTAAGCTTGGCATAGTAGTGCCGTCTCCCAGTAATTTAACCTCCTAGATATAAACAGTAGCGTGTTGATGTTCTAAAGTTGTCAAGTCCTGCTTTAGTTCACACAATAGTTTTCATTGTGATTTGTTGGGCAAGTCTGTTATACGTAACGTGTAAACATCCCGTACTTATTTACACATGCTGAGAAAATGGCTATGTGGTATTTGTGTATGGGTTTGATAACAGAAACGCTGCTGCTGCTTGTAGAGAGTAGAGTACACGATTCCCTAACCGCAGACTACCACATTCAAGAGTGTTTGCTCGTGTGTCCAATGCACTGCTTGACACAGTTGCAGTTCCCAGCACTCACATTGCATCTTAACGGGTAAATGACCACACTGTGGATGACGTAGAAGACATTATTCAGTCGGTAGTCCTTTAGCAAGTACACGTAGAGCTTCTGCACGTATCGGTGTTTCACATACAAAGAGTATAGCGGGCATTACATATGAACTAATTCTGTCCGTATCATTCACAGCTCATTCAACACCTTCGAGCAAAACATGGACATAAGCGATTGTAATTTTGTCGTTACATACTAGAAAATGGGCAAGTGATACCGTATTTACTCTTCGCTGATGAAGCAAATTTCACTCGTGACGGCACCAACATCACTTAGTAATTCACTGCAGTGGTCCGGAGAAAAACCGGCAAGCCATTGTGGAGACACATTTTCAAGAACTTTTCTCTGTAAATCTATGATATGGTTTGATAGACAACCAGGGTGATTGAGCCTGATGTGTTAGCGCAGCGTGTTACGAGACCTTCTTATCTACACTTCATTCAGGAAGAGTTTCCGACATTATTGAAAGAGATTCCTACCGCCTACTAGAAAGTGTATGTTCTTCCAGCATGACGGGGATCCTGCACATTCTGGTCGTCAGGTGAGCCCCGCTGCTCGCCGTCGGACGATCGAGTCATCCCTCGGCCATGGGTGTATTTGTCCTCCTTAGCAAAAGTTCGTATGAGTGGTTTGTAAGACTAGGGACTGATGACCACAGTAGTTTAGACGACGGTATTAAACTTGAAAACTCTGCTTTGTGAAACCAAAGCATTGAAAATGTTCAAATGTTCGTAGAGCTTACGGGACTTAACTACGGGGTCATCAGGCCCTAAACTTACAAACTACTTATGAACTAGCTAACACTAAGGACGGTACTAATATCCATGCCCGAGGGGGTATTCGAACCCCCGACCGTACTGGCCGTGAAGACTGTGACTGACGCGCCGCAGAACGCTCGGCCACCGCGGCCGGCCTGTTTCCTTCCTCCGACCTTCAAACTGACTTAACGAGTCAGTTAAAGGGGAACCTACAGATTAACGTGGGTTCCGAACCACGGTAATGGTACTTATGGATGTGAAGTTCTGAATGGAGCTTAGAGCTTTTACGACATTTGGCTGACAGAATTATACAGGGCAACAGCCCCGTCCGTACCGATCCTAAATGCCGAAGAGAAGCTCTACTCGACGTCTGGAGATTCTGCCTGCGGTGTGGAGCACATCTACATCTACTCTGTAAATCACACTCGTGTGCCTGGCACAGAGCTTATCGAACCACTTTCAGACTATTTATGTACCATCCCATTCATGAAGAGCGCGCGAGAAGAAATAACATCTGCGTCTCTTCGTTCGACCTCTAATTTCTTTTATTTTTTTATGATGATCGTTCCTCACTATGTAGGCGAGAGTCTACTGTAGTTTTTCACATTCGGAGGAGAAAGGTGGAGTTTGAAATTTTGGTAAGTAGACGTGTTGTAATGATTATTATCCAATTACCGTGACACTCGCTTTCCAGTATCGACTTCAAACAAAACGAGCTACCCTTTTTTGTACTTTTTTATATTCTTGTCCATCCCACCTGATACGGATCACATACCGCTCAGAATTTTACCGAACGAGGACTGGCAAGCACAGGGGAGGCCGTTCCGTTAGTGGTTGGTATTCTGCCAATAAAGCGCAGTCTTTGTTTCGCCTGCCCCGCCACGTTTTCTACGTGTCCTTTCCAATCCAAGACCTAGGTATTTACTTTGAATGTATCGCCTTTAAATTTGATTATCTTTTAGTCGAAGTTTAACCGATTTCTTTCAGTACTCATGTGAATGACCTTACACTTTTCATTATTTAGCATCAGTTCTTAATGTTCGCTCCATACAGATATTTCAATCGTTTTGAATTGATCTTCTGGTGACTTTACTAGACGATGCATCACAGGATTATCTGCAAGCGGTCCGAGAAGGCTGCTCAGATTATCTCTAATGCTTACCTGGGTAACACCAGAGATCACTTTTTTTGCAGTCGATGCCTCTCCATAGATTAGTACGAACAGCGTCCTTGCTGCAGGAACTGTGGTGTGCTTTCAGCAGTGCACTAAGGATGTTTTGGTCAGCATGGAGAATAGAAGGAACAAGGAAGGCCACCTTTACTCGCTTTAACGGACACTCTTCTGATTATTAGAGGTCTAGCGTATCTACATACATACTACACAAATCACATTTAAGTGTCTGACATATCTTATAGCTCGGGAGTTGTGCACACTGGGGAAAGCTGGCGACGGCCAGTAAGAGTAACAATGATTCAAATGTTCAAATGTTTCTATAGCTTGCGGGACTTAACTACGGGGTCATCAGTCCCTAAACTTACAAACTACTTAAGAACTAGCTAACACTAAGGACGGCACAAATATTCATGCCCGAGGGGGGAATCGAACCCCTGACCGTAGTGGCCGTGCAGACCGTGACTGACGCGCCTCAGTCCCCTCGGCCACCGCGGCCGGCTGTAACAATGAATGTGGACCGCGCCCTACTGTCAAGGGGCTGCAATGGCCGGTGGTAGTGGTTGGCGAGGAGCCGCAGGGACCTTGGGAGTTGGCTTCACACGACCCTATTCTATTTATAGCCATCCACGGAAAAAGCTCTCGTGTTTCTGGCAGCCGGGTCGCTTTACGTTCCCTCGACACGAAATACGTACTCGCCGCGTGCAATTCGTTTTTCTGTCGCCACTGGTGGCTCCAAATTTCATGTTTTGACGGTCCGTGATAAGTCTCACAGGCTTCTGCGGAACATACGAGGCGGTGAACGGAAGTCGTAGGTGCAGCCGCGTGGTCCGGAGAGTGTTAGATGCGGCCGATACGTCTCCTCTTCGATGCGCGAAGCCGCTCCCCCTCGGGGGTTCGAATCCCCCCTCGGGCATAGATGTTTGTGCTGTCTTTAGTATAAGCTAGTTCGTAAGTTTAGGGACTGATGACGCCGCAGTTAAGTCCCATAAGCTTTACAAACATTATGAACATTTAGTCTCCTGTTTTCGTTGCTGAGAGGGAGAGGTCGAATGGTGTTTATCCAGTACTCAGTGAGTGCAATTCCTTCCGTTTGTGTGTTTGAGGCAACGCATCGGGGATATCGCCCACGCTTGATTTGCTCTTGCTAGACCTGTGATGTAATGAATGTTTTCATCGGAGCTGTCGTTCCTGTACAAATTAACATGATCCCCAGTAATCACTTTTGGTAATACATACATCTGACAAACGCCGTCATTATCACTAAAAACTGCCACGGAAGTCACATCAAGATCCGTCAATTTGATATGAGCAAAAAAAGTGAGGTGGAAAGATTGGGTTAATAGGCATCTTGTGCCTTGTTCAAACTAAGTATATTGGTCTTCAGAATGAAAATTTCACTCTGCAGTGGAGTGGGCGCTGATATGAAACTTCCCGGCAGATTAAAATTGTGTGCCGGAACCGGGACTCGAACCTGGGTCCTAGGCTGTGGCTAAGCCATTTCTCCATTATATCCTTTCTTCCAGGAGTGCTAGTCTTGCATGGTTCGCAGGAGAGCTTCTGTTAAGTTTGGAAAGTAGTAGGCGAGGTACTGGCGGAAGTAAAGTTGTGAGGCGGCATCGTGAGTCGTGTCGGGATAGCACAGTCGGTAGTGCGCTTGCCCGCGAAAGGCAAAGGTCCCAAGTTCGAGTCCCGGTTCCGGACACAATTTTGATCTCCCAGGAAGTTATATATTGGTCTTGTTTTGTTTGTAAATCTAAGGCACTTAACTACGTTGGTCATCAGTCCCTAGGCTTACAGAATACTTATGCTAAGGACAACACAAACACCATGCCCGAGGGAGTACTCGAAACCCCGACGCGAACGGCCGCGCGCACCGCAGCTGGGCGCCTCAGTGCGCACGGCTATTCTGCCGCGGCTATATTGTTCTACATTCAGGACATGCTCCAAATGATTTTTAAATCTTCTGGTACGATTGACAATCTCGAGGAACTTCAAATAAACAAATTCTTATGGGTGGTGTTGTAAAGGAGTTTTGACGCCCTGCCCTCGTATTTGTTTGCTGATGCGCTCGTCATCCTTGTGTCGCCAGGGCAACAGCTAGCCGTCACAGGTAGTGTGCTTGGTAGTCGTAAGGTCGCATAGGCTCCTTGTGGCTCATATTTAATCTGGAAATGAGAGATTATGTTTATAGTGTAGGACATAGCAAAACTGACGCACCTTAGTTACTCGCCTCGTATTCAGTTTAACATCTGAACGCGGTCACCCAGTGTATACTTTTGCATATTTTGTACATTTCATGTAACTAAATTATTACACTGTTATAAGAATACTTAGTAAGGAGGGAACGCAGCACACAAATGAATATGACGTACCTCGCTGCCTTTCCTGGTGTCCTGTGACATCTCCTTAATAAGGCCCGATGTTCTTTTTGTGCCTTTTTTGGTGATAGGCTGTTAATCAATTTTTCGGGACCAACATTTTTATTAAAGTTGTCAGGAAATTACTTAATTGCAACTGTAGTCTAAATTATTTCTGTTCACCTTGGGATTTAGGTGAATATGATTCCCCGACTTATGATTTCAGAAGTTGTTAAGTCTAAAGACCGATGCCACTGCAATTTAGTCTCTTAGGTTTGCAAACATTTGAATTTTTTTTTTAGATTTACGAACACAACAACAAAAAATCATCCAAATTGAACGAGGCGTTTTCAAGTGATGCTCTTACGTACATGCGGCAATTGATTTATATTCATACAGATAAGTAATATTTGTTCTCGGACTCATATGACAAAATAAATTACAGCACACTTCAAGATTATCTACCGAAGACTTATTTCTCCAAGCGGTTATCGGACCTTATCTTACAATGTTAGCAGCTAGGAAAAAGTCGAGTCACCAATTGCATCCTGCTCATAATTATTCTCTGAGAGGAACCCATCGTGGACGATGCTGCTCTTTAACAGCTTAAAATTGTTTGCTGAGCCTGGTGTTGGGTTCTAATGTTTGTCCCTCGGCAGTCGTTCGCTGCTTACGAACTAGCCTGTCAGGCTCTCTCGGGGAAAAAAAGAAAGTAATAATCTTAGAGTTTAACGTACTATCGACAGCTGATCATTACAGACGTGGCACATGTTTTGCTTAAGAAAATATATGACAGGAAACGGATCGAGTCTTTTTTCTTACAAACCATTTCGACATTTGCGTGGAAGAATGTAGGGGGATTTCTGATTTAAAAAATGTTCAAATGTTTGTAAATCTATCGGAGCACACTGCGTGGTCATCAGTCCGTAGCTTACAAACTACTTAAACTAAGGTAAACTAACCTAAGGACAACACACACATATCCATGCCACAGGGAGGACTCGAACCTCCGACGGCGAGCATCCGCGCGCTCCGCAGCGAGACGCCTTAGACCTCTCGGCTACTCCACCGCGGCAGAATTTCTGAAGCCGTAATCGGAATGACTGCTGACCTGGGCGAATTCAGTTTGCGAATCACGGGGCCCCCATATTCCGTAAATCAGTACTGGCGGTTAGTTACTGAAATCATAAGTCACATATTTGTATACTGGAATATTAACAACTCATCTTGAGCCCACATACTGTGACATACTGCTTTGTCTACTGAACTGTCATACTACGTAATAATAATAATAATAATAATAATAATAATAATAATAATGACTATGTGGTATGATAGTTCAATATTATTATTATTATTATTATTATTATGACTATGTGGTATGATAGTTCAATATTATCATTATCATTATTATTATTATTATTATTATAACATCTGCTTTCCGTTACGCCGACTGAAATCTTCGTTGCAAGCTTTGTTTCTACAATATGGCCATCAAGAACACTGGTTTACAATCCTTGCGAGACCATTATCACTTAACGAAATCACACGTCTGGCAACAAATATGATAGAAATCGTCAAGTAACTGAACTTCAGAATTAAAACTTGTTTGGTTTTGAGCATGCTAATTTTCAAAAAGACAGGTAAACAAAATTTAATCGCATATTTTTGGAAACATTATTCTTCCTTGGGGTAACAGCGCTCCTATGATAATATATTAAAAAAAAACAGTATAGAGCGCAATATTGTATATTTATTGCCTACTGGTTTCAACCCAATTTTGGGCCATCTTCAGGGTTTTTCTCCAAGTTGATGTAGAGCGGCGCAGGAGCTGCGAGTCCTATGGTGCTGTCACTTAGCCGATCCAAACAACTTGGAGAAAAAACCCTAGATTGTCCAACATGTGGTTGAAACCAGTTGGCTATAAAGAATCAATATTGTGTTCTAGACTGTTTTTATATATATAATTTAATCGACTTGTAAACAAATAAGCCACCTCTTTTGAGTGTCTTAATAAACCCTGAAATAATGTAAAACTTTTTGTACTGCTTATTTCCAAGAGTGTCTGTCATATTCTGTGTGGTCTTCTTCTTGCAAATCGAAAATCCTGTTCAAAGCTCCTCGCGTTCTTGCTTTTTTCCTCCACTGGTACCAAATTCAAGAGTTTACTTTCTTACATGGGGACTATGATGCATGGGATAAGTCTTTCCAAGGATTTTCTTATAGTAGTGGAACACAGCCACGAACCTTTTCCTAAAACCTCTGATAATGTATGTTGTGTCGAAATATGTTATCCGCGTCTTATATTTGCAGAGTTCAAGGGGTTATATTGTGGCTTGAACTTCACTATCTCAAAACATTCTCTGTGAAATTACGTACCATAACTTACACATTTATAAATAAGGAGACAAGAAAACTAATTGATAATCATATTGTTAGGCTAAATTCTAAAACAGGTCGTCTCGTTGAGGTGACAAGCTGATCTGCAGCTTAGTCAGAGATCGGTGTTAGTTTATGAGGCAGCAGTTTTGTTGTGAAATGGCGAAGTCAACGTAAAGCAGGAAAGCAGAAAAGCTGGTTGTACAAAATGTTCAAATGTTTGTAAAGCTCATGGGACCTAACTGCGGGGTCATCAGTCCCTAAACTTGTAAACTACTTATGAACTATCTTATAGTAGAGAGACACAAACATCCATGCCCGAGGGAGAATTCGAACCTCCGTCGCGGAAGGCCGCGCGATCCGCAACGTGGCGCTCCAAACCACTGGGCTACTTCCGCGCGGCAAGCTGGTTGTGGTAACGCATGTCATATGAGCAAAATCAGACATCCACGTCAGACAGAATTCATGAATAATTATTTATGGGCGCGAGATAGCACACTGGAATCGCATTCGGGGCGACTGGTGTTATTTCTCTTTATCGCCGCTCGCATGTAGTTTTCGCGTTCTATCCTAGGGCAAATAATGACACGAATCCTTCTTCTTTACAGACTATTTTCCACTCGCATTGCAGCTAATTGTTTGTGCTGAAAGACAATGGATTTTTACTATTGTGTTAAATTGTAAGGCAATTTACACAAGGAGTATGTTAGCAAATAATACTGTTTCCTGAATGGTGGAGCATTAGCATAAAAAGGCTGAACGTAATAGCTGATTAATTGGTTTTGGTTCAGTTCTGCTTTCAGATTCACAGTCAATGTTTATTAAGACACAAAAATGGGTCTCTGCTACTGAATAGGACAGACGTGGATATATAATTTCAAATTTAGGCGGACTACTTATCTCACCGTAACAGAGAAGATATTTCTCCGCATAAGTATCCGTTTCTGAACTTTGTACAATACATCTACATAATTACTCTGCAAATCACATTTAAGTGCATGGTAGAGGGTTCGTCGAGCAGCTTTCTTGATATTTTTTTCTGCCGCACGGAATGGCCGCGTGAGCTACGGCTTCATGCTAAGGACCGGGAGGCCGTTCCCGCTGGGTGTATGTGTTGTCCTTAGTGTAAGTTAGTTTAGGTAGTTCTAGAGACTAATGACCATAGCAGTTTTGTCCAATAGGTTAACAACATTTGATATTTCTGTGCCATCCTATTCTGTAATAGCTCGCGGACATTTAAATCATTCCGTTTTCGATTTGATTTGTTTTATTACGATGATTATGTCACCCTAGGTAGGTGGATGCCAACAAAATATGTTAGCATTTAGATGATAAAGTTGGCGAAAGAGATTTCGCAAATAGATTTCTCCGCAACGAATAACGCCTTTTATTGCATCAGCATACTCTGAAAGGAAACTAATTGCTATAAAAATCTGCACCGGGAGACTTGTTAAGTGATTTAACAAAATAAATAATTATTGCCTTACAATTTAACACAATAGTACAAATCGATTGTCTTTCAGCACAAACAATTAGCTGCAATGCGAGTGGAAAATAGTCTGTAAAGAAGAAGGATTCGTGTCATTATTTGCCCTAGGATAGTACGCGAAAACTACATGCGAGCGGCGATAAAGAGAAATAACACCAGTCGCCCCGAATGCGATTCCAGTGTGCTATCTCGCGCCAATAAATAATTATTCATGGCCGGCCGCGGTGGCCGAGGGGACTGAGGCGCTTCAGTCACGGTCTGCACGGCCACTACGGTCGGGGGTTCGAATCCCCCCTAGGGCATGGATATTTGTGCCGTCCTTAGTTGTAGGTAGTTCATAAGTAGTTTGTAAGTTTAGGGACTGATGACCCCGTAGTTAAGTCCCTTAAGCTTAACAAACATTTGAACATTTGAATTATTCATGAATTCTGTCTGACGTGGATGTCTAATTTTGCTCATATGCCATCCAGAAATTCTAGTTCTAAATTACGGATGCTGACAGCTGTTCTTGAATCGAATTTAGGCACATTTGCTTTGTCGTCTTTGGTGAAGCATTTTTAGAAACCTGTGCTTGGCAATTCTGCATTAGCATCACCGTCATAAACAGCATTACCATTGCTATTGCGTAGTGAAGGTATTGTGTTTTGCCACTAATATACACATGGTCAGAATTTCTATGGATTTCCTACCAAATCATGATACTAGCTTTTGTTTTTCTGACTGTTAGAAACATCCGGCATTCAAGTTCGTGCTAAATTTCTAATTTCCGTAAAATATCATGAGTGTTGGGGATTTTGTGTCTGTTTAAATTTCGCATATATTTTCTTTGCTTTTGCAAGAGTAATCTAACCTATTTTATAACAGGGGAGATCAGCCCCTTATTTTTGTTTTTTAAATATAAATCACTCAATAGCTGTCGATATTATTTCTTTGTAAGCCACGTCTGATCTACAATCGCTTTGTTAGTTTCGAATGGAATTATTCGAGGAAGCCATGCTGAAGTTCCTTGCCGTCGAGTGATTTGACAGAATTCTTAATGGGATGTACAGCATTATGTAACTTGTTTCAAAATACGTATGCCCGCAGCTTTACCATTTTGAATCGAATTTAAGTTGTACGGCAATATTAAACGCTAAATTCAATTTCTACCATATTTGTCATCTACAGAATGATTCCTAAGATTACTGAATTGCCTTTTTTTCAATGCTGTCTGCATATTAAAACCTTCTTTCTGGACGATTCATTCTTCATTACTAGCAGCAAAAAAGGTTGACCTTATTAGTTGCGATTAATTCATGACTCAACCGCTTGTGACTTTATGAGATTGTTGGCAAAAGCTTGCTTGGCGCCTGGCGTGGCTTGAACAACGACGACATGGGAACTGGCGTCGTATATCGTAGCTGGATGTTGCTGTCGGTGTTGAGGAGCCCTCTTTGTGTTCCCTGGTAGGCAGGCGCTCCGACGTAGGATGTGACGGTGCGTTGAGTACCTGTGAGGCGGAAAACTGTGCATAAGCCAAATATGTTTGGAGACTGTTTTTGTTGAATTTGAAAATTTAATAGCTAAGATGTAACTGTAGATTTCTAACTTTGAAAATTACTTACTTTGATCACAGGTTCATGACTGTTCTCTTCTGATGGATTTCCGTAGCTAACATCTGCAGAGTTTTAAACCATGTTAATTTCACTGTTGCATCGTGCGCCAGTAGATGTTCTTTGCTCTTGGAGTATTTAGTAGTAACAGCCAAGTTTTCCCACTGGTGATAATCTTCTTAACCTGCAAATTAAAAAATCGAATTACGTTATGAAGTATAACAGCAAAGGCGCAGACACTTGTTTCTTATCGGAGGGGAGTGAAGCTCACAGGGGGAACTATCGGTCTCTGAAAATCTGAAACTTGTAAAACGCACTGGACGCAAGATTGCGATAAAAGTGCTCTAAAAGTTCTACATGCAACTCATTCACTGGCCAGCTCGTATGCTACTGCAGCACATTTTAATGGATGCGCTTGTGTAGCGTAGTCACATGACACGCGGAGATTAGAGGTTCGAGCCCACCTTACAGTACTTTTTTATTTTAATTACAACAATAATTGAAAATATTACCTCTTAAATCTAAGTTATTTTATTTACGAATTGGATGTTACAGTTAATTAAATTGTGAATTACAAATATTTTTCTCAAAAGTTGAATAGTGTCAGATGAATTTTTCAAGCTGTAATTACCACAGTTCAAGTATTTTTAAACTTATTGGACCAAATTGTTATGGTCAAAAGTTCCGAGACTTACAAACTACATTTACTAACTTAAACTAACCTAAGGACAACACACACACACACACACACACACACACACACACACACACACACGCCGCACGCGCGCGGCCTTGGGAGGAGTCGAACCTCTGTTTTAAAAAATTAACAATTTAATTTTTCAATTTCGTATTTTACATACAACCACAAGAATGATAATTGTCATAAATACATTGAAAAAAATTAGAGAACTTGCACAAATTTTGAAGGACGGTTGTTTACAATTATAACCTTTTTCTACAAAATTGAAACACATATTTCTGTTACATTCATGAAAACGTATCTTTCATCAGATAGCCTCGAAGAGTATAAGGCACACCGCATCATTTCATTAAAGTAACGAGGGTAATTCATCATACACTGTTGATTGTATTCTTATAGTATTCTCGGGATTTTATTTCTATTATTTTCATTCATATAAGAACAAGTTTTTACTTAAATAATGACAAAAAACAATATAGCGTTACTCGAAGATAGCATCGAACCCGGGTCGTACAGTACATTGGTAAGCCAGTACTCCAAAGACAAGACCATTTCGTTATACTACCAAAGCGCACAAACTTGACTATTATTTGAGTTGCGCGTAAAATTCGATCCCCTTTTCTCGGAGGCCACTGACAAGTGGCTTTAAAACTTTTATGGGTGAACGGACACCCCTGAGATGTAGGAACTGCTGACCGAGTTGTTTAGTCCCCTATAACTCCTAACAACAACCTCCTTAAGGTATACTGGGAACCTGCGAAGTTTCATCCCGACCCGCATTTCCGAGACCGTAATGTCCTCTTGTCAAATAATCCAGGCCATCATGCAGGTTCTTCCTTTGTGTAGTTAACCCTTTACTGCATGCCTTTTTATTTGAAGTTATAAAAACTACCACGATTAATGTATAGTACTTATATACTGAAAAAATATTGAAAAAAATTCCTTAAAATTATTATGAACTACGAGCAACAAAACATTCATAGCAGTTCAGATATATAGTGCTTCCATGATGTAGTCGACCTAGTAAATGTCACTATTGTGCCTCTCATATTTCCAGAAGTCAGTCATAATGCAACAGTAATAAGTGATTGACTACTTTTACATGGCAAAGTAGGAATACTAAAATAAACAGACGCACATTTTAGGAGTAACTCAATGCAACTAAGTGTCAAACTGATTCAGTAGCACTCTGCAATTTATAATTTCTCAAATGTTCAAATGTTTGTTAAGCTTAAGGGACTTAACTACGGGGTCATCAGTCCCTAAACTTACAAACTACTTATGAACTACTTACGAACTAGGACGGCACAAATATCCATGCCCGAGGGGGGATTCGAACCCCCGACCGTAGTGGCCGTGCTGACCGTGACTGGAGCGCCTCAGTCACCTCGGCCACCGCTGCCGGCTTATAATTTCTACGACGAGCTACTAGCATATGTAAAACTATGTATACAAATGAAATTGTGGCAAAATGTTGATCAGTTTGAGAGATAATGAAAAAAAAAAAAAGGTATGTAGCTGATCAGTTACACTGTGCATGCCTGCCGCTGTGGACGAGCGCTCTGCGGCGCGCCAGACACGGTATGCACGGCCACTACGGTAGGGGGTTCGAATCCCCCCTCGGGCATGGATATTTGTGCCGTCCTTAGTGTTAGCTAGTTAATAGGTAGTTTGTAAGTTTAGGGGCTGATGGCCCCGTAGTTGAGTCCCATAAGCTCTCCAAACATTTGGACACTGTGCATTAGAGGGGTGTCCAACGTTTGAGATACTGCTGGAACTTTAAAGCTGGAACTTGACTGTAATACCAAAGCGACTCGAGGTCGACCACGCATTTAGATATTGTGCATCGTATTTGTTGGAAGGCCACCCGACCCGGTGTCGGTTGTGAAACCGTGGTACACATGTGGTCCCATTGTCGGGTGAGAAATGACAAACGCGCTGTCACAGTGAGCGCGCGGGAGCAGTAGAGCAGCCAGCTCGCGACTGTGGCGCAGTGTGTGGGCACGAGGAGTGGTACAGTGCGCGGCTGAATGGCCGTGTTGTTCAATTAGCCGCCGTTCCGGCCGGCTTCCCGCTGTCGCGTCTGGGCAGCACTGTGACGCGCAAATAAATCTGCGCGGGCAAGCCGTCGCAGTTTACGCTGGCCATTTTATTACCGTCACGGTCGCCGAGGTATTTATATCGCGTGCGGCCGTTTCGATTCGAAGCGGCCCCGATTGCCAGAAATGTGAGCCAGTGGAGCGGATCGAGACTGCTGTCACACTTCGCAGCTGCGGGTGACGGGATAAAATTAAGGCTGCCTCACTCTCCCTGAACGTGGCCACGCAGGCCTAACGCGGCGACTCCAATGGATACTAATGTATCTTCGTTTCACACATTTTTCTTCATCTACATAAATACTGTGCAAAAAATGACTTTGTAGAGCTTATGGGACTTAACTACGGGGTCATCAGTCCCTAATCTTACAAACTACTTATGATCTAGCTAATACTAAGGACGGCACAAATATCCATGCCCGAGGGGGGATTCGAACCCCCGACCATAGTGGCCGTGCAGACCGTGACTGGCGCGCCGCAGTCCCCTCGGCCACCGCGGCCGGCAAATACTCAGCAAATCACGTTTAAGTGCATGGCAGAGGGGTCATCGATCCGTTCCATTCTCCACTACCGCACGGGAAACCGCAACACTGAAATCTTTCCGTTTTCGATCGGATTTCTGTTAAACTATGAAGGCGAGTGGCATTAAAATATATTCCCATTTGTAAGAGAAAGCTGGTGAAAGAAATTTCGCAAATGGATCTCGCCGCAACGAATAACGCTTTTTCCAAAATGTTTCCACCCCAATCAGTGCATCATTTCTGTGACACGGTCTTCCATGTATCGCGATAATACAAAACCAGCTGCCGTTCTCTGTTCTCTATATCCTTCGTCAGCCCACTCGGTGGTGATCCAACAATGGGCAACAATATTCCAAAATAGGACGCACAAGTGTAGAGTAGGCAGTTTCTTTAGTAGAACTGTTACATCTTCTAAGTGTTGTGCGAATGAAACACAGCCTTTGGTTCGCCTTCCCTACAGTATTTTTCTGTGTGTTCTTTCGAATTTAAATTGTTCGTAATTATAATTACTAGGTATTTAGTTGAATTTACAGCCTGTAGTTTTGACTGATTTATCGTGTTAATGAAGTTTAACTGATTTCTTTTATTGCTCATTTGGATAACTTCACACTTTTCATTATTTAGGCTCAATTGCCATTTTTCGGACTCTAAATCGTTTCGCAGTTGCTTTTGATCTTCTGGTGACTTTACTAACCGATAAACGACACCATCTACCGCGAACAGTCTAAAATCGCTGCTCAGTTGTCTCCTAGATCATTTATAAAGAGACAGTAGGGGGCCCTAAACGTTGCTGCGGACCGTCTTATATGACCTCTGTTTTACTCTATGACTTTCCGTCAAATACTACGTACTGTACCATTTATGACAGGAAATCGCAAATCCAATTCCACAACTGTGGCGATATTCCACAAACACGCAGTTTGTTTAGAAGACTCTTGGGAGATACAGTGTCGAAAGCCCTCCGGAAATCTAGAAATGCGGAATCTATTTGAGATCCCTTGACGACAGCACTCATTACATCATATGAGTAAACACCTAGCCGAGTTTTACAAGAATGATACTTTCTGAATGTGTGTGGACTATGGATCAATAGGTCGTTCTCTTCGACGTAGTTCATAATATTTGAGGAAAGTATATGTTCTAAAATGCTGCTGCAACCGACGTCAGTAATATAGTCCTGTAATTTTGCGGATCACTCCTATTGACTTTCTTGATTATTGGAGTGACCTATGCAACTTTCCAGTCTTTGAGTACGGATCTTTCACTGAACGAACCGTTGTATATGATAGCTAGGTGTTGGGCTATGCATCAGAATACTCTGAAAGGAACGTAAAAGTGTATACATTCTGGGTCGGGAGATTTGCTTTTATTACATGAGTTAAATTGCTTAAATTCTACAGGGATATCAACTTCTAAATTACGCATGCTGGCAGCTGTTTCGGAATAGAATTCAGGATTATTTGCTTCCTCTTCTTTGTTGAAGGAATTTCAGAAAGTTGTGTTTAACAATTCACTATTGCGTAGTGAAGGTCTTATTTTTTCGGCTAGTATACTTTACATCTGATCAGAATTTCTTTGGATTTTTTTATCAAATTACGTGACAGGGTTTAGTTGTGGAAACTATTATAAGTTTCTCTTGTTGAAGTTCCAGCTAAATTTCGAATTCCTGTGAAAGATTGCCAGCCTTGGGGATTTTGTGTTTGTTTAAATTCTGCAAGCTTTTTTCTTTGCTTTTTCAAGAGTGATCTAACCTGTTTTGTGTACCACAGTGGGTTAGCCTCCCTCTTTTCTTTATTTGTATTACGTTATTCGTTGAGGCGAGTTCTATTTGCGAAATTTCAATCATCGACTTTTACTTCTGAATGTGAAAATATTTTGCTAGCACCCACCTACATAGGGAGACATGATCACCCCAATAAAATAAATCAGATCGAAAACGGAACGATTTAGGTGTTCTTTCTTCCCCCGCGCTATTAAAGAATGGAACTGTAGAGAAAGGTTATGAAAGTAGTTACTGAACCCTCGCCAGGCACTTACATGTGATTTACAGGGTATCTATGTAGATGTAGATTTCCTGGTGACCGGTTTCGATATTTTACCAAGATTATCCTCCGCCTCATGACTGTGGCTGGAGCAGCCAACGCTGTAAATGTCATGGTCAGCAGGGATGAATTGTTTCAGGTTGTATGTCTCAGTTTTTTATTCTTATATCCCCTTTTATAGGCGTCGCATCACGTCCCGATAGTATCATTAACAGTTTGTCCTTGAAGCAAGAATTCATGGTGCAATCCTTTAAAGTAAATGGTCCTGGAGAACCTTTCTTGACCCTCTGTGAAGATTGATCCGTTTATCATAATCGTACACCCACAGCCATCACCAGTTACGACAAGAGAGACGGCAAAACCCAGAATGACTTAAGATTTCAGTTGTCACACACAAAAAAATTATGTAAAAATGATGTTTATCCACTAAATGAATCAGTAGCGTAAATATATATATCATGGTCATTTCGGAGTGTAGCTCGAATATGCAGCGATATGTTCCCTTTCCTATAGACAGGCCAGCAAGCATATTCGTGGTGAAGTCACGTCAGCGCTGACCCGAGCCGCATTTCTACGACGTTTTCGTCACGTCCCCGGTGGCCTGATACGCAGTACCGGTGAGCCATCAAACCCTTCCTCCACAGGGAACGTGTTAACTCCGTCCGGCCACTGTTAGACGGCGTGAACCAGTCGTAACACGGAGAACGGCTTAAGCACTCGTCACCGTCGGCCTCCTGCATCATTTGTCTCTATAAAGGTTTTCATGAGTTTCGCGCAAAACTTAATGCAGCCGTGTTGGCCCTCTAACTCTGCCAATCTCGAAATTCTCAAATTGAACGACGCAACGCTCTACTAACCAAGGAGACACACAATAATGAAACTTCCGGCAGTGACATCTTCTTCATCTACATAGATACTCTGCAAATCACATTTAAATGCCTGGCAGAGGGTTCATTAACCACTTTCATAACCTTTCTTTACTGTTCCATTCTCTAATAGTGCGTGGAAAGGAAGCACACCTAAATCGTTCCGTTTTCGATCTGATTTCTCTTATTTTATTGGGGTGGTCATGACTCCCTATGTAGATGGGTGCTAGCAAAATATTTTTACATTCACAAGTAAAAGTCGGTGATTGCGAAATTTTAAATAGATCTCGCCCCAATGAATAACGTCGTGCTTTTAATGATTTCGACCTCAAATCGTGCAACATTTCCGTGACGCTTTCTCCCCGGTAACGTGATAAAACAAAACGAGCGGCCGTTCTCTGAACCTTCTCAATGTCTTCCGTCAGTCCCACCTGGTGAGGGTCCCACACTGGGCAACAGTACTCCAGGAGAGGATGCACAAATGTGATGTAGGCAGTCTCTGTGGTGGAGCTGGTGCATCTTTGAAGCGTTCTGCCAATGAAATGTAACCTTTGGTTCGCCTTCCCCACAATATTTTCTGTATGTTCTCTCCAGTCTAAGTTGTTCGTAATTGTAACTCCTAGGTATTTGGTAGAATTTACGACCTTAAGGTTTGACTGATTTATCGCGTAATTGAAGTTCAGCGGATTTCTTTTAGTGGTCATGTGAATTACTTCACACTTCTCTTTATTTAGTGTCAATTGCCAATTTCCGTACCATGTAGAAATTTTGTCTAAATCGCTTTGCAGTTGCTTTTGATCCTCTGTTGACTTTACTAACCGATAAACGACAGCATCATCCGCGAACAGTCTAAGGGAGCTATTCAGATTGTCTCCTAAATCGTTTATAAACACAAGGAAAAGTAGGGGACCTATAACGCTTCCCTGGGGAACGCCAGATCTCACTTCTTTTTTACTCGATGACTTACCGTCAATTACTACGAACTGTGTCCTTTGTGATAGGAAATCCTGAATCCAGTCGCACAATTGGGGCGATATTTCATAACCACGCAATTTCATTAGATATAATATTACACATTCAACACAGGCGTGTGCAGGGATGTAAACCGCATTTCGCCATTAATAAATTAATATTCAACAACGCGGGAATTTTTGAGGATGACGAAATGCAATTCCAGCGGGTTATAGTGGTCGATTGGTTCGAAGAACATGTGGAGAATTTCAGATAATGATATGTCCACTCAAATCGCGCGACTTGAATCCCATCGAACATTTATGGGGCATAATCTGATGGTTAGTTTGTGTAGAAAATCCTCCAGCGATAACACTTCAGTAATTATGGACGACTAGAGAGGCATCATATCTCAGTATGAATGAATGGGATTTAAAAAGAAATCTTCTGACAGTGCCACGTCTAAAGGCTACAAGAGTTTCAACTTTGCATTACGAGGTAGCTCCGTGTACAACGAGATTTTGCTATGGAAGCGGCGCGTTCCAACTATTTTGTGTAGATCATGCATGCAGCTTATATGAATAACTAGCAGAAAACCCGGCGTCGCCCGGGTACTTAATTATTCCGGTCTTAAGTTAGTTCTTATCTTCTTCCCTTCTGTATGTATCTCTGTCCTCCATATCTTCCTTTCTCCGTCCATCCCGTGCTCTCCCCTATCTCTGTTCGCCTCTTTATCTCCCTTCTCACAGTTTATCTACTTCTGTCTGACCGTCTCCATCTCCCCCTTTCTTTGCCAATCAGCTGCTAGTGTCCGCCTTCGTAGTCCATTGGACGGCGTGGTAGATTGCACGCAGGGGGCCCGGGTTCGATTCCCGGTCGGGTTGAAGTTTTTCTCCACTCGGGGACAGGGTGTTGTGTCTTCATCATCATCATTTCATCATTGTCGACGTGCAAGTCGCCCATGTGGCGACACCCAAGTACTTACACTATGCAGGCCGAACACGATCCCAGCTGCGGTCTAACGATCAAAAATGCCACACGAAATCGTCTTCACTTGTTAGTGTTTTTGTCCAACTCCTCTTCCACCTCCTCAGTCCTTTGTCTTCACAGTCAAAAATTGTAAATTATTATTAACTTTCGAGGTAATCAGTGAAGTGGTGTTTATTTGAACGGTACCCTCTGCCACGTGGCATATGAAATATTAGGTAGACGATGATGTTCCTCTTGTTTTGAAGGTTATGTATGCAAAATTTTATCAAGATCGGAATAAAACTGTAGATTTTGTCAGAGTATCCTCTGCCATGCACCATACAAAATTTTACGTAGACAACGCATAAAATACGAACAAACATACAAATAAACAAACATTCATTTTTATATATTAGACTAGCTGCAAAACCCGGCATTACCTGGGTATATATTTTTCCAGTCTTACGTTTGCAGACATACTTCCTCCTGTACACATCTCCTGTTCCGACCTCTCTTTCTGTCCATCTCCTCCTCCCCCTTTCATTAAGTCCATTCCCTACACCAGTCTTTTTCCAGCGCGCGGAGGATTGGCCGAGCTCATTGACGAACTATGCTCAGATGCGCGAGGCCGTTCCCCGTCAGGGGTTCGAATCCTCCTTCGGGCATGGATGTTTGTACTATCTTTAGTATAAGCTAGTTCGTAAGTAGTTTGTAAGTTCAGGGACTGATGACCCCGCAGTTAAGTTCCATTAGCTTAACAAACATTTGAACTCTTTTCCATCTCCTCCTCCCACTTTCTCGGTCAACATAACCCATCCCCCTCCATCACGCCCATCTGTAAATGTAACTCACAGACGTATTCTACACACTTTTTGTACGCATTTCCTCGTCCCCGTCTCTTCCTTAGTCTATGACCATCTCATTCTAACCTGTGCATCTCCACTCTCCAACTCTCCCTCACTCCTGTCAGCGCATCTCCTCCCACTCTTTTCCTCCACAGTTGCTCATGCCAACACCCCGTTCTCTCCGTTTCTGTTCACATGTCTATTCCTACCCAATTCATATTTGCCCATCTTCTCCTATCTCTCAGTTTCATCTGATCCTCAAAATTTTCAAATGTTTTTAAATCTGTGGGACTTACCTACTGAAGTTATCAGCCCCTAGGCTTACAAGCTATTTAAACTAAATTACACTAATGGCAAAACACACACACACACACACACACACACACACACACACACACACCCATGCCTGAGGGAGGACTCGAACCTTCAACTGCGAGCAACTGCACGCTCTGCAGCAAGGCATCTTACAGCATTCATCTTAGGTCATCCTCTGATTTATATCTGTCTCTTTGTTTCCACTCTATCTACACTTTCTCCCCCCCCCCTCTCGATGCCTATGTCCTACACCCAAATTTCTCTCTGACCATAATCTCCTTCACTCCAACCTACCAGACAAATTCCCCTTGGCCCCTCTCCTCCCCTCGCCTAACTCGGACCCTTTCTTCACACCCCCTTTCCTCTCTCCTTCTCTCTTTTCATCTCCTGCTGCCCCCCCCCCCCTCTCTCTATCCAACTCCTCCTGACCACCTCAACCTTCTCATTCTTCCTGTCCATCTTGCTCACCATTTCTCTCAATGTTTCTTGCCCCTGACATGTAAGTTGCCGTGGACGGCAGGTCGATAAGGCAGGTTGATAATATGCCGACACAAGATACCGGTTGTGCAGGGTAGCCTAATGGTAGATGCTCGTGTAGCAGCTAGGATGTTATAAACTCCATTTTGATGATTCCCGTGTTGTAAGTAGTATGTGTACCAAATTTCGTTGAAATAGATCCAGTAATTTCGGAAGAGAGCAGAAATAGTCATTCTCGAGGGCCGATTCGAACCTCCGACAGGGAACGGCCTCGTGCATCGTAGCCTAGCGCATCAATGCGCTCGGCCGCTCCGCCGCTGCTCGGAGTAGATGTGGAACACACACACACACACACACACACACACACACACACACATACAGCCATTTTATAAATGTTCAATGTTTGTAGAACGTATGGGGTCATCAGTCCCTAAGCCCACAAACTACTTATGAACTAGCTAAGACTAAGGACGGCACAAATATCCATGCCCGAGGAGGGGTTCGAACCCCCGACCGTAGTGGCCGTGCAGACCGCGGCCGGCACAGCCATTTTATAATATATATATATATATATATATATATATATAAATTTCAGGCCTCTGAAGCTGCCTTGTGTAGGCCTATAGTAAATGCGAATGTTAATGCTTTACTTCAGTTGCGATCGACGGGGAAAAGTAGTATATTACGCAACTGAGGAAGAGAGGGTAAAATAATTAAAGTATGCATAGTTGACGAGACTGGCAATGAGTGAGCAAAAATCCCACGGAGGTGGTGGTGTGGCCGTTGTGAGAGGCGTCTTGCGCGGCAGTGGGCGCCGTGGCTCTATTTCGGCGCGGCCCACGTCTGGCCGTCATCAGCAGGCCGGGCCTGGCCAGCCGGCCGGCGCTTCTGGGAAATTCCCCGCGTGGCCGCGCCGCGCCACAACGCCCCCGTTCCGCACCAGTGGCGCTGCCAGCAAGCCCCGGGAGAGGGCGTGGCGCCGACACCCAGTGGACTCGCCCCCTGCACCACCACTCCCAAAGCTGAGGTCCACCTACTGTAGCAGTAGTCGCTGACGCACTACTAGGCTACGGCATTTACAGACATACATAGAGCTGGCATGGGATACCTTCTAATATGCCGTTGAAACTCTTTTTGCCCGAAGAATTTCAGAAACTGGGCGTGGCACGGATTCAACAAGTCTACAGCCGCCAATAACTTAGGGGTTTTCCGTCCCGTCGACAGCGTGGTCATTAGATACGGAGCTTATGCTCGGATTTTTGGGGAAGGATGGGGAAGGAAATCGGCCGTGCCCTTTGAAAGGAACCATCCCGGCATTTGCCTCGAGTGATTTAGGGAAATCACGGAAACCTAAATCTGGATGGCCGGAGGTGGATTTGAACCAACAACTTTCCGAATGCGAGTCCGGTGTCTTACCACTGCGCCACCTCGCTCGGCCCGCCCATAACTGACAACGTTTTGTGGGTGCCGAATTTTTTGCGTAAACTCTGACCTCTCGATTACGTATCATACATTTTCGATGGAAATTTTGTTGGGCGATCTGCGTAACCAAATCATTGGCTGTAATTCTCTCGACTGTTCTTCAAACCAGTCGTGAACCATTGTGGCCCAGCGACATGTTGCATTGACATCCGTAAAAGCTGCGTCGTTGTGTGCCGGAACACCAAGTCAGTGAATGGCTGCCTATGGCCTCCGAGTAGCCGACCATAATGTTTTCAGTTAAATACCGGCTCAGTTGGACCGGAGGGCGTAATCCATTCCATGTTGGAACAGCCCACACGACTAGACAGCTCATTGCATGACAGTATCACGAGAAACTTACCATAACAGAGTACATACTTCTGAGTTGTGTTCAATACATCTACATAATTACTCTGTAAATTACATTCAAGTGTCTCGCATAGGATTCATCGAACCGCTTTCATAACTTTTCTGTGCCGTTCCATTCTCTAACATCGTGCCACAAAAAGGAATACCTAAATGTTTCAGTTTTCGATCTTATTTCGCTTATCTCTCTATCTATAAATCATAGTGTCTGTATGTTTCTTTGTATGTACGTATTGCATACCAATCTACAGTTTTGTTCCACGTAAGCTTCAGTCCACGAGGACCGCCGTCGTAAGCGTAAGGATCACGCACAACACACAGTTCACGAGATATGACGTCATAAACAATGAGATGCGAGAAAAACAGCTGCATTAAGCGACAATGGACCGATTTCAATTAAATTTGATACATATATGCCTGACCGCGAGGTACCCGCTCGGGTACCCGTGCGGTCTAGCGCACCGCTTTCCGAGACGAAGAGACGTACTAGCCCCGGTTGGAATCCGCCCTGCGGATGAACGAAGGGAGTCGGACTGCCGGCCAGCCTGGACGTGGTTTTTAGGCGGTTTTCCACATCCCCCTAGGCTAATACCGGGCTGGTACCCTAGTCCCGCCTCAGTTATAAGATCCGGAAACATTTCGTAACACCTTACACTTTCACACCTGTAACACTATACGTAGACATTTGGGGTACACATTTCCCATTGCCCGAAGGGGCATGGGATGGCGGCAGGAAGGGCATCCGGCCACGCCGCAAATATTGACACACGCCAAGGCTGACCCTGCATGTGCGGTTACATAGCCAAAGAGAGAGAAAATTCCTTACCGTCAAGTAACACTTGCTGCAGGGTTAAGAATCACATACCACACATGGTTCACGAGATATGACGTCACAAAAAATAGGACTCGCAAAAAAAAAAAAAAACCTGCCACATAATGCGACGAGATTTAATTCACACACTGTATGAAAATGAAAGTAGGTAGCGAATTGCGACCAACTGGTGCTATACGGTAGAAAACATACACTGAATATTTTGAGGTAAGAAACCATAGGATTGAAAGGAATATTTCAAGGTGTGTTTGGTGATCTGTGGCCAAAATTAGTGTGATGTACGAGTTTGTAATCTGCTGACGTTTCATAACAAATCCTTACGTTGTGGATTTCCCTTGTATGGTAGGATCAAATCAAATTCAAATGTTTGTATAGCTTATGGGACTTAACTACGGGCTCATCAGCCCCTAAACTTACAAACTCAAAAATGTTTGTAGAGCTTATGGGACTGAACTACGTGGTCATCAGTCCCTAAACTTACAAACTACTTATGAACTAGCTACAAATAAGGACGGCACAAATATCCATGCCCGAGGGGGATTCGAACCCCCGACCGTAGTGGCCGTGCAGACCGTGACTGAAGCGCCTCAGTCCCCTCGGCCACCGCGGCCGGCATGGTAGGATCACCACGATCTGAATTTACTACCTCCAGCACCCTCCGTACCACCATCAAAAGATATTCAAATGTTTGTAAATCCAAGAGACTTAACTACTGTGGTCATCAGTCCCTAGGCTTACTAACTACTTGAACTAAGACACACACCCATGCACGAGGGCCGCGCGGGAGTAGGCGAGCGGTCTGGAGCGCCAAGTTACGGATCGCGCGGCCTTTCGCGTCGGAGGTTCGAATCCTTCCTCGGGCATGGATGTGTGCGTTGTTTTAGGTTAGTTTAACTTAGTTTAAGTACTTTGTAAGACTAGAGACTGATGACCAACGCAGTTTGGTCACATAGGATTATAAACATTTGAATTTTTGAACATGCACGAGGGATGACTTGAACCTCCGACGGCGAGCAACTACCCGCTTCCCATCAAGACGCCTTAGAGCGCTCGGCTATCCCCCCCCCCGGCCATGTTATATGACTAGATGATAACACCATGATACTTGGTTACTTTATCCCCTAGGGTGTTAAGCCTGCAGTTAGTCTTACTCCAACAGTATCTTTTCCACGGTGTGAGTCATATATGTAAAAAAATAAATAAATAAATAAATAAAATAAAATAAAATAAATGGGTGAAACAGCCCTTCGCGTTTCAAATTTGTGAGCACAAGGCATTACTTATACACTTCCACCTCCACAAATGTGATTAGTAATTTTTCCCCACAGTAATTATTCTTAGACAGTCAGTCATGTGGGTACTATTTTGATGTGAACTGTTAAAACATTCTAAATGAATGTTTTGTATATCAACATTACCTACTGCTGCCCCGTCCTTTAGAAGTTCACTTTCATCGGGACTCTCGCCAGTCAGCCAAGCAACCTAGAAAAGTATGGGATCGAGAATGATACCTGCAAATATCGATAATTTTTGCCTGCCGTTATGTTTCACACTCCCACGCCAGGGTGCTGGGGGTGTCTTTCCTTACCACGGTTGTCGAATATTAATCAAGATGAAATCGCTCTAGGTTTATCAGATCTGTGCTGGAGCGACGTGAGCTTGGGAGTGGGGAGAGAAAATTTAGTGTTGATGATTGTTTCCGTGGCTCCTTCGGTTGTGGTCAAATCAGGGCTTCCAGTTACGCCGGAAGTATCCAATGAAAGATGCTGACGACGGAAACTTGTAGCCGAATCATAAATTGCTCCTGAGTTGCTCAGAAGGGCAAGATATTTGCCCCTACCTGTAAAAGCAAGGGTGTAAGTTGAGGATCGGTGCACAGTTGTAACCTGTCAGGTAGTCTCGTCACTGCACCACTCTTTCCAATTATCGGACATTTTCCAGGGAAACGCTAATTCCATCAGGCATTTGAAGTATGTGTGGAAGTCGTGGTCTTTACGCTCTACGTCACCAGAGCACTGTTGCCCCTATATTCCCCTCTGACAACCCTGAGGCATGTGCTGCTTCTTTCTCCCAAATAACTCAAGATTAACGGCTCGGCGGTTTGTTAAATAAGCGGAAGCAGATTTCTTTCCCAGTCTGCTGGATTGTAAGAGTGGCCGCTGTGCTTGTTTGTCGACGAGCAACAGAGGAATTCCGATAATGTTGAGGACACAAAGCCATAGTGACATTATGATCTGTGTTGTTTATCTCCTCTCCGCCGCTACAGGCCAAGTTAAAGATAGATGTGCAATATCATACTCTAATGTAATATCAATCCACATTACACACTACCAACGAAGGTATGAGCATATGGAATAGGTAACGAAATATGTGAGTGTTCAGAGACTGCTTAAGTAATAGAACCCAGTACGTTTTCCTCGATGGCGACTGTTCATCAGAGACTAGGGTATCGTCAGGAGCGCCCCTGTGAAGAGTCATAGAACCGTTATATATGACAGACAGAGTGAGTTGCAACTGGGGTGTTTGCTGATGATGCTGTGGTGTACAGGAAGGTGTAGTCATCGAATGACTATAGTAGAATGCAGAATGCCTTGGACCAAATTTCTAGGTGGTTTGAGGAATGACAGCTAGCTCTTAATGTTGAAAAATATAAGGTGATGCAAATGAGTAGGAAAAACAATCCCGTGATGTTCGAATACAGCATTAGTAGTATGCTGCTTGACAGAGACGCGTCAGTTAAACATCTAGGCGTAAGGCTACACGGCGATATGAAATGGAGCGAACATATAAGAACAATCGTGGGTGAGGGTTTATGGGGAGAATTTTGCAAAGATGTAATTCGTCTATAAAGGAGACCGCATATAAAACGCTTCTGTGACCCCGTCTTGAGTATTGCTGAAGTGTTTGGGATTCCCACCAGATCAGTTTAAAGGAAGTTACAGAACCAACAATTGATAGGTAGGCAGCTAGATCTGTTACTGGTAGATTCGATTAACACGCGAGTGTTACCGAGAACTCAAATGGGAGTCGCTGGGGGAAGGCGATTTATTTATTTACTTTATTTTATTTATTTATTTTTATTATTATGATTTTTTATTTTATGTCCAGAATTTCAAGCGGACTGCATAACGATTCCACTGTCATTTCGGGTACGGACCACAAGATCTTGACAGAAGCTGTCAAACACCAGTAAGAATATCTTAAAACATTTTAGAACAAATATTGCTTTAATAAAATCTATGAAGCAATAAATAAATTGACAGCAGGGAAACCAAAGACGTATGTGGATGTCAGGACCATCTGATATCCCTGAAAATGGCGCTTAAGCCGAAATAGGTCCCATGGGAATTTTCTTGCATAATGTCTTTAAGGACATACATAGTACTGAAGGCCGAAGAGAGGCTAAATTTTTTCACCTTGTTTATACTGACAAAGAACAAAATGTTCAAATGTTTTTATAGTTTATGGGACTTAACTACGGGGTCATCAGACCCTAAACTTACAAATTACTTATGAAATAGCTAACACTAAGGACGGCACAAATATCCATGCCCGTCGGGGCATTCGAACTCCGACCGTTAGTGGCCGTGCAGACCGTGATTGGCGCGCCGCAGTCCCTCCGCCACCGCGGCCGGCAGGAAATGAACAGCCGCGAGGCCGTTCGTATTCTCCCTCGGGAATGAATGTTTGTGTTGTCTTTAGTGTAAGTTAGTTTATAAGTAGTTTGTAAGTTTAGGGACTGATGACCCCGCAGTTAAGTCCCATAAGCTTAACAAGCATTTGAACATTTGAAGATGAACAGCAGTCAGTCGTAAATATTTATTTATTGTCGCAGATCTGGATTTCGGTGTCTGTGTGACCATTATAAATGCTTTAAAACGTAGTTTAAAACCTACAAAATTTTTTGGTCTTCAACATGAAGACTGAAAAATTTAGCATGTTTTAAACGAAGTTTTAAAGGGATGACGATGGTCTGAACGAAATCTAGATGTGCGACAATAAATAAATATTTGCGACTGATTGCTCTTCATCTTCCACATAACAGTCGCTGAACACATGGACTCAATATGGAATCAAAATTCACCGAAAAGAAAGTCGCTTCTGTACGTAAATGGCCCAAAAGTTAAGTTTTTATGAGAGAGACTCCAAAACTCCTCTTGAACTATGTTGCTTCATTCGAGGAACGATGTTTGAAAAATCGTCGTAAATGTGGTTAAATTAACACTGCAGTCCGCATCTGAATGCTGTAAGTTAACAGGACTTGAAAGGCACAAAGATACTTAGTGATTGAAAGAAAGTTAGGCGTGTCTGAGTTGTTGGGTTTTGAACGAGAGAAACTAGTTTCAATTTGGATTCCACAGTTCTTCTGTGGCGCGCGCGCGCGCGCGCGCGCGTGTGTGTGTGTGTGTGTGTGTGTGTGTGTGTGTGTGTGTGTGTGTGTGTGAACTGGAGATATGCAAGGATTAGAGGAGGAGAAGGGAATAATTTCGCCAAAACAAATTAAATATTTGACATCAAAGGACTTGGTAGTATTGTAAAACACTGCAATTGTATTCGGAAGTAATTGGAATCGATATGGACCACGAAGTGTAGTCTGATCGTGGTGAAGAAATGAGAGTTGACAACATTTTCAACTGCTACCCTCCAAATAATCGTCATAAGCCAGAATTTGGCCTTTGCCATGTAAAGTTACAAAAAAGTTAATATTTTCGCATTTTGTATTGTTTATGGGACGAAAGTAAATCAAATGAAGACTGTTCAGTCATGTCCGGTGCCGATCACACAGATTGCTGGGAGTTCTGATCGGCTCCTGTGAATATGTTTTGTGCATTTCCAATGCGACGGTGGGGCAGTCTGTCCCATATTCGAACAAAAAGGTCCGCATTCCTTTCAGATCATGTCTGGGAGATGTAGAAAAAGTTGATTCTGCAGTCCGATCACAGCAGAAGAAACGGAAACAAAAGAAAAATGGAGCAGTTTTAAAATTTGTATCGTCCGCACTGTATTGATGAAACAAGCTCGGAATGGGTGAAGTCGGGATGACAGTACGAATATTTGAGACTGTCAGTTCCCAGGAAGGAGTTCAGTCTCTCAAACAATGCATCACGTCGCTAGGAACGAGTGGTATTTGCGATAGCGACGATCTAAGAGTGGGTTAGTACTGATATTATCTACTGTGACAATGAAATCGAAAGTAAACCAGCAGCGTGTGAGCCCCTAGTGCCTTTTAAACTGGAAATACCCTTGCTTCTACGCTACCTGAGGACCTATTCTCCAGCCAGTTACAGAGCGCTCTATAAACAACATTGAATCGTAACCATCGTGCGACTGTCTACATACGCAAAGTACTTGCCGAGGCAAAAACGTTAAATATGGAAAATTGATAAAGAATATCCCTATTAAGTAATCGGGCCTTGGTGCTTCGCTGCATAACAATTGATAATACAAATGGATTGGTTAAAGCGATCATTAAGTGATTTGAAGAAAAGAACACAGTCACGACTAATATTGCATATTGTAATCTTGTTGTTTCTCTTCATACTATTATGAATTCAATTCGGATCGTAATTTTTTCAGCGTAAGGCTTTATAAGGAACTTAAACATTCTGTCTTCGGTTTCAGACAGGTCTACATGCAGTATCATCGCGAGTGTGTGACGTTTGAACATTATAAAATTTCCGAAGTTGTTACTCCTTCAGCTACTCATACGTATTTTAAGGGGCCCCTCACAAAGGCGAAAAAGGCAATTGGGTTCGTGAGTGGTTAAACAAAAGGAATGATTTTTCTCAAGTGAACCGGCCGACGGAGATCCGCAACGATTGAAATGAAAGATTTTGTAAAATATTTTCGAATGAGCCTAGAATCATACGACAAACTACTTACGTTACGCGATAATCAGAAAACAAGACGTAATTAACAGACCCTCAATCCCAGACTATGAAAGATTGAGTGTAACTTTACGAACATTGGCGGCAAGGTCATTTAAATATTTAAAGTTTAATGCAGTTATGTCCGCTAACACGATTAGTAAAATTCTCATTGAAACATGCAAAGCAGTCACATAATTTTTTTAACGTCCTCTATTTTCCTTCCGGATACTGAAGGAGATTTGAAGTAATTGCTTAATACCATTCTGGTCCTTTCCATGTAATCGACAGAACTCTGGGTTTAGAGATAATTGATTGCTCCTATAACATTTGATTAACTGCGCCATTACTTATTTACTCATATTTCGTACCCGATTCAGATTCATTCAAAGCATATCGAAATAGAAACAGAAAATGTAAACACTGAAAAACAGTAGTTATGCAATAGACGCTAGCGCTCTGAGGCTGTCTCACGAAACACTGTAAACATCTGAACAAACTGGAAAATATTTTTGGTCCCATCAATACTGCTGTGTCGATATTTACGGTATTGACAATACATCAATACCCACGTGCAAATGGCCAATATATTGACGCATTATCATTATACTGACAATATTATTGAACGTGTGAGGTGCCCTTTACAAAACGTAAACACGCCATCCACATGCTGCAAACAGAGCCGATTCCCTTCTGCTGCAATGTCTGTATGTTCAAATGTTTGTACACCTTATGGGACTTAACTATGGGGTCATCAGTCCCTAAGCTTACAAACTACTTACGACTAAAGACGGCACAAATATCCATGCCCGAGGGGAGATTCGAACCCCCGACCGTTGTGGCCGTGCTGACCGTCACTGAAGCTCCTCAGTCACCTCGGCCACCGCGGCCGGCAATGTCTGTATGCTTTCGTTTGTTTCTCTTACAAGTAACGCTACTCAAGTTCCGCTCTCTCTCTCTCTCTCTCTCTCTCCAACACTGTTCGAAAGTAGGTTAAGTCAAAATATCATACGGATACACTAGCCACATTGCTGTTGCGAAGTGGCGGAAACCCACCCGAAGAAAGCGCGGATGTTATGTTTCTAATCCCATATCGTCGAAACAATAGGAGATATGACAAAAATGTTGACACCAAATTTCCATGACTTCTGTACTTTACAATTGTGCATTCACAATGTTATATAATTTCGTATCTCCGCGGCAGAATAGCCGTGCGCACTAAGGCGCCATGCTGCGGTGCGCGCGGCCGTTCGCCGTTGGAGGTTCGAGTTTCCCCTCCGGTATGGGTGTTCGTGTTGTTCTTAGAATAGGTTGCTTTAAGTTAGTGTAAGTAGTTTGTAAAGCTAGGGACCGATGGCCAGCGTAGTTCAGTTCCTTAGATTTACAAACAGTTGAGTATTTCGAAATCCTCCCGTCATATCGCAGTATTTGAAACGGTAATAATTTGATGTGAAGTAAACCTAATAGTATATTTGACAGAAAATTAAGCCGACTTTGATAAAGGTACATCCCAAAGTCGCAGTAATTAGATGTTAAATATGAAGTACCCATACAAATCGCTATACGCTCTGTCCGCCGTGTGACGTTTGTCATACTTGGTGATACTATTGTTTGCTTTCCACCTCCACGTAAGTTATTCCCGGACACAACTAAGAGGCAGAGCTTACTGATTCCCGTCTTTTATGGTTGCACTCTGAAGATGCAAACAACACTATCGCCATGCATGACAGAGCGCGCGTAAACTGTATGTAGGGGTACACCCGGACCGTAGCCAAGGGGAGGGGATCAGTTCCCCCCACCCTCTCCGGAAATTATTTCATAATGCTCTACAAGTTAGAAGGTATGTCATAATTTAACAGTTTTTATTGTCTGACTACGGCCCTGGGTACTTTCAACGTATATCTGACTAGTACGACTTCAGGTTGTAAGGTCACATATATACTTGAATTTATTGGCAAATATGCTATTAGCTTTACTACAGACAAACTTTTACAGTTTCGAAACTTGTGAGGTGAGGGGAGCATTTCTAACTGTTTGTAGACGTGATTTCACAGTTGTAAAATACAGTAGCAACCATGGAAATTATTTACACATATTGCTGGGTGTTGTGGAAACGATTTTGCTGTTTTGCCAAGATCGCATATTTATTTACCACAATGACCGGTTTCAACTGATCTCGTAGTCATCATCAGATCTGTGGAACTGTGGTGTATCTAATTATATCAATAGTGTATAGTTGCGTCAATACGGCGTTCCGCGAGGTTATGAAATACACAAAATTGCATAGTCACATAATGAAAACCAAAAATGGCCCCCATGGCAGGTGGGTTTGATGTGGTGTGAGAAGCGCGTCGACGTCCGTTTATGTTATGGAGGCAATGTTTGGTTTTTATTATGTGACTATGAAATTTTGTGTATTTGATAACCCCATGGAACGCCGTATAGACGGAGCTACACATTATTGATATGATGAAATGCACCACAGTTCCACAGATATGATGATGACTGTGAGATCAGTTGAAACCGGTCATGTGGTAGATAAATAAGCGATCTTGGCAAATAGTAAAATAAGGTTGCTATGTTTCAAAATTTTTGTTGTGTCTCCTGCAGTTTCGACGACGTATGATGAAAAAGATGATGATCGCGTTTTCTTTGGAAGGTCGTAACCACTTCAACGGCTGTATGGACACGTATAAAGAAACGCGTGTCTCGTATTTTGACCTATACTACAAGTGTATCGGAAATGACGAGTGGCACTTGGACAGTTTTATTTGGTATCTTAGATGAAATGCCAGTTCTCCGCGGCGGAATAGCCGCGTGCACTGATGCGCCGTGCTGCGGTGCGCGCGGCCGTTCGCCGTTTGGGGTTCGAGTCCTCCCTCGGGCACGGGTGTTTGTGCTGTCGTTAGGTTAGTTTAGTAAGTTAGTAAGTTAGTTAGTTAGTAAGCTACGGACACGACAGACCTCCATTAAGCTGCCGGAACCAAATGTTCAAATGTTTGTAATTCTATCGGACCAAACTGCGTGGTCATCAGTCCGTAGCTTACAAACTACTTAAACCTAGGTAAACTAACCTACGGACAAGCGCACACACACCCATGCCCCAGGGAGGACTCGAACCTCCACGGCGAGCAACCGCGCGCTCCGCAGCGAGACGCTTTAGACCGCTCGGCTACTCCACCGCGGCCTGCCGGAACCATCTCACCGTTATCTGCGTCGGGAGTCGAACGCGAGACTCGGGTCAAATGTTTCTCAAGTTTAAGGAACTTAACTGCGGGGTTATCAGTTCTTAAACGTATAAGGTAATTATGAATTAGCTTATAATAAAGACGACACAAACATCCATGCCCGAGGGGGGATTTGAACCCCCGACGGGGAACTGCCTCGCGCATTGTAGCATTGCGCCGCGGCAGACTCGGGCCATTGTGATTGATTACCGGTCCGCCAGTGTGGCACGTGTTCGCGCACTTACCTGCCGGCCGCGGGACATTTTTAGCTGTCGGCGGAGCCGCGGCGTGCAGTGCGCGTCGCGCTGTCAGCCGCGGTCCAGAAAACTGTAGCGGCGGCGAGCGGGCGGCCGGCTGGAGGGGCCGCGGGCATTATGCAACGGCGCGGCGCGAAGCTGCAGCCACGCCACGGTACGGTTACACGGCCGCCGCCGCCGCTGGCTGCCCGCCCAGGACGCAAATAGAGGGCGGGGGCGGGGCGGGGCGGCCGCTCCAGCAGCCGCCGCCGCCGCTCTGCCAAAACATTTATCCGCCGCCAGCGCTGTTATTGTTCCTCAGAGTACACCGAACGACAGGGAAAGTGCAAATGCCGGGCACCATCACTGCAAAAAAGGCACGGCATGCCTCCAGACTCGTGTCAGACCTCCTTTTGCCCGCCGGCCGCGGTGGCCGACAGGACTGAGGTGCTCCAGTCACGGTCTGCACGGCCACTACTGTCGGGGGTTCGAATCCCCCCCTCGGGCATGGATATTTGTGCCGTCCTTAGTATTAGCTAGTTCATCAGTAGTTTGTAAGTTTAGGGACTGATGACCCCGTAGTTAAGTCCAATAGACTATACAAACATTTGAACATTTTTTCCTTTTGCCTGACCGAGTGAGTCGACGCTGGACTCGCATTCGGGACGGCAGCGGTTCGAACCCACCTCTGGCCGTCTTGATTTAGGGTTTCTGCTATTTCCCTATATCACTCCAGGTAAATGCCAAGGTGGTTCCTTTCAAAGGGCACGGCCAATTTCCTCCAATATCCTTCACCTGGGAGAACCAGCCATGACAAAACTATATGAACTGGTGTGTAGGATGTATGAGACAGGCGAAATATCCTCAGACTTTAAGAAAAATGTAATAACCCCCAATTCCAAAGAAATCAGGCGCAGACAGGTGTGAAAATTACAGAACCATCAGTTTGATAAGTCGTGGTTGCAAAATTTTAACACGAATTATCTACAGGAGAATGGAGAAGTTGATAGAAGCTGACCTCGGGGAAGATCAGTTTGGATTCAGGAGGAACGTAGGAACCCGGGAGGCAATATTAATTTTACGACTTATCTTAGAAGATAGATTAAGGAAAGGTAAACCTACATTTTTAGCTTTTGTAGATTTGGAGAAAGCGTTTGACAATGTTGACTGGAATACACTCTTTCCAATTCTGAAGTCAGCAGGGGTAAGATACAGGGAAAGGAAAGTTATTTACAACTTGTACAAAAGCCAGACCGCAGTTATTAGACTCGAAGGGCATGAAAGGGAAGCATCAGTTGGGAGGGAGTAAGACAGGGTTGTAGCCTTTCTCCGATGTTATTCAATTTGTACATAGAGCAGGCGGTGAAGGAAAGCAAGGAAAAATTTGGAATAGGGATTAAAGTTCAGGGAGAAGAAATAAATCATCAAATACAGATGATATTGTAATTCTGTCAGAGACAGCAAAGGACCTGGAAGAGCAGTTGAATGGAATGGTCAGTGTGTTGAAGAAAGCGTATAAAATGAACATTAACAAGAGCAAAACAAAAATAATGGAATGCGGTCTTAGAAAATCAGGCGATGCTGAAGGAATTAGATTAGGTAACGAATCAATGAAGGTGGTAGATGAGTTTTGTTACTTGGGTAGTAAAATAACATGCGATGGTCGCAGTACACATGATATAAAATGCAGAATGGCAATGGCAAAAAAGCGTTTTTGAAAAGGAGAAATTTGCTAACATCGAATATTAATTTAAGTATAAGGAAGTCTTTTCTGTAGGAATTTGTACGGAGTGTTGCCTTGTACGGGAGTGAAACATGGACGATAAGCAGTGCGGACAGGAAAAGGATAGAGGCTTTTGAAATGTGGTGCTACAGAAGAATGCTGAAGAATTGGTGGGTAGATTGCATAACTAATGAAGAGGTACTGAACAGAATTGGTGAGAAAAGGAATTTTTGGCATACCCTGACCAAAAGAAGGGATCGCTTGGTAGGACACATTCTTAGACATCGAGGAATCGTAAATTTAGCATTGGAGGGAAGTGTGTGAGGTAAAAATCGCAGAGGGAGACAAGAGACGCGTATAGTAAGCAGATTCAAGTGGATGTGGGTTGTCGTTCTTATGAGGAGATGAAAAGGCTTGCTCAGGATAGAGTAGGGTGGAGAGCAGCATCAAACCAGTCTCCGGACTGAAGACCATATCATCAATCCTTCACCAGATATCCGAGCTTAAGCTCTGTCTCTAATGATCGCGCTATCAATGGGACGTTAAACCCTGAGCTTCCTTCCTGCGTCGGCCACAAAAACTGCAGACGGTCCTTGGCCTCACTGATCGGCCTCCTCCAGCGTCCTCAGTCCGTGTAATCGTGTACAGACAGTCCTAGCGTACTTGTATCCTATCTGATCTGGTTGATCTACTACAGTTGTGGTCTTCCCATCGGTTTTTGACTCTGATGACTTCATCCACTACCTGCCTGATGATCTGGCCTTCTCAGTGCATTACGTATCCATACCACTTCAGTCTTCTTTCTTTTATCATTGTCACAATGCCCATTGATCAAATCCATCTTTACTGGTCCAAAAATCAGTCTGAGGATGGCATTCTCAGATGTCAGTTTTCTTTCCATCTTCCCGGTAATAGTCAAAGTCTCTGGAGTGTTAAGACCACAGGTTGTAATATGAGCCACCCCCCAGGGGGCTCGTACCTCTTTCGTATGTGCGTGATAAGCATGGGGCCTTGACTTAATGCAGTCTTTCTTTCTTCTTTCGCCATGGTGGAGTATCCGAGCGGTCTAAAGCGTCTCGCTGCAGAGCGCGCGGTTGCTCGCCGTGGTGGTTCGACTCCTCCCTGGGGCATGGGTGTGTGTGTGTGTGTGTGTGTGTTGTCCTTGGGTTATTTACCTAGGTTTAAGTAGTTTGTAAGCTATGGACTGATGACCACGCAGTTTGGTCCAATAGATTTACAAACATTTTTTTCTTCTTTCTTTCCTGGACAGCATTTCCTTTTTCTTCTCCTCCTTTCACTCCTCCCCCTCCCCTATACGGAACTCATTTAAGCAGTTTGGTCTCCTTTTCTGACACACACAAACATAAAACAACAAGAAGGCATACTAAATGAAGCTGACTCTTTAGCTGTCCACAAAATTGTCGCTGGTGCAGGATACTATACACTAACTAATCTCTCGATTATGCCCTATAAATGTTCAATGTAAGGCAGTCTGCCTAATTAAATCATTCACTGGATTTGACCAGAATGTTCTTCTAAGCATTCACAAATATTTGTGGCCGGCGGACATGGAGCATTGATTGTCATCCACGAAATTTTCATTGTTGCTAGAAAACATAAAGTCCATAAATGTCTGCAAATGATCTCCACATATCCAAATATAACTATTTCCAATAAGCGACTGTTTCATTTGCACCATCATGGAGCCAATACAGGCTTGCATAGACTGAGTGAGTTCGCACAACGGTGACACACTGAAGATACACACGACTCTCATTCAGGATGATGGTGGTTCAAATCAATCTACAGCCATTCAGATTTAGGTTTTCCCTCTACTCTTCCTTATTTTTATAAATGATTTATGAGACAATCTGAGTAGCCCCCTTAGACTGTTAGCAAATGATGCTGTCACTTGTCAATTAGTAAAGTCACAAGAAGATCAAAAGGAACTGAAAAAGATGCAGATAAGATATCAGCATGGTGCAAAAAAATGCCAATTGACCCTTAATAATGAGAAGTCCTCCATATGACAACTAAAATAAACCTGTTAAACTTCATTTGCATGATAAAGCAGTCAAAACTACTGGTCATAAATTCAACTAAATACCTAGGAGTTACAATTACAAACAACTTTAATTGGAAAGAACACACAGAAAATATTGCTGGGAAAGTGAGCCAAAGACTATGTTTCTTTAGGAGAACACTTTGAAGATGCAACAGTTCTTCTAAAGGAGCTACCTACAATACATTTGTGTGTCCTATTTTGGAGTATTTTTATGCATTGTGGGATGCACACCAAGTGGGACTGGCAGTAGATTTAGAGAAAGCTCAGAGAAGGGCAACATGTTTTGTATTTTCACAATATAGGGGAGAGAGTGTCACAGAAATGATGCAAGAGTTCAGGTGGAAATCATTAAAACAAAGGCGTTATTTGTTGCGACAAACATAGGAAGACATGATCATCAAAATAAAATAAGGGAAATTGGATCAAAAATGGAAAGATTTAGGTGTTCTTTTTTTCCATGGCCTATTAAAGAATGGAACTGTAGAGAAACATAAAAGTGGTTTGATAAACCCTCAGCCTTCACTTCATTGTGACTTGCGGAGTATTTAAGTAGGTGCAGAACAAGTCATTGTAAGTCCACTACAGGATTACCAAGCCCTGCTGCTTCTATAGCCCTCCAGAATTTTGAAAATATTGCCAGTACAGTACAATGTGCACAGATTGACCTCTCAATTATTGCCCATAAATGTTCAATGGGATTTATGTCAGGCAATCTGCCTGGCCAAATCACTCTCCAGAAATTTCTGTACACAAATCACAAACAACTGTTGCCCACCAAATTGAGCACTGTCATCCACACAAATTACAATGTTGTGTGGGAATATGAAATTCATAAATGTCAGCAAATGATCTCTACATATCTCAACATAACCATCTTCCAATGAGTGATTAGATTAGCTTTGATTTATACTTGTTCCATAGATCATGAATACAACATTTTTAATGATTTGGGACATGTCAGTTTTTTAAGGTATTTTTAGATGACATTACAAGACATTCAATATTTTGTTCAGGTGGACCAAAGGACCCAGCAGCCACCAGCAACTTACACAGTACCTTGTTGACAACTTTGGTTCATGGCTTCATGGGGCCTACACTACAATTAAACCTTAAAATAAGCTCTTATCAACAAAAATTGTGACTCATATGGCAAAGCCATAGTTTTATAATCATCTAAAGTCCAACTGATATGGTCACAAGCTCAGGACAGATGCTGCAACCTAGGTGTACTGATAGCAAAGGCGCAGCAGTGAGTTGTCTGAGCTATGTCCCATTAACACAAAAATGCACCATAGTGTCCATATATTTGGCATATGTCCCATATTGATTTCTGCTGTTATTTTATGCATTTTAACTTGCCTTTTAGCAGTGACTAAATCTATGCAAATGCCTCTGCTCTCAGTCATTAAGTGTAGGACATCGACCTCTGTGTTATGTTCCGAGAGTTAATGCCTGAAATTTGGTATTCTCTGCATACTATTGATACTGTAGATCTTAGACCATTGAATTCCCTGCCAATTTCTGAAAGTGAATGTTACATTAAAAGTCTGTTAATACCCATCATCCAAGTATAATCATATTAGTAACCTATAATAATATAATGAGAACAGTTTACAACTCACCGCAAAGACGTGGCGACGAGCTGCGACAGGCAAATACAAAAGACACACACACATACAACACATTCAGCTATCAGCCATGGCCTTCTTCAGAAAATAGAACACTCACGCAATCACACAGGCACACAACACAGTCATACAATCATCACCTCCGACTGCTGCACTTGGGCAGTCAGAGGTGATGGTTGTATGTCTGTGTTGTGTGCCTGTGTGATTGCATGAGTGTTCTATTTTCTGAAGAAGGCCATGGCCGATAGCTGAATGTGTTGTATGCGTGTGTATGTCTTTTGTATGTGCCTGTCGCAGCTCGTCACTATATTATTAATTCCAACCTGAACTTTCCATTACCATATTAGTAACCTATTCACACAAATCACTGTAGCACAAATAACAAAATGTTAAGCGCAAAAGTACACTCTATCACTGTCCTATGACTTTTGTCACTTTAGTATATTGTGGGAACACACAAACAACTTCTTCAAGTCTGTAATCTCCATCAAGGTGGTTGATAAATGCAACAGCCACATTAATAACTGCTTTACTAGTGACTTGGAATTCCATAAGCAGATAAAAACAGAATCATATTTTACTGTAAATGGAAACAAGCAATCCCACAAATTGCTTTGTAATAAATGTACTTTATCCAGAGTTTGACACCATCTATGGGTGTCTTCATCAGAAGTATAAATGTATGCCATGAGATGTAAACAATTAGAACATGTTGTGCTCAAGTCATATAAAATAAAATCAAGTTTGTTCATAATACAAATTGCATCCCAGGTGAATAATAGTGGGCTTTATAAAAGTTAAAACATTGTGGCTTGCTGCTATGGATTGCAGTAGTGCTTGCTATTAGGAGCGGTGTAAGACTCATTATCATATTTCAGTGCATTTCAGATAAGTCAGAAAAGGAGAAAAATGTGATGTTTAAACCAGGATCTCCCTATTACAGTATTAATAAGCTGATGTTACATTGAAGACACTGGATTATTATATGATTGCCATTCATATTCAGATGTTCTATAGTGTCAATACATTAAAAAAGTCCAAAGTTAGTAGTTCAAATCTTTGTTGGAATGCACTAGATCTCCATGTCTAGTGAAAACAGTGTTGTAATGACATTACATTTTAACAATCCTTATTCCGTCTGTTGGAGGTGCACTTTGAAAATAAAAGAGCAGAAGATGCAGATAAAAATTTATTAAGAGTTCCACAAGCATCCATTTAGGAATCTATAAATCACTCAGTAAAAATTAAACTCTTAGTCATTCTTTTTGTTTGTATAATTGTTTGTCTGTTAAAAAACCATTCCGTCAGTTAAAAAACCATTCCGTCAGTTACAGGTAGTTGTATGAAGTTGAAATTTATCTCAAATATTACACTCCATAGTCACTAGGCCATGTAAACAATTTAGGCTTCAATGTTAGTTTAATCAAAAGATACAGCCATTTATATTACATGTTTTGATACCTGTAGTCTCTTACATGAGAACCTAGAAATGAATTATCTATATACATAATTTGTCAGCCTTTTATTTTGCACCACACAGAAGCTTTTTAGACACCTTGCATAAATATCTGTCACTTGCATTTCAATCAGTATACAATTTAAGTTTCCAACACATCACCATCTTTCAGAGTTTAAGGCACCCATTACTTAAAATTGAAAATAATCCGATAATCAGCAGCTCACTGCACCTACTCTTGGCTTGTTGAATGGGCAGTGACATATGATGATGATGATACATTTTTTTAAACAACTAGTTACAAATATGATGAATAATGGAACTAGACCAGTAAGTACACAACTAACTCACAGTTTGCTTTTAAAAGTTACAGGAAAATCTCTACACACATAGGATCCAGAAATTGTCACATGTCTGTAATATGACCTATTTATTGTTATTACCATCCATTCTATTTTCTGTAGGCCCTCCACTTAATCATGTACAGTATGTTGCATGTCAAATAACCTTCCAAAACACCTTCAAAAACTACATCTACTTGTTAAAACTTGTACAGTATGTATACTATTTTACTCCATTCACAGGAACAGTTGCAAATAAATGTAAATGTACATCTCCAAATACTCTGTTATTCATCTAACTTTATTTTTAAGTTTCCTATGCTTGTGTTGTTACAATAAAGGTTTATGTACCATACACTAAAGTAAAACAGCAGTTTCTTGCTTAAAGTACAGTGTTCACCATTTTATTCTGTTTTTCGTTCTTATTGTGTAAAGATTCCATAAGACTTCATAAAAATCCAATAAAAAAATAAAAAGTACTCATTTTTCCTTTATATATAATATTTCGGGGAGGGAGGGCTGGGCCCTTGTGTTGATTTATATTGTCGCTACAGTACATATCATGGACTTTTGCAATAGCTGCATATGATGTAGTTATGTGAGATTGTCTGTTGATTGTTTTACAGTACAAATCATTTGTGTCATAAATTTATTATGTGGGCCTAGATCACTTGATGTATTAGAAATCTTTCATATGTATAGGCTACTATTTAGATAAATTTGTTTGTTACATAATGGAACACATGGTAGTAAGTTTTGTTCCTTGTTAAACGAGATGCACCTGTTATGTCAGTTTCTGCAGTCTACAAATTGCAGGACAGAACATTTTAGTTGTTGTCACAGGCATACTGCTGTGTATCTTTCAATGCTGTGCACAGTCAACTCTGTAGTTCTTTCGATACATCTGACCAAAACAATAAGGACTGCTTTCTGAATTGTACAGTGCAGTCCATTTCTAATAGGAAGACTCCTTAAAAATATCATTATTGCCAGTACTTATAAAACCATCTGACATGTTTCCTGATTGTTTGCTACCACAAGTGGTTAACTTATAAAACTGCTTTGCTTCATTACAATAAAGAGTAAACATACACTGAATAGTTGCAGACTAAAACTACATGATTTAGTGGAATGAATAGTTGCAGACTAAAACTACAAGATTTAGTGGAATCTATACATCTACTTCCATAATCTCTATATTTCAAAAAATTACTTTGTAATTTACTTTTTAGTATAATTCAGTGTAATGGATATTGATTGTCTCAATGTGGTCAGACTGCACACCAAAACATGTCCTGTACTTATTATTTTGCATGATCTGAGTTTTGTGGTTAATGTAAGTTAATGTAGAAATATCCAACTAATTTAATAAAGACAGGGGAAATACAACGAAGAAAAATATACTGATTTAATTGTTATAGGTAATGATTTTCAGTTGGACAAGTAGTTATGAAGTCATTGCTTACATGAATTTTTGTTCATATAATACATTTTACAAGGTGAAGGAAAGGCTAAAATGTGTTTCATACATTTTGAAAACAAGTGCAGGTCACACTGTAAGCTTTGAATCACAATATAATTTCTACAGAATACAATATTTTATGCAAATATTTGATCAGACTTTTTTTTCTTATTGCAGCCTACATATCAGAATCAGAGGCTGATTAATGAATCTGTGATGAGTAGTAAGACAGCCTATCAACAAAGCACTCCTGCAAAAATGCCTTCACTGAACAACAACCTTTCTGAACTTGACACATTGCTTCAAGATTTGAGCAATGCTCATTATTCAAGCTACACTGAAAGAAGAGGTAAGCAACATTTTTGTACCATTATCCATATACTGGGATGTAAGTGTTTTATTTTAAGTGTGGAAACACGAGTGTAATATATTTAATTTTTTTTCTAGATATGAGTACAATAAATGGTTCAACAACACCAACTGGACGACCTTCAAGCTCACAAGAAGCTCGAGTTAGACCATCAGTGGATAGCTTACTTGATGAACTAAATACTGTGGTCCCAAATGGGTATGTCAACAAATATTATGTACTTCTGTACACCGTTAAATTGTTTTGACTATCAAGAACAAAACAACAGCTGGAGTTCAATTCTAAGAATGCATTGTGTGTTAGCAAAATAGCATAAATTATTTTGTAATATTGTACTTGAATGTTTTTCAAAGTTTTATATAATTTTTCATTTTGAACCTGCTTAACATGTCAGTTATATCTAGTTTATTTAAGTCTTTTGCACAGAAAAGATGATGAGAATACTAAATTTTTCAAAAAAGGAAGATGATTTTCACTTGTGTTTCTTAATTTTTTCCTGTAGTGACGTAAATGACACTCATCACCAGACAAGGTCTATGATGGTTCAAGAAATTAGGACAGATGTTGAATACCCAAAAACATCTAGTGCTGGTGCATCTGCTGCCACAAAAGAATTGGACATACTGATGGCATCATTGGCAGATTTCAAGGTGAGCTGCATAACTTGTCTTTCCACTGATACATTTATCATAATTTGTTAGGAGTGATGTGTGTGTTTATCATCATTAATTAATTACTTTTACACAGTGTCATACACAGTAACAGTACAAGACTTCAAATTGTATAATTAAAAGTAATAATTTTGTGTTTTTCAGTAAGGCTGATTTGTCTAATCAATGTGTTCTTTAAATTCTGAACTTCAGATACCTCAAAATTTACAATAAATTTTGTTTATTTTAAAGTATCAATTAATTTATTGGGTTTATTAATCTTGCAGCTGTCAGAGACCTGTGTGACCTCCTTTACACATATGCACAGCTTCTTGTGGGTGTGAGCGTATCCATTCTTGGCTCATGTTGTTGCTGAAAGCTAGAAATAGTTTGAAGCATGGGTGGGGCTGGGAAGGTAGGGAGGGGGTGCCATATGGTGAGGGGAAGAGGGAGAGGAGGAGAAGTGAGGCACGAGCTCAGGCCCGCAGCTCTGCTTCAGTGTTCAGTCCACTCCCAACGAGCAACCTTCTCTGGTCTCTCTCTTGTAACACCTTCCTGGCATTTAGCTTGCAGATATTACAGAAAGTTTTAGCTGCTGATCAAAAATGAAATTCGTTTAACTTTTAGCATTTTACATTTCACACAAATTTTGCAGTATCTTGCAAATGAGCTTCTTTAATCCTTTTTTTTTAATTATTGATTTTTATATGTATATGAAATATGTTCAGATTAGTTTAGTTCATCTAAATTAGAAATGATACTCGGGTGTCTATCTTTTTCTGCAATATCTGTATGACTAGAAGCTTAGCTAGCAATTATGTTTATCAAATGAGTATTTTTCATTTTGTTACTATCTTCCACAGATCAATGCCAGCTCACATCAGCATCAGACAGTAACTGATTCACCGTACGCCAAACCGAACAAAGCTACAAAAAGTTCTCCAGGACCCCAAGCTTCTCCCCAGATTCATACGCAGCAGCTGACATCGTCTTCTGCTACAACTGTTACAAGCTCAAAACAGAATCAACTTGATTCTATGCTTGGAAACCTTCAGGCAGACATGAGCCGTCAAGGAGTCAACACGACTCAAAAGGGATGTTGCAGTGCTTGTGATAAACCTATTGTTGGGCAGGTATGTCCCTATATTTTGGCTCTGTACATTACTATTTTGTATTTAAAGAAAACATACATACATGTTACTAAGTCTTGCTACCTTTGATATTTCTCAGGTTATCACTGCACTTGGTAAGACCTGGCATCCAGAGCACTTCACCTGCACACACTGTAACCAAGAACTTGGAACTCGAAACTTTTTTGAAAGGGACGGTCATCCTTACTGTGAACCTGACTACCACAACCTCTTTTCACCTCGCTGTGCTTACTGTAATGGTCCAATTCTTGATGTAAGTATTACAGAATCTCTGTTATTAATTTTAGTTGAGAGTAATGCTTACAGTACTCAGAAAAAGAATAATTAATATGTTTCATGTGTCTTTCAGAAATGTGTAACTGCATTGGAGAAAACATGGCACACTGAGCATTTCTTTTGTGCTCAATGTGGGAAACAGTTTGGTGAGGAGGGATTTCATGAACGTGACGGAAAGCCTTACTGTCGTGATGACTACTTTGATATGTTTGCACCAAAATGTGGTGGCTGCAATCGCCCAATCATGGAAAATTATATCTCAGCTTTGAACAGTCAGTGGCATGCTGATTGTTTTGTCTGCCGGGTAAGATATTGTCTTATAAAAGTATCTCATGCTTTACTTCTTTGCCAGTAGCTCTATTATTCCCGTAATCAATAGCTGAAAATTATATTTATTTAACAGCCTTGTTAATAAATAATAATTATTATTTATGCCTTTCACAGCTTTTCATTTTCTTTGGCAAACTTCAATGTCAAGAAAAACTTGCAGTGCATGCACATTAAATGTGTATTTTGTACCTTCTTTTTTCATGTGTATTTCTATTGATGCTTAGGATTGCAAGAAGCCAGTTACTGGTAAATCTTTCTATGCAATGGAAGGAAAACCTGTCTGTCCCAAATGTGTTGGAGTGGAAGATGATGGAAATGAGGAAGATGACGAAGAAGACTAAATGTCATATTGAAATACAGTGCCACTCTTGCCCCCATCTTATTTGAAACCAATAAAAATTAAATAAATGAAATATCCCCATTTCCTTTGTACCTTTTATATACAACAAAAAAAGCAGATATAGTTACACACAACTATTCCTGTTACACTATAAACAACTCAAAACAATTCATTTGATCACCACTCTGTCATCCCACTTTCCACATAGAATGCAGCATTTTTTTTTTTCTTTATGAAAGGCACCTAGTATCCTTATTATCTCTTACACTGAGTTGTAGTTACTTACACGAATATCATGTATTTGTATGGAATAAAATGAAATAAAACAAAAGAAAAGAAAAAAATAAATATAAATTAAAAAGAAAATAAACACAAAATAAAAACAAAAAATAAACAAAACAAACACAAGAAAAAGTCTGACGGCTAACATGTGCGTGTACAAGTTAATTGTTACACGGCCATGTGCCGCACAGTTACTTAATTTAATGTGTATTAGACCTATAATGCCTTTAGTGATTTATTACTTCAATAGTGACACATCTAATGGCATGGGCTATGCATGTTATCATTAACATAAAAGGAAATTATGTTTTTCGTACATTACACCCTGCATGCTTCTGTCATTTATTTGGGGTTGTTATAATAGGTGTAAAAGATAAACATTCCTCTTGTATATAGGCCATACAATGGCATTAGTTGTGGAAATACCCAATGCAGATCATATAAATTTTTACATTAAAATACCATAAAATTTCTTAAAATTGCACTCAGAAAAAAATTAGATGCTTCAAGTTACTGGATGTAACAGTGTCTTATTTAGCAGTTTATTGTATACAAAATGTGATATCTATTGTACCATATCAGCTCCAGTGCCTTAAGACATTAACAAAACTATTAAGTTGTATAATCGAGACAGTTACTGTGAATGGTAATTCTGTATTTACCAAAAACTTGAAGGAAATTCACTAGCAGTCATGCATTCTTCTTCATTGAATTGAAAAGTTTGGAACTTAAACTACACTTCTTTACTGTACTTGCCAAGTACATTACAAAATTTTATAGTTCGGTTTTGTAAATTTAGAACACACCTTTTAGAAAAATAAATGAAATCAGGAACACTGCGTCTGAAAGTGCTGTTATTGAGTTTTCTCTCCCAGCTCATCCTCCTCTCCCTCTTTACTATTTGTGAACTGTCTAGTTCATATATTTTGTCCCTTTGATCATCACTTAATTGTACCACATGACACCTTTTTTGTCCAGCTGAAGTGTACAGAGAAACATGACAGGCATCTTCTGTAACTCTTGAATGTAATTCATCAGATTTTAACACTACAAAAAGACAAAGAAATTTGCAGGGTTTCCCTAAGTTACATTCTCTGTAGTTAACATGCATTTCGACTGTATCAGGTTATTGGAGGATTATGAAGTTTTAAAGTGGTTTATATTTTTTGCAGCTGTGTGCTGTCTGCCATAGCATGAGAAATACCATATTGAAATTTTATGAATATATTAATAAATTATATAATGAACCTCATGAAAATTTTTCTGACTTTAAACTTGCCTTATGATGTTAGAAAAAGGATGAAGAAAAATTAAAACATCAAATATTTGTTGACCTGATTTGAAATGTTGCTGTGCAAAAGTAACTACACTTTCAAGCAAGTTCTTAGACACATAAGTGATAATACCTGAAAAAAATGACTTGCTCTAGGTGTAGAACAGCCCTTGATGAGGTGCCCCTGCCAGTAATGCCATAGTATCATTTACTTTCAGCTATCATAACTTAGATATATCTGATTTCTGCAGTATTGTAGCTTGAAATTAACTACAATAATAATGAAGTGCTGCATCTTAAAAGTTAAATTTAGCCATACTGACTTTTATTTTTCAAACACAATCCAATAGAACCCTCAACTTAGTCTGTGAATCATGACTTTTGAAATAAGAACACTGTTTCTGAATTCAATGCCTACAGGAAACTAAGTACTCAAAAATTGTCCCCATCTAGCTTTCATACACTTGAAAGTAGTTAAGTCACAGGGTTTGATGACCATTTTTATTGAATTTTTCCATCACATATCTTTTATGAATGTCTGATTTGTTAATAAATGATCATTTTATTCATATGTCATAATTTATTTCATTTTTCATTAAATGTTAATTATCACAGTGCAGTACTGGTTATAATATCCTCAAACACAGTATGTTATATAGGACCTGTTTCAACCTCTGTTTACTTTTATATATTATCATTCCTTCAGCCTAACATGAGTAACTCAAATATGTAATGGTTGGCATGCCACTTCTTGAGGAAATTTTTGGTTATTTTGGGAAGTGCTAAAAGGACTGCTTAACTGAAAAAAAGCGTAGTTAATAGTTGCCCAATTCCAGCTCAAGTACTGCAGTACAACAAAGTGAACAGTCATCACTCTAAATAGGTTTCTAGATATCTCAGTGGCTTGAAAAACTTAAATATCTTGTAAGGTACACAAGAAATTGATGTGCTTTCAGAATGTATTACGTGGAGAAGGTACCTTGCAGTAACAATCAGATCAAGAAATAATCCTGCTCTGTGTGTGTTTGAATATATGTGAACTCTCAACAGCAGCATGAAACGGGTAGATTGCTACCTACTGTATAGATGGCATGTTGAGTTTCTGAGAGGCATGTCAAAAAGACTGTTACATGTTTGAGCTTTCGGCCAAAGCCTTATTCAGAAAATAAAAACGGGTACACATTCATAAATCACACATGCACAACTTCCACACACACAAGACAGTTTTCTCTGGCCGCTAAAGCCACAGCTTAGTGAAAGACCACCTGCTCTTTCATTGTCAATGTGAGATTGTGCTTCTTCTCTAATGATATCACAGTATTAAAATTAACAAACAATAAAAATAACATAGTTAACAGGAGGTGCAAAATGGCTAAGTAGGGATGGCTAGAAGGCAAATGCAAGAACATTGAAGACTGTATATCTGGGGAAGGACAGATACCATCCACAGGAAAATTAAAAGAGACATTTGGAGAACAGCTGTATGAATATGAAGAGCTCATATGGGAAACCAGCCATAAGCAAAGAAGGGAAATTGAAAGTGAAAGGAATATGTAAAGGGCCTATACAAGGGAAATGAACTTCAGTGCATTGTTATAGAAAAGGAAGAGGAAGTAGATTAAGATAAGGTAGGAGATAAGATACTGTGAAAAGAATTTGTCAGAGCCCTGAAAGATGTAAGTCGAAACAAGGCCCCTGGAATAGACAGCATTTCTTCAGAGCCACTGAAGTCTCTGGGAGTCAGCCATGACAAAACTATTCCACCTGATGTTCAAGACAAGCAAATACCCTCAAACGTCAAGATTCATGAAATAATCCCAGTCCCAAATAAAGCAGATGCAGACAAATGTGAAAATTACACAACCATCAGTTTCATAAGTCATGGTTGCAAAATTCCAACACTAAATATTTGCAGATCAATGGAAACACTGATAGAATCTGACATGAACGAAAATCAGTTTGGATTTAGGAGAAATGTAAAAACACTTTACGACTTACCTCAGAAGATAGGTTAAGGGAAGGCAAACCTATATTTTTAGATTTTGTAGGGGAAAAAAAACGTCAAATACACTCCTTCAAATTCTTAAGGTAGTAGGAGTAAACTGTACGAAGTAAAACTTTATATATGACTTGTACAGAAATCAGACAGCAGTTATTAGAGTCAAAGGACATGAAAGGAAGGCAGTGGTTGGGAAGGGAGTAAGACAGGGTTGTAGCCTTTCCCCCAATGTTTTTCAATCTTTACATTGAATGAACTGTGAAGAAAAGCAAGATTAAGTTTAGAAATGGAAATGAAGTTCAGGGAGAAGAAATAAATACTTTGCAGTTTGCCTGTGATGTTTTAATTCTGTCAGAGACAACAAAGGACCTGGAAGAGAAATTGAATGAAATGGAAAGTGTCCTGAAAGGAGATTATAAAATGAACATCAATAAAAGCAAAACATAGGTCACGGAGAGCAGTCAAATTAAATCACATTTTGCTGAGGGAATTTGATTAGAAATTATACGATAAAAGTAGTAGATGAGTTTTGTCATTTGGGCAGTAAAATAATATAAGATGGTAAAAAAAGGAAGTTGAGAAAATATAAAATAGAAAATAGAAAATGAAGAATGACCATGAAAAGAAAACAATTTCTAAAGAAGGGAGATTTGTTGACATGTGGCACATTGCTAAGCAACCTGGGCTGGCATTTGGGAGGAAAGTGATTCAATTTCATGTCTGGCCATTCAGATTTAGGGTATCCATAATTTCCCTAAATCACTTCAGGCAGGATGGTTCCTTTGAAAGGGCACAGCCGATTTCCTCACCCATCCTTATCAAAAAACAATCTAAGCTTGTACTCTGCCCCCTAATGATCATGTTGTCCTTGGGGGTTTACTCTCTTTCTTTCTTCTTCTGTTAGAAATATTTTTCTCAAGTCATTTGCATGGGGTTGTAGAAGAGGATAGACACTTTTTGAAATGTGGTGGTATGGACGAATTATGCAGATTGAATGGTAGGGTGTGTCATTAATGAGATAGTGCTAAAGAGAACTGGGGAAGAAAGAAATTTGTGGCATAACTTAACTAGAAGAGGTTATTAATTTGTAAGGCACATTCTGAGACATCCAGGAAGAGGTAAAAATCACAGAGGAAGACAAAGATTTGAGTACAGTAAGCAGGTTTAAATGGAGATGGGTTTCAGTTGTTGCTCCGGGATTAAAAGACTTGAACGGGATAGAGTAGTGTGGCTGGCTGCATCAAACCTGTCTTTTTTTATTGAAGTCAGTGACGATGATGACAGAAACAATAACAACAATGGCAATGATAGGCTATTAAGTATTTTAGGTCTAGATTGACAAGGATTGGAAAAGCTAATTGGCCATGACCTTATGGTAGGGACCAGCCTAACATTTGCTTGAAGTAATATGGGGAAACTGCAGAAACCTAAATTATGAGGCCTATATGATGACTGGAACTTCCACCCTCCTGAATATCAAGGCAATCTTTTTAAAACAGTGCTACCTCAGTTTATCCCTGGTGTGCAATTATGTTTTGCAAACAAGTTATTTAATAATGTTGAAGGCTAGTACCTTACTGTTCATTCACTTACCACTCTCTCACCAAACATTATATGCACATCATTACACACAATATCAGTTGATAGGACATAAAAACCTAATTATCTTTCTTCCCTGCATTATATTAGGAAAACTGAAGAATCCAAACTATTAAATTATGTTTAGCGTGTAACCTGACATTTGGATTATAAGTGCTTTTGAATCACCAGATAAGGATCTTTTTAAATGATTTGTGTATTAAATGTTTTATCCATTGCAGCAACTGTGTTTCATAGGTTGGAAAAGAAAACAGCCACCAGTTGAAAGGTTGCAGATTTATTTATGACCAGTTTCCAGCAATTATTGCCCTTCTTCAGACACATTAATTGTGCCCTATAGGTTTACACGGTGCATTGTGCAATCACACTGAACATCAGGAGATAACTTAGTTGTGAGTTCTAGCATAATCTCTGCACTTGATGATCAGTGGGCTTACACAATGCTCTGTGTAAACATATAGGGCACAATTGATATACCTGAAGAAGGGCAGTAATTCCTGGAAACCAGTTGTAAATAAATCTGCAACCTTGCAACTGGTGGCTGTTTTCTTTTCCAACCTGATTTGTATATATTTGGTTTCCAGCAGTTATGACTTCTGTCATAGCCTGGAGTTGATATTCGTACTTTATCCCTGTATTAAGACACTATTGCTAGCTGGGGAATATTTTGGCTCAGTCAATCCATTTTATTTTAGTTTAACTGATATAGAACTTTTTACTGTGATTTGTGTGTTTTCACACATTGCACTACTGATTTTCATATCATTCCCTTCAAGATTGTCATAGAAAGAGAATAAGTTTTAACAAAATGTTTATATTTTTTGAATTTATTTTTGAATTCTTGTTTCAATAATTTTTCCATACTCCTCTTTTTAGATTCAATAATTTTTCATAATCTGTTCATCAGTTAATGTAAAGGAAATTTTTATACAAAAAATGACCAAATTTATTTTCCTTTCTTTATGCAGGACTGTAGACAGCCATTTCATGGTGGATCATTCTTTGATCATGAAGGTCTTCCATACTGTGAGACTCACTATCACGCCAAAAGAGGCTCTCTTTGTGCTGGCTGCCACAAACCAATAACTGGTTAGTATTTTGTATCACATTATGCACATGTATAGAGGCATATTACATGCAAAAATATTTACATGTTAAGGTCATTCCACATAAATAAATGCTTATTACAACTTTGTGCAGTTAATAGTAATTCATATCTTCCTTTATTCATTGCAGGTCGGTGTATTACGGCAATGTTTCGCAAATTTCATCCAGAACATTTTGTGTGCGCTTTCTGCTTGAAGCAACTAAATAAAGGCACATTTAAAGAACAAAATGACAAACCATACTGCCACAGCTGTTTTGATAAGTTGTTTGGCTGAGAAATTTAAAAAAGAAATTTATGGAGAAAATAACTTTTTATTTTTAAAATGTGTAATTGCAGAAAGCTTAGCTTTACATTTCTTTGTATGTATCATTGTGTAAATCTGTTTTATTTTACAGTTGTATTTCTTATGTGTATAGAAATAGACTTTTCTAAAATGTATGATCATATTTACTTGCCAATAACTTTTTGTCTCATTGCATATTTTTTTTTAAATATTTACAACATAGCTTGTTCTCATTTTTTGTTATATAAATGAATACGACATAATTCTGTTGTTTATTTCTTAAATTACAGCCATCTAAGTTTCAAACAGTTAAGTTACCTTTTGCGCTTCCAGAAACATGACTGTTTTGTAAATCATTATTATACTTTTAATGAGAGTTGTAAGATTGTGGTAGACAGGCATTAGGAACTTGTATTATTAGTGTAAGAAAATTTGGGGAAGAATATATTATCTCTTGTTGTTTTATGTTTTATCACTTTTCTGGTTTCTGCAAAATACTGATAGAGGTGTGAAAGTACTCAACAATGTATGACTCAAGGATGTACAGAAAATAGTAGTAGTTGTTGATGTGAAATTATACTTGTTGTTTAATACAGGCCAACTCCCGTACTCATTCATATTCTCACTTTTTTCCTGCTACAGAGGGATGCTGTAACTGTTATTCTTATTTCTTATGTGTAAGCAAAAATTAAAAAAAAATTACTATACATTAAAAAAGATAAAACTGTTTGGTTTAACTGTAATAACAATTTCTGCAAATTTATATTTGTTTAAAGCATTATATATTTAAGTGTGAAATCTGCCATGTTAATTTTTTTCAAAGGTCATTTTTTTTACTTGATTTTATCCTCTGTTATTATGTCTTTGATTTAAAGTGCCATCAAATTATATATCATTACAATTACTTGAACACAATAAAATGGAATACTTATTCAACATGAATGAATAATTTTATGAGTACCCTAAAAATAAGGCACAGAATTATCTGTATAGTCTCCATAGGCTAATCTTTCTAGTTGTTAATTTTTTAACATGCCATCACAGTCTAGCAAATACAGTCGTAACACTGTATTGTATTATTCATTATTTGTTCTGTTGATCAACATGGTACACAGAATTGTACAGTAGATATGGGATAAGTCAGTTGTGTGTACAAAGTTAGCAGAAAATAATTACACGCCGGTTAAAATTTAAAAGAAAAAATCGCACTGATGTGTTTTACAGCCCACTTTAGATTTGCAGTTTTATAAGTTTTTGCAAACATTTTGGAACTAAATAATATATATATATGTTGATAAGATTACGACTCTACTATTGTCGTAATATCTATGAACCCAACACGTAATATTTTTCTGACCAATTTTACAATCAGACAAAATTATATAATGTTTGAGTTTAGCTTTGACAAACATTCTCTTTTTTGAACTTTTACCTCTTTGAACTATCATTTTAATATCTCTCCCACATTTTCATTATATTTTTCCGTTAAAATATTATCACCTGTCTTGTCTTGGTAGTTCTAAGTTTATTTTCTTTGCCTGTATTGGTTACGAATGACTATAGGCAGGAACGAACGTAGCGTACATTGGGCATTCGGACGAGTGAATATAGCCTGGATGGAACACAGCGTACATTTGGCGTTTGTAAATCAGTCACGTGACATCCCTTGCCCCAAAATCTCTTTTGCGTATGCCATATTGCTTTCTCTAGTTGATGATTGTCTTATTATAACTCAAGCATTGTCATTTCAAAGCAATGACACACTGAAAATTATCAAAAACATGTCGTTCTTAGGACAATGAATTATAATCTAATGTTGGTTAGTCAGTTAACACCTGCCATTGATAGTACGGAGTAACACGGATTACTCTCGCAGCTTTTCGCCATAGCATAATGGGTGAGGAATTAGTTTGTGATGTACAAACTTGCTAGGGCACAGTTGCTCAATGCGCTCGGTCAGGGGGTTGCCGACGTCATACCTTACGCCCTCTGTAATGAGTGAAGTAAGTTATCTGAAACGATCAAAATAGGACAGAACAAACCAACATCCACAAAGTACCCATTCATTTTCACGAACCAATCAAAAGAGAGAAAACGAAAGATGGTTCAACTAATACCATCTGAAGAGAAGGCCTGTGGACTGCTGTGCCACGTCACAGCACACAGAGTAAATCACTATCATGTAGCTCACTGGCTGACCGCTGTGAGGCAGTGGGCTGTGCCCCATCAGCCAGCCAGTAAGCTACACAATCGCGAGCTGCTCTGTGTGTCGTGACATGGCATGGCAGTGTACAGGCCTTCTCTTCAGACCGTGTTGGTTCAACGCCATCACTAATAAAAAAGCAGTAAAATTCTCAAAGAATAACTGAGAACAAATAATTTACCAGGCAAAGGAGCACAGGCAGTGATAGCAACAAATAAACACACAGACACACACAAACGCTAGCTTTCGCAGCCTAGCTGCTTCATCAGGCAGAAGGGAAGGAGAGGGAAAAGGAAATGATGAGGGTTTTAAGGGAGTGGGTAAGGAGTCATTCCAATCCCAAGTCATTCCTGTCCCGGGACTGGAATGACTCCTTACCCACTCCCTTAAAACCCTCATCATTTCCTTTTCCCTCTCCTTCCCTTCCGCCTGACGAAGCAGCTAGGCTGCGAAAGCTAGTGTGTGTGTGTGTGTGTGTGTGTGTGTGTGTGTGTGTGTGTGTTTATTTGTTGCTATCACTGCCTGTGCTCCTTCGCCTGGTAAGTGGACTTCATCTATTTCACTGTCAATTTTTTTGTCCCACTTTATTTTTCCATTTGCTTCCTAAAAGGTTCTTGCACACTCTTGTTAACGGAGCGCAGCTGTATTCTGCAATATTCTGAGTTGTTCAAAGGTAACAGTACTTTCTCTGAAAAGCGCATTTGTTCTGTTTCAAGAACATGCCATGAAATACATAGCAACAAATTGTAAACGTAGACTTCTTTAACACATGTATATAAACTAGGGAGATACTGTTACAATCATTGCTCTAAATGACGTATTGATAGTACTAACTTTATATAAATATTGTTGAAACAAGATAGAATAGCTGGCCAGTACTTACCTTTGTGCTTGTCCTTTTTGTCCCCTTTTTTCTGTTTCTTCATTTGTGTTACTATCGGCGGTACTTACCTTTGTGCTTGTCCTTTTTGTCCCCTTTTTTCTGTTTCTTCATTTGTGTTACTATCGGCGGTACAGCACAAAGGTAAGTACTGGCCAGCCATTCTATCTCGTTTCAACAATATTTATCATCTCTGAGGAGAATTTTCATCATTAATGAAATACATATATAAAACGGATGACTTACCCAAAGGACCGGCTCGTCGATAGACACAAATAATATCACACACAAACACACATACAAGCTTTCGCAACCGCTGGTCGCTTCGTCAGGAAAAGAGGAAGAAAGGAGAGGAGAAAGGGAAGGATATGGGTTTTAAGGAAGTGGAAAAGGAGTCTTTCCAATCCCAGGAGTGGGAGGATTTATCTTAGGGGAAAAAAAGGAAGGTAAACAAATACACACACACACACACACACAAACACATATCCAAACGCAAACACACCTAGACAGACATTTGTAAAAAGCCAATTCCAGGAAAGTTTCCTTATATATATATATATATATATATATATATATATATATATATATATATAGACACAAATAATGAAGAAAGAAAGAAATGAATGAAAGAAAGAAATGTCTGCCTAAGTGTGTTTGGATGTGGATATGTGTGAGTGTGTGTGTATTTGTTTACCTTCCTTTTTGTCCCCTAAGGTAAGTCCTTCCACTCCTGGGATTGGAATGGCTCCTTTTCCACTTCCTTAAAACCCGTATCCTTCCCTTTCTCCTCTCCTTCCTCCCTCTTTTTCCCGAAGAAGCCACCACTGGTGGCGAAAGCTCGAATGGTTGTGTGTTTTTGTGTGTGTTTAGTGTTCCTATCGACCAGCCTGTACTTTAGGTAAGTCAAAAATCTTTATTTTATACCATTTTCCTACCTGGATGGTCTCCTTCTATTATATATATATATATATATAAGGAAACTTTCCTGGAATTGGAATGACTCCTTTTCCACTTCCTTAAAACCCATATCCTTCCCTTTCTCCTCCCCCTTTTTCCTCTTATCCTGAAGAAGCGACCAACGGTTGCGAAAGCTTGTATGTGTGTTTGTGTGTGATTTTATTTGTGTCTATCGATGACTTTATATACAAATAGAAAAGAGATGACTTACCTGAAGGACTGGCTCGTCGATAGAAACAAATAAAATAATCACACACAAACACACATACAAGCTCTCGCAGCCTAGCTGCTTCGTCAGGCAGAAGGGAAGGAGAGGGAAAAGGAAATGATGAGGGTTTTAAGGGAGTGGATAAGAAGTCATTCCAATCCCGGGACAGGAAAGACTTACCTTGGGGAGAAAAAAGGAGGGTAAACAAATACACACACACACCCACACATTTATATATATATATAAAGATGAAAAATTCCTAGCAGGAAAAATTATATATAAAAAATTGATGAAGATTACTCACCAGGCAAAGGAGCACAGGTGTGACAGCATCACAAATAAATAAATGAATACACACACACACACACACACACACACACAAACGCAAGCTTTCGCAACCCAGTTGCTTCTTCAGACAGAAGGTAAGGAGAGGGAAAAGGAAATGATGAGGGTTTTAAGGGAGGGAGTAAGGAGCCATTCCAATCCCAGGAGAGGAAAGACTTACCTTCGGGGAAGAAAAGGAAGGTAAACAAATATACACACACCCATACATTTACACAGACGCAAACACACCTAGGCAGACATATAGAAAAATACAAAATGTCTGCCTAGGCGTGTTTGCATGTCGATATGTGTGAGTGTGTGTGTATTTGTTTACCTTGCTTTTTGTCCCCTAAGGTAAGTCCTTCCTCTCCTGGGATTGGAATGACTCCTTTTCCACTTCCTTAAAACCCGTATCCTTCCCTTTCTCCTCTCCTTCCTTCCTCTTTTTCCTGAAGAAGCTGCCAGTGGTGGCGAAAGCTTGAATGTTTGTGTGTTTTTATGTGTGTTTTATGTTTCTATCGACGAGCCTGTACTTCAGGTAAGTCAAAAATCTTTATTTTATACATATTTTTCCTCTGAACTACAGGAAAGGTAATACCATCTACGTTAAAACCATCCATAGCAACCATGTCAAAGACAAACATTTTAGTAGATGCATTGATTGTAATTAATGACTTTCAATATATTGCACAAATAATGAATAAATGCTTAGAAAAAAATATACAAGGTAATTTGTTGCAATGTAAACACTTTTCTTCTGTTTCATTAAGGAACTACACTTCTCCAAGAAAGCTTGAACTTCTGCACTTTGTGCAGAATGTTCATTATTACAGTATCGTGCATATGCTTCAGAAGATCATTGTTCAGTTCGTTGTAACATATTTCACGGCATGTTCACAAAATAGAGCAAACACACATTTTAGGGGGAGCATTCTTACATATGCACAACTCTAAACATTGTAGAATATAGCTCTATTTAACTAATAAGAGTGTCTGAAACTCTTTTTAGGAAAAAAATTAGAAATTGGCAGTGGCGGGTTCTGAATGACTGACATTCAGCTTCACAGACCAACGCATTGCCCACTACGCTATTGCTAACAATTGGAACTTGCATACTTTAAAATCATACTATTGATGGCAGTTGTTAACTGATACTAATATGGCATTTTTAGACACTAGATTATCACGAAGAACGAGTGTTTTTATTATTTCTTCAGTGTGCCATTGCATTGAAATGACAATGTGTTTGTTACAATAAGAAAATCATCAAATACGCTAAGCAAGATGGCGTATGCCAGATAGAGTTCTGAGCGAGGAATGTCATGTGACATCTCAGAATGGCTGGTTTTAGTTAATTCAATGGAGCGTGTCAAATCTCCGTTAGTTTTGCAAATATCTCTCAGACGATACAAGATATGAAAAAAACATAAGGGAGCAAAGTTGTAGAGAATTTTCACCTCTACAAATTCAGTTATTCAATTTTCGTGTCAGATGAATGGTTTATTTGCAATTAAAATTACATTACATATGGATTTTTGTGTGTGTTAGTAACGTATTTCTTGTCCGAAATATTTGAAACAGCAGAGTTACTGGTCTCTGGTAGCCAACAATTATGTCTGTGAAATTTGGTGCTGATTGGTTGAACGGTTCGTCTTAAAAAGTGGGTTCATGTTACGGACAGACAGACGGAGAAACAGACAGACATCCCAAAATTGCTGTTATTTTTGCAAATATCTCTGAAATGATACGAGATATGAAAAAAACATAACAGAGCAAAGTCGAAGAGAATTTTCTGCTCTACAAATTCATGTATTCAATTTCAATTTCGTGTCAGATGAATGGTTAAGCTGTTATTTTCATTTAAATTTTGAGCTGTCAAGACGATCGCAAAGGCCCACTTTTAGTGTTACTTCCGTAACCTAAAGTAGGCCAAAAAACCAGTGGGAAAAAAATTGCATTGTTATTTAGAAATTAAGGGAAAACAGGCAGCACATAATAATTACATTGTTGTTTACAACATACAATAAATACAATTTAAGAGAAAAACCTCCACTTACAATTTGGACAGTAGTGTGTACAGTTACAATATTCCAGACAATACATATAACACACAGTAAGAAGTCAAAGTTGAGTATAGTATTAAAATTTTGTATCAAGGAATTCATTTATAGAGTAGAAACAGTGGTTTAAGAGAGATGTTGAAAGTCTAGTTGTCATTTCGGTTGGCTTTTTGATAAATTTGGTTTCTTCTGGAATGTGATTGTATATTTTGATTCTCATGTACTTCACATTGTTTTCATATAATTTTGTGTTGTGTGCTAGGACCTGCAACTGGTTTTTGTTCCTCATTTCATGGCAATGGTGGTCGTTATTTTTATGTAGTGAATGTAAATGTTTAGTTATAAAGCAGGTTATGTTGAGTATGTACAAACATAATAGGGGTAATATTTTATGTTTAAAAATGGCCTTCTGTGCTCATGTCTTTTAAAAAAAAAAAAGAGTATTCTTACTGCTTGCTTCTGTATTTTAAATACAGTGCTGGTTTCTGAGCTATTCCCCCAGAAAATCAGACCCTAGCTCATCACGGATTCAAATAAGGTGTGGTATGTTTCATAATGGGTGCAGAGATATTATCTCTTATTGATTTTAGTAAGAAACAATGTTTGTTGAGCTTCTTAGAGCCCATGTCTGTGTAGTTTCCAACTAAGTGTGTTGATTATATGCATTCCAAGGAATTTGGCATAATTCAGTTTTTACATTGATTCTTTCAATCTGTAAATCAGGCTTTGAGAAAGTGGTGTTTTGTTTAGTGTTTTTTGGGCATTAATAAGTAAATTGTTAGTGTCAAACCAATATGTAGATGAGAGGTATTTTCTTGTACTGTTTGTTGTATTGTGTCTTTGTTGTTTGATATCTGTATCATCTGCATATAAGAGAGTTTTAGTCTTGGGAATGTGTTCTGGTAGGTCATTTATAAAAAGTGTATGTAGAATAGAACTGAAAATAGAGCCCTGTGGGACTTCATAGATTGTACTGAGTAACTTGGACATGTAGGATGCTTAGGCCAGTCGCCGTAGACAAAAAAATGGCCTTAGGTCCAAAAAAAATTGCAGGAAGCTGAATTTTTGGTATGTTGTTAGGACATATTAGAGTAGTATTAAACCAAGTTTGCAGCTTCGAAATCCTTTAGCTTAACTTTTAAGAGCCAAAAAACCGCAAAATTGTAGGACTTTTTTCTGGTTTTAGCTTATAACTTGTGAAGGGTGTTTTTTTACAAAAAGTCACTAACACCTCTATTAATGTAGATAAAATATTCTACAATTAAAGCCCAACCACAGCTCTGTAAGTTCAATAGTTCCCGAGATATTGGACTTCAAAAATTGACTTATTTCTCCAAAAAGTTCAAATTTTCGATTTTGGTCGTCTTTAGGCTAGAATATTGGCTCTAATGATCATCCCACGGGGAAAGTCATACTAAAGAAAGTTATAGAGCAGTTATTTAGCTTTAATCTAAGTACAGAACGAAGTCCATAGGCCCAATAGATTTCTAGTTATTGTTAAAAAATGAAAAGTTGGAAAAATCGGAGTATTCAATAAACTGACCCAGACGAATTGCAATCCTCTTATCCTATATATGTTAAAGAAAAAGGAGGAATTACTCATTGATGATGATTATTAAGGCATTGTATATAAATTTTAATTTATGTGTAGGTGCATAGCAATATATTTGTGAAAGTAGGTATTACTGTAAAAACAACGAAAGCCTCTCTGTTTGTGGATATTGGTCAGCCATTAAGGAATTGGGACTTTTGTTCGTAGCAAGGCCCTTTGTTGTGTGAAAGGCCCCCCCCCCCCTCCCTCACACTCCGAGTGGTGATTCAGCGGGTAATCTGTCCTCCCTCCCAAATTTCTTGTCTCTGAGGTCTTCCTCACTACACCCAGTCTGTCCTTAGAAATTACCATATTCGGATCTGTGAAGAACGTTTCAAACAAAAATCGTCTAAATCTCGATCACAGTGCTGTTTTAAGTACTTTAATTTTTGCAATATGTAGGAGCTACCCCCGTCGGATGTCTGTTTCATGTGTCGGGAAGTGTTTGGAGAGGGAACAGTGACAGTGAAAAAGCACGGATCTCCAGCAGTGTCCTTGCGTACTGGACTGGACGCACGGTGTATATGCTGAATATCTGTGAGGGCTTGGAGTAATTCTGGGATGTCTCCTGCACCAGCACTGAGCAACATGTTGACATGAGATCCTCTCGTATCGACAGAGATACTATGTCGACAAACTAAAAACGTGGTTTGAATACTAATAAACCATTTCCTTGGAATGAGAAACTACTGTCCATCAGGCAATGTTACTTTCAAAAGGAATGACAAGGTATGAACATTGACTACAGCTGCAGTTAAAGTCCGGAACTAGGTGGTCGCTATTGACCCTCTCATAATCTTCCAAAGGCTGTGCATTACAAAAAAGTCAGATCACGACTTAAGAGACCACTTTGCCTTTGAGATGGCACTCTATGCCATGGCACTATTTTGGAGGAGGGTATGCGTAAGGGCACAAAATCCACCTTCCTCAGTGCTTTCACACGTCTCACTGAAAACGTCTCCATCACACAAAGTACTTTTGTTGTTGTCGATGGAGGGCATCTGCTACAGACGGTTATCTGGCAACAGCATCCGCGAAATTGTAGCAGCCTACATTTCCTGCACTGTCCATTACTATGGGAGGAATGTGGCTGTGGTGTTCGATGGCTACTCAGAGGAGGGGGCTGGGAGTAGCACAAAAGCAGCTCAGCATCTACGCCGTTATGCAGTAACTGCATGCAGCAAAATAATATTCCAAGATTGTACTGTGATCAAAGTGGCTCAGAGAAAATATCTTTCCAACGGAAAGAATAAGAAGCGCTTGATCAACTTTATTCGCGCTGGAATGGAGAGCGAAGGACTAGATACCAAGCAAACTACTGACGACTCTGACTGTCTTATTGTCAGGAAAGCGCTGGAGAAGAGCTGACAATATCAACACGTCCTAATAGCTGGAGAGGATACCAATTTGTTGGTCCTCCTCAATGAGTTGGGCTCCAATACAAGGAACATCTTCCTCCAAAAAGGTGGAAGGGGTGGAGCTAGTTGTGAACAGTTCTCGTCAACATCCTTCAGTCGAGGACAAATGTCACTCCCTCCTGGATTAGAGCTGTTTCTCCATGCGTTCACTGGTTGCGACACGGTATCTGCCATTTTCGAGCAGGGAAAAACAAAATAATGGGCATAATTGAGAAGAATCACCAGCTGATTGGCGTGGCTGACACATTCCTTAAGCCACATGCCACTAAAGAAGAGGTAGCCTCTGCAGGCTGCAAGTGCTTGGTCACCCTATATGGTGGTGGAGAGGACGACAACCTCCAAACTCTCCGCTAAGAACTTTTCCTCAGGTCTGCTGTGAGTGCAATGTCCTGCTTGCTCGTCTACCCCCAACCCAAGAAGCAGCGGCCCAGCACTCCTAAGGGACATACCAGCAGGTTCAGATGTGGTTGGGCTCAAGAAAGAGCCCTCTGACTGGGGTTGGACAATAATCCAGTAAGGGCTAACACCTATCACCACAATCCAAGACCCAGCGCCCTCAGCACTACTGAAGATGATGTTGTGCAAATGTAGGAAAGGGTGTGGTGACGGGACCTGCTCATGCCAAAGAGCAGGGCTGAAGTGCTCTGTTCTTTGTCATATCTGCCACGGCAAGACACACCGCAACACCCCGAACGTCTCGGCAGATTCGGAAGAGGAAGACGAAGATGTGGACGAACCAACTGTACTTAGATTAAAGCTAAATAACTGCTTTATAACTTTTTTATGTGTGACTTTCCCCGTGGGGTGATCATTAGAGCCAATATTCTAGCCTAAAGATGACTGAAATCGAAAATTTGAACTTTTTGGAGAAATAAGTCAATTTTTGAAGTCCAGTATCTCGGGAACTATTGGACTTACAGAGCTGCAGTTGGGCTTAAATTGTAGAATCTTTTATGTACATTAATAGAGGTGTGAGTGACTTTTTGTACAAAAAAACACCCTTCACGAGTTGTAAGCCAAAACCAGAAAAAAGTCCAAAATTTTTGAGGTTTTTTGACTCTGAAAAGTTAAGCTAAAGGATTTCGAAGCTGCAAACTTGGTTTAATACTACTGTAATATGTCCTAACAACATACCAAAAATGCAGCTTCCTGCAATTTTTTGGACCTAAAAATACCTGACGACTGGCCTAGCTCCTTGCTTCCAGTTCCTAACTTCAACAAATTGTCTTCTGTCGTCCAGATAGCTCTTAAACCAGTTTTGGGCCGTTCCTTGAATTCCATATTGCTCAAGTCTTTTTAGGAGCATTGAATGGTTTACCATGTCAGTTGCCTTTGATTGATCTAGAAAAATGCCTATTGCTGGACAATCAAACGCGGTGGCCGAGGTGACTGAGGCGCTCCCTTCACGGTCAGCATGGCCATTACGGTCTGGGGTTCGAATCCCCCCCTCGGGCATGGATATTTGTGCCGTCTTAGTTCGTAAGTAGTTCATAAGTAGTTTGTAAGTTTAGAGACTGATGACCCCGTAGTTAAGTCCCATAAGCTTAACAAACATTTGAACATTTTTTTTGACAATCAAACATGAGCAACTGTCAAGGAAATTATATGTGTGTGTGTGTGTGTGATTTTATTTATTTTATTTGTTTCTATCGACGAGCTGGTCCTTTTGGTAAGTCATCTGTTTTATATATATTCTTTCTTCCGGTTTCTTCATTTATAATGTTCCATATTGTCTTGCTTTCGTTGAAGGAATTTCTAATCAATGTGTCATTTGAAATCTTTTTTGCATCTTTTATGACTTTCCTGTAGATATACTTCTAATTCCTAAAATATGATCTAAATGGTTCTCGTTCTCCTATGTCAAATTTGCTGATTCTATGCAGCAGTTTCATCTTTTGTGATGAAACTTTGATGCCCATTGTAATCCAGGAATTTTTCTTGTTGTGGCCTACAGAGTTTACTTTCTGTGGGAAGTGGATTTTGAAGTTGTCACACATTTCATTTACTGTTGAGGAGCTGAACACATATTCCAGTCTTCTTTTTGGAGGTCAAAGGTAAAGTTGTTTATGTTGTAGTTGTAATTCCTACAACTTAATACTACTTTTTGACTTTGGAGTAGGAGATGTGGTAGAATTGCCTTGTAGGCTGAGAAGCCCACATCTATTAGTTCTACAAAGCAATTAAGATCAATTGCAATTTGGTCTAGACAGCTGGTCACTCTTGTTGGTTGCATAACTTTTATATCCAGGTTGAAGGATAGATTGAATTCACCTTCACTAGATGAAATTTTCTATCACAGTCAGTTAAAAATCCACATTGAAATCACCACATATTATTACATTTTTATATTTATTCTGACATATTTTATCTAGCATAGATACCAAGGCTCTATGAAAGTGGTTAAGTTGCCAATGGGGGATCTATAAAAGGTTATAATGCATATATTTAACTTTGTAAGTATTAAACCTGATAATTCAATGTCTTTGTCTGTGGCATATGTCTCACCTTTATCATTTATCAGGTATATGCAGGTACGACCAATAGTAAAGTTTTTCTACAGTACGCATGAACTAATCTAAAATTTGGGATGTGCATGTGAGTTGCCTCAGATTCCTTTAACTAGTGTTCACTAATGCACAGGAGATGCATGGCTGACAGTGTGTTGTTATTGCAGATTTTTGTTATACACTGCAACAGCAGTGCTCAAAGTGGTCGGCATGCTTTATTTCTGAATATGATATTGAATGATTGCGAATAGTACTGTTATATTGATTTTAACATACTTTTTACATTAGGAAACGTAATCAGTGCCATAAAATTAGGCAATAACATAAAAATAGCTCCATATTTATCTTTCTTAGGTTTCTTAAGATCACTGGTCAAGGTACACAAAGGTACATTACAGGACAGTTTCTTTACAGTTGTCTTGTAGCCTACAGGCTTTTACTGAACAATTTCATTTCCTATCAAAAATAAAAAATAGCTAGGAAATACCAGAAGACCTGCTCATGGGCAGGAAGACATCACTTTTCTACTCAGGAATGTTAAGGATTTTCACTACAACCTCAGTATGAGGGTGAAATGTAGGAAACACATAAAATGCAATAACTACAGTATTTAATGTACCAAATCAACCACCACAGCTGTAGCTGAAGGAAAAATGCCAAAGATGTGCAATAAAATGACAAAAGCAATCAAAGGGTTTTCCAACAAAGTAGTACCCAATTCCACAATTGTTGCTACAGCTGAACAACAAATGAAAATAATCTTCAAAACAAGGTTTTTTTAAGCTAAAGTAATTACACTCAAAAGAATATGCGCATATAATAAAGACGAGTGAGGTGTAAAAATGTGAGAATCATTAGACTCCACACTTAATTGGCACACGGTAAACAACTGCCTGCAATAGTAAGAACAGACCATAATAGAAATTTATGTGTCTCTTATGTTTATATCCTACTTACTTTCAGTGGAATAAGCTACAAATAGACACACATTCCTAAGTATTTCTTCATGACAAAGTTGTTCTTTATACCACTGAATCAGTTAAATTTGGCTTTTTACATTAATTTTTGTATTTTACTAATGTGTCTAACACAAAAATTGTACTATATATTTTGTTAATTACACACAAAAACAATTATAAACAAACACCACTCTTTCAGCGGCTTGCCCACCACTGGGAGTGCTAGTGTTGTTGCAACTGTTAGTAACAACTTTCAAAGCAGTGATGCCACAATAAAGACGATCACCATATCTGGCCTCTCCAGTGCAACAAGCTTCTTGTGCTGGAATGGCCAGAGATGGTGATAGTGTGTGCTTCAGTTAGGTCTCGGTGATTGAGTGAATGTATGTGGCTTTTTTTCTGATGGAGGCCATGGCCAAAAATTTACAGTGTGTGAATGTGACTTCGAATTTTACATGTATCTCAGCAGCTCAGCAATCATCTTTAGGGTGAGTTGTTACCTATACTCTGTTATTGACATTCCACTCTAGATTTTCCATTCTTAAATTTCTAATATAAAATATATCAATAGTAACACACACAATGTGGCAGTGATATTTATGAAACCAGGTGTTAGATGATAAAAGGTCATGGGTGGAGGAAGGGAAGAAAGGGAAAATGTGCTGTTTCCCTCTTTAGCGAAAAAATTATTTTAGTATCTGCAACAATTTTGTATTAAGTGAGTGTTGCAATATATCTCAAATAAGTAATAAGAGGCAGTCATGGACTTGTGGTAATTAACAGTTAACAGAATAAATGAGCAGAATAATGCTGTTACAGCTACTTTAATTCCACAATCAAAGCAATGTGTGCAAGAGCTGAACACAGGTTGAGTTCAACAAAGACTGCAACTAGTATTAGCTGATAGTCAAAACACTCACCCTGCAGAGATGGCTCTGTTGACTGTGTCTGTTGCAGATGCCACAGAGCCGCCCCACCAATAGTAAGGACTAAGGGTTAGCAAATGTTCAAATGTTTGTTAAGCTTAAGGTACTTACATGCAGGGTCATCAGTCCCTAAACTTACAAACTACTAATGAACTACCTTATACTAAAGACAACACAAACATCCATGACCGAGGGGGGATTTGAACCCCCAACCGTAGCAGCTGTGTAAACTGTGACTGGCGTGCCACAGACGGCTTGGCCACCGCGGCCAACTAAGGAGTAGTAGTGGAGTCACTATCAAGGCAGGTGAGGTAGTATCCTTGTCGGAGGACTTTGTTGGCAAGGCAAAAGGAGCACCATCAGTGGGCATGGTCATTGTAATGACAGGTGTGTATATATTCTCGATGGAGGAATTGGAGAGCCGCGTGGGTGAAGACGTGATGTAATCTTTAAGCCACTGTGGGCATCCAGTGTGGGATACAGCTATAAGAGTGATAGTGGAAGAATGGTAAGGGAAGGGAAGGAGAGGGATCCAGATAGAATGAATACCCCCAGTCCCAATGAAAGCCCATGTCAAGTACGGATTGCAGTTTGGAGAAAAATGCAAATGTTTCACTAGATGGACGCAGTTGGGTTCTTGTTGTTGTTGTTGTTGTTGTTGTTGTTTGGATGTTTTAGGGGGACAAAGTTGGGTTCTGGGAAAGAGTGAATAAATAAATATTGCCTCTAAGCTGGATGGAATGATTGTCTGGTATGAAGGCTGAGACAGTGATGTGAAACATTACAAAGCCGGCAATATCCTGAATTGTATCTACACAAACAAGATGGGGTGTTGATGATATCACTTTCAGCACACATTTCACTGTAAACACTCGAACCTGTGTTGGGCAGGGTGTCATCAAATGTGAAAGTGTTTGCATTGCCACATATCTTGTAATAATAATTGAGATGGAGGCTCTTCTGAGGGCATGGGAATTGAGTCGGAAGTATGAGTCGATGCACCATACTGGTTTAAGACTATTGATTGGCACAGTTTGTGGGCCTCCACTGAGGATAATGACAAATGTATGTGAATCCCTTTCAATAACTTTGTGAGGGCCAGAGTGTGGAAGTTGAAGGGGAGAGTGGTCACAGTCATCTCATAGCATAACATAATCACAGGTGTCTTAAAAAATAATGGAAATGACCATATGGCATTTTTGGCCAAGAGATCCCATAAGGGATTGTTCGGTCACCGTAGTGCAAGTCTTTTTAGTTGACACTGCTTGGGCGACTTCCCTGCTGATGTTGATGATGATGATAAGATGGAGGTGATTAGGAGAACACACAACATTCAGTCACCTGCCGGGAATCGAATCCGGGTCCCCGACGAGGTAGTCAGCGATGCTGTCAACTGAACTACGGAGGCAGACACTGTTATCTAAAGATGCGTGGGGAGGCAGAATGCAATTGCACCTGATTTGTATAAGGATACGTTCGAACAATGTGGGAAAAGCTGGTGGAGGGGAAGGGGGAACATTCTCAACAAATTCAGATGGTAAAATGAGAGGTTTCCTGTATGCCACCGCAGCCAGCGATGCCTGCATGTCATCCTTGACTGCTGTCCGCACTCCGAGCAGAACTCGCTCGTGGCAAGGCCTCAATCCATTTCACTCCATGACTGATAAGGCAGACTTTAGAGTATGATGCCAACGTTTGGCAAGGCCATTGCTTTGTAGGTGGTAGGTGGTTGTGTGGAATTTAGCCACACCACGAGTAAACATTTGAAGAGGACTGATTTAAAGTGCCTGCCTTGGTCAGTGGTGATAAGAGGAAAGACAGCTGAAATATGTTGTTCGACAGTTGACAAAGGAATGGGTGATGGTATCCGCTGAAATGTGCATGAGAGGTATGGCTCGCAACCATCAGGTAGTACGGTCATGACTGAAAGAATGTACCTATTGATGCCTGAAAGGGGGAGGGGACCGATCAGGTAAATACACACATGGTGAAAATGACCCTTTGGGATGTCAAATTTACCAAGAGGAGGTTGCATGTGCCTGCCCATGTTGCTACATGGATAAGGTATACAGGCACAACTGTAGGTTTAATATCCTGCACCCCAAAACATAGTTTGCCACTGACTGCACGGTTATTCAAAATTTAATGTGCATGTATGCATGGATAGGACGAGTGGCTAAGGGGGTGCATGAGACAGAGAATGTTCTGAAAACAACATGCCATTGGAGAGAAATAATGTCAGGTTCATTTTCTGGAGTCTGCGCAGCCATGTAAGGTGAAAGACAAACTGATCGTGGAAATGGAGAGCGAGCTTACCTGGTGACCATTTACATAAGGAAGGATGTGAGAACCAGTGTGATGGATGTCTTGATGGGTTCGATTTACTGTAAACACACTGACACACTATTTGAAGGCACAATAGTAAGCAGGGTCACCACTGAAGTAGTTAACCGGTTATCTGAATAAATGAGATGAGTAACACTGTTAAAACTACTTTAATTAGACAATTGAAACAATGTGTACAAGAGCTGAACACAAAGTTCAACAAACAAATAAATCTTAATTCAGAGGAAAAGTACCCTCCAAAAACAGCTATTTCTACTTCTATTATTATTATAATTATAAAAGAGACTGGAAGCAAGTAAGCATACTCAGTAGTTATAAGTGGAAAAATGACATACAGTAATGGGTAAGATAGTTGCCAGAATAAGATTCACTGAAGAAATCCTCGAGAGGTGGTATTCTGCATTTTAGTATGAACTACTGTCAAAAGTTCCTGGGATAGTCAACCCATATATTGCTTCCATAAGAGGTGCACTTGTACGCCATGAATGAATAAATTTGTAAGGGTATTTGAAAACTGTTTCCCCAAGAAATTAGTTAAATATAATTCTAAGAAACCATGGAAAAAACCATGGCTTACTAAAAGAATGAAAATATCTGTAACCGAGTAACAGAACTATATCTATCCGCAAGAAAGAGTAATAACCCAGAAACAAACAAATATTATAGAAACTACTGTGTTACATTAAAAAAAGTTATTAAAAATCGAGAAGCATGTGCATCATGTTTGCGATTAGTTCTTCTGATAATAAAATTAAAACAATTTGGAGAATTTATTAAAAGGGAGACAAGGCAACCAACAGCACAGGAAGAGGGTATTACCATCAAAGTGAATGAAAAATTTACACATAACAAGCCATAAGTTGAAAACATTTTAATAATTATTTTTTTAAAAATTGTGGGGAAAATAGGATCTAAATGTTCATTAGAAGTAGCAAGGCAGTTAATGGAAGAGGCCATATCTACACAATTTGATGCAATTGAAATTCCACCCACCTCTCCTTCAGAAATTAGGAAAATAATAAACTCTCTCAAGAGTAAAAGGTCACATGGAATTGATAGCATTTCCAGCAGGGTATTAAAAGCGTGTTCCCAAGAGATAAGTGCAATTCTTAGCCACATATGTAATAGCTCTTTAAAGCAGGGTATTTAACCCTGATAGAATGAAATATACTATCTTTAAACCACTAAATAAAATAGGGGATACGTCTGATGTCATCAACTACTGCCCAATCTCACTTCTGACAGCTTTATCCAAAATTTTTGAAAAAGTTATATATTCTTGGGTATCTTAACATATTAGTAAAAATAAAGTTCTAACATGTCAGTGTGGTTTTCAAAAAAGCTTTTCAACAGAAAATGCAATATATATCTACATTCAATATTGAAATATTTAATGTTTTGACTAACTGGACATCACCAGTTGGGATTTTTTTGTAATCTCTCAAAGGCTTGTTATTATGTAAATAAAGGGATATGACTGTGTTGTGTGCCTGTGTGATTGCGTGAGTGCTCTATTTTCTGAAGAAGGCCATGGCCGATAGCTGAATGTGTTGTATGTGTGTGTCTTTTGTATGTGCCTGTCGCAGCTCGTCACCACGTCTTTGCGGTGAGTTGTAAACTGTCCTCACTATATTATTTAATGTGCCATTAACATTCATCTGTGGAATAACTTATTTCTGACTTCACGATGTAGACCATCAGAAGTGCCAAATCATTCAGCTATTCATATCAGACACAGTGAAGGTGGGTTTACTTAGTGTGCAAGGTAACTGTACTGTAATTATTAAATAAAACTGGTAAAACTCAGTTCTTGATGTTCACATATTTCTACACTATCCGGACACACATGCCTATGCATCCTGACAGTTAGCAAGGGGAAAGCAATAACACACTGACCTCCTAATACCACACAGAGGCACACCAACAGTCATTCTTCCCAGAAACCATTTGAGACTGGAGCAGGCAGAGGAGGAAGTTGTGACATTACAGGTACAGGGGGAAGCTGATTGTTTCCATGTGAAAGGCGGGTTTTGTCAGGCAGTTGGGTTCCCCAGCCAGCCGGCTGACAGTTTGGACCTAGTGAATGGAATACAGGTACTTAGGATTTTCCTAATCTGCTCGGAAACAGGAAACGGTGGCCTTGGCTGAGCAAGGGTGGCTCTCCCAGATTGCAACTGAAATACAGTATAGCCACACACATTGTCCTAAAAATCCACATCAAATCAGGGAATGATCATACGGCAAATATAATTATATGAATGGATTCAGAAGACTTGGGAGAATGCAACGCCATTTGTGTGTGTGTGTGTGTGTGTGTGTGTGTGTGTGTGTGTGTGTGTGTGTTTTATTTGTACTATCACTACCTATGCTCCTTCGCCTGGTAAGTAGACTTCGTCTATTTTTTACATATATTAAATATAATGAAATACATAAAAATGTAATGCACTTTGCTGGGTTCATGTTTTGTGTCTCTGTGATGGAATCTATGATCTGACACAAGAATATTAATACCTCAATGAAAAGCAGAACAAGAGAGTAAAACAAAGTTTATTGAAAGAATATGGAAATAACATGGTATATCTTTTAACATAGGTAGTGTGGTACAATGCTGCCCATTTGCTTCTTAAATTGTTACTGATAAACACTATGTATCAATAATTGTAAATATAAGTCTTATAATAATAATATTATTATAGTAATGAAATTTATCGGCTTTTTATCTGTAAGGGAAATTGAAATTTTAATTATGGCGTTTCATTTGGGGGGATGAGGAAGTGGCTCTGGCAATTTGCAGAAATTGCCAGGGCCATTTCCTCATCCCCCCAAATTCAGAACCTTCAACAGAACCTCGGAAGTGCCCCTCTTGTCACCAGATACTTTCCGGGACTGGAGCAGACTCTGAATCTGGCTCTCCAGCAAGAATATGACTTCCTTAAATCTTGCCCCGAAATGAGATCCATCCTTCATGACATACTTCCCAGTCCACGAAGAGTGTCTTTCCACCACCCACCTAACCTTCGTAACCTCCTAGTCCATCCCTATGAAATACCCAAACCACATTCCCTACCCTCTGGATCCCACCCATGCAATTGCCCGTTGTAAAACCTGCCCTACGCACCCTTCCACCACCTCTTACTCCAGTCCAGTGACCCGGAAGGTGTACATGATCAAGGGCAGAGCCACTTGCGATAGCACCCACGTGATTTACCAACTGACTTGCCTGCACTGTGAAGCGTTCTATGTGGGAATGACCAGCAACAAACTGTCCATTCGCATGAATGGTCACAGGCAGACAGTGGTTATTGGTAATGAGGATCACCCTGTGGCTAAACACGCCATGGTGCACGGCCAGCACATCTTGCCACAGTGTTACACCATCCGGGTTATCTGAATACTCCCCACCGACACAAATCCTTCAGAACTCCGGAGATGGGAACTAGCCCTTCAGCATGTTCGCTCTTCCCATTGCCTTAACATCTTAACATCTTTGCCTCGGTTCTCTGGACAGAGCCTCTGCCTCAAGTGGTATCTCTGTCTAACTTCTTTGCTTTCTACAGTATGTCTGCCTAGGTGTATTTGCATCTGTGTAAATATGTGGGTGTGTGTGTATATTTGTTTACCTTCCTTTTCTTTCCCGAAGGTAAGTCTTTCCTCTCCCAGGATTGGAATGGCTCCTTACCCCCTCCCTTAAAACCCTCACCATTTCCTTTTCCCTCTCCTTCTCTTCTGCCTGAAGAAGCAACTGGGTTGAGAAAGCTTGCATTTGTGTGTGTGTGTGTGTGTGTGTGTGTGTGTGTGTGTGTGTGTGTGTGTGTGTGTGTGTGTGTGTGTGTTTTATTTGTTACTATCACTACCTGTGCTCCTTCGCCTGGTAAGTAGACCTCATCTACTTTTTTACATACATTTTTTCCTGTTAGGAATTTTTCCTCTATAATATTCGTATCATTATATTTAATATTATTCTTAGTAAGTTTGTTTTATGTTGTAGACTGCATCTTAAATATTTCATGGCCGACTAAAAATAGTAGATAAGCAGCCGATAATTTACACATAAAGAATTATATATATTTGTACACAAGAACTAAATATATTTGCATAAAAAGCCAAGATAAATTAAATATTAATTGTGTAACTATATTTTGATGGTGGCAGTATATTTGAACAGTGAGACACTACACTTAATAGCTACCTGAGCAAAGAGCTTCAGTCTCAACCTATTTTAGTGTTGTTAAGTATGTATTTGTTTGTTAAATGTAAACAACATTTGTAGGGAGGTGGTCAAAGCATTTAATTCTGTGATATTTGAATTATAATATTTTGGAAGGGAAATTGTATTTTAAAGATGAGGCATTAGGATGCACGGAAGCATACAATTTTGGGAACAGGTAGAGCATGCTTTCAAACATTTGGGAAGGGACACTCATAACTTCAATGTGTTGGTGAAAGGTTGTGATGCTGGGTGGTCTGAAGCCACATTGTGAACTTGTGATTTCAAGAGCTAGGCATATGTGGACTTAGAAAATTTATGGGACTGTGACGGAAGAACTTAGTCTCTGGTTAAAAGTGATAGAACTATGCACAGTAGTAGGGCTGTGGAACTGTGATAATTCAGCAATCGTGTATTCGTGTAATTACAAACTGTGTTTTATAACAATACTTTAATCATGGATTAATTTGGAACTGCAATGTTCAATGGACTACACTAATTTATGAGTGATAATTTGGAACTTTTACTCTCGAGTGCATGTGATACTTATTGTGTCTCTCATGAACAGTTATTTACCAATGTATAAAGAAGGACCAGCTCCGCATTTCATGTCTAATAAGAGTAATAAACTCCATTTATAAAGAATTACTTCTTGAATAACTCTCTAAACGTTATCTTAAAATCCATTTCGTTGGTTATGCAGAGCTTTAATTTATGTTTGTTTAAATATATTTTTCGCGTCACCGTCTGTAGATTGATAGACTGATTAGATCAGATTAGTTATTGATCTGATTTAAACAGTTTGGGTAGCTGTTCAGGGCTTAGAAACTGAAATACATAACTCACACCTATGAACAGAGACAATGAGCCATAAACCTTTTACTACCCTGAGTTATGTATTGCCCAATTCTCATTGGTGAGTACCGATAGGATGGTCGCAAAGTGACAGTCATACACAAAGTACCCTACAGAACACACTGTGAAGTAGCTTGTGTGGAGTAGAAATATGAATTTTTACCTTTTTTGGTACGATTATGGACCAAATGATACTATCTGAAGTCATGAAAATTTTCCCACATTTCTATCAGCCCAGAGTGAGTCAAATTTTTTCTCAAGCAACTTATTATCGGGCACCCCTCCCTCCGTCCCACCCTTCATTTTCCCTGGTATACAGAGCCAATTCAACAACATTTTCCACATATGCAAAAGACTTATCTACACCTCTGATTTGCATGCAAGTACTGTGTAATTTGACACCCCCCACTCATTCTCTTCCTCTGTCATACTTTATTTACCATTTAGGTCTTTGAAGATCATTAAGAATAAATCTAAATATGGTGAGTGTTGAATTTGGTTGTTTTTGCTGCTAATTTTGAGACTTCCTGCGTATAAACTTTGCACTAGATATGCCTCTGACACCTCTCTCAGCTTGGCACCCCAACATACTGCTTGTGTTATTTATGCCATTTAAAACAGCCCTATAAGAGACTGAACCCCATTTGAAATGGTAGTCATATTTCTTATAAGCCCTTAGTTTACAAAATCGAGCTTGTGTGAGAATTAAAAAAATAAAATAAATAAAATAAAATAAAATAAAATAAATCGTGAATGGAGCAAGAAACTTATCTAGACTCTGACATATCCTTAACATCAATGCTGGTAAATTAAAACACAACTGAAATACACTTTTTAAGTCATTGCCTGAACTCTATTTTTAAGTTGGGGAATTTCAACACAATTTAATAATTAAATAAAAATAACTATGATCAAAATGAAAACACTTAAATCAAAATTGTATAAAATAGAAACACTGATTATTATAAATGAGATTAAGATAAAAATGAACATGTGATTTTTTACAGAAACTTGAACACCACACTTTATAAAAATAATGAAGAATTCACATGTACCTGACTCAATAAACAGTTAATGCAAGTGAAGCTAAGGAAAGCAAAATGAAATTGAGCTGCACATGCCGTCTATGATTTGATCAATTGAAATTCAATCGGCCTAGGCAGTGGTTCATTGTCTGTACATAAGCAAAACAAAGCTATCTTTCTACCTCTGGGTTAAATGTCAGTTCCCACCCAATAAGCTAGTACTGTGAAAATACTCTCTAACAAACACAGTCATCAAAGTGGTGATATGGGTCAGCAAATGATGAACATCAGTAAGCTGTCTTGAGACCACACCAAGTTGTCACCTAGACAGCTCTGCACCGAACCCCAGAAACATCTTCAGCAGTGGCAAGAAAGTACAAACAACCCAAGAAGAATACTAATCAAAACATACACAATTCTCAGAGTTTGTTACAGGAATTCCTTTACAACAGAAGGCAACAGATGAACCAGAATATACTTTGACAGACTTTCTCACATGTTATGTGCTCACAATGCAAAAGCCATCTTTTTGTATTATGTTCCCACATGCTATGTTCTCACATAGCAGCAGAAGCAGCAGCAGGACCACCTCAAAGAACAGTGGGAACTGACAAGGTATTACCAGGGCGTGCTTAGTCCTTTCAAGTAGCGGTGCCTCCTTAAGTCACTGTTGCAGTACATACTCCCTCACTCCCTTCGAAACCAGCACAGTCCTAGAAAATCACATTTTGCCTTAAGTGGATTCTTCAACAACAAATCTGGACCATGTCTGAACTGATCAGAATCAAACAGAAATAATTATTGAATAACAAAAAGGAAATCAAGCTTTCAAATCTAATATATAAAACAGAGTGTCCGTATGTTTGTGTGTACGTGTTGCATACAAATCTACAGTTTTGTTCCAATCTTTATTAAATTTCGTACACATACACTTCAATCCATGAGGACAGTTGCTGTAAGTGTAAGAATCACATACAGCACATGGTTCAGGAGATATAACATCATAAGCAATATGAGTTGCAAAAAACTGCCACATAATGCCACGAGACTTTATAAATACACTGTATGAGAATGACAGTACTTAGTGACTTGCAACAAACTTTATACATAATTTCAAACCTTTATTAAACTTTTTCTCACTGACAACTACACGAAAATAATGAAAGAAAAAAGTTTCTCACTTACTACTTTTCCGCTGTTCATGGACTAAAACTACGACATTTGGTATGATGTTACAATTTATAATTTCTACACTACAAATCGTAGCTGCAGGAAATTTCGTAGACAGTATACACACATACAGCTGAATGTACCTAAGAAATTATCTCACAGTACGACACACAGTTCATGAGATATGAGCACATAAATAGTAACGTTTATGGAAAGTCGCCCCATCATGCATGAAGTTTTAATCTATTGCATCTTTACTATTAATTGCATTCACAACAAATTTTACAGACATACAGCACTTATCCAAATGAATATATACCTGAAAAATTATACAACTGTACAACATAAACTCAATAAATATGAGATCATACGCACTTTATATGTCATTTGCATTTTGACTACTATCTTTCTTTGTTTGAATACTGCACATATAAATTTGTACATTATGCGAGACAGCCTTATTTCTTATTTATTCTCTGATGAATATAGCATGTTTTTAGAAAAAAGGAGATGGATAGAGAGAGAGAAGGGGTAGAAGAAGTACTAACTCAAGGCAGGAATAAATAAATAAATACACAGGCAAAGCCAGGTTTTCAGCTAGTTGTGAGAATAAACAGAGAGGGCATATTAATTAAAGTTTACAATCCAAGCAATATGTAACCTGCAAGTCAAGCTTGTACCCTTTCATAAGTACCCCTTTCCAAATAAATTTTGAGCAAGAGTTGTCCAAATGAAGTATGGGGCAACTCCAACTTATTAAAAAGGGGGCGGGAGGGCATTGAAAGAAATGCATTAAATGTGCAGCAGAGACTAGGCTAACAAGGTAGTGAATCACATTTCATACTAAATTAACATATTACATTGACTTTGAAAGGTTACAAAATGCATGCCTTATGGGTTACAAGTCACCTCACTTGTAATCTTCCAATTCATTTAGTCATTGAGAAATGGCAACCTCTTATCTCTGTATCTGTACATAGAGTTCTGCACAGGTAAGAAAAGTACTCTCTGCATCCACACTGTTGCCTCAAGGGCCTTATCAACAACCTCATCCGTGGCACTTTGTCTGCATCTGCAAGTTCCTTATCTGCATCTGCAGATAATAATGGACAGTAGTACTTAAAACCATGGTATGGAATGACATAATTATGGTTAGGGTGTAGTTTGTGTGACAGATTAACTACTTTTTACTTCTTAAATCGTGGGAAATGTTTTGTATCTACTTTAAAACAGTCCATTCCAAAGAGAAAAGCATTGACACTATGGAGTACACAGTAGCAGCTCAGAGCCCATGTGGTGGGAGCACTATTTCAGGGAGACCACATATTTTGGGTGAGGAAACTAGACATTTCTCAAATTAGTATAGGAACTCATGCATAATTTAAAGTATTACAACACTCCACCTCCCTGAACCACAGACATTGCCGAGGTGGGGTGGCTTGCGTGCCTCAGCGATGAATGATAGCCGCAATGTAGGTGCAACCACAGCGGAGGGGTATCTGGGTAGAGGCCAGACAAACGTGTGATTCCTGAAGAGGGGCAGCAGCCTTTTCAGTAGTTACAGGGGTTACAGTCTGGATGATTGACTGAGCTAGCCTTGTAACATCAGCTAATGTGGCTTTGCCATGCAGTTACTGCAAACAGTTGAAAGCAAGATGAAACTACAGTCGTTACTTTTCCTGAGGACATGCAGCTCCACTGTATGAATACATGATGATGGCGTCTTCTTGGGTAAAATATTCTGGAGGTACAATAGCCCCCATTCTGAACTCCGGGCGGGGACTACTCAGGCGGAGGTCGTCATTAAGAAAAACAAAACAGCCATTCTATGGGTCGGAGCGTGGAATATTCTAGCCCTTAATTGCGTAGGTAAGTTAGAAAATTTGAAAAGAGAAATGGATAGGTTAAAGTTAGATATGGTAGGAATTAGTGAAGTTCAGTGGCAGGATAAGCAGGATTTCTGGTCAGGTGAGTACAGGGTTATAAATACAAAATCAGTTGGTGATAATGCAGGAGTAGGTCTGATAATGAATAAGAAAATAGGAATTTGGGTAAATTACTATGAACAGCTTAGTGAACACATGATCGTAGCAGAGATAGACACAAAACAAACACCGACCACAGTAGTGCAAGTTTATATGCCAACTAGCACAGCCGATATCGAAGAAATGTATGAGATAAAAGAAATCATTCAGAAAATTAAGGAAGACAAAAACTTGATTGTGGTGGGGGACTGAAACTTGATAGTAGGAAAGGGAAGAGAAGGAAATGTAGTAGGTGAATATGGACTGGGAAAAAGGAATGAAAGAGAAGATCGCTTGGTAGAATTTTGCACAGAGCACAATTTAATGATCACCAACACTTGCTTTAATCATCATGAAATAAGACTGTATACGTGGAAGAGACCAGGACACACTGGAAGGTACCAGATTGACTTTATAATGGTAAGAAACACATTTAGAAACCAGATTTTAAACTGTAAGACATATCCAGGGGCAGATATAGACTCTGACCATAACTTATTGGTTATGAACTGCAGATTAAAACTTTAGGGACTGCAAAAAGGCAGAACAGTTAGGAGAAGAAACCTAGAAAAAGTGAAGGAGCCAAAGGTTGTTGAGAGTTTCAGAGGGAGCATTAGGCAAGGATTGGCTGAAATGGGGGAAAATAATACAGTAGAAGAAGAAAGGGTATCTCTGAGAGATAAGGTAGTGAAGACTGCTGAGGATCATATAGGCAGAAGGATAAGGCCTAATAGAAGTACCTGGATAACACAGGATATACTGGACTTAATTGATGAGAGGAGAAAATATAAAAATACCAGTGAGACAGGCAAAAGGGAGTACAAACGTCTGAAAAATGAAGTTGACAGGAAGTGCAGACTGGCTAAGCACGAGTGGCTAGAGGACAAATGCAGAACTATAGAAGAATGTATAACTAGCGGAAAGATAGATACCCTCTATAGGAAAATAAAAGAGATATTTGGAGACAAGAAAAGCAACTGTGTGGATATCAAGAACTCAGATGGAAAACCAGTACTAAGCAAATATTGGAAGTTGAACTGTGGAAGGAATATATAGAGGGCCTATACAAAGGAAACAAACTTGAAGGCAGTATTCTAGAAATGGAAGATGAAGTGCAGTATGATGAAATAGGAGATATGATACTGTGAGAAGAATTTGAAAGAGTGCTGAAGGATTTGAGTTGAAACAGGGCCCCTGGAATAGATGATATTCTATCTGAACTGTTGACATCATTAGGAGAGCCAGTCAAGAAAAACAATTGCAAGATGTATGAGACAGGGGAAATACCCTCCGACTTCAAGAAGACTATTGTAATTCCAATACCAAAGAAAGCAAGTGCAGACAAATGTGAAAATTACAGAACTATCAGTTTAATAAGTCATTGGTGCAAAATACTAACATGAATTATTTAGAAGTGAATGGAAAAACTTTTGGAATCTGACCTTGGGGAATATCAGTTTGGATTTAGGAGAAATGTAGGAACACAGGAGGCAATACACGCATATGACTTATCTTAGAATGTAGGCTAAGGAAAGGCAAACCTACATTTTTAGCACTTGTAGATTTGGAAAAAGCTTTTGACAATGTGGACTGGAATACACTCTTTCAAATTCTGAAGGTATCAGGGGTAAAATATAGGGAGCAAAGAGTTATATTCAAACCAGACAGCAGTTATTATTACAGTCGAAGGGCATGAAAGGGACACAAAGGTTGGGAAGGGAGTAAGACAGTATTGTAGCCTTTCCCCAATGTTGTTCAATCTGTACCTTGAGCAAGCAGTGAAGGAATTCAAGGAAAAATTTGGAGAGGGAATTAAAGTTCAGGGAGAAGAAATAACAACTTTGTGGTTTGCCGTTGACATAGTAATTTTGTCAGAGACTGCAAAGGATATGGAAGAGCAACTGAATGGAATGGACAGTGTCTTGAAAGAAAGATATAAGATGAAAATTAACAAGAGTAAAACGAGGGTAATGGAATGTAATGTTAGACAATCAGGCGACACAGAAGGAATTAAATCAGGCAATGAGACAATATATGTAGTAGATGCGTTTTGTTATCTGGGTAGCAAAATAACTTGTGATGGCCAAAGTAGAGAAGATATAAAATGCAGAATGGATATGGAAAGAAAAGTGTTTCTAAAGAAGCGAAACTTGTTAACATCCAATATTAATTTAAATGTTAGGAAGTCCTTTCTGAAACCATTTGCCTGGAGGGTCCCACTGTATGGGAGTGAAACGTGAATGATAAGGAGTTCAGACAAAAAGATGATAGAAGCTTTTGAAATGTAGTGCAACAGATGAATGATGAAAATAAGATGAGGAGGTGCTTAACTGAATTGGGGAGAAAAGGAGTTTTTGGCATATACTGACTAAGAGAAGGGATAGATTGGTAGGACACATTCTCAGACATCAGGGAATTGTCAACTTAGCATTAGAAGGAAGTGTGTGGGGTAAAAATGATAGTGGGAGACCGAGGGACAAATACAGTAAGCAGATTCAAAAGGATGTAGGTTGCCGAACGTATTCTCAGATGAAGAGACTTGGACAGGACAGGGTAACACGGAGAGCTGCATCAAACCAGTCTGCAGACTGAAGACCACCACAACAACAACAACAACAACAACCATACAACTCTTACATAATATTCAGTTGAGAATATCACTAGTAACTTTGTGCTTATCTAAGTCCTGATTGGATGCATGAACTGAAACAATGGCAGTGTTTTACAGTTATAAATGCAAAAGCCCTTCATCAGTAGTGAATTCTAGTTCCTCAAGACTTTCTTTATTCATATTAACTAAGAAAATAGTGCTTTTAAAAGTTTTGCTTAAAGACTTCCAATAAATACTTCCTACAATTTGCCTCTGCATCGTTTCCTGTTTAACATCGGCATCTTTTCAGTTTTCAGTGTTTGAAATTGCCCGGCATAGAATAGCTTCTACTTTCGCAGCACTGTGTTTATAATCAAAGAAGATAACAGTTCTTTGAAAGTTTTACAAATGGCACATTTCATTTTCCCCATATTAATGCACAAGAGCTTATCTGTACAAAGCAAAACATGTCATGTGACATGTTAAAACTGCCACCTGCTTTTATCTCGTAACTGCCAGGAAAAAAATAAATTAATTAATTTAAATAAAAGAAGAACGAAAGAGAGAGAACGAGAGAGACTGTCAACTGCAACAGCTACAGCTAGCCTATACAATTTAACATTGTGTAGCTAATTCACTCTTGTAAACATTTTGTTGCTTGCTCCACTCAATCTTTGTTACTTCCATCACCATGTAAACAGTCTAAAATCACACCTAAGCTGCAGGCACAAAGCAAAATTGTGCTAAATCTTTTCTGCACATCTCACCACAGCCCACAAGTGAAATGAAGTTGCTTACGCCATTACACACGTCATGAAAATGTGAGAAGAGCTGTACTAGTAATAGTGCTGCTTTAAATATTCGAATACCTATAGACGCTAGAAAGTATTAAAATACCGATAGTGAATTTACCAGGGCACTACAAAGATTCCAAGAATGTACCCAGGCTTGGAGTTTCCAACTAATATTACAATAGTTGTACTTGGCAGATCCCTTGCTCATCCTCCATTGATAACCCACAGATATTCATGTCACACACAATTTTATCTCCAATGTAACAAAATACTGTGTAAATCTGCAGATATCTGCATTGCACAGACCTCTACCTATATGATATGTACTATTTGTACTACAGTCATGATGTTCATAAGGTGTTTAACACAAATTTGTGCTCCAAATATCAAACTTGGCACTTTAAATTGTTTAAAGTACTACTGTGTTACATTGAAACAAATGTTCAAAATTATGTTTGTTATTTATAATATGCATTTCAGTTCTAAGTCTGAAAGACAATTTGACATTTATAAGTGTCTCTGCACTGATTTTTGCATATTCATTGATAATTCACTGCTACATATTTTTTGGGGTTGCTGGTACTTTCAGGTAAGCCCCTCCTTTTCAAATAGGATAGCCTGTGGCTAAGCAGATTAAGAAAAAGTTGCAGTAAAAGTTGTTTACCTAGAAAGAATTTTGTATGACAGGCATCCACAGCTAAAATATTTATACATAATTAAGATACTTCCATTCAGACATTTACAATTTTAACAACTAATTTTAACTGTGTGAAAGTATCTTAATTATGTATGTTCAGCTAAAAATGATCCATTAATCTCAGGGATGGGACAGGAGTGACTTCGAAATCTTAAATAGGAACATCTATTTTCTATTACAGACTTCGATTCTATGTGAAAAATATGTAACTTTTGTATGAAAAAATAAAAATTTCATGTCATGATAAATGATGCTGTGATGGGCAAAAATGAAAATGAGTTGAAAATTGTTGTAAAATGGTAATATCTCGACAAATACCCATCAGATTAGGAAACTCAATGACAAGTTTTTGATTATGTTATCATGTGACACCATCTAACCTCCCTCAAAGCATTCTCAGATTACTTTTCATGTTACGCAGAAAAAACAACATGAACATAGTAGTAATGTGTTTCCTTCAGGGTGCTTGAATTTCGTAAGTTACCTAGTCTGTGAGTCCCCTTGCCTCTCACTATCTTGGGATGCTTGATTACTATGAGTTCTCTTGCCTCTTCTCAAGTGTTTCATTGATGCAAATGTTCAAAATCATGTTTGTTGTTTCTAATGCAAATTGCAACTGTATGTCCAAATGACAATCCAGTTGTATAAGTGTCTGTGTGGAAATGTTTACACATTCATTGATAATTAATTGCTGCATATTTTTTTAATTAGTTGGTACATTCATGTAAATCCTCTCTTTTAGCCATCCCTGCAGGAAAAAATTTGCAAAATTCAAATCGGGTGAACTGTGGGCCACTTTTGGGCCTCCTTATCCAATCCATTGATATCGTCATTCCTGGGTAATGTTAAAAGTAGTGGCATTGAGGGATGGTAGATGGTATCACATGATAGCATTATCAAAATTATCAAAAACTGTACTTTGATTTTCTTAATCTCATGAGTATTTGTTTGAGGTACACTATTGATAAAAAGTTTCCAGACACTCCCAGAAACATGTTTTTCATATTAGGTGCATTGTGCTGCCACTTACTGCCAGGTACTCCATATTAGCAATCTCAGTAGTCATTAGACATTGTGAGAGAGTAGAATGGGATCCTATGTGTAACTCATGGACTTCAAACGTGGTCAGGAGATTGGGTGTCACTTGTGACAGAAGTCTGTATTCGAGATTTCCACACTCCTAAACATCTCTAGGTCCACTGTTTCTGATGTGATAGTGAAGTGGAAATGTGAAGACAGGTACAGCATGAAAACGTACACGCCGACCTCATCTGTTGACTGACAGGGACAGCTGACCGTTGAAGAGGGTCGTACAGTGTAATAGGCAGGCAGCTATCCAGGAATTCCAAACTGTATCAGGATCCACTCCAAGTACTATGACTGTTAGGTGGGAGGTGAGCCAACTTGGATTTCATGGTCGAGCAAATGCCCATAACCCACATATCACACAGGTCAGTGACAAGCGACACCTTGCATTGTGTAAGGAGTGTAACTATTGGACGATTTAACAGTGGAGAAACAGTGTTTGGAGTGATGAATCACGGTACACTACATGGCGATCTGATGGCAGGGTGTGGGTATGGGAAATGCCCAAGGAACGTCATCTGCCAGTGTGTGTGTGTAGTGCCAACAGTAAAATTCAGAGGCAGTGGTGTTATGCTAAGGTTGTGCTTTTCATGGAGGGTGCTTGCACCGCTTGTTGTTTTGCATGGCACTATCACAGAACAGGCGTACATTGATGTTTTAAGCCCCTTCTTGCTCCCCAATGTTGAAGAGGAATCTGGGGATGACGATTGCATCTTTCAACACAATCGAGCACCTGTTCATAATGCACGGCTTGTGGTGGAGTACTTATATGACAATAACATCCTTGTAATGGACTGGTCTGTACAGAGTCCTGACTTGAATCCTATAGAACACCTTTGGGATGTTTTAGAACACTGACTTCATGCCAAGCCTCACTGACCTACATTGATTCCTCTCTGCAGTCCAGCACTCCATGAAGAATGGGCCTGTCATTCCCCAAGAAATCTTCCAGCACCTGATTGAACATATGCCTATGGAAGTGGAAGCTGTCATCAAGGCTAAAATGTTTATGGATGTGTGCAAAATTGTAAAAAACAAGGGAAACTGACACATTCAGTAGGGGGTGACAAATCAAATGTAGACCTACAAACAGAAAATGAAAAGTACAAGGCTCAAGGGAGGGACTCATATCAGCACATACTCAACAATAAAAATGCTCTACTGATGCACTGGAATATCAATGAAGTAGTATCTCAAAACCCAGCCTTAAATATCATAAAATAGATGAACTTAAAATTCTACTTTCAAAATGTGCTACAATCAAAGTAATCTGTCTAATTAAACATTGGCTAACTGAAGATAGTATAAATGTTTTAAATAGTATTAATAATTTTAAGGTTGCTACCAGCTTCTGCAGGAATAAATCTCATGGAGGCTCCTGTATTCTTGTTGATTCTACATTTTAATTGTTTAAATGAAGAGAATGTGTTTGAGAGTTGCTGTGTAGAGTTAAGTAATCTAAATACATTGATTATAGCAATTTATAGAATTCCTGGGTATACCGCAACAAAAATGTTATTAACTACACTCCAATGTTTATTTAAAAAACTTCAGAAAGAAAGCAAGAAAAAAATTATGATTGCAGCAGATTTCAACATAGATGTGTTAGTAGAAAGCAGTGACACCACAAAGTTTCGTGACATGATCCAAAAGTCTGGTTTCATATTGAACTTTCATGAAGGTACCAGAATAACCAGCACTTCTGTAACTTGTACTGATAACATAATTACAAATTATCATTTCACAATGCAAATCACTACTGCTTAGGCTTAGGAAGTTCTGACCATTCAGCTCTTTTTTATTGAGCTTCCAAAATCTGATAAACCTAAGCCTGCAGAAATGTGTATAAAAAGAAATTTCAGCAAAAGTAAGTTGAAGTATGCCGAGATAAAGCCACTACTCAAAAAGGGATCAACTGAACATATGGGAAATTACTGCCCTCTCTCTCTTCTGCTGATCTTTGCTAAATTGTTTGAAAAGGTTGCAGCAAAACAAGTTAAGAAATTTCTTACTCAAAATGACATAATTTTAAAAACCAGTTTGGATTTCAACTAGAAAAAAGCACTGTAAATGCCATCAATGATTTTACCCAAAAGATATGCTCTGCATTAGTAAAGGCAGGAAGATTACAATGATTTTCAGTGATCTGACTAACACCTTCGATTCAGTGGACCACTCCTTACTTTTTCACAAACTACGGATGTATGGAATTTGGGATACTGTTCTGAAATGGTTCAACTCCTACCACACGGGTAGGAAAAAAAGGGTAATTTTTACTTCAAACTCAATAAATTACTCCTCGGAATGGAAAAGTGTTTCTCAGGGAATGCCACAAGGTTTTATAATGGGTCCCTAGGGACCCGTTCCTTATTTATATAAACGACTTACCACTAGCTGTTGACGTAAACCTGGTTCTATTTGCCGACAATACATCAGTTCTAATTGAAAATGAGGTGCCTGAAACAATTCCAGAAAGTGTCCAAAAAACTCTAGAAAAACTGGAAACCTGGTTCCATCAAAATGGGCAAAAATTAAATAACTAAAACCAAAATGACTCAATTTGAAGCCACAACAGTAAAAAGGAGTGAAATGAAAATAACTTGAAATAATCAAGAAATGACAGAATCAAATTATGTAAAGTTCTTAGGCCTACATCTTGATAAAAATCTAAATTGAAAGGCACACATTGATTACCTAGCAAATAAATGAAATAGCTTGGCATTTGCAATGAATATTCTGTCAGGCACCACAAACATAGAAACCAGAAAGACAGTCTACTTTGAATCAGATATTCGTTATGGTATAATCTTTTGGGGAAATTCAACAAATGTTAAAAGAATCCTCATATTACAAAAGAAAACAATTAGGAATATGTGTATTGTCAAACCAAGGGAGTCTTGTCGGCCACTATTAAAAAATTTAAAAATTCTGTCTATTCCATCCCTCTATATATACATGAGGTGTTGATTTTCTTGTACAAACATCAAAATACATTAGACATTTTCCATTTTGACCACAATTATAGCACTCGCCAAAAAGAAAATTTTAAACTCCCAATTCACCAGCTAAATTTTATGCACAAACGCCAGAGAACATGGGACTAAAAATATACAACAAAATAAAGGGGAGCAAATTATTTAAAATGGAGCTTGGTTCACTGAAGTGACTGCTTTTCAGTGATCAATGTTCTGGTGGAAAAGGGCTATGCATGCATGAAGAACTATAAGGAATACCTTTGTATAATGAAGTATAATATCTTTGTATTGACTTATATTTATGTATAATATCTATGTATTAAGAACTATAGTGTAACTGCAAGTTATACGTATATAAAATGTAAAATATGTGAATCATAAATCTCTTAAATTGTATATTTTGAAATGTCTCCAGTACACAAATCAAATGATTTAAAAACTGTACATTAGAAGATGAATAAATAACATTTCTCATTCCCTAAGGGTGGGCCAACACCATACCCAATTCCAACATTACGGCTGGAGGGCACCATGATCTTGTACGTCATTTTCAGTCAGGTGTCTGGATGTTTGTCTATTACCATTTTCAACAATTTTCAACTCATCTTCATTTCGCCTATTACAGTGCCATCTATCATGACATAAAAACAATAATAAGTAAATAAATCAAGAAACTAAAACATGTTCCACTCAAAAGTTACATATTTCTTTACAGAGAAACCAAATCTGCAATAAAAAATAGGGGTTCCTATTTAACATTTCAAAGTCGCCTCTCACGTACAGGGGTGTTGTGTGGGAGGGGGGGGGGCAAGCTTTATGTTAATGGATGCCCCTCTTGAATATGAATAACAGCTTTAAGTGCCTCACACTGTACAAACAAGGCAGAGACAATAAATGAAAATTGTAAATATTAGTCTACTGGTGTTTATGTATTTAGCTTTTTCCTTATTGCGATAATCTTTCTCTTTAGTCTAAAAGGATTTTTCTAGCTATGGAATGTTCCATTCCATATTCCAGTACTGATTTGATAGGGCCATGCTACATTGTGAACTCCGATGCAAGGCTTGTATTTTGTGGTTCACTTCCACATTAAGTCTATCCCACATATTTCATGGAAGAATCTGAGATTGTAATATTAGTAAATCTATGGCAGAATAATTACTGACAGTGAAAGTTTGACTCAGGATTAGAGGCATAGGCAGGCAGTTTAACTACCAAACTGAGTTTCTACCTTGATTTGGCACAGAAGTTCATTTGTCATTACATATTCAGTAATATGTCAATGGACTGTTCTACCAGATGGTAAAGTATACACAATAACCTTGTTGTTGTTGTTGTTGTTGTGTATCATTTAACAAGAAAGAAGTTTAATGCATGTAAGGAGTGTTCTTGGAAATAATGGTACCACCCATAAAACTTCCTTAGCCATACAAATATAGAGGTGCAATAATATAGTAATAAAGGACAGTTTACAACTCACTGTAAATACGTGGTGACAAGCTGCAACAGGCACATACAAAAGGCACACACATATAACACTTTCAGCTATCGGCCATGGCTTTCTTCAGAAAATATAACATTCACGCAATCACACAGGCACACAAAACAGTAATACAACCGTCACCTCCGGCTACCCTCGGATATAATGAGATTTCCAGTTTTTTTTGTACATTCCCTTTTAGCATACAAAGGAAGCATTCCATTTCACAATAGATATTAATAATGTAATTAGGTGACCTATGCGAATACTTTGCACCATTAGTCGTTAGTCACATAAAGTGGAAATAAGTAATATCTTGAGTGTTCTTGGACCAAAACGAACTGTATACCATAATTAGAATGGCAGATATGGTTTCCGGAATGACAAATAAAGGGGTGGACAAAATGAAAGTAAAGTTGAATGTGCTCTCACAACATTCTTCTGAATCAACTGATGTAAGTGTTTAAATACTACAGTGATAGCTCTGGATCCACTAAGTATTCTAATGAATTGCATACCTTAATTAGAAGAGTAGCATTGTGCACTCAAAGCTTTCTTCAGAATCAGTCAATACACAAATGAAAGAGCTTGATCTCCTGAGCATTCTTATGCCAAAAAGAATGGTGTACCTTAATAAGAACCAAAGATATTTAAAAACAAGCCAGTTAAAAGATTCACAGCAAAGACAGAAGGATAGCACATTTGAGTATAAATAAATGAAGGCAAGAGTTAAGTGAATTCTGATACTTGATGACAAATCTGTGGAGAAATGCCTTTCATTAAAAAAAATATTGAAGGAAATTGGATGGATAGAATGGCCTGAATGACTGACTTCAGTTTACAGGAAGGACATTCCCATAAGTAATGTACAGAAGTAAATCGCATTTGAGTATAAATAAAGGAATGTGGGAGTTCAGTCAATTCTGATACTTGATGACAAATCTGTGGATGAATACCTTTTGTTTAAAACAAAAATGAAAGATAATCAAAATATCCACAGATGTACTGCTGGTCTACAGTGTCCAACGGGCCCGTTGGACACTGTAGACTGGCAGTACATCCGTGGATATTGTGATGATCAAATATGCCAGGAGAAACTCAAGGAGGAAAAAAAAAAAAAAAAAAAAAGAAGAAGAAGAAATCAGCGAGGTAGAACAGCCTGACCAACTGACTTTAGTTTGCATAATTTTTTTATATTTAAGATTACTTACATGAAAATTATAATAAAAATATAATAATCATTCAAAAGAGATAGATTTGCTGGCCAGTACTTACCTTCATGACAGGTTGTGAATTACCTTTTCCTTCTGTCCCCATCCTTTTTTCTTCCCTTCTCTCCCACCTGAAGAAAGAACTGTGTTCCGAAAGCTTGTCCTTTTTTTCTTTTTCTTCATTTATGTAACTATCAGTGGTACAGCACAAAGATAAGTGCTGGCCAGCCAATCTCTCTCTTTTGAATAATAATTTATCATCTCTGAGGAGAATTTCCATCATTAATTGAAAATATAATAATCAGTAGACAGAAATCCATCCAAGATATTATATTCTAGATGAGCCAAACATTTCAAACCACCCTGCCTGCAGTTGGCAATAACCAGTAAAAATTAATATTCCCGTGAAATGTATTGGTTACAGAATTACCTGTCATCAAATGTTCAAATGTTTGTATAGCTTATGGGACTTAACTACGGGGTTATCAGTCCCTAAACTTACAAACTACTTATGAACTAGGACGGCACAAATATCCATGCCCGAGGGGGGGATTCGAACCCCTGACCGTAGTGGCCGTGCAGACCATGACTGGAGCGCCTCAGTCTCCTCGGCCACCGCGGCCGGCTACCTGTCATCCTTTATGTATTCTGCTAGTTACTTGTATATGAATTTACTGTATCTGATATTCATGTTTAAAAGAAGTGATTCAAATCATTTAGTATTTAAGCTAATAATTTAATCATCTTTTGTAGGTCTTCTGCAAAAAGTCGTTTTCCCCCCCTTGCTACATAGTATGGTGAATCTTATATGTAAAAACACCTGTTGATATGTATTAATCAGTTAATTTTCTCACTGTGATAGAAGATAGTTGCACATTTTCACATTGACTTCAAAAGTAAGAATAGAAGGTTACATTGAAAACAACTTCACAGTTTTCTTCTAAACAATATCTACAAATAGAGAACACTAGCATGACCCAAGTCTTGGGTGCTGCTCATGTGTTTGGTATCCCCACAGATCAGTTTAATGGAAGACGTAAAAGAAATTCAGAGGCAGAATGCTAGATATGTTGCTGGTATGTTTTATCAACATGCAAATATTTAGAGCTGGTTCAGAAACTGGAATGGAAATCCCTGGAATGTATTATTTTATTATTACTTTATTACTAGGTCTTAATCATTAACTGGCCATGGCCAGACAGGTTGCATCAGAACACACAAAACTGTTAAAAGAAACACAACACTTTTATAAACAATGGTTATAAACAACACTTGTAGGAACTATGATCAGTCTGTGGCTTCACATATAGAGAAAAACTCATTTACAGAATATAGTGGATGGTGCTTGAGCACACATGTCAGTCTATTTCTGAACATCCTTGGTGGTAATGCTCAAACATCAGGTGGTAGGTGGTTGTACATCTTCTGGGATGCTGTGGGAAAACTGCTAATTGTCTTCCCTAGGCAACAGCTTGGTATATCCACGTCAGCCTTATTCCGTGTGTTGTGGTTGTGGATTTCTTGACTCTTGCAGAAGGATGCTTCATTTTCTTTTATGCAGATAAGTGAGTTGAAGACATACTGACTATATATTGTCATTATACCCAGCTTCTTGAAAATGGGTTTGCAGTGATCTAATCTCTTGCTGGAAGATATTATTCTTACAGCCTTCTTTTGTAGGAGCAAAATGTTTTGACTTCCAGGAGTGTCCCCACAGTAACAGTCCATATGTGATGTGGCTGTGAAACTGCATAATATACTGTGATTAAGCATTGGTCTGTTATAACGCATTTGAGGTTCCTGAGAAGATAGATGACTCTAGAGAGCTTAGAACACACATGTGAAGTGTGTTTGGCCCATGTCAGTTTATTGTCGATCATGATACCCAGGAGTCTGACAGTGTTCATTTGATATGGAACCACAGTCTCCAAGGCTGAATAATATTTTCTGCGTTTTTTCTTCATTTAGCTTCATGTTGTTGGCTTTGAACCACTTTTTCACTTCTTCAAACAAAATATCACCATTGTTTCATCAATACATTGTTTAAATCTTCTGTTGTTGATGCTTTCAAAACTTGTCCCAAATACTGGCAGCAATGTATCTGGGGCTGATCTATCATGTCATTGCACACATCAAACAGGGTGTACCCCCGACGATGAAAGGATCTTATAGATCTCTAAAAGATATTCTTCCAAAATAACAAATTGGATGTGTACAATGATACATAAGATATCTACTCTGCAGGTTATAATTTAAATAAGACCACAAGAGACTTACAGAAATTGAGCAAATTCTCCACTCCATTAACATGTTGGCTGCCGCAATGACATCAGGTGCGCCAGAGCCACCGCCAGCCGTGTTAAATGCATACTGGATACATAGCAGATTCTAAACTCCATATTCTGTTTGTAGATAATGACATTGGGGGCCATAGAATTTTTTCCAGGAGTGGCACAATATTCAAAACTTACCAGTTTTGATTCCGAGAGATCGAATACATGCCATAAATCATGAATTAAATTTCATAATATTTTCACCAAACTTACTGTATCAAAAAATATTGCTAGTTATTTACTTACCATTGTTAAGTTTGATTACTTTGGTACCCTAATAGCAAGCACAATTTCAATAGCAATATGATTCAAAATATCTAGTGCATCCAATGAGTTATAAAACTACAAAATAATTTATCCATACTCTAATACTGTTGAGTTGAAATTAAAAACTTGTAGATATCACTAAAATACCACCTTAAAATTCTTTGTCAAGTCAAGAAACCTGTGGGAGGGGAATCCCTTATTCAACTTTGACACCATATGTAGCACTTTCCCTACATATACACTTTTACATTAATGGATTTATTTGATTAATAACCTCTCTCTCTTAGTGTTACTAGCATAACCAATCAAACAAAATGTTTCAAAATAATAGTGTGACATGCCATTCTTTTGTGCACAAAAGAGGTGGGGCATCTTCAGAGGAACTTGAAAAGAATGACTAGCACATATACTGCTGTGTTGGGAATCAGGGGGGAGAGGGAGCTGGTTGTGTGCCAGGGTGTTGAACCTATGCATTTTTGCAGCTCGGTGAGGGATGACTGAGGAAGTGGTATACAAAGTCTAACATTTATATTTATTTCTGTAAATTGTTTGTATCAGTTACCACTGAAGATGAGCCATTCAACAGCTCAACCAAGAAATTGCCCTAATTTCTCATAGACAGTGAACAACTAAGAAAAACCAATATACCGTCAAATGGGTTGACTTTGGACGATACGTTTTATCTTCTATTTCCCGCTGCACAGTAATGAATTAGCGCTAATTTCCACCTCCGTGCGCTGCTTATTTTATGCACGAGACTGTAATTCCCATGTCCTGTGCTACTGCATTTGGATCGATTGTTTACCGATAATCAGTCGGACAGTCTCATTGACGAAAGTTCTCACTGTGGTATGGAGCGGAAACTTTGTTGTTGCGAGTGGTGGAAAAGTATAGTAACATCAGTTGCTAACGAGGCTGCTGCACTGTGAAAAGTTTTGTACCAGTTTGTCAAGAGTTGTGTGTAAAGTTTCAAAATAATGGAGGTGTTTTAAAAATTGTGTATTTTGTAGGGTTATTTAGGGCAATCCCAAGAACATATAAAAGTAGAAAGGTGTTCAAGTTCAAAGTAATTATGGCCCAAAAATTTTAAAGAAAGCAGTTCAAGATATTCCGTGTGACAAATTAACACACAGAGAAGCCTGTAATAAATAAAATTCCTTATCTCAGTCCTTATCCCTTTTTTTAATGATGGTCGTCATTAAAATATGTTAAATGTCACTAAATTCATACAGTAAGAAAGTAGAATAATAATTTAAAAAAAAAGTCAGTTTGTGTCCTAAATCACCCCATACACTTCAAAACACCGGACAGAGATTTAAAATACACAGGTGTCCGAAATCAGTGTACTTCATGGGGTGATTTCACACACTATTTGTCTGCCTCAGGCAAAATTAGATGCACACAGACGTTCTGTTTCTAGGCTATTTTATTGGTTGTACATATACCCCACCAATTCCGTAAAAAAAAAAACCTGACAAAACCTACAAAAGTTATAGTGAAAATAATCTCAAAACTGCCGGAAATCACCCCATTTGGTAGTATACAGTGACTGATAAGGATGAATTTTTTTCTTGTGTCAATCTCTAATAACTGGTAGAAATAAGATAATTGTGTACTGGCTAAAGTCTGTGCGCAGATTTCAGGAGGAAGTCCATCCTTGTTGAAAAATATGCATACTGGATAACTTTTTTAAAATTCACTAACAGGTTTAGTTTGTAAATTTTAATGATATATTCACCTGAGATTTCTCATGCAAGGCTCGAAAATAGCAATTCACAGTATTTAACACTTTGACTGCCGTGATGACGTCACAGGCGCACCAGAGCCACCTGCTATGGCCACTGTCAGGCACTCGGCAGCCAACGTGTTAATTAGTTGAAATATAATGAATAGAAATTGGTTAAATCCTTTAATGCAAATATATTGGCTAAAATCTATCTAAAAGTAAATGAACTGCACTCTGCACACTGTTTTGGAAGCAAATGTAAAGCAGCGGGAGGGAATATTCATATAAGGATAAAAATACCAGTACAAATAAATTTCCTCTACTTCCCTTTCACCACAAAACTTTCCCCTACTGTTTCCACATATATGTGGCCCTTTTATTTAGTTTTGTCCAACAGGAGAATTTAAGTTACTCTCAAAGGACAATTCTATTCCTTGCTCATAAAAAAAATTCATTTTAATTTTAGAGTAACGGTTCAGAATTTCAGTACTAATAAATTATTTTACACAATCTAACCATGTAACAAAGTTGAAACTGATTTATGTTGCCATCTTCACACACTCGTCCTCAATTCAAATGTGGTTACTAAAATTAAGCAAATTGGTCTATGTAATAGGTGAAGAAAAACATTAAGGCAGTGAAAGTTCACAATTATCCGGCAAAGGCCTATACATTTTTATGTATATTTTCATGAATTCTTAAAATGTAATAAAAGGAGACTGAAGTATTCTGTCATGAATATGATGCCCATGAACAAGAATTAGAGCAGGTAACAACTATGCAGTGAAAAAAAAAAAAAAAAAATAATAATAAAGAAGCAATTAGCAGGGTGATGCAATTGCGGAAACTATTGCTATCCACACCAATGTACTGAAATCTGGTCTGAAAATGGGTGGCAAAATTTGCCTAGATTCATATATCACTACCCTGGACAATGAGGCTAATCCTAAGAAAACAAGGAATAGGAAGCTATCTGGAAAAGAAAAAAAAATAGTTATCTAAAATGATCAGTTATCAATACTACAATTGTAAATAGAGAGTTTTATTATTTCCTCCATCGCACAACCTGTTTTTAAGCAGCAACAAGTTGCATGTAATTTGGTTTGGGCCCTTATAGCTATTCTTCAGACATATAAGGTTGCCAATAAATGTCTGAAGTATGTCACCAAGCAGGCCTACCCAAAAGCAACCAAGTGCAACTGGTTGCAGCTATTTTTTAAAGCCAATAAGGGTTTTCAATAGACATTTATAACAGTTTCTGCAGTCTTTGGATAACAGATAAAGGGAAACTTATTGTATATTCAACACTCATTTCATTAAACCATTTCTGTTGTGTGCCAAAATGTGTTCACACTATAACCAAGGTCCTGAAATGCAAAATGAGAGGAGCAATGTCCAAGCCCATGTCCGACCATTGGGACAGGTCTAATTTAAAATATAAATATTTTCACCAAGAGCCATAAATTAAGCTCAAACTTTATTATATTATGCTACCGGTTTTGACATTTTTCACATCTACAGGCCATGAACTGTCACTATGGTCATGGTTAGTGCTTTTGCAGCTCCTGAACTATGTTCATGTTATCCTATGAAGATAATAAAAATATCAAAACTGGTAACATAATGAAACCAAGTTCAATCACTACTTACAGCTATTTATGGACATAATATTTTGAATCAGCCACTGTCTACCAGCCACTGTACCAAACTCCACGAGAATATGAAATTACGAAAGGAAATTTTCTGTGTCCACCACTTCATTTATGGTTTAAGGAAGGAACCACATCCCTAATCTTTATACTATCCCTCTGAGCTTTGACATGCATTAACACTGATAAATATACCAAGTATGTGCTACATGGCTGTCAAATTACCTACACAGAAACAAAAACTTTATGTCATTTATGTACACAGTTTATTCACACATACACAAATCCTTGAATACATGACAATGTGAAACTAGACTGACTCAGACTGTAACAAACTTTATATGTACAAAGTAATAAAATATTTTAAATAAATTAATGTTAAATGCAGACTGGCAATTTTAAACTAGATTGGGAAACAATTCTGTAAAACATTCATTCCAAAGATCCGATACACATTCAGTTGCTGATATTTCACTTTGTGGGGAATCCAGTGATTCATATCCACAATCTGACAGCGGTGCTTCTGTATGACAAACTACTGGGGACTCTGTTTGCATATAAAATGAGGAGTCCGATGATATAACATCAGACGAATTACTGGAACAAGGAGAGACAGGTTCATCTTTGCAGTCTTGAATCAACATTTCACTATCTGTATCATCTTCAGTTGTGACAACTTCTTGAACAGCTTCTTCAACAAGCATGCCCCCTTCATGTGGTACTATAATGGTTACAGTCTGAGTAGATTCATCGTAAGTGCCATACACTGTTTCTGGCACAGTAACGACTTCTTCATGTTTCACACATTCAAGGGGTAGTTCTCTGTGTGACTGACTGTGTCCTTCAGGTGACTGGGCAGGGTTACTTAATCTTCCAGTGGTTTCCACGTCTTTTGGTGTCTGCCCCACCACTTCAGGAGCAAAACTGTCTTTCCCAGGTTGCCTTGCCTGAAAAATAAACACAGGCTATTTGTAAGTCTAACTACTTCAACCTGATAACCGACATAATGATCTGCATGATTTACTAACATATTAAGACTTATGCAGACAGAATAACTATTACATCTTCCACTGCTTTATTAAATCAGTATGCATTTACAACTGTTTTCAAACTCTTACTTCATGCTATGACATTTTAAGGTTAGATTTGAAAATCATTTTCAAATATGAAACTACCTTGCAGACATCTCTCTTCTCTCCATCCACTGTGCTGTCTCCTTCTCCCAACAAACTGTTTGCCAGCTCTTCCAGCTGTGTAAGGTAGTCATCCGAGATATCAGCGAGAAGAGAAGGAAAAGCGTCGTCATCAGGTGCCCCAGGCCCTGAGCCAGCTGCAGACTCTGCCCCTGCGGCAGAGGGGAGGTGGACACTGCAGGTCCAGCAATTGCAGGTCTGCAGCCGACTCCGAGCGCCTGGCAACCACACTGTTGCCTACGCAGTTCTTCATTCTGTTCTGATAGCCTCTGATTTTCTTTAAGTAGCCTCTCACACTGTGCTGACAATTGGTTTGTCTAGAGGAAAGAAAAATTTTCAAGTTGTTTCAAATGGTCTGTTATTGTCAGACATAATACTAATATAAATTATCTGTACACAAAAAAAAGCATGTGTCATAATGATCGGCTGGTAAAAACTTTGTATCTTGATACTTATAAATGAAGGATAAATTTAAGCATCAAACCAAATCACATTCCGCCATATAAAATTACAAATTAGCTAGTCTACTTCAACAGTTACATAACTGTCACAATTACAAAGCTTTTCTTGACATTTGTTTTCTATCTACAAACCGAGAGAAAATTTAATACGGTAAGTACTCAACAGTTTCTATGGGTTACATTTTACTTATGGCAGTACCATATTGGTGAAGTACGGTACTTATTTTTGCAACAAAATGTGTAGTTTAAGAGGGTAATAACATTTACTGACTGAACATTGGTACATACAAGACCCTGTCAACCACAGAGCAGGGACACCATTAGTCATTTCATGGTAAATAATAATATTCTACTCAATGTGATTGGATTTTTAACAGTATTCAATGCTTGTTGCCAACATCAGCAAACTAAGCCACCACTGTTTTATAAAACACACAGGTAGACAGAGAGAGAACTACAACAAGTGAGCATAATGACAGTATTGAATGAGGTAGTCCTAGTGTGATGGTATCTTTTTGTTCACCACAGCCAATATTTCAGTGAGACAGAGCGTCCAACATCCTCGAGCCGAAGTGTATTCCAAAATATTTCAACACAAAAATGCAATAATACTCAGCTGATACATAGGTAGACATTAAAATGTATTGGATCAATATAAAAAAATGCAACATACCGTAGTTGAGAATACAATGACACGATGGCTAAAAATTTGAAACTTATCTAGGCCTATTCCAAAATGTAACAAACTATCGAAACAGTACAGCAAAATACTACAAGGAGAGTGCTTGTTGACGCACGGAAACTTCCCAATGAGCATAATTAGCCTAGTATACCGGAATGAAAACGTTACTTAGCTGCTAAGAGATGCACAAGTTCAGCCTGAACTATTGTAATCTACTCATGCAAATTCATTTCTTTATCTTAACAAAATATGAACTACTGTGCAGTCATGGCAACTAATATTACTTAAATTTAAGTAGGCCTATTACTGTTTCTGTACTTCGCGCACGTGTGTTTTGCAATATGCGAATAAATAAAGCCCTGAGAGTAACATACCTTTTCTCTAAGCTCTTTTACTATTGTTTCTAATTCGTCCATTTTCGCCTTTTTTCTGTCTCTTGACGTCTGCGCAGCAACTCTGTTTTTCAGTTTTCTACAAAAAATGGAAACCATATGAATAAGTTAGCGAACAGTCTAGAACACCGTAAAGCTACAATTCTTACAAGGGCGCGACGACCAATGTTAGTAATTCTGTGGCTTCACTTTAAAACTGTCTTCTTTCGAGAATTATTAATATAATAGAAGATAAAAATTATTTTTTGTTTACTTACTTCCGCTGAAGTTTTTCCTCTAGTGTTAAGTGGTCCAGTCTTCGTTTTCTGCTAGGCTGTCTCTTTTCTTCCACATTTATATTTGTCGATGGAATTCGTGGAATTTTTTCAAGTGTGCTAATGCACGTCAATGGAGAAGAATTTGTGAAAAGCATAGCATCTTCTGCTTTTGTACATATAACGCTTCTCGGCGTAACTACCGAAGGCAGCTTGCCGATACAATTTGACAACGATGGAATAACAATTGTCCTTGTTGCTGCCATTTTTGTAGTAAAGTCACTTCACAAAACAGATACACTAGAAAACAGCACTATTAAGCATACGTCCATCAGAACGTCGCTCAGCACTCCTCTAACCTCCTCCACCGGCTGCCACGCTGACACTACTCCGTTTCGATCGTTGCTTGCGGTACCCACCCACTGGCTGATGAAACTTCCAGAGTGCCTCCGACAGCTGTAAACGTCACAGTCACGTGGGATCCTTGTGCCAGGTATACACTTTCCGACAACGTACTCTACTGATGCAAGAGATAAAGCAATTGCCTGTATTACGGTGCTCAACGAAAACGTTAAAGTATCTATTGAACAATTGACAGTCATAAATGGAAAAAGAAAAATGAATTACTTAATCCAGTGAATTACCGTACTTCGGCAGAGAGTTTCGAGTACCAGTAACAAAGGAACAGCAGTAATAATGATAGCGTGTTGTGTTATTGACTATAATACGCGCTAATCATAAAAAAAAAAAAATGTTTTTAAACTATATAAATATATCACTGCAGCTACCGGTATCGCACAGCAGAACATATTATGGTTAAGTAAATGAACACATAATGAGCTAGTAATAAAGTTAATCCCTTGAGAGGGAGATGAAGGAATGGAACATCAAAACTTTTTAAAGTGCATTTAAAATGGCGGCATTCACAGACACTGCAAACGGAACTGAACAGGAAGTCACTGTCATAGATTCTCATGATGACAGTTTTGAAATTTGACGTTGATGTGGAGAAGAGTAGCGTCATTTGCTGTTGGCTGATTATTATTGGCACGCTCACCCATTTAATAGTACCATAGTAATTTTGCGCATTTATGCCCTCAAAATCTTTATTTTGTTATTTGCTTGTGTACATTCGATGAGGGCTGACAAAATAGAAGTTCCAACGAACTAGACAGAAAACCAGGCAGAAGCGGTAGAAACGCAGTTAGCAAGACAGGAAAGAAATTGTCAACTAGTAAAACTGATATACAACAGGCACAGCATGAAATAAGTATTCGATTAGAGCTGACAAAATAGAAGTTTCGAACGCACCAAGCAGAATCCCTGCCAGAAGTGATAGAAACGCAGTTAATGTTACAGGGAAGAAATAATTGTTAATTGGTAAAGATGAGGTACAACAAGCACACCATGATACAAGCTTGAAGTACGTTGGACTAATGAACAGTGGTACCGGTAACTAACAAATATGAAAGCAATAAACAGGTAGAACAACTGCACATAAAGTCAGAATGATTTGAAGAGCTAACACCGATTATTATCACTGATAAGATGAATCGATAGCCTCTAAAAAGGATCAATAAAAAACCAGTGAAGCACAAGATTTCCTTGGATATGATTCCACGTAGCTTCGAAATGATTGTATTAGTGAACAACAGAGAGTGACCAGAATAACAACAGGACGAATACCACTACAAACTAGACCAACGCAGGGATGCCACAGTGATAACAGTCAGTAGATAAAACTGCAATAGAGCTAAGGACAATAAGCTAGTAGGCGATATAACTAATGCGGTGATACTATAGATGCCAGACGATTAAGTAAGCATGAGTTAAATCGAACCAGTTCATGAATGAACCCAACCTACAAGCCTACGATCCATACAGTCTAACCCTTACGCCACGCATGTCCTTGTGATTTTACTCGGCTTATGCCCTTTGGCCCACAAATGTTGAAGAACAGTTTTGCTTCTCTTCACATGTTGACGACAGTAACATGCGCACCAATTTTGTTTCGTACTCCAGGCTTCTCTCGCTAGATCTGCACATGATAACAAAATGTAGCGCGATCTTCAGACTATATTGTCAAATTTTAATATTTCAGCTGCAATACCAGGGGAGTAAAAAATTACTGTACGGTGTTTTCCGATGCTCAGGTAACTGTATGTTACATTCCTCTTGTGACCCATTGATATAATAGTTATAGGATGCTACGATTTGGTTCTTGAAGCGTACAGTTTTACATTTTTCAATATTTAAAGCAATTAGTCTATATTTTCATCATTTTGAAATTTTATCAATATCTGATGGTATGTTTGTAAGTAATTAATCATCTTTATATAGAGAGCAGTCTAGAGTGCAATAAATTATTTTATTCGACTAGTTTCGGTCTTCCTTTAGACCATCTTCAAGAATTTTAACTCCATCGATGTTGTGGAGCTGGCAGGTAACTGGGAGGCTTCCAATGCGTCACTGCATATTTTCCAAAAACTTGAAATTAATCATATGCAAAACTCACTCGTAATATTGCTGACACATCGTTGATATACTGAGGGTATATTTTTTTAACTTTGAACGACTACAGATTCCGAAAGAAATACGCGTCACATTAACAAAATGCTACAGATGAAAACTTATTGGCCGTTCCTCGTCGGGGGGGTTCGAATCCTCCCTCGGGCATGGATGTTTGTGATGTCTTTAGTATAAGTTAGTTTATAAGCAATTTGTAAGTCTAGGGAGTGATGACGCCGCAATTAAGTCCCATAAGCATAACAAACGTTTGAAAAATTATCAAGGGGGACATCTGTATATGCTAAATATGGCCACCCCTAACAGCTTTCCCCATGGGCAGCTGTAAAATGTTATTTTCGACTGTGTAACCCTCTTTTTATTGCAAATTTGTATTCCACGATAAAAAGGAATGTTTACCTGGCACTTTTTTTTTAAAAAATTCTTGATAAATGACGCCGTAATCAAACAGAAAGAGAGAGAGAGAAAAGGGGGAGGGGGAGTCACAGTGTCTGGACGGTAAACCACACCGATATCACTATTATGATGAGATTCGAGGGGACTTGGCGATATCGAACATCCTGGTGCTGTGGGGTGCGGAGACTCACTGAAATCAACCTCTAAAGAAACAGAAAACTACGTTGCGTTTAAAGTAGCCTTTTTGCCAGACTTTTAAATATATAAATTTAAAATTTTTTCTACAGAATAATATTTGCAAAACTAAATAAATATATGAATGTTTAGAATATTCGGCGTATTTACCGCGTCTTTTAATCGCGGCTTTCCGGGACAGGGAGGTTTGCTGGCCCCGCATCGTATACGAGTGACAGTTTTAAAACATGGGTCGACTTGCCGACCAGCCTAGAAGTCGTTATTAGGCGGCTTCCCATAACCCACAAGGGGAATACGGGAACCGTACCTGCCTCAGCTACAAGATTCACAAACATTTAGAAAAATCTTCGCGCACTTTCACACGTATGGAGATGGTTGAATGTCACAATTTCCTTCCGTAGGAGAGAGGCGGTGAGTGGTAATGGGGTGAGGACAAGAGTGGTAAGCTTGACGTAGGCGTAACAAAAAAAACAAAAAAAACAAAAAAAAAAAAAAAAAAAAAGAAAAAAAAAAAAGAGAGAGAGAGAGAGAGAGCTTGGAATAAAAAGTTACAGTATATCGAAAATATAGTACCTCAAATCGTCAAATGAGAGATACTGTGAGAATAATTTTACAGAGCATTGAAAGGTTTAAGTCGAAACAAGGCCATTGGAGTTGATGTGGTTCCTACTGATCTGCTGATATCCTTGAGAGAACCAGCCATGAGGAAACTGCTCCATGTATGAGGCAGGTGAAATACTCCCAGCCTTCAAGAAGAATTCCAAAGAAAGCAAGTTCAGATCGGTGTGAATTTTTTTTCTTTCTTTTTAACGCTTTTTAGCGTTCCTCCACAAACACCAAAGTTGAACGAGAGTTGTGGCTCATTGCACTCCAGACCATAATCTTGGGATGGAGCCAGTGTGATTTGGACGTACGTACTCTACGAGATACAGTCTGCCAGGTCTACGTCGTACGCGCAGGCAGAATCTGCTTTCATCGCTGAAGACCACTGTGTACCATTCCATTTTCCAAATCATTCTCTGACGTCGATGCTGTCTTCTGAGTAGAAGATATGCGTGTCCGTAGTCCCATTGCTACTAATCGGTTGGCTACAGCTCGTTTTGATATTTCTGGGCTCACAAACCCTTTTATCCGCGCTAAGGTAGCTGTACGATCTGCCAACGCCGCCCTTACGATACGATCATCTTGGTGGACGTCTGGGCTGCGTGGACATGCAGAACTTCGTCTTCGGCTGTGTGAGTGTTCACGTGACCACTGCAACCAGCATAGTTGAACAATTAACGCAGACGTTTAACTGGTGTGGCAATATCCCGAATGGACCAGTCCGCTACTCGGAAGGTCAGACGCAAGGTAAGGGTACACTGAAATCAAACACCTTCCGTAGGTGACACGCGAGGGGACTCGTTGAAAACCAATACCCTCCAAAGGTGACAGGTGAGAGTATTCGCTGAAATTGAAGCAGCCAGTGGTGACTGGTAATGGGACCTGAAATCAAGCATCCACCATAGGTGATCCATCTCAAACTCGTTCAGTTGGCTGTAGCAAGGACGAATGCGGCTCTGTGGTGTGGGGTCTATTTGATTCACACGTTGATATCACAATAAGCCTCACGGTTGTAAATATTTCCTGTTACAGGGTGCATACGGATGGCGACCTAGCAACAATTGCCACTACGCAGTTTAGCGGACGCCGTTCTGTAAGGCCGCATAGACTTAGGCGTCATGCTACAGACAGGGCGTCCGTTTTCGTCGAAGATTATAATACTAACTTGGGCATTGGTGTGTATGTTGTTAGTAAGTCGAGGGACTGATGACTTTCGCAGTTTGGTTCAATAGGTTTAGAAACATCTGAACATTATCTTACCGGACGACGTTGAAACCATTATTAGTAAATTTGCAGTCCCATACGTGGCATCTGCCGATATCGGATCATAATCGACTTCTCTGTTCCTAGGTGTACTAATTTTTTTTCTGGTAGTATATTTTTTCGGGTAACACTGTGCTATATGTTAATGTGGTAATCTGTGATAAATCTAAGTTATCAACTTATACAGCGAGCAACTTATACAGTACTAGCTGAAAACCCGGCGTTGCCCGGGTATTTATCTATGTATTCCTGTAATTTTTCACGTATATATTCATTTGTATAAGGGCTGTATGTTTGTAAAATCTCTTGGAAATACAATTAGTAGTAAAGAAGAAATAGATTAAAACTTGGTGCGCGATGGGACGGTTTTCCATGAACGCTACTGTTTATGTACTAATATAGCATGGACTACGTGTCGTACTGTGATGCAATTTAGAAGGTACACTCAACTATATGTATGTATACCTTCTGTAAAATTTCCTGAGGCTACAATTTGTAGTGTAGAAATTATAAATTGTAACGTCATACCGAAAGCCGTAGTTTTAGTCCATGAACAGCGGAAAAGTAGTAAGCGAGAAACTTTTTTCCTTTCATAATTGCCGGCCGCGGTGGCCGAGGGGACTGAGGCGCTTCAGTCACGGTCTACACGGCCACTACGGTCGGGTGTTCGAATCCCCCCTCGGGCATGAATATTTGTGCCGTCCTAGTTCGTAAGTAGTTCATAAGTAGTTTGTAAGTTTAGGGACTGATGACCCCGTAGTTAAGTCCCGTAAGATTTCCAAACATCTTTCATAATTTTGCTATGGGTGTCGGCGAGAAAAAGTTTAATAAAGGTTTGAAATTATGTTTAAAGTTTGTAGCAAGTCGTTAAGTACTCTTATTCTCATATAGCGTATTTATAAAGTCTCACCGCATTATGTGGCAGTTTTCTGCGATTCCTTTTATTTATGACGTTGTATCTCCTGAACCATGTGTCGTATGTGGTTCGTACTCGTACGGCAATTGTTATCTCACGTAAGGAATGTGTGTACCAAATTTGTTTGAAATCGGTCCAGTGGTTTAGGAGAAATTGAGCAGCATTCTCGCTAAATGCAGCAGTTTAAGACACATTTCATTGTTTATAACGTCATATCTCGTGAACTATATATCGTATGTGATTCTTACACTTACGGCGACCGTCCTCATGGATTGAAGCTTACGTGTACAAAATTTCATAAAGATTGGAACAAAACTGTAGATTTTTATGCAACACGTACAAATATATGGAGCCGGCCGCGGTGGCAGAGGGGACTAAGGCGCTCCAGTCACGGTCTGCACGGCCACTACGGTCGGGGGTTCGAATCCCTCCTCGGGCATGGATATTTGTGCCGTCCTAGTTCGTAAGTAGTTCATAAGTAGTTTGTAAGTTTAGGGACTGATGACCCCGCAGTTGAGTCCCATAGACTATACAAACATTTGAACATTTGAACAAATATACGGACACTCTGCTTTATATATTAGTTACTACGATTAATAGTGATCGTACCAACGTTTATTGAAGCTAGGCGGAAATGACATAAGAGACACATTCTCTTCTTTGCCATGCACGCATTTCGCGAGAAAAGCGCTACATTAGATTGTCTTGTTCCTGCAAGACAGCACAGCAAAGTGGACCCGCGAACCTTGGCGACTCTGATGGAAGAACTTGCGATTACGAAACTAAATGGGCTTGCGTACCGCGGCTTGTGGTGGGGAACCAGTTTGAGCCGGGAAGTGCGGCCTTGTCACTGGGGAGGAAGCGGAGAGTCCGCTGCTGGCGACGGAGGACGCAGAAGTCCACACTGCTGCTGCAGGAAGTGTTACATCTCTCTGCGTTTAAACTGAACTGAAAGCGAGAATACAGTATATGGAATTATGTTAATTTGCATTTCGTGGAGCAAAAATCGACTAATGCCTAGCACTGGACTTAAACGTGGAGCATGTACTCCAGAGCCTTAAAGCAGCTCTATTACTGTAGCCACTATAAATGTTTGGACATCACACATTAAAGTTGTGTTATTGTATAAAAACATGTCAAGGACTTTGCATCAAGCAATAACTGAAGGAAAGTGTTCAAGTCTTCCTTGAATTTTACCACCTTCCTGCCCAACTGACGAGTAACCGCCTTAAAAAAATGTTCAAATGTTTGTAGAGTTTATGGGACTTAACTACGGGGTCATCAGTCCCTAAACTTACAAACTACTTATGAAGTACTTACAAGTAAGGACGGCACAAATATCCATGCCCGAGGGGGTATTCGAACCCCCGACCGTACTGGCCGTGCAGACCGTGACTGGAGCGCCTCAGTCCCCTCGGCCACCGCGGCCGGCAGTAAGCGCCTTACACCAACTAAAATATTCATTTCTTCAATTTAGGAAGTTCCAGTTCCAAATCTAACACATCCAATACGAAAGCTGTTTCCAGTGAAAGACTAAAAAAGTTCAAATATTTGTAAAGGTTATGGGACTTGACTGGGGGGTCATCAGTACCTAAACTTGTCGCCCGCGGTGGCCGAAGGGATAGCCGGGCGCCGTGGCTCAGCGCGCCCGGTCAGAGGGCTCAACGCCCTCTGCAATAAAAAAAAAAAAAAAAAAAGCTGAGCCAACAACACACCGAACATGAACGAACACAAACCGATCAGCGACCGCAACTAAGAGAACTACCCATAGAAAAAAAAAAAAAAAAAAAAAAAAAAAAAAAAAAAAAAAAAAAAAAAAAAAAAAAAAAAAAAAAGGGATTGTGGCGCGCCTGTCACGGTCTGCAAGGCCACTACGGTCGGGGGTTCGAATCCCCCCTCGGGCATAGATATTTTTGCCGTCCTTAGTATTAGCTAGTTCACATGTAGTATGTAAGTTTAGGGACTGACGACTCCGTAGTTAAGTCCCATAAGCTCTACAAACATTTGAACATTTTAGTGCCTAAATTTACAACCTACTTATGAAATAGCTTATACTAAAGACGGCACAAACATCCATGCCTGAGAGGGGATTCGAACCTCCGAACGACCTCGCGTGTCGTAGCATAGCGCCTCAACGCACTCTGCCGTTCCGCCGCGGCTTGGATGACAAAGGTAATTTGCACAATTATTAGTCACTATTTTCTCTCAGTCAGTCTCACATGAATAAGAGAAAGGTATATGTTTAACTCCTTACGGGACCTAACTTGTCATCCCATAAATTTATGAGCCTTAAACGAGACATACAACGGAAAAATTGGGACTGATAACCTAGCTGTTTGGTTCATTCCTCCCATCAGTCAACCAACCAATCAACAATGGAAAAATTTCGCTAATTTCCAGACTATATCCAAACGAAATTTTCATATATAACTGTAAGGTTTGTTACTCTTTCTGCAATTTCAAAATAGCAAAAGTCTCTAACCCCTTCTGATATTTACTTCCACCAGGGCCTGTTGACGCTCGTTATTACTTTTAAAAGGCTCTTACAAAAGAATTACTTGTAGCGGCATCATGTACTTTAATATTAGTTCACACTGACTTTTCGAGAGCCGGTGTGAAGTATGTCTAGGAATAAACCGCAGCGCTGCCCGCACTTTCCCGTCAAAGATAAGATTAGGCTAATCAGAGCTCGCACAGGGGCGTTTAAAAAAACACCCTTCTCATGCTCCGTGAGAGGATGGTGGACGGAGGTCCTGTTATATAGTAAAAACAAAAGTTTATTAGCTCTCCCTTACTAATTCTGCCTAGTTTACCGTGTACCTAATATTTGGCAGTAAGGCCTACATGGGATGTAGCTCACAACAGATCATGTCCTCTACAGAAAACAGTGAACTAATTACTCTGTAAAAGTAATAACACCCCGCCAGGTTTTGCTTTCTTACGAAGGTGTTACTTCTCTCCATTACAAGAAGGTAACGCCGTATTTATTTAATACTATCTGAACCCCCGCTGCTTCGCATGCGTAGGCTGTTTGGTCTGCACCATTTGTTTCTTTTCAATCCTGACGAAGAATCCATATCTTAAGTTTCGTAGTTATAGCTTGAAATTTGAGTTAACAGCACCAAAATTGGCTTAGTAGCAACGTATTTTCAAAAAAACGTTTCATCCCCTATTGCGCCCCCTAATTGATTAATTTTCCAAAAATACCGAAACACGTATTTTTTAAATTCTAACGAACAATACAAATACCAATTTTTGTAGCTATAGCTTCAAAATTGTCTTAACAACAATGTGTTTTCGAAAATAATTTTTGATCCCCTCTTTTAGCTCCTTAGTTGTTGAATTTCCAAAAATACTAAAACACGTGTCTTTTTAATCCTGATCAAGAGTCCATAACCTAAGTTTCGTAGTTATAGCTTGAAATTTCAGTTAATAGCAACATATTTTTGAAAATCAATTTTTGGCGTCCTCTATTTTACCCCCTTATTGGTTGAATTTCAAAAAATTGCCGAAACACGTGTCTTTTAAATTCGAATCCCGAATACAAATCCGAAAATTTGTAGTTCTAACTTCAAAAATTGCCTAAATAACAATATTTTTCGAAAAACACCCTCTCTCCAATTTTACCCCGTTGATAGTTGAATTTCCAAAAATACCGAAACAAGTATTTTTTAACGTCTAACCAACTATACAAATATCAATTTTTTGCAGCTCTAGCTTCAAAATTGTATCAATAGCAACGTGTTTTCAAAAAGAATTTTTCATCCTCTATTTAACCCTCTTACTTGTTGAATTTCCAAAAATAGTAAAAATCTTGGATTTTTAATCCTGACCAAGATTCCATAACCGAAGTTTCGTAGTTGTAGCTTAAAATTTGAGTTAACAGCAACATATTTTTGAAAATCAATTTTTTTTGCGTAATCTATTTTACCACCTTATTTGTCAAATTTCAAAAAATCCTGAAACACGTGTCTTTTAAATTCGAACCCCGAATCCAAATCCGAAATTTTGTAGTTCTAGCTTCAAAATTGCCTAAATAGCTACGTATTTTCAAAAAAACATTTCATCCTCTATTTCACCCCCTTACGGACGGAATATCGAAAAATTGCTTCTTAATGTTCAAATGTTTGTAAATTCTATGGGACTTAACTACGGGGTCATCAGTCCCTAAACTTACAAACTACTTATGAACTAACTAAGACTAAGGACGGCACAAATATCCATGCCCGAGGGGGGATTCGAACCCCCGACCGTAGTAGCCGTGCAGACCGTGACTGGAGCGCCTCAGTCTCCTCGGCTACCGCGGCCGGCAATCGCTTCTTAAATGACGCCTACAGAGTAAGATCAACACCCTCCACAAATTTCAAGTTTCTGTCTTCAGTGGTTTTGGCTGGGCGATGATGAGTCAGTCAGTCAGTCAATCAGGACACTTCCTTTTATGTATAGAGATTAGGCGCTAACACACACCCATGATTTTCACCGCTATAAAGAAGAAATGCTTGCGACGTTTTGCTGTTGAAGCAGAATGTTGCTTCCGCTTTCTCTTTTCTCGTTCCACGAGAAAACGCAAGCAACAGTCTGCTTCAGCCGTACGCACTGAGACGCCGTGCTGCGGTGCGCGCGGCCGTTCGCCGTCGGGGGTTCGAGTCCCCCCTCGGGCGTGGGTGTATGTGTTGTGCTTAGGTTAGTTTAACTTTGTTTGTGAGCTAGGGACTAATAACCGAGCTGTTAAGTTCCATAGATTTACAAACATTTGAACATTGAACAGTCTCCTTCGACGGCAAAACATCGGAAGCATTCCCTGTTAATAGCGGTGTAAAGCAGGGGTGTGCGTTAGCGCCTGCTGTGTTTGGGATCTTCTTTTCCCTTCTGCTGAGATTTTCCTTTGAGGACTGCGAGGAGGGAGTGTATTTCCGTACGCTGAAGGAAATCTTTTCAACATTGCCCGCCTTAAGGCCAAGACCAAAGTAAATACAACCGATATTCGAGAGTTGCTATTTGCAAATGATGCAACTCAGTAGCAAACACAGAAGATGAGCTGCAGTGCCTCATAAACAAGTTATCCCACGCATGTGGAAAATTTGATCCTACCATTAGCCTCCAAACAACTAAGATCATGGCACAGGGCACCACCAATCACCCATGCCTCAGCATTGACGGTAATCCTCTCCAGGTAGTTAAGGAGTTTACGTACTTGGGTTCGACAATATGTAGCAACCTGTCTGTGGACACAGAGATTACTAAGAGAACTGTCAAAGCGCCGGCTGAAAAACAGAGTATCGAACAATGGAATGCTGACAATAAAAACTAAACTACAAGTATATACGGCTTGCGTTATCACACCCTTCTCTAAAGCTACGAGACACGGACAATGCTTGCTAAGTACGAATCACGACTGAACAACTGTCTCCATAGGATCCTCCACATCACTTGGAGAGATAGAATACCTAACACCGAAGTAGTACAGCTCGCAAACACAAGCAGCAATCGTGCACTCCTCCCACCGTCGTCTCCGGTGGCTGGGACATATCAGGCGCATGGACTCTGAGCGAATTCAGAAAAAAAAAAAAAAAAAAAAAAAAAATGCTGAACGGAGAGCTGCAGGAGGGCGTGAGGCCAGTGGGAAGAGGGCACCTTCGCTACAAGGATGTCTGCAAGAGAGATCTGACCAAGGTCCGCGTCAACCATCTCAATGGGAACATCCTGCTGACGGCCGTGTCAAGTGGCGGCTATCTGTACGCAAAGGGGTTATGCTTGCAGAGGACGAACGATTACAAGCACAAACAATGCAGAGGACAAGACGGAAGGAGAGAGCGTCTTCTGGTCAAAGATCTTCATATTTCAAATGTCCAAACTGCAGCAGGGATTGCCACCGTCGAAGTGAGACTTTTCTGGCATAACAGACGTTGCAGGCACTGAGCCAAGTATGCTACACTGCTGTCTTTCGAGGATGGACGGAAGCCATTCCATTCAATATGTTCTAAAACGCCGCGTGCGAAAATATTCTCTAGGGGCCTACAGGTTATGTTGTCGCAGAGATAAGGTCTAAAGCTTTTTGCATAGCCCTTGGACGTAGTGATCACTTGTATATAAAAAAAAAGAAGGCAAAGCAGTCAACAATCCGAAGATTGGTTTGAACACCACAGTACTTTAGTAGGCATGGTCCTGTTTGGAGGTGGTATGCCGTTGCCTTCCTCCAACCTTCGAACTGACTTACCTAGCCAGTTATAGGGGGACCTACAGTTTAACGTGGGTTCCGAACCACGGTGCTACTCGGTATTTTTCAAGTGAGCAATACTGCCAGAGGTGAAAGAAGTGGAAAGTGACAGATAAAAATCCCAGGACCTGGCGGGGATCGAACCCGGGACCTTTGGAGTTGTAGTCTGGCACTCTACCACTGCAACCGAGGCGCATCACTTCTATATATAGCAGAAGAATAGGAATACTGTATCTATCCTACAGTACAGCGTCAAAATTTGAGCACTACACATTTCCTGCAGGCAAGCCAAATCGAGAAATTCGGTTGGTTTTTGTACGTTGCGTTTGGACTGCGAGGGCTTATAAAAGCACCATTTATTCAATGGCGTTTTCTGAGAAAACTAAGGAAAACAAAAACTTTTTGGTACCTACCAAAATTACGAATTGGAACGGAAGTGTTACTTCTATACTTGATATTCATCGCATCTGTTCTTAAGCTAATATTCTTGAACTACTTTTTAATTTATTTCGAAATCTTTATCCGTTATTATCACACTTAAGCACAAAATCATTAGATACCGGTTTCTAGCCTTTACTTGCACCGTTGGCCGAAAATTTGCAAATAACTAACCGTGCAAAATGGTCCAGATTTTAACAGCCTTTTCCGTAGACATTTATCTGGAGAAATATTTTTTACGTTTTCGAAATTCTTTATCCGTTATACAGTACGTATAAAAAACTATGATGTTGGGGTACCAAAAGTGAACAATTGTTTTGAGAGACGGCGTTACGAGCGCTATGAAACATAATCCATTTTTAAGAAATATACTTGGCGGAATTATTTGATTTTTGCAAATGTAACAGTTTGATACCTTCGCACGATTAAGGGCTGATTTTATTTTCGTTCAAATGTTGCTACATCTAAGGGACTTAACTGCTACAATTATCAGTCCCTAGGCTTACAAACTTCTTACAACAGCTTGTGCTAAGAACAACACACACACACACACACACACACACACACACACACACATACATGTTCGAGGGAGGACTCGAACCTCCGACGACGAGCAACAGCGCGCTCCGCAGCAAGACGCCTTAGATCACTCGGCCGGAGCGGTGAAGCACCGCGATTTATTTTCGTTATTCGTCACAGTTTCTGTGTAGGTACAAATGTTCAAATGTTTGTAAATCTATCGGACCAAACTGCGTGGTCATCAGTCCGTAGCTTGCAAACTACTTAAACCTAGGTAAACTAACCTAAGGACAACACACACACCCATGCCTTAGGGAGGACTCGAACCTCTACGGCGAGCAACCGCGCGCTCCGCAGCGAGACGCTTTAGACCGCTCGGCTACTCCACCGCGGCTGTGTAGGTACAAATTAAATGCAATATTATAACATATTTTAAAGAGTTTATAGAGGTAAATACACAATGCGAACAGTTGATTTTCGCTCATACGCAGCAGCATATAAAATTCAGAGTAGATACAGAAATTGTATTTAAAATTGAGAGCTCTATTATATTTCATAGCGTTCTCGAGGTACGTATTTCATATCCGCTGAAGAAATCCGTGCGGCGTGCTCACTTCTGTCCAAGCGAATAAATACGAGGGGTGTTACAATGAAAAGGAACGAACCTTGTTAACAACCAAACCAGTTGAAATTTGAGCCAGAGACAAAGCGGGATAGCATGAAATGGAAACAAGTGACGTCACCCCCTCCTGAAAATTCAAGGCTCTGCTCTCAGCAGGCATGGTGATCTTTACCGTCTTTTTCGACGTCCGGGATCCGATACTCATCCAATTTCTCGAGCACGGAAAAACCATTGACAGTGATGTGTGCTGTGAGACACTCCGTAGCCTACGCAAGTCCATCAAGAGTAAACGGCCTGGGCTGCTCTTTGAGGGAGCGATTCTGCTCCATGATAACGCGCGTCAATACTTATCCAGGGTCACACAAAGTGTACTGGCCAAGTTCAAGTGGGGGCAGCTTGAGCATCCGCCCTACAGCCCGGACATGTCGCCCTGTGGCTTCCATCTGGTTGATTCGCTACAAAAACGTCTCAAAGGGAAGCTGTGCTCAGGCCTCTGGTGATATCTTTGAATAAAGGGTTTAATTATAACCACAGTTCTATGATAAAAGCTTTTATTTTCGGCTTCGTTCAGTCTGCTATCTTCTCTTGATAAATGACTTAATTTTTTTTTTCTTTATTCGACGTATATTAATATTTCCTGATGTAACAAGGGAAAGAAAAATGCTCATGTCGGATAACAAGAAATGCATATATGTTCCTTTTTTAAATACTTTTACAGAAAATTAAGAAAGCAGCCTTTCTCGCCTCAAATTTTGGCATGCGGACAAATCCGCGCTTTTTTCTTGGAAGAGGAAGGAAGGAATCTTAGGGTTTAACGTCCCGTCGATCTTGTAAGAGAATAGCAAAAACTGATAGGAGAAGAAATAAATAAATTAATTAATACAGTACTAAAAAACACTGCCAGTGGGGGAGAAAGAAGAGACGACCATGGTGGGGGAGAGTGGCATTAAGAAAGATAAATGGATGGAGATAGTAGTAGTGAGAACAAAAGATAAGGAAGACAGTGGAAACGAAAAAGAGATATAGTTGTAGACGACACACAAGCTTTAGGGATTAAGATCCCCTATATCGGAGAAGATTGAGAACAAAATATTTGTACACCCATTTTCTTTAACTGCGTGTTAAAATTTCCCAGTCTAGATGTTACAAGACCAGACAAATCATCCACAGCATGCGTATTGGGGAGAGAGACAGACAGACTGGAGATTGTGAGAAACAAAGATATAGTGATAATGGTAGGGAAAAAAAAAAAAAAAAAAAAAAAAAAACAATGAGACAAAGACCTGGCACAGAGAGTGTAAGCAGCGGAGCAGAAGTTTAGGAAGAAAGGGATTAAGACAGTGACAATGGGGGAGACAGGTAGTAGAGAGCTAACCTCCTTGGTAGGAGCGCCGCGCGGTTCTAGGCGCCATGTCAGAGACTGCGCGGCCGCTCCCACCGAGAGGTTCGAGTCCTCCTGGAGCATGGATATGGGTGTGAGTGTGTGTGTGTGTGTGTGTGTGTGTGTATGTGTGTGTTGTCCTTAGGTTAGTTTGTAAGTCTAGGGACTGATGATCACAATAGTTGGGTCCCATAGGTTTACAATCATTTTAACATTTTCAATTGCTTATGGGAGAAAAAGTAGCGGGTCATGTGTAAATAGGCCTAGTAGCAGTGAGAGGGAGCTGCTTTGTATGAAAAAATCACTATGAGGATAGACTGGGTGATAAAAGAGCGTGAATACGTCGGCATGTAAAACTTTTGATGAGGGAGGCCGAATGAGGATTGAGGCAGCTAGTTCCCCACTTTTCTGAAAGGTCTTTTAAACAGTAACATACAGTATTTCTCTCCTGTGTTGGAGTTTTTTAGTGGGTTAACTCATTCAAGGGGCGTTTAAAAAGTCCGTTCAAAAATAAATACTACTAACATGTTTGAGGGAAAACCATTTTCATTTTTCGACAAAGTCTCCATTTAGACTTATACACTTTGTCCAACGCTGTTCTAATTTGTTGATCCCTTCCAAATAAAAGGAATTGTCCAAGCCTGCAAAATAGCTATTAGTTTCTGCAAAATCATTCTCGTTTGGATGAAATCTTCGTTCCACCAGCCATTTCCTCAAATTGGGGAACAAGCAGTAGTCCGAGGGATGGGCCTGGAGAAAATGGCGGATGTGAAACGAGTTAGAATCCTATTTACAATAATTTTGCGACCATAACTGCTGAGGTTGTGCTGGTGCATTGCCGTGATGGAAAACGACTTTTTTGTGGGCCAATCGCTGGCGTTTCCCTTGCAGCTCGGTTTACAACGGTCAAATAACTATGAATAATATGCACCTGTGATTGTTTTAGCCTGTTACAGATAATCGATGAAGATTATACCTTGCGAATTCCAAAAGATCGTCGCCATAATCTTTCGGCCGAAGGTGGTCTTCGCCTTTTCTGATGCAGATTCTCCCTTGGTAACCCATTGTTTAGATTGTTCTTTGGTCTCAGGAGTATAGTAATGTCTCCATGTTTCATCCACAGTGACGAAACGACGCTTTAAGTCCTGCGGGCCGCGGTCGAGTAGCCAAGCGGTCTAAGGCACCTCGCTGCGGAGCGCGCCTTTGCTCGCCGTCGGAGGTACGAGTCCTCCCTGGGGCATGGGTGTGTGTGTGTGTTGTCCTTAGGTTAGTTTACCTTAGTTTAAGTAGTTTGTAAACTACGGACTGATGACCACGTAGTTTGGTCCGATAGATTTACAAACATTTGAACATTTTTAAGTCCTGCGGATTCTTCCTGAATAATTATTCCTTGCAGTACGTCACATAATTCCGTTTTTGGACACCCATCTTGCGAATAGCTTTCTCATGTCCAAATGTTTGTGCAACATATTATGTACTCGTTCATTCGCGATGCCCTCAGCACTAGCAATCTCACGCACCTTAACTCATCTGTCATCCATCACCATATCATGGTTTTTATCAATGATTTTTGGAGTAGTAACCTCCACAAGGCGTCTAGAACATTCAGCGAATACGGTATTGGACGAGTGTAAATAGTATCGTTTAAATTGATTTTAACATAATTCTTAGAACAGCGAAGTTATGTAGTGCCAAATAAATCGGTAATAACTGGTAAATAGCTCCACATTTGAAACTTCCTGGCATATTAAAATTGTGTACCGGAACCGGGACTCGAACCTGGGACCTTTGCCTTTCGCGTGCCGAGTCCCGGTTCCGGCACACAGTTTTAATCTGCCAGGAAGTTTCATATCAGCGCACACTACACTGCAGAGTGAAAGTTTCATTCTGGAAACATCCCTTAGGCTGTGGCTAACCCATGTCTCCACCATATCCTTTCTTCCAGGAGTGCTAGTCTTGCATGTTTCGCATGAGAGCTTCTGTGAAGTTTGGAAAGTAGGAGGCGAGGTACTGGCGGAAGTAAAGTTGTGAGGCAGCATCGTGAGTCGTGTCGGGATAGCTCAGTCGCTAGAGCGCTTGTCCTCGACAGGCAAAGGTCCCAGGTTCGAGTCCAGGTTCCGGCACACAATTTTAATCTCCCAGGAAGTTTCACATTAGCGCACATTCCGCTGCAGAGTGAAAGTTTCATTCTAGCTCCACATTTGTCTTTATTAGGTTTTCGAAGAACCATTGGAAGGTATGAAACGGTATTTTGCAGAACTGTTTATTTAAGATTATCTTCCAATTTTGCGACTTTTGTATCAAGAATTTAATTTTGTGTTAAGAACAAAAAACCGCTAATCAAGAACATAAGATACAACCTTCTGCAGAAAGAAGTCGAATTTGTTCTCAGAAACGTTAAGGTTTTTTCACTACAATTCCAGTGAAATAAGTAACTGTTGAACGTAAGAAACTTATATGGAATGAAATACCTACATGTTTTAATGTACCAGATCAGCCACCACCAGTGGCGTAGCTATATCACCAAGGGACCCGGGGCAAAAATGACATCGGGGCGCTGTTTACACTAATACTGTGCAGATGCAAAACTACTTCATCTACTTACCGCCCACTGGAAGACATAATAAGGCAAACCTGAATACTATTAAGTAAATTATTATGTGTCACGCAGCAGATAATACTTAATTGTACGCTCAAATATAATTATAGCTGTGAAAGTTGGTTTGTTTATTATGCTTATAAGTTGCTGGGCTGATTTGAATGAAATTTTGCAGAGGGATAGATTTGGACCTGGGTAGGACCTAAACATAAATGACCTCTTGGGATAGTTTCCGAAGTTGCTTCATACTAGGTGAATGAAGTCGCAGGCATAAGCTGGTAAAAAATATACAATGAATAAGTATTACTTAACCATCAAAACATGGCCCCCTGACGCGAAGCAAACCGGGAACAGTCAGTCCGCGGTGACAGCAGGCGGACAGTTGTCAGTACCGACATCTCGTTAACTCCTCGCTGTTAGCTCACTGCTCCGTACCGATCAGCCTAATTGCGTTCATAGCCCAATCAAAGAAGGAAAATAGGGGAAATATTCGTGTAGGATGGTTTCAGAAAAGAAAGTTGCCAGATTTTGTTTGATGGAATACTTTGGTTTGAGCCGTGCCCTTACCAGGCTTCATGAAGTATATATTAATGTCTGGCCAGGAAAAAAGTAATAAGTAAAATAACTAAGTTGACATCTTCGCTTATTATAGTGGCAGTAAGGTACAGTGTAGTGTTTTGAATGCACAATTTACTATTGTGACAAAGTAACCACATTTTCTCTTCTTCTTGCACGAATTTCAGAGTGCAATTGGTTACAGCACTTCATTGGGATCTATGATTATGGAGAACACCCTTGGGGAATTCACTACACAAACAGTTGAGTTACCATAATAATACCGTTCTGTAATAATAAATTGTAGAGACTTCATATTCAAATGTGGTCACACTGTCTACTGTCAAACACTGTGCTAGTAATTCAGCACCATTCACTGTTATTTCGCAAAGATTGGCAGACACGGCAACTCCGACTTCAACGGACAATACGCTGACGATGGCAGGGTCCACGTCTTAGCGGACAAGCAAAGGACCTTGTTATGTTTATATTCTCGGGTGCGAGCGTTTGAGGTTTGTTGGTCAGGGTTCAAAAAGTTCATTCAACTAAATTATTATATACAGAAGAATTTCGATTATCCGAAGTAATTGCGGGGCATGAAAGTGTTCAAGGATCTACGGTAACTTTTTTCGATCATCGCTCACGTAGGCCGAGGGGCCCCTGGAGCTCGGGGGCCCCGGGGCACTGCCCCGCCTAGCCCTATGATAGCTACGCCACTGGCCACCACAGCTGTAGCCGAAGGAAAATCCTCACAAGCGTCTCAATAAAACTTCGGAAAAAAGGCCAGTTTCTTAACAAAGGAGAAACAAGTTGCACAATTGTTGCTACATTTGAATCACAAACGACAAGAATCTTCAAAACTTTAGTTTTACAAGCAAAAGTAATTAGAGTAAAAAGTATAAGCGATTACAAAAAAAGACGAGTGAAGTGGAAAAATATTAGAATCATTAAACTCTATATCGAATTTTTACACGTCAAAGAAAGTGTCTGTTATATAGGAACATATCACAACAGGAATTAATGTTTATTACCGTTTATATTCTCTTACAGCGGAGCAGGCTGAAAATATACACATATTCGGAAATTTTTCCTCATAAATGAGTTCTTGTTTATATCAATGAATCATGGAAATTCGGCTGTTTTTACACATATTTCACGATTATTTATGTATCTCAATTTTTTCCTTTATTTGATATGGTACGCAAAAATTATAGAAATTATTTGGTTAATTACATAAGAAAGTAATTATAAACAAACTTTACTCTTATGGCGCCTTGCCCACTTCTAGGAGCACTAGTGTCGTTGTAACCGTCAGTGGTAACAACTTTCACAGCAGTCAGCGTCGTGACCGTGTATATAGTTAAACTTCCAGGCTGTATTGAGATCAATGCTACATAATTTAGATGCATAACTCTAAACCTGCAGCGTGTCTGCATTTTGTATTCTATGCACAAGGGTTTACATTGCCCACTATAATGGAAAAAGCTAAAAAGGAACAAAAATCATGCCGAAAATTTTAAATTTGTTTAGTTTTAGTCTTTTTTCTTGTGCTACTCAAAGTTATATATCCGTAAGAATAGACGCCAGAGATGTAATATATTGATTTGCAATTAACATCGCAGCAGCGTATTCAATTTTCATACGTTGCTCATTTGTTTAGAAGTGAGACTTCACTCAGAGCGGCGCAGTAAGCGATGCGCAGTAGGAAACGCTCTTTCATCGTTCTGCGCATGACGTCACTGCGGGGCACCTAGGAGCAAAACGAAGTGCAGTGTTGGATGCTATGACTTCACACTTTTCATTGCTTGGGTCAATTGCCAATTTTTGAACCATGCAGATGTCTTATCTAAATCATATTGCAGTTACTTTTGATCTTCTGGTGACTTTACTAACCGATCTTTGAGAGCTGCTCACATTGTTTATGAAGATAAAACAGTCTGTGGTTGTGTGTACAAACGTCCGCTGAAATATCGTTCAGCATTACAAGACGGTGTATTTAAAACACTATTTGGCACCATCACTGGAGACAAAAAAGGGGGGTAAATTTCCTTTGTTTAATCTACATCGTACTTTGAAACACTTATGTTCTTATTCTAATGTATTTTGATAAGATTGTATTAAAAGATTCCTGTTCTTTTCAAGTCAGCAGTTCGTATTATAGACAATGTCGATATATTCGTGATCTGATATGTTAGTGTTACGAAACGCGTAAATCTGCGATAGAATATGACCCACAGTCTTAGCTATAACATTTTACAGCAGAATAGCACTTTGCATTTAAGGTAGGAACAATATCTTTCGACAAAAACTGAATATAAATGCACATTCCGTGCCGTAGCGGACTGAGCCTGTGCAGGCCTCTTGGTAGCTCGCAGTCCCACAGTGACGTCACAGCGCGAGCCAATGGCAGAGCAGAGCTCTTACTGCCCAATCTTATTAGCCTTGACTTCACTTCTGTGTTACATTAGCTGTTGAGCAGAAGGCTTATGTGTTACGTCATCTGCCGAACAGAACACTTTGAATACGATAGCCATCAGTTGAAAGGGCAGTCAAAGAATGCCATTACCCAATTAAACTTTCGGAATGGAAGAAATAGTAGGAGGATTTTTACTATAGGGATCCACTTTGCTTAGTTTTTCAATGCACGAACCATCGTCTATACCCAAGGAACGATACCTGAACACTTTGACCATTTGCTTCATGGCTCGCAGCTAACCACGTATTCCCGCCAGGCGGCCACTCCTCGTGTGTGTCTGCACACCTAAAGACAAGGCCTCCCAACAGTCCGTGTCCCGTCACGCCGAAAGGCCGCGACAGCTAGCTGACTGGCTGGCCACTACGAGGCAGTGGGCTGTGCCACGGCGACCAGCCTGTCAGCTAGCGGTCGCGACCTATCGTCGTGACGTGCATGGACTTTTGTGAGGCCTTGTCTCTAGACGTCGCTGATCCGCACTGAATTAAGCAGCAAACATTTCAGTACGTGTGGACAAGAGAAACCAGGTTCCTGGCGGGAATAAAGAATTATCTGCGAGCCAAGAAGAACAATTTTCAAAGAAGGACGACACATGGGAATTTGGTTCGGACGGGGTATGTGCCTGTGTGTTTTGTGTAGGTGTGGGAAACCTGTCTGACCAGGTGGTGCCAGGGTTACCACAACTGCCTAGTAAGGCGTCAGATGATTCGTCGCCCTCTGTAATAATAAAAAATTAAGTCCAGAACGCAACCAAAAACCTAGAACAACGAACGACCGCAAAGAACTGATCTACCCAAGCAACAAAATAATAATTAAAAAAGTAAGCAGGAGGCCTCTGGTTCTAGTCCTGCTCCAGCCCATCTTTTCATATGTATCTGTTGTTTGATTACAACATCTACGAGCATCTGAGGTAAAAATACCCCAAATAAATCTATACCAGGGAAGGATTAGGAAATTCAAAGTAATATCGACAGTGAACTAGAAACTAAACCTACACAGGGTCGCACAGTGTCCATAAATTATAATTGTATTTCTTCTTTGTAGCAGAACGTTTTGATATCTTTCCCTCGTTAAAAATGAGGACCGTGACGTCACGCGTCACGGCACGTGGCCAGTGATAAATAAAGGCTAGAGAGCAGGCGAATGTGCCGTCAGCAGATCTACAGAAAGATAGCGTCACGCATGGCGTCAGTATGGCGGTATCGGAGAGGAAAGAGACCTTTTGCACTGCAGAACAGCATTTAGCTGACTGAGTTACGCTGAACTTAGTCCATACGTGAACCTTTCCTTATTAGATACAGCGTGGGTAAACCATGAAGTCTACAACTGTGGACGTAACCAAATAAACTATGTCCGCCGGCCGCGGTGGCCGAGGGGATTGAGACGCTTCAGTCACGGTCTGCACGGCCACTACGGTCGGGGGTTCGAATCCTCCCTCGGGCATGGATATTTGTGCCGTCCTTAGTATTAGATAGTTCATAAGTAGTTTGTACATTTAGGGACTGATGACCCCGTAGTTAAGTCCCATAAGCTCTACAAACATCTGAACATTTGAAACTATGTCCTTATCTACTCGTTACTATGAGCAACTGTCCTCGTTACAAACGTATCGTTTACTAGTTGTTTTCGTTACCGACGTTATAGTAATATTGTTCAAATGTTTGTTAAGCTAAAGGGACTTAACTACGGGGTCATCAGTCCCTAAACTTACAAACTACTTATGAACTACCTACAACTAAGGACGGCACAAATATCCATGCCCGAGGGGGGATTCGAACCCCCCACCGTAGTGGTCGTGCAGACCGTGACTGAAGCGCTTCAGTCCCCTCGGCCACCGCGGCCGGCCGTTATAGTAAAACTCGAAGTCAATCCAATGGCATTCATACTATTACATCCTGGTACTTTCATGTATTGTTTTTATGCCTGAATTCATTCAATGTGGATTCAATAGTGAAATAAAAAACAGTAAATTTTAAATTATTTGAAGTGAAATTTAAAAACAATTATTTACTATTGGACGGGTTGGGTTGTTTGGTTGGGATAGTTGGACTAAACTGCTAAAGTTATCAGTCCCCCGGCGGGGAGGGGAAGGAGTGAAGATAGGAAAGGAGGGGAGGGGAAAAGGAAATGCAGTCTGGGACGTAAAGAAGGAAGGTAGACTGCATTAGCTCGGGGCCCCGTGCTCGCCACGCACGTACTCACGAAAGAACCGTGAGCCCCCTGAGGGATTACTACATATTTCAAAGAAGGATCACACTATTGAACTCTTTCTCTCTCTCTCAGCACAAATCATACTTTCTAAATAGCAGCGGTTGCACCGATGCGTGCGCAGTCTTAAACCTTTTGAAAACGTTCAAGTAGAAACAACCAAGTCGAGTTGAGAGCAAATTACAGTAACAAGATCCATCCTGCATGCCGAATAGAACTGCAACGCCATTCATTTCGTATTCGTAGGATTCGAACCACTTTGACCGTTGCTGCACTCCTGTAGGCTACAGGTGTATTCCTTACTGGTTTTCGTTACAGAGATCAATCGATGCGAGTGATGAAATATACACTCAGTCGCAAAAGTATTCGGACAGCACGCAGATGCACATAATTTTGAAGTTTGCCGCATGAACAAATACAGAAATTGCACTTTGTAATGTATTTGGGACTCCGGGTACGATGTCGCAACGTGAAACACGCGTCAAATACGAAGAATTGTTGTTGGACATGTGTCTGTTACGTAATATTTCCTGAAAACGGCATGGGAAATTGCAACAAAACTATTCGGACAAAGGTGGACAACATGAGAGACTAGCTTTTTCCGAGACGCGCAGAGGGTGAAACGACTGCAGTGTGTCCGACATTTCCACGAGACGATAGCGATGATTAGTAAACACGTATCTCGAGACTGTGCAGGGCGACGATGGGACGCAGAGGGAAGTGCTCTACGTTCGAGCAAAGGCAACTTGTCGTTTATCATCACGCGAAGGGGAAAACCTGCAGCGAAATTACCGGAATAGTGAACACGAAGAAAAGTACAGTTCACGACATTATTAAACGGTTCGAGGAAGAAGACCAATTGGAATTCCGTTCCAGTACAGGACGGCCATGGACATTTTCACAAAGAGATGAACGTGTGATTGTGCGAAAGGTACAACATAATACGAAAATATCCGCCACACGAATTGCAAGTGAGGTGGAGGGAGACCTTGGTATAAAAGTTCATCCCGAAACCGTGCGCAGAGTACTACGACGATCGCAGTACCATGGTCGAGTGGCACGGCGAAAGCCATTCATAAATGCAGTAAACCAGAAGAAACGTATGCAGTTTGCGAGGGAATACGCCGAATACGCTCAGGCTTGATGGAATCGGGTGATATTTTGCGACGAATGTAAATTTACATTATGGCAAAGCGACGGAAAGGCAAACGTGTGGCGAAAGACCAATGAAGAGCTGAATCCCAGGAACCTCAAACCAACAGTAAAGTATGGAAGCATCACGATGTGGGGATGCATGTCCAGCAGTGGCGCGGGTAATTTAGTGTTCATTGATGATACGATGAACAAGGAAGCGTCTTTGAATATACTGCGAGGACATTTGAAGCAGAGTGCACGACATCTAGGTATTGCGAACAACTTTCATTTTTATCAGGATAATGATTCCAAGCATACCGCGCATATTGTAGAAATGTGGTTGCTCTGCAATTGCCCGAAAGTATTGCAGCCCCGTCCCCAATCACCAGACCTTAACCCAATCGAACATTTGTGGGGTAAACTGAAACGGACCCTCCGCGCGGACATCTATACGAAGGAGACCTTGAAAGGGAAACTGCGCCAAGAAAGAGACAATATAGGCCCAGATTTCACGAAAAAACTCGTGGAAAGTATGCCTAGTAGATTGGAGAAGGTATTGAGAATGATAGGTGGACCCACAAGGTATTGACATTTTCGTCGTACAACTTATGGACATTTATTGGACAGTGTCCGAATATCTTTGTAGCAGCAGGGTGTGCAGGTGGTTTCATTTTTGTTGTTAATTTTTCTGTTATTTATTTTTTGGAAACGAAATAATACAATAATTCTTTCGTAATTAATGTTGTTACGCATATATATTGCAAATAAATATGTTTGGGTTTCATAGTCAGTGTTTCTCGAGTACTCATTGTGAAACTCCCCACTGTCCGAATACTTTTGCGACTGAGTGTATTTACGTGTAACGATTCGGTACTTCGAGTGACCCCCAAAGTATTCGTCACTCAGTACCGAATACAGGTACTGGCTTGCCACAAATGACGCAACGTCTGATGCAATCGGGGTCTACTTTACTGACAGCACATTCGCATGCGGCCAGGTCAATATTTGTCGTTGGTCACGTCACGACCTCGCTGCATGTGGTAGCCAGTGCAGTTTAGCATTGAGCTGACTGCGTGCGGTAGACGACCAGGAATGCGTCGTCTGTGGGCAGGGTAGGCGGTGCATCCCACTGGCGTAGCGGGAGGCGCGCATATGTGGGCCACGTCCTCAGCAATAGCCGGTTTAGTCACGGGACCGTGCGGACGCATCCGCGAGACTTTCTACTGCGTCCCTCCGGGACTGACGTCAGTGCTACGTCGAAGGAAGCTCGCGCGTGACTACTCTAAAGCGAGAAAGACGTTGCATACTCACTCCGACGTTCAAGAAAGGAAATATGAGTCAGCCACAAAATTACATCCCCATATCGTAGACGTCGATTTCCAGCGGGATTTTCGAAGATACATATTTTTCGAACATTATAAACTACCTCGACCCAAGTCAACACGGATTTGTACAGTATCGTCCTTGTGAAACACAAGTCTCCTGGTCCCGATTGTATACCAATTAGGTTCCTTTAAGAAAGTATACTGATGCAATAGCTCCATACCATCACTTACAGCCGGCCGCGGTGGCCAAGGGGACTGAGGCGCGTCAGTCACGGTCTGCACTGCCACTACGGTCGGGGGTTCGATGTTCAAATGTTTGTTAAGCTTATGGGACTTAACTACGGGGTCATCAGTCCCTAAACTTACAAACTACTTATGAACTACTTACGAACTAGGACGGCACAAATATCCATGCCCGAGGGGGGATTCGAACCCCCGACCGTAGTGGCCGTGCTGACCGTGACTGGAGCGCCTCAGTCACCTCGGCCACCGCGGCCGGCTCGGGGGTTCGAATTCCCCCCTCGGGCATGGATATTTGTGCCGTCCTAGTTCGTAAGTAGTTCATAAGTAGTTTGTAAGTTTAGGGACTGATGACCCCGTAGTTAAGTCCCATAAGCTATACATACATTTCAACATTTTAACCATCACTTACAACCGCTCGCCCAGGGAGAGATCTGTACCTAAAGTTTGGAAATTTGCGCAGGTCACTCCAATATTCAAGAAAGGCAATAAGAACGATCCGCAAACTTACAGGCCTGCGCAGTATCAATGATGTCGGTTTGCAGCTGGATTCCAGTACGTATACGTCAAAAGAAACTTGCGTCTGAGCCAAAAATAAGTTGCACAGTCACTCCAGTGTTCAAGAAACAGAGTACGAGTCATCCACAAAATTATAGGCCCGTATCGTTGGCGTCGTTTGGCAGCGGGATTTTCGAACATCTACATTTTTTTCGAATATTATGAACTACCTCACCCTTTATTCCAAGGTCAACGCAGATTCATTGAAGTACGGTATCGTTCTCGTGAGACTTAACTCTCCTGGTCCCGATTTTATACCAATTAGGTTTCTTTCAGAGTATGCTGATGCAATAGCTCCATACCTAGGGATCATATACAACCGCTCGCTCAGTGAAAGATTCGTACCCAAATACTGGAAAGTTGCACAGGTAGGCAATAGGAGTGATTCTCAAAATTACAGGCCTATACGGGTATCATTGACGTCTGTTTGCAGCAGGATTTCAGAACATGTACTACCCTCCAACATTATGAACTACCTATCGAAGAGAACGACCTCTTGACCCATAGTCAACACGGATTCAATAAGTATCTTTATTGTGAAACACCGCTAGCTCTTTACTCAGATGATGTGATGAGCGCAATCGACAAGGGATCTCAAATCGATTCCGTATTTCTAGATTTGGTGAAGCTTTGACATCGCACTTCACGAGCGACTTCTAATCAGTTTTCGTGCTTATAGAATATCATCACATTTGTTCGATTAGATCAGCGTTTTGCTATCAGAAGGGACACAGTACGTAGTAAATGACGGAAATACATCGAGTAAAGGGGAATTGATACATGTCGTTCCCCAAGGAAGTGTAATAGGACTCCTACTGGAGACAATCTGAGCAGCTCCTTAGACTTCCCGGATGAGGCTGTCGTTTATCGGTTTCTAAAGCCACCAAAAGATCAAAAGCAGCTGCGTAACGATTTAGATAACATATCTGCATGTTTCGAAAATTAGCAACTGACCCCCCCCCCCCCAAAAAAAAGTGCGAAGCCATCCGCATGTGAACTAAAAGAAATCTCTACCGGTACATATCACTACACTATTAATCAGTCAAATCTAAAGATCGTAAATTCTCGTAAATACCTAGGAATTACAATTACAAACAACTTAAATTGGAAAGAACTCGTAGAAAATGTTGGCAGAAGGCGAACCAAAGTCTGCATTTCATTGGCAGAACAGTTAGAAGGTGGAACAGTTGTACTAAAGAAACTGCCTACATTACACTTGTATTGTGGGATCTTCACCAAGTGGGATGACAGACGATTTAGAGAAAGTTCAGAAAAGGGCAGCTCGTTTTGTACTGTCGCGATATAGGGAAGAGAGTCACAAAATGATGCACGAGTTGGGGTGGAAATCATTTTAAAAAGGCGTTATTCGTTGCGGCGAGATGTACTTGTGAAATTTCTTTCACCAGCTTTCTCCTCCAAATGCGAACATTTCTGTTAGCACCCACAATGAAAGGGAGACATGAACACCGTAATAAAATAAGAGAAAGATTTTTCCCGCTTATTATTAGAGAATGGAACGCTGGAGAAATAATATGAAAGCGGTTCGATGAATCCTCTCCTAAGCAGTTAAATGTGATTTGCATAGTAAATATGTATATGTAAAAGTAAAAGTATCTATGAACATTATTGACGTTATACACTATTTTGTAAAGAAAGGTATACCATAAGAAGTTATGCAAATTGGTCAAAATTGATATGTCTACAAAAAATGCAAATCTGCAATCTTTGGCAGCCGGCGGATGAATCTGTGAAGCTGAAGCGCAGGCTATATAGTCTTTCCTTAGTTGGGCAATAACTATGCTTCGGAGGTAGACGTATGAACAATATAGTACAGTCAACATCTAAGAGGTAACGCCTTCTGTTGAAAGTAGCCGGTTGGAGTAATCAGTGCTCAGTATTTGAATACGAGTGATGCCTTGTCAGCAAGAATGGAAGAACAGGATCGGATGAAGCGCCAAGAAGGAAGCCGTCGACCTAGATCTTTGGTTTCCAACCTGTGGTTCGCGAACCAAAAGTGGTCAACAAGAGATAAAAATATGGTCTGCGAAGGTATAAAATTTCAAACTTATTATACTAGGTGTGTTCAAATGAAAAGGTGTGGTCGAAGTATTTATTCAAAAGTAATGATCAGAGGCACAACTATCCCACTGTTTAACGAGCCGAAGGATTCCCTGTTCCCAGAATTCCTGTGGCTGTGACAAGAGTCAGTCCTCTACTGTGTCCCTCCGTTCGTCGTCCCAGTAGAAGCGCTTCCATTTGAGGTGCTTTTCTAGCGGACCAAACAGATGGAAGTCACAGGGCTACATTTCCGGACTGCATGGCGGATGCTCAAGCTGTTCCCACTTGAACTTGGCCAGTACACTTTGTTTGGCCCTGGAGACGTGTGGACGCGCGTTATCATGGAACAGAATTGCTCCCTCGAAGAGCAGCCCAGGTCGTTTGCTCCTGACTTACGGAGTGTCTCACAGTGCACGCGGCTGTTAATGGTTTTTCCGTGCTCGAGGAATTCGATGAGTATCGGACCTCGGACGTCGAAAAGGACGGTGAGCGTAACCTTGCCTGCTGAGGGCAAGGCCTTGATTTTTTTAGGGAGAGGTGACGACACTGCATTTGCGTCACTAGTTGACGCACTGCGTTTTCCAGAAGCAGCATATTTAAATTTCAACCGGTCTGCTTGTTAATACGCTTTCATTTGAACACCCTTCATATATTATTAATTCCGTCTTATGTGGTCAGTCAATCGTACTGTGTGACCACGATAACTTCACACTTCACTGGTGACGGCAGAAGTGGATAACATTGATACTATTTGAAATATATTAGTTTGTCTTTTAGTTTTGCGAACTCTTAGTGAGGCACAAAAAATGGTAATGAGCGTATGGTTTTATTGGCCTGGAGATCCCTTGCGGGATTGTTCGGCCGCCTTAGTGTAAGTCTTTCTATTTGACGCCGCGTGGGCGACTTACGTGCCAATGATGATGAGATAATGATGATGATTAGGACAACACACAACACCCAGTCCCCTGCCGGGAATCGAACCCGGGCCTCCTGTGTAGTAGTCAGCGACGCTACCGCTGAGCTACGGAGGCGGACAGTGAAGTACAAAATGATAGAAACAACAAGACCGCATTTCCTGCTGGCCAGTTTTGGTAAAATCATGCAATAACATTCCAGACATCGGCTTCTGTTCTCTTACGTTTTTCTTGCCGACTTATTTTGATGTAAAAGAGTTATATGCTTCAATACAAATCCAGAAATGTGTTGAAAGTAAGTGATGATACGCACGTAGCTTTGAGCAACAGTATTAGGGCTAGGATTACCAACTTGAAAATTAGTTGAAAGCTGTAAAATCACACTGGTGCAAACCAAATTTACTTTTCTACTAAAAGTTTGTTTTGTGGTCGCTGCTCACTACAAACAAAATCAAAGTGGTTCCTGGATTAAGAAAGGCTGGGAATCACTGACGTAGAGAGATGATAGAACGCGAGGACCGACCAACCGTCAGAGATGCAATCATAGCCACGGATTCATAAATCATCAGACCTACGTACAAGTGGTGATTCAATGACCATAAAGGAAGGGAGGAAAGTTAGGGTTTAACGATGCTTCGACACTGCCGTCATTAGAGACGATCAGTGACGATATAAAAGGGACTGAACTCACAGCTGTTTTGTGCCTACTAACACTGGCGTCTGTACAGCAACAAGTCCATTTGTAGTGGAGTCGCGGCCTGGAGTCTCAATGACTGCAGTAGAATTGTCTTCATCGATGAGTCCTGCTTCAAACTGGGCGATGACGACAGTAATCGAAATGCTGCGTAGACCTCTCATATTTTGTGTAACCTTCAGATGTGTTTGACTTTATACAAGTGAAATACTTTCTTCAAACATTCTACGATTTAGAAAATCTGCTCAGATGCACAGAGCTGTATTGTTTACGTGATCGTGTATCTATTATGAAAGCCAAAACTCTCCCAAATAATCAATATCAATGGGGACAGCCCTGATGGTGGCGGGATACAAAGCCGTACTGCCCGACAACCATGAGTGATCGCCTGCGGTGCCATTTCTGTTCAATTTATTGCCACAAAATTTAGACCCGTTATCCCGAAACTGGAAAATAGTAGCACACGTTTCATTTACATGGTCACAGACATTGTTTATAGATATAGTTGTTATTTATGTTAACCTCCAGGATTTTGAATATCAACGTAGAATAAAATAAAATATTAAAAATTAAAGACAAAGAAAACAACATGAAGTATAGTGAATTTTTTCCACATTGAATTACAAAATTTTATAAATATTATATTGTCAGCCTCTGATGAACTCTTTAGTTTGCCGACTAACAAACGGGCTGTAAGTACTTCTGGACCTGCTACAGCTATACTGTTGTGCAGCATCCAAACTGGTATAGGCGTGCCTCGGCAAAATTTTCGAGTCTGCAACCATCCGCTTGGGTAGCTAAAGCATTATAATGTTTAGTATTTTAAAAAAAGTGTTATTTCTTTTTATACTGGCTTCTTCTGATCTGTAGACATATTTAAAATTAGAAATTTCCACTTAATCTTATAGACTGCGAGTAAAGCAGTTCTCTGCTAAATATTCGATGTGTAACCATATTAACTGTGGTCCGTAAGGTTTGGTCCCATGCAGCTTTTCGCAGATCGCAGTGAAGTTGTCTGTATTCTCTCTCTAGCTGGAAACTTGGGCAGATGAGAACGATGTGATCAGCAGTACCTTCCTCTAAACATTAATAGATTGGTGTGTTAACAACACTCTACTCGATGCAGGTGTTTACGTCGCGCAGTTTGAACCAGTTTCTAATGTTTGGGAATATATTGTATCCCCGCCTTTCAGTACTTCTATAGTTCCAGTCAGATTGCAATCCATATAATTTCCAGGTTCGGAAGTGTGTCATCAGCAACAAGAGCTCCTGTGATCTCAGACGCACGATCATACTGATCACGCTCCAGCCAATACACTGTTTCTCTGTAACGTATTACGGCATCCATTGAACATATCCCGGAAATTACCAGTAAACCCCAGCAGGTGGAGTACGAAAGGCACCACTGAGCGTCAGAAGTACTCTCCTGTGCATTCGTCACAGTGTTCTTCTGTAGCTTTGCAGCCTAAGGAGATGTGCCCAGACGCTGGCAGTGAAGCCCACAGTAGCATAGCACCGTGTAATCGACTGTACCGTCAACACTCAGTCTGGGTTCAGTGTGCATCGTGTCGGGTGGCCCTGGGGCATACATGAGGTACTTCTGTTCCTGAACAGTGTTCGTTTTCCATGACAACGTGCAGGTAACGTGCGGGTAGGACGATACTCACAAAGGAAACTCCCCACTGTCTCCCCCCTCCCAGATCTAGTGGATGGTCAACTGGATAACCCATCGCAACTGAAGACAGACCAAACATGGAAACAGAAAGGAGTTATACGAAACTGTAGAAATACAATGGTCCAAGTTCAAGATGAGCAAAATCCATGAGAACTGGAAGAGTCTCAGTTTAATGGTTATTGGTCATATTGCTGGGCTGCAGATCTGGAGATATTCCTCATGCTGAATCTTTTTTTCACCACAAAATTACGAACTGTCTATCCAGTGAAACATGTATGTTCACTGTATTCAATTGTGTGCCTGTGTCGTAGTGTAATGTCTGTTTCCAACAGTCACGTGTAACTAAGGGGCTGTTATAAAAGTTGACTCCGACAACTACTCTCTTGGCAGCTGGAAGGAAGTCGCTCTCGAAGGGCAATCGCAAAATTTTGATGACAGAGCGCCAAGTCAACCCAGTCCTCCACCAGGAAACACGTCTGGTGAGTTGTAAGCGACATTGGTCACAGTATGTCTGCCACATATAGGACTCTCTTATCGACGAATCTAGCTTCTACGGCTGGTGAGTGAGTCGATTGTTTCATAAACTGCAACAAATGAAAGCAACAGTTTCATAATCATACAACTTTCCCTGTACTCTACCAAAACACGAGTTTTGTTGTTGATGTTTTACACATGTAGGCCTACGTCCAAGGAAATCTTAACATGTCTTGGAAGTTTGATGTTCAAATGTTTGTAAAGCTTATGGGACTTAACTACGGGGTCATCAGTCCCTAAACTTACAAACTACTTATGAACTACTTACGAAGTAGGACGGCACAAATATCCACGCCCGAGGGGGGATTCGAACCCCGACCCTAGTGAAGTTTGATATTGATGTTGAATATTTGTGAGAGTTTGGACATTTATAATAGGCAGCAGTGACGTATCCAGGATCATACTGGGAGGATTGATCCCTTTCTTTCTTTTTTCTTTCCCCTCTCTCCCCCCCCCTCTCTCTAGGGGAGGTAGGGGAGGCACAGTAAGGTCTGCGGGGGAACGGGGGCCTCCAGGAGGGTCGGGGGGGGGGGGGTTGTAGCCCGACTGCCTCCCCCCCCCTCGGATACGCCACTGATAAACAGACGATCAAGTAAACAAGACAGCTCTGTGCAGATTTGCATAATCGTAGTCTTTGTGGAGCGTAAAGTCCAACACATTTAAAGGTCGTACAACACGTGTGAGAGGTCATTGCAGCATTTCGCCTGTTGTCAATATTCATCACATTTACTTGCGACGATAATGTATTTTTACCACATCACTCATATTCTACACTCCTGTTCATAAAAAAAGCAGAACACCCTGAAAGACTAGATACAGGGTGTTGGTATTCATAGGATTTGCACCTAGTATATTGTGAGGAAATTATTAGCATTAGAAACACGTCAGCCCCGGGTTCAAGGTGAACATCGACATCTCGGTGCAACACCACGTACCGGTAGAGTGTGCCTGCGGACCTCGCTCCTCGTTGTCGCTGTTAATCGACAGTAACGGATCACTATGCCTTGGGCAGACGTGCAGGACACCTCGCTGACGTTTCCGCGAACAGTATCGCCTGAAAGACGACTGGACGACAATTGTGCGTGGAACGACGTCACTGGGGGCAGGAATGACATCAGATACTGCATCGGATGAATCCACGTTCTGTTTATTTCAAAATGATGCCAGCTTATTTATTCGCTGGAGACGAAGTGAAGCGGCATCACGGTGACTGGATTCGCACAAGACATACAGCGCCAACTCAAGGTCTTATGGTGTGCGGTGGTAATGGGCACAGCTATAAATCACAGTGGATCGGTGACCAGGGCCTTGTGACCAGATTCAATGCGCGATTGACATCCTGTGACCCGTTCAAAAAATGTTCAATTGTTTGTAAAGCTATGGGACCAAACGGCAGTGGTCATCAGTCCCTAGACTTGCAAACTACTTCAAATAACTTATGCTAAGCACAAAACACACGCCCATGCCGAGGGAAACTCGAACCTCCGATGGACAGCAGCCGCGCACTCCCCAGCAAGGCGCCTTAGAGAGCGCGAACATTACCGCGAGGCCCTGTGATCCGTGCGAAACCTTTTCTGCGCGACACCCCAGACGCCATGTCTTGTACCAACAATTCGCTTCTTGTCGTCACACGATTTCAGCCTTTCGTATGGCCTGCTAAATCACCAAACTTGTCGCAAATCGAAAATATGTGAGACGTGGTGAAAGGACGTGTTTAGCTCTAAGAAGCAATGCCAACCATCACAGATGAATTTGGAACCAGGCGGTGCAGCATGGATAGTTCCACCACGTGTCACGATTTATGCCTTATACGCGCAGAAGACATCACGCACGGAACAAGTTATCAGAGCCCATTGCCGACCCTATGCCAAAAGGCAATAGGACACATGCTGAACCCAGCGGACCGAAAGGCTAACCATTTCTTTAGAACATATTAACAAACATAACCTGTGAATCTGAACATCCTGCCTCTAGTCTGTCAAGGTGTTCTGTTTTTTTTTTTTTTTTTTTTTTTTTTTTTTTTTTTTTTTTTTTTTCCCTTTGCATGTGTGTATAACATGACAATTGGTATGACTACAGAAAGAGAAGAGACACGTCAGTCACCTGATGGAAAGTTCATAATTTTGTGTAAAATAATGGAGCAACAGGGAGATGTGAACACGGGTCTCCTAGTTTGCATCCAACAGTGTTACCACCTAGCCAAGATGCCGTGGCTCTTCCAAATCATTCTACGTGGAACGTCTTGACCTTGGATCGTTAATTGTTTCTATTTTGCTTAATTTTTCGCCGTTCCGTACACCTCCTTCCTGTTTTGGAGTTTGCTATCCCTGGACCATCCCACCAATAAATACGAGAGGATGCAATGGGGAGTTTACACCTTTACAGTATGGTGGTGTATGTCTCAGCGTAAGGCACCGGAAAAAAGGGAAGGTGGGAATAAATCCACATTCTCTCTACATCACTTTAGAAAATTAATAGTCGAGTCGATCTACTACCCAATCCTTCAAATGTTCATATGTTTGTAAATCTAGGGGATTTAACTGCTGCGAGGTCAGTCCCTAGGCTTAAAAAGTACTTAAACTAACTTATTCTAAGAACAACACACATATGCCAGAGGGAGGACTCGAACTTCCAACAGCGAGCAACCGCGCTCCGCAGCACGGCGCCTTAGAGCGCTCGGCCACTCCACCGCGGCGCGCAATCTTTTCCCAAGCGACATTCTACTGCTTCTGCCCTTCAGCTACGGAGCGTGGACCCCGAATGTTGCACACTTCTTTACGCTAGCAGTGTGGAAAAATATCCAAATGCCATTAGGAAATCAAGATGTAGAGAATGTAACAGTTGGCCAGTGGCCACGAATTGAAAAATATTGAGAACGAAGTTAGTGAAACTAAGCTGCGATTTTTCTGAAAGTCGAGCTGATCTCTGAAAAAAATTGTGCTTGACAGAACTTCATGATATACCAGCTAGGAAGACAAGGATTTGCCTGCTTAGAGATGTCAAGGACATTCCGTAACCATTCAGCGACCTTCGCAATGCTCCTTCTATTTTTTCGGGACAGTTCGTTGTGCAAGAGAATCATGATAAATGTAACCTCTCCGAGATATGAAACTCGTTATTCTGTGCCGATATTCCAGAGTATAGCGTTCATATTTTGATTGATCTTTCTTCATTTTTCTCCTCCCCGCGTTTTTCACTTGTTGTTTTCCTTGTTCCAATAACTAGTTGGCCACGTTGTGGTCTTCTGCATCATCTCTCTATCTATTATTCTAACCGCTTGCTGGATTACCGTATGTTCTTTACATGGAAATATAAATTCAATTCCACAATAAAGTAAAGAGAAAAATGTTTAAAATTGTGTCTCTTTCATTGAGAGTTGAGAATTGACTTATGTTACTGCTCGAGAAGCAAACACGTAACATACCATGTTCTACTCTACTTTTGTCGATATGTAAAACAGAGAATAGCTCAAAAATCTCGCTTCGAGTGTCACAAAGTTAGCGCAGAAGCAGAAACGCTTTCGCAAATCCGAAAGTGCGAGCTGTTTGCCAACAGGCAGCCGTTGCAGGCAGCAGGCGGCATATATTCTTTATGAGCTATTGTCTCCCAAGTCTTATTTCAGTGATTCCGCCGAAACAAAGGTTTATCGGCACATTGTCTGAGACCTGTGGCGATTTAAAAACACATGAAACTGAGCAGTTTGCTGTGACATTCATCTGTGACCTTTGGAAGAACTTACAAAACGAAAAATTATGCAAATGTAAATTTTTAATCTTTCGGAGCGTTAAGATGAATATTAACAAGAGCAAACCAAAGGTAATGGAACGTAGTCTAAGACAGTCAGGCGATGCTGAAGGAATTAAATTAGGTAATGAGATAATAAGGGTATTAGATAAATGTTGCTTCTTGGGCAGTAAAATAACGTGCATTGAATGAGTACAGATGACAAAAAAGCAGAATGCCAATGGGAAGAAAGCGTATCTGAAAAATAGAAATTTAGTAATATGGAATATTGTCTCAGGTAGTCTTTTCTGAAAACATTTGTGTGGAATGTTGCCTTGTACGGGAGTGAAACATGGACGATAAATAGTTCAGACAAGAGGAGGGTAGAAGTTTTTAACTTGTGGTGCTACAGACGAATGCTGATGATTATGTAGGTAGATCGTGTAACTAATGAGGAAGTACTGAACTGAATTGGGGAGAAAAGAAATTTGTTGCATAACTTATTTAAAAGAACGCATCTATTGTTTAGCACACATTTTTAGGCATCAAAGAATCGTCAATTTAGAGTCAGAGGAAAGTGTGTGGGGTAAACATCGCAGAAGGAGACCAAGAGACGAATACAGTAAGTAGGTTCAAATGGATGTGGGTTATCGACCTTATGAGAAGAAACTTGCACAGGATAGTCTCCGGACTGAAGATCACAACAACAACAATCCTTCCAAACTTCTCGGCATCATCTTTATCCTGACAACCTTTGCGATACATTTTCCCGCTGATAATTAATTTTCTGCTCTTTTAGTTTTAATTTTCCTTCCTTGTCTTCCTTCTATTTGGCCTCGGTGGTCCCGCTACTTTGATTTGCCATAGCCCAGTTGCGTTAATTATGTGCTGAGTAATTTATGCACCTTCTTGAAGATCAATCAACAACGATCAAACATTTTCCAGTTGTCAACAATAGAGGGCTTCCTAAAACGTCCCCCATCGCTGCTTAGCATCAGTCTGAGCTGAGACGATTGCCCAGCAACGTGGATGTATCCGTCCTCAGTCGGAAATATCGTGAGAAAACCATATATGCAGTAAGAAGCACGAAGTGACGACAACAATCACAAGGTAAGATATCAACAAACATTGAGTTCTGCTAATCCGTGGCACCCAAAACATACGCGTTGAAACATGAGAATTTGTACAGCTTTATAGACATTCAAACATTTAGGTTTTCCTTAAAAAAAAAAAAAAAAAAAAAAAAAAAAAAATCTGGAGGAATAAGTTCCATTTTTATGGCCGCGGCAGGAGTGGGTCCTGCACGCATGGCAGCAGAAGACCGACTCGAGGATCATTGCTGACAGCACGCTATCGCCTGCAGTGTCACTGTTGGAGTCGTGATCATATTCGTAAGACCCCAGACGACTAGAAAACCATTACTTGGTCAGGCGAGTCCCGATTTCACTTGGTAACACCTGATGGTAGGTTCGAGTAATTAGATTAATACTTGTTCCATAGATCATAAATACATTTCGCAATGATGTGGAACGTGTCAGTTTAAGAAATGGTGTCTGTACACGACAATCAATACTTCAAGAATTTTTAATTTTTTAGACTTATTTTTTTAATGTACTTTTAGCGAAATTACTAATTTTTATGTGAAAATTCATCTAAAAAGTAGAAAAAGTTGCCATTCAGAAATTCTTTTAATTTCTTTTTAAATAATTGTTGGCTATGTGTCTGACTTTTGATGCTTCTTAGTAAGTGAACGTAGCCTTTTGTGGTAGCATAATTCACCCCTTTCTGTGTCAATGGGTTGGATTGTTAATAACAAATTTCATAAGTAAATAGATATATTGTGAAGCTACACTTAAGATCCATAGATCCTTAAATAAATGTGTGCAGGATGATCCAGCAATTAATCTGATAACACGCTTTTGTGCAATGAATAATTTCTTACTCAATGTTGAATTGCCTCAGAATATGATGCCATGTGAAAGCAGTGAATAAAAAAGGTGTAGTAAGCAAATTTACTGAGATGTATATCACCAAATTTGGCAATGACCCTGATATCATAAGTAGCTGAATTCAAACGTTTCAGCAGATACTCAATGCGTTTCTTCCGATTCAAGCCCTCATCAACGCAAACATCTAAATATTTTGAATATTCTACCTTAGCTACAGATTTCTGTACAAACTCTATATTTAATAATGGTGTCAAGCTATTTAGTGTATGAAACTGTATACACTGGGTTTTGTCAAAGTTCATTGAGAGTCCATTTGTAGAGAACCACATTATTTACAATTTCATCAGTTAATTTCTGTTTGTCAGGCATGACAGCTGTGCTTGTATCATCAGCAAAAAGAACTAGCTTAGCACCTTCATGAATATAGAATGGCAAGTCATTAATGTATATTAAGAACAGCAAAGGACCCAAGACCGAACCTTGTGGGACCCCATTTTTGATAACTTCCCAGTTGGAGGAATTAATTGTTTCTTCTATATTATGTGTACTGCTTATTTCAACTTTCTGTAGTCTTCCAGTTAAGTATGAGTCAAACCATTTGTGCACTGCCCTACTCATATCATAATACTTAAGCTTATGTACAAGAATCCCAGGATTGAAAAGCCTTTGAGAGGCTCTCAACGGGTGATGTCCGGTTATTCAAATCATTTAATATTTCACCAGTGAAGGTATACATAGCATTTTCTGTTGAAAAGCTGTTTTTAAAATCAAACTGACATTTTGTTAGAGCTTTATTTTCACTAACATGTAAAGAAATTAGAGAATACACAACTTTTTCAAAATTTTTGGATAAAGCTGTCAGAAGTGAGATGGGGCGGTAGTTGTTGACATCAGACGTATCCTCTTTTTTATGCAATGGTTTCATGATACCACGTTTCAATCGATCAGGGAAAATACCCTGCTTAAAGAGCTTTTTATATGTGTGGCTAAAGCTATTACATATCTGGCTAAGAATCCTACTTATCTCTTGGAAACAAGCTTTTAATAGCCTGCTGGAAATGCCATCAATTCCATGTGAGCTGTTACTCTTGAGAGAGAGTATTATTTTCCTAATTTCTGAAGGACAGATGGAATTTCAATTATATCAAATTGTGTAGGTATGGCCTCTCCCATTAACTGCCTTGCTACTTCTAATGAACATTTAGATCCTATTTTCTTCAGAACATTTAAAAAGTAATCAATAAAAAATATTTTCAACTTCTGAATTTTTGGTAGAAAACTTTTCATTTGATTTGATGGTAATACCCCATTCCTGTTCTCTTGGTTGCCGTCTCCCTCTTAATAATATTCCAAATTGTTTTTATTTTAGTATCAGAGGAACTAATCTCAGACTTGATGCACATGCTTTTGGATATTTTAATAACTTTTCTTAATGTAGCACAGTAGTTTTTATAATATTTGATTGTTTCTTTGTTGTTACTGTTTCTTTTGGATAGATATAGTTCCCTTTTTCGGTTGAATACATAAAAAACCATGGCGTAAAGAAGGGATAAAAAATCTTGTGCTGCAGACCGCAGGAAATCATGGATCCATGACTTCCTGCTGTCTGCGGCACAATGCATCATGTTACCGGATCACAACTGTTAGCGATTGGTTGGAAGAGCATCCTGGACAATTCCAGCGAATGATTTGGCCACCGAACAGCGACCATCGAACATTTATGGGACGCAACCGAGAGCTGAGTTCGTGCAGAGAATTCTGCACCAGTAACATTTTTACATTTACCGGTAACCATAACGACGGCAGGGCTCAATATTTTTGCAGGGACTACCAAACGACTCGTTGAGTCCATGACGTGCCCAGTTGCTGGACGGTGGACTGCTTACTTTTAGCCGACTTGAGGCAGTCTTTTACCCTGCCTTCTGAGCTTCCATTGGTTTTATCCGACGATGCCTCTATGGTCGACCGCGTTTTAGGTTTTATCCGTGCAACTTGCTTTTATTGCTCTATTTAGTGGTGGAGCCTATAAGCCCGCCTTGTCGGGCTCCAACCCCTCCAGAACAATAGGCCGCTGTCATTTTACGGGTTATGACTTGTTTTTCAATTAAGGATTTTAAGCCGGCCGCGGTGGCCGAGGAGACTGAGGCCCTTCAGTCACGGTCTGCACGACCATTACGGTCGGGGGCTCGAATCCCCCCTCGGGCATGGATATTTGTGCCGTCCTAGTTCATAAGTAGTTTGTAAGTTTAGGGACTGATGACCCCGTAGTTACGTCCCATAAGCTTTACAAACATTTGAACATTTTGATTTGAAGGATTTTAAAGTGTGCAGAGTGGCTGGCTCATCCTGTATTATTCTTTTGCTCAGCCAGCTACACTATTCTGCTGCCTTGTTTTAGTTGTCTGTCTATTTGGTCAACTCCTGTCTTGTTCTTTGTTACACGTCATCGTTTTACCATTGACAGTCTCTCTGTACCCGGAGTATACTGGACTTCGAGTACTATGCGACAAAAAGGAAACTTTTAAAAAGGAGACTCTTAGCTGGGAACAGGGGACTGATAACCCAACAGTTAAGTCCCCTTTAATCACCCAACAACAACAACGTCCCTGGACCGAGCGCTCTAAGGCGCCTTGCTGCGGAGCATGCGGTCGTTCGCTGTCGGAAGTTGGAGTCCTCCCTGCTCATGATTGTGAGTGCGTTGTCCTTTCGTTAGTTTATGTAGTTTATAAGTCTAGGGACTGATGACCACATCAGTTTAATCCAATAGATTTACAAACTTTTGAACATTTGGAATATTGATCTCCGACACTTTGTTACGAGGTATCCCGTTACTTTTGTCACCATATGTATGCTCCAGTATGTTTGATTCTGCTCTTATTGTGCCTTTAGGTCGTCTTAGGCATCTCATTCCGGCTGTTTCAAATCTTGATTCCTCATTTCCGTTATTTTTCAAGGTTTGCTGCGACGTTGGTATGGCTGTTGTTTTACATTATTTCGAAATTGTTCAGTTTTTTTCCTTAATTTTAAATTTTCGCTGAATGTACCACGTACTTTTGATACCAATTGACCTTTTCCTCTCCCTCTCTGCTTTCAAAACTGCCGGAATGGCGTTATATAGGTAAAATGTGAGACTTATTTGAGGATTTAACAGTACAGTATAATTTTTGTCGAAGTGGTTCGTCTCCACGAAATGGCACAACTCTTGCTTTGCAGAAAAAAATGTTGCAACCACATCGCTATACAATAGGAATATGGATTGCAGTTATCAGAGCTCATAAATACATTTCGAATGGGCGTTTGCTACCATATTACTAATTTTGAAGCCAATATTACAAAGAATCCTTTCAGTGGAGAATGCTTGTTACTGGCTGGTGTATCTCGGCCTTAGCTGTGGAGGTCAGCTGTCGAGGCTGTAAGACGCCCGTCTCCTGGCTGTTACCTTCGACTGGAAACGGGGGCGGCAGTTGGTGCGTGCCCTATCGATCACTTGGAATTTCCGTTCCTGAATTATTTGTCGCGTTTGCAGGAGTCCTTTGTTTATCAGTTTCTGTTCTGGAACATGACTTCCGCATGAGGCTTACAGTAAACAAAACTTGCTGCTCGAGGTAGTTGATGCAGTTAGTTGTTTCTGTAATTATTCTATTACCTGTTCTCTTACAGTTCATCATAACTACACACACCTGAGAACGATTATCATACATCTCATAACATCGCTGGACAAGGTATCAGTAAGACGGTAGCAGTCACTTATATCAGGGTCCTACTTATTTAAATTATATTGTCTATCCTGCCAGAGCAAGTTTGCTAAAGCTTAATCTTTTCGCACAACTGAATTTTGCTTATGATCAGCTTTTTTTTCCTCTTTTTTTTCTTTTCTTTTTTTTTCTTTTTTGTGCTAACAAACCCAATTCGGGACATACCGGACGATGCACCTGATTTTTTCACGTTTCAGAACTTCACTGGCTGTATTCCAAACTGCTACGTAGAGAAACGGTGGGTTTTCTCACACTTGTTCCTTTTCAATATGTCTGTTCCCTTGTTTCTAAACCCAAGGCTATGTAAGAGTGATACAGTACCTGAATTATGCCAGGGCTGAAGTCCAACCCATACATCTTATTATCTATTCATTTTATTTGAAGGTTCTTTCTGGGCCGCTATTGTTAAAGGAAGGAAAATTGGAGAATGCATAGAAACGTATCTTGAATTTTGTTCAGGGTACTATGTAAAACAATAAACCAAGAAAAAGCTATATATAATTTTTAATCATTTGTTGTAGCTGATAAATGTCCAGCAACTAGTCATATTTACACTTTAATGTGTGATGTGAACGTCAACTGACACATTCCTCATGATTACAATTGATCGCACAAATGATCCACGGAAATGACGCTGACTAACTAGCTTATGTCACTGTTGCCCCTCTTGACGAGGAATATGGCAATCTGTACATAAAATGGACTCTCTGGTCCAAGCATATTACATACAACAACATTTTTCCATTAACGTTATCACACTTAAGTACTACTATAACAATTTATGATCTCGACACCAACAGTCAATTCCATGCAAAGATGAGTGTAAATATCTAGAGAGCTCTGCAAACATATAAGGAAACTCAGTCATGTTCAATGTCACTTTTGTGGATTTACTTTAACTTGAACGCCACACAGAGCAAGTTTTCCTATACAATTTTATCTCTGACCATTTGGCCACGAGGTAGCATTCCGTATTACATGCCGACCCCTTTTTAATTCTGCTTCTATTTTATTGCAGAACAGGACACCCGAGTGCGTTTTAGTAACGTATGGCCACTGTAAGTATTGACTGCAAGGGCAAATACGTTCGTTCGGCAGGTTGAACCACGCTCATTTATTTTACATTTTAGTCTGTCAGGTTCTTTTATGTTTGTATTTCAACTATATTATATCGGTATGTTATTCAGACAGTTCAGAACGACTACACGGTCGAAATTGTGCAGAAGTGAAAAATATAAAATAAAACGTTATTCTAATCCAAGTCAGTGCACCATATTATTGCCGTTCGATACGTTTCCGCACCGTCGCGTAAGATACACATACGAGAGTACAGAATATTAACTTTGTGGTTGGATTCAAGAGATTCTAGCAAACAGAACATAGGATGTCATTCTCAACCAAAAGGAGTCTTCCGACGTGAAAGTTGTTTCTGGCGTGTCCCAAGGAAGAGTTGTGAGACCATTACGCGTCACAAAACAAATTATTGACCCATTAAATGTCATAGGAATTTCGATTACTCTTTTCGCGGATAATGCTGTAATATATAAAAAAAGTCACAACACTACAAAATAGTAGCAAAATGCAGGAGAATCTTCAAAATATGAACGCTTGAGGCAGGAAGTGGCAATTGACCGCTAACAAATATAGCATGTTGGAAGAAATATTCTTACTGAATGACCACACAGTTGCATAACAATTACTGAGAAGGGTTAGGCCTACTTCCATAAAGTATCAGGGAGTAGGCATACGGAGCGGTTTGAAGTGGAACGATTACATAAAATTATTAGTGGGTAAGGCAGATGTCAGACTGAGATACATTGGGAATCCTCAGGAAGTACAGTCCATCAGAACTCTGAACACTAGTACGGATGATGCTTTAATATTTCTCATCAGTGTGGGATCCGTACCAGACTGGGGTGATAGAAAAGGTAGAGGAGATCCAACGGAGAGCAGCGCGCTTCATTGGAGGTTCATTTGGTAAGCGTGAAAGCGCCACGGAGATGACAGGTAAGACGCTGCAAGAGAGACGTCCTGTATCGCCGTTCAGGCTTCGTCAAATTTCAGGGATCATACGTTTCAAGAAGAGTCGTCCAGTAAGTTCGTTCCTCCTACGTGTACTTCGCGTTACGACCATGAGGATAAAATCAGAGAGGCATACCTGCAGTTGTTTTTTCCGCCAACCGTACAGGATTGGAAGAGGAAAAGAAGGAAGTTGCGAGGTCCCTCTCGCTTTGTGCTCTTCTTTCAACTGATATCTTTTGTCCTCTACGGAGATGTAGGATTGGATAATTAAGTATCTGCTGGATGGCTGTTATGGAGAGGAGTCCACTCAGTTAATGTTAAACACACGTCAAATAAAATCTTGTAATTATCTTTCATCTTGGCCGGTTGCGTAGCTTGCTGCGATGTTCTTGCGTTGTGTACCATTAGCTGTCTTGTTATTTCACTGAAAATATTTTTCAGGAAATATTTGTTGAAATGAAAACGCGTAGTAGAGTTTATACTTTTTTTTATTAACTATTACTGCAATTCTTCTCTTGCGCAAACTTTCGCAAATATAAATAACACAATATCAGATACATGGCCTCAGAGCAAGAGTCAGTGTGTCACTGCCAGTGTCCTGTGAGAGTGAGAGTGCCCAGCGTCTGCGAGTTCGATGCTTTTATTCCCACTCTGAGTTTCACAAGTATATCTTTATCCACTTAAAATTTTAAAGCAAGGTAAATGTTATTTACATATTACGTAAAAGTACTAAACAATATACATATTTCATTTCTTTAATTTAATGGCGTTTGTGTTTTGCTAGTTATTTGTAAGATAGTTTTAAAGTGTACGTCTAACAAAGTAGTTGTCATGACTTTGAAAAATGGCGTCTGTTTGTTTACTTCGAGTATATTAAATGTTTTGACAGATCTGTTACGAGTTTAATGTTTTTTGTGCGTGTTATTAAATGACTTATTATTTTCGTGAATATATATTAGTGTATGTGTTTCGTTCATCAGTGACCAATGTTTACATGAATTTGGAACGTCCCGTTATATTTATTAAATCGGCAATTAATGGCAAGAGTCAGTGTTATTGATTCTATAAACATTATATTCGTTATCAGTGAGCATTAAAGTTTCATGTGTGCTAATAGGTTTCGCTGTTATAATTTTATTTATACTTTCAAATTATTGCAACATGTGTTACCCAACACTATTTGCTTCTACTTCTATTTATTAACAGAAAAAGGGTGTGTCACTTTTTGCTGTATTATAGCTAATCAGTTTTTCGAGTTAGAGTAAAATTATGGATGGTCCACTTATGTATTGTTATTCTGGCATTTAGGTGTAATTACAATCAATTAGAATGCATTATATAGTTTTTTTAACTAATGCTGTATCCCGAAGGTAACACTTATTGGGATAATTTCATAAAGATATTGGGTCTGACACTAATGGGTGGTGATATAGGGTGTGCATATATATAAATGTTACAAAGTGACAGCTTCAGAAAAAGTATCCTCCGCCACACACCGTGATGTAGATGAAGGGTGGAAGCGTGTCAAGGGGTTGCCTGTCTGCAAGTGCCTAACAGCTCGACACGCTCAAATGTCAAATGTGTGTAAAGTCTTATGGGATAAATCTGCTATGGTCATCGGTACCTAGTTTTACACACTACTTAAATTAACTAATTCTAAGGACAACACTCTCAGCCATGCCTCCGGCGGGAGCAGCCGCACAATCCATGACATGGTTGTCTTAGACCGCACGGCTAACCCCACACAGCAATCCGACATGGTTTATCCCTATACGGCTCTGTTTGCGAGTGGGGAGTTCTTAGATGGATCCCTTGCCTTTTTATTCGTGCAGTTGTCAATGTTGTAGACCACCCTTTCGCTGTGCCAGTACCGCTTCCCTCTACAGAATGCTCCAGATTTTATCGAGTGATTTTGAACTAACGTTAGTGGTTCCACCCCGCATGACAGGGGAAAAATGGGGATCACACTACACCACAAAGGGGTCACATCACGTTCAAACGGCTGCAACTCCACGAAGTCTTTAACAAGGGTTGCATTACCTGGGAAAAGAGGGAGAGAGGGGTGCCAGCAAAGAAGGAAAGGGGAAGGGATGTTTCCATTGCGCCATTTATGCCACCCTCTGGGGTCTTTTCGTGTCGTTTCTGAGAAACGGTTGCGTACTGCCGTTCCCCGTCAAAGGTTAGTGTTGTTAGGTCAAAAAGAACTGCGCATCTTAATTAGAACCGAAGATATCGTAAAAGAAACAGATTAAAATATTCATTGCAAACTGAAGGATACCGCGTTTGAATAAAAATAAAGGATAGAGAGACGTAAGCTAATTCTGATTCTTGATGACAAATCTACGAATGAATACCTTTCGTTTAAAACAAAAATGAAGGAAATCGGTCGGATAGAATGGTCTGACCGACTGACTTTAGTTTATAGCAAGGACATCCGCATAAGAAATATACAGAAGGAAATCGCGTTTGAGTATAGAAAAAGGTAGGCGAGAGTTACGTAAATTCTGATACTTTATGACAAATCTGTAGATGAATACTTTCGTTTAAAACGAAAATGAAGGAAATCGGCCAGGTAGTTTGGCCTGGCCGATTGACTTTTAGTCTTCGTAGATTGTTTTAGTGTATAAGATTTTACGCAAGGAACTCCGTATTTTTAACATTAAATTAATTTCAATACGTTTTTGTATTACTGAACCCCTAGTTATTTTATGGTGCAGGTACTTCCTCTTGTGACGGCGACCTCCATGGGAGTCACGACCCACAGTTTGAAAAACACTGCTATATTGGGAATTACTACTGTTACTACAATTTCGTACTTTCTTTTTTGTTTCATTTAATTTTGGTGTTCTATTGATAGTCAGGGTTCAGTGATTAACATCTCATTCAATATATGAAACTTCGTAGCACATTAAAACTGAGTGTCGGAACCGGGATTCGAACCGAGGACCTTTGCATTTCGCAGGAAAGCGCTCTACCGACTTCCTTTTTTGTTTCTTTTTTGTTGTTGGTCCAGCTTCTTTTAACAGAGGCCGTTCAGCCTTCTGTCCGGGCGTGCTGAGTCACGGCGCCCGGCATCGACTGAGCTGCACGTGCATTTCTCGCGGCCTTTCCTTACAGTTTTTCTTCCGCCAGGAGCTCGTCTCTTACTTTCTAACTGCAGAGAAGCTCTTCTGCGAACATTGCAGGACTGGCACTCCTGGAAGGAAAGATATGGTGGAGAGATGGCTAAGCCACAGGATGTGGCTAAGCCGAGTCTGCATCGTATCCTTCAGCGCGGCTCAGCGCGTTCGGACTGGTCGCTTTCTGTAGTAAAAAACTGAGTTTCAATATCATAGATCTAGAACGAACAAATGCGATCCCACGTTCATAAGACATAGATCTACCGAGGAACAAAGAAGAAAAAAAGTGATAGAGTGCGTGCCCGAGAAAGACAAAAGAGTCAGAGTCCAAATCGGATACACAATTTTAATCTGCCAGGAAGTTTCACATCCTCGCATACTCCGCTGCAGAGTGAAAACTTCTTGATCTCTATATATAAATATGTTGTGTTGGTTTATGTGTCTTTCAAAATCTCAAAAAGTTTTCCACCGCCGGCCGCGGTGGCCGAGGGGACTGAGGCGCTCTAGTCACGGTCTGCACGGCCACTACGGTCGGGGGTTCGAATCCCCCCTCGGGCATGGATATTTGTGCCGTCCTTAGGATTAGCTAGTTCATAAGTAGTTTGTATGTTTAGGGACTGATGACCCCGTAGTTAAGTCCCATAGACTTTACAAACATTTGAACATTTTTTTCCACCGATTGAGCTCCAAATTTGTCACAACGTTCCACTGTAACGCAGGAAGGTTTTTAGATACTTATTTATTTAATACATGACACACAAAACACATACAAAACACACACACACACACACACACACACACACACACACACACACACACACACACACACACACATATATATATATATATATATATATATATTCTTTTGCGGTTCTTAGAAATAACTTTTCAACATTATAAAATTTATATAAATTCCTGTATGATAAATATATTTTAAAAATAGGTATGTAAAGACATGCGCGTAATCCAGTAGTACGTTGTATCAATATTTCAAAGCATTCGGTCAAGAACTTTCGGAGGTATAAGATTTTGAACATAAGACTAAACATAGCTCTAAGTTAGATTTCTAAGACGAGATAAATGAAGGGTAGGCAACGACGAAGAGGGGGAGCGGGGAGATATACACATACTTTTTTAATTGTAACCAAGACTCAAATAGCAACTTTTGTGCTTTACGCTTCAAAACTGGCTTAATAACAGCATTTTTCAAAAATCTTTTCATCCCCTTAATGGCTAATTTTCAGAAAAGCCGAAAGGCGTCTATTTTCATTCTAACCAAGAATCCATATACCAATTTATGTAGGTCTAGTTTTAAAATTGATTGGATGACAGCGTATTTAAAAAAAAAAAAAAAAAAAAAATTCATCCCCTTAGGGACGTGAGATTGAAAAATCGTTTCTTAAACAAAGCTAACTGTGTAAGATGAACCCCCTCTGCAAATTTAAAATTTTTATCATCAGTGATTTTGGCTGGGCGATGATTCATTCAATTAATAGGTCAGTCAGTCACTCGGAACATTGCCTTTCTTTATATAGATGTTACGCGTTACATGCTGTTGTGATCTCCCTCCGAAGGTGGTCTATCGTTGTATGCAGTCCCTCCTTATATTCTATTACCAAGTAGAGGCACAGCAGAGTCGCTTACGAAGTCGCTTACAAAGTCGGGCGACTGGGAGGATGACCCTGCTAATCAACTAACTGACGCACGATGAACATATTGACTCCCTGAGTGCCAAGCGTCATTGGCTGCTCGGCTTAATTTCACTTACGGTGTCAGCAGCGAAGAGTAGTAATGTTGGCAACGAAATGTTCAGTTCACAAAAATAATTGAGTTATTGACAGGACAGTAGTTCGTACAAGCACGCATTAACGACAGAGCAGGAAATGTATTAAATGGATATTTTTAAGGCCAACAAAACGATTCATTCAAAATATTCAATCTGATAAGAATCTCCTTCGAATTACCGTTGCGTTATAGAAAACAACATTCCCAAGTAACGCTCGGCAACCAGATGCTTTGTAATTATGTTTGCAATTCAAGTAGCAGGGTCTCTAACGATATATATCGAATGTTGTTGTTGTTGTTGTTATGGTCTTCAGTCTGCAGACTGGTTTGATGCAGATCTCCACGCTACCCTGTCCTGTGCAAGTCTCTTCATCTGAGAATACGTTCGCCAACCTACATCCTTTTGAATCTGCTTACTGTATTCGTGAAAATTCCTTGATGTCTTAGAATGTGTCCAACCAATCTATCCCTTCTCTTAGTCAGGATGTGCCAGAAACTCCTTTTCTCCCCGATTCGGTTAAGCACCTCCTCATTACTTACGTGATCTACCCATCTAATTTTCATCAGTCGTCTGTAGCACCACATTTCAAAAGCTTCTAGCATCTTTTTATCTGAACTCCTTATCGCCCACGTGTCACTCCCATACAATGCTACACTCCAGACAAATGCTTTCAGAAAGGACTGCCCCGGTGGAGTAGCCGAGCGGTCTAAGGCGCCTCGCTGCGGAGCGCGCGGTTGCTCGCCGTCGGAGGTTCGAGTCCTCCCTGGGGCATGGGTGTGTGTGTTTGTCCTTAGGATAGTTTACCTTAGTTTAAGTAGTTTGTAAACTACGGACTGATTGACCATGCAGTTTGGTCCGATAGATTTACAAACATTTGAACATCAGAAAGGACTTCCTAACATTTAAATTAATACTGGGTGTTAACAAGTTTCGCTTCTTTAGAAATGCTTTCCTTCCCAAAGCCATTCTGCATTTTATATCTTCTTTACTTCGGCCACCTTCAGCATCGCCTGATTTTCTGACATTACATTCCATTACCTTCATTTTACTCTTGTTAATGTTCATCTTATAACTTACTTTCAAGACATTGTCCATTCCATTCAATTGCTCTTCCAGATCTTTCGCAGTCTCTGACAGAATTACTATGTCATCGGCAAACCGTAATGTTTTTATTTCTTCTCCCTGCACTTAAATGCCCTCTCCAAATTTCTCGAATGTGCGCTTCTAAATCCCTGACTTCAAAATATGGACATTTACCGTCGTAGAATTACTTAGAAATAAAGGTTTAATTTTACTTACGGCAGCTGCGGCATTTGGTGCTAATGTAGTATTTCTTGGTAAACACGCAAGTTTATTAACCTCATTGTTTGTAACTGAGTTTTCAAAGAGCACTCAAGAGATTTTGGCAACATCAGCCCCTGCCGAAAGTGAAATTTTACCGAAATCATTATACAAATACGTCAACATGAAAAATGACGTATCGATTTTCGATTATAAATATACAATCAGGCCAATGAAACTTACATAATTCAAAAGGCGCTTTGCCATTTATGCGCGCAAAACGAAACTCATGTGTTTACGAAGCCATTAATAGAGGCAAAAGGAAGCAGATGTTTTCATAACAACAGCTCTGATCACTATGGCTGGGAAAAGGATACTAGCTTTCGAATATGCTCGGGATTTCCCGATACAGCGGAGAACTCGATACAGTATCGAACTGTTCGAACACTCAGATGACAAATGACTCCAGCTGCGTACCTCCAAACGTTAAGCGGGAAATTTTGAAGTCTTTCCTCAGAATTATTTTCATAGGAAGTACAAGTACGTGTAAAAGAAAAGAAAGGTATCACTATGAAAAACTGTAAATTTTGTTTAAAACAGTGTATACGTGACCTGTCTAATATCACTACAAGATATGATCTATTGATAAAATATCTGCTACCATAACAGAACTACTGCATCAAATTACTGCAAAGGTAACGATAAAAGGCGAAAAAGGTAGTTTCTGGAAGTATGTTACATGACTGTGAATCCTTCATAAGTAGAAATTACAATAATGTGATTTTAATATATAGGTTGCTAATGGCCATTCTATTCTCTGTTCATACGGTACAGTAACAGATAAAAATGCTATCACCTTTTAATATCACATACAATATTAAAGAGATGAAAAAGGAAAACATTAGAAATTTAATACCCAATAACGGAAATAAGATATATAAAAATCAACTGTAATTGTGACCACGGAATAAACAGTGCATGAGCTGCTGCGTACGTAGTACCAATAGGCTTTGTTAAATCGCGATTGCTATCATTTTCGTATAGCCTAAATTCGTTACTGTTTTCAGTTATAACCTGTACCTAGAAGCTACTACAGTCTGCATTTCACAGTTATTAACCCACATTAATGACACTATCTTCGTTATACATAGTTTACTGCACAGCGCCTAAAAGATGTATGAATATCATCGTTGTAAATCGTAGAGATAGTACCTCCTGACATTGCTAGATAGCGTCGTTATCGAATGTTCCAACACATCCCGAGATTTCCCGAACTGTGACGTAAATTGTTCGATCATTCGAGTCATGTTCAAACTCAGCTCTACTGATCACGGTTTAAATTCTCCATCTGGCAAATAAGTGAGCGTCGAAAATTGAAGTAGTACCAACTTCTTCCTTGCGTACCGGTCAGGTGCTATGGTAAAAATGCGACAATAAAGTAACAACTTTGTGGAAATGCATTTTACGTACGTCCATGTTAAGTGGTTAATTTTCAGTAAGATCGATCATTATATTAGCAGTGGGAATCAAAACACCATAGAAACGAATTCTGAACTAAATTTTGTTTATGGGTGTCGTTATTTCATTTAATTTTATGTAACAGTGACTTTGTGAAAGTTTCCAGCAGATAACATAATTTGAAGCAATTCTCTAAGTTTTAATTTCTTCATTTCATATAGATACGACGAGCGAAAGACGATACGTGCATAGAGGTAGATGGAGGAGGAGATGGAAGATGGATGGAAGGAAAGGGAGTCATGAGCAGAGGCCGGGGATTAGGTAGAGGGAGGTTTAAGAGGTAGTGGGGAAGTAGGAAATAGACATAGCGTATGGGAAATAGATGGAAAGAATGTAGAAAACAATAGCTTTTACTAAGGTGAATTATACGTCACATGCTCCAGAGTCGGTAAACTGATCTGCATATTTGTGGAGAAAACGAACGACAAAAGATGTATTCTATGTTACGAGTTTAAAATAATGAGTATCGGCGAAACTATTTTTTTTTTTTTTATTTTTTTTTTTTTATAACTCTCGTTTCACATATCCACAGTAGCCCAACGAACGATATTGATTTGATTGAAGCGTTCTCTCGGTGATTCTATGTTCACATAAATTACGGTTTTTCCTTCTTTATTTTATTTTATATGAGAGTGAGCCCCAGCGAAGCGCAACCGGGTTTAGCTAGTGTTTTTGGCCCACTTTAGGATACGGTAGTAACACTAAAAGTGGGCCTTTGCGATCGTCTTTTGACAACTCGAAATTTAAATGAAAAAGAACGGCTTAACAATTCATCTGACACGAAAATTGAATAAGCGAATTTGTAGAGGGGAAAAAATCTCTACAACTTTGCTCTCTTTTGTTTTTTTTTCATATCTCGTATCGTTTCAGAGATATTTGCAAAAATAACGGCAATTTTGGGATGTCTGTCTGTCTGTCCGTAACGTGTTCCCTGTTTTTAATACGAACCGTTCAACCGATCAGCACTAAATTTTACAGACATAATTGTAGGCCGCCAGAGACCAGAACCTTCCTTTTTCAAATTTTTTGAACACAAAATACGGTAGTAATACCAAAAATCACCGTTTGTAATATAATTGTAATTGCAAACGAACTGTTCATTTGACACGAAAATTGAATAGCCTAATGGGTAGAGGAGAGAATTCTCTACAACTTCGCTCTATTATGTTTTTTTCATATCTTGCATCGTTGCAGAGATATTTGCAAAATTAACGGCGATTTGACGATGTCTGCCTGGCTGTAACGTGTTCCCACTTTTTAGGTCGAACCTTTCAACCGCAAATTTTACAGACATAATTGTTGGCCACCAGAGACCAGAACCACGCTTTCGAAATATTTCGGACAAGAAATACGATAGTTGCACAAAAAAGCCGTTTGAAATGTACTTTTAATTGTAAATAAACCGTTCATCTGACGCGAAAATTAAATAAACGAATTTGTAGAGGAGAAAATTCTCTACAACTTTGTTCCCTTATGTTGTTTTCATATCTCGTATCATTTGAGAGATATTTGCAAAAATAACGGAGTTTTGACACCCTCCATTGAATTAACGAAAACCAGCCGTTCGCAGACGTCACATGGCATTCCTCGCCCAGAACTCTCTGTGGCATACGCCATTTTGCGTTGCGTATTTGATGATTTTCTTATTGTAGCTTACACGTTGTCATTTCAAAGCAATGGCGCACTGAACAATTAACAAATACACATCGTTCTTCGTACGAAAAAAGTAGCTAAGTGGGCAAGGCGTTGAAGTATGACGCTAAAGATCGGAACCCGCCAACCCTACATTTTTTTTCCCTAGAAGGGTTTCAGACACTCTTGTTAATTAATTTTTTATTATTTAGATTATTATTTTGGTCCAAAATGTTTGCAGAAACTTATAAAACTATTAATCTAAAGTGGGCCATAAAACACGCCAGTGCGATTATTTTATAACTTTCGTTTCACATATCCACAGTAGCCCAACGAACGATATTGATTTGATTGAAGCATTCTCTCGGTGATCCTATGTTCACATAAATTACAGTTTTTTCTTTTTTATTTTATTTTATACGAGAGTGAGCCACATCGAAGCGTGGCCGGGTATAGCTAGGGTTTTTTCTCTTCCTGGCGTAAAACAGACTTGGGAAGGACGCATACAGAGACGTCCGCACCAACTGTAAACGTTGTTTGGGTGGGCTTAGCGTAGCTCAAATTAAGAAGACAGATAAGAGCCATATCTGTAGACAAACTGCGCGGGTCCGTCCCAGTATTTGCCGTGTTGGCTGTTTGTTGGTTTGAGGCGGCCGCGGTATAGGGAGCGACCGGCAGAGGCGTCAAGCAGCCCCAGTGGAACACAACAGCCGCGTTCGATCGGCGGATGAGCCGGCACGCGATGACCTGCATTCGATCCGCTGTTGCGTCACCCTTGTCCCTGTGCCGCACAGGGCCGAAGCGGTATCGCGTATCACTTTCTTGTTATCACTGGGTGTCGTTTACGTAGCCCTAGATTATTATCGCGCAATATTGGTCGGGTCAGAAGGAAGTATCTGAACTGTGTGGATTGCTGGGTAAAAACCACCCGTTAACAGCTGCAGCAGATACCACATGTTACAATCCTATACGAAGTGCGTGAATCACTAACGCAGAAGAGTTCGACAAAATGATTGGAAGTGATTCTGTAAACAGTTGAACCCGTAATGTAAATCATGCGACTTTTAACAAAAAAAAAAAAAAAAAAAAACAAAAAAAAAAAAAAAAAACAAATAATAGCGTATCTCGAAAGTCAGTCTCAGTTGCAAAATTTTCTTTATTTCAATGACGCGTTTCGCCCTTTTGAGGCATCATCAGATAATCTGAAGGTAAAAAACACATATGATGTGGTGTATACTACATCTATGTACAAGAATTTATAACAGTTATGAAAAAATAACAGTTCTGGAGGTGGGGAACGGGATTACCATTTATGGCCTAGTTCCATGCTGTACCAACCATACTGAATTTATAGAAAGTAAAAGAGAATAAACCCACGTAAACAATATATGGTGAGCTATTTGCCATCATTGTAAAATGAACCGTCTAGGAAGGAAACCTATCGCCTTAGTCGTTTAAAAATTTAGGCCTCAAATGGGAGAATGCAGGAGGCACATGTTGAACTATCTCGGCTTCCTGACCCTGAGTTGAATGACTCAACATAAGCAGTGTGTTAGTTACTTTTGTAGATGCTTAGTAATTCACCAGTTAATGAATTACAAGCTGACAGTTCTTCTTTATGAAAATTGAAATTCAACTATTAAAACTTCTTTTCATGTTCAAAATATGAAAGTCTGGAAACAATGAGGTCCAGCAATAGCTGTCCCTCTAAGTGCTTTTAGTCATTAATTAATTACCAAATGAATTGGCCATTTCTCACTCGTATATATACTTCGTAGAATAAACCACCCTTTTAAACATTTAACTCCATATGTATTTGTATTCAAGGAGTTATCTACCAATTAGTACATAGGAATATGACACACATATCTTGACAGGCAATAAACACAGAATACAAATCAAAATCAACAACTTTTTCTCCTTAGCAACCGTCTAAACACACCCTTTCTTCAAGGAACTTTAATATATATCTTTGACTGGGTAGACATATCTCAGGCCACTTGCTGCTGCCGCCAGCTCCAGAATCTGAAACAAACAGATTCTGGCGGCAGCTGCTATTCCTATCATGCCTAATCAATTCACTAAATATTTATTGATAAATATTTGGATATCTCAAGGTATTGAAGAAGTGGGGGAAACTGACTTGTACCACAACATACTCCCTCCCTCAGCCTTGAGATAACCATCAAAAATTTTAGGCATAACAGTTAAATTAAGCCAGTCAAATTAATTAAGATGTGGCTATGGACTGATAATCGTGAGGTAAGTACCCACGAATACATTTCACAAAACATCTAACAGAGGACAGTTTATGCGAACTATGACAATTTAATTTTGCAATAGGCAAATCTTCATCATCCATCTTTTGTTTGAAAGGATATAAACAAACTTAATCTCTTTTAACTCTCCTGGTGGGGGTCATCTCTTAATTTAAGGAGAGAATGTCTAACTTCAATGAATTCTTATTTAAATATTTGAACAATCACGGCTGCCTGACCCTGATTTGAATGTCTTTCAACATAAGCAGTGTGATGGTTACTTTTGTAGATGCTTACTAATTCACCAGTTAATGAAGACTGAAATTCAACTAGTAAATCTTCTTTTAAGGTTGGAAATATGAAAATCTTGAAGCAATGAGGTCCAGCAATAGCTGTGCCTCTAAGTACTTTTAGTCATTAATTAATTACCAAATGAATTTGTCATTTTCCACTAGTCTATGTACTTTGTAGAATAAACCACTCTTTTATAGATTTAACTCCATATTTATTTATATTCAAGATGTTATTCTACCAATTAGTACATAGGAATATGACACAAATATCTTGACATACGTCCACAGAATACAAATCAAAATCAACAATTTTTTTTCTTAGCAACCGTCTAAGCACACACTTTTCTCCAAGGAACTCCAACATATCTTTGACTGGGTAGACATAATATCTGAGGCCACTTGCTGCTGCCACCACCTCCAGAATCTGAAACAAACAGATTCTGCCGGCAGCTGCTGTTCCTATCATGCCTAATCAATTCACTAAAATTTAATGATAAATATTTGGGTATCTGAAGGTATTGATAAACCAAGGTGCTAAATAAAAATGCGCTACACAACACGACAAAAATGGAGTGACTTAATTTAGGCGAAACCAAACACTTCATGTTCCGCACCGCACAGAGTGGCCAGAAAGAATACGGCCGGCGAAGGCTTCGGACCTCGTTGGGAGTCAAAACAGACATTAAGCCGTCCGCGCAAATGTTTGTCACCATCATGGTAGGTAGATTACATTGTTCACCGGTGTACGTAAGAGCACCAATGACATAACTGTAAAATGAATTACAACAGTCAAACAGACATGAAATTAAATGCAAAATCAACTAGGGAATAGCTGCGACATCGCAAGCTGTTATAACCGTAAGCAGAATTTTTTGTACAATTGCATGCAATGTTTATTAACATGTGCCTGCATTCTCCCATTTGAAGCCTAAATTTTTAAACGACTGTGACGATAGGTTTCCATCCTAGATGGTTTATTTTATAATGAAGGCAGATAGCTCACCATACATCGTTTATTCTCTTTTACTTTCTACAAATTCAGTTATGGTTCGTACAGCACAGAGCTAAGCCATAAATGATAATTTCGTTCCCTACCCCCAGAGTTGTTATTTTTTCATAACTGTTAAAAATTCTTGTACATAGATGTAGTATGCACCGCATCATAAGTGTTTTTTGCCTTCAGATTATCTGATGATGCCTCAAAAGAGCGAAACGCGTCAATGAAATAAATAAAATTTTGCAACTGAGACTGACTTAAGATAAATTTATAACCTGTTGCTGTACCAGTCACCAGTGTCGAATGGAACCAAAGTTTTAAATTATAGCGTGTTTAAAGTAATAGAACAAATAATCTAATACTATATAGAAGGATAACTTTTGCACTATTGAAGATGTAAAGCTTATAACGCCTTATACAAACTCTCTTATGGACTGAAGTATACGATGCCCGATTACAAACCAACAGATCACCTGTTTTCGACCTTTTAACAAGAGCTTTTCCTGTGTCTATAATTACTTCGTTATCAACTGGACGTTAAGGCCTAAAGTTCTTCGTGGCCGAGGAGACTAAGGCACTCCAGTCACGGTCTGCACGGGCACTACGGTCGGTGGTTCGAATCCCCCCTCGGGCATGGATATTTCTGCCGTCCTTAGTGTAAGGTAGTTCGTAAGTAGTTTGTACGTTTAGGGACTGATGACCCCATAGTTAAGTCTCATAAGCTATACAAACATTTGAACATTTTTGCCTAAAGTTCTTCCTTCCTGTTTTCGTATTGTCGGTGGGTTCGACCTACCTATGTCCCTGCTGCAGCGACATCATGATAATGTATCGCACTCATTTTATTTGTATGGTAGAAAGGATAACTCTGTTGTTATTGTTGTCTTCAGTCCAAAGAAAAGTTTTATGCAGTTCTGCAGGCTACCCTATACTGGGCAAGCGTCTTCATCTCTGAATAAGAACGGCAAACTACATCCTTTTCGACATACTTACGGTATTCGTCTGTTGGTCTCTCTCTGCGACTTTTATCCTACACAATTCCCTCCAGTGCGAAGTTGACGACTCTTTCATGTCTCAGGATATCACCAACCGATTCCTTCTGTTAGTCAAGGTATGCCAGAAATTTCTTTTGTCCCCAATCCTGTTTAGCACCAACTCATTAGTTACCCGATATACCCACATAATCTTCAGTATTCGCCTGTAGCATCGGATTCCAAAAGGTTATATCACCTTTTTGTCTGAGCTCCTTATCGTTCATGATTCATGCCCATACAATGCTACACAGCAGACAAACGCTTTCAGAAAGGACTTCCTAACATTTAAATTAATATTGGATGTCAACAAATTTCTCTTCTTCAAAAATGATTTCCTCGGCCATCAGAATTTCTTTTGCTACCCAAATAACAGAAATCATCTACAAATTTTATTAGTTCGTTTACTAATCTAATTCCTCCAGCATCGCTTCTTTTTCTTAGAATACATTCAATTTCCCTTGTTTTGCTCTTTTTAATGTTCATCTTATACGCTCTTTTCAACACACTGTCCAATTAGTTCAATTGCTCTTCTAGATCCTTTGCTGTTCTGACAGAATTACAATGTCATCGGCAAACCAGAAAGTTTCTTTTGCTAATTGTATAATTAAAAAGTACTGTGATTGGTCAATTAGGCCACATGACCGGAAAATTCCAGTACTTATTTACGATGTGTTTTGCTTCCTTTGAAAGCAGGACGGCAGTTGCCAATTTTTTTATGATTTCATACCGTTTGAAACTATGTAATTAAAGGAAAAATTACAGAGCCATTAAGAGATGATATTTCTTTTTAAGTAACGTATAGCTTGGTGTAGATGATTTTTTGGTTTTACGATCAAAGAAGCCGTTTTGAACCTCTGTATATGATTAGGACACGTAATTCCAGCTATTTTGCTAAGCATTTCGTGTTCCGCTTCTTACTTATTTCCTTCTTATTCATAAATTATAAACTAGCATCTATGCAGTTGTCCAACTGCGAAGTCATTTTCACCAGGTGTGCGCGCAATATTTCCTATAAGCAGGGCACATGTGTTTCGCGCCACTACAAGGGAAAAACGTTTTGATAATATCATCTGACAGGCGAGAGATCAGATTTCACCTTTCAGCGTTCTATAAGTTGTTTAAGCTTTGAGCTGCACGTTTCCTTGGGCTTCACAAAACAGACAGCCTTATAGTGCTCGTGCCACATGGTTGAGCTGCACTGTGGGTCGGTAGACCAGTCAAGGACGAACTGTTTGAAGATTATGAAACACTTGGAGTAATGGCCAGTTATCAATAACCATGACCTCCAACCCGCTGACTTTCGAGAAAGTTACGTGATGCGATTAAACGTGTTTTGAGGAAAGCATAATTCGAAGTCAGAAAAATACACTATTGCCCATTAAAACTGCTGTACCAAGAAGAAATGCAGATGATAAACGGGTATTCATTGGACAAACATATTATGCTAGTACTGACATGTGATTACATTTTCACGCAATTTTGGTGCATAGATCCTGAGAAATCAGTACGCAGAACAACCACCTCTGGCCGTAATAACGGTCTTCATACGCCTGGGCATTGAATCAAACAGAGCTTGGATGGCATGTACAGATACAGATGGCAATGCAGCTTCAACACGATACCACAGTTCATCAAGAGTAGTGACTGACGTATTGTGACGAGCCAGTTGCTCGGCCACCATTGACCAGACGTTTTCAATTAGTGAGAGATCTGGTGAATGTGCTGGTCAGGGCAGCAATCGAACATTTTCCGTATCCAGAAAGGCCCGTACAGACCCTGCAACATGCGGCCGTGCATTATCCTGCTGAAATGTAGGGTTTCGCAGGGATAGAATGGAGGGTAGAGCCACGGTTCGTAACACATCTGAAATGTAACGGCCGCTGTTCTAAGTGCCGTCGATACGAACTAGAGGGACCGAGACATGTAACCAAATGGCACTCCATACCATCACCTCGGGTGAGACGCCAGTACGGCGATTACGAATACAAGCTTCCATGTGCGTTCACCGCGATGTCGCCAAACACAGATGCGACCATCATGATGCTGTAAACAGAACCTGGATTCATCCGAAAAAATGACTTTTTCCATTCGTGCATCCAGGTTCGTCGTTGCGTACACCATCGCAGACGCTCCTGTCTGTGATGTAGCATCACGGGTAACCGCAGCCATGGTCTCCGAGCTGATAGCCCATGCTGCTGCAAACGTCGTCGAACTGTTCGTGCAGATGGTTGTTGTCTTGCAAACGTCCCCATCCGTTGACTCAAGGATCGAGACATGGCTGCACGATCCGTTACAGCCATGCGGATAAGATGCCTGTCATCTCGACTGCCAGTGATACGAGGCCGTTGGAATCCAGTACGGCGTTCCGTATTGCCCTCCTTAACCCACCGATTCCATATTCTGCTAACAGTCATTGGATCGCGACGAACGCGAGCAGCAATGTCGCGACACTATAAACCGCAATCTGATAGGCTACAATCCGACCTTTATCAAAGTAGCAAACTTGATGGTACGCATTTCTCCTCCTTACACGAGGCACCACAACGTTTCACCAGGTAACGCCGTTCAACTGCTGTTTGTGTATGAGAAATCGGTTGGAAACTTTCCTCATGTCAGCACGTTGTAGGTGTCACCACCGACGCCAACCTTGTGTGAATGCTCTGAAAAGCTAATCATTTGCATATCACAGCATATTCTTCCTGTCGCTTAAATTTCACGTCTGTAGCACTTCATCTTCATAGTGTAGCAATTTTAATGGCCAGGAGTGTAATTTTATTAAAAAGTTGAAATCGATTTTGTGAAGTCGATTTTTCGTATAGTGTTCAATAGGGCCCCAGTTTCCAGACGAATAATCGAAATAGTACTATTGCTTGTCGTTACCCTACATACTCCCAACTCTTTCAGTTCCACATTAGATTGTTCCATACATCATATATATAACATTTCGCAATGATGTGTCAGTTTAGTGAATGGTGTCTATACATGGCATTAATATTTAAAGGATTTTATTTTTATTTATTTATTATTCTTTTTTGGAAAAGTAAAGAAGTTTTATTTAAAAATTCATTCAAAGTGTAGAAGAAGTTAATTCCGTTAATTTCTTTCTAAATACCATTGCCTATCTGTCAGACTTTCGATGCTACTTGGTAAATGACTGAAGACTTGTGACAGCATAACTCACCCCTTTCTATCCCTAGATCTTAAATAATCGTCTGCAGGATGATCTTGCGTGGCCTCCAGCAATTATTCTGATTACATGATTTTGGACAATGAATACTTTTTTACTCAATATTGAATTGCCCCAGAATATGATCACATATGAAAGCAGTAAATGAAAATATGCATAGTAAGATTATTTACTGAGATATATATCACCAAATTTTGCAGTTACCCTGATAGCATAAGTACCTGAACTCAAACGTTTCAGCAGATCTCCAATGTGTTTCTTGTACTTCAATCCCTCATCAATACAAAAACTTAAAAATTTTGAATATTATACCTTAGCTACAGATTTATGTTCAAAGACTAAATTTATTAATGGTGTCATGCCATTTACTGTTAGGTAAAATCCGAAGATTGGTTTGAATACTATAGTGCTTTACTAGGCATGGTCCTTTGTTGGAGATAGTATGCCGTTGCCTTCCTCCGACGAACTGACTTACCCAGCCAGTTATAGGCGGATCTACAGTTTAACATGGGTTTCGAACCATGGTGCTACTCGGTATTTTTCACATGAGCAATACTGGCAGAGGTGAAAGAAGCTAAAAGTGACAGGTAGAAATTCTAGGAGATGGCGGGGTTCGAACCCGCGACCTTTGGAGTCATAGTCTGGCACTCTACCACTGTGCAACTGAGGCGCACTGTATGAAAGTGTATATACTGGTTTTTTCGAAATTTAATGAAAGACATCATTTACAATTTCATCAGTTAATTCCGGTTTGTCAGGCGTGTTAGCTATACTTGTATCGTCAGCAAAAAGTACTAGCTTATCATCGTCGTGAATATAGAATGGCAAGTCATTAATATACATTAAGAACAGCAACGGATTCAAGACCGATCCTTGTGGGACCCTATTTTTGATAACTCCCCAGTTAGAGGAATTAATTTTTTTTCTTATATTATGTGAACTGTTTATTTCAACTTTCTGCAGTCTTCCAGTTAAGTATGAGTTAAACCATTTGTCCACTGTCCACTCATACCACAATACATAAGGTTATCTAGAAGAATATGTTTTATTCCAAATTATTCAAAGAAGAGACGTGTTACTCCGCAAAGCCTTAAAAATGTACAAAACGATCTGTATAGTGGTAGAATTAGATTTTTGTATCACGTTACGTACTAATTTAAATCAGTTACTTCACGATGAGGAGACTTATAGAATACTTACGATAAATGGCATAATGTGATAATTTACATCACTTTGAATTGTAAGAAATAACACTTAGGTACAGTACCCATCAACTGAACTACGTAAGTTAATTGTTATCGCATAAAATTATCATTTTATTCTACAATGAGACAGTTATCACTCTTAAAAATTATTTGATTGAATAATAAAACTTTTGCACGATGAGGAGGAATAATTTTGTTTTTATCAAAGTTCAATACATGCTGCTGTAGTTTCTCCCCTTTATTTTATTATGGATAATTCATGGTAATATCCTGAGGAGTCTGAAAGGATAGTTTTCACACTCATAAAAAGTATGTAAATAAATATTGAAATATGTAAATTCTGAATGTAGCAGTATATGGAAGCATGTGCTTGTGAGTTAAAGCTGGGAAATTAAAAAAAAAAAAAAAAAAAAAAAAAAAAAAAAAAAAAAAAAAAAAAAAAAAAAAAAAAAAAATGTGGCTGTTTTAACGAACAGGTTCCCGCTGGATAAATAAATTTTTATGAAAAATATTGATGCTTCACTGTGTTGTCTTAACAAGCAGAAAGAAGGATTATTAATTAGTGGTAAAATTGATGTAAATCTCCTCAAGGGACCGACAGTAGAAGTGATCTACGGAGGTGTAACTCACCTAAAATTTAGTACCAGTCAGAATTTTTCTTACGTAATATTGTATACAATGTGTTTATATAACAAACAGGTTTTTCGTGTTTTAGGGGGAAAAACTACCAAGGTCATATGCGCCTGTGTCATAACTTAAGTAAGCGAAGTACGAAGTAAAATACCAAGGCGAGAAAAAGCTAAGCCTAATCATACTTAAAAGAGGAGCTTCTAAAGTCAAGGATGTCCCTTTGGGAACAAATTTTTCAAAAAAGACCGTCGACTTAGTGGAGGTCCACGGAGAAAAAAAAAAGAGACCTGGAAGGTTCATAAAATAGGATGAGACTGATTAACGAACATAAGATTTCAAAAAAGCTTACTTAGAAAATGAAGTTTACAATGAGGCTAGTGCTACCTCTACATTCGACATATTTCTTATTGACTTTGTATCCGTTTTTATAAATATTATAATTTAATACAATACTGGGAAGTTTTTAAAAAAAATCTTGGCTCACTACTTGTATTTGTGAATCTTCATAACGACAAAGGAACATATACAAAATAGCTGGATCAAGTAGTGATTATAACCAGTACTGTAACATATTAAGAAACATTTTAAAAACCCTTGAGTGACTCTACTTGTCTGAAACTGCTAAAGCAGACAACGAAATAAAATCAGGAGGGAAACTGTGAAAAGAAAGACATGGAAAGAAGCATCAGAATATGATATCTCTAGGAAAGAGAAAGGGAACACTGTAGAAGAAAAGAGAAGGTAAGAGATAATTTTGATTTTATTGTTTGTAGATCTACGAGAATATTGGTGCAAGTAGCTCGTACACATCTTCAGCTATTTCGTGCAAGCCAGCTAACGGTGTTTAATGGACAGTGCTTTGTATACCAGGGTTACTTTCCAACTCTGTTCCATTCGTCGTGGTTCAAGTAAGGACGACTGATGGTAAGCTTTCAGGCAACCTCGTTTCTCCATAATTCAACCTGTATAGTATTTTTGCGAAACGTATTGATGGACTCTCCTCAGAACTTGAACAACAAACAACAGCGTGGAGTTGTCTCGACGACTCTTTGACACTTTCGAGATTACAAAATGAAGATGTAATACCACGTAACTGCTCTTCTAGGGATCGTCTCTGTTTCTTTCAACAATCCTACATGACACGGATATCGCATTACGAGCAATATCCAAGAATCGAAAGCAAAGCAGTAACCTGAAGATGAAAGACATAGGAAATTTAGTGAAATAAAAATTAATGTCGTTTCTCTTCCTCAAATAAGGTAGATAATTATGGCTTTAACTAAGAGTGCACAATATCTCCAATGCGTCACTAAAAGGTTGTGACTATGTAATACAACGAATCACTTAGGTTATGCATGTTTTATTCATAAGTTTCCCAGTTAGATTCAAATGGATGGTTCCACATATTTCGTCAACTGTTCCCAAGTGTCACTTCTTGCATAATTTTCCAAAGTTTTTCAAGAAGTTATGCACTCGTACCTGAATAGTAATGAAATACACTGTCAGTCCCAGATTACGTGGTAATAGAGACACTTTTCTGAAACAGCTATTTCTGCTTTCACTGTGCGCTTAATAAATATATTTAATTCATAAAATGTCAGCACTTTCAATCTTCTGTGACTTATGAAGGGCGTTTGATTACAGACAGAGAAGTTAAATTTTTATAGAATGTATGGTTCAGCACATGTCTGGAGTAGTTACGTAAGAAACTGGATGTAGAAAGCAACTCTAGGGCCGCGGTGGAGTAGGCGAGCGGTCTAAAGCGTCTCGCTGCGGAGCACGCGGTTGCTCGCCGTGGAGGTTCGAGTCCTCCCTGAGGCATGGGTGTGTGTGTTTGTCCGTAGGTTAGTTTGTAAGCTATAGACTGCTGACCACGCAGTTTGGTAGTATGGATTTACAGACATTTGAACATTTGAGGAACCCTAGGGTAAGAAGGGCAGAGAAATTTTCGGACTTATTGCTACAGGGAGTTGGATTCAGCAACAGTGACGGTTGAAAATTTGTGCTGAACAGCGACTAGAACCCGGATTCCCCGTTTTACGCCAGCGGTGCCTTGCCGTTTCGGCTACTGGGACACGCTGACCATTTGATCAAAGCTCACAACTGCGACATAATACTGATGCAGTGGGCCACTCCATAATCCTAATTTCTCGCAGCTTAAAACTTTATTCCAGCTAGCGTCGGAAGTTCATTGTACATCTGCACAAAAATTATACTGTAGTAAATAACTACTGCAACCAGCCACAAGATTTTTATAATTCAGTTTATTGCACCGTTACTGGTTTCGGGCGTGAGCCCATATCAGACGGTAGTATTGATTTCAGGTTTACATTGGTGTCCTAAAATAAAAAGTTATGTGAATCCATTAGGTTACAAGGTTGAATATTTTTTTAATCCTAAATATAACAAACAAATATAGCCTAATGGATTCACATAACTTTGTTATTTTACGACACCAATGTAAACCTTAAATCAACACTACCGTCTGATGATGGACTCAGGCCAGAAACTAGTAACGGTGAAATAAATTGATTTATAAAAATCTTTTGGCTGGTTGCAGTATTTATTTACTGTAGTATTATTACGAAAACGGCAGCGGTATTCTCTAACCAAAAATAATTCATAAAATAATGCACTAAAATTGTTTCCCCAAAGAATTCCCTTACCCTTGCAGGAATAATGGTTTAAGCTGCGAGAAAGTAGGATTACGAAAGGAAAATAGGGAGGGGAGGGGTGGAGGGAAGGGGGCGGCTACACCAGCAGTCTGTTAGCTGGGGATTTAGGTAGGACGGGAAGCGACCCGTGGTCCAAATGGGATTGATCATTCGGCAATGGGACAAAGAACCGTCAGAGTATTGTAAGTTACCATTTGAGGTTCCAGTGGCATAGTGGTTAACGCGCTGTAACGCGATGGTTGGGTGGTCAGCCACGTAGCAGAAATATGCTTGGTTCTTTACGGGGTGCCAGAAATAAGCAGCGAGCTAACAGAACAAGTGCCGTCTTATCTCACAGCTGGAGGCCGCAGAGCAATAGTCGTTTGCCGTGGACAGCGAGAAACTTGCTGACGTTGTGGTCAGGAAGGCCACGCCGTTCAGCGGCGAATTGTTCACGTTCCAACAGGTGAAGCACATAACGGCGACGACTCTGGCTCACTTCTTAGGTGTGAAAATCTGTACCGGCAGCACACCCATGTGATTGACGGTCGCGTCGAAGAGTCAGCAAAGGCGGCGATCTGCGATCCAAGGAAAAAATAAATAAATGAATGAATAAAAATAAAATAAATAAATAAATTCAAGTGTTGGTTAAGCTTAAGGGACTTAACTGTGGGGTCATCAGTCCCTAAACTTACAAACTACTTATGAACTAACTTATACTAAAGACAGCACAAACATCCAAGCCCGAGGGGATATTCGAAACCCCGACGGGGAACGGCCTCGCGTATTGGAGCATAGCGCCTCATGTGCTCGGTCACTCCGCCGCGGCTTACAGTCGGAAAATTCGCACAAACTTCTGGGTCGTACCTGACGACGGCGATCAACAACACGAACATGGTAGTGGCGATGACATGCATCCACGGGAGAAATTGGAAAAGAAGATGGAAATCGACAGTCGATTAGTGGCCACGGTCGCCTTCGTCCCAGACAGCGGACGCAACAGTAATGCACATCCACATTATATTACGAGGGGGAGTTGCAAAATAAGTTTCCCTTGTCGACTGCGGTCAGATTTGCGTATGAAAGGAAAATAGAATGAGTCATTAAAGACAAGACAGATCTATATTATTATCATTCTGGTTTTACACTGTTAGTACATTTTTCCAGCACCTATATTAGGTTACATTAAGTCATTAATTATTCATCTCCACTCTTCTCTGTCCTCCCATAAGTCCTCAGTAATGTTGTTCTTCTTCATTGTTGATTGAACTTCCTGCATCCATGTGGCAGTGGTCGTCCCTTTTTTCTCCTTCCGTTCGGTGTCCTGTCGAGTATGCATTTTGGAAGACTTTCTTATCGTATTCTTCTGACGTGTCCATACCATTTCAGATGTTTGTGCTCGATGAATTAAATAATTAAATTTTTACATTTCATTTTTTCTCTGATTACTTCATTTCTTATTCTTTCTCTTTTTGATATTCTTACTGAACGTTTCCAGAAATTCATTTCGGTAGCTAATAATTTTGATTTCAGTTACCGTTTTGTTGTCGACACTTCTGAACCATGTGTAATAATGCTCCGAACTATTGTTTTATATATCCTTATTTTGTTATCAGTAGTTATGTATTTGTCCCAGAGAATTCCATTCAACAAAGAACTCTCGTCTTTCCTGCATTTATTCTTGATCTAATTTCTTTTTCCTGTTTCCCATCATTTGTAATATTCACTCCTAAATATTTGTATTCCTCCGTAGTTCTTATTGTTCCCATCACTTCTTCTAATATTAAGTCTTCATTTATTCCCTCAATTACCAAGTATTTAGTTTTATTCATGTGATTTCTTTTTAAAGGATACTTGGCTATTTTTCACATTTCTGATGCTATTTGGTAAATGACCAAAGACGTTTGAACGAGCAGAATTCATCCCTTTCTGTGCCAAATTTAAATTTATCCTTGAATAATGAAGATAATCCTTTTCCCTAGTGCTGCAGTTACCCACACTGCTATTACTTTTCAGTTAGATTTGGTTATTAGAAATTTCATAAGTGAATTATTTACATAATTTGAAACTACTGTGAAAATCCTTAGACCCTCAAATAAATGCCTGCGGGATGATCTGGCGTGGGATACAGCAATGGTTCTGACTGCATGCTTTTGTGGAATGAATACCTTTGTATTCAGTGATGAGTACCCCAGATACAAAACGCATACTCATAAGCAACGATCGTCAAGAGGCACAAGTAACAGCGGCGTCCCTGCCGGACGACTGCTTAATGTTTGCTGTTAGCGACGGTCCAGAACAGGCCCAGGGAGATGGCAATACTGGGGCTGCCGAGACATTACATCGAGAACATTACATCAACAAATAACAGACACCAATAGAGTATCACGTTTTTTAATATATTTTGCTATTTTCTCTAAAATTCAGCGAGTGTTTCGCTCTCCAAGTATACAATAGTATATAAAAGTATATTAAATATAATGGTTGTACATCCTATAGTCCTTTCCTTAATCTCTAAGCCCACCACATCCCTTATCTGTATACTATTTATTACCTTTATTATTGTCCAGTTAGGCTTTTCGCTGTATTAGCTTGCTGTAAACCTGGCGTTGCACGGGTGTTTATTTATATCAGTATTGAGATACTCCATTGCTCCTCTCTCCTGTATCTTGCCTATGTCCTCCTACTCATCCTCCTCCTCCCCCTTCCTTTATCATTACCTACCATCTCTGCCATCTCCTCCTATCTCATCTCTCGTTTCATTTGCTCTCTGCCCTGTAGACCCTGTATGGAAAGTTACATGAAGGTTTATTCACGAAGATATGCAAATATATTGATCCGGTGATTCTAATAAAAATGTCTCAGGCGTGTATCTGACTTATCCAGAAATTCCAGAGATTATACAAGTAAATTACAGCGAGTATAAAGTAAATATTTTTACTTTGCATTAAGAATGTTGCCAACCATGCAACTTCCTTAACAGTAAGCTTTGGTTTTTTTTCCGTTTTAACATGAATTCAGGTGTGTTGTGGTATTAATAAAAGCAGATTATCTGACATCTTCATACAGTTTTAGTTAACTTCATTACCATCATTTTCCAAAATTAAATTCTCCATAAGTTCTGTTGAAAACTTCGTACAATTTTCTTCTATTTCTTTGCTTCTCTTGAATTTCTGGAAAAGTACTGCAGATATTGCCGGCCGCGGTGGCCGAGGGTACTGAGGCGCTCCAGTCACGGTCTGCACGGCCACTACGGTCGGGGGTTCGATTCCCCCCTCGGGCATGAATATTTGTGCCGTCCTTAGTCTTAGTTTATTCATAAGTAGTTTGTAAGATCAGGGACTGATGACCCCGTAGTTAAGTCCCGTAAGCTATACAAACATTCGAAAAAACTGCAGATTCACCCGATCATTAACAACGAAATAAATGGAAATCGTGCTTTACTTGAACATCGTACAGCTTTGTAACGGCTTCATATTTGCGAGGTTGCTGAATTTCAGGCAAAATCTTTTATTAGCCTTACCTCCGTATCTAAACATTTCGGACCTATGTTTACATGAACAATTTTCTTTGGATTCACTTGTAAAATAACATATTACAAATATATGCATATCCTCGTGAATCAGACTGTGGCTATATTTCATGTTGATCGGTCAAACTGTGTAGTAGCTGGAGTAAGGCACCCTCCAGCATGCACAGTAAGAAATCTAATGTAGACTGTGATCTTTCTCCTATTTTGAATGTCAGGTATGTAAAATTTCATCAAAATCGGAATAAAGCTCTAGAGCGGTGTTGGAGTGTGTTGTGAAGTACCCATCGCCATACAGCGCACAAACTGTTGTGTAGAGAGTGGCGTTCCTCTTATTTTGAAAGTCAGCAGCACAAAATTTTATCACAGTCAAACGATACAGGTACATCTACATACATACTCCGCAATTTACCGTAAGTGTACCACTACTAGGCATTTCCTTTCCTATTCCACTCCCAAATGGAACGAGGAAAAAAAGAATGCCTATATGCCTCCGTACGAACCCTAATTTCTCTTATCTTGTGTTTGTGATCTTTATGCGAAATGCAAGTAGGCGGCAGCAAGATCGTAGTACACTCAGCTTCAAATTCTGGCCCTCTAAATTTGTTGCTGTTGTTGTGGTCTTCAGTCCGGAGACTGATTTGATGCAGCTCTCCACAATACCCTATCCTGAGCAAGCCTCTTCATCTCCACATAAGAACGGCAACCTACATCTGTCTGAATCTGCTTACTGTATACGTCTCTAAATTTACTTAAGAGAAATTCACGAAAAGAACGTCGTCTTTCTTCCAGAGATCCCGAATTGAGTTGCAGGAACATTTCCGTGACACTCGCGCATTGATCGAACCTACCGGTAACATATCTAGCTGCTCGCCTCTGAACCGTCTCTATGTCTTCCTTTAAACTGATCTGCTGCGGGTCCCAAACACTTGAGCAATACTCAAGACGTGGTCGTACCAACGTTTTATACGCGGTCTCCTTTACAGGTAAAGTACATCTTCCCAAAATTCTCCCAATAAACCGAAGTCGGCTGTCCGCCTTAGACACAACTGACAGCGAATCCGATCCAAAGTGGCGATACTCATACAAAATTACAAATTAGTGTTCAGCTGTTCATTAGGGTTTTACCTCGTTTTAAAGTTTTGTTTTACAAACCACCCTTTATTAAAGCGGACAAAGCAAAGAAAGAATTATTGAAATGGTTTAAGCAATTTCTGAGTTTTTTATGTAACCTATAGAGATTTAGAACAATATTGCAAGAGGATCTGGACCGAATTTGCCATCCAGCTTGATTTTAGAGATTTGTCTGCTATACGTAATACCGAGCTCAAACTATACTGAGTTGTTGTTGTGTTTCAGCAAGAGCTTCCGAGTGTGATCCCTGCCTCGGGTGAGCTGTGGAGCTTGGTGGCAGAGGGAGCAGGGCCCCTCCCAGAGCTGGCTGACGGCGAACAGCTGTTGCAGCGAGCAGGCATGCATATGTATGCGAGGGGCCCTTTGTGAGGCAGCCCCTGCCACTGGCTCCATTCTGCCTCCTTCCCTACGTTACGAACTCTTCAGCTGTCTGCGCAGTTTAATGGCACGCAGCTGTTAGTACTTAACAGCAGCGCCTATAGTGAAGTAGAAATTGCCATGGTAATGTGGCTCCGAAACCATATCGCTGTTACTCTTATGCATATTAAGCAAAACTGAGCAAAATAGAAGCTAATACTAATGAGAATGTCACCGCTGGTAGAGCTGCACTGGAAACACTCAATCGACTACACTGCTCCAGCGCACATTCATTATGACATTTGTCATATCTTCGGTTTTATTCTATGCACTTCTAATCATTTCGCTTGCGGGATGCTTTTCCACTGCCCCGTAGAGACCTCTTCCTTCCTTCCACAGTCTATTCTGTTAATTGACACTGACGTGAAATACTAGGGAAAAAGTCACCTAAAAGCGTATTACAGGAGCAAGGATGTTTCTGCATCTTCATATACATGGATACCCTTCAAGCCACAATGAAGTGCATGGCACAGGGCTTATCGAACCGCTTTCATGATATTTTTCTATAGCTCCATTCTCTAATAGCTCACGGGGAAAAGGAACGCCCAAATCTTTCTGTTTTCGATCTGATTTCTCTTATTTTATTATGATGATCATGTCTCCCTATGTAGGTGGGTGTGAACAATATATGTTCGCATTCGGAAGAGAAAGTTGGTGAAAGAAATTTCGCAAATAGATTGCGCCACAACGGCTAACGCATTTCTTTTAATGATTTCCACCCCAACTCGTGCATCATTTCAGTGACACTTTCTCCCCTATATCACGATAATACTAAACGAGATGCCCTTCTCTGAATTTTCTCTAAATTGTCCGTCAGGCTTACCTGGTGTGGACTGTGGATCGCACAAAGCGCAGCATAATTAAAAAAATTAAAACTAGTAGACCCTAATATTTAAGGGTATTCCTAAAATTTACACTGCTGTGAAATATTAGATGACCGCAGAAAGTAAGAGAAGCGATGAGTGATAATTTAAGAACAATCCCGGCAGTCAGAAACGCGCAACAAGTGCGTGGCATAAGAACTTAAGAACCGGTACAGCTTTTGAGGCATCGATGCATCTGTTGCCGTGTGGCGTGGTCTATTAGACGACGCGCGTGCACCGGCAGTGTACGAGACTTGCCTCCATCTGGTCATGCGGCAGTTCCTTGCTGTCGTCGCCAGACATCGGCTGTGTCTTAAATGACACTATCCCGAGTGTGAAAGTACTTCACGAAGTACGGGAGCAGTGAGGTACAATGCTCCATTTGACATAAAAGTTTTCTGGGTATTGTACCGCGTCATGATGTAAGGCTATTACTTAAATAACCGACGTTTCGGTATACCCAGATGAAGGCCACTGTAACGTTGGCCGAAACGTCGGTTATTTAAGTAATAGCCTTACATCATGACGCGGTACAATATACCCAGATACCCAGATGAAGGCCACTGTAACGTTGGCCGAAACGTCGGTTATTTAAGTAATAGCCTTACATCATGACGCGGTACAATACACAGAAAACTTTTATGTCATCTGACTCTAGCCGCGGAAGCCTACGTAATTATAATGCTCCATTTGTTTTAAAAAGCTGAAAACGAATGGAGCTACTACAAACATGCTGTGTCATTTAAGGAGAAAGCATCCAAAATGTTCCTTGGAAGAGAAGGTAAATTCGATTCATACCTATTATGTAAGTGATGTACAGTACTATAAGCTTGGAATAATAACCGAGCCCTAAACCCCTTTAGACCCTCTGTGCATAATTTTGCCCAACTACTTTTAATTAGTTTAGCATGCGAGAAACACGTTCTAATGCAAAGGTGGCACTGAAAGCACCGACAATCAATTCTAAAAAGTCCAAAAAGTTGCACATATACTTTCAATACATAACAACATGTTTCTAGGCCGCAAAAATAATTAAAATTAGTTGGGCATAATTATGCACATCAGATCTGAAGAGGTTACTTTTGTGGCTGCTGCAGGGAGCAAAATTGATAACAACTGAATGTGACGATGTAGGACCTTGTGACCGTACGTTCTCGCCACCGCCGTGCCCGTCACCTTCACCTTCGTCATCTTTGCTGGGAACGACGACACCGATTTCCACTACAGCCTCACCTCCATTTCGATCCAAAACTCCTACTCATTCACCTTCAATAAGGCAGATCACCCTGTTCGAAACCACGAAAGAACTTCTAGCTGTAAGAGTAAGCCATAATTTTGTCAATACGATGAGAATAAAAGTTATAGACAGACTTTAACCAAACGTTTCAAATGTAAATATTTGAAGATAGTTAATTTTGTCAATACGATGAGAACAAAAATTATAGACATTCTTTAACCAAACGTTTCAAACGTAAATATCTGAAGATAGTAACAGTATGCAATGTGTAATATATACAAACTTCTTTGTAGAGGGTGGTAAACGTGATGCAGAGCATTGGTTTTTATGGTTTACAAAGACAACTTGCCTCACTTTCTTGTTGAGAAAGAGGGGTTTTCCCATTTCACCAAAGTTGCAGTGCCCATGTATAAGCTGCCCAGCAGAAAAACTAAGTACTTACAATTTTATTTACGCCACTTAAAAGTTAAAACGAAAGGAAAAGTATATTTTTCGGTTCTGAGCAAATTAAATTTGTTACATGTTACTTCCCACCCCACCCCCCAAAGCTATGCTCAAGTTACCCGTGAAAATCCCAGGCAAATTTACCAAGCGGTCTGAGGCTCCATGTCACGGACTGCGCGGCTGCTCCAGTCGGAGGTTCGAGTCCTCCTTCCTCCCTCTGTCATGGGTGTGTATGGTGTCCTTAGCGTAAGTTAGTTTAAGTTAGATTAAGTAGTTTGTAACTCTAAGGACCGATGACCTAAGCAGTTAGGTCTTATAAGAACTCACACCCATTTGAACATTCTTTGATCATGTGGTACACAGCTTTTCTAATTCAATTTGCGTAAATTTACACTGACAACAGTCATACTGTTAGTCGGAACTGTGACTTTATTTTTCGAAATACTTCTGCAGCACTGATTGAAGTTCATTTACTGACTGTAACTTATATATTTTGTGTATATAACGAGATATTCGTATGCACTCGCTCACAAGTCCAACTTAAGGAGTGGTTGGCTCCATAATCGCAACTTCCGGATGGAAATACTAGGCCAGTAAATCTGTATGCTTCGTATCAGTGCCGGATTAGCCACGTAGCAAGAGTTAGCAAATGCTACTGGGCCCCGCGCCTGGGCGCGAATGCTCTTGTCGGCTTTTTTTCCAGTTTTTCCAAGTATAGCATTTATTTCTTGCAAATAGACTTGTGAGAAAGGTGAATTATCTCACAATTTGGTTAAATTCTCAAAATTCTGACAACTGATTAAGAATGTTTCTGGTGTCACGGTGAAGAACAGGGTAATCGGTATGTCGGAGCTAACCTCGATGGCCAGCAATAGCTTCTCAGTGACATTTTCATGCAATTCTGTTGCTGTATTCGTTGCATCTTGAGTCCCAAATAGCGGTATCATTACTCACTGTGCTGTGAGAACGTCTGCTACGCTACCGAAACGCCACGTGTGAAACGTAACAGCGGCTCGTGCACAGATGGCCGCTGGCGTATGAGTCGCCGCGTGTGTGTTGTGTTTGTTTGCGCTGTGGAACGCTGGCCGCTGCTGCTGCGTTACGAGGCCTTGTAAAAGCGCAGGAGTCTGACCGCGACAGCGATTACAAAAGGGCAGTCGAGACAAGTCCCGATAGGTACCGAAATCTAACAGTCGGTGCTTGGAGGCCAATCGTCAACTTCTTTTACAACGTAGATGATTATTAAGAGGGTGACATCGATTTTAAATAGTGATTTCAAAGTTGCTGACTAAAAAAAGAGGGAACACTCAAGCATAAAGTAAGGTACTTGTCTGTTCATATATATCCCAAAGTTTAAACTGTGGTGTCGCACAAGTGTGAAGTGATCGCCACGTACTTACGCCGCGCGCCGCCATGCACGCACGGCGCGGCGTTCTTACGACGTCAGCCACGAGCGCCCTCTGCTGCAACTCCGCTTGTGGCCACCAATGGACTGCATCGTTCACTTGGGACTGAGATAGGAACCAGTTAACACTTCGGAATCAGATAGGCACCAGTGAAGACTTGGCTATCGGATAGGCACTAGAAATCATCAGTAGGGAAGGCCTCTATCTAAACTATGTATCAGCATTCTGCAGTCAAGAACTATGTAAATGTTAAGTATTACCAAGACTCCATGAAATATATATCTCGTTCTAATTTACTCTAGTGTTTCTAGTTTCTGCTGTCCCACTGGCTGGTCACCTCCGTATCTGCACAAGCGTGCATCCTTTATTCCTGTGTCGGTCTTTCTACTCGGCCACCGACACCAGGACCACCGGCGGAAACGAGACACAAAAGTGGCGACGAGGATGGGATACAAAATAAACAATAAATTATAAATTGTTAATGGAAAATTCGTTAGGATCGTTTTTTTCCAAATGTAGAAATAGCCGTACGCATTTAATTATCTTTAACGATCACCAACTGCAGTGGACAACGTTCTATTTCAACGTTAAAGCGCGTTAAAAATGAATTAAAAAATACGATGGGACAGGAACTTCGAAATGACCTAAGTATAATGAACGTTGAATACGATTTGCTCAGAGAAATTTATGTAACTTTATTATTTCTAAATTTTCCGAAATGAAATCGAGAAAAGTTTATTTGTAATAATCTTGTTTTATTGTATATCCTAAACCATGCCACTACGGTCGGGGGTTCGAATCCCCCCTCGGGCATGGATATTTGTGCCGTCCTAGTTCGTAAGTAGTTCATAAGTAGTTTGTAAGATTAGGGACTGATGACCCCGTAGTTAAGTCCCATAAGACTTACAAACATTTGAACATTTCCTAAACCATATGACCTAAAGTCCTAAACAACCCAAGTAGATTTTGCTACGGGTCCCACGCTTCTTTAATCCGGCACTGCTTCGTACATCGTCTTCTACGGACTCCTGACTAGTCTTACACACAGTGAATAAGGCTTAGTATTGGGAGGGGATCTTGCAAAATATGGAAAGACTAGATATTTGACATATAACGTAAATTTACCTAAATTTTAACTAAATTTCGTAAATTTCGGTTTCGGCCGAAACTAGAAGAACCGAAAATTGGATTACGGTTTCCGTTTCGGCCACAAATTATGTTTCGATCAAACTCTACTGGAAATAATAGCAATAAAAAAAACCGAAAACCGGTTGTTTACAAAACCGGTTATCTTGAGCAGTTTTTACAGTGCGGTTAAACTGGAGATGAAAAGAACCGGTATAACCGAAATCCGGTTGTTTCAGAGATAACTGCCATCCCTACCGTGTGGTCTGGGACGTTACGTTACGGATCCGCGACTGCTCGCGTCGAAGGTTCGAGTCCTTCCTCGGTCATGGTGTGTGTGTGTGTGTGTGTGTGTGTGTGTGTGTGTGTGTGTGTTGTCCTTAGTATAAGCTACTATAAGTTACTTTAAGTAGAGTCTAAGCCCAGGGACTGATTACCAGAGTAGTTTTGTCCCTTAGAATTAAAAACATTTGAACATTGTAGTTCCTGAAACTTCCTAGCAGAGTAAAATTGTGTGCCGGAACCGGGACTCGAACCTGGGAGCTTTGCCTTTCGCGGGCAAGCGCACTACCGACTGTGCTATCCCAACACGACTCACGATGCCGCCTCACAACTTTACTTTCGCCATTACCTCGCTTCCTACTACCCAAACTTCACAGAAGCTCTCCTGCAAACACGCAAGACTAGCACTCCTGGAAGAAAGGATATGGTGGAGACATGGCTTAGCCACAGCCTACGAGATGGTTCCAGAATGAAACCTCACTCTGCAGCGGAGGGTGCGCTGATATGAAACTTCCTGGCAGATTAAAATTGTGTGCCTACGCAAAATAGGACAACGACGAGCCTCACTTCTCATTACAACTCTCTAACCAACATTCTTTGGATGCGAACATATTCGCGCTCTTTTGTCACAGAACATGCTAAATACTTCGTAGCGACGTCTTTATTATCATCATCTCCCTGTCACTACCTCTATCCCCACACGTCTCTCTCCCACTACCTCCATTGTCTCTCACTGACACTCATGACTGAGCCTCCCACTGTCGCTGTCTTCATCCCTTTCTCTTCCTCATCATGTTTCCTTCTTTATTACTTACTCTGTGTCTGTCCCACTATCTTTGTCCCAGTCTTCAGCTCTCACATTTCCACTCTCTGCTTCTTTCTCGCCGTCTGCTGTCTGTCTCTTCAGACACCATTCTCTCGTGTCTACGCATGACTTTACGGATGGTTTGGTTGGGCCGAAAAACTGACATGAGGGTGCGGGGTATGGGTGAAAATGGCCAACATTTTTCTTACTCAAGTTCTCCGGTCTGGGAGATAAAGACCTCTAAAGCGTATGAATGATCTCCAGTAATCCTTCTGCCTCATTCCACTGCTTCCTCACTGTCTTCGCTCCCTATGCTAGCATCTTTTTTTACTGCCACTGTGTCTCTTTTTCTATGACAGGGCTCTAGTGCGAAAATAATGGCGGAATGAGAAGTGTCACAGACGGTTCATGGTTGTCCATTTTTCTGACAAGTGTCTTTTACACAGAAAAATATTTGCTTTTTTTTTTATTCTGGCAGGAGTATTTTTCAACTAGTTCCCTTTTCTCGTTGGTACAACAGGATGTGCTGATTATACAGGGTGATTCACTAAGATATGCAAATATTTTGATGTGTTATTCTATAAGTAAAACTAAAGAAAGAAGTCTACATAAATGTAGGTCCGCACATGATTAGTTACGGCTGAATGGCTCTTCGTTTCAGGATTGTAAAACGGCAATCATGTCTCATCCATTGTTACAATAGGCGGAAATAAAATCCCATTCATTCTGTCAGCATGAGTCAAAATTGTCTGAGAAAATGACAAGCGCGCAGCCTTGTGGTCATCCGTCAGGATTTGCGGTGCTCATCTAGGGTACACGCATTTTCAACTCTGTGCACTAGTCCCAGGAAAGTAGCAACTTTATAGGTAATGTGTTCGACACTCCTTCAAAGGTCCTCCAAAGCAATTTCCTTCATTCACGCGATGGTGTCGTCAGACCGGCTGGTGCGTGGCCGAGTTTGTCTCGATGTGTTGTTACAAGAGGATCTGCTATCTCTGCAGTGTTGCAACCCACCAACGCACATTGCACACATCCATACCATCACCATATGTCTCAATCAATTAGAGATAAATTTCAATCGACTGCACGCCACGTAAATGGAGAAAATGAATGATTACACGTTGCTCTTGTTCTGAGAACGTCGCCATTTTAAGTATCAATAAAGAGTCCTCACACTCTTCGCTGCCGCTAGAGTTCTCTGTGCCGTAGAGTTCAGCCATCTCTATCATTCACAATATTAGTGCTACGCATTTTAAAACTAACCACATGTTTCTATCAATAGCCAATCCACAGAAAAATATTGCTAGGTGTTATAAGTTGAATGCATCCTTGCGTTATGCAGGAGATTAGCTTTTGTTCCTTGTGTGCTGCACATATTCTCTTGCAACGTGTCCTGTATGTAACAAGACGTGTGCATCGGCAGGAAGGACAAAATGGAAACGGAGTGGTTAATTATCTTGAAATGTGAAGGAAATGGCAAAAACTAATGTTGAAATCCAACAGCGTAATAGCAAGAAACCATTTATTGCTGCTGTTGTCTTCTTTCAAAATACAACACGTGCTGAGAGGGAGATATTTGTACATTTTTAGCAACAAATACTTTGTTCGGGTTGATGCATAACTGGAAAAATGGAGGCTTCGGTAGTGTATGCAGATGTCCGCTAGGTGACGGCGCAGAGTTTTGGACGCCAGGCGCGCGCTGTGTCTGGCTGCGGCCGCCCGCTATCTATCTGCACGCGTCACACGCCTCGCTCGCCCGCCGGCACACATTACGCTACATTAGCCGCCTTATCTGCCTCGTTAAGTCTCGCCGAGGTTGCCTGCGCCAGCTGTCCATTCCCGCCGCCTCCGTTACTTCAGCTTCACTGTTTCCACCTTATGGTTTCAATACATATAAAGTAACACAATCAGCCAATATTGTTTTCTATCTCTCCAACAGATGGCCAAACAACAATATTGCAATGTTTTTCTTTGTATCAGTTTTAGAAAAGTATCTGAAAACCCGGCGTTACCCGGGTGTTTATTTATTTCATACTATCGCGGTGCATCCCTTCTCCAATCGACTCTCTCTCTCTCTCTCTCTTCTACATATACATCTACATGGAATACTATGCAAATCACATTTAAGTTCCTGGCAGAGGATTCATACACCTTTATACTATTTATCTCCCATTCCATTCTCGAATAGCGCGCGGGAAGAAAGAACACCTGAATCTCTCTGTTCGAGCTCTGATTTCTCGTATTTTATTCAAATGTTTGTATAGCTTATAGGACTTAACTACGGGGTCATCAGTCCCTAAACTTACAAACTACTTATGAGCTAAGACTAAGGACAGCACAAATATCCATGCCCGAGGGGGGATTCGAACCCCCGACCGTAGTGGCCATGGATACCGTGACTGGTGCGCCTCAGTACCCTCGGCCACCGCGGACGGCTCGTATTTTATGCTGATGACCATTTCTACCTATGGAAGTGGGAGTCAACAATAAATTTTCGCATTCGGAGAAGAATGTTGGCGATTGGAGTTTCGTAAGTAACATACACCGCTGCGATAAGTGCCGTTGTTGTAATAATTTTCATCCCAGATCTGTATCATTTCCGTAACGCTGTCTCCCCTGTATCGTGCCAATACAAAACGAGCTGCCCTTCTTTGGGCTCTTTCGATGTCCTCCGTCAAACCCACCTGATAAGGATCACACACTGGGCAGCAATACTCCAAAAAAGGACGGACAAGCGTAGTGTATGCATTTCTTTAGTAGTTAACTTGCATGTTTTAAGGGTTCTGCCAATAAAACGCAATCTCTGGTTCGACTTTCCCACGGTATAATCTAAGTGTTCTTTCCAGTTTAAGTCTGAAGCAATAGTAATTCCTAGGTATTTTCTGGGGGTTACAGCCTTCACTTTTGATTGATTTATCTTGTAAACAAAGTTTAACACATTTCTTTTCGTACTCATGTGGACGACTTCACACTTCTCATTATTTAGAGACAATTGCCAATTTTTACACCATAGTGATGTCTTACTCAGATCGTTCTGCAGTTGGTTTTGATCTTCACATGATTTTACTAGACGGTAAATGACGGCGTCATCTACAAACAACCTAAGAGAGCTACTTAGATTTTCTCCCAAATCGATTATGTAAATAAAGAGCAGCAGAGGACCAATAACACTACCCTGTGGAACGCCCGATATCACCTCTGTTTTAGTCCATGCTTTACCATCGATTACTACAAACATACTACGCAATCCACTTAAAGGTACGTGGGTACATGGCGGAGGGTACCCAGCACCACTACTAGTTACTTGCTTTCCTATTTCACTCTTATATAGAACGAATCAAAATGGAATGCTTGCATGCGTACCACTGCTAATGTCACTGATCTTATCTTTGTGGTATTTACGCGAAATGTAGGCTGACGGCAGCAGCATCTCTTTGCAGTACGCCTCAAACTCCGGCTGTAAAATTTCATCAAATACCGGGTCATCAAAAAGTCAGAATAAATTTGAAAACTTAATAAAACACGGAATGATGTGGATAGAGAGGTAAAAATTGACACACATGCTTGGAATGGCATGGGGTTTTATTAGGATCAATATAAATAAAAAAAGTTGAAAAAATGTTCGACTGATGGCGCTGGACAGCAAAATGTCAGTTACTGCGTTTGAAAATCGTGTATAAAAGGAGCTGTAATGAAAGAATCAGATGCACCAGCAGTCGCAGTACCTGAAAATGCGCTTTTAGTGAAACTGTATTATCAGAATGGGGAATGTGCTAGTTCAGCGTTACGACCCTATCGCCATAGGAAGGGGATTCGAACGGGTAAAGGTCCGTTGACAAATGCAGCTGTGGCGAGAATGTTTTCGAAGTTCGAAACCACGGGTTGTTTAGACGATAGATCCCGTAGTAGCCGACTGAGCACAAGGCGTACTGCTACTGAGACAGTTCAGGAAGAAATGGAGACTGTAGCGGGTTCGTCTATGCACGGGGAAATCAGCGCTCGTGCAGTCGTACGTCGCACCCACATTCCATACACTGCTATTTGGTTGGCACTTCGGCATACCCTCCGATGCTATCCTTACGAAATCCATCAGCATCATGAACTGTTACCTGGCGATTTGGAGAAGCGGAGGGCATTTAGGTGTGGGCGTTTCAAAAGATGGCGGAAGATGACTATTGTTTGAGTAACGTTTTGTGGACCGACGAAGCTCATTTCACGCCCCGAGGGTCTTTCAACGCCCATAACTGCAGATTTTGGGCTACCGAAAATCCTAGAACTGCCGTGGAAACTCCATTGCACGACGAGAAAGTCACGCTATGTGTTGGATTTACCACATCTACCGTTATTGGGCCTTTTTTCTTCGAGGAACTGCGTGATTCTGGTTTTGTAACTGCTACCGTGAGGGGTGAGAGGTACGCCGATATGTTCCAGAATTGCATCATCCCCATCCTGGCTTATGCACCTACTGGAACGTACGATTTTTATGCAGGATAGCCATATTGCGCGTCATTTGGTGATGATCGTGTACTCAGTTGCCACTTTCGTCATGCTTGACCTCCCAGGTCCCCAGACCTCAGTACGTGCGATTATTGGCTTTGGGGTTACCTGAAGTTGCAAGTGTATCGTGATCGACTGACATCTCTAGAGATGCTGAAAAACAACTTCCGACGCCATTGCCTCACCATAACTCCGTACATGCTTTACAGTGCTGTTTACATTATTCCTCGACTACAACTATTGTTGAGGAATGATGGTGAACATATTGAGCATTTCCTTTAAAGAACATCATCTTTGGTTTGTCTTAATTTGTTATGCTAATTATTGCCTTCCTGATCAGATGAAGCGCCATCTGTCGGACATTTTTTGAATTTTTGTTTTTGTTTTTTTGTTGTTGTAGTAAAACCCCATGTTACTCCAAGCATGTGTGTCAATTTTTACCTTTCTATCTACATTATTCTGTGATTTATTAAGTTTTCAAACTTATACTGACTTTTTGATCACTAGGTATTTTTCTCGGAAAGAACGTCGTCTTACCTCCAGCGACTCAGTGGCTCCCATTTGAGTTACCGAAGCATCTTAGTAACACTCGCCCACTGATCGAACCTACCAGCAACAAAGTTATCGGCCCGCCTCTGAATTGCTTCTATATCTTACTTTAAACCGATCTGGTGGGGATTCCAAACACTTGAGCATTACTCGAGACGAATCACATCTTCCCAAAATCCTCCCTATAAAGTGAAGTCGACCATCCGTTTTTCCCACGACTGTCCTTATATGCTCTTTCCATTTCATATCGTTGTGCAGCGTTACGCCTAGATATTTAATTGACACGACTCTGTCAAACAGCACACTACTAATGCTGTGTTCGAACATTACGGAATTGTTTCTGCTACTCATCTGCATCACCTTACTTTTTCTACATTTACAGCTAGTTGCCACTCCTCACACCACCTACAAATTTGGTCCAAGTCATCCTGCATCCTACTGTAGTCATTCAATGACGATACCCCATTCAAGGACGACACCTTTCTGTACTTCCCGGCATCAGCAGCAAACAGCCGCAGATTGCTCACTCTGTCCGTCAGATAATTTATGTAGATACACAATAATAGGTGTCCTATCACACTTTTCTGGGGCACTACCGATGATAACCTAGTCTCTGTTGAACACTCGTCATTGAGGATAACGTACTGGGTTCTATTACTTAAATATTCTTCGAGGCACTCACATATTTGGGTACCTATTCCGTATGTTCCTACATTCGTTAGCAGTCTGTACTGCGGTACCGCGTCAAACGCCTTTCGAGAATCGAGAAATATTCAGTTTGTCGGTTGCCCTTCATCCGTATCTCACAAGGTGTCATGAGAGAAAAGGACAAGCTGAGTTCCGCACGATCGGTGCCTCCTAAAGCCGTGCTGATACATGGACAGTAGCTTTTCCGTCTCAAGGAAATTTATTACATTACAACTGAGACTATGTTCAAGAATTCTACAGCAAACTGATGTTCATGATATAGGTTTGTAATTATGCGGGTGCGCTCTGTTGCCTTTCTTATACACGGGCGATACCTGCTCCTTTTTTCCAGTCGCTTGGAACTTTGTGCTGGATCAAAGATTCGCGATAAATGCAAGCTAAGTAAGAGGCGAATGCCGCTGAGTACTCTTTGTAAAACGGAATTAGTAACCATCTGGACCTGGCGTTTTGTTTGATTTCAACTGTCTTAGCTGCTTCTCTACACCAGCTATTCCTATTACTTTTCTATGTCTTCCATTTAGGAGTTAGTGCCACCATTAAATGAAAGTAAGTTTGCATGGTCCTCTTGCGCGAATCTTATATATTAAAAGAATCTATAGAAAACTAAAGTCAGTCGGTCAGATCAAACTACCCAGCCGATTTCTTTCATTTTTGTTTTAAACGAAAGGTATTCATCCACAGATTTGCCATCAAGTATCAAAATTTACATAAATCTCGCCTTCCTTGTTCTACACTCAAACGCGATTTCCTTCTGTGTATTTCTTATGGGGATGTCCTTGCTGTAAACTAAAGTCAGTCGGTCAGGCACTTCTACCCGACGGATTTTCTTCATTTTTGCTTTAAACGAAAGGATTCATTCGCAGATTTGTCATCAAGTATCAGAAATAACTTATGTCTCTCCATCCTTTATTTTTATTCTAATGCTGTACCCTTCTGTCCTTGCATTGAATATTTTAATCCGTTTGTTTTACGACATCTTCGGTTCTAATTAAGGTACACAGTTCTTTTTGAACTAATAACACTCAGTGGATCAAGCTCTTTCATTTGCGCTTTTAAACACTTGCATTGATTGATTTTGAAGAAAGCTATGCGTGAACATAAATCTTTACTTCCATTTCTTCCTAACTTTTTTGTCATCCCACTAACGGTGCGAAGTATTCGCACGGGTCCTCTAGTAATTTATTAAATGTTAAATTTAATTTCGGCCTTCATTTTCCTGTCTTCTATCACTAATTCAGAATAATCAACGAGTGAATGGATCGAGGTCTTTGATCCGATTACCGATTTCACATGCGACCATCATTTTTTCCGGTCTCGGCAAGATCTTTTGGTAGAGTATGACGGTGGTATTTACGATATGTTTCGCGGATTCCTCTTTTTATAGAGGCGCGAATCGCTACTGACTTTTGTCTAATTTGTTTCGTTTGACCTTTTTAGAACCGATACGCAACTGCCTTTGCGTTCTCAGAATTTTTCGAGTATTATTATTATACCCCGGTGGGTCTTTCCCATAATTAATCCACTTTGTCGGCACATTATTTTCCAGCGCTTTATGTATAATGCATTTAAGTTTTGCCCTTAATTCCTCTAGGTCCGTCGTACGGGAACTAAGCGATGTTCATTAAGGGTACCACATCGATTTTCGGTTTTCATCATATTTCGATAGATCAAGGTTTTATGTAAGTACTCTGAAAAGGATTTTGCAGATTTTTTTTTTTCGAGCACTTAAACACACGTGGTAAGAAAATGCTTTTTAAGTGTCACGTCCACTTTTCTGTCACCCACTTTTCTACACATATTTTAGAGATTTATATCCCCTACATTGCACGTTAGAGATTTCTTTTACTCCCGAGTGTGTTGGCTATTCTTCGAAAGCAACAGTCGGTATTCTTTTGTTTCTGCTGTTCGTAAACAACACGCTTCCAAACACGCGCTTAGTTTTGTTCAAGTATGATTACGAGTAGTTGTTATACTTACGTTTGCAGTGCGTGTTTACGTGTATACCATGGGCAGGAAATTAGGAGAAATAAAGAAAATATGGAGGCAATGAAGAGAGATGTTTGGGCCATATTCTTCCATAATCCTCTAGTGATGATAAGCCATGTCATGTATTGTGACCATAAGGAGAAAATTCGTGGTGCAAATACAATAGGAGAACCTTATTCTCACCAGAATTCTCTTCCTGCTGCTGTTATTACAGAAATTAAACCTATTTTCAGAGACTTGGCTTATCCTAACCTTCTAAGGAAATGTCACAGTGGGCAGACACAGAACCCAAATGAATGTTTCAACAGCATAATTTGGAACCGCCATCCTAAAACTGTATTTGTAGGCATGCATACAATGAAACCAGGAGTTCTTGATGCTGTTGTTACATCAAATTGTGGTAATATTGGTAAGTGTTGGGTACTGAAAAATCTGGGAATTAATCCTGGTGAAAATATGATGACTGGGCTGCAACATTGCGATAAAATGAGGATCGCCGATGCAGACAGGTCTGCATCTAATATGACCAAGAAAGCAAGACAAACATCCAGGAAGGTGAAAAAGAAGCTGGAAGACCTGTTAGAGGCCAAAGACGGGCAATCATATGCAGTAGGACAAAACTAACTGTAGGTCAGAAATTTCAAAAGTTTTTTTCTTTAAAGTCAAAATCCCTCTAACTAAAATTTTCAGTAAATATGCCCTATTATATCTGAAACCATCATAGATAAATGAATGAAATTTTCAGAGACTCTGCATAACATAAAAAGCCACCTTTGGTACTACATTCATTAATAGTCCCCATTAGGAAGTTCACAAAAAATATTTTCTGCTGAAAATCTTAAAATCTTTTGTTAATAAATTTTAAAAAAGTATTTCTTGAAAAACTGTAAAATGGATAAAGTAGATTTTAGTACAGTTGACTCTATTAGCATCATGTAACATACAGTAAAAATATTAAGGTCCTGCATCAGTTTTTTCAGAAATGGGTCAAATACTTGACTAAATTAAAATGGGTTAGATAGGCAGCGTGTGGCCCTCTTAAAGTGGGACACTAACAGTTGCTTATCTACTCTGTCTATCACAAAGTTCTCCTGGGCTCTTCCAAATGTTCAAATGTTTGTTAAGCTTAAGGGACTTAACTGCGGGGTCATCAGTCCCTAAACTTACAAACTACTTATGAACTACCTTACACTAAAGACGACACAAACATCCATGCCCGAGGGGGGATTCGAAATCTCCGACCGTAGCGGCCGTGCAGACTGTGACTGGCGTGCCGCAGACCGCTCGGCCACTGTCTGGGCTCTCCCACTCTCCATCTCTGCCTCCATCATCTGCTTGCCCGTCTCCCCCTTCCCCTCTCTCGGCCCATCTCTTCCGCCACCGCCCCCCTCCAAATCCCTTATCTCCTCGTCTTCTCCCTGTTCATTGCGCCTCTTCAGTTCTACTCCTCCTTCCCGTATCTACGAAAACTCACGTATATTTGTGAACTATAGTGTTGATCAGTGAAACATTGTCAAAGGTTGCTGAAATGTACCATTTGTCGTGCGCCATAAAAATCTTCTCCATGAAAACATTCACTCATGACTGACCTTTCTAATAATTAGTGAAACTGTGTCAATGTATGGCGTTTTGATAGTAAAGTTGTCAATATTTATTCAAATAGGAGTAAAACTGTAAGTATGTGTCGAAGTCTGTAAGTAAAGTACTCTCCGCCATACAACATACAATTTTATGTAGACAGTGACCTTCTTGTTTTCATGGTCAAGTGTGCAAAATTACTGTTAAGATCTGGAATGAAACAGCAGATATGTGTCGAAGTCTGTAAGTAAAGTGTTCTCCGCAATCCATCATACGAAATTTTATGTTCACTGTGACCTTCCTATTGTTTGGTAGGCCAACTGTGCAAAATTTCATCGAGATGGGAATAAAACTCGAAATTTATATTAACTGCAAACAAACACACAAAGGGACACTTTTCTTTATATATAAGACAGATAGGATAAAAAATATGTGCCTCAATTTTCGTATTACGTGTTAATATTGTGATGCATCAAAGCAGTAGCAGTGTGCCCCTTTCTCCTTCTGATTTGGTAATTTAAGACCTATCTTGTGCATAAACCAGAAAGCATCATAATTTACTAAAAAAATGGTTTCATAGACCAATAGGGAGATGTCCGCGAATGAGGACGGTGAGTACGAAAACTGCTACATTTTACATGGAACAGCTATTAATAATAACGAAGAATTCACGAACACTGTACACTATTTTGTTTCAGGCACTCAGGGCACACAGAATGTTTACCCTTTTCTCAAATGTATCGTGTTTTCCGTCGGCAGTCCCGATATGACAGCTCTTGACATTGGGATAACCTCACTTGGCTAGCCAGTGTTATACCCTATCGAAGCGTACTTCGTTGGGTACCGAATGACAGGTTTTATTTATTTATTTATTTATTCGATTTACAGACAACGATCTACTTTCATCTGGACGCCTGCTTCTACTCTTTTTTGTAATCTCTACTTTGTATTTCTTTGTTAGCCCAACGATTAACACTGTCGTCTAGGAGACATTCTAGCATTCATTATTTGTCCTGTGCTTTTACGGTTACCTCAGATGTAAAACATGACAGAAATGAGACAAATTGTAAGTGTCCTTATTTGAGGACGCGGTACTTGAGAGGGTTAAAGCGACCAAAACAAAAAGAAATATTGAAATCGGCAAAGCCATTTCTCAGTTTCAGTGAGACTAACTCACAGCTATTCATTCTTATATACAAAGATGTGGGACGTTATTATTCGCCACATCCTCCTCTACAATGACACGTAGCTTCACCATGGTGCATGTATGACTAACTGCTTTTTGAAAGAATTTCTTTTAAAGCAATGTCTTCGATCTGTCTTGTATCCTATATGAATAAAAATTGCACTTATCACCAGTGTTTTCATCCATCTGTAACTCCTCTGCATCACACAAGCTGATTAATATTGAAACCAGAGTACATTTTCTGACATTTCAATTTTTTAAGCTTCTTAAAAACTCAATTACAATCAAAACACCTCTATAAGCTTCAATAAACGAATACTATCCGTCATAAAATGAATGATTTTGCTTGTGTTGAAAGTAATTTCACTTTTAGAATAAGACATATTATCATACATATTATCTCACTGTATGTAATAGCTGATATCGTTTGATACTTTCAGCAAAATACCCCACATTCAACTTTGAACAATATGGAAAACTTCTCTCTCCATAGAGAAATGAGTCTACCTCAACTGATGCAAAACGATTTCACTTTACTTGACTCATCTTTCAGAGTATTGATTTACGAATGAAGGTTAGTGTTCTGCCGGCCGCGGTGGCCGAGCGCTCTGCGGCGCGCCAGTCACAGTCTGCACGACCACCGCGGTCGGGGGTTCGAATTCCTCCTCGGGCATGGATATTTGTGCCGTCCTTAGTATTAGCTACTTCATAAGTAGTTTGTAAGTTTAGGGACTGATGACCTCGTAGTTAAGTCCCATAAGGTCTACAAACATTTGAACAATTTGTTAGTGTTCTACAACTTTGAGGGGACTGGTAACCCAGCAGTTGAGTCCCCTTTAAACACCCAACAACAACAACAACTACAACTTTGATGATTGTTCATTTATATCTACATGGTTACACTACAATACGAACCTCTTGCAGATCTTGCCGACAACCGAAAACTTGTGGTCCTATGCTAAATCAATAAGTGGATGAAAGGCCTCTATCCAGTCACTCGTTGATTATTCTGGAATGGTGATAGAAGACAGCAAAATGAAGGCCGAAGTTTTAAATTTAATGCTGCAGAAATCATTCGCGCAGGAGGACCATGCAAACATACAGTTATTTAATGGTCGCACTAACTCCCAAATGGAGGACATAGTAATAGGAACAGCTGGTGTTGAGAAGCAGCCGAGAGAGTTGAAAACAAAGAAGTCGCCAGGTCCAGATGGGGCACCAATCTGGGTTTACAAAGAGCACTCAAAGGTAAGCTTACTCAGCTTGCATTTATCTTTCATCCAACGCAAAGTTCCAAGCGACTGGAAAAAAGGCGTAGGTAACTCGCCTGGACAAGAAAGGCAAGGTAACGGGCCCACATAATTACAAACCTATATCATGAACATCAGTTTGCTGTCAAATAATCGAACACATTCTAAGTTTTAATATAGTAAATTTCCTTGAGGCGGAAAAGCTTCGGTCCATGCATCAGCGCGGCTTTAGGAGGCATCGATCGTGCGGAACTCAGCATGCCCTTTTCTCTCATGACACCTTTCGAGCTATGGATAAAGGGCTACAGGAAGACTCAATATTTCTCGATTTTCGAAAGGCGTTTGACGCGGTTCCCTACTAGAGACTGTAACGAAGGTGGAAGTATATGGAATATGTGCGTGGCTCGAAGACTGCTTCAGTAACTAATAGAACCCAGTACGTCGTCCTCGGTGGCGAGTGTTCATCAGAGACTAGGGTATCTCCAGGGATGCGTCAGGGTTCAAATTCAAATGTTCAAATATTTGTATAGCTTATGGGACTTAACTACGGGGTCATCAGACCCTAAACTTACAAACTACTTATGAATTAGCTAACACTAAGAACGGCACAATTATCCATGCCCGAGGGGGGATTCGAACCACCGACCGTAGTGGCCGTGCAGACCGTGACTGGCGCGCTGCAGTCCTCTCGGCCACCGCGGCCGGCGGTACGTCAGGGAAGTGTGATAGGACCGCTATTATTTTCTGTCTATACAAATAATCTGATGGACAGAGTGAGTTGCAATCTGCGACTGTTTGCTGATGGTGCTGGGAAGTACAGAAGGGTGTTGTCATTGAATGACTGCAGAAGGATGCAGGATGACTTGGACGAAATTTGTAGGTGGTGTGACGAATGGCAACTAGCTCTAATTGCAGAAAAATGTGAGGTGAAGCAGATGAGTAGGAGAATGAATCCCGTAATGTTCGAATATAACATTAGTTGTGTGCTGCTTGACAGAATCGCGTCAATTAAATATCTAGGCGTAACGCTCCAGAGCGATATGAAATGGAACGAGCATATAAGGAGAGTCGTGGGGAAGCGGATGGTGGACTTCAGTTTATTTGGAGAATTTTCGTCTATAAAAGAGACCGCATATAAAACTCTTGTATGACGCCGTCTTCAGTGCAGCTCAAGTGTTTGGGATCCCCACTAGATCATCTTAAGGGAAAACATAGAAGCAGTTTAAAGATGGGCGGCTGGGTTTGTTACTGGTAGCTTCGATCACTGCGCGAGTGTTACTCATATGCTTCGGGATCTCGAATGGGAGTCGCGATAGAGAACTCGACGTTCTTTCCGAAAAACGCAGTTGATATTATTAGAAGACCGAAATTTGAAGCGGTCTGTAGAAAGATTGTACTGCCAGCAACCTACATTTCGCGTGAAGACCACAAAGATAAGATCAGAAAGATTTGGGTTCGTACAGATGCATACATGCATTCGTTTTTCCCGCGATCTATATGGGAGTGGTGAAGGGAAACAAGTAAATAGTAGTGGTACTAGGTACCCTCTGCCACGCACCTTCTTGTGGACTGCGCTGTATGTATATAGATATACAGACGTGAAAAAAGTCATATAGTAATACACACAGATAGAGGTATCGGAGGTATCGGCTACACTAGGTGTAAAAGGCAGTGCTTTGGCATAATTGTCATTTTTACTCCGGTGATTAAAATAAAAAATTTGTTACTATTCTGTCAGAAGTTGCACTTATTTTATTTGGTGAGTAGTTATATACCATCTGGTTCATATTCAAGTAAGCGTATTTAAATTGCATGGACTGTACTTGTTTGGCGTCCGCAAATATGAAAACAGAACGAGTCTCTTACACTACCAAATCATCTTCATAGACAGCGCGGCTATCGCAGCACCATGTTAGCCATACATAATTGGGTGAAAAGGTTTCCGATAACCTAACAGCCGGGCAACGTCAATTAATAAACTTGATCGAAGAAAGACAGTTGGAGTTAGAGACATGGAACGTTGCATTTCGGAAATCGGTATTCCTAGATGCACAGTCTAAAGAATGTGGCGAGAATACCACATTTCTGCCATTATCTCTCACCATGGATAACGCAGACGCTTGTACTTAATGAGCGAGAGGAGCGGCGTTTGTGTAGAGTTGTTGTCAGTACTTAGGGACAACCAGCAGTGCGTCAAATAACCGTAAGAAATGAATGTGGGACGTCAGACGAACGTTCCGTTAAGACAGTTCGGCGCTATTTGCCGTTAATGAGCAGATGGCCGTTCGGGTGCCTTTGTTGACAGTACGAAATAGCCTACAGCGCCTCTCCTGTGCTCGTGACCGTATGGGCTGGACTCCAGACGACTTGAAAAATACGCAACCATTCACGATGTAGATGCTCGCCAACAAAGATACACTATTTATGAATGACAATATTCCATGTCACTGGGTGGAAACTCTTCGCGACTGGTTTGAAGAACATTCTGGACAGTTTCAGCTACAGAATCCGTACCAACATTTATGGAATATAACCGAAAGGTGTCGTGCACAAAATCCTGCACCGGCAATACTTTCCTAATTGTAGTGGCAGCGGAGACAGCATGTCTTAAAATTTCTTTAGGGGACATATTGAGTCAGTGCCGTGTCGAGAAGCTGCACTTTGCTGCTCTGAACAGATTCTTCAGAGAATTGCTATTTTTCGCCTGTAAGGAATTTTTTCATGTGGATTGTGCAGCGTTATCGTATCGACTGCACACCATACAGCGCAGCAACGCCAAAATGCGAGTTTAGAAAGCGCAGCAACACTCGGTAATGACAACAAGACACGCGGCCAAGTCTACGACCACCACAGAGAACAGCAACGTCTTTGACACGGATATATACACCCGCATAATGCTGGTCGGGCGAGAGTTGGCGTCAGTAGCTACGAGTAGGTGCCAGAAGTAGCAAAGTTTCCTTATATTTTCACTGTAACTGCCCCTCTCTGACAGAAGAAGTATTTGTTTGCTTCTGTAAATAAATTGTTATGTTAATCTGTATGGCTGTTCTAATATAGCTCCCGCGTTCGCATCAGTATTTGTGTGCCAGCTGCTATCACATTCCCCAGTAGCCGACATAACATGGATGACACAAACTTTTTTAATGATGATGGAGACTTGAAAACTGTTAATCTGCTATAAGGAACGCTAATTCGAAAACGATGGTTGGAATCCTACAAACCCAAAACAAGCTGTAACAGATTTTTGCCGGTGGAATATGAGAACCTACAATTAGTCGTTTGTGCGAAGTAACACATCGTTGTGTATGTGCACTAGCTGATCATAAATATGCAGACACCTTTTACTGAGCATTGATATAGGGTGTATACAACCTTCACTTTTACGTTGGCTTGGTATTTGCTGAGACCACTTTGGTACTCTATATGATGGTAGGTAACGTTCACCAGGTATTCGCCAAAGCCTAGTCCTTGCAAAGACCACTCCTTGAAGCAAATGTCCATAGGATATAGTGTGATATCACAATAAATAATTTGTCTGCAATGATCCACTGTCCAGTGCCGTCTCTTTTTACACCACCTCGAATGTCGCTTACCACTGATTTCAGAAATCTCATTACATTTGCAACATCGTTTCCGCTCCTCGCAACCTAAGCGCCATTGATCCTTGTCTGTCCAATCTCTTTGTGGTGGAATTCAACTCCTTGCTTGTAACTGTATCCTTCCCTGTTCCATACCTCGCAAATGTCCAAACCATTTCAGTTTATCATTAATTTTACCTGCAATAGTGGTTGTATCTATCATCCTTCCTCTAATTATTTCATTTCTCACGTGGTCAAATAATGTTAACCTTCAGCTTCTTCTTCAGTAGGATAAGGTGCTACAATAGCGATCATTTCGGACAAATGTTATCGTAACTGAAAATATATTGAGAAGAGAAATAATTTTACTATGACACTTGTCCTTGGATATTTAATGAATATGTAACACAAATATTGGACAATTACATATGTTAGTATAAACACAACAAAAAACAAGGTTACAGAATTGAGAAAAATCGATCGAAAATGTACCACACTAGGTACAATTGTGATCACTTCCTGGTAAAATTTTGATCACTGGCATCTTCCACATAAAAAGCACTTTTTTCATCGGGCACCAATGCATAGTACGTGGTACCAAACATTGCATTTTTGGCAGCGAATCCAGTCAGTCTTAACTAGAAAATTTATAAGAGCGCGTTAGACTAACTAGCTTCACTTACCTCTTAACAGGAAAAAAATTATATCTCCGTAGCGCCTAGTGGTGTATTTTTGGAAAAGACAGAAGGAGCTGTAGAAACCTGTCACACTACAATGCAAGTGCTACCACCACTAAGAGACTGACAAGTGGCGCGAAACATTACATTGATCGGAATTGTACCTTACCCTATGATATCTCTGCAGCAATTAGCTTCCATTCTTTATTTTTATCTATGACCTACACCTCTGACCCATACGTCATAACTGGTTCTATTATTGCCTTACATATATTCTTCTTTGTCTGATTAGACCAGTTATTATTCGACAGTAGGAGTCTTATTCATGTTCTTACCTTTCCTTATCTTCTTCCTTATGTCTTTATCATATCTTCCATCTTCTCTATAATTCCTAAATATTCATATTCACTAGCAGTTTTCATCTTCCCTCTTTCCAGCTCTGTATCTTCTCCTTTACCTCCCATTACAATATACTTTGTTCCCTCAGAATTAACTTGCAAACCCCTCATTGACTACAGAAATCTTTGGCTAATAGTGAGCTGCTGGACCACAGTATCCAATTCTTTTTTAACGTCCTACACACAGTCATTCTGCTACATATTCGGCCATCCAAATTGCAACACGAGAGGGACGGGAGCAACCACAATCATATTTATCTGGTAGATAACACGTTCGACAAAGATAATTGTAAATACCGCCCAAGGTGAAGTGAGGAAGATGATGAAACCGGTACTACCTGACTATAGCGGTCCCTGCAATCTTGCTGTACTCGCCGACCAGACGTTTTCGATATGTGAGACATCGGGAGAAAAGGAAGCCCAAGACAGCAGTGCAATCCGATAGGTGAGGAAGTATTTAACACTGTGAACCACCTGTAGTCGCGCATAACTCTGCCACGATGTGGCCGTGGGCAAGCTCCGAATTCATGAGAGAGAACAACAGATTGTAACGCTTCAGGAACGTAATGTTGCTGATTAGTGTACTGGCAATTGTAACGCGCCCTGGTGAAAAACCAACACCGCCGCCTTATTGAATTATAGTCAAATACGAGTGTTGGGCGAAGTGATGTCAGAGATGACTGCTTTAAACTAAGAATAGTAATTATTATAACTAGTAACTTGTAGCATTATGATAAATGTTATCCTTTGTTTAATAATATAAAAGGCACTGTGTAATTTTTATTCTTTTGTATGTGATGTTCCTAAACTGTATCAATATATGACGATGGCATCCTCTCGAGTAAAATATTTCGGAGATAAAATAGTCCCCCATTCGGATCTCCGGGCGGGGACTACCCAGGAGGATGTAATTACAACACTCGCATTGTACGGATCGGAGCGTGGAATGTTAGATCCCTTATTCGGGTAGAGAAGTTAGAAGATTTAAGAAGGGAAATGGACAGGCTGAAGTGAGATACAATGGGCATTAGTGAAGTTTGGTGGAAAGAGGAACAGGATAACTGGTCAGGCGAGTACAAGATTATCAACACAAAATTAGTTGGGGGTATTACAGGAGTAGGTCTGATAATGAATAAGAATATAGGAATGCGGGTAAACTACCATGAGCAGCCCAGTGATCGCATTATCATAGTCAAGATAGATACAAAGCCAACACTGACCATAGTAGTACAAGTTTATATGCCCACTAGCTCTGCCGATGATGAGGAGATCAAAGAAATATATGAGGAGGTAAAGGAAATTATTCAGACAATTAAGGGAGAGGAAAACTTAATTGTGATGGGAGACTGGAGTTCGGTAGTATGAAAAGGAAGAGAAGGAAAAATAGTAGGTGAATATGGACTGGCCAAAAGGAATGAAAGAAGAAGTCGCCTGGTAGAATTTTGCACGGAACATAACTTAATCATAACAAACACTTGGTTTAAGAATAATGAAAGAATGTTGTATACGTGGAAGAGACCAGGAGACACTGGAAGGTACCAGATAGCTTTTATAATGATAAGACGTAGATTTCGGAACCATGTTTTGAACTGTAAGGTACGCCCAGGGGCAGATATAGATTCTGACCATAACTTGTTGGTCATGATTTGTAGGCTACAACTGAAAAAACTGCAAAAAGGTAGGAAAATAAGGAGATGGGACCTGGATAAATTGAAGGAACCTAAAGTTCTAGAGAATTTCAGAAAGAGCTTTAGGCAACAATTGATAGAAACGGGGAGAAATGAAACAGTAGAAGAAGAATGGGTAGCAGTGAGAGATGAAATAGTGAAGGCAGCAAAGGACAAAATAGGTAGAAAGGCAAGTCCTACAAAAAATCCTTGGATTTCACAGGAAATACTAAATTTAAATGATGAAAGGAGAAAATATAAAAATGCAGTAAATGAAACAGGCAAAATGGAGTACAGACGACTAAGAAATGAGATTGGCATGAAGTGTAAAATAGCTAAGCAGGAGTGGCTAGAAGGCAAATGCAAATATGTATAAATAGGGGAAAATAGATACCGCCCATAGGAAAATAAAAGAAACATTTGGAGACCAGAAAAGCGGCTGTAAGAATATAAAGAACTCAGATGGAAAGACAGTTCTCATCAAAGAAGGGAAAGTTGAAGGGTGGAAAGAGTATATAGAGGGGCTGTACAAAGAAACTGAACTTAGAGACAATATTGTAGGAAGGGGAGACGATGTAGATGAAGATGAAATAGGAGATACTATACTGAATTGACAGAGCACTGAAAGACCTAAGTCCCTCTGTGAGAACCAGCCATGACAAAACTATTTCACCTGGTGAGTAAGATGTATGACACAGCCGAAATACCCTCAGACTTTAAGAAGAATGTAATAATCCCCATTCCAAAGAAAGCAGGTGCAGACAGGTGTGAAAATTACAGAGCCATCAGTTTAATAAGTCATGATTGCAAAATTCTAACACGAATCATTTACGGAAGGATGGAAAAGCTGTAGAAGCCGACCTTGGGGAAGACCATTTCAGGAGAAATGTAGGAACACGGGAGGCAATCCTCACTTTACGGCTTACCTTAGAAGATAGATTAAGGAAAGGCAAACCTACATTTCTAGGTTTTGTAGATTTTGAGAAAGCTTTTGACAATGTTGATTGGAATAGACTATTTCAAATTCTGAAATCAGCAGGAGTAAAATATAGGGAACGGAAGGTTATTTACATCTTGTACAAAAACTAGACAGCAGTTATCAGAGTTGAAGGGCATGAAAGGGATGCAGAGGTTGGGAAGGGTGTAAGACAGGGTTGTAGCCTTTCCCCAATGTTATTCAATTTGTACACTGAGCAAGCTATAAAGGAAATCAAGGAGAAATTTGGAGAAAGTTCAGGGTGAAGAAATAAAAACATTTCGTTTTTTTCGTGCTGATGACACTGTAATTCTGTCAGAGACAGCAAAGGACCGGGATGAGCAGTTGAATGGAATGGACAGTGTGTTGAAAGGAGCATATAAAATGAACAATAGCAAAACAAGGGTAATGGAATGCAGTCTTAAATCATCAGGTGATGCTGAAATAATTAAATTAGGTAACGAATCAATAAAGTTGGTAAATGAGTTTTGTTACTTGGGCAGTAAAATAAGATACGATGATCGCAGTACAGAGGATATAAAATGCAGAATTGCAATGAGAAGAAAAGCGTTTTTGAAAAAGAGGAATTTGTTAACATCGAATATTAATTTAAGCATAACGAAATGCTTTCTGAAGGCATTTGTGTGAAGTGTTGCCTTGTATGGGAGCGAAACATGGACGATAAACAGTGGGGACAGGAAGTGGATAGACGCTTTTGAAATGTAGTGTTACAGAAGAATGCTGAAGATTAGTTGGGTGGATCGCTTAACTAATAAGGAGGTACTGAACAGAATTGGGGAGAAAAGGAATTCCTGGCATACCTTGACTAAAAGAAGAACTCGCTTGCTAGGACACATTCTTAGACATCTAGGAATTGTGAATTTAGTGTTGGAGGGAAGTGTGTGGCGTAAAAGTTGCAGAGGGATACCAAGAGATGAATATAGTAAGCAAATTCAAATGGATGTAGTTTGCCGTTCTCATGAGGAGATCAAGAGGCTTTTTCAGAATCGGATAGGGTGGAGAGATGCATGAAACCAGTCCCAGGACTGAAGACCACAACGACAAAAGATGTGATGTAAGCCCCGAATCACTTCTTTCAATTTCGGCAGAGTGGCACAGTGCCGCGCAGCATCCTCTAAAAAGTACAGCAACTGAACTCCTTGGGCGTCCCGGAAAACGGTGGGTAGCACTTGATCTGCAGACGGAGTGCTTCTGAACTTCTTCTTTCGAACAGCTGATGACGGATGTTTCCACTCCAAGGACGCGGCCTCCGATTCAGGCGTGTAGTGGTGGACCCACGTTTCATCCCCCGTCACAATCTGAAACAGAAAGTAATCGCCATATTCATAGTCGACCTCTATCCAACGGTGTAATAGGTCTCTTGTACGTGCGCGTTCACCTGCTGTGTCCTCTTTCGCCCATAGCCGCTCAACGCTTCTTGCGTATGTAACGCCCTGATTGTTTCCTGGAAGACTTTTTGAAGCCTATACAGCAGTTTGACAAATGTCTCAACGTACTTGGAAATTATGTAGAAAAATAAAGATATGCCTTATCTTTAATGTCTGATTCTATTTTCATCCTTTCATACACAACTTTGCACACAGTCGACAAGGGAATTTTTTTTCCATCTCCCCCTCGTACATTCATGTATGTCTCAGTTAAAAAAAATAGAAGTATTAACTATGATATAATGTTCTTTATAGTAGAATAGTACCCTAACCGGATGTTTTAATCATTTTTCAGAAACTCAGTTCCAGCAGCAGCCTCTCCAGCAGAGTCGCTGAACTGAAGCCGCCAGCCGCCATTTAGCGACCAGTTCAAACTAATTATTATTTCATAGTTCAAGGACGGGAGTTGCAAAAGAATAGGACATTAACCATTTAATTTTTTAGTGTGCACTACGGACCCTAATAGAGTTTGAATGAACTTTCGTAACTTTGATTTAAATGAGACATACCTAAGTAGGTCCACGGACCAAACAGACTTAAAGTTGCTAACCTAGAAGTGATTTTTTGTGAATACGCAAATTCATAAGAGAAACAAGATTACCTAAGAGGCTCATGGGTTCAGCAGTAGAGGTTGAGAGGAGTCGAGGTAGACCAAGGAGAAAGTACTTGGATTCAGTCAAGAATAATTTTAAAGTAACAGGCTTAATATCAGACGAGGCATCAATGTTAACCAAATCAAATGTTTCTGAAGCTTATGGGACTTAACTGCGGGGTCATCAGTCCCTAGACTTACAAACTACTTTAAACTACCTTATACTAAAGAGAACATAAACATCCATGTCCGAGGGAGGATTGAAACCCTCGACGGGGAACGGCCTCGCGTTCGAAGCATAGCGCCTCAATGTTCTGGGCCACTCCGCTACGGCTCAATGTTAGCACTGAATAGGGGATCATGGAGGAATTCTATTAGGGGAACGATGCTCCAGACTGTACCGTGAAAGGCATAATTAGTCTCTAACGATGATGATGATTCACATGATGCAATTACTTAATTCTCGTGTGGAAGTTTATATTGGTTACTCAACAGTCAAAGAACTGATAATATATTTCCCACGCTTAATATAATTCTCCGACTGGAAGCAGCAGGTGGAAATTATAGCGAACTGTTTCATTTAATTTCTTAGTGCAAAGTTAGCCAACATTCAATCACTAAATATTTGAAGATAAAGGACAGTATAAAATTTTTATTGAGGTCAGATTCTTCACTTATGTTGGTAATATGACATTTTAAATTCTATCAGACTTACGACCAGTTAAGCTTATAGATTACAAGATAGTGAATGGAATATTTGACACCACACCAGTGCGGCTGGTGCTTCCCATGACTGGGATGCACTTCTTTGAGTGCCGGATCCGGATCTTGATAGTGGGGCCGTCCCCCTGCCCAATCCTGCTCGGCACGTCGATGTTTCGGTGACTCCCCCCCCCCCCTCCCACCTGTTCCAAGCTGAAGCTGTGTAATTTGTTTCTAAAAGATGAACGTTGTTCATTTTTATTTCATAATAAACACCAAGAACACATGAATATGCACATGAACGCTAATGCACAGTAACTAATTACGCGGTTTACTGACTGTAAGAAAATGAATTTGTTACTATGAAGGGACAAGCTACCTTCAGGTCACGTGACACTGTAAGCAGCACCCCCTCCTAATGTGACACATGCGCAAAGCCTGTTCTCAAAAAATTCAAATGTTTGTAGAACTTATGGGACTTAACTACAGGGTCATCAGTCCCTAAGATTACAAACTACTTATGAACTACTTACAACTAAGGACGGCACAAATATCCATGCCCGAGGGGGGATTCGAACCCCCGACCGTAGTGGCCGTGCAGACCGTGACTGGAGCGCCTCAGTCTCCTCGGCCACCGCGGCCGGCAGCCTGTTCTCCCCCGCATCTTTTCAAACAGTTAAATATTTAATACAACGAAGACTATAAATGTCATTTACCCTGAAAGTCGCGACAGATTTGCAAACACGATCAAATAATATGCAGCAAGTAACAATACAAAAGTCATAGTTGAATATCGAATTAAAAAAAAAGTCTTGCAGTCGGTCTCGAAACCATTACCTTAGACAGTGCAGAGCAATGCCGCTAACCACACGACTATTCTCGGTAGGTGGAGAGCAGTGATTACATTATTATTCATGATCTGATCTTCTGAAGGCTTTTACAGTTGATACGTCTTTAATTTATAGTTATAAGATATTTTACTGAATATGACGTGTTTTTGATGGATCTTCAATGCGTCAAAAACAAATATGAAGGGCGGATGTTGCCTTCATGGACGATTTGCGCAGGCGCAACACAAGTGCGCAGTAGCTCCATTGTCTTGCTTCGGGCCGGCCGCGGTGGCCGAGGAGACTGAGGCCCTCCAGTCACGGTCTGCACGGCCGCTACGGTCGGGGGTTCGAATCCCCCCTTGGGCATGGATATTTGTGCCGTCTTTAGTATTAGCTAGTTCATAAGTAGTTTGTAAGTTTAGGGACTGATAACCCCGTAGTTAAGTCCCTTAAGCTATACAAACATTTGAACATCTTGCTTCGGGACCATTCATGCGTAACCGCCAGAGCTCGAGTAGCCAGGAGCTGGTGCCTCTACCAGTTCCAACGCCAATGTTAAAAGCGGCGTTTCCCCTCGCCTCTCCCTGCCGCGGGAGCGCCCATATGCTGCCTTCAGGAGGTTCAGAAGATAATTTGAACCTCAGCCGCGCATGCGCATTGAAACCCTGCGGCCATTGCGACCACGTTACGACTCGTATACGTTCCTCATGCGATAAAAATACTTTGAATGTGCATATAAAATGATCTGATAGAAGAAACGAAACAAAGAATGATAGTTGGAAAACGCTTTTTATTTTATTTATTTACTACGACGAGCTCTTCTCCGGGGTCGCGCCGCCACTGCCCTCCACACTAAAGACTCTTCCAGTAGGCCTTCCGAAGACGTGTATACATTTCACCCTGCTAGAGACACACCGTGCTCCTCGATTGCACAGTGGTAGATTACAAATCCAAAGGTCGCGGGTTCGATCCCCGCCAAGTCCTATGATTTTTACCTGGCACTTTCTACTTCTTTCACCTCTGGCAGTACTGCTCATGTGAAAAATACCGAGTAGCACCCTGGTTCGGAACCCACGTTAAACTGTAGGTCCCCCTATAACTGCCTGGGTAAGTCAGGCAACGGAGGAAGGCAACGGCATACCACCCTAAACAGGACCATGCCTAGTAAAGCACTGTGGTGTTCAAACCAATCTTCGGATTGTTGACTGACTGCTACTGACAGAAATACACCAAGAAACTTTTACTTCACATTTGTAATATGACAGACATGACAGCATGTTCATTATCACTGAATATATACCGGTTTATATAAGACGCCATACAGTGCATACTGTGTGGGTGCGGGAGGGTAAGTCAATACTACTCCTGCCGCAGTGGAGTGGCCAAGCCCACTTAAGGCGCCTTGCTGCGGAGGGCGTAGTTGATCGCCGTCGGAGGTTCGAGTCTTCCCCCGAGCATGGGTACGTGTGTGTGTGTTGACTAGATTAGATTAATACTTGTTCCATAGATCATATATACGACATTTAGTAAGGATGTGGAACGTGTCAGTTTAGTAAATGTTTCTACACTTGACAATCAATATTTTAAGGATTTTTTTATTACATTTTTGCTGTTTTTTATATTTTTAGTCTTTTTAAAGTTTTATCTAAAAATTCATCTACATTGTAGAACGAGTAGCCATTCAGAAATTTCTTTAATTTCTTTTTAAATACTAGTTGGCTATCTGTCAGACTTTTGATGCTACTTGGTGACTAAAGACTTTTGTGGCAGCATAATTCACCCCTTTCTGAGCCAAAGTTAGATTTAACCTTGAATAGTGAATATCATCCTTTCTCCTAGTGTTGTAGCTATGCACACTGCTATTATTTTTGAATTGGGTCGGATTGTTAATAACAAATTACATGAGTGAATATATGTATTGTGAAGCTACAATGAAGATCCCTAGATCCCTAAATAAATGTCTGCAGGACGCTCTTGGGTGGGCTCCAGCAATTATTCTGATTACACGCTTTTGTGCAATGAATACTTTTTTACTCAATGTTGAATTGTCCCAGAATATGATCCCACATGAAAGCAATGAATGAAAATAGGCGTGGTAAGCTAATTTACTGAGATGTATATCACCAAATGGCCGAGGGGACTGAGGCACTCCAGTCAAGGTCTGCACGGCCACCACGGTCGGGGGTTAGAATCCCTCCTCGGGCATGGATATTTGTGCCGTCCTTAGTCTTAGTTAGTTCATAAGTAGTTTGTAAGTTTAGGGACTGATGACCCCATAGTTAAGTCCCATAAACTATACAAACATTTGATTTTATATCACCAAATTTTGCAATCACTCTGATAGCATAAGTAGCTGAACTCAATCATTTCAGGAGATCTTCAGTATGTTTCTTCCAATTCAGTCCCTCGTCAATGCAAACACCAAAAAATTTTGAATATTCTACGTTAGCTACAGATTTATGTTCAAATGACCGTGACAGGTGAAATCCAAGAACCAGTTCACATTCGAATTCACTGACTTCCACTACCGACCCATTCTGCTGTCATTACTGCTCTGCAGGTAGCACCTTTTTTAATTTTATTTTTATCATTTCAAATCGAAAAGTTCAAATATTTGTAAAGCTAAGGCACCAAAACTGCAGTGGCCATAGGTCCCTAAACTTTCAAACTACTTAAATTTATTTACGCTAAGAAGAACACACACGCATACACACGTAGCCATTCCCGAGGAAGAGCTCGAACCTCCGACGGCCGCGCACTCCGCAACGAGGCGCCTTAGAGTGCACGGCTATTCCCACGCGGCTTTATTCTTTGACTCCCTTCCCTTAGGGAGAAGGGCGCATGAGAGCTCGCAGGCTCTTTGAGGCATATCTTCTAGGGTTTCGTTATTTACAGTTTCTTCTAGTTTTACAATTTGACTATCGTGTTCTACTTTATTGTACTTTGTCCAATTGTTTTTGTATTTGCATTTTCCAGTTGAGGTATGTGTCAAGACATGTTACTGTGTGTTACAATATATCACTGTATCAAGTGAGTCTTGCGTTCTATAGGGTTAGGTTGAAATAGAGTGGGCTTTACTGTCGTGCAGTGATTATGTTTCTGTGGCGGTTGAGAATGGTTTGTGTCTTGTGAGCCGCGGTGGAATGGTCGTGCTTTCTAAAGCGCCTTGCTGCGGAACGCGCGGTTGCTCCCCGTCGGAGATTCGACTCCTCCGTCGGGTATGTGCGTGCGTGCGTGCGTGTGTGTGTGTGTGTGTGTGTGTGTGTGTGTGTGTGTGTGTTTGTTTGTTGTCCTTAGGTTAGTTTAAGTAGTTTGTATGCCTAAGGACTGATAATCTCGGTAGTTTAGTCCCATAGATTTACAAACATTTGAACATTATTTGCGTCTTGTCAGGACTGGGTTGTACTCTTCATCTCTGCATCCAAGTTTGTAGTTGGTGTAAGTATGAGCTACTGTGTCGTTGGATGGTGGTAGCTGAGGGGACGTCAGTAGTATATTTTGTATAGAACGAGGGGAAAAATGCCTCCCTGTACAATCCTTGCTTGAGGAGTGAAGTATTCTGAAGTATTCTGGTGTGACGTTATATTTTCCACCTCATCTTATACGAGGCGCGTCCAGAAAGTAAGTTCCGTTCCAATTTATCTCCGCTGCAGCGCCGGCCGCGGTGGCCGAGGAGACTAAGGAGCTCCAGTCACGATCTGCACGGCCACTACGGTCGGGGGGTTCGAATCCCCCCTCGGGCATGGATATTTGTGCCGTCCTAGTTAGTAAGTAGTTCATAAGTAGTTCGTAAGTTTAGGGACTGATGACCCCGTAGTTGAGTCCCATTGACTCTACAAACATTTGAACATTTTCCGCTGCAGCGCTGCGACTGCAGTTCCGCACATGCGCTTTAGACGATGTGTATCAAGGAAAAGAACGTGCGCCAGATCGCTGGAGATCGCTGTCAGTTACGTACGCTTTGTTGTGCTTGTTTGAAATGTCGGCGTTGAATGAAAATGCCGCCGCCTGTGAAATCAGGTCGGTGATTCGGTTTCTGAATACTAGGAAAGTGAAACCAAGTGAAATTTATCGGCAAATTTGCGATGTTTACGGACCAAATGCGATGAGTGATTCGATGGTGAAAAGATGGGTCCGACAGTTCAATGGCGGACGTAGTGATGTGCACGATGAAGAACGAAGTGGGCGTCCACCTTTGGTTACAGAAGAACTGGTCACGCGATTGATGACAAGATCCAGGACATTTCAAGTCTTTCCTTGGCGGTCATCACTTCACCAATGACGACGAGCTGAAAGAAACTGTTTCCAACTGGTTGAAGACACAGGCGGCAGATTTCTATGAAGAAGGTATACAAAACCTGGTGCCACGCTATGACAAATGCCTGCAAAATTTCGGCAGTTATGTGGAAAAGTAGTTTAAGAGTTCTAGAATTTTGTGCAATAAAAATTTCTTCTATATCTGTGTACAATTTCATTTTATTACCAAACGGATCTTACTTTCCGGACGCGCCTCGTACTTACGGAATCGCCACTCATGGTCACTTCTAGTGCTCAATTTCACATTACTTATGGGCGTTCGGATACTTTTGATCAGTATTCTGCTCCATTTGAGTGATACCGCAACTTACTTTTTGGATGTTATCAGAAAGGTGTGTGGGTTGAGCCACTCCCGTTGGCTGACCGACTCGTTAATCTAATCGCTCCACTGGAGTTTTTCCTGTGGAGCGATGGGAAAGCCTTGTGTGAAAAACACGCGCTGAGATTTCGAGACATTGTCCTGCCGAGAATCCTCGAGACCGACAGAACGAGTACAACAGAACTTCGAGCACAGATGTTATGCCTGCATGCAAGCTGGCGAACATTTACCGACATGAAAATAGCAAATTTCGCATTGGAAAAGTATATTTGCATATTTATCATCTGCAACAGAAGAACGGTAAATGTGAAATTTTCTTATCAGTTTAGGCTTTCAAATCAAATGTTTGTAAATCTATCGGACCAGACTGCGTGGTCACACACAGCTTACAAACTACTTAAACCTAGGTAAACTAACCTAAGGACAACACACACACCCATGCCTCAGGGAGGACTCGAACCTCCACGGCGAGCAACCGCGCGCTCCGCAGCGAGACGCCTTAGACCGCTCGGCTACTCCACCGCGGCTTTAGGCTTTCGAACCGTGTTCTATTATCTCACAGAGATACATTTTTCCTACTGCCTCATTCTTGAAAATTATATCACCATTTCTGATACTTCCTAACTTAGGCGCAGATTCACTTTAAACCATGCGTTGTACGTACGGTATGTGTAAGAATACAAAGTATTCTTCTGCAAAACCATATACAGCACATATCCTCTTAGAAAATATCTTCCACCAAGCCTACCAGTAACTTTAAAAGCTGTATAGTCAGATGACGTTCTACTTTGTAAAAAGAAATTCATCGTCCTTGTCGGATTGCTGGATAACGCTTATCATACTGGTTCTTCTAGCGACCATGTGCACTCTCTGTGGAGAGTCTTGATCTGAGATACTTTAATTATCCCGATAAGGGCTGTTTTCTTACAGACAGATAGCTAGTTTCTGAAGTGGATTTTCAGCGTGCAATTGAAACACACTTAGACGTCTGGAACCGTGAACAGTTACGCGAGACTATCAAATGTTCAAATGTTCAAATGTTTGTTAAGCTTATGGGACTTAACTACGGGGTCATCAGTCCCTAAACTTACAAACTACTTATGAACTACTTACGAACTAGGACGGCACAAATATCCATGCCCGAGGGGGGATTCGAACCCCCGACCGTAGTGGCCGTGCAGACCGTGACTGAAGCGCCTCAGTCCCCGCGGCCACCGCGGCCGGCGCGAGACTATCCCTTGCAGAGATTTAGACCATCCCGTATAACATCTGTCTATAATGAAAACATACGTATGGTTTCCTTATGTAAAATGGTTACTTAGCAGTATAGGTGGTTTTTCTCCCTCACTGTATCGTAACACAGTGGCCATTCCTTTCACCGGTTTGCTAATAGTTGAGATATGCGACTTTCTACCTAATATTACTTTTAAAAGTTTGTATTTTTTGTTTTTAAATTTTATTTATTTATTTATAAGATTCGGTTTCAGTTCCAAGTTGACGATGAGGAAATGCTGGTGACACCCATATGAGTAATTTAGTTACATTATTTGAAACATCTGACGTTATATCACTTAATTAAGCCTCATAGGAGGGTACGGAAATTTCCCTTCTCTCCTCCTCTCCACCGAATTATGAAACAGGACAATACACTTCTACCACATATACTCGTGTTTGGACTCCGACACACACCACACGGTGTGTGTGTGTGTGGTGTATCGCAGACACAAATCTTACATTCTATTTCATTCAAGTGCAGTACTCGGGAAGAAAATCGTTATTTTCGAGTACACTTAATCTGTTTTACCGTCGTTTCCACAACGTGAGGTATAATTTGGGAGTAAAGTGGTAGCTGGTTTTGTGGTTGGGATAGTCAAGGAACGAAATTGAAAAATAATATGTCCCTCTTTCAAGAGATAGTCTTTAGGGATCTAGTAAAGTTAGTTAGAAATTTTCTCGACTACGTATTGTAGTACAGAGGGTGTGCATAGAATATAGAACTTGTATAATTGAGGCAATGAAAACACTATTGCTGCCAGAGATGGTAAATAATTTCAAAAGTGGTTATAGTATATGAGATCTGGCCAGCATGTAAGTCAGCGAGCAAACGAGGGCTGGCAAGAACTCATCCTTGGTGAAAGGCACACCACCACACCTGAAGAGTTAACAGAGTGAAGGAATAAATAAAGCTGTCTTGTCGTGACTTCCGCACTAGAGAATAAGAGAAGGTCCGATACTGAAGCTGAGTGGTAGCGTAGTTGATAGCTACGTGGAACGTCCGGGTTCGATTCCCAGTACTAGCAGGGTCTTTTCCTTGGTGAGAGGTCTGATACGGGGCGCACTCACCTTTGCGGTGTCAACTGCGGCATCAGCTGTACTAACAACAGTATCTGAAGTGATAAATACGAAATTACTTGACTAGAAGGAAAAATTTGCTAATCTACTCTGCTGAAGGATCTCCCCGAAAGCACAGTAATTTTCCTGTATAGGTTGCCCCTTCCTGAATTCAAAGCACATTTTTATGTATGTTGTGCAAGTTTACTTTTAGTTATTTAAACGGTTCTCGGCTTACAAGGCCATCTTCATACTTTGTCGAAAAAGGTACGTTATTTCGTTACGGATCTTGAAAAGATGTTATTCGTGTACCACTTAGATACAAAGACACAATAAAATGAAATCTGTGGCTTTGCCGAGGTGGTGTGATTAAAAATGTAAAAATGAAACAGTTTATTTGTTGAAACTGTTAATGTATTTAAAGTCTGATATAGACTAAGTTTTTCAGTTTATGGTTGCAGTGTGTTCCTGGCTTCCCCACTCAACTCCTTCACCTGTTTATTTTTTGATAAACACGAATTATTTACAGACGAATGGAAAAACTTGTGGAATCCGACCTCGGGGAAGATCAGTTTGGATTTAGGAGAAATGTAGGAACACGGGAGGCAATACTAACATTACGACTTATCTTAGAAGATAGGTTAAGGAAAGGCAAACCTACATTTTTAGCATTTGTAGATTTGGAGAAAGCTTTTGACAATGTCGACTGGAATACACTATTCCAAATTCTGCAGTTATCAGGGGTAAAATATAGGGAGCGAAGAGTTATATTCAACCTATACGAAAACCAGACAGCGGTTATGAGAGTCGAAGGGCAAGAAAGGGACGCAGAGGTTGGGAAGGGAGTAAGACAGGGTTGTAGCCTTTCCCCAATGTTGTTCAATCTGTACATTGAGCAGGCAGTGAAGGAATGGAAGGAGAAATTTGGAGAGGGCATTAAAGTGCAGGGAGAAGAAATAAAAACATTGCGGTTTGCTGATGACATAGTAATTCTGTCAGAGACCGCAAAAGATCTGGAAGAGCAATTGAATGGGATGGACAGTGTCTTGAAAGGAAGATATAAGATGAACATTAACAAGAGTAAAACGAAGGTAATGGAATGCAATGTCAGAAAATCAGGCGATGCTGAAGGAATTAGATTAGGTAATGAGACAATAAAAAGTAGTAGATGAGTTTTGTTATGTGGGTAGCAGGATAACTTCTGATGGCCGAAGAAGGTAGAAAATGTAGAATGGCTATGGGAAGAAAAGCGTTTCTAAAAAAGCGAAATTTGTTGACATCGAATATTAGTTTAAATGTAAGGAAGTCCTTTCTGAAAGCATTTGTCTGGAGTGTAGCATTGTATGGGAGTGAAACGTGGACGATAAGGAGTTAAGATAAAAAGATGATAGAGGCTTTTGAAATGTGGTGCTATAGACGAATGATGAAAATTAGATGGGTAGATCACGTAACTAATGAGGTGGTGCTCAACCGAATCGGGGAGAAAAGGAGTTTCTGGCATATCCTGACCAAGAGAAGGGATAGATTGGTTGGACACATTCTGAGACATCAAGGAATTGTCAACTTAGCATTAGAAGGACGCGTGTGGGGTAAAAATCGTAGAGGGAGACCGAGGGACTAATACAGTAAGCAGATTCAAAAGGATGTAGGTTGCCGAACATATTGTCAGATGAAGAGACTTGTACAGAACAGGGTAGCGTGGAGAGCTGCATCAAACTAGTCTGCGAACTGAAGACCACAACAACAGTTTAAGTTTATTACATTTTAATTGTACTATACAGTAGAGCCAGAGATGCCATTGTACTATGTGCTCTTCAATGTCTGGGCCGCGGTGGAGTGGCCGAGCGTCCTAAGACGCCTCGTTGCAGAACGTGCGGTTGCTCGCCGTTGGGGGTATGAGTCCTGGTTCGAGTCCTCCATGTGACATGGCTGTGTCTGTTGTCCTTAGGTTAGTTTGAATTATTTTCTAAGCCTATGGTCTAATAACCAAAGAAGTTAAGTCCCATAGATTTATAAACTTTTCGTTTTCAATGCCTGCAACAAAATAATGTAATTACTTTGTCAAAAGCAGTTAAAGTATGAAGATGGCTTTATAAGCCGCAAACCGGTTAGCTAAATACAAATAAACTTTCAGAACAGAATTGTGCGTTTAATTCAATACAATGATGATCTACCAATAACCGGTGGAAGGACCAGTCAAAATGCACCCTTCAGTTAATCACCCTTCTGGATATAAGAGCGCCTTCAAGCACCAGCTGCTGGGATGCAACTTCTACAAGTTGGTTCCGCTTTGAATCTGCCCGGTGGATTAGCGTCGAAGAGCGTTGTGTTGGCCAACCGGTATGTGATTTTTAGGCGGTATTCCACAACACAGTAGCTGAATATCGGATTCGAACCCCAGTCCCGCTTCAGTAACATGATTCAGAAACATTTGGATTACGTTGACACGCTTCCACATATACAGGAAACATCGCGGAAACGGAAAGTGCGATTGATGTGCAGTTTCCAGATACTGGATTGGTAGTCAAGGACTCGTATTGTTAGCCAATAAACAGATTGTAAAGATACCTAGAAAGTGTATTTTTTATGCAAACACAATTTTTCAAATGGAACAATTGTTGTTTTTATCTTCCTCTGGAATTTTTGACACCAGCTGTGTAAAAAGTATTTTGAATGACATTTTTATCACGTTTAGTTAGGCAACTACAGAGTTTCGAGGGCGGAGGCTGCGATAGCTTAGCTGACTGGCTGAGTGGCTAGCCCCTGGGACACGGTCCATTGTCTCATGACCACCAGCCAGAGAGCTACGCTGTCGTAGCTTCCGTCCCCAAAACTATGAATGGTTTTAGCTGCCAAACTAAACGTGATAAAAATTTCATTCAAAATTATTTGTACACAACTGGCGTCAAAAATTTCAGTGCACGATAGAAAAAAACATTTTTCCATTTAAAAACTGTATGTTTGCATAAAAATACATTAGAATCTGTTTTTTGGCTAAAAATACTAGCCCCTGACTAACAATCCATTCCTTGAAAACCGCTAATCAATCGCACTTTTCGTTTCCGCAATATTTCCGGTGCAAGTGTTAGTTGATTCACCCCGTATAATACTATACGCAGCCAGTTGGGGACATGCATTTCCTCCCGGGGGAAGGGGGAAGAGGGGGTATAAGATGGCGCTAGGAAGCGCATTAGGCCAACCCTTTAACAAAGCGTGCCAAGACCCATAGCAATCATGCCGACCTTGCGTCAATGCGGGTTTAAGGCGAAGAAGAAAAGGAAGATGGTGACTGTCTCTCTGATAATAAGCATTGGTAAGGGACAATTCACTTAAAACCATACACAGATTGGTCGAAAGAGAACTTTGTGAGCGATATTCTTCTAATTGTTGTTGTGATCTTCAGTCCAAAGACTGGTCTGATGCAGCTCTTCACGTACCCTATCCTTGAGAAAGCCTTTTCATCTCTGAATAGGAACAGTAACCCGCATCCGTCTTAACGTGCTTACTAAATTCATAGGTCGGGCTCCCTCTGTGGAGTTTACCCTCCACATTTCCCTCCACAGGTAAATGGACGATTCCTCGAAGTCTCAGAATGTGTCCTGCCAATCGATTCCTCTCTTTAAGTCTAGATATGCCAGAAGGCTCTTTACTCCTCAATTGTGTTCAGTATCCCGTCATTAGTAACGTGAACGGTCAGGCCCGGTAGTTTTGGGTCCAGAAACGATACGTGATTCGGATTCCACGTTAAGCTGTAGGTCCCCTTTCCCCGGTTGGATAACTGGGGTAGGATAGGGGCCCGCAAGTCGCCGAAGTGGCGTCCAATTGAAAAACTTGCACCAGGCCAATGAACCACACGAAATTATATTTAGAGACCTATCCATTTAATCTTCATCATTCTCCTGTAGCACCAAATTTGAAAAGATTCTATCATTTTTTTGTCTCTACACCTTATTGTTCAGGTTTCACTTCCATACAAGACTACACTCCAATGCCTTCAAAAATAATTTCCTAACACTTGGTATTCGACATCAACAATTTTATCTCCTTTTAAATGCTTTTCTTTCCATAGGCATTCCACATTTTACCTCTCTTCTACTCCCGCCATCATAAGTTATTTTGCTATGAAAATAACAAATTCTACTAATTTTATTGTCTCGTTTCCTAATCTAAGTCATACATCACTGCTTGATTTCTTAAACCATATTCCAGCATGCTTGTTTCGCTCTTGTTAACGTTCATCGTATACTCTCCATTCAAGACACTGTCCGTTACGTTCAATTGGTTTTCCATGTCCTTTGCAGTTTCTGACAATTACGATGTCATCGGCATATCACAAAGTTTTTATTTCTTCTCTCTTGAACTTTAGTTCCTTCTCCAAATTTCTCGTTACTTTCCTTCATAATTTGCTCATTGTACAGCTTGAATAACATTGTGGAAAGTATACATCCCTTTTTTACTTCCTTCCCTACTTTGCGTCCCTTTCGCATCATTCGACACTTTATAACTGCTGATTTTTGTACAAGTTGAAGCCACATAAGGCCGTCCATATCTAGCTTTTCCGTGATTTCCCTTAATCACTCCAGGCAAATGTCGGGATGATCCTTTGAAAGGGGTTAGCCGATTCCCTACCCAAACGACTCTAGCGTGAGCTCCGCGTCTAACGTGCACGCTGTCGATGGGTCTTTAAACCCTCATCTTTCTTCCTTTTGTACAACTTGTATATAACTTTTCGTTCCCTACATTTTATCCCTGATGACTTCAGAATTTGAAGGAATATATTCCCTTCAACATTATCAATAGCTTTCTCCGACTCTACAAAAACTATAAAAGTAGGTTTGCCTTTCCTTATCCTATCTTCCAAGACCAGTCTTAAGGTGAGTATTGCCTCACATGTTGCTACATTTCTCCTAAATCCAAACTGAACTTTTCCGAGGTTAATTATCCTTCCAAATATTCTTCATAATATCCTTAACTACAATAATATCCCTTGGGACGGCTGTCAGCCTGCTACCCGCTTTTGTCTACGGCTGTTTTCATACACACGCTGCAGCTGGAATCGTTCGTAATATTCAAAGTACTTGAAACTAGTTACCGATTCCAGTGGCCAGTATCAGTGTCAGTCTGTTTACTTGCTCTACATTACACTTTGCATGTTTAGCATCAGCATTAGTACCTTTAACCTGCAACTCTTCCTGCAGGTGGTCTTCGACGTGACCTTCTCGTATACAGCCGCGATATCTGCAAACCTCAGCAGTAAACGTTATCTTCCAGGTCGTTTTGCATGTAATGCTATCTTAATGGTCTCGTCAAACTTCCTTGTGTTACACCATCATTCGTGACTGATGGATATTAATTAAAAACAGCATACCAATTCAGATAATTACTTCTGATTCCTAAGGTATGAGGTTGCCTCGGTAAATTTTTGAACAATAGAACGAAGTACGTTATATGTGGTTGCACGGTCTCCGTTTCTGTAACACAAAGTTACTCTGAGACTGATCGTTACGTCTCTTACACATAAAGGAAAACTTCAATCTCACTTCACTCAGTGCGCAACTTTGGCTTTTACTGAATGAATTTCAAAAACACTTTTTGATGGATCAAATTTCTTCTCTGGGAGTAAGCATTGCATCTATATTTAGAGATGACTCCATAATAAATAGCAAATTTTCATAATATGTTCAACAAAAACAAAACACAATCTTAGTATCGGTGTAATTTACATTACTTGATTTTTCACAATTTTACAGATCAAAGGTCAAATGCGAACGACCTGAATGTCGACATATCATCAACCTCATCAATATTTTTATTATTATCATTAGAAAAGTCTGCTTTGAGTAAAAGACTGTTTTCTTTATTTACCCAAAAATGCTTCCCTGTGGTTATATCATCAATTGGTCTTTAAATTAAACAATAGAAAATATTTTAATTTGTAGATGCATAGGTTATTTTAAGTTCCTATTTATCAATTAGAAATAAAAATAACCTATTCATGTACAAACTGAAAAATATTTTCTGTTTGATTTAAAGGAATAAAAGATTCACTTATGCTGCTGCGACTACAGCGAAACAGGAAACCCAGTTGTTTGCTCAAGGTAGATCCTTAATAATAATTAACAATTTTGTTAACCCTTGAATTACCAACATACTTTTCGGTAATGAGGAACGTCAACGGACCAATGATAATTAAAAGGTGTAAAATTTCACATATGGCGAAGATCATTGCGAGAATACTCACCAGACGGCTGAAACACAAATTGAAGGAATAATGGGAGAAGACCAGTTCGGATTTAGGAAAGAAAAAGGGACCACAGACTCTATCGTCATGTTGAGGATACTGTCGGAGAGTACTTTGGCTGTTAACGAAGACGTTTGTGCTTGTTCTATAGACTGGCAGAAGACAGAGTTAACTGGACAAAATTGGTGAACATCCTTAAGGAGATAGGAATCAACTGGAAAGACCGGAGATTAGTTCTGAACGTGTACCTGGGACAAAGGGTAAAGGTGCGACTGCACTTCGAAGAAACATGCATCGTGTAAATAGGAAAGGGAGTCATACACGAATGTTGTCCATCACCAAGTCCCTCCAGTCCGTATGGTGAATGGTTGGCATAGAACCGATGAAAGGGTGTGGAAACTTCAGCATAGAAGGGCGCATCATCAACACCGTCAAGTATGAGACGACCTGGTAGTGCTCACCAAAAATCAAAGACAACTGCAACTCATGATGAACCGGCTTATGGAAACTGGAAACAAATATAGTATGCAAATCAACATCGAGAAATCAAAAGTGGTGCGGATATCAAAACGGGAGAAACTTTGGAGGATAACAGTCCAGAATCAAGAACTGGAGAACGTGAAGCAGTTCAAGTACTTGGGAAGCTTCCTGACAAAGGATGCCCAATGCTCAAAGGTAATTCGAGGAAGAATTCCTACGGAAAAAGCTGCTTGCAACAAGAAGAGGCTTTGCTGCCCAGCAAAATGAGTTTGGAATCAAAGAAGAAAATGATGAAGTGCTACATGTGGTGCATTACACTGTATGGAGCCGAGACAAGGACTTTGAGAAAAAAGGAGAAACCATGTTTCGAAATGAGGTGCTGGAGAACAGTAGAAAAGATCAAGCGAACAGGTCGGGTGAGAAATGACGATGTTCTGAGACGAGAAGGAGAAGGTGAGCAGGTATTTGATGGGGATGTCCAAGAACTCATGTCTAATAGAGCTTCGAGAGATTCCACAAGAGAGTTTGCTGACGATTTCCAACAGTTTTCTAACGGAAGTTAGAAGTGTGTCCTAACTAATGGTAATTACTTTGATGGCCAAAACAGTTTTTTGGTTTGTAAGTCTTGTTTCCTTTAATTTCAGAGATCATTTAACGAACTTTGTATTTTATCAGATGAAGTCGTCATTGAAGCTGCTTTTGTATGCAGAAAGTGTCATTTTTTAACGTCTCATTCTTGACTGTTTCTGCAGCGTTTGGAGTCATCAGGTGCACATGGCGACTAGAAACGGACAAATTCAGAAACACGCTCTTAGGAGGTGTAAAACAAGTACTAGAGGAACCTAAATTGGAGGCTCTGATGGGAAGGAGACGATATGCTTCCGAAACTTAATTAGGTAGATTTAGAGAAACTATGAAGACTCTATTATGTGGTGAGTTTGCTCCCAGTGTAGGATATGCCATGTAAGCCGCGCGGGAATGGCCGTGCGTTTCTAAGCGCCACGTTAGCGACTGCGGTGCCGCCCCTGGCGGAAGTTCGGGTCCTCCCTCGTGCATTTGTGTGTATGACGTCCGCATCGTAAGTCACTTTAAGTACCTTGTATGTCTAGGGACCGACGACCAAAGCAGATTGGATCCATAGATTATCAAACATTTGAATATTTATCTCCATTAGAGCTCATGAGAGTAAAAATAGGAGAGGTAAGTATAAGAGAGCAATAGTAAGAAAAGTCGCTAATTTTCGTAGGAAGTACCTTCTGCCATGATGATTACTGTCTTGTAGAGTTCATTTGTGGATTATATTTACATATAGAGAAATAATAGTTATATTTTAGTTTTAATTTGTAATACATATACATACAATGCGATTTAGCACGAGTAGAGTCAATCGTTGCATCAAAGACGTCAACGGTATCTAAAACAGCGTTCTGTGCTTGGCGAACGAAAATAGCTGGGTTATATGTGTCCAATATGTGTAGAGTTCATGTTTATGCCTACAGAATTGTTCAGACTTGAAAACAATCAAACGTTAACAGGAGATAAATGATAATTCCACAGCAATATTCGACAACAATATCAGTGTACAGTTCCGCGGATCTGGTTGGAAATGTTCGCTTCTGTGGTACGACATTATTCTAACGTGTTTGTGTGGGGCAGTTCTACGTTCCAGAGTAATTTTTTTCATAAAGTCAGGCTCTCAAAGAATATAAGAGACATGTAGGCCTATCTAGCTTGTACAGTGGTCTTTTATCCACGGAGCTTCTCCAGTTCTTTTGGAATTAAACGCTATCCTACTTATATCGTTCCTGTCTGGCTTCACACAAAAATCACGAACGGAATCTATGTTATGGGACTTAAACTAGCAGTTTTGAAGAGAGAGTAAAAAATATGAAAATGATACAGTAATTTCATACTCACAAGGCCACATATTTTATTTAGTCAGTCTAGTCTCTTACAGCACATTCCCATTCAAACTCGCACAGACATTTCAATAGATTAAATATAATATTTTATTCGTTATTTCATTCCCGTTTCGATATCTAAGGTCACTTTCTTTGATTTGTGGCAGGAGACCAAATACGTTTCTCTTGCAACTATATTATTACTCATCAGCTAAGCAGCTTGAAATGCAAAATGAGTTTAGGTAAATTTCAACATTTTAACTATGGTGACATGGTGGTGATTTTGTTCCTAGGAGAAGAAAGAAAATAAAGCCTTAAATCTGCTGAGGTAAAATGAATAAGTAACACACAGAGGGCGTATAACGATTAAAAAGAAAGAAAGAAAAAAGGCTAGCTTAGGGGCCTACATCAAAGTTCATGCTCTTGTTAGTTCTTCGTACAGTTATTACTGTAACTGAAACTGAAATCAAAGCAACTGGCTTTTCAGTTTTGAAACTCACTCTACGTCAAAAGAAAGGTTACCGCAAGCTCCAGCATGAAAAGGAAATAATGACTGAACTAGTTTTAGATTTACTATAAAGAAATGGTTTGCCTTTGAATAGAATTTCACCATTTCTGCCTCGATTGCAGTCACAGAACGCTAAAAGGACCAGCAGTCTACGTCATTACGACGGCTCCTTCGCCAGCAGTAACAGCTATACTGTCGACCAGAAAGTAGACTCGCTTTTGTTCATGCGCCTAAAAATAGCTTTACGATTCGTAAAACTCTAGGTGAAACGGCTACAGAGGACAAGGAAAGTGTCTGGGAGCCGTGACGATACTAACTGACGCAATGTAAGAGGAAAGACTGCTGCGCAAACTTTTTTTTTCTCCTGTTCTTCTGGGCGCTGACGTCAAGGACAACGACGCAGGGAACTTACTTACCTCTTGTGGCAAGTGGACTTTGGTCATGTGCTCACACGTGCGAGACCTACGGCGTGAATTTCAAGTCTCTAAAAATGTTTCAAGTGGAGAGGGTTCTGCGACACTGGCGGTCTAGCTAAAATTGAATTTCGTCTAACTGCACTGTCCACAAGCGAGAAATGTGAAGCAGTACGTTCCGATATCAATGAAACTGCGATTTATTACAAATGAATCATAGTGAGGTTTTGTGAATTACATGGTATTATAAATTATTTTAATAACACTGCTAATGTTTCTGTTTGTATCATGACAGGTAAATAAATATTGGGCCAATAATTATATATAAGGTGTCGTCTAAAAATTAAGAGCCGTAAAATTACGAACTCGAAATACTCAGAAATCTGAAATAAAATGAATGGTGAAGTTGAACATTTATTATTGTGGCGTCTTATACATATTCAATTACAACGTTTCATGCGAATGTGAAGTTAAAGTTTGTTGGTTTGGTCTTAACAGGATGAAATGTATATCTTTTTATGCCTTCAGTACTGAAAGAATCTTCTGCTGTGTGTGGTCAAATATTTCATTAATTATCCTGTAAATACTGAGCTTAACTGGTCGTACAAATGTCTGATACACTTTAAACTAAGATTTACCAACATAAGTAAAGAATCTGATCTCAATAAAAATTTAATACTGTCCTTTTTCGTTAAATATTTCGTGATTGAATGTGACTAACTTTGCGCTAAGAAATTAAATAAGAGTTTGTAACGATGCATAATTAAATTAATTTTTTATCAATCAGACCTCCTAGTCGTCATGTTTCCCCCCTTCTCGAAATATTTTATCTGTGGAAAGGTTTTTTCGCTCGTATTTCATTTCTTCCGGCATGTCGAGAGGACGAAACAGCGATCATTCAGTCTCTTGTTTGAGCTTATTAAGTGTCGACATGTATGCAGATTGATTTGTGATGTAAGTGTGAGTGCTGTTAAATTTTAATTTAAAATATACCATCTTTTGTTAAGAGCCACGTCTCCACCTTGTTTTCATTTAATAATGTCCCATCCTTCCTCAATTATTCATTTTCTTTTAGATTTTCAGCTCCTCCATATTCCGTTGTAACACGATGTTCAAACGCCATCACTTTCGATTCGGGTATTGCCTTGATTAAAAGCCTATCAGTTACTTTAAGTCATTACCTTCCTTCCTTTTAGAACTTGCATTCGTATAAACAGTTTCGCGAAGTTCTATAGATGTTTTTTTTCTGTTTGTTATTTGCGTAATCAAACTTTAGTACACGGTCCGTCAACAATGACTTACGAGGCGAACAGTCTGAACATTATTTTACTGCGGAAAGTATCATAAAGTTTATCTACACCATTCAACAGCCTAACAGTTTCATCTGCTGTGATCAACATTTCCAGAAAGAAGCGACAATGGGTACTTTCCGTAAGTTTTCTCTATGACGTTATTTTTGTGTGTTGCCCAATCTGTATTCCGCCATTTCATCAATTCAATCATTTCTTGTATATTTCATCCACCCTTGTCAAAAGTATTTAGTCAGATTTTTATCCGATTTTTCTATGATAGAAATTTTAACAAAAATCCTTAATCTTTTAATCGTGGAGTTGAACATTAATGCGTACAGGCAACAACACAAAAGTAATGTTACAAGTTCACTATAATTTGCACAGGCTGCTCTCAGTCTGAGAATTATATTAAGCATGAGAAAAAATATAATCAGTACTTTGACTGTTGCATATCTAAGTTGAACTGGACGGCACAATATAACATAAAAGAAATGAGAAATTACTGCATTTAAAGAGTCATATAAAATCAGCAACTCTTAGTCGGTTTCGTCTGTGGACCTAGATAAGTATATCACATTTAAATCAATGTTATGATTTGAATGCTCTCTAAAAGTCGAAATATTTCAATATTTCGATTCGCAAATATCATAGTGTTTATAATATATTACTGCTGGTGTCCTTCCATTGTTTAATTTGATTAAGGTGTTTACGACAACGAACTAAAGTCTTTTTCACTTGAGATGGATCTTCGCAGTATGGGACAATTTTTAACCAGCTGCACCGACCACGAGATGACATCCGCTTTAAGATGTCCCATGACTTTTATTGTAAAAATATGTGAACAGTGAAACTATGATTAATCCAACAGCTTTTAACTGTCCATGGCCATTTCTAGCCATTATGTCGTTGTCCCCCTCCGAACTTTAAACACACTGAAAACAGTCAACTAAGGACCAACAGTATGCACATGAAACTTCTTTGTAAAAAAAAAAAAAAAAAAAAAAAAAAAAAAAAAAAAAAAAAAAAAAAAAAAAAGAAAGAAAGAAAGAAAGAAAGAAAGAAAAAGAAACGTCCATTGTAAATCGACTGTGCTGTCGTGTGACGTGAGTAAAAAAGTTGCTCTCGTCTTTCTGTTTTCATGTTTGTTTTGTACTGATGCTGATCAGTGGGTGACAAGAATAATCTGTAAAAAGTAGGTCAATAAACTGTAATTTACGTTGAGTTAGTCAACAAAACGATTTTTCAACTGAATAATTTTGTTTGCCTTAGCAGTTTAATTATTTAAATAAATTGGAAGAAGAAGCAAAAACAAATGTACGTACAGTAAACAGATGATCTGAATTTATATGAGATTAAAAACATAAGGTAAAGCGTTTATAATTTTTAGTTAAAATGGAATGTTATGTTTGGAGATGGATTAGCTGCATAAAATTTAAATTACAAAATTTGAAAGTTAATTTTTCTGCTAAATTTTCTTTCGTCGGGCCGCGCGGAATGGCCGTGTGGTCAAGGGCGTCATGCTACAGACTGGACGGTCGTTCCCACCGAAGGTTCAAGTCCTCCCTGGAGCATGGGTCTTTGTGTTGTTCTCAGTGCAAGTCGAAGCAGTTTGTAAGTCTAGGGACAGATGACCATAGCGGTTTGGTCCAATAGATTACAAACATTTGAACATTTTCCTTCCTCTGTTTAAATGTTCAAATATTTGTAATGATAAGAGACAAAACTGCGGAGGTCATCCATCGGTCCCTACACTTCCAAACTAACTTATGTTTAGAACAACACACATACCCATCCCTACAGCCGAAGGAGGACTCGAACCTCCAACGCGAGCGGCCGAACGGTCCGCGACATGACGCCCAAAACCGCACGGCAATCTCCGCGCAGCCGTTCATCTGTATCATCTACATTTACATCTACGTAGATACTCTGCAAATCACATTCAAGTGCCTGGCAGAGGGTTCATTAACCACTTTCATAATTTTTCTCTACCGTTGCATTCTCTAATAGCGCGCGGGAAGAAAGAACACCTAAATCGTTCCGTTTTTGATCTGATGCCTCTTATTTTACTGGGATGGTCATGTGTCCCTAAGTAGGTGGGTGCTAGTAAAATATTATTAAGGTTTGACTGATTTATCATGTAATTGAAGATCAGCGGATTTCTTTTAGTGGTCATGTGTATTACTTCACACTTTTCTTTATTTAGTGTCAATTGCCAATTTTCGTACCATGTAGAGATTGTCTAAATCGCTTTGCAGTTCCTTTTGATCCTCTGTTGACTTCACTAACCGATAAACGACAGCATCATCCGCGAACAGTCTAAGAGAGCTATTCAGATTGTCTCCTAAATCGTTTATAAACACACGGAAGAGTAGGGGACCTATAACGCTTCCCTGGGGAACGCCGGATATTACTTCTGTTTTACTCGATGACTTACCGTCAATTACAACGAACTATGTCCTTTCTGATAGGAAATCGTGAATCCAATCGCACAATTGGGGAGATATTCCATCAAAGAGAATGAACGATACTGAAAATTCTGGAAGAACAAGACGAAGAATGCTAACAGCTCATAATGTAATAAAAGACAGTTTATCGCCAAGCAGCATTGTTTCAGCTTGTTATCTATTCCTGCTATTACCCTCTGTGAAGGTTTCCAGAATGAAATTTTCACTCTGCAGCGGAGTGTGCGCTGATATGAAACTTCCTGGCAGATTAATTTCATTCTGGAAACATCCATTAGGCTGTGGCTAAGCCATGTCTCCACCATATCCTTTCTTCCAGGAGTGCTAGTCTTGCATGGTTCGCAGGAGAGCTTCTGTGAAATTTGTAAAGTAGGAGGCGAGGTACTGGCGGAAGTAAAGTTGTGAGGCGGCATCGTGAGTCGTGTCGGGATAGCACAGTCGGTAGTGCGCTTGCCCGCGAAAGGCAAAGGTCCCAGGTTCGAGTCCCGGTTCCGGCACACAATTTTAATCTACCAGGAAGTTTCTCTGCGAAGGTAATTACGTACACGTATATCTAAACTTCGGAAAGCGTTATAGACCATGTTCAGAAACTTAATGAGAGAGTTGACCCTTACGAAACGAGAGCGGTATTCAAAATAAAATTAGTTCACTTGTAATATTTATAAACAAAAAAGCGCGACTTTAACAAGAAAATGGAAGGTGAACAAGATCTCCTTCTTTATCTAGAGCATCTTGTCCTTTTGTACACTACTTAAAGAACATGTAAGCTCTGTGTCAGTGAGAATTCAGGCATGGCAAGTGCTTACTGACAGGTAGGAATGTTGGCGATTGATGTGTGCCGTTTACTGCGCAGTCAGTGGCACTGCTGGTGGCAGCGGTGAACGCTCGTGTTGGCAGCCACGCTAGAGTTTATCGACACAGCGAGCGCGCGTACGTGCTCCTGTTGCTCAACTACTGTACTGCCATTGCTAGGCGTGTAGGAGCCTTGCTAGAAGTTGCACTTGTAACTTAAAGGTTCCGCCAATGGAATTCAGATGAGTATCAACTGTTCTCTCTTCCTTCCGAACCAAAGATTACATTTAGATTCACTTCAAATAAATAATATCGATAACAATTAAGAGATTTCTGCCAAGTACATTAAGACGGGAGGGAACCGATCCCCCTGGTCCTTCCAGACATGTTACCTGTTAATTTCTGCTTTTACGTTTTTCAATGTTTGGTCCTGGATAAGTCAACATACGATTGCATGCGACTAAAAAACTGGATCAGGCAAGTAGATTCCAACTCAATAAAGTGTTTGTCCTTGCACTTTGTTGATGGTACACTCCTGGTCATTAAAATTGCTACACCATGAAGATGACATGCTACAGACGCGAAATTTAACCGACAGGAAGAAGATGCTGTGATCTGCAAGTGATTAGCTTCTCTGAGCATTCATACATGGTTTGCTCCAGTGGGGAGACCTACAACGTGCTAACACGACGAAAGTTTCCAACCGATTTCAAATACACAAACAGCAGTTGACCGGCGTTGCTGGTGCAAGGATGTTGTGATTCCTCGTGTAAGGAGGAGAAATGCGTACCACCACGTTTCCGACTTTGATAAAGGACGGATTGTAGCCTATCGCGAATGCGGTTTATCGTATCGCGACATTGCTGCTCGCGTTGGTTGCGATCCAATGACTGTTAGCAGAATATGGAATCGGTGGGTTCAGAAGGGCAATACGGAACGCCCTGCTGGATCTCAACGGCGTCCTATCACTAGCGGTCGAGATGCCAGACATCTTATCTGCATGGCTGTAACGGATCGCGCAGCCAAGTCTCGATCCCTGAGTGAACAGATCGGGATGTTTGCAAGTTAACAACCATCTGCACGAACAGTTCGATGACGTTTGCAGCAGCATGGACTATCAGCTCGGAAACATGGCTGCGGTTACCCTTGACGCTGCATCGCAGACAGGAGCGCCTGCGATGGTGTACGCAACGACGAATCTGGGAGCACGAATGGCAAAACATAATTTTTTCGGATGAATCCTGGTTCAGTTTACAGCATCATAATGGTCGCATCCGTGTTTGACGACATCGCGGAGAACGCACATTGGAAGCATGTACTCGTCATCGTCATACTGACGTATCACCCGACGTGATGGTATGGGGTGCCATTGGTTACACGTCTCGGTCACCTTTTGTTCGCATCGACGGCACTTTGAACAGTGGCCGTTACATTTCAGATGTGTTACGACCCGTGGCTCTACCCTTCATTCGATCCCTGGGAAACCTTACATTTCAGCAGTATAACGCACGACCGCATGTTGCAGGTCTTGTACGGGTCTTTCATGATACGGAAAATGTTCTACTGCTGCTCTGGCCAGCACATTCTCCAGATCTCTCACCAATTGAAAACGTCTGGTTAATGGTGGCCTAGCAACTGGCTCGTCACAATACGCCAGTCACTACTCTTGATGAACTGTGGTATCCTGTTGAAGCTGCATGGGCATCTGTACCTGTACACACCATTCAAGCTCTATTTGACACAATGCCCAGGCGATTCAAGGCCGTTATTACGGCCAGAGATGGTTGTTCTGGTACTGATTTGTCAGGATCTATGCACCGAAATTGTCAGAAATTGATTTTCTTCTCAATTCTGTTCAGTATCTTCTCATTAGTTTGGAACTTTCTTATTCTACCGAACGAACAGATTTACCTAACAACAGAGTTGGAACTCTTTTCTACACAACGTTGTGATCTCCTCTGACGCGCATGAAGTTTTATAGTGTGATGACGTATAGTGCTAGTTGTTATTGTAAAACATTCAGTAGTGTACTGTGCAGCTGGTCATGCGATCTCACTTATCTTTCAGCATCGTGAGGGATGATAGGGCTCACATGCTGTGTCACAAATTTAAGTTACTGAAGCGGCAGTCCTTGTAGGCTTCGAAGGATAAAAAGTAAAGTAAATAAATGAAGACGAATGGGTGCGCAACGTTAATGATACAGCTGACACCGTTACTTTGCCAGTCCTTGAGTCTTTGGTCTTAGTCGTATCTCACCAGAGCAAAGCTTTCTCTGACACAGTACAGAAACCTCAGGAGAATTACAGAACGCTTCGAAGAAAGTGAATACCGGAAGCAAGCAAGCGTCTACGCTGTTTCATTAACATCAATCAGGGTCGTAGTTTCTACATCCACTGGTGTAAAGTTGCGTTATTGGAGTACATTGCAACATTTTGGTGTCACTTTTATGTTGAATTACTGTGACGCATTCATCACAAACTTGATTTTTAACAATCAATCACCGAGTTCAACCCTGCGCGAAAATTTGCACCATAATTATGATAGTACACAGTTATGAACGTCTGGATATACAGATTTTAAAAATTCCGTCGAAGCAATAGGGGTATTTGATGTATTTTTGGAAATCATCTTAAATGATTAATTGTGTCATCTTATTCTCATAACAAGCTTTTCGTCCTCATAAAAGGCATTATAAAAAAACAGAAATGAAATTCAAATAATTCGAAAGCCCGCTAAAACGCTCTATTAGCGTCATTTGATGCCTGTGACGTCAACGCAAATGTTGATGCTCCTACAGTCATAAATATTAACTTATGTAAACATATGAATTAATGTGAATACGAACTGTAACCATAGGTGAGCACTTACCATGTAGTTTTAACAGTGGCCAGCAATAACAGTGTTCATTTAAAAGTGAAATGCATTTGGTAGAAAAATGAAGACTGGATCCAAGGCGCAATCCTTATCATCACACTTTATGAGTAGAATAGTTTGTATCTTCAAGTAGCCCATAGTATTGTCCGTAAAATATCTTTTGCAAAATAAAAAACATAAATAATGCTAAGGAACCGAGACTGGTTTACAATTTTAAAACTGGAGAACACGACATAAAAAATTGTTGAAAAATTTAAATACTTGGCAGAAATAATAACACAACACGAATGAGAAACTCTGATGGCAGAGTAGAATAAACAAATTTATTAAAACACATTATATTACCAAGAATAATAAAAAAATAAATAAAAAAAAACCTCTTAACTGTCACAGAACTTAAACATTGCAGAACAGTCACACAGCCTCAAAAGATGTATGCTAGCGAAACTATATTTGAAACAACCAGCACTGTATAGATAGATTAGTCAAAATAGAAAGAAGGATGGTCAGAATGTGCATAAATGAAAAATACCAATAACTAAAAGTTTGGAGAATAGCCTCAAATGAATCAGTGTATTAAGAAATACTCTTATAACCAGCGACAAGTAGAATGAAAAAGAAACGAATCTGTTTCCTAGGACATTTGATGAAGACAATAGACAATACAATTAGCAGGATAATATTGAGAAGTTATTCAACAGCAAGAGCGGCATGAGATGAATCACAGAGATCAAGGAGGACGTGATGGAATTACAATAGAAAATTTGAAAGCAAGATACTTAAATAAATACCAATAAAAATGAACAGATACTTGGAAGGGTGATTTCAGATGATGACAGAAGGGCACGATCTGAAAGAATAAGAAATAGTATTAGGCCAACAAATTCGTAAAACTACAGAAGTTATCCAACGTTGCCCTTCAAAAGCAAATTAAAACTGAAAATAAACATAAAGGTACCGTTTGTTCTAAAAAAAAAAAAAAAAAAAAAAAAAAAAAAGAGAGAGAGAGAGAGAGAGAGTGGATCATTGTAGAGGGAAGTGCTCGAGGCCAGCACAGACAAACACTAGTTCATGTGGGCGAGTATGCCGAAGAAATCACCTTGAGATCAAGTGAGGAAATTCCAGTGTCTTCGTGCTTTCAGGAAGTAGTACGCGTGTCGGAGACTAGATAATAAGGAGCTGTTTCTTTTGAGCCCTAGAGTCCGGACTTTTAAGAGGGACTGTTGAGCGGGCCGTGGTGAGTGGTGGCCTTGTAACGCGGATGGAGAAAGGCCCCGGGTTGCGGGGTCGGCTGTGTTCCCAAAACCCACAGCACGCCGATGCGGGCCCCCGCACTCTTTCCGGCACTCTTTCCGCGGTTCCTCTTAGAGAGTCTCTTATTTAGGGTGCCAGCCAAAAGAGAACAGCCCTCAACCACAAATCAAGTCCATGTATTGGGTTCATGACTAACGCCAAATATCGCCGTAGAGCTGTGAGCGACTCTGAGACAAGTTGTTTTATATAGAGCGTTCCAACGGGAATAGTAAATATTTTTGTAGGTGGTAGTATAAAAGAATTGCACGAAAATGCCACATAACGTATGTCCAATTGGTACTGAGTACAGAGATATAGCTGTTAGTACGTAACTCAAACTAAAAGCAAAAGCGAATGAGAATGTTCAAACTTGATTTTAAAAAATTCCACCACTGAGTTCAATGAACTTTCACACGTAGTTCTTATGAGGTCATCCTTACGTTCTTACTATCCAATTGGATCTTGTGTTTACTTTTTCTTTGTAGACTTCGCCTTTCAACCATCCTCCTCAGGCAAAAATCCAAAGAGGTTATTGTTCGAGGACCTTATTTGCCATGAAAGATGTCCATCTTCCAGAGAATGTTAGGTTCAGGTGAAGTGTCACCTGTCAACTAGAATGTGCAGAAGCCCTGTCATGCTGGAAGAACAATTGCATTCTTGTAGCCTAGGGAATCTCTTCCAATAATGACGGAAGCTCATTTTATAGATAAGGGACCCTGTGAGACGATGCATTATAGCAAAAGGCCCAATCAGCGATTTTATATCAAACCTCATTACGTTTTTATGGAGAAGTGTTATTGAAAGTGTGTCTCCACAATCGCATGTGGGTTTCATTCGCACCACTGATGTGAATTGCGAGTTTATTGATGCTGTCACGAGTGAAAAGGGCTTCACAGTAAGGAGTAAAAATTTAACAAATTGCAGATTTTCAAGTATCCAACCACAAAATTACAATCATATATCTTCCTGCCCTAAGTTGTTGAATGAGCTGTAAATGATACATATGGATCATGTATGTACGTAATGGTCCCAATACTATTGTATATGGAGCACCAATGTTGTTGTTGTTATCTTTAGTCCGGAGACTGGTTTGATGCAACTCTCCACCCTACACTACCCTGAGCAAGTCTCTTCATCTCCTCATAAGAGCCGGCCGCGGTGGCCGAGGTGACTGAGGCGCTACAGTCACGGTCAGCACGGCCACTACGGTCGGGGGTTCGAATCCCCCCTCGGGCATGGATATTTGTGCCGTCCTAGTTCGTAAGTAGTTCATAAGTAGTTTGTAAGTTTAGGGACTGATGACCCCGTAGTTAAGTCCCATAGACTATACAAACATTTGAACATTTGATTTTCCTCATAAGAACGTCAACCCACATCCATATGAATCTGCATGCTATATTCATAGCCGGCCGCATTGGCCGAGCGGTCTGCGGCGCGGCAGTACAGTCTGCACGGCCGCTACGGTCGGGAGTTCGAATCCCCCCTCGGGCATGGATGTTTGTGTCGTCTTTACTATAAGGTAGTTCATAAGTAGTTAGTAAGTTTAGTGACTGTTGACCCCGCAGTTAAGTTCCATAAGCTTCATAAACATTTGAACATATTGCTATATTCATATCTTGCTATCCCTCTGCGATTTTTACACTACACTCTTCACTCCATTGCTAAATTTACGATTCATTGATGTCTAAGAAAGTGTCTTACCAATCGATCCCTTCTTTTAGTCATGGTATGCCAAAAATTCCTTTTCTTACCAATTCTGTTCAGTACTTCCTCACTAGTTCCGCGATCTACCCAACAAATCTTCAGCATTCTTCTGTAGCACCACATTTCAAAAGCCTCTATCCTCTTCCTGTCTAAGCTATTTATCGTTCAAGTTTCACTCTCGTACAAGGCAACACTCCACACAAATGCCTTCAGAAAGGGCTTCCTTACACTTAAATTAATATCCGATGACACCAAATTTCTCTTTTTCGAAAAGCTTTCCTGCCATTGCCATTTTACATTTTATATCCTCTGTACTGCGACCGTCATATGTTATTTTACTACCCATGTAACAAAATTCATCTACCACCTTCATTGATTCGCAATCTAATCTAATTCCTTCTGCAGCACCTGCTTTTCCATGACTGCATTCCATTGCCCTTGTTTTGCTCTCGTTAATTTTCATCTTATACGCTCCTTTTAATACTCTGTCCACCCGTTCAATTGCTCCTCCACGTCCTTCGTTGTCTCTGAGAAAATTACAATGTCATCAGCAAAACGCAATGTTTTTGTTCCCTCACTCTGAACTTTAATCCCTGTTCCTAATTTCTCTTTGCTTCCGTTCACAGCTTGTTGAATGTACAAATTTTCGAGAAAGGCTACAACCCTGTCTTACTCCCTTCTCAACCACTACGTCCTTATCATGCCCTTCAACTCTAATAACAGCTGTTTGGTTAATGTACAAGTTTTAAATAAACCTTCCGTTCCCTATATTTTACCCCTGCTGACTTCAGAATTTGAAAGAGTATATTCCAATCAACATTGTCAAAAGCCTTCTCCAAATCTACAAAAGCTAAAAATTTAGGTTTGCCTTTCCTTAATCTATCTTCTAAGATAAGTCATAAGGTTAGTATGCACAGATATAATTATGCAGAAATTCTATGTGTGCTTGTTGAAGAACTTCGCTCTACCGACTGAATAATGTCTTGTACTTCATCCACAGTCTGTTCATTTATGCAATATGACAGCTGTGTACCGTACCAGTGTTATACAGTGCTGAACATACGAGAGCCGTGGTGCAGTGGCCGAGTGCTCTAAGGCGCCTTGCTGCGGAGGACGCGGTTGTTCGCCGTCCGAGGTTCGAGTCTTCCCTCAGGCATATATATATATATATATATATATATATATATATATATATATATATATCTGTGTGTGTGTGTGTGTGTGTGTGTGTGTGTGTGTGTGTCCCTTAGATTTATAAACTACTGAACATACGAGTGAACACTGTAGTCCGCAGATAATAAATCGTATGTGGTATTCATTAAAAGTAGCAACAGCGTTTCCACTACAAAACCTATATACAAATACCATATCGGCATACTCACGATGTTCATCATGTGTAAATACGTGCGGCATGTTGCCAGGGCTACAGTGTATTACATTTACTCAACAAATCACAATAAAAACTTATTTACTTTTAAAAGAGTAAGTAGAATAACTTTCTAAAAAAATACTTCCTTCTTGTTATTACGTACCTTGACTCATTTTTCATCTCAGAATTAATATATTTAAGTGGTTGAACTGACTGTGATGTTTGGCATGTAAGATATAAGTCGACCTTAAGTGGTACAAGTACATCAAAACCAATCAATTACTCGCTGTAACAATATCACAAGGCAAAAAACATTGCAATAGTCATACGTTGACACTAAAGAGAAACACATTTATTTTGTATTATTGTTCGATATCTCTTCTGTTACAGTGTAACACTGTTTGCTTAAAGAAATTATTCAAACTCGTCCATGAAAGTATGCGGAAGATCGTACTGTAGTTGAAGTTATAGTATTCAGGAGATTTGAGAAACAACTTCAGGAAGCAACACTCCAAAATGGCACATCCATGTACGACTGGAGTCTCGAAAGCTAGGATCTGGTAACAGCATGAAAGCTGTTGTGTCTGATGACCTCTGTGGCTGTAGAACAAGACCACGGTGACCTAATTCTTTGCCATACAAAGGTGTTCATCAAGGTCGCCCATTCACTGCGCACGAAAACTGTCGGCGCACTGTGATTATGTGATTTTATATGTCAGATCACCGGTGCATCTCCCGGGATTTATATGAGTCCACGAATCTTCATTCCAGTTTCTCGTGCATCTTCTGTGTCATATAGCACCAGTGTAAAGCCGAAACAATGAGGCAGGGAGTGGATAAATGCAGTATGTTTCGTAATGTACACTGTGCCCACATTCTAGAATAGCCTTTATATCAGAGATTAGTTCGAAAGTGCCCGAAATTCGTGTTGCGTAAAAGATCTTATCACTGCGCCTGAAAAATAAGACATTAGCTACCTATCAGTGAACACGGACACATTCATGGATGTCAGAGCGCCACCAGACGCAGATGTCTGTGTGATAAGTAATGTTCAAGGACTTTAGAATGTAAAAATCGAGTCAGAAATTTTTCAGCAAGCGAGATGCTCATATCGTCTCGGTAGTGTTTCTTTTGTCCTCTTTTCATTGGTGATCGCAAAGTCAAAAGTAATGATATCATACAAACATCAAACAATGATATCGTACTACATCAAAAGGAATTTTGCAGCTCCCACCAAACAAACGTTCTATTATTTTTTGTACTATGGTGAATTGGTATTTATAAAGTAATACATCTTCCGATAAACCCAAGAAATCATTCCTTTTGTATTCAAACAGAATCTAAAACTCACTTTTATTGCAGTAAGCACATTGCGTAGCAACCTCATTATATAAAAAGTTACATGAAAAAATGTTCAAATGTTTTTAAAGCTTATGGGACTTAACTGCTTGGTCATCAGTTCCTAAACTTACGAACTACTTATGAACTAACTAATACTAAAGACAGAACAAACATCCATGCCAGAAGAGGGATTCGAACCTCCGACGGGAAACGTCCTCGCGCATCGGAGCATAGGGCTCAATGCTCGTGGCCACTCCACCGCGGCAAAAGTTGCATGACCCCTTGTGTGAATGCACTATACATGGCATTCTGCCAACGAGTTCATTTTGGTACTGCTGGTCTAATTTATCCCATTCTTGAACGGCAGTCCTGCTTAACTCCTGTGGGTTTCGTGGGTGGTCGGTATGTGCTCGCATAGCTCTTTTATGCAGATCATGTTAATTTGGGTCATATCGAGGGACACATGCATGCCAATCCACTTGTGCAAAACGGCACGATTGATGAAATCATTGACGATGCCTGCAGGCTGGACTCGGGAGTTTTCGTCAATAAACTTGAATTCTTCTCCAGTGATATCTGGCGTTCCACAAGGAAGCTTTATAGGTCCCCTACTCTTCCTCGTGTTTATAAACGATTTAGGAGACAATCTGAATAGCTCCCTTAGATTGTTCGCGGATGATGCTGTCGTTTATCGGTTAGTGAAGTCAACAGAGGATCAAAAGCAACTGCAAAGCGATTTAGACAAAATTTCTACTTGGTGCGAAAATTGGCAATTGACACTAAATAAAGAAAAGTGTTAAGTAATACGCATGACCACTAAAAGAAATCCGCTGAACTTCAATTAAGCGATAAATCAGTCAAACCTTAAGGTCGTAGATTCTACCAAATACCTAGGAGTTACAATTACGAACAACTATGACTGGAGAGAACACATAGAAAATATTGTGGGGAAGGCGAACCAAAGGTTACGTTTCATCGGCAGAACGCTTCGAAGATGCACCAGCTCCACCAAAGAGACTGCCTACATCACACTTGTGCGTCCTCTCCTGGAGTACTGTTGCCCCTTGTGGGACCCTCACCAGGTGGGACTGACGGCAGACATTGAGAAGGTTCAGAGAAGGGCAGCTCGTTTTGTTTTATCACATTACGGGGGGGGGGGGGGGAAGCGTCACGGAAATGTTGCACGAATTGGGGTGGAAATCATTAAAAGAAAGACGTTATTCATTGCGGCGTGATCTGTTTGAGAAGTTTCAATCTCCGACTTTTAGTGCTGAATGTGAAAATATTTTGCTAGCACCCACCTACTTAGGGAGACATGACCATCCCAAAAAAATAAGAGAAATCAGATCGAAAACGGAACGATTTAGGTGTTCTTTCTTCCCGGGCGCTATTAGAGAATGGAACGGTAAAGAAAAGTTATGAAAGTGGTTAATGAACCCCCTGCCAGGCACTTGAATGTGATTTTCAGAGTATCTATGTAGATGTAGATGTAGAAAAGCTAATGCATACTCTCGTTGGGTAAAAAAAAAAACTTTCGAAATCCCCACATGACACCTGCCCGCATAATCACTGACCCGCCACCTCGCTTGACGGCATTCCTCTGACGTGCAGTACCTCAAGGAACTCTCCACACACGTTGTCGATGATCATTAGGTATCAGACATATGAGGCATTCTCCTGTGAAGATAACTCTGCGCCAATTTTCCATCGTCGGTTTTCGGTGATTTCGATCCCACCTTTACCTCCAACATGGCGTCTGTGTTTAAAGGCTACATCTTCCCAGGACCATATAGTACAGAGAGAGTTGTGGGGTCTGTTTCGTACAGTCTGATTTGACACTTGCCTCTCGGTCATTGTCTCGTCTGAGGTCTTTCGGGCGAGTCGTGAACATTACCTGCAGTGTGTAAACGACTGCTGGCCCTTAACACGTCACTCTCACTCACGATTATTCGTCTTGCAACTTCTCTTGATGGCAGATCTTGTTTTCATAAAGCAACAATCCGTGTGCAATCAAACGTTGATGTTCTTCTTCTTAGTACACAAAACGCCCAATTCTGTTCCTACAATGCGTATCGAATGAAGATACAAATTTTACTACCTCACTGACATGGAACGAAATGTGTATACTTTCGATAGATGGGACTGTAAGCGAATATATTTACATCTTATGACAATTAAAAGGACCAAGTTTTTCGAATAATGTCAACATAGTATCCAGGAGTAATGTGTTTATGACATACACAGGTGATGAAAAACTTTATTTGATTTGTGCATTTTCCTGACATTGTCGTATTTCATAATTGTAACATTTCCGGCAGACGTCAGGCGCTAGTTTTGCTGTTTCAATACACAGGCTCACAAAGAAGAAATTGCAGTGTAATAGTGGCATTTGTGGTAGCTTACATGAAGGGGGTGGACAAAATAAAATGAACACCCAGCATTATAGAACATCTTGTTGCGAGTTGGCACCACTGCGCGATGATAAGCAGTTGATGCGAACACCAGTGACGAAAACGTATAACTAAAATGGGGGAGGAGGAAATGAATTGACACCATGCATCCTGCAGGGCTGGAGATCTCTTCTGAACAGTACGCTGCTAGGGATCCGAGATGTTCTCAGTAATGTTCATGTCTGGGGAGTTTGGTGACCAGAGGACGTGTTTAAGCTCATAAGAGTGTTCCTGGAGACACTCTGTAGCAATTATGGACGTGTGGGGAGTCCTACTGGAATTACCGAAGTCCGTCGAAATATACAATGGCCATGAATGGATGCAGGTGATCATCCAGGTTGCGTGTCACCTATCAGAGTCGTATCTAGACGTGTCAGGGGTCCCATATCACTCTTAACTGTTCAAGCCGGACACACCATTACATATTGTCACCCCACTGAAGGCAAAATGCTTAAAGATTGTATTCATTTCAACAAAAACCAACGGAATCGCAGATTACGAAGCAAGAATACATAATAGGAAAGCACTGGTGTGTGAGCAGTGGTGAGAACTCAAGTCGCCTTCAACCCTTGAAGTCGGAGTTCGGAACCACGTGGTCCTGAAAACCAGTAAAAATATAAAAATTCAATTTCTGAAAAATAAAGAAAAATAGCTACGGCATGCAACCGATAGAAATGCGTAGGATATCATAAGGAAGCTAAAGAATGGCAGTTAGACGAGATTGGGAAGTTTTTGCACGGATGGACGAAGTCCAATCTTCAAAAGTCAGAAAAGTGGAATAAATTCAGAGTCGGAGTAAATCAACTAAGTAATACGGCATGCAGCCCCTAGAAATACGTAGTATTTCATAAGCAAGCTAATACAGTGGGTTGTACAAGGCAAGAAGAGAATGCACTGGGGGAGTCTGAATGCAAAGTACAAATTTGAGAACGTAACAACAATTTAAAAATAGATGGAGAGGAGATCGCGAGGTACTAATGGAAATCAGAAAGATACATGCATAATTTCGTGCCTGAAGGGCATAGAAACAGACACAGGGGTAGATGAAGGCTTTGTTCTAAGAACACACCACGTGGAGTACATATCACTCGCAGAAGGAGAAAACGGAAAAGAATATTTCACATGTACTACACAGAATAAAAATATTCCCACATATTATTCGTGTTCCACAAAGTTAGAAGATAAATTACACAGAGTTCATATACCGCCAGCTAGTCTCACACAGGTCACCGATTCCCAGCCGTTATCAAACCGAATTAGTTGCATATTCACCGCATTTACCTATGCAAAATCACCCAAATGAAATTGAATACATTTCCGTACATGATCGGAGAAACTTATCCCGAAAAATGAACCTAAGATCTGAAGTCTAACAAACCAGACAATGAGTCGCTACCATCTAAAGGGAGGAAAGAAAATCCAGAACGTCTTACCAGGTCGAAGCACAGCCACAGAATGACCAGATCGGCCATCCAGTCCCCTCCACCACCGGAAATCGCTAGAAACCCCTGGAAAAACCGAGGTGGTGGGGAGAGCTGAAACTCGCGCGTCCTCACGAGGCTCGGTAACTGGGCATTGCCAACCCACCTTGTACCCAAAGGGTGAAGGAATCTCTTTGGTAGCATCAAAAGCAGAGGTTGGTAACGACTACCTATCGATAAAAAGCCGACGACGAAAATTCTCATACATACTCTCAGATTCCCATGCTAGAAGATTCTCATTCATGCACATACAGAGAAACCGTTCATATTGACACAATGATAAATTATTAGCATAATAAAATCCCAGCAATATTGCAGAAACTAACATTTAAAAACATGAAAAGGAATGCTATTCCTCATCCCTCCGAACGAAAGGGGTTCTCGTTTAACAAAAAAAGTCCGTCTGGTGAGCTTAAATAATTTACCAAGTTAAAAACCTAGGGAAGACGGCAGACAGCCGGCTTTCACACACATTAGAAATGTGTGCTATTTTGTTTTCCATTTTATCTGTCACAAACCACAGCAACGCGCGGCCAGTTACAGCTAGTGCTAAATTAATTGCCGCGTGGAATGGCCGCGAGGTCTAAGGCGTCATGCTGAGGGCTGGGCAGCATGGGTGTGTCTGTTGCCCTTACTGTAAGTTAAAGTACATAGTTTTTAAGTCTAGGGACTAATTACCATAGCAGTTGGGTCCAATAGTTTTACAAACATTTGAACGTTTCTAAATTAACTGCTTCCCTGATATACCAAGTAGAGAGCCGGTTATGGCACACCCCCTTCTCAGAGTTTGTTCCAGAAATTCCCGTTTGACGTCAGGAGGAGACAGATGAATTGGAACACAGTTTAACATGCCCCGTTTCCCCACTCGCCGTACGTTCGTGACAGGAAAAAAAAAAAAAAAAAAAAAAAAAAAAAGTTTATTGTCACATTCCCTCATAGTGTCATCTGGACCACCTGCAAGAACAGTGAGAACTGACAAGGAGTTATTGGGCAGCGTACTTAATCCTTCCAAGCTGCGGTGTTCCCATATGTCGCTATACCGTTGAACTTTCTATCAATCCCAAGAGAACCATCGCAGCTCTGGTAAACCACAAGTTTCACACTGAGACAATTCTCCCTTTACAGAAGCAAACTAAGTTTGAACGGAACGACCAATGAGTTTTTCCACAGCTGAAGTAATCAGAATCAAACGGAAATCGATATCAAAGAAATCGAATTCAGGTCTGCCACGTAAACGCACTCGTGAGAAAGATTTGACAGGGTGGAATATTAATGGTAGGTGGCAAACTAAGCAGCTCGTAACCCGCAAGTCAGCGGGCTTGTCAACTTTCACAACGGATGACTGATTTTAACGGTAGACGGAATGAGGTCGTTGTTGAGACTGGCACTTTCTCAATTACGTGAAGCTGCACAAGTGGTCAGTTTGGCAGAGCAGTCGGGTAGACTTTAGAATTATCACAGCATCATTATAAATACATACAGCGAGTGGACAAAATAACATGAACACCTAACATGATAAAACATTTATTTATTAGCAAGGAGTTGAGACACCATTCGCTCTGAGAACAGCTGCAACTCTTTGAGTCACAGCTTCTGTCCAGCAGAATGTTATCCATTCCAGTACCAAAATATCCGCCAATTAGTTCAACTGTGTTGAAGCTGAAAATTTGGTCGGCACTCTCTGCTCTAAAACTCACCATAACGGTTCAGTTATAGTGAGACAATGATATTTTGCTATCCAGATCAGATGTCTGAAAATTTTTAACGCTATCCAAAGAACATCTGAACATTTTTTGATGTGTGTGTGTGTGGGGGGGGGGGGAATTCCTTATTTTGGATTATGGCAGTGATTGTAAGCAATAGGCGTCTAATTAGTTTCCTGTCGAGGATGGTGAGATAGTCATTCAATTATCTGACCAGTGTCGGTAATGATATAAACAACCAACGGTATAGATGCCGAAGTCAGACGGAAAGTATCCTATGATTGACCGTAGGAAGCAGAAATGCTATATCGTAAGCTTCTTTTGAAGTTTTCAGTACATAAATCCGGTTTTTTGTATGAAACAACACAGACGATGATTCGTCGGGCCGTACCACAACATCCAGGCATCAGATGCGCAGGTTTTATGATCGTGGCTCCACTGCCTTTGCAGCTTTGCATTGGCTTTAGTTATTAAGAGTTTAGCAACTGTAGTCCTTCCATGAATGTTAACCTCCGGCGGTACTGTTTGTATCGGAATAGTATTTATCAAGTGAATGTTGAGTTTTGCGGTCGCTTTTGCCATGATAGATTATGTCGCCTGGTGACGATCGTTCTTAATGCTCGTCGGTTGTTGTCAGTAACATTCGGGTTTCGCCCTCCTCACCAGTGATAATTTACCTTGTTTTGTATGTGCTGTCATTACGGGGAACAGAAAGAACGCCTTAGGCCTCAAGGGGAATTAAATGACGGCGACAAGAAAAAGGAAACATCTCTAACACAGCTTGGACGACATTCAAAACTTCGTGCAGAAAGACTGCCATCACAGAACAAGTATGCGAAGTGTGACGACAGTCTTAAGATACAGAAACAGATAAAGAAGTGAAATTGAAATAGGAGAGAAATATAGTGCTAATATTCGTGCTTTTAATTCGAAATAGGCGATTTAGATGCCAATTATTTGCGTTTATACTTTATGTGCTTGACTATGTTGTAGCCGTGGGTGAATGGCCGCGCGGTCTAAGGCATCAAGTCGGCCGCTCTCTTCTGATGTTCGAGTCGTCCCTCAGACATGTATTTGTTTTTGTCCTTACTATAAGTTAGTTTAAGTAGATTGTAGGTCTAGGTACTGATGACCCTAGCATTTTGGTCCCTCAGCTTCACAAATATTTTTTGAACATTATGGTGCAGTATGAGTGAGTAAATGGAAGCTGAAACATTTTTGAGAGGTTGCAATTAAAAACGTATCATTAACCTATCGTAGGTTTTGATTGCCAAATTATTTACTTATGAGGGCAATGTTGCAATTTTGGCCGAGTGGTTATTATTAGGTGCACATAATTAGGCATGGGAACATGTCAGAACCTCAAATTACCTGGTATCACATGACACAGAGGATGGTTGAATAGCACTGAGATACAGTTTACAGCATCTCTTGTGTACTGAACTCTCTGAATTTCTTTGTGAATATATTGCTCATACTCCGCCTTATTTTTGGATGAACGCGAAATATTGTGTGGAGCAAATAATTCCAGCTTTTTTTTATTTCAAAAGATAAGCCGGTTCCTTACGCAATGTTTTGAGTTGTTTTGTAAATTTGTTCTTTCATACGAATGTGTGTAAACTATTAGATTAAAATGCGTTGTAAATATACCGCTCGTGTAACCATTTTTCCTACTTTCTCGTATTTAATGGAAAACTCCATATTAGCGACTTTTAATACTGTTTGTTTCTAATGTATCACATTTTGTCAGAGAGTGAATATGTTGTGTATTTATTATTTTCTTAATTTTTTTTTAATAGCACAATTCCTTGTCACTGAATTCGTAGATTTAGTAACTAAGGCGGTCCAAGTTGCAAATGCAAAAAAATGCAACGTAGTTACAGGTTCTCTACGAATAATACATTTCAGCAGAAATCAATGTATACCTTAATAGTCTCATCCTACCACTGTAATAAAAATTTACATACCACTAAAAAGAATAAATACGTGTTCATTTGAAGACGTGATACAGTCGAATAACAGTTCTGTGAACAACTGCTAACATGGAGCTCTCCATTAGCTGCGAGAAATTACGAAAATGGGGTGCCAATTGAAATGAGGAACGATATATTGCACCACATTTACACTGAGCGGTTCACACTCGGATTAGAAGGCATCAACGAATCTTCGCAGAACACTACGCAACGAAAGTAGGTTCTGTTTTATATGAAATACAAACAAATATTGAATCTTCTACTCAACTACTCAACTCAGTATTACCACTTTGAGCGAAATTCAAGAAAAGTGCAAGTAACATTTTGCAGTGGAAATCACAATGCAGTACACACATAAAATCGTAATCATAAACGCGATGTTATGAATCCATCTGCTGTGTTGAATGAACAAATACAAATGTGAAAAACTGTAAAGTTTCTGAGACAATTCTTTATCTGTCCCAGCATTCCATGATGTTATCCATTTTATACATTTTATAAAATAAAATAAAAATTTATATTACTTCTGTAACTATACAATTACAATTGATGAATAAATGCATACAATTTTATATTTGACAGGTTGTTTTATAATTAATAATTAAATGTGTTCAGAGTTTTCCCATGTAGAGGGCATCAATGTTTTATGACCCAACTGTTTTACCACAGCCTACTGTTAACTTTTCAAACTTGTAATCACTTCAGTGCTTCCAATATTTGTAAGCCTATTGGATCATACTCCTATGGTCATCAGTCCCTAGACCCACAGACTACTTAAAATAACCGAAGGACAAAATTTAGTGGACCGTAATTAGGCCTGTCTATAAAATGGGTGAACCCACAGACCTCAATAATCATTTCTCAAGATCACTCTTTACAGCATTTACAAAAATTTTGAAAAGTTAATGTTCCAGGTATATCAGCTCCCTAATAATAATGTAGATTTCGAAAGGGTCACTATAATGAGACAATTAATTATACTCTCTGTGAGAACATCTTAAAATTTTTAAATGATAAATACCGTTATTTGAGATCTTCTAATCATAAACATCATCATCATTATTAGAGACTGATTATGCCTTTCAGCGTTCAGTCTAGAGTATAGCCCTCCTAATAAAATTCCTCCATGATCCCCTATTCAATGCTAACATTGATGCCTCGTTTGCTACATATCATGCTGTTGGAAACAATCAGAGATCGGGCTACGTTTGATAGTAACAGAAATATCGAAAAGTATTTCACTAGAAGGAGCAATATTTTTGGCGCAGAAGGGGGTGAAATCGGCAACTGTGGAACTCTTTCATTGTCTACCCATGGAAATAAAAATCTAACAGATGACATAAGTGTTTATAAATGCCTGTTAAGGATTTTTCTGCTTTATATCGCCTTCACTGCCATTAAGGATTTTTTTGAGTGGAGGTAATAAGTTATTGTTAAGGTTAGAAATATCTGTAAATAGCCAGCATGTCGGCATATAAATATTATTCATTTTTTTACTTGTACGTACATATTTTATGCTTGTTTCTGTTGACACGGTTTAGAACACAACGTGCACAGCTAATATGATACATGGAATAACTAACCGTATCGAGGGCTGAACCTAGCTAAACGTAATGAAGTTTAGGTTCTACTCGCTAACAAACTTTGACGATTATTTCTTACTTGTCATGGCCGTTTGTATGTGATGTGCGAAGTTGGTGTAGAGTGCACCTAGATATGACTACCATTCTTCTTCCGTACGGCGTTTGAATTGCTTCCGCAATTTCTCGACGCTATGCTTTACTATGCTTTCAACAATAAGCGAATGTAGTCCTCGATTATATTAAATTAACAGTTTGAGACTGTACCTATAATTTGCCAATCACAGAGCGCCGACAATCATCGCTAGATATTCTGTTTCTGCACAGCATATCAAGTGAATATTTCAGCGACATAATATATTTCTCTATTATGTAACTTCTATAAAATAAGTAATACACCTGAATTCCAAAGATCTAGATAATAAACTGAACCAGAGAATAGCCTTCCATGACAGGCCTTGTTAATGCGCATTCTAGTAACTTTAATGTTCTACAACAAGTTTTAAGTAAGTTCGAAAAGCAAGGTACTCGAAGATCTGGGACTTCAAAAGGTGCCATATGAAAGATTTACACCGCATACAGGGAAAGCGAAAAAATAATATACGCCAAATCACAACGCAGACGAAAGTGTGTGTGGTGTTATCGTGACAGTCTGACATTGACGAGGATAGTGCCGTAAAATAAGAGGAGCACAGCTGTTAAAGTCTCGCGGAACTGAGTGTAGCACTCACCAATCATGTCAGCACCAAAGCAACACCTAGGGAGCTGCATAAGCAGGGACTAGCGAGGCGCAATGGAATTCAAAACCATCCTAGTGAGACAGTTGCATGTAGCAGGAAAACTTTGCGCCGAAACCATAAAATCTAAACTATGGTGCAGATCAGATTTGATCATCGGTTCTCAACCTTGGCACTGGGCCGCGAACGCTCTTAGAGGGTCGAAAACAAAATAAAAACTATCGCAAGGTTCAGAGGTTTCAAAGGTACGCTTAGCTTTATCGCAAGAAATTTTGTTCGGACTGTACGTTAGACACAGGAAGGTTTGATTATAGACGTTTCTGCCGTGGTGAGAGCGATTCATTTGGTTTTGTCGTTGGAGATATTTTGATCGGCTCTTGTGGGTGGTTTCCACCTGCTGCTAACTTCTATTAGACCCTGCAGTAGTAATTATCCGATGAAGTTAGTTGTTATTGAGAATTTGTGAGATGTTACATTAAATCGTATTGTAAAACAAAGGAAGCTTTCTTACAGAACCGTAGTGTGTGTATTTATAATGAGCTGGTTTTGACAACTAGGTGTAATAGTGATTTGAAATTTGATTTGATTGTGTGACTTACATGATATTGTGTTTTGAGCTCAACTTAGTATTATTTGCCACAGATATGAACATAACAACTGCGTAAAAAGGGTGCTTGCTCAAAACCTTACTACTTGCCTATGACATATTTCACAGATATGAACATAACAACTGCGTAAAAAGGGTGCTTGCTCAAAACCTTACTACTTGCCTATGACATATTTCTACGATACATAGCAGCGTATGAGCTCGATGCATACGTGTGTTAGCAGCTCTAACAAAATAACGAACGTTATTACTCCCCATATAGTTGCTCACTCATACAGCACTCATCAGTCAACCTTCCGCATCCTACCCTTCCTTTGCAATCTCAGGATTTGTCAAAAAGTGAACAAGCTCGAACAGCAGGGCGAAAATGTCAAAAAATGTCAATAGTGCACAATGACAAGACGTTTGGGAACCCTTGGATTAGATTATTACTTGTTCCATAGATCATATATACATTTCGTAATATTTTAAGGATTTTATTTACATTTTTTATTGTTTTTTTATTTTATTTTATTTTAAAATTTTATCTAAAAATTCACCTACATTGTAGAAGGTGTTGCCATTCAGAAAGTCCTTTAATTTCTTTTTAAATGCTAGTTGGCTATCCGTCAGACTTTTGATGCTACTTGGTAATTGACGAAGACTTTTGTGGCAGCGTAATTCACTCCTTTCTGTGCCAAAGTCAGATTTAACCTTGAATAGTGAATATCACCCTTTCTCCTAGTGTTGTAGCTATGCACACTGATATTACTTTTGAAATGGGTCGGATTGTTAATAACAAATTTCAAGAGTGAATATATATATTGTGAAGCTACAGTGAACATTCCTATATCCCTAAACAAATGTCTGCAGGATGCTCTTGGATGGGCTTCAGCAATTATTCTGATTACACGCTTTTATACAATGAATACATTTTTACTCAACGTTGAATTGCCCCAGAATATAATCCCATATGAAAGCAGTGAATGAAAATAGGCATAATAAGCTAATTTACTTAGATGTATATCACCAAATTTTGAAATGACACTGATAGCATAAGTACCTGAACTCAAACGTTTCGTGAGATCTTCAGTATGTTTCTTCCAGTTCAATCCCTCGTCAATGCAAACAACTGAAATTTTTGAATATCCTGCCTTAGCTACAGATTTATGTTCAGATTCTAAATTTATTAATGGTGTCTGGCCATTTACTATATGAAAGTGTATATACTGGGTTTTTTTCAAAGTTTAATGAGAGTCCATTTGTAGAGAACCACTTAATAACTTTCTGAAAAATATCACTTACAATTTCATCAGTTAATTCCTGTTTGTCAGGTGTGATAGCTATACTTGTATCATCAGCAAAAAGAACTAGCTTTGCATCTTCGTGAATGTAGAATGGCAAGTTTTTAACATATATTAAGAACAGCAAAGGATCGAAGACCGAACCTTGTGGGACCCCATTTTTGATAACTCCCCACTAAGAGGGATTAATTGTTTCATCTATATCATGTGAACTGCTTATTTCAACTTTCTGCACTCTTCCAGTTAAGTATGATTTAAACCATTTGTGCACTGTCCCACTCATACCACAATACTTAAGCTTATCTAGAAGAATCCCATGATTTACCCAATTAATGGAAGAAGGTACACTCATGTTCAGAAAAAAGAACAGAATACTTGGAATGACTATATGTAGCATGTTCAGATTTACAGGACATGTACTAAACGTTAATATGTTCTGAAGAAATTTCTGAAGAAATGATTAGCGTTTGAACCACGCCGAGCCGCGTATTCGAGGTCAACAGCGATATTACGTCGCCAGCCAAGACCGTTGCCGGTAGAATGTGCCTGTAGCTCTCCTTGTGCCTGTATACCGAAGGTAATCGACCAGTGCGTGGCGAGCAGCCGTGCAATATGTCTCGCATAAGTATGCTCTACCATCAACTAAGTGAGTTTCAAAGTGGGCACATTATTGGCATGAGAGAACATGATACAGGCGTCTGGGAAATTGCTGTTAGTATGGGATGAAGTGTTTCGACAGTGCTACGGAAGTATGCAGAATGGTTCACGGAAGGCCGCAGAACACGACAGGTCGCACTACCCGACCACCTTCTCGAAATGATCGACACCTCATCCGAATGGCATTCCATGACACGCTTGTTTCATTCGATATCGAGAACGTACATGTGCCCGTTAAGGAATCTATTGAAATAATTAAAGCTAATCTGATTAAGCACCAAAAAATCTCTTTGGCAGAGAAAGCTGAACTGGCAGAACTTTTGGAATTGTTGTCGTCAAAGTTATATTACCAAGAAAAAGGCTTGGTGATTGGTAACTGCCTCTTCGACACTTTGACATTTTTTGTTAATTATTTGGAAAGAAAATATTTAGAGAGCTCAAATTGTTCAAATGCTTGTAATTCTATCGGACCAAACTGCGTGGTCATCAGTCCGTAGCTTACAAACTACTTAAACTAAGGTAAACTAACCTAAGGTCAAACACACACACCCATGCCCCAGGGAGGACTCGAACCTCCACGGCGAGCAACCGCGCGCTCCGCAGCGAGACGCTTTAGACCGCTCGGCTACTCCACCGCGGCATTTCGAGAACTATCAAATACACAAGAAAAACGCTATGTCTTATAAACGGTATGTCGATGACGTCATTGCCCTAATTAAAGATAACAATCAAGAATTAGAGTGCTACTTAAGAGATCTGAATAGTATGCACAAAAAATACGATTCAAGGTAGAGTTTGAAGATAACAATCAAGAATTAGAGTGCTACTTAAGAGATCTGAATAGTATGCACAAAAAATACGATTCAAGGTAGAGTTTGAAATCAATAGTAGTCTAAATTTTATAGATCTGAGCTTAAGAAAAGCAAAAGGTAGGCATAAATTTCGAATTTATAGGAAACCGACGTCCACAGATATGGTGATCAATGTAAACTCGACTCATCCAACTAAGTATAAGCGGGCGTATTTTTATTCTATGCTGCACAGGCTCGTTAACCTCCCATTAGAGCAGTCCGCCATTGACAGTGAAATTATGATACTAAGATATGTTGCCAGTAGGAATGGCTACAGTTCCGGGTTAATTGAGGAATTACTTAACAAGGTGAGAACTAGATATCGGAATAAGGGTAAACTAAAATCTCACACCACTGTCAAATATGTCCCAATGATATATAACGGGCCCATCTCCGAAATGATCGAGAGAACCTTCCGAAAGTCTAACATCAAGATAGTCTTTAATACAACAAATAAGTTGCAAGCAAAATTGCACCACAAAGTGGGAGCAAACGAAGATAAATTTTAAAAAGTCAGGAGCGTACAAGCTCCATTGCGGCGACTGCGAAGGTGTTTGTGTTGGGCAAACGGGTAGGCCGGTTTTTTACTGGATTCCGAGAGCATACAGGTACCCACAATAAAACTACAGTTGTTGAGTACTTACGAGGAAACAAACATAAAATCCAAGACTTTCGAAAAATATGAAGGAAAGAAATGAAACATCCTACAGAATATATAGATTTATAAACATTTAAAACATCATAAGAAAACTGTTCTCAACGATCAGCTGGATAAGGTGGACAATGACTTTTTTAATATTTCTGATAAAGTGTTGTGAGGGTAGAGTACCCCCACCACAGATACTGTTGACGTAAGTAATGTGCTAGTGGCATCACCAACCATGAATGCTACCTAGCGGTCTGTGTGATAACTGCTTTCCATTCGTTTGACTTGAGCCAACACCGCCTAGAAGACAAGGCCTGACAACTTGCCGTGCCTACGCAAGACCGTCTGAAGAAAAGGCCTCCGCGTTGCCGTGCCACGTCACGCAGAGTAGGTCGCGAGCGCGTAGTTCACTGGCTGGCCGATGGGGCACGTCACGCAGAGTAGGTTGCGAGCGCGTAGCTCACTGGCTGGCCGATGGGGCACGTCACGCAGAGTAGGTTGCGAGCGCGTAGCTCACTGGCTGGCCGATGGGGCACGTCACGCAGAGTAGGTTGCGAGCGCGTAGCTCACTGGCTGGCCGATGGGGCACGTCACGCAGAGTAGGTTGCGAGCGCGTAGCTCACTGGCTGGCCGATGGGGCACGTCACGCAGAGTAGGTTGCGAGCGCGTAGCTCACTGGCTGGCCGATGGGGCACGTCACGCAGAGTAGGTTGCGAGCGCGTAGCTCACTGGCTGGCCAATGGGGCACGTCACGCAGAGCAGGTTGCGAGCGCGTAGCTCACTGGCTGGCCGATGGGGCACGTCACGCAGAGTAGGTTGCGAGCGCGTAGCTCACTGGCTGGCCGATGGGGCACGTCACGCAGAGTAGGTTGCGAGCGCGTAGCTCACTGGCTGGCCGATGGGGCACGTCACGCAGAGTAGGTTGCGAGCGCGTAGCTCACTGGCTGGCCGATGGGGCACGTCACGCAGAGTAGGTCGCGAGCGCGTAGCTCACTGGCTGGCCGATGGGGCACGTCACGCAGAGTAGGTTGCGAGCGCGTAGCTCACTGGCTGGCCGATGGGGCACGTCACGCAGAGTAGGTTGCGAGCGCGTAGCTCACTGGCTGGCCGATGGGGCACGTCACGCAGAGTAGGTTGCGAGCGCGTAGCTCACTGGCTGGCCAATGGGGCACGTCACGCAGAGCAGGTTGCGAGCGCGTAGCTCACTGGCTGGCCGATGGGGCACGTCACGCAGAGTAGGTTGCGAGCGCGTAGCTCACTGGCTGGCCGATGGGGCACGTCACGCAGAGTAGGTTGCGAGCGCGTAGCTCACTGGCTGGCCGATGGGGCACGTCACGCAGAGTAGGTTGCGAGCGCGTAGCTCACTGGCTGGCCGATGGGGCACGTCACGCAGAGTAGGTCGCGAGCGCGTAGCTCACTGGCTGGCCGATGGGGCACGTCACGCAGAGTAGGTTGCGAGCGCGTAGCTCACTGGCTGGCCGATGGGGCACGTCACGCAGAGTAGGTCGCGAGCGCGTAGCTCACTGGCTGGCCGATGGGGCACGTCACGCAGAGTAGGTTGCGAGCGCGTAGCTCACTGGCTGGCCGATGGGGCACGTCACGCAGAGTAGGTTGCGAGCGCGTAGCTCACTGGCTGGCCGATGGGGCACGTCACGCAGAGTAGGTTGCGAGCGCGTAGCTCACTGGCTGGCCGATGGGGCACGGCCCACCGCTTCGCATGTGCCAGCCAGTGAGATACGCGCTTGCGACCTACTCTGCGTGACGTGGCACGGCAGCGCGAAGGCCTTCTTTTCTGACGGTGTTGGCCTACGTCACACCGAGAGGCGGCGGCCGCCAGCTGACTGGCTGGCCGCTGGGACACGCCCAACGCCTCATAGCGTTCGCACCAGACATACAGCGCCAACTCAAGGCTTTACGGTGTGATGTGCTATTGGTGTAAACACAAATCAGTTGTTGAGTGTCCAGAGTACTGTGACCAATTTGACCAACATGAGAGACGTATTGCGACCCGTAGCCACACTCCTTCTGCGCGACACCCCAGACGCTATTTTTCAGCAAGACAAAGAACGACCACAAGTTGCTGCACCAACACGTGCAGGGTTTATTATTCCCACGTAGTATTCGATAATGGAATGGTAAAAAAATGGCCAGAAAGCGGTTCCATGAATCCTCTGACAGTCACTCAAGCGTGAAACGCAGGCTGTTAGTGTTGACGTAGAGACGACTGCAAACTGTTTCGAATTTCAATGATTTTATTCAAATGAATTAGGTGTGGTAATGTGTCGTGTTTCTAGTGTTCCCATATTTTATCCATCCCACGTATCTGTCAAAGAAAGACACAAGAAAAATAAAAGCCAGAACATAAATAATTTGTTTTGTTTCTGTTCTTTCTCACTTAAAATGTACAGAGAGGAGAAAAATAACCAATTAATAAGGATATAGCAGGATATAGCGAGGTGCATCGAACAAATGTATTCAGATAGCAATAGGTCTGAACGTACCTTGTAGCTGTGGCCATACAACAACAGTTAGTGAGAGAACGTTCTTTTTATATTTCATTTTTGATTGATAGTTAAGTAACAATATGGTTAAAACGGCGTTGCAATTCGTCAATATAAAAAAAAAATAATAAAAAAAGTGTGATTTCGTTAACTTTAATAAACTTCTGATAAAAAGATATTCATGTACTTTTTTGTGCATATAAAACGTATTTTTGTAACATTTCGGACGTGGGTTTATTGCACAGAATAATTTAACTTCAGTGTGTCAAAATCCGGATTAACTAATCACCACGTATTTGTTAACTTTTATAAATCGTACTTGCGCCTGTAATACCATGGAGTAGCAGATGCACTCTGTGTATCCTACTTTATGATAGTTTATTACAAAAAAAAAATATTTGAATAAAGGGATGAAGTGAGACTGTGTATTGAACTCCGACGAAACAGAGTCAGAAGAAACATTGAAGAAAATTCCGTACCTTGTCGTAATTCTGAAATCCTCGAACGGCACAGGAGAGAAGGAACACACTCCTCTAATGATATGGTAGAGGACTAGAAAAAATACGTACTCAAAATAATTCAAAAGATGAAGAAAGGACACTTCCAGCAAACTAAAATGAAAATGGAACACCTATTTTTCTTACAATGCAGTTTTTTTCCGGGGGTAAAGGGGGCCTTATATAACCCACGAGTAAATGGCAATGAAATATCAGCACCCAAGTACGTTTCAAATACATAATTTTAGGTACTACTCAGGCAAAAATATGCATACTTTAAAATCCAAGACTTTCGAAAAATATGAAGGAAAGAAATGAAACATCCTACAGAATATATAGATTTATAAACATTTAAAACATCATAAGAAAACTGTTCTCAACGATCAGCTGGATAAGGTGGACAATGACTTTTTTAATATTTCTGATAAAGTGTTGTGAGGGTAGAGTACCCCCACCACAGATACTGTTGACGTAAGTAATGTGCTAGTGGCATCACCAACCATGAATGCTACCTAGCGGTCTGTGTGATAACTGCTTTCCATTCGTTTGACTTGAGCCAACACCGCCTAGAAGACAAGGCCTGACAACTTGCCGTGCCTACGCAAGACCGTCTGAAGAAAAGGCCTCCGCGTTGCCGTGCCACGTCACACAGAGTAGGTCGCGAGCGCGTAGCTCACTGGCTGGCCGATGGGGCACGTCACGCAGAGTAGGTTGCGAGCGCGTAGCTCACTGGCTGGCCGATGGGGCACGTCACGCAGAGTAGGTTGCGAGCGCGTAGCTCACTGGCTGGCCGATGGGGCACGTCACGCAGAGTAGGTTGCGAGCTCGTAGCTCACTGGCTGGCCGATGGGGCACGTCACGCAGAGTAGGTTGCGAGCGCGTAGCTCACTGGCTGGCCGATGGGGCACGTCACGCAGAGTAGGTTGCGAGCGCGTAGCTCACTGGCTGGCCGATGGGGCACGTCACGCAGAGTAGGTTGCGAGCGCGTAGCTCACTGGCTGGCCGATGGGGCACGTCACGCAGAGTAGGTTGCGAGCGCGTAGCTCACTGGCTGGCCGATGGGGCACGTCACGCAGAGTAGGTCGCGAGCGCGTAGCTCACTGGCTGGCCGATGGGGCACGTCACGCAGAGTAGGTTGCGAGCGCGTAGCTCACTGGCTGGCCGATGGGGCACGTCACGCAGAGTAGGTTGCGAGCGCGTAGCTCACTGGCTGGCCGATGGGGCACATCACGCAGAGTAGGTTGCGAGCGCGTAGCTCACTGGCTGGCCGATGGGGCACGTCACGCAGAGTAGGTTGCGAGCGCGTAGCTCACTGGCTGGCCAATGGGGCACGTCACGCAGAGCAGGTTGCGAGCGCGTAGCTCACTGGCTGGCCGATGGGGCACGTCACGCAGAGTAGGTTGCGAGCGCGTAGCTCACTGGCTGGCCGATGGGGCACGTCACGCAGAGTAGGTTGCGAGCGCGTAGCTCACTGGCTGGCCGATGGGGCACGTCACGCAGAGTAGGTTGCGAGCGCGTAGCTCACTGGCTGGCCGATGGGGCACGTCACGCAGAGTAGGTTGCGAGCGCGTAGCTCACTGGCTGGCCAATGGGGCACGTCACGCAGAGTAGGTTGCGAGCGCGTAGCTCACTGGCTGGCCGATGGGGCACGTCACGCAGAGTAGGTTGCGAGCGCGTAGCTCACTGGCTGGCCGATGGGGCACGTCACGCAGAGTAGGTTGCGAGCGCGTAGCTCACTGGCTGGCCGATGGGGCACGTCACGCAGAGTAGGTTGCGAGCGCGTAGCTCACTGGCTGGCCGATGGGGCACGTCACGCAGAGTAGGTTGCGAGCGCGTAGCTCACTGGCTGGCCGATGGGGCACGTCACGCAGAGTAGGTTGCGAGCGCGTAGCTCACTGGCTGGCCGATGGGGCACGTCACGCAGAGTAGGTTGCGAGCGCGTAGCTCACTGGCTGGCCGATGGGGCACGTCACGCAGAGTAGGTTGCGAGCGCGTAGCTCACTGGCTGGCCGATGGGGCACGTCACGCAGAGTAGGTTGCGAGCGCGTAGCTCACTGGCTGGCCGATGGGGCACGTCACGCAGAGTAGGTTGCGAGCGCGTAGCTCACTGGCTGGCCAATGGGGCACGTCACGCAGAGTAGGTTGCGAGCGCGTAGCTCACTGGCTGGCCGATGGGGCACGTCACGCAGAGTAGGTTGCGAGCGCGTAGCTCACTGGCTGGCCGATGGGGCACGTCACGCAGAGTAGGTTGCGAGCGCGTAGCTCACTGGCTGGCCGATGGGGCACGTCACGCAGAGTAGGTTGCGAGCGCGTAGCTCACTGGCTGGCCGATGGGGCACGTCACGCAGAGTAGGTTGCGAGCGCGTAGCTCACTGGCTGGCCGATGGGGCACGGCCCACCGCTTCGCATGTGCCAGCCAGTGAGATACGCGCTTGCGACCTACTCTGCGTGACGTGGCACGGCAGCGCGCAGGCCTTCTCTTCAGACGGTGTTGGCCTACGTTACACCGAGAGGCGGCGGCCGCCAGCTGACTGGCTGGCCGCTGGGACACGCCCAACGCCTCATAGCGTTCGCACCAGACATACAGCGCCAACTCAAGGCTTTACGGTGTGATGTGCTATTGGTGTAAACACAAATCAGTTGTTGAGTGTCCAGAGTACTGTGACCAATTTGACCAACATGAGAGACGTATTGCGACCCGTAGCCACACTCCTTCTGCGCGACACCCCAGACGCTATTTTTCAGCAAGACAAAGAACGACCACAAGTTGCTGCACCAACACGTGCAGGGTTTATTATTCCCACGTAGTATTCGATAATGGAATGGTAAAAAAATGGCCAGAAAGCGGTTCCATGAATCCTCTGACAGTCACTCAAGCGTGAAACGCAGGCTGTTAGTGTTGACGTAGAGACGACTGCAAACTGTTTCGAATTTCAATGATTTTATTCAAATGAATTAGGTGTGGTAATGTGTCGTGTTTCTAGTGTTCCCATATTTTATCCATCCCACGTATCTGTCAAAGAAAGACACAAGAAAAATAAAAGCCAGAACATAAATAATTTGTTTTGTTTCTGTTCTTTCTCACTTAAAATGTACAGAGAGGAGAAAAATAACCAATTAATAAGGATATAGCAGGATATAGCGAGGTGCATCGAACAAATGTATTCAGATAGCAATAGGTCTGAACGTACCTTGTAGCTGTGGCCATACAACAACAGTTAGTGAGAGAACGTTCTTTTTATATTTCATTTTTGATTGATAGTTAAGTAACAATATGGTTAAAACGGCGTTGCAATTCGTCAATATAAAAAAAAATAATAAAAAAAGTGTGATTTCGTTAACTTTAATAAATTTCTGATAAAAAGATATTCATGTACTTTTTTGTGCATATAAAACGTATTTTTGTAACATTTCGGACGTGGGTTTATTGCACAGAATAATTTAACTTCAGTGTGTCAAAATCCGGATTAACTAATCACCACGTATTTGTTAACTTTTATAAATCGTACTTGCGCCTGTAATACCATGGAGTAGCAGATGCACTCTGTGTATCCTACTTTATGATAGTTTATTACAAAAAAAAAAAAAATATTTGAATAAAGGGATGAAGTGAGACTGTGTATTGAACTCCGACGAAACAGAGTCAGAAGAAACATTGAAGAAAATTCCGTACCTTGTCGTAATTCTGAAATCCTCGAACGGCACAGGAGAGAAGGAACACACTCCTCTAATGATATGGTAGAGGACTAGAAAAAATACGTACTCAAAATAAATCAAAAGATGAAGAAAGGACACTTCCAGCAAACTAAAATGAAAATGGAACACCTATTTTTCTTACAATGCAGTTTTTTTCCGGGGGTAAAGGGGGCCTTATATAACCCACGAGTAAATGGCAATGAAATATCAGCACCCAAGTACGTTTCAAATACATAATTTTAGGTACTACTCAGGCAAAAATATGCATACTTTAAAATCGAAACATCAGCGCCTAGGTTCATTTCTAAATGTAATGTTAGGTGCTATGCAGACAAAAAACATACAATATTTAAATAAAGCATTTGCCCATAGGCATCAAGAGTTCTAAATACGGACCTGATCATACGTGTAAACAGCTTATTTCGGCTATTTTGTGTTAAGAAAATGCATACATTTATTAACTTTGTGCCACTAGCTTATAAGAACGTTTTTACTAGAAATACTCACGATTTTTCCGTCTCTCCTAGAAGAGTACGTCAGTTGAAGCTAGGAAGGACGGTAATCGAGTTTAGGACCGATCTGCGCATTCCGAATTTTCAGTTCATTTCGTGTTAGTTGTCGTTTAGAGGGTGCTGATCTGCTGCGACAATTCCGACGTAAGCAAACGAGATCTGCAGGATACATGCTTTCTTCAAGCGCAAAGCGTGTGTATTCGTGTACTTCAAGTCGCTTGAAACCGACGACACTGCAAATGAATGTTTGTATAGCTTATGGGACTTAACTACGGGGTCATCAGTCCCTAAACTTACAAACTACTTATGAACTAGCTAACACTAAGGACGGCACAAATATCCACGCCCGAGGGGGGGGGGGGGGTTCGAACCCCCGACCGTTGTAGCCGTGCAGATCGTGACTGGCGCGCCGCAGTCCCCTCGGCCACCGCGACCGGCACACTATAGCACTAGGTAAATAGTACACTGTTTATATTCTCCAACATCCTTACGCCAATGTTTACGAAACGGTTAAGGTATGTTATCAGAAGGTCGTATTTTGCACTTAAACCGATGAAATTTATGAACAAGGATGAGCTTAAACAGATGCCAGTATAATATTACGCAAGTGCCTCTCTTTTTATTTTGGCTGCACGTAATTTTGTGTGAATGTCCTATGGGGAGCGTGTGCATGGTAAAGCGCTACGTTTTCCGTGATATTACTCAGCTGAAGTTGGAATAGCCCGTGAAGTGTCGTCGACAAGCTATCAGTTGCCCTTATTTACTCTCTCCGCGCTATGACCTTGACATCAGTGCTGTTAGAAAAAGATAAACTTTTTATAGGTGCCGGCCGCGGTGGCCGAGAGGACTGAGGCGCTCCAGTCACGGTCTGCACAGCCACTACGGTCGGGGGTTCGAATCCCCCTAGGTCATGGATATTTGTGCCGTCCTTAGTGTAGGCTAGTTCATAAGTAGTTTGTAAGTTTATGGACTGCTGACACCGTAGTTAAGTCCCATAGACTCTACAAACATTTGATCATTTTTATAGGTAATAGTTCTTTTATGCTTTTGGTCATCAGTCCCTAGTCTTACAAAGTACTTAAACTGAGTTAAACTAACCTAAGGATAACACACACATTCACGCCCCGGGGAGGATTTGAATCTCGACGCGGGAGGCCGCGCGATCCGTAACGTGGCGCTCCAGACCGCTCGGAACTCCCGCGAGGCGCTATAAAGGGGCTTAACGGTACTGTATGTACTCATTATTTCTGAGCCCTTCTTTCTTACTTATTTTTCGCATTGCGCTATGAACATCTTCCAAAATTTTTTCAACTGCCTAGGAATTTTTGAACTTGGTGTCGTGTTGGTTCATAGTCTTACCGCACCTTATGTTTTCGTAACGAGAGTGTACTCACGGTCACTGAGCCCGCTGATTTATTCCTTCAGTGACTCCAGTCATGTCCGAGCGCTCTAAGGCGCCTTGCTGCGGAGCGCGCGGTTACTCGCCATCGGAAGTTCGAGTCCTTCCTCGGGCATGGACGTGTGTGTTGTGTTTAGTATAAGCTGGTGTAAGTATTTTGTAATCCTACGGGCTGATAACAGTCCCTTACATTTACAAACATTTGAACATTTCAAATCCAGTCATATGTGTACTTCCGGGGTTCAGAGATACTGCAGTATGTCGGGTTTCTAGGAAAACTTCGATTACCAGAAAGAATAATGGGAGAAATACTACTTACCTATATTAAAAAGATTATTGCAGGGCAAATACCTGCTTAATATGCTGCTAGAAATCTTAGTTTTGACTAAAACAGTTTTATTTTTGTTTTGCAAACCAGGTGGATGATTAAAGCCTAACCTAACCTAAGGAGGTTCAGTAACGCACTCCAAACGCTGGCAGCTGACTAAAGAAAATATCAAATATAGTCGAACGAGTCCATTTTTACAGTGTTTCCTACAAGTAGGTCAGAAAAAGAAAGCGAGTGGCTTCTATTTATTTACAGGGCACATACTACAATGATAAGTAATCGGGGAAAGTCCTTGCTTTCTTCCGCTACCGTTATCATATCGGTTACCTCTGTCAGTTGCCTGAACGCTTGCGACCTCTGAGGAAATTGTTGTGATTCTTTATCGTTGTATGCCTCATGTTAATTTACGCAATGGGAATGGTCGAAACTGGCAGACATAATAAATAAAACACTATGCAGAGGCTGCAATGGTGCACTTGAGTATTTGGTGGTCGAACATGTGAAAAATCCCGGAAAAACAGAAACGATAGCGCGGTTCTACTGTTTTTAAGGAGGATGCTTGAAAGAACGGCGAATAAATTATTGTTCAAAAACTCTGTAGTAAACGTTTTCTGTACAAGAAAAGAAGCGGTTGACGCAACCAAGCTCTGTAGTTGGAATTAAAAGTAAGATACAAGACACGTTTCATTAGATGGATTCTATCGTCACGTATGTATATTTAACGAACTAACAGAAATTACGACACTAAATAAAATGTGGCAGCAAGTCTCGTTTGTTAACAATACTAAAAGCTCTCGTTTTTACGTTAATAACTCAGAATTATTGGGAATCGAAGAGACATCGTTGCGTGATGCTGTCTATTTTTAACAAGTACAGCCTGAGTCGTCACGCCGTTGTATTAAACATAGATAAATGGCAGCCGTTAGGTCAAAATAAACTAGACACTTGGCAGTAGAAGTGCTGTTACTTCTGTGAGAGAGACCACAAAAATCAATTTTCTCCTGAATTATAAGACTAATAAAGGTATTAACGACTTGGAAAGATGTTTCGAGAGCATTATTATTTGACTCAGCAGTCAACTAGCCTACTAGAAAACGAGAATTGGTTGTCTGTAATTATCGTGCATTAAAAACCCCGTCATTTTATTATTAAATATAGAGCTATGTCAATGAAAAGTGGCAAAATTGTCGCTAGATATAAGTTTAGAGTCTTCTCAAGACGATCTACTGAAGACAGCGTCTTAGAACGTGTAAAATAACAATCACCAGCTTCACCTGCGTAGTAGCTACATAGAATTACAAATAAATTCTTTTACGAAGTATGTTAAGAACCATCAAGTATTGTTTATTCTGTTTATAGAATTAGATATTTTAAACATCAGAGTGTATAGTAACTTTGCATATTGATATGCTATACGAAGCCATAAATTATATGCCTAATGATACTGCGACAGAATGGATAATATGTTAATAATAATACTTGCGATCGAGATGGACAATTTTTATGTTACTAATAGTATTGCGATCGCTAGATCACGTTGACGATGACACAAGTTCAAATAAATAAATACAAACATCACGCACACTCTACATTTATACTGCCTAAGGCACCTCACAGCGTACGTCCCTTCCTCATTTTCCTGGTTCGGTCGCGGATTTCGCAGAAAAACAACTACCGATAAGCTTCCGCGTAGGCTCAAATCTCTGTAAATTTATCCGGGTGGCCTTTTCGCGCGATGTACGTAGGAGGAAGTAACATATTGGAACATCCTGGAAACGTTCGCTCCCGGAACTTTGAGAGCAGCCAGCAGTCTCTTTCAGCGTACGCCCCTGGAGTTGACCGATCATCTCTGTGACACTTTCGCGCTTACTAAATGAATCTATGGCAAAGCGTGCTGCTCTCCTCTGGATCTTCTCTATCTCCTCTGACAGTCCTGTATCGTTCGGATGACATACCGACGAACAATATTTGAATATTATTGGAGCGAGTGTATTGATGGTATACCATCCAGGTTAGAACTGGCAGCTGTTCTTTTTCGTTAAGGTAAATAACAGCAGCAGCGAGAGGTGCAAATTTGGCAAACATACTATCTACATTTGATTTTAGTTGCCTAATTTTCTATCCCGAAAAAGTCTCTTCATTTCCGCATTAGGATGACAACCCAAATCCATTTGAACCTGCTCAATGTATGTCTCTCTTGGTCTTCATCTGTGAAGTTACCCACCACACTCCCCTTGGTACCTCATAATGAATCCCATGAATCGATCCATTCTTGCCGCGCGGGAGAAGCCGAGCGGTCTGGAGCGCCACGTTGCGGATCGTGCGGCGTCCCGCGTCGGAGGTTCGAATCCTCCCTCGGGCATGGATGATTGTGTTGCCTTTAGTATAAGGTAGTTCATAACTAGTTTGTAAGTTTAGGGACTGATGACCCCACAGTTAAGTTCCATAAGGTTTACAAATATTTGAACATTTTGATCCTGTCTTTTAAATAACTGAGCACTTGTTATTAACTTGTTTCACAAAAATTTATTTATACGATCTATGTTTCGGGTTATGAGCCCATTGTCAAGTACTTTACTGATTCCAAAGTTGTTATACCAGTGAAGACAAACCATTACGTTACTACAGGTCTCTGTTTAACGACTTTAACATTGGAAGAAAATACTATTTACATTGCAATTTAGGAACTATTACTCTTCCATTACATTATTAGAATAACCTTATGTAAATATCAATTATACTATCATTATATTCAATAATGTTGTCTCATACTGAAATTACAATCATTGTTATAAATTGAATAATTTATTGTGCATGACCTTCCTTCTTGCAGATGACCTCCTCAGGTTACTGATATTGTTATTATCACTATGTGGATAAAAGAGATTATGAGTAACTTCCACATAGTGATAATAACAATATTTGTAACCTGAGGCGGTCATCTGCAAGAAGGAAGGTCATGATTACAAGTGTTCAGTTATTTAATTTGAAATGTTTCACCAAGAACCGACAATAGAATCAATCAATATGATCTTTTCTTTTAGTCAAGGTAAGCCAGAAATATCTATTCTCCCCACTTCTGTTCAGTGCCTCCTCAAAGTTACGCGATCTACTTTCCTAATCTTCAGCATCCACCTGTACCACCACATTTCAAGTTTCAATCCTCTTCTTGTCCGAACTGTTTGTCGTCCATGTTCCACTCCCGTACAAAAGGTTACACTTCACAGAAATGTCTTCAGGACAATTAATATTCAATGTTCACAATTTCCTCTTTTTTAATAAACGCTTTTCTTGCCATTCTGCATTTTATATCATCTGTACTGAGACCATCGCAAATTACTTTACTGCCGAAGTAACAAAAGTCACGTAGCACTTCCATTGCCTAATTATTTCAGCATCGCCTAATTTTCATAAACTGCATTCCATTACCCTTGTTTTGCTTCTGTTAATGTTCATATTGTACACTCCTTTCGAGACACTGCCTATTCCGTTCAACTGCTCTTACAGGTCCTTTGCTGTCTCTGACAGAATTAGAATATCATCAGCGAACCGCAAAGTTTTCGTTTATCTGGAGACGCGTTGAATAAAGTTCTTCTCACTGAACTTTAATTCATTCTCCAAATTTCTCCTTACTTCCCTTCATAGCTTACTTAAAGTAAAGTTGAATAGCAATGTAGAAAGGCTAAAACCGCAGTCTAACCTACCATTGCGACACTCACTGTTGTGAAAGTCGTTACCAACTGACAGTGGCTGCGACACTAGCGCTCCTAGCGGTAGGCAAGCCGCAGAAGAAGTGATGTTTGTTTATAATCATTTTTCTACGTAATACAATTTTTGCGTTATAAGCATTAGTAAAACACCAAGAGACGTACGTAATTGGGAATTAATGTAAAACATTCGAATTTCACTGATTCGTCCTGCACAAGTGCTTACGAATAATAATAGTTGCAGCTTATTCCGCTGAAATTAAGTAGAATATAAACGTAAGAGAAGTATAAATTTATATCATGGGCTGTTCTTGCTATGATGGGCAGATTTTTTTACCTGTATCAATTCAATATGGAGTCGAATGATTCTCACATTTTTACACCTCACTCGTCTCTCTTATACGCGTATATTAAGACTCTTGCCCGTTTGTAGTTCAGTTGTAACAACAATTGTGGAATTGCTTTCTTCTTTGTGGGGAAACAGTTTGATTGCTTTTGGCGTTTTATTGCCACGTCTGTGATCTTTTCCATCAGCTTCAGGTATGGTCGCTGATTAGTTACTGCAGTTACTGCTTAAATATATACGTTTCCTACCTTCTACCCTCACCGATTTTAATGGAATTGTAGTGAAGAAACCTTAGCGTTCCTGAGTAGAAAATCGACGTCCTTCTGCCAAAGGGCAAGTCTTCTGGTGTTTCCGAGCCATTGCTTTAATTTGAACAGAAAATTGAATTTTTCAGTATAGACTGTAGATTACAAGATAATTGTAATAAACAGTACTGTAATGCACCGTTTCGTACCTTATCAGGGATCTTAGGAAACGTAAGAAAGACAAATGTGGAGCTCTTATTAAGTTATTACCTATTTTTATGCCACTACATACTTCCTCAACGTAAAAAGTATGTTAAGATCAATATAAACGATACTACTCACGCTCATCCAATATCGTATTCAGAAATGTAGCTTGCTGGGCGCTTGGAGCGCTGCTATCGCAGCGTATAACGAAAGAAACTTGGAGTGTCGTGACTGTATATGTTAGACTGTACCAAAACCCTGTCTTACTCCTTTCGCAACCATTGCGTCCCTTTCGTGGTCTTCGAGTCTTTTAACTGCTGTCTGCTTCCTGTAAAAGTTGTAAATAGCCTTCCGTACCCTATATTTTGCCCATGCTTATTAAAGCATTTGAAATAGTATGTTGTTGTGGTATTCAGTCCGGAGACTGGTTTGATACAGCTCTCCACAATACCCTATCCTGAGCAAGTCTCTTCAACTCCACATAAGAACGGCAACCTATATCTGTCTGAATCTGCTTACTGTACCGTATCTATCTCTTGGTCTTCCTCTGCGGTTTTTACCCCACACACTTCCCTCCAACGCTAAATTCACAATTCCTTGTTGTCTAAGAATGTGTCCCACCAATCGATCCCTTTAGTCAAGGTATGCCAGAAATTCCTTTTCTCCCCAATTCTGTTCAGTACCTCCTCATTAGTTACGCGATCTACCCACCTAATCTTCAGCATTCTTCTATAGCACCACATTTCAAAAGCCTCAATCCTCTTCCTGTCCGAACTGTTTATCGTCCACGTGTCACTCCCATAAAAGGCAACACTCCATACAAATGCCTTCAGGAAGGACTTCCTTAGGCTTAGCCGGCCGCGGTGGTCGAGGAGACTGAGGCGCTTCAGTCACGGTCTGCACGGCCACTACGGTCGGGAGTTTGAATACCCCCTCCGGTATGGATATTTGTGCCGTCTTTAGTATAAGGTAGTTCATAAGTACTGTAGTTTGTAAGTTTGGGACTGATGACCCCGTAGATAAGTCCCATAAGGTTAACAAACATTTGAACATTTTGAACCTTAGGCTTAAATCAATATTCGATGTTAACAAATTTCTCTTTTTCAAGAACGCTTTTCTACCCATTGCCATTCTGCATTGTATATCCTCTGTACTGCGACCATCATTTGTTATTTTAGTGCCTCAGTAACGAAATCCATCTACCTCCTTTATTGTTTCGTTACCTAATCTAATTCCTTCAGCATCACCTGATTTTATTAGATTGCACTCCATTATCCTATTTTTGCTCTTGTTAATGTTCATCTTACGTGCACCTTTCAGCACACTGTCCATTCCGTTCAATTGCTCTTCCAGGTCCTTTGCTGTATCTGACAGAATTACTATGTCGTCATGTCGTCGGCAAAACGCAATGTTTTTAATTCTTCCCCCTGAACTTTAATTCCTTCTCCAAATTTCTCCTTGCTTTCCTTTATAGCTTGCTCAATGTACAAATTGAATAACATTGGAGAAAGGCTACAACCCTGTCTCACTCCCTTCCCAACCACTGCATCCCTTTCATGCCCTTCAACTCTGACAACCGCTGTCTGGTTTTTGTACAAGTTGTGAATAACCTTTCGCCCCCTATATTTTACACCTGCTTGCTTCAGAACTTGAAAGAGTTTATTCCAATCAGCATTGTCAAAAGCCTTCTCGAAATCTACAAAAGCTAGATATGTAGGTTTGCCTTTCCTTAATCTATCTTCTAGGATAAGCCATGTACCTATATTCTCCTGAACCCAAACTAATCTTCCTCGAGGTCGGCTTCTACCAGCTTTTCTATCCTACTCGAAATAATTCGTGTTAATATTTTGCAACCATGACTTATTAAACAGATAGTTCTGTAGTTTTCACACCTCTCTGCACCTGCTTTCTTTGGAATGGGGATTATAACATTTTTCTTAAAGTATGAGGACACTTCGCCCGTCTCATACATCTTACACACCTGGTGAAACCGTTTTGTCATGGCTGGTCGTCCCATATATAGTATACTAGATTAAACCCGCGGCTCCGCTCGCGTGTTGGTTGATTATGATAGATAATGCGCGAAACGTCAAATCGATTTTTTTAAAGAGATTTCCTTATTCGTATGCTTATCCTTACAGAGAAAGAAGACGTTGTAGCACGCATAGCCCAAAGATATGGTCTGTGGCATCACGTTTTGCTGTATGTAACTTCCTTGCTATAGAGTCGCAAACGTCATCGTTGACCTTCAATCTGATCTTTTTAATAATTTGGCGACTTTCAACCACCATATCTTCCACCCCCTTATAGCTATCGGCACGGGACTGCTCTGGTGTACAACGGGAGACTTCGGACAACAATTACACACAGACCATTCGTTTGCGTTCTATACTTTCCGCTGCAGAGCGAAATATTAACACACAAACTCGTAGAATTGTATATACACCGATTACTTTCGATCCCAATATACTCCACTCTTTTATCATTCTCAACCCTCAAGCAACAATACAACCAATAAAACTGTTTTCAAAGAGTAAATATAATTTTCAAAGAGTAATTATTGTCCCGCATTTCGCCTTATATTGTTCAAATTACTAAATATCTATCATATCGCTATAAAACCGTGCCTAAAAGCTTCCTCAGGTATAAATTAGTAACTATACAAATATTCAGTTCTCTGCGTCTTGTCGTTCTGACGTGATAAGCATACACCGAACAGACATTCACTTTAATATATATGTAGATAAATAGCTATCCGATTGCCATAAAACCGTACCTAAAGCCTTCCCCGAGTAGACATTAGTAACTGTAGAAATTTTTAGCTCTTTATGTCTTGTGGTTCAGACGTGATAAACGTACACCGAACAGACATTCACATTTATAGATATAGATTCCAGTCAAAAGGACAGTGTAATGCATCGAAACTTGAAGCTCCTTCGAAAAGCCCGGAGGTCGTTAGTAGGTACGATACGTGCGGTCCACGGACCGGTACTCTGGTGTTTAAATATTCATAGCGAGTGCTTGACGCACGCTCGGACGGACTCGGCGGCAGCAGGTGGAAGGCAAACACTGGAGCCTGCTGCGGTTATAACTGCTCGGCAGGCGCGGTGACGTCACGGTGGCAATGACCTCCGGCGCGCCGGGGCGAAAGCACTCGGCCGGATGTGGCCGCCGCCTCCCTTCCTGCAGATGCCGGCCAGCGAGAGTCGGCTCTGACTCAGCCGCGCTCCAGTTTCTCTGCCTTCCCCTGCTGACTGCAGCGGCGAGGCTCCGAGACGCGTGTACACTGCCGGCCATCCAGAATGCAACACCAACACGTACCGAACATATTGTTGTTGTGGTCTTCAGTCCGCAGACTGGTTTGATGCAGCTCTCCACTCTCCCTGTCCTGTGCAAGTCTCTTCATCTGATAATACGTTCGGCAACCTACATCCTTTTGAATCTGCTTACCGTATTCGTCCCTCGGTCTCCCTCTACGATTTTTACCCCACGCTTCCTTCTAATGCTAAGTTGACAATTCCTTGATGTCTCAGAATGTGTCCAACCAATCTATCCCTTCTCTTAGCCAGGATATGCCAGAAACTCCTTTTCTCCCCAATTCGGTTAAGCATCTCCTCATTAGTCACGTGATCTATCCATCTAATTTTCGTCATTCGTCTGCAGCACCACATTTCAAAACCTTCTATCACCTTTTTTGAACTCCTTATCGTCCACGTTTCACTCCCATAGAATGCTACACTCCAGTAAATGCTTTCAGAAAGGACTTCCTAACATTTAAATTAATATTGAATGCTAACAACTTTCGCTTCTTTAGAAACACTTTTCTTTCCATAGCCAATCTGCATTTTATATCTTCTTTACTTCGGCCATCAGAAGTTATCTTGCTACCCAAATAACAAAATTCATCTACTACTTTTATTGTCTCATTACCTAACCTAATTCCTTTAGCATCGCCTGACCTTCTGATGCTAAATTCCATTATCTTTGTTTCACTCTTGTTAATGTTCATCTTATATCTTCCTTTCAAGACACTGTCCATTCCATTCAATTGCTCTTCTAGATCTTTTGCAGTCTCTGACAGAATTACTATGTCGTCGGCAAACCGCATTGCTTTTATTTCTTCTTCCTGCACTTTAATGCCCTCTCTAAATTTCTCCTTGCATTCCTTCACTGCCTGTTCAATGTACAGACTGAACAACATTGGGAAAGGCTACAACCCTGTCTTACGCCCTTCCCAATTTCTGCGTCCCTTTCTTGCTCCTCGACTCTAATAACCGCTCTCTGGTTTTTGTATAGGTTGAATATAATTCGTCGCTCCCTATATTTTACCCCCGCTACCTTCAGATTTTGGAATAGTGTATTCCAGTCGACATTGTCAAAAGCTTTCTCCAAATCGATAAATGCTAAAAACATAGGGTTGCTTTTCCTTAGCCTATCTTCTAAGATACGTCGTAATGTGAGTATTGCCTCCCGTATTGCTACATTTCTACTGAATCCAAACTAATCTTCTCCGAGGTCGGATTCCACAAGTTTTTCCATTCGTCTGTAAATAATTCGTGTTAGTATTTTGCAACCATGACTTATTAAACTGATAGTTCTGTAATTTTCACACTTGCCTGCCCTTGCTTTCTTTGGAATTGAAATTACGATATTCTTCTTGAAGTCGGAGGATATTTCCCCTGTCTCCTACATCTTGAATACCAGGTGATACAGGTTTTTCACGACTGGTTCTATTAACGATATCAATAATTCAGACGGAAAATCATCTACTATCGCGGCTAAATGTATTTGGCATATAGGCATAGCCAGGAAGAGCCTAAGAAACTGGTACACCAGAGTAATATCGTGTAGAGAGCACCTGCGAGCGTGCTCGAGTGCTGCAGCACGACGTGCCATGGACTCAAGAAATGTCTGAAGAAGTGCTGTTGGAAATTGATTCAGTGCACCACGCAGGGCTGTCCATTAATCGGTAAGAGTACGACGGGGTGGGCGTCCCTTCTGAACAGCTCGTTGCAAGGCGTCCCAAATGGGGCGCAGGATCCATTCCTCCCCCGGTCATAAAAATAGGACTGAATCCTCCCGAGCCTTCAAGGGTGTGGAAAAGGACGGGACTGAATCCTCCCATAACCTGTTTAAGCAGGTAGTTGGTGGCGGCCCGAGACCAGACTGTGTGGCCAGACCTTTATTAATAGCATATGTTCCAGAGTATGTTCCTACATTGTACAGTAAAGTAAGAGTGAGAATTAAGCTCCAGTTAACTTTAGAGTCAGAGTAAACGTACAGTAATATAAAGACAGAAACTTTCCAATTTCATTTCTTTCGTTATAGTCATGTGCAAGACCCAATGTTTGAATCTTCCTCTACCAGCTCTGGGTCAAATGAAATTTGCATCCTTGGATCCTTATATCACTCCAGACTTCACTTCCAGCCTTCATTATGCTGTCTTCAAAATCTGAAAGCTTGGTTGATGGTGAAAATTTCAGTCCTAGATCAGCACATTTATTGATGACTGTATCAAAGACATACTGATACGACGGAGTTTTCTTGTCGTTAAATAAGGCAAAAACCATTGGAATGTAATGTCCATTAACTAGGCCGAGTATTCTTCAGCTGACTGAAGAATTTTGTGCAACACTTGAATGTTCCGTCAACATTTATTGTTGCACACTGAGTAGCACGTTAAGGTTTTCAGAGTCACAAAATATTACAACTTTTATCTCGGCATTGTTGTCCAGCAAGAATTTTTTCCCGTCTGTAGTTTTAACATGTAACGTATTGAGAACTTCATGAACATCTTCAACACTCGTCGGAAATTTCGGCAGAATTTTCCGCCTAGCATTGTATATAGATTTCCGGAAGCTGTCGACATCTCTAATTGTTACTTCTTCAGTATCTTCTCCTTTAAATGGTGGTAAATCAGCTTAGATGGCCTCTCACAAATGTCTTCTGTGGCTTTTCGCTACATATTAGCAATTAATTTTTGCCTCTGAACTTTCTTGCAAGGCACTCCTGCGTGGTTGTGGTCTTCATGAATGTCCACAACATCCAGCTCCTCAACAGAAATTGTTTTAATAAAACTTTTGCAACCCTTAATGTTGCACGTCCATCGCGCTACACCACTTTTCAACAATTTCTGAAATCCGAAAGTGTTACCTTTCAGAAGTAACATTTTCCCTCCCTTTCTACTCACTGAAACTTCAAGGGCGTCGGAGAAACATCTTCACTGTTAAGAGATCTGCCGTGGACTGAAGTGACAAGTAAGGCCGGAAACGGCTTGGGGCGGGGGTGGGGGCTGGGGGCTGGTACCTGCAGGAGGTGCCACTGTGCTAGAATAGTTCGGGAGGATTCGGTCCTGTCCCCTGTTCGCCTACCTGCCGTTGGGAGGATTCCGTCCTGCGCCCCCGAAATGTGCTCAATAATGTCCATGTCTGGGGAGTCTGGTGGCCGGCGGAAGTATTCAAACTAAGCGGAGTGTTCCTTGAGTGACTCTGTAGCAATTCTGGGCGTGTGGGGTGCCGCATTGTCCTGTTGCAATTGCCCAAGCACAATGGACATGATGTGATGAGTCTTATGGACAAGGGAAGTCAAACAGATTCCGTATTTCTAGATTTCCGGAAGGCTTTTGACACGGTATCTCACAAGCGTCTTCTAATCAAATATCACCACAAATATCGCCACAGTTGTGCGAATCGATTTCCGAAGGACACAGTACGTTGTAATTGACGGAAAGTCATCGAGTAAAACAGAAGTGCTATCTGGCGTTCCCCACAGAATTGTTATATGACCTCTATTGTTCCTTATTTTTGTAAACGATTTAGCAGACAATCTTAGTATCTCTCTTAGACTGTTTGCGGGTGATGCTGTCATTTACCGGTTAGTAAAGTCAGCAGAAGATCAAAAGCAACTGCAAAATAATTTAGATAAGATATCTGCATGGTGCAAATATTGGTAGTTGTCCCTTGATAATTATAAGTATGAAATAATCTAAGTGAACACTACATAAATCCGTTAAACTTCATTCACACGATAAATCCGTCAAATCTATAGGCCGTCAGTTGTACTAAATACCTAGTACTAACAATTACCAACAACATAAATTGGAAAGAACACATAGAAAATATTATAGGGAGACCGACCTAAAGGCTACGTTTCATTGGCAGAACACAGATTTAGAAAATATCGTTCATGCGAAACATAACTAGCTCTTTATTCACACAAAGTAATGAATGCTATCGACAACGGTTCGCAAATTCATTCTGTATTTCTCGATTTGCAGAATGCTTTTGACACCGTTACCTCACAAACGGCTTTTAATCAAATTGCGTGGTTATGATATATCACCCCAAATTTGCGACTGGATAGGCGATTTCCTGTCAGAGACGACATAGTTTGTAGTAATCGATGGTAAAGCATCGACTAAAACAGACGTGATATCGAGCGTTCCACAGGATAGTGTTATTGGTCCTCTGCTGTTCCTTATTTACATAAAGATTTGGGAGAAAATCTAAACAGCTCTCTTAGGTTGTTTGCAGATGACGCCGTCATTAACAGTCTAGTAAAATCATCTGAAGATCAAAACCAACTGCAGAACGATCTGAATAAGATATCACTATGGTGTAAAAAAGTGGCAATTGCCTCTAAATCAGTGCTTTCTAAACTTTCCCTCATGGCGACACCCTTTTATAGCTTACAGTTTCGCGCAATACCATTTCACTAATATAAATACATATGGTAGAATTTAGATGGTTATAGCGGGAGGGGGTGGGAGCGCGGAAATGAAGTATCGCTTAAATGTAGTTTGTAAACGAAAATGATATTGCTATGTTTAACGTTGATCCTGACTGCAGCAATTACGTAAACTTATCGCAAGAAAAGGAAACATTAGGAACTACGGAGATGTACAACAGAGTTACACCGCAGACAACAATGCCTAACTCACACAGTATACTTGCTTCTTCTACATGCGACCCAACGTCTGAAACACGAAAACTGAATTTCGGAAATCGTTTTTCGCTGTCGTGTTCATGTCAGGACCAAATACGGTTTTGCTGGATCGATTGAAAATGGCATCTGGAAATTATCTGCTCGGATTTCTGATTTAGACAGCACAGTGGCTGTTCCCTTTCAGTTCAATATTATCACATTATTTTCAGAAATAAAGAGGATGTATTTATGACAAGTGATGAATTATTATTTTAGTTCTATTGTTAGGTTCTTGCTTCATCACGACCTCGGAAGTCCCTACATAATGGGAAAAAATGGATAAATATTTGTGACAAGTGTATGAATGTCATTTCTGGTCCCATAATCTGTTACATACAGGAAACTGAGAAAAAAATATTAACCCATACCAGAGTTCGAACCAACGATCACTGCATTTAAGCCGGCCGCGGTGGCCGAGGGGACTGAGGCGCTCCAGTCACGGTCTGCACGGCCACTACGGTCAAGGGTTCTAATCCCCCCTCGGCCATGGATATTTCTGCCGTCCTAGTTCGTAAGTAGTTCATAAGTAGTTTGTAAGTTTAGGGACTGATGACCCAGTAGTTATGTCCCATAGACTATACAAACATTTGAACATTTGAACTGCATTTAAACTACTACTCCCCGTTAATCACCCATACTAAACATCGCTACTGAATAGCTTTAGCCAGTGGACAATTGTGACTCCTTTTACAATCCGTGACAGGTTTTACAGCTACTGTCATTGATTGACATTTTATTGTAAGAAACGCTACCTAGAGTGACGTAGCTTTGATAAATCCATTGAAAAAAACGATCAGGTGCAGCTTTTTGAGAAGGAAACCAGACTACAGTGAAGGTTCGTTCAAGCAGTTGTCAGTTCCAGCAAACTGCGCATGGAAAGAGCTGTTATCGAGTATCAGCAGCAGCTGTGCGCATGCGCAGTTTGCTGGAATCTGGCAACTGGTAGCTGCTTGAATGAACCCTGAGTGTCTACTGCTGCTAAAGCAGAGCTGCCGCCTAGCGGCTGAGCACGCAATTAATGTGTACCAATCATTCCTTCAATGCGTGATCTGTGGTGCACAGAATGAAGAGAAGATGATTAGCTGCAGGCGAGTCTTCAGGGTAGTTTGAAGAGAAGGATATTTTGTGTTATTTTATGACAAGTTTTTTGGTTTTTTGGTTTTTAGTCTAAATCGGTTAGTCTCGCGACACCTTTGATACTACTACTACTCTCGAAAGAGTCCATAGAAGGGCAGCTCGTTTTGTATTGTCACGATACAGGGGAGACAGCCGGCCGCGGTAGCCGAGGGGACTGAGGCGCTCCAGTCACGGTCTGCACGGCCACTACGGTCGGGTGTTCGAATACTCCCTCGGGCATAGATATTTGTGCCGTCCTTAGTATTAGCTAGTTCATAAGTAGTTTGTAAGTTTAGGGACTGAAGAACCCGTAGTTAAGTCCCATAAGCTCTACAGACATTTGAACATTGAACAGGGGAGACAGCGTTACGGAAATGATACAGGATCTGGGATGGGAATCATAAAACGGTGCTTATCGCTGCGACAAAGGCTACTTACGAAACTCCAATCGCCAACATTCTCCTCCCAATGCGAAAATATATTGTTGACTCCCATCATCATCAGAATAAAATACGGGGAATCAGAGCTCGAACGGAGACATTTCTTCCCGCGCGCTATTCGAGAATGGAATGTGAGATAAATAGTAAAAATGTGGTACGACGAACCCTCTGCCAGGCACTAAAAAGTGAGTTGCAGAGTATCCTATGTAGATGTAGAACTGTAAAGTGATTTTAGATATCAGCATGACGCAAAAAATGGCAATTGACTCTTAATAATTCGACGTGTCAAGTCATCCATATGACCAATAAAAGAACTCCAGTTACACGATAGATCAGTCAGACCTAAAGGCCATCAATAGCAGTAAATACCTAGGACTAACAATTACGTTCAACTTAAATTGGAAAGAACACGTATATAATATTGTACGGAAGGCCAAGCAAAGGCTACGTTTCATTGGCAGAACACTTAGAAGAAGCAACAGTTCCTCTAAAGAAAATGCCTACGCTACACTTGTGCGTCGTATTTTGGAGTATTGCTGCGCACTGTAGCATCCACACCACATGGAACTGACAGACGATTTAGGAAAAGTTCAAAGAAGGGCAGCCGTTTTATATTATCGGGATATAGGGGAGAGAGTGTCACATAAAAGCACGTGCTGGGGTGGAAATCATTAAAACAAGGGCGTTATTCGTTGCGACAAGATTTATTTGCGAAATTTCATTCACCTCCTTTCTCTTCGGACTGCGAACATATTTTGTTAGCACCCACCTACATAAGGAGACATGATCCTCATAATAAAATAAGAGAAATCAGATCGAAAACAGAAAGATTTAGGTCTTCCTTTTTCCTGCGAGCTATTAGAGATTAAAACTGTACAGAAATATCGAAAAAGCGGTTCGATGCATTTCAATGTGACTTGTAGAATATTTATGTAGATGTAGAATGGATTCTACATTAGGGACCGTTCCTCATTTAACTTAAATGTCCTGTTCTCCCGATAAAACACACACTGGTCGTATTTTGCTCCGATTTTCATAAACCGTCCCGTACAATTCGAAACGTTTGTTTCTGTGTAATGTTTTCATATGGCGAGTAGTTGGTCACTTCGATGTTACGTTACTTCATGCGGTGTACTGCTAAATTTTCACAAACTTATCAAAAGGAATGTGTATTTTTACTGAAAAATTAAAAGCGAGTTTCCATTTCGAAATTACAATATCAAAACGAGAAGTTATTTTGTATGTTGTAAAAAATGTTTTTCAGTAAAAGTGGAGCTCGGTCTGATGATGTGCGAGACATTAATATGAAGAAACATGAGCTAGCTTTCTAGAACAAGACTTCGCTGCCTCTCCCGTCGGAGGTTCGAGTTCTACATCGGGCATGGGTATGTGTGTTGTCCGTAGGGTAGGTTGAAGTTAGTTTAAGTAGTTTGTAAGTCTAGCGACCGATGATCACAGTCGTTTGGCCCCAGAAGTTAATGAACTTTCGGTATGATTTGATTTGTAGAGGGATACCTCGTTATAAAACATAATGTCATTTGTTGGAAAACGTGACAGTAGTATCATCAGAAATAGTGAAGTAAGCGTCTTGCAATCTGAAGTCAACGGAGTGCACTAAATAAACAATGCTACAAATCTATGTGAAGCGGAAAGCACGAATTTAGAAATATTGTTTTGATGAAAAATTGTCTATAAGTTTCAAATTCTTTTATCTCTTGACATCTGCTGCAAAAATCTGCATCTCATTATTGGTTTTACACAGCGTCTATCTCACGTTGTTGTATTGTTGACTGATGAAATTAAGAGGATTGGTAAGGAAAGTATTAAGGATGTAAGTAAGCCTCCTGTTTCGAACACTTAATCTTCATGAAACAGTATTTGGAATTATCATACTTCTGAATGAGATGCATTCTTCTGCAAAATATAACAGAAAATCGAAATATGTAACCAATGTAAATAACAATAGCCGTCATCGCAAATGACAGATTTCGTTATATGTAAAATTGACATATCAAGTATGTACTTACGGAATTAGTAACGCAACGTTTTTTCCGCTCTTTTATGTACGAGTTTTAACAAAAAAGTTTGTTGACGTGTACAGCTTGTAGTGTGAACCAAATACTTTATCTCCTTAATGCCCAATGTCGCGAATTCGCATCATCCCGTCGCGATGCTTATAAATGGAAGGAAAACTGTTTCTTAGTGCCAGTTTTGATAGATGCAGAATCTACACAAAGCTGATAATGTTTCTAACACGTGTTGCCACCTCTCTGGATGGTGTAGGGACTGCTACAGCAGTTTGATGTTCGCGCATTTGTTCATGAGACAGACATATGAAGTTATCGTCCTGTTTTAGAGAATTACGGTAGAATAAAGAGCTAATTTTGGTTCTGAAAATTACTAATGTATTATTTAGTATCTGTGGCGTTACGTAAATCACATTTTATGTAATAATGGTCTTGAAAGTACAAGTAAATTTCAAAGTAAGGTCTGTGTAAAATATGCATCATTGGGCATTTGCGTACTTTTGTGTGCCCGTGTAACAAAGTGTAAATGGTTAGTTCTTTCGACGTACACCACCAAAATTCTTGAACTGCAAATTATGGATCTTTTAATTGTCAATTGCAGGTTGTTATACGGCGGGACTGTGAGAGCCTCACAATTCCCCATAATGAACAAAAGTCCTTCTGGAATCCAATTCTAGAATAGCAAAGGCACTCTGCAAACAGGGAAAAGATACAACAAAGAAAAAGAGAGGTAGGCCTTCAACCAGTATACAGACTGAACTGCAGCGTAAGAAGCATCGGGGTCCAGCAACATTTTTCCAGTTAGGACTACCCGCACTGATGCAGTAGGTCATTGGCCTCAAGATACAGGAACAAGGCAAAGATGTAAAAAAACAAACTGTAGAAGGCAGGCAGCGTTTATTTGTACCAAATGTAACTTAAATCTCTGTTTTAACAAGAGGAAAAACTGTTTCCGCTAATTTCATGAATAGGGTTACATGCAATATTCATGCTCAAATTGAAAGCAGCAATGTAATGTCGATTTTTAGTTATAAAAGTTCAATTTCTACTAACCTAATCTCACACACAGTACCATTAAAATGTTAAATGAAATGTTGTACCAGATGAAGTCTTGCAAGTGTTAACTTTCTCAAATGCCCGTTGTCGCGAATACGCGACATACCTAATTACACCAGTTCAGTAAACATCATCACATATTTGACATTATATAATTTATAGCATATGTTCACTGGTAACAAAATATGATTTTTTATTTTTGTGTGTCACGTAAAAGATAATTCGGGCATTAAGGGGTTAAAACAAATCTAATTCACTAACATAGTATTTACGAAACGTTTCACAAAACGTGACTTGATTTTGACTTCTATTTTTTGCCCCTAATTTTGATTCTGGAAATCTGATCACCCTATGTTACAGGCCTCGGCACTGAATCAATGACACTCTGGATTTGTTGTTGGGAATATAGCAGCCCATGTTAGTGAAGCCGTGGGTTGTGTTTCCCGGACCAGCTGTTCCGCAATCAGACGTTTCCGGTAGATGACAGATCGAGAGAACAGTGAAGCAAGGCAGAAGTGACGAAGTCTTCAGTGTCTGTGCAACCTCTGGTCTCTTGTTACCCTGATGCAAAGTGGCAGTGGGCAAGCTACCAGTGTATGGAAGCACGGGAGGCTCTAACAGTCAGTAGACGTAACGCTGGCAGTTTAGCGTATTGGCAATGAGTGTAACAACCTAACGGAAACAGCTTGGAAACCTCCCAAGAGATGCACCTAAAATCATTGCTCACACTTTATACAATTCTTAGATTCCTGATTTCTTTCTAAGACTTTCTATTGAACTGCTGGAAATTTCACTATGCTTGTCTCTCAGTTTCTCGAGTTTTTATTTAAAATGCGTGAACTGCGTACTTCAACGTTGGAGAGGTCGGGCCCGGTGGTCTCCGGGCGCCGTGGCTCAGCGAACGTGGTCAGCGGGTTGAACGCCCTCTGTAATAAAAGAAAAAAAAAGCTGAGTCAACGACGCTTCGAAAAACCACAAAAAAAACAGGATCAGCGACCGCAAGGAACAGAACTAACCTTGGGGGCAGGGGGAGGGGAGTAAATGATTTTAGGGTAAAGCGTTCGACTAGAAACAAAACAATCGCGGGTTCGAAACCCGGTCGCACCTCTGATTTTTTCAGTCCGCAATTTAACCCACGCTTTACCACTCAACGATGTTAGGAGTCGCCAGAAACGACGCGTGGTTCGGGTTCCACGTTAAGCTGTAGGTCCCCTTTCCCCGGTTGGATAATTGGGGTAGGCTATGGGCACCTAGAGACATGCAAGTCGCCGAAGTGGCGTCCAATTGAAAGACTTGCACCAGGCCAATGAGCCATACTAAATTAATATTAACGTGGGAGATTCAGTATCATTCGAGATATATATTTTAGGCTTACTTAATAAGTACTGTATTGCATCTTGCGCAAGGCGAGAAAGCAAACCTTACACGGACTGATAATTTTCTACCGCTCTTCACGCAGTTTCTAAGTCTATTCATTACACAATGCAGTAGCATACCGCTGAAACATATTTTACTTCGAAGAGATCTAATACTGAGTGCAGTTCCTTCTCAGTTATTCAAACTTATTTTTGTCCAAGAAACGCGGTAACCAATACACACATACATACATTTTCGGGGGACTTTGCACGAAGTCTTCCTTCGAGATGGTGTTCAAAAGCGTCGTCAGTTTCGTTAGATGTCAGAAATATCGTCAAATCTCTTTCCATTCAAAGCAGTCGAGGGAATAGGTAGCAGTCTTCAAATCCGGCGATATGGTGGATGTTCAAGTTGCACGGCAACACTCGCCCACATAGTGCTGTCAAACAGGTCCTGGCAAAAAAGAGGGTGGTGCGGGCAGACCCGAACTGGGCAACTTTTAGTGGCCATTACAAGGCTACTCTGGGAAGGACAGTTAATCCCACACTCGAACTGGACAACTTCTGCTCACAGGTAGCAGGATGGTCCGACCCAAGGCGTTCCTGGCCCTCACTGAAATCGTCTGTCCTGTGAATGACAGCAGCTCGCTGACATCTGTGTGGAATCACAGTGTTTAGTTTTGTACTTCAGTTTAGTCATGGAAGAGCGAATAATACGGCAAAAAGTCACGACTTGCAACCTGTTATTAGTGATCGTGACATTTGATCTGTGACGATTATAATTTGTTGCAACGGAAGAACATGGATGGCGATGCTGCGGTAAACGTTCGCGGTGTGTTGTTATTTACAGTGGACAGCGAACACACATTTTGGCGTTTGGAATAACCACAAGACGACAAACTTACAAAATATGCGGATTACATAACTGAGTGCTACATTGATGAAGAAGATGCAGCCTTTCCTCCAAACGTGTGGGCAGCAGATTGCGCTTCCTTGTGGAGGACGACTAACGCTTGCGAAAGCTTTCATTCCCGATTCAATGCTTCATGTGAATCTTCTCACCTAAAAAGTCTGAAGCATGAACAAACTGATACTTATTTAAGAATCAACTCAGCAAAAAATAATATCACCATCCAAACGGACTCAAAAACCAGGAAGAGGCACGCTTTCCCGGAACAGAATCTAGAATTACTTAGGAATGGTGAAATTTCAAATTAGACTTTGGAAAGTGCGTTTCATACCAAGCAGTCGTCAGCAGAAAATGAGCCAATCTAAATGGATTTGTTTTCTGGAATTATTTTTGTATGTGAAATTTGTAATAATATCTTTGTATTTGTATATAACGTGTTTGTTTTTATATCTAGTTCCTTGGCACAGTATTGACATTATTCCTTAAGGACTCTACAAATAGGGGCAGAGGCTGCGCACTTGGTAAGTTTAGATTTGGAAGCATTTTGCGAGATTGTGCAGTCCGTCTGCCAGGAGCAGGTAAGAGTTGCCGAGTTCGTGCCTGCCACTAAGGAGGCACTTTGGGGACAGTTGCCCAGTTCCAGTCTTCTCTTTATCACCAAAAGATAGAAGTTGCCCAGTTTGGACGAGCACGGTGGTGCAAATTTTTTATTATTTATTTATTTATTATTTAACATGCCCCATTAGATGGTAATATTACATGTTTGATGGTTTGATTCAAGCGGTTACATCAAATATTTTTACAAACACAAGTACAGTATATAAGTTGACAGGGTTTACAAAGGAACAATTTTATACATTAGGAAATCTTAATTAATTACAAAAATTGTAAAAGTTTTATACATTAGGAAATCTTATTGAATTACAAAAATTGTAAAAGTCAGTAGTGTATTTATGTACTAAGTCATATTTACTGACGGGCCAACCTCCTCCTTTGGCAGCTATTTTTTTCCTGAGATGGTCCCTCTCTTTCAATAAATTGCAGCAGTCAAAAAGCACGTGGTCAATAGTTTGGACAGCACTGTTACATGTGCACGTTCCGTCTTCAATTATTTTGAACCGCTGATAGTAGGCTTTCAGTTTCCCATGACCTGTCAACATAGCTGTAAAATGAGATATTGGAAGTTTAATCATCAAACGTTGTCGGGTCGTAGGAAAATACGGTTTAGTGCTTCCCCCGTTTTTTGTTCTGTGCCACTCAATGTCCCATTTGTTCCTAAACTCTTCTCGAAGTTTCTTCTTTACGGCACTTGTAGGTATTTTGTTATAGCGTGTTGACTGTCGTAATCGAGCTGCTCTTTTAGCAAGGTTGTCAGCTAGTTCATTTTCCCATATCCCTTGATGTGCCTTAACCCATTCGAAATGCACCAGCCAGTTGTGTGTCTGCAACCTTCTGATTTTACTTCTTATTTCTTCAATCAACAATCAGTCCTCCAGACTTCTTCCTCTTCCCTCGACTCAAACTCGCTTTGAAAGGAAAGAGATTTCACGATTTTCCGGACATCAAATAAAACGTGACGCGGCTTTTGAACACCATGCAAAATTTCCAGGACATGTACTGCAGTGTATAGTTATGAGAGGTGACTATTTTGTAGGAAAGTAAGGTAACTGTAGTTCATAGTTCATCTACGTTAATGTTACGGGACTATTAAGAGGTTATATAAGAATCAATTATTGTTCGTTAGCCTAGCTGAAACTCAGAAATGGGTTGATGGATTTCAATAATTCTTATTTTTCTTTTGTTTGCTTTAATACAGCGGCGATTTGTTAAAAGGAGAAAAGGCAAACCGAAAGAAGCAGCCAAAAATCTAAATAATAGAAATTGGTAATTTTTATCGGCATCGCCACTTTGGATTATTTTCACATTTTTTGCGTTTCCATACCGTTGATCCGACTGTGGTAAAGTTTTGTACACATCACCTTCGAACAAGAGGAAAGTCACTCACTGTCTGCATAAGATTTAATGTCGTACATGGTGGAGGGTAGTTCACTTACAGACTTCGATACCAGTCTACTGCTTTATTTCGATGTGATGAAATTTTGTAGAGTTTACCCTCAAATCAATCGGGACATCGCTGTCTACATAACATTTCATACGGTGCCTGGCCACTCCCATGAACCACAGACATTGCCGAGGTGGGGTGGCTTGCGTGCCTCAACGATACAGATAGCCGTACCGTAGGTGCAACCACAGCGGAGGGGTATCTGTGGAGGGGCCAGACAAACGTGTGGTTCCTGAAGAGGGGCAGCAGCCTTTTCAATAGTTACAGGGGCAACAGTCTGGATGATTGACTGAGCTGGCCTTGTAACATCAGCTAATGTGGCTTTGCCACACAGCTACTGCGAACGGCTGAAAGCAAGGGGAAACTACAGCCGTTATCTTTCCCGAGGACATGCAGCTCTACTGTATGAACTTATGATGATGGCATCCTCTCGGGTAAAATATTCCGGAGGTAAAATAGTCCCCCATTCGGACCTCCGGGCGGGGACTATTCAGGAGGATGTGATCATCAGGAAAGACAATACTGGCATCCTACGGTTCGGAGTGTGGAATGTTAGATCCCTTAATAGAGTAGGAAAATTAGAAAATTTAAAAAGGGAAATGGATAGGTTGAAGTTAGATATAGTGGGGATTAGTGAAGTTCGGTGGCAGGATGAACAGGATTTCTGGTCATATGAGTACAGTATTATAAATACAAAATCAGTTGGGGCTATCACAGGAGTAGGATTGATAATGAATAAGAAAATAGGAATGCGGGTAAACTACTATGACCAGCACAGTGATCGCATTATCATTGTCAAGATAGATACGAAGCCAACACCGACAACAGTAGTACAGGTTTATATGCCAACTAGCTCTGCCGATGATGGGGAAATCGAAGAAATATGTGAGGAGCTAAAGGAAATTATTCAGACAATTAAAGGAGCGGAAAACTTAATTGTTATGGAAGACTGGAATTCGGTAGTAGGACAAGGAAGGGAAGGGAAGATAGTAGGTGAATATGGTCTGGGCAAAAGGAATGAAAGAGGAAGGCGCCTGGTAGAATTTTGCACGGAACATAATTTGGTTATAACAAACACCTGGTTCAAGAATCACAAAAGAAGGTTGTATACGTGGAAGAAACCAGGAGACACCGGGAGATACCAGATAGATTTTATAATGGTAAGACATAGATTTCGGAACCAGGTTTTACAGTGTAAGACATACCCAGGGGCAGATATAGACTCTGACCATAACTTGTTGGTTATGAACTGTAGGCTGAAACTGAAGAAACTACAAAAAGGTAGGAAAATAAGGAGATGGGACCTGGATAAATTGAAGGAACCTGAGGTTCTTAAGAATTTCAGAGGGAGCTTTAGGCAACAATTGACAGAAACAGGGGAAAATAAAACAGTAGAGGAGGAATGGTTAAAATTGAGAGATGAAATAGTGAAAGTAGCAGAGGACAAAATAGGTAGGAAGGCAAGACCTACAAAAAATCCTTGGATATCACAGGAGATACTAAATTTAATCGATGAAAGGAGAAAATATAAAAAATGCAGTAAATGAAACAGGCAAAATGGAGTACAGACGACTAAGAAATGAGATTGACAGGAAGTGCAAAATGGCTAAGCAGGAGTGGCTAGAAGGCAAATGCAAGGATGTAGAAGAATGTATAAATGGGGGAAAAATAGATACAGCCAACAGGAAAATAAAAGAAACATTTGGAGATAAGAAAAACAGGTCTATGAATGTCAAGGACACGGATGGAAAACCAGTTCTCAGCAAAGAAGGGAAAGTTGAAGGTGGAAAGAGTATATAGAGGGGCTCTACAAAGGAAATGAACTTCGAGACAATATTGTAGGAAGGGACGAGGATGTAGATGAAGATGAAATAGGAGATACTATACTGAGAGATGAATTTGACAGAGCCCTGAAAGACCTAAGTCGAAACAAGGCCCCTGGAGTCGATGATATTCCTTCAGAGCTACTGAAGTCTCTGGGAGAAACAGCCATGACAAACCTGTTTCACCTGGTGTGTAAGATGTATGAGACAGGCGAAGTACCCTCAGACTTTAAGAAAAATGTTATAATCCCCATTCCAAAGAAAGCAGGTGCAGACAGGTGTGAAAACTAGAGAACCATCAGTTTAATAAGTCATGGTTGCAAAATATTAAGACGAATTATATACAGAAGGATGGAAAAACTGGCAGAAGCCGACCTCGGGGAAGATCAGTTTGGGTTCAGGAGAAATATAGGAACTCGGGAGGCAATACTCACTTTACGGCTTATCCTAGAAGATAGATTAAGAAAAGGCAAACCTACATTTCTAGCTTTTGTAGATTTGGAGAAGGCTTTTGACAATGTTGATTGGAATAAACTCTTTAATGTTCTGAAGCAAGCAGGAGTAAAATATAGGGAGCGTAAGGTTATTTACAACTTGTACAAAAACCAGACAGCGGTTGTCAGAGTTAAAGGGCATGAAAGGGATGCAGTGGTTGGGAAGGGAGTGAGACAGGGTTGTAGCCTTTCTCCAATGTTATTCAATTTGTACATTGAACAAGCTATAAAGGAAAGCAAGGAGAAATTTGGTGAAGGAATAAAAGTTCAGGAGGAAGAATTAAAAACATTGCGTTTTGCCGACGACATAGTAATTCTGTCAGATACAGCAAAGGACCTGGAAGAGCAATTGAACGGAATGGACAGTGTGCTGAAAGGTGCATATAAGATGAACATTAACAAGAGCAAAACTAGGGTAATGGAGTGCAGTGTAAGAAAATCAGGTGATGCTGAAGGAATTAGATTGGGAAACGAAGCAATAAAGGAGGTAGATGAGTTTTGTTACTTGGGCAGTAAAATAACAAATGAGGGTCGCAGTACAGAGGATATAAAATGCAGAATGGCAATGGGTAGAAAAGCGTTCTTGAAAAAGAAAAAATTTGTTAACATTGAATATTGATTTAAGCATACGGAAGTCCTTTCTGAGGGCATTTGTATGGAGTGTTGCCTTGTATGGGAGTGAGACATGGACGATAAACAGTGCGGACAGGAAGAGGATTGAGGCTTTTGAAATATGGTGCTACAGAAGAATGCTGAAGATTAGGTGGGTGGATCGCGTAACTAATGAGGAAGTACTGAACAAAATTGGGGAGAAAAGAAATTTTTGGCATACCTTGACTAAAAGAAGGGATAGATTGGTAGAACACATTCTTAGACATCAAGGAATTGTGAATTTAGCGTTGGAGGAAAGTGTGTGGGGTAAAAATCGCAGAGGAAGACCAAGAGATGGATACAGTAAGCAGATTCAGACAGATGTAGGTTGCCGTTCTTATGTGGAGATGAAGAGGCTTGCTCAGGATAGGGTATTGTGGAGAGCTGCATCAAACCAGTCTCCGGACTGAAGACCACAATAACAACAGTGCCTGGCTGAGGTTACCTTCAACGACAACTTTTCACCGATAACAATAAAAGTAAACACACTTATGAGGGGGAGATGGACAAATAGAGGGAAGGGGATGGACTGATATAGAGATGAAGAGAGGTACAGGAGGAGATGGACAGAGAGAGAAGAGGAGAAGTGACAACTCAAGATTGCAGTAAATAAATACCCGGGCAACGCCGGGTTTTCCGCTAGAAAAAAAAAAAAAAAAAAAAAAAATGAGCAGACCATACAGAAAACGAGACTGAAGCAGCGGGCGCAGGGGCAGTTTATTTATGTCAGCTCTCCTAAGCACAGTACTGGATATTCTTCATCGTAGCAAAGGCTAACAAGCTGGATTTCTTTTAGAAACGATAAGTGTGTTTTCTTTGTTTAAACCACCTTTCAATAACTACTTTTATACTAGGTTGACCATGAAGAGACGCGAAGAAGCAAGATGTTTTGTCGCGTCCTGTTTATCAGTGAATTAACACTTTGCCCTGTTAAAAATCAACAACGCGCGTTGTTAGCGCTTCAGATGCAAACAAAATTTTCATTCTCAAGAATGTGTGAATGTTCAGCACCGTTTCCCATTAGGATGTGTAGTGGCATCGCTGGTTGCCACTCCACGAGCCATCTTGTTAGAGCATCTACTGCGAAGAGGGTCTGCTATCACAGCGGTCAATGCACTATGGACGTGCTTCAAACGCTATTGTGGGTGACGTCATTCTTTCAGTTCACTCACATTCTATTTCACATTCCAGTAGGCACGGAAGCAAGACCTTACTGAAAGGTATTCCGCATATTTATCATCTGGTGCACAGAACTTACGGATTCTTAAGCCGTCGGCACACATACCGGGAAAGCGAACGTGAACGTATAACGTGCCAAGTCCACCGAGACGTGTGCCGTAACGTGCTACACACGATCGCTATGCGCTCCAGCGACAGTTGTCGGCTGCATCTGGACAGAGTTCCTGCTTCAGCTATGTTGAAACGCACTTTTCCGCTACAGCTAATCGTGATATTCTGCCTGCGGCATACAAAAGCAACAATATATATGAACATACGGTTAAAACAAAATGTGCGTGTACAGTCAATACGGAAAGCGACTAAAAGATTCATGACAAATAGTGCGGTATAAAATTAGAAAATGCCTTCACGTAACAGCGGCTCTTCCCGCGAAGACTGACTACAGGCTCTTTCATACTGCAGCAGTCAACGCCTTCGGGCTAATAACGAAATTAAAATGTTCAAATGTTTGTAAATCTATGGGATTTAAGTACTGCGATTATCAGTCCTTAGACTTACAAATTGCTTCAACTAACGTAAGGAGAACACACACACACACAATCACACTCTTGCCCGAGCGAGGACTCGAACATCCGACGGGGAGCAAACGCGCGCTCCGCAGCAAGGCGCCTTAGAGCGCTCGGCCATTCCACTGCGGCGGCTGAGGATGACAGGGCGGCCGGTCGGTACCGGTGGGCCTTCAGATACCTGTTTAGTTTTTTAATCGGAGAGTGAACATACATGGGTCAGAAGTTGTAATTTGATTTGATCAAGGATATTGTAGTTCAAACGAGAAAGGCAGTTATGTGCTATATATTTATAATTTGAAAGTTATAAGACATTCAAAGCACGCTGCAATATGTAAGCGGGTGGAATGAGAAAGGAAGTAAGTGTTAATAATCTGCGCAGCGGTCGTTAAGTCTCACGTTAGGGGCGAATATACGTAAAGAATTACTGGAAAAAGTCACAAAAATAGCAATAATTCAGAAAGACGTGTAGTAATAATTAAAGATTTTCGCGCCCTATGTTCTCCCTCTTTCATGCCAGAAAGGTCAAAGTACGTTGTAACTGACAAAGTCATTGAGTAAACCAGAAGTGATATTTAGCGTTCCGAAGGGAAGTGTTATAAGACCCCTACTATTGCTTATCTTTATAAACGATTTACGAGACAATGTGAGCAGCTCTCTTAAACGGTTCGCGGATGATGCTGTCATTCATTGGCTAGTAAAGTCACAAGAAGATCAAAAGCAACTACAAAATGATTTATATAAAATATCTGTACGGTGCAAAAGTGGTAATTGACCATAGTGATAAGTGTGAAGTCATCCATGTGAGCACTAAAGAAATCCGCTAAACTTCACAAACTGGCAAATCTACAGGCCGTGAATGCAACTAAATACCTAGGGATAATAATGACGAAAAACTTCTATTGGAAAGAACACATAGTAAATATCGTAGGGAAGGCGAGCCAAAGGCTACGTTTCGTTGGTAGAACACTTAGAAAATGCAACAGTTCTACTAACGAAACTGTGCGTCCTATTTTGGAGTATTGCTGCGCATTGTGGGATCCCCACTGATGAAAGATTTAGAAAGAGTTCGGGGAAGGTCAGCTCGCTTTCTAGTATCACAATATAGGGCAGAAAATGTCAGAGAAATGATGCACTAGTCGGGATGGAGATCGTTAAAAGAAAGGTTTTATTCGTTGCGGAGATATTTATTTGCGAAATTTCTTTCACCAACTTTCTCTTACGAATGCGGACATGTTAGTACTCACCTACGTAGGGAGACATGACTATCATAATAAAATAAAAGAAATCAGATCGAAAATGGAGCGCACTATTAGAGAATGGGACTGTAGAGAAATATCATGAAAGCGGTTCTATGAACCCCCTGCCATGCACTTCACTGTGATTTGCAGAGTATTTATGTAGATGGAAAAACACTTGTTAACGTTTTTCCTTGCGTGCGAAATAAATAAGGACTTTCAAACTCCGTGTTATGAAAAAAAAAAAAAATATGTTTCTTTTTTTTTTTTTTTTTTTTTTTTTTGTAGGCAGAGGTGTTTCGACACCCGTGTGGGTCTTGATTTATTTTTATAAAATATGGTTGTTTTCCTGTTTTAGGCCTACAAATGTGTTCGATGTTGCTGAAACGTTTCTATCACGAGGCCGTGGTCACATAAATATTTCGCAACCTACGGATGCTGCAAAGATACTTTTCCGTTTGGCTTCCAGAAAATGTATAAACGCTCGAGGCAATACTTATCCTAGAAGATTGTTGAAGACAGGCAAGCCTACGTTTCTAGCAATTGTAGGTTTAGAGAAAGTTTTCGACAAGATGGACTGGACTGCACTCCTTAGTACACTGCCTCACCAAAATAAATAAATAAAATAAAAATAAAAACGATGCAGTCAAATGGAGTGGTCCAATTTCACTCTATTTGCTTCACATGCATACCATTGATGAGGAGAATTACAAAGCTGTATGATGTGTAAACCGGCTACCAGTGTGCGTTTTGGATTTCACCGCCCTGATGTTGAGAAGTTGGTACCATTGAACTGCCGTGAATCAGGTAGTGAGGCAAGGCGTTCGCGAACAGCACGAGGCACCCGCGATGACTCGCAGACGCATTAGAAGGCTATCCACCAATGAGTGCATTTGACGGGGTCGCGTCGTTTCACTATGAAACGGCTTGGGTGCCGTGGAATTGCCATGTGTGTGGGTGTGAGCTGTTCAGATGTCACCGCCAGCCCCGAATCTAGGGGAGGGGGGGGGCGCCAAATGTTCCCTAAATGTTCTAATATAGTAAACTCCTTGAGACGGAAAAGCTTCTGTCCATGCATCAGCAAGGCTTTAGGAAGCATCGATCGTGCGAAACCCAGCTTACCCTTTTCTCTCATGCCACCTTACGAGCTATGGGTGAAGGGCAACAGGCAGACTGCATATTTGTCGATTTTCGAAAGGCGTTTGACAGGGTACAGCACTGCAGGTTTCTAAGAAAGGTACGAGCATATGGAACAAGTACTCAAAAATGCGCTTGGCTCGAAGATTACTTAGGTAATAGAACCCAATACGTTGTTCTCGATGGCGAATGTTCATCAGAGATTAGGGTATTGACAGGAGTGCCCCAGGGACATGTGATAGGATAGGTATTATTTTTTATCTATATAAATGACTTGACGGACAGAGTGAGTTGCAATCTACATCTACATCTACATAGATACTCTGCAAATCACATTTAAGTTCCTGGCAGAGGGTTCATTAACCACTTTCATAACTTTTCTCTACCGTTCCATTCTCTAATAGCGCGCGGGAAGAAAGAAGACCTAAATCGTTCCGTTTTCGATCTGATTTCTCTTATTTTATTGGGATGGTCATGTCTCCCTATGTAGGTGGATGCTAGCAAAATATTTTCACATTCAGAACTAAAAGTCGGTGATTGAAACTTCGCAAAACAGATCACGCCGCAGTGTATAACGTCTTTCTTTTAATGATTTCCACCCCAATTCGTGCAATATTTCCGTGACGCTTTCCCCCCCGTAATGTGATAAAACAAAACGAGCTGCCCTTCTCTGAACCTTCTCAATGTCTTCCGTCAGTCCCACCTGATGAGGGTCCCACAAGGGGCAACAGTACTCCAGGAGAGGACGCACAAGTGTGATGTAGGCCGTCTCTTTGGTGGAGCTGGTGCATCTTCGAAGCGTTCTGCCAATGAAACGTAACCTTTGGTTCGCCTTCCCCACAATATTTTCTATGTATTCTCTCCAGTCAAAGTTGTTCGTAATTGTAACTCCTAGGTATTTGGTAGAATCTACGACCTTAAGGTTTGACTGATTTATCGCGTAATTGAAGTTCAGCGGATTTCTTTTAGTGGTCATGTGTGTTACTTCACACTTTTCTTCATTTAGTGTCAATTGCCAATTTTCGCACCATGTAGTAATTTTGTCTAAATCGCTTTGCAGTTGCAATTTGCTGCTGTTTGCTAATGATGCTGTGGTGCACAGGCTGTCGTCATTGAATGACTGTAATGGGATGCATGATGACTTTGACCAACTTTCTAGGTGGCGTGAGGAATGGCAACTAGCACTAAATGCAGAAAAATGTAAGGTGATGCAGATGAGTAGGAAAAACAATCCCGTAATGTTCGAATACAGCATTAGTAGTGTACTGCTTGTGAGAGTGTCAGCAATTAAATGCCTAGGCGTAACGCTGCACAGCGATATGAAATGGTACGAGCAAGTGTTTGGGATCCTCATCAGATCGTTTTAAAAGAGGATACAAAGGCAGTTCCGAGGCGGGCGGCTAGGTTTGTAACTGGTAGATTCGATCAATGCGCGAGAGTTACTGAAATGCTTCGGGAACTCAAATCGGAGTTCTTTTCGAGAAACACTGTTGAAGAAATTTACAGGGCCGGAATTTAAGGCGAACTGCAGAACAACTCTACTCTCGCCAACCAACATTTCGCCTAAAGTGTTTGTTTATAAACCTAAGGGAGTTAATTGCGTTGGTCATCAGTCCCTAGGCTTACAGACTACCAACACTAACTTAAAGTAACTTATGCCAAGGACAACACTAACACCCATGTCCGTGGGAGGACTCCAGCCCCCGACGGCGAATGGCTACGTGCACCGCAGTTGGGCGCCTTAGTGCGCACGGCTATTCTGCCGCGGCTTCGCCTAAAGACCACAAAAATAAGATCAGAGAGTTAGGGATCGTTCAGATACACAGAAGCATTTATTTTTTCCTCGTTCTGTAGGCTACGGAACAGGAAAGCAAGTAACTAGTAGTGGTACTGAACACCCTCCGCCACGCACCTTTGGGTGGATTGCGGAATATGTATGTAAATGTAGACCACGTGGCTTTAGAATTTTTACAATTCTTTATATTTGTGGTACGTTGAAATTCAAACCTCAAATAGTAATCGGAAAAAGAAATTCACTGCAATTCAAAAAAAAATAAAAAAAAAAATTCTGGTTCAAATTGACTTTGAAGTTTTGAAAGCACATTTAATTACCCATTATGGGGGCGGAATATTACAAGTTGTCGGCTTAGCATATTTGGTAGTGTTGTAAAGTGGTGATCAGGTTAACATTAATTTGAAACCCGCCTGGAATTAGGAAGTAAAGACTCTTTATTTATGACAGAATTATCATTCGTGTCTAGAAATGACTGTCAGTGACTGTGTTACACCTTAGATCTGCCACTGCCGAGTGCGGGGAAGGGGGGAGGAGTATTGTGTCTTTACCAGTGACCATCTACTTTCGCTTCGTCTGGTACTTAAAAAAATCAAATTTTAGTACATCTATGGGACTTAACCACTATGGTTATCAGTTCCTAGACTTACAAACTACTTAAACTAACCTAAGGACAACCCAGATGGGGAGCAACCGCGCGCTCCGCAGTAAGGCGCCTCTCAGCGCTCGGTCACTCCACCGTAGTTCGTTTGGTACTTAGGCTAGTGATGGTGGTTTCTGTGGCGTCCTGCAGTCATGGAAAATGTCAAATTTGCCAGGAAATTGCCACAAGAAGGCACTGAGAATGCTACTGCTGTAGCGACAATATTCTCTACCATTTCCATGTGTAGCACAGTTGCAAAAAGTGTCCATTCCAACACGCCGAGAGCTGGATTTGGTGTCTGATTGCAGAACAAAATGATCGTAATACAATAAATTCATTAACATGATGTGGGGTAAATTCGATAAGCAAACGAACTTTTTTTAGAGGAACTAAAGGTTGCATAGCCATTTCTACAGTCTGAATCATGTTTTTGTCTTTTTTTTTCTAATTCGAACGATGAAAATCACTGACATTTCCGCTGATAGGTTTTATTAATTTTCAAACCGATACATGAATTTTACGTACATAGAACTATTAGTATGGTAACTCATTACCCTCACAATAAAAAAACTCATATAATTAAATGGTACATTAAATTTCACTTCAATTATACTTCGTACATTTGTATACTTATATTAGCATTATTTATTACAGGTTAAACAAATACCCACTCTGTGTTCGTTGCAAACTGGTATCCTATATTTTGTACAGAAAATTTGTACTCCTGTGACATATGATATATCTTGAAGATTTTGATAATTTTCACAGTGGACCTTGTACTGCGGTTTCCTTATTTAATTCCAAGATGCTTCCTATATCAGTCTGGAGTTCCAAAAGCAAGGTTTTAGGTAAGCGACTGAGCAAATGTAAGGTAAGCCTAATTCTTTCAGAAACTTCTTTCTAACCGGCTTATTTGTGGTTTTGGTCATGTTAAATAACACGTATGAATTAATTCCTGCTTGGTCAAACATGCTATAGATATATCTCAATGGCCATTTTCTGGTCCGACGTGTCATTGTATATGTATGGACCACTTAGTCAAAAGAATCAAATGTTCAAATATTTGTAAATCTATCGGACTCAGCTTCTAGGTTATTAGTCCGTAGCTTACAAACGGAAAGAGTACATAGAGCAGCTCTACAAAGGAAATGAACTTACAGACAATGTGGTAGGAAGGGAAGAGGACATAGATCAAGATGAAATAGGAGATGCTATACTGAGAGATGAATTTGACAGAGCCTTGAAAGACCTAGGTCGGAACAAGGCCCCAGGAGTAGATGACATACCCTCAGAGCTACTAAACTCTCTGGGAGAGCCAGCCACGACAAGACTATTTGAACTGGTGTGTAGGATTTATGAGACAGGCGAAATACCCTCAGACTTTAAGAAAAATGTAATAATCCCCATTCCAAAGAAATCAGGCGCAGACAGGTGTGAAAATTACAGAACCATTAGTTTGATAAGTCATAGTTGCAAAATTTTAACACGAATTATCTACAGGAGAATGGAAAAGCTGGTAGAAGCTGACCTTGGGGAAGATCAGTTTGGATTCAGGAGGAATGTAGGAACCAGGGAGGCAATACTCACTTTACGTCTTATCTTAGAAGATAGATTAAGGAAAGGCAAATTTACATTTTTAGCTTTTGTAGATTTGGAGAAAGCATTTGACAATGTTGACTGGAATACACTCTTTTAAATTCTGAAGTCAGCAGGGGTAAAATACAGGGAAAGGAGAGTTATTTACAACTTGTACAAAAGCCAGACCGCAGTTATTAGACTCGAAGGGCATGAAAGGGAAGCATCAGTTGGGAAGGGAGTAAGACAGGGTTGTAGCCTTTCTCCGATGTTATTCAATTTGTACATCGAGCAGGCGGTGAAGGAAAGCAAGGAAAAATTTGGAATAGGGATTAAAGTTCAGGGGGAAGAAATAAAAACATTGCGTTTTGCTGATGACATTGTAATTCTATCAGAGACAGCAAAGGACCTGGAAGAGCAGTTGAATGGAATGGACAGTGTGTTGAAGAGAGCGTATAAAATGAACATTAACAAGAGCAAAACAAAAATAATGGAATGCGGTCTTAGAAAATCGGGCGATGCTGAAGGAATTAGATTAGGTAACGAAACAATGAAGGTGGTAGATGAGTTTTGTTACTTGGGTAGTAAAATAACATGTGATGGTCGCAGTACAGAGGATATAAAATGCAGAATGGCAATGGGAAGAAAAGCATTTTTGAAAAAGAGAAATTTGCTAACATCGAACATTAATTTAAGTGTAAGGAAGTCTTTTCTGAAGGCATTTGTGTGGAGTGTTGCCTTGTACGGGAGTGAAACATGGACGATAAGCAGTGCGGACAGGAAGAGAATAGAGGCTTTTGAAATGTGGTGCTACAGAAGAATGCTGAAGATTAGGTGGGTAGATCGCATAACCAATGAAGAAGTACTGAACAGAATTGGTGAGAAAAGGAATTTTTGGCATACCCTGGCTAAAAGGAGGGATCGCTTAGTAGGACACATTCTTAGACATCGAGGAATCGTAAATTTAGCATTGGAGGGAAGTGTGTGGGGTAAAAATCGCAGAGGGAGACCAAGAGACGCGTATAGTAAGCAGATTCAAGTGGATGTGGGTTGCCGTTCTTATGAGGAGATGAAAAGGCTTGCTCAGGATAGAGTAGGGTGGAGAGCTGCATCAAACCAGTCTCCGGACTGAAGACCATAACAACAACAACAAGCTTACAAACTACTTAAACTAAGGCAAACTAATCTGAGGACAACACAAACACCCATGCCCTAGGGGGGGACTCGAACCCCAGACGGCGAACGGTCTCGTGCATTCCACTAATTTTCATTATTTCCGGTTTCTTCGTTTCTCCATTCACTGTCTTTGTTGAAAGCATAGTTGATAGCGAAATAATATATTTGAAACGTCTAGATTTGAAGGAGACCAACGTTGTATTTTCTCTGAATTCAAATTGTGATCCTAAAACTTTCTTTTTTCTGTTTGGTAAAAATGATACAGGAATCTCCTTATTGTGACGTAAAGTTCCAAAAATTGTAAGTTTGTAGTTTTTATACATTTCATTCGAAGGGGATTGAAGTAAAATAATTAGCCATCGTGAAGTTTACGTTTGTTCCGTGAACTGATACAGATATTTTTTTTTTTTAACAATTTGACTGCCTATAGCTTCACGGCTCGTGGCGTTTTGTTTACGAATGTAGGGTTCTGCGCTTATCATATAAAAAGTTTTACTATCAGACATAGTACTAATTTTAATCTTATACTTATCAGGCTTCGATAGTATCTAAACTCTAAATGGGCAATGATCTCGGAAACCCAACAGCTGCTCATCAGTTTTGCATTAGGTGTAACGAACATTACTCTAGGTACAATTATTTATAAATGCTTCCCAAATTTCACGAACTGGCGGAAGCTTATCTTCTTTATTTCTTAAAATTTTGACGTTAAAACGAATACATGAAAGTAAACATTTAATTCGCGGCTCGCTCGTTAGAACTCTATATCTTCTTCGTCCTCCTTTAGAAAACATGTCACTCATAGAAAAGTGAGAATCGTTTCTAACTCCAGAAATATACAGAAGACTAATTAGTGTAAGTATCTCATTAAGATCTGTCTCACATACGTCCCATGTTTCTTGTCCATAACTCAGTTTTTGCCTTCCGATTTTTTGGTTAGTATAAACCACAATTTTTCTGCTATTGCTTCAGCAAATAATCCTTTCCATGCATGTACGTCCTAATTTACATTTATTGCTTTCCCACGGGCTCCGGGCATTCTCAAAACTATATTACGACAGTTTTGTTTGAATGTGCTACATTTACAGCCACTGCGTCCAATAATAATGTTATTGTGTACCTGGCTTACTTCTTCTTCGGAAATATTATCTTCAGATAATTCGTCACGGTGTTCCGAAAAAATGTCTATATTATCCTCAACTTCACTCGCAATTTCATCTTCCTTTGACTCCGACAACGCTAACCATTGTTGAATACTATTTTCGAAGTCAGGATCTACTCGATTTACTCTTCTTTTGCTCGCCATATCTGCAAGAAAATGAATGCACTATAGATCTTTTACAATCATACATGTATACAGGGGTATTTGGTTACCCCAGCGTACCTTTTTCGCACCTTGAACCTGGAACAATGAGACTGCACATGTGTTGGTCTGTAAGCTTATAATCTCATGAGAGAAACATGCCCTTCAGCCACTATCAACCTATCAACAAAAACTCTTCTGGGAAGTAATATTGTCTGGGGTAACAGGTTACTTGAGGGTTAATAACAGAATTTTAACGAAGATTTCAGATAGTTAAGTGTCAAGGTAAAAATTGCTGGAATGTTATTGTTGGTGTGGTTTCAGTCTGCAGACTGGTTTAATGCAGCTCTCCACACCGCCCTGTCCTGTCCAAGCCTCTTCAGCTGAGAATAAGAACGGCAATCTAAATCCTTTCAAATCTGCTTACTGTATTCGTCCCGCGGTCTCCATCTACAATTTTTACGCTACACACTTCCTTCTAATACGAAGTTGACAATTCCTTGATGTCACAGAATGTGTACCACCAACCTATCTCTTCTCTTAGTCAGGATATGCCAGAAACTCCTTTTCCCCCCAATTCTGTTGAGCACCTCCTCGTTAGTTATGTGATTTAACCATCTAAACTTCATCATTCATCTGTAGCACCACATTTCAGAAGCTTTTGTTACGACAACATATATTTTTGTGATATAGTACTACACGTCATAACACCAAGCAAACCACAGACATTTCGCTATGTCCATAGTGGCAACCATATGTTAGCGAGATGAGTTGGTCAAACGAACTTTCAAGTAGGTTTGTCGCAGATCGGAGCAGGTCAAACTCCGGCAGACCTGCCCAGGTAGTTGAATGCTTGTCCGATCTAATATGAACTATTGCTGTAATTCCTGACGCTTATGTTCGGTGTCCTGAACTTTCCGTCCACGAACATCAAGAGTTACGACACCTGCCGGTTGCTGTTATTTTATGAACCTATCAGGACACTGGCTCCCAAACTGTGTGTCGCGTTTCATAGTGGCTTTTACGGTCTATTGAGGTTGGTTGCCGGACGTCTTTACAACTACTAAGTAAAATATCATTACCGACCGAAAATAGAAAAAAGTTTATTTTAATGTTCAAATGGTTGTAAATTCAAGAACTTAACAGCTGAATTTGTCAGTCCCTAGGCTTAAAAACTACTTAAACTAACTTAAAGTAACGTATGCCCGAAGGAGGTCTCGAACCTCTGACCGCGAGCAACTGCGCGTTCCGCAGCAAGGCTCCTTAGGGCGCTCGGCCACTTCATCGCGGCGTTTATTTTAAGAGGAAAGTCTTATAATCTGAAACATTATGTACTAAACCCGTTACAGACAAGAAAATGCGTCTATCGTTGTAATCAGTGCGATACCAGAACATTATAACCGTAGCATTCTTTCGTTTATTGCGATATTGCAACGCATTGTCCTCTTCCAATTGCGACAAGTGTTACACAAGTGACTTTCCAACAATTTATTCCTTCTCTGACTGCGAAATAGTACCTGGTTTACTTGTAGTTCAGTATGTATCCGTGATTGTGGCGGCGGTTTGTTTTATTTTATACTGTGTTCCTATTTTGTATTTATTTGATTACGGGCGCATTGATTAGGACGGGAGGATCCTCCACAGTGTCGCTGTGGCACTTTATTGACAGTGATCCACATCCTGGTGGACTGCCCCCTCTTAGCTGCCTTACAACTGTCCTTTGACCTGCCAGCTGCGCTTCCTTTTATTCTTGGTGACGACGCTGCTACAGCTGATCGTGTTTTACGTTTTATCCGTGCAGCTGGGTTTTACCATTTGATCTAAAGGTGGGTTCCTTAGCCTGATCTCTCAGGCACCCATCTCTCAGAACTTTTTACCCTTCTTATTTTGTGTTGTCTGACCTGCTTTTATTCGTATGTTTTAGAATGTGCAGAGTGGCTGGCTCATCCTTTATTATCCTCGTGATCAGCCAGCCACAACATTCTGCTGTAACTTTTTAGTCCAATTATGTTTATTTACTCTTTGAGTTTTCTTCTTTGCGTGTCATAAACTGAATGCTCCTCGTCATTGCGTACCCGTTGTGCTTTCTCTTTTGTGTGATTCAATGCTCGTCTTTTTCATCTTGCAATACGCCGCATTGGTTTTGCTTGCAACAGGGGACTGATGACCGTGCAGTCTAGTCCCCTCTAAACAACAACAACAACAACAACAGCATCGTTCCGTATCAAGTGGGGGAGGGAAGTAGCGAGTATTGACAACGAGACCTTGTAATAAGGAATTAATGTCATCCACAACTAATTAATTATGCGAGCGTTGGTACTCTATTTTTTATTACGACAACAACAAAATAGAAAAACAATCGTTACGCTGTAATCGATTTACGCCTGAGTCTTAATCCAGTTATAGAAAGTAACATTAACGCCAAGACTAAACACTACCACAAATCTCAGAAAGTTTACCAGATAATTTGTATAATGTTTTAGAAAATTTAGTTTGTTCTTTATGTATATATATGTTCCCTTAGCCAATTTCACAAGTCTTACCCAGCAAAGCAATTGCATACAAAATTACTTCAGTTTTATATTACATATAATGTTTACATTACTATTAATTGCCGTGCACTCAGAAATATATAGGGTCGCGAAAATTTTTCCAGAAAGAGTGTGGGTGTCACTACGTAAAAGATTGGGAACCACTGTAGTAGAGGAATGGCACGGAATACTTTGGGCAGGAAAGTTTTTAAACGTAGTTTTTAACCGAGGCGACGAGCTACTTCTTAGCCGCGTGCTGTTCGTGCAGTGCGCGCAGCCACACATACACGAGTCTGCAGACAAAGAGAAGGCCGTTCTGTTGATGGATGGGCGCCCATTTAACAGGCGAAGAGGTGACACAAGTGTACTGATTTTCCAGGATGTCGGAATACGTTACCATCCGTCACACGTCGTCAGAAGCCTACGGTCAAAGCTGTGTCTTTGTGCAAAGAGTTGACTTTCAGATGGACGCACAGAGCTTCAGGTCTTTCGACGTGCATCTGCACCTGAGAAACTAGGACATATTTGTCATTTAAACGCATTCGATACTTTTATTTCCTCCTCGACTGCACAGGCGAACTGACGATTTTATAGTAAATTTAAAAAAATAATTACAAAGTAGTGAATCATCTTACAGCCGCACATCTACTTGACAGGATTTTAAATATGCTTACTTATGCATAAAAGGTAAAGCAGTCAACAATCCGAAGATTGGTTTGAACACCACAGTGCTTTACTAGGCATGGTCCTGTTTGGAGGTGGTATGCCGTTGCCTTCCTCCGACCTTCGAACTGACTTACCCAGCCAGTTATAGGGGGACCTACAGTTTAACGTGGGTTCCGAACCACGGTGCTACTCGGTATTTTCCACATGAGCAATACTGCCAGAGGTGAAAGAAGTGGAAAGTGACAGATAAAAATCCTAGGATCTGGCGGGGATCGAACCCGTGACCTTTGGATCTGTAGTCTGGCACTCTACCACTGTGCAACCGAGGCGCACATAACTTATGCATATGGTCGCAATAATACTCGTTTATTAGTGCTGCGAAAAACACGAAGAAACTGTTGTTGTTGATTTTCAATCCGATGTCCGGTCTGATGTAGCTCTAAACCCCATTCTGTGCAAGTCTCTGCATTTCAGAATAAGAACGGCAACCTACAATCCTTTCAATCTATTTACTGCGTTCGCCTCTCTGTCTACCTCTGCGAGACTTACCCCACGTACTTCGCTTCAATGCTAAAATGTCGATTCCTTGATGTCTCAGAATGTGTCCTACCAATCGATCCCTTCCCCTTTTTTCCCTTTTCCCCCCAATTCTGTTCAGTACTTCCTCATCGGTAACGGCCGGCAGCGGTGGCCGAGGGGACTGAGGTGCTCCAGTCACGGTCTGCACGGCCACTACGGTCGGGGGTTCGAATCCCCCCTCGGGCATGGATATTTGTGCCGTCCTTAGTATTAGTTAGTTGCTAAGTAGTTTGTAAGTTTAGGGACTGATGACCCCGTAGTTAAGTCCCATAAGCTATACAAACATTTGAACATTTTCATCGGTAACGCGACCTATTGATCTATGTTCAGGATTCTCCTGTAGTTTCAAAAGCTTATATCATCTCTGTGTCTGAACTGCTTTTCCCCTACGTTTCACTGCCGTAGAATGCTACGCTACAAGTTTTTTTTTTTTTTTTTTTTTTTTTTTTTTTTTTTTTTTTTTTTTTTTTTTTGCTCAAAGGATTTCAAATAGAAATAAAAAGTCTAGTCCCCCTAAAACCCCCCATAACAACAACAGAAATAAAAACTAGAAATGGCTTGATAAGTGTATATTTATCTCATATATTCTATCATACTTGTAGCTTCACTATTTCTTGCTTATTGCAGTTCTTCATCTAATTAAAAATCACAGAATAAATTGGACATTTGAAACAAAACTGTGGACTACTTCTTAGGTCATAATTACTGTCGTTATCACTAGTATCAATACCAGAAAACGTCCCCGTTTTAAAGTATTCAGAACTTCATTAATTCGAAGGTCTCTTTCCCCTCAGAGAATTACGAAGTTACAGTGCACGCCAAGTAAAATTGTGGCCAGTTTCAGGTTATATCGTCACAAATGTCTCACTTATACGCCTGATACGTTGTAAATTTCGACTATTGCTGCATCTGGTGTATGAAATGGTTAATCCGACTATTGTACAGCCCATAGCCGTGTACCATGCGGGGAAACACGTTTCAGCGAATGAAAAGGCTGAACGCGAAAGCTATACGGGTGCCTGCACACGGTCCTTAACATGTACGAGGCGTATCCGGAAAGTTAGTACCGTTACGCATTCCCCCCACTGTTATGTTCTTGTTCGTCTGCGCTTCAACTGGTGCCATTTCGCTTGCTCTGTGTAGTGTTTACAGTGCAAGTTTAAAATGTCCAAGGCAATTGACGATCCCGCCGACTATGAGATTCGTTCGTCAATTCGATTTTTAAACGCTAAGAATGTAATATGCGGCAGAAATTCATCGTCTAATTAAAGACGTCTGTTGTGAAAAGGCAATGGCTGATGGGATGGTGAGAAAGAGGGTAAGGATATTTAATGAGGGACGAACTAATTTCCACGATGAACCCCGGAGTGGTCAGCTTCTGTTGTTAAGTCGGCCGCGGTGGCCGAGGGGACTGAGGCGCTTCAGTCACGGTCTAGTTCGTAAGTAGTTTGTAAGTTTAGGGACTGATGACCCCGTAGTTAAGTCCCATAAGCTTAACAAACATTAAACATTTTCTGTTGTTAACGATGTTTTTGGCGAGGAATCCGTGAGAACAGACGTTTCACTATAACAATGCTTTCCGGCGAATTCCTGCAAAATTCCAGAATAGTTTTGCACTAAATCATTTCAGACCGCTTACGTTACCACAAGCTGTGCTCAAGACGGGTTCGCAAAATGCTCAGTGATGTGCGTAAAACCAAGCAACTTGGAATTACCGTTGACATTCCTCATACGGGACAGTAAGGAAGGAGAAGACTTCTTGAATCAATTTATGGTTGGTGATGAGCCTTGGGTGCGTTGTCACTCCGGAGTCAAAACAGCAATCAATAGAGTGGATTTTCCCACAAAACAGAAATTCAAGACGACGATGTCTGCACAGAGAATCATGTGCACGCTATTATTATGCTTGTCGAATTTCTCACAAGAGGTGAAACCATCAATAAAGTCAGATACTGTCATACTTTGAAAAATCTTCGACGTCCGATACAGAACAAAGGGAGAGAGAAGCTCAACAGAGGAATTGTTCTGCTCCATGACAATGCTCAACCACACGCTGCAGGTGACACACAATTCTTCATAGTCTGCATGGGAGCAGTCTGACCACCCATCACACAGTCCTGACCCGGTGCCGTTGGACCATCACTTGTTCGTACACCTAAAGCGGGAGTTCGGTGGGAAACGTTTCCAAAGGGATGACGAAGTGAAACTCTGTGTTGTGCAGCGATGGTTCTCATAACTGGCGGCGTCGTTCTAAGTGGTACGACTAGACAAGCTGATCGACCGCTATAAGTGCCTCAACAACGGTGGAAACTATGTGGAAAACTAGTTGAAGATATGCTATTTCTTTGACAATATTTTTTTTTCAAGGAAACCGTTTGCTAATGTTTTCCCCAAACCGGTACTTACTTTCAGAATATGCTCATATATGCGTATGACGCACGGAAACAGTATAGAAATGCATATGTTGAAACCATAACAAAAAATTGCTTTCTAGAAGGCGAGAACACTCGAGTATGGCGTACAAATATTTTCTTCAGCATTGAATTATGCGTACAAACTGATTTCTCATACACTAACCTGGACCTTATACAGCGTCTCTGAGTTACCTACTGTTTCGATACGTTTGCTTCTATTAAAAACTGCCGCGGTGGAAAGCCGAGCGGTCTAAGGCGCCACGCTGCGGAGCGCGCGGTTGCTGCCGTCTGAGGTTCGAGTCCTCCGTGGAGCATGGCTGTGTGTGTTGTCCTTAGGTTAGTTTACCTTACGTTAAGTAATTTGAAAGCTATGGACTGATGACCACGCAGTTTGGTCCGAAGATTTACAAACGTTTGAACATTTTTTTTTATTTTCTATTAAGAACTATTAGATTTATATGAACAATACATCACTTGCAAAAAATCTGATGCACTAATAAATGCAGTGGCAAACAAAACAAAGAGCCATTGAAATTTATGTTGCAACAGCGACGAATTATACTTTCATTCGGCAGTTGTGTGGTGCACAAGGTAACACGGTCCTTTCTGTCAAACAGAGCACTGTGCTACAACGATAACGCCTCTGCCTTTTTTTCTCGGGGCACTGTCTCGGGAATCGCGTTTTAGATGCTTTTTTTGTTAATCTTTTTATCTTTCTTCCCCTGCATTCTCTTTTCTCCTACTTAAGTTTAGCTGTGGGAGTTCAATCACAAAAATTATAGATACAGAAAAAATTAACAAATATAGGCTTCCTTGAATTTATTTGACACAAAACTTACATTAATAATACAACGAAATTGTATCCGGGTAAAGTTTTCTGCTAGTGTTGCTAAACTCGTCTAGGGAGAACAGGCGAAACCATATTCTGCGGTTTCTTCTCTTAAAACAACATAAAGGGCAACCACAGTCCAAATAATCCATATTTTAAAGCACGGGTCTACTGCGACTGTTAAATTGCTTTATTGAAAGACACACGACCGGTTTCGCAATTTAAAATTGCATCTTCAGGTGTTACCTGTTTACAAATGATTAAGAACTATCAGAATGTAAGCTTTGTAAACAAAAATCTAAAAGCATAATGGTCTTTGTTTACTTAAGTGAAATCATTGAAAAGATCTGATATGAAATCGGATGGCGCTCATTCCCTCTAATTTAAGTCCAAGCTTCTTTCAAATATTTATATAAAATCTTTAATGGACTGTCTTATCAAAGGGAAGGCGTCCATATTTAAAGCTTTTGCCGAGATTTGAAGCCATCATCATATCTAAAACTCAATAAAAAGTATAAAATTAGGGAGATAATGGCAGTTAAATAATGTTAATCTACTTTTCTAAACACAAATTTTCATGATCTAGCTGCATCTGAAAAGTTAGGGAGGCAGTGTGTGTTGCGTCGCCTGGATCGTAAATTTCAAAATGCAATTTGTGAAACAACAACCCCTTCCTTCGCAGTATCCTGCTGACAACAGTTCAATCGTAAAGTATACAGTGTGCCTAAGTAATTTATTATCCCTTCCAAGACATTGAAAGGGTTATAGTATCCACAAACACTTTTTAAAATTTTACTAAAGAACACTCACAGTTTATTGTATGGCACAGGTGGACACCATAAAACCAACACGCATCTGACTTTTTTTTTCTACAAGACCCAAGTTATAAGAATCCACGCGCAAGGATCTAATTTCCATAGCAAACCACTAAGAAGTTAGACTACAAGTACTGTCAGTGCGTAAACACCAACCAACAACAGAAATAAGTAATACAGTCAACAATATACATACGTGTAACAGCTGTAAGTCTCCGCCGATGATGCAAATAAATGTTCATATGTGTACATTTTTTCTAATTTCTACACATTCAAAATAAGTCTTAAAGTGAAATAACTATATTTTACTACAGCCTAACACTGCGCTGAGAAGTGTTCATTTAGTTGAAGTATTATGTGAATGTTTATTTAGCCAGGCGCTAGCAACAGCTGTTATTCAATGTTCGATTGATTCAAAGATAACTAATAAATTCACATACGTAGTATCACTATTTAATAGAAAATGTAGTAACATTTCTTTTATCGGGTTAAAAGAATTACTCTATGTATTTGAAATCTATCCTTTTGTAACTAAGCTCCTCTGAGTTCTGATATTTCTAATTACAACAAAAAACGGGTACGCAAAACTTAGTTTAACGTACCGCCGCTTTATTGTTCTCAGTTAAATAACGAGGACAGGAACTAACGATATTGAACCGCATAAAATACAAAAACACAATATAAACCCTATGTGCCACCACCACTTTTACTAGTTGGAAACAAAATAAAAAATAAATTCCATTTGCAACTATTAATGTTTTTGTCAATTCCTTCCTAACGAGATCTCGACCTCTCAAGTGTTGGCAATATCGCGACCCACTAATCTGTCTACGAATATTAATAGCCGCTCGTTATTGAAGCGAACTGATAGATTTTGGCCGTGTCTACACGTAGTTCCAAACCATAAAATTATTGCTGGCGCATTCAGTACGTGCTCACGTTACCTGTGAAAAGTTCTGAAAATTGTACTATTAATTTTGGAGTTAACGTGATGAAAAGGAAGACAGACATGACGGTTGTAGTTAAAATGTGATATTATTTTTACAGTGATTTTTATGAAACTAAGTGGGCTGAAGTTACCTGTGAGGACCCCATGCGAATTCGTGAAGTAGTTTTGGAGATAAGTGGTTTCTAATAGATGAACAGACAGACACAGCGGTCACTGGAAACAGAATTACGATATCCCTTTTTTTCTTTTTTCGTGATTCTATTTTGATGAAATCTTGCCTAGATCACGAACCTATCTTCGCATATGTTTCCTGTGAAAACCGCATGAAAATTCGTGCAGTGATTGAATCGAACAGCTGATTTGTATCAGTGCCGTATGCCGGTAAAATCTGTTGCGAATACGGTTTGTAGTAAAGAAGTAATAGATTAAAACGTGATGCTTGATGGGGCGGTTTTCCATGAACGTTGCTCTTTACGTCCTCACTTCTCATGAACTACGTGTCGTAATGTGATACAATTTCTAAGCTACATTCATATGTATATGTGTATACTGTCTGTAAAATTTACTGTGGGTACAATTTGTAGTGTCCAAATTATAAATTGTAACGTTATACCGAATGCCATAGTTTTGCTCCATGAACAGCGGAATGGTAGTAAGCAATAAACTTTTTTCCTTTCATTATTTTGTTGTGGTTGTCTGCGAGAAAAACGTTTAATGAAGGTTTGAAATTATGTTTAAAGTTTGTTGCAAGTCGCCAAGAACTACCATTCTCATATAGTGTATTTATAAAGTCTCGTCGCACTATGTAGCAGTTTTTAGCGATTCCTATTGTTCATGACGTTACATCTTCTGAACCATGTGTCGTATGTGGTTCTTACCCCTACAGCAATTTTATTACCTCACGGTAAGGAATATGGGTACCAAATCCGATTGAAATCGGTCCAGTGGTTTAGGAGGAAATGTGCAACATTGTCGTTTGACGCAGCAGTTTTTCGCGCATCTCATTGTTTATGACGTCATATCTCGTTACGTATGTGTGTTAGGTGATTCTTACCCCGACAGGGATTGTTACCTGATATTAAGGAACATGTGTACCAAGTTTGGCTGAAATTGGTCCAGCAGTTTAGGAGGATATGTGGAACATACATACATACACACACAAATAGCCTATTTTATAAGACGCAGGGTAACACCTGAGAATGTTGCGAAACCGGCCGTGTATCTTTCAATAAAGGGTTTTAACAGTCCCAGCGGACCTAGTTCATAACGAAAGATGTCTGTGATTTTTATTAGCTGTTAAGTAGAGAGCACCCACTTTTGGAATTGTTTTCTCCTTTCTATGTTCAGTAATGCAGATGCCACGAGCAGACAGCACTACTTGTAGTCTACTCCGCACAGTCGGGAGTCGAGAGGGCTGAGGACATGTACTCTCCTTGACACAAAAAAAAAAAAAAAAAAAAAAAAAGCTTCACGAATGTTGAGGTGTATGAATTCTTGGTCGGGTGAGATATAATGATCTAACCTTAGAAATGTATGTTACAGGACCGATTTAACGTGTTTTGTGTTCATTCATTTCGTTAGTTTGGGAAAGTAGTAGACTGTTGCAGATTCATCTCCTGCATCAGAAGAAGGCTTGGGGAAAAGCTGGAACACGGCTCGGAGGTACGGACTACCCGCACCTCTGCAGCAATTTAATATAAAAGGACGCCGCAAATAAGAACTTGGAAGAAGACGTGTATACTTCTATAATGCAAGCTCATTTATGACGTGTTTTAGTTCGATATCATCCTCAAAACCCGGATAGGTAGAAGTTACATCTAGAATATTGTTTTATCATCATCTAACCACGAAAACACTTCAGTACTGAACTTGTGATGATTTGAAACTGGTACAGAACTAATGAATAGTCATTTATTTTACGTAATTGCAATTCCAACTTTGAGTGGAAAATTCCTCTGAGCAATGAGAACATCATTTTCAGCAGTGGCGTAGCTATCATAGGGCCAGGCGGGGCAGTGCCCCGGGGTCCCCGAGCTCAAGGGGCCCCTCGGCCTACGTGAGCGACGTTCCAAAAAAGTTACCGTAGATCCTTGAACACTTTCATGTCCCCCAATTACTTCGGATAATCGAAGTTCTACTATATATAATAATTTAGATGAATGAAGGTTTTCCGACTTTGAACTTTTTGAACCCTGACCAACAAACCTCAAACGCACGATGTGAAATCCAAAAATTATTAGCACCCGAGAATATAAACATAACAAGGTCCTTTGCTTGTCTGCTAAGACGTGGACCCTGCCATCGTCAGCGTATGTCGATTGAAATCGGAGTTGCCGTGCCTGCCAATCTTTGCGAAATAACAGTGAATGCTGCTGAATTACTACCACAGTGTTTGACAGTAGACAGTGTGACCACATTTGAATATGAATTCTCTACAATGTATTATTATGGTAACTCAACTGTTTGTGTAGTGAATTCCCCAAGGGTGTGCTCCATAATCATAGATCCCAATGAAGTGCTGTAATAAATTGCACTCTGAAATTCGTGCAAGAAGAAGAGAAAATATGGTTACTTTGTCACAATAGTAAATTGTGCATTCAAGGCACTACCCTGTACCCCACGGCCACTATAATAAGTGAAGATGTCAACTTAGTTATTTTACTAATTACTTTTTCCTGGCCAGACATTAATATATACTTCATGAAGCCTGGTAGGGGCACGGCTGAAACCAAAGTATTCCATCAAACGAAATCCGGCAACTTTCTTTTCTGAAACCGTCCTATACGAATATTTCCCCTCTTTTCCTTGTTTGGTTGTGCTATCAACGAAATTAGGCTGATCGGTACGGAGCAGTGAGCTAACAGCGAGGAGTTTAGCGACAGTCAGATGTCGGCACTGACAACAGTCCGCCTGCTGGCACCGCGGACTCGACTGTTCCCGGTCTGCTTCGTGGCAGGGGGCCATGTTTTCATGGTTAAGTAATACTTCTTCATTGTTTATCTTTTACTAGCTTATGCCTGCGACTTCATTCACCTAGTATGGAGCAACTTCGGAAACTATCTCAAGAGGTCGTTTATCTTTATGTCCTATCCAGGTCCATATCGATCCCTCTGCAAAATTTCATTCAAATCCGCTTAGTAATTTTTGCGTGAAAGCATAACAAACAAACCAACTTTCACAGTTATAATTTGATAGTAAAATTAAATATTATCTGCTACCTAACACATAATAATTTACTCAGTAGTCTGTAGGTTTGCCTTATTATGTCTTCCAGTGGGCGGTAAGGAGCTGATGATGAAGTTTTGCATCTGTACAGTATTACTGTAAAGAGGGCCCCAATGTCATTTTTTGCCCCAGGGCCCTTGGTGACATAGCTACGCCACTGATTTTCAGCACTGTTTTTTCTGAAGAATATTGAGAACGAATCACATGATAAAATACGGCCTTCAGTCACGCATCGATATATTGTCCTCGAAGTGGCGCCAGATGCCTTGAGTGAAAGTGCTTGCAAGATGTTTCTGGATGTTACGGCTCTTTTATTATCTTATTATTGCACAAAAGTCAAGGTGACGACATCCCACGCCGATTCATTGAAGGAGATAAGAACTGAATTGTCGTCTCGCTACACCCTTGATAATGACTGATTATCTATTCATCGCTTGAAAACAGTTTTGAGAAAAACCGGCGGTTTTTCCGATATTCAGGTTATGGTCGATACCTTCAGGACAATCAAACGGTTTAATGTAATTTTAAAATACTGGATTGTTGACGTACTATTGTAATTAGTAATTACAGGTTTCAACAAAACATTCTCTTTTATCCATAATGATACCGACGATTTTCTAAAGGAGAGCAAGGAGAAAATTGGAGATGTAATTAAAATTCAAGAAGAAGAAATAAAAAACTTTGCTGATGTCACTAATTCTGTCAACAAGGGACCTGGAAGAACATCTGAACGAATGGACAAGTGTCTCGAAAGGAGGCCACAAGATGAACATTAACAGGAGCGAAACAAGGGTATTGGGATGTAGTCTGAGAAAATCAGATGAAGCGGAAGGTACTAAGTTAAGCAATGGGACAAGAAAGGTAGTAGACGAATTTTAACATCGAATAGTATGTAGTTGTTAGGAAGCATTTTCTGAAGGCATTTGTCTGGAGTGTTTCCTTGAATGGGAGTGGAACAAGAACGATAAATTGTTGAGACAAAAAGAGGATAGAAGCTCCTAAAATGTGGTACCACAGACGAATGCGGAAGATTACGTCGGTAGATGACGTAGTGGTACTGAACAGAATTGAGGAGAAAAGAAATTTCTACTACACCTTGACTAAAAGAAGGAATCGATTGGTAGGAGAGATTCTGGGGCATCAAGGAATCGTCAAATTAATAGTAGGAAAGAGTGTTGGACAACAATCGGAGAGGGAGACCAAAGACAAATACAGTAAGCAGGTTCAAATGGCTAGAGTAGAGTGGATAGCGGCATCATCCAGTCTTCGGACTGAAGACCGCAAAAACGTAGAACCATAGATCACCATCAATTAACAAATGAATACGACTGATTCTAAAAGGTAGACGCTGCAAAATTTTATTTTAAAATTTTTTTATTCGATTTATTCAAATGCCAAAAGCTTGAAACCTACAGGAAAAAAAAAAAAAAAAAAAAAAAAAAAAAGACTGGTGTGTCTATAATCCGTGTGTTGCGTTGCGTGAATTTCGTTCAAATAATTTTTACGTTCGCAATTAAAGTCACGAGGTTCATCTAGGACATCTGCGTAATTCCACAATAACTGATATCGATATCTTGAAAACTGGGAAATCCATAATCTTAAAACTCTGGGATTTTCGGCAACTTAAGGCGAAATCAGAGAACTGTTATATCGCGTAGCAAATCTTGTGGAATTATGTGCTAAGCATCGTATCCGGCCATGCTTCGCAACTGCTCATACATATAGGTGGGCGTACTACTGCCGGGTAACTTGGGAATTGTGTCAGGACGCAAATTTCGCCTCTTAGTTGCGATTTTCCCCACTTTGAATGTATAGAACTGTAGATTATAATTCTCTTATAAAAATTCGCACCAATGTAGGATATATGTATTTTAAGCAACAAAGTACAGATGAAACTGGCTGGCATATAGCAAAGATATTGCGCATTTCCAGAACGCAGCGCATTACAACACATTTTCATATTCACGGAATGTATGACATTAACTGCGAATGGGTAAAGTTGAAAATGTGTATCCAGCCGGGACTCGAACCCGGGTCTCCTGCTTTCTAGACAGGGGACACAGCGATCACCACACTTTCACGGAATTGCTCAAGTACGCTTCCCGTCAGATACAAATTCTCAACCTTACCCTTGCCCACTATATCTCAAACTCGTAGTTATTATAAACTAATTCTCGTGAGAGTAAGGGCCTAGGAGTGCCTCCGCACTGAAAAAAGGATCATTGCTTGTCATCGGCATATATATAGGGTGTTTCAAAAAGGTACGGCCAAACTTACAGGAAACATTCCTCACACACAAAGAAAGAAAATATGTTATGTTGACATGTGTCCGGAAACGCTTACTTTCCATGTTAGAGCTCATTTTATTACTTCTCTTCAAATCACATTAATCATGGAATGAAAACACGCAGCAACAGAACGTACCAGAGTGACTTCAAACACTTTGTTACAGGAAATGTTCAAAATGTCGTCCGTTAGCGAGGATACATCCATCCACCCTCCGTCGCATGGAACCCTGATGCGCTGATGCAGCCCTGGAGAATGGCGTATTGTATCACAGCCGTCCACAATATGAGCACGAAGAGTCTCTACATTTGGTACCGGGGTTGCGTAGACAAGACCTTTCAAATGCCCCCATAAATGAAAGTCAAGATGGTTGAGGTCAGGAGAGCGTGGAGGCCATGGAATTGGTCTGCCTCTACCAATCCATCGGTCACCGAATCTGTTGCTGAGAAGCGTACGAACACGTCGACTGAAATGTGCAGGAGCTCCATTGTGCATGAATCACATGTTGTGTCGTACTTGTAAACGCACATGTTCTAGCAGCACAGGTAGAGTATCCCGTATGAAATCATGATAACGTGCTCCAGTGAGCGTAGGTGGAAGAACATGAGGGCCAATCAAGATATCACCAATTCCTGCCCAAACGTTCACAGAAAATCTGTTTTGATGACGTGATTGCACAATTGCGTGAGGATTCTCGTCAGACCACACATGTTGATTGTGAAAATTTACAATTTGATCTCGTTGGAATGAAATTTACATTTAAATACTAAAATGAGCTCTAACATGGAAATTAAGCGTTTCTGGACACATGTCCACAGTGTGTGTGTGTGTGTGGCGTTAGTTCTTTTGCACATGTCCGAAAGAACTGACGCCACACACATATATAACAACACATTTTCTTCAAATCTTCAAATGTTTATAAACCTATTGGACCAAATTGCTATGACCATCAGCCCCTATACTTACAAACTACTTAAACTATTTTACATTAAGGAGAACAATCATATCCATGCCCGCCGCGGCAGAGTGGTCGAGCATATTAAGGGTCTATGCTCCGATGCGCGAGGCCATTCTCCGTCGGAGATTCGAATCCCCCCTCGGGCATGGATGTTTATGTTGCCTTTAGTATGAGTTAGTTTGTAAGTTTAGTGACTGATGACCACACAGTTAAGTCCCATAAGGTTAACAAACATTTGAACACACCCATGCCCAAGGAAGGACTCGAACCTCCCGAGAGAACGGCTGCCCTGTCCGTAGCAGAAGGCCATACTCCACGCGGCCACGTTTTCTTCCTTGCAATCGGTTTTAACAAAACCCTTGTATAGTGTGATTTAAAAATATGTAGCCTAATTCTGCCCAAATGTGTGTTTTAGTACTGTGTAAGAGTTATAATATTAATATGGAACTACGAAGATTGAAGTGCCGATTTTTAATATTAACTATCCAATGATGTTAGTGAACTTATATAGATGCGCACAAAACAAATATCACGTGTATGCGTAGCCGTTAATAGTGGTAGAAGGACGTAGATCATTTCACATCTACAACTCTAATGTTGCCTTTTCTATAACACGTTAAAATCGACAGTATTAAAATTAATAAGAAGATCGAAAATTGAAGTAATAGGAACTTGTGACTGTGTACCGATCAACTTAGACTGGAGAGAACACATAGCAAATATTGTGGGGAAGGTGAAGCAAAGGTTACTTTTCATTGGCAGAACGCATCGAAGATGCAACAGCTCCACTAAAGAGACTGCCTAGATCACACCTGTGCGTCCTCTCCTGGAGTAATGTTGCCCAGTGTGGGCAAAATCTATTTACGAAATTTTAATCACCGACTTTTACTTCTGAATGTGAAAATATTTTTCTAGCACCCACCTACATAGGGAGAGATGACCATCCCAATAAAATAAGTGAAATCAGATCGAAAACGGAACGATTTAGGTGTCCTTTCTTCCCGCGCGCTATTAGAGAATGGAACGGTAGAGAAAGATTATGAGAGTGGTTAATGAACCCTCTGCCAGGCACTTAAATGTGATTTGCAGAGTATCTATGTAGATTTAGATGTTGATGCTATAGCAGAAATGATACAAAATTGCCGCCGCGGAGTGGCCGAGCGCAATGGGGCGCTATGCTACGATGCGCGAGGCTGTTCCCCATCGGGGGTTCGAATCCCCCCTCGGGCATGGATGTTTGTGTCGTCTTTAGCAAGAGGTATTTCATAAGTAGTTTGCAAGATTAGGACTGATGATCCCGCAGTTAAGTCCCTTAAACTTAACAAACATTTGATACAAAATTAACAACGTTCTGTGAAACTGCATTATGGGGACGTTTATATTTAAATGGTTCATTTACAGCGACACACGCAATCCGAACAACTGCACTGTCATAATTGATAGGTTGACAATATTGTCAACAGTAGAAACCAAACGGTAATATCCAAGGCTGTAAATGGACTTGCTTATTGGCTTTTTATTTCCCTTACATTTCTGTAAGAGCAACTTTCTGGATACTTGACACTACTACCACGAAATTTGAATGAAATTCCTAAATTTTAATTTCTTCATTTTGAATAGCTACGACGAGGGAAAGAGGAAATGGTCAGAGAGTGGGAGGAGGAGGATATGGCCAGATAGCGGATGGTGGAGGAGATGGAAGGCACAAGGAAGCTGACGAGGAGATGGACAGATGCGTGATGCAAAGAGGTAGGAGGAGGAGTGGGGACTGGCAGCAGGTAGACAGAAGGTGAGGAGGAGATGGACAATTGGAAATAGATGCTCAGAATGTAAAAAAATATTCCTTTCCTCAAAGCGATTTTACGTTACATGTTACACCTTCGATAAACCATCTCGTCTTTATGCAGGAAAAGGACAACAAACTTCCGATAAAAGATTTTTTTCTAACTCTCCTTTCATAGCCACAGTAAATCAAATATTTGTAATTCTTTGATTCTATGGGGCCAAATTAGTGTGGTCATCAGTTAGTAGACTTACAAACTACTTAAATTGAGTAAAATTAAACTAAGGGTAACAAACAAACACACACACACACAAATTCCCGAGGGAGAACTTGAACCCTGACGTTATCGGCTGCGCTGTCCCTGACATGGCGCCTAGAACCGCGCGGTTATCCCAAACTTTTTCATGTTTTAGGAATGAGCTCGTTTCCTCTCCTCTAGCATTTGGTTCCAGATCTTTTGTTGGCTTGGTCTTCCTAAATTCTTGAAAATTCTTGATCGCCGCTCTAAATTTATCTGTGTTTTGTATGGTTAATATGCATTTCTTCCAGGTCACTTCTCACAGCGCCCACCCAACCATGTATTTTGTTTGTTTTCCTATTCTGAAAGAACGTAAGAATCTTTCTTAGTTTGGTACTCGATTTTCATCCATTCTCTCTAGATGACCTCATAATTTAACTCGTTTCCTTCTGATGTCCTCAGTAATTTTAGGACAAAGATCATTCAGTTACTTCTTTGATCTTAGAACCCACTCTCCATCCTTAGTCTTCGTTGGGCCTAGTATTCTTCGTTCCTACTTTTCAAGATCTTGTAAAGCCAATTTGCATCCATCTAGTCTAACTGTTTCAGCACTAAAGAGAACTTCTGGTTTCACGACTGCATCGTTATTGTATATATTTCTAACTTTCATGTAAGGTCATTTCAATTCTTCAGTTCTATTTGAATTAGTTTAATTGCTTTATAGTTTCACCGAGATACTTAAAATTATCTTTTTTCTTTATACAGCCGTATTTAGTTAGAGATTTCTTTCATTGATCACGTTTTTTTTTTTTCATATGATATTTGTGGACCAACTTTTCACACTGTTTCTTGTAACAGTTCTACTCTTTTCTTGGCATTGTCTGATTTTTCATCTAGTGTTAACAGGTAATATGCCAAACAATTTACTGATGTTTTGGACTTGCCTAGTTTAATGTGCTTATTAACTTTTTCACTCTCTTCCTTGATTCCCATTACCGAACAACTTTTTCAAGCACATAGTTGAATAAAATTTGGGGCTAGACCATCTCCTTGTCGGACACGTGATATCATTTTCATATGGTCCTAGAAATTTCACTTTAGAATTTGTGTCCGTTAGGGTATTTAATTGTTCCCAATGTTTTGCTGTCTACTGGGAATTCTTTCAATAATTCAAAACGTTAGTATCTATCCATCGAATCATATGCTTTTTAAATGCTATGAATACTAATGTTGTCTTCTTGTTTGATATGCTCAGATACCTGATTATTTACTGAAGGTTTAAAATTGGTTCTGGACAGGATCTCCCAGTTTTAAACACAGCTTGATAGTCTCCAATTTCTTTGTCTAATAGTGTTTACTATGACCAGTAGAGCTTACGGAAAAATTTGTATTCTGAAAGTAGCAAGGATATTCCTCTGTAACTATCAATATTCGTTTTATCACCTTTTTATGTAAAGTGCGAATTAGTGCTACCTTCCTGTCTTCTGGGACCGTTGCAGTTTCCCAGAAACTATCAATTTTCTCTTTCATGATTTTGGCACCCGGAGCTCCAATGGCTTTTCGAATTTCGACAGTGAGATCATCCTCATCTGGAACTTCGTTATCTTTTAGTTGTTTGCTGTAATTTTTAATGTAAATCAGGTTTCGAGGTTTGGAATATTTATTTGAAACACTATTATTCTCAATATCCATTGCCAGGTCATCGTTGGATCATGTTTCTTGGATTGCAGCTATCAGGATGTTGTTGGCAGTGAAAACGTCTAATGGCTGTTTATGTTTCCCTACTTTGCAGAGGTTGGTTGGTATTTAGAGCGGACGAAACTGCTTGGTCTTCAGTGAGCTCAAAGGTAAACTGGAGGCAGTAGTGTGTATTCCGAAATCGTGACACCCGGCACCATATTGCTGAACGTATACCTGTCACACTCTGTCCAGTTCTTAGTAGTATTTGCTTGCAACGAATTAACCATTCTAATATTCCTAATCGTTTGCTCTAGTTGCTTTCGAAGATACTAACAGTAGTTACTTCAGAATATTTTAATGCTATTTAAAAAATAGCGGAGACAAGGAATAAACTGAACTCATGAAACGAAAAAGCAGAAAACGGAATGAGTTGTATAAAACGTATACGCGAGTTATATTTTTATTCAGAACAAGTATTTCTATCACACTCCGCTTAATGAATAAATTGTTTTAGTGTAGGAAGACAAATGAAGGTGTAAAGATTTAAAGACGGCCAATGCACGGCGTCTGATTAAGAGTTATTTTCCATAGAACCTTTCCAGTCAATGAGCCCAAAGGAACTCCTAAACAAGATGCAAATATAGAACTCAACACAAGAAGTAGCTTATGCAACAGTGCAATTTATTCATTACATTAAATGTGACAGAAATGATAGTTCTGAATAAAAATGTAACTCATCTATGGATCTCAACACCATTTCGTTTCCTTCGAGTTCTCTACAACCATAAACGGCTCGAACGTTACCATAATGTATTTATTAAAGTATTACGCGTTCATAATTTATTTTTAAAGGACGCAAAGCACAAAAGAACAACACGAGTTGCCAACCTACCAAAAATAGACTGTCACGTTTTCCACAGATTCAGACCACTACAGTTGTATATCCAGTGTTAATAATTGAGATCACTGTTGGTCGTCACTCCTTTGCAGAGGGAACTGTTTGTTGTTGTTGTTGTAGTCTTCAGTCCGAACACTGGTTTGATGCAGCTCTCCACCCTACTCTATCCTGAGCAAGCCTCTTCATCTCCTCATAACAACCTTCATCCATTTGAATCTGTTTACTGTATTAATATCTTGGTCGCGCTCTCTGATTTTTTTCCCCACATACTTTCCTCCAGCGCCAAATTCGTGATTCCTTGGGGTTTAAGAATGTGTCCTACCAATCGATCCCTTCTTTTAGTTAAAGTATGTCAGAAGTTAAATATTCTTTTTCTCCCCGATTCTGTTCAGTACCTCCTCATTAGTTACGCGATCCACCCACCTAATCTTCAACATTCTTCTGTAACACCACATTTCAAAAGCCTCTATCCTCTTCCTGTCCGCACTGTTTATTGTCCATGTTTCACTCCCGTACAAGGCAACACTACACACAAATCCCTTCAGAAACGACTTCCTTACGCTTAAATTAATATTCGATGTTAACAAATTTCTCTTTTTCAGAAACGCTTTTCTTCCCATTGCCATTCTGCATTTTGTATCCTCTGCACTCCGACCATCATATTTTACTGCCCAAGTAACGAAACTCAGATTCCACCTTTATTGTTTCGTTGTCTAATCTAATTTCTTCATCATCGCCTGATTTTCTTAGACTGCATTCCATTACCCTTGTTTTACTCTTCTTAATGTTCGTCTTATACGCTTCTTTCAACACTGGAGCCCTTTTGAATAATTTCTTCGCATCTCATTGAAGAATTTCCGTCAAATTAATCGAATAAAACTGTGATTTTAGTCAGTTCTCCGGCATAATAATAATTAATAGTTTTCTGAGGAATGATCTATTTTCTTTTCAGTGCCACAGTAACGGAAATCGGGGTATTGCTTTAACTGATGTTTTTCTCTGTGAGTGTCTGTTCGCAAAAATTTACTCTCCTATTTATTTCAGATCAGCCTGAACTACCGCGAAATGGGGTGTAGTTTAGCTGGTATGGTTAAGTATCTTACATAAATTTCTTCTACGAGCTGTAGGTAGTTCTCCCCACGAATCAGGAATTATATTATCATTCCTTTCGCATCATAAAGACAAAGTGATTGAGAGCACAGCGTTAACTAAGTAATGGCTACTACTCATGGGCCTAAACTGTATTGTTACAGGGTGATTCAAAAAGAACAACACACTGAAAATCTGTATTTAATTAAAGTAACTTGATGGAACCTTCGGTAATTAACAAGGATTTTTACAGTAGAAAATAAGTCCATAGATTTGTTATATCTTGGGCTCATAATAGATTGGCATAATTATAATTGGTTGGTCCAGAACACTGGAATATATTATTTATTTGTTTATTCATTAGATATATCTTACGGCACAAGTACTTTCATCAGGTGTCTTTGGTATTCAGAGGCTTTAACTGCTTTTACTGACTTATTCGATAATTGTGAGGAGTTCTTGTAATCTTATACTTCCATCTGCGAATTGACTGACTGAAAAATGACTAAAATTGGTAGATGGAAGTATAAGATTTAAATAACCTCATAAATATCGATTAAGTCAGATAAAGCAGCGTACAGCCTCTGAATACCAAAGACATCCGACGACGGTACTCTTGCCGAAAGATATATCTATTGAATAAATAAAATAAAAATATATTACAGCGTTCTGGTCCAAGTTATAATTAAAGTTCATAAATGTTCAATACAACCTTCTCCAGACACTCGAATAACATAGTTGCACCTTCGGAGACCAAAGGACCAAACACTTTACTGTCTGAAAACGTTCACATTCATGCTAAATTGTTTACCGTGGATTCTCAGTGCCCCATGTACGGACATTGTGCTGACTGACGTTTCCGTTTATGTGGAATGTAGCTTCATCGCTGAACACTAGCTTCTGAATGAAAAATGCATCTGTTTCAATTTGCATAATTCGAGTCTTTGAATATTATCAGCTTGAGAAATGGCGTTAACCAATCTCAGACAATATGATTTTATCACTAATGTTTCCCTTGCGACTCTCCAAATGGTCGGTAGTGGAATTTCCATGTCTCTGCCAGATTGCCGGGTTGATTTTATTGGACAGCGAGCAAATATTTCCCGAATGCTATTGACATGAACTTCATTCGTACGCCACCGAAGGAACTTCTCTTTTTGCACAAACGCCCTTTCTGTGTGAATTGCTTATACCAACGTTTGATACACCACCTATCAGGAGGTTGAACTCCACACTTGGTCCGAAATTCATGCTGAATAACTATGGTTGATTAAGTTCTGTCGTAATCGATAACATAAAAAGCTTTTTGTTGACCAGTCTCCACATTTGAAGTAACAACACAAATGGGCCAACAGCGCTCCTAGCGACCAAATGAGCAACCAAATAAAGCTTCAGATCTCCAAATGTCGCGAGTCCTATCCTCGATTAATACTAGGATTTTTATCTGTTACTTATCACCTCTTTCTCTTCTGTCAGTGTTGCTGATGTGAAAAGTGCCGAATTGCTCCGTGGTTCGGAATCCATGTTGAACTGTAGGTCCGCCTAAGTCAGCTGAAAGGTCAACGGAAGGAAACGGGATACTACTTCCAACAGAAGCATTCCTAGCAAAGCACTTTTGGTATTTAAAGCAATCTTGGGATTGATTACTGCTTTACCTTTTACCAGTTAATCTTGACGACTGAGGAGTGTTAGCATTTTGGTTCCCGTTAATTTTTGTCTGCATCTACAAACATACCGCCGCATGGAAATGGTCGCGCGGTTTGAGGTCCCATGTCACAGACTGCGCAGCAGCCGCTCCTGCCGGAGATTCGAGTCCTCCCCCGGGCCTGGGTATGTGTGTTGCCCTTAGCATAAGTTAATTTAAGAAGTTTGTAAGTCTAGGAACAGATGCCCTCAGCAATTTGGTTCCTTAGATTTACAAACGTTTGATTTCTAGATAATTACCCTGCAATCCACTTTAAGGTTCGTGACAGACGCTAACTCAAACTACTATTAGTCATTTTCTTTTTTATGCCATTCCCAGAGAGAGCGACACTGAAACATATGTCTGTATGCCTCTGTAGGGGCCATACGAGTAATTTCTCTTATCTTTGTTACCTTCACGAGACTTGTAATTTCACGACAGTAGAATCGTTCTGCAGGCAGTAGGAAATTAACACGTACCGTCTTCCAGAGGAGACTAACTGGACCTCTAATGTTCTCTACACACGAAAACGGTGCAGCAGCAATGTAATTTTTCTCGCTGCCGATGCTGTTCTCTACAGGAGACTATTATGTGACGATAGTTGGGAAATAAAAAGGACAAAATGTCCACTCGATGTAAAGCATTAAATCACTCTTTAAAATTGACTGTAATGCCTATGAAAAAAGAACTCGATAGTATCCGGCTATAAGGTTATTGGTGAATGTCTTGGATTCTCAAATATTTATACAAAAGGGTTCATAATGTTAAATATCTAGAAGTAATCTTCACGGAAGATATATCGTGTAATACAGAAATGAACGCGAGAACCCAAGCCGCAAACTGATCATACTTCAGTCTGGGTCAGCTTTTTAAGGCACGCAGAAATTTCAAACTCCAACTCTATAAAACTCTGATCGAACCTGTTGGGTTATATTGTTGTGAAACTTGGAGTGTCCGGAAAAAAATTAAAGATCTATACAACCTCCTCGTTTTTGAGCGGAAAATCCTAAGGAAGATCTATTGGCCGGTACAAGATGGGATCGCTGGAGGATAGAGAATCCGGCATAATAGTGGGCTGGATGAAATCTCCAACAGACCCGACAGTATACAGGATATGCTGGTCCAATGGGGAAACGCCAGTGGTCTTTGAAATCATAGTTTTCACTCCCTGTGGAAGAAGGCCACAAGGAAGACCAGTATACTATTCTCCTTTCTCACCTTTTAATTTTCGTCGTATTTTAGGCTCACTACCTCCTGCGGACTGGATGGAAAAATGCAGGATAAGTAGCGGAAGGTCGATGATAGGAGGAAGTATAAAATTGGAAGTGTACTTCGTCCCCGAAAATGGAAAAGTAATAGGTTTGATTTTAAATGATTGAACATATTACAACAGATAAACCTTCAAGTATAAAGGCAATATGAATACAGGTATGATGAATACAAGCTAGTATGTACAAACTTGACTGCCTATGCAGTCAGAGGCAGAAGGAGAGATGTTAACAGGTCTGAAGGAGGCTGCCGAATGAGAGTGAGTGACGCTCCGTCATTTCCCACGTGGCGCACGTTGCGCCAAACTGCCGCCAGAGCACGTGCTCCAGCGATCATCGCGTAACCGATGCGAAAATCGATACTCAGGGATGTTACACCAGGGAATAGATGGACTTGCAACAGATCGGCATACAGGACTATTGGTGACAGAAGGCACTGAACAGAGTTTAGTGGAAGAAGAGCCTTGTAGATGCGCGCGATGCTCTGGGTCTAATCACCTAATGTAAAGTACCGCCCAATAGAAATACTGGTAACTAATAGCATTTGATAATTAAACACTATGAAGTTCACTGCAAACATTGACCATGCCAATGCACTAAATGTTACACAATTTTAATATTATTAATTATGGTAGCAATGTATGTACACAGTTGGGTGACAACATTTATAGTTAGGCCATAGGTAGAAATTCTCCACGTTGAGATTTGCTGTGTGCTTGTAGCTGACGGGAGGCCAGCGAGCAGGCCGACGTTGGTGGCTTGTTCCAGCTTAGGATTTTCCAGTTCGTTTCCGGTGAGGGGAGAGAGGGACAATGGCGAGTGCCAGGCACAGTGCAATGCACAAATATTCTAATACTACTGACATTTGAACTAATACGATGCAGTTAGGAACCCTTAAGGCCCTCATTACAAAATAGCCTGTTGATAAATAAACAATACATTAGCTGATATAGTCACATCTGGCGTAATATGTTTAATTGACAATGAAAAGTAATAAATTACCAACGAAGACAAGACAGTTACACAACTAGCATAGCAATGTTTGTTTATAAAAATAATATATTAACTATTTTTCATTTTATTTTCAATCAATCTTTTGTATTTTATCTTGAAGTATTCAGTTAAATCACTTATCTGTGATATAAGAAATTGCACGATTATGATAAACAGTACAAAGGATGTTTATACCAATATAAAAACCTAAGAAGAAATTTGTTTAATGTGTAGTGTAATTATTTTGATTTTAAGGAAAGCTTTAGAAATGTATTGGCTGAGCGCTGTACGTTGGCAAATCGGTTAGAACAGCTCACATGGGGAAGTTGATGACGTAGGGGAAGAAACCCTGGCAGCTGAGCTTTTGGCGCGCGCGCGCGCGGGCAGGAAGTGACGAGACGGGAGAGCACGTGGGGTGGCTGGCCGGGCGGCGTCGCTCTGCATCAGTCGGCATGTGGATCTCGAGGTGGTGACTTTAGATTTGTCTGTGGCAATCGCCGCGTGTGGTTGCTCGTCGTAGACTGCACCAAGTTAAATCGAGTGCTACTGTGTGTTTGTGAATATTTAGCCGGTGGAACAAGGTGTGCATCGCATTGAATTAAAGTGACTGATTTGTTAATGTAACACGTGTCGTCGCATAGGCATGAACATAAACGGTGTTTGAGACAGCCACGTGGTGTGAAAACAATTCGCGACAAATATTCATTTCGTCTGGGGGCTCACGAGCTATAACTTTATTTGATAAATGTGCCGACGTACAGACGTATCAGCCACAGGGTTCTAAGATTGTGAAATAAACAACATAAAGTGAACTTTCACGTGTTTTCAAAAATAGTAGTTAGTACACCCTTTTCTCTCATGAACTTGATTTTATTATGAATTTGTTTTGTTAATCATATGCAGGGAAGGAAAGCTGCGAACGTGTGATATCATCCCTTAGAAAACGAGTCAAACAGTCGCAATCACAGTTCCAGTGTTTTTGCATGTTTAGGAATTTGGTTCGCTGTTGGTGGTTGTGAGTTTTAAAAATTAATCTTTCCCTATTTTAAACTCTCATCCCGACCTTCACGCTCGCAGTACGCAAGTTAGATGCGATATGAAACAGGGCGATCATGTATAGTCAATACTTGTAAAGACGAACGGAAGGCCTAGGTATGTTGGAAACAATTCTGGAAACATGAATGCAACTGTAAAAGAGATTGCATGCAAGAAACTAAAGTAAAATACGAGTTTTAGAGGAGCTTGTGAAGTACGCATGACAGCAACCATCAAAAGAATACAGCGGCGTGCTCCTCTTAATAGGAAGAGTTCGGATAACCAATAGAATAGTGTGGTAGAAATGTTCTGCAAACGTTAATAAGTACCACAAGTCAGAGGCAATGTAGTTCTCGCGAAAAATTCCCAAAATTTAATTAGTCAACGAATTTTGTGACTCGTAGCAATCTCCGAAAAGTATTCTCATATTTCGAAAAAGTCACAGTCCATTAAGAGTTAACATAGCTCTAAATGGTCTTACTGTTCGAATTTTCAGAATTTGCTTTCGTAGGAGCAGTAATCAAGTTATCACTATCGTATATTTTATTTACATATTTATTTTTTACATGAATTACGAGATTAATAGACGTACAAAGTCATAAGGGACATTTATTTTTTAGAAACGCGAAAGGAGTAGGACAGGACATTTGCACTGGTACTGAGCATCCTCCAGAAACATTGCTTCATATGAATCCCTTAAATGTGAAGGAACATAAATATTTTTTTTTATTTTTTTTTTTTGTTGTTGTTGTTGTGAAAATGAGTTATAGGCGGATTGATAGGGAGGAATTGCCTCAGAACCATGAAATACGTACCATACTAACATTGTAAATCTGTCAGCAAATGACCTGAAAGAGTAGTTGAACGGAATGGGCCTAGTGTTTAAAGTTACGTATAAAATTAACATTAACAAGAGCAAAACAAGCGTAATACAGTCTAAGAAAATCAGGTGCTGCTGAAGAATTAGATTAGGTAACGAAATAATAAACGTGGTAGATGAGTTTTGTTACTTGGGAAGTAAAATAACATATGACGGTTGCAATACAGAGGATATAAAATGCTGATTGTCAATGGGAAGAAAGTCGTTTTTGAAAAAGAGAAATTTGCAATTACAAACCCATTGTTTACAATAATGACATTAATCGAATTAAAACTGATTATTATAACATGATATGATTTTACATACACCAAATATTAGAATACACAAAGCTGAGATAACGTATAGATATAACTAGTTTCTTTGCATTAAATCTTACAAATACGAATACATACATCAATTAACAATGTGAAATGGTTATTAATACTTACTTAGTTGCATAGGTGGGTTTCAGTGTTCCTAAACATTTTCATAGCGTCTACATACAGGAAATAATTAGTACAAAGTGTCAAAATGGACAATTTGTTATTCATGAAATATTACACTATTTCATGTAGGATTGCGTTATACATTGGTCTATTAATGTTTTTATACTTCTTTCATGGATTTTCGGTTTGATAATTATTTACAGGACATTTACAGACATAAATCAGTTATTTCAGACCTCAGTCTCTGTCCTATATTCGTTAATCCAGTGTGGACATATTCAGAGCTTTCTGAAAAGCAAGGCGTAATTTAACACGTTATTTTATTAACTAATCATCACAGTTCCTCCAAATTACTCAGTCTGACACCTACACACAGTGTATCAATCTGTACACTCACAGTACATTTTATCTCACAGTTTAAACAGTTCATTACGAAATCATACACAGATAATTGTCATCTTACTGATTAACACGCTAAAGATTAAGGAGTTTGTCTACGTGTTTTGTTCTTTTATATTAAATTACACGATACTCTGTCTCTAACGAACTGAATGTGATAGTTCCACTGGTATCGGGTGCTTTCAATGAAGTATGGTATCCTGTTGTTCAATTATGATGAGGGAGCTGGTATCACTACAATGTGAGCAACAAAATTAACATTATGACAGTTTGCTCCCCGAGGACTGGAATGATGTATTAAGCTACAGTTAATTTTTTTCCTAGTTGCCAAAAACTTTACTTTTCTGACTTGTCGTTTCAGTAGATGTAGTTGATGACGTAAAGTAGTCAACAAATACCTGTATATATTTCGACACTGAAAAATAAACTAGCCATAGGCAGACGTCGCAGCTGAGACAATGGTGGCGGATGTGTGTGGCACCGTTAGCCTGCGTGTGGTGGGTGTGTCCGCGTGGGCGCAGCGAAAACCGCTTCAAGGCCGTGACGTGTCGCTGACACACGCGTGCTCAGGAAAAGCACCGCAGCGTACTTCCGGAGAAGACTGCTGTGGCCCACACAAAACTGCGTGGTGCGAGCCAGGGCTATGGTGTTACGTCCTCATCCCTTCAACATGACACACCGGGAAATGAGTCGACGATTTGGTTCCACTCCCGCTGAAGCTTCTAGACCGTGCATAATTAGCAGCCCTGTGGAGGCAGTTTGAAAACGGCACCCACATCCATATCCGTAAAGCAAGCGAAATAAACACTTCCCCCAAATCTCCCCCCCCCCTCATCATCATCTTTAGAGACTGATTATGCCTTTCAGAGTTCAGTCTGGAGCATAGTACCTCTAATAAAATTCCTCCATGATCCCCAATTCAATGCTAACATTGATGCCTCGTCTGATGTTAAGCCTTCAAAATCATTCTGCACCGAATCTAAGTACTTTCTTCTTGGTCTACCTCGACTCCTCTTACCCTCCGCTGCCGAGCTCATGAGTCTCTTAGGTAACCTTGCTTCTCCCATGCGTATAACATGATCCCACCATCTCAGTCTGTTCGCTCTAACTGCTTCATCTATGGGGTTCATTCCCAGTTTTTCTTTGATTTCCTCATTATGGACACCCTCCTGCCATTCTTCCCATCTATTAGTACGTGCAATCATTCTTACTACTTTCATATCTGTAACCTCTACCTTGTGAATAAGGTAACCTGTATCCACCCAACTTTCACTCTCGTACAGCAAAGTTGGTCGAAAGATAGAGCGGTGCACTGCTAACTTAGTCTTGGTACTGACTTCCTTCTTGCAAAAGAGAGTAGATCTTAGCTGAGCACTCACTGCATTAGCTATGCTGCACCTCGATTGCAGATCTTTCACTATGTTGCCATCCTGTGAGAAAATACATCCCAGGTACTTGAAACTGTCTACCTGTTCTAACTTTGTTCCTCCTATTTGGCACTCAATCTGTTTGAATCTCTTTCCCACAGACATTACTTTCGTTTTGGAGATGCTGATCTTCATATCGTAATCCTTGCACCTCTGATCGAGCTCTGAAATTTTAGTTTGCAACCTTTCAATTGAATCGGCCATTACAACTAAGTCATCCGCATATGCGAGACTACTTATTTTGTTTTGACCTATTTTAATCCCGCCCTGCCAGTCTACTGTTTTCAACATATGACCCACGAATAGTATGAACAGTAGTGACAGGTTACAGCCTTCTCTCACCCCTGAAACTACCCTGTACCATGAGCTTAATTTGCCATCTACTCTGACTGCTGCCTGACAGTCTTTGTAAAGCCCTTTAATTGCCTGCAGAAGTTTGCCTCCTATACCATAATCATGTAGAACTGACAGTAGCTTTCTCCTAGGAACAAGTCATAAGCCTTTTCTAGATCTATGAAACATAGATACAATTCCCTGTTCCACTCATAGCACTTTTCCATTACCTGCCGTAAGCTAAAGATCTGGTCCTGACAGCCTCTAAGAGGCCTTAACCCACACTGATTTTCATCTAACTTGTCCTCAATTAATACTCGCACTCTCCTTTCAACAATACCTGAGAATAATTTGCCTACAACGTTAATTAAAGAGGTACCTCGATAGTTGTTGCAATCTTTTCTGTTTCCACGTTTGAAAATTGGCGTGATTACCGCTTTCGTCCAGTCAGACAGAACCTGTCCCGATTCTCACGCCTTCACAGTTATCCTGTGTAACCTTTTGATACCAGATATTCCACTGTATTTGATGAGTTCCGCCTTAATTTCTTCCACCACAGGCGCTTTATTGCACTGTAATCTACTGACCATTTTCTCCACTTCCTCAAATGAGATCCTGTTTCCATCGTCGTTCCTATCCCATTCTACCTGAAAAGCTGACAGATCATTGAACGTTTCACCTACATTGAGCAATTATGCAAAATATTCCCTCCATCTGCTCAAGGCATCCACAGGATTGACTAGCAGCTTTCCTAACTTGTTAACTCCTTCTTCCCTCCCTTTCGAAGATTGCTGATTACGCTCCAAAATGGTTTCCCCTGCGGCTTGACCCAGAGTTTCTAGCTTATTTCCAAAGTCTTCCCATGATTTCTGCTTGGAGTCTGCAATTATCCGTTTGGCTTTGTTTCTTTCGTGAACATAACTTTCTCTTACTGGGTATGAGGTCCGCCTGATATGCAAAACACAAAACAGTGTTTTGCATATCAGGCGGACCTCATACCCAGTAATTTTTACTGCAAACACGGAAGAAGAGCTGCAAATCAAGAAAATGATGAATATAACTTTCTCTGTCTGCCTGATTTCTAGTATGGAGCCATTTTTAAATGCCTTCTTTTTCTTTTTACGGGCTGTCTTGACTGTGTCATTCCACCAAGCTGTCTGCTTCTTCCTGCCTTTACACATTACTGTGCCAAGACATTCTCTAGCTGCGTCCAGTAGTGTGTCCCTGTACCTTGACGATTCCTCTTCCAGTGACAGTAAATCATTACATTCAACTAACTGGTAGCTTTCTGAGATCATTGTGATGTATTTGTGCCTAATTTCCTTGTCCTAAAGCTTCTCCACTCTTATCCTTCTACACATGGACCTGACTTTCTGCTCTTTTGGCCTCACGGAACCAATTTCACTGCAGATTAAATAATGATCAGAATCATCAAAGAACCTCCTGATAACACGTTTGTCATTGACTGTCTTCCTGAATTCCTTGTTTGTTATTATATATTCAATGACAGATCTGCCGCCGGCCGCGGTGGCCGAGGGGACTCGAGTCTGCCTCGGGCAGTGTAACGGCGCGGAAGGTACTGTTTACCTCCTCGCCGTAGCGCGTGTTCCGCGGTTGTTTACCTTCGCAGCGCTTGTCGCTTGTATTACGATCAACACTAGAATGGCCAACTCGTACCGCAAAACCACACTGAAGTTCACCTTCTCGAACGAATATGTACGACCAAAAGCACTGGAAATCGAACAATTCCTACGTGAGGAAGTGAAGATCCCCTGTGAGGACTGGATTGGAATACACTTCTCGATCGTTAGCAGTGTAGTGTACGTCAAATTGACATCCGATGCAGCCTGCGACAGAATACTTGCACGGACAAAAGATGGCCTTAAATTCCGGCATTCGGACGGACACATCGGCCCAGTAGCAGTTGAACATGTCGGCCTAGGTTTACGTACGGTCAGAGTTTTCGAACTTCCGTTCGAAATGCCAGCAGAAGAAGTGATGGCGGCGCTCCGCCCTTACGGAACAGTACACGGACACGTAGTAGAGAAATGGATACACTTCAGTACGTATCCAGTCCTGAACGGCGTGCGGCAAGTGAGCATAGAGCTAAAGAAACACGTCCCGTCCTACCTCTACATCGGCGGCTGCCGGGCCATTGTTATATATGACGGGCAGCCGAAGACCTGTTCCGGATGCGGTAAAGAGGGACACGTGAGAAACGAATGTCCCCAACGCAGGATTCCACAACTTCGGAGCGATGATGTCACACTTCCGCAGCCCATAACAACCCTGCCACTAACCTATGCAGCGGCAATGAGACCGGAAGAACTTCAGTCGCCAGTTCAAGATCTGGCTCCAGAACTCCCACAAGACCTTTCACAACCTGCAACGACTGGACGAGATGAGGCCGGCGAGTACCAACGACAACCGATCCCTCGCTCGGAGGTTCCGACACGGGACGAAGACGTCGACAAACGAGACACTGGCATGGAAATTGACGCCACGGTCGTGCCCACAGCCGCTTTCGTCCCTGAACGTCGCAACTCTATTCCGTCATCTGATTCAGAACTACATCCTCGGAAACAGAAGTCGCCACAACGACGCAAGAAGAGGAGGAAAACATCGACAACAGAGTCGGAATCACGACTACAGGACGAATCTGTCCCGCTCGCACCAGAGGATTCCCAGGACGATGTCTCCAGCGCAGCTGACAGTGCCCACCACGTGCAGGACGATTTACCGAGTGCCTCTGGAACACAACAGCGTTCTGAAGACCCGGATGCCGATGCTTCTCGAGAAACCAAAAAGGATACCGGGATGAGAACAGCTACTCGCGTATCGACTATGACTGGAACTGCCCCCGTTTCCTGGGGAGACGAAGTACCACCAGATGAAGAAATGCCACAGGATGGCCCGGAAAACCGGGCATGAGTAATAAGCAGGAAACACGCAGCGCCCAACGACTTCCGTTCCTACGCACATGAACGTGCGGGACAACGTACAAGCATACAGGATCGCCACAATTAATTTGAATACCATTGGCTCCCATCCAAAACTTCAATTGTTACGCGACACACTACGAGCTGCGGACATTGACATTGCGCTGTTCCAAGAGCTACGGACGGACACCTGGCCCGATTTATATGGTTACACCGCATATGTAACCCCAACTACCAACGGAGAGGCGGGAGCTGCGATCGTCGTTCGAGATGGCATGGCAGTCGAAGACATCACTTACCTGCCGTCATCACGAGGGCTGGGACTAACAGTACACGGAATCAGGCTGGTAAATATCTACGCGCCCTCCGGTACAGGAAAACGACGTGAACGATCCCAGTTTTACTCTGAAGCGATTACACCGCTTTTTCTGGGACGTTATGAGAACATCATTGTTGGCGGAGATTTCAACTGTGTTCTGTCGAAGAAGGACCAATATCCTAATTTTACCACCTGTCCAGAACTCCGACACTTGGTGCAAAGACTCAGTCTCGCAGATACCTGGGAAGTGGTGCACGGACAACGTCCGGGATTTACGCATGTCACGAGTCACTCGGGCAGTCGATTGGATCGCATCTACGTGTCTTCTCCACTCACTTCGGACGTCTTAAACGCCGAAAGATGGCCTGCAGCCTTCTCAGACCATAGTGTTTTCGTGTGCACGATAAACCTTCGACGTCAAACAATATGGCGCAGTCGGGGCCAATGGAAACTAAACATCGCCTATTTAAAGGAACCGGAATGTCGAGACAGGGTGAAGGATACGTGGGAATCCTGCGAAAGACGCCTCACACAATACTCGTCCACTCTTCTGTGGTGGGTACACTGTGTAAAGCCTGCCTTACGCCGCACTCTGCTCCGGTATGGCAAGGAACGTATGCAGTGGCACCGACATACAACAGAATTTTATTACATGATCCTGCGGGACCTTATGGAACATCCGCCGTCGCCAGAACGTCATGTCGAAGCCCAACGTGTCAAGGCTAAGATTTTGGCCCTCACTCGGCGCCAATTGGAGGGTGTCGTGGTTCGAGCGCGCTGTCACGACAACATCAATGGCGAAACACCCTCCATGCATCACGTTGTCACAAACCTCAGACGCCGTCGACAAGCGCTGATTTCCTCTTTAGATTTACCTGACGGTCGCCGACTGAACTCACAGGCGGACATTGCAAAGGCCTTCGCAGCTCATTACCGCCACTTCTATCGTGAAGAAGAGCCTGACGCTGTGGCATTGAGAGAGGTACCACGGACGATCCATCGTACCCTTGATGTTCAGGCGGCGGAATCTCTTTTAGACAACATTTCTACTGAAGATGTCACTGATGCACTCGCCAAGGGAGCTCTTAACCGATCGCCAGGACCAGACGGACTGCCTTTAGAATTCTATAGAACCTTTCAAGACTTGATGCTCCCACGATGGAGAGAGATGTATCAGGAGATACTGTCCAATACAACCTCACCACCGCCAGAATTTCTAGAAGGCATCATTATTCCGATACCAAAACCCGCCGGAGGCAGACGACCTGACAGCTATCGACCGATAACGTTACTCAACTCCGATTTCAAAATTTTTTCACGGATACTCGCGATGCGACTTAGGCGAGTCCTGTATCAAGTCCTTTCACCCGCACAGACGTCATTGGGTGGAGACACCAACATACAAACAACTCTATCTGACTACAGAGACATCATCGCCACGGCAACAGTCTGTCGACTGCAGGGAGCCATGATTTCTATCGACTTCGACCACGCCTACGATCGCGTGAGCCACAATTTCCTCGCAAAGGTCATGGAACGGATGGCTTTTCCTCCCGCCTTTGTCCTCGTAATTATGCGCCTCCTTCGTGGAGCTTCTTCGATGGTGATGGTCAATGGACGAACGTCAGAACCAGTACCAATCGCACGATCAGTACGACAGGGTTGTCCTCTGTCAACGATCCTGTATGCCATCGCATTAGAACCCCTTCTCTGTGGCTTGCAAAGTCTGTTATCAGGGATCACCCTGCGGGGACATACATTCAATTGCCGCGCCTACGCAGACGATCTCGTCTTCATCGTACGTACAAAAGAGGAGGTACAGGAGGCGACGCGATTGATCGAGAAATATGGCAGCGGAATATAGCCAAATCCTGCGCGATGAACATTGGACAGGGACTCCCAGAAGGAAGCGTAGCCCCATTCAGAACTACAGAGACTCTCCGCTGCCTGGGAATAATTTTCACTCCAGACATCCGTCGTACCACAGCCATGAACTTTCGGCGACTACTTCAGAACATCAGGACTGGAGTTCGAAGTCAGTTGTTGCGAGCGATGGACATGATACAGAAGGTGAAATTCATAAACATCTATATGGCATCCCGTATAACACACATTGCACAAATTTTACCAATTCCTAGAGCGATGGCACGACAGATCCAAGCAGCCTTTGGTTACTTTGTCAGTAACGGTCACATCTTCAAGGTCAAGTACGACACCCTCACACTCCCTAAGCGGAGAGGGGGTCTAGCCTTGGTCAACGTCCTGGCACGCGCGACGGCGCTTTATATGCGTACAATCATTAAGCTCTGGAATCACAGACCCCACAGTATTACGGGTCTGTTGGTCGACGAACTTGCACCTACTTCACGCCACCCGCCGATCTTCCTTGCCCACGTAGTACCAGCGCTCTCACACATCAAATTCTTTTTGCTTGAATATAGTTATATTCATCACGACTTTCCTCGTACCAGAGCTCCCGCTACGCGCGATATTTATCAACTGTTAATGAGAGCACATCCACGGAACGCCGTCGAAGGCCGCCAACCAGAGGTTACGTGGACGACGGTATGGCGCTCAGTGCACCAACCATACTTCACCGCAGAAACGAGCAGCATTTGGTATACCTTTGTCAATGGTAAATATCCGACGCGTCACAGACTCCACGCCATCTCCCTGGTGGACTCCCCGCTCTGCCTGAGGTGCAACGAAGACGACACCGACGAACACCGTCTGCTCTGCGGCGAGGCGGCGGCCGTATGGCACCTAGTCCAACAGATATTAGCCCTTTATCTCCGGGTACCAACAAACATGATTACCACGAAGATGATACTCCATCCGGATGCGACTTATTTCCCATCATCGAAGATGCATGCAGTCACTTGGATAAAGGGCATGGCCACCCATTATCTTTTGCGAGAAGGACCCAAGGACGTGATAGATTTCTGGACGTTCTTACTAACACGACACGACATTATGAGACGGCACGCAAAGTACCGATCTGTCTTTGCTAACTACTTAGGAAGCATTTTTACCAATCCGCCCCACAGTTGGAAGCTTCCTGGAGATAGGAGCTGAAAGGTGCGGAGCCCAGTCTCCTACATGGATCTAGAAGTTATTAACATATTCCTATTGCAACCAAGTAGTTTTTCTATCACTATCGACACGACGTATAAAGCAACACGATCAAATCGATGAAACGAACCCAGAACAGGACCAATCACCACACCTTGCCAAATACTTACGCAACACATCAAGGTGCCCCCCGTAACTGGGTCGATACGGGTAAGAGAAGACAATTAAAACGAACAATAATTCGAACCGAAATCGAACATGGAGGAAGAATTATTTACGCGAAGACATACCCGGGTCCCCGTTGCGGAGAGTCGGACCCGAAGAATGTTTATTTCCGATATCTGAAGAGGACATCACTCTTCTGTCATCCTTCCAGAAGCATATATTAAGTTCGATTTATTATATTTCGTATTATTTTTAAATTATATTTTATTTAAATGTTCCAAAGAAAATACAATATGTTGGCCATGTGAATCCAATGACCTGAAGGAAGGCAAAAAAAGAAATGAAATTAATTCCCCACCTACAATTCATTTAAATAAAATCCTGGTGGGAGACAGTATTAAGGAAGGTATTTTTTTTCGTACTTTAAAAAAAAAATTAAAAATAAAAATAAATAAATAAATAAATAAAAAGAAAAAAAAAAGGTCGGAGGAAGGAAAAAAAAAGTGCATTGAGGCGCAAAAAAAAAAGGGGGGGGGGACTAAGGCGCTCCAGTCACGGTCTGCACGGCCACTACGGTCGGGTGTTCAAATCCCCCCTCGGGCATGGATATTTGTGCCGTCCTAGTTCGTAAGTAGTTGATAAGTAGTTTGTAAGTTTAGGGACTGAGGACCCCGTAGTTAAGTCCCATAGACTACACAAACATTTACATTTTTACAGATCTGCCCCCCCCCCCCTCAAAAAAATCCTTTCTCTCGTTATGAAATGGAAGCAAATAGCTTATAAAGATAATAGCGGACACTCCATGACATGCGTTTTTCAGGCGACACCGATAGCAATGCCATGTGTTGGTTGGAGTTGTTGGCTATGCTTCCTTAGCATCTGTGATTCCGTATTTTAAACCACTGCGTACAAAAATTAAATAGCAAGGTTTACATTTGCTACACCATTTAAGATATTATGTTAGATGACAGTTTTAATTAATGACTAGGGCAGAAAAACTGAAGCAATCGTCTCTGCCATGAACTGTATAACACGTCGGCACTTCATGATGTCAGGCGTAAATGTAAGAAAAAATTCCCGTAAGTCAAAAAATCAAAATTTTACAAATTTTTAACTAACTGTTTTGGATATATGAAAACAAAGAAAATCAAGATAGCTCTCATTTCAGGCCACTGAAGATGTTTTACATTCAGTGATACGAAATGCGTCTGATGTAAAACGATCACACTTACTGTAATTGCGTAAACGGACAAATAATACGATTCACAACGTGTACAGTTTATTTGGATGGAGTCCGAACTGAAAATAACACAATAAATGACGTAAGTTTTAACCATATACATGAACGCAGTTTCCATAAGCAGTCAGGTAGCAGAACGGAAGGCAGTGCATCAGACCAAATACTGAAAATGACGACGGAAATGTATGACATTATTTTAAATTTTTGTTTTGTTTCATAAAATACAATTTTTGCTTTAATACGAACAGCTGATACTGAAGGTATTGGGCTGACGTTTCTAAAGTCTCGTCTACACTGTTATACATTTGTTGTCATAATACATTAACCACCATTTTTAAAAACTACACGCAATGAACAAATTACATTTACCCTTGGCATTACAAAATGTTATTTCTGAAATCTTTCTTCACAAAGTAATCTGGGCATAATACATAGCTGTTATACCAATGGTCCAGACCTTCCTTCTCAAAAATTCTTGGCTTATGAATAACCGACTGCCTGTGTCTACAAAGAACTTATAAAAAACGTAAATCAAAGCGTTAAAGACACTCTTTATTAAAAGTAAACTATCTCAGTAGGCCTAATAGTAGCCTCCTTAAACTATTACATTCAGAAATCTCTATCTTTCGGGAACCTAAAGAAAGATTTCGGAGTGCTTCGCTGTTTGTAGTTAGCTATTACAGCCGTATGTAGCACATACACTCCCTCTTTCACCATTTCCAACTCCATGAACTACACCGACGAATGATGTAAGCATTCTGAGTCTCACAGTGTTAATCTGCCGTTTACTCCCAGTTTTAGTTCACAACTCGCGCCGCTAGGAGGTGCTCAGGAGCGCTGTCGCACGTTTAGGGAAGAGTTTCCGCTATTATCTTTATAAGCTACTAGCTTAATTCCCGTTGCTTCGCACGCGTAGACTGGATGTTCTGCATTTGTTGTTTCTACTTCTAAAAATAAGTTTTCATAGATTTAGCTTTAAAAATACTTTCCTAATCAAGTATTTTGATACAACTTGCCTCTCCCTATTGCACCATTGATGGCAGAATTCAGAACATACAGAAACACATTTTTTAAAATTCTAACCATCGTTCGAAATGCAAATTTTCGCATTTCTAATATCAAAATAGTGCTACTAGCACCCTTAAAAGGTTTTCCCTTATTTTACCCGCTTAATGGTTAAATTTCCAAAAATATCGAAACCCGTGGTTTTAAAATTCCAATAAAAACGCTAAATCCGAAGTTTTGCATTTCCTGCTTCAAAATTGCCTGACACCTCCCTTAGGGATGGGAATATCGGAAAAACGCTGATGCCTACAGTGTAACATAAACAACGTCTACAATTTTCAAGTTTCTGTCGTCTGTAGATTTACTTTTCAGCGTTGTTTTCTGTCTTTTAGAAACGGATGGAGAACGTGAAATTTCGTTCTTACGCTTTGGCATCTTTCTTGGTAGTTTCATTTTTCAAACTGCAATATGCTATTATTTTTCTTTATTCGTACGCTTGTTGCAGAAAAACACTCTGAAGATTGTGCATCACGCTCCTTGGCATCACGTTTCGCTGTATATAACCTCTTTGCTGTTATAGTGTAAAAAGTTATCGCTGGTCTTCAGTCCGAATTTTATATAAGCTGACGACTGTCAACCACTATATCTTCCACCCTGTTATAGCTATCGACACGGAACTGCTATGGTTACAATGGGGGACATTGTACTACAACAACACAGAGAGATCGTTCTTCTCCATTGTGTAGTTTTTGCTGCAGAGCAAAATATTGACACCCACACGTAGAATTTTATGAAAGTCGTTAACTTTCAACTTCTATATCTTCCACCCCCTTATCGTTATCAACCCTCTACCATCGTAGGGCACAATGGGAGACTGATACCTACTACCACATACTAACAGTATTTGTTTGCGATGTGTAGTTTTGGATGCACAGTGAAATATAGCTACAAACGCCTCAATTTTAATATATGTTAAGATAAGATTTGATGGAAGCTCTTATGCAACTAATACAATGCGGGAAATAACAATCAGTACACCCTAATAGAGTTTTCCAATACTCTAAAAATTTATTATTGAAACAGTACATGTGGAGTGCATGAAGCGCTCACATTTACAGATTGTTGATAGTTGAATTGGTAGTGAGGTACCAGGTGTCGATCCATGCTGAAACACCTGTATTGGTACTTGCTGCAGACTCCACTGGAGGCAATACAGGCTCTCATCCTGACACCCATTATCATACAGATGGCGAATACTGTCTTGGGATCCATTATTCCGCACCTGTTCGACCTGTTCACGTAGTTGTGCAAGAGTTGTTGTGGATTTGCAAGTCGCACGTGTCAGCTGTCGACCCATCATATTCAACACCTGCTGATTATTCCGGAGATAGTGCCTAGTTATGGAAGTTGCTGCATTTCTTGCATGGCACGTTGAGGCTCACGCGCAGTATGTAGGCGAGCATTATCCGACTGCAACAGTACATCAACCCTCTGCTGCAAAAAATGGCATACTTACTGGTCTTAGAACATTTCGTACATACCAGACTTTGGCCGCGTTCCCTCGACAAACACCGAAGTTGAACGAAAGTTGCAGCTTATCATACCCCAGACAATCAGGCCAGTGGTAGGGTCAACGTTTCTTGGATGAATGCACTCTACGATGACGACGCTCGTCACATTAAAACTCTAAATATTCAACCCACCGACTCAGCGATTGTGGCGATTACGTTTTAACAGATCTACAGAGCTTCAAAGTTCAGAACAGTGTTACCTTAATATCTCGTGGATGTAGAAACGTCTTACAAATCTGCATGTCCCGAGAATTCATTCAGAATACGTGCACCTGGAGTAATGTTCTCTATTTTATGTATGCGTCAAAATTAAAGCAAGAACTCAGAGCAAACACGAGGAATGTGAATACAGTGGTTTAATCCAACATAAATTGTACCCTACACTGCATCACAATAATAAATACATCGACGCCCAAACTGGCATAGTAACGGCTTCGTAAAATCTATGCAAGACTGGCCATCTGGACTCTGTAGCTTTTGTGGGGCCTCCTTATATACTTTTGTGAACAATACCATGCATTGTTACAACTATTAAAGATAGGAAAAACAATGAATTCTGCAATGTTATGGCAAAGTAATAACAGTTTTACGTCCCAAAATTAAGGTACTAATTAATTTACATCAATTCATAATAATACCGGTTTCGTAAATACGATTAAAGATCTGAAATATGCTTTACTATAAAATATAACAATATATTGGTCATTTATACTAATATCTTGAGAATTAGTGAAGGCCAAATGTTCCCACCATTTACAAGGTATTTGTTGTTTTACTGGATACAAGAACATCGAAATAATTTGTATATGTTTACTTTATCTACAATGGTGCCCATGCAGGAAAGTTTATATTTGCACTATTAACTGATTTTGTGTTTTCAAGGGCAGTTCCTATTCAAACAAACAATATAATATATAGATAACAGACTACTTTTGTTTATGTTTTCATAAAATGCATATTAGCAGGTTATAGTTTTGTGGCCATGTGTTCTTGCTTATGTTCGTATTTTATAATGACATACTATTTCTATCCAATGGGCCCACAGCACAGAATATATCTCTAAGAGACATCATATAATTATACCAATTAAATATTAAATATTAAATTAAATTATTAAATTTAAATTATTAAATAAATTATTATAAATTATTACTACTAATTAAATATTTAATATTTAAAGCAGCATATTGGTATAATTATATGATGTCTGTTAGAGACAAACTATTTGTTTTGTATTCCTAGCAATGTATGGGTCTTCTCTTATAAATTACTTTATTTAGAAATTGTGTATCTTATCCTACCCATACTCAGAAGATGAAAACTAGCATTTAATAGGTGAGGCCTATTCAAATAATTTGTTGAGCTTACTATTTGGGTGATAAAACGGTGAACATTTAGCTTTGTAGCTTGCCCATTACATCTCAACATCTACGTCCTACGCACCAACGTCCATCAGTTTGGTCTAGGCAGAATCCGCTTTCAGCGCTGAAGGCCTGGGCCCACCATTCCATCTTCCTAGAGGTCGTCCGACGGCAGCAGTCGAGCCGTACACATCGATGCTATGGTGCGAGTCGAAGACGGGCTTGAGGTGTGCCTGCCTGTAGTCCAGTTGCCAGTGTATGGTTGGCAACAGTTCGTATTGAACTTCTGCGCTCACATAGCCTCTCATCTTTGCTGTGCCAACTGAACGATCTGGTTCTTCTCCTTTACAACACGACCGTCTCCATGGACGTTTCTGCTGCGTGGACGTCCAGAGCCTCGTCTACAAGTGTGAGAATGTTCTCGTGACCGCTGCAGCCAGTATCGTTGCACAACGGACGCAGCACGTTCGACTTGTGGGGCAATTGTCTGAAAGGACCATTCCGTCACTTAGTAGTCCAAAAATTTACTCATTTCAAACTCGATCAGTTGGCTGTAGAAAGCACGAATGCGTCTTCGTGGTATGGTGCTTTTTAATTCACACGTTGATATCACACTGGGCATTATGATTGTTTACAATCTGTGTTAAAGGAATGTCACTACACTACCTGTTGTCGGACGACGAAAAAGTTATCAAGTCATCTACCATCTGCCAGGTGGCATCTGCCGTCATGCGAAGTCGTCATTCCAGGTATACTATTTTTTTGGCAAAATGTATATTCAGAAGGTAGCTCCTCTATAAATCACCCTGTAATACGTTGTGAATCATCCATTACAATATAAATTGTAATGATATGAAATCGACTATACTAAAAAACCCAAACCCCTATTACGACTGTCATACTGGACGTTTTGTTGTTGTTGTTGTTGTTGTTGTGCTCTTCAGTCCGGAGATTGGTTCGATGCAGCTCTCCACCCTACTCTATTCTGAGCAAGCCTCTTCATCTCCTCATAAGAACGGCAACCTACGTCTTTTTAAATCTGCTTACTGTATTCATCTCTTGGTCTCCCTCTGCGATTTTTACCCCCACACACTTCCCTCCAATGCTAAATTCACGATACTTGAAGTCTGTGTCCTATCAATTGATAATTTCTTTTAGTGAAGGTATGCCAGAAATTCCTGTTGGCCGGCTGCAGTAGCCGAGCGGTCTGAGGCGCGCCAGTCACAGTCTGCAGGGCCGGTACGGTCGGGGATTCGAATCCCCCCTCCAGCATGGATGTTTGTGTCGTGTTTAGTATAAGGTAGTTTGTAGGTTTAGGGACTGATGACCCCGCAGTTAAGTCCCTTAAGCTTAACAAACATTTGACCATTCAAATTCCTGTTCAGCCCCCCCCCCCCCCCCCCCAATTTTGTGCAGTATCTACTCATTAGTATCGCGATTCACCCACCTAATCTTCAGCATTCTTCTGTAGCACCACATTTCAAACGCATGTATCCTCTTTCTGTCCGCATTGTTTATCGTCCATGTTTCACTCCCCTACAAGGCAGCACTTACCACAAATGCTCTTAGAAACGACTTTCTTATACTTAAAATAACATTCGTTGTTAGCAAATTTCTCTTTTTCAAAAACGCTTTTCTTCTCATTGCCATTCTGCATTTTATATCCTCTGTACTGCGACCATCATATGTTATTTTACTGCCCAAGTAACAAAACTCATTTACCGCCTTTATTGTTTCATTACCTAATCTAATTCCTTCAGCTCGCCTGCTTTTCTTAGACTTCACTGCATTACCCTTGTTTTTATTTTCTGAATGTTCATCTTATAAGCACCTTTCAGCACACTGCCCATTCCGTTCAGCTGCTCCTCCAGGTTCTTTGCTGTCTCTGGCAGAGTTACTCATACAATGTCATCGGCAAAACGCAATATTTTTATTTCTTCACCCTGGACTATAATTCCTCCGTCAATTTTCTCCTTGCTTTCCTTTATAATTTCCTCAATGTACAAATTGAGTTACATTGGAGAAAGGCTACAACCCTTACTCTAACCTCTGCATCCCTTTCATGCCCTTCAACTCTGATAACTGCTGTCTGGTTTTTGTACAAGCTGTAAATAACCTTCCCTCTGGTTTTTGTACAAGCTGTAAATAACCTTCCGTTCCCTATATTTTACTCCAGCTGTCATCAAAATCTGAAAGAGTGTGTTCCAATCAACAATGTCAGAAGCTTTATATCTACAAAAGCTAGAAATGTAGGTTTGCCTTTCCTTAATCTATCTGCTAAGATAAGCTGTAATGTGAGGATTGCCTCCCTTGTTTCTACATTTCTCCTGAATCCAAACTGATCTACCGGCTTCGACCAGCTTTTCTGTGAATAATTCGTTCTTATAATTTTGCAACCATGACTTATCAAACTTATGGTTCTGTAATTTTCACTTCTGTCTACGCCTGCTTTCTTTGGAATTTGGATTATTAAATTTTTCTTAAAGTCTGATGGTATTTCCCCTGTCTCTTACATCTTACTCACCAGGTGAAATAGTTTTGTCATGACTGTCTCTCCCAGAGACTTCAGCAGAGGGAATATCGACCACTCTAGGGGCCATGTTTCGACTTAGTCTTTCAGTGCTCTGTCAAATTCATCTCTCAATATAGTATCTCCTAATTCATATTCATCTACTTCCGCTTCCCTTCCTACAATGTTGTCTTTAAGTTCATTTCCTTGGTAGACCCTCTATATATACTTTTTCCACCTTTTCAGATTTCCCTTTTTTTGCTGAGAACTGGGTTTCCATCTGAGTTCTTTATATTCATAAAGTTGCTTGTCTTTTCTCAAAATGTCTCTTTTCCTGTAGGCGGTATAACAAACCCTAACACTTATTAACGGTACCTTACATTATGCTAAAATCGTGGAATATCCGACAGCTCAACGCAACACCAGTTTCACAGCGGTCGCGTTATGTTTTCTTCACGCTTTGTAGTTTTTAGCTAAACGCTTCCATATTCTCCTACCGAACCAATATTCCAGTAGGTTGCAGTTTCTTTCTTTTCTTTGCTTTTGGGATCTAGTTTATATGACTTGGTTTATCTGACGTCAAATTAACCGGGTATGTGCACTGGCAACATGCATTTCAATTCCTTTAAAGTCATGGTTTTATCTTCCATTCCAGTCTGCCTTCTGTTTCATTCCTTTCTTTCCTTGTCTCTCCTCGTAAGTGTCAAACAGTACCTTGTCATTTATCGCTGTGCAAGACGGAGATGTTTTCTGATTGTTAATATGCCTCATTGTCATGAGTCGGAACTAGTAACCCTAACACTTAATTACTTATGTATTTCAGAGACGGTCCGAAAAACTTGTATGGAATATACGTGTAACTGGATTGCCTACACACCGTGTACGCAAGATTTATTTGACTGCATATTGGTCATTTATAGATGGCCGAGCATTATAGGACGTCTAGCTGCGGATCGTTTCGAGTCCTCCGTCGGGCATGGGTGTATTTGTTGTCGTTAGTATAAGTTGGTTTAAGTAGTTTGGAATGGGGATTATTACATTTTTCTTAAAGTCAGAGGGTATTTCCCTGCTTACGCAAGTCCCATAGATTTACAAACATTTTTGACGTTAAAGTAAATATTGATCTATAGAACTGACAAACTTGTCCACAAGATATGATTTCTGACAAATTTCAAGTGTATTTCCTTAGTTGTGTGCTATTTTATGATATTAAGCGACTAATCAAAGATTTTTATGTCTTGAGTCACTGACAGTGTAGTAATAAACGCCGCGGTGGAGTAGCCGAGCGGTCTAAAGCGCCTCGCTGCGGAGGTTCGAGTCCTCCCTGGGGCATGGGTGTGTGTGTTGTTCTTAGGTTAGTTTACCTAGGTTTAAGTAGTTTGTAAGCTACGGACTGATGACCACGCAGTTTGGTCCGATAGATTTACAAACATTTGAACATTTTTTTAGTAATAAACATCGAAGATAATTGGTTCCTGTAACATTTTATCTGTGAATAATACTCTTTCTCGCACATTTTGATGCTTATTTGTGGTAGATTCATTAAGCAGTAATATGTAGATGCAGTCAAATAGCATAAGTCTACAAGGTGACAGTGGGTGAAATTCTCAATGTTCACTTTTGTATATCTGTACTTTCCTTCTAAGTAACGAATTACTCATCAAAGTAATGCTATAAGGTATAAATGACGGTAAATATAAAAAAATATTTTGCGATTGTAACTTGATTTTATTCTTCCAAAAATAGTTATTATCCGAATAGTAAACGTCTCTGGACTCGGCTCTTTGACTTTAGCTTATATACCTAATATAGGTCGTCTGCTTCAAATTATTTGTGCTGTTTGTATTGTATAGGACTGAATGTCACATGTTTCTTCAGATTTGCAAAAACCACATGATTATTCCTTAAAGCCTACAATGTTGACATAAAATATCCCTCATTTGATGTAGGTTACGTGCAATGATACTTACACAAATAGACTACTGGCCATTAAAATTGCTACACCAAGAAGAAATGTAGATGATAAACGGGTATACAGTGGACAAATATATTATACTACAACTGACATCTGATTGCAATTGGGTGCATAGATCCTGAGAAATCAGTACCCAGAACAACTACCTCTGGCCGTAATAACGGCCTTGATACGGCTGGACATTGAGTCAAACAGAGCTTGGATGGCGTGTACAGGTACAGAACATTTTCCGTATCCAGAAAGGCCCGTACAGGACCTGCAACATGCGGTCGCGCATTATCCTCCTGAAATGTGGGGTTTCGCAGAGATCGAATGAAGGGTAGAGTCACGGGTCGTAACACATCTGAAATGTGACTGCCACAGTGCCGTCGATCTGAACAAGAGGTGACCAAGAGGTATAACAAATGGCACCCCATACTATCACGCCAGGTGATACGTCGGTATGGCGATGACCAATACACGCTTCGATTGTGCGTTCAAAATGACTTTTGCCATTCGTAGCATCCAGGTTCATCATTGCGTACACAATCGCAGGCGCTCCTGTTTGCTGCTGCAAACGTCGTCGAACTGTTCGTGCAGATGGTTGTTGTCTTGCAAACGTCCCCATCTGTTGACTCAGGGATCGAGACGTGGCTGCACGATCCGTTACAGCCATGCGGATAAGATGCCTGTCATCTCGACTTTTAGTGATACGAGATCGTTGGGATCCAGCACTGCGTTCCGTATTACCCTCCTGAACCCACCGATTCAATCAAATGTTCAAATGTTTGTTAAGCTTAAGGGACTTGCCTGCGGGGTCATCAGTCCCTAAACTTACAAACTGCTTATGAACTACCTTATACTAAAGACGGCACAAACATCCATGCCCAAGGGGGGATTCGAACCCCCGACCGTAGCGGCCGTACAGACTGTGACTGTCGCGCCGCAGACCGCTCGGCCACTGCGGCCGGTCCCATCGATTCCATATTCTGCTAACAGTCACTGGATCGCGACCAACGCGAACAGCAATGTCGCGATACGATAAACCGCAATCGCGATAGGCTACAATCCGACCTTTATCAAAGTCGTGGTGGTACACATTTCTCTTCCTTACACGAGGCATTACAATAACGTTTTACCAGGCAAAGCAGGCCAATTGCTGTTTGTGTATTTCAAATCGGTTGTAAACTTTCCTCATGTCAGCACGTTGTAGTTGTCGCCACTGGCGCCAATTTTGTGAATGCTCTGAAAAGCTAATCATTTGCATACCACAGCATCTTCTTCCTATCTGTTAAATTTCGCGTCTGTAGCACGTCATCTTCGTGGTGTAACAATTTTAGTAGTGTAGAAGCAATCCAGCCCCGTAGAACAATTCTGGGGCTATATATCCAGCCAGTAATATTGCTTTCTCATCCTACAGTTTTTTTTAATTATTAAGCTTTAATCTCTGCAATTTGTTAAGTGTGCGTGAATTCGGACCGCTGGTAAGAAATATGAGCTCTTTTGTCACAGTACGTAAATAAAAATAAATAAATAAACAATTCCTGTAAGCTTGAGGATGACTATTTAAATAGTAATCCGTCACCATTATACCATTATTAAAGAGGTTTTAAATGTCTGGAGTAATTACGTATGCTAGAGATGCGTAGTTGCGTTACCACTGAGGTATCAAGTTAGGGCAGATGGTCACGATTCTACTGGAGATCACACCATATGATCCATCATTTGTCAAAGCGGCCGCACTACAAACATTGTCATACAGGGCGGTGCCAGTCATCATCATATCCCATGTCGTTCCATCTTAATCATTGGGTCGGCGAATGAGGCTTCTCCACCAGTCCCGGTCCTTGAATTTCTCGTCTTCTTCGATATACGCCAGACTGTATCCCCTCTGTTCTACATCCGACTTCTGCATATCTTTGTACCTCAATTGTGGCCGTCCTCTAGGACTTTTGTCTCTGAGATTTAGCTCGTATGTTTGTCTTGGTAGTTTGTTTCCATCCATACGACGCATATGCCCATACCATCTCAGCCCCTGTATCGTTATTCGGCTCTTTTAGTTTTATGACTTGAGCCTGGTTACGGTTTTCCGAACTTTATCTCTACGTGTTTTTCCGACCACACTACGAACGAATCTCATTTCCGCTGCTTGGTTTCTGCTGACATCCTTCTTCCTCGTGGTCCATGATTCGCAACCATATGTCAAAATAGGTGTGTAATACGTTTCATAGATGACGCTCTTGCATTTTCGTGGTATTTTTGTGTTCCATATTAGATCTTTGACTATTCTGTAGAACTTGATAGCTGTTTGAATTCTTCGCGGTGTAAGTAATTTATATGTTATATTGTCTCAAATATGAAATTCCAACATTCCAACATGCTGGATGGTTTCGGGACAGCAACTTACTATTTTTATTAATAATTTCAAAAAACAGCCAAAGTTGCACACAGCTGGTTCTTTTTATTGACGACCAGTTTCGATTAAGAAAAGGCAAACCTACATTTCTAGCTTTTGTAGATTTGGAGAAGGCTTTTGACAATGTTGATTGGAATAAACTCTTTCAAGTTATGAAGCAAGCAGGAGTAAAATATAGGGAACATAAGGTTATTTACAACTTGTACAAAAACCAGACAGCGGTTATCAGAGTTGAAGGGCATGAAAGGGATGCAGTGGTTGGAAAGGGAGTAAGACAGGATTGTAGTCTTTCTCCATTGTTATTCAATTTGTACATTGAGCAAGCTATAAAGGAAAGCAAGGAGAAATTTGGAGAAGGAATTAAAGTTCAGGGTGAAGAATTAAAAACATTGCGTTTTGCCGACGACATTGTAATACTCTCAGAGACAGCAAAAGACCTGGAATAGCAGTTGAAGGGAATGGACAGTGTGCTGAAAGGTGCATATAAGATGAACATTAACAAGAGCAAAACTGGGGTAATGGAGTGCAGTGTAAGAAAATCAGGTGATGCTGAAGGAATTAGATTGGGAAACGAAGCAATAAAGGAGGTAGATGAGTTTTGTTATTTGGGCAGTAAAATAACAAATGATTGTCGCAGTACAGAGGATATAAAATGCAGAATGGCAATGGGTAGAAAAGCGTTCTTGAAAAAGAGAAATTTGTTAACATCGAATATTGATTTAAGCCTAAGGAAGTCTTCTCTGAAGGCATTTGTATGGAGTGTTGCCTTGTATGGGAGTGAGACATGGACGATAAACAGTGCGGACAGGAAGAGGATTGAGGCTTTTGAAATATGGTGCTACAGAAGAATGCTGAAGATTAGGTGGGTGGATAGCGTAACTAATGAGGAGGTATTGAACAGAATTGGAGAGAAAAGAAATTTCTGGCATACCTTGACTAAAAGAAGGGATAGATTGATAGGATACATTCTTAGACATCAAGGAATTGTGAATTTAGCATTGGAGGGAAGTGTGTGGGGTAAAAATCGCAGAGGAAGACCAAGTAAGCAGATTCAGACAGATGTAGGTTGCCGTTCTGATGTGGAGATGAAGAGGCTTCCTCAGGATAGGGTATTGTGGAGAGCTGCATCAAACCAGTCTCCGGACTGAAGACCACAACAACAACAACAACAACAACAACATCACATTTTTTTTTAATCGTGGAGGGGAACGTAAACAGTTTTTGTACATGTGACGTATGGTTTGTGGTGATGACACTGAGTTGGTTTGACTTGACAATAAGATCAGGTAAGTCAATAAAAAGAACCAGCTGTGTGCAACTTTGGCTGTTTTTGAAATTATTAATAAAGTCTCAAATGTCTCATCCTGTGTTCTCTCAGTCCCTCCTGATGGGATGATGGTGCTCCCCACTGCTATGCACGGTACCCCTTGATGATCATGGTAGTTAAAAATGTTTCATTTATGAGTAGTTTTTGGAGGTGCTAAATATGACGTTATTTTCTCCAAAGATTATTTACTTAGTACTTGAAGGTTGAAACTGTGAAGCAAAAGACAACAGATAAGTCAGAAGACATGTTCAGGAAATGTGGTCTACACCATGAGACGTATTTTATTTTTTCCAGCTCTCTGTATCCTTCTTATAATTGTTGCATATAAATAATATAATACATGAGTTTTGGAGTGTACAATTTAGGCGCTGTGTTTGACAGGTTTGTACTGTTAGCAATAACAAGGAAACACTGGTAAACAAGGTGTCATGGCACAAATTTCTTTTGAGGCCTGTTGATCCACTGGCTGGTTGCGTCATACGCTGTGAGACAAACAGACGTAGCGTGGGTGCGTGGTGTGTTCAGCTTGCAGACAGCAGCCGTCTGCGGCCGCGTAATGAACTGCTTGTTACTGCGCTAAGCCAAGGACTCCCTGCCGTCACTGCGCAGGAGACACGGCACACTCCTCAAGTGTGGAACGTTATGATTCACGCACGTTAATAGAGAACAATATGAGCAGTGCAGGAACGACAATAGCGTTATAAAAAGAAATAACTACTTCTCGCAAGTAACAGCTCTGTTGCAAAACTCTTCTTTATCTCTTACGTTCTTACTCAATGTGGAAGAGAAGCGATACACAAACACACCACACACACACACACACACACACACACACACACACACACAGAGAGAGAGATAGAGAGAGAGAGAGAGAGAAGGATGGGTACTCCATAATGTGTGCTTACGTCTACATGTGGACCCTGCAAATTATTATGGACCGTATAGCAAAGGGTACTTCGTATTTGAGTTGTAGCTACTCCTTCTGCTGTTGTAACAAATAAAGGACAAGAAAAATTACCGTGGCTTTCAGAAAACTGGCCTGACCAATTTCGTCAATAGCCTTGCATCGACATGTTCCCAAATATTTCGTAAATACTCGAGAACAAGTCACACAATGATTTTGTTTTGTTACGTATTGCGGATGTACTTCTTTTTACAGAATTTGCTCTATAAACCCCAAATGCCCATTCGTTCCTCAGTAATTAACTGCACCTTTTCGTACCACATTATATCTCTTCATATGTCTCACACGCAATACGTATGTATTTAGTGTTACCGTTAAGTCATAGTGCAGATTTATCCGATCACAAAAAGGCAACGAAACAAGTTGGAAATGTGAAACCTTCACCAAACGAAAGGAAAACTCTCCAAGTTACGTTCCGTAATTTTCAGTGCTGTATGCGCACAAGTAATGACGCAATAATAAGATGAAGCGAATTATATAGCTGCTGCGTGTCCATAAAGTAATGGTAGTGTTTTCACCGGTCACAGAAAAGCAACGAAACAAGATAGGATTGTGAAACGTTCACCAAATGAAATAAAAACGCTCGAAGTTTGTGTGCCTGTTCAGTGCAGTTAGATGTAGCTTCAACTTTTCGCTCTACACATATCTAACGTTATTCTAGCTCATTCCAGACATTTTCAAGGTTGTCAGTTGTAGCGGTATAAATAATGTCTCTGATTCTCTCTTTAAAATGGTCAGTGTCGTTGATACGAACACTGTACACACGTTTCTCACGTACTACCACTACAAAAAGTCTACGAGCGCTATGTCCGAGGATCGTAGTGACCACGCCTTAAGCCGCGTTGGAGTGTCCGGGTGCTACAAGGTGTCTTGCTACCGAGCGCACCATGATCACCGTCGGAGATTCGAGTCTTTCCTCGGTCGTGTATGTGTGTGATGACTAAAGTAGTTAAGTCCCTTGAGATTTACAAACATTTCAATTTGAATCACGTCTTAAATCAACCCCTTCCTACCTACGGTTGAATCCAGAAACTGCCGAACAATTCTGGCAGAGTGTGGAGGAGCGCCATCTTGTTGGAAGATAACATCATCTTCAATTTGCAATATGTCTAGGTAGTTGTTTGACGTCACTGTTTTCTCCGCAAAGAAATAAGGCCCAAAAATTTTATCATACATTAGGACACACCTGACGTGCATCTTAGGAAAGTCATGTTGGTACTCAGTACAAGTGAGACGATTTTCAGCAACCCAAAAATGTACGCACAGATTTCTTGGGGCTCCTTAGAATAGGTATCCTGTATAGCTTCTACAGTTTCGTCACCAAACGAAGACCATCCAGAAACATTTTGGTCGAAAAACAGCAGTATCTTTCAACTTCTCATAGCACCGTCTAATGTTATTTCTATGAGGAGGGGCTTCATTGTACACACGCCGAACCAGTGTCACGTAATCAAATTTCGCAAGCCACAAAGTATACTTCCATTCCTCTGCAACGTTCACATCTGGACTGACCTGGTCTGATCTTGTACAACTACATAATACACTTCGTTTCATTGTTGCTTGATTACTTACGCACACAAAACAATGGAAATTATGTAACATAAATTCATAGTGTTTTTCAATCATTTGTGAAAGTTTCACATTTAAGTCGCATTGTCTTTCTGGGCCGATTGAATTTACACCAGGACTTTACGGACAAATTATACTTGTCTCTGTTATTATTATTACTATTGGGTGGGGATATTGTTGGTAGTGGCACAAGTCAAATAAAGGAAGCTGTACAATCAGTGGCGGACTAAGGCTATCGGAGGCTCGGGGCGGCGGCAGAACTAAATGAGGCCCTCTGGAAATACATGTATTACTGTAAAAATAATCACTTTTGAGATTTGGAGGCCTTCCAGGACGAGAGGAACGGGACGATATAAGAAAAATAGCTTCCGAGATTTGGAGACCCCAGAACGAGAAGCCAAGGGCGCTAAAAAAAGTGCTTTCGAGGTATTTGGAGGCCCTCCAAGACGAGAGGCCAAGGCGATCCGCACCCTCCACCCCCTCCCCCTCCACCCCCTCCCCCTCTTAGTCCGCCACTGTGTACAATTCCATACGGCACTACAATGCTATGTAAGTCGCTGCCGATGGAATTGAGTAAGCAGCTTCACACGCACTGCATGGTCTGGCAACATAATACCGTATGATCAAAAGTATCGGAACTCCTATGAGTGGACAAAAACCCATATGATCCTGACGTCCTACCAGAAGGATGGTGTTTCCTTTTTTAAACATTTGAAGTTGATTGTTTCCTTTTGGCACAAAACACTTTCTCCAACGTCGGACTGTAATTTGAAAGTCTATCATTGACATGCAAATACTGACGTTATTCTATATTAACCTTTGAAAATAGGGATTCAGAAATAACGTATGAGATAATTATTTTTGCTATACGGAAACATATGGATGGCTTTACAATTAAAATGTCATATCTGACATGTAATAGTGGTGTTTTCATTTTTACTTTGTTCCAGAAGGACGGCCTATTACGTCGAGAGTAAGGGTGCAATTTGTGTTAAATCAATGTTGCAACATTTGAAAAATCTATTACAGATGTAATAAACTCTCTTTTAAACCAGAAATAATCGGGAAAAAATTCAGGACTATCTGGGTTAATATCGTGTGTAACCTCCTACACCGTTTTGACGGCCTGAACCAGTGGTAGACAAATCCGCTAATGTGAGCGCGGTCGTCGGGGTGCGCCCACTCACGCTGCTCGTCTACGGGCGCTGTGAGCAGTGACTTTCCCGTCACCCTCTGTTAGCATTGCTCGGTTGCCGTAGCGAAGACGGGCCTGTTCGCTTCGCGTCCTTAGTGTTATCGGGGTCGAAACGAGAGAAAGAATTAACTGAAATATTTTACTTCACTCGAGAAGAGTTCCCGCAGCTGTTTAGACTAGCTGCTGGTGTCTGCCGTATCTTCGAAACTAAATATTTCTGTGAAAGTGTTTTTGTTCTGAAAAAAAAAAAAAAAAAAAAAAAAATTGACGAAATTGAAGGTAAGGAGTAATCTTACTGACGTTCAACTGAACCGACTGGAGCAAGGCGGCTCATGACCAGTGGTCACTCCAAACATCGAGATGCCAATAACAAAACATTTAAACTGACTTATACAGTGATGAAAATACATGTTTCTTTATTTTTCATAAGTACTATGTCAGTTCTGATCTTAATACTCCTCAGTAATAATATATTTATTAAGTTATTAGATGTTTCACATAAATGCGTGAGTCCTGTTTTTGTTATTTTATGTTATGTGTCGTGTTTGTGACCAAAAAATTACGTCGAAGAAAATAATAGTTTTTGTCATGTTTTGATTAGTATTAGTTTCACTGCCTTACCTTTTCACCAGTGACCTGAGCGACAGAATTTCGAACGTAACTGTTCTCAGCCTACGCAACCTATTATCATGTGATGCTGCTGTACTCATTACAGTATCACGCAACGAAAATATTTTTTCTTTATTTGGTCATTTGAAGTTGTTTTGTGCCTGTATTGGATAAAAGTTTTATAAGCTGAAATTACTTATTCATTCCACGGTATTTTCGTATAACACAAGATTAGTCTTTAAGGCTATACTTCCTCAGATGTTATATTTCATCGTAAGTAGGCCTGTTAATCGCATTGTCACAGTGTAAAGAATACTTCCAACGTGATTACAAACTGGTGCGTCAGCTGTCGATGGTGTATTATCGACATTCTCGGCGCTGTTCGCGACTAATAAGAGATTGTGAGCTGCGGGCTCATCGTGCCCGCATGGCGGCGGAAGTGCCCGCAGGCAACTTACGTGTCCAGCCATGGCCCAAACTATTCTGGGGACCAGTGGCCCATTTACCAGTAGGCTGAGCCTAGGGCGGCAGATTTTAGGGGCTGCAAATTTGGGGCCAAATATTTTAAACTATAAGTCTAATAAAAATTTAACTACGTATATATCGAATGTACATTGTTGTGTAAGACGTAGACGTATTAAGGTGTACCTTACACCCATATTATTAGAAGTATATGACTGTGCTTCTCTTAGCTCAGAAATATAAACAAAAGCTATTTCTTGTGCATTCTTGACCAAATAGTTGGATTCTAAAATTTTCTGTCAACAGACACTTCGATCCCCTAGTTCACACTTGTACTAATTACGGAAGAAAGATCTAGATCTACATGGGATACTCTCCAAATCACAGCTAAGTGCCTGGCAGAGGGTTCATCGAAGCACCTTTGTACTATTTATCTCCCATTCCATTCTCAAATAGCGCGCGGGAAGAAAGAACACCTCTCCGTTCGAACTCTGATTTCTAGTATTTTATTCTGATGGTCATTTCTACCTATGTAAGTGGGAGTCAACAATATATTTTCTCATTCGGGGGAGAATGTTGGCGATTGGTGTTTCGTAAGTAGGACACGCCGCAGCGATAAGCGTCGTTGTTGTAATGATTCCCCTCCAGGATCCTGTATCATTTCCGTAACACTGTCTCCCCTGTATCGTGACAATACAAAACGAACTGCCCTTCTTTGGACTCTTTCGATCTCCTTCGTCAAACCCACCTGATAAGGATCCCACACTGGGCAGCAATACTCAAAAAAAAGGACGGACAAGCGTAGTGTATGCAGTCTCCTTAGTAGTTCCGTTGCATCTTTTAAAGGTACTACCAATAAAAAGCAGTCTCTGGTTCGCCTTTCCCACGACATTATCTACGTGTTCTTTTCAGTTTAAGTCTGAAGTAATAGTAATTCCTAGGTATTTGGTGCAGTTTACGGCCATCACTTTTGATTTATTTATTTTGTAGACAAATTTTAACGGATTTCTTTTCGTACTCATGTGGACGACTTCACACTTCTCATTACTTAGAGTCATTTGCCAATTTTTACACCATAGTGATATCGTATTCAGATCGTTCTACAGTTGGTTCAGATGATTTTACTAAACGGTAAATGGAGGCAACATCTGCAAACAACGTAAGAGAGCTACTTAGATTTTCTCCCAAATCGTTTACGTAAATAAGGAACAGCGGAGGACCAATAACACTACCCTGTGGAACGCCCGATATCACCTCTGTTTTAGTCGATGGCTTACCATCTATTACTACGAGCTGTGTCCTATCTGACAGGAAAACTCCTATCCAGCCGCAAATTTGGGGCGATATTCTATAACCACGCAGTTTCATTAAAAGCCGATTGTGAGGTTCGGCGTCAAAAGCATTCTGGAAATCAAGAAATACGGAATCGATTTGTGAACCCTTGTCGATAGCACTCATCACTTCGTGTGAGTAAAGATCTAGTTGTGTTTCGCATGAAAGATGATATAATGAGGACGATAGTGAACAAATCAAAAAGCTACAATATCATCGACAAAAAAATTATAATTTTGAGATACGGTATCGAATTGTAGAGGTCCATAGGGACGGTAAAATTTAAATAGCCTGCTGGCGGCAAATGTGAAAATCTGCCATTGTTGGGGACACTTTCAATGAAGTGTCTAAATGTTTGTCGACGAGTGGCAGCAATTCCTCAAAAATCGAAAAGAGAGAAGAGACTAATGTTGGGCTCAGCGATCTTGAGTGACCTTCTGGCCCATCACAAAGGCCTTGCATAGCGTTCAGACGGTGAATCCAGGTATGCCATTTTTTCACGCCGAAAATATAATGGACCGTGACTCTACTGTCCAAAGTAAAAAACACTGGAAAATTTGTTGTTACCCTTCCGCGTTTAACGTTTTCATACGTGCAAGAAGGGCAACACATCCTAACCAAATTCGACTTTATAAACAGCCACAAGTCGCTACAATTATGTGTTCAGTTAACCGATTTCACTCTGTACACAAGAGCATCGTCAGAATACTGTAAAAATAGATATTAATATAACAGAATTATTTTACATTAATATTACATCACTTACGAATTACATTTCTAATTTGGAGACTTACGTTTGATAATAAGTGATAGATGTCGAGTTATATAAAGCGGCAAAGATATAATTGCTTAGTATTTGTAACGTCCATGGTATGATCCGTAAACGCTATCTTTGGACGTAAAACGTAATTTACATTTCGATCGCCGCTTTTACGGTCGTGTGTACAAAAAAATACCATCAATATTATTATTATAAATAATCCATTAAAAATTAAAAAATACATTCCTAAAAACATCATAAAAATTCATAAATACTAAACAATCATATCTTTGCCGCTTTCATTATCAGCTGTTGAAAAGATCCAAATTTCCAGCTGTCACACTACAACTATTTTAAATTACTGTTCTGACATATGGTTATATAAATTGGCAACTATCAATTATTATCGAACGTAAGTCTCCATGCCGTATTACCTCCCCTTCATTATTCGCTCCTGGCCCTATACGGTAATGCCAGCTAACGTTTTTCAGGCATTCACTAAACCGCAAACTCTTCCATCGCATCGCCACTGGAAATAACGTGATTCAACAATACAAATAATTCGTTTCCAGTCATTCACTGAATAAGGAAAAAAGGAAGATTCTGGTCGGCAGATCAGATACGAAGCTCAAGCTCGGATTTCTTCGTAAGGTTGGGGAAGGAAATCGGCCGTTCCATTTCAAATGAACCATCCCTGAATTTGTCTGGAGTGATTTTCGGAAATCACGGAAAACCTAAATCATGATGGCTGGTGATGGATTTGAACCATCGTCCTGCCAAATGCGAGTCCAGTGTGTTTGCGCCACCTCGATCGGTTACAATAAACTCGGTTAGTACACATAATCACCTTCGCTTTCGAGAAAATCAGACGTTCAGATTTGCTTGGATATATGCAGGAACGATGAAGGAAGGAAGAAGCTTAGGGTTTAATATCCTTTCGATAGCATGGTCATTAGAGGTAGAAGATTTATGCAACATTTGACGGTATACCTTTAGAGAACTTCATAAACGTTAAAAACATATCTTTTGACAGGGCACAGGGAAAACTGTGTGTTTAAGAAACTGTTGCGTTCATCTGTTGCAGCTTCTGTGACAAACTGTTGTGTTATAATCATTTCTTTGGGAATAATGAAGTTGTACGAACACCGAAATTGGACAAGTAGCATATCTCACTCACTTAGTAGGCGTACAGGTAAAGTTCGTCGATAAGAGATTCCTGCCATATGAGGCATTACCGTTATAGATGTTGTGTAAAACACACAACGCGTGTTTTCCGGATGAGGATCCTGTTGACTTGTTCTGTTGCCTCGTCATCAAACGTTCGAGAGCCCCTTACTCTCGCCTGCTATTACAGCCGTTGTGCGGTAGGGGCGTCACGCAAAACGCCACGCGGGATGGCAGCGTGGTTTAAGGCGTCATGCTAAGGACTTGGAGGTACCCGCCGGAGGTTCGAGTCCTCCCTTGGGCGTGGGTGTGTGTTATCATTAATGTAAGTTAGTTTAAGTACTTTGGAAGTCTAGGGACTGATGACCATAGCAGTTTGGTGCAGTAGATATACAAACATTTGAACATTTTCGTTACGCAACAACACAGCCACAAAACTGAATGTAGCGAAAAGATACATAATGGCCGCAGGGACAATTCATAATTTTCTGTAAAACAAAAAATAACGTTTTGGAGCACTATAGGGTTTATGAACACAAACCCCCGCCTGACAGTCTAATACCACAGTCTAACATGTACAGTCACGACACTCCCGCAAATTTTGTTGTACACTACGACTGCAGCGCTCCAAGCAGCCGGAAAGCTACGTTTCTGAATACGGTATTGGATGAGTGCGAATAGTATCGTTTATTTTGATTTTTACAGACTTTTCACTTTAGGGAACGTATGTAGTGTCACAAAAAAATAGGTAGTAATTTAAAATTGGGTCCACCTTTGTCTTTATTAGGTTTACTGAGATCCTTGATGAGGTACGAAATGGTACATGGCAGGACAATTTATTTATAATTATCTTGCAACATATAGGCTTTTGCTGAATAATATCATTTTCTATTAAAATACGAAATGTCTAAGAAACACTGGAAGACCTGCCTTTGGCAAAAAGACGTCGCTTTTCTACTCAGGAACGTTATGGTTTCTTCACTACAATTCCAGTAAAATCGATGAGAATGGAACGTAGTAATCGAATATAGAATGCAATAACTACAGCATTTAACGTACCAAAGCAGCCACCACATTTGTAGCTGAAGGAAAAACGTCACAGACCTGGCAAGAAAAAGGAAAAAGCAGTCAAACTGTTTTCAACTAATAAGAACCCAATTCCACAATTGTTGCTGCACTGAACCACAAACGGCAAGAATCTTCAACATATTGTCTTCTTAAGCTAAAGTAATGACACTCAAACGAATATGCGCGTATCAGAAAGACGAGTGAAGCCTAAAAATGTTCGAATCATTAGACTACACACCGAATTGATATGCGTCAAAAAACTCTTGTCATAGTAAGAACACACCGTAATAGAAATTTATGTTTCTCTTATGTTTATATTCTACTTACTTTCAGCGGAATAAGCTGCGAAATATCAAATATTCGTAAGTATTTGTTCATGACGAAGTTGTTCATTACATCTCTGAATCAGTTATATTCGGCTGTTTTTACATTAATGTCCATGTTATGTATATCTCAAAATATTTTACTAATGCTCGTAACGCAAAAACTATATCAACTATTTCGTTAATTACGCACATAAATAATTACAAAGAAACATCACTCTATCGGCGGCTTGCCCATCGCTAGGAGCACTAGTGTCGTTGCAACTGTCAGTTGGTAACAACTTACACAGCAGTGAGTGTCGCGACTGTATATGTTAGACTGTGCTGATACCATGCCTACAGAACCACGAAGGAATTGCACTCAGCATTTCCTCCATGCGGTAGATTCTGTGCTTGGACCATCGACCGATTCTATTTTGCTTCTTTTTTCATTCTTATGCAATTTTTCTCCTGTCTTCATGCTTTACCCGTGCTCTTCATTACGCCAACTTACCACCAAATCTGAGGGAGATGCTTGGGAGTTTCCGTTGCAGGTAATACATGAAGGAATTTACAACATATCGCGCATCGAAAAAATCGATGGGAAAAATTGAAAATTTTTGCTAAACCGGGATTAGATACACGTGAATTTGAATTTATGTTAGTTTCATCTTTTGTAAAAAAAAATTGAAATGTTTGTAAACCTATTGGATCAAACTGGTTTGGTCATCAGTCCCAAGACCAACAAACTACTTAAACTTATACGAAGGATATCACACACACACACACACACACACACACACACACACATACACACACACTCACCTATGCCCTAGGAAGGACTTGAACCTCCGGCGGAAGAGGCCGCCAGTCCGTAGTATATCTTAGACCACGCTGTCGTTCCCAAGCGACCATGTTTTGTAATTTTTTATCGAATAACCTAATATCGTACTCAGGTCCAAAGGCACAATTTAGCTATTGTGCAGCACCACGCCTATATCTCGTACAAAAATTACAGAGAGGATTAAAAAGTGTAAATCAGGCAACCTCGGAGGTCTGTGCTGCAATACGAAATCCGTAGGCCGTACGCCATAGAGAAGTAGTAGGTGGATTACGTAACTCTCGACGAACACATTACTGCGTTGTCGTGGCTAGATTCCACCTGTTGAAACGGAGGGAGCAAAACGGCTTTTGTTTCTTTGTTACCGCCGTCTTGACTCGACGCACTTTGACAAGGAAACGAGCAAACAAGCTGGACAGGGATACATTTCACGGTAACCACATGACCGGCAGTTAAAATTTACTGCAACTGTCTGCCTTCATTCATCAAGAATATAGTCTTCTGGGACCAGGCGAATCTATCTGAAGTTTATTTGAGTGACTATACCAGAGAGATGGTAAGCAGAACGTATTCGTCGAAAGCTTACGGCGTGTACCGCAACGCGTGCAGGTTGGCAGATTCCAGCCGTGGCCGCTGACCGCAAGCGACAAGGTCGACGGGTTGCGACAGACCGGCTGTAGTGAGAGAGAACGTCAACGGAAATCCGCAGGTCGTTAACGTCCGCCAGACACGCGCTGCCGTGGACCGTAAAACGGCCTATTTGAGTGTGGAGAGTAAATGACATTATAAAAATGAGTGTGTGTGTGCGCGCGTATTTGTGTGTGTTCCACATCACTCCCTAAACTATTGCACAGACTTGAACAAACCTTGGTAGACATATTGCTTACTGGCTAGCAACAATCGCTGTGGGAGTAAGACCCACCTTCGTCATATTCTTTAGGAGAAAACTGCCGCGTCATGCGTCGCTTGAATAGCGAAATTTGACTCATCGCTGCGGCGGAGCGCATTGAGGCGCTATGCTACGATGCGCGAGGTCGTTCCCCGTCGGGAGTTCGAATCCGCCTGGCATGGATGTTTGTGCCGTCTTTAGTATAAGGTAGTTCATAAGTAGTTTGTAAGTTTAGGGACTGACGACCCCGTAGTTAAGTCCCATTAGCTCAACAAACATTTGACTTTGACTCATCTACTGTTTAGAATGACGGTACTTAGCGCATTGTACTAAACTTTAGACATAATTTCAAACCCTTACGAAACTTTCACTTGCTGATAACCCCGGTAAATCTATGAAATAAATTTAGTTTTTCGCTTACTATTTTTCCGCTGTTCATGCAATTAAACTGTGACATTCGGCATTACATTATAATTTATTACTTCTACACTTCTAATTGTATCCGGGAGACATTTTACACACAGTATACTCACATATCATTGAATGTAGCCTCCAAAAATGTTCAAATGTTTATTAAGCTTAAGAGACTTAACTGCGGTTTCATCAGTTCCTAAACTTACAAACTACCTATGGACTACTTTATGCTAAAGACGACACAAACATCCTTGCCCACGGGGGGATTCGAACCCGCCGAGGAGGAACGGCCTCGCGCATCTGAGCATAGCGCCTCAATGCGCTTGGCTTATCCGCTGAGGCAATGTAGCCTCCCTTCCAAAATTGTATCATAGTACGATCCATAATTCATGTAGGAGGATGTAAACACTAAGGTTCACAAAAAACCGCCCCATGACGTATAATATTTCGATTTGTTTATGTCTTTATTGATAAATCTATTCGTGACATATTGCGCAGACTGTAAGCTCATATATCACTCAATGTACCTTCGAAATTATATCACAGTACGCAACATAGTTCAGGAAATATTACATCGTAAATTGGATGCTTGAAAACCAGCCTATCACGCACGAGGTTGTAATTTATTACGTCTGTATTATTCGCAACACCTTTCGCATACAATTCCTACATGGGAAATTATATTATTTATGTCATATTCTTCAGGTGGTTTGCCTTCATAAGGACTCTGCGTGAAAACGAAACGAAGTCAACAGGGTGCTTATGGAAAATCGCCACAGTTGTGCGATTGAATACATGATTACTTGTCAGAAAGTACACAGTACGTTTTCATTGATGGAAAGTCATCGAGTAGAACAGAAGTGATATCCGGTGTTCTCCACAGAAGTGTTGAAGGGTTCCTACTGTTCCTTATCCCTATAAACGATTTACAAGACGTCACCAGCTCTCTTACACTGTTCATAGGTAATGATGTCGTTTATCGGTCAGTAAAGTCATCAGAAGATCAAAAGAAACTGCAAAATCTACATCTACATAGACACTATGCAAATCAAATTTACGTGCCTGGCAGAGGGTTCATTAACCACTTTCATAACCTTTCTCTACTGTTCCATTCTCTAATAGCGCGCGGGAAGAAAGAACACCTAAATCGTTCCGCTTTCGATCTCTTATTTTATTGGGATGGTCATTTCTCCCTCTGTAGATGAGTGCTAGCAAAATATTTTCACATTGAGAAGTAAAACTCGGTGATTGAAAATCCGCAAATATATGTCGCCGCAACGAATGAAGTCGTTCTTTTAATTATTTCCTCCTCAAATCGTGTAACATTTCCGTGTCACTTTCCCCCCTGTAACGTGATAAAACAAAACGAGCTACACTTCACTGAACCTTCTCAACGTCTTCCGTCAGTACCACCTGGTAAGGGTCCCACACTGGGCAACAATACTGCAGGAAAGAACGCACAAGTGTGATGTAGACAGTCTCTTTGGTGGAGCTGTTGCATATTAGAAGCGTTCTACCAATGAAACGTTCCCTTTGGTTCGCCTTTCCCACAATATTTTCTGTGTGTTCACTCCAGTTTAAGTTGTTCGTAATTGTAACTCTTAGGTATTTGGCAGAATTTACGATCTTAAGGTTTGACTGATTTCTCGTGTAATTGATGGTGGGCGTATTTTTTTTTTAGTTAGTGTCAATTGCCAATTTTCGCACCGTGTAGAAATTTTGTCTAAATCGCTTACAGTAGCTTTTGATCCTCTGTTGACTTCACTAACCGATAAACGACAGCGTCATACACGAACAGTCTAAGAGAGCTATTCCGGTTGTCTCCTAAATCATTTATAAACACAAGGAAGAGTAGGGGACCTATAACGCTTCCATGGGGAATTCCAGATATCACTTCTGTTTTACTTGATGACTTATCGTCAGTTACTACGAACTGTGTCCTTTCTGATAGGAAATGGCGAATCGAATCGCACAACTGGGGCGATATTCCAAAAGCATCCAATTTCATTATAAGCCGCTTGTGAGGTACAGTGTCAAAAGTCTTCCGGAAATCCAGAATTATGGAATCGATTTGAGATCCCTTGTCAATGGCACTTATCATTTCATGTGAATAAAGGGCAAGCTGTGTTTGGCAAGAGCGATACTCCCTGAATCCGTGTTGGCTATTGGTTAATAGGTCGTTCTGTTCGAGGTCGTTCATAATGTTCCAACAAAGTATGTGTTCCAAAATTCTACTGCAATTCGGTATCATTGGGATGGGCCTGTAATTTTGGGGATCACTCCTATTGCATATCTTGAATATTGGAGTGACCTGGGCAACTTTCCAGTCTTTGGGTACTGATCTTTCGCTGAGTGATCGGTTGTATATGATAGTTAAGTATGGTGCTATTGCATCAGCGGACTGAGAGGAATCTAGTTGGTATACAATCTGACCCGGAAGATTTGTTTAGTGACTTACGTTTTACTACTCCAGGAACATCTAATTTTCGCATTCTGGCAGCTGTTCTTGGTTCGAATTCTGGAGTAAACTTCGTCTTCTTTGGTGAAAGAATTTCGGAAAGCTGTGTTTAGGAATTATGCTTTAGCAGTACTGTCTCGGTAGTTTTACCATTGATATCGCGTAGCGAGGGTATTTTTTGTCTTTTTCCGCCAGTGTACTTCACATATGACCAGAATTTCTTTGGATTTTCTGTCAGATTAGATAAGAGATATTTGCATGGTACAAATCTACACCTACATAGATACTCTGCAAACCACATTTAAGAGCCTGGCAGAGGGTTCTTAACCACTTTCATAACCTTTCTCTACCGTTCCATTCTCTAATAGCACGCGGGAAGAAAGAACACCTAAATCGTTCCTTTTTCTATCTCTTATTTTATTGGAATGGTCATTTCTTCCTCTATAGGTGGGTGCTAGCAAAATATTTTCATATTCAGAAGTAAATGTCGGTGATTGAAATTTCGCAAATAGATCTCGCCGCAACGAATAACGTCGTTCTTTTCATGATTTCCACCTCAAATCGTGAAACATTTCCGTGACGATTTCCCCCCATGTAACTTGATAAAACAAAACGTGCTGCCCTTCTCTGAAACTTCTCAATGTCATCCATCAGTCCCATCTGGTGAGGGTCCCACACTAGGTAACATTACTCCAGGAGAGGACGCACAAGTGTGATGTAGGCAGTCTCTTTGCTGGAGCTGTTGCATCTTCGGAGCGTTCTGTTAAAGAACGTTCCCTTTGGTTCGCCTTTCCCACAATATTTTCTGTGTGTTCACTCCAGTTTAAGTTGTTCGTAATTGTAACTCCTAGGTATTTGGCAGAATTTACGATCTTAAGGCTTGACTGTTTCATCGTGTAATTGATGGTAGGCGTATTTCTTTTAGTGGTCATGTGTTGTAGTAAATAATAAATTCGTATTGCCCGCCACGACATTTAGCGCTGTTGGAGATCAGGTGATCTCGCCAGCGCCACTTGCCGGATGCACGGGCGCCGTGGCTCAGCGCGCCCGGTCAGGGGGCTGCACGCCCTCTGTAATAAAAAAGCTGAGCCAAATATCCAACGAACAACCATGAAAGAACAAAACGAACGACCGGAACGCATAGACCTATCTGAAGAAAAAAAAAAAAAAAAAAAAAAAAAAAAAAAAAAAAAAAAAAAAAAAAGATGCGCAGAGTCTGTTTGTTTTTCATAACGTGCGCCTTGCATTATACTGACGGTGTCTTTTGTTACCGGTGACTTGTGTCACGTGTGTGTACCGTACTGTGTAAATGTTCATTTATGAAATACAAGATTCTTTAAGCATATTCTACGAGTTTTCATAAAATGTGTATTACTGCACACTTTTCATTATTTAGTGTTAATTGCCAATTTTCGCACCATGTAGAAATTTTGTCTAAATCGCTTTGCAGTTGCTTTTCGTCCTCTGTTGACATCACTAACCGATAAAATATTGGTAATTGGCCTTAACGATAAGTGTGAAGCCATCCATGTTAGCACTGAAAGAAACCCATTAAACCTCATTTACACGATAAATCAGTCAAATCTTAAGGTCATGAATTCAATTAAATATCTAGGAATAACGATATCAAATAACTTAAATTGAAAAGAACACCCCGAAAGTACTGTAGGAAAGGCGAAGGAAAGGCTACGTTTCATTGGCAGAACGCTTAGATGGAACAATTCTACTAAATTAACTGCCTACTATATTCTTGTGCGACCTATTTAGGAGAATTGCTGGGCATTGTGGGAGCCCCGCCAAGTGGGACTTACGGAAAATTTAGATAAAGTTCATGGAAGGGTAACTCGTTTCCTATTATCGAGATAGAGGGCAGACAGTGACGCGAAAATGATGCACGAGTTGGGGTGGATCTCGTTAAAAGACGTTATTCGTCGCGGCGAGATTTATTTGCGAAATTTTTCACCAACATACTCTTCCGAATGCGAACATCTTTTGTTAACATCCATCCAGATAGAGGGGCGTGATCATCATAAATAAATATAGAGAAATCAGATCGAAAACGGAAAGATTTGTGTGTTCCTTTTACCCACTCGCTATAAGAGAATGTAACGGTAGAGAAATATCATAAACGCGGTTCGATGAATGCTCTGCCATGCACTTCAGTGTGATTTGCAGTGTATTTATGAAGATGTGGAGAGGGGCAGAAGTCGCCTGAAAGAGCGGGAAGAAAGAAGCAGATGCTCTAACAAAACACTGGAATATATACAGGGCGTTACAAAAATATACGGCCAAACTTTCAGGAAACTTTCCTTACACACAAAGAAAGTAAAATATGTTATGTGGAGATGTGTCCAGAAACGCTGAATTTTAGTATTTCTCTTTAAAAGTAAATTGATATAATTCGAGCAGACAATTGTCAAAATAACCAATTGTTTCGTTAGTATGTACTGTACTTCATCGATTCACCGCCAGTTGGCCCAATTTTCTGTGAATGTTTGGGCACAAATTGTTGGTGATGTCTTGTTTGGGCCTCATGTTCTTCCACCTAAGCTCGCTGGAACACGTTATCATGATTCATACGGGTACTCTACTTGTGCTGCTAGAACATGTGCCTTTACAAGTAGGACACAACATATGGTTCATGCACGATGGAGCTCCTGCACATTTCAGTCGACGTGTTCGTACGCTTCTCATTTGATAGCTCTTGTCTACGAAACCCCGGTACCAAATGTAGAGACTCTTCGTGCTCGTATTGTGGACGGCTGTGATACAATACGCCATTCTCCAGAGCTGCATCAGCGCATCGGGGAGTCCATGCGACGGAGGGTGGATGCATGTATCCTCGCTAACGGAGGACTTTTTGAACATTTCCTGTAACAAAGTGTTTGAAGTCACGCCGGTACGTTCTGTTGCTGTGTGTTTCCATTCCATGATTAATATGATTTGAAGAGAAGTAATAAAATGAGCTCTAACATGGAAATGAAGCGTTTCTGGAGACATGTCCACATAACATATTTTCTTTCTTTGTGTGTGAGGTATGTTTCCTGAAAGTTTGGCAGTACCTTTTTGTAACACCCTGTATATATACATGGGCAAGGCTGGGAACTAACGCTCGAAAGAACTTAATTTGATGGCAAAGAAAAAAAAAATCTTTCTTTGATGTAAAGATTTACGTATGAAATTCTGGTCTTCGTGATTATAACCAATTTCTGCTGCACATAAGTCACAATTATTCGGCACGGCGGGTAGCTGCGCGCATTGGAGCGCCGTGCTGCGGTGCGCGCGACCGACCGCCGTCGGGGGTTCGAATCCCCCTCGTGCATGGGTGTTTGTGTTGTCGGTAGGTTAGTTTACCTTAGGTTAAGTAATTTGTAAATTACGGACTGATGACCACGCAGTTAAGTCCGCTAGGTTTACAAACAACAAACACAATTATTCGGTTAGCTACATTTTTATTTATTTATTTTTATTTATTTATTTACGCTGGATGAGAAATCAAGTTGATAAACGTTTTGAATAGTACTCAAAACAAAATTTGTAAACTAAGAAGTATCTGCGCCAGGATTTGACTGTAATCTGGGAGCATACTGCGCTAGGCTGCATTTACAGTTGCAACGACAGCGGCAGTCAGACTTCGCCAGAGGGCGCTCGATAACACGGATCGACAGCTCGTCCACAGTGTCCGATACCGTTCGTCACTTGTTAGCGGGGTCAAGGAGCGCGACGAGGAAGTCAGGTCAGCTTAAAACCTGTCCTGAGTGTGGGGCAGATTAGGTTTTAACCTAGAGAGAGGTAGATTGGAGATAAGTGCTTATTGTGGCTTTTGCTGTTAATGAAGACATCGAATGCATATGAATGAGCTACATCTGTCTCGGAAAGAATCTGGGGAGTAGCAGTAATCTGCACACCGTCCTCAATTTTGTTACAAATTTTACGAATATATTTTTTACGGTGAAGGGAGAAACGTTGTATTACCAACTCGTTATATTTGGTGGTAACAATGAAAAGCAAGATTACGAGCACACTGTTTGGCTGAATTTGGAAGATTTTCAAACATCTCTTCTTGAACGAAGTTCTCCCTCAATTAATGAAATTTAAAAATGATAGTAATAACAAAACTAAGAGGGGACTGATAAACTCAGATGACAAAGCGAGCAATTCGGAAGAGATACTTCGCATAAAGCAGCTGTGTTAGAGGCGTGACACCTGGAGCCTATACTTGATAGGATTATCAAAATAAATTCAGATATAGCCTGTAAACACGATATTGAACGTAGGGTTCTGATGTAAAAATTACGTTCCACACAATTTTTTTCGCATGTAAACGTGATAGGCAGGTGGCATTTACCAGTGGCAGCACTTCACTTGCAAGAATACTGGGGTGTACGACACTAACTGCTGCCCTTTCATAAACACGGCATTGTTGCCATCATGGTGAGATTACTTCACTTTTCCGAGTAATAGTAACGATGTCGGTAAATGTTGTTTATTGGTCTCGTTATTTCGTGTGCTTTTCTGTGAGAGCACATTTCTGGTCAGTTTCCGCCTCTGACCTAAAATGTAAGTCCTTTATTTTTAATTTCACGATTTTGAACAGCAACAATGAAGTAAAGCGAAAATGGACAGAGGGATGGTGGAAGAGGAGGTGGACAGTGGAGGGAAGAGGAATGAAAGACACAACGAAGGAATGGATAGAGACGGGGAAGGATAGAGGGAGGAGGAGGAGGAGAGGACAAAGAGGGGGGGGGGGGGTAGGGAGTAGAGGCAAAGGAGAATCTGCACTTATCATTTTCAATCATGTAGCCTCATGTTTGTTAATGTTACCGTCACCTCATCTTGTTCTGCAGTCTGACAATGATTTTTTACTTAATAGAAAAATTATCTTTATGGCTAGTATTTATGTGTAATATTCTCTCTTCTGGCAAACACTGATAATTCATTTTTAAAAAATCTATGAAAAACTAAAAAGTCTGACAGATGTGGAGTACACTGTTTTAATGTAAAACCGTTTTATTATTTCCAATATCTAATTGCAGAAACCTTGGACAGTAGTAATAAAACGCAGACAACACAAGAATAGTATATCTTCGGCACGCTTTGCGACATTCTCAATTATTCTTCATTCATTCTGCGGTGCAGGATATCCAGGACCTTCTGGCAGCCTGATTCTGCCTCAGACATAGCAGACTTGACAGACTCCTCTGTCTTCGTTTTGAAGCTTTTGTCCTCTATGTTCTTCAGATTAATGGTGACATTGTAGCTGCCTCCCAATACAGCTGTTCTCAAGCACTGCGCCCCAACCTGTTATAACATAAACATTTGTAATCGTTTCACTAAATCAACAACTTATGATATTGATGAATTAAGCTCTTAAATCCAAAGACTGCTGTACATTAATTAGAGGACATAACAGAAAACGAAAAAATAATAGGTTAACTTGGTGTGGTACACCAAGTTAACCTATTATTTTTTTCGTTTTGTTTAATTTTCAGAATAGTAATGGTGCAGTATTGGCGATAATAATGTCCAGCCATGATCCTATTAATACGAGTCGCAAATAGCAAGAAAACAATAGTATGTTTCTTTTATGCAAGTAAGAGTTAATTGAAAGTTGGGAACCTTCACATGTTTCAGTCATGTATTGTTCCACCCAAAGGGCTTGTTGACACAGAGAAATGAAACGTTTTGTCGGATTAGGGTTGTAAAGGAAAATAATACGTGGACAACAACAAATTGGTCTGATTTGGTCGAAAAAGGTGAAGTGTATCATAACGTCATCCAGAGCCACATCAAACTTTACCTTAAAAAAGTTCAAATATTTGTAAATCTAAGGGACTAGGCTTACAAAGTACTTAAAATAACTTAAAGTATCTTACGCTAAGTACAACACAGACACCTATGTCCGAGGGAGTACACGTACTCCCGACGGCGAGTAATCGCGCATTTCGCAGCAAGGTGCTTTAAACGTTCAGCCATTCCAGCCAACACCACCTAGAAGACAAGGCCTCAAAACTGGCCTGAGGCCAACGAGAAAGACAGGCCACGGCGCACATGTCATGTCAGGTAAGCAAGGAGCCGCCGCATGGGAGTAGCCGAGCGGTCTGGAGCGCCACGTTTCGGATCGCGCGGCCTCCCGCGTGGAAGGTTCGAATCCTCCCTTGGGCATGGATGTGTGTGTTGTCCTTAGGTTAGTTTAACTTTGTTTAAGTAGTTTGTAAGTCTAGGGACTGATGACCAACGTAGTTTGGTCCCATAAGAATTTTGAACATTTGATTTTTAGTCCTGAGCCGGCGCGATCGCTAGCTGATTGGTCGGCCGCTGGGGCACAGCCCACTGCCTCATAGCGGCCAGCCACTCAGCTAATGATCGCGTCACCTCAGGACTGCCTTGCTTACGTGACATGACGTGCACGCCGGGGCCTGTCTTTCTCGTTGGCCTCACAACTAACCGTGCTTACGTCACACCTTAAGGCCGCGAACGCTAGCTGATTGGCCGGCCGCTTCGCGTCGGTGGTCGGGCTCCAGCGGCCAGCCAGTGAGTTGGCGGCCGCTGACTTTATGTGTAACGTAGGCACAGCCAGTTGTGAGGCCTTGTCTTCCAGGTAGGTGGTGTTGCTCCAGTGCGGCAACCTTCATCCTCCTATGTATGACGGGAAGTTGTCAGGTCGTGAGAATAGTATACAGGTAAAACGCCTCTTTTAATGTATGACTGTGCCATTTCTGAATCTAGCGCTAAGCAGAACATATAGAAGATATAGGCGTTAGCGCTTGCAGAACATATAGGAGATAGAGGCGTTCGCACCTACCTGTTTATAAGGTAGTGGATTCCCTTGAATTTATAGCGCACCAGAAAGAATGTTTTTTCGGTCTTTTGTTATGATCAATTTTTAGTGTTTTTCATTAATTAAAAAAAAAGACTTCTCAGGTAACCTATAACTAATTATCTTTATTATTAAAGATGATTATGCAACATTACACCTCCTAGTACATCAAATTTATCTTCAACTTTTATCCATGGTATTTTAATGTAGGGGAGATTAATTGTGTGGACTGCTTTTAAAAAAAAATGTTTGTAATTCTATCGGACCAAACTGCATGGGCATCAGTCCGTAGCTTACAAACTACTTAAACTAAATAAACCTAAGGACAACACAAACACCCATGCCCCCAGGGAGGACTCGAACCTCCACGACGAGCAACCGCGCGCTCCGCATCGAGACGCTTTAGACCGCTCGGCTACTCTACCGCGGCAACTGCTTTAAGCATTTGTAATTATGATCAGGTAATGCCGTCTAAGGCTATTATTAAATGTTATGGTTTTGCTGTTCAGTATGTTTTGGAAGAGTATTCAGAGGAATGTTCAACTAGTAAGGAAGGCAAAGACGAGGTTAAAACTGAATTATGGTGATAGTCTAAACTGGTGTGAATTATGTTGTGCACTTGTGGTACATTAACTCAGGTTGCTGGATACATTGTAACAACACCTGTTAATGCTCAGTATATCAATATACGACGTTGTAAGTATGGGGAATCTAAACCTAGTATGTATGGTGACCTCCACCAAGCCGGCCACGGTGGCCGAGGTGACTGCAGCGCGCCAGTCTGCACGGCCACTACGGTCGGTGGTTCGAATCCCCCCCCCCCTCGGGAATGGATATTTGTGCTGTCCTTAGTGTTAGCTTGTTCATAAGTAGTTTGTACGTTTAGGGACTTATGACCCCGTAGTTAAGTCCCATAAGCTATACAAACATTTGAACATTTTGAACCTCCACCAAGCTCTCAAACTGTTCGTTAACACAAACAGGAAGCGCGAATGCCTACGGTAACGAGGCATCTCTCTAAGCCGTCCAATGCTGTTGCACGTGCAGCTGCACGACGACTGACGCCGTCTTCCGTGAACACTAGCCTATACACAGCGCAGACCGGAGGCGCGCAGCGTTATCTAACCGCACAGCGGCCTTATCACTTCCTGCCTGTGAGTTATAGCACGGCCTGGGCCTAGTTGTTCTAGGGCCCGCGCGCCGACTGAGGTTCAGCAGCTCACAAAGAGGGACCCAGCGGTGCCTCATAGTGCATGACACAGTGCCCCTGAGAGCTACGATACCGAAAAGAATCACTTCTCAGCTTTGGCAAGATCAATGTTTAGTGTTTTTCATTATTTAAAAATAAATAAATAAATAAATAAATAAACAGGAAAAAAAAAACGAAACGACTTATTTGATGGCTCTTGCTTGATAATACTTATGACGTGGTATCTTTTAGGCATTCAAGATGCAACTTGTGACGTTACAACAACATGCAATACCGTTTGGAGTGCAAAGCGCGCTGGTTTGACAGTAGAGAGCGTCGAAAGTTGCGACGAGTGAACAGGCAATCAGCCGGCCGGCGGCGGTGGCCGAGGTGACTGAGGCGCTCCAGTCACGGTCAGCACGGCCACTACGGTCGGGGGTTCGAATCCCCCCTCGGGCATGGATATTTGTGCCGTCCTAGTTTGTAAGTAGTTCATAAGTAGTTTGTAAGTTTAGGGACTGATGACCCCGTAGTTAAGTCCCATAAGCTTAACGAACATTTGCAATCAGCCGGTGCGAGACGGTGGGACGCACAGCTTCGCTTTGGCGGGCCGCGTGCAAATGCAAAGCCAACACCGTCTAGATATAAGGCCTCACAACGAGTCCGTGTCACGTCACACCCATAGGCAGCCTTCTCAAGTCCATTGGCTGCAGCTACGAGGCAGTGGGCTGTGCCCCAGCGGCCAGCCAGTCAGCTTGCGAGAGATGCCTATCGGTGTGACGTGACACGGACTTGTTGTGAGGCCTTATATCTAGACGGCATTTTCAAAGCACACTGGCGGACGTGACGTCAAGCCTAATTGCTATTTTTCCCGCCAAAAAAAGGGCTTTGTCTTTATTTTTCCATACTACGCTGACACTATTAGAATTACAGATTAGCACGTAATGGCAAATGAAAGAGGAAAAACAACACGATTCAGATGATGTATTGACATTATTTATATTAACTTTTTATCAAAAGTTATCCAGAAAACTAATATTTATTCATTTGGAAAAATCCAGAGGCTAAAGTAATTGCAGTACAGTAACGAGCGAGGGCTCAAATGAAAGGTCTCATCGAGATGCAAAGTTTGGTATAACCATATTACCTGAAACATTTACATTGCGCATAATAATGCACTTTTAAGGGGGAACAATAGTGATTTGTTAATAACAATTAATACAAGACAGGTACACGAACAGGAAGGTAGTGATAAGTTGCAGGTGTCGTAAACACACATTATGACCTGTTTAGAATATATATATTAATATGTTGTCTTTGTGTAAACTAAATTATTTTGTTTATCGACCTAATTTGTTTAAATTTATGCACACGGTAATTCGGAAAAGTGCATTGAAAAGAGGACTGGAAAATCTACCTGAAAAACACTTCACCTAAGTGTTTACCTAAATATTGTGCGACGACCGAAAGATTTATTTGTTGTTGCCCATTAAAGTACGTCCTGATTTTAAAATCAAATATGCAATTATGTGTTTAAATAGTTAGAATTTGTAAAATCAAATAACATGAAAACAATACTGATAGAAGGATGCAACAAACGGTACATTTCTCGTAAAATCTGTAAGAATTTCATACAGCAATTTCGGAGTAGTAACGGCAAAAGTTGTAATAGATGACGCCTTATTCGCGATATCTGCTACCTAGAAACTGTCCCTGGAAGTCCAAAGCGATCGGTTCAACACAGAAATCTGGAAGGACTTCAGTGTACCGAAGAGCGAGATTAAAATCACGTAGCCAATTCCAACCCACAACGCGTGTTCTTGATATGGAATTTCATTGTTTTGAAAAACAATTTAATGTTCTAAAATATATTGGTGCGAAAAGCATTCGTAAGCTCTTGCCAAAATACCAACCGACAGCCAAGAAGGGTGACGACTTAAGGGAGGAATGATGAGCCCAGTGGTTATTCCTAAAAATATCACCACAGTTTCTGGGCTTGTAGACGACGTACGAGGATATTCTTTCAAACAATTGTAGCAGAGAGTGGTCGTAAACGTTCTAGTATGCACAAAATATTGAGAACCGTCTACACATGTTTGTTACAGAAAAAAATCTCCGGGTTACCTCCACCTGAAAGCAGATTTTGTATATATTGTTTCGAAACTTCAGTATTACGTTCTTACCATTTACACAAAAATGTAGCGTTTGCTGCATTTTTCTGTAGATATTTGCTTCTATGTTATCTAAATCCAAAATCAGGAAGTCGTTTGACGAACATTCTTAATGTAATCTACAAGATTTTGCAAACTTTTTTCCTCTAATCTCATTTTGAGTTCCTGTTTTGACCATGCTTGTATGTACTCTAACTTTGCATGTAATTCCTAATATTCTACGGCGACGGAATTAACCTGTAATGTTTAACAAATAAACGCTCAATAATTTAAACCCACAGTAATTGCCAAGGAAGGCTGGCTTGCGTGCTTACCGTAGGTGCAACTACGGCAGAGGGGTATCTGTAGAGAGGCCAGACAAACGTGTGGTTCCTGAAGAGGGGCAGCAGCCTTTTCAGTAGTTACAGGGGCAACAGTCTGGATGATTGACTGAGCTGGCCTTGTAACATCAGCTAATGTGGCTTTGCCACACAGTTACTGCGAACGGCTGAAAGCAGGGGGAAACTGAAGTCGTTAATTTTCCCGAGGACATGCAGCTCTACTGTGTGAATATATGATAACGGCATTCTCTCTGGTAAAATATTCCGGAGGTAAAATAGTCCCCCATTCAGATCTCCGGGTGGGGAATACTCAGGAGGATTTCGTCATAAAGAAAACAAAACAGGCGTTCTACGGATCAGAGCGTGGAATGTTCAATCACTTCATCGCGTGGGTAAGTTACAAAATTTGAAAAGAGAAATGGATAAGTTAGATATGATGGGGATTAGTGAAGTTAGGTGGCAGGATACAGCATTTTTGGTAAGGTGAGTACAAGATTATAAATACAAAATCAGTTGGTGATAACTCAGGAGTAGCTCTGATAATGAATAAGAAAATAGTAATGTCAGTAAGTTACTATGAACAGCATAGCCTACGCATTATCGTAGCAAAGATAGTCACGAAGCCGACACTGACCACAGTAGTACAAGTTCATATACCAAATAACACTGGCGATGTGAGGAGATTGAAAGGATGTATGATGGGATGAGAAGTTATTCAAGTAGTTAAGGTAGACTAAAACTTGATTTACATGGGTCTAGAACTCAGTCGTGGGAAAAGGAAGTGTAGGAAAAACAGTTGTTACATATGGGTTGAGGAAAAGGAATGAAAGAGGAGATCGTCTGGCAGAATTTTGTGCAGAGCACAATTTAATTATCACAAACATATGGTTTAATTATTAGGAAAGGAAGTTGTATACGTGGAAGAGACCAGGAGACACCGGACGGTACCAAGGTTTAGAAACTAAGACGCATCCAGGGGCAGATGTAGACTAGGACTATATTTTATTAGTTATGAACTGTAGATTAAAACTTAAGAAACCGCAAAAAGGTATAAAAGTAAGGAAATGGAAACTGGATAAACAGAAGGAACCAATAGTTGTCGAGAGTTTGAGAGGGAGCTTTAGGTAAGGTTTTACCGAAATGGGGGAATGTAATACAGTAGATGATGATTGGGTAGCTTTGGGAGATAAACTAATGAAGGCTGCAGAGGATCATATAGGCATGAGAACAAGGCCTAATAGAAATCCTTGGGTAACACAGGAGGTACTCAACGTAACTGATGAAAGGAGCGAATATAAAAATGCAGCAAGTGTAGCAGGCAAAAGGAAGTACAGACGGTTGAAAGATGAGGTTGACAGGAAGTGCAAACTGGCTAAGCAGGAGTGGGTAAAGGAGAAATGTAAGTCTGTAGATGAATGTATAACTGGGGGAAAGATACCATCTGCCTACAGTTAAATAAATGAGACGTTTGGAGACCAGGCTAGCAACTTCATGAATATCGAGAGCTCAGATGGGAAACCAGTTCTACGCAGACGAGAAAGCTGAAAGTTGGGACGAACATAAAGAGAGCTTATAGGAGAGAAAAAATTCCCAAGTCAGAGTTGTAGAAAGGGAAGCAGAAGTAGATGGAGAGGAAATCGGAGATACAGTACTGATAGAAAATCTGCTGGAGCATTAAAACATTTGAGTCGAAACAAGGCCTCCGGAGTGGATGAACTGCTAACTTCGTTGGAAGAGCCAGTTACGAAGAAACTGTTCAATTCCAAAGAAATAAAATGCAGGCAAGTGTGAAAATTAGAGGAGTATCATTTTAATAAGTCATATTTGCAAACTAATAGTATCACAAATTATTTATGAGCGAGTGGAAAAACAGAACTGATTGAATCCAATTTCAAAGAAGATTAGTTTGGATTTATGAGAAATGTAGGAACACGTGACGCAATACATTATGTCTTATCCTGGAATATAAGTTAACGAAAGGGAAACCTAAATTTTTAGTTTTTGTAGATTTACATAAGGCTTTTCATAATGTTAAATGGAATACATCCTTTCAAATTCTGAAGGTAGCAGGAATAAAATATATGAAACTAAAAGAAACCGGACACGAGTCATAAGAGTCCAATGGCATGAAATGGACGCAGTAATTGGGAAGAGAAAGAGTTGTAGGATTTCTCCATTGTTATTCACTATGTACATTAAGCAATGTGTCAAGGAATGCAAGAAAAATTTTGAAGAAGGAATTAATGTTCAGAGAGAAAAAATAAAACTTTTCCTAATGACACCGTAACTCTGTCAGAGACAGGAAAAGAGCTGGAAGAGCAGTTGAACGGAATGCATAGTGTTATGAAATGAGGTTAAAAGAAGAACATTAACAAGAGTAAAAAAAGGGTAATGGAGTGTATTCTAAGAAAATCAGGTGATGCTGACAGAACTACATTAGGTAATGAGACAATAAAAGTCGTAGATCAGTTCTGTTATTTGGATGACAAAATAATTTGTGGTGGTCAAAGTAAAAAAGATATAAAATGCAGGTTGCCTATGGGAAGAAAACAGTTTCTGAAGAAGCATAATTTGTTGACATCAAACATTAAAATGCCAGAAAGTCATTTCTAAAGGTATTTATCTAGAGTGTTGCTTTGGACGGGGGTGAAACGTGGACACTAAAGAGTTTGGGGGAGGAAAAAAATTCCAGCAAATCTTGAGTGAGAGAGGGGATCGATTGGTGGGAAACATTCTGAGATATCATTGAATGGGTAAAAATCGTAGAGGGAGATCGAGAGATGAATACAGTAATCAGATTGAAATGGATATGGATTACAGTTCTTATGAGGAAATGAAGAGATTTAAAGATGACAGGTTAGTGTCTCCGGACTGAAGACCACAACTAAAATAATTTAAATCTTAGTTTCACCTGTAAATCTGATATTGTCGCAGAGTTTCCAACTTCAGCCAACTCTGCGAATGAGGTCCATAGCTTGTTAGCATTTTGTATTAATGTCTGAGGAATCTCAATGGCTTTCATGAGTCCTTTCTGCATTGCTGCGTTTCTTGCTTGAACTTCTTCTTCCGTGTTCTTTGGCAGTTTTAAAGCCTCCTGAAAAAAAAAAAATGTTCTTTATTAATGTATATAAAGAATGTGAATCAACAAATCTCTAAACTACGAGAGGGGACATCGAAAACAAAGTTACACATATAACAGCAGACCAAATGAACAGCACTGAATGCTGGATTGCTCTTCAAAGTAACGAAGATGCCGTACATGACACTATGTTTTGCTACCTTCTATCGGGTGAAGGAGTAGCGAAATGAGTAAAACAATTAACTTTGGCTGCACTAAGACATTTAAATAATCCAATGACGACGAGTGAAATTTGAGACGGGCCGGGATTCGAACCCGGGACTCCAGCTTTCGGTGTGCTGTTCCAATGTTCTTCAGGTAGATCGTTTCTTTTTTTTTTTTTTGCATACATGGAGTCACGTTTGTTCTATGTTGATCAAGCGCTCAGTTTTTTAAAATTATTATTATATAAAACGCGCTGAGCTACTGCGCCGTACCACGGTGGAGTGGCCGAGCGTTCTAATGCCCCTTGCTGCGGAGTACACGGTTGCTTGCTCTTCGGAAGTTCGAGTCCTCCTTCGGGCGTGTGTGTGTGTGTGTGTGTGTGTGTGTGTGTGTGTGTGTGTGTGTTGTCCTTAGTGTAAGCTAGGTTAAGTAGTTTGTAAGGCTACGGGCTGATTACCATAGCCGTTTGTTCCAATAGATTACAAACATTTGAACATTTGATCTACCGCGTCGTCACATTTTGGCTATTGAGAGCACGCCTCCGAGCCACCTCAAATTTTCACAAGTCGCACGCTATACAGGGTGTTACAAAAAGGCACGGCCAAACTTTCAGGAAACGTTCCTCACGCACAAAGAAAGAAAATATGTTAATGGACATGTTTCCGGAGACGCTTACTTTCCATGTTAGAGCTCATTTTATTACTTCTCTTCAAATCACATTAATCATGGAATGGAAACACACAGCAACAGAACGTACCAGCGTGACGTCAAACACTTTGTTACAGGAAATGTTCAAAATGTCCTCCGTTAGCGAGGATACATGCATCCACCCACCGTCGCATGGAATCCCTGATGCGCTGTTGCAGCCCTGGAGAATGGCGTATCGTATCACAACCGCCACAATACGAGCACGAAGATTCTCTACATTTGATACCGGGGTTGCGTAGACATGAGCTTTCAAATGTCCCCATAAATGAAAGTCAAGAGGGTTGAGGTCAAGAGAGCGTGGAGGCCATGGAATTGGTCCGCCTCTACCAATCCATCGGTCACCGAATCTGTTGTTGAGAAGCGTACTAACACGTCAACTGAAATGTGCAAGAGCTCCATCGTGCATGAACCACATGTTGTGTCGTACTTGTAAAGGCACATGTTCTAGCAGCACAGGTAGAGTATCCTGTATGAAATCATGATAACGTGCTCCAGTGAGCATAGGTGGAAGAACATGAGGCGCAATCAAGACATCACCAACAATTCCTGCCCAAACGTTCAGAGAAAATCTGCGTTGATGACGTGATTGCACAATTGCGTCCTGATTCTCTTCAGCCCACACATATTGATTGTGAAAATTTACAATTTGATCACGTTGGAATGAAATTTACATTTAAATACTAAAATGAGCTCTAACATGGAAATTAAGCGTTTTCGGACACATGTCCACATAACATATTTTCTTTCTTTGTGTATAAGGAATTTACCTGAAAGTTTGGCCGTACCTTTTTGTAACACCCTGTATAAGTAATGTCCCTATCATCGACATTTTTCTGTGCTCACCATCCGGAACGTCACACTTGGTAGGAGGGTTTTTCGGCATCTGTGGCCAGGAAGTGAGCCCTGACGCATCTTCGCGTAAGCATACATTTATGGACGAACATAGAGGTATATTGGTGAGAGGAATGTTTCTTCCAGAGCGTGCGGCTTCTTGGGAAATTTGCGGAGTTACGGGGGAAGTGCTCCGGACAGGCAAGAGGTCGATGCGACCGCTGGCCCAAGCAGGAATCTCGGGTTCAAATCCCTGCCAGACAAAAATTCTCACTCGTCCCCTTTGAATTACGATACCCAGAGAGGCTCGCAAGTAGATGCCGTGTTTCGTGACTTTCGCAAGGAGTTCGCCTAATGAACAAAATAAAAGGCTATTCAAGCGACCACTAGAAACGCACTCTACGGAGACCCTGTGATGCACCTGATATACGTACAGCTGCACGACAGTCTCTGCAGGTAGCCTAGAACACGTTTATCGCTTCTCTCAATACTCCACTTTAGTTGCGCAACTCCCTACGTACTTGACAATTAGAGGTTTTATGTTTATTTCTATGAAGTTACGAGAAAGATGTTTGCAACTGTTATGAGCAGTATTATGAACTATTATTCAGTTACTTTTAAGCTAGGGGGGAGCGAAATAATGCGCAGGGGCTCGCAGTCTCAGGAGGAAGGAGTTGCAACGTAAAACAACCAACCCAGTGCATTCCATAACACAAAAACATAGGCATAAGAATAGTGAAGCTTAATTTATATTAACATTGCGTAATTCGTTGTTTAACATATTGAGTAGTAGAGTGTTTTATGCCAAAAATATACCGTGTTGCCGGCCGCGGTGGCCGAGGGGACTGAGGCGCTCCAGTTACGGTCTGCACGACCACTACGGTTGGGGGTTCGAATCCCCCCTCGGGCATGGATATTTGTGCCGTCCTTAGTCTTAGCTAGTTCATAAGTATTTTGTAAGCTTAGGCACTGATGATTCCGTAAGTTAAGTCCCATAAGTTCTACAAACATTTGAACATTTGAATATACCGTGTTAACGGTTAATAAACAAAAAGCTTGAAAATTGTTTCTGGGAAACAGTCAATAGCTAAATGAACAAGATAAGCAATTTAGAAAATTTCTAAAAAAAAGTAATAACAGCAAATATTTTCCATTGCGAAAAATAAACCATAACATTGATTCTATGATGTATAACACTTTACATTCTTTTCTACAAGAAAGTGACATCAGTATAATGAAAATTATATTCATTACCTTTCAAAAATCACAGACGGAATTGTGTTTCGGATCGGACGGGGGATGGGGATTGCCATTGAATTTTGCTTGGAATGGGGCCACAAATTCAAAAGGTTGGAAAACACTGATTTAGACCACAGCAATCATACCGGGTGATCAAAAAGTCAGTATAAATTTGAAAACTAAATAAATCACAGAACAATGTTGATAGAGAGGTAGAAATTGACACACATGCTTGGAATAACATAGGGTTTTATTAGAACAAAAAAGAAAATCAACCCATATTGCTAGACGCTTGAAGGATCTCTTGCACGCGTTGTTTGGTGATGACCGTGTGCTCAGCCGCCACTTTCGTCATGCTGGCCTCCCAGGTCCGCAGACCTCACTTCGTCGATTATTGGCTTTTGGGTTACCTGAAGTCGCAAGTGTATCGTGATCGACCGACATGTCTAGGGATGCTGAAAGTCAATGTCCGACGCCAATGCCTCACCATAACTCCGGACATGCTTTACAGAGCTGTTACAACATTATTCCTCGACTACAGCTATTGTTGAGGAATGATGGTGAACATATTGAGCATTTCGTGTAAAGAACATCATATTTGCTTTGTCTTAATTTGTTATGCTATTCCAAGCACGTGTGTCAATTTTTACGTCTCTATCTACATTATTCCGTGATTTATTAAGTTTTCAAATTTATACTTGTGGTGTCGCACAAGTACAAAGTGCGCGCCACCTACTTTCGCCGCGCGCCGCCATGCACGCACGGCGCGGCGTTCTTACGACGACAGCCACGAGCGCCCTCTGCTACAACGCCGCTCGTGGCCACCACTGAACGACATCGTCACTTGGGACTAGAGTTGGGCAACGTGATTCTTTTTTTATGAATCGATTCTTGCGATTCAATCCCACATTGTGAATCGATTCCTACGATTCGTTCACGATTCTTTCGCGATTCTTTAGTCTGCATTGGCGCGATTCTTACTTCTACATCTTGCTCATAGATGGCGATACATGTCAGTGTTATGGATGTTGGAATCTTAACCTTTTGCATCTGTTCCTACGATTCGTTCACAATTGTTTCTGGTCTGCGACGGCACATTCTTACAAAATGCCGAAAAGGTGACAATATGGGTATAGGATTTTTTAATATTTTTGGTGCGTAAAGTTCAGACTTAAAATAATAATGAGGCAAAGCCATTCGATTCAGCTCTCAAAAATTCTCGAGAAAATAGTCTGAAATTTAGCGAACGGTTCTAAATAAATATTACACTACCAACTATTTCTGCTGTCATCATAGCTCATTCACTAGCGTTGCAGGTTTAGTGAACGTAGGACAATTATTTCGAATGCTGCAGTAACCTTATAACTTTTTTTTCGTTCTGTTTGAATACTTCGGCAATTTAAATATAAATATAATTGAATCTATGGTAATTATAAGGTATCTAATCATTATAAAATACTTATGTAAAATCAATTAGTTGAAGGAAATACGAAATAAACATTAAAAATAAAAATCCGTTTCTAAATATTAAATTTCTTTCGAGATACAAGAAATTCACGTTTATTAAAATGTTTCTATTTTCTAAAATCGGTTTCTTTCAGGAAAGCTGATAACGTAAAAACCAAAATGGCAAATAAGATTTTTGAGATGGCTTTAAAAAACGTTTAAAATCGCGTTTTTATATAAAAAGAATATTTTTGTAAAATTAATTTTTTACAAAAAAATATAACTACGTAGATGAACTCGAAAAGCTTAAACCTCTCTAAACACAAAATATAATCTAAATGTTACAGCCATTTCTGGGATACGCGAAATATAAATGTGTAAGGATTGCTCGTTTAAATACATAATACGTAAATTTTATAAAAGACGTATATTCGTATGTATTGACAGCTGTGTATTTCGCTGCGTTCTGTTTCTGTTATGTGTAATTCTTGAATAGGCTAATAATTAACAGCTCACGACCTTCGTTCTGTGCTTCCTTTGTTCACACGCTTTCTGGCTTTCGTAATCATTCGGCACGATTCGCCACTTGCTTTCGAGTCATGAATCGTAAGACAGGCGATTCTTTTGAACGACGATTCGTCCCCCCCTCTTCGGCACGATTCGGCAAGATTCGGCAATCGCCTTCGAATCGTGAATCGTTGGAACTTAAGAATCGTCACGAGACAGACGATTCTTTTGAATGACGATTCGTCCGAATCACGATTCGATTCTTACGATTCTTTATTTGTATTCGTTCAAATGAACGACTCATTGACGAATCGCCACAACTCTACTTGGGACTGAGTGAGCAACGAGTAAAGACTTCGGAATCCGATAGGCACCAGTGAAGACTTGGCTATCGTACAGGCACTAGGCAGGCCTCTAGCTCAACTATGTATCAGCCTTCTGCAGTACTATGTAAAAGTTAAGTATTGTATAAATTCTGTTCAATATATATCTCTTTCTAATTTACTCTAGTGTTTCTAGTTTCTGGCTGCTCCCCTCCGTACCTGCACCAGCGTGCTATCTTTATTCCTGTGTCGGTCGGACTTCCTACTCGGCCACCGACACGTACGACGGAACGAGACACAAAAGCAGCGACGAGGCTGGGACAAAAGTGGCGACGAGGAGTGATAGACGATCCGTGGACCAGCCCGCTTGCAGCAGCCAGACAGCAGTAGTAGTCGGAGCACAAGCTCCCGCCCACCCACCCTTATTATAAGATTTTTGGGGGAACGTTTTCAGTTACGTGTTTTGTGGACTTTTTTGTTGCAGAGCGTCCTCTTTCATATTGCATTTGTGTTTTGTTATAAGTTACTTGTATGCGCGGCGCCTAATCGGTCAGCATGACCACTACCCCGAACCCAAACTTAATGGAAATTATTCAGTTACAGACGGCGCAAATAACACAACTTCTCCAGGCGGTGGCGCAGTTGACGGCAACTCAACAACAGCCGTCGCATCAGCAGCCCACACCTGCCGCTGTAACGCTTCCTACGTTTCGCCAGTACAACGAACGAGAGGACGAAAGGAGCGACTACTTCGCACAGTTTCAAGAACTCGTCGCGGCTCATCAAATTACAGGTCAGAGAGTGAAGAACCTTTTCTTATCGATTGTGGGCCCCCAGACCTTCGTATTATTGCAAAAACTTTTCCCTCACGCATATCCTCGTGATGTAGACTTTGAACAAATAGTAGAGGCACTAAATGCTCATTATGAGAGAAAAGTTCTTGTAGCCGCTGCACGGTACCGATTTTTCAGACTTAAAAAATTACCTGAGCAGTCACACCAAGAGTGGATTACGGAACTGAAGGGCTTAACCCGCCAATGTAAATTTACTTGCTCTTGTGGACTTTCTTGTAGTGACGTGATGTTGAGAGATGCGATCACGCAGAACATTCAGGACCCCAGAATTAGGGCAGCAATTCTAAAACAATCTGACCCCTCATTAGATAGTGTACTGCAGCTTATAGAAGCGCATGATACTTTTGACTTAGCCGATGTAGAAATGCAAAGCCACAGTGTAAATTGAGTGCACCGCAACGGTCGCTTTCCTAGCCGTAGTTCTCAGTGTAGCACTAGTGATTCTTACAATATTACAGGCCGTGCTGAACAGACAGTGAACAGTAGCCAGTGTAAAAGTGCGACGCAAAGGTCGCCCCGTCGTGTTAGAAACAGTGATTTGAATAACGGGCGCCAACGCTCATTTCAGAAAAATGTACGTAAATCTTGCCCCCAGTGTGTGTCTCGCCACAAGCGTGCTCATTGCCCTAGTCGCAACGCAACCTGTTATCAATGTGGCAAATCAGGACATGTACAGTCTGTGTGTATGCAAATTAAAAACTCAAAGAACGGTACCGTTAGGAATGGTGCTTCGCAGAGTGCGAGAAAATTTCATTCTGTAAATGTTATACGGGCTGTGGAATTGAACAGTGCTTTCCTTGGATCTCAATTGCAAGAAAGTAGTTCTGTGCCTATGGCAAAACTATATAGTGCACCACGTAGCAAGCGCCGACGAGCGCGTAAAACAGTGCAACGGAAAAGGGTTCGGGACAAGCAAAATGACTATGAACAGTGCATTCCTGTAGTGAAAATAGTGCCTTCTGCAACTGCTCCTTGTAATAGTGCCCAGTACTGTGTAGCTAGTGACAGTAGACATCAAGTAGCTACTCAAAAGTGTAGTGCAGTAGTTAGTACATCTGGAGTAGCTTCGCATGCTTGCGCGGACGCCGATCCGGCGGTAGTGCCATCTAGTGACAGTGTTGTTAATCCGCTGCGTGCCGAGTCTGCGCCGCTTACTTCACTACGCGGCCCGCGCAAGCGCAGTAAACAAACCGTAGCAGACGTTGCCCACATTCGCGCACCTGTCGAGCGCCGCAAGCAAAAACTGTTTGTGACTCTCTTCATAGAAAATAAGACGGTGCAATTTCAGCTTGATACTGGTTCCGCTGTCACATTAATAAATAAAGATACTTATGAACTTCTGGGTTCGCCAAAATTGTCTCCGTCACAGCAAGTGTTAACAGCTTATACAGGTCAAAATATTCCCGTGCTAGGTACGTGTAGCCTGCACGCCTATTTTCAAGGTGTAACAAAAACAGTTGCTTTTGTAGTTCTTCAGGCCAAATAGACACAGAACATTTTTGGACTAGATGTTTTTGACTTGTTTGGTTTATCAATTCAAAGAGATGTGCTTCAAATTTCGTCAATAGTGCCTCAGGATAAAATCAATGCATTGGGTGACAAATATAGTGACTTGTTTTCGCCGGAACTAGGTTGTGCAAAAGACTTCGTGGCACATGTAACTTTAAAAGAATCTGCAGTTCCAAAATGTCGTAAAGCTAGACCAGTGCCTATCGCCTTGCGTGATACAGTTGCCGAAGAACTTAAACGTTGGCAAGATAGTGGGGTGATTTCTCCTGTTTCTGCGAGTCAGTGGGCCTCGCCTTTAGTAATTATACCCAAGCCGTCAGGAAAACTTCGTCTCTGTGCGGACTTTAAATCAACAGTGAACAGTCAAACAATTGTCGACACTTATCCCCTGCCCAGACCTGACGAACTAATGGACAAATTAGGACAGTCTCGTTTCTTTTCTAAGATTGATTGAGCAGAGGCATACTTACAGATTCCACTTGATGACGAGTCAAAAAAGTTTTTCGTCATTAATACTCACATGGGCCTTTTTCAATTTCAACGCCTACCCTTTGGAAGTTCTTCCGCCCCCGATTTTTTTCAGCGTTTTTTGGAACAGCTGGCAGTTTCTGTACCGTGTTGTTCGAACTATTTAGATGATATTGTGGTATCCGGTCGTACAGTTGAAGAACATTTAGCCAACCTGGAGTGCCTTTTCAAAGTGTTGACTGCAGCAGGTCTACGTTGCAATAAAGCAAAGTGTTCGTTTTTTCAAACTGAAATAGAGTACCTAGGCCATGTGATTAATGCCCAAGGAATACATCCCTTACAGTCACATCTTCGAGCAATCAAAGACTTGCCTCCTTCTAAGAATGTGCACGCATTGCAAGCAGTAATGGGAAAGCTGAACTATTATTTCAGGTTTATTCCCAATGCCTCTCAGATTGCAGCTCCACTGCATCACTTACGTAGGAAGAATGTTCCTTTTGTATGGTCCAAAGATTGCCAAGTTGCCTTTGACAAATTAAAGTCTGCACTACTCAGTGATGCATGTTTGATTCCCTTTGAACTCTCGTCGGGTTGCACAGGAAACAGCTGCGGATGCAGACCTAAGTGTGGTAGCACGTTTTGTTCGCTCAGGCTGGCCTGCCAGAGCCAAAGACATTGATCGGCCTCTGGTGCGACGTTATTTTGCACAACGTCATGCATTATCTTTAAATCAGGGTGTTCTGTTGTTACATACGGACAACGACCAAACAAGAGTGATTGTTCCTCGTTCCCTGCAACGAGAAGTGTTAAGTCTCCTGCATCAAGGACATTGGGGCATTGTTAGAACAAAGCAATTGGCCAGACGTCATTGTACCTGGGTTGGTATGGACGCTCAGATAGAGCACATGACGTCTCAGTGTACTGTTTGTGCGGAGCATCAGGCGGCTCCTCCGCAACGTTTCTCAGACTGGCCACGCCCCAAGGGACCATGGCAACGTTTACATATTGACTTTGCCGGACCTTTCTGGAATACGCGCTGGTTAATTGTTGTAGACGCTTTCAGCAAGTTTCCTTTTGTGATTGCCATGAACTCAACGACAGCTTCTAGTACAATCAGTGCCTTAACATCAGTGTTTTGCATCGAAGGCTTGCCTGAAACTATCGTCAGTGACAATGGACCTCAGTTTGTTAGTGCGGAATTTCAACAGTTTTGTCGTGTGAATGGCATTCAGCATATTACCACTGCACCTTTTCACCCTCAGTCCAATGGTGAAGCAGAACGTTTCGTTCGAACATTCAAGTCACACATGGAAAAGATGAAAGGTCAGCACTCCAGGCAGCAAGCTCTTCAAATTTTCCTGTCTACGTATCGGTGCATGCCACGTGACGGCCCGTCTCCTGCCGAGCTGCTACACGGCCGCCGTCACCGCACTCTCCTTCACCTGCTGCAGCCTCCCACGCACCGAGTCGGTTCGTATGGCGCTACGCGTTTTCAGGTTTCTACGCCGGTGCTGTACAGGGTGTTTGCTGGCAACAAGAAGACATGGTTGCCAGGCATCATTCAGCGCGTGCTCGGTCACAATATGTATGTTGTACGTTCTTCCACAGGGTCGGAGCTGCGGCGCCACGCAAACCAATTGCGCTTGCACAGGCCGCGCGATCCTGTCTCCGGTTTCTTGATTCCAGACCCAGTTCACCGCCAGGGAGCACAGCCACATCGCTCGCCGCCGGGCCCAGCTTCCCCGGGCTACGAGCTCCCGATGGATGTCGACGCGCCTCCTACGCAGGCGGCTCCTCCGCCTCCGTCGCCGCCGCAGATGACAGCGTCACCGAGGGGGACTCCGGGACCGTGCGGGCCCCCCCAGCTTGGGCCACGCACCTCAGTCTGCTCAATCTGGGCGGAAGCGTGCGCCCTTCCCCTCGTTTTAGCGGGTTTTCCGGGGGATCGCAAGGCGGATGGCGGGGCGCGGACGGCGTCTCGATCCCAGCCTCAGCTACGACGCCCGTCCCACCAGTAACGCCCCCGCCTAGGCCCTCCTCCCAGTGCCGTCGCCGTGGCCCTCAGCCCTACGCCACGACGGCGCGGCGGTTTGGGGGGGAGGGGTGTGGTGTCGCACAAGTACAAAGTGCGCGCCACCTACTTTCGCCGCGCGCCGCCATGCACGCACGGCGCGGCGTTCTTACGACGACAGCCACGAGCGCCCTCTGCTACAACGCCGCTCGTGGCCACCACTGAACGACATCGTCACTTGGGACTGAGTGAGCAACGAGTAAAGACTTCGGAATCCGATAGGCACCAGTGAAGACTTGGCTATCGTACAGGCACTAGGCAGGCCTCTAGCTCAACTATGTATCAGCCTTCTGCAGTACTATGTAAAAGTTAAGTATTGTATAAATTCTGTTCAATATATATCTCTTTCTAATTTACTCTAGTGTTTCTAGTTTCTGGCTGCTCCCCTCCGTACCTGCACCAGCGTGCTATCTTTATTCCTGTGTCGGTCGGACTTCCTACTCGGCCACCGACACGTACGACGGAACGAGACACAAAAGCAGCGACGAGGCTGGGACACAAAAATACTGCCTTTTTGATCACCCGGTATATTTCATTTTGCCTAGCAATAAATTTGTTGGCAACAATATCCTGTAAAACGAACAACTGTACATCTTGTAGCAAATATTGAACAGTATTAGTACCAATAAAAATTACGTAAGTTCAAAATTATACAATCGTTAAGTTGCAGTTTACAGTATTTCATTAATAACGTGCTTCAGCCGATGGGATATACGTATGACACTGAGTTCCATGTCATGTGATCTGGGCAGAAGCAACATGGAAAAATTATTCGTTGGCTGCAGTTCGAACCCGGGTCTCCTGCTGAATAGGCAATTGTGTTCAGCACTGCGCCGCCTTGTCACACTGGTTTTACACAACCGCACACATTTACGCCGGCACGCGTCCCTCTTCAGTTCAAACATTTCTGCCTCTCTTTACTTTGTTGTTCGGGTTTAAGGGAGGGAGACTGCCAGGGTAGTGGTCAGTGTAATTGCAATAGCAGGAAACGAAAGTTCGAATCTATGCCTTGGTAGAAATTTACATACGATGCTTCTGTCTGCATACATACATCACTGATTGTTGTGACATGTAAAATGTCTGATTCATTTGGTTTAAATCAGGGGTGTCAAACAAAATGCCCGAGGGCCACAATGCGGCCCGCATTAACGAAGAATGCGGCCCCCTACACTATGGCGTAGTTATTCTTTTTTTCAAACAGGGAGACCCATTTCATCCTTGTATGGCAGCCGCCAAAACGCCAAAACCAAAGGGAAGGACGGTTGGGTCTTTGGGAGACCTTGTCTACTCGCAATCAATCAAATGTTCAAATGTTTGTAGAGTTTATAGGACTTAACTACGGGGTCATCAGTCTCTAAACTGACAAACTGCTTACGAACTAGCTAACACTAAGGACGGCACAAACATCCATGCTCGAGGGGAGGATTCGAACCACCGACCGCAGCGGCCGTGCAGCCCGTGACTGGCACTTCGCAGACCGCTCGGCCACCGCGGCCGGCTACTCGCAATCACTGGATGTCAAAAGTTACGTATCTTTGTTGCGAAAAATAAAGAATGACTTTGAGGAAAGATTAACAGGTTTTAAAAATCAGGAGTTCTATATGAAACTGTTCCAATATTCTTTTGACTTTAAGACTTGAAGACGGCATGTTGCACCTACAGATGTAGATGACTGAGGTTCAATGTAATGAAAACATTAAAACAGCCGACAATAGCAAATGTCCTTATTTGGAAGCACATATATTTGCGAGGCGATTGTTTATTTTTCACAAAATCTAAAACAATACCTTCGCTACCAGACGCCCATCTGACCGGAATTCTCTGAAATTCTACACTGAATATAGCTACAAATATAGAGGAACTTAGCAAAGAGAAAGAAATGTATTTTTCATTAGGTTTCGTTTATTTTACAGCAATTTTATGTTCAATATTAATATTAGTACCTACTGCCTGACTGTTGTTGTTGTTGTTGTGGTCTTCAGTCCAGAGACTGGTTTGATGCAGCTCTCCACCCTACTCTATCCTGAGCAAGCCTTTTCATCTCCTCATAAGAACGACAACCCACATCCACTTGAATCTGCTTATTATACGCGTCTCTTGGTCTCCCTCTGCGATTTTTACCCCACACACTTCCCTCCAATGCTAAATTCACAATTCCTTGATGTGTAAGAATGTGTCCTACCAATCTATCCCTTCTTTTAGTCAAGGTATGCCAGAAATTTCTTTTCTCCCCAATTCGGTTCAGTACCTCCTCATTAGTTATGCGATCCACCCACCTAATCTTCAGCATTCTTCTGTAGCACCACATTTCAAAAGCCTCTATCCTCTTTCTGTCCACACTGCTTATCGTCCATGTTTCACTCCCATACAAGGCAACACTCCATACAAATGCCTTCAGAAAGGACTTCCTTAGGCTTAAATCAATATTAGATGTTAACAAATTTCTCTTTTTCAAAAACGCCTTTCTACCCATTGCCATTCTGCATTTTATATCCTCTGTGCTGCGACCATCATTTGTTATTTTACTGCCCAAGTAACAAAACTCATCTACCTCCTTTATTGTTTCGTTACCTAACGTAATTCCTTCAGCATCACCTGATTTTCTTACACTGCACTCCATTACCCTAGTTTTACTCTTGTTAATGTTCATCTTATATGCACCTTTCAGCACACTATCCATTCCGTTCAATTGCTCTTGCAGGTCATTTGCTGTCTCTGACAGAATTACTATGTCGTCGGCAAAACGCAATGTTTTCAATTCTTCACCCTGAACTTTAATTCCTTCTCCAAATTTCTCCTTGCTTTCCTTTATAGCTTGCTCAATGTACAAATTGAAAAACATTGGGGAAAGGCTACAACCCTGTCTTACTCCCTTTCCAACCACTGCATACCTTTCATGCCCTTCAACTCTGACAACCGCTGTCTGGTTTTTGTACAAGTTGTAAATAACCTTACGCTCCCTATATTTTACTCCTGCTTGCTTCAGAACTTGAAATAGTTCGTTCCAATCAACATTGTAAAAAGCCTTCTCCAAATCTACAAAAGCTAGAAATGTTGGTTTGCCTTTTCTTAATCTATCTTCTAGGATAAGCTGTAAAGTGAGTATTGCCTCCCGTGTTCCTACATTTCTCCTGAACCCAAACTGATCTTCCCCGAGGTCGGCTTCTACCAGCTTTTCCATCCTTCTGTATATAATTCGTGTTAATATTTTGCAACCATGACTTATTAAACTGATGGTTCTGTAGTTTTCACACCTGTCTGCACCCGCTTTCTTTGGAATGGGGATTATTATATTTTTCTTAAAGTCTGAGGGTACTTCACCTGTCTCATACATCTTACACACAATGTGAAACAATTTTGTCATGGCTGGTTCTCCCAGAGACTTCAGTAGCTCTGACGGGATATCATCCACTCCAGGGGCCTTGTTTCGACTTAGATCTTTCAGTGCTCTGTCAAATTCATCTCTCAATATAATATCTCCTATTTCATCATCATCTACATCCTCTTCCCTTCCTACAATAGTGTCTCGAAGTTCATTACCTTTGTAGAGCCCCTCTATATACTCTTTCCACCTTTCAGCTTTCCCTTCTTTGCTCAGAACTGGTTTTCCATCAGTGTCCTTGATATTCATAGAGCTGTTTTTCTTATCGCCAAATGTTTCTTTTATTTTCCGGTAAGCTGTATCTATTTTTCCCCTATTTATACATTCTTCTACATCCTTGCATTTGCCTTCTAGCCATTCCTGCTTAGCCATTTTGCACTTCCTGTCAATCTCATTTCTTAGTCGTCTGTACTCCACTTTGCCTGTTTCATTTACTGCATTTTTATATTTTCTCCTTTCATCGATTAAATTTAGTATCCCCTGTGATATCCAAGGATTTTTTGTAGGTCTTGCCTTCCTACCTATTTTGTCCTCTGCTGCCTTCACTATTTCATCTCTCAATTTTACCCATTCCTCCTCAACTGTTTTATTTTCCCCTGTTTCTGTCAATTGTTGCCTGAAGCTCCCTCTGAAATTCTTAAGAACTTCAGGTTCCTTCAATTTATCCAGGTCCCATCTCCTTATTTTCCTACCTTTCTGTAGTTTCTTCAGTTTCAGCCTGCAGTTCATAACCAACAAGTTATAGTCAGAGTCTATGTCTGCCCCTGGGTATGTCCTACACTTCAAAACCTGGTTCCGAAATCTATGTCTTACCATTATAAAATCTATCTGGTATCTCCCGGTGTCTCCTGGTCTCTTCCACGTATACAACCTTCTTTTGTGATTCTTAAACCAGGTGTTTGTTATAACTAAATTATGTTCCGTGCAAAATTCTACCAGGCGGCTTCCTCTTTCATTCCTTTTGCCCAGACCATATTCCCCCACTATCTTCCCTTCCCTTCCTTGTCCTACTACCGAATTCCAGTCTCCCATAACAACCTAGAGATATTGCGTTTTATTTCCATTCGTGTGGTAATTGCTACTTTACAAACCTTTTCTGGTTTGGGCCGCCACAGTGATAAAAGTTAATAATGTGGCCCACTTCGAAATTTTGTTGGAAACCCGTAGTTTAAATCTTCTAGAAGGTTAATTTTTTTAAATAAAAGAGGCATCGTCCAAAATATTAAAAAGAATTTAATGAACGGGAAAACCCTTCGAATAATTAAAACGCGTCAAAAATAAAACAATGAAAATTGCATAGTTCAATTGTTTTATTTTAAACTTAAATTAGGGTTGCTGTAACAAATCGTCATTATGCAATGGAAAAGATACAGGAGTGCTCAGAATAGCTGAAGAATAGCAGCTTTTGCCAAGTGAAAATGATATTACAACAATCTACTATTAGTACACACACAAAAAATAAATAATACATCATCGGATAACCCATTGAATCAAAGCAAAGAGTAAATATATTTGAAGTTATCCAGAGTAAGGGTTTTATTTTACCCTGCTAGACAAAAATAACTGATTTTATTTATATTACCAAACAATGGCCTAGAAAATGATTCATTACAGTATTGTGTAAAGTGGCAGTTGATTTATCTCTTATTATACAAAAGGACATGAAAAATCATTTTATTTATGGCTAAATGCAGTTTCATTTCTTACCAAATAAGTGCAATGTTTTCCAAATGAAGTATTTTCGCCAAATGAGGCATTATTTTTACCAAATGAGGCATTGTTTTCGCCAAATGACATTTATGTATGAGAAATTTGGTGTTATTTTTGACTACGTATATTTCTGACAAAGTCTCAATTTTTCTATCAAAGTTTTTTTCTCCAAATGTCAGCGTTTTTATGCCAAATTAGGTGTTACATTTTCGCTACAATTGATGTAAGTCGATGACTTCTGCTTAATTTAGACAGATTTTTTTCAAACTCCGTGTCATTGTTTTGGCAAAATTGCTCCCATTTTCATGACAACTTAAATATTATTTTTTGAAAAGTTAGTATCATTTTCTTGCCAAATTCCGGGTTATTTTTTGGCAAATTCGGTGATATTTTTTTCAAATTCCGCAAAATGGTTTACTACTTGGAGCTGTTGTTTCCAAATTCAGTGTTATTTTTGAAAAAAATAAAAATAAAACATGTGTTACTTTTTACCATTTTTTTTACTTTTTAAAAATTTCGGTTGTTATCCGTGAAATAAACCAATACTTTTCGATTACACACCAACAAAAAACTAGTGTTCTTATATTTGTTATTTTATTCTATGGGGTAAATTACAAGTTTCGTCAAAACTGCAGATTTTGCTAAAAACATCTATTTTCGTATTATCGGCATTGCGAAATATTCGTTCCCCCGATTTACCGATCAGTCAACTTGAAGGATATCAACATATTTTTAACGATTGTGTTCTATAACTTTGATAAATTTAAGAAATAACATCATGAAGCACCGTAAGCAACTGATTAAGTTATTTTTGAATTAAATTAACGGAAAAATAAAACAGCAGCTTTCGGTGTTACATGGCGTCATTTGTACAATAATCACTTTATGTAATCAATGTGTCACAGATTCATAATGCGACTGGAATTTACATGAGAATATAGCATAGACACTAGTACATTGTTACATATTGTTACATATAGTAGCCAGTAAGTGACATGAACATTTATGTTGGTTGCATTTAGATTCATTGTGTAATAATGTGTCATATGTATGTGCATAATTACTTGAACATTACCATATAGGTGTCAAAAGCTTGGCTGTCCTTGTCAATAAGTGTAACAAATCCATCTATTGACGCATGTATTGTCGGAACAATTCTCCTTATTTCTGCATCCACAGATTCAAACTGTCGTTTCCCATATGTCAGTTGACCAACCATAGTTCCTAATCCAGCAGCCTGTATGAGAAAATAAAAAAGTAAAAACATGTAAAACATTTTCTAATAAAAAGGAAATGATATTTTAATAACATCTTCTAAACTAAATCTAACAACATTAAGATTTTTTATTTTCACGAATATTAATCATAGGAATAACACAATTTCAAAATATCCCAAATCATTAATGTTTGCAATTGTTCTACTTTCTGGAAGATTTCAAAAATGTATAGAGGAACAAATATCATTGAAAATATGTAATACAAGGAATGATTCGTATGTCTTGGAAAATATTGCAATCATTACAATTACTAACTCTTATAACAAGAAAAGTCCTCAAGTTTTAAAATGCATAATGTAAGAAATGCTTAAACTGTAACTCTTATCATAAGTAAGACTCTCAATGATATATTACTCTAGATGATTTTGAATATAGGTATGAGAAAGGCAACATTTATACATTATTGCCCGAAAATACAAATAGTAGGTCGGAGAGGAGACAGGACGACGTTAATTCAGTTGTGTTTTTTTCTTTTCTGTTGTTGTTGTTATTTATTTATTTATTTCGTTGAAGGTAGAGCGAGTGGTTTGGTCAGGTTTGCAATGTAACACATAAATACGTCACTTGCTCCATGTTTTGTAGAGGTGAATTCTCAGAGTAGTTTAAAAAAGTTATATGAGTGCAGACTCAGCAGGGTTGAATAAAGCATGCAAAATTATTCCAAGATTTTGATGACGATACTGTCACACAGGAAACGTTAATCACGAGCCAAGAATATACGCTCGGCAACACTTCCCGTATATTTCTAGTGTCGCGTGGCGTCATTGCTGTGGCGTCAAATAAAAGCCAAGTTAGAATTTGAATCATCTTTTGAATAAAATGGTTGCCTGTAATCGAAAGTAACGCTGATAGCCCGTGAATTCTGTTGATCTGTGTAAATTATGATTATTTCTCCAATACAGAGTTCTAATGGAATGAAAAAAGAGACTTTAATTATAGAGTTCACGCTTGAAAAATAGTCAGTTAACATTAGATAGACTGAAATTCTTACAGCGGCAGGGCTTACTCGCTGACGAGTAATGCGCTGCCGTCGATTGTGCTTACAGGCCGTGATGCAGGTTCTAGCAACGCAAACACCAGTCAGCAATTCTACCAACCGATTGTCAACATTTCGAGAAGTATTTCAACACAAGAAAAAAATCACCATTTAAAGTTGCTATCAGTTTAATTGTTTACGTAAGTTGTTAGCATCTTTTTAACTTTAATTTTTTTATTTGTATTTTATTTTTATTTTATTTTATTATTATTATTATTTTCGTTGGTTTTGTGATTGCTATCCGCTCATTTATCGAGAAGCATTTCTTATTTGTAGTTCACTGTTGCTATTTAAGTTTCATGTCATTTGGAGGTTGGAGCTGTGAACGCTAAAATATGGGTACAATGTGGAGAAATCGGAACACTTCCACATATTTTTCTGTCTGAGTTAAACAGAGAGGCAATAGCAGCAGAGGCAGCCAGAAATAAATGTGGCGTCTATGGGGATAATGTCATTGGACATAGCACGGTAAGAAAATGTTTTTCTCCTTTTAAGGAGCGTCGTTTTTACCCGATATTGTGATGATGTTTTCGAAAGATGTCAGTTGAGAGTTTAGAAACATCACCAGCTTTGGCTAATACACCCTGATTACAGCGTTCTTATCAGTGACGTTTCAACTTTTAAAAACGTCATGCTCGATCACACAAAATACGTGTGTCTATGACAGTGCTTTCCAAACTTTCCCTCCCTCATGGCGACACGCTTTCACTAATATAAATACATATGGTAGAATTTAGATGGTCCTAGCGGGGGGAGGGGGGGGGAATAAATTATCGCTTAAATGTAGTTTGTAAACGATGCTGAAATCCTCGTACGCATTGACATGTTTAATGTTGATCCTGAGTGCAGCAATTACGTACACTCATCGTAAGAAAAGGAAACATTAGGAACTACGGAGATGTGCAACAGAGTAACACCGCAGACAATGCCTAACTCACACAGTAATACTTGCTTCTTCTACATGCGACCCAACTTCGGAAACACGAAAACTGAATTTCGGAAACCGTTTTTCGCTGTCGTGTGTACATGTCAGGGCCAGATACGGTTTTGCTGGATCGATTGAAAACGGCATCTGGAAATTAGCTGCTCGGATTTCTGATTTAGACAGCACAGTGGCTGTTCCCTTCCAGTTCAATATTATCACATTATTTTCAAAAATGAAGAGGATGTATTTATGATAAGTGATGAATTATTATTTAAGTTCTATTGTTAGGTTCTTGCTTCACAACGACCACGGAAGTCCCGACATATTCGAAAAAAACAAAACAAATGGATAAATATTTGTGACAAGTAAGAATATTAATCTCATTTCTGGCCCCAGAATCTGTTATCGGAAACCGAGAGAAAAAAGTATTAACGTATACCAGGGTTCGAACCAACGATCACTTCATTAAAAATATTACTCTCCGTTAATCACCCGGCCATACTCCATACTAAACATCGCTACTGAATAGCTTTAGTCAGTGGTTAATTGTGACTGATTTTACAATCTGTGACAGCTTATATAGCCACTGTGTCATTGATTGACATTTAATTGTAAGAAACGATACCGAGGGTGACGTGGCTTTGATAAATTCATTAAAAAAACACTCAGGTGCAGCTTTTTGAGAAGGAAAACAGACTACAGTGAAGATTCGTTCAAACAGCTGCCAGTTCCAGCGAACTGAGCATGGGAAGAGCTGTTATCGAGTATCAGCAACAGTTCTGCGCATGCCTAAGCCTAATAACAAATAAATGCTCGCTGTCTAACTCAAACAGTAATGAAACGCGTGGAACACAAATGGTGTGGGTAGTTCCAGCGGGTAATGTTGTACATGTTCTGACCAGACAACAAAGATATTTACTCCCGGTTGACAATCCGGATAATCGCGAATCACTATAACTGAGGTCCGGATAATCGAGTGACTGATTCCTTTAATACGTGATCTGTGGTGCACTGAATGAAGAGAAGGATGATTAGCTGCATGCGAGTCTTCGGGGTAGTATGAAGTGAAGGATATTTTGTTTTATTTTATGACAAGTTCTTTTTTGTTTAGAGTCTAAATTTGTTAGTCTCGCGACACCCTTGATACTACCGGACGACACTACAGTGTGTCGCGACACCCAGTTTGGAAAGCTCTGGTCTATGAACTGTCTGCATGATGTTAGGGTTGCCTTCTTCTCACCCAAGTTCAGGCGAGCGTTTCGTCATCGTGACGTAGCGCTGAAGTAAATAATCTCTCTCGCCCATTTGTCGCTGTATCGAATTCAGTGATCTTTCAGCGCGCGGCAGCATCCTTTTATTATCATATATTCCTAGAAAAATGCAAAGTACCTTTCACAAGTCAGAATATCGGTATCAGAATTTCTCGTTTCATTCGCAACAGTTAAAGATGTACTCCTTAGGTTTCTGCCTAACCACCGCATTTAAAATCATGACATATTCGTCAAAACCAGTAAAGTACTTTTGTTAATCAGAATATAGTTTTCATAACTGCTCGTTTCAGCCGCAGCGATTTCTTGGCTAACCTCATCATTTTAACTCACGTTATATATGCAGTTTCAATCTAGAAACATGCCTTAGGCTGTGGCTAAGCCATGTCTCCACCATATCCTTTCTTCCAGGAGTGCTAGTCTTGCAAGGTTCGCAGGAGAATTTCTGCGAAGTTTGGAAAGTAGGAGGCGAGTTACTGGTGGAAGTAAAGTTGTGAGGACGGTTCGTGAGTCATGTCAGGCAGCTCAGTGGTAGAGCGCTTGCCCGCGAAAGGCAAAGGTCCCAGGTTCGAGTCCCGGTTATGGCACACAATTTTAATCTGCCAGGTAGTTTCACGTTATATATATTTATTAAATTATCAATGAAAAAGCTTGTTATTGATTGTCAACTCGTTTCGATCCACGTGTGGATCATCTTCATGAAATGTGGCTCCAGAAAAGGGGGGGGGGGGGGGTGGAGCTGAAGCTATGAGTACCTCCAGGAGCTGTCACTGCTGCCAAAATGACCTGGAGCTTCTGCTCCACCCCACACCACCTCTGGAGCCACATTTCATGAAGATGATCCACACGTGGATCGAAACTAGTTGATATTAAATAAAAAGATCGCGCTCTAGTCTGTTTCCCAAAGAAACGATTTTGTTTCCAAAAAAATGTCTACAAACGTATCAAATGCTGAAGTGTTTATACCTATCAACGTACGTAGATCAGTAACATTACCCACATGAGAAAATAAATTTAATGGTTTGCTTGTAGGAAAATATTTCATTATTAACCGTTGTTTATCGTGTGAACTGACCACACACTCTGAAATCGCCACATATTCGGAAATAACAGCCGCATATTTACTTAATCCTTTGCTTTATAAAATTGTTCAAATGTTTGTATAGCTTATGGGACTTAACTACTGGGTCATCGGTCCCTAAACTTACAAACTACTTAGGAACTAGCTAACACTAACGACGGCACAAATATCCATGCCTGAGGGGGAATTCGAACCCCCGACCGTAGTGGCCGTGCAGACCGTGACTGTCGCGCCCCAGTCACCGGCCACCGCGGCCGGCGCTTTGCTTTATAATCAGATGGAAATGTAAGTATCGTTGAACAATGAAGGACATACTAATGTTATAAGAATTACCCAGAATGATTGAGTGAAAAATGTGTGCAACCGGAACTACTATCTGTCTCCATTATCGTACGCCACAACCTTAACATCACCGAAGCTCCAGATTGGGTCTATTTTGTAAGGTTATTGACACACGCTAACGTACGGGTAATGTTTTCTGATACATTTTAACTGCATCGTTGCGTCGATATGGTATACTAGAATTATTTTTAATTCAGTGAAGTACGTGTTCTTGAAATATCACAACTAATACTTCCTGCGTGACATTTCGACAGACCCGCTGACATTTTATACCCACTTGTATCTACATTTTGCTTTGAGGTTAGCAGTACAACTACAGTGTTCGATATACCTAATCATTTGATCGATATAAGCTTATTTGCGTCACTATGACGAAAAGTTCACCTGAACTTGGGTGATAAGAAGGCTACTCGTGATGTTGAGGTAATCCTGTGGCAATCACGCTTCCCATATCTCCCCAACAGAAATGTGTAGGTTCAGCTCGGACGTCAATTCCGTCCAGGGCCAGTGTGTGGGATTTCAGACTGCAGGTAAAACAATTGTGGGACAGCTTTCCACAGGAGGGGAACAGCGGCTAATGACAGCCTTCCAAGCACGCCATTGTATTATTCTGGCAAGAGGGAGTGCATCGTCATATTGATATGTGGAGACATACTGGCTAACTCCTTGAAACATTCACTCGTCCCGTTTGGTTTCATTTTATTGTCTTCACTCCTTTGTCCTACGGTGAATTTTTATTGATGTTTCATTTGATTATGTATACTGGAACTTCGTTTTTAAGTAAAACTAGTTTCCAGAATCTACAGTGCTGTCCGCCCAAACTGCATCACCCTGAAGGCAGCATCCGAAACAGGTGAAATTTGCGGCCACGATTGATGCACTTGGTGAGCAGTTCAGCGTTGATGCATACCATGGGCTCTAATGTCGTCATCTGTTACGCAACAAGCAGTGTCGGCGCGTATTCTACCATTCAATGTCGTTTGCAGCGGAGAGGACCATTGGTGCGTTCACCACTCACAAGTAAAACTAAGGGAAGTCACTCTCTGTTTTTTCTGAAAATTGGATATGTTATAATCAGAGCTCGGATGATCAGTGCAAATGCAAATTGCATGCATGTTTGCATGTTTTTGGCCAATTGCGGAATAAATGCATATTTCTGAGTTTTTTCGATACAATTTTTGGACATGTTTTCAACATGTATCATATTTCTAACTTAGGTGCATACTTCCGCTTTATTTATGTTTTATCACAGCAATTACAGCGAAAGAGCAGAACATCAGCAATTTTTCGTACAGCCTGTAAACTTCATACTGCATTCATGAGCCATATTTCGGCTCAGTGGATGTCGGCTCTAGTAAATAAAATTTCTTGGTTCTCTCTCTCTCCTTTGATACCTACGCTGAGTGTAATGAATTATTTTACTTGAGCTATGCTGCATTTAAAGTATGTTACCAGCACTGCCCCACGCATTGTGGAAGTTTGTGTTTGAATTGTTGCTGACGAAGGAAAGCGGATGAATTCTATAACGGGCAGAATCAACGCGTTAATATGAATCGCGGGGAAAGGAATTCGTAAGAACGGACGGTGTCGTCGTTTAGTGTGACTGTTGCAATAAGGATGTAAGTAGCTTTGTATTCATTCTTACTACCGGGAAGCAGCGTATCTTAAGGAATAGCTTCCTTAACAACTTGATGAAGTTGTATGTTGTGGTCTTCAGTCCGGAGTCTGGTTTGATGCAGCTCTCCACCCTACTCTATCCTGAGCAAGCCTCTTCATCTTCTCATAAGAACGGCAATCTACGGCCATTTGAATCTGCCTACTGTATTCATCTCTTGGTCTCGCTCTCCGATTTTTACCCCAAACAGTGCCCTCCAATAGTAAATTCACAATTCATTGATGTTTAAGAACATGTCTTACCTATAAATTCCTTCTTTTAGTCGAGGTATGCCAGAAATTCCTTTTCTCTCCAATTCTGTTCAGTACCTCCTCATTAAAAATCAAATGTTTGTATAGCTTATGGGACTTAACTACGGGGTCATCAATCCCTAAACTTACAAACTACTTATCAACAAGCTTATCCTAAGGACGGCAAAAATATCCATGCCCGAGAGGGGATTCGAGCTCCCGACCGTAGTGGCCGTGCAGACCGTGACTGAAGCGCCTCAATCCCCCCGACCACCGCGGCCGGCCCTCCTCATTAGTTACGCGATCCGCCCACCTAATCTTCAGCATTATTTTGTAGCACCACATATCAAAAGCGTCTATCCTCTACCTGTTCGTCCATGTTTCACTTCAGTAAATGGCAACACTCCACAAAAAAGCCTTCAGAAAAGACGTCCTTAGGCTTAAATCAATATTAGTGTTCAATGTTAACAAATTTATCTTATTCAAAAACGGTTTTCTTTCCATTGTCATTCTGAATATTATATCGTTTGTACTGTGAACGTCATTTGTTGTTTTACTGTCCAAGTAACAAAACTCATCTACCACCCTGTATTATTTCGTTACCTAATCTAATTCCTTTAGCATCGCCTGATTTTCTAAGACTACACCGTATTACTCTTGTTTTGCTGTTGTTAATGTTCTCATACGCTTCTTTCAACACACTGCCCATTCCGTTCAACTGGTGCTCCAGGTCCTTTGCTGTCTCTGACAGAATTATAATGTCATCAGCAAAAAGCAATGTTTTCAATCCTTCACCCTGAACTTTAATTCCTTGTCCAAATGTTTCTTTGCTTTCCTTAATAGCTTGCTCAATGTACAAAATGAATAACATTGTAGAAAGGCTACAACCCCGTCATACTCCTTTCCCAGCCTCTGCATCCCTTTCATGCCCTTCAGCTGTGATAACTACTGTCTGGTTTTTGCACAAGTTCTAAATAACCTGCAGTTCCCTATATTTTACTCCTGCTTGCTAAGGTTTCTCCAAATCTACCAAAGTTAGAAATGTAGGTTTGCCTTTCCTTAATCTGTCGTAAAGTGAGTATTGCCTCCTGTGTTCCTACATTTTTCCTGAATCCAAACTGATCTTCCCCGCCGGCCGCGGTGGCCGAGGGGACTGAGGCGCTCCAGTCACGGTCTGCACGGCCACTACGGTCGGGGGTTCGAATCCCCCCTCGGGCATGGATATTTGTGGCGTCCTTAGTGTTAAGTAGTTCATAAGTAGTTTGTAAGTTTAGGGACTGATGACCTCGTAGTTAAGTCCCATAAGCTATACAAACATTTGAACATTTTTATCCTTCCCGAAGACGGCTTCTACCAGCTTTTCCATCCTTCTCTAAATAATTCGTGTTAAAATTTTGCAATCATGATTTATTAAACTGATTTTTACACCTGTCCAATTTATCAAGTCATATTGTTCAAACCTTACTGAGCCTAGAAATGTACACCTAAAAATAATGTCGATGTAGGCTACGTCGTGTTTGCAGATCAAATATTCAAAAGAAGTTTCATATTGACAATTGTTGAAGAATTGGAAAAAGTTTGGAAAAGTCGGTAACTGTGTACTGTTATATAAGAAAATAGAACGGAATTTTTACTCTGCATATGTTTATACTTTTTTGCCTCATTGTGTATGTTTGGTGATTCGATATTGCATGAATGGATGCATATTTTGTGGTTTGATAGTGCTTGAAAATCCGGACTCTAGGTATAATACATGAAAAAATAAAGGACAAGTATTTTTTTAGCGGCGCTAAAACATTTAAGGAGTGGAACGTTCCCTCAAAAATGGGGGCTAAATTGGAAAAATTGCGACAACTAAGAGATTAGTGAAGCGATTTTAATTTTTTTGTTATGAAAGTATCTTGTAAAAGACGAAATTCGTACCAGGTATATTGGAGGGGGAGTGAAAATTAAGCGTCCAACTAGCCCAAAAGAGACCAATTTTTGACTACAAAAATTATATTTGGTTTAATTGAAGTAGAATGTATTAAATTTCAGACGGAGCACAAGCCGTTTCGATTAAGGATGGAGAGGGAAAACGGCCGTACCCCTTTCAAAGGAGCCATTACGGAATTCGCCTGGAGCAATTTAGGAAAACCTAAATCTGGGTTGCCGGAGGGTGTTTGAAGCGCCGTTATCCCGAAAGGGAGTCCAGTGCGCTGCGAGGAAAGCGGCTGGAGGCGGCGGGAGGCGGCGTGGTCGGCTCACCAGGGCGGCCAGCAGCGCAGACACGGAGCCGCCCCCCGGGGCGGGCGTCCTGGCCGACACAGCACCCACGAACTCCCTCAGCGACAGCTTCCATAGGTTTCCGGAATTCTGCGTGTCCTTCAGCCGGTATTCCAGAATCCTTTCCCTGCAACAGAATTATAACAGTTTGCTCTGACAACAAAAAGTACAAGTTGTGACGATACTGCTGGCCCTCTCATCCCAATGTCATCCTACGATACCGTCTGCGTCAGAACCGGAATCGTGTGGTTCAATAGTGATACATGTTGCGTGTCAAGTTAGTTAAAAACGAAATATCCAGCCTAGGAATCAGTGTAGGACAGTGTCTCGGTGATACTGTGATTAAAACAAGTGATAATTAATGAAATCTAAGAGATTTGTATAAGACGTTTCCAGACAGTTCTATAAACAATAGTTTGTCATTTATGTTATTTCAATAAATAGACAGACGAATGGTAAAAACTTTTGTATCTACATAAAGACATTAAAATAAATAGCATTGTACATATGTTAGGGTCATAAACAAGTTGTGTAGACCAGCTAATTGTGTAATTAATGTAATAGTTGAGATTTGAATATTATAATTCTCTGTACATATTGACTGACGTGAGATTTTGAACTTATTTTGAGAATTGCCAAGATAATTGATAGTTCAATATATGTTAGGAACATGTATGATGTACTCGTTAACTAATTAATTGACATTTAACATTTTGGTTTGTTGTCAAACAAAAAGTAGCGTGATTAAAACTTAAAAAGATAGGTGCGATCTAAAACTATTGTGTGTATAGTTTTTATTTTATATTGTGTACATGAAATGTTTTCTTTGTGTGTTCGTTAATTGTAAATTAGTATATTCAATTGTTATGAACAATGCATAATGTAAGGTCATTATTGCCGATGGGGGAGTTCGAGTTTTAGTCGTTTGTCAAGTGCTCTGGAAGCTATGTCAGTCTGTTGTTTTAAAATGGAAGTTCTGTTAGCTAAGTTCTGTTGCATTATGGATGTTTTGAATTTTTAATCTTTTGGTGGAGAAGTTTGATTCAAATTAAAGAAGAAGTGATAAATTGTACTTACGAGTATTTATTTCTACCACGACGCCCCAGGAGAATAATATTGCAGCGAGCAGAACCCCCATACATCGTAATCTTGAAAAAGCTGAGTATCTCGTTTGGAAGTGGTAGAATGAAATGTAATTACTTATATAGCATGTAAATGTTTCAAAGTGAAACAGAGTAAGCTATAAAGAAAATATATGTTGTGAGACCCATACTTTCTCCGCAAGGTCCCTCTAGCAAAATGGAAAGCAAATCTAGGTCCACAACGTCACATATTTAAATGGAAGAGTGCAGAAAGTTGAAATAAGCAGTTCACATTATATAGATGAAACAATTAATTCCTATAACTGGGGAGTTACCAAAAATGGGGTCCCACAAGTTTCGGTCTTGGGTCCTTTGCTGGTCTTAATGTACAGAGTGTTTCACTAAGTGTGTTTGCCTCTGTAACTTATAAAGTAATAGGTGACGGGAAATTTTAATGCGGTAGGTCAACACAAGAAATGTTACACTTTTTGCGGAGCTATGAACATAGTTTATTGTATCATTTTCCAAAGAGTTACAGCACAAGGATATAATTTTTTAAATGGAACAATAGTTTTTTCTGTTGTGCATTGGATTCGTTGAAACCAGCTGCGTCCAAATCATTTTAAACTACATTCCTATCACAGTTTGGGAGCTACAAACCTTCAAAGTTTCAGGGGCAGATACCACAAACGCAGCGCATAATGCAATGCGCCTTCTAAATATGGTGCGACCGAGTTGTAACGTCGCCGGTGTCACGGAGCGAGAAGCTTCCTTGATGCGCTGTTAGACTGCCGACTGTCACCGAACACGGCCGTATACCCGACAGTTAGAGTCACACAAACAACCGGGGCTCAATATTCCACAGTTACTGACACCGAATGACGATGGCATACACGAACAAATGTTCAAATGTTTGTACAGTCTATGGGACTTAACTACGGAGTCATCAGTCCCTAAACTTACAAACTACTTATGAACTAACTAAGACTAAGGACGGCACAAATATCCATGCCCGAGGGGGGATTCGAACCCCCGACCGCAGTGGCCGTGCAGACCGTGACTGAAGCGCCTGTCCCCTCGGCCACCGCGGCCGGCATACACGAACAACGAGTACGTTGACATGTTGCTGATGCTCGGCGAGTGCCAACACCATGCCACTGAAACTTCTCGCTCCGTGACACCGGCGACGTTACAACTCGGCCGCACCACATTTAGCAGGCGCATTGCATTATGCGCAACGCTTGTGGTATCTGCCCCTGAAACTTTGAAGGGCTGTAGCTCCCAAACTAGGAATGTGGTTTAAATTGATTTGGACGCAGCTGGTTTCAACGAATCCAATGCACGATAGAAAAAACTATTGTTCCATTTAAAAAAATTATATCTTTGTGCTGTAACTCTTTGGAAAATGATACAATAAACTATGTTCATAGCTCCGCAGAAAGTGTAACATTTCTTGTGTTGACCTACCGCATTAAAATTTCCCGTCACCTATTATTTTATAAGTTACAGAGGCAAACACACTTAGTGAAACACCCTGTATATTAATGACTTGTCATTCTACATTCACGAAGATGCTAAGCTAGTACTTTATCTGATGATACAAGCATAGATAGACGCTATGAAGTATAGCTATCACACCTGACAAACAGGAATTAAGTGACGAAATTGTAAATGATATCTTTCAGAAAGTTATTTAGTGGTTCTCTGCAAATGGACTCTCATTAAACTTTGATAAAACCAAGTATATACAGTTTCATACAAACGACACGACACCATTAATAAATTTAGACTTTGAACATAAATCTGTAGCTAAGGTAGAATATTCAAAATTTTTCGGTGTTTGCATTGACAAGGGACTGGATTGGAAGAAACATATTGAACATCTCCTGAAACGTTTGAGTTCCGCTACTTATACTATCAGGGTCATTGCAAAATTTGGTGATATACATCTCAGTAAATTAGCTTACTAAGCCTATTTTCATTAACTGCTTTCATATGGGATCATATTCTGGGGCAATTCAACATTGAGTAAAAAAGTATTCATTACACAAAAGCGTGTAATCAGAGTAATTGCCGGAACCCACCCAAGATCATCTTGCAGACATTTATTTAGGGATCTAGGGATGTTCACTGTAGCTTCACAATACATATATTCACTCATGTAATTTGTTATTAACAATCCGACCTAATTCAAAAGTAATAGCAGTGTGCATAGCTACAACACTAGGAGAAAGGCTGATATTCACTACTAAGATTAAATGTAACGTTGGCTCAGAAAGGCGTGAATTATGTTGCCACAAAAGTCTTTGGTCACTTACCAATTAGCATGAAAAGTCTGATAGTCAACTAGTATTTAAAAAGAAATTAAAGGAATGTCTGAATGGCAACTCCTTCTACAATGTAGATGAATTTTTAGATGAAACTTAAAAAATAAAAAATAAAAAAAAATAAACAACAAAAATTTAATAAATTACGTCATTACGAAATGTCGTAAATATAATCAATGGAACAAGTATTAATGTAATCTAATCTAATCAATCATAATATCTACACACACTCTGTGCGGCCTAAATTTCTGTCAGGTTATCGGAGCAAATGGCAAAGTACAACAAAAGACCCGCCGAATAGGTGTATATCGGTAGTTATGAAGTTTATCTACAGACAAAGAAATTATTTCTATTTCAATAAAAATGAGTGCTTAAAGCAAGAGAAAGAGATTTACATACTGAGCATGTAACCAAGCTGGCTACTTTTCAATTGCGCCCTTTGTTTGGCCTGTTGCTAACTCACTGTTCCAAAAAAATTCGCGTAAGCCTAATTATCATATTTTAAAAAATACATATTTCCAACCATGAGCTGTTTATTGTATTTACAACTTTGCCGGTTTCGTTTATTAACTATCATCAGAAAAGTAAATCAAACAGACTGATTACGTTGGTACATTTTCTGTCAAACTATAAAAGATACGCAAAATGTCACTTGACATTAGGTCTTGATGATAAATAAAACAACAGTAAATTCTTAGACCCTGGTTCACTATAATGCAGTCTGGCATTGTTTTATTTATCATCAAGGCCTAATGTCAAGTGACATTTTGAATATCTTTTATTGTTTGACATATATATGGTGACAGAAAATGTACCAACGTGATCAGTCTCTTTAAAAGGGCGCAACTGAAAAGTAGGGAGCTTGGTTACATGCTACCGTGTCGTTTTTAATGTTCAAATGTAAAGAAATAGTATGCATTATGATAACTGGACATAGTTTCGATTAAATACTGCAGGTTCTCTTAGCATATATTGAAATAATGATACAAAACGGTTCTGATGGTGTGCTGTCGTTACGTCACCAAACTATTTTCAACTAAAGTTACTGCCGAAAATCAGATAAATAAAAGTACCATCATGAGGAAATTAAAGATTGTGTATCAGATTACAAAATAAAGACGACCTCTGTTTAAAGCGTGGGTGACTATTTTACAAAACCTCTAGTACAGAGAACATATACGACTTTTGTGTAATTGCGTACCAAGCAGCATCAACAGTCGAAGATGACCTTTCATAATGAAATGATTGAAGATTTACTTGCGGAACGCAACAGATAATGAAAGACTGACCGAACTCTCGTTAATGTCAGTATATTATCCTTGTCCTTACACAGCAGACGATGTCTGATATGTCAAGGCAAGGGAATTGTATAGTATGATTTTAGGTTTTCCCGGCTTATGGAAATCTAAAAAATTCCTCGGGAATTCAGCTAGTAGTGTCATCCCAGAGTCGCGAAATTTCGGCAATCAGACTTCTTGCCATTTTCAGGCGACCCAGATATTTGCTGAGTGAACGCGCTTATATGTCTTGCGCGCTCTCTCCCCCTCCCCCTAGCCCTGTCCCACTATTCCGTCTCCTCAACTACAACAAAGCCTCAACATTGCAAGAAGTCTGCTTGGCGAAATTTCGCGACCTGTGGATGCCGCCACCTAGCTGAATTCCGAAAAAATTCCAAAAACTTGTATGTTATTTACATGTTATACTTAAAAAAAAAAAGGTTCAAGAGAGGGAATATATATATATATATATATATATATATATATATATATATATATATATATATATATATATATATATTTGTGTCTGTGTGTGTTTCAGAATAAATGAAAAACGTAAGACTTTTTAAGGTCCTCTTTAAAAAATGGGATTCCCCCAATTTTGACAATATTCTGGCTACGTACACAAACAGTTAACATGTAATAATATTAAACAGTCAAAATATAGTGAACACACATGACAAGTTGTAGTCATAAACAGGCCCGGCGGTTCGGTTTGTCTGAGTATGTAGTTGCCCGAAAATCTTCCCCCTCCATTCCCCTCTCCGACACCTCTAAAAATTGTAAGTAAAGGAACTTTTTAGAAGTAATTTAATTCTGCAGGTATAATTCATTTACTAAAATTGAGTTGAATACAAAAAGTAATCGCACAACGCGTGAGCTCCATCTGTAATAACCACGAGGTCGACAGGACTTTAAACTTTTCATCTTCCTACCTTCTGTTACCAGTTTATGATCAAATGTAACAGTGCTTTCAAACAGATGTAAAAGGGACAGTTTTCAAGAAGCAGTCGCAGTCCTTACTGTAATTTTGATGTTGCTATATTTACCTAGTTGTTATTGATGTACAATATTTGGTTAAGCTGCTGTTGACAGCCGCAACTGCCGAAACCGGTCGAGTGTAACGAATAAAAATATTGTACAGCTTTGGAAACAGGAATGATTTTTTTTTTCAAAACACTGTTTTCTTTGACTGGGTACAAGTACCCCTGTACCCATAGCAACCGCCGGCCCTGGTCATAAGGATTTATTATTGGCTCGAACATATGACGTTAGAATATTAATATTCAGTTTCTTTGCTGATACATGTCCGCAGTGAGGAATCGCGTTGACTTCTCTGTGCTACCATACTGAAGTACGCCGCTAGCGGACCCAAAACAAAAGGCGCGGCACATTTCTACTTTCTCGAAACTGTTCGCGCTTTCACTGTATTATATAACAAATATGCTTGAGCTTACCTAGGGGGTGAGGTAGCGACTTACGTGAGAGCTACTCCAATCCTTTTCCCTTTTTTGTAGAAACAGTGTCGTGTTCTGTTACACAAATATCTCAATCCTGTGTCAGTGTGAAGAAAGGCGTGACAAACCACTTGCTATGAAACGTCAATATCATTATATTATTTCGCCGCTTACCGCGAAACTAATATACGAAGGCTGATGAACAAAGACTAAGACGGATTTTTTTCATTGCCGATTATCGCTCCATTTCTACGTTTTATGTGATCTGCAGCCCCTGTCTACGCCAGTCCTTGGAAACATGGTGAAAGCCATTTTTTCTCAGGTCCTTGGGAATCACCACACTTTCTCTGACCACTGCTTCAGAGATAAACAGACTTCCACAAAATTATGCCTGTAGTGACGGGAATAAAACATAAATAAATCACAGCTTGCAAAATCTATACTATAAGGTGGACGCGGTACACGGGAAGCCAGAAATGTCAAGGGGTAGTAGGCAGGCCGAGGGGACTGAGGCGCTCCAGTCACGGTCCGCACGGTCACTACGGTCGGGGGTTCGAATCCCCCCGCGGGCATGGATCTTTGTGCCGTCCTTAGTATTAGTTAGTTCATAAGTAGTTTGTAAGTTTAGGGACTGATGACCCCGTAGTTAAGTCCCATAGACTTTACAAACATTTGAACATTTGGTAGTAGGCATCTAGTATTAAAAAGTTCTGGGTTTCTTTTCCGCTACTTTACAATCAATACTGACGTGTCGTATACTACTGTAACAATAATGGGGGGGGGGCAACTGAATTCTTGTAAATCATTCGATGGCAGTAAAAAACAATGTGTGCTCTTTACTTGTCTTCGAATTTTTAAGCAAACTGTTCTTCAGATGTGTCAACTACTGTTGAAAATTTTGTTTACGGTGGGAAAGGAAATCGACCGTGTCCTTTCAAAGGAGCCATACCGCCGCGCGGTCTTAAGAGCCATATCACGGGCGGCCGCACCCGCTGGAGCTTCGAGTCCCCTCTCGGTCATTGGTTTGCCAGATGGTCGGGATTCGTCAAGAACTCTAGATTCTCCGAACTTTTCACACAATCTCCAGACTCCTGACAAAATGCAAAGTCTGCCGTCAAATGTTATAATGTTTTTTTTTTTTTTTTTTTTTTTTTTTTTTTTTTTTTTTTTTTTTTTTTTTTAATAATAATCTAACGGAGCCAGGCTCTGTTTGTCACAAACCAGAACAAAGGGGATGGAGGGTGATAGAGGCGTAACACTTCTTTAAAAAAAACCTTGGTTCAGCTGGCCCGGCTGATAGTACCTTGTGAGGGCCTCTGCCAGAGTTACAGTGAAGTTGGTCAACGGTTTTCAAGGCAGAAAACGACAATCATATCCCAACGGAGGATAAAGCGGATGAACAATCTTCATTTAGCAGCGTCTGTTCTTCAGAGAAGCGGCAGCGAAGGGCGGCCTATTATCGAGCTCCGGGGCTGACAACCTCGGTTTTATTACCAAGAAGGATTTGTCCGGCCCACTAGTTTGAACAACCAAGCATCATGCAGTTTCGTCACAAACAGGACATTACCACAGGTTCCCTCTTGGAGGGAATCTACCACCCTTAGGAGTGCAATCAGGCCTATGAATTCTGGGGAGCCTGAACCTAGATGCTTTGAAGACACGACTACGCATACCAAATTCAAGACAGAATTACTATTTTGGGACTTTGAACGTCAATTCTCTATTTAAATGTGGGAAATACGAAGAGTTGGCGATGATGATGGACAAACTTGACATAACAATCTTGGCCATTCAAGAAACCAGATACCTAGATGAAGACACAATGGACATTTAAGGTTATAGTATTTATAGAGGCAAAAAAGGCAGTCAAAATAGGTAAGAAAATGTTCAAATGTTTGTATAGCTTATGGGACTTAACTACGGGGTCATCAGTCCCTAAACTTACAAACTACTTATCAACTAGCTTATCCTAAGGACGGCACAAATATCCATGCCTGAGGGGGAATTCGAACCCCCCGACCATAGTGGCCGTGCAGACCGTGACTGGTGCGCCTCAGTCCCCTCGGCCACCGCGGCCGGCAAAATAGGCAAGAACATGTCTGTAATTGGCACAGCTTTTGTTGTTCGTAAGAAGGTTCACAGTTAAATCGTGGAGCTCTTCAGCCCTTCTGAGAGACTTTCTATCCCAACTCTCAGCTAAGGCAACGTTGTACAGTTTCGGGACCTTCTTGAGGAACAGTTAGAGAAAATAAAGTCAGCTAGTAGGATCTTTATGTTCGTACTTAAAGAGCCTACTAGATGACTTTAACGCTCAGCTGGGAATAGAACCGCAATTAAGATCAACCATTGGAAAGTATCATGCTCACAAGATGGCTAACAGAAATGATATAAAACTCGCGATCCTGAAGTCTTCAGATGTCAACTTTTTACAAGCACATGTAAACAAAAGACTTGGCGATTATCAGGCAACGTGTCGAGAGAAACAGGTAGATCATGGAATAATCTGTAGGAGAGCGATTAAGGAAATAATAAATATTAAAGTACAGAGAGGTGCTCAGTTTCATTCGAATCATTACCTCTCCAAGATCAAAATGAAATTTCATCCTCCACATAAGGCCGTGAAAATCGGTAATAAAATTCACAAATATGATGCTGCAAAGATCAAAATCAATCAAAACGTATTGGAACAATACCACCAGCGACTGAAATTTGAATCTCATAATCGGACGCATATTATCTTCAAGATTCAACAAGTAGCCAATACTACAATCCTGAAAGCTTAAAAAACAAAGCATAGATGGTGGAATGAAGTTTCTGATGAGGTAGTGACCGAAAGAACTAATGCCTGGAACTCGACCTGAAGACTTGAATATGAGATGTAATCCACGAAACTCAAAATTTTCAGCCAAGACTTCACGGAGGACTAAGCGATTGCATGACAAACAGCAATTCGATCATGATTTCCGGAAAAACAACGCCAGAGACTTATATCAGACGTTCAAGCCTAATTTGAAATGAAACCAAGTTCCTAGGCTTTGCTTTAGAGACGAAAACGGATAGCTGGGCCTGATCAACAAAGAAAACTGCACGATCATGTATCGTTATTTTGAAAACCTACTGTATTGTGATCGGATAAATTTCCTGTATGCGCCCACATCCACAAACTACCAACTCATCTCCACCTGGTAAAGATGAAATCAAAGAGATCTTCAACAACCTTAAGAATAATAAGGCAGCTGGACAGGATTCAATACTGGCATAACTACTGCAGCGGGCAAATAATAAAACACAAAATGTACTAGTCCAGCTTTTTGAGGAGATATGGAGAACTGGGATGATACCAACTGAATGGCAGTCGACTTTAATTCATCCCCTACACGAAAAATACGATAAAAAGAATGTCAATAACTATTAGAGCATTTCATCTGTATCTGTTCCATATAAGATTCTCTCCAAAGCAATGCAGAAAAGAATAGAAGGTAATATTGACCAACTGACTGGGGAATATCAACCTGGTTTCCTAAAGGTCCGTTTCTGTCCACAACAGAAATTCAAATGTTTGTAGAGTCTATGGGACTTAACTACGGGGTCATCAGTCCCTAAACTTACAAACTACTTATGAACTACTTACGAACTAGGACGGCACAAATATCCATGCCCGAAGGGGGATTCGAACCCCCGATCGTAGTGGCCGTGCAGATCGTGACTGGAGCGCCTTAGTCCCCTCGGCCACCGCGGCAGGCCCCACAACAGATCTTTAACCTGAAGAACATCATCAGGTACAAGAAAACTGGAGGAAATAACTACGCGGTCGTGTTTGTTGATTTTCAGATGTCATATAATTCCATGGACTGAGAGTCATTAAAGAATATTTTGGAAGAGGGATGATGCATCAAGAAACCTGATCAAACAAACTCTCACAAGCAAAGTTTCAAAAATAAAATTTATGGGTGAGATCTCAGGACCCCTCACAATCAGAATGGACATAAAGACTTGGAGACGGACTATCCCCACTCCTTTTCAACTGCATCTTGGAAAAACTCATTCGAGAAGGAGAAAGTTGTCAACCCAAGAAGAAACAAATGAAGAGCAGTTCAGACTTGGTCCTGAGAACAAAGGGGTGTACACTGACTGCCTGGCCTTTGCGGATCACCTGGCCAATTCTGCTAACAACATAGAGTCAGCAGTCAACAAGATTAACAGGCTGTCAGAAATTACTGAAAAGGTCGGAGGACGGACTCCATACCTCCATTCAAAAGACGAAAAATATGACGAACATCTGCGGTGGACCTGAATGGATTATCACCAATCTGGGAAAAATCAGACTAGTTAAGAATATCAGGTATTTCGATGAAGTAATCCAGGAGAATCGATTAGAAGAAGAAGCAATTAGTGTCAAGATGAGAAAGTTAGACCAGTATACCAACTGACAAAGAATACCTTTAACAAAAAGTCTATGAGTAAAGGGGCCAAGTTCAGACATTATAATAAAGTTATAAAACCTGAGGGATTATAAGCGTTCGAAACATTAATCATGAATAGACAAAGTTAAGCCGAACGGCTGGAAAAGCTATAGCGTAGGATATTAAGCAAAATCTTAGGTAATAGTTTCATGGTCAATGGCAAATGAAAGCAAATGAGGACGTGTATACCAGGACAGACCCCATCACAGCATCGATTAAGATCAGATTAGATTAATACTTGTTCCCTATATACGACATTTCGCAATGATGTGGAATGTGTCAGTTTACTAAATGGTGTCTATATGTTACACTAAATATTTTAAGGATTTCTTATTTAAGTTTTATCTAAAAAATCATCTAAAGTGTAGTAGGAGCTGCCATTCAGAAATTCCTTTAATTTCTTTTTAAATACCAGTTGGCTACCTGTCAGACTTTTGATGCTACTTGGTAAGTGGCCGTAAACTTTTGTGGCAGCATAATTCACCCCTTTCTTTCCCAAACTTAAATTTAACCTTAATAGTGAATATCACCCTTTCTCCTAGTTTTATAGCTATGCACTCTGCTATTATTTCTGAATTGTGTCGGATTGTTAATAACAAATTTCATGAGTGAATATGCTACAGTGAATATTTCTAAATCCTTAAATAAATGTCTGCAGGATGATCTTGAGTGGGCTCCAGCAATTATTCAGATTGCACGCTTTCGTGCAATGATACGTTTTTACTCACTGTAGAATTGCACCAGAATATGATCCCCTATGAAAGCAGTGAATGAAAATAGACATAGTAAGCTAGTTTACTGAGATGCGACAACTTGATGCGATTGGACGGGGCGTGACATCGAGCATGTGTGTGTGTGTGTGAGTGTGTATGTGTGTGTGTGTGTGTGTATGTGTGTGTTTTCTCCTTAGTATACATTATTTTAAGTACTGTGTAAATCTAGGGACCGATGACAGCAACAGTTTTGTCCTGTAGTTAAACTAACTTTGAAAATTTACAAGAGTGCTCCATTGCGGTATACGTTGGTATTCCGGTGTCCCGAAGAGAGGCGGGCGTGATGGATAGGATTACCGTGACATGCGAGACACGAGGCGGTGGCTTGTGGGTGGCTATCTGCGCTGCACTTCCGCCAGATAGCATTTCACCCCGCTACCATCCACGTTGCCACTGCTGACAACAGCTTTAGCAGTTCAGGGAAGAGTCCGCTCTGTTGTGTAGGAGTGACATCAACACATTGCATGGACCACATTGTGCAACAACGTTTCCAAAAAGACTATATGAATTGCCGGTAGCTCGAGGAAGATCACTTTTTGATAAGTTCATATTTATGTCGCTGTGGTCGACTAAGCGAGTCGGAGGCCCGGGACGGCAGAGTTAAATGAGGCCCCCGGTCTGCTTGTGCGTTGATGTATTTCCAGCGTAGGGCCTACATTGAACAAAACATGAATTATATAGAAGCAATATCTAACAAAAAATACTGTTCTTGTAATATGTTTACGACCTAGTAATTACAATACACATTTAAATTCACGAGAAAAAACTTTTAAACAATGAGAGGCATATAAAAAACGAAAAGAACCATGGACAGTGCAGGACTGTAGAATGGGGAAACTCCTGCGTCTGTGCAAGATATCCTATACCCCAGATCACGTACGAAACATAATCTGGGCCTATACGCACAATCAGAGCCGTGTATGACTTGGCGTCGCTACATGATCCTTTTTGTCTCTTTGTGCAACGGCAGCAAGCATCCTGTGCGTATTAGCTGAAAGGTTATTCATCTATCCCTCTTGTTCAGAGTTGCTTCGAGGGAAAGGATGCAGTGGCCGAATCCAGGATCTAGGTCAGTGAGGACTGACATTATAGACCATACCCATACGCGGGATAAAATCTGGGTAGGTGGTTTAGAACCATCAGCTAACTAAGCCCTTCTACAGGAAACAAAGTGCCAGCTGGCAAGGAAAACAACGGAAATGAAGAACATAAACAACAATAAAATCTATAGGTATGGACACGATTATGGACTCATTCTTTGCTGCCTTCCTGTGACTCAAATTCAAAAATGTTCAAATGTTTGTAAATCTATGGGACTTAACTGCTTGGTTATTAGTCCCTAGCTTACAAACTACTTAAACTGAGATAAACTAACCTAAGAACAAAACACACATTCATGCCAGAGGGAGGATTCGAACCTCCTACGCGGGACGCCTCGCGATCCGCAAGGCGGCGCTCCAGACCGCTCGGCTACTCCTGCGCGGCCCTGTGACTCATACGCTGTAGTTGAAATTGAAGAAAAAATGGAACAAATAAATAAAACTTCTCACCAGTAATGTTATCGGGCAAGCTCTTTGGGCCTATTTTTTTCCATTTCAGGCAAAACTTGCATTTTGGCCAGTCAAATCATACAGAAAAAAAGGGGGGGGGGGGCTAAAACGCAAATCGTGGTGTAGTTCTAATTTTTTGATATGTTGTTATGAAGTTTTAAAGTAGTGTGAAACCAAGTTTGTAGCTTCGAAAACCCTGTGCTTCCCAAATTATAAGCGAAAACTGCGAAATTTGCGGACTTTTTTTAGTTAATGCCTTCTATCTCATACGATGTTAATAGTTATTACCATTTACAAAGTATTTTGAATATGTAACAATTTAAACCTAATCACAGCGTTATAGTCCAGATATGAAGCATCAAAAATGGGTTAATTTTTACCACAAATTAAAATTTCAAGTTTTGCTCTGATTTCGAGCTACCGCTCATCCTGCGAGAAGAGTCATGAGAATAGAAGTTGTAGTAAATTTTATTAGCTTGAAAATAAGCACAGGATGAACTCTCTAGAGTTAGTAGTTCTCTTCAAATGTTACGAAAACGAAAGTCAGTAAACTGAAAATTTTGAAATGAGCATAAACACTAATGACAATGTGTGGGTATTCAGCGAAAGGTTCGACTGTATATTTCCATGAAACTCATGTATTATAAAAAATGAAACGACCTGTGGACACAATTAAATTGTACAGCTTGTCTTCTGTAACCTCAGAACAACACATCGACATGAGGCCAACTCAAATCATACGCGACACTGCTGACTTGGAAAAACTTAATAACTGGTTTGTTATCCATCCTCCATTTCCATCTACAGATAAAATACTATTCATCAGTAATGGAATCGTGGGAGGTGCTGAAATAAATTGCCACCTAGCTTAGAAAAAAGGCATTGAAGGGGTCAAGAAAATAACTGGCAGCTCGTTTGGCAAAGTGGTAACTTTTTCGACTATCACAAACTCCATTAAAGTGCACAAGAAACGTGTTGCCGTTAAACAGCTCACCATTTTTCAAAGGATGTGTATCACAAAACAGTCGGACAGTGAACTGAAAGAGCATTTTAAGTTCGAACTGAACCCTTCAAATGTTCAAATGTTTGTTAAGCTTATGGGACTTAACTACGGGGTCATCAGTCCCTAAACTTACAAACTACTTATCAACTACCTTATGCTAAAAACGGCACAAATATCCATGCCCGAGGGGGGATTCGAACCCCTGACCGTAGTGGCCGTGCAGACCGTGACTGGAGCGCCTCAGTCTCCTCGGCCACCGCGGCCGGCAACTGAACCCTTAACCACTGGCATAGTTCAACGAAGAGGGGATCCGTAAACGTGCGAAATCAATTTTTTATGCGGCTTTCGCGCCACTTTCACAAAACATTTCTCTTGGAACCAGGACATTTGTACTGGTCGATTGGGGATACTGTCTCCACAAGGTTGTCTGGCACACAAACGAATTGCTGAAGGCTATAGTTGCTGCCTATATTACTTACACTTTACATAACTTTGGTAGGAACGTTTCAGTGGTATTTGGTGGATATCCTGAAGATAGAGCCGTCGGGAGTACTAAAACTATCGAACGATTGCTCCGCTGCGCTGTCCTTTCTTGCAATAAGATCGTTACTTGACTCTTCAACTATTCTGGAAATGCCCCAGGAGAAAGTGTTAGCCAAGTACTCAAACAAAAGACGTCTCATTCATTAACTGTGCTCTGCGTTTGATCTCGAGGACATTGAAACTATGAGAACAACAGAAGACGCCCTCGATAAAAGCACATCCTACGACAACGTTATCATGATTGGAGAAAATGTGGACTTACTCGTTCTCCTTTGCGCCTTGGGCTCCAATGTTCGAAATGTTTATTTCCAGAGAAACAACAGATGCAAGTCAAGTGGTACTCAGTTTTCCAATCCTTCTTTCTGTCGAGGAGAAATAAAATTGGCCCGCGTGTTTGAACTCTTCATACATGCATTTAGCGGATGTGACACCACTTCCTTCCTTTTCTAGAAAGGAGAAACAAAATTGTGGAGCGTTCTTCAGTGGAAGAAGTACTTGATTAACCTGGCCGCCGTGTTTCTCTTGCCAGATACTAGTCATGAAACTATAGCTGTATGGAGGGGACACATCCTTCGACACCCTACACGGCCTTCGATTCCGCCTGTTCGTCAAGTCAGAAGCCAATGCGAAGGTGGACCTGGAAGTTTTGCTCCTGACCAAAAAAGCTGCTTCGTTCCATTCCTACCGAACATATCACCAAGTGTAAATATGGTTGGGAGTGACGAAGGATGCCACATAGTAGGGTTGGTCGAAGACCTCTGTTGGTCTATTGACAATAACAACATTATGTGAACCAGTCCCTCCAAAATTTCTCAGATCGCTGTCATGTTAGGAGGGATGCATGGGATCGTACAACTGCCAGAGAGCTTCAGTGTTCAGCTTTGTGCACTTACTGCTCTGGTACCACCTGCTACAAAGTCACTACGAGTCTGATGTACGATGAAGGATGAAGACGATTACGATGATATCCCGCCTTCGGACGAACAGTCAGGAATAGATACATCGGCACAGCAACCTCTTTATGTCCTAGAACACAGCTGTGAACAACCACGACCTTATGAGAAATCAAAACAGAGAGAGACTTTTCAGTTCTTGAAATGTATGCTTTTAATTACACAAATTCATTTATATATCTTTAAAGACAGTGCTGTACATTTTTATTTCTTTGTTTGCCTACAGTTTGTCATCAGTTACACATTCCTTAAAAAATTTCAGGTTACTGACTTTTTGTCTTTGTAGCATTTGAAGAGAACTACTCACTCTAGAGAGTTCATCTTGTGCTTATTTTAAAGCTAATAAAAATTACAAGTTCAGTTCGTATGACTTTTCTCGCAGGATGAGCGGTTATTCTGATGTTCAGCTCGAAATCAGAGCAAACCTTAAAATTTTCATTTGTGGTGAAAATAAACCCATTTTTGACGCTTCATATCTAGAAAACTATTGGACGAATAACGCTGCGGTTAGGCCTAAATTCTTACATATTCAATGTACTTTGGAAATGGTAATAACTATTAACATCGGAAAACATAGTTTATGAGGTAGAAGGTATGAACTGAAAAAAAAAAAAAAAAATCCGAAAATTTCGCAGTTTTTCACTTATAACTTGGGAAGCACAAGGTTTTCGAAGCTGCAAACCTGGTTTCCCACTGCTGTAACTCGTCCTAACAACGTATCAAAAAATCAGAATTACATCACGATTTGCATTTTCAATGTCTAATTTGACCAGCCTAATTTGTCTGAGGCGTCAGATGAGCTGCTGCTACTACTACTAAATGTTCAAGTGTTTGTTAAGCTTATGGGATGTAACTGCCAGGTCATCAGTCCTTAACTTATAAAGTACCTTCTACTAAAGACAGCACAAACATCCATGCCTGAGGAGGGATTTGAATCCCCGACGGGGAACAGCCTCGCGCATCGCAGCATGGTGCCTCAATGCCCTTGGCCACTCTAGCACTATTGACGCTAAGAACGCAACTCTCTTTGTTAGATTTCACAATTTTTTTCTCACGCATTCAAATATGTATTACTAGAGTGTAGAGTAAACATATGATAAATGCTGGATTCTTTTTGTCACACATGATACCTATATAATTCATTGTTTGCACACTGCACCTTCTGCACTAGAAATACAATAATTTCCGAGCAGACTGGGGGCCTCCTTTTGCCGCCCCAGTCCACCGATAGACTTTAATTTTTTTTGTATGCAGCAAAGTTGACGGAAGTGATCATTACAGAGGACAAACGGTCACTTTTCTCAGGAACTCAGCATTGCTATCATTGGTGAGAGACAGGGTTGTGCGAAACGGAGGGATCTCTTTTTGTATTGTCTACCCGGTTCTCCGACATGCTTAAATCTGGCACAGTTGATGGGGGACCACAGCCATGAAGAATTTTTAAAATTAAATTTCCCAAATTTTACTCTTTTGGTTAATTTATTGTAACACAATCATGATTTTGGCTGTATAGCCATTTAAAGTGTCATAATCAAGTTTAAAATTGCCTGATACCTCTAAACTGAGCCTATCATCATTACATCAATATATGTTTGCTTTATATAATCAATTTTCAATTTATATGATTTTTATCAGACAAGTTTAAATTTGAATAAGACACTTGAAAATGACTAGAAGGCTGAAATCATAATTGTGTTACAAGAAATACATATGAAATCAGGAAGCAGTGTGTGAAATTTGTGCCTAGCTGTTTCATCTCATCATGGAGGTAAGGCAAAAGTGAGGCATAGCGCCAACATAGAATAGGGAGTATTATTTTGTGGTGATGGTTTTACTACAAGCTGACCTCCTTGCAGTTTTTATAAATATGTAAAAGGAAAAACAAGACTTCCTGAAAAAGATGCAGTGTATCAACAATTCTGCCAGAACAAGTTCCTTGATACTGTATTCAAAATAAAAATAATTATATAAAATATAGTAATTTTTACTTCATTTCTGCATCCCATCTTTATTTCTACATTTTGATGATGCCTCGACTACATAAGGAGAATCTAGTTGTAGTGTATTTCATGCATGATAAAATATTTATAAGATGTCATGAATCTGTATCAGTGATGGTGTAAGTTGTCGACATGAAGACCATGGACACGGGATGAAGACATGTGGCTGTCAAAATCCCTGCCTCATTCAGACCAGGCTCCCTGGTACCGAATACCCATAAAAATGACTAATTTAGCCATTTCTCTCCACTTCTTCTTGATATTTAATCAAGACTTCACCTAAACCTATTATCCCATTCAATAACAAGCAATATTGGTTAAAGTATATTAGTGCATGATATGAGGTGATGTGTCATGGATTATGCAGCCACTCAAGCCAGATGTCTTCCTTTAGGGATGGGTGTGTGATTCGTCCTTAGCATAAGTTAGTTTAAGTAGCGTCTAAGTTTAGGGACTGATAACATCAGCAGTTTGGTCACTCAGGGGAAATAATAATAATAATAAAAATAATCTTAATCATAACAAAGTAAAATAATTTAATTATCATTGTAACTATAAACATACATTGTCAGAGTATTATTTTAGAATTAGCATCCTCAATGAAAGTAATAAAAAGAAAAGTTCAATTTTTAAATTTCATAAAAATATTAAAAATCTAAAGAAAGTGTTCATGGGTTACTTGCTCGATATTGTGGCTGGAAGTGCAATTAATTATGAATGAATATGATCATGTTAAATTAACCATAGTACTTTTCATTATGAACTTGCACTGTCTTATTCAAACTGAGTATGATGAATGAATTATATTGCTCCCAAAAGCCACCAGCAATGGTAAGTGAACTTTTAATTTCACTTACGAAAAGGTGTTGTATCTCCATGCCTTATCCTAGAATGTGGAAGTCATAAGTTTTCCAACTGTATAAAGTAGGACAAGGGGTGATCTTCAATAGATCTGACAACAGTGTATAATGCTAATGCACACTCATGTCATTCAGAGTATACAGTTGTCTGTACATTATTAAACATATTAAACATGAGTCTCTGCAGGAGACGTCTCTCTTAGACAAATCAGTCACAACTTTTGTTGCATCTGGTTTATGATCATATTCCAATATGCCATCATACAGGCAACTGTGTCACAGAAAAGTGCCAATAGGGGTATGGGAGACATCCAGCTGGGCTTACACGAAACCTGTGCTAGTAATTGGAGGACTGGACTCTGTGAACGTACTGCAGATTATCTGCAACCAACGTATGTGTTGTTTTTGCCAACAACCATATCATCTTCCAGTAGGATATCTATGGGGCAAGGCAAGAATCATCTACAGTGTTCTTAAGATAATTATAACAGAAGCAACTGAGTTACAATAATTTATACACCATATGGTGCATGGACATCTAACTCCAATCCTGTTACTGTTGAGTCAGTTTCTGGCCAGGCTATGTATTGCATATGATAGATTACCAACTACTATATAATTGATTGTACCTCCAGATGAAAATGCCTTATAACTATACTACCATCTTGTAACATTGGAGGTTGGACCCAATACTGCTTACCTCCATGTGCTAATACATTTACTAGTAGTGAATACCACTGCTATATATGAATGCTATGTGATTCAGCAATATTCTGTAAGATGGGTAACTGAAGAAAAATTCAATCATATTAGAACAAAAGAATTTTGTTGCAACTTGGTGTGGGGAACCGGGAAGTAGTGAAAACAGCAGAGAAGAGTAGTTATGTTATTACCTATCTAGAGATCCTCAATGGATGTAAGTGATCTATCTTCAGAAACAGATGAAAGGAAGAAGTAATTGTTTTAACATTTGGGTCTATGATAATGGGTACATCATTATACAATGACATGTACCAATGAAATAATCCTAATCTGACCACTACTATATTAAGTTTGGAGTTCAAATGGATGCAAAATATCTACATCTACATGCACATGGGATACTCTGCAAATCACATTTAAGTGCCTGGCAGAGGATTCATCGAACCACCTTTATGCTATTTATCTCCCATTTCATTCTCAGAAAACACATGGGAAAAAGAACACTGGAATCTCTCTGTTCAAGCTCTGATTTCTTGTATCTTATTCTGATGATCATTTCTACCTATCCAAGTGGGAGTCAACAATATATTTTTGCATTCAGAGTAGAATGTTGGCAATTGGAGTTTTGTAAGTAGCCCATGCCACAGCGATAAACGATGTTGTTGTAATGATTCCCATCACACATCCTGTGTTACTTCCATGACATTATCTCCCCTGTATTGTAACAATACAAAATGAGACAAGCGTAGTGTATGCAGTTCCTTTATTAGTTCTGCTGCATCTTTTAAGGTACCTGCCAATAAAATGCAGTCTCTGGCTTGCCTTTCCCATGAAACTATCTACATGTCCTTTCCAGTTTAAATCTGAAGTAATAGTAATTCCTAGGTATTTAGTGGAGTATGTAAGTTATGTGAGTGTGATTGTCTATTCTATGTGTGATGTTTATTCTATGTGCCTGTTCCTGACCCAGCAATCATCTTTACAGTGACTTGTTACATATCCTCTATTATTGAAATCCCAGCCTGCAATTTCCATTGTTGATATAATACTACAATTACTGGTAGTCCTATTTCAAATTACAAACCAATATTCAGTTTATGAATATAGTGTATAGACCCCTCGACCATCACTAGGTTGGCTATTTTGGATTTTCAGGGAAAAGACTCTGAGAATATTTACAAATGTCCAAATTTTGTTAAGCTTATGGGACCTAACTGTGGGGTTTCAGTGGCTAAACTTATAAACTAACTTATACTAAAGACAACACAAACATCCATGCCCGAGGGAGGATTCAAACCACCGACGGGAAATGGCCTCGCACATCGGAGCATTGTGCCTCAATGTGCTTGGCCACTCCTTTGTGGCAGTACTTTCAAACTCCATAGTGAATAGACAGTGTTTCAGTCTCACAGTCACAACTTGGAGAAGCTATTTTCTTCAACTTGTACTGACAGTCAATACACCTTCCAGTGATGGTTCTTACTCAGTTTAGAACTTACCTGATCCTTTGTGGAAGTTCAAAACCAGGTGATTTGGCTTATATGCATGGCATCTTAATTTGTGCCATATCCAGCAGTCATCATTATGAAAGCCCTTGTGAAGTAGCATTCTTGCAGTTTACAGATGTAGGTGACAGAAGCAAATCCTTCCTTTGCTGATGCTTGGAATGTGTGTGAACATGGAGGTGAGAACTGTTCTGTAATTTTTTTGTATTCCTATAGAAGTGCATTTTCATGTGACAGATGAAAGTGGTATGTGGCAAAATATTGAATCTAGAAAGTACATGGGTTTGAGTGTGCCAGTAATAAGACACATGGTGTGGTTGATAGTGAGTCTACAAGTTTTGCAAAGTTGCCACTAATGATATGTAAATTATTAACAAGTGAGGTTTCATAATATTGGGCTTGAATAGGAGGCAGATTAAATTCATGATATGACTTATCATTTCCCTTTGAAAAATTAGGAAACACATGCATATGATTAGTATGGAGAACACGCCTGTAATTGCAGACTCTGTGGTGTTGGGGATGCAATGGTAATACACTTAATCTTCACATGTAAGACACTGAAGGTCAAAAGAAAGTAATATGCCATTCATTGTTACTGGCCAGCCTTACTACAGTGACAGGGATCTATACAACAAAATTAGTTTCATTGTGAGTAGTAGAGGACTGTGACTACTGGTCTTCTTTCTCTGATTAAATCAAAGTGTTAGCTGTAAAAAGAGTGCAACAAAAACTAAATAGTACAATGGCATTTTAAATGATTTATAATTTTTAAATTATCCTGGGAGTTGGTGCACCAAATCTTCATAAGTGGGAATGAGTTTTGAACCCACCAATTCTGTCAAGACTTTACAACCCACTGAGAAGTAGGCAGCAAACTGCATTTGGAATCCCATTAGAATATTTTTAGGACAGTTCAGTGTAATACCTCAGTTCATTGCAGCGGTGGGCTTAATTCCCTGTGTAGTGACAATACACTGCATTGTTGAGCACCTTAGTGACTGGAGTTGGAGACCTCAGAACAAAGCTGGGCAGGGCAATTACAAAGACTCACTGCTCTGCTCCTAACAGCATCTTTGACTAGAGCCATGCTACGTTATTTTCTGTTCCACTGAGGCAACATATTTGTAGGTATATTGGTTGCCTTAAGTCAATCACCATTGTGTGTTTTGTTAAGGCGTCACGGTGACAGAGTGACCACATATGCTCCCAAGATGCCATTGTCAATCACTGTTCACACAACGTGTAGTATGAAGGACATAATTGATAAGTGAGATCTTTTAGTTCTGTGCACGTAGTTGTACTTATAAAACTCTTTCTGATCAGTAAATGTCAACCTGATGTGAAAACCACCACGTCATTTAATGGTGTCTGTACCTGCAGTTCCATAACAATTTTTTTTAATGTCTTACTGTTCCAGAGGGACTCTTTGTAAGCTTTTTAAGTTCCTCACTTGTTGCATATAATTAGATAATTTCTAGACAGATTACTGACACAAAAACTAGAAAGGACAATCCGTATCAATCAAAACTTTCATTTTGAGGTTTTTGTAGATCCTGCATTCAGCATTCTTAAGTGCTATGACACTTTAATCATATTAAAATCAATAACTTTGCCACAATCATTTTAGTGATCTATAACAGCTAAATTCACACTCTGTTTGTAATGGTTTTCACATTCTTCAATATCCTCACTGTTTCATCACAACACTTTACCACTATAATATATCCTCTCATAAATTACAACTGTGAAAGAATGATTAAATGGACCCAGGGTTTATTGTAGGAAATGCATATTTTAAGTCAACTGAGAAATGTACATTTTATTCCATTTCATGAAGTATTTTTCTTTTATGATCTGTCAACATGATGTATATCATATATTTTAATGACAACGAAGCTGTCATAAGTTTTTTCTTTTCTCAGGGATATCAGTCACAGCAGTTCATACTGTCTGAAAATAAGTGCACAATATTGTAAGACATATTTGGGAATTTTTTTATGGTTCTTACCTTGGATTGAAGGTATGTAGTTCTGAAAGACCAAGTTTATTAATGGCAAGTCGAACCTTTTGATCTTCTGTTAGTACAAACAGACCCTCCTTATCTATATAATATTCTGCAACCTGTAAGGAAATCATACATTGATATTACCATAGATGTAACAAGTAACCACTTTTGAAAGTGGAAGAATACATTTTTATTTACAATAGATGAAGGCTACATTTATTTCTCTGCATTGCTGATGTTTGACCACATTCTCTTTTGAAAATGACATTAAAATTAGGATTTTGTTCACTTGATAATGAGATCTTTAGAAAAGTAGTTCTTAAAAGAAGTTTGGATTTTTCACTTATATTTTCAGTCTCTAGGCAGAGTAACTCCAAGGAAAAAATTAAACTGGTGTGTCATATTCAGTAGTACCCAGTGTGCCATAAATTTGTATGCACCACAAAATTATAGACCAGCTTGTTATCTGTTTCAGTATAAATAATTTGTTAGTATTTATAATAACCAAAATATGATACAGTCTTGTATATTATTCATATTTATTTTTCATGTGGATATTACCTGCAGAATTGCTTTCAGTGGAACAACTCCCAACAATTCTGATCCCACAACTGACACACGTAGTGCTGCTGCCTCTTTGCACACTTCTTCATAAGCTACATGAAGTGGAGTTACATCAAAGTCAGTTATATTAAGTGATACTTGAGCTAGGTTTGCCTCCTCAAGCCACCATCCAATCCCCTGAACTTCTTTAAGGCTTCCTGGTTGATCCTTACTACGACCAGTTGTTCGGATGTTTAGAGCTATTCTGATTAATAGAGAAACTTGTCATCATATTTTAGTTAAAAGAAACATTATAAAATAAGTACATGATAATAACATTCTACCTCCATCATTACACAAATAGCCAGTGTCCCACAGCCAGTTGTGATTAGTATCATAACAAACTGTATCAATGGACCTAATAATTTGAAAACAGTTTGTGTTCAAACTATAGAGGCTAAGTAAATTAACTGTGATATTTGAAACAGCCCATATTGAAAAAACCTGTATGTATGTAGCCAATAATCTTGTTTCCAGAGTAAATTATGTTTTAAGGAAGAGATTGACAGAAAGTACAAACTGTCAATGGCAGTTGGTTGATTAGTTTGTTAGTTACTTCTTCTATAGATACCGGTAACTTGAATGATTTTTATTGAAATTATAATAATGGAAAGTCCAGGTTGGAATAAATAATATAGTGAGGACAGTTTACAACTCACCGCAAAGACGTGGCGACGAGCTGCGACAGGCACATACAAAAGACACACACATACAACACATTCAGCTATCGGCCATGGCCTTCTTCAGAAAATAGAGCATTCACGCAATCACACAGGCACACAACACAGTCATACAACCATCACCTCCGACTGCCACACTGAATTATTGAAATTATGTAGAATAGGTTGTTTACAGATGATGCATACACAATTAGTTTTAACATCAATGAAATATAACTTTTTTTCATTCCTACTCAGATAACTACACTTACAAACTAAAGGGTTCAACAAAAACAGGGAAACACCATGAGAAATGCATGCTTGAATATAAATGCAAATCTAGCCAAGCCTTCACCTTCCATTCATATAATGTCCTCAATATGTTGCTGGTGTCAACCATGATCAGAACAATGTTCTATGTAGTGTGAGAGTGTTGTGTTATAGTTAAGGAATGAAGAAAAATTGTTGGTGCTCATATGGTGCATGGTGAAGTGGTCATGCCTTCAAGAGGCAATAGCTTAGAATTTGTACCACAAACAGAAACCATTATCTGCGAAGTCACAATGTGGTCAAAGGTGTTTGTTGAGTGATCATAACAGACTGTTATTGAAGAGGATTGTGATGAAAAATAATGAAAAAGTCACTATAAAACATGTACATTCATAAATTCTGCCAGCTCAAAAAGAACATAAGCAGCTCCATAAGAGGAAATCATAGTCTAAGCTAGAATTGCTCAATGACTCTTAAATTGTTTAAAGTCTTGTAATAGGAAAATGTTGTGCTGTAGCCTTGAAATGTACTACTGACCAATAATGACTGAATGGTATTACTGATTAGGAGACCCTATACTAAAATATTTGTGCAGGCTTACAGACATTGATTGTACATTTTGAGAAATTGTCTTAATATAGGCCTGGTGAAGGATATTCAGTTACTTCAGTCCAGGGGATAATGGGTGATGAACACTCCTTGTAGCCGATTCTTGAGAATAGTTTGAGAACTAGTTTTAGGGGCAGGGGGGCTAATTTCTGTCTGTGAAAGACAGACCTTTCAGCATACGGGGAAAGCAATTCTTGTCACTGCAGAGATAATGTCCACAGGTGGCTAGACTGTACTAGAGCTCCTTCTTGTTATGAATGACAGCTGTTGAAAGGCAGGCACTCTGGAGGTTGGTGTGTTTAATATGAACATAAGTGTGGAAAGAGCTTTCTGCAAGATGGTCAACATCCAGAAAGGTGAATCAGGTGAAAAGAGAATGGATAAGAAGATGATGTCGAGATTATGGAGGAATGAGGACAAAGTGTTTTGGCCATGAGTTCCCATCATGAAGGTTCCATCAGTGAACCTGAATCAAACAAGTGCTGTGGGGTTTTGAGAGGCTAACTGGCCCATATTGGATGGCAAGAGGGTGTCCATAGCTACACTATAGATTTCTGAAAGTCATTTAGTATGAGCACAATAACTGGCTACAGTTTGGAGTCTGCAGGAGTAACTGGTTACAATGAGGCATCAAGAAGGTGTGTTTGTAGGGGGTATCATTGGGATTAGGAGACAGCTTGTGACAAGTACAATATCGCTAAACTTCAGTAAGGGGTTTGAGGTAAGGTCTGTAGCTAGAAATGACCAATTTGCTTCACCAACACTTTTTTATCTGCCATCACATCCTAATTTGAGGGGCATCCTAGCAAACATTCTTTCCATCCTCCCTAAAGTCATTTTCCATCATTTGCCCAACATACACAGGAACCAAGACAAAAATTACACTGACTGTTGTTAATATGACTGAGAAAATCCTCGTACAAAAAAAAAAAAAAAAAAAAAAAAAAAAAAAACCTAATTGCAAGTTAATTTGTGTACACTAGAAAAAATTATTGGAATTGGAGAATTTCTGCAGTAATGAGAAAGTAGATGTTATGTAGGTCTATGTATCAGAGCACTAGCTGCAGAATAATGATGTGGTTAGCTATTTTTATTCCTCTTTTTTTTTTAAGAGGGTGTGCAATTCTCAAAAATTGATAGTAGCATATATTGTTCTGATTGTTCTGGAATGGATGGGGAATTCAGCTGTGTAAATTTTGTGGATCATAACCTAACCATCATACATCTCTACAAACTGTCAAGTGGAAACATCATTTTCTTTGAAAATTTTTAATTAACAATGAAAAAGTTGTAACAATCTAAAATAAAAATTGCTGTCTGTGGGGACATTAATATAGAAATGGTAAATAATGGTGAGCAAGGCACAAAATCATTTCTCAATGTGCTCAGAATGTTGAATTTGTATTGCAGCAACAGAAAAGCCACACAGGATAAATCTTGTATTCATAACATTAAATGTTAACTTTAAAAGGGATTTGTTTACCATTTGAATGGTACGTGCGGCAGTTGCAGACCATGATCTAATGCTTCTTAGGCTCAACCAAAATAAAACTGAAGGACTTCCATCTCATGCAGATGCCAATCTTAAGGGTAAGGTTACATGGATTAGAGGGCAAAAGGAAGTAGTAGTAAATCAGTGCATTCATAAATAAAAAAATAATAAGTGGGACTGAAAATAAATGAAACACAAACTGCTTTCAAAAACGTTATTAAAATTTATTTAGATACTTGGTATACTTGTTTTCCTCCTATAAAAATCAGAAAAAGTAAAGCTATAGAGAACAGCACTAAGAGGTACACAGATGAACTCATTAACATTATCTTTGTACCATATGTATAAGATTTCTCAACATGGGACTGAACAGATAGATGAATTATACAAAATGTATCTTAAAAGCAAGAAGATCCACAGAACAGAACTTAGAGCAGCAAAATATACATCTTACGAGAAATACAATAACGATGCTCCAAATAAGGACAAAGTTGTATGGAATGTTATTGCACAAAAATTGCTTGTGTCATAATATTATGCTATAGCACTTGATGTGGATAAGGTTAATCTTTTTTCCATGGATTCTGTAAGGCATATTAAGGACAAAATTAAAACTACTAGAACTAATGCAACTGACCTTCTTCAGCTAGACAAAAGTGGAAACTATAACTCTGAATGGGGGACAATCACACTGACTAACATTACAAAAGTAGTGGCTACGTTTTTCAGCTCCAAGAACATGTACTACTTTTGGTTGTCCAATTACATAGTAAAAATGAAATATAATAAAATTAAAACAAAAACAATGTTTACAATTAGTGAACCATTGGCCTCCCTTTTTAACCAATGTGTAGAGTTTACAAAATTAAAACATAAAAAGTTATTCCGGTGCACAATAATGGAGAAAACATGACCTAAAAATTATTGTCCAATTTCTTTAGTTCCCATTTTCTCCAAATAGTTCTTATTCCTTATTTATAACCATCTCCAAAACCACTCTGGGTTACATAATTTTCTTTCAGATAGTCAATTTGGCTTTGGTAAGAGGATAAATACCACAAGTGCTGTTCTCTCAATTGTAAATGAAGTAATAAGAGCCTTTGGGAATATCTTACTTGCTAAACTCAAATTTTATGGTGCACAAGAATTTGCATTACCCGTAATCATATACCTAAACAACAGGAAACAGTTTGTCTCTGTCAAAAATAGACACTCACAATCCCAAGATGCTATGACAGGGATCCCACATGCTTTTGGTCAAGATCTCCTCAGCCAGTGTCAAGTGCTGACTGTTGACTTATTTCTGCTGCCATTGGTCCCGAACACCAGTAACATCATAAGAAGCATCGCAGCTATATAAGGATAGCAACAGCAATAACTACACAGTCAACACATGACAGTGTCTGAGGAGATCTCAGCTGAAAGGTCATGGATCCAAAGCCATTTGATCCATCTGAAATCCTGACAGAATTTTATCAGTAAAACTTGCAGGGAAATTATGCTCTCTTATACTGACAAATTTGCTTCACATTTCTAAGCCATGAAAATTTGTGTTTTTCTTCCTGTAAATGAGTGTCATTTATATCCACATAAGTAACTCTAGAGCTATTAAGTGCTGTACCAGTTGGATCAAAAACTGTAAACATAAACATAATATTGAGTAGAGCTGCAGTGGAAGTAAACTAATGTGGTAACCACTTTCCAATTTTATTTTTTATTTGATCATTTATCATGCTCAAGTACTTTTGATTTTTCAGCCACATTTACATTTATAGTCTTCATTTCACAATAAAGTGTTTGGCAGATGCCATAAAATTGTGCAATTTGACTTGTGAATAGTATGTGGTAATAATCTTTCCATGGGAGCTATGTTCCACACTTAGTTTATTTTCATTCACTATGTTTCTGTCACTTTCCTGATGGTACTCATTATTACTCTTACATCTACACTTAGCTTTAAATTCCACTGCTAAAGCTTCATATTACTTCTATTAATATTTCATTTGTTTATTTATATCTTTGATGTGCTCCTACACTTTTTCATCTTTCATTGCAGCATATTAGATACTTGGTGTATTTTGTTACTCTCATCTTACTAAATTTTTCATCTACTCTATTTTTTATAATCCAAGACCAAGCCTTTTCATTTTTTTAGAGTGTTGTCAGAAACATGTTTGGAGAATGAAGATTGTTTGAAGATATAATGTACACTTCTTAAAGAAATAATGTTGTAGAGAAAGTGACATAATTTACTGAAGTAGACAGTTTAATTTTTAGCAACTCTATCCATAAAAATATCCCTTTTTTGGAGTTATTTTTGTTTAATTACCTGTGAGCCTGCTCTTTAGTTCCAAGAATATTGACATTATAGGCAAGTAGAAATTTCCTTACACCCACCATGGTGGCACCCCATTTGCGACAGAATACAGCTGGTCCATAGTCAGGTTTCCATTGTGGATCTTTCAGCTAGAATGAAGGAAGGTACTCAATAAATTTCCAAATATTTCATGTACTTCTTATGTACATGTTATCAATTATATATTAAACTGTAATTTATCAGAACATTGGAAATACTATGAGATGTTTACCGTGTAGATTGGTGTTGTTGAGAATAACCGTATTTGTTTGGCTTCAACAATAGTATTAAATATTGGAAAGCCCAGATTCAAATATCAACAATATCATGAGAAGCATAGAGTGCTGTTCACCATAAAGATGACATTATGGACTGTGTGCATATGTGCACACTCACCCTCATACACACCCCCCCCCCCCCCCACACACACACACACATTCATCCAGACACAACTTATGCAAGTAGGACTGCTGCCCCTAGCCTCTGTTGTCAGATGGCTTAGGTTGTGAAAAGCCATTAATGTCAAGCAAGTTGTGCTCAGAGTCATGTTATGCAATATAGTGTCCATCTGGGAAATAGTTTAGCAGTGGTAATTAATCCTGCTGGGCCATTAGTGGGTTGTCATACTAATGTAAAAAGGTGTATAATGAATGTTGCAGAGTTGTTATATGACACTGCTGCCTTCACAGGTAGTCCTGTCAGTGATGGGGTGGGATAAGGCTGTGGTGGTACTGGAATAGGAGGTGCTGGGTGGGTAAGTTGAGTAGGATATTGTTCAACTGTTACAGCCCAGAGTAACACTGGATAACAAGGGGGTCGACAGGGGGAAGGGAAAATTCTTTGCAGCTTATTCTTGGTAGATGTGAAACAATTAGTGTTGCATGAGAAACTGACACAGGAAATCTGTTAGTGGAGAAGGTTGGAGTGGTAGTATCTGTCAGTGAAGATCATTGAGAGACATTGAACATAATAGGTGTTATATCAAAGATCTACATAAAAGGCAATTCTTCAGCCACCACAAGCATGCCTACTGCCAGAAGGACCCTCCACACTTCAGCATCACAGATGTGCCATTTTGCATGATAACCATTGCTTACAGAGGCCACCACTTCTGAGAGATTAACTCATGTCTGCAACCTGACAAGGAAATAGTGTCATGAGTATTCCACCAATGGCAGCTATGAAGGCCATCACAAGGGCTATACAAGCCATCTCCACCTTTGAGAGCCTCTCTCAGCTTCATGCTGGGTGCTACTCAATCCCATAATATCAGGAGACTCTCAAAGTTTCATAATAGGGACAAATGCTATCTTGATAAGAGCACAGACTTATTAGTGTCTCTAGTGGACCTAATGTGGAACAGCTTCTTGGACTTGAATTTTCTATCTCCTTGTGGATTTTTCCTACATAGTCCAGTGGCATTATAAGAAACAGTCTGGATACTTGTGTGAACTGCTGTACCAAGACTTTGTATCAGAATCTTGGGAGGCCCTGTGGGGCACGTCACTAGGTAAGGGAGTTCTCATCATGCATATACATTGTCTTGATATAGCCAGGTTGTATTGTAGGGACTTTTATGGTGTGAAAGAAATGACATCTGTTGAAATGTAAGTACTGTTTGTGGTTAGTGAGTTTGGTATGGATGAAAGTATTATTGGTACTAACAGAGAGGTGTAGGTAACCACCTGCCAGGTTGTATGGTGGCTTAACTTCTTAATGCAGAGTCTAGCTGATCAGCTACATACCTTATTTTTTCCATTATCTTTCAAACTGATCAACATTTTACCACAAATTATTTGTAGCTACTTGTGTACATAGTGTTACATATGCTAATAGTTTGTCCTAGAAATTATAAATTGCAGAGTGCTACTGAATCAGTACAAAAGTTAGATACATTGAGTTACTTCTAACATCTGCGTTTGTTTACTTTTGTAGGAGATAGAGAGAATATAGACAAGTAATATGAAAAAAAAAATTGGCAAGTGGCAAGTGAACTTTGATGCAGAAGTTTAACATGGAAGTGATGCTGCGTTGAAAGCAGGTGTGTACGCCTTAAAGTAGAGCGGGACAAGCAGAAGCTCCGCGAAGCTTCGGGTGACACAAGTAGGTTGGCAAGGGTGCCGTACTGCATAACACCAGACAGCTGTATTGCTTAAAGGAACAAGTGGAAGTGGAAGTATGAGACCGGTTACATGTAGAAAAGATCAGCTATGCCACACTTGTGAAACACAGGCGGACGGGGTCAACCTCGTCATAGAAATACAGGTGGGAAAGACAGGTTCTGCAGGGACAGCCATGGCTGGGCAGTCACCTGCCGCCCAGACTGTGCCACTCGTTGACAACAATGGTTATTATTGTTATTGCAAAACTGAGTCAGTCGCAGGCTGGAAGTACTTCGGCACAGCGCGGCCAGCAGCCGGTGATCGCGGTCAACACAGCATTCCTGATGGGAGATGCAGCCTGCGGAATAACAGCGGCACAGCCTGATGCAACGGACAGCTGGGTCCCAGCCTCAACAACAGTACAATGAGGCGTCAAACCAATGCATGGCATGGTAAGGCTACAGCAATAGGCTTGCTAGTCACCCAGGGGTATGGTTTGGATGAAAGGATGCGGCAACACCTAAAGCGCTCCTGTGACCATCTGGAGGGTGAAGCAGCAGCAGTGGCCAAAGGAGGACCAGGTTCAGCTCCCGGACTGCACCCAGTGTGGAACGACCATCGCGGCGGCAGGCATGGGGGCGATACCTCACCTTACGCAACACTAAGGCGCAGCGGCCAGCAGGCAGCCACACCAGCAGCATCAGCTACTTCAGGACTTGTGGCGTCAGATGGACACCAACTCAGCGTGATACGGCACACTTGCCTCCAGCTGTATTGTAAGCACGAGTGTCAAAAAATGTTTTGTTATACTGGACCACTGTTTCATTGCCACCCCATCTCCTGAGTTGAGTACTGAGCTCACAGCCCACATGGGATGAACTAAGTGTTGCTATTCTGACATAGATGAAGTCTGTGTGTAGAACATTCATTTGGTGTCAAAACCATCAAATACATCCTCAAATCTGTTACACTTTAGTATTCCTCATTTGCTGTGTAAAACTAGTCAATCACATACTATTGTTGCATTATGAATTACTTTCTGGAAAGATGAGAGTCATAATAGTGACATTTACTGCATTGGGTACATCATGGAAGCACTCTATAGCTGACCAGTTATAAAAATTCTGTTGCTAGTAAGTGCATAAGAATTTTAAGGAAATTATTTAAAAATATTTTTCTCAGTACATTAATCATGGTAGTATTTATAGTTTCAAATAAAGAGTCATGCATTAATGGGTTGAAGAGGGCCAAGGTTGTAGAGGAAGGAAGATAGAGAATGTGGCCCTGATCAAGATAATCAAGGTATCAGCAATAAACCTGATAGAAGTAAGATTAGAATTATATATCCCATTGACAGTCAGCTGCGTTATTCTGACCTACTATGTATGACTGGACACGAAAGAGCTCAGGCTTTCTCTTTAGATGGTGTTGATTTGAAACAGTCTCCACCCAAATATGAGCCCAGTATGTTACATCTGTGACAACATCTGAATCAGAAAAGGGGTTTGAAATTTTGTGAGGATGTGAAGGTTTCCTCTAGAAGTCCCATGAAATCGTTGGCATAGGTTGTGGTTGCCATATCTATTCTGCAGCTTTTGTTTATACGCCTTTTCCTGAAAGGAGTTGTAGTGTGTAAGGATATGAGAAACAAGGTAGAGGGTTTGAATCTGAAGAATAATGGGGTGAGTGGTGGGTAATGTCCAATAATGGCAAGTTCGTGGGCGTGAGGGTTCTTGATGAAGACAGAGATGGCATTGACAGTGGAGTTCCACCATATCAAGAATTTTCTGTATTGCCATATTGGTACATCCTTGTTACAAGTGTCACCTTGGTCTGCAACAACAGAAGCACGTCCTTTGGCAGGGCTTTCATTATCTGTTACCAAGCCTTTAACTAAGGGACATCCACCCCAGGAACCTTTCTACCACTGTTAGTTGTGTTCTGTAAACCATCCAAACTTTCCAACACCCTTGTGCAGCAGTCAACAACTGTCGGACCGTGGAAGGTCAAAAATTGCCCCACCTAAAATACTTTGAATGTCTAAATTACGTACCAAAATTATTAAATAATATTTTTCATTGATAACAATTCGTTTGAGCGCCATTCTTAAATTTTTTCTCGTAGAAAACAGTTAACTCATGAGTAATTAGAAACCTCAAAGGTTAGTTATGGTGGGTGAAACAGATAGTTACTGTGCTGTGTAGCGCAGGAGAAAATGCTGAAAAGCTGGCATGGAAGGCAGCAATCTGGCTGGCGGCGCAGCGTGTTAAAACGTTCAAATGTTTGTAGAGCTTATGAGACTTAACTAAGGGGGTCATCAGTCCCTAAACCTACAAACTACTTATGAACTAGCTAATACTAAGGACGGCACAAATATCCATCCCCGAGGGGGTATTCGAACTCCCGACCATAGTGGCCGTGCAGACTGTGGCTGACGCGCCACAGTACGCGTGGCCACCGCGGCCGGCGCAGGGTGTTATGTCAGTCATTAAAACTCTCTGCATACGAATACAACACAAGAATTTTTTTATTGGATAAGGAAATTACGGATATCGATTTCACACTATGGCAATTTCTGGCTCGTAACTCACACGAAAGCTGGAAGTTACTTTATGAAACTTCGGTGGCGACCGTCTTTGACGATGGCAGTGCGGCTCGTTCATTGTGCGCCAGAATCATTGATCTCTATGCTAAGTGGATGTTGAACTTCAGTTGTCTAAGCGTGCCAGCCATAGATGTTCATATTTCGTTTCTTGCCAAATTCAGATATGGCGGCTATTTAGTATTGTAAGTAAACCCAAAGAAAATATTTTTCGATACCGCTCCCATAATAATCTATTACATCGTATATTGATTAAAAAATCAAATCAGGTGGTAAGCAAGCAATTCTTTGTCACGTAATAACTGATCGAAAGTCGTTTGCCAAATTTAAACATGGCGGATAACGCGAAATTGTGTACAAAACAATATGAATGTGCAGGCACGCTGCAATTCTATGCTCAGACACCAGAGTTATACATCTAGGTTATTTAGGGATCACTGACCAGCATACACTCCCACATGGAAGTACAATAGCTCCTTTGTAGTGCGTGGGCACGTGCTGTGTGTCAGTCGCTGCGATTTTTATAAAAATAAATTACACAAATTTTTTCGCCATTTCGGTAGTAGCGATCTTACATGCAGCGTTTCATTATTATCATTAGCTTAAAATGTTTCATTTGCATCAATATGGATCCTAAAAAGCATTAAACTGAAATTAGAAATAGGAAGATTTTGAGAGTGTATTGAACAGTATTGTTTATGCTGTCTGATACAGCTTGCCTCAAATGGAACACAAGTTAAAAGTGCCAATTTAAAGTGACACAAGGAAACAATTCTTTACCATTCCCAAACCAAATTTCATATCTGTAGTGAAGCTCGGAGAGAAAAATTCCAGGCATATTGGTCTCTCGCTTCTTAACAGAAAAGCACGGCCTTTACACACTGGTCAAAACAATTAGACGATAAGTTGATATATCTAAGATCTGAACCATTGTCATCGGCAAAATGAACTAAAATGTTTCGACGTCTTTCTCTCGGATCTACGGAGTGGAAACAACATTAAGGCAACCAAGATAGTGATAATAACAGAACGCTGCTGCAGAGGGGGTTGGTGTTGAATTGTGTTTACGCTATCAAAAGAATTACGCCATCAGTTGTGTTCAGATAGTGTGGTGAGCAGGTAGTGCAATGCAACATCAACGTGACTTACACAAACCTATGACGTGGAGAGCCATAGGAAAGTTGGATGTGGGGCAGACACGGAGGGAGGTGGCTGCAGCTATTGGAGTGTCCAACTGTGTTATTTCGAGGAGAAACCGTTAAAAGAATGGAAGGCCAAGGTCTCCACGAATAACATCAGCCCGTCTAGGCATGAGGCTGAATGCAATTCGGCTGAAACGCACACTCCAGGCTGTAATAGCACACGCAAAATTGCCGCGAGTCTTCCGACAGCAGACGTGGTGCAGTGGTTAGCATCGCAGATGGCTGTGCTTGCGGTCCCCTGTTCAAATCCTGCCACGGGCACAAGAAAATTTCTTTCTTTATATTTAACATTTCTAGAATGTTCTACAAGTTTCTTATGTTTGATGTACTTGTAAGTTGCAGAAAATTCTTTCTATGTATAAATAGTGGAGCACTCCAAGCAGGAGTCAGACTGTGCTAAGTGTATACTTGTGTTAGTAATAAAATAAAGCGGAAAGTGTTGAGTTTTATTAACATCCGGCCTTCGAATTCCGGACCACCTGCAGTTTTCAACGTGACACTTTCTTGTGGAGGCGCCGGATATCCTACAATACATCTGCATCACCGTGGCTCCGATTAGGCAGCGTAAGAGCCGTCGCCTACATGGACAGGAACCGGAATACAAAGGGTATACTGACTACTCCGTCTGAAGGTCCGTGTCATCAAATGAACCGTGGATGCCAAAACAGCGGTAAGCCAGCTGCACATCAGACATCCATTGGTGTTCTCAGGAGACCCTGGACAAGCCCAAATTAATGGCTAAAGGGATTCGAACGAGTTGCCAAGTATAATAGGTGGGATCACATTATGTGCTTGGCAAACGTATACTTCTACCTGGACAGAACGGCCTAGCAGTGGTTTGAAAATAACGAGGACAAGCTCGACAGCTGGGAAAAATTCCAGACAGAACTTAAGAAGACGTTTGATGACCACCAGTGGCAAGTCCCTTTATAAGAAGAGCAATTGAAGAACAGGACCCAGCGACATAGTGAGTCAACACAGTCGTATATACAGAGTGCTTTGGCCCTATTCTATGTAGTTAACCCGGATATGACGGAGGCTGATAAAGTTTTACAACTGATGAAGGGCATCACGGAAGATAGGTATCAAGCTCTTCTGTTCAACGACACAAGAATTTATCGGATGGTGCCAGAAAATTGAAGAGATGCAACGGAGGAGGGTTGGACGAAAGAAGTACGACAGACTCCCGGATGTTGTCCCTATGGCCATTGTGGAAGACCAGCATGACTTTGCTTCTCTCATACGACAAATTGCGAGAGAAGAATTACAGCTGTTTATGGCAACCGGCATTGTTGGCCCAAGCGAGCACCAGACTATGGACATGGATGTCAATCCTGTATGTCATAAGGGAGCCGATGCTGCTGAAGAAGAGGTATTTGAAACATTAGCGCCTTTCATCCCCCACCAGTCGCACACAACGTGAAGAATGGCCTCGCCCTACTATTACTTAAGCCGCAGCCTCCAAACGGCAGCTTAGGAACCAACCGACGCGACCACAACCAGATCCTCCAGCAACTGTGAAGCTTCACAGGAGGGCAGATACCTGGAGGACAAAAAACAACACGCCATCGTGTTTCCACTGTGGCCTTCCCGGACATGTAGTACGATACTGTAGGGAGAGAAGAGGAGTATTTGACAATTATTATGTTGCAAGACGCCATCAGAGCAGTCATTTCAACGAGAGTCAACTGCAGATGATTACTGTCGACCAATGGTACGAAGCCCGTTGTCGTATTCTGGATGTGGTCGCTCTCCAACACGCCGCCGCCGTTCACCGTCGCCTTACAGAGATAACAGCCGCTCGCCTAGTCGCTGTCTTAAGGAAAACTAGGTGCGGCGACCATCTACGGAGGTGAGGCCGCCGCAGATGAAAATCGTCCATGGACGACTGTTGCTAAGATGTAGGGAAATCTCATTGACGTCATCATCGACGGCCAAACTGTCCGGGCACTAGTCAATTCGGAAGCTTCCTTCTCTGTATTGGCAAATGAATACAGCCGCAAACTAAAGAAGATAATGTTCTGTGATACAATAGCAACTGTGATGAAGGTCTCAAAGGAAAATACATCCAGCCAGCAGGAACATGTGTCGCAAGAGTAACTATCAGCAACAGGACGCAGGCTTTTGAATTTGTTATTTTAACAGAATGAAGCCTTAACGTCATCCTCGGATGGGACTTCCTTCAGGCATCCCAGTCTGTCATTGACTGCGGAATATCTGGGTTACAAATTGAGAAGCCGTTCCGACGAGTACCGGTAACATGAACTTCTCAGGGAGGTTGTTTGCTGTCGAGAATGTTGAGATCCCGCTGTTAACAATGAGAACAGTTCCAGTCAGCAGCCGAGATAACCAGTTGGACATTGAAGAGCTTGTCGATCGCAAAAAGCTAATCAGTATAACAAAGGAAATCTACATATCAGAGGCTATCATAAGCATTACAGGTGGTCGAGGAGAGCTTTGGATCACTAATTTTCACGGGCAACTGCAACTCATTCCTAAAGGAATGTGTATTGGAACAGCCCAACCAGTCCAGGATGGTGAGCTCAATGTCATGGACGAAGTTTGATGAAGCCACGACAGGAGAGTATGGCGACGGTCATCGTCACCGCAAGGAAGGCGTGCAGGCACAAGGGAAGGATCCTCCGGAACTGCCATACAAAGGACCCATCACAAGATCCAGGACACTGCAGCTGGCTGCAAAGGGAACCTAACAGCGAATCGCTGTTCTTGCAGGAAGGGGAGCAAAGCCATGACTTCTGACAGCATGCGTAGTGCAGTGGTTATCATCACGGATTGCTGTGCTTGCGGTCCTCAGTTCAAATCCTGCCACAGGCAGAAGAAAATGTCTTTCTTTGTATTTGCTATTTCCAGAATGTTCTACACGTTTCTTGTGTTTGATGTACTTGTAAGTTCCAGAAAATTCTTTCTCTGTATAAATAGTGGAGTACTCCAAGCAGGAGTCAGTCTGTTCTGAGTGTACGCTTGAGTTAGGCTGGCTGGCCGCATGGCCACATCGGTGCGCAAGCCGGGCAGTTGTTTACGTCAAGTGCTTCGCGGTCGGCGGCTCTCTTCGCGTCGTTTGCCTGTCATGCTGCGTTCCGTAAATGAAGATGGTGTCTGAAGAGAGGGAAAATAATGTACAGTGTCAGTTTGATCCGTCAGTTTGGTATGATAACCAGCCAAATGTTCATCAGAATGAATGGAGACCACCAGTCTGTGACCAAGAATGAAGTTGAACACCTTTTAGTATAACATGCAACTGAGCACAACATGCATCTGTACACATGCTCAAACTCAATGACTGCTCCATAAGTCAGATAATCTGAATCCTTCGTCGCCCACCAGCATTTCTGAGAGTTATCCTTGCAACATATTCTACACTCTTGTAATCCTTTGGCCTCGCAACTTCCATCAAGCAGTTTCCTCTTCATTTGTCCAATCAACCTCTCGCAATCCATACATCCCCAAATCACCATCATCAAGCCCCACTTCTCATCAGCTCCAACCCCTGTGCATCATATACCTAGCCTATGCATGTGTCACCCTCCTCCTACATTACTACCCAGCAGTCCAGTTTTCTTCCTCTGCACTGCTAGCTTCCTACTACAATCCCTCTTCATGCGGGCGCAGGACGGAATCCTCCCAACGGCAGGTAGGCGACCAGGGGACAGGAGTGAATCCTCCCGAACTAGCACAATCGCACCTCCTGCAGGCACCAGGCCCCAGCCCCACAATCAGTGTTCAGCGTTCATTCATACTGTCATCCGGTATGGTCAGTGTTGATTACATAACAAGTGTTGAAGTTTGGCATTATATATCTCGTCTCCATGCGTAAGTTCTCTACTGCTCCTACCGTTTCTTCCAAAGTTGCAACATCATTCGTGCTGACGAATTTGGTGAGTTTTTTGTTGTTGTTGTCTTAAGGAATGTTTACGTTGGAAGCTTTTTACCCAAGTACCACTAGCAATAAACAAATTTTTGTGAAAAATACGCGAATACAACTGTCACTCTCCATTGTTGTAATGTTTTCGTTGTACTTGTTTATAACGGCCTCATGCTTCCTTATATCTCTTCCACGTTTCGGCGTTGATTAATGGAATTTTTTTTTCTCGTGTTACCTTTTTCTACTTATTACCTCCAAATTTGAAGATAGTCTCTTTATAATTTTATAATTAAAAGTTTAATATTGCAAGAAATTTAGTAAATGAAATTAAGTTTCTAGTGGGAATCGAACCCGAGTCGCAAAAATAGCAGTCTGTTCGCTTACCTACTATGCCCCAGCACCACGTTTAAGAGTATTGCTCATAATACATACAACATCCGTGAAAGTCTTTCAGGAGTGTTTCCTATTTTCCGATTTCCTATTAAGGCAAGTTTTATTAGAAAATACAGATGTTCATAACTTGCTTCTACTCATGTTAAGTCAGGCCAGTTCAATGAAACTAGTGTCCCGCCCTCCCGTTGAAAGCAGAACTTCCTTAGGAAAAAAAAAATAGCCTGCCTTGTCCTCTGTTTATAATTCGAATAAACTTGTATACCAACTTCTGAAAATGTTGCACAGATTAATCAATTGCGAGTAAAACGTAATCTTTAGATTGTAAGAACCAAAGTGATATTACTGTACGTTTACTCTGACTCTAAAGTTAAATGGGGCTTAATTATCACTCATACTTTACCATGCAATATAGGAACATACACTGGAACATATGCTAGATAGCTTTGCTTGCCTGGAATATTCATAAAGGTCTGGCCACACACACACTGGCCTCGGGTCGCCACCAACTACCAGCTTAAACAGGTTATGGGAGGATTCAGTCCCGTCCTTTTCCACACTCTTGCAGGCTCGGGAGGATTCAGTCCTATTTTTCTGACCGCGGGAGGAATGGATCCTGCGCCCTTTCATACTACCCACCTGGTCCTCCCCCCCCCCTCTCTCTCTCTCTCTCTCTCTCTCTCTCTCTATATATATATATATATATATATATATATATATATATATATATATATTCAATCATTTTGGATTTGTATTTCCAGCTGACACAATTCACGGGTGGAAGTGCATATGCTTGCGCTCGCGTGTTTGTTTGTGTTTGTGTGTGTGTGTGTGTGTGTGTGTGTGTGTGTGTGTGTGTAGTCTAGGTCAGAAAGATAGCACGTTTTCCTCCTCTTTTGTCTATCTCTGTTGACCTCTCCTAGTCAGTGAGTGGTTGCCTTTGCTCTTAAATTATTTCAATTATTTCCATTCAGTCATAACTTTCCTACATGTTAATTTTTAGTTTTCATAAATAAATTTTTCTTATGTTTATAAGTAGCCTACTGCTAATTTTGATAGTGATTAAAGAACTGAAGCAGAGGTCCACTAATCACTTGCTTTAATATAAATCTAAGCTTACCTTTTCTGCTAGTCCTTCATATTCACCAGCTCGTATTTGAGGTACAGTTTTCCGGTAATTTCTAGACGAGGCAGCACCATACAGATATACAGAAACGTTTAATACTTCTGATAAAGTCAACGCCAGGCGTTCAGCATATGAACAACACTCTTTCTCAGTAATCCCTTTCACAGGCACCAAAGGACACACATCCATTGCACCTAGCCTTGGATGAGAACCTTGGAATAAAGTGTTGAATTAATCAGCATGTTAAGTTTAACTGTACAGACCAAGTTAAGACAATAATATCTATCACATTAAGCTAGTTTAAGTTAGTTGCTGAAATAAGTTTTATTTGGAAGGTTTCATGCTCCTCCACTGTGTGCATTTGCCTTTTCACATTTATCTGTAATTGTGCTTAAGCCAACATTTGCTTATGGACTGCACTTCACTACAAAGAGTGATAATAATAAAAGGAATCAACTGTCATTGTACCTGTGTGCAACGCCATGTCTATGTGTTGGGCTGCAGCCTTAGCAGCATTAACAGCTCCCTCCACAACATTGTCTGGTGGCCCCACAAAACTCACAACGGTTCTATTTGTAGAAATTCCAGGCTCCACTTCCAGCAATGTGCATCCCACTGTCGATTTGATGGCTGCAGATATTGCTTCTATTGTCTGAAAACATGCAGCATTGATTAATAATATCTTCATTTGTCTTTAGAAAAGTACCATTAATAATTACACCACTTTACATTTTTAATGTGGCGCGAGATGGGAACATTAAAATGCACCAAAGAATACTGTCAAACACGATCGTTTTTATGGCACAGGTGCTATAGTGTCGGGAGGAATTAAGTTGCGTTAACGTATTCATATCCAAATATTGGAACATGATACAATCACAAGTCAACGTTATTGTGAAACTGTACTGCTTCCCCATATGCATGTCCTGAAAAATACCTCAAATTAATTACATAACTTCTTTGTTTGTTTGTTTAAACAGGGATTCATTTATGTGAACAGAGTAAGGGTCAATCATGGAATTAGTATATTACTCATCATCAACAAATGTCTCAATTATTAATTAAAAACAGCAATCAGTTGTATAATTAATATATTAATATCTGTGAAATTCTTTTTACCTCTTAAGAAGGCACTAAGTGCCCAAAAACTATTAAATATATATTTATATTGTTCCACTGACTGCTTTATCATTAACAGTCATAGATTGGTCACTATGTAATTTTTTTCTGAAGGATTTGACAACCATTTGTCGCGATCCAGATTTTAGCCTTTTGGTGATATAATTCATTTCATCAGACTTTGTTATAAGAATTCAGTGTTTATGTGGCAGACAGCACAAACCGAAACAAAGGACCAGCAAAGGTACTGCCTGGAGAACAGTTAAACTACATATTCTCTATAGCAGACGTAATGTTGCTGGTTACTGTATTGGCAATGTGTTCTAGGGTGTGGAATCCGTTACCACCCCAACCAATATTACCAGATACATGACCAGTATGGTGATGCATAAGACATCTCACCACAATCTCTTCAGAGTGCAATCTGACAATTGTGGTGTTGCACACAGAATTTGGATTCATTGTTAAAAACAATGAGACCCATGGTTTGTAGTGATACTGGATTGCACTCCCACATTGCAGACAGCCACACCGCAGGAGGTTAACGCGTGAACACAAGTGGTATGCAGTCTTCAAGACTTCTGCATCGTCCATCAGTTTGCGTCGCTGGCTTGGACTGCCTATCAAAAACGTGTTGTCCATAGAAGCAGAATGCCTGGTTTGGGATACACCATCTACTGCTACATCAGGTCCACTTTAGCTGTATGTGGAAGGAGCATGGACTGCTGTACACCAAAACACATCCAAAGCCTCTTTGATTCAATGCAGAGCATGTAGTAGTGGCTATATCCACTACTGACTACTGATTTCATCGTCTTCCTCACTTTATATGGGGCAGTGTTTTCAGTCATATTACACTATGTGATCAAAAGTATCTGGACACCTGGCAGAAAATGACTTACACGTTTGTAACTCCCTCCATCGGTAACGCTGGAATTCAATATGGTATTGGCCCACCATTAGCCTTGATGACAGCTTCCACTCTCGCAGGCATACGTTCAATCAGGTGCTGGTAGGTTTCTTGGAGAATAACAGCCCATTCTTCACGGAGTACTACACTGTGGAGAGGTATTGTGTTGTTTGGTTAGGCGTGGTACGAAGTCGGCGTTCCAAAGGTGTTTTATATGATTTAAGTCAGGACTCTGTGCAGGCCAGTCCATTACAAGAATGTTATTGTCGTGTAACCACTTCCCCGCAGGCCGTGCATTATGCTTGATCGTGTTGAAATATGCAATGACCATCCCGGAATTGCTCTTGAACAATGGGAAGTGCTTGAAACCTCAATGTAGGCCTGTGTTGTGATAGTGCCACGCAAAATAACAAGGGGTGCAAGGCTCCTCCATGAAAAATTTGACCACACCATAATACCACTAACTCCGATTTTTACTGTTTGCATTACATACGTTGGCAGATGACATTCACCGGGCATTCGCCATACCCACACCTTGCCATTGGATCGCCACATTACCATGATTCGTCACTCCACACGTCTTTCCACTGTTCAATCGTCCAATCTTTACGAACCTTACACCAACCTCTCGCCTAACTGTCATGCTATTTGGAGTAGATCCTGATGCAGTTTGGAATTCCTGTGTGATAGTCTGAATAGATGCCTACCTATTACATTGTACGTCCGTCTTCAACTGTCGGCAGTCTCCTGTCAATCATCAGACTAGGCCGGCCTGTATGCTTTCGGGCAGTACACGTCCCTTCACATTTCCACTTTACTACCATATGGGAAACAATGGACCTAGAGATGTTTAGGAGTGTGGAAATCTCTTGTAGAGACTTCTGACACAAAATGACCCCCAATCACCTGACACGTTTGAAGTCCGTAAGTTCCGTAGAGCATATCATTCTGCTCTCTCACGATGTCTAATGACTACTGACGTCGCTGATATGGAGCGCCTAGCAGTAGGTGGCAGCACTATGCACCTAATATGAAAAACGTATGTTTATGGACGTGCACGGATACTTTTGATCACATAGTATAATATTTGTACCACACAATACTTCCCAAATAAATTTGCGTGCTAGTTGTTATCGGTACTGCATTTTAGATGGCGAGCAGGGCACATATTGCTCTCTCTCTATTCATTCCGATATGCATGTCCAAATGAACTGAGAAGAAGCCACAATGCAAGTGTGTTTAATGACAGCGGGGATAGGGGAAGAAGATGATGGAAAGGAATTATTCTGTCTGCTGGAAGGTATTTCAGTGTCTTCAGCAGCCAGTCAATCCTTTTCCCCTTCTTCTTTCGTCTCATTAAAAGCATTTATATTCGGTAGTGTGTTGATGCATGCCATGCACAGTTTGTTTGTAAGTCTATGGGAGTTAACTACGGAGGTTATTAGTCCTTAGGCTTACAAATTACTTAAACTAACCTGAGGACATACACCCTTGCCGGAGGGAGGACTCGTACCTGCAACAGGGAGCAACCGCGCTCCACAGGAAGGCGCTCGGCCATTCCACCGCGGCACCATGCACTGTAACATGCTGAGATCCTTCAGCTCTTGACGCTGCATCTCCTGTCTGGCCCTCCCGACACCAACGAGTATGTGAGGAGGGTACCCGCTATGATGCACTACAACTTTGAACTGGTCTGAAGCATGCTGAACTGGCTTTAGGTCATCTGTGATATTGATGAGCATTCCATCCGGTTGATAACGCTCTCCTTGAACAAAATTTTCACGAGGCGGGGCAAGTACAGTTGTGCACTATTGTCTTGAAAGAGGAGCCGATCACCGCATTTTTATGTAGAACTGGACAATATTGAGATAACTCAATTACTATCCGCAAAGTAGTTATAAAATTTTATTGTAATCAAATAGGAAACTTACAGAACATCATTTTTCGTCGTAGTCGCTTTGCGTTTCAACGCACTTGGTCCATTATTGTACAAGCTTTCTGATGCCATTATAAAAGAAGGTTCTAGGTTGAGCTGCGAGACAGGAATGTAACGCTTCTTTCACTGTTTCGTCCGAGGCAAATCGGCGACCCCTTAATGACTGTTTGAGTGGACCAAACAAGTCATAGTCCGAAGGGGGCAAGATCGGGACTATATGGAGGATGATCCAGTACTTCAAAGTGGAGTGTCTGCAACGTTTAGCAGTGTGGGCTGCAGTATGCGGAAGGGCATTGTCGTGCAACAACACAACACCTTTTGACAGCAATCCTCGGCGTTTGATTCGACTTGCAGGCTTTAGCCTGGCAGTAAATTGTTGTTCCCCTTTCCCATAATGTTCCAGCACTGGACCTTGTGCGTCCTAAAAAGCATCAGTTTTTCTTGCACGGCGAATTTGGATGTTTCCATTTCATACTCTGCCTTTCACTCTCCAGCTCATAATGATGGGTCCATGTCTCGTCACCAGTAATGACCAGTCTAAGAAGTTGCCCCTTCGTTACCATAGCGATCCAAATGTTTTTTCAGATGTCCAAGTGCGTTTACTTATGGAACTGTGTGAGTTGTTTTGGGATCCGTCTTGTACAAACTTTATGAAACCCAAGTCTGTTGCGTATGATTTCGTAGGCAGAACAGTGACTAATTTGCAGATTATGTGCCAGTTCGTCAATAGTTAATCGTCTGTCTAAGAGAATAATTTCACGTGAACTCTCATTAGTGTCGGTAAACGGTCGTCCGGCTCCTTCATCGTGCGTTACACTTCTGCGACTATTTCGTATTTTTCAGTCCATACGTAGACACTCTAATTTCGGCCCATTATACGCCTTCTGACCACAAAAAACGGATCACTGAACATTGCTCTTATTTGGTGCAAATAGACAGCGGAGAAGCCACGATTAACAGCACGGCAGCGATAACGAAACTAACCTAGCAGTTTGAAAACTGCAAAGATATAACAACAAATAAGCAAAGCATGCGTCATCAACGTAAAACGACAGCACAACCAAAATAAACAAAAATATCACTGCGGATAATAATTGACTTAACCTCGTAGAATGGAGGCTCCTGTTATGCTACTGGATTTCCTTCGAATCACTCTCGATACCAGTTTAAACTGTGCACAATTTGCTCCACAAAACGAACAAACTCTCTGCTCAGCTTTCACACTCTTCTGCAATGACCACCAGGCGCTAGTAACATCTATAACTTGCCAGTGAAAAGAATGCATCGCCACTAACAAAGGTAAAAGTCCTATGTGTCGACCATATTTGCAATTGTGGTGCTGTTGTTCGCAATGGACGGATGCCTAGGCCCTGTTGATGATGTGAATACAAATGCGTGATGTCTGGATCGACTGACCTCTCCCATCTGCCACCAAAACGCGGAGTGCAGTTCTACTGCATTCTCCTGACGTAACAACAAGCCATGTGTATTACTGAAGTGCTACCTGGATACTCACTACCAGTTATACGTTGTAGGTTGCAGTTTCTTGGCGCAACGAAATCAGATGTTTTTAAATCATCATCATATACAGTTTCGATCTCCAATTTCCCGAGTGTGGATAGCTAGCGTTCTCCACCTCTTCCGATCTCGATGAACATTTAGTTTCGGACATCATGTGAGTTGAAACTATTCCGATCGTAGTGTGTCTAGCGCCTCCTTGGGCTTCCTCTGGCCCTTCTCCTACCACGTCCAGTTTTAAGTACTTGTCTGCTGCTCTTTTGCTGTCCATTCTTTTTACTGTGCTGTACTATCATATTCTAGCATACATAGTCGCGACACTCACTGCTGTGAAAGCTGCTCTCGGAGACAGTTACAATAATTCTAGTGCTCCTATTGGTGGGCAAGGCGCCGTAAGAGTGAGTAACGTTTGTTTATAATTACTTTTCTACGTAATTAACCAAATAGTTTCTATAATGTTTGCGTTCTAAGTATTAGTAAAATACTGAGAGACATAAGTAATCGTAAAGTAAATGTAAAAACAGCCGAATTTCACTGATTCAGTGATATAAGCGACAACTTATTCATGAGGCAATATTTACGAATATGTGTATTCTGCAACTTATTCCGCTGAATGTAATAGAATAAAAATATACGAGAAACATAAATTTCTGTTACGGTCTGTTCTAACATGCGAGGCATTTTCTTTCACATGTAGCAATTCGGTATGGTATCTAATGATTCGAACATTTTCACACTTACTCGTCTTTCGTTTAAATGCATATACTTTTAAATGTAAGTACTTTCGCCTACAAAACGAATGTCAATTGCAGTTTATGGTTCAGATCTGACAACAATTGTGGATTGGTTTCTGCTTTGTTGGGAAACTTACTTCGTTCTTTTTTTTTCTTTCTCGATGTCTTATTGTGACGTTTGTGAGGATTTTCCTTCAGCTACAGCTGTCGTGACTGATCTGGTACATTAAATAATGTAGGTATTGCAGTCCATATAAGTTTCTTACGTTCAATACTCAATGATTTAACTGGACTTGCAGTGAAGAAACATAGACGTTTCTGAGTAGAAGACCTACGTCTTCCTGTAATAGGTCGCGTCTTCTGTTGTTTGTTAACCACTTCGTAATAGAAAACGAATCTTCAAGAAGTTATTTTGCTAAAATAACAAAAAAATAACATAAATTATTATCTCATTCTTTCTCTTTGGCCATGCTCCCGCACATGCAACGTCGGCCTAGTGGCGTTTGTTAATATTTACGGGGTGGCGGATGCCTTTCCTGCCGCCATCCCAATGCCCCCTCCCCCCGGGAAGGGGGCGGATAAGTATTATAGGTGTGGAAGAGTAAATAAAGTGTTACGAAATGTCTGCGAATCGTCTAATTGAGGCTGGACTTGAGAACTAGCCCGGTATTCACTAGAGGGATGTGGAAAACCGCCTAAAAGCCACATACAGGCTGTCCAGCACTCCAACCCCCCTTCGTTAATCCGCCGGGCGGATTCGACCCGGGGCCGGTACGTTTCCCCGTCTCGGAAAGTGGTGCGTTAGACCGCACGGCTAAGTGAACGGATGTTACTTTTAGTATCTCATTACGTAATCTAAGTCCTTCAGCATCGCCTGATTTTCTGACGGTACATTCCATTACCCTTGTTTTACTCTTGCTAATGTTCATCTTATAGCCTCCTTTCAAGATACTGTTCATTCTATTCAATTGCTCTTCCAGGTTCTTTGCTGTCTCTGACAGAATTACTATGTCATCGGCTAACCAGGAGAGACAAGATAAAAATTAGACCTACCATCAGTGCGAATCGCAGTTCCTATTGCCAACAACCTGGGGAAACGACGACTGCAGTAGTACCAGTCTACCATATACAGTCACGACATTCCCACGACAGCAGCGCTGTCGATGGGACGTTGTCGGGGGTTCGAATCCCCCCTCGGGCATGGATATTTGTGCCGTCCTAGTTCGTAAGTAGTCCATAAGTAGTTTGTAAGTTTAGGGACTGATGACCCCGTAGTTAAGTCCCATAAGATTTACAAACATTTGAACATTTTTGATGGGACGTTAAACCGTAAGTTTCCTTCCACGACAGCAGCGCTCCAAGCGGCCAACAAGGTACATTTCTGAATGCGAAATCGGATGAGTGTGAATAGTATCGTTTAAATTCATTTTAACATACTTTTTCTTCAAGAGGGAAGGCTTAAAGTGCCATTAAAATCGTTAATAACTACAAAATAACCCCACGTTTATTTTATTAGGTTCTTCTAAGATTAGATGGGTAGATCAGTAACTTATGAGGAGGTGCTCAACAGTATTGAGAAGAAAAGGAGTTTCTGGCATAGCCTAACTAAGAGATGGGATTGGTTGGTGGGACACATTCTGAGACATCAAGGAATCGTCAACTTCGCATTAGAGGGTAGTCTGTCAGGTAAAAATCGTAGAGGGCGACCGAGGGATGATTATAGTAATCAGATACAAAAGGTTGCCGTTCTTACTCTCTGCACAGGTCAGGATGGCGTGGAGAGCTGCAACAAACCAGTATGCGGACTGAAAACCACAACTACTCTTCTGGTGCTTTTATTCATAGTCTGGTAACTTGAATCTCATTTCTGTTGCTTGGTTCTTGCTGCAATCCTTAATAACAAAGTACACGTTTCAATTTCATACATGAGGATTGGCGTAATGTTGTCCCAGAATAGATTCCGAACTTGCTTGTAAAACTATGATGCTTCTGTTTAGGATTTCTTCTTTGATGATGTTATATTTGGAAAACATACTTCCGAGGTATTTTTTATATTTAAAGTAATTGTAGTTAGAATTCAAAAAATTGAAAAGCTATTATAATTTACTCATTAAGAGGTGTAATCTTATGTTAAATCTGAGAGATCATAAGAGAAATACTACAATTCGAAACTGTGCATTTGTCTTATAACAATAATTTCGTGTGGCTCATTGGCCTGGTGCATTTGTCTTGAAGCAGCTCATCTGACGCCATGCAAGTTCTCGAACTTTATTCATCCAGCATTAGAGAATAAGAGTACTTAGCGACTTCCAACAAAATTTAACACAGTTTCAAATCGTTTGTATCTATTTTATAGATTACACGCTTAAAGTAAATAATTTAACACATCATAATTTAACTCATTTGTAAAGGAATCAGTTGTTTGAAGCTGTTGTACAGACTACACGGGAGCTGGACTCTTTAGTGTTTGTTGGTAATTTATAGACGGCGATCGACAGGTCGCGTTATTGAGCGCAGGTGGCCAGTACGGGGCAGTGGCCGCTGTCTTGTGTCCACGATAACCGCAGCTGTTGATTCTTGCCGTGTTCGCCAGGTCAGCATGCAAGTTTCCGTGCTGACGGCCGTAATGAGAGAATGCATGCTCAGTGTAATTTCGAAATTGCTCTTCTAGGCAAGTTGGCTGGTTAAAAAGCGTACAAACTCCGTATTGTCTTGTTCACAATTGGAAACACAGGACATTCTATTGAATCGCATTGAGAATGCAGGTTTACTTTTGCCTGCTTTACACACGTGGTTGTATCTACCGATTTAATGTGGCGAAAAGAGGAGGACTTGCTTTGAACGCTTTGTGTTGATAGATGTTGTGGAACTAGAGTAAGGCAAATGTCAAATGTTCAAATGTTTGTCAAGCTTATGGGACTTAACTTCGGGGTCATCAGACCCTAAACTTACAAACTACTTATCAACTACCTTATACTAAGGACGGCACAAATATCCATGCCCGAGGGGGGATTCGAACCCTCGACCGTAGTGGCCGCGAAGACCGTGACTGGAGCGCCTCAGTCCCCTCGGCCAACGCGGCCGGCGGCAAATGTCAATCTGCTCTATAGGTTATTTGTCTCTATATCATTTTTAAAAGTAGTCATCCCGGATATCTCCAGTTCTAATGAAATATCCACAGTAAAGGAAAAGTGTGAAGTGTAAAGAACGAAATCCTTTACTATTAGAAGATAGGTTCTCCCCAAACATTTTACCAAACCAGTCTTCTAAGATTTACATCTACTTAGCTACTCTGCAATTCACATTTTAGTACTTCCTACGTAAATCCCGGCATTAGACGAGTTCCTAAATTCTGAAGGTACAATACTTCTCACAACCGAGCGAGCTGGCACAGTGTAGGACGGCTGCACAAACCCGCCTTCGGCCATCCTGATTTAGATTTCCCGCAATTCCCCTAAATCAATGCATGCAAATGTCGAGATGGTTCCTTTCAAAGGGTATGGACGATTTCCTTTCCCATCCTTAGTAAAAATAAATCCGAGCGTATCCTTCGTCTCTAATGACCACGTTTTATTTTCAACTATTGTTATACTGAGAAGTCGAATGCAAACGTCGGCCACTCCTCTCAACGTTCACCGACATGAGGGAGGGAAATGGAGCCCCTAAACTTCGACAGAGATGAGAATATCCAGAAAATGCTTAATATGGTACTCAACGAACGATCATTAAAGGGGTACGAAGTAGCTAATTCCGTTATGAACAGTATATTTCGTATGAAAACTTTACTGTGACAAATGGTTATACGACATAGGAATGGAATTTATCGAACGGTGGAAAACGTCATATTTCAAAAAGAATACTTCAATAATAATAAACTTACTAAAAAAGTACCTAAGTTTGTGGTTTAACTAGTTACTTTGTATGAAACGCAAGTTCACTCAGTCGAGCACCGTGTTTTATAAACATCTGCCATATAATGACATGTGTTATGTCCAGCGATCTCTAGAGATAAGTGGTGATATAATAGTGATCTATACACAACGTAGATGGATAACTCTGATGTCTGCACATTCATTTATTTTCGGACTATTTTGCCTACCATGTTGTAATTTGGCACATGAATATCGGTATCCATCATTTAGTATATGATAAAAATTGATTTCATACATCTTGTATGAATTTATGTCAATATGCCATGTAATAGGCTGGTAGCGGCATTGGAACGGATCGAACTGTGTTTTATTTTCGTTTCCTAGTAATATGGTACTTCATAGCAGCCATTTTGTAATTTGACAAGAAACTGAATATGAATGACACGTACAAACAGGTAAATTTTAATATCCAGCTAGTATAGAGATCAATGGTTACGATGTTGTTAGCGTGTATGATTGTGTTTTGTTTTTCAAGCTGGCGCTACCAACACTAATTCGCCAGGCTGCTCTTTCTTCTGTAACGTACACACCGCCTGTGCAATTTTGAACTCAAAGCTTTGTTACGCATTGTGCAAGTGTATCATTTCGTATGCCCGATCAATGCACAATTGTGGGCAGCAACGTGAAATGATATCGTTCCACACAGGCCGAAAGATCAATATGGATCGCCCACGTTTCAATCCCATACAATGTTACACTCCTGACAAATGCTTTTAGAAATGACTTCCTTACATTTAAACTAATATTCAATGTCAACAAATTTCGCTTTTTTAGAAACGCTTTTCTTCCCATAGCCATTCTACATTTTCTACCTTCTTCGGCCATCAGAAGTTATCCTGCTACCCACATAACAAAACTCATCTACTACTTTTATTGTCTCATTACCTAATATAATTCCTTCAACATGGCCTGATTTTGTGACAATACATTCCATTACCCTCGTTTTAGTCTTTTTAATGTTCATCTTATACCTTCCTTTCAAAACACTGTAGATTCCGTTTCATTGCTCTTCCAGGTTCTTTGCTGTCTCTGACTTTTTATTCCCTCTCCCTGGACTTTAATTCCCTCTCCTAATTTATCCTTGCATTCTTTCACAGCTTGCTCAGTGTTCAGATTGAACAACATTGGGGATAGGGGACAACCCTGTCTTACCCCCTTCCCTACCACTGCGACCCTTTCATGCCCTTCGACTATAATAATTGCTGTCTGGTTTCTGTATAAGTTGAATATAACTCTTCGCTCCATATATTTTTCTCCTGCTAACTTCAGAATTTGAAGGAGTGTATTCCAGTCAAGATTGTCAAAAGCATTCTCCAGATCCACAAGTGCTAAAAACGTAGTTTTCCCTTTCCTTAACCTATCTTCTAAAATGAGTTGTAATGTGAGTATTGCTTCACGTGCTACATTGCTACATTTGTACTAAATTCAAACTGATCTTCCCCAAGCTCGGATTCCACCATTTTTTCCATTAGTCTGTAAATAATTCGTGTTTATATTTTGCAACAATGACTTATTAAACTGATAGTTCCGTAATTTTCACATTTGTCTGCACTTAATTTCTCAGGAATTGGAAGCACTATATTCTTCTTCAAGTCCGAGGGTATTTTTCCTGTCTCATACATCTTACATACCAGGTGAACCAATTTCTTCATGACTGGCGCTCCTGTTCAGACGGAACATCGTCTACCCCAGGGGCCTTGTTTCCATTCAGATCTTTTACTACTCTGTCTCATTTCGCAGTCTAGTATCTTCTATTTCATCTTCCTCTACTTCGTCTTCCGTTTCTAGAATATTGCCTTCAAGTTTTTTTCCTTTGTTCAGGCCCTCTATATATTTATTGCACCTTTCAGCTTTCCCTTCTTTTCTTAGTACTGCTTTGCTATCTAAGTTATTGATATTCATTCCGCTGCTTTTCTTGTCTCCAATTGTTTCTCTTATTTTCCTGTAGGTGGTATCTATCTTTCCCCTAGTTACACATTCTTCTACGGTCTTGCATTTCTCCTCAAGCTACTCTTCCTTAGCCAGTCTGCACTTCCAGTCAATCTCATTTTTCAAACGTCTGTACTCCTTTTTCCTTCTTCACATAATGTATTTTTATATTTCCTGCTTTCATCAATTACGTTCAGTTTACTTTCAGCGGAATAAGCTGCAAATATACACATACTCGTAAGTATTGGTTCATTACGAAGTTGTTCGTTATACCACTGAATCAGTTAAGTTCGGCTGATTTTTACATTAATTTCCATATTGTGTATGTCTCTCGATATTTCACTAATGGTCGTAACGCAAAAATATACTAACTGTTTCGTTAATTACGTACACAAATAATTATAAACAAACATCAGTCTTACGGCGCCTAGCCCACCGCTAGAAACGCTAGTGTCGTTGCAATTGTTAGTTGGAAACAACTTTCACAGCAGTGAGTGTTGCGAATGTGTATGTTAGAATGTTAGACTGTGGCCGCGCCTGTATATGTTAAATTTTGCTTTCACTCAGTTCTTTAGTAGTAACTTAATTGATCAATTTAAACTCTTTGTTATTGACACTCGAGCTGTAGTTCTCAAACTGCAATGAAGCATGCAAATGGTCCTGTTGCAGTACTCTCATTTTGTCCACAAATAGTTACTTTTTTAATTTAGAAGAATCGTTTCCCCTTTCTTGTCACTATATTACACTACTGTCAATTTGCAACGATTACATTTTTATTAAGGTCAGTTAATATTGGAGCCGCCGCATAATGTTAGGAGCACCATGATCGAACACAACGTGCTTAGTCATTTCTTACATTTTTGTCAAGTCATTAGACGCCCCTGTGAATAATGACCGAACTTTTATGCATCTCACTGCAGAGGTCATTGAACTATCTCGAAAGAAAAAAACTTCAATAGTAATAACGTCCTCGCGCATCAGATCCCATTGCAGTTTTTCCCCCTCACTAAACTGCTATTATTTCAGGCAGTTTATAAGTCAGAATGTATCTTGCAGCACCCTTCACACGTAAACTCTATACTGATATTTAGGATCCAACAGCTACAACTGAGGTGTTTCCTTCCGCTCCGCGATCAAGTATATGTATTTGAAAATTTTCTGATGTTTTACGAAGCACGCTTGAACCTTCTTGGGAATGTGTGCGAGCACATTACCATTTTGGAATATGCATTGATTGTTAGCAATTTCCTGTCGAGGATGATAAAATAGTCATTCACAATTATACGAGTATCATAACACAGATCTCCAGATCATTAACAGACCTCTCGCCCACGCTTGACTGAAAGAAGCTGGAATGTACAGTATCATAAGCCTCTTTTGGGGTTTTCGATACATAAACCCTGTTGTTTGTAGGAACCAATGGCAACTATACTACTTCCAAGTCATAAAGTATCCAGGTTTGATAAACGTGGGACCAATTCCTTTGCAACGTTTCGTTAGCATCCGTTATTAAGGTTTCAACATTTGCAGCCCTTCATTGAACGTTAAACTACAGCCTTATTATTTTTTATGTAAACAGTATTACTCAAGTGAGTGTTAAGTTTTTTAGTAGGTAGCTTTTGCCCTGGTAGTTTTACATTGTCTGGGCACAATCCTTCTAATGCTCCTCGGCAGTTGTCAGGAAACTCCGGTTCCGTCCATTAGTTCTCTTCGCCATTGTGTACGCTGTCATTACACAGGATATTGTCGCTAGTGAAACGATGAGCAGTGCAACCGTTTCGTCACAGATTTTTCCTCTAATTGCACGCCATTGATCTCTATACTACCTAGATGATGATATTCAGCTCTCTGAGCCTGCCAGCCATAGATCAGATTAGATTAGATCAGTACTTGTTCCACAGATCATATATATGACATTTCGTAATGATGTGGAACGTGTCAGTTTAGTAAATGTTTTGTATACATGACAATCAATATTTTACAGATTTTTAATTGACTTTTTTATCGTTTTTTAAATTAATTTTATATTCCAGAATGAAACTTCACTCTGCAGCGGAGTGTGCGCTGATATGAAACTTCCTGGCAGATTAAAATTGTGTGCCGGAACCGGGACTCGAACCTGGGACCTTTGCCTTTCGCGGGCAAGCCCACTACCGACTGTGCTATCCCGACACGACACACGATGCCGCCTCACAAATTTACTTCTGCCAGTACCTCGCCTCCTACTTCCCAAACTTGTTGTGAGGCGGCATCGTGAGTCATGTCGGGATAGCACAGTCGGTAGCGCGCTTGCCCGCGAAAGGCAAAGGTCCCAGGTTCGAGTCCCGGTTCCGGCACACAATTTTAATCTGCCAGGAAGTTTCATATCAGCCCACACTCCGCTGCAGAGTGAAGTTTCATTCTGGAAACACCCCTTAGGCTGTGGCTAAGCCATGTCTCCACCATATCCTTTCTTCCAGGAGTGCTAGTCTTGCGTGTTTGCAAGAGAGCTTCTGTGAAGTTTGGAAAGTAGGAGGCGAGGTACTGGCAGAAGTAAAGTTGTGAGGCGGCATCGTGAGTCGTGTCGGGATAGCACAGTCGGTAGTGCGCTTGCCCGCGAAAGGCAAAGGTCACAGGTTCGAGTCCCGGTTCCGGCACACAATTTTAATCTGCCAGGAAGTTTCATAATTTTATATTGTTATTTATTTTATGTTTTACATAAAAATTCATCTATACTGTAGAAGGAGTTGCTATTCAGAAATTCCTTTAATTTCTTTTTAAATACTGGATGGCTATCTGTCAGACTTTTGATGCTACTTGGTAAGTGACCGAAGAATTTTGTGGCAGCATAATTCACCCCTTTCTGTGGCAAAGTTAGATTTAACCTTGAATAGTGAATATCTATCTCCATCCTAGTGTTGTAGGTATGCCCACTGCTATTACTTTGAATTGTTAATAACAAATTTCATGAGTGAATATATATAAACTGTGATGATACAGTGAAGATCCCTAGATCCCTAAATAAATGTCTTCAGGATGATTGATGTTCGGTGGTCTCCAGCAATTATTCTGATTACACGCTTTTGTGCAATGATTACTTTTTTACTGAATGTTGAATTGCTCCAGAATATGATCCCATATGAAAGTACACATAGTAAGCTATTTTACTGACATGTATATCACCAAATTTTGCAATGACCCTGATAGAGTAAGTAGCTGAACTCAAACGTTTCAGCAGATCTTCAAAGTGTTTCTTCCAATTCAATCCCTCGCCAATGCAAATAAATAAAAATTTTGAATATTCTACCTTAGCTGCAGATTTAAGTTCAAGTCTAAATTTATTAATGGTGTCATCCCGTTTAGTGTATGAAACTGTATATACTAGGTTTTATCAAAGGTTAATGAGAATCTATTTGTAGAGAACCACTTAATAATTTTCTGAAAGATATCATTTACAATTTCATCAGTTAATTCCTGTTTGTCGGGCATGATACCTATACTTGTATAATTAGCAAAAAGAAGTAGCTTAACATCTTCGTGAATGTAGAATGCCAAGTCATTAATATATATCAAGAACAGCAAAGAACCCAAGACCGAACCTTGTGGGACCCCATTTTTGATAACTTCCCAGTTAGAGGAATTAATTGTTTATTCTATATCATGTGAACTACTTATTTCAACTTTCTGCACTCTTCCAGTTAAGTATGATTTAAACCATTGGTGCACTGTCCCACTCATACCACAATACTTAAGCTTATCTAGAAGAATCCTATGATTTACACAATCAAAAGCCTTTGAGAAATCACAAAAAATCCTAACAGGTGATGTCCGGTTATTCAAAGAACGTGTTTCGTTTTCTTGGAAAACTACAACAGAAATAGTACGATCTTTTACTACATTACGATAAGAATGTAAGCTTCGATATCACTCCCTTACCAGTATATTACATCACTTGTTTAAAACAAGAAATAAGCAAGCAATTCTTTGTCACATACAAACTGATGGAAATTCGTTTGACAAATTAAAACATGACGGAAAATGCAAAATCATATGCAAAACATATGATTGTTCAGACAAGCTAGTGTTCTGTGCATAGACTTCTGTGTTCAGAGACACATGTGCAAACCATCGAGGTGACCTATTTGGAAATCTGAGAGATAACGCATTTCACCAATCTTTTGTGGTGTCCGTCGCAGAACATAATATATAGACCCAATACTGTGGTTCCCGTTCATTTTTCTACCGTGACCCACAAACTCCCTGGATATTTTATCGCGATCCAATATAGACTGAAGAGACAAAGACACTGCTATATGCAGGCAACCGCTAACACAGAGACATGTAAGCAACCAGAGGATGTCACCGCGGTTGGAAACGCCCGTATAAGACAACATATGTCTGCGTAGACTTTATATCAGTTACTGCTGCTCAAATGGCAGGTTATCTTGATTTAAGTAAGTTTGAACGTGATGTTGCAATCGGCGCACGAGAGATGGAACTCAGCATTTCCGAGGTAGCAATTACCTGGGGATTTTCCCGTACGACAGTTTCACGAGTGCCCCGGGAATATCGTAAATCCGGTAAAACCTCAAATCTCCGACATCGCTGCAACCGAAAAAGATACTGCCTGAACGGCACCGGCGAAGACTGAAGGGAATCTTACAATCAATCAAGGTAACTTTTTACCAGTCTGGGTATCTTTGTATCACTTATTATTTGGCTTTCATATGGCTGATGTTCCACCTACTGGGGAATTATTTATAACAGAGGTATTAAAAGTTACCTTTAGAAAAAGATATTGCCAAGAGTTGGAACATGAGCCATATGAAATCCAAATAATGAGTGGTACAAATATACCCTGACTGGTACAAAGCTACTGTGATTGATTGTAACATAAGTGCATATCCACCCGAAAATTACGGTGGGTTTCAATACTGATCCATCAACAAGTGTCAGCGAGCGAACCATTCAACGAAACATCGTCGATATGGGCTTTCGGAGCGGAAGGCCCACTCATGTGCACATTCTGGCTGCAGGGCACAAAGCTCTACGCCTCGCCTGGGCCCACATCGACTTTGGACTGCTGATCACTGGAAACATGTTGTCTGGTCTTACGAGTCTCGTTTTCAGTTGTATCGAGCAGTTGGCGACAACCTCGTGAATCCGTGGACCCTGCATGTCAACAGGCGACTGTTCAAGCCGAAGGAGGCTCTGTAATGGTGTGGGGCGTGTTCATTTGTAATCATGTGGGACGCCTGATATGTCTTGATACGACTCTGACAGGTGACATGTACTGTCTGATCAACTGAATTTATTCATATCCACATTCCGACGGACTTCCACAATTCCAGCAGGACAATGCTACACTCTCGTGGCCATAATTACCACAGAGTGGCTCCAGAAACACTCTCCTGTGTTTAAACACCTTCGCTGGCGACCAAACTCCACAAACATGAATATCATTAAAGCATACCTGGGGTACCTTGCAACGCGCTGTTAACAAGAGATCTCCAACCCCTTGGAATTATGGACAGCTGTGCATGATGCCTGGTGTTATTTCTCCCCAGCACTACTTCTTACAGTAGTCGAACCCACGACACTTCGTGGAGCGGCACTTATGCTTGTTCACTGGCCTCTCCACGATATTAAGCGCATGTACCAGTTTCTTTGTATCAGTGGTAGACCAAAGGGTGTGCGGACCGCTCTGGGCCTCTTGTCTTGGAAACCATTATTTATTTTGAATAAAACAATTATGGGTATAACGTCGCGTCATTTTTAAAACAGCAAGTGAATTGACGACGTTTCGACCACTGTGTTGTGCTCCTCTTCAGAGCGGTTAACTGTTGGATGCTGCTGAATGTACACCCTTATATACTGGATGCTAGTTGCTCATTGGCTGTTGCCTTCCAATCAGACATAAGATTTTGCCTACCAATCACTCACTGGGTAGCAAACATAAGAGCCTGCTCATACGCTACTGCCAACCAATCACCATCTTAGATGCATGACGTCGGTATTAGATAACCGAAAATACATTCAGCAGCATCCAACAGTTAACCGCCCTGAAGGGGACCACTGTACACTAGTCGAAACGTCGGCAATTCATTTGCTAAGTGACGCGGCCTAATACTCAGAATTGTTTTATTCAAAATGACACCGGCCGTGGAAGCCTACGAAATTATATCATTATTTATTTATTTATTTAATTTGAGCGCCCTTGGTTCTCGTTCTGGGGCCTCCAAATCTCGAAAGCTATGTTTTTAGACTGACCCGTGCTTCTCGTCCTAGGAAGTCTCCAAATCTGAAAAGTTACATTTTTACAGTAATACATGTATTTCCAAGTGGACGGGAGTCCTCATTTTATTTTGCCGCCGCCCCGTGCGTCCGACAGCCATAGTCCGGCACTGCTTTGTATATACATTTATATGCTCTGACTACATGGAGACTAATAATAATAAAAACATATGTAATATGAAAATATAGTTGCTATTATATACAAACAGTTTTTCCGAACAAGACTTACGAAATTAGTGAAGGGAATAGTTAGAAAGACAATAAGAAACAATATATTCTCCATTAAAAATACGTATTCCATACAAGTTAAGCGAGCTAGTCTCGTTATTAGTGGTTCTTTCTATATCCAGTTTAGAAGTTGTTGACTTTAACTATAATTTTTTTTTAGCACGCAAACTCTGTTTCCTTGCAGGCTCACATAAGGAAGTAGTTGAGGATCCCAGTAATTCCTTCGAAGATAGCCGCGGCGGATTACCTGTGCGCACTGGGGCGACATGCTGCAGTGCGTGCGGCCGTTCGCCGTCGGGGTTCGAGTCCCCCCTCGGGCATGGGTGTTAGCGTTGTCCTTCGGTTAGTTTACCTTAGTTTAAGTAGTTTGTAAGCTACTGATTAATAACCCAGCAGTTGAGTCCGATAGGTTTACAAACGTTTGAATTTCCTTCGAAGATATATCTGTCAACACTCGATACTCTCGCTCCCCATTCGACATGGGACAAGCTAGTCGTAATTCTCCTGCCTGCAGCGAAATAAATTCAAAACGGAAATATAGTATAAAATCAAACAGGGTTGACGCACATATGATCTCGTAGCAAGGGAAAGAATAAATCAGTGGAAAGTTACCATATGAGACTAGACGCAAATTGAAAAGGACTCGGAGCTGTTATATCGCAATTATGAACAAATGACTCTGCGTTGTTCTAGTATCGCCCTGAGTACGTTGTTACAGTCATTGGTTCTTTTTACATAGAACAGACTTCGTACAAACCGTTTTTAGATTATGCAACTTTCCTGTTTCTTTTTTCAGCCAGTAAGAGTTTCTCTTGGGTATTTTGAAGTCGTCCGACGACCCACTTGAACAGAGCACGCGCCCCACGAGAGGGTCAGCTCGCAGTTTGGGAACCATCGGTAGAATGTATTGCAGGTTAACGTCCATGAATTCCTACGTGAAATTGTGCACTGCAGTTGAGTCTCGTAATGGTGCCAACTGGCAATAAGATGCACCATGTTCATATTTTTTGACCAATCCTTATTTACAAAGTGAGCCATGATTTCTTTGTTCATTTTTAAAAAGTTTACAAGCCTAAACAAACTGAACTTGCATATTATATAGAATCCAAAGTGATAAAAGGCGGAGTCCAATGGGAACGCCTTGCTCCGTCCCCCACTGATTTCTTCCGAAAGCCGGATTGAAGCAATCGCGAGCCCAAACTGGCCTGAGAGCCGCAGATTGTACACCCGTGTTCTAACCGTCATCAAGCTTCCGTATTGGCAGCTAGCTCTCAATGTGGAAAAATGTAAGGTGATGCCATGAGTAGGAAAAAACAATCCCATAATGTTCGAATACAGCATTAGTAGTGAGCATCTTGATGCTATCGTGTCGTTCAAATATCTAGGCGTAACATTGCAGAACGATATGATATGGAACGAACATGTAAGGACAGTTGTGAGTAAGGCGGACAGCCGACTTCGGTTTATTGTTCAAATGTTTGTAGAACTTATGGGACTTAACTACGGGGTCATCAGTCCCTAAGCTTACAAACTACTTATGAACTAGCTAAGACTAAGGACGGCACAAATATCCATGCCCGAGGGGGGATTCGAACCCCCGACCGTAGTAGCCGTGCCGACCGTGAATGGAGCGCCTCAGTCTCCTCGGCCACTGCGGCTTCGGTTTATTGGGATAATTTTGGGAAGTTGTACTTCATCTGTAAAGGAGACCGCGTATAAAACACTTGTACGACTACATCTTGAGTATTGCTCAAGTGTTTGGGACCCGCAGCAGATAAGTTTAAAGGAAGACATGGAAGCAGTTCAGAGGCGAGCAGCTAGGTTTGTTATTGGTAGGTTCGACCAATGCGCGAGTGTCACGGAAATGCGTTCTTTTCGTGAATTTCTGTTGAGGAAATTTAGAGGGCCGGAATTTGAAGCTGAGTGCAGTACGATCTTGCTGCCGCCTACTTATATTTCGCGTAGTGATCACAAAGGCAAGTTAAGAGAAATTAGGACTCGTACGGAGGCATATAGGCATTCTTTTTTTCCTCGTTCTGTTTGGGAGTGGAATAGGAAAGGAAATGCCTAGTAATGGTACAGTGTAACCTCCGCCACGCATCTTACGGTGGATTGCGGAGTATGTATGTAGATGTAGATGTATCATAGTCTATGTTTTCTGATCATTTCTTGCCAGAAGTGTAGTTTATTTTTTACTGAAGTGCACAAAGAATAAGATTTGTACCATAAAACAACTGGGGAGAGTCCGATTTTGTGATACTTGGTCCACTAGAGGTTGTTATCATCAAATAATTTGTAGTTCTTTCCAAGAGTCTGTTTGTGTAATCAAATTCACCATGTACACAGATTCACTTTATTCTCGCCACACTCAAAACAAAACTACAATTCCGGAAACCCAAAGCTGTACCGTATTCTCAAATGTTCAAATGTTTGTAAAGCTTATGGGACTTAACTGTGGGGTCATCAGTCCCTATACTTACAGACAGCTTATGAACTACCTTATACTATAAACAGCACAAACATCCATTCCCGAAGGGGGGGGGGGGGGAATTGAACCCCCGACGGGGAACGGCCTCGCGCATAGTAGCATAGCGCCTCAATGCTCTCGGCCGCTCCGCCGTGGCACCGTATACTCATAATGTTCAAATGCTTGTAATTCTAAAGAACCAAACTACTCTTGCCATCGGTCCCTAGATTTACAAACTGCTTAAACTAACTTATACTGACACACAATCCATACCCAAGGGAGGACTCGAACCTGTGACAAGAGGGGCCGCGCGATCCGTTACGTGATACCCAGAGCACACGGCCATGCCCATTATCGTACAGGCTTCTATTAGTAATAAGGTTAACTGTAATCGTACATTATTTCTCTGCAGTGTACTAAGAGTATAGAAAAACAGAGTGTGAATAGTTGAAAGAAAAGTTTTAGTTAAACAGTCAAAGCTAAGGAAACGTTAAATGGCCATCCACTGCTGTTTACGTTACATGCAAATTTTGTGCAGTGTTTGGTGGGTAAAACGTGATTATTAAATCAGCTACGGTAAAGGTATCGTAATGCCGTCAATCCATTCAGGTAACAACGTTTGCTTTCAGACCAGCACTCCTGTGAGATTGACGCACCTCTAAGGACACCAAAACAATGTTCTCTTATCGGATAAACTTCCACTTGTTTGTCGCAGACTGGCTGTTGTTTTATGGCCTTAAATACGTAATGGTACGTTTCCGACCAACTTATAACCCTTTATTCCACTGTGTATAGCCGCGGTGGAATGACCGAGCGCTCTAAGGAGCCTTGTTGCGAAGCGCGCGGTTTATTTTCCTTCCGAGGTTTGAGTTCTACCTCGGACATGGTTGTATGTGTTGTCCATAGGTTAGTTTAAGTTAGTTTACGAAGGCTTGTAAGCCTAGGGGCTGATAACCACAATATTTAAGTCTCATAGATTTACAAATATTTGAACATCTGGCACTGTGTATATTTAAATAATTATGCAGTTTTTCTGACCCTATTATTTCCACAAATAATGTACCTATGTCTTTATGTTCACAGTATACTTTTGATATACATCTGTTTAGCCGCGCGGGAGTAGCCGAGCGGTCTGGAGCGTCACGTTTCGGATCGCGAGGCCTCCTGCGTCGGAAGTTCGAATCCTCCCTCGGGCAGGGATGTGTGTGTGTTGTCCTTAGGTTAGTTTAACTTACTTTAAGTAGTTTGTAAATCTGGGGACTGATGAACAACGTAGTTTGGTCCCATAGAATTACAAACATTTGAACATTTTTTACACCTTTTTATATGTATATCGATGTCTACAATGAGTGTGAATGGCACACTTACGTTATTTGCGGAAACAGAATTCTGAAAATCTCTACATCTAAATATACTTGGTGAAATAGAGGGATATATGTAATAATCACTAAGATGTCAGTGCGGATGCACAACGGGCCCGAACTCTTACGGGAATAGGCGAAATGCCGAGGGTAATGATGGGTAGAGACACTATGTTACTAGTGAGTACATAACTTGAAAATTTGCGTCTGGTCGGAGGCGATGTAGGGTAGGCAACACAGGGGCAGAGATTGTTGTGTTCGAAGTGACGCAGTGGTCAGCGGGATTGCCTAATATGTGGGAGGACTCGGGTTCAATTTCCGGCTCGACATAACTTTCCCAAATGATTTAATTCAGTGTCCAAAGGAGCTAGTGTAAATTTCTGTGTATCTTGAAGCTTTGTTGAGTTCGACGCCTCATTCTCTTCTCCGCTAAGCCGTTTTTCTCTTCTCTCTCGTTTCGGCGTGTGCACCGTGACGTGCTGCGCGCCTTGCCCCGATCAGAAGTCTGTATCTCCATAAGGAATGTTTCCGTGCCTACTGTCGCTGGGTGTGCACCAACAGTGTTGGAAGGATGCCCATTTGGCACTATATATATATATATATATATATATATATATATATATATATATATATATATATTTACATCTGATATATCAGCCACTGCTTGAACTTTACACAGAATTATGACGATTATTTCAAGATACGGAACTAGGAAGAGATGAAATTAGTTAAGTCTGAATTTAGTTAGTCTGCTCTAACTAAATTCAGTTATGCCTGATAGGCAGTTAGCTACTGTCGGAATTTAGCGTGGAATGTAAATCTAGATTAGTAAGGGTTGGCACACCATTGGCTTTGAGAACAGCTGCAAGTCTTCGAGGATCTTGTTTGTAAAGTGCCTTTTTAGTTTCCAACAGAATACTATCCATAATCGTACCAAGAAATGCCTACGCGCATCTGTACTGCACGTGGCAGAGAGTATCTAGTAAACAGACGGAAATTGCTCCTGGATGATCGATTTGTGAGCAGTTGTAGAGAAGAAAGAATGTTAATACGCATCTGTATAAGCCCAAATTCCTCCAATGCATCCGTCACGGACGTTACGTGAGATATACGCTGAGGAAATTATTATGTATATTGACTCATTTAGTAGTTCTCAGAATATTCATGTTGAGTCTTTCCTGGATGTAGAATGCCTTCAAATTAGAGTCACTCCCTAGGTTCTTTTCAGCTTTCCTGTGACACTTTTCAGTGACACTTCCCTGCCTTGATCCAGCATAAGAATAACAAACAATTGTCAAGAGTCGGTCCAGCAATAGTTTCCACTTCACTCACCGAATCTTTCGGCATCCTGGTGCAGGCTATTCCCACAACTGGGAATAAGTGATAATTGGCTCCATGTCGCTACCTCTAGTTACTAACAGATGAGGCAGATTCGACTGTTCGTTCTGCGATGGTGTAGCGAGCCAAACCTGCTCTTTTTTCTAACGATGTAGCTTTGTAGATAATCGTGACCAGATGCAGTATTCTGACCCCTGACTCATGTTCTTTCGGACAGGGTGTAAGAATGAAGGCAAAGATGGCCATCGATCTCCAGTGAAAAGGCACACTAGACCCGCGGAATCGGCAAAATGCCGCGTGTAATGAGTGATAATGAGCAGTGTCACTATGTTAGTAGTGCGTGGATAAACTGAGAATGTGCGTCGGACGGGATGCGTGTGAGGGTAACCCGTGTGGCCGTGGTGATCACTACCCCGTTTGCATGGGCTTGCAAAACCGGATTACGTAAACCGATTTCCCAATTTCACTTTTGGTTGGTCATGTAAACACTCCAAAATCGATTCTGGAAATCCGCTTTTCTAAAGTGGTTTTCCAGTTCAACAATCGATTTTCGTGCCCATGTAAACGTAACCGTTTTTGAAGCGCTCTTGGCTTGTCAGATTGTGTTTTCTTCTTAAGAATTTTCTGCACATATGGAAAGAGTAATATGAAGATAAAATATTTACTGTAAATATATGTTTACTTAACCGTCTTTTTCGCACTGTAGTCAGTTTAAGATTATAAAATATTGAGTCGTAGCACTAGTAGGAACTAAAATAGAAGCGAACTTTAATCTCTTTGACCAATCTTCTTCAACCGGCTGGATGTGTACTTGCTCAACGGTTGGTAACGCTGCCAGTTTTGCTTCTTACGGAGGTAAAACTTGGTTCCGTCTTTTGTAAGTTCCACTCAGTTCCATTGTCCGAATTTTGTAATGGTTTTCGTGTGATATAAGTCTGCTTTTAATTCCCGCCAGCTACACGCACTATTATTGTCTTCTGGAACGCCAATTCTGATTAGTTGCCATAAGATGTTGTCCGAAGCTAGTGGGTGGTATTCCCATCTATACGAAACCCTTGAATACAATAAAAATGAGCTTCAAATCTGTAAATTATAGCTATATTTTGTTAGTATACTCACATGCCTAAATCTTTACTTTCTTGATGTTCTAAAAATGTCAATTTCACTCATTTCATGTGGAATGAGCAGAGTACCGCCTGAAATTTTTGTCCAACTAAAGCACTGATTACGAGGGATGCCACAGCTGCTTCTGTTGTTGTTGATATACGTGTACAGTTCCCCACTTCCGTTGTTGACATGTCTGTGACTGTGGGTTTCGATGTTTCCTCGGTGACGTCAACTGCTGATGGTCCTTACAGTGTTCTAATGTATTCCTCCCGCCCTCCCCCTCCCACTGATATGGGGGAGCAACAGGATATTACCGGTACCTTGTTGTTTACTGGTCAGGCGTTGCAGTTCGTCACTGGCGGTTCTTTACATGTCTCTTTTGTAAATGAGGACGGTGAACGTTGTTCCGCGTTGTAGTCCCTGACTTCAGCTGAGGCGGGTGGAGAAGCGGATTTAGACTAGTCTCTCACTCTCCCGAATAAAGAAGTTATGTCGTCAGGGAGTGGTGTGAAACAACATATTCATTCTGCGCGTGCAGCCCCGCGCCGAAAGAAAAGAAAGTGAAGATTCTGCAACTTTCAGGAGGAAGGGGGGAGGATTCACAAAATCCGTCTCGTTTTCCACCGCCCAGTAGCGTGGAGGAGATGAGAACCTGACATGTACCCTCACCTCTGTGTTTTTAAATTTGCCTCACACGGATTAGCGGATGCAGGCGTATACGTTTTTTTACACTAAATGTTAATAGGGTAACTTCCCCATTACGACTTGCTGCATTGCGGCAATTTATTTATGTTTCTCAGGCTGATATAGTGTGTTTACAAGAAGTACTATTTGATGTGTTTAGTGTCCCTGGATAGTTTGTTTTTTAATGTCGCACCTGAAAGATCTACCGGTATGGCCTTGATTTATCGAGACGCAGTTCTTCTGTCGGACTTTGAAACCCTAGGTGATGGTTGGGGTATAGATTGTAGTTTTTATGATCTTGCCTTAATTTTCCTTTATGCTCCTTCTGCATCCGGTCGTTCATCACATCGCGTGCGGTTTTATAAGGAAGAAGTTATTTATTTACTTCGACGGAAACCGCGAGAGATCTTGTTGGAGACGGTTTTAACTGGACCTTACGTCCTATAGATCAGACTCCCAATTATAATTACTATCGCGAACTAAATAATATGCTGACGTCGTTACATCTGCAGGATGCATGGATTTCGAGGTATCCAACAATGGTTCGTTGTACGTATTTTACACCTACTTCCAGTACCCGGGTGGACCGTTTTTATCTGCTCCAATATGTTGTGAAACATCTTTGTATTGTGAAACATCATTAAAAATTGGTATTGAAAATTAACAAAGAAGAACTGCAGTCAATATTAATTAACTTCAGAGAAACCGTAGAATAAACTCATGTAAAAAAAAAAATACCGACAGTTTTCAGAATGTCTTCTTATTGTAGATTGCTTCATCACATCTCAGGGTCATTATGTGGTTCACTTTAAGGCCTAAGTAATGAACTAAGACGAAACTTTTCACTCTTGAAAAGGATTTTTATTTCCTAAAACACGTTTACATCACAACTGAAAGTTTACACAGGAAAACCGAGACAACTCATCACTTCTAACTGCTCGAGAAGACAAGACTGACTGCTAATTAAAAAGCAAAGATACTGCTCTTCCACTTTTTTTCTTTTAGTTCCACAGATGAATTTTTTTCTTCACAACATTAATTAATAATTGTCTATTATTGTTATTATTATTATTATTATTATTATTAATTTCTCTCTCTCTCTCTTTTTTAATAATAATAGAAAATTAAATTAAATGAAATTAAAATAGAAATTCGCTTCTTACTGTTCTGATACCTCAACACTCCATCCCTGGTAACAGCACATCGTGATGAGCTTCTGTCAATTGCAGTCTCAATGACTCTTAACCAAGTCCTCCAGCTCGTACACCCTCTATGGAAGCTCAGCGTTTTAGACCTTAATGATCCCTCTCTGGAAGACGTCATTGCTGACGTGTGGACGTAGACGATTCGTTCCCAAGCGCAGTATCCCACCCTTGTAGAGTGGTGGGTTACCACGACTTCTATCTTTGCGCTCAGACGGTTTAGTGCTGAAAAGGCGGCTGAAATACGGCGGTCTAGGAAATTTTATTGTGGCCTCCTTCGTAATTTATGTGATAATGCTCGGACAGCATCCTTGAGAGTTATTGATGTACATCGTGTGAAAGCTAAACTTTTACAATAAAAACAAAGGCAATTGGATGGCGTCGTTCAATCCTGCAGGATGAGTTAGCCTCATTCGGCTTCACAAGCAATCTCAGAAGACGTGTCTTACTGCAATTTATTCTTTTGGCGGGAACGAGAGGTCTTCTCGACGTGATATTATGCGTGAAATTTATCAATATTTTTCCGAGCGTTACACAACAGTGGATTCTGACGGTCTAGAGTTTGCTACTTTTCACTTCTTTTCTTAATAATGTCGTTATTAAAATTCTTACGCTTTCCCACTTGCGCGGGTAGCGTTATTAGCTATTGATTTGGTATGATTAATCAAGGGGTGGCTGCATGCCTGTCCTGTCTCCATCCCCATAAATCCCCCCCCCCTCCTGGGGGAAATACGTGCACGCTAGATTATTTGCGTATAATGTTATATGCATGGAAGTGCGCGGAAGTTTTTTTCTAAATGTTGCGAATCGTGTAACAGATGGAACTTAGGGAACAGCGAGACATTCACTTAGTCATCTTCTTTTTTTCCTATTCTTCTGGTAGCCCAGCCTGTTGGGGACATGTTTTTGTTCTATGTTGATCCTTGAGTTTTGCACTCAGTGTCTTTTATTTATTTGGAGAGAGTTACAGCCCTCTGACCGAACGCGCTGAGCCACGACTGCCGTCACCTATGATCGTGCCGAAACACGATGTTCCCTGGCTCCGCCTACTGGGCTCAGGGCTGGGAGACTGCCCCTGTCACAGAAACTGAATGCAACATTGACGCCAAATAGTTCGCTGCCGAACAGCGTAGCTAACGGCCGCTGTTGCCAGACAGAACTGGCAAATGTGCTCAGCGCAGACGCTCGCGCGCATGCTTAGAGCAACGTTCGCGTTGACCAACTCCAATGGGCCGGCCGCGGTGGCCCAGCTGTCTGCGGCGAGCCAGTCAAGGTCAGCACGGCCGCTACGGTCGGGTGTTCGAATCCCCCCTCGGGCATGGATATTTGTGCCGTTCTTAGTATTAGCTAGTTCATAGGTAATTTATAAGACTGCTCAGCCACTGCGGCCAGCCAACAGGAATTTCTGGCATACCTTGACTAAAAGCCGGCCGCGGTGGCCGAGGGGACTGAGGCGCCCCACTCACGGTCTGCACGGCCACTACGGTCGGGGGTTCGAATCCCCCTTCGGGCATGGATATTTGTGCCATCCTTAGTATTAGTTAGTTAGTAAGCAGTATGTCAGTTTAGGGACTGATGACCCCGTAGTTAAGTCCCATAAGCTCTACAAACATTTGAACAACTCCAATGGTCTGCTGCCGCAGCTGGCGCTCAAAGCCGATTGGCGGAACTACCAGGGATCATCGTATTTCGGCTCAACTGTAGTGGGACGTGGAAACTTCGGCAAATGTTGTATAAAAATGTAATGTAACGAGGGTCAAGAAAAGCCTTTAGGCCGACTTACTTCAGGAAGATGGCCCTGCCAGGTTGGAAAGGAAGGAAGATTGGGGTTTAACGTCTTATCGACATCGCGGCCGTCTGATAGGGGTATAAGGCTGGAGTGTATTTAGCGCTAGCTGTGCGCCAGTGCCGTGGGCCAGTGCGTGAGCTTACCTTGGCGTCGCGGCCCTCCGAGAAGTTGGGGACGCACAGCACGAGCTGCTCCATGGCTGGTCTGCCGAGTGCCGAGGCGAGATAGCGCTCGGCCAATAAATGTCTCCGCGCCAGCCGCCTTACGTAAGCCGCACGGGAACGGGTTCTGTTTGTTGTTGCACTCCCCGCTTGGCGCAGCGCAGTGCATAAGCCAGCGTCTACCTTTAGAGCCTTCATAGAAAGTGTATTTGGTTCACAGGCATCTCCAACTGGGAGGCATAGTTATTGGACAAAACATCTGCTTCAGTTGTGAAGTGTGATTTCAGGACGTAGGACTGCCACATTCAGATTTACAATAAATGTTCAACTAGCAAGGACTGGCAGTCGCTGAGTGTGGGTACCTAGTTGCTTTTGGTAAAATACTGACAAGGAGAACACATTGGTGTCGGATTTTAGAATCTACTAGCTTAAACCCGCGGATCCGCTCGCGTGTTAGTTGATTATGATAGATAATACGCGAAACGTCAAATCGATTTCTTTAAAGAGATGTATTAAAAGAAATTTCTTTTTTTACTGTTTTATTTATTCATTCTTATATTTCCTTATTCGTATGCTTATCCTTACAGAGATGAGCTGAAGACATTGTAACACGCATAGACCAAAGATATGGTCTGTGCCATCACGTTTCGCTGCATGTAAACTCCTTGCTATGCAGTCGCAAACGTCATCGCTGGCCTTCAGTCCGAATTTTTTTTATAATTTGACAAGTTTCAACCACCATATCTTCCACCCCCTTATAGCTTTCGGGGATGGAACTGCTATGGTATACAACGGGAGACTTGGGGCAACAATTACACACAGACCGTTCGTTTGCGTTCTGTATGTTTCGCTGCAGAGCGAAATATTAACACACACACACGTAGAATTTTATATACACCGATAACTTTCCATGCCAATATACCCCACATTTGTATCATTATCAACCCTCAAGCAACAACGCAAGAAATAAAACCATTTTCAAAGAGTAAATATTATTTTCAAAGAGTAATTATTGTTCCGCATTCCGCGTTATAGTCTTCAAATTACTAAATATCTAACAGATTGCTATAAAACCGTGCCTAAAACCTTTCTCAGGTATAAATTAGTAACTGTACAAATATTTAAGTATCTGCGTTTTGTCGTTCGGACGCGATAAGCGTACATCGAACGGACATTCACGTTAATATATACAGATAAATAGGTATCCGATCGCCACAAAACCGCGCTTAAAGCCTTCCCCGGCCTGTACAAATTATTAGCTCTTAATGTCTTGTGGTTCAGACGTGATAAACGTACACCGAACAGACATTCACATTTATAGATATAGATTTATATTTATGATACGTGAAGTTCAGAACACAAGTAACAATCAGCCAAAGCCATTAGACGCAAATGTAATAAAATTCTCGAGGAAATCGATTTTGAGGTTTTGAAAGTGCACGTAATGACCAATAATTAAAGAAGTCGTAGCATCTGTCGGTGTAGCTCAGCTGGTAGCGTACTAGCCTTAACAACCACAGGGTCAGAGGTTCGAATCCTGTTGTGACGAATTGTTTATTTTTCCGTCGTGATCGAATACTTACATTATTCTAATATCTAACAGCAATTTTTATGAAAAATGCACGTATTTTTGTTAATTCTTAATTTTCTACATTTTATGAAATAATAATGGTTTCAATCAAAATACATAAATTACAGTTTTTACAGTATTGACTTCACTATTTGTTGACGACGGTAGTCTTTGATTGTTCATTATGTGAAGAGCTATGACGCTCTTTTTGGAAAGTCATTTCCATAGCTACTAATGGCTTTCGAAGCATCTAACCTACTCAACCATCGTTTTACGTGACGACAAGGTGTCACAACAAAAACTGATATAACACGTAGAATCCAAAATTGTTTTATGTAACGGAATTTGAAAACAAAGAAAAAAATATTGGACAGAGAGGGATTCGAGCCACCCACTCCATCGTTCTGAGGTTAGAAAGCTAATTTTTGAGAGTTGCGTTGAATGGCTTTGGTTGATTGTTATTTGAGTTCTGAAATTTACGTACCATAAATATCAAAACAACCTAAAATCCGATACCCATGTGGTCTTCTTGTAAGAGTCATTTGGGATCAGGGCAATGTTACCAAAATAACACCCCCTTACTAGGGTTGCCAGATTGAACTCGAGGCAGGCCCGGAGACCAGACGTGCCCCCCTCTCCCTTAGCCAATGACTCACCCCCCTCCCCAACTGCGACCAACTCCCCCCCCCCCCCCCCCGCCAAACCAGCATTGTCGTCTTCTACAGAAAATTGTTTCGGCAAGAAATTAAGAAGCGACTGATTCTTCTTTTGTGTGGTAATATTCGCTTTGTGTCTTTCTGATTGTAAATGTTTATGCACAGCTTTCACTCCGTCGTACTTAAGAGTAAATAAGATATTGGATATTCTGCACTTACACATACACTCATCAGTATCGACTTTTTGTAACCACTCTTTATAATTTTCTTTCTGCAACCATTATTCACGGAACGAACTTAGATATCGTCTCTTCATTTCACTGTTATTACTCACTAATCTGAGTTAATATAAGCTTGTCTGTTCACACACGATCCGATTATTCCAAAAATTGCCGGTAAACTGATAAACAATGAACGAACGAACACAAATAATAGACGTCGCCAGCTGACGTTGTCGCAACAGTGTTTGCCTAATAATGCGCTAGCCCATTACTACCGACGCAACAATGAAAAGTTTTCAGAGGAAGAAGAGAAAAGTAGCGTTTTGTTGCAATAAGAAATTGACATTTATATAAAGTTATTCATAATTACGAGAGAGGAGCCGGCCGGGAATGGCCGAGCGCACTGAGGCGTCTTGCCGCGGTGCGCGAGGCTGGTTTCGCCAGAGGTTCGAATCCCCCCCACCTAGGGCATGGATGTTGTGTTCGTCCTTAGTTTAAGTTACGTTAAGTTCGATGTAGATCGTCGCTACATGAACATAGTACTTAAAAAGCGTCGTAAAAAGAAAGTTAAGATAAAGGTTACATTCAAGCCCGGAGGATGAGAGTCATTGGCCCGTAGACCCGGAGAATTCATTCCAAACCCGGGCACTCCGGGCGGTGCCCGGAGATCTGGCAACCCTACCCCTTACTGTTTTAAATGATGACGAACATGAATATTATTCTGTTACAGTGTTTTATGACAACATAGATATTATTCCATTACAGAGTTTTACGATTGACTTACAATATGATGAACTGACCATATAAATTATTACGCTTTACAGCACCTATCCGCCACACTCACCCACCCACTGTAGTATATCCCTATGATAATATTACTGTCAAGCCCTTAATCTACTTGTCATATTCGGAACTATATTAATGGAGGTATACAGTCCATCCTCCTGCCCCCTTCCCCCCTCCCTCTTTTCCACCCCTCTACAGCCCCTATCCCCCGTTATTGTTTTAATTTCACAAATACATTTATTTTTGTTCTTGAACGTTAGCAGTTTCATTATCATAGTTTTTTATACACTTGGTTTCCCAATCGCCTGCTTAACAGAAATCCTAGTACCGGTATGATTATTACAACTGACTATATTTTAGTGGAAATTCGGTATGGTGTAATACTTAACTACACATTTATAATAATACAGTCAAGGCACCTTCTGCTATAACCATTCTGCATTAACCTTAACCATGACATTTGTTACATATATGTTATATTACTCAGCAAATCTATTAGATGCTTTACAACCATCCCTATGCGGATTACAGTTAATTACCTATTTTATAAGCCTTTAGTTCAGTTATCTGAATTGCTATCATCGATAACAGCCACTATATCAATTGTAATGACGATTATTTGAGATCGTTACTTTCATATTCACCATGAAATTAATGCCTGCATTATAAAAAATTTTACCCACACTTTGACCAACAGTAATACTTCAAAGTTATTTCATTACAATCAAATGGTGTCATGTTTGTAAATTAATATTTTATACCACACATCTACGTCGTTGTTAACTATAGTTATTGTCTGATACAGGGTCTGAAGATGTCTACAATGTATTCTCGAAACTAGTAATTAAAAGTCCAAAAATGACGGCAGAATAGTTTTCATTTGTTACATGGATGAATGCAGGTGATCAGCCAGGATGCGTATGTATGTGACACCTATCAGAGTCGTATCTAGACGTATCATGGGTCCTACATCACTCCAACTGCACATGCCCCATAGCCTTGCAGAGCCTACCAGCTTGAGCAAACCCCAGCTGACATGCAGGGACCACGGATTCATGAAGTTGTCTCCATATCCGTACAAGTCCATCCACTCAATACATTTGGAAACTAGATTAGTCAGACCAGGCAAAATGCTTCCAGTTGCCAATAGTCCAAAGTCGGTTTTGACGGGCCAAAGCTAGCTGTAAAGCTTCTTATCGTGCAGTCAGCAAGGGTACAGGAGAAGGTCTTCAAACAAATTGATGATGTTCCGTTGAATGGTTCACACGCTCTTTTTGATGACATAGCAATAAAATCCGCAGCAGGCTGCAGCAAGTTTGCATTTCTGACGTGCATTATGACTGAAAATTTATCGACCATATCGAGAATAACTTTTTATTATCCTCTCCACAATATTGAAATATCCTGTTCAGACTCAATGCTCCTTGTACACAGATTTCTCTACTCTATGGCTCCTACCCATGTGATCTGTAAGCATCCGTGCCTTATCACTTATCATCTTATCCTATCACTTCATGTGTTGGCAACATGTGCATGTTACTATCAAAGGGATAGCTAAATATTAAATTATGCATCATGTAGCATATTTTGTATAAACACTATTTTCCTTCTACGTTGGTGTGACTACCACTAATTTAGCAGGATCACTCAGCATAGATAGAGGGTGTATAAACCCAATATACAGTATCCTATGGCACCGTGCATTCTACTGTGGCACAGTAATCAACACTCATACATGTCTCCTTGTCTTTGTGTCCATGCTCTATGAACAGATTTCCAGACAGGATCTGCTGCCATGTTTCAGACAGTTCCTGTTTGTTCACTGTGCAGTTCAGTTGAATGAATGTGTCTTCGTATAAAATGTCTGGATTACTGGGACTCTAACCCGACTACTCCCTCAGTGTTGACTCCAGTGTTTTATTATCGCATTTCGTGCACTCCGAGTGTACTCCGCGAAAACCAAATCAGTTTATTTTGTCCCAAAATACTACAGTCGACAAGGCTCCGAGACAATGACCAAGTCGATTGCGCTGCCACCCGGAACTAATGTTCTAATGTTTGTAAAGCTTATGGGACTTAGATACTAAAGACACCACAAACATCCATGCCCGAGGGGGGATTCGAACCCCCGACGGGGATCGGCCTCGCGCATCGTAGCACAGCGCCTCAATGCGGTCAGCCGCGGCAACACCCGGATCTCAATTCGCCTCTTGACAAGAACATTGCGTGCATATCCTGCAAGATTATCTCTGTGAATCGGATGCGCCACGCGGGAGTAGCCGAGCGGTCTGGAGCGCACGTTGCAGATCACGCGGCCTTCCGCGTCGGAGGTTCCAATACTCCTTCGGTCTTAGGTGTTTGTGTTGTCTTTAGTATAAGTTAGTTCAAAAGTAGTTTGTAAGTTTAGGCACTGATGACCCCGCAGTTAAGAAGGCGATTACTCCACAGCAAACCTATGTTAATTCTAATTTTATGGTTTCTAACTGCAGCCCACTACCCTTTCCTCAGAGCACACTCAGGTATCAATCCATAGGCCACGCGGTTGGTCCACAAACTTTTCAATTGCCGCCGCCACAGTATCTTATTGTGGCTCCGTCGTACAGGGACATGGCTTCGAATATCAGTGTCAATTTGCCAACCAATGCATCATTAACTTGCAAACTTTTTTCCTCGCGTCTGGAGCACACTTATTGCCCAGTGCACAATAAATGTTAAGTGTTACACAAGTGCAAACCAATTGTTCCTCCGTCCTTCACGAGTGCAATTGCTAACAACAGTTCTGGCTTGAGCTATCATGTGAGTGACTCTGTAAACTTAAACCCTGTTTTCAATGATTGTGTTTCTCATGTGCTGCACTTTCTCCTGCCCTCACCATCTCCACATACAGCTTTTGCACATGCACTTCCGTGTTCAGTTTCGTATGATCTTCTGCCCATATTTTCGACACTTTCGGGTTTCTCAGCTATGCTGGACGCCCGCGCCATTCCCACAGGTTATACTCCTGCTCATCCGACTGCAACTCCACTGCTACTGTGCACGTCATGAGGGTACTTACTACACATGGCAGCATCAAGTACACCACAGTGCAGGGCCCACTCAGGCACGGGTCCAGCCGCCTGCTCACATACATTTCCAGCCAGACACAGCACCTCCTCCCAAGCCAAAGCTTCCTGCATTTTTTTTTTTTTTTTTTCAACGTTCCAGTGACATGGTCCGTGCTGGCAGAACAAATTTTCAATCATTTTTCTTTGGCCAATCATGTCAGATACATTTCTTTAGTAATACATTTGCATGAGCATATTGATCTAATTTGTGATCTAGTGATGGCACCACCGTCAGTAAATCATTACAATCATGCCAAACGTACGATCTTGGAACATCTTTCAAGGACACAAGATCAAACTATTCAACGTATTCTGTATGAGGAATACCTGCGGGACAGAACGCCGTCTCAACTGTGGCGCCACCTGCGACTTCTTGTTAGTGAGAAGGCCATGCCAGGCGACACTTTGATGTCAGTCTGTCCAGCAAACTCCCGTCGTCCGTGCAGCTGGCTCTAACATACAACATGCTGCATTCGCCAAGCAAGCACGTCCACATTGCTGACAGAGCCTATGAGGTTCACTTTCAAGAGGTACACTCCCGCGATCGCAAGATGGCATTATTCACCCTACCTTAACATCCATCTGTCGGCCGCGGACGTCCACGCAACCTGGACACCACCCAGTACAAACCAGGCAATTCAAGTCATGGAGACACCATGTAGGCTGCTGCCTCACCTCCACCTGCTCCGGCTCGATCAAACATCAGAGCTATGCTGGCGACAGCCTGCCTCCACTGGTCCCACACCCACAGGAAAAGGAACCTTACCAACCATTTTGTTTTTCTCACTCCCGGTTCAGAGCTGCCGCCAAGAAATGTAGGCCCCTGTGCCAGCACCCAAATGCCGAATGCAGGATGGAATAGGCCCCGCCTCCTGCGACTCTACAGACAGGAGCCCCCGAGTTCTTCACTCCATACGGCACTCATCACCCATGTGCTTCTATATTCGAGACGTTGTGTCAGGCAGACGTTTCCTTGTTGACACTGATGCAGATGTGTCTCTCATTCCACAATATGTCAAGGCTGACAAACTGCGACCACGCAACTGATTTGCAGAGGCTCAGCTGCACACGCAGTTCACATGTCATCATACTGCCAGTTAAAGTGGAACTTTATTGTAGCAGATATACCGGAGCTGATCGTAGGCACAATGTCCAAGTGGCTCACAAAACACGATGAAGTGCTCCATTCATGTCGCGAGAGAGATGAGTTAGCTCACCATGAAGCAGAACTCGCCTTTGTGTCAGACCAGATTAAGTCACAGGGCCAGGAACTATCGGGTACCACTCACAGGTAACAGAGCACATATCTTCTGTAATTCCATGCTCTCACGCAATGTAAACAGTGCTCCTCCCTGCTGCTCGTATTCAGACGTTTTTAAACTCAGCACCGCTGCCACCCACCCCTCTTGTGTTCACATTCCGGCGGCGCTACACACACCTTGCGCAGGCATTTCTGACACACACACCGACGTGTGACTGTTGTAAACCATGTTAACAAAATACTGTCAGGCCACAACCAATATCATGCTTGTCGCGCGACCATGCCGCCGCCAGACAGGTCTATGGACACCTGTGCAACTACTAACATTTGGAACCCTTTGGCTGCCCCCGAACTCTACCGAGTAACTTGATCGCGCCTCGATTCGGCAGCCATCTTATCCTAATACTGCTTCTATCACGTCGTCGCCTCGGCAAGCTTCGGCCGCTCCAAGCATCTCCGAGCCCCGTGACCCCGCTGCATCCCGTGCAACACTCGGCTGTGCCTCAGCTCTCCTTGGATGCCCCGACGTTTGCCGAGCCGCGCGACCTTCCGTCAACGCACGCTGCAGCCGAAACAAGCCAAGCACGACGTTAACAAAGCGACTCAGCCGCGGGTCTGAAGATTTTGGTAGTGACCAATGGCATCGTACACAGGCTCCGGCTCACCGACGTCCCTCCAATCTCCAGCAGACCATGTTTAGAAAACCACAAATAAATCGCTGAATTCTTAGAGGCTCGTATCATTGAACCCTCTTCCAGCAACGGTTGACGTCTATTTATTTAGTGGCCAATGATGATGGTACCTTGTGGATGTGCGGCGACTAAATGCGAGAACTATCATGGACAATTATCCGGTTCCTAATATCGCCAATTTTAAGAGTGCTCTGTCAGGTGCCAGGGTATTTTCCGTGATTCACTGTCTGCGTGCCTATCATCAAATTCCGATATCACCAGGGGATGTTGAAAAAACCGCCAGTACGTCTCCATTCAGTCTATTTCGCTTTAGATTTATGCTGTTTGGAGTAAAAAACGCAACACAAATATGGCCTACTTATATGATATCGTTGTATTCAGTGCCTCTGTTGAAGAGAACAAATAACGTGTTTCAGGTATCAGCCAACAACATTGCACTGCCACCTGACAAGGTTCTTAGGCACAAACAACTACTATCGCCATCATTTTCCCTGAGTAGCTGAAATTCAGGCGCTCTTAACTGACGCACTGGCAGGCAAACACACGTCAGCCTCTCGCTGCCTACAGCGGACTCCTGCAATGACGGATGCTTTAAACTGCGTTAAAAGAACTGTTGGATATGGTATGTCCACTGCTCATCCTCACCCATACACAGGGCTCTTTATCACCAGAGGTGCGAGTGACAGCTATCGGCGCCGTCATTAGTCAAACAGTTGATGGGCTCACAGCACCTCCAGTTTTTCACTGGCAAGCTCAACAAAGAAAGTACTCGGCCTGTGATTGCGAGTTGCTCGCCATCTACAAGACGATCAGACATTTTCGCATTCATGTAGAGGGCTGCCTTATTCATGTTCTAACATTCCACAAGTCTCTGGCAACTGCCTTTCGGAACCTTTTCTGCTGACCCCCTGCAACGCATTTTCCACAACTTCATTTTCCAGTTTACCACCGACATTAGATACATCAAAGGAGCTGATACTGTAACGTGGTAATTGATTTCTTGTCTCGAGTGGACACAGTCTCCTCACTTTCCGACCTCTGTAATCTCGCTGCTTTGCAGTCTGCTGATGACCAAACAATGCAGCTCATTTCAGATCATAATTTATTCCTCAAGCTGATTCGCATCATGTTCCTGAGATTGACGGGTGAAATTTGGCGTGATGAGTCCACAGGAACCCTCTGTCCTTTCATTCTGCAGCCGCTCCAGTGGGAAGTCTTCGGCAAGATGCTTTGTTTAGCGCGTTCTGGTGCCAAAGCATCCACATGTTTAGTCACTGAATGTTTTGTATGGTGAAACGTCAAACGGGACTCCCTAGCATGGGCTCATGCATGTGTCCCCTGTAAAAAAGGAAAAATTCCTAAGCATACCAGCCCCTCCCCTCTTGCCAGCTTCCCTAACTCTGGCCAATTCCAGCACGTCCACATAGACTTGGCCAGATACCTCCCCCCCCACCCCCCCTCCCCCATGGATGGTTACCATTAAATTCTCTCGGCCAATGGCATCTGTACGCTTTGTGGAATTTGCCACATCCATACCACTGCCTACCACCCGCAAACCAATGATCTTGTATACTGTCCATGCTGCTTGACTGGGTACGCTTACATTGTGTTAAGATTAACATCCTGAAACGGTCAAGTCACACGCTTCTGCGTGGTTCAGACAGTTTCGAAAACATCTTGCTCTGCTTGTTATCTGCAGGACCCACAATGTTAGTGACGTCGTACATCGACATTTTAATAATGATAATTATACAGGGTGTTATAAAAAGGTACCGTCAAACTTTCAGGAAACGTTCCTCACACACAAAGAAAGAAAATATGTTATGTGGACATGTGTCCGGAAACGCTTAATTTCCATGTTGGAGTTCATTTTAATATTTCTCTTTAAATGTAAATTGAAATAATTCGTGCAGACAATTGTCAAAATACCCAATTGTTTCGTTAGCATGTACTGTACTTCCTCGATTCACCGCCAGTTAGCCCAATTGAAGGAAGGTAATGTTGACTTCAGTGCTTGTGCTGACAAGCGACTCATTGCTCTATTTACGAATGAAGCTTAATTCCAACGTGATCAAATTGTAAATTTTCACAATCAACATGTGTGGGCTGACGAGAATCCGCACGCAATTGTGCAATCACGTCATCAACATAGATTTTCTGTGAAAGTTTGGGCAGGAATTGGTGATGTCTTGATTGGGCCTCATGTTCTTCCACCTACGCTCAGTGAAGCATGTTATCATGATTTCATATGGATACTCTACCTGTGCTGCTAGAACACGTACCTTTACAAGTACGACACAATGTGTGGTTCATGCACGCTGGAGCTCCTGCACATTTCAGTAGACGTGTTCGTATGCTTCTCAACAACAGATTCGGTGACCGATGGATTGGTAGAGGCGGACCAATTCCATGGCCTCCACGCTCTCCTGACCTCAACCCTCTTGACTTTCATTTATCGGAGCATTTGAAAGCTCTTGTCTAGGCAACTCCGGTACCAAATTTAGAGACTCTTCGTGCTCGTATTGTGGATGGCTGTGATACAATACGCCATTCTCCAGGGCTGCATCAGCACATCAGGGTGGATGCATGTATCCTCGCTAATGGAGGACATTTTGAACATTTCCTGTAACAAAGTGTATGAAGTCACGCTGGTACGTTCTGTTGCTGTGTGTTTCCATTCCATGATTAATGTGATTTGAAGAGAGGTAATAAAATGAGCTCTAACATGGAAATTAAGCGTTTCCGGACACATGTCCATGTAACATATTTTATTTCTTTGTGTGTGAGGAATGTTTCCTGAAAGTTTGACCGTAGTTACACTATAAGCTTAGTCATCTTCAGGTGTTACGCCACATTCTGTTAAGCTGTACATTTCCGTCTTATTGTGACATGATTACTTTTTTTTTTTTTTTTTTTTTTTTTTTTTTTTTTTTTTTTTTTTTTTTTTTTTTGTAATATTAATATCACGTAACTTATTATATTATGTTGTCATACGAGATGTTTATTAAGTTACGGATTTTGACATTTAACATCTCGTATGACACTGTTCAAGCACCTCTTCAGCCACCATACACTGGCCCACACAATGTTCTTCACCATGCACATAACATCATAGACATTCTGTTTAAAGGCTCTCCTGTCATGGTATCATCGAGCAGAGTGAATCCCCCTCCAGCCAAGGATCTTGACACACCACTTATCGCACATCACACTCCCGCAACAGACACTCCATTGAGTGCTGCTCAGCAACCGATCATGTCTGATTCATCTTTGTCATCCTCGCCCAGCCCGCAGTCAAGCAATAGACACTCTGCTTTTGCGCCGAGCATTAATAGCTCCTTGTTGAGCATTCTTCCTGACCCCTCCTCTCCTTTATCAAGTTTGACACCTGTCACCTCCGCCTCACCATTCCGTGGTTTTGCATGTTCCCCCCCTCCTAGGTTCCCCTACCATGGAATAAACCTGTCCCACTCCCCCTACTCTTTCAAGAGACATCTTGATCATGTTGCTCACTTGCATTTGGTCACTTTTTGTTTTGTGTCTAGTCATGAGTGATTTGCCACCCACAGCTCCTGTTGAGTGCCAGTTGATGGGAAGCATAGACCTGCCCATTCAGGTCGATCTTGCAGATGTGCGTGTGTTTGTGCCCCGCACCAGAAAAGTGCTGGCTCTGTCCGCAAATGCCCACACCCCTCAACCCGAACAGCCGGTGAATCGCTCACACTGCCTCCAGGATTACGTCATTGGTGGACCTGCTGCTCATCACTGATGCCAATTCCAGATGACACTGTTGAACTGTTAGTGGGGCTCTTATGCCACGACTCACACCTGCAGACACTGAGGTTGCCCCCTCCCCGGCTCAACAGGAGTACTCTATACAGTGGCGAGGGGGGCGGTTGGGGTGCCATAATTGATACTAATACATGTAGGATATTCAAATGTATGCCTTAAATGGCATTCTAGTTGATGGGGCACATGCTTTGTCTTATAACCATAAAGATATTATCCATCTTCCAGTGTATTCCTTTCCCTCTTTTTAACATTATTCCATTTTATTATATGACTGTGGATGATTAGATTTAGATAAGATCCATGTATGATTATGGTTATTTTCAGATTATGAGTGCACTACAGGTACAATCTGTAACCTATAATACCTTTACTTTTTCTTGTAACCATAAGGTCATTATCAAATGTCTAGTGCATTTTCTTTGTTCCTCTTTTTGACTCTCTTTCATTTTATTCAATGACTTATGGGTGATCTGTTTTATATTCTGCCCATGCATAATTATTTTATTTTAAAACTATGACTGAAATTACCATGTTCTTCAAATACTAACTTCAACATAGCATCTCCCTGTTCTATTTTAAATACTGATGGATTGATGTGATCTAAGTCATGTCCATCTAAGACTATTGTAGTTGTATGAATTGTGACCTTATTATTATATTCAAATGTATGCCTTAACATGGCACTCTAACTGATGGGCACATGCTTCTATTTATTCACTATATTTTATGTAACATGTATCTTAGAAAATAATTCCTTGTAAAAAAAGAAAAAGGGGAGAGAGAGGGGGGGATGAAAAAAGTTCCCACCTCCTCCTACCCACATCATGATTGATTGCCAACCCCCCTCTGCCCCATTTCTCTCATCCTACTCTTCCCTACTTCACTCTCTTCATCAAATAACATGCAATGCAATACCTGAGTATAAGCATGTAATATGACCCATTGGCATATTGGGTTCTGGCTGTGTGTATATATTATATTGTCATTTGGTTGTATTGATTTTTTGTATGCCCAGTCCCAGTAATATGTTTTAATAAGGTATCTGATATTTTCTTTTGACCCAACACATCTTATAGCCATGTTTTTCGTAGTTTCTATGTCAGTTGATAGAGGGGCAAGATGATGTTACATAAATTCATTCAAATAATATATAAGTTTAACCCTGCACCATCTGGTGGCTATTCGACCTAATTTACCTGTTACAGTGTCCCCCCCCCCCCCTTCTCACCACAGTTTGGCATGAGATTCTAGTCAACACACCTTGACTAGACATCCACGATGGTGCTTTATACTTTAGTCAGTCATCTCCAAAAAGATGTATTTTAATTACCATTGTTTTTTAAAAAAGTTGTAAGTATATTTTAATATAATGTGTTTGTGCTCCATATGAATTTTATGATTAAGAACTGTAAATATTTTTTGCCACAAATATGATGAGGATGTATCGAAATGCGTAATGAAGAAATAAAAACAGTGCGACCAAGACATTTCAAAAAATTTTTATACATGTATGCTTGTTTTTGTGTCCATGGTCTTTGAGCAGATTTCAGAACAGGATCAACCAGCATGCTTCAGACAGTTCATGTTTGTTTGTTTTACAGTTCAGTTGAATAATTGTGTTTTCGTATAAAATGGGTGGGTTATTGGGAATCTAACCCAACTACTCCTTCACTACAATATGACAGCCATGATCTCGGTGTCTGTCTTACTAAGCGTGTCATAGGAATTTTCCTTCCTGATACTAGTTTCTTATAAATCCACATTTGGGAACTGGCATTACATCATGTGCTCAGTTCTTGCTACCTGCATGGCTTAAATCTCCATTAATTTCTTTCATCTTGCCACTTCTTTTCAATAATTATTACCTTCTTTTTAGGTGTTTACTTTCCCATAAATTTTATTCTCTAACATATTTCTCTAACACTATTACTCAAACACAGATAACATATTTAACTCCTGTTCTTATCAGCATATGCATAAGGTTTTTCTCTCAGTAATTTCTGTCTTGTTTATTACCCTATCTTCCCATCACATCTAATAAGCCTCCTTTAATCCAGGCTTCTTCGTGACTTTTATGTAATTCTCCCCATTTCCAAAACCTCACCAGAACTTTATCTTTTTTTTTCCCTTCAACCTATGGGAATAGGGCTTGTAATAATAGTAGCAACACCATTTATCAATGTAAACACATTTATTTATCACTGAAACAGATACAGAGGATGAGCAACAGTATAACATGTGCACGATATATCCAAAGAGTATATGTGAAAGATGATGTAGTCTTTGTGGAATCGAAACCTTAGATGTCATCACCACATAATCCCCCCTCCCTTCCCCCCCTCCTCCAGTACAGAGTACAGGAAGATGCTCTGAAGGTGGAAAGGGGTGAGGGGGAGGGGGTCAGCATCATTGCTGATGGCACAGTTATTGCTATGATGCACCCTTCCCAGGGAGTTCAGCATGCAGGAGGGAGCGGTCATTGCCTGAGAGGAAGGAAATATTTTGATATCGAGGGAGAGGTGTCTGCCTTTAAGAGCAAATAGATAATGTACATACAGAAAATCCCTTGCTGCACATCTAGGACGGGATAGGATGGGGCTTCAGTCTCGAAAAATATTGTTGGGTGTTGAGGTGATGTTGGAAAGAAACATTAGAAAGGGGCCTACAAAGAATCAGAGTCAGTTTGACTGGCTCTTAATATGTGGTGGGATGTGTTAGTGGGTGAAGGAATAAGGCTTGTAGGAAGTGATGCATCTCTATTGTGGAGTGATACATCTTTTGCACATGGTGATGTCAATAGGTCAATTATTCCTGTTTTCACACAGTTTACTGAGATAGTTTAAGGGGTGTCCTTCATGACAATGTCATGTCAAAACTCTGTTTTTTCCTGAGTACAGTTGTTGAAGTGGCATGCAAACCATGTCGTCGCACAGCACTACATACCAGCAGTCTTATGAGATAGCAGGCACAAATGCATGTGGGGGAGGGTGGCTTACTGGAGTTTTAATTTTACCTTGGCAAGGTTTATGAAGTTGGGTAAATGAGGGACATCCTCTGCTGGTCCAGAGTGTACTAAATCCCAGGCAGGACCAGTCTTTCTCTGTAAAGAAACTCAGCTATTGTGACTTTGGATATCATCTTTAAATATCAATCATAAGAAGCACCCAGTTTAATGCTCTTGACTGTAAGGTATCATGACAGTGAAGTAAGGCTTTTAATTTTCAGTGCCATCACACTTTGATGTCATTTGCTTGTAGGTGGTATGTGGTCATATGGCATTTGACAATGCCACATGTCTCGCAAAGGTTACAGAATAGAGATAATTCGAATTGTCTTGCTTGGTTCATTGCGATGGTAGATGGGCAGCTGAACCATGCGATGCAGAAAAGAACTCCATGGACACTGTTGCAGCTGTCATTTTTGGCAGTGGTACTGCTTCTACCCAGGATGTGAAAATATTGATGCACAAAAGCATATTTGTGTCCTTCAGGAGGAGGGAGGGGCAGATGATGTACATATGCAGATGGGAATAATGGCAGAGGAAATGGCGTATTTAGCCAAGTCGGGGTGATGGGTGGTGGAAGAAATTGTTCTGCCAACAAGGAAGAGAAGAAAAAGCCCATGTCTGGCACTACCTTTTCATGTCATGCAAGACGAAATGTTCTGACATAATTCGTGTTGACTTTTAAACACTGGGATGTGTGAGTGAATGCCGGGAATCAAAAACTTTTCAATGGAGAGAAGCAGAACTGACAGGATAAAGAATTGCTGTGGGATACTTGTACCAAATGTCATCGCTAATTCCATCACTTTGGTGGAAGACAGGAACATGAATGGGTCAAATTTAAGTTATGTTGTTGTAGATTGGCAAGATTAGAGAGCCTGTCTGATGAAGACACTGAGTTGATATGAGAGAGGAAACCTGTTGCTATGTTGTAAGCAACTTTGATGTATCATACATCAGTTGTTAACTGAGAGATGAAATCAATGTGGCAGTAACGCCGTGAGAGTGTGTCAGTAATAAGGTTGCACAAGCATCTGCAAGAGGTTTATAGTCTTTCAATACATGCTAGTAACTCTGTCGAAAGTAGTATACTTCTGCTGTGTGTGAGAAAACATTTTACAGAAGAAATGGAGGGGGTAACCACTCTGTTGTGATGTTGCTGTAGAGCTGCTTCCATAGTGAAGTCACTAACATTTCTTGGAATAAAGACATGGACGTTGCTGTAGAGCTGCTTCCATAGTGAAGTCACTAACATTTCTTGGAATAAAAACATAGTGTCAAGGATTGGGTAACTAAGGGTGATGCTTGAACAAGCAAAGACTTCAGGGATTGAAATGTGTTTCGCATGTGTACAGTCTACAGTATGGGGCAAGAACCGAAGGTTTGCCAGGGCATCTGTCAGTGCTATTTTTAAGTGGGTGGTTGCTGGGAGGTACATTTGATAATAGGTAATAGTTCCCAAGAATGTATGGCTTGAAAAGGGGCATGTCAGTGACAGCCTGCATGTGAGACTGGCATGGGGGGATACCATCGGCTGAGACAATGAAGTTGAGAAAAGTGACAGAAGACTGGAAAAGCTCTAGTTTGTTAGATTTATTTCAACACCATTGGTGGAGACAGACCAAATAAATTTGGCGCTTGTGTTTCTGAGCCCATCTGCTGAATATCAATATATCACTGCAGTTCCAGTATGCTGGCACTGAGTAGATACTGAATTTGTTAAAATGTGACACATAACTTAGTGGGGTTAAGGCATAGTGCCTTCTTTTGAATGGGTGGACCAATGGTTCTAACAATTCTGTGGACAGCTATGTTAGTAACAATTGACAATCTAAGTCTGAGGATTGGAGAAATTTGTGTCTGTCCTTGATTGTGGGAGGGATGCATGTTGTTTTGAAAGCAATGCATTGTGTTCCTATTATATACCCTATTAAGGTTATTCTGCAGTCAGCAAGTGTGTCAATTATTTTTGACAAATACTTTACTTTGGGGTGCATGGAATGTCAATCTGGAACTGTTCTGAAGAGTGCACACACGACAAGTGATGTGGGCTGAGTACATGGGACACAGAGAGGGAATGCTTGTCAACTGTGTGTGGTATTGTCAAGGAGGCTCTGGAGGGAATTTTGTGTCAGCTTTCACACTGTGTCATGCACTTTTATCATGGGTAAGAAGCAAGGAAATACACAGGCAGCATCCCACAAGTTTCAATAACCTTGTTAGATTTGTTGTTTCAGTCTGAGGTAGTAGACATGAAGGTATTCTCATAAAGCGCAAGTGCATTCTGGGATGAATTGAGTGCTGGTGAGATTGGCAGTGGCTTGAAGGAATGGAGAGTAAGACAACATTGGTGAGTACCAAACTGCTGGTCACACAAGCCATGGAGGTAGTCCTGCTCAGCAGCTAAATCTGTGGTCATGGAAGAGATACGGCTGTGGAGCATGTTGTTTTCTGAGTGAAGGGCACATGTGTCCATGCGGAGTTCAGTGTAACTATTCATCACTTTCACTGCTTTGTTCTTGAGAGCATTACACTCAAGAGGTTTTAGAATTTACTGACACCAGTGTGGACTGGGCCTTCAAGTTTATATGGTATATGTATGTTGGTGGCGTGATGAAGCAATGAACCATGTACAATGTCCAGGGGGAGACAGTAGTATGACAGGAAGACGATAACCAGGATTGGTTCAGCGATGTCTGCCCTGTGTTAGGTCCGTTTGTCAGGTGCAGCAGTAGCTTGACAGTGTCGTATGTTGGGAAAGTAGAGGCATTGATGGCCTTTAGAAATCAGCATGAATTATGTGCAAATGTGAGGCCATCCATCTAGGAATTAGTGACACAATTGCCCCAGTATCCACTAGGAATTTATAGATCAAGGATTGGTTAGTAACATATAATCAGCTATTTGTCAGGAAGGTAGAGTGAATGGAGTGCAGAATGGTATGAATTGTACTTCGGTCGTGACAGGCTCTTCGGGTGTAAGCAGCACTGATGGCATTTCTTTGCTTTGTCCCTGAGACATGATATCAACAGTGGCGATAAGCTGGGTGCAAGGGTGGTGGCATAGAATGGAGCACCAGTGGGCACTCGTAATAGTCTGATGCAGGTTTGGATATGTGGGTGGACAATGCAGCAGAGCTGCACGAAGCATCGGAGATAGATGAAGGCAAGTGGTAGCTGGTGCGACGATCTGAGGTGGGGTGTTGCCAACCTGATCTGCAGGCTCAAACTGTGGGATGTGATTCATAAGGGCATAGACCTTGTCTACCCTCCACAGTTGTGAACTAATGGACTCCATTGCATATGGGAGGAGATGAATCTGCAGGTCGATGGGAAGTTTTGTAAGTCAGGTCAACTGCAGTGTCTTGTCAGGGATCCTTTTATCAACCAAGTGTTGTAGGTGATGTCAGAGTTGTGAGAGTGTGTGGTTGCCAAGATTTTCCTCATACATTAGGCTAAGTATAGACTCTTGGGTAGAGCAAATGAGGTGCTCAATAATTGTCTTTTTTGCAAACAAGTACTTCAGGGCTACTGCAGGTGTGAATAGTAGGTCACAGATGAATTTACTGTGCTCATGCAGGTGAGTCATGAGGCACAGAAACTTTGAATTGTCATCAGTAACGTGGTAAAGATTGAACACCTGTTCCACCATGGGAAACGACATGGTTGGATTATCCTTAGAGAGTGCTGGTAGCTTTGGTAGGCATTCAAGTAGCAGAGAGGGCATACCGGTAGCTTAGTGTAGATCCTAATAATGCACTCCCAGTTGAGTACACAGATGCTTTAGGTGAGCAGGGTCTATACGATATGGTATACCTTGTGCATGAGTGAGAGCTGTAGCAGTGAATGCCGGAGTCATGTGTCCTCCTGTGGGCAAGGGTCTGGAAATTGATATGAATAGTGGAGGTGTTGCATGCATCTAACTGTCTTGGTGAGGTAGCCCATTGCCAAACATAACTGCAGAGCATTTGTGAGATGTGGAGTAGTGAGAACATGGTGGCTGAGGTGTACAAAGTTTGCAGTTTGTATAATGTGAAAACCAGGTGAGTCATTAAGAGATGTAGCGAGGGGGGGGGAGGTAAGGGGGTCTCTGATGCCCTGGGCGGCACTAGCTGAGGCACGCCAAATGGTCTCAAAGACAAACTAGACTTTCTGGATAATTTCAATTAATATTTTTTTCAATGATTGCTGCAAAACATTTTTAAATTTGATAATCATTGTAATATAATTAATTATTTTGTTTTATAGCTTGTCTGTTAAAATGTTGTTCCCCTGAGCTTTTACTTTTAATGAGCAAGTACTCTACTAAGTCATTCTGGCACACCTCATGGCTCACTCCCACAGCTTTACTTCTCTCTGTACATCACCCCCTACTTTCTTCTGGGACTGTTAGTCCTGCAAGATTTACAGGTGAGCTTCTGTGAAGTTTGAAAAGTAGGAGGCAAAATACTGGTGGAGGTAAAGCTGTGAGGATACGCTCTAAAACACCTAACGTTAGCTCATTTGGCAGAGTACTTGCTCGTAAAATGCAAAGGTGGTTTGAATTCCGGTCAGGCACACAGTTTTAATCTGCCAGAAATTTCAGTTAAATAATTGAAATAATTGCTTTTCATGCTATTTTTGTGCTTAGGGTACTTCAAATCCCCTGTAGGCTAATTTTTGCCACCCCCCATTTCATCAGACAATTTGAAACCAATGTTACCTATCCAGTGTCAATACTGCTGAAAGCCCATGATCATGCAAATTTGGCACTATGGTTGGTTGAATGGGCAACTAATGTCACAGTCACTGTATTGCAATTCATCTGTCATTTTTAGTTCAAGCCATTATATTATGATGCTTACAATTCCATTTAGTAGTGGTTAATTTTTTTAGTTCCCTAACATTTCCTTCCCTCTTTGACAATTTTTATTTACTCTTTTTCCCCTTCTTCTTCTTCTTAAATCATGTTTGACATCATTCTGAGCAGTGGCTCTAATTTTCCAACATTTTAAACTGGAACTTTAATTATAATCCCCCCTGTGTTTTCATGCTGTTTGAGCTACAGTGGTCAATTAACAGACAGTAAATGTATATTGGTATTATAAATACATTGAGTTCAAATTTCTGCAACTACTGAATTTGGTTTAATCCAATGAGTAGGCAAACAGTAGAAACATGAAAGGTATCATACAGAAAAGTGGTGCATTCATTTTCTTCTAGATTGAAATGTACATTAATTATTTGGTGGTCTTTCATTTATTGCTATTGTTACTGATACATTACATTTTGTCCAACTTTTATGTAGATTGTCACTTGAAATAACATGGTATCATTATTTTAGAATTTTTTGCACTTGAACTGTGGAAATGAATATTATAGAGCAGCTGAACTTCATACACATTTTGAGAATATTTCCTATGATTTGAGCAAAGTATCATTTGTAAAACAACTTGTTTAGGTTTTGACAGATACTTTATTCTCAACAGGAGTTCTTCATGCAAAATGTTGGCACTAAAATATGTCTTTCACTGTAATAGTTTTTTGGCTAGCAAGTACAGTTTTTATTGCTGCAATATTTGTCCTAGCTTTTTCCCTTATAAAGTAGTCTTAAAACTTATTAACTTTCATTTGAGTAGCCACAAAACTGATTTTATTAGTTTGCTTGTAAATACATTTTTGATTTTGCCACTTATCATTACAGCTGACATGATAATTATTTTTGTTGCCCATAACTCTAATTTTTTTTCATTTATTGCTGAGTTCAATAAAAATGTTTAGTGTATTAGATTATTGTTTGTGTTATGTCATCTTGAGCCACTTCAAATACACCTGTTAGCACTACATTTGCAGCATTCATAAGGAATTTAAGATTATTGATTAGAGAGCTTGGTGAATTACTTTCTGAAATCATTCTTATAATTTTTTAACTTTAACTTATAAAACATCATTCTGTATCAAGGATAACAAATTATTTTTATTTTCTTCCATACTTTCTCCTTAATCTCTGAATTTTTGTAAGTACACAATTTCTGACACTTTTGTTACATTTAATTAAAATGGCCAAAATAGTTAATGTAGCATCTGATAGGAAATTCATTTTATTAAATTATTCAGTCACTTGTTTCTGATGATTAAAGTTTCTATTTTTTAATGGGATTCACATAACATAATGGTAAATGAAGAAATAGTTTTCTCCAAGTGTGGTTGTGTGGAAAGTCATACCATAATGTTTGTTCTATAGCTATCAGACAATGGGGTCATCCATTATGAGTATTCTCCCTTTACGAGTTGTTACTATTAGATAAAGCAGAGTTGAAAGTTAAATTTCAATAGAGAATTTTATGAATTGTTTGTCTTCATCTATGAACTGATTAAAGCAAGCACCCAATATTTTTCTGACTTAATGTTCACTGTAATCCTTTTATAGTTATTTCAATCAGTTCTTTGACACACTAAATATATTTCCTGTGCTATACCATGTAGTTCATGTTTCCTGCAGTGAACATGAAAAATATACTGAAGTAGATATGGAGTATAACATAAAAAAGTTATGTTCTATCTATGAGAAAAGAGAGAATAAAAATCTAATGCATTCCATTATAGCACTAAAATTGTATATTATATATTACATTAATGACAAGGAAAGAGCATTTCCTGATTCACACTTAGAAACTCAGATACTAGGGGACTATGTGTATTTATTGAGGCAGGGTACATATCACAAAGGTCATCATCCATGTCAGCTCATATATTATGTAAGATTCATTCAAATACCAGACACTCAGGGAGCTGCATTCCACAGTCCTGTCAAAATGGAGAAGCAGGTGGGTGGAGAATGCATTTATTTTAATAAGTGTTACATGAGTATCATGTTGTAAGATTCTGGTCTAAAATCAAGACATACATGGAAATTGCAAGAATAATATAATTAATTTGTGTAAATACATGAAACTGATGACAACCATAAAATCAATAATGCTTACTTCTCTTTTGTAAATGTTTATAGAGTTACAAATAATTACCTTTGAAGTTACTTTTACCCTGTATCTTAGGTTGTAAATGTGGAGAGTAAGTAAACAGAGATGGAATGTGGGAAATCTGAGTAAATAGAAAAGACAGCACCATAATCTGAATTAAAATTTTAGATACACTGGGTTTTTTTCTGAGCCACGACAAAAAATATAAAAAACTAAATAAGTAATTAAATAAAATAAAAAAAATAAAAAATCAGTAATTGAATTCTTGTTGTAATTATTTCTGCCACTATTGTTTTGGAGCTGGAGTGATAATTTTCATTTATTGTTGTTTACCTGTCACATAAAGAATTAGCAACACAGGAATCCACATACTACAACAAGATAACTTCATTGTTAGATTTATCAGTGACACATATTGTCACAGATATTTAATAATAAATTTAACTTGTTATAGTTTAATGTGTATGTCATATTATTGCACATGTTTCAACAGTCAATTTGCCCTATTTGAACATGTTTTAAGTAAGTCTGCTATTCCATGTTATTCATTTAATTTCATTGCTTAGACCGGAAGAATACTAAATTTGTAATTGGTGAATATCCAGAATAACAGTTTTTTACCCTCATGCTGTTACTTTCATTAAAGCAATTAATTTGTTTGTAACTTTTAAAATTCATTTTGTAAATAAACTTAAAGAACCCTTTAAAGTGCTAAGCTACATCTTTGTATAAGTAATGTAAATTGCATAAATTAATTAATGTAATTAGCTTCAAATCTAGCAGTCCACTCAGAATATAATAGTTCATAAATCAAACCAACAACACAATTTAATGTACATGACTAGTTACCTATTATGCTTTATTTTGATCCTTTGGCCTTTCAGTGGAAATCAAGTACTTAAGTATGGAAGTGTGTCTTGATTAACAGTTTAAACAGTTTTTCTCCAAAAGTTTATAAGATACACACCTACATATATGTGTTACTGTAGAGTGGCACAAAAATGTATGTAAGAAAAAGTTCTAAAATGTGGTATATTTATTCCAGGAAATTTCAGTGAAGCTCTGGGGAGGTAGATTCTCAAGACCAGCAGATCCTCTTCTTGAAAAACTAAATGCATCCATTGATTGTGACCAGAAATTGTGGCGTGAAGATATTACAGTAAGTTAGAAAATACAAGTAAAGGATAACACTTTATTTTTTATTTATTTTTGAATAAAATGGTCATTACAGTTGTACTTTTATTTAATTTGATAATACATCTGGTGAAAGACAGCATTCCTGAATTTCACTCTTTTTAACCCGTTTACTGTCATTTCTTATATTTTATTTATTTGTTATGAATATTCCATGGATCCGTATATGTAAGTAATTCACTCAGATGTGACAAGTGTCAATACAACTATACAAATACAATAAAAACTACAGAATAATATCTTAGTACAATAATATAGGATCAATATTTCTTGTTTACCAGCTAACATTTATCGAGTGTAATATTTTAATTCGCTATCAAACATTAATATAGTGTGGTTCATTACCACCAAATAAAGAATAAACAATGAATGTCAATCACAAATTAATGTGGGTTTTATTAGCCACGACAGAGTGTAACATTGATACACAAGGCTTAAAACAGACTTAGCTTCAATAATTCTGTGATGCAGCATGGAACAAACTGTTCAAAGCACCATCCTTTTCGTAATTCCTGCTGACCAGCTTGCCAATCGCCCCCCCCCCCCCCCCTCACATCCTACCCCAGCAAAATGTGAAGCATGGAAGAGTGAAAGGATGAGTGGTGAAGCAGGAGCTAATGTGAGCTCATGGATAGTGGTCTCAACAAGAGGACATGTTCTTGTCATGAGAGGAAACACAGTGTAGTAATCCTCCATCCAGTATGGTGGGCATAGGGATTATCCAGTCTTGAATAGTTGAATTGTGGTGTGAGGGGAAGAATGGGGGGGTCAGTTGACTAGAAAAGGAAATAGTGAGCAGGCCTTTGCTGCCAAAGAAGGCATGGTCATGATTGACATTCACACCTGGCAGTAGGGGGAAATGTTTGACAAGTGTTATGTTGATGACCAGAGTGAGTGGGCAGGGTGGGGGAATCTAGGAATGGAGAAGTCATATGATGTATAGTTACTTATATCAACATGTAGGGTCATTTGTCAGTGATGCAAAGGTGGGATCTGTAAGAAGATCACTGTCACTATCACTATTATCACTACAAACACTTACAGCACAGTGTGCACTGTTTCCTACCTGAGGAGAGGCATTGTCACATGCAAGAAAAGTATACTTGTTAGTATACTGTTCGTAATGTGTCCTTGACTGTGTCAATTGAGGGTTTAAAAGGTATATTTTCATTGAGAGACCATGTTGGTTTCAGTTGATTAAAAAATGAATTAAAAAGTTGCTAGTTTAGTAACAGGACAAAGCTGGCAAAAGGTCAGGAATTGGAAGTTTGTAACCCTTTTATGTCTACTTAAAAGTTGCTGTTTTTTCCTTCCAAAATATTAAAAATGAGATGCAATATTTGATTTTCCAGTAAATATCATTTACCTCTTCCTATTTTTGCATCATTCTGTGTAACTTACTTAGCTGGAAAAATATTGTATGTTATTATACGTAATTTAGATTATTTAACTGTGAAAAAGTAGATCAAGTATTTCAAATGTATTTGAAATAATAACAATTTTTTAAAGTGTAGACTGTGCATTTATTTAATGGCAATTTATTACAGGGAAGCATAGCTTATGCTGAAGCATTAAAACAGGTGGGCCTAATATCTGCTGATGAAGAAGCAAAGATTAGAAAAGGACTACTGGAGGTAATCAACAATTTTATCGATTCCTTTTATAAGATTTTTGTGAACAGGTGAAAATGCTTATACATTAACCTAGAATTCATTTAATTTGTAACTTTAATTGTTTACCATGTATTTAGTTATCATATTCTGTAGAACATAGAATCTGCAAAGTGCAGTGAATGGTATCAGAAAATAAAGAAACTAAGAATTACAAACTGGCCTTCAAACTGACCACCATTAACTACAACACACTCCTGACATTTGTTATAAAGCTATTGGAAATTGTAAACAAATGATTCCTTTGAAATCACTTTAAGCATCATGGTCATATATTGCTGGATACCCACAATTATTACTGTTCTTCAAACCCCTTCTTATTTTACATATCTGTTGGTGGAAGACTTCTTTATGTTTTCTTGCCTTAAATTAGCTCTGAAAAAGTGAAAAGCTTGCACCGCACAGATGTTACCCATAGCTATAGTGCTTCATGCAATCTCACAAAAGCATGTGAGAGATCATTTCAGTGTGAGAAGCTTAAACAATTTCCCATTGGCCTTATGCACTTTGCCTTTGCACTCTCAACTACCTGAATTTTCCTTAATTTATTTGATTAAAGATAACTCCTAGTAAATCAGGATTCTGATGCTCAAAGATATAATTGACTTTTATTCCAACATTATAGTATATGACAAGAAATAACTTGTTAGTAATAAACATTCAGGTAAGAGTCTATCTCTCAGCTAACTACACTAAAAGTAATTTATAAATCAATTCACATCTTACTGACATTATTATAAATTCATATTCAGTTTGTTGTTATTTCATGGAATCACATATGGCCCTGGAGCTTCTTTGCAGCACTTAATAATATCAGAGACAATTGAGCTTAGTCACCACATGAAGCCCAGTTGGAATACATCAGACAGAGAAATAGAACAATCCCAACAGAATGTGTCTCCTAATAGATCCTCTTACATAATAAAGGTAGTTCCAACCAGAACAACACCCTTTGCTATCTATTTTACATATATGATCAGTTACACATGATTGTTCATTTATACTAGCTAAATGCTGCCATCATTGACTAATATGCAGTATCTCTAACGAGCACACTAGTCAAACACCACCTTCATGACCTAGGTCGTGAATTACCTTACCTTTCCATTCCCATCCTTTTTTCTTCCCTTCTCTCCCACCTGAGGAAGGAACTGTGTTCCGAAAGCTTGTCCTTTTTCATCCCCCCCTTTTTTTTTTCTTCATTTGTGTAACTATCGGCAGTACAACACAAAGGTAAGTACTGGCCAGCCAATCTCTTTTGAAAAGTAATTTACTGTAGCTCAGTTTGGTATGAAATGAAAGGGAAAGCAAATAAAAGAATTCTTGCAAATATAGACTCACAGAGAAAATCAATAAATAAAATTGGTACCTTGCTTTGCTATGTTGAATGAAAGGAAGTAAGAAAAAGTATGTTGTCCCAGAGTTAGTCAATTTTTGTTTATTTTTTTCTTCATAGAAATCAGATGGTTGACCAACATTGGGACATTTGATGTACAATTGCCCCTTTGAATAGTAATTATTTTCTGAAACTTCCTGGCAGATTAAAATTGTGTGCCGGAACCGGGACTCGAACCTGGGACCTTTGCCTTTCGCGAGCAAGCGCACTACCGACTGTGCTATCCCGACACGACTCACGATGCCGCCTCACAACTTTACTTCCCCCAGTACCTCGCCTCCTACTTTCCAAACTTCACAGAAGCTCTCCTGCAAACACGCAAGACTAGCACTCCTGGAAGAAAGGATATGGTGGAGACATGGCTTAGCCACAGCCTAAGGGATGTTTCCAGAATGAAACTTCACTCTGCAGCGAAGTGTGTGCTATATGACACTTCCTGGCAGATTAAAATTGTGTGCCGGAACCGGGACTCAAACCTGGGACCTTTGCCTTTCGCAGGCAAGCGCACTACCGACTGTGCTATCCCGACACGACTCATGATGCCGCCTCACAACTTTACTTCCGCAGGAGAGCTTCTGTGAAGTTTGGAAAGTAGGAGGCGAGGTACTGGGGGAAGTAAAGTTGTGAGGCGGCTTCGTGAGTCGTGTCGGGATCGCACAGTCGGTAGTGCGCTTGCCCGCGAAAGGCAAAGGTCCCAGGTTTGAGTCCCGGTTCCGGCACACAATTTTAATCTGCCAGGAAGTTTGATATCAGTGCACACTCCGCTGCAGAGTGAAGTTTGATTCTGGAATTATTTTCTGCATTATATCCATCTACTCTCCACTCCTTCTCTCTATCCATTTGCTCCTCCCTGTCTATCCACTTCCTCCAACTGTCTGTCATCTCTGTCCACCTCCTCCTTCCCTTTCTTCTGTCCTCCTCTCTCTGATAATCTCTTCCTTCTCCTCAATGTCTCTGCCCATTTCCTCTCTCCTTCATCACAGCTATTCAAAATTAAGGAATGTGAACTCACTTAAGAGGTTTTGGCTACAGCAACAAGTGGCCAGAAATTTTCCTTTACTAAAAAGTAAGCAGACAGTTTGGTAATATGACACAGTCAATGAAGCATAAAAATGAGGCATAAAAATGGCTCCATACTAGAACTCTGGCAGACAGAGAAATTTATGTTGAAGAGAGAAACAAAGACAAATAGATAATTGGAACATCCAAGCAGAAATCAATGGAAGATTTGGGAAATAGGCTTGAAGCTTTCGTCACACCACTGGAAAGCCTTTCTGGAGTGTAATTGGCAGTCATTGAAAGGGAGGGAAGAAGGAATTGACTGGTATTTTGGAAAGGGAGGAAAGTTGTTAGTGAATCCTTTGAATGATTTGGGCAAATGGAAGATATATTTTGAACAGTTGCTCAATGTTAGTGAAAACATGTTGAGTAATGTTTCAGATTTCAATGAAAATAGTATCATATTTGACAAAGTGTAGAGAATTGTCAAGAAAATGCAGTACAATGAAGTGACTGGGTTAGATGAAATTAGGATGGATGGATGGGTTGTTGAGGGCAGTGGGACCAAACTGCCGAGTTCATCAGTCTGCCATTGGGGAGGGGAAGGAGTGAGAACAGGAAAGGAGGAGAAGGGTAAGGAAATGCTGTCCAGGGAGGAAAGAAGAGAGAATGAATGCTTTAGCTCAGGTTGCCATGGTCACCATACATATACCCATGAAAAAAACTGTGAGCACCTGGAGGGTAGATTATATTAAATTAATCAGATTAAGTAGATTAAATTAATCAAATGGAGTGGAATGTCAGATTCCATCTGACTGGATGAAATCAGTAGTCACACCAATTTTCAAGTGTGGAAACAGAAAATATTGTAAGAACTACAGAAGTGTGTCTTAAATTGGTACCAGGTCCATCACACAATAATTAGTCATGCTGTAATTAAAGTCAAAATAGAACATTCTATGAAGTTCTTCAGATTAAGTATAATACTCATCTGTAGTTGGTTGTACTCATGTTGTAGTGTTGTGCCTGTATCTGCAACTGTTTTGACACTATTAAATAAATTAATCTGTTCTTTGTTAATTTTCAACATATGTGATTTATTATGCAAACATCATAATGAAACAGACAAACACTGCACTGTCCTGAACTCAACTACCGAACTACAATGTACTTAACAGTTATTGCTCTTTCATGCCTCTATATATACCTTAAATACAATGGCTACAATTGTGAATTGTTAGACCTGACTAATTTTACACAATTGCTATTAAATTTGTACATCTATTTGTTTACAAAAATAAAAGACATATAAATTCTGATGATATTACAGCGCAGAAAATTCTATTTTGATACATTTTTCGATAGAATGACATGATAATTACTCTCATTTTAATTACTTAGTGGAATTACATAACTGACATAAAATTAACTACAAAATCATTATTTAAATGTAAATTCTGGAATAATTTAGAAATATTATGTAGAATTTTCCTGATTATCCTTTAATTTATTATTGCTGTATTGTTATTGGCTGATTATTACCTTTACTGCAACAATTCTTAATATAAACATTCATACTTGTAGTTTCTACCAACATTACCATATAATAATGACAAAAATGCTGGCAGATAATCTCTTTATTCACACTCGATTAATGATGGAAATTCTCCTCAGAGATGATAAATTATTTTCTCAAAAGAGCTAGATTGACTGGTCAGTACTGACTTTTGTGCTGTACCACTGATAGTGACACAAATGAAGAAAAAGAAAAAGGACAAAATAGGACAAGCTTTCGGAACACAGTTCCTTCCTCAAGTGGGAAAAAATCACCATTCTTATGACTTAGGTTATGAAGTACCTTTCCCTTCTGTTCCCATCCTTTTTTCTTCCCTTCTCTCCCACCTGAAGAAGGAACTCTGTTCCAAAAGCTTGTCCTGTTTTGTCCTATTTATTTTTCTTCATTTGTGTCACTATCGGAGGTACAGCACAAAGGTAAGTACTTTATTTACACTCTACAACAGGGAGAGACATTAACACTTCAGAGTACAGGGAAGCACTTTTAGTTTTTCTGCTGAGGCAGCAATCATGCACCTTGACCAAAGAAGTTACTTTTGGCTCCCATGTGTAATATCAACTCACAGGATACCACATACTATTTCTATTATGTATAACGAAGATACGAAGATACGAGCTTATGGAATAGGTTCACAGATTTGTGACTGGCTGGAAGACTTCCTAAGTAATAGAACGCAGTACGTTGTTCTCGACGGCGAGTGCTCATCAGAGACGAGTGTATCGTCAGGCGTGCCCCAGGGGAGTGTGATAGGACCGCTATTATTTTCTATCTATATAAATGATCTGATGGACAGAGTAAGTTGTAATTTGCGGCTGTTTGCTGATGATGCTGTGGTGTATGGGAGGGTGTCGTCTGTAACTGACTGTAATAGCATACAGGTTGACTTAGACAAAATTTCTATTTGGTGCGAAGATTGGTAGCTAGCTCTCAATGTAGAAAAATGAAAAGGTGATGTGCATGAGTAGAAAAAACAATCCTATAATGTTCGAATACAGCATCAGTAGTGAGCTTCTTGATGCGGTCGCGTCGTTCAAATATCTAGGCGTAACATTGCAGAGCGATATGAAATGGAACGAGCATGTAAGGACAGTTGTGAGTAAGGCAGACAGCCGACTTCGGTTTATTGGGAGAATTTTGGGAAGATGTACTTCACCTGTAAAGGAGACCGCGTATAAAACGCTTGTACGACCACGTCTTGAGTATTGCTCAAGTATTTGGGACCCGCAGCAGATCGGTTTGAAGGATGACATAGAGGCGGTTCAGAGGCGAGCAGCTAGATTTGTTACCGGTAGGTTCGACCAATGCGCGAGTGTCTCGGAAATGCTCCGGCAACTCAATTGGGGATCGCTGGAAGAAAGACGACGTTCTTTTCGTGAATTTCTGTTAAGTAAATTTAGAGGGCCGGAATTTGAAGCTGAGTGTAGTACGATCTTGCTGCCGCCTACTTACATTTCGCGTAAAGATCACAAAGACAAGATAAGAGAAATTAGGGCTCGTACGGAGGCATATAGGCATTCTTTTTTTCCTCGTTCAATTTGGGAGTGGAATAGGAAAGGAAATGCCTAGTAGTGGTACGGTGTACCCTCCGCCACGCACCTTACGGTGAATTGCGGAGTATGTATGTAGATGTAGAACCATGTTTTCTAAATAATATAGCTAAAATTAAAGTTCATTTAGCCAAATTCTTATACTTTTAATAAATGAATCTATTTTGAAATACTTAATAAAATATTTTGCAATGTAACTGTTTGCCCAATGACAAAGAGTAATTGTTACACAGTTACATAATTGGATGATTGGACTAATTCCACTTTTGTTACATAATTGGTATAAGGTAATAGTTCACTGAGAAAAGCCTACAGATACCATGTAACATCCTATACAGGCTCTTGTAATAAAACAGTATTGTATACTTCATTACTGCTTATTGGGAAGATAGGTTTCAAATAATTCAATCAGTGGAACACTCTGGCTGTTACATTATACTCTTTAATTAGTGTTGCAAGCAAAACCGTTTCAGTTATTGATGAAAGGAGAGTGCAAGTGTTAGTTGAAGCCAAACTGGATGAAAATCAGTGTGGGTTTTTGCCTCTTAGAGGTTGTCACAACTAGATCTTTAGTTTACTACAGATAGTATCCATGTTTTATAGATCTAGAAAAGGTTTGTAACCATGTTCTTAGGATGAGGTTAGTGTCACTTCTACACCAGTAATATGAAATAGGAAGCAAAATTCTGCAGGCAATTACAGGTCATTGCGTAGACAGTCAGGCAGCAGCCTTTGTAGACTAGCAGGGTGAGATTAAAATAGATGAAAAGAAAATAAGCATTGTTGCATATATGTATGACTTAGTTGTTACAGCAGATTATACAGAAAAATTGCAAAGTAATATTTCAGAGCTAGATCAGAGATGTACGAGCTAAGGTATGCAGGTCAACATCTCTAAAATGAAAGTAATGTCTCTGGGAAGGATATTTAAACAGTTTGAGTGCCAATTAGGTGGAATAAAGTTAGAACAGGTGGTTATTTTCTAGCTCTTAGGATGTTTTTTCTCACAAGATGGGAAGATAGTGAAAGAACTGATATCTAAATGTAGCAATGCTACTGCATTGAACACTTACCTACATTATACTCTATTTTGCAAAAGAGATAGATTGGCTGGCCAGTACTTACCTTTGTGCTGTAATGCCAATAGTCACACACAGAAAGAAAAAAGGACGAAAAAAGAACAAGCTTTCAGAACAGGGTTCCTTCTTCAGGTAGGAGAGAAGGGAAGAAAAAAAGGAATGGAAATGGAAGGGGAAGGTAATTCGTGAATTACGTTCCCCTTTCATTCCCATTCCTTTTTTTCTTCCCTTCTCTCCTACCTGAAGAAGAAACCCTGTTCCGAAAGCTTGTTTTTTTATTGTCCTTTTTATTTCTGTGTGTGACTGTTGATGGTACAGCACAAACGAAAGTACTGGCCAGACAATCTATCTCTTTTTCAAAATAATTTATCATATCTGTGGATAATTTCCATCATTAATCAACTACATTATACTCTTCGCCTACAGAAGGAAGGAAGTGCCAAGACTAAGTCATCAGTGCACCATTCAATCTTTCAACCAACTTTGTTGTGTGGGATAGAAACCTGAGTGGATACAGGTGACCTTAATAAGGTTGAGTTTACAGACATGAAAGTAGCAAAGATGATTGCAGGTAATAGTACATTGGAACAATATCAGGAGGATGCCCATTATGAGGAAATCAAAGAAAAACTGGAAATGAACACCATAGATAGTTAAAATGAACAGTTCTTAGATAGTGGAATCATGTTACATGCATGGGAGAAGCAAGGTCACTGAAGAGACTCATTGGTAGTAGAGTGTTGGGGTAGTTATGTAGAGAAAGGAGAAAGTACTTGGATTCAGTCAAGAATGAAATTGAAGTAACAGGTTTAACATCAGGCAAGGTGTGAATGTTAACACTGAAAAGGGGATTGTGGCAGAGTTTTGTAAGGGGACTATGTTCCAGACTGAATGCTGAAAGGCATTATCAGTCTTATGATGTTGAAAAAAGTAAGTGAAATTATGAAGCCAACAAATGACATTATTTGTAAAGATCATTACCATGATGTTTTTATTTCTTCTGATAAAACATCATAAATCTAGAAGTTGTGGCAGCATAGTTGCCTAATATGTGTGTGTTACTGCAAATGAACAATTTAAAAATTAGCATCCTTAAAATATTGTCTCATGAAAGTTGTTTACTTGTATACTTTCATATGACATTTCTTTCATATCATCTGACCAGTAAGAAGGTCAAAAGTTGGCAGCACTTCAGATTTCATTGTTATCTATTATTATTATTATTATTATTATTATGGTATTATGACAGATGGTGATTTTAATGCATGATGGGGAAAGTAACATCTGAGCTATAGATATATACTGTTTACTACTGTCAGTCAAGTACCACAGTTGTGGAGTCTTTGTCCACTGTAAAAATGACAATGAGGTGGTCTCCTTACAGCTTTCAGATGGTATGGGATTCAGCTGGGCTGATGTTGGAAGTTGTTGAGATGTTATTCAAGAAGGATTGGGAGGCAACACGGGATGTGAGGAATTTCTGAAATGGCTGTAAGGGATGGTTTTGTAGAAGAGCTGGAGGAGCCAATTGAGAATGTGATTGGAACTGTTCAGGTCAACAATGGCTCTGTTGCCTGGGGGTTATGACTGAGTAGTGAAATGGTATTTCCAGTTGAGGTTGCAGTTGAATGACAGGAGATCTTTGACCAGGGCAATGTGGTTCAATTTAGGTGTGGGACTGAAGCTTAATCTTTCTGACAGGACAAATATCTCTGGTGGAGAGAGGTAATTGGACAATAGCTTAAGGACTGAACTAGGGTTGGTCTTGTGTAATGTCTGTGTGTGGTGATGGTTATGGTAGGTTCTGGGCTGAGCATGCTCTGGGACTGGAAAATTCAGTAATTAGGCCAGACCCAATTTGTTGATTATGAGGGAGTGGGGGCTTTGTAGATGCAGTTGGTGGGTGGTTATGGATGATGGGAGAGGGATGCCACTTTTGAGGTGATGTACTAGTATGATGGTAGTTTCCTAAGGTGCTGTGTGGCATACAGTTTGAGTTTCCAGGTGGCTTCTAGTGGGATGTTCACGTGTGTGTTCCTAGAGCCAAGTGCTGAGAGGAAAAAGATTTTAAAGACTTTAAAGAGAGAAAGAGAGAAGAAAAGCTTCTCAGCTTCTTCCTAGACCTCTACTTCTTACCAACCTGAAATTCAGCTTTCCCTTTTCCAGAACCTAAGCCATCTTCCTAGATGTTGTCCTCCATGTTTTTAGTCCCACCTCCACAAATCCATCCAAATTAAACCTACAAACAATCAATGGTAAGTCCACCTTGATAGCTACTATCCCTTCCACATCAAACACTCCCTTCCCTACACCATAGTCATTTGCAGCAAACATATCAGCTCCAATGACAAATCCCTCACCACCTACACCAACAACCCGTCTAATGCTTTCATCTCTTACAAGTACCATACAGATCGCATCCACAAGCAGATCTCCCAAGCAGTCCATCCCACCACCACCCATCTCCCAGTAACATTGTTCCTAAAACAATTTCTACTAACCACCTATCTCACGATTCTACCCGAGATTCACATAACAACTAAATAACCTGGAGCATGAAATAGGCTTTAATGGTTAATCTTTTATTTATTTATTTATTCATTGTCCCAATAAATCAAACAATGGAAATTCCAGGGAGGATTCAACAATATTTTTGTGAAGGAAAGATCACTACTCACCACAGAGACATCTGATGAGCCACGGAAAGGCACAAATAATAGAAAACATCCACAGAGCTTTTGGACGATGCAGCCTTCTTCAGTTGGAGAAACACTCACACATAGACACAGATACAACTGCCATCTCCAGCCCTGTGGCCTGTATGTGTTTCTCTAACTGAAGAAGACTGTATCGGCTGAAAGCTCTGCAGTTGTTTTCTATTACTTGTGCCTTTCCGTGGCTCATCAGATGTCTCTGTGGTGAGTAGCAACCTATCCTTCACAAAAATATTGTTACCTCAGTAAGTCTTATATATGAGGAGAATCTGTAAAGTAAGTACCATTTTGGAAAAAATATAGTGAAGATATTTTTTTGGAAAAACTTTTACTGTCACAAGAAAGAGCATATCTTAAACTACTTTTCCACATAGTTTCCACCATTATTGAGGCGCTTGTCATAGTGGTTGATCAACTTATCTAGTCCTAACTCATAGAATGATCCCACCAGTAATGAGAACCATTGCTGCACACCAAGTATAACTTCATCATCACTATGGAAACATTTCCTGCCAAGCTCTGCTTTAGGTGTAAAAACAAGTGATAATCCGATGGCACCAGGTCAGGGCTGTATGGTGGGTGGACCAACTGCTCTCATGATGTCTGCACAGAAAATCATGTGCACAATGTTTTGGAACTAAAAAGGTATAATACTTGTTGAATTTCTCCCAAGAGGTGAAACCATCAATGCAGCCAGATTTTGTCAGACTTTGAAAAATCTTGGATGGGTTATACAGAACAAAAGGAGAGGGAAGCTCATCAGAGGAACTGTTCACAATAATGCTAAGCCACACGCTGCAGGTGACACACAAACTCTTATTCATTAGTTAGGATGGTATCAGTTTGACCATACAGACCTGACCTAGCACCATTGGACTATCACTTGTTCTTACACCTAAAGTGGGAACTTTCCAAAGTGATAACAAAGTGAAACTATGATTGGCAGCATCATTATATAAAGTAGAACTTGACAGGTTGATTGACCGCTATGAAATGTGCCTCAAAAATAGGAGAAACTATGTGGAAAAGTGGTTTAAGATACGCTCTTTCTAGTGACCATAATTTTTTTTTTTAAGAAAATATGTTTACTATTTGTTTTACCAAAATGCTACTCACTTTCCTGATGTCCCTCTTACTTACAATGTATTGCTAATATTGGACAATATTTTATACAGCACCAATATTAAGCAATTATTCAATATATTCACATAGTCTGACAAATTGTAATATCAATTATTTAAAATATATATATATATATATATATATATATATATATATATATATATATATATATATATAAAATAAACTTTAAATATCTTTTTGAATGCATTTACATGCTTGTTGTTCTTAATAGTGATAGGTTGCTTATAGTAGCATGCTGCTAGAATGATGCACATGCACAGCAGTGTTTTGGATTAATAAATTCTCTTCCTTCATCAATTTTATTTAAATTGCTCTTTCCTTTTTTTATAGTTCTGCTTACCTTCCTAAATGTAGTTTTGGAAAGAGAAGAATTTCTCCCAGAAGAAACAATCAGCTATGTAGCTATAAATGATCAAATTGATAATTATCATGGTGTAAATAGTAACTCTACATAAGACTTTTAGTTGGGTAATATTAACTTTAAGACTGAATTTATTGCTTAATATGCAGTTGTCCTCAATGTCAACATTCAGGACCAAACTGCAAACATAAATGTTCTCCTCAATAGATGACTTTCTGCTATGTTCTTTTGCTAATAAGTGCTTACTACTCTAGAGCACAAGACAATTCTAAAACAGTGATATGTTTAATGCCATAATTGATATTTGTCTGGGAATAAATAGAATGTAAAACAATGTGGATATTATTTATTTCATGAACAGGCTTGAATTATATTCTGTCTCATCATTAGCTGTCTACATATTTTTACATAAATATTATTATTTTCTTGCAGATATGTAAAGAATGGCAAGAAAACCGGTTTAAAATAAAGAGTTCAGATGAAGACATTCACACAGCTATTGAAAGGAGACTGAAGGTAAGATTATCAAATTTAAAGTAATTTGCATTCATGTCATGCCTAGTTTAGAATACAACTGACTAGATTTAAATTATATGAAAATTACCTTCAAGGCATATTTTAGGTGACAAATGAAAGATTTGAGTCAAAACAATGTATGTGGAGTTTATTTTATTCCTCCTGAACTGCTGATATCCTTAGGAAAGCCAGCCAGGATGAAGATCTTCAAGATGTATGAGAGAGGGGAAATAGCCCTACAAGGCAAGATGATTATTAGCACATAAACTGCATGCTGCAAAACTTATTGTTCAAGAAATATAGATAGTGGAATATTACACCACCTCAACAGCAACTGGTCATCCTTCCCTGAATGGACAGCATGACTGTCGCTTTCAACAACAGAAAGACAGTGCACACACACACCTGCAGTCACATTATCATATCCCACTCTGGATGCTAAAATTTTCATTACGACAGATGCTAGCAATTCCTTAGTTGGTGTTGTTATGCTCTTTCTCTAAAAGAAACTATTGCCCTCACAACACAAACAGCCTCATTTATCAGGTAGCCTTATGCCATTTACGCTGCCATCAAATATTTTATAGAGGACACTGCACCCTGATCAACTAACCAATCACTGGCCTCTCACTGACGTTATATGTACCATGTCAAGTGAACCTCCTCTCAGAATTGGTAACACTTAGACCTTAGTTCACAACCAACATTACATATGTTCACGGTGCAGACAATGTTGTCGTTGATTATATGTTGCACATTGGTGCCATCTCATCATCCATCCATTCTCTGCATGCCTTCAATAGACGGACAACAAAATACAAGAGTTACTTTGCTTGCTGGACATGGTCCTGCACATTCAACTGCATTCATTACCGGACTTGAGCATTCAGTCTTTTGTGACATTTAAACTGGTGTGGCATGCCCCCTTGTTCCTTCAGTAATGTGCACAGACAATGTTAACCCTCTCCATGGCCTCTTCCACCCTGCAATTAATCCAACCTTGAAATTGATCAGCTAGTGATTCGTTTTGGCCAAATATATAACATGACTGGCAGTTGTGGACCCAGACACACATATCGAGTCAGCACAACAAAGTTTCAGGTACACACAACCCCTGAAAGGCAATTTCAATGTCCTGCTGGGCCATTTTAAACATATTCAATAGGACATTGTTGGGCCCCTCCACATTTCAGACAGATTCAATTATATCCTATCAATGACTGACCACACAAGTGGTGAGTTGAGGCCATTCCCTCAAAGACAGTTCTGCAGTGACCATTGTAAGCAAGTTGACATCGAAAGTTCAGCTGTCCGTCCTCACTCTCCACTGACCATGGATGACAGTTCAGGCAACAATTTCCAATAACTTGTGCAATCTGTGTGTTACCAGTAGATTCCATACCACGATCTACAACCCACAGAGTTACGGGTTCATTGAGAGATGGCACCCCACCCTCAGCAGGACCAATGCCTTGCCATGGGTGCTTCTAGGAATCTGTACTACACAAAAGGGTGCTCTACATGCCTCCCTATTTGAGGTGGTTTACAGGTAACCACTTGTTCTCCCTGCAGATTTCATCGTTGATACAAATCATTCTGCACAAAGTGATTTGCCCACACTCAAGCATGTATGTGAACTTATCTCACACAGGGAGGTACCTCCAACAGTGCCCACTGTACATGCATGTTTGTACACAAGGCTCTGGCAGACAGCAAGTTTGTGGTGCTCCACAATGATATGGTGTGTGTCCCACTACAGCCACCTTAATCCAGCTGCATCATGTTGTTCACAGGTCCTTGGCATGTGATGGTGTTTCACCAGGACATACTGCCTTGTGTGTGACAACTATTGGCAAGTGATGAACATGTCCAGCTGTGGCACAAACTGCTGTTTGTTTTGTACCCAAAGCCCCACTCCAATGACTCATCACTTTCATCAAACACCTCTCTCTAGCAGTCTTCACCAACACATCAAAGATCTTTGCATCCTTAAGTACATCAAGTTACCTACATCTGTCAATTCCCCTGCTTACTCCTCCTTCCTATCTCACTCCAGTCCCGATCTGTCAGGCTGGACATCCCCTGTGTCACTCACATTGGACTACATCATGTCACCTTGCCACTCGACCCTCTCTGTGAGCAGTATCCACAAGGCACTCTACTGTCAGATCATAGCACACAATGGAAGCACGCGGCCATGACTTCAACTCCCTAAATGTACTGCAGCCTGCTCAGACAGGCCACAAACATGATGAATCTACACTATTGACACACTGGGCCCTCCCCTGTACTCTGCACTGTGAAGTGTAGGAGGAGGGAAAGGGGGTTGAGGGCTATGTGGCATTCCATGTATCAATACCTAATATGGGTGCCAAAGTAATCTCTTAACCTCTTTGGTCGATTTTAGCCATCACTGCCATGGCAGCCATACAGACAGTTCTCCTCTGTACTTGTTGGTGTTAACTGCTTTACCAATAGAAGTTATTAATAAAGTATTTTTATATTGACTTTTGGTGTGTTATTTTTGGTAGTGTTGGTAGGAACCATGTACTAAACAGAATTGGGATGAAAAGTCATTTCTGGCAGATATGACTAAGAGAAGGGATCAATTGGTGGGACATATTATGAGATATCAAAGAATTATCAAATTGGTATTGGAGGGTGGTAAAATTGCAGAGAGGGACCAAGAGATGAATACAGTAAGCATGTTCAAAATTATTTAGGTTGTCATTATTATTCAGACGTGGAGGATTGCACAGGACAGGATAGTACGGAGAGCTGTATCAAACCACTCTTTCGACTTAAGACCACATAAACAAGAACAACAACATATAATTTGCAAGTTTGGAAGTCACAAATCTCACCCACTTTCATGTGTGTGTGTGTTATTTTTGACAACTCCGTATAATCTTCTACAAAAGTTATAACTGTCTTTTGCAAATTGTGATCACTTGAAAAGAAATGGTGATGGTGACAGACACCTACCCTATCTTTCCTGTCTTTTTCTGTTGCATTAAATGTAATTAGGCCTATTTCTTGAATGATATAAGGGTTTGCTGGAGGATTTTGTCATTTGCTACAGTCATTGATGAAACCTCTACACTACTTTGGTAGTTTAACTTACTTTGGTAGTTTAACTCAATTTAGGGGCAATCTCATGGATAGTTACTGATACTCTAGATATAATGTCAACCTTACTATTCATTTATTATTAATAAAATCTGCAACATCTCTGTAGAACATGAGATGGATATTGAAAATACTCATATCACTGAAGTAATTACTAACTAATTTTATCTATCAAACATTAGGAACTTATTGGTGAACCCACCGCAAAACTGCACACTGGAAGGAGCCGTAATGATCAAGTAGTAACAGACATGAAACTTTGGCTTCTTACTCATATTCAAAAGCTCCAGCGAATATTTCATGAACTTATAGAGGTAAGGTTGTCTTTGCCTTGTTTTGTCTGCTTTGTTATCACCATTCTATCATATAAGTACTTCAGTTAATAATATTTGGTTCAATCACTTAGTTATTTGATGTTCACTGAATTATATTGAGAACAATGAATGTATTACACAATATTGGACTGCTGCCTCAAGTAAAGTGTTTATCCACTAACAAAATAAGCATAGTGAATTATATACGAGGGAGAGCTGGAAAATAAGTTTCCAATGTAGACTGTGAGCAGAGTTGTGCATGAAGGGAAAAAACAAATATAGAATGAGATATTAAAGATAAGACATACCTTTACTTTTCTACATAATTTCCAAGTACACTGAGACAATTGTCAAACTGCTTTATAAACTTCAAAAAGCCATCCAGGAAAAAATCAAGGTGTTGCATACGGAAGAACCATTGAACGATTATCGGCAAAAGATGACACAGCAGGTGAACGCACACTTGCAAGATACTGATACACCAGTGGGTAGAGGTTGACCACGATCAAGCAGACAGCACTGTTACAAGGCTGCGCAAAGCAGTCTTTTTCTGGAGCTATGGAGAGAAGGTGCGTTTTGGAGTCATGGTCAAAGGTGGAAGTGAGAGCTGTTATCCGCTATGAATGGGCACATGGAGTATCAGGTACAGAAAGTCATAATCACCTTGTTGACATGTATGGGCCAGGTGTGATGTCAAGGCAAATGGTGGGGAGATGGTGCCGTAAATTCAGTGATGGATGTCAACAAGTGCACGGCGTACCGAGACCTGGATGGATGCGCATGGCCTCTACAGATGCAAATGTCAGGAAGGTGGATGACATGATTAAAGTGAACTGGCATATCAACATCAGTAGAGTAGTGGAAGAACTTTGAATTGGACATGAGTGAGCTCACAGGATCATCCACGAGATTCCTCATTACAGGAAGATGGCAGCACAATGGGTGCTCCACAAATTGATGCCAACACACATGGAACAATGCATGGTACTCAGCCTGGAACAGCTCGTGCATTACCACGAATATGGCAGTTACTTTCTTTTTCAGATCGTGACAGGGAATGAAATGTGGGTCCACCATTACTTGCCCAAATTGAAGGCTGCATCCATGGAGTGAAACCATCCATCATCAATTGTCTGAAAGAAGTTCAAAAGCACTCCATCTGCAGGTAAAGTGCTATTCATCATTTTCTGTGATACTCAAGGAGTTTTGTTGCAAGAATTTTGGAGGGTGCAACCATCAATGCTGCGCAGTACTGTGCTACTCTGACGAAACTGAAACTGGTGATTTGGAAAAAGTGGGTTGGCCTTCTCAAATCTGGCATTCTGCTGTTGGATGACAATGTGAGACCACATTTGGTGATGGCAATGCAAAACCATATTGCAACTCTTGGTTAGGAGTGCCTACACCATCCACCATATAGTCCTGATCTTGCACCAAGTGACATTCATATGTTTCCAGCTTTGAAGAAGACTCTCAGTAGAAAGTGCTTTGTTAGCAATGCTGACACCAAACAAGCCATTCAATGCTTCTTCCATATGCAACACACAGATTTTTTCCTGGAAGGCTTTTTGAAGCTTAAAGTGGTATGACAAATGTCTCAATGTACTTGGAACTTATGTAGAAAAATATAAATATGGCTTAGCTTTAATGTCTCTTCCCCCCCCCCCCCCTTTCATACCCAACTCCGACCACAGTTGACAGGGGAAACTTATTTTCCAACTACCCCTCATATATAAACTGCAACCAATCTTCCAAATGCTTGTATATTTATTTATTTAAGTTGCATACAATATTTCCTAACAATGTTTTGTGCAATTTGATACCCATATGAGATGTACTTTAATGACATATTTTTGTACTGCATGGACCCAGATCCAAGTTTCCTCACAATTTACTGTTTTCATTGAAAATGGCAAAGTCCCCCCCCCCCCCCCATATAATTTTCTTTACTATTTACAATTTTTTTTAAATCTGGATTAATTTATCCCTGAATATAGGAGCACTTTGAGTAATTTAATAATGGCTTGGATGATTGTCATATGTATTAACTGTCTGCCAGTCATTACACTCTCTTTGGACCACTTTTTTTATTGTGTTTTAACACTTTGAAATGTCTCAAGTAAATCTTTAATTACAAAGGTAATGAAACAAGATAAGCTACAGATGGGAAAACCATTGTGATGTGCCCAGAATATGTTGTAATACTAGGATGTTTTGGTGCTGAAACAGCAACACACAATGCAAAGTAGGGCCACAGCTTTGCTGAGTCAGGCTTTACCTGTTATATGACATCACATCAAACCTAGTCATAAAGCAACTGTCACAAAACCATCATGAAACCTTAACACAGCCTTTAGTTCCCTGAACAGTCACTCCACCATCATTGCATGAAGGATGGTTGCTGGTGATATCATGGTGCTGGAACTCACACAGCTTATAAAATTTGAGGAATAATGCTGACTCAAATTGTGGCTCTTGGTTTGCGGTAATGTGAGTGTGACATTTGAAGCAGGATAGCAACATAATTAACAATATCATTTCAGTCTTCTCAGGAAATACAGTTTCAACAGGCATTGATTCTGTACAAGTTCTATTGAGATTTTGGATGATGTCAAAAACTGATATTCATAGAGATATAGTGGTGATTGCCCTAGGTGAGCTATTAGATACATCACACTAAATAAGACCTTTACTGACCCACAATATACTCAAGTTTGAGAGTTGTTGCACTGTCTTGCAACACTTGTTGCAGCTGCTTGTCTTTGGCTTGGTCTGCTCTCAGCTCATTGTAATTTATTACTGTCTAAATTGCACTAATTATTCTAAAAAATTCAGCATCTATGTTCTGTGATGTTTTAATGTGTCTTATATAGGTAGTTAATGGCTTATGGCCAGTATAAACAGCAAATAGCCAAGCTTCAATCTTTTCTTTATATACCATGTCCCAATGTTTGTCCACAATAAACTCCAAAATTACTCAACATATCTTAATAAAATAGTATCCACTACAATTGCTAATGGCACACTATGCACCAGATAAGATGAGATGCAACCTCATTGTAAGCCAGCTCATACTTTTCAAAGGCATGTTGCATGATGGTTATCAACAAGAAGGGTTTGTTTGCCTATGGTGGTGTTACCTATTGGCATGTCCATCAGTGGTGCTTGCATTTCTGATTTCCTCACCAGAGGATGTAGTTAAAAATAGGTTATTCTGTGAAATGTGAAAACTGAGCTTTTCTGAGAGTACTGAATATTGGAAAACTTTTGGGTATGTAACCGAGTAAGAGGATTGATGACCAATATTTTGACTGGTGGACACCCAGCCCTTTTCAATGGAACTGCAGAGAGGAAGCCCAATGAATGGATTTTTAATACCTCAGTTTTAAATGAAGATAGGAAGGGTAGCACATAATAAACAATTAAGCAACAGTGTCATCACACAATCATAAATAATAAATTTCAGAAGTATCAATAGTAAATATCAGTGATCAGTGGCTCTTAAGAGACAGAGAGCATGAGAGAGCAGACTTATATGTTTAAGTTTAAGCAAAAACAGTCATGTGTACCTATACAGATATTTGCTACTTTAATTTCAACTATTTCCATAATAACAAAATCCCAATAGTTGAAGTGCCAGAATATTTGTGTTGTTATATTCCATAGGGTAACCTGGATATAAGCAATGTTCTGCTGATAATTAGTCTGTCAAGGAATGATTCACATGATATCTTGAGGGTTGGATACCCATTACTAATACTTGATGTACTAAGAATGTCATCTGTTTCTTTACTTAGCACATACACTTTTCATTTACCACTTGAATCTCTTGAACAGTGTCCGGAGGCAGGGGCAGGGGCAGGCAGTGGCAAAGCAGTGGCACACGCATGATGAACTCTTTCAGTCATCGTAGGCAGGGGACAGCATGAGCAGGGCATAAGGATCCTTGTGCAGGAGTCAGCAGGGTGAAGATGAGCACCTCAGATAGAGGAAGGAGGAAGGATCGAATGTAGGGTAGATTCACTTCAGGGGGGCAGGGGAATGTGTTTGTCCAGATGCCAGTTAGAGCCAGAGGGAGAGGAGGGGATAGTCGAGACAGGTACATGATGAAAATGGAGCAGTCCCAGATGACAATCGAAAGATAAGGGGCAACAGAAGAGGAGATGGAAATGACAAACTCCTCAAGGGCAGGGGATGAGGGAAGGGGGAAAAGTAACAAGCCCCAGAAATGGGAGGAAGGAGAGGGGGGTGACAATGCAGAGGTTGCGGGAGAGAAAACAGAAGGTGAACCTGGGATTGGAGTGGGTGGGGAGGGAGAGAGGGTAGGGGGTGAGGGAGAACCAGTGTGATCTGGCTGAGGGCGGGGGTCAGGGTCAATGTGAGCCAGTTTGAGATGGTGTACAGATACAGTCACAGGAGAATCTGGCTGAGGGCGGGGGTCAGGGTCAATGTGAGCCAGTTTGAGATGGTGTACAGATACAGTCACAGGAGAATCGTTAATGGAAATAATAAAGGTGTTCTCACCCTGCTTCAGTACGTAATGGAGACTGGAGTAAGGAGGCTAAAGAGAGGGTGGACAAAGTCATCTTGGAGGAAGACATATGGGCAAGACTAGAGAGAATGAGGGATATCAAGATGATGGGGAGGCGAATGACTGGAAGGAGAGGGTGGTGAGAGTATAGAGCAAAAGATTCTGATTCTGTGAATGAGTGACAGAAGGTCAGAAGGGGAGGGGGCAGCGAGGGCTGGGCAAGCTCACCGAGAAGGATCAACTTTTGGCCAAAGACAAATTCCACCACTGTCCCTTCAGGTCATCCTTATATGTATAGCGGAGTTCGAGAAGGACCAGGGGGAGAGCCTCAAGCCAAAGTGAATCATGACACGTGAGGGAAGCTCTGAGTGTTTAGTGCCAACACTCAATTAAACCATTTCCTTGAGGGTGATAAGCCATGGTGTGAATGTGCTAGATGCTGAAGAGATTACTTAAATTCTGGAAGATGGCAGACTCGAATTGCCTGCCCTGGTCAGTGGTGATGACAACAAGGCTGTAATGTTAGGAATGGGTGTGGCCTTTGCCCAACATGTGGTGTGATCGATGCAAGTTAACAGGTAGCAAAATACATCGTATGAAGGAAGGGGGCCAACAAGGTCAATGTGAACATGTTGGAAGCAGTCAGTGAAGATGGGAAAAAAGCCCAAGGGTGGCGTTGTGTGAGGCTGAACTTTGCTTTGTTGACAGGGGACACAGGTGCAAGCTCAGGCTTGGCAGTCTTGCATCATATCCCACCAGACAAAGTGGTCAGTGACTAGTCTGAAGAAGACTTGATGACATGGTGGGTTAGATTGTGAAGTTTATTGAAGATTTCTCGTCTGAGAAAACAAGGGATGTAGGAGCATGGCGTACCCATCAATTTGTCACACCAAACCTCATCAGAGACACCATGGTAAGTGGTGCAGATGGGTTGAAGAGAAGAGTTAGTATTATGAGTAAGTTGCATGATATCCTCATCTGCAGCCTGAAGAGTGGCAAGGTTAGATAGATCCAAGAGACGAGATCAAGTCAGTGCAAGACAGAAAGTCAGCAACAACATTGTCAGCACTCTTGATGTTGTGCACATCAGTAGTGAATGGAGAACTGTAATCAAAATAACAAAACCTGTGAGGAGAGGGGGTCTGCAGGAGGGTTAGTGATGATGAAAGCAGCAAGAGGCATCTGATCAATGATTATGTAGAAAGAGTGATGGCAGAACAGAAGAGCTTAATGGCTTTGTAAATGGCCAAGAGTTCACCATCAATTGAGTATTGTTAAGATTTTTAGAAAAGAACTGCAGATGAGAGGTGACACCATCAAAAGTTTGGCTAAGACCTGCAATGATGGTGACACTAGCATCTGTTGTAATGAGAAGTTCAGCCTCTGAATGACGGTGAGCAATAGTGACCACTTGAGCTAAGAGATCTTTGAGGACAGAAAATGCAGAAGTCATGGTGTCACTCCAAGATATGGGACATTCACTGGATGTGTATTTGTCAGCTAGAGCATCTGTCAGGGGCACATGAAGCTCAACTACACGGGGTAGATTCCACCGGTGGAAACTGTGAAGCCAAGGAAAAGCACTGAGTGTTAGTATAGTTGTTTTTTATTGTCATCAAGTTCTATTCCAGCTGCAGCCAGGGTGTCAAGGAGGGACTGTATATGTCCCCCCCCCCCCCTCGATAGAATCACTGAACATTAATATATCACCGAGTTAGACAAAGACAAATTTCAAAGGAAAAAGTATTTTATTGATGAAGCATTGCCAGGTTTGAGTTGCAGTTTTTAGACTGGAAGGAATGAACCGGTAATGGAACAGGCCTATCAGAATAGTGATAGCAGTCTTCTTAATGTCCCCAGGGGCTACGGGTATCTTATAAACACGCTTGCAGTCCATGACCAAAAACACTTTTACACCCTCCAAGGTTTAAGCAAAGTCAACAATGTTCGGAATGGGATAATTGTTTATTGGAGTCTATGCATTGAGCCAGTGGTAATCCCCACACATGCACCCAGAGCCATCCTGCTTGGGTACTAAATGAATGGGTGATGACCAGCTTCTGGATGATGGCTCAATGACACCTGATTCCTAAAGTTCTGCAATCTGTTCCTTAACAGCCATTAAGCTTATCTGGGCAAAAAAGGCAGGGTTTGCTGAAGATAGGAGGCCCATCAACAAGATGGAGCTTATGAACTGTGCGGTTTGTGGCATCCAAGACACCAGTTGGCGTGGTGGGGAGCATCTGTTTACATTCTTTCTTGCTGTTTTTGTGACGGTGTGAGGCATGTGCTGGAGGGCAGATATGGTGCAGTGTGAGCCATGTGGAGTGATTGAGGAGGGGGCAGCTCAGCAACACTCGCGGCAGCTGAAGTAGGCAGAGTCACCAGGGTAGTTACAGTTCAGGCTACGGGTGAGCATGAGGGAGAGAGAATCATGTGAGTACAAGATCGCGAGGCATTCAAGTCTTTCAAAGAGTTCCCGGGGGAGTTGCATGCAGGTGGCAGCGTGTGCATCATAACAGCCAACTGCTCAGCCAATGGAGCAGGAGAGTGCAAAACAAGACAGGAACAGGTCACGCCTGTTGAAATGGTATGAGAGGCATCTGCTAGAGTATGACAGTGGCAGAGTGCCTTAGCTAGGCATTGGCATGGAAACCAAGTTTTGTTTACAAACGTCCATGTACAAGTGACTTGGGGACACTGATCTGTCACAAGCAATGATCACCTTGCGCGCAGGTACGATGCCACTGGGAACACTCGCATGGGAAACATCAGTACTAATCTTGGAGTGGTAGTCCTTCTGAAGCGACCGAAGAGATGATAGATGGTTTATAGCAAATGCCAGCTGCAGCTCAGTGGCTACATGGCAGTGAGTGATGTCTTCATTCTCATGCCGTAAGCAAAGCACCTGTTCATGTTCGTTCGGCCACTCTGACAGAAGCGATTGTGACTATTTGATCGTATCAGATCAAAGCACTCATGGACAATGTTTTCCTTATCACAGCACAGTTGGAGAACTTGTTCATGCTCACAGGATCACTTTGACAAAAGAGGATCAAACTCGCTAATTGTTTTGAAATACTTGCCAACTGTTTTTGAACACGTGGAAGATGAGTCAGAGCTAGATGGAGCACAAGAAAAATGAGTGTTCAACAGATGATGGAACACGAGCATCACACGACATCAGAAGAGAGTTTACAGTGCATTAAAAAATCCATACCAACAATGGAATCTGATACGTAAACCACCAAAATGTTCCACCCAATTTTACACTTTGGTGACAAATTGACAGTGAAAGTCATAGAACCTGCACACGGTAGTTGGGTGGCATGAACCACATGAAGAATAGCACTGTGAGAACAGAGGGGACCAGTGGCCATCAAAGTCCAATAGATAAAGCAGCATGTGTCAATAGGAAGCACACATATCGAAAACACAATTAAGTACAGGCAACCGCCCATAAGAAAGGCTTCATGAACAGAATGCAGCACATGTTGGTGCCCATCATCTTCAGGCAGGAGGCAATGCCTAAACACTGTTCCTGCAAAAAGCAGATCAACATAGGTGGGCCGGTGTCAGAGGAGCTGTCAGCAGACAGCGCAGGAGGCAAGCGAAGACAGAGAGAATGCCATCCGATCTGCTTGTAGGCGAGTGCCCATGCCTGGCTGCTTGCTAGTTGATTCCTTGTTGTGCAGACAACCACAGCCACCAGCAAGAAAGTGTTGCCTAGGTTTGCGGGAGACGAATGATGTGTTTGACGAACCTCCTGTCAGTGATGCGAATGTGTTCTCTTGGAGGCTTAAGAATGTTGTAGGTGAGGGCAGTCTGAATCACAAGTGGAAACTTACTTGACCACACTGCCATGAGGGTAGAGCCAAGCATATCATGTTCATTGACCAGAAGGCATAGGTGGCACCACAGTTGAGATCATTTGCTTTTGCTCAGGTGTTCTTCATGAATGATGTGCCTGATCATGTCCTCCCGAGCGTGAGTGACCCTCGAGAATTCTTGGTGATGAAATACTGATCGGTGGAAGGGGGAGAGGACACCAGGTCGCAGATCACATCTACATGCTCATGGAGGTGAGTGATTAGGCACAGATAGTGGGCTGCATCATTAAGTGAGTAATGTTCGAAGATTTGCTCAGCAGTAGTGAACTAAGTGTTAGGAGCCTCGAAGGAGAAAGGCTGTAGTTTAGGAAGGCATCCACGAGGCAGAGACAGTGACACGTCCAGAACATCAGCCGCTGGGCTGTATGTCAGCAGTGTGATATGGTGGGAGCGACTGTTGAACTCGCAATGCGGTAGATGCATCACATGATGAGGCTAGCACATGGGACAGACTGGCAGCTTAAGAAAAATTTAAATTGATATCACCACTGACAGAACAGGCAAACCTGACTGGAGAATCACTGAACATAGTGGTGTAGATTACACAAGGCTAACCAACACAATACTTGCATCGCCCAGGTTGGCTGTGCGGACAGAAAAGGTGCACCCAAAGCTTGAGGAAATTGACCATAATTAACCGAGCAGTTGATGAAAGATCTGTGGGGGTGCCTTCAGATGAGAGGTTAAGTTCAGAAGCACCAGAAAATTTTGAATGATTAAAGGAAACCACTCCTCATTGACAAAGCACATGGTTGGCAGAACTATACACAAACACTCTTGATGGAGTGGTTGCTGGTCTGAAATTCAAATTTTGCAAGTGCAATAGGTTCCTGTTCTGCAAAACCTAAGCATTCTGAGCAGACGAGATGTGAATAACACTGTTCACAAAAGAACCACTAGAAAACCCAGGCCAGAGTTGGTTAAGGCACATACATGCAACACTTTCAGCTATCGGCCATGGCCTTCCTCAGAAAATAGAACACACACACAATCACACAGGCACACAACACAGTCATACAAACCTCACCTCTGACTGCCGCACTTTGAATTAAAATAATGTATAAATGTGCATTTGAAAAAAATCTTGTTTTATCATAAGGCAATTTCAGACTTTGATTAAATTTTAAATATAATTTTAGAATATGCATAAGCCATAAGTTTTAAGGAGAGATGGATGATATAAATAAAAGTGATCTGTAAGCAAAACCTAATTGCTGTAGCGTAGTGCATGCCACGTAATTCTAATCGAGCAGGCTGATTATGTGCTTGCAGTGCCTGCCACCAGAGACACCCAAGACTAGAGACAAGCAGTGCGCCTTCTACAAACGAAGGTGAATGTAGTGCGGAGTCACGCAAACAGTTGTATAGTGAATGCCAAATTGTTTAGTTGTTATGTTCAGTTCTGAACTTAATGGCTGACGAGAGCCATTTATGTTAGACTTTAAAGGATAAAGTTCGGAGGTTACTACACTAATGATGTTTGCTATTTTGTCAGTTTAATGTATTGTGCACTTACACTATTTACAATAAATTACTGCAAGTTTATTTTTCAGGAAATTAGAAACCAATGTTATAATTAAAGTCTAGTACTTTTAAACTAATTTTGTGTGTTTCAGACCTGCATCAAGAAAGCTGAAGATGATATTAATGTTATAATGCCAGGATATACACATCTACAAAGAGCTCAAACAGTTCGTTGGAGTCATTGGTTACTAAGGTAATGTCATTCAATCACTAGAACTGCAAGAATGTTGGGAGCTTCACTCTTTCTTATAACTTTTGAATATACTCATACTTGCATTATGCCTTATTACCTGAATTTTTTTCTATGGAGACTCAAGTCTAGGCTTTAATCCAAGCGTACCAATGAGTTTATCACAATATTAGTCGTACCAATATTTTTCTTGTTCTATTCTGTCTTAGGAAATTTAGTTTCAAGGTTCAATAGTTGAAATCTCAAGTTAATGTTATTTAGTTACACAAAATAAAGTCCTTACGAGTTTTCTGAAGTAGGTTGAGGCCAGGGTAATTTCGAGATTCTAGAATGTATTGTACAGATAGTTGTTATCTGTGGAGTTTTGAAAAGCTGGTGGTAGAGGGGAGGATCCAGACAGTGAAGCAACAACTGAAATTAAGCATGTTATTCTCAGCTGAATGTTGTACCACAGGGTTACAGGGTTATTGACCTCTCTCTTGGTCATAGTTTCATGGTGGCTATTCATATTAATGGACTGTTGTTTAGCAGTCATACCAACTTACAATTCACTGAAATGACTACAAAAGAGTTGATAAATAACATGGCTGACTTCACAGGATGTATGTCCTCTGATGTCTTAGGTTAAGCCTGTGACATGACTGGAATAAGAACTAATGGATGGGTTGATTGACAAGGTCTTGTAACTAAGTTTTTTCACAAGGACATGAACCCTGTGGTAAGGGTTTAGGGTTGGGAGTGGCATAGGGATGGAATAATGTTGAGGAGGCTGAGATGGTAATGGAATACAACTCTAGGAGGTGTAGAATGTGCCTCATGTCAGAGTGTGGTAGTATATGGTAAAAGAAATGGGTTCAGTTGTTCCAGACTGCATTGGCATTTGGTGACCAAGGAGCCCCTTTTCTGTATTTGATTCTTGAGGTTAGAGAGAGAATTGTGTTGTGTCGGGACATGGCACAGGAAATTGGTTTGGAAACTAGGTCTGGGGAATGATTCCTGTATGCACAGACCTTTAGCATATTGGTTAAGGACGTTCTTGTCACTGTACATATGCCTCCCTGTCTGTGTAAGAAGTAGCCTGGTAGGTTGGTACAATATTGTGGGAGGCTAGATTTCAGGCAATTGATTGGAGATCTGGCCAATGATGGCAGAAATTCTTTATGTGAGAGCACAATAACCATCCAGAATTGGGTATGAAATAATATTTGCTTCATGTATTTTTGGTAGCATGTACAAGTTGGGTGTGCAGGGTATTGTTTGGGTGAGAAGGGAGCTGCATTTGGAGAGATGCTGGAAAGAACTGGAGGATTTCAGCAGGCATTAAAGCTCATGTTGGACTTTTTCGATTGTCTCATTCTCGCAGAGCAGTAGGTGGAAGAGTTAAACAGTTGGTGGAGGCTCTTAGATGTGATTCATCACAACAGTGGTGGAACCTTTGTCTGCAGGGAAAATAATTGGGTCAGGATCTGTTTTGAGGTTAGTATGGTTGTCCATTATTTTGCTCAGGCATGGCCAACATTTCTGCCCAGCGGACACGCCCGCACCCTGTGGGCGGAGTACACTGTAGTTCACCACCCGGCCACGACCATGTGTCACTAGTGTCAGCAATGGAGTGTGAGAGATAACTGCAGAAAGAGTGAGACTGCACAGCACTGCTCTATGTTGGACTGCCCTGCAATCAGATCCAACATAAACGAAGTTACAGAGGAAGTGCAGCTCTGTAATGTAGTCAAAGAATGGTAAAACAAGCAAACAAATGAAATAAAAAAAATTAATACACAGCCCAACATGTACCATGTTTCCATTCATAAAATACTTAGAGGGTGTGGTTACATCAGAAAGCAAAAAGACTTCTTCATTTCCTTACTTACCCTCAACAAGGTTTCTTACCTAAGGGCAGCCTTCTTTTCATTCATCATCTTTTCTCAGTCTTCAGCAGACAAGTGCATCATTTTGTCACTGTGCATGGTATGACATTCCAATGAGTATTTTTTCCAGCTTGTAATTGTGCAGTTACATAAGTACTTTGCATGGCCTTCAACTGATATGAAAAAGTGCTATAGTTTCCATTTGACATTGAATGATGGGGCTTCTTTACATTTCCTTTTTGTTGACCAATGAGATGGCGCCATTATGCTTCCAATATGGAACATCACTTAAGTTTAAGATAGCTAGTGTTGCTAATTAACTGCTTGGCGTTCCACAAGGAGACTGACTGACAGTTAAACTGAATTTTATGCGTCAGCGGCTAGCGCTCGAACTTGCTAGTTTAGGAATGGCAGAGCAGCCAACCAGGAGTCAGGTTACCGTGTCCAATAAGAATGTGCATTACAACTGTACTCTATAAATAAATTGAAGCAGTGTACGTAAAAGGTTTTGACAATAAAAAATTACACTTCCTATCAGTACCTTAAATATTTGTCGTTTGTAAGCATTCATCCACATTACCACCAATGGGTTTCTTAAAGAACATGCACCTTTTCTGTTCACTGTCAAATAAACCTTATTGGCTGGCATAACTCAACTCCTGATTGGCTGCTCTGCTGTCCATAACCTAGCAAGCATGATCTCTACCCACTGACACATAATATTCAGTTTTACCCTGCCTGACTGTAGTGGTGTTCTTCCTCTTCCTGCTTGCCACTCTGCCCACATGCCACAGCGCACAGTGTGTGAGGCAGCGGAGTGGCAAAGGCACCTGCACCTGCGGGCGGGGGGAGGGATGGGGGGGGGGGGGGCGCCTGTGGGGCGGTGTTTGGTCATGCCTGCTTTTGATGAAAGGTGGTATTCTCAGGAAAGGGCTTGGGGAAAGATGGTGAGGCCAAATTGAAGGTGAGGAATTCCTGGCAGGTCACCAGGGGATACTTAGGTGTGAGTGAGACAGGATCATGTTTTGAAGGTGGTATGAAATGGAAGAGACAGAGTTCGATTTTGGGGTTAGATTCACTTTTGTTAGAGGTATTCATGGAAAGGTAATGTTTCCATAGGTATCAAGAAGGTGAATACATCTTTAATAATCCCTTCACCATTTTCCAAAGCTGCATTTCATATTTCCATAATCTAGTAGCTACACACACCCAGTCAGGCAGCAAAGATATATCTACCCCACATTTTCATCTATCCTTCCCCTTTTTATGATAGAAATTGTATCTCATTTCATTGTTATTGGGTCATATTTTTTATGTTATGCATATTTCTGTAAATTTATTGTCATGACACTATTTTTCTTTTTGTCTATAACAGTATTTTTTAGATCATAACAATCCTAGACATCAGCTTCATCACTTCATTTGAAAATTAAACAGAGAGATCTCATTTTTTTATTATTATTATTAATATCTCCTACAAATATTGCCTTAATTTTTCAGAGTGTATTAAATTCAAAACCAGGATTTGAGAATTTGGATGCCTATATAACCTGAGCAATTTACATATTTGTTGAAAGTTACATACAATTAATCAAGTTTCACTGCCATAAATTTTGTGTTACAGGCAATAGTAAATAACTTATATTTTACTACATACTTGTAATAATATTTTGCCTTATTTATTACAGCCACACTTGGAGTCTAAAATCAGATTATGATCGATTATGTCAGTTACTTGATAGAACAAGTGTAATGCCTTTGGGCAGTGGTGCCCTGGCAGGAAATCCTTTTGAAATAGATCGCAGAGAATTAGCCAAGAATTTAGGATTTCTAGAAATATCACAGAACAGCATGCATGCTGTTTCAGATCGTGATTTTGTTGGTAAGTCTTTTTTTCTGATTTGTCAATTAAGCATATTATAAGTAATGCACCTAATATTTTAATAACATAATGACTTGTAAAAAACAAGAAATGTTAAATGAAATTTGTCACATGTATTACTTTCAAAGCATTACTTTTGTGAGAGACACACAAATAAATAAAATATGAAAAAAATAAAAAGCAACAAAGGTTCAAGAATGTTGTATGGTGTAATATAACAGGGTAACTATTCAAGTCAAGTGAAACTTTTCAGGGTCCAAAAGCATGTAATTTTGTATTATTTGTGGAGTAAATTCATGGACATACAAGGAACAAAAACAATCTACACAAGAACTTAAAAACATTTACTTTAGTTTAAGAGAAGCCTGAAAGACTTCCTAATTAACAACTCCTTCTACTCCATTGATGAATTTTTAATAGGACCAAATTATACATTTTTCTGTATTCATACTATTAGTATGATTATATAGGTTTGTAAAAGAAAAAAAATCTGAAATCATAACTTGAAACTTTTGGGCTGAGATGCCGTGGTCCATGTGTGAAACTTTCCCCTCACATTTTGCCTTTCAGTGGGGAAGGCAAAACATCAGGGCAAAGTGTTAGGCATGGACAATTTTATTTCATCCCAGATGTTTCAAGTTATGACAACTACTGTCATGAAAGCTTTCATTGTGTGATCAATATTCTAATATGTTTCACATCCACAAGGATCTCCTCAACATGTTTCTATGGAACAAACATCTAATGTAATCTATTTAAAACAAGAGATTCTATCATTCAATGAAATACGTCTTAAGAAAACAACAGCCAGAGATTAATACACTTTTCTCATTTTTCCTTTCCAACAGCTGAATTTTTGTTCTGGTCAACATTAACAGCCATCCATCTAAGTCGTCTGGCTGAAGATCTCATAATTTACAGCAGTGAAGAATTTGGATTTGTAAAATTAAGTGATGCCTATGCGACAGGAAGCAGTCTAATGCCACAGAAGAAGAATCCAGACAGCCTTGAACTAATTAGAGGGAAATCAGGATACATTTTTGGACAAGTGAGTCAAATAATACAGTATTAAAATTTCTTGTACAGAATCTTTCCCATTTATTAAAAATAAATACTGGCAGTGAAGAAATTTTGCATTCTGATGATGCTATTTTTAAGAATTTATTACAAAGAGTTCAAAACTTCTAACTTTGGTATAATCATTTATGTAATCCAATTATAATGTTGTGGAACCTCTAGACATACTTAAAAATTTTTATCACAAATGACAATTATGTAATACTGGAAAGTAATTTTAGTTGCCAAACTTGTGAGTCTATTAATATTGCATGGGACTGTACGCCATCTTAATCTTAATCTTAATAGCCTTTTCTACCGTAATAGTCTGCAAAGCTCTTTCTAAGGACAGAAAGTGAAGTTCTCCAACCCCGTTCCCTTCCTGACACTCGGGTGGTGTTTGATGAATATGGGGATGTCTTTATGAGAGCATCCATGGGGGGCACATCATTAAGGACTCTGTTTAACATGATTCAACAATAAACAAACAGCTAAAAATTGTAAAAGCAGAGAGAACTCATTGTTAAAAGTTTTAAATAGTTTTTTACTAAAAAAATAAATCAGTTTTTATACTTTCATCTAAAATTTTCCATTTCCTTCCAATTTATCTGAACTTGCATACATAAAACAGTCATTCAAATTTTTACCATATATATTCAGTTACAACAGGTTGATAACTTAAAATGATTTCATCAGTTTGCAATATAACTGACTAGATCTGTAGTAGACAGTTTATATTAAACAGTACATAATTGTGTTGAATACCTCCATGTCTGAGTTGTCAGTGCAGCTGAATGGCATATGGGGGACCTGGGTTCAATTCAGGATATTTATAGGGCTTTTTTCCATGTTGGGAAGACTGGTACCATGTGCCCTAGAGAGGTCATTGGATATTATACTTAACTGAGTAGTAGTGGTTACAAGATTAAGAAATGTGATTACAATGACCTGAAGAGTGTTGTGTTGCCCCTCAATACCACATCAATGATGTGCAGATTGACAGAGAATGGCAGGGCAGGTGGTCAGTTCCACTTGGCCCACATAGGGCTAGGGTGTGGAATTATACCTTCTTACCAGATTGGGATGTCAACATAGATAAAAACTCACTTTAAAGAGGCTCGCTGAGCTGCTGACAGGAACGAAAAATAGACATTCATATTCACACAAATTAAATTTTCAGCATGACCTCTATGGAAAAAAATCACACACTCACTCAAACAACTATACACACAACCACCATGTCTGGCTGGAGCTGGAGTGGCTTGACATGGTAGTTGTGTGTGTATAATTGTCTGATGAAGACCATGGCCAAAAATTTAAGTTGATGAATACATCTATTTTTCACACCTCCCAGCAGGTCAGTCAGCTTCTTTATGGTAAGTTGTTATCTACCTTCCATTATAGACATTCTTACCAAATGATCATGAATACTGCAATAGGAAACCTTAAAAGTTAATTTCACCATAATGCAAAATAGCTCTTGAATGCTGTAAAATGGATTGTCTATTTGATTTACTCAACTTCAGTTGACATTACCACGCAGATAATGTTAATTTATCAGAGATGTTGAATGAGTTCACTTAGTGTATGCCTTGGTATGTCCAAGTTAGCTATATTCAATGGAGATTTCTTCCTGCAATAATTTCTGAAGTATTGTACCATATTACTGTTTTAAAACATCTGTTATATCATCCACTCTGAATTAGAGATTTGTACTGTTTTGAATTTCTTGGCACTTTACAACTCATTTGCCAGTGCAGAGAGAAATATTAGAACTGGTAACAATCTCTAGGCTACTTATACATCATTTCTCTTTGACTTAATTGCTTAAGAAGTGTGGTTTATATGAGATCTTCTGTGAATTTTGGGAAGTAGAAATTAGGTACTTTCTGGATTACAAATGTAAGGCTGGGTAATGAATATGCCCCCTTAGCTATGTCGGTAAGGATATTTCTCAGGAAATGTAAAGTTCAGTGGTAAGGTACTAGGAAGGAAGGAAGCTTAGGGTTTAACACCCCATTGACAGCGTGGTCATTAGAGATGGGGCTCACGATCAGATGTTTGGGTTAAGGATGAGGAAGGAAATCAGCCGTACCCTTTCAAAGAATCATCCCGGCATTTGCCTGGAGTGATTTAGGGAAATCATGGAAAACCTAAATCTGGATCGCTGGAGGTGGATTTGAACCAACGTCCTTCCGAATGTGAGACCAGTGTGTTACCACTGCGCCACCTCACTTAGTTTTTGGTTACAATCTGACACTATTTAAACCCTTTATGCATTTTACTAACTTTCGGCACCAGTTTGAGCATAACATCTATTATGTAACTCAAGATGGTTGTGTCATCAAGGGCAACTGTGCTGAACATGTACAGAACTCCAGATAAAATGGCACAGTCAAAAGAAAATGTTATGAGTACCCAACTTGAGCATAATTTGTATGTGACTACTGTAATTTTACTGATGCAAAATGTGTGCCAATTTTCATTTCACACTTTCCAAAGAAGAAGTTTGAAAAAAATAGAAAGATGATAATAATAATAAATAAATAATAATGCTATCACTCAATAGTCTTATTTGGTACAAAATAAATGTTTAATATTCTACTCAGAGCAGTTTTAAAGCTATTACATTCTATGATATTTCCCAACCAGGACACAAACTGCTTGGCAACTGATTTTGTTATTGTAAAAACTGGTCCTACTTTCACCCTACCTCTTACCTCCACTACAATTCTAAAAATAATACTGACTCATCATTACAAATGGATGCAACTGACTTTTTGTACAACAGCACATTAATAATTAGGGGACCAGGTGAGATCAGATGTCTACATCAGGCTGGTCGGGTACGCCGCTAGTTAGGCAACCCGCCACATCAGCCTTTACACTGCAACACAGCTGCGTGGCTTGCTGTTGGCTGCCTGAGCCACCGAGTCAGATCTCTCAGATATTTGCGGGTATGATTGGGTGCAACTGGGTATGGCGGGACCAAGTGCGTGCGACTGCACACCTGCCTCGTCCCGTGCCATGTGTGGAACATGTGTGTTCTCTGCTCAGTCAATTGGGCATCTCGGATATTTGTGTGTCTCCAACTGGTAAAGGCTCCAAAGTGTTCACAATCCTACCCAAGTAATTTTATAAAGCATTTCATGGGAGATTCAGCAATTGAGATTTCTCCAAAGTACCTACACTAGCATTCTCTCACATCTATGACATATGCTTTCCACCAGTCATTCACATTCCCTGATTATGGAAGTGTCATTTTCTCATGGCACATCAAAGTGAAATCATGAGTAGAAAGAATGCAAATAAAATACAGGCCTTGATCTATTATCAGTTGTAGCCTGCAACTCTTGATATGCAGGGTAGTTTCATGTGACTTTATCACTAGATCCTGAGGTATTTAATAATATTCACAAGGTTCTTTCTCTTATTGCTATTCAAAGTCAAAATTTGGTGGTGTCATACATTCCTTTGCAGGTTGTTGTTGTTGAATTACTTTTAACTTGCATTGTTTTGTAATAAGTTTTAATGTGAGGAATGCACTGATCCCCCTAAATAATAAAAGTAAAAATCTAAGCAAAAACTGAAGTACTAAACATCTTCTTTCCCCCTTTTTTTTTTTTAGTTAATTGACAATTTGTGGCTTAACTTCAAATGCAATCTGAAAACATCTGTTGCCTGAACTCTTACCAACCCTAACTCAATAACTAAAAGATAAAATAAATTCAAAAATAAATAAACTGCCGATTGCTAGTGGGAAGTATAGAAGCTACCGAACTGTATTGGTATGTTTGGCAGAAAGCACAACAGAATTGACTTCCCTATCATTGAACCACGGAAGTGCACACTAACATTTTAATGTATGTCTGCATTCCTTCTGCAAATTAAATAAATGCCAATTACTTTTTTGGTGTGTATTTTAGGAGATATGATGCCTATGATATGTTGTTACTTAAGGACCTCAATAAAATATCCAGTTTTATTTTGATCTTTAAGACATTGTCGGCAGTAAACATTCAAATTAGGACAAAGGACACTGCCAATATCACATTTCAAGTGTTACTTGGTGTGGGTACTTTACTTATGGACTTCAACAATATCCACTGTTTTGCTGTGATTTGGATGCAATTTTCCACATTTGATCTTCAGACCAAGAGAACGGTCACTTTTGGTGTTAGGATCATGTACAACATGTAGTTCAGGAGTTATGACATCATAAACAATGGTATGGGCGATAAACTGCTGCCTCTCGTGAAAATGTTGCTATTAATTCTGAGTGGGCCACTGTGGGATGGCCACGTGACGAGAGGGATCGTATCACGGACTGCGTGATCACTTCCACTGGAGGTTTGAGTCCTCGCTTGGGCATGGGTGTGTTTGTTGTCCTTACTAAAAGTTACTTTAAGTAGTGTGTAAGTCTCAGAGCTAATGACCCTAGAAGTTTGGTCTCTCATTTACACAAACTCTGAACTTTTGTTTTGTTTTCAGTTGCAGTAGCTGTACTCAACTTTGTTGTGATTGGAATACAGCAATATTTTCCCACTAGATTAAAAGAAATGAATAATGAACTTAGTTACTATTGTTTATCATTTTGCCACGTACAGAGACAACTGCACAAGTAAAGGAGTAATGTTGGCAAACTTTTGGTAGCACACACGTGTCCTGTGCCATGCAACGTGACTCAGTTGTGCTGCATCCACCCTGTTGGCACCTGTGCTGCCCCCATCAGACTTCTGCAGTGTGCCGCTGATCAGCGACAGCTGCGGCAGTGGCCAACTGGCAGACTCTGGTCTGGTGGCAGGTTGCACACCCTGCCACTTGCCACATCACCATGGTCACTTGGAAAAGCTCTGCATTATGCCACTTGGTAGCATACATGGAGTTTCCTTGTGTATTCGTTGTAGTGAAAACCTGTCATAATTCATTTCAAGGTACACCCGCCATGCACCATATGTGGCATCCAAAGTATAGAACTCTTCTTCTTGAAAACACACATACAGGTGCCAACTTTGTACATGATTGTAACACATAAATTGAGTGTTCTCTTGGTTTTGAAGGTCAGTTGTGGAAGATTGCATCAAAATTGGAGCAAAACTGAGGATTTTGTTGAAGTCCGTAAGTAAAGAACTGCCCGTCATACACCACTTGTATTTTTATATACACAGTGACCTTTTTCATGCTTTGAATCTTTACTTTGCAAAAGTCATCAAGATTAAAATTAAAATGGAGATTTTGTCACGGTTCTAAGTAAAGTACCCTCCACTACATACCATGATACATGCAATATCTCCTGAACAACATATCGTAGCTAGTTCTTACCCCTACAACACTCGTTATCTCATGGTAAGGAATAGTTTCACCAAATTTAGTTGAAATCAGTACAGTGGTTTAGGAGGAGATGTACAACACTGTTGCATGTTGCAGCAGTTTCTCATTGATGTCATCATTTATGACATCATATCTCCTGAACTGTGTGTTGTAAGTCATCTTAACATGTTCGCTGCCGTTCACGCTCTGACGCGATGATGCTAGGTGCCACTTCACGCTCTGGCGCGTGATCGTATTTTGACAGTATCTTTTCATAGTTTTGAGCCACTGAATGTTTTGGTTTTAGTTTTCAGTTTTTTGATATTGTTTTTTATTTGCATTTGTATTTTTGTGAAAACAACAAGTGAACAATATAAACAGTACATACAAGGTATTTCATAAAACATATGCTTATTTCTATATCACCAGCAATATAAGTGTGAATAATATCAAAACTAAGAAGTATTTTTTTTATAAACTGGTAACTAATCGAAATAAAATTAAAATAATCAAAAGCTTGCTTGCTTGTTTACATAAGAATCCAATAAATCTATCATGACATCATGAGAAGCGTGTGTGGCTCGTAGCCGGTAATGCAAACGCAGAAATCTGGAACCACGTAAGTGTGCATATCACTTATACTCTTCCCTGAGTGCCTACCAGAGTATACAGCTTTACTAGATTATGCCAGTTTACAACAACCCATAATGGGATGCTAGGTCGCAGCACGTGCCACAGCGTGAGCGGCACCTGACTCAAGTAACGTTTACACGCGCCAGGGCGTGAACGGCAGCGAACGTATTAACACCCATGACGACCTTCCTCTTGGTTTGAAGGTCATGTGTGCAAAATTTCTTCAAGATTGAAACAAAACTGTACCTTTGTATGCAATACAAACATTCACACTCACTCTCACACACACACACACACACACACACACACACACACTACATATAAAGAAGAAGGAAAATGTTTCTATTGTCATTTTAAATGATTTATACTCATTCTTTCAATTGGTATGATATGAGAAAATAATAATAATATTGGTATAGTTGGGTATCGAGTACAAAATCAGGCAGGTATAAAGCTTTCAGGTAGAAATCTGATATTGGCAGCAACATACCAACTGAAATCACCCAGTATCTGGCCATACCGACCCGTTGCAGACCTCTGGTTGAGATGCCTAGATTCTGAAATATTGTCATTAGCAGAATAAACTAAAATGGTTTGACTTCTTTCTGTCACTTTCACAGAGTGGATACAACAACATTACGGCAACCGAGGTAGTGGTAATAACAAAATAGTGCTGCAGAGGGGATTGTTGTTGATTTGTATTTACTCTACCAAATGAATTAAACAAGCAGTTGAGTTCACATAATGTAGTGAACAAGTAGTGCAATGCAACAACAATATGAGTTGCATGAAGCTATGGTGTGGAGAGCCATAGGAAGTTTGGAAGTGAGACAGACACATAGGGAGGTGGCTGCAACTACTGGAGTGTGCCAAAGTGTGATTTCCAAGACCTGCATGTGATTTTAGACAACAGGAACTGTTAAAAGAAGGCAAATCCAAGGTCATCCACATGAACATCAGCAACAGCCCAACATCTGTTAACAGCTCACTGAGACTGGAGGCTGAATGCAACTCAGGTACAATACATCCTTCAGCCAGCAACAGGACATAAAATATCAACACAAACAGTCCTACATCACCTTCAGCAATGTGGCCATTATACATGAAGGCCTATGGTGTGTGTCCAATTAAAACCATAGTACCATTTAGCCCACAGAAATTGGGTGGAGGAACAATAGGATTGGAGTCTTAAAGAATGGTGCTGGGTACTGTTCACAGATGAATCAAGCTTTTGTGTTAACCCAGACAATTGTCATTCCCTCATCTGGAGAGAATGTGGAACTCTGAACAATCCTGCCATATCATGGTGGTGAATGAAAGGTGTGAGCAGGAGGTAGTATTGGCAGATGTACAGACCTCTATGTCATTCAGAATGGTGCTTTGGCTGCTCAGAGGTAGAGAGATGAGATCCTTCGACATTTTTTAGTGCCCTACGCTGGTGCGATAGAAGGTGGATTCCTTCTGGTGGACGATAACACTAATTCCCACAGAGCTGCATTGGTGGACAACATGCTTGAAGCTGAGGAAATTGAGCAAATGGAGTGGTCAGCTTGTTCACCAGACTTAAACCCACTTGAGATGTTGGGGATGCACTTGGCAGATGCATTGCAGCAAGATCAGTACCTTCCACAACAGTTGCAGAGTTGGATATTGCACTCATGGAAGAATGGATAAATATCCCTCATACTGTCCATGCTATACAGGTGTGCAACTAGGAATTGAGTCCAAGAAGTATTATAGTGCATCACACACAATCACTATTTTAATCAATTTCTGAATAGAATACTTTATCATATGTATATTATGTATAGTAGCTCATCTGATCCCCCTAATTGTTTCGAGCAGTGTATGTGTGCATTTCTTCTGAACAAACCAACAGTATGTGATTTTATAGATCTATGACAATAGAATTATATGAGAAAAACATCTGCCAACTGCATCTCCAGGATAGCTTATTTATAAAATAACTGATTTCATGTCATCTAGAGAATTTTATATATTTCTTGCATATGTCACAACTAAATATAAAGTGTTATTATTATTATTAAATATTTGTTGTTGATCTGTAACATTTCAGTTTTCTGGTTTTATGATGGTCCTCAAAGGTCTGCCTTCAACCTATAATAAAGATCTCCAGGAAGACAAAAGAGCTATGTTTGACACATATAACACTATTGAAATGATTTTAAAGATAGCATCAGGCATTGTGGAAACAATGGAGGTAATGACTTACTATGACTTTTTTTAATTGATGTTATACTCACAGTATTTAGATTAAAAAAAATGACCTGCAAACAATGTTAGCTTCAATACTCCTGATAGATACAACTTTCAGAACTCTTAGTTTTAACCATTTTGAAACTCTGTGCTACTTGGTACATCACCGGCAGTTTTCAGCCAATTATTTCTTTAACTGATGTTACTGGACACCAAAATATATATTGAGACTGTTGTAGTAAGGCAGTTGTATTGATATCAATCACTACACACTTAGCGTAAATACACTTTATTGTGATTGAATGTAGAAAGGTACATGAGCACATGTTTCAATCAAAGTGCACAAGTCTGCATTCATTCCAAAGCTCAAGCAAAGAGCTTAGTACATAGAGATCAGTTTTAATGACTTTTGATAACATGATCCATCACAGAGGTCCCCTCCGGGAGAGCAGGTTTGTTGAAGAAAGAACAATGTAGTCACTCAGGTGCATGGGCCACCAAGGAATGCCTCTTGGTTAAGCATGGCAAGATCAGTGGTTATGATTCATCAGAGATAGTAGCATGCAGGAACTGTGATGTGTTGCTTGCCAGATACTAGGCAATGAGCTGAAGTGGCTTTGGGGTTACCGTCAGAAGGCAACACTAACTTGTGCATTGTGTCTGATGTTTGTCAATCTCCTCACCAGTAGAGGGAGAGGACCTGAGTTGCAATAATCAGCCATGTGGCAGGAGGGAAAGATGAGAATTGGTCAGTTCAGTGACATCTGCAGTGGAACAATAATTGTCATCAGGGGGGCATCTGTCAACACAGGAATTGGGGAGACAGTGTAGGTGGTACCATTCCCATGAGTGCAGTTTTTAATGTGTGGTGTCACTGCTCCACCAGTTTGTTACTTAGCAGATGATAGGCAGTGGTGTGGAAATGCCAACACCACATAAGGTGTAGTGGCATACATAGAGATGTGATTTCAACTGCCTTTCCTAATCTGTTGTGATAGAAGTAGGACAGCAGAAATGCACCATCTAACCAGCGATGAAAGAGCAGGCAAATATATCGGCCATGATATCTGCAAGTGTAACAGCTTGCACCCATCACATACAGTGGTCAGTTAAGGAAAGAAAATAACAATAACCTTCTGAGGCAAGGAAAGGACTGAAAATGTCCAAAATCACACATCTGAGATGTTCAGTAAGGACAGAGAAACGTCCAAGTGGGGGTGAGGTATGTCTAGTGTTTTTAGCTTGTTGGAATGGGATGCAAGCACATCTTCAATCATGACAGTCCATATGCACACCAGGCCAAACAAATCTGTCAGTAACAAACTTTATAGTGGCATGCATGTTACGTAATGAATCAAAAATTCTGCACTCTAGCACAGTTGGGACCAAAGGGCCAGGGCAATCTGTGAAGATGTCACAGAGGACAGAGTTCATTGAACCTGTCAGTAGGTAATATATGATGAGAAGTGCAGTGAAACCATCTGCCAAGAATTTCTTGAAGTCTTCATCTTGCGATTGCAAGTCTGCCAACTCTTTAGGCAAATGTCATGTGTCACTGCATCCACCCATGATAAATAATCCACCATTGTATTTTTGACACTTCTAATTTTTCCTAAAGTCTATGGAGTATTGGCAAATGAGGTCCATGTGGCAAAACTGATGCAGAAGAAGGTCAGATGATGGATCTTATATGGTATCCACCAATGACCTATGGTCCATGAAAATAGTGAACAGGTGCCCTTTGACACTGTGACAGAAATGGCACATGGCTTTGTAGACTTTCAGTAACTCCTAGTCAAAAGCTGACCATTTGCATTGAAAGGGCATCAGTTTTTGCAAAAAGAAATGAAGAGGTTGTGCCTTGGAGCTGAATGCTGCAATAAGACTGCATCTACAGTGAAATCATTAGCATCAACAGTGATAGATAGGTGAACATCAGGGGAAAGATTTACCAAGGTTAAAAGCATTTGAAAGTGCCACTTAAAGATCAGAGGAGGCATATATCATGTCAGGAGACTATGGTAACGGTTGAGAACCAGAGGTGTCATTGCCCTTAAGGTCATTGGTTAATGGAAGTTGGATGGACACTGTATCATCAATCAGGTGCTTGCAGTTTAAGCTTACCATCCCCAAAAACAAGCACAGTCCTTTGAACATAGCTGTTAAAGGAAGGGATAGTGTTGTGGTCACCTCATCAGAAATAGTCCATGCCCTCAGCAAAAGCCTCATGGCTGAGTAAGGTGACATGCTATAGAGCCAGTTGTGTTTATAATCATTAATGATGATGTCATTGGCATCCATGATAGTGCAGATGTCTTGTAGATGTGCTTCATGCTCAGAAACGGAGCATGCGAAAATAAGAATGCATCTAGGGAAGAAAACCAAATGGAGATGTTATGAAACAATGAATCAATGAACCTTTTCCAGGTTTGTGCTGCATTTTTTAAACCATAGGGCATGAAGAGGTATTCATAGAAGCCAAATGGTGTAATGACAGCTGTCTTTGAAATGTCTGAAGGTGCCATGGGAATCTGATAAGACTTCTTACAACTTATAACATTGAAGATACAAGTGCCATTGAGGAGGAGTGAAAAATCCCGAATGTTGGGGATACAGTAGCTGTCTAAGATTGTATGAGTGTTTATGGCATGATAATTGCCACAGACCTGGAAAGAACCATCTTTGTAGGTACTTTGTGGAATGGCAATGAGCAGTCACTTTCCAAACTAAAGCAGTTCAAGAATGGCTTTCATGGTGGCAATGAGCTGTTTTGGGGCAATATGACATGCTTTGTGTTGAACAGAAGGGTTGGGAGTGGAATTAATAATGTGATAGGCTCCATCAGTTATCACGGAATTTGAAAGAGGGGAGGATGAGCCAAGGCAGTATTGATTGCTGCGATTGTGGGACTAATCTGGTCTGTAACTGTTTTGACCTGTTGCTGTTGCTATGGAGTGGCCTTGCCGCCAGGGTCACAGACAGGTGATGAGGCAGCAGCAGTGTGAATGGCATGATGTCTGCTGTGCAATGGTGGAACCATGAGCTGCTTAGTGGGCATGACCATAGCTGTTCGCAAGTGATGTGTGAGAAGATGATAGGCAGAGTCTGACACTTGTAATTTTTCATCTGTCATGTCGGAGGTCCTCGGGAAGGGTGGCAGCTGGAGCTTGACCAGAATCTTGAACAACCGGAGAGACCACAGTGCACTGTCATGAATAACTTCTGGGTCGATTTGAGCATGTAGGCTTCTCCAAAGCTCTAATGGGGACTTGTCAGTGGATACCAGGGCGTGCATAAAATTATGAATGGTTACATTCACAGAGTGTGAAAGTGTCTTGATAATGATGTGATTATTGTGCACGTACGTAGTTGTCTGTCTTGGTTGGATTGAGTGTCAGATCATTAAATAAGTCTGGCATCTCATGGAGCCTTCAATCTAAGCACACAAAATGTGGGCCATCACTGGTAATGCCATTCATGTTAAAACTATGCTTGACCTGCACAAACCATGTCTGCAGTTTCTTATGAATTATAATGGGTAACTTAGGCACTGTATTACAACATAGGATGGCTGAAAAATCTGGGAGCAGAGGCATGATTAGTGTGGCTGCTGCGAAAAATGGAAAGTCAGAAGTTTGCACGGATGCTGCAGGCATAGTAGACACAGAAGTCGTGTCACCAAATGTAACCACAGAGGTTGCCACTGATGTGGAAGGCCCGGTCATGAATTAGGTAGAGGAATACTTTTGCCAAAAGGTGCTTCTAGGCTGCCTGTAGAAATATGGTGGAGTACTGTTTGGAGGCAGTTCAGTGGATTTCAAATCTTCCACACACAAAGAATGTCCATTGTCAGAGTTTGTAAGTCCCTGCTCAACCTGTGATGAAATGTCTGGAGGTCAAACACAGGAGGACTGAGCGCACACGAAACCTGGAGGGTGGCTGTGAGGCATATTATGTGAAATACATAGAATGAAATCTACATGAGGCACAGACACATTGTTGACTGGACACAGTCACAAGGTTTTGATGCATATTCACTGCATAGTCACTTAAGTTGATCCACTGCAGGATGTAGCAATGCAGTAGTCATTGTTGGACAAATGTCAGGTGTCAGTATTGAGGAACGCATAGCACGGTGTGTCACAAGACAACACATGGCCTTTATAACACAAATAACATGAAAATGATGAAGTCGGAAAGAAAAACAGTCCAGGGTCAGCACTGTGGTAGTGAGGTAGGTGTATCTGCAGTAATCGCTGTATACTTGGCATAAATGCACTTTATTATGATCAAATAGAGCATGGTACAAGGGTACATGTATCAAACAAAGTTCATGAGTTGAGACTGATTTGAAAGCTTGAGTAAAGAGCTTAGTATACAGGGTGAGTTTTATTCACTGTTGATAGTTTGATATGTGAAAAGTTAATAGTAAACTGAAAAACTATGGTAAATAACAAAAGAGTAAATTACTATGTGCTGAGAACTACACTCTTATTCCTCCCGAAAAATAAATAACTAAACTTAATATTTTATCCACTGCATCAACTGTGGTTTATAGGTTAAAAAGGAGACAGCTACCAGTTGCAGGGTTGTAGATTTATTAGCTACTGGTTGATGCAGCTTGATGTTTAGGATTATTACACCACACTCTGAGTGAACACATAAGGCACAGTGAATATACCTGAAGAACGGCAATATTTGTCTGAAACCAGTAGTTAAAAAATCTACAACTCTGCAACTGGTGACGGTCTCCTTTTTTAACCAGTACCTAAACTGTTAATCTTCTATGAATAATAGAAATAAATTGGTTTATTATTATTTTAACTGGTTAACTTTGTTTTGGATTAATGAAATACTTACTTACTAAGAGTGGATATCATAGTGAAAAAAATTATTAATTTTTATTTACCTACAAAGTGGCTTTCATCAGCATCTTCTTCTTCTTCTTTGTTGTATTTTCCTTCTTGCCATGTACTTTAGATAAAAAGAAATTAACTTACATGGTCACTGATAAAAAGAGGCTAAAATAGAAATTCATATGCAAATTTTATAAATTACAGGTAAATAAGGATATCTGCCAGTCAGCTCTAACACCAAACCTTCTAGCCACTGATGTTGCATATTACCTTGTGCGGAAAGGGGTAAGGGTAGTTGATTAAAAGTAACCTTATAGTTAAAAATCCACCAATAATCATCATTTTACAATTACACTTCACATGCCTAACATAGTTGATGTACCTAATAGGTTCCTTTCCGCGATGCACATCATATTGTTGGTGAAGTAGTTGCCACAGCTGAAAAACAGAAGAAACAGATAACAGATCTAACAGTAACTGATCTCAAGGCCATAAGGTATGTAAAAAGTATATATAAACTGATGAATAATCAGTTCATCTCTCACATGTATAAACTCGTCTTTCACATTTCCACCGTATTTTCGCTTCTTTCTGCTTATCACTCTTTCTTCATCTTGTGTTGCATCTTTGAAATATAATCATACTGAATGAAACTTCACTCTGCAGCGGAGTGTGCGCTGATATGAAACTTCCTGGCAGATTAAAATTGTGTGCCGGAACCGGGACTCGAACCTGGGACCTTTGCCTTTCACGGGCAAGCGCACTACCGACTGTGCTATCCCGACACGACTCACGATGCCGCCTCACAACTCTACTTCTGCCAGTACCTCGCCTCCTACTCTCCAAACTTCACAGACGCTCTCCTGCAAACACACAAGACTAGCACTCCTGGAAGAAAGGATATGGTGGAGACATGGCTTAGCCACAGCCTAAGGGATGTTTCCAGAATGAAACTTCACTCTGCAGCGAAGTGTGCGCTGATATGAAACTTCCTGGCAGATTAAAATTGTGTGCCGGAACCGGGACTCGAACATTGCCCGCGAAAGGCAAAGGTCCCAGGTTCGAGTCCCGGTTCTGGCACACAATTTTAATCTGCCAGGAAGTTTCATATCAGCGCACACTCCGCTAAAGAGTGAAGTTTCATTCTGGAAACATCCCTTAGGCTGTGGCTAAGCCATTTCTCCACCATATCCTTTCTTCCAGGAGTGCTAGTCTTGCGTGTTTGCAGGAGAGCTTCTGTGAAGTTTGGAAAGTAGGAGGCGAGGTACTGACGGAAGTAGAGTTGTGAGGCGGCATCGTGAGTCGTGTCGGGATAGCACAGTCGGTAGTGCGCTTGCCCGCGAATGGCAAAGGTCCCAGGTTCGAGTCCCGGTTCTGGCACACAATTTTAATCTGCCAGGAAGTTTTATAATCATACTCATTGTTATTTAAAATCAATGTTTAGGCTTTTCCACGGTGACCAGCAAACTGTCTACATAACAGTGTTTATTGACATACGTTGCTACTAATTCAGTTCTTTCTGTGGGCAGATTAAATTAAGTGAGGGTGAAGAGACTCGCCATTTGTGAAATGTAGATTCTCTGTCCCCCAGATGCACTAATTTTGCGTATTGATGAACCCATCCTCAAGAAAGTGAGTTTCATGGCTGATGGATCTGAATTTTGTATGGGAAGAGATGCAGGTCTTCAACAGCAATCTGTAACAATGTCTTCCTGTTGATTCGCACTGGGAGTCAGCTCATCTGATTGATTTCTCGGGGCTGCTTTGAAACACAGCACATGTCATATCAATGTTTTCAGGCATTTTCATACTTTTTGGATGACCAACATTGGCAACATTGTTATGCCGAGCACTACCCAAACATTTGAATCAAATTCTTGATAGCTCACTTGGACTGGTTGTCCTCAGTTTGAACTCAAGTCACAAACTTCCTTCAAGCCACAGTTGGTCTGATATTGTTGACATAGTAGGCCACCACAAGCACTATATGCACACTATACTATAATTTTCACGTGAAAATGACTACAACAACAAGGTGCATGTATATGCAAATATTATTTCCCACTATCCCCAAGGCCAACCATGAAGTTTGAACATCCTAACACCAACCATCCAGAAGTTATGATGGTTTTATACTAATATTTAAATCATTTTCAACCTGTACATAGATATTTGTATTCATATTGTCAGATAGTAGAGTCATAGGATATAGCTGATCAATTAACAAGCAGTTATTTAAACTGAACAATGATTTACTCAGCACCAGCCACACACATACAAGAGCACCTAATAGAGTGACTGTCTGGAGCCTTACACAATACACACACACACACACACACACACACACACACACACACACACACACAAAACAAAAAAAAAAAAAAAAAAAAAAAACCAGAAACTTCCGTTTCCCAATATGTCTAGGCAGTACTAGAAATATATATATTCAATTTAAAATATACAACCAGGATGGGTGTGAAACCCAGGACCTTTGATTTTTGAGAGTCCAACACTACATCTCAAGTTTGCTGTCTTCCAGTGTTTCATTTGCATCAATAAGATGAATATGACTAAAGTAACTGTTGTATGTTATGGACAGTTGTAATTAGAAAAAAAATTATAAAAATAATGGAAGGAGTGAAGGCAAAAACTCATTGAATATGATAAATAGTAACTGCATGAAGTCAAAGCGATAATGATGCAAGAAAAAAAAATAGAATAATCAGAAAGTAAATGATCTTTAGAAGCACTGAGTCAATATATAGAACAATCACTGGAGAAATTAAAGAGCATTGACATTAAGAGTACAATGGAAATTCCACTACTAAATTCAAAGAATATCAGTAACAATATTTTGAAAAGATTAGATTGCTACTCACCACACAGATGCCACAATGTAGCAGACAGGCCAACTTAAAACACATCAATGATTTCTGATTTTGGTGCAAAGAGTCTTCTTCAGAAACAGAAATAGACACACACACACACACACACACACACACACACACACACACACACACACACACACACAACTGGCTCCATCAGCTATGGAGAGACTGCTATATGCAACTGCTCTATGAAGGCAACAATTGGTGGCTGGGATGAAGAGGTTGCATAGGGTGAGGGTGCAGGAGGGAAGGTATTCAAGGTTTTATTTATTTATTTTTCATGTCCAGGACATGAAATAATTACAGAAACTAATATATAGTCACATATAAACCTGTACAATTAATATTAAAGTATAAAGATGTAGCATAATGTAAATAAACAAACACCAAGGTGAAACTTTCACTCTGCAGCAGAGTGTGCACAGTTATGAAACTTCCTAGCAGATTAAAATTTTGTGCTGAACTGGGATTCAAACCTGGGACCTATGTCTTTTACTGTCAAGCGCTCTACCAACTGAACTACCCAGCATGCTTCATGGTCCATCCTCACAACTTTACTTCTGCCAGTACATTGCCTTCTATTTTTCAAACTTCACAAAAGTTCTTCTGCGCAACTTGTAGGGATAGCACTCTTGGGGGAAAAAGGATATGGTGAAGACATGGCTTAGCCATAGTTTAAGGGATGTTTCCAGAATGAAACTCTCACTCTGCAGTGAAGTGTACTCTGATATGAAACTTCCTGGCAGATTAACAGAAGACCAGAGCTATGAATTCAAGAGCAGGGGAGGGGGAAGAGTAAGAAGCCATGGAAAGGCAATGGAGGTGAGGGAGTAGAAAGTGTGAAGGATGGAAGAGGGGGTGAAGAAGTAGCAGGAGGGGGCAGAAGGAGGGGAGGGAGAGACAGCAGATGGAGAGGGGGACCTAGTTTGAATGAGGCTGAGGAAAGACGGGGTTGATGTGAGCAGGCTTAACACGATGGACCGAGACAGTGACAGGTGAATTGTTGATAGATATGATGAATGTGTTGTCACCCCACTTCAGGAGCTGGTGAAGGTCAGAATAAGGGGGCTGAAGAGGGCTATGAACAGAGTCATCTCAGAGAGAAAAAAGGTGAGAGTGTGTTGCCAGGGCGCTAGGAACATGAGGAGAAGGAGAGGAGTGACTAGACGGGGGAGGGGGAGAGAATTTGGAGCAGTAAAGCTGGATTTGATCAGTGAAGGATGTAAGGTCAGAGGGAGGAGGGGGATGGACATGCTCACCAGGGAGAGACATGTTTTGGTCATAGAAAAATTTCATCATGATGTCCTTCAGGTCTGGTTTGTATGTTGAGCGGAGACCTAGAAGGACAAGGGGAAGAGCCTCTAGCCATAGTGAGCACATGAGAGCCACTTTAAGTAAGTGGTGCCAACATTCGACTAAACCATTCTCCAGAGGATGGTAGGCTGTGGTGTGAATGTGTTTAATTCCAAAAAGAATGTATAAATTTTTGAATAGAGCTGATTTGAACTGCTGGCCCTGGTCAGTGGTGATGACAGCCAGACAGCCAAAGCGGGTAATCTATGAGTGAATGAAAAAATGTTCAAATGTTTGTATAGTCTATGGGACTTAACTACGGGGTCATCAGTCCCTAAACTACAAACTACTTATGAACTAACTAAGACTAAGCACGGCACAAATACCCATGCCCGAGGGGGGATTCGAATCCCTGACCGTAGTGGCCATGCAGACCGTGACTGAAGCGCCTCAGTCCCCTCGGCCACCGCGGCCGGCCATGAGTGAATGAGCGACAGTCTTTGCAGTGATATTTGAGAGGTGCAATCCATCGATGTGAGGAGGTAATGAAACCTGTCAACTGAGGGAAGGGAGTCAACTAGGTCAATATGAACATACTGTAAGCTGTCAGTAGGGAAAGGAAAAGAGCCCATGGGAAGGGAGGTGTGTGTTTGAATTATACTTTTTCGACAGGGGACATAGGTATGAGCCAAGGCTTAGTAATTGTGCCTCATGTCCCACCAGACAAAATGGTTGGTGACTAATTTGGTGGATGCCTTTATGCCAGGATGAGCAAGATTATGAAGTTTATTGAAGAACTTGCACCTGAGGCACCGAGTAATGTGGGAGCAGAGTGTGCCCGTATAGTCATCACACCAAACCTCACTCGAAACACCAGGTAAGGGGGTGAAAATAGATCACAGAGAAGAGATGAACAAGGGGGGTCCACCAGCGGGTTGGTGATAGCAGCTGCAAGAGGATTGTGGTCAGTCAGAATGTAAAAGGAGTAACTGTCTATGGCAGAGCGGAAATGATTAATAGACTCATAGAAGGCAAATAGTTCCCGATCAAAGGCAGAGTACTTCTTTTGAGCAATGTTAAGTTTCTTTGAAAAGATTGGCAGAGGGAATGTGATACTGTCAAGGGATTCGCTCAGAACTGCACCAATGGTGGTATCACTTGCATCTGTGGCAATAAAAAGTTCGGTATCTGGATGAGGGGGAAAGCTTTGTTTACATGTGCATTCCCCGTTTGTTGTGATGGGACAAGGAGGCACTGGAAAGGAAAGGGGGATGGGGAGCTCAGCAACGCTCGTGGCAGCTGAAGTGTGCCAAGGCACCGTGATAGTTACAGTTCCAGACAAGAGCTCACCTGTAGGACCCACAGTCGCACTGGAGCAAGATGGTGTCACGTGAAAGTTCCTTGGGTGGCCGTGAACAGGTGATGGTATGTGCATTGTGGTAGCAGACAGCTCAACAAGTGAAACAAGAGGTGATCATGAAGCTTGAGAGGAAGAGGAAACACCAAAAGCGCCCACCCAAGTGGGACAACGTGCAGACAAAGCGGCCAGGCAAGGCATTAGCTTGGCAACAAAGTTTTGTTTACAAATGTCTGCATACGAGCAGCATGGGGGGGGAGGGGGTACAACTGTCAGAAGCAATGACACTGGCTACTCACAGAGGTAACACTCATACTAACCTCAGAGCAGTAGTTCTTCCAAAGTGACTACAGAGACAACAGTTGGTGCAGAGCAGATGCCAGCTGCAACTCAGTACCTGCAAGGGGGTGAGTGACGTCTTCATTCTCATGACACAGACGGAGCACATGTTCATGTTTGCTCGACCACTTTGACAAGAGTGACTGACTGTTTAATGGTGTCGAAGCACTCGTGGACAATGTCTTCCTTTTCACAGCACAGTTTAATCACTTGTTCATGATACAACTTTGAGAACGCATCATCAAACTTTTCCATTGTCTGAAAACACCACAGACAGTCAGTGCACAAGTGGAGAAAGAGTCAGGGCTTGATGGAGCACAAGGAAAATGCGTAATTGAGGGGTGGTGGAACACTAAATATCACACAACATTGGGAAAGAGTTTATAGTGAGAGAAAAAAATCCTTGCACATAAGCTACCAAAAAGCTCCAAGAGAGTTTACACTTCGGTGACAAACAGACAGTAGAAGTCATTGAACCTGCACACAGCAGCTGTGTGTCATTAGACAGCAGGAAATGTAGCACAGTGAGGGTGGAGAGGGCCAGTGGCCATTAAAGTAGGTAGAAGAGATACATTAGCACCAGTGTCAATGGGGAAGTGTGTACTTGAGACAGTCACATAGATACAGGTGACCACATGATGCAGAAATCTCACAAACAGAATGAAACACATGTAGGCACCCCTGCTTATCAGGACAGGAGACAGCACCTAGACCATCTTGCATTTGGAATTTGGGTAAAGACACAGCAAATGACACTTCCTTGCCGCATCACCAAAATGGCTGTAGTACTAACAGTAACGATAATGAGGAGCCTGTTCTTGTGGGAAGCAGATGAGTGGAGATGATTCATCATCAGTGTCAGAGGAATTGCCATCAGGGAGTGCTTAAGGTCATAGCGGAGACTGTGGAGCTGTCATTCGCTCTGTGTGCAAGCAAGCATCTGTGCCCAGTTTCCTGGCTGCAGATTCCTTGTCACATGGGCAGCCCTGCCCAGCAGTGGGTGCTGGGTCATGGACGAAAAATGTGGCTGATGTGTCTTGCACAGATAAGCATCTTACAACCTGTCAGAGAAGTGGATGCATTCACTCGGTGGCTGAAGAATGTTGTACATGAGGGCAGTCTGGTCCACGAGTGGAAGTTTACTGGACTAAACACCCATGAGGATGGATTGCAGCATATCACATTCATTGACAAGAAGGCAGAGGTGGCATTAGAGTTGTGATGGTTTCTTCTCACCCAAGTGTTCCTCATGGATGATGTGCCTTACATATCTTCAGGAGTGCAAATTAACCTCTCAAGGATTGTCTGTTTGGCAATGGAATACTGATCAGCAGAAAGGGGAGACATCACTAGTTCGCAGATCAAGTTGATGTGTTCAAGGAGATGTGTGATAAGGCACAGGTAACAAGCTGTATCGTTGATTGAGTTGTGGTCGAATAGCTGCTCAATGATGGCGAACCACATTGTGGGAGCCTCGAAAGAGAAGGGCAGCAACTTGGGAAGGTGTCCCAGTGGTGGTAATGGTGGAGCGTGCAGAGCATCAGCTGAGGGATTAATGTATATCTGTTGAGATGCTATGAAAGAACCCGGTGTGTCACGCATCCCTCATAGGGGCCTCGAAATCAAGAGAGCAAGCCACAGAAGGAAGAGGTGTAATGCCATGGAAGCCCGACACTGCCAAGGCACCGGTGTGTACCGTGAACACAGTTGGATGCATGAGCGAGTGCGGCTGAGACTGTCCGAGTGTGTCAACCATGTGATACGGCGGGAACGAATGTTGAACTCTTGACACAGCAGGTGCATCACATGATGCAGGTAGCACACGGGACACATAAGCAACTTTAAGAAAATTTGAGTTTATATCACCACTGACAGGACAAGCAGACCTGGTCGGAGAATCACTGATGACGCTTTGTGGGGCAAATTGCACAAGGCTAGCCAACACAATACTTGCATTGTCCAGATCGACTGTGTGGATGGAAAAAGATTCACCTGAAGCATAAGTAAACTGTCCATAATTAACTGAGCTGTTGATGAATGAGATGTGAAGGAGACTAAGTCCAGAAGCACCAGGAAAGTTCAAATCATTAGAGGAAACCACACTTCAATTTTTGTGTTCTGTTCTTCATATTGTAGTTTAAAAACAGCAGTTTCATCTAAATTTAGTAAATATTCATAAGAAAATTACTTTCAGTACATGTTTATAATTTCTGATATTTATTCTTAACCTTGAGGAAGATAATACAGTATTCACTTCCAAGATAGAATAAACGCTCTAAAGGAATGTATGTATTTGTACTCCGACACACTGAAATGTAAATCTTATATTTTAGATTTGATTATGTATGCTTAGTCTTCAAAATGTGACACTTTTAATATTATAAATCCTGTTGATTATATTTGAATAACATGTTACAGTTCTAAATTTGATGAAGATATTGAGAAGATATGGAATTACAACAACAGTGTTGAGCAATACAAAAGCACCGGTGGAACTTGCAAAGATAGTGTCCTGTTTCAAATTAAGACACTGAAAAAATGGGTAGAGAAGGAGAAACACCAGTCTTGTAAAATGACGCCGCCCATTTCTTCAGACTAAGGCAATTTGCAATAATTCAATTTATGAGTCATAAAATACATCTATAAAAATGCTTGTATTGCATCAATGGCAATTTATGGATGGAATAACATAAAATGAACCAAAGAAAACAACTTGCCATATATGGAGCACAGACTCACCCATTTGGAAACTGTATTCCTCACACACATGTTCCTAAGAGCCAGAGACTGAAAGCTAGTAGAATATGATACTATGTTCTATTGCATGTGCTTTTGTTCAGGTATATTAATTGTATTACTATTTTTAAAGTTCCATATATCCTTTACAATTTTTATATTACTTTGTAAGGAAAAACATGTATGTAATTAAATGAATAAATGATTATATATTTTTAATTATGTTACACATACAGAAATCTATTTTCACTATTCTGAATTCAACACTTTTTGTGACACCTTCTGAAACTTGCAATATTCATAAGAATACAGGTGTACCACTAGTGAAAGTACTGAAATTCATCATAAAACGAAAATATTAATCTACATCAATATGATATCCAGTCAATTATAAGTCACATAATGGTATAACATTTATAGAGAAAAAATATACAACTTACCCAGTGGCAGTTCGTTCTTCATCTAAAACTACTATTATATTCTGTAAGCCATCTTATTGTGTCTAGTGATGGTCCTTTCTGTACAAGTGTTATTTTCTCAGATTTTATTCCACTTGTATATGGCTCACTAGAATAATTATGGCAGGTAAGCCACTCTGATTTTGTCATCATAATCATTTCACTATCTGTGTGTTAAAAGTAGGTTGTATTTTGTATTTTGATTGACTCTTCAAGGAAACATGCTCTCCGAACTTTAAAAGTAAACCAAACCACAATGTAAAATGTTTCTCTTGCTGCACCTGATACCAAAGTATGCCAGACAAATCATTAGGTAAAGGAAATTAGTCAGACAATTAGTAATAAGGAAGTATACAACTTACCACACAGACCTGAGGACGAGCTGTGACACACTCACAATAAAATGAAAATAAAAAATAAACAAGGACACACACACACACACAACATTTCAGCTATCGGCCATGGCCTTCTTCAGAAAATAGCAACATTCACACAATCACACAGGCACACAACACAGTCATTCAACTGTCGTCTCCAGCTACTGCACTCCCTATCATGCTCTGTGATGTGGAAATAAGGGAGAAGAGGGAGGATAGGAAGGTTACATCACGGTGATTGGGATGGATACAGCACGGCCTTCCAGAGCATGTACGTAATAGATGGTAGGAATGAGATGCAGCTTAGGAATGAAGTGGGGAGGTGGGTGAGGGAAGGAAAACAAAATAGATGGGGGAAAAAATAGCATATGCACACATGCACACAAACTGTGGGAACTAGTGTGATCTAAATGTCAAGCAGAAACAGGTGATGGCTTTGTTATTTGTTGCCTATTCAGGTTTATAATTTTCCTACATCACCTAATGCCAATAACTTCGTATCAACACGTCATTTCCGTTATCAATTCCTCATCTGTAAGTGAGGTATCAACATTATTGATTATTCCTTGTTTAGTAGTGAAGAACTTTGGAATATAGGCCACCCTAATACTGATTGTTTTAAAACAGCAACTCACATTCACGTCTAATGAGTTTGCCTACCGCTATATGCTACAGCCTGCCTACCTTTTTGTCTCTACTTTCAAAAAATAATATGAAAGGCGCTTTGTCAGTAGGTGGTTATAAGTTAGCAGAGCAAGCACTTACGTTTTGATGGTTGATATTTCATTCCTGGGAGGCATCGACATGTACTGTAACACTTTCTCCATTATGTCTCACTGCTCACCGTGTTCTTCCTCCTTCGTGTGGTCCCATCGTCGTTTCTGAGATGGCTGAAGTTCTCTTGCAACAGGTGCATCGGTGAGTGCAACATGTTGGACTGTGTCTGCATTTTAGGAAGTGACGATTGCTGCAGAATTACTGCACTGACGGGTGGATGTATTGTGTTGCCGTCACTGTTGAGTCACTGTACGGTTGGGTTTGCAGAGTTTATGCATTAGATGGGTTGCAATCGCCACCATTCGTGTTGGTGATCATAACGTAGCACGAATGTTAACGATTGTCAGCCTATGCAAGTATATCAGGCACCTGCACGAATTTATCACTGTTTCCACGCCGTGAGTGCTGACTGAGTAGGAAGTGTTCCATCGACCTAGCGCGCCGATGTGTCTTCCGAGTCTCGGAGTGAACTGCGATTCTTCATATCTTGGGTTCTGTTGGCCACATAGTTAAGGGGCAGAATGTCCTGGTTAGCCATTAACCTAGTGATCATTTGTATACATATTAGAAGAATGGCAATACTGTAGCTGACGTACAGAACTGCGTCAAAATTTCAAATATTACACACTTCCTGTAGACATCTAATTTAAGCAAATCAGTTTGTTTTTGCACTTGTACATGTGGTCTATCGTTGGCTTTATGCGGCTTACAAATATATAGGCTTTTCCTGAGAATATCACAAAAAACCATGAGTTTTCGGTTTTCAGGCTGGGCATAAAGTAACCCCCTGATTTATTTGGTTGTCCATGTTACGAAAAACACGTCGCCATTGCGAGAGTTAAATTTCTCAAGTAGAGCGGCCACCTGAATCTCAAAGCGTTCAAGCAATATTCTCATATAACTGGACAAACTGAAAAACTAGGCAGTACATTTAGGTTATAATATGGCACAAATACATTATTTTCAAAGTGTGAGAGATATTTAGCAAATACGAGAACTTTGTGGTGTTGGTACGAGAATCACAAACTCTGCCTTAGAAGTCAGATGAGCTGAGAAAGTGAAAAATCAGGAGAAAGCGCTAGACCCAGTGGCGTAGCTATCATAGGGCTAGGCGGGGCAGTGCCCCGGGGCCCCCGAGCTCAATGGGCCCCTCGCCCTCCGTGAGCTACGTTCGAAAAATGTTCGTCGAATTCTTTATCTCCCCCTCCCCCAAACCAAGGGCCACCGGGCGCGGAACACTTCTCACGACGCCAGTTGGTGTGTACAATAATTCCGTCGGCATCGCAGCAGAAGTAGCGGCAGCATCAAAGATGCTCACAGCAACAGCTGAGCAATACAAGTGTTGCGGCGTGCCACTCGGCGCAGTGTGAAGGATCGCGCGCCTCCAAATACTGTATAAACACATTCACTGTACGCTACTTCTAATTGCCAAATAGAGTATGCGTATAAACCAGTTTTCCGAACATTCATGTCCCCCAATTACTTTGGTTAATCAATGTTCTACAGTATGTTATATTTTAGATGAATGAATGATTTTCGATTTTGAACTCAATGAATCCTGTCCAACAAACCTCAAACGCACGAATATAAACATTGCTGGTCCACTAAGAGTGTCATGGCAGCCAATCAGTGGCGTATCCAAGGGGGGGGGGGGGGGGGACTGTCGGGCTGCAGCACCGCCCCCCCTCCCTCAGACCATGCTTTAGCCCCCTATAGAACTTTTTTTTCTCTCTCTCTCTCTTAGAAATCACGTCATCTCGGATTGACCTCAGCCCCTACCAGACCACGATCCTGGATACGCCACTGCTGCCAATCTTTGCGATATAACAGTGAATTGCGCTGAATTACCAACAGTGTGTTTGACAATGCAGGGTTTAACCACATTTGAGTATTAAGACTCTACAGTGTATTATATCAGAGCGGTGTTATTATGGTAACTCAACTGTTCGTGTAGTGAATTCCCCAAGGGAGTGCTCGTTAATCGTAGATCCCAATGTAGTGCTGTAACCAATTTCGCTCCAAAAATCATGCAAGATGAAGAGAAAATATGGACCGTAGATGGTTTTGTGGATTGTATTACTGATCGGAGCCTCATCAGTGAAAAAGAAAACAGCTCAAGTGGTGATATGTATGGCTGTATCAACACCACCTAGAAGACAAGGCCTTACAACAGGCCGTGCCTACGTCACACTTAGAAGCCCCGTCTGCCATCTGACTGGCCGGCCGCTGCGCGGCGGTAGGCGTGCCCCAGCGGCCAGCCAGTGAGGTGGCGGCCGGGGCCTCTATGTGTGACGTAGGCACGGCCTGTTGTAAGGCCTTGTCTTCTAGGTGGTGTTGGCTGTATCCACAGAGACTCTTACAAGCTGTTCATGTTTTAACTGATGTATTTGATATTTCGACTAAGTGCTATGTTGGACGTGCATGTTTTCGTGAATGAGTAATAGTTCATTGTTTATTTTTTATTACCCTCTGCCTGCGAACTCATCGCCTAGTATGGGGCAACTTCGAAAACTACCCCAAGCGGTAGTTTTATCTGTTTGTCTTAACCAGGTCCAACTCTATCCCTCTGCAAAATTTCATCCAAATCGAACCAGTAATTTTTTCTTGAAAGCATAGCGAACAAACTTTCACATTTATGTTAGAGAGTACGATTAAAGATCCGTTGCGTGACACATAATAATTTACTTAGTAGTATCCACGTTTGTTTTATTATATAAGGAGCTGATGTAGTTATGTATCTATATAGTTTTATTTTAAAGAGGGCCCCAAAGTCGTCTTTGCCCCGGGGTCCTTGGTGACATAGCTACGCCACTGGCTAGACCTACTCCATACGTTGATAAAATATACAATTCCGGTAATACAAAACTCGTTCTGAATTAGGAAACTCCTATTACAGTGATTGACATACAGTGTATCTACATACCACTGTTAATCAATTTTATCATTATTATTACACATGTAATAAAATAAAAGTTCTACAAAGCAATAGGCCTAATGACAGTAATACCTGCATAGGTACAACTTTACACGATTTTCATTATCGTGCTTTGAGACATTTCATATAACATCGAATTGTTTTGAGAACGGCAGTTAAGTTATTTATATAACTAAACAGCAGTATCAACATTCAAGTCCGTAATAACGGTTACTACTGGTGGAAATGCAATGATGTAAGAAACTACAATAATTACAAATTATTCACCATTTATGTGTGTCATTGCATTTTCCAACCGGAGATTGAAATGTGTGTTTATTGTTCCTCGCTGTCGGCATAAGTAATTACAAAGAAAATATTTCACTCATTTTTGCGAGTTCAGCAGACCACATAATGTTTTGGTAGGTAACTGATTTCTGCTGTTGTTCTTCATTACCCCAATTGAAAAAAATACTCTTTTTGTGGCAGTACTAAAGTGGGGAAGACTACAAACAAATTTGGCGAGAACAGAAAATACAGGCTTCACGTTCACAGATTTGCAAAGTTCCTGTATACCGTCACAGAGTAATATATTTGTCTGTGATACCGTCAATAGGGCTGTGCGTGACTTAAATATTCCGGCCTCGGCAGAGTGGCCGAGTGCATTGAGGCGCTATGCTCCGATGCGCGAGGCCGCTCCCCGTTGGGGGGGGTTCGAATTGTCCCTCGCACATGGCTGTATGTGCTGCCTTTAGTATAAGGTATTTCATAAGCAGCTTTTAAGTTTAGGGACTGATGACCCCGCAGTTAAGTCCCATAAGATTAACAAACATTTGAACATTTAAATATTCCAGATTAGACACAATTCAGTATCTAATTGTTGAAGTTAGTTATTAACCACAATAGTTGAAAATGTGTGGCAATTGGGGCCAGTAACTAGAAGCTATATTTATATCAGATCCAATACTTCCAGTGACTTAATTGCAGGATGTTGTGTTTTGGTCCTCAGTCCAGAGACTGGTTTGATGCAGCTCTCCACCCTACTCTTTCTTGAGCAAGCATCTTCATCTTATTAGAATGACAAGCTGCTTAATGTATTAATCTCTTGGTCTCCCTCTGCGATTTATACCCCACACACAGTGCCGGATTAGCCACGTAGCAAGAGTTAGCAAATGCTACGGGCCCCGCGCATGACTCTTGTCATTTTTTTCTTTTTTTTTTTTTTTTTTTTTTTTTTTTTTTTTTTTTTTTTTTTTTTTAAAAAAGAACAGTGTAATTGGTGATCGGTGTGTCGAAGCTAACCTCAACGGCCAGCGATAGCTTCTTAGTGCTAAAAAAACTCAAGTTTGTGGTATTTTTTACTATTTTTTCGGCGAAATTCTACAGAACTATTCAAATTTTGTACAGAGAACTCCAGAACTATTGCATATCTGTCTAGAACTCCGAAAAAAAGTTACATTTTTGAAAAAAGGTGTGCCAACTTCACAGCTCTCCCACTATTCAGAATCGCGATATTTCACGAAATTCTGCAGAACTATTTAAATTTTGTACAGAGAACTCTAGAACTATTGCATATCTGTCTAGAAATCTGAAAAAAAGTTACATTTTTGAAAAAAGGGGTGCCAACTTCACACGACTCTGGTGTAATTTTGTGTAGTTTATTCCCTCATTTACGCCATTAGCTCATGAACTATTATCTGGGCAAAAAAATATCATTAGGATTTTCTGCAGAACTCTTTGAGAGCTATTTAGAACTGTGATCAGAACTATGTTTACGCTTATAGGCAAATAATTATTTGGAAAAAACTAAAATTTTTTATAATTTTTTGTAATTTTTTCGCGAATTAGTGCAGAACTATTTAAATTTTGTACAGAGAACTCCAGAACTATTGCATATATGCCTAGAACTCTGAAAAAAATGCACATTTTTGAGAAAAGGGGTGCCAACTTCACAGTAGCGTGTAAATGGATTCCCCATTATTGCAATTATCTCATGAAGTATAATCTGTACAGAAAAATGTCATTCGGATTTCCTGTAGAACTCTTCCAGAACTATTTAGAACTGTGATCAGAACTATGTTTGTACTAATAGGTAAAAAATTATTTTGAAAAAACTAAATTTTGTGGTAATATTTTGTATTTTTCGGCGAAATTTTGGAGAACTATTTAAATTTTGTACAGAGAACTCCAGAACTATTGCATATCTGTCTAGAACTCTGAAAAAAATGTATACTTTCCAAAAAAAGGGGTGCCAACTTCACAGGACTGGCGACCGGCGACCATCCGGTCCCGAACCAGTGCCGTCGCTGTCCCCGACCCGACCCCCCGCCGAAGACCGGTTTTATGACAACACCCCAGGGAAATGAGTTCTTCAGACTCTGACGAGCCGCGGCGGAGTGGTCGAGCGCTTTGAGGCGCTATCCTACGATACGCGAGGCTGTTCCCCGACGGGGGTTCGAATCCCCCCTCGGGCATGGCTGTTTGTGCCGTCTTTATTATAAGCTAGTTCATAAGAAGTTTGTAAGTTTAGGGACTGATGACCCCGTAGTTAAATCCCATAAGCTTCACAAACATTTGAACGTTTGAACTCTGACGAAATGAAGTCCGTATACACAGTAGCAACATATCCTGTAATATTTCACGCAGGAAATAACGAGTACAGAAATGTTTTAGTAAAAGATATCTGGAAAGCTACAGCACAGTAGTTAAACAGAACTAGTAAGTGCCTGAAACTTATTTATCAACGAATGGATTAATGTGTGTGTTGTTTGTAACTATGTATTTTCACTGTAGTGTTTTTAAAGAAAACGCCTTTTACTACTTGAAGTATCAAAAGGCGTTTTCTTTAAAAACACTACAGTCAAAATACATAGTATTCAGCTGCTGCTCAAATGGCCACCACAGCAACGTTGTTTATAACCACTGAAGCACTTGGGGATAAGTCCTCAAGAAACTGTAAATTCAGATTTTGTTCAATTTATTGAGACATAATTGAATTGAATGTAACTAAAAGCAGAAGACTTCAGTGCCTTGTCTCTTCTACAGATCGGATTGAAACTTGCATTTGTTGTTTGTAACAGGGAAGAAGAGTTGTCAAGTTCCGCGAATAAATGTATAATAGGCCTGGAACTGTGCTTAATCAGTCGGGAATTTTGTTTTAAATTATTATAAACAATTTAATTATGACTACGGATGTATGCCTGTAAGCCGCGGCGGAGCGTCCGAGCGCATTGAGGCGTTACGCTACGATGGGCGAGGCCGTTCCCCATCGGGGGTTCGAATTCCCGCTCGGGCATGGATGTTTGTGCCGTCTTTAGTATAAGCTAATTCATGAGTGATTAGTTAAGTTTAAGGACTGATGACCACCTGGTCATAAGCTCTACAAACATTTAAACATTTTATGCCTGTAAATTTTTGACGTGGCATATCAATGAAGACTCAGAGGAAGCTACACTCTTTAATATCTTGTAACACGTTGTGCTTCATTTTTGTAGCAACTTAGTGCAGTTTCCTCAACACATAACTATTAAAGTTAAAACTAAACACAAACGGTGGTTTATGTTCAAAAGAATTAAGAAATTGTTAACTATCGGTAATTACATAAACGGTGTTCTTAAAAATGATAATGTACCGTAATAAAGCCTTTGGTGTAAAATACGGTCAGGACAGGTTTATTGCCGGCCGCGGTGGACGAGGGGACTGAGGCGCTTCAGTCACGGTCTGCACGGCCACTACGGTCGGGGGGTCGAATCCCCCCTCGGGCATGGATATTTGTGCCGTCTTTAGTATTAGCTAGTTCATAAGTAGTTTGTAAGTTTAGGGACTGATAACCCCGCAGTTAAGTCCCTTAAGCTTAACAAACATTTGAACATTGAACAGGTTTATTTACTTCATGTTACACGAGAGGTGACAATAGATTAATTTTATGTACCAAGACAAAGAAAACGGAATAAAACTATGGTACAATATTAAAAGTGTGAAAGAAAAGGGATGAAAAGAGCCAAAAGTTACTAAAGACCTCTCTGCGACGCAAATATGATATTATTTACTGGACATAACAGCGCAGTTTCGGAGTTCATTTCCAATATATAAAGGAGAATCGAAAGAAAGATAATAGTCGCAGTGTTTCTGATTACAAAATGATGGGTCCACAGTGCAACACAAATCAGCAATCAAGAGATAATAACAGCTTCAACATCCATATCGCTGGTACAGTATTCCGTATCAGTTGTTGAGCAGATTGTAAATAATGCACGAGTTTTTGCGTACTTCTCAGTGTAAAATGTAATTTTTCTTCTTCAGTTATTGCATTTCTTAGGCACTGTGGTTTTATGTCTTCCGAAATAGAACTCAGTACGAAGTTGAACTGTCTTTTATTTAAACCACAATAGCTCCTGAACAAATTCGTCACTAAACATTTTTTTTTTTTTTTTTTTTTTTTTTTTTTTTTTTTTTTTTTTTTTTTTTTTATCAATGGCCTGTAACTGCCATCGGCAGCTGTACGTTTACATAAACGCATTGCCAGCTTTCGTGTTTTCTTAGTATGGAACAAAGCAACGTCATCGCCTTCCCCATGCAACGACAGCGCAACAACCGCGGCAGTATGCAGACACCTCAGCTCGCCTCTCACCGGCGACCGCGCTGCTCGCCTGCCGCTGTGCTCCGCAGCGGGTCGACAGCAGGCAGAGGCGGCGCCGTCGTAGTCGGCAGTCGCGGCGGGTCGCCGGCGCCGTGTTCTTTACGAGGCCTTGTAAAGGCGCAGGAGTGTTGACGTTGGCAACACTGTTACCGCAACAGCGATTAAAAAAGGGGGCAGTCGAGACAAGTCCCGAGAGTTACCGACATCTAACAGTCAGTGCCTGGAGGCCAATCGTCAACTTCCTTTACAAAGTAGATGATTATTAAATAGGTGACATCGATTTCATATAGTGATTCCAAAGTTACTGACTGAAAAGAGGGAAGCACTCAAGCATAAAGTAAGGTACTAGTCTGCTTATACACACCTCAAAGTTTAAACAATAAAAATACCAATTCAATTCAAATTCTTTTCAGTAAAATTGATTAGAGAGATTCTTACGTGACAAGAGAGCATTGTTTTCTTTTTTCTTCAAAATTGTATTTTGTTGTCTCTGAGGAATTAAAAATTTTTAATTTGAAAGATACACGAATCAGGTTTATTTATAGCCTACAATGTTTAGTTACAAACACCCATACACTACATTCCCAATACTAGAAGACATGTGAAAATGTAAGTGATATGGTTGTGTATTCCTGAGTCTCCTCCAATACCAGTCTGAAAACCTGTCTGCTAAATAGCAGAAATTACTTTAAGTTATCGATTCGTTAGAAAAACCGCTGCCTCTTCTTTCAGGAAGAAAGTCATTCGCCAACCAAATATGTCTCCACTGTTAAATCTGTAAAAACCTCTTTTTTCTGTTCAAAATGTTCAAATGTTTGTAAATCTATCGGACAAATTGCGTGGTCATCAGTCCGTAACTTGGAAACTACTTAAACCTAGGTAAACTAACATACGAACAAACACACACACCTATGCCCCAGGGAGGACTCGAACCTGCACGGCGAGCAACCGCGCGCTCCGCAGCGAGACGCTTTAGACCGCTCGGCTACTCCACCGCGCCGCGGCTTTTTTCTGTGTTTGTTTGGTTTACATACATCTTTTTCTGCCTTTCGAGCACCATAATTCTGCCATTTTCGAAAAAAAAAAGAAACGGTTGCTAACACTTAACCACAACAGAACTTAACTCCACTCGAAGTGTGCTCCAGAGCCGTTGCCAACGATGTGGAAGTCTTAGGATACTCTTAGCAACACCAGGCTGGTCGCAACTGTATTAAAAAATGAAAAATTTACAGGAAGAAGCAGTGACACTTTCTGCGGGAACCATTAATCATTTTGCAGGACAATGCACGGGAGCATATGGCGCAAGTGGTGGCGGATTTGTTCGATTGTCGGTCTCACAAGTGTTGTACCACCCGCCACACTCCCAGAACTTAATCCCCTGTGACTTCAACTTGATTCCTAAGATGAAGGAAGCACCTTATGGCATTCGCTTCAACTGTAACAGTTTCGTTGGACGATAAACCGCTCCGCTCGAACGTATTCACAACCGGTGTTGCTAAGAGTATCCTACGACTTCCACATCGCTAGTAACGGCTTGTACACAATACTGGTGACTACTTTGAAGGACAGCAAAGCTTTAAAACGTGTAGCTATTTTATATGAATTGCAAATAAATAGTTGCCACTATTAAAGTTCCAATCCTCGTATTATTTATGATACACGTTACGCAGTCCGATTAAATAGTAGTGATCCATTTTATTTTGTAATTTATTTTCCGTTCTGCATAGATTTGGCTAACCACCATGAGCAGCAGAGATACTGGACGCCACTACGCTTCTGGAAGTGCAAAGCGTAAAGCAAGAGGTGAAAAGGAGAGAAAGACAGATGCTGTTGCATCTAAAACACGTAAACTGAGTTTTTTTGATGTTCAGAATGATTTTGCCGAATATACAGAAAATGAAGTACAAAATACAAAAGCTGTAGTTGATTGTAAGGATGATAGTTACACTACAGAAGATTCATCAGAATGTGCAACTTTTTCCGAGGTAGTTACGTTTTTCACAAGTGATACACCAGTTGAACAGACGGCAAGCCTTCCCAGTTCAGCCATATCGTCTCCAAGCCAAACTGAAATGAAAAGCATGGGAAGTCCTATCGGCCCAGAGACTTGGTCTCCAAGACAAACAGAAGTCGAAAAAATAATACAGGCTTGTTACTGCATGTTGTGCAAGTGGAACACAAAGTGAAAGTAAAACGTATTCTAACGATATTGGTGAGTGGCCACACAACTTTGACAGAGATTATCGGATTATGAAAGGAAGTAGTGAAAAAAAATGTTCAGATGTTTGTAAGTCTTATGGGACTTAACTACGGGGTCATCAGTACCTAAACTTACAAACTGCTTATGAACTACTTACGAACTAGGACGACACAAATATCCATGCCCGAGGGGGGATTCGAACCCCCGACCGTAGTGGCCGTGCAGACCGTGACTGAAGCGCCTCAGACCCCTCGGCCACCGCGGCCGGTGGAAGTAGTGAAGTTCAGCACATAAACAGTAGTTTGTTTGGCTTCAAAGGAAATATATGATAAGGAAAATAAGCCAAGATTCTGTAGAAAGTCGTTTTTCACGTATAAATAAAACTTACATGAGAGATTGGTTGTGGTTTTCAGAAAGCAAAGGGCGATTGTTCTGTTTTGTCTGTTTTCCCTGTTAGTTAGCAAAAACAAGGATACACGCGTCGATTCTCAACTTGTAAGCCGAATTGAGAGCGAACGAAAGTATTGACGAACACTCTTAGAACTCCCCAAAATGAAACTTCACTCTGCAGCGGAGTGTGCGCTGATATGAAACTTCCTGGCAGATTAAAATTGTGTGCCGCAACTGGGATCCGAAACTGGGACCTTTGCCTTTCGCGGGCAAGCGCACTACCGGCTGTGCTATCCCGACACGACTCGCGATGCCGCCTCACAACTTCACTTCTGCCAGTACCTCGCCTCCTACTTTCCAAACTTCACAGAAGCTCTCCTGCAAACACACAAGACTAGCACTCCTGGAAGAAAGGATATGGTGGAGACATGGCTTAGCCACAGCCAATTTTAATCTGCCAGGAAGTTTCATATCAGCGCACACTCCGCTGCAGAGTGAAGTTTCATTCTGGAAACATCCCTTAGGCTGTGGCTAAGCCATGTCTCCACCATATCCTTTCTTCCAGGAGTGCTAGTCTTGCGTGTTTGCAGGAGAGCTTCTGTGAAGTTTGGAAAGTAGGAGGCGTGGTACTGGCAGAAGTGAAGTTGTGAGGCGGCATCGTGAGTCGTGTCGGGATAGCACAGCTGGTACTGCGCTTGCCCGCGAAAGGCAAAGGTCCCAGGTTCGGGTCCCGGTTCCGGCACACAATTTTAATCTGCCAGGAGGTTTCACTCTTAGAACTAATTGTTGCAATTAGTTTTTGTAGCTGAGCGAGGGCTAACATTTCGAGGTAGTGATGAAATTGTTGGTTTTCCCCATAATGGAAATTATTTAGGATATTACAGTTACTAGCCAAGTTTGATGTGTTTCTGTTCCAACATAAACGCAATCATGCAAATAAATGAAAGGGGCATACGTCATATTTGTCGAAAACAACGTGCGAGGAATTTACCCATCCAACTGCATCTGCCTTACTGAATCATATTATTTGCAAAATTAAGAGATTCAAATACTATTCAGTCTCACTGGATTCTACTCCTGATGTAACTCACGTAGATCAACTGACTCTGATAGTGCGCTATGTCCACCATCCGGACCAGTGGAAAGATTTGTGAAGTTTTTGGATATGGAGGGTCATACTGCTGAACAACTCTCCCCAAGCTTATCACCTTTTTTTAGCAGAGAATGGAATTAATATCAAAGATTGCCGTGGGCAAAGCTATGACAATACCAGTAATATGAGTGGCAGGTATACCGGCTTAAGAGCACGAATTAAAGATATAAATAAGTATGCTGAATATATTCCCTGTTTTTCACATTCGCTAAATTTGGTCGCCAAGTGTGCTGTAGAATGTTTTACGGAAGCATTCATTTTCTTTTATTTCGTTGAAAGCCTCTATACATTTTTTCCACTTCTACCTATCGAGGGGGCCTTCTTTTGAAAGCACTGAAAAATGATAGTACTAAAATTCCGATTTTGGAAAGGTTATCAGACACTAGGTGGTCGTCCAGAGATGATGCTACAAAGGCGCTTCTATTTGGTTTTAGTACCGTCAAACAAGTTTTGAATGACATATGTACTAATGTGCATCAAAAGGTAGAGTGCCGCAATCAGGCTGACGGACTGTTTTTGAAAATGTGTAAGTTGGCGACGGGAATAATGTGTGTCGCATGGAACGGAACAGAATCCTAGAACGCTTGCAAGCGACTAGCGTTTCGCTGCAGTCGTCTGATAAAAGATCTAAGCACCGAATATGCACTTTATAAATCCTTACATGAATATATCCAATCAATGAGGTTCACATTTTCAGAAATTGAGACTAAAGCCAAATCCCTGATTAGCTGTGAAGAATATCAGCAAGAAACTTCAAGACGACACAAGCGAAATAGAAAGTACGACCATTTCAGTGGGTCGACTACACTCGATTAAGTTGTAGAAAAGCAGACACCTGGAGAACATTTTGAATTTCAGGTGTTCATTGTGACAATTGACAATGTGTTGGCTGCATTAGCTACACGCATGGAAAAATACCACCACTTGACTAATATTTTTGGAATATTACGGGACTTACAGCAGAAGACATCTTGAAAGGAACTCCTAATATCGTGAATGCTTACCCAGATGATTTAGAAGAGTCGCCTGGCGACGAACTGGTATAGTTCGCTGAGCTGCTGAAAAAGTATATCGCTGCTGCCATTCACAGAGAAAACAACGAAGCTTTAGAACTACAAATTTACAAATTGTTAATGGAAAATTCATTATGATCGTGTTTTCCAAATGCAGAAATAGCCTTACGCATTTACTTATCTTTGATGATCACCAACTGGAGAACGTTCTTTTTCAACGTTAAAGCGAATTAAAAATTAATTAGGAAACACGATGGCACAGGAACGTCTAAATGACCTCAGTATAATGAACATAGAATACGATTTGCTCAGTGAAATTGATGCAACCTGTATTATTTCTAATTTTGCCGAAATTAAATCGAGAAAAGTTTATTTGTAATAATCTTGTTTTATTTTATATCCTAAACCATATGACATAAGTCCTAACAACCCAAGGGCCCTTTGTCAGTTTTTGCTACGGGTCCCGCGCTTGCTTAATCCGGCACTGCCCATACACACTTCCCTCTAACGCGAAATTAACGGTTCTTTGAAGTTTAAGAATGTGTCCTACCAATCGATCCCTTCTTTTAGTAAGCTATAACAGAATTCCTTTTCTCACCAATTCTGTCCAGTACCTTCTCATTAGTTACGCGATCCACCCACCTAATCTTCAGCATTCTTCTGTAGCACCACATTACAAAAGCCTCTATCCTCTTCCAGTCCGCACTGTTTATCGTTCAAGTTTCACTCCCATACAAGGCAACACTCCACACAAATGCCTTCAGAAACGACTTCCTTAGGATTAAATCAATATTCCATGTTAACAAATTTCTCTTTTTCAAAAACGCTTTTCTACCCATTGCCATTCTGCATTTTATATCATCTGTAATGCGACCATCACAAGTTCTTTTACTGCCCAAGTAACAAAACGCATCTACCACCTTTATTGTTTCGTTAACTAATTCAATATATTCAGCATCGCCTGATTTTCTTAGACTGCACTCCATTAGCCTAGTTTTGCTCTTGTTAATGTTCATCCTATATGCTCCCTTCGAAACACTATCCATTCTGTTCAACTGATTCTCCAGGTTGTTTGCGGTTTCTGATTAATTACTGAACTTAAATTCCTTCGCCAAATTTCTCCTTGCTTTCCTTTACAGCTAGCTCAATGTACAAACTGAATAACATTGAACAGTTGAACAGAGGCTACAATCCTGTCTTACTCCCTTCTCAACCTCTGCATCCCTTTCATGCCCTTCAACTCTCATAACAGCTGTCTGGCTTTTGTTTAAGTTGTAAATAACCTTCCGCTCCCTATATTTTACTTCTGATGATTTCAAGATCTGAAGGAGTGTAGTCCAATCAACAGTATCAAAAGCTTTCATTAACTCTACAAAAGCTAGAAATGTAAGTGTCCTTTCCCTTTATCTTCTAAGATAAGCCGTTAAGTGAGTATTGCCTCCCATGTTCCTACATTTCTCCTGAATCCAAACTGATCTTCCATGAGGTTGGCTTCTACAAGTTTTTCCAGCCTTCTGTAAATAATACGTGTTAAAAATTTGCAGCCATGACTTATTAAACTAATGGTCTGTAATTTTTCACACCTGTCTGCATCTGCTTTCTTTGGAATGGTGATTATTACGTTTTTCTGAAAGTCTGAGGGTATTTCCTCTGTCTCATACGTCTTACAAACCTGGTGAAATAGTAGGTCTTGCCTTCCTACCTATTTTGTCCTATGCTGCCTTCACTATTTCATCTCTCAATGCCATCCATTCCTCTTCTACTGTTTTATTTCCCTCTTTTTCTGTAAATTGTTGCCTCAAGCTCCGTCTGAAATTCTCCAGACTTCTGGTTCCTTCAATTTATCTAGGTCCCATCTCCTTATTTTCCTAGCTTTCTGCAGTTTTTTTTTCAGTTCCAGCTGCAGTTCATGACCAATAAGATATGGTCAGAGTCTATATCTGCCTCTGGGTGTTTTACAGTTTAAAACCTGGTTCCAAAATCTTTGTCTTACCATTATAAAATCTATCTGGTACCTTCCTGTGTCTCCTGGTCTCTTCCATATATACAACCTTGTTTCATGATTCTTAAATCAGGTGCTTTTTATGATTAAATTATTTTCAATGCAAAATTCTACCAGGCGGCTTCCTCTTTCATTTCTTTTGCCCAGTCCATATTCAACTACTATTTTTCCTTCCCTTCCGTTTCCTACTACCGAATTCCAGTCTCTCATCACAATTAAGTTTTCAATTCCCTTAACTGATGATTAACTTCCTTTACCTCCTCATAAATTTCTTCGATTCCCTCATCATCGGTAGAGCTAGTTAGCATAATAAGCTGTATTACTGTAGTCAGAGTTGGCTTCATATCTATCTTGACTACGACAATGTGATCACTGTGCTGCTCATAAAAGTTCACCCGCGTTCCTATTTTCTTATTCATAGTTAGACATACTCCTGTAATACTCCCCACTGATTCTGTATTTATAATACTGTACTCGCCTGGCCAGAAATCCTGTTCCTCTTTCCACCAAACTTTACTATTCCCTACTAATCTAACTCGAACCCATCCATTTCCATTTTTAGGTTTTCTAACCTCCCTACCCGATTAAGGGATCTAATATTCCACATTCCGATGCGTAGAATGCCAGTGGCGTCTCTCCTGATGACGACAACATCCTGAGTAGTCCCCGTCCGAAAATCCGAATGGGAACTATTTCATCTCCGGAATATTTTACCCGAGAGGATGCCATCATCATATATTCAGACAGTAGAGCTGCATGTCCTGGGGAAAAGTAACAGCTGTAATTTCCCCTTGCTTTCAGCCGTTCGCAGTAGCTGTGTGGCAAAGCCACATTAGCTGATGTAACAAGGCCAGCTCAGTCAATCATCCAGACTGTTTCCGCTGCAGCTACTGAAAAGCCTGCTGTTCCTCTTCAGGGACCACACGTTGTCTGGCCTCTCCACAGATACCCCTCCATTGTGGTTGCACCTATGACGCGGCTATCTGTACAGCTGAGGCACACAAACCACCCCACCGCGGCAATGTCTGTGGTTCATAGGGGTGGAGCAAAAGAGAAACAGCACAAAATTGACTGAACTGCTCCAATATAAAATGTATGAACCGTAACTTTCCGTCTTAATGTCCAGATTCGAAACTTTGCTTTTTCCCCACAGATATCTACATTTTTGCACCAAACTGTATTTCGTCAAGAGGAAGGTCGATATGAGGATCTTTGTACTGTGTTTTCTCCAAGTTTGAGGACTGTAATGTTCAGGTTTGACATGGTAGGCAAAAAGGGTCAGGAGGGAAGAAGAAATAATGTCTCTTATTGTATGCATCTGTGGCTCTTCGCCTAGCATTTACTTTTTCCATTCAGTTAAAATTAATCGGTTGAAGGAATTCTAAGAACTCTGAAAATTGCTTATAGTAAGGATCTCTCCAAAATGGTGTCAAATCTCTAAAGGATGATGTCAAAAATGTTTGTAAACCTATTGGACCAAACTGCTATGGTCATCAGTCCATATTCTTACTACTTAAACCGACTTACACAAGGCACAACACATACCCATGCCCCAGGGACGACTCGTAACAACCAGTCCGTAACATGGCGCCTTAGAGCGTGTGGCCACTCCCGCGCGGTGTAGACTTGGTGTCAGATGTAAATAACCGAACTTGTGGTGCAACATGCGTGAAGAAAACAAGCGCATCATGTTGCTCCAACACTCCAGAGACCGCCTGAAGGTATAACCATCGTCACTGGTGTGGATGTAGTAATTTATTCGGCTTTATACTCTCAAAATCTTGTAACTCCTGTAATACAGCAATCCACTCAGCGCGAGTATGAAAGTATTTAGATTATCCATTACGTTTGTTTTAGAACCCGTGACTGTTAATTTCAACATAATTTAAGCAAAATACAATCAGTCACTTTATATTGAAATTATGCTTGTTTAAATCATTAACCAGTTATAGAATCTTTTCAGGTTCATCTTCACTCTGTGCATGTGTTACAGGTTCATTCTAAGCGTTTGCTTGGTTGCCGACTGTGTGGTGGTAAGACGGAAAATGCTTTAGTAAATCGACTTACGTGTGTTTTTTTTTTTTTTTTTTTTTTTAATCGCCTTTTGTATATGTAAATTACGTGGAATCTGTTCTTTTACTTACTTCGACCATATGGCCGGCTTTTTTATAAATAATTTCCATTTCTCAGGTTTCTTTGTGTTTAAAAGAAAAGACCCAGGACCTGTAAGTCCTAACACCCATCCTGCATCCAGGTGTTCCTTTATCATGTTTAACTAATAAGCATCACAGCTATACACTGCAGAGACAGAAAGAAACTGGTATACCTGCCTAATATCGTGTATGGCTCCCGGAAGCTCGCACAAGTGCTGCAACACGACGTGGCTTCGTCTCGACTAATGTCTGAAGTAGTGCTGAAAGGTCACCACGCACCCTGTTGGGCTGTCCATAAATCCGTAAGAGTACGAGGGGATGGATATCGCTTCTGCACAGCACGTTGGAAGCCATTTCAGTTATGCTCCATAACGTTGATGTTCAAAATGTTCAAATGTTTGTATAGTCTATGGGACTTAACTACGGGGTCATGAGTCCCTAAACTTACAAACTACTTATGAACTACTTACGAACTAGGACGGCACAAATATCCATGCCCGAGGGGGGATTCGAACCCCCGACCGTAGTGGCCGTGCAGACCGTGACTGGAGCGCCTTAGTCCCCTCGGCCACCGCGGCCGGCCTTAACGTTGATGTTCTAGGAGTTTGGTGGCCACCAGAGGTGTTTAAACTCAGAAGAGTGTTCCTGGAGTCACTCTGTAGGAATTATGGACATATAGGGTGTCGCATTGTCCTGCTGCAATTGCCCAAGTCCATCGGAATGCACAGTGGACAGGTGATAAGCCAGGTTCTGTAGGTATGTGTCACTTGTCAGAGTCGTACCTAAACGTATCAGGTGTCCCACATGACTCCAACTGCACACGCTCCACACCATTACAGAGCCTCCAGCATCTTGAACAATCCCTTGCTGGCATGCATGATCTACGATTCATGAGGTTGTCTCTATTCCCATACTCTTCCTTACGCTTGATAAATTGGAAAAGAGACTCGTCAGACCACGCAACATGTTTCCAGTCATCAACAGTCCAATGTTGGTGTTATCGAGCCCAGGCGAGGTGTAAAGCTTTGTGTCATGCAGTCAGCAAGGGTACACGCGCGAGTGGTCCTTCGGATACGAAAGCGCATATCGATTGTGTTTCGTTGAATATATTTCGCGCTCTGACATTTGCTGATGTCCCAACATTGAAATCCACAGCAATTTGCACTTCTGTCACTATGAACGATTCTCTGTAGTCGTCACTGGTCCCATTCTTGTAGGATCCTTTTCCGTCGCAGCGATGTCGAAGATTTGATGCTTTACCGGATTCCCGATTACATTCGTGAAATGGTCGTACGGGAAAATCCCCACCTCATCAATTCCTCGGAGAGTCTGTGTCCCATATCTCGTGCTCCGACTATAACACCACGTTCAACTGCAATTGTAGCAGCAGTAACTGATACAACGCCTGCGCCAGATACCTGTTGTCTTATAACGGCCTTGTCGACTCTAGCGTCATCCAGTCAGTGTTTACGTACGGCTGTTTGCATACACATTCCTATACCTGTTTTATGTTTGTTTGTAGAGTCTATGTGACTTAACTAGGGTCATCAGTCCCTAAACTTACAAACTACTTATGAAACTACTTACAACTAAGGACGGCACAAATATCCATGCACGAGGGGGGATTCGAACCCCCGACCGTAGTGGCCGTGCAGACCGTGACTGGAGCGCCTCAGTCCCCTCGGCCACCGCGGCCGGCCCTGTTTTATGGTTGTTCATTATATTAACGTGTCTGAAACAGTGCGGTTTGTTACCAATGACGAGCACAGGCTATTGGTGGCTACCAGTAGCACTACCGCAAACGAAAGCAGTAATATTATCTCTCTTTGTTTTAGGACTAGGTGCCTCTAATTACATTAAGCAAGCCTGTCTACTTTCCTTTCCCTTTCTCTCTCTCTCTCTCTCTCTCTCTCTCTCTCTCTCTCTCTCTCTCTCTCTCTCTCTTGGCAAAGCTAACCAATTCAGGCCAGTTTCGGCAGCATTGTAAACATTCTCGAGAGCATTAATTTTTTTACCTCAACTCGTCCATTAGCTCGTACATCAGCTGATAGTTCTTCTGCCTGTAGTTGCCTACGAATACGGTGTCTCGACTTCAAAGATTTTAACCAGTATATTCTTGCTTTACATTCGACGGACCTCCAAAATTTCATAAAACTGAATTTCCTTTTCACAAAAAAATAAAAAAACCGAGGTCAGATTAGTGAGGACTCGATCCTCAGACGGGGAACAACTGCCCGATCCGCAGCAGAACGCTTTAGGGACCTTGGTCATACAACCGTGACATAGTACAAGTTACCCTAGTCACAGGAGTTATATTGTCGCGAAGTATTAAAATTTTAATCTTTATCCTGGACCGAAGTTTAGCTGTCGCGTCAGTACAGTACATAGTGTTTGAACGTGTTAATCTTAATGGTGCAGTCTGCGCAGTGTAAACAGTGATTATATTTACTTCATTACTAGTTGCGTCATAAAAATTTAGAAACAAAGGTAAAAAAATACACCCAAAAGTTTAGAAAAGAGTGGCTTAGTAACAAACAATTGAAAGACTGGCTAGTTGAGATCCCTTCTAGTGCATGATGTCAATTTTGCCAGTGTAATTCGTGTCTGTCGGAGTTTTTGGAATCATTCAAAAAACATGCTTTTTCAAAGGGGCAGTTGAAACTAGATACACATGTCATTAGGCATTGCAATGAAGTTTCTTTCACAGAAGCCGCATTAAGTTTATTTGTGACTAACTATTGCGCAATAAGATATGTGTATTACCTCTGCATCCTATCAAGAGAAGTTTGGAAAGTAGGAGGCGAGGTACTGGCGGAAGTGAAGTTGTGAGGCGGCATCGTGAGTCGTGTCGGGATAGCACAGTCGGTAGTGCGCTTGCCCGCGAAAGGCAAAGGTCCCAGGTTCGAGTCCCGGTTCCGGCACACAATTTTAATCTGCCAGGAAGTTTCATATCAAAAAGATGTTTTATAGGTGTAGAGCATGTCCATGTCTCTCAGAAGCATTTGCATAGAATCAACTGCAGTGGTGTCATTAAAAATATTCTTTACCCATAAATCTAGGCCAGTCTGAGAAAGGATATAGGAGACGGAGATTTCAGTGTACTTAGATGTGTCCACAGACATTAGTGTCAGATGCTTATGTAGTATACGTTTCTGAGACCCAAGGTCGCTTTGTTTCTACATTCTTGCAAATGGTAGAGTTAGAAGAAGGCATCGCAGTGATAATAGCCAACGGTGTGAATCTTTGCTTAATGAATATGGCTTGAACATTCACTTAATACGCGGTTTGGGAACTGACAATGCAGCAGTTTTGGTAGGCATCAATACTGGTATGTAGCAGAATTTAAACAGAGAATTTCCTCATCTGGTCTTAATTCCCTGTGTTTGCCATTCCGTGTCGCTGGTGGTATTTTCTGCCGCAGCTGGAACTTTGCCTCGTAATTTTGGCTTTTTCTTGTCAGAAACATATTCATGGTTTTCAAACTCTTCATCTCGTCAAATTGCTTATAGTAAGTTATTTTCTGCATTAAATGACGAAGCTAATTCCCTGCAAATTGTTCAGAAGTGCTATACACGACGGATGTCAATTTCAGATGCTTTTCTCGTGTTTTATTTCATATTCGGGTACTCAAAACACCCTTTGAGACAGTAGCGCGTAATCAGAAATGCTATACTGCCCAGATACTCCATAATATGTACAGTGGTGACGTAAACAAAATTTATCTTACTTTTCTGAAACCTCATTTGGAAGAATGTCATCTGGTAAAGACGGCATTTCAGTCAAATTCTACAGACTAATCACGGCTCCTAAACGATGTTATCTTACTAATAAGTTAGGAGAATTGTACCAGGGTATAGAGGTGAGCTTATAACAGCAGATTTCCGCAAATATAAGTTGCCGGGAGTATACTTAGGTCATGAAGTCGAAGTCTTACTGCAAGATGTAAATACTTCCAATAAAATTTCATTTGAGGTTGAGAATTTCGTAAGGAAAAGATATGAACATTACCTCGTTTCCCTTGCTTCTGAGCTGCAAAGCCGCTTGCCCCAATGTAAAAGTGCTGAAAGACCTGCCGGTATCGTCAATTGCTCCAAGAGAAAGAGAATGTTTGCGAGAGCTAATAGAACCAATAGTATCCCTAGCTAAGGGAACTGGTTTGTCAGACAGTATAGTAACCAAAACTGATTTTCAGTGGTCAAAGTTCACTACTATAAAAAGGAAATAAATAAACAATGCTGCGACTTTGTGGGATCATACAGATTCTTTCCAAGAACTTTCAGATTTGACTGTTATGCTTTTGGTTCTACCATGGTCTAATGTAGAGGTGGAAATGGCCTTTAGCCAGCTAAATTTGATAAAAATTTCACTCTGGAACAGAGTAATTAGTAATCTGGCGAACGCCATTATTACAAGAAGATCTGGTCTTTATCGTCTTGGCAAGTGCTGTCATGATTATGGGCTGTCGTGGAATGTTCTCCGAGAAATCTGCATCATGAAAGCACACACCACAGATATTTGCTCACCTGGCCCCAGTACTTCACGATCTCCAGCAAAGGGCACGCAACCACCATCAGCAGGAGGAGCAAAATGAAATATTGTGGCTTGAACTACATTAATGTGGTGAGTGGAATCGAAATGTTGTAAACTTCCCTTTAGATGTAGTAGTAATAGTAGTACTGTAGTAGCAGTAGCAGTATACAATGGCGAAACAAAAAAAAAAATTCTTTGGAAATTATCAGCGTATTGGAATTTAAATTTCAGAAGGGCGAATAACAAAACAATAGTAAGGATTTTGCTGATTTTAGCGGAATTTTAACTTTAGTTCAATGGAATAAATTTTTCTGTGTTGGCAACAATGAGGTTACAAAATGTTTGCCCGGTTACTGCACGACTGCAGCCAGTAATATTCACTCTCTAGGTGCATGGTTGGCTGCAAGTTACGCAATGTTTCTTCCGCAGGCTCCACTCCCCTCGACGCTTCCCCTATCGCTCCGCATTTATGCGCGGAAGTGCCTTCTTACATGACGCCAACTCTGGACCCCAGAGGTAACCTATCGTAAGTAACATTTCGCTGACTTTACAGGAGAGCAAAAAGAAGCTGCTGCGATTCGGATTTTGCTACCTGTAGTATAAGTCCAACACCCAATCATGAAGAGCTCTAATTTTTATATATTTTCTAGTTAGTCTCTACATGTACTTCGTTTTTAGAAATATTTTATGAAATGTTACGGGAGAAACAGCACTTACGATATTTTACCTCACATAAATATATTTGTGAAGCCGTCTTTATTTACACATACGATATTGTCAAGGTTCTTATTACATTAGGTTTGCTGTTCATTTGCATGCCTTTTTATGTTTATAAATGTTTATATTATACAGGATTATTCTGCGAAATACGAACAGGGATATGACAATTATTGGTACTGAAATTAAGAAATAAAGGCATTCATACTTATTGAATACCAGTAGATTTACTAAGAGTTACAATTTTATCCTTTCACAAAGGCAGTCACATTTACTAGTCACACAGGAAAGTTTAAGTAAATTGAACAAAATAAATTCCAACCATAGTAGCTTACTCTAGAAAGTAACAAAGGTTAAACCACTTTAAAAACTGAGACAATAACATTTCTGTCCAAATTCAGCATATATTTAATAACAAATTGAGGACAACATTCGAAATGTAGAAAAAGAATTCCCTTGTACAATTAATTGATGACAACGTCATCATTTTCATATCCTTCTCTGTCCTTTTCAGTTTGTGTTGACATAACCAGTGGTATATTTTGGTAGAAATAGTGAAAAGATTCAGGCACCCACCTAAGCAGCTTTTGTAAATCTTTATACTTCTCTGTAGCAATAGATCTGAGAGTATTTCGTATAGCAGGAAGCTCTTCCGGCCATAGTGCCCCTCTTGTTCGCCGTTGCACATCAGTCTCTTGAAATTCACCATCAAATGCTGTTTTATAGAACACAGAACCAGAATTCTCTGCTCGCACTTGTAGATGCACAACTTGGCTAACCAAAAATTTTCCAGTCGATAAACTTTTGGTTGTCCGTTTAACTAAAGGTGATGATGATCCTTTGAAAAGATTTTCAAAGTCTTTGAAATCTGCTATTTGCATGTCGTGTACTTCAATGAGTTCTTTGAATATGCACTGGCGAACAAACTGTTGCCAATCCCAAGGAGTAGCAATTATCTCATTTGGGCTCAGTTTGCATTTGGCACGTTCAATAACAGCATGTACACCATCTACCTCCATACGAGTGTGTCCCTTCAATAAGAATTTATGGTTTATCACTTTAAGATTAGGAACACACCTAAGAATCCAAAAATATGACATAATCATGGGGAAGTTACGATCCATATCGTAAGTTCCTCAGTTTGGGTTTTTGGCAGGTTAGCTAGGGCCCAATTTAGCAAACAAGATGACACTTCTTTAGGTCCACGACCTGCAACTGTTTCATCCCACATGAAACAATAGGATTTTTGCTCTGAAGCATCAAGGATTGTCAGATTATAGGTCCTGAGCTTTCTTAGATAAAACGCACTGGAATTAGTACGGTTAGGTATCGACAAATATTTCTGAAGATCGAATATGACAACCTTTGCTTTTCATCCAGGTTGTTTTGAGCGATTTTTGTCGAAGGTCTTGTTTCTATATCTTGTATCAGATTCTGACAAGTGGGCATCGTAATCCGATTTAATTTGGACTGCTTCTTCAGCTGTTATATCATTTTTGAGTTTCACCTGAAACTCATCACAGTCATCACACGTATCAGTCGCAGGCTCCTTGAATCCTAAATTAAACTCAATGTTAAATACGTCACGGTAAAGCCACTGCTTTGCAATTAACTCTTGCTTCATTTCATTTTCCTTGCAGTGCTCTACATACAAAGAATACATTTTTGATATATTGAGGTGGCTGCAAAGATACAATATACCTGTTTTCTCTCTGCTGTAGTGACTCTCGATTGTGGGGAACATCCTGATGTTTCTGATACCGTCCTTTATTTCTTCATCCAACTTGTTTGGTGGAACTTTCTTTCCTCTCTGGTCTGGTTCAATATGTCCACCATTAATTTTTTTGGACAAAGCTGTCGTGACATACATTTCGGAAATACTCAAAGTATTTAAGAAAAATGTTTTGCAAACTTGTAGTCTCTGGCCACGAACTTCAAAGAAGTAATGAAGTGTCACATTACGCCTAAACTCACTCTCTTGAACTACTCTTCTAACATTTTTGCAATTACGTGTGAGGCAACATATAATCTCTTAAAATCATTATTATTCCCTTCTCTTTCGACGACATTACTACCTCGACTGGTGATAAAGCATCCAGATCATTTGTCTCCTAAATCGCGGAAGGTAAATTTAGATGTTTGTTACATCCCAGTGTGATGAATAATATCTTAAAATGTATATTAGCTACGCATAATGATTTAATGTTGTAAGCTGATGATGTATTGAGACTGTAGAATGGAATATTAGTTCTTGAAGTACTATAAATACTTGTACTGCTTACCTGTACTAATTTCAGCGCTAATTCCACGATCCTTTTATTTCTTCCACTAATAGAATCCATTGTAATCTTCGATTGCGTCATAAAATGCTCCTCCAAACATCACAAACTACAGCACACTTCTATTCGCACGTGATTTACAATGTGTATAACCATACGGAAGTAACGTAACACTTAGAGGTAAACCATCGTAACAGTCAATACGACAAAGAGCGTGGCGGTCTATATTCAGGTCAATTGTCGTATGGTCATTTACCATTGTTTACCACTGGTTTCAGGTTGCAAATACGATAGTATCGCATTGCAGAATTTCTTTTATGTAAAATATATGCATACAGTATTCTACCCCTAAGAAGGTATGACTTAAACTAGCCACATACGATAAAAACCTCAAAATCGTCATTTTTGCACTTACGATATGTTACCTCTGACGTCCAGAACTATAGTCAACAGGATCCTCCATCTCAAAACAAGTCTGGTGTAGAGAGCCTATATAGTCTGCTGCAGGCACCGCGGTTGAAGTGGGTAGCGCAGTAGCTGCACCCATTCAAAAAATTGAATATGAGTAAAATACCCACTCTTGAGCTGAAGGGATATTTATTTACATTGAGCCGCAAGGGGATGGCCACTTCCCGTCGGGCTGGGCTAAGAAAAAGGGGAAAATCACTTTTCCAATTTTCATGCTGTAAAAACAGTTGACGGTATATAGGACGCAAAAATCAAATGTTTGTTAAGCTTATGGGACTTAACTACGGGGTCATCAGTCCCTAAACTTACAAACTACTTACGAACTAGCTAATACTAAGGACGGCACAAATATTCATGCCCGAGGGGGGGATTCGAACCCCCGACCGTAGTGGCCGTGCAGACCGTGACTGGAGCGCCTCAGTCCCCTCGGCCACCGCGGCCGGCGGTATATAGGACTACCACACATTGTTATATCAAATGTTTAAATGTTTGTAAAGTTATGGGATCTAACTGCAGTGGTCATCGTTACATAAGCTTAGAAACTATTTACACTAACTTATCCTAAGAACAACACACACACCCATGCCCGAGGGAAGACTCGAACCTAAGAGATGGAATGGCCGCACGCACCGTAGCGAGGCGCCTTCGTGCGCAGGGCTATTCCACCACGGCATAGTTTTACCAACTTATTCTTTCCTTACATGTTTTTCATCACTCCTGAAAATCGAAAATACCTCATTTTCATTCTGCATGAGTTTTTAGTTTCATAACACTTCTCACTTTATTTTGAAGAAAGCATATAGCTTAAAGATCTGATTTTTTGACATGTGGTATTGCAGAATCTTAGCTTTCTAATAAAACATTAAAATTTTCTTAATTCGTAACAGTCGTTTTAAAATGAGAATCTTTGTCAGGTATGTGTACGTAATTTTATTCAAAAAGTTCGATAGCGGTATAATAGCACATTTTGTAGTGCCGCCATGAAATTCAGAGAAAATAGCGACGGCGGAAGTGAGCAGCTGGGTTAGAGACTCGTTGTAAATAAGGTTACTCTGAAATGCATAAACATGTATCTTGACGTACTAAAAAAGGAGTGTATAGTAATGGAATGTACATATTTTCACTATGCGTGTATGTTATGTATAAAGCAAGAAATTATCAAAATACATAATTTAAATGGAAAGGTAAAGGATCCTAATGCTTATTTGACTACTATATGTTGCGAACTGAAATTAATATATTGGGACAGATCTTTGTTGTGCTTAGTATCTGGATGTTTGTTGATTTGAACCTGAACAATCTTCAGTGACTAACATTTTGAATTATAGTAGAAATATATATCTCTAACGCATCATACATCCAGAACTTGGCCAGAACTGAAACTCATACCTTAAGTAAGAAGCCCCAGCAGTGGCGTAACTATGGGGGGAGGGGGGATGAGGGGAATAGAAACCCCACCCCCCACCCCAAAAAAAAAAAAAGAGAGAGAAGAAAAAGAAAAAGAAATCGTATAACAGCAATCTGGTAAAGGTAAAGATTGGAAACTTGGGTGTTTTACCATAAGCTTTTCATTGGATGGGATTGAATTAGTTTCTTCAACGGGAGTGGTAGATGGTAGTCTGTCTGGAAACTGACTAAAAAGCAGATCTATTCCCCCCCCCCCCCCAAAGCCAAGTCCTGGTTACGCCACTGAGCCCCAGTGTGTGTGTGGTGTGTGTGTGTGTGTGTGTGTGTGTGTGTGTTTTAATTTTATTAAAGTTTCAGCATGCTGTTTGTCACTTCTGTGAAGTTTGGAAAGTAGGAGGCTAGGTGCTGGCGGAAGTAACGTTGTGAGGCGGCACCATGAGTCGTGTCGGGATAGCTCAGTCGGTAGAGCGCTTGCCCTCGAAAGGCAAAGGTCCCAGGTTCGAGTCCCGGTTCCGGTACACAGTTTTAATCTGCCAGGAAGTTTCGTAAACAATATTGTTTTGTGTATAGGTGCAAGTTTGCAAAATCGTAGAGTCTTTCCACTGACGATAAATTTCGCTAAATGAAGTCAGAACGGTCTATCTCGGACAACACAGGCAAATCACAACGCTGCACCTGCGTATCAATCTGCCCCCCCCCCCCCGGGCCCCACTGTAGTTCAGTTGAGCATCGTGTATGTTCCCTGTTAGACCTGTTGGACGAAGTGCTTGTTTAGTGCATTGTTTCTGGACTGAAAACAGGACAATCAACGAGCAAAGGATCAATTTAAAATTTTGTTTGAAGCTTGGCAAGACACCTGGTACGTGATTATCGGGATCAAGCACTGTCAATGAAGTGTGTGTTCAAGTGGTTCGCCCGCTTACGAGGAGGCCGGGAAAGTGTTTCTGACAGTTCCCACAGCGGACGACAGGAGACCGTTGTCAGTGACGAAAACGTCGAGAAAGGGAGGGCATCAGTCACGAACGATCGTCGATTAACTGTGCGCATGATAGCAGATAAAGTGCTGCACCAGAGCCGTGCCGCCGGGGTGCGGAATGGACGCCAAAGATGGCCGGAATCCGCCGTCCCCTGGACCAGGAGGAATGCGTGCAGTTAGATTAATTACTTAGTTACGTAATCACAACACAACAGAAACACCACACAGTAGCTGCAGAGTACCAGGCGAGCCCTGTGCCAGGGGCACTCCCATTGGATTTATTTCAGCAGACATCGACCACCAAAGTACGTTTGTAACTTCTGGCACACCTGTAGGCACTGCAGAAAGGGAGGGTTCTATACACGCACACACACACAGACACCAATGTCAAGCAGAAATCAATTAGGTCTCCCACCAAACAATTACCCCCCACACAAACAGCACAGCAACGCACTCGGAGCATCAACTGTAGTATTAGCCAGTAAATTAAGTATGAGTAGTAAAATTAAACAAATGTAATAATGTAACATAATAATAACCATTTTGTATTAGGTAAAGGGTTTATTGTAAACATAATGCAATAAAGGAAAAAAAACTGCAGATTAACCGTAAATCCGTGCGACAAATCCCTACCCAAAAGTTAGGGAAGAGGGAAACGTTTGTTGTCTTGTGCCACATCACTTGACTGACGATCAGAACCCTGAACAGTATTCTGTTCGAAATATAATGTGAAACCAAAGTGAACGAAAGGTAAATAAGAACATCTGACTTCCATACCCTTTTCCGAGGAAAGAAAGGAAAAACATAAAGAAAATATATAAAATGCTTTAACTAAAGATTTTCTTCTTATGTGTGTCCGTCCATTCGGAGCTTACTGCAACCTTCAAACCGTCATTACTTGTACAGGCCGTCAGATTCGGGATATCATAATGTCCAACATGTTTCCATATTTCTTATGGTATTCCAAGTCAGATTTAATTTTAAAATTTTCAATTTCAATATAGGTAGAGTAGTCGGTATAATTGGCGACACGATTTTGAGTTAGATAGCCAATAGTGTGGCCTAGCATCCAGGTCGCTGCATTCTTCTTGCTTCTGGGGTAGCGTAACTTCTGCGGCCACATAAGTTCGGTCTTGTCAATGTGCGCTGCAGTTGTACGATCTATGATGGCCAATCTTCTGCACAGAAAGTCGGTGACTTGTTTCGCAGGCCCGTAGGTGAGGCGGTGAATTAAAGTATCCACAAAGCCACACAGGTCGGCTGATTTGCGAGATGTATTTTGTGTAGCTTGTCATTCATTGATATCTTGTCATTTGCGACCATATACCACGCTGACTGAATCGCGCTGGGGAGAAGGTCGCTAAAAATATTTCGCCAGATAATGTACCAACTGTGATTCGGCCATTTCCGTTCCACAGGGTTTCGAATTGTAGTAGTTGTTAAGAATTCATAGACTGCCTTGTTCGTTAGCCTGGTGGTTCTTGAATGGGACGAGCAGCCTTTATAAACATAGCTGAAATTCAAGCAGTACTGTTGTATGTAAAGAAAGGTGGGAGGAATTGTCGATATATTAACGGGAGGCTGTAGTTGGTCTGGACTCCATCTAGCGAACAAGATTTTGGTAGTGCTGTCCTGAGGAGCCTCGATAGTCTTCCGGAAGCGATTGATTAGTAGTACTGTACTCTCGCATCAATCAAGTTGAGACCTCCCTTCGTAAGAGGCAAGACCAAAGTCTCGAAGTCGACCTTGAAGATGTTGTTCCTCATGACAAACCAGCAAAGGGCCTTTTGAATGCTAGCAACTACAGGAAGCGGGGCTGGCAGTATCTGTGCGAGATAGCTAAATGTGCTGGCAATCGTAAGTCTGATGGTTTGGACCCTTTGCAGGATATTAAGCTGTCTGTCCCTGTATATTTTAAGCACTGCTCGAATCTTATTCAACATGTCCGCCAAGTTCCTGGTATACATCCTGGCTGGGTTTGCGTCCAGCTGGATGCCCAGTGACATGGCTGCTGTTAGCAGAACACCAATCCAGGCCAGCTGTGTTGCGCAAACCCGCGCCAATATGCAGGAGGATAGTTTTGTTATCACTCAGCTTGGCCCCTGTGGACACTACGAAATCGTGAGTTGCTCGGTCAATGGCCATGAGATCTTGTTGAGATGAGACCCCAATGCACAGGTCGTCTGCATAAGCGATACAGCGGTGCCTAAGGCTACCAGCCCTGACGTTTCTTCTGTGATAACGGTCAGCAGGGGTTCCGCGGCGAGGGCATATAATACCATCGATAAGGGGCATCCCTGCCTGATAGACCGTTCAATTGATACAGGTTGGCTAAAGTGGCCGTTAATCAGGACGCGAGACTTTGCTTCAGTGGTGACCTTGTAAGAGTACACCTGTCGCTGTATCTTACTTAACGTAATGTATATATTGTGTTAAATTTGTTTATTTCGTGTATTTTTCATTTGTTATATGCTAGACATATATTTTGATGTAACGTCATTTTCTATATTGGATCATTTAGTGTAAACATGTACTGTATGTGTAAACCCGCATGAATGCACGGACATTCTTATGCTGTAAGTTAGCAATGCGCCAGAGAAAATGTTGAACCTGTTGTAAAGACTGTCTTTGGTACAGAAGTAGTAGCTGTGAGTGTCGCGCTGCTGAAGCAGTCGCGGTGCGGACTCGCCAAAGTAAAGACATAAATGCAGTCGCGGAGCGGACTCGCTATAGTAAACACATAAATGTTTTGTTGATGGTGCAGAGGCACGGTAGGCGCAGTGTGGCGCGAGTTTAATGCAATTGCAATAAGCCTGAGAGGCGTACTGTTTAATGTATTGAAGGAAGTGCGAAACAAGTTTATTTATACTCAGTGTAATCTTTTTTCATGTGTGCAAGAAAAGTAATTGTTTGGTTATCAAGTACATTGTCACCGAATGTGATCGTTGTTGTAGTAAGAGTACCTATTGTAATCATATCTGTCTTGTTTGGACTTCACGACGAAGACGACGAAAACAGATGAGTACTATTGTAACATTTCATTTTGTATGCATGTAAATGTAGTGTCAACCCAATCAGAACTTTGGTTCAATTATACATGACTTATTTTGAAACCAGCCTTAATTTCGTAAGTAGTTGTAGTCACCCCATTATCACCATTATTAAATTATGTTGATTATGCCTGTACATTGACTAACAAGTTAAATCATTTTCAAAGTAATTACGATCAGTTTTAAAGAAATTGCTAGACGAGTTAAAGAATTGCTAAACGTATTGCAACGACAGAGACTAGTAATTAAAGTGCAACAGAGTTTGCAAGTAAAGTAAAGTTGGTTTCATTTATGTAGAAAGTAACCAGGCTAACAGTAGTCAAAGGTTTTACCAGACTTGACTGAAGTAATTTTTTATGAAATACGTTAAATGGCAAACTCTGCTCAGCCAGTTACACGCGTACGCTACCCAGGCCCTGGAAACAATTAAAAAAATAATAATAATAATAATAATAATAGTTTACGTAAAGTTTTATAAGGAACTTGAATGCTTTAAACAATAATATCAAAATTATTGAGAACTTTGACTGTAGTATTTGTGAAGCTCATTGCACCACGGAGTTTCACTGTATTGAGCTATTATCATTGCAATCAGAGTCTATCTGCTATTACAAGTTTTATTATAACACGAACACGCCATCACCACTACATGAATTCTGACACATTTATTACTGAAGTTGTGCTGTTCGTGAATCGTAAGAGGTGCTAGTTGGAGGCTGTAGTCAATGCTAAGTCAGATAGGGCCAAGCTTAATTAATTACCACAGTGATTGTTTCAAGTTAATTAATATCTTTTTTTATTCAAAATTTTTAACTTTCACTGCGAAAGTGTTGTTGCGACCCCCTAGTTGTGATTTGCTGCAGCATTCAATAACGAAATTATTATTACTAGAGTATACTATTACGCATTCTAAATTTTGAGATTATTTGACGACCTCCAACAAGCAATTTTCTTACAACCTTACGTATGGCATTCATGAAGCGGGACCCAAAACCCATCTCTTGCATCGTTAGAAGTAAGTACTCGCGACTAATCCGGTCATACGCCTTGTAAAAATCAAAAAAAAAAAAAGAAGCGCAGCCGATTCTTTGGAGTCCGCATAGGTAGCTATCATGTCTCGTAGTGTGCACGCAGCGTGTATGATGCTCTTCCCGGGAATGGCACTATGCTGATGGTCTCCTAGAATCGTGCCTAAGACTCTCTGAATGCGTGTCTTCATAGCTCTTGTGATAATTTTAAAATCAGCATTCAGTAACGTAATGGGACGCATTTTAGTCAGTTGTTTGCTGTTCCCCTTCTTCGGGACAAGAACAATGATGCCCTCCTTAAAGTCTGAGGGCACATTGCCCGCCTCTGGAATTTCGTTGGCGAAGGAAAGTAGCGTGTCACCAACAAGCGTCCAGTAATGCTTGTAGAATTCTGCGGGAAGACCGTCTGGCCCTGGGGTTTTTCTATCTGCCGCTGCACGGACGGCATCGTGGATGTCATCTTTGTCGAATTGCGAGTCAAGTACGGCAGTATCTTCCGGCAAGAGACGAGTGGGTATCCTACGTGTCAGAGCGGTACAGGTTTGTAAGTCGACAGGGTGCTTCCTATAGAGGTCACTAAAATGCGCATGAGCGTAGCTGAGAACATCTCGGGTGCTGGTGAGTTTGCACCCTGCTGCATCCGTAATGTCGGTAAAGAAAGTTGAATTGCGACGTTTGAACGCTCTCAGTAGATGGTATAGAGCAGCTGTTTCTCCTGGCGCAACGTTCTTAGGTTGTGTACGAACGATATAGCTTTCCATTTTCTTCCTCTGAAGCGCAGTTATTTTAGCTTTACACCTCTTAATGTTGCGCGCGGTCACGGGATTGGGGACATTTGCGTCTTCATACAGATCACGCAAAGCCTGAAAATACGTTTCAATCGTCTGTTTGCGCCAATACTCTTTTTGTCAGGAATATAACATAATCGTAGATCTTATTTTAGGCTTAGCAACATTGACCCACCAGTCCAGTGTCGTGTTAAGCGGGGTCGAGATCGGAGAGCTTGCTGCCAGGCACGCGCCATCTCCACATCGAGCTCCTCATCTCGTAAAAGACTAACATTGAGCTTCCAATAACCCTTCCCGCGGTGAAATGTGGTTCGTTGTGGTTCACATAGGCACTATGATTGGAGAAATTTATGGGTGCAATGTCATCATTTACAACTGCCTCCTGTATATTGCGCGAAACGTAAATTCTGTCTATTCGGCTCGCTGAGCAGTGGGTAACATGAGTATAGGCGCGTTGATCCCCGTGTAGCTTCTCGCAAGCATCGCAAAGGTGAAGGCCGACAACTAGTTGCTTAAGTTCTTCGCAAATGTTAGAGTTTGGAATCTGGTCCTTGGTGTGAATCGTACAATTGAAATCTCCTTCAAGAAGGATATTATCGGTGTGGAGGCCGATTAATTAGGGTACATCAGTTCGGAAAAAGTAGGCTCTTTGTCGTCGATGGCCACTACCAGAGGGGGCATAAACATTAACAATTAACAATCCATTTGTTTGACAGGATATGCCCCTTCCATTGCTCAGAATTGTTATATTTGTGACATGGATGCCGTCTCGGTACATAATTGCAGTACCTGTTGAGTCCTCTGCACTATACTGGTAATCGTGAAGTAGCCGGGGATGGAAATATCAGTTAAAACTTCTTGAAGGAGTGCGATATCCACCTGAGTACCATATAAGAAATCCTGCAGGGCTCGTAACTTTAGAGCAGCCTGAATACGCTGTATGTTAACGGTTGTTACGTTATACGTTTGGAGCCTGTTCATGGGGTCGACGGAATTAAGGCTGTTCATTGGCCACCGGGCTCGTCGTCCGCCCACCAGGCCCCATCTCCTGGGGGTGGGGGAGGAGGTGGGGGCGGATTTTCGGTGTCCATAGCCTCGTGGTCGGCGGTGGCGGTGGCGCTCTCCGAAACAGTGCCAGTAAGCCAGTAACGTCGTACGTGGCTGCCTCCCCTCCTTTAAGCTTGGCAGCAGCCCTGGTTACTTTCTGTTGGAGCTGTTCGTGAATCTCCGCGTCCTGTCGGCGCGCGACTCGTAACTTCTTGTTACTCGACGAAGCTTGTGTGTCAGCTTTTGATTTCCCTTTAGTAGCTTTTTTCTGTTCCGGCGGAGAGGCAATGTCCATGGGTGTGGATGGCAAGTCGGAAGCATTTTCTGTTCGCTCCTGAGCTGAATCATTTGCGGGGATCGCTGCCCTGGCGACAGCGGGAGCTGTCGTCGTCTCAGAAGGTTCATCTGTAGTCAGTGACTGCGGTACGACATTGTCGCGAATAGGTTCAGTTGCTACTTCGCTTTCCGTCGCAGTGGTCTCCCGCGCCTGCTCAGCTGTGCGTCCGCTTGCATATCACAAACACGAAAGTTGAAAGAGCTGCTTGCCATACAAACATGCCAAGTATTTCATGAAAAACTTTACCTTATAAAAACTTCAAAAGATCGTTTCCCCAACGTCATCTATTCCTTTTCGTCTCCGTATCTTAAACAAACAGCTTGACTCAGCATTCAAGTCTCAAAATCTCATCTCCTCGGCTATCCCGCCGGAACGACAACTGCACACAACCACGGTCCCCGCGCTTCTGCAATCTCATCCGCGCGCCTAATAAAGTCTACACTCTCAATAATCACAACCCTACTTCCCGGCAACAGTACTATCACCGTCTCCAATATCGATAGTACTGCCATCGAAAAATAAGCCTGCAACCAAAGATAAATGACCCATGCGTGACTAGCTTGACACTGGTCTCAAATTCGCGGTACATTTGAATATGAAATGTATACCTTCTCAAAGCAGGTATCTTACAAAGGTTCTTGGTTTTTTTTTTCACAACAACACTCACCCACCAACAGCCATCATCGTTAAACATTTCCTGACAAAAAGCGGGATGGTGCAACTGGAACAACCACCATACTCGCCGGATCTCAATCCTCCAGACTTCTTCCTGTTCTCTCGACTCGGTTTAAAAGCAAAGACATTTGACGATATTCCGGACATCCAACGAAACGTGACGACGCTTTTGGACACCATTCAGTAGGAAGACATCGTACAGAGTTTCCAGGATATGTATTGCAGAGCTCAACGGTGCATAATTATGGGAGGTGGCTATTTTGAGGACAGTAGGGTAAATGTAGTTCATAGTTCGTCTACGTTAATGTTACACGACTTTTCTTCACTGAACTTTATTGTCAGATGTTGTATTTCACTAGTCTATTGTGGTGTCGCACAAGTATGATGTGCGCGCCACGTACTTTCGCACGGCGCGGCGTTCTTACGACGTCAGCCACGAGCGCCCTCTGCTGCAACTCCGCTCATGGCCACGACTGCTGCATCGGACACTTGGGAATCAGATAGGCACCAGTTAAGACTTGGCTATCGGATAGGCACTAGTAATCATCAGTAGGCAGGCCTCTATCTAAACTATGTATCTACATTCTATTAGTCTGCTGCTCTCCAAGTTAAGTATTGTACCAATTCTTGAAATATATTTCTTATAATAATCTAGCTTAGTGTTTCCAGTTTCTGCTGTCCCACTGGCTGGTCACCTCCGTACCTGCACACGCGTGCATCCTTTATTCCTGTGTCGGTCTCTTTCTACTCGGCCACCGACACCTACGACAACCGGCGGAAACGAGACACAAAAGTGGCGAGGATGGGATACAAAATCTATGTCCAAACACATCTAATGGTTGTACAAGAAGTGTAAGATTTCCTTGCGGCATCTCGCCTGCTGCCTGTAGTCATTTACTTGCGACGGTAATATTATTTTCTTGCACATCAGTAATATCTCATAACCAGTGTATAGTAGGACAATTGCCAAGACTACTGAAGGAGGACAGACACGTCAATCACAGGACGAGCAGTTCATAGTTTCGCATAATGTGACCAAATAACCACGACGCCGTGGCTGTTCTAATTCGCGCGTTGTTGCACAGTTCCGAACACTTTATTCTTCTTCTTTCATGCTTGATCCGTGATCAGTTCCAACTATTGATCCGTTTCATTACATGAGGGGAAAGGGGGAGGTGATATGATGAGGACTTTCGTATGATAGGAATGCAAGTAAAGATATACAACATTCAGTGGCGGACTAAGCAGGAAGGGGGAGGAGGGGGCGAACCGTCCTTGGCCTCTCGTCTTGGGGGACCTCCGAAGCTTTTTTTTTTTTTTTTTTTTTTTTTTTTTTTTTTTTTTTTTTTTTTTTTTTTTTAAGACTGTTCCGTACCTCTCGTCGTGGGGGGGGGGGCTCAGAATCTCAAAAGTTTCTTTTTTTTATAGAAGTATATGTATTTCCAAGTACACGAGGGGAAGGGGCTCATTTTGTTTTGCCGCCGCCCCGGGCGTCCGACAGCCTTAGTCCGCCACTGACGACATTATGAAATCACACTCCAGTAATTCTCACAGCAGACTATTCAGGTACTTTCAGAATCCCTAATCTTGTTATGCAGGGAAATGTTCTCTTAATCTTCCGTCTTGAGGGCCGTTCCATTGGCACGTCTGCACACTTTTGGGTAAGCACGTAGTGAGCAACGCGAGATACAACAGGCGCCGAAGATAAACGCGATGTTTACTGTACAGTTGCATACAAAACTGGAGGCGAGATGTTCAAATGTTTGTGAAGTTATGGCACTTAACTACAACGGTTATCACTCCCTAAAATTACCAACTACTGAAACTAAATTTCCTAAGAACAACACACACGACTTGTATAATTATGTATCGGATCCAGGTAGGATCATCCTCCCCGTACTTCTGTTCTATTGAACGGTACTTTTGTGGTATATGCCCTGCATTTTTCAGTTAATATATCGCTTGGCAATTTCTTGTAGTTTTCAGTGATAGATACATATTCAATTAATGCCTTTTCCTCTACTCGTGAGACTCTTATAACTTTCCTGCGACATCACTGACGTACACTGAGAACATGGTATAGCGACATGCACACATACAAAATCGCGGTACTATCGCGTACATGTGGTATAAAAGAGCAGTGCATTGGCAGAGCTATATTTTGCCCCACTTAACGTTTTACGATGATAACAATAAAGGTGGCCGTTTGCGATAGCCTATTGACAGCTCAAAATTTAATTAACCGTTCATCTGAGACAAAAATTGAATAAACGGATTTTTGGAGGAGAAAATTTCCTAGAGCTTTTCTCTTTTTTGTATTTTCCATCTCTCGCACCGTTTCACAGATATTAGAAAAAAAATTAACAGCGATTTGTCACTCTGTGTGTATGTTATCGTATTCTCACTTTTTAAGTCGCTCTATTTAGCTGATCGGCACCAAATTTTACAGACGTATTTGTTGGCCGCAAGCTAGACACCCGCGCTCAAGATGAATGCCACTCATAATTTGTGGGACATAACGGGGATCTCAGATAGTGCACAAATGGTGCATCGGCAATACTTCCACAGTTATGGTAGGCAATAGACACAGAATGGCTGAATCTGCCGTCTGCAACCAAGCCCAACAACAGCAAATTGTGCCACACTATCCTAATGGATAAGTTCGTTGTACATCCTGAAAGTGTGTGCAAACGCCTCTATTCTCGATCAGTAAGTGCAGGCTGTCAGCCACACTTCTAGTCCGAAGTGAGTGGTAATAGTTTAAATTAGATGGTCTCAGCACACTCTTAAAGCACACTCTTGACTCTGTGGATCTCGCACATTTTCCCACCACTCTGTAAGTCTGAAAATTCATTTGTGGTAGAATTACATTCCGGGTGCTTGGAAATACTGATGTGTATCTTTCTGGTTGTATGTAGCGACCACTCAAGTTTTATTAATATTATGCTTCGGGGTGTTCATTGTCGTTCATTTTATGGTCAATATTTGCACAGTAGCTTTACTTGTACCTACAGGTGGTAATATTAATATGGTATCACTCGCTCCAAACCCCTAACTGTAATGTCCACCTCACTGGAGCAAGTATTTCAGTTGGACACCATTTTCGTGACTTACATGCCCCTGGCCTTTCCCCATATTCTTACTGGAATTCGAATAATGTGTCATCTCTAGCATATTGCTGAAAGATGAAAAAAGAAGGATGGAACATTAGGGTACAACATACCGTCGACATTGAGGCCATTAGTGGAAGAACACCCCTTTGGAATGTTTCAAGGATGAGGGGTAAATATCTCATAAAGAAGACTAGATTCAAGGTCGAAATAATGTTCATAAAACAGAGTCAACAAATCAGCTGAACATCTGAATCCACATTTTAGTTCTCTAGCTTCCAGTGCGTTAACCTTGAAGTAGTTCATCCACAGAACAGAAAACATGTTAGTCATCTGGTGCCAAGTCAGGGCTATATGGTGCGTTTATAAGAAGTCAAGAACTAATGCCTACTTACGTGTCATTTTTATGTACTTTAAACGTCATCTCCAGATTTGTTTGAGCAATTGGATACCCCACACATGATATTTGTGCTGGTAATTAGATACACTAGTTCAGAGGTGTCCAAAGGGGGAGGGGGTCATGACGCAAACTGCATCATTGAAATTTCTGGGGGAGGGGGGGGGGGGACAACAAATTACTTTCGGCCAGCGTGGGGGAGGCGTTTATAAAACAATTTACAAAACGTGAAATAAAAGATATTTAATTTCAATATTAAATGGGAAAACAGGACCTAATATCTCGGGTGTGTGTGGGGGGGGGGGGGGTCATTGTCCAAGGGGGGGGCACCTCTGCAGTAGTTACTGTACTTGCAGAAGTCATTGCACTTAATATGTGAATATATTAAGAGGCCGGCACTAGACAAACATTTTAAACTGCATGGTGTGGCGTGGAAGCTGTGTCTGTTTTGAGAGAGGAGCTGTTTTTGCGTACAAGAAAGCCCGGACGAACACGCACTTCAGTTGGTAGACCGAGAAATAACTTTTAGCAGACAATAGGGATTTTACAACTGCTTGTGGCCTTTGAGTAGCATGTTGACTTACTCCCTGGTAGCAGCAGGAAATAACTGCGTGACATTCAGGCACCGGATAGTTATGTCAGATTGTAAATCTTATGGGACTTAACTACGGGGTCATCAGTCCCTAAACTTACAAACTACTTATGGACTACTTACGAACTAGGACGGCACAAATAACCATGCCCGAGGGGGGATTCGAACCCCCGACCGTAGTGGCCGTGCAGACCGTGACTGAAGCGCCTCAGACCCCTCGGCCACCGCGGCCGGCGGTGTTCTGCCTCTGATGATGACAATGACAATGATCTGTCTGCCTCCTTGGGCTTTCAGACGATGCACTGTTGTGAGAATAATCAGTGTCTGGCCGTCATTTTGCGTAGTGGCATAAACAGTGGAGTGAGGTGCCCAATGTTGAATTTCAGGCTTCACCTGTAGGCCTAATTAAGACACTTTCGCAGAGTGAGAAGCGGGCATTTTTACCTATTCACAATAAGTCATGTCTGCTGATGATACTGAGAAGTCACAACAGTGAGCTAGTTTGCTAAACCAGTGTAGCCTGCCATATTAGCTTCGACTAGAGAAGTTAGCGTGTCTTGACTTCATCAAGATTAATAGGAAGTTTTGACTTATTCACTTCAGCTACAACTTATACCAGTTAGTTTTTTATAGGATTTCAGACTCGCAGAAACAGCTGCTGGCAACACTGCGAATGGTAATCATACACTGACGCAAAGCTAATTTTGTTTCTGCAAGGTCACTTCCATGCAGTGGCAGTGACACCGGTACAACATTACTCACTGTACTTACCATGACAGCCTTCTCTATTTTATCTTAATTGTAAAACCAATTGTAGGCGTGATAACTCTTGCCACTTCATGATAGATAACATTACTCACTGTACTTACCATGACAGCCTTCTCTATCTTATCTTAATTGTAAAACCAATAGTAGGCGTGATAACTCTTGCCACTTCATGATAGATATTTTTTCTTCTGATAATGATTTTGTATATATTCACGGTTTAGGTTATCAAAGTGATTCCATTAATAGTTGAATCCAATCCTTTATATTAATTTCAAATATTTCTTTTATTACAACTTTATTTGCCTTTGTTTTTCCGACTTTAAAGATAATAAACTAAATTTTTACCTCTCAGTAGAACAGCACTTTTATTTTACTGAGACACTGCTTAATATCTTATTCCTGTACCCAGTGAGGTCATTTAGCAGTTTGCTTTATACTTTCAGGAGTGGTCATTCGGTTCACAGTTAAGAACCTCTAGCCTGCATGTCACAGTAGATTTGTTCCACCTGCATAGCATACCACTTTAGGGTACAAAAACATGCATATCAATCTTTGCACGTAATACAACGGGGAAGAAATCATCTGTCAAGTGCATGAGACAGGCCGGCATCACTTAAACTTGAACGCACTAGATGTTAGAAGCGTCCCCAAACAAATTGCCTCAGTTTTCACCTCTGAGGCGCTCAGGACCATACTGTAGAATGCTTTCAATGACTTTTAGCATTCAGTGTAGGAAGAAACTTACGGAATGTCTGGAGATAGCGGTGAGCATTTATGTTTTCTTGAGCTTCAAGAAAATCAAACTATGCAAATGAATATCCAAGAAGGCACTGCCTATACATTTCCCCTGCTGGATGCTTAAGTTCCCATCTCTTGAAGTGTTTCATCTACACTGAGGTGACACGAGTCACAATTCAAATGTCACTAGGATCCCGTACACAAGACGTAAAAGCACAATACATTTGGCACAAACTCCGGTAATTCACAGGTGTACTGGGGCATTAAAGATGTCAGCCCCACCACCTAGCTACCCTGGTTACAGGTCGGTGTCCTGTTACAGGGGAATTATACATTCTCCAGAAAATGCATGTTCAAAAAATGTTCAAATGTTTGTTAAGCTTATGGGACTTAACTACGGGGCCATCAGTCCCTGAACTTACAAACTACTTATCAACTACCTTATACTAAAGACGGCACAAATATCCATGCCCAAGGGGGGATTCGAAACCGCAAGTGGCCGTGCAGACCGTGACTTAAGCGCCTCAGTCTTCTCGGCCACCGCGGCAGGCGAAAATGCATGTAGGACGGAACAAACGACTAGGAATAAACAATGTATTCAAATTATCTGCTTGGGATGTCCATAGAATGAGAGATAAGGAAGTAAACTGAAAACTTTACTACATTCGCAAAATATTGACATGCGGATCATCCCAGAAAGAAAAAAGAAATCAAGATGTTTGTAACAATACACAGGTATGACATGATTTACAGAGGGATAGCAAAAAGGGAAGAGCCCATGCTGGAGTCGCTATTCTATAGAAGAAGCCCTTAGTGAATAAAATACACGCAATGAACGGATAATTACTATCAGAATGACGATACAAAGAGGTTGCTTATGAGTACCGTAATTGGAATATGTGCTCCAGAAGAATGTAGGGATGATGACTCTGAGGAATTCTACGATATAATACAAAAAACTCTACATAACATCAACAAAAATGTTTATCTGATTATAGTAGATTATCTAAATGCAAAGTTGGGAAACAACTGTGGCAAATATTCTTGATTCTGAAGGGGAAAATGTAATAAATAATAATGGATATAGACTGAAGCCGTTTTCCAAAAATAATTAATCAAGAATAACAAATACGTTCTTTAGGCATAAACAGAAGTATACGTGCTCAGCTAGAGATTCTGCCACAGTTATAGATTATGTAATTGCAAATAAGCAGACTTGGTTTTTAGTGCAAGATAAAAGAGTATTCAGAGGTCCAGACATCTCTTCTCATCATTTCTTCTTAGTGTCAAAAATAAAACTACACAAAAGATGCAAAAGCTAGACAGAACCAGTTGAACATTTCAAGTGAGCACACAGCAGGATGAAAGTATCCGGTTACTATATCAGTAAGTAATTAAAGAATATATATGTCTAAATTTAAAAGCGGATAACATCAAGAAAGACTGGAGTAATAAAGGAAAGCGCTAACGGAAGCAGCAATAGAAGTACTGCGCACATGAAAGAAAATTTGTATCAAAAGGGGTCAGCGATAATAGTGTAAATAAGATAAGAAAAATGCCTATTTGAAAATGTTAAATTCGCAGCCTCTGAGACTATAAAATAACATCAGCCTCAGGTTAGATCACTCTTGCAAAAGTAAAGAAAAAAGCAACCCAAATTTAAATGGACACAAAATCCCCGAGACCGGCAATCTTTTACAGAAACTCGAAATTTAGCTCGAACATCAATGCGAAAGCTTATAATAGTTTTCACAGCGAAATCCTGTCACGTAACTTCGTAGAAAATCTGAAGAAATTCTGGTTTTATGATACGTAAACCAGCAGTCAAACACAATCAGTACTTTCACTACGCGATACCAATGGTGATACTTGACTCAGCTTTTCGAAATTCCTTCACTAAAGAAAACGAAGCAAATACTTCAGAATTCCTATCAAGAACAGCTGTCAGCATGTGTAATTTAGAAGTATTACCCCTGGAGTAGTAAAGCAACTTAAAGCACTTAACAAAAGCAAGTCTTCCGGTCTTGACTCCATACTAATTAGGTTCCTTTCAGAGTATGCTGATGCAATAGCTCCATACCTAGTTGTCATATACAACCGTTCCCTCAGTGAAAGATCCGTACTCAAAGACTGAAAAGTTGCACAGATCACTCAAATATTCGATAAAGGCAATAGGAGTGATCCGCAACATTACAGGCCTATATCATTGGCGTCGGTTTGCAGCAGGATTTTAGAACATATACTTTCCTCAAACATTATGAACTACCTTGACGAGAACGACCTATTAACCATAGGCAACACGAATTCAGAAAGTGTCGTGTTGATGTGATGAGCGCTATCGACAAGGGATGTCAAATAGATTCCGTGTTTCTAAGTTTGCGGAATGCATTTGACACAGTACCACAAAAGCGTCTCCTAATCAAATTGCGTGCTTCTGGAATATCGCCACAGTTGTGCGACTGGATTCGTGATTTCTTGTCAGAAAGGACACAGTATGTTCTGATGGAAAGTCATCGAGTAAAACGAAGTATTTTTATAATCTATTTAGGAGATAATCTGAGTAGCTCTTTTAGACTGTTCGCGGATGATGTCATTTACCGGTTAGTTAAGTCCTCAAAAGCAACGACAAAGTGATTTAGATAAGATATCAGCGTTGTGCAAAAAATGGCAATTGACCCTTCAAAATGAGAAGTGTGAAGTCATCCATATGACAACTAAAAGAAATCGCCGGCCGCAGTGGCCGAGTGGTCTGCGGCGCGCCAGTCACAGTCTGCACGGCCGCTACGGTCGGGGGTTCGAATCCCTCCTCGGGCATGGATGTTTGTGTGGTCTTTAGTATAAGGTAGTTCATAAGTAGTTTGTAAGTTTAGGGACTAATGACCCCGCAGTGAGGTCCCTTAAGCTTAACAAACATTTGAATATTTTTAAAAGAAATCCATTAAACTCCATTTACACGATAAATCTACAGGCTGTAAATTCAACTAAATACCTACGAGTAACTATTACGAACAACTTAAATTTGAAAGAATGCACAAAAAATATTGTAGGGAAGGCGAACCAAAGATTACGTTTCATTGGCAGAACTCTTGGAAGATGCAACAGTTCACTAAAGAAACCGCCTGTACTACACCTTGTACGTCCATTTTGGAGTATTGCTGCACATTGTAGGATCTCAACTAAGTGCAACTGAGTTCAGAGAAGCGCAGCTACTTTTGTAATATCGCGATATTGGGAAGAGAGCATCACGGAAATGATGCACGAGCTGTGTGTAAATCATTAAAAGAAAGGCGTTATTCGCTGCGACGAGATCTATTTGCGAAATTACTTTCACCAACTTTCTCTTCCGAATGCGTACATATCTTGTTGGCAACCACCTACATAGGGAGACAGGATCATGATAATAGAATAAGGGCAGTCAGATCGAAAAAGGAAAAAAATTGTGTTCCTTTTTCCTGCGAACTATTAGAGAATGGAACTATAGAGAAATATCATAAAAGCAGTTCGATGAACTCTCTGCCATGCATTTCAATACTCGCAATTTATCCAGATGAGTATAGTGTGTAGTGGTGTATAGGATAGCCAGACAAGCTAAAAACAATGGCTGGGAATGATATATTAAAGATGTTGAACATGACGCAGGAGAAAGACAAGATAAAGTATACAAAATAATGAAACAGCTAAACGCAGAAGATGAGGAGTTAAGGACATTCTACAAATACACACAACATTCTTACCTAGTTGGTGGAAATATTATAAAACACTACGGATGGATATCCACGCTACACAGATGGCTTTGGCTGAACCAGATAGGAACGTGGACCTAATAACTTTGGAGCAAGTACAGGATGCAACAACGTCTAGGAACAATAGGAAGACTCCAAGATGTGAGAAAATCAATACTGAACTGATTAAATACGCACCAATTATTGTAAAATTAAGAATTATGGCGGAGCGTTTTTATTCCTTAAGAATCGAATATAGTCCCAGAGCAATTTACAGGAAAGGGAACAGACATGAATGTCAGAACTACAGAGGTATTAGCCTTTTCAAAGTACGTTATGAATTTTATCCTAAAATTGTAACTAAACTACTGTTGTTGGTGCTAAAACTGTATGAGCCCAACTTTGTTTTTGGAAAAGGTCATGTTCGGACACTATATTCACCGCCCTGACACAACAAATAGTGGAACTTCGCGTATTTAATATCGCAACATTTCTTGCCTTTGTTGACTGCGAAAAGGCGTTTAATATATACCGCATCCGTTGACGCTTTCGAGCAGAGGATGACATGCGGACGGTCAGTAGCCAGTGGCTCCCTGAGGCCTGTCGGGCGGAGTTATATATATATTGGACAGGTCTTGCAGCAGGGTCTTCCACAAGGTTTCGGGGTGACATAAGGATGAACTAGGATGTTGTGGAGGTTAGGTGGGCGATGGAACACCACTTTAGGAGGTGTGGGAAGGGTCTTGGGCACGATGTCTCTCATTTCTGGGCACAAGGATAGAAAATCAAAACCTTGGCGAAGAATGTAATTTAGTTGTTCGAGACCAGAGTAGTACTGGGTGACAAGGGGAGCGCTCTTTTGTGGATTGTTACTGGTGTTAGGAGGAGGATTTGGGGTGTGTGAGGATATGGCACGGGAGATCTGTTTGTGGACTAGGTCTGTGGGGTAGATTCTGTCAGTGAAGGCCTTCGCTAGACCCTCAACATATTCAGAAAGGGAGTGGCCAGGCTGTAAGGAAGGGATTTTTTGATCCCTTCCACATAAAAAATTGTGATTAGCCTTTTTTCCTTAAAAGACATTTCACACAGATAAGCTCAAAGATCTTATTCCTGAGGTCATTAAAACACTGACAGATGTGGGGTACACCATTTTGTCACTGATAAGCGATAATAATAGAAGCAACCGTAATTTATTTCAACTCCTTTGTGGTGGCACTATCAGGAGTTTCACACTTAACCCATTCAAACCGACAGAGAAAATATTTTTGCTTTTTGACACTGTTCACCTATTTAAAAGTATACGTAATAACTGGTTAAATCGATGTGATGAGGAACAAACGTTTGTATTTACTTGTTTTCAGGTTTGGTCTAAAATTTTAAAGAAAGGTTGGGAGATTTAAAGACTCTTAATCATTCAGGAGATGGTAAATTAATCAAGTTAGCATCATCATTGTTGAAGACAGTATTGCATCCATTAAATATTCAACGTCAAAATGTTTCCTTAGCAGTGCGACGTTTTGATGAAAAGAATGTGTCAGCCTTACATTCAGTTTTCAAAGAGGCATGTTCCGTAAGCAGTGCAGAATTTATTCAGATTATTCTTTCGTGGTGGAAAATTGTGAATGTTCGTTCTCCTAAGACTGGTTGTCGCCTCCGAGACCCTTTGAAAGAGCCAATACGAAGTGCTGATGATGCTAGTATACAATACTTAAAAATTTTTGCCGAGTTCCTAATGCACTAGAAAACTTACCACCACCTAAATCTTCCTCTAAACATACAGGAAAATTGACACCTGATACATAACACATATCTCACACGAAAGAAAAAAATAATTACAAAAGAAACTAGTTTCAGAATGTTTCTCAGAACTCCAGGAGAGGGGAATAAAAATCATCAGCAAAGAAAAAAATCTCCTTTTCTATTCTTTTGTATGTACAATAATCAGTGTTAAGCCCTTGGCTGAAGAGCAACTTGCACGCTCCAGTAAGCCCAACCCCAGTTGGAGAACTGAAAATATCCCCAAAGGACAGTAGAGTAATCACAGAAAACATAACTAATAGGGCTGCTATTAAAAAGTTCCTATCTAAAACGAAAAACATTTATATTAGTAGAAGAATGATTCTCGGAAGACAAAAATCATAGGACTCTTATTAAAACATGTATGTTACATGAAACAAGACCCCCATTGTTAGCAAAAACAAATATGCATTCCGCGTGTATTTGTATTTACATGAAAGAAAAAAGGTATATGTTGCACTCAAAAACTACTTACGTAGACTTGCTAATTGAAAATAATAATAATAATAAAACCGGCACAGATTACAATACTTGCCAACGTTTCGTACCTAAGCTTCCGTCCTTACTTCAGCTTAAAGCTCTGGTACTTTCTCAACACAGTCACCACTAGGGTTGCCAGATTGAACTCGAGGCAGGCCCGGAGACCAGACGTGCCCCCCTCCTCCTTGGCCAATGACTCACCCTCCCCCCTCCCAACTGCGACCAACTCCCCCCCCCCCCCCCAACCAGGATTACACTGAATTCTAAAAGAAAAAAGAAACTAATCATCTCCTCCCTCCCAGCAAGTATCCCCACCCCCACCGGTGGAACATAGCTAGGGGTGGCCTTCACATGCCGCAGCTGACCGGCCAGGCCGCCAGTTGCTGTGGATCAACAATCGGCACACTTCAGTCGGCGTGGCAGCAGAAGTGGCGACAGCATCAAAGCTACTCACATCAACAGCTGGGCCTTCCAAGAGTTGCCGCTTGCGGCTCAGCGCACTGTGAAGGATCGCGCGCCACCAAGCTTCTCACTGGCTCCATGTGAAGGGGCACAGTTACCGTCTGCTCCCTGTTACGACCACTTGCTGTCGCGTAAAGAAGTAAACTTGAGGGCATAAAATGATTAAACATAATAGAGCTGTCCTTTCAAAAATGTTAAAATGTTTGTAGGACTTATGGGACTTAACTGCGGGGTCATCAGTCCCTAAGCTTACAAACTACTTACGAACTAGCTAAGACTAAGGACGGCACAAATATCCATGCCCGAGGGGGGATTCGAACCCCCGACCGTAGTGGGCGTGCAGACCCTGACTGGAGCGCCTCAGTCCCCCCGGCCACCGCGGTCGGCGAGCTGTCCTTTCTATGAGAGATAAATACGAGATTATTACTGTACTAAAAGAGGTGCGTGTTGTTATAAATACATTTACTGTAATGTACTTACTGACAAATGAAACTGTACAGTTAGATTGTTCGAATAAACCAGTTTTCCGAACACCCACGTTCCCCAATTAGTTCGGATAATCGACGTTCTAATGTAATATCAATTAAACATTATACACCGAAGTACAGGATATCAACAACGATCGCGAATTGTATAGTGAATTGATCGACAGTGCTATACTACGTACGGCGAGAGTTGAACTTCGACAGCTAGCAGCGCAGTTGCCAGGTTCGACAGGGAAGTGCAGTGGCCAGTGACTGGTGCTTCGTTCTCCATTATGTTGTACTTACGCGAAAATTACTTCACTGTCGTGACATAAGTAAATAACAGTGCACTGCTGGAGATTTGGACAATGACGTGATGTCTTAAGAACCTGTCATTACTTTTTACAATACAAATTGATCCATTTACGTTCACGCATCTACCTACCGCGCCCAATGTGTAATTAAAAAAATACTTCATACATTTTTGTGAGGCGATACTCGGCAACAATAAATTTTGAAAAATGCATAATTGTACACTTTGCTGACCAAATTTGTCCCGCTAATTAGTTTCGGTGATTACACCATTTTCAAAGCGTAAAATATGGGGCAAGTTACATTATATACATTTTTGTAGCTCCAGCTGCACAAAACATCTAATTTCTAGCGTAGTGCAGTACAGTGTGTTTTAACGGTGTCTTAATTTTTATTAGGTATTTGAGTCAATTGGATAAGATTAGATGATTTTTACAGCTTGAGTTACCAAAATGTATATAATGTAACTTGACCCATATTTTATGCTTTGAAAATGGTGTAATCACCGAAACTAGTTAGCGGAACAAATTTGGTCAGCAAAGACGTGCCCGAACTCGGCCGCCTTCGTTCACTGCGGGCAGTATAGCCATCCACAAGACACTCAAACAGTTGATTTTTTTCTGATTGTACATTTGACTAATTGGGGGCAGACTTCGTCAAACAGATCTTTGTGTATCATTACAGTCACAAGTTTTACAAACACAACAAAATTAACTTCTATTACTTTATATGATCACCAATCACTTACTAATGCCGCCACTAATCGAACCTACACCGAAGCAAATAAAAATAACAGTAGTAAAATATTACAGCTATAGGCACATACCTTATTATTCATATTTTGCTGATTATCTCGCTGCATTCAGAAGAGTCTTGTTTTTAAGTGCCACATTGTAGAAAACTTCACATCTCATTTTAAAATTTCGTCTGAACACATATCTCGGCTTTCACAAGTTCAACGGACATTCTGTTTCTAGCATCCGACCATAATGCACTCATTACACTAAACATTCGTTCAACGTACGCGTTACTGACTGGAATTACGAGAACGTGCTGCATTATATTGAACAAGTTTGGTGAATCTGCTTTTTCAAAAACTCTCTCCACACTTTACAACAATTAGTTTCCTTCCTATCAAGATTTGATACTACAGACTTCAAAACATAAAACTCCTGATACAGTTCGTTTCCATCGAAACTAATTTTCAATTTCTTTCCCACTTTGGCCAAGTCTTTAAATGAAAATAGTTTTGGTTGACATAAGTCTAGCACTGATACAACTTCATACACATTGTCATTCCCACTAAAGCTGCACCATTTACCAAGATAGTTTAATAACCTGTCGTAAACAAGTGTGCACTATTTTACCTTTTACTACAATATTGTTTTCTTCTTCTGTAAGGTGTTCTAAAGACATATTAACTTCAAATCCATAAAACTTATCCTCCTTCTTCCAGCATAATCCCGTGAACATCCGTGGAAAGTGTGTCCTCTTTTTCTAAAAGTCTGATTGTTTTACAAAAAATAGGCAAAGTTGCTTTAAAAAAAAATACAGAAAGCACTCTGGTAGTGTTAGCGAATACTCGTTTATTTCGTCTTGTTGTGAACTAATAAACTTCCAAATTAGGGGATGTGTTTTTTCCTCACCCCGTGCTACATAATACATATTTAACACTCGCCACATCTTAACAAGACGGTCCACAGCAGACTCCAAAAACAACCATCGCACTACAGTGTGTCGCAGTATTTCGCTGTAAATCATGCTGAGCAAACTCGCAAAATGTTTTTAGTTCCTCGGAATTTTTTGATGATGAAGAAAAGTCTGAATATATTTTAAGAACTAGAGTTTCTACATCATATTTTAGAAGCTTGAATTCAAACTTAGCACAGTTATGTAAAATATGACAGCAACAATTGGCTTTGATTAAGTTTTCATTTTCTTCTTTCAATTTAGTGAAGACAGTGTGTTTCCTGAAATGAACTGATGCATTGTCAGCTGAATAAGAAACTACATTATTTAGTGTCAAACCATTTTCCAATAAAATGGATTTTAGTTTGTTTGAGATGGCTTCTGCAGATTCGTTAACATCTTCGTAGAAATCAAGAACTTCATTACATTTTCCCTTATCTTTGGAACAGTATGTTACAACTATCGGGTAATGTTTTTTATTGCCCTTGTTTGAAGCGTCTGAACCTAATGAAAACGGAACATTTTGCTTTATTTCTCTTAGTAGCTTCTCTTTAGCATAAGGCAGAAGCACATTTTTTACTAATGCCTCGCTTTTTGTTCGGCCGCATTTTACTTTCGTTGCCACTGAGGAATCTCTAAAAACATAAGGATATAGCTTATTACCACAATCTTGAGAATTGTAAGAATCAGTGGCGTAACTATGGGTGGGATGAGGGGGATAGAACCCCCCTCCCCCCCCCCCAGAACCCGAAAAAAATGAGAGAGAGAGAGAGATAAAAGTAAAGAAAAAGAAATCGTATAACAGCAATCTGGTAAAAGTAAAGATTGGAAACTTGGGGTGTTTTACCATAAGCTTTCATTGGAAGGGAGTGGATTAGTTTCTTCAAAGGGAGTAGTAGATGGTAGTCTGTCTGGAAACTGACTAAAATTTTGCTCGTCAAGCAGATCTATCTCCCCCCCCCCCAAACCCAAGTCCTAGTTACGCCACTGGTAATAATTGTGGTGTTTCACATCATGGTAAGTCAAAGTTAATTCCGTTGCAGTGACTTTGTCGTCTTCTGCAGAAAATTGTTTCGGCAATAATTTAAGAAGCGACTGATTCTTCTTTTGTGTGGTAATATTCGCTTTGTGTCTTTCTGATTGTAAATGTTTATTCACAGCTTTCATTCCGTACTTAAAAGTAAATGAGATATTGCATATTCTGCACTTACACATACACTCATCAGTATCGACTTTTTGTAGCCACTCTTTATAATTTTCTTCCTGCAACCATTCTTCACGGAACGAACTTAGATATCGTCTCTTCATTTCACTGTTATTACTCACTAATATGAGTTAATGTAAGCTTGTCTGTTCACATACGATCCGAGTATTCCAAAAATTGCCGGTAAACTGATAATAAACAATGAACGAACGAACACAAATAATAGACGTCGCCAGTTGACACGTTGCCGCAACAGTGTTTCCTTAATAATGCGCTAGCCGATTACTACCGACGCAACATTCAAAGTCCAATCGCCAACATTCTCCTCCGAATGCGAAAATATATTGTTGACTCCCACTTACATAGGTAGAAATGATCATCAGAATAAAATACGAGAAATCAGAGCTTGAACAGAGAGATTCAGGTGTTCATTCTTCCCACGCGCTATTCGAGAATGGAATGGGAGATAAATAGTATAATTGTGGTTCGATGAACCCTCTGCCAGACACTTAAATGTGATTTGCAGAGTATCCCATGTAGATGTAGATGTAGATGTAGAACAATGAAAAGTTTTCAGAGGGAGAATAGAAAAGTAGCGTTTTGTTGCAATAAGAAATTGACATTTATATAAAATTATTCATAATTACTAGAGAGGAGTCGGCCGGGAATGGCCGAACGCACTGAGGCGTCTTGCCATGGTGCGCGAGGCTGCTCCTGCCAGAGGTTCGAATCCCCCCCCCCTAGGGCATGGATGTTGTGTTCGTCCTTAGTTTAAGTTATGTTAAGTGCAATGTAGATCGTCGCTACATGAGCATAGTACTTAAAAAGCGTCGTAAAAAGAAAAAAAAAGTTAAGATGAAGGTTACATTCAAGCCCGGAGATGAGTCATTGGCCCGTAGACCCGGAGAATTCATTCCAAACCCGGGCACTCCGGGCGGCGCCCGGAGATCTGGCAACCCTAGTCACCACAATTTACAACTACAATACTGACTGTTGGCTGTTGTCGTCATTCCGTTCAAAAGTTTGCAGAGTATTAATTTTGATGCATTTGCATGTTATTGGAGCCAAACTACAGTTTTATTATGCTGGCGGATTGTTTCAGACACTATCCAACCTATTTACTAATTTCCATCTAATGTAGTTTGAATGGATAACATATATAATAGCAGGATATTTAGTCTGACTTGTATTAATATAGGAATTCCTTTTTGTATCCGTGAGCGTATCTGCTTGACTGATACACTCGTGGCCATGAAAACTGCTACACCATAAAGTTAACGTGCTACAGACATGAAATTTAACAGACAGGAAGAGGATGCTGTGATATGCAAATGATTAGCTTTCAGAGCATTCACACAAGGTTGGCGCCAGTGGCGATACCTACAACGTGCTGACATGAGGAAAGTTTCCAACTGATTTGTTATACACAAATAGCAGTTGGCAGGCGTTGCCGGGTGAAACGTTGTGATACCTCGTCTAAGGAGGAGAAATGCGTACCATCACGTTACCGACTTTGATAAAGGTCGGATTGCAGCCTATCGCAATTACGGTTTATCGTAACGCGACATTGGTGTTCGCTATCCAATGACTGTTAGTTGCATATGGAATCGATGGGTTCAGGAGGGCAATATGGAACGCCGTGCTGGATCCCAACGGCCTCATATCACTAGCAGTCGAGATGACAGGCATCTTATCCGCATGGCTGTAACGGATCGTGCAGCCACGTCTCGATCCCTGAGTCAACAGACGGGGACGTTTGCAAGACAACAACCATCTACACGAACAGTTCGACGACGTATGCTGCAGCATGGACTATCAGCTCGGAGACCATGGCTGTGGTTAACCTTGACGCTGCATCACAGACAGGAGCGCCTGCGATGGTGTACGCAACGACGATCCTGGTTGCACGAAAGGCAAAACGTCATTTTTTCGGATGAATCTAGGTTCTGTTTACATCACCATGATGGTCGCATCCGTGTTTGAAGACATCGTGGTGAACGCACATTGGGAGCGTGTATTCGTCATCGCCATACTGGCGTATCACCCGGCGTGATGGTATGGGGTGCCATTGGTTACACGTCTCGGTCACCTCTTGTTCGCATCGATGGCACTTTGAACAGTGGCCGTTACGTTTCTGAACTGTTACGACCGGTGGCTCTACCCTTCATTCGATCCCCGCGAAACCCTAAATTTCAGCAGGATAATGCACGACCGCATGTTGCAGGTCCTGTATGGGCCTTTCTAGATATGGAAAATGTTTGACTGCTGCACTGGCCAACACATTCTCCAGATCTCTCACCAATTGAAAATGTCTGGTCAATGGTGGCCGAGCAACTGGTTCGTCACAATACCCCAGTCACTACTCTTGATGAACTGAGGTAATGTGTTGAAGTTGCATGACCATCTGTACCTGTACACGCCATCCAAGCTCTGTTTGACTCAAGGCCCAGGCGTATCAAGGCCGTTAATAAGGCCAGAGATGGTTGTTCTGGGTACTGATTTCTCAGGATCTATGCACCCAAATTGCGTGAAAATGTAATCTATGTCAGTTCTAGTGGAATATATTAGTCCAATGAATACCCGTTTATCATCTGAAATTCTTCTTGGTGTAGCAATTTTAATGGCCTTGTCAAATGTTCAAATGTTTGTATAGCTTATGGGACTTAACTAAGGGGTCATCAGTCCCTAAACTTACAAACTACTTAAGCTAGCTAAGACTAAGGACGGCACAAATATCCATGCCTGAGGGGGGATTCGAACCCGCGACCGTAGTGGCCGTGCAGACCGTGACTGGCGCGCCTCAGTCCCCTCGGCCACAGCGGCCGGCCTACATTATTATTATCATCATCATCATCATTAGATACTGATTATGCCTCTCAGCGTTCAGTCTGGAGCATAGTACCTCTAATAAAATTCCTAACATTCATGCCTCGTCTGATGTTATGCCTTTTACTTCAAAATCATTCTTCACCGAATCTAAGTACTTTCTTCTTGGTCTACCTCGACTCCTCTTACCCTCCACTGCCGAGCTCATGAGTCTGTTAGGTAACTTTGCTTCCCCCATGCTTGTAACATGACCCACCATCTCAGTCTGTTCGCTCTAACTGCTTCATCTATGGTGTTCATTCCGAATTGTTCTTTGATTTCCTCATTATGGACCGTCCTGCCATTGTTCCCATACATTAGTACCTGCAATCATTCTTGCTACTTTCATATCTGTAACCTCTATCTTATAAATAAGGTAACCTGTATCCACCCAACTTTCACTCCCATACAACAAAGTTGGTAAAAAGATAGAGCAGTGCGCTGCTAACTTAGTCTTGGTACTTAGTTCCTTCTTGCAGAAGAGAGTAGATCTTAGCTGAGCACTCACTGCATTAGCTTTGCTGCACCTCGATTCCAGTTCTTTCGCCATGTTGCCATCCTGTGAGAAAAAACATCCCAGGTACTTGAAACTGTCTACCCGTTCTAACTTTGTTTCTCCTATTTGGCTCTCAATCTGTTTAAATCTCTTTCCCACAGACATTACTTTCGTTTTGGAGATGCTGATCTTCATATCATAATCCTTGCACCTCTGATCGAGCTCTGAAATACTAGTTTGCAACCTTTCAATCGAATCGGCCATTGCAACTAAGTTATCCGCATATGAGAGACTGCTTATTTTGTTTTCACCTATTTTAAAACCTCCCTGCCAGTCTACTGTTTTCAACATATGATCCATGAATTGTATGAACAACAGTGGTGACAGGTTACAGCCTTGTCTTACCCCTGAAACTACCCTGAACCATGAGCTTAATTTGCCATCTACTCTAACTGCTGTCTGACAGATATATTGTGTAATTTTAAAATGTCTTAACACGCCTGTTGTATTTTTTTGGTACACTACGAAGCTCTGTAATAGACATCTCCGAAAAGTACTGCCAGCTCCGTGACTTTGTTCTTCGTGTATCCAATTCCCATATTTAAATGACAATCGCAGCGAGCTGCGAGCGTTGCAAATAACGTCAGCGCGTGGTGTGGTGTCGAGGAGGTTAGAATCTCTGGAGATGCCATAACACTGAAAAAGTGAAGCCAGCAAACTGAGCTTTTCGGCATTTGTTTGTGCCCAAAACATTGGGCATAGTGTCTGTGTATAGGACTTACAGTCGTTGAAATGTACGTCATATCTAAGTAAACACTCCAATATGACTGTCAATTTAGTTGCTTTACGTAAAGAAGGTAATATTCACCCAGGTTTTAAGCGAGAAATTTTTGTTTTAGGCACAAAAGCATGGCTCCTCTGGCTTCACCCAATGTTTGTTCTCAGCGTAGGTAACGCCACCTCTCTTTAAGGTACGGACACATATATCCGGGCCGTGTCCGGGCCGAGACACGTCCGAGTATCGTCCGTCACCCGGAGAACGAAATATACCATTGAAGTAAATGTGGGCGGCCACACGTGACCCGGGTCGGGCACGGACCGTGCACGGAACGTCAACGGACCGGCAACAGGTCGGGCGGAATTCGCCGAGTTTAATTTTCCACGTGACGGGCACGGACGCCGGACGACGAGACGCTACTGTTTCTCAACAGTGGAGGACTGTTTGTTGTGAGAAATGGACGCGGAACGTTTAATAGAAGGAGTTCGTAAGTTTCCGGTACTTTACGACCAGACAGACGTGAAGTACCGGAATATCGATTACAAGGACATAGTATGGAAGACAATTGCAGCATATTTGCAAGCCAAAGGTAAGAAAAAAATGATTCAAGTTTCAATACCAGAGAAATATTTATTTAGTAATGTAAAACTTCTACAAGTTTTAATACCAGACAAATGTTAATTTACTGTTTATTTCGCAAACACATATGTTTTTGCTTTATGTCACTGGTATATCGTCTTTAAAAGTTGACAGAAGGTGTGCTGCATCATCCTAAAATATTCATAAAACTTCGTTTCATCATCCTTGAGATGAGGAAATAATGTTCGAAACTCTCCCTGTACTAGTTTTGCAGGTGCTGTGTATCCACAGATTTCTTCGTTTTCTTTGCCTTGCTTCTGTTTCTTCTTCGTCTAAATCAAGTGCTATGAGTCCTAATTCACTATTACTAAAATTATCGAACATATTTCCAACTTTCACAACCAGGAACACAGATCAGCGCGTCCGAGTCACTACAATGAACTGAGACAAGGACGAGGGATAGGCCGGAGCACGGACGTCACCCGTGAGATACTCCGTCCTGACACGGTCCGGATATGTGTGTCCTGACCTTTCTAACCTCCTTGTGTGGTGTGCTGCCCCATTCAACCAGCGAGCAGCTGCACGCGCCGCCGCTCGTGAGCTTCTCGAGAACTGCCTCAGCACCGGCAGCTCGAGAAATTCTCGGTGCGCTCGAGTCGTCCCGCCTCACACTATCCCTAGCGCAGCCACGGGGGCGGGGGTGGGGGACAGAGTAATGGTGCTGAAACCCGCAGCACCTCCTAAAGATTTTTTAATGTTATTATTTTTATTGTTTTCATTTTTGTAAACAGGTCGTCGCTGGAAATTTGAAATTGTAAACACGAAATAAATCACAACGTAAGTATAATTTGCCATGCACCGGAGACAGTGGCAATTCTGAGAGCACTTAGGTTTGTCTCTACCATTTCCTTCCCGGAAATATTGTGTCTGACTCTCAAAGTGTCCTTCAAACCCTACAACACCGGAGATGGAAAAAAAACCAACAGCTATATTCTGGATGTGATTTCGGCATATATTCGCTGTACAAATACGGGACCGGCAGTTAATTTTCTGTGGGTGCCTTCTCACGCTGGTATCTGCTATAATGAGGAAGTTGATGCATTAGCTAAACAAGCGGCATCCTTAGGCACTTTATTGGACCTACAACTACCATGCACAGACTTCTTATCTGCGGTCAAGAAATACGGAAAACAGTAGTGGCAACAGATGTGGAACGTTTCTCAAGAAACGAAAGGCGCTTCTTACGCTGTGCTGCAACCTCGGATTTCTACGCAGCCGTGGTTTATGAGGACTCATCTGGACCGATCCGCGATTTCTACCATCATTCGTCTTCGCTTCAATCACGCCGCTTATCCAAAACATGTACATCAGATCAACGTCTATGATTCGGCGGCATGTGAGTGTGATCCTGAAACGGAAGCTGATGTCAACCACATCCTGTTCAGGACATTGGTGAAGATGGGATATACCCTTCCCCAGTCAGCTTCTTCCCTTTTGTTTACAAAAGACATTCGTGTATATAAAATCATAATTAAGTTTATTAAGATCACTGTACACAACAGTGGCGTAACTATGGGGGGGGGGATGAGGGGGATAGAACCCCCCCCCCCCCCGAACCCGAAAAAAAATAAAGAAAAGAATCGTATAACAACAATCTGATAAAGGTAAAGATTGAAAACTTGGGGTGTTTTACCATAATCTTTCATTGGATGGGAGTGAATTAGTTTCTTCACCGGGAGTGGTAGGTGGTGGTCTGTCTGGAAACTGACTAAAATTTTGCTCGTCAAGCAGATCTGTCCCCCCCCCCCCCCCAAAGCCAAGTCCTAGTTACGCTACTGGTACACAATCTATAAGCATCAAGTGTGTTGGTAATATAAGGTTCACATGTGTGAAAATGTTCCAACATTATTTAAATTGTAATGTAATGCAGTTTTCGCTTTGTTTCCACTTTCCAATTTTGACAAAATGTACTTCTGTTTTGTCTGTTTATTTAAATATACGTACATTTCCACTGTGTGTTGTAAATGGCCACATTGAGTTAACACTCAGAAGGCGAAATAAATAAATTAAAGAAAAAGTGAACGTAACAATAGGTCGCCAACTTGATGCCGCCACTCAGAACGTGTGCTGTATTTACTGTGAAAGGTTTTAATGCTGCCGCGACCAGCTTTGATGCTGCCGCTATTGTTACCGTTGCGCTGAAGTTACGTGCCGATTGTTTATAAGCGGCGACCCGCTAGTTGGCTGGTCAGCGGCGTCTCCGAACGGAATCTTATGAACAACAATAGTGTTACTTTAGTTCAATTTTATACATGTTAATTAAACTGTAATGGCATTTACTTTTGGCTAGTAACATAGAAGCTGCTTAATTATTTTACGAGCTGATTATTTACACTCCATTGTCCCCGATTTGCTCCTCTTTCACTTTCAAATTAATGCGAGCGAACTCATTTTATTTTTTGTGCAATTGTTTTCGTAGTTTAGTTCGTTAAATTAATAAATTGAATAGACTTTAATTTTTAAAAATTTAGCCACCCTTCACCCTAGGGATGGGAAAAACCGACCGGTTAAAACCGTTTTTTTCGGTATTTATTTGGTGTCGGTTGTAACCGGTTTATTTTAGTTATTGCCAAGAACCGGGTAAAAAACCGGTAAGACTACTTGCTATAGTAGTGGTTCAAAATGCGTTTTTTGTAAATTATTTTAAATAATTAAAACTAGTTGACCCTAATATTTAGGGCTATTCCTAAAATTTCCACTGCTGTGAAATATTAGGTCATCGCAGAAACTTAGAAAAGCGATCAGTGTTAATTTAAGAACAATCCCGGCAGTCAGAAACGCGCAACAAACGCGTGGCATAAGAACTTAAGAACTGGCGCAGGTATTGAGGCATCGATGCACCTGTTGCCGTATGGCTTGGCCTATTAGACGACGCGCGTGCACCGGCAGTGTACAAGACTTGCCTCCGTCTGGTCATGCGGCAGTTCCTTGCTGTCGTCGCCAGACATCGGTTTTGTCTTAAATGGCACCATGCCGAGTGTGGAAGTACTTCACGAAGTACGGGAGAAGTGGGGTTCAATGTTCCATTTGCTTTAAAAAGCTTAAAACGGATGGAGATACTACAAACATGCTATGTCATTTAAGGAGAAATGTTCAAATGTTTGTAAATCTATCGGACCAAACTGCGTGGTCATCAGTCCGTAGCTTACAAACTACTTAAACCTAGGTAAACTAACCTACGGACAAACACACACACCCATGCCCCAGGGAGGACTCGAACCTCCAGGGCGAGCAACCGCGCGCTCTGCAGCGAGACGCTATAGACCGCTTGGCTACTCCACCGCGGCATTTAAGGAGAAAGCATCCAAAATATTCCTTGTAAGAGAGGGTAAATTCGATTCATATACCTATTATGTAAATGATGTACTCTAAGCTTGGAATACTTACTTTTAATGTATTATCATATTGTTATGCTAACAAGTTTTATTAATGTGAGCCGGCCGCGGTGGCCGAGCTGTCTGCGGCGCGCCAGTCACGTTCAGCACGGCCACTACGGTCGGGTGTTCGAATCCCCACTCGGGCATGGGTATTTGTGGCATTGTTAGTATTAGGTAGTTCATAAGTAGTTTATAAGTTTAGGGACTGATGACCCCGTAGTTAAGTCCCATAACCTCTACAAACATTTGAACATTTTATTTAATGTGATTCCTTGAAAGCGAGGGGCTTTTTTAATAACCAATATGGGTTTTAGGTAACATTGATCATGTGGTGCCTCGCGAGGTAGCCGTGCGGTCTGAGGCTCCATGTTACGGACTGCGCGGCTGCTCCAGTCGGAGGTTCGAGGCCTCCCCCCTCCCACGGTCATGCGTGTCTATGTTGTCCTTACCGTATGTTAGTTTAAGTTAGATTAAGTAGTTTGTAAGTCTAGGAACCGATGACCTAAGCATTTAGGTCTCATAAGAACTCACACCCATTAGAACATTTTTTGATCATGTAGTACAGAGCTTTCCTAGTTCAATTGGCGTAAATTTACACTGACAACAATCATACTGTTAGTCGGAACTGTGACTTTATTTTTCAGAATACTTCTGCAGCACTGATTGAAGTTTATTTACTGACTGTAACTTATATATGTTGTGTGTATAGCGAGATATTCGTAGGCTCTGGCTCACGAGTCCAACTTACGGAGTGGTTGGCTCAATATTCGGAACTGCCAGATGGAAATACTAGGCCAGTAAATGTGTATGCTTCGTATATCGTGTTCTACGGACCCCTTACACACACTCAAGAAGGCGTAGTATTGGGAGGTGATCTTGTAAAATATGGAAAGACTAGTGATTTGATGTATAACGTAATTTTACCTAAATTTTAACAAAATTCGGTAAGTTTCGGTTTCGGCCGAAACTAGAAGAACCGACCATTACGGTTTCTGTTTCGGCCGCAAAACATGTTTCGTTCGAACTCTACTGGAAGTAATAGCAATAAAAACCGAAAACCGGTTATTTAAAAAACCGGTTGAGCAATTTTTACGGTGCGGTTAAACTGGAGATGAAGAGAACCGGTATAACCGAAAACCGGTTGTTTCAGCGATAACCGCCATCCGTACCCCACCCCCCAGAACCAAATCCTGGCTGCGCCACCGTACATATCGTTGTGTTGCTGGTTTCGATTCCGCGTTCTTGTATCCACCTTCAGCGAAAATGCTTGGTGTCAGTGGCAGCGCTAGGCGTCGGCGACGTCGGCAACTGCCGACGGCCTCGCACCTCTGGGGGCCTCGCAACACATGGTTAAAATTTTAGGTTCCTTTTTTTCTTTTCTTTTTTATATTTGATGTTCAATGGAGTTTTTCAACTGCTAGGCTATTTATTGACGACCTACGTCTTACATTAGCTTAACCAAAGATCGAACACAACATCCGTACCAAAGGTTGGGATTCGACTCCCGACGAGAGCGATCTCGCTCATCGTGATATGACGCCTTAGTACGCTCGGCCATTCCCAGCATCAGCTATTTAGTTGTACGTATTTATTTCCTTATGAGTGCAGCAGTGATGCAATTTTTGTTAAATACTTGCAAAACAACTTCGTCAGTGCATTTTAGAAAACAATTTGGAAGCAGTATATCCAAATGTTTGTATAACAATCAGAATCATGCTCACAGTTCCAGTCAGTACAGCTTCGGCCGAGATAAGCTAAACAAAGTTAAAATTGATTAAGACTAACTTGAAAAGCACAGTGAACCAAGAAAAACTATCTGCGTTGTCAGTACTAACAATTGAATCCGAAATAGTGGCTAGTATTAATTGTGATCTTAAAAAAAATTCAGTGAGACAAAAAGTCGAAAAGTCTCTCTATTTTAATTTGTGTTTGTTTATTGTAATTGTGCGGCTCCGTAGCACAGTGGTAGAGTGCCAGACTACAAAGGTCCCGGGTTCGATCCCCGCCAGGTCTTGGTATTTTTATCTGTCACTTTCCACTTCTTTCACCTCTGGCAATATTGCCCATGTGAAAAATACCGAGTAGCACCGTGGTTCGGAACCCACGTTAAGCTGTAGGTCCCCCTATAACTGACTGGGTAAGTCAGTTCGAAGGTCGGAGGAAGGCAACGGCATACCACCTCCAAACAGGACCATGCCTAGTAAAGCACGGTGGTGTTCAAACCAATCTTCGGATTGTTGACTGCTTTACCTTTATTGTAATTTTTGTCATTGCAATAAAACTTGTATATTGTACTAATAAAATTTTCGTATGATGTTTAATGATATATAATTGAGCTCATTTTATTTAACATTTTTTCCATACTGAAATAATAAAAGGAGCCTCGAAAAGACGAGTTCGCCGACGCCGAATTTTCGTCTAGCGCCGCCACTGCTTGGTGTGTTGAGACGGTGAGCAGCGCGGCGTGCTGAGCTATCAGGTGTTGTAACGCGCTGCGATGGCAGCGCGACGGAGCGCTCGGCCTGCAGCTTGTGCCGGCGCCGCATTCCCTGTGCGTTCGCCGCGACATGCTCGCCGTCGCCTCTCTGCTGCTGATGCTGCTGCTGGCGCAGGCGCCGTCTGCGCCGGCCGACACCGCCGAGCCTCATCATGTCAACGGTAAGGCTAGTCTACACGACGACACCAGGTTGCGACACTCTTTTAATGAAATGAGTTGCGCGCAACTGGTTTCGTGCATGTCTGTAGACACGGCGCCAATACTATACACTTCAGTTTCGTATTGCAAATGCGACATAAAGTCACTGAGGAGGTAGGCGACTATGATGAAATGATTAGTTAGTACTGCTGTGAAGCTGGTTAGGTCGCAAATTCTTTGTTATTGACCACACTTCATGTACAGCGTGCTCTCAAAAAATGACGCGTTTCGGAATTACCATCATCAGATTAGCATCTAAAAGCATAAAAATATAAAAAATAATAAAATTAATAAACAGCTGACAAATCTTTTTTTAAAGCATATGTATAATTGTTCTTTTAAAAATTTTATACTTTGTACAACAATTGCACAGCTGACCTATGTAATTAATACGCATACCTTATGTGATGTGGCGCCACTATACACATTGTAATGCCACCTGGTGGCAAAAATGTCTACCTGTACAGTATCATGTGTGTTAAAACTTGTAGTCTGTTTTTGTATGTATATTGAAGAACATCTTCCATCTGTTCACGTGCGCACATGGCACGGAAGAGGTACAACATGACGTAAATCATAATTTTCAATATGAATTGTAACCTACTACTTTTTCTATCATGTGAGGAATTTTATTAATTTTATTATTTTTTATATTTTGCTGCTTTTAGATTCTAATCTGATGATGGTAATTCCGAAACGCGTCATTTTTTGATAGCACGCTGTACATGAAGTGTGATCCATAACAAAGAATTTGCGACCTAACCAGCTTCACAGCAGTACTACCTAATCACTTCAGTTTCGTTGTTTTGTGAGTGCCGTAGTCGCCGTAGAATGAGTTTTGGTAGCTGTAAAAGTTGTGGCGGAGCTATTGCTTCTCTGTGTGAAGTCGCTGCATAAGACTAAACATAAAAAGACTAAGAAACGGGTTTGGGTTTGTGACTGAATTAAAAAAAGGCGTCAGATCGGTTACTGAAAATGTGATCGAAGACCCAAGAAGTTATTTTCATCAACTCAGAATGTCACCAGAGCAGTTTACGTTCCTTTTAAACAGAGTTAGTAATGCGATAAAGAAACAAGATACTGTTATGCGTGAAGCATTGTCACCAGAACTGAAATTACAAATTGCATTACGTTTCTTGTCAAATAGATATCTCTACAATACCTGTACCGTGTTCACAAATCCACAATTGCCATAGTTCGTTTGCATAGATATTTGGAATTGTATGTACTTTAGTCTGCAATTCACAAATCGTCAACCCATCAATATTTAATTCACGAATAATTGCTTCAAGAGCACTAACACACCGCTGCTTTTTCCTGAAATTTTCACCTATGCATCGCGTATATGTTCGAGAACCGTATTGCCGGCCGCGGTGACTGAGGCGCTCCAGTCACGGTCAGCACGGCCACTACGGTCGGGGGTTCGAATCCCCCCTCGGGCATGGATATTTGTGCCGTTCTAGTTCGTAAGTAGTTCATTAGTAGTTTGTAAGTTTAGGGACTGATGACCCCATAGTTAAGTCCCATAAGCTTAACAAACATTTTAACTTTTTTTTTAACCGTATTATTTCTTCCTTCCCCCCCCCCTCCCCCCTTTATGTTGTGTTTTGTTCTGTATTGGTTATCACCTAACCTAAAAACACGCGCAATCAGTTTCGCCAAAGTTGGAAGGTGCCGAAACTGTTTAGTTTCGGCAACGAGTTGCGCGAACGCCTGCCGCGCGTGCGCACTGGCCATTAGCGCAGTTTCATGAAACTCGTTGCATGAAATGAATTGCGCGCAACTGGTTTCGTGTATGTCTGTAGACACGGCGCCAATACTATACACTTCAGCTTCCTTGTTTTGTGAGTGCTGTAGTCGGCGTATAATGAAAGTTTTGGTAGCTGTACAAGTTGTGGATGATGATGATGATCGTGTGGCAGTTATGGCCGTTAGACCCCAACTGCCTGCCTGCCTGCCTGGTGCAAGTCTCTTTACCTGACGCCACTTCGGCGACTTGCATGTCAATGATGATGACGACACAACACCCAGTCCCCGAGTGGAGAAAATCTCCTACCCGGCCGGGAATCGAACCCGGGCCCCCTGCGTGGCACCAACCACGCTGTCCACTGGACTACGGAGGTGGACACGAGTTGTGGACAATCTATTGCTTGTCTGTGTGAAGTCGCTGCATAAGACTAAACATAAAAAGAATACGAAACGTGTTTGGGTTCGTGACTGGATTAAAAAAAGACGTCATCTCTGTTGCTCAGCGACCTTGCTGAAAGAAATTGTGATTGAAGATCCTAGAAATTATTTTAATCAACTTAGAATGTCAGCAGAGCAGTTTACGTTCCTTTTAAACAGAGTTAGTAATGCAATAAAGAAACAAGTTACCGTTATGCGTGAAGCATTGTTACCAGGACTGAAATTACAAATTGCATTACGTTTCTTATCAAGTAGATATTCGTCTCTGCAGTACTTATACCGTGTTCCGAAATTCACAATTGCCATACTTCGTTTGTATAGGTATTTCGAATTGGATGTATTTTAGTCTGCAATTCACTAATCGTCAACCCATCAATATTTAATTTCACAAATAATTTCCAGAAGAGCACTAACACGCCGTTAAAATCGCACAAACACCTAAGCAACGCATATATGTTCACAAACCGAATTATTTCTCCGGTTCCCCTCTTTATGTTGTATTTTGTTCTGTATTGGTCATGACCTAACCTAAAAACACGCGCAATCAGTTTCGCCAAAGTTGGACCGTGCCGAAACTTTTTAGTTTCGTCGCCGAGTTGCGCGAACGCCTGCTGCGCATGCGCATTGGCCAGTAGCGCAGTTTCATGAAACCTAGTGTAAACTAGCCTTTAAGGCGCGTCTTATGTGTTCACTACTTCACTAAGCCCCCTGAAGAAAGGTGACTGCGCGGAGAAGAAAATTAAAACAAAATAAAACAATTGTTCAAATACGAGGGTTGTGTTTTTAAGTAAGGGCCGTTCGCGCGTATAGTCCCGTAGTTCGCGAGGACGCTGCAACAAGCCACCGCGCCACTTGCCGGCATCCTCACCGTTCACACTAGAGACGGGAAAACTGAAACATCAGACGGTTTCGAAACAAATGAAACCGTACCATCTGTGGTTTCGAAACACTGTTTCGAAATCATGAAACCGTGAAGCAATGTATGTTTTCAGAATGAAACTTTCACTCTGCAGCGGAGTGTGCGCTGATATGAAACTTCCTGGCAGATTAAAATTGTGTGCCGGAACCGGGACTCGAACCTGGGACCTTTGCCTTTCGCGGGCAAGGGCTCTACCACTGAGCTACCCCGACACGACTCACGATGCCGCCTCACAACTCTACTTCCGCCAGTAGGAGGCGAGGTACTGGCGGAAGTAGAGTTGTGAGGCGGCATCGTGAGTCGTGTCGGGGTAGCTCAGTGGTAGAGCGCTTGCCCGCGAAAGGCAAAGGTCCCAGGTTCGAGTCTCAGTTCCGGCACACAATTTTAATCTGCCAGGAAGTTTCAATGTATGTTTTGTCATGAAATCTTCGTTCTAGGAGGGCAATATTTTTCACTATGTGGACAAGGGTACATACAAGAAACTGTCAACCATAAAGTATATATTTACTTATTGGTCTGTACGAAACATGTCGATAAAGATTTCTCCCGTGTTGTTGATGTTGCCAACATAGTCACACGAGGCCGCCGGTATGGTAGGTAAAAGCTTTACCCCGTTAGGAATTCACGAACTGCAATACGGTACGCATATTACAGTGATGGATCATAAATGCTACTTTCTATACATACTAAATAAATTATAGGGAATAAATGGCACACTAAAATCACAAAAAATGCTATGGAATTACAAAAATAATAAAATAAGAGACAAGTTTCACCACTTGTACGTCTTGACCGTTACATCACCGCCGCAATTCCTTTAACATGACTGTCGAAAAATTATAACGACGGTAGGTAACTTCGTTTTCGCTCGTAAGAAACTAACTCTTTAACACGAGATTAAATATGCGATCTACCCTTGTTAGTATAAAAAATGTCATTTTAGGCTTCATGTTGTATCTTTTTTTTTTTTTTTTTTAATGTAGGTTCACTCGTGTGTTTTTAAAATGGTTGATAAACCTAGAATTTAACTGGTTATTTCAGTGCAAATTGTGAACGTTGTTTTATTGTTCTTTTACATTTATAAAGCAGACATTACGTCATTTCGGAATACAGCAGTCTCTTGCAAACGAATCTTGATTTCATTAATCATAAGCTGCAGACTCACGAGTGTCAACTACTGTCTGGCAGAATGAATCATTCACTCTACAGCGGAGTGTGCTCTGATATGAAACTTCCTGGCAGATTAAAATTGCGTGCCGGAACCGGGACTCGAACCTGGGACCTTTGCCTTTCGCGGGCAAGCGCACTACCGACTGTGCTATCCCGACACGACTCACGATGCCGCCTCACAACTCTACTTCCGCCAGTACCTCGCCTCCTACTTTCCAAACTTCACAGAAGCTCTCCTGCGAACCATGCAAGACTAGCACTCCTTGAAGAAAGGAGTGCGCTTGCCCGCGAAAGGCAAAGGTCCCAGGTTCGAGTCACGGTTCCGGCACGCAATTTTAATCTGCCAGGAAGTTTCATACTGTGTGACATTATCTAAATGGTTTGCAAACTAGTAAGTTATTTGTGTATCTGTGTGGAGCTTCAGTAAAATGAAACACCACATTTCGATACCATTAGTCTGTTTCGCCTTTCTGCATTAGTGGTTTGAAACACCGGTGTTGTGAAACCGACATGACATCGACACGAAACTGTGAAACCGACAGGAAGAAACGGTTTCAGTGTATCGACAATCGACCGCGAATGTGATCCGAAACAGAAAGGAATGAAACCGCATGGTTTCGAAACCGTGAAACATGCCCGTTTTGAAACACTGTAACTGTTGTGTGTATCGAAACCTGGTTTCGAAACCTTGAAACCGTAGCCAACTCTAGTTCACACTATGCCAGTTGCAGCTCTGTACCTGACGTGTACGCATCGCTGTGCTACTTTATAATGTTTACGATTATTGAATCGCCCGCCCCGTGTGAGATACGGTCAGTGATACATTTTTTGACCGCGAGAAGCCTATGAGCTGCAGAAATTCATTGTCAGTTAACAGACGTTTATGACTTAATGCAATGAGTGAAGGTAAAGTGCGTCAATGGGTTAGAAAGTTTTAAAATGGCCGACAAAACGTCCATGACGAAGAACGCTCAGGCCGGCCCTCTGTGATCACTGCTGATTTGGTGGCTGCAGTCGAAACAAAGATTCGTGAGGACAGAAGATTCACAATTTCCACTCTTTCTTTGGAATTTACACAAGTTTCAATATCGGTTTTGTACAAAATTGTGTCTGAAAACCTAAACTTTAAGAAACTGTGTTCTCGGTGGGTATCCAGACTCCTCACGGAGGACCACAAAGGGAAGACATTTGCCACTTCATTGGACTTTTTGAGTCGTTACGAGGAAGAAGGGGATGACATGTTGAGTCAAATAGTCACTGGAGATGAAACACGGGTATCCCATATCATTCCCGAAAGCAAGCGACAATCGATGGAATGGCGACACACAACCTCACCCGTCAAGATCAAAGCCAGACAGACGCTGTCAAAGCGCAAGATTATGGCAGCTGTGTTCTGGGAACGGCGCGGTGTTTTGCTAGTGGACTTTATGACACGAGGAACGACAGTCAACTCAGATGCCTACTGTGCAACTCTAAAGAAGCTCCGCAGAGGTATTCAAAACAAAAGGCGCAACATGCTGACAAAAGGAGTTTTTGCTCCTGCACGATAATGCTAGGCCTCACACCTCTCAAAAGACTCGGGATTTGATTGATTCTTTTGGCTGGGAAGTTTTGGACCATGCACCATACAGGCCCGACCTTGCTCCTAGCGATTTTCACCTTTTCCGGTACCTGAAACACCATTTCGGCGGGCAGCGCTTCAATGACGACGATGAATTGAAAGCGGCCGTGAACTCTTGGCTGTCGGAGAAGGCGGCCGAATTCTCTGAAGAGGGAATTAAAAACTTAGTTGTAAGGTATGACAAGTGCTCAAATAAACAAGGCAACTATGTAGAAAAATAGGTAAAAGTGTGTAGAATCAGAAAATAAAAGTTTTTTACAAAGGTATTTGTATCTTTTTAAAAAATATATAAACGGCCCTTACTTAAAGAACAACCCTCGTATAAAGTCATCTTCGTTTGATTCTCGTATCAGAGAATTTAAGATCATTTAATCTGCCTTTTCAAAGTACTTTTATCTCATAAATAATTTTTTTAATGGTGCGGATAGCGTCTATACGTGCCATTACCTAGCCCGGGCACTGCTGACGTTCAGATTCTCTTCCGAACCTACTGCGTAATCCTATAGGCGCTTCTTTGGCAGGGAGGGGCGATGGGAAACGCCCTCATTAAGGCCTGTATTACACGATCATACTTTTTTTTATCATACCTATGACTAAGAAATATCATCCAATATTCATGAAATATTTTTTACATAATTCTCTGATGTGGCGCTTGAAAGGGGTTTTACAACAGTCTAACATATACAGTCGCGACATTCACTGACAGTTGCAATGACGCTAGCGCTCCTAGTGGTGCCCAAACCGTCTAAGTTGTTGTTGTTGTGGTCTTCATTCCGGAGACTGGTTTGATGCAGCTCTCCACAATACCCTATCCTGAGCAAGCCTCTTCATCTCCACATAAGAACGACAACCTACATCTGTCTGAATCTGCTTACTGTATCCATCTCTTGATCTTCCTCAGCGGGTTTTACCCCACACACTTCCCTCCAATGCTAAATTCACGATTCCTTGATGTCTAAGAATGTGTCCTACCAATCGATCCCTACTTTTAGTCAAGATATGCCAGAAATTCCTTTCCTCCCCAATTCTGTTCAGTGCCTCCTCAATAGTTATGCGATCCACCCACCTAATCTTCAGAATTCTTCGGTAGCACCACATTTCAAAAGCCCCTATCCTCTTCCTGTCCCCACTGTTTATCGTCCATGTTTCACTCCCATACAAGGCAACACTCCACACAAATGCCTTCAGAAAGAACTTCTTTAGGCTTAAATCAATATTCGAGGTTAACAAATTTCTCTTTTTCAACAACGCTTTTCTACCCATTGCCATTCTGCATTTTATATCCTCTGTACTGCGGCCATCATTTGTTATTTTACTGCCCAAGTAACAAAACTTATCTACCTCCTTTATTGCTTCGTTTCCCAATATAATTCCTTCAGCATCACCTGATTTTCTTACACTGCACTCCATTACCCCAGTTTTGCTCTTGTTAATGTTCATCTTATATGCACCTTTCAACGCACTGTTCATTCCGTTCAACTGCTCTTCCAGGTCCTTTGTTGTCTCTGACAGAATTACTATGTCGTCAACAAAACGCATTGTTTTTAATTATTCAACCTGAACTTTAATTCCTTTTCCAAATTTCTCCTTGCTTTCCTTTATAGCTTGCTCAATGTACTAATTGAATAACATTGGTGAAAGGCTACAACCCTGTCTTACTCCCTTCCCAACCTCTGCATCCCTTTCATGCCCTTCAACTCTCATAACTGCTGTCTGATTTTTGTACAAGTTATAAATAACCTTACGCTCCCTATATTTTACTCCTGCTTGCGTCAGAACTTGTAAGAGTTTATTCCAATCAACATTGTCAAAAGCCTTCTCCAAATCTACAAAAGCTAGAAATGTAGGTTTGCCTTTCCTTAATCTACCTTCTAGGATAAGCCGAAAAGTGAGTATTGCCTCCCGTGTTCCTACATTTCTCCTGAACCCAAACTGATCCTCCCCGAGGTCGACTTCTACCAGCTTTTCCATCCTTCTGTAAATAATTCGTGTTAATACCGTCCAAGTAGTACTACTTACCGTCTAAGTAGTAATGTTAATTTACAATTATTTTTCAACGTAATGAACGAAATTGTTAATATGATTTTTGCGTTACAAGCATTAGTAAAACATCCAGAAGCATACATAATCCGAAAATTAATGTAAAAACAGCCGAATTTCGTTGATTCAGTGCTATAAAGAATAACTTATTCATGAAGAAATACTTACGAATATGTATATTTGTAGCTTATTCCGCTGAAAGTAAGTAGAATATAAAAATTAGAGAAACATAAATTTCCCTTAGGATCTGTTCTTACTAGAACAGGCATTTTGTTACACGTATGGATGCGATATGGAGTCTAATGATTCAGATTTTTACACTTCATCCGTCTTCCTGTGCTTCTGAGTGGAAATAAGTTTGCTGGCATAATTGGAGACCGGGATGCAATCCGTCCGCTTTGACCGATGACGTCATATCTGAGTCTCGCAAGATATACTACGTAGATATACCAACTATCAAAACAAACACTATCAGCGAATACAAACATAGAGGATAATATCGTAATACTTACGTAGAGTACATAATAAATAATCTGTGATCATCCTCGTAAACTGCAGATTACCACAACAAAATGTACCATCGATCACAGATCTCAGCACAAAAAATTAGCTCCATCGGCTCTCACTTGCGAAAAAAATAAAGATATTAATAATTGAAAATAAAAAAACTCTCTGCTAACCTGTACCTCACTATCAGAGAGGAGCTACAGATCACTTTTTTTAAAAACACAATTTTAATATATAATCTATGCTCTGCTTGTAACAAACTATCGTCTTAACTGGCAGTGAACTGTTGTAAGTACCAGGAGAGCTTGTGGCAAAAATTGGGGCCTGAGCCTCAAGGGTATGCACTTGATATACACCACGGTGATTAGACCCAGGATCACCTATGGGGCAGTCGTGTGGTGGAAGAAGGTAGAAAGGCAAGTTGCTGCTAAGGAGCTTGGTAAGGTACAGAAATTAACCTGCTTAGCCATAACAGGCGGAATTAGCAGCACACCAACTGATGGGATGGAAACCATGTTGTATATACCCCCATTACACCTTTGGGTCAAGATGGCGGCAGCGGCTGGTGCATACAGACTCAAAACTGGCACAAACTGTAACTCTTTGGGATATCCAGAATCACACACTATAATAGTGAGTGAGGTAAATATAGGAAATGTTGCGGAAATGCCAGCCGACTATATTATAACCCCATACTGCTTCAACAAGCCTTTCAATATAACAATTGGAAGTAGGGAGCAGTGGAATAAAATAGTTCGACACCGGATATTGTCTGGTTCACTGACGGGTCAAAATCGGACCAAGGCGTTGGGGCCGGGGTATACTGGGTGCAGCCAAGACTGGAGAGTGTCATCTCTCTAGGGAAACTGGTCTCAATATTCCAGGCCGTAATCACTGCCATCAGGGCGTGTGTGGAGGAGAATTTGCGTAGGTGCTACTAAGACCGTAGCATCTATATCAATCCAGACAGCCAGGCAGCCCTGAGATCACTGGCAGCTCCTGCAACAAGGTCTAAAGTAGTTGCAGAATGTCACAGGTTTCTGGTGGAGCTAGGGGAAAGCAATAGAGTAAACCTATTGTGGGTCCCTGGCCACTCGGGGATCAGTGGCAACGAACATGCCGACAGATTAGCCAGGATGGGGGCAGAGACTCCATTTATTGGACCTGAACCTGTCCTGACAATCACCAAGGCAATGATCAAATTAGAGCTACGTAACTGTCTCAGAAGACAGCACGTAGAATATTGGACCAAAGTCCATCAACAAAAACATGGCAAGGTAATGGTGTCAAAGCCATGTTTTAAAAGAAGCTCTGCAATCCTGGGCCTGAACAGGAGACAGATTAGACTCATGATTGGATTGTTGACAGGCCATGGGAATTTCAAAAAACACCTACTTACAATGGGAATAACAGAAGAGGTCCCTAAATGTAGGAACTGTGATAACGGTGATGAAACTGCATCACATCTAATCTTCGAATGTATTGCATTGGAGAGTAAAAGGCACAGAATATTTGCGACAATCAGACCCGAAGAAATTGTGTCTAATAAAGAACTGGTAAAGGGACTCCTTGCACTGTTCAAGGGCATTGGTTAGTTTTACTAGATATACAGGGAGCGATACCGCACAATAAACTTAGTTTCGGTGCGGGCAGTGGCGGGTTGGACCAAGACTTGGCTTCCCTGAGAAAATCAATCAACTGACAGTGAGATATAACGTCATTAGTCAAAGCCGCCTCACTGCGCAGCGCGCGGTTGCTCGCCGCCGGAGGTTCGAGTCATCCCTGGGGCATGTGTGTGTGTGTGTGTGTGTGTGTGTGTGTGTGTGTGTGTGTGTGTGTTGTCCGTAGGTTAGTTTACCTTAGTTTAAGTAGATTGTAAGCTACGGACTGATGACCACGCAGTTTGGTCCGATAGATTTACAAACATTTGAACACATTTGGTCAAAGCCGACGGGCGTATCCAGGACTTCAATTGACTCCGTTTGCTTAAAAAGCCAATGTCTTCAACATTCATGCCGTTTGTGATTCAACTGTAGCCAAAATTGTGGAATTGCTTTCTTCTTGCCGCGGCGAAATAGCCGTGCGCACTAAGACGCCGTGCTGCGGTGCGCACGGCCCTTCCACGTCGGAAGTTCGATTCCTTCCTCGAGCAAGTGTGTAGAATATTGTGTGTGTGTGTGTGTGTGTGTGTGTGTGTGTGTGTTGTTCTTGGGATAATTTAGTTTAAGTAGTTTGTAAGCTTAGGGGCGGAAGACCACTGCAGTTAGGTCCCATAATTTTACAAACATTAAACATTTTTTGCTTTTTTTCTTTATTGGGAGACAGTTTGATTGCTTTCGCCATTTTATTGCATGTCTTTGACGTTTCTCATTCCGCTGCAGCTAAAGTGGCTACTTTGGTACATTAAATAATGTAGGTGTTATATTGCCAGCGTGGCGCAGGGGATAGCGTCACCGACTGCGATGCTGAAGGTCACTGGTTCAATCCCGCCCACTGGCGAAAATTTATTTCTTTGTAATTAACAATTCCAGAATGATCTACATCATTCTTATGTTCACTTGTAAATTCTACTTGTTTCTTATGTTAACTGTTCTAATTTCTGGTAAATTCTGTCTGTGTATAAATAGCAGAGTACTCTGTTTTGTGTCCCAGCCTCGTCGCCGCTTTTGTGTCTCGTTTCCGTCGTAGGTGTCGGTGGTTGAGTAGAAAAGTACCGACACAGGAATAAACGACGCACGCTTGTGCAGGTCGGAGGTGACCAGGCAGTGGGACAGCAGAAACTAGAAACACTAGAGTAAATTAGAACGAGATATATATTTCTTAGAGACTTAGTAATACTTAACTTTTACATAGCTCAGTACTGCAGAATACTGATACATAGTTGAGCTAGAGGCCTGTCTAGTGCCGGCGTCAGTAGCTTGGATGCAAAGGCAATAGGACGATCGTGAGATCCAATACGATGCGACAATATTGCACACAGACTATACGACGAGGCATCCACTGCTAACACTACAGGCTTCTGTGGGTCAAAGGGAATCAAGCATGCATCACTGAGTAGTGCAGACTTTAATTTGTCAAAGGCAACCTGGCAATCTTTGGACCATACGAAAGGAACATTCTTCCTACGTAAGTGATGCAGTGGAGCTGCAATCTGAGAGAAATTGGGAATAAATCTGAAATAATAGTTAAGCTTTCCCATTACTGCTTGCAATTCGTGCACATTCTTAGGAGGAGGCAAGTTTTTGATTGCTCTCCAATGCAATGCATTCGAAGATTAGATGTGATGCAGTTTCATCACCGTTATCACAGTTCCTACATTTAGGGACCTCTTCTTTTATTCCCAATGTAAGTAGGTGTTTTTTGAAATTCCCATGGCCTGTCAACAAGGGACGAATTCTTTGGGCATTAATCACATGGCCTAGGTACTCTATTTCAGTTTGAAAAAACGAACACTTTGCTTTATTACAACGTAGACCTGCTGCAGTCAACACTTTGAAAAGGCACTCCAGGTTTGCTAAATGTTCTTCAGCTGTACGTACGGATACCACAATATCATCTAAATAGTTCGAGCAACACGGTACAGAAACTGTCAGCTGTTCGAAGAAACGCTGAAAAATAGCGGGGGCGGAAGAACTGCCAAAGGGTAGGCGTTGAAATTGAAAAAGGCCCATGTGAGTATTAATGACGAAACATTTTTTTTTGATTCGTCATCAAGCGGAATTTGTAAGTATGCCTCTGCTAAATCAATCTTAGAAAAGAAGCGAGACTGTCCTAATTTGTCCATTAGTTCGTCAGGTCTGGGCAGAGGATGAGTGTCTACAATTGTTTGACTGTTCACTGTTGATTTGAAGTCCGCACAGAGACGAAGTTTTCCTGATGGCTTGGGTATAATTACTATAGGCAAGGCCCACTGACTCGCAGAAACAGGAGAAATCACCCCACTATCTTGCCAACGTTTAAATTCTTCGGCAACTGTATCACGCATTGCGATAGGCACTGGTCTAGCTTTACGAAATTTTGGTACAGCAGATTCTTTCAAAGTTACATGTGCCACGAAGTATTTTGCGCAACCTCGTTTCGGCGAAAACAAATCACTGTATTTTTCACACAATGCATTGATTTTGTCGTGAGGCACTATTGACGAAATTTGAAGCACATCTCTTTGAATTGATAAACCAAACAAGTCAAATGCATCTAGTCCAAAAATATTCTTTGTAGATTTGGCCTGAAGAATGACAAAAGCAACTGTTTTTGTTACACCTTGAAAAGAGGCGGGCAGGCTACACGTTCCTAGCACGGGGATATTTTGACCTGTATATGCCGTTAGCACATGTTGAGACGGCGACAATTTTGGCGAACCCAGAAGTTCATAAGTTTCTTTATTAATTAATGTAACAGCGGAACCAGTATCAAGCTGAAATTGCACAGTCTTATTTTCTATAGAGAGAGTAACAAAGAGTTTGTGCTTCTGGCGCACGTCCGGTGCGCGAATGTGGGCAACGTCTGCTACAGTTTGTTTGCTACACTTGCGCGGGCCGCGTAGTGAAGGAAGTGGCGCAGACTCGGCACACAGCGGATTAACAACACTGTCACTAGATGGCACTACCGCCGGATCGGCGACCGCGCAATGCGAGGCTACTACAGATTCACTAACTACTGCACTAAACTTTTGAGTAGCTACATCAAGTCTACTGTCACTAGCTACACAGTACTGGGCATTTTTACAAGGAGAAGTTGTAGAAGGAACTAGGTTCACTACAGCATTGCACTGTACATAGTCATTTTGCTTGTCCTGAACCCTTTTCCGTTGCACAGATTTACGCGCTCGACGACGCTTGCTACGTGGCTCACTACATAGTTTTGCCGTAGGCGCAGAAAAATTGTCTTGCATTTGAGAGTCAAGAGAAACACTGTCCAAGTGTACGGCGTGTATGACATTTACAGAATTTACTGTTCTCGCACTCCGCAAAGCACCGTTCCCAACGGCACCGTACTTTGAGTTTACATTCTGCATACACACTGTCTGTACATGTCCTATTTTGCCACATTGATAACAGGTTGCGTTTCAATTAGGGCAATGCGCACGTTTGTGGCGAGATACACACTGAGGGCAAGACTTACGAACATTTTTCTGATAAGAGCGTTGGCAACCGTTTGTCAAATTACTTTATCTAACACGACAGGGCGACCTTTGTGTCGCACTTTTACACTGGCTACTGTTCACTCAGTGGCGTAACTATGTCACTAAGGGCCCTGGGGCAGAAATGACATTGGGGCCCTCTTGAAAACTAGACAGGTGCAAAACTACTTCATCAGTAGGTCCTCACCGCCCATTGTTCGACATAATAAGGCAAACCTAAATACTATTAGGGAAATTATTGTGTGTCATGCAGAAGATAATACTTAATCGTAGTCTCTAATATAATTGTAACTGTGAAACTTTATTATGTTTTCACGCAAAAATTACTGGGTGGCTTTGGATACCATTCTGTAGTAATAAATTGTAGATACTTCATATTTAAATGTGGTTGCGTCGTGTGATGTCAAACACACTGCTAATAATTCAGCGCCATTGACAGTTATTTCGCAAAGATTGTCAGCCATGGCAACTCTGACTTCAACCGACAGCACGCTAACGGTGGCAGGATCCACGTCTTAGCGGACAAGCAATCGACCTTGTTATGTTCATATTCTGAGGTGTGAATAATTTTTGGATTTCTCTTCGTGCATTTGAGGTTTGTTGGTCAGGGTTCAGAAAAGTCAAAAGTGGAAAATCCTTCATTGAACTAAAATATTATATACAATAGAACGTCGATTATCCGAAGTAACTGGAGGACACGGATGTTCGGAAAACCGATTATTCGGATAATTGAACTGTACACTTCTAAATATATTATGTATACAGTATTCGGAGGCGCGCGATCCTTCACGAGTGGCGTCGTCTGAAGGCCGCATTAGAATGCATAAGAAGCAGTGTTCCGCCACCCGGTGGCCCATTGCGGCTACTGTGGGAGACTTGGTTTGAGGGGACGAGGAGGTGATGGACGGTAGGATGGAAAAGTAAAAAAGTAGATAAAATAAATTCGACACTCTACTGTAACTTGTTCGAATGTCGCTCACGGAGGCGAGGGGCCCCTAGAGCTTGGGGGCCCCGGGGCACTGCCCTGCCTAGCCCTATGATAGCTACGCCACTGTGTTCACTGACTGTTCAGCACGGCTGGTAGAAAAATAAGAATCACCAGGGCTAGACTGAGAACTACGGCTAGGAAAGCGTCCGTTGCGGCGCACTGAAATAACACTGTGGCTTTGCATTTCTACATCTGCCAAGTCAAAAGTATCATGCGCTTCTATAAGCTGCAGTACACTGTCTAATGAAGGGTCAGACTGTTTTAGAATTTCTGCCCTAATTCTGGGGTCCTGAATGTTCTGCGTAATTGCATCTCTTAACATAACGTCATTATAAGAAAGTCCACAAGAGCAAGTAAATTTACATTGGCGGGTTAAGCCCTTCAATTCCGTAATCCATTGCATGTGGGTCTGTTCCTGTGATTTTTTCAGTCTGAAAAATCGGTACCGCCCAGCGGCTACGAGAACTTTTCTCTCGTAATGAACATTCATTGCATCTACAATTTGTTCAAAGTCTACATCACAAGGAGATGCGTGGGGGAAAAGTTTCTGCAGTAACACGAAGGTCTGGGGGCCCCATAATCGATAAGAAAAGGTTCTTCACTCTCTGACCTGTAACTTGATGAGCCGCTCCATTCTTCCTCACGTTCGTTGTACTGGCGGAACGTAGGGAGCGGTGCAGCGGCAGGTGTAGGCTGCTGACGTGATGGCTGTTGTTGTTGGTGAGCCGCCTGTGCCGTTAACTGCGACACCCCTTGAAGTAGTTGCGTGATTTGCACCGTCTGTAACTGAATAATTTCCATTAAGTTTGGGTTCGGGGTAGTGGCCATGCTGACCGATTAGGCGCCGCGTATACAAGTAACTTATAACAAAACACAAATGCAAGGTAAATAAGGACGCACTGCAACAAAAAAGTCCACAAAACACATAACTGAATATGTTCCCCCAAAAATCATATAATAAGGGTGGGCGGGTGGGAGCAATTTCTGCGTGCTCCGACTGCTGCTGTCTGGCTGCTGTAAGTGGGCTGGTCCAAAGTTCTGCTATCGCTCCTCGTCGCCACTTTTGTGTCCCAGCCTCGTTGCCGCTTTTGTGTCTCGTTTCCGTTGTAGGTGTCGGTGGTTGAGTAGAAAAGTACCGACACAGGAATAAACGACGCACGCTTGTGCAGGTCGGAGGTGACCAGGCAGTGGGACAGCAGAAACTAGAAACACTAGAGTAAATTAGAATGAGATATATATTTCTTAGAGAATTAGTAATACTTAACTTTTACATAGCGCAGTACTGCAGAATGCTGATACATAGTTGAGCTAGAGGCCTGCCTAGTGCCTATCCGATAGCCAAGTCTTCACTGGTGCCTATCTGATTCCGAAGTGGTAAGTGGTTCCTATCTCAGTCCCAAGTGAACGATGTCATTCAGTGGTGGCCACGAGCGGAGTTGCAGCAGATGGCGCTCGTGGCTGACGTCGTAAGAATGCCGCGCCGTGCGTGCATGGTGGCGCGCGGCGAAAGTTGGTAGCGCGCCCTTTAGACTCGTGCTACACCACACTCTGCTCGAGAGGCAGTCAGTGCTGCGTGTATGTTAAGTTCATAATAAACGTGCTTTCAGTATAAGTGCTGTGTTCAGTTGCCTTCGAAGTCAAGCCTGTTTCCATTGCAACGCGACATTCTTTGGTGGAGGCGCCGGGTATCCTGTACAACAGTTGCATCACCGTGGCTCCGATTAGGCAACGTAAAAGCCGTCGCTTACACGGACTAGTACCGGAATACAAGGGATATACCGAGTACATCCTTTCGAAAGTCCGTATCATCAGAAGAACAATGGATATGAAACCATCGGTAAGCCAGCTGCACATCAGACACCGGTCGGTATTCTCTGGATCATACAATGTGCTTTCATTCCGGCTTTAGCTGTCGCTGCGGACGGACGATCTCGGTCTCTCCTGCGTGTTGTCAGTGTTTACGCCGGTGTTTACTATCATGTTCTGTGTCTGTGTCAACATGTCACTACCTGCATCATACCCTTAACGGGATCTCGGTTTTGCCCGAATTCCCCCGGCAATATTACAGCATGGCAAGAATACTGTCGTTTTTGCTTTCGACAAGGAGACTCGGCCGGTTCAACCAACGACACTGGAGATCGACGACTGGATTACACAGGTACTTGGCATCAATCCTGACTCAGTTCATACCGCGCAACTTGACTCTGATAATTACTGTGTTTTTGTAAAATTTCTGGACGCTGTTTCTATATATAGACTGCTCAGTAGAACTGGCAAACATGTTGAGTACGTGCATAGAGACGGCACAAAAAGTAAGGTGTCTGTAAAGAGAGCTGACTCGGCATATAAAACAGTTAGAGTGTTAAATGTCCCTATTGAAGTTGACAATGAGAACATTAGGGAAGCTCTGGCTAAATATGGGGAAGTAAAGGAAATTTTTAATGAACGTTGGTCCAAGCAATATAAACTGCAATGCTTTAATGATGTCCGTTCCATTGAGATGGAGGTGAAAACTAACATCCCTTCATATATATCGGTGGAAGGCCAAAGAGCTCATATTGTTTACTCTGGACAAACCCCCACGTGTCATGTTTGTAATGAAGCAGGTCATTTGCGGCAGGATTGTAGAAATTCTGAACGTCTCTCTTGAATCGACTACAGGAACTGCCTTTTTAATCAGGGAGGGTATTCCAGTGACAGATATAGAAAAATTGGAGTCTGTCAGGGCTGTAACAATTAATATTTACGGAATAACATTTATTAATTTGTACGCCCGTCTGGGAATTCTAACAGATCAGCAAGAGCAGCATTTTATAAAGAAGAACTAATTTATTTGCTACGTAAAAATCCAGTACGTCTTGTAATCGGTGGCGATTTCAATTGCGTCCTAAATCGTAAGGATCAAACACCAAACTTTAATGGATCGGTGGAACTGAAACACCTAGTTAATGAACTTCATCTTAAAGATACGTGGGAAATCAAGTATCCAACGTTAGTCCAATACACGTATGTGTCATCCTCTTCCTGTAGTAGAATCGACAGAATCTATGTTTCGGAAACCCTACAAAGCTCCCTCCTGAAGTCAGAAATAATTCCAGCATATTTCAGTGACCATAGTAGCATGCTCGCTTGCTTAAATTTACCTGCACAACAGACTCGTATTTACAGAAATCAGTGGAACTTAAATGCATCTTTGTTGGAAGAACAAGACTTGGCAGACCAAATAACAGCAGCGTTAGACAGTGTTAGACTGGTGGACCACGTGCGCCAAACCTAGGTTACGTCGGGTTCTTAGAAGTTACGGTTACCAGAGAACTAGGGAGCTGAAAGGTGCAATGGAATATTATTACACTTTGCTCAGAGACCTATACCACCAGGCAAATGTATCCAACATCCGATTACAAGACATCAAGAGAGTCAAAGCGAAACTACTTACACTTAAAAGGGGACAGATGGAGGGTCTTAAAATCAAGTCCAAAGCGAAGTCAATAGTAGAGGACGAAACAACATCTTTGTATCATTTGATTAGGCATGCAAAGAACAGACGCCGAACTCTAATCGACGAACTGACGCTAACGAACGGTACGACACTGACAACTCAGAAAGATATTATGGGCGAGGTTCACAACTACTTTAAAACACTTTATTCTCCCGGACAGCTGGATGAAAGATCTATCCAAGACTTCATTCACATCGTGACGCCGAAGTTAACGGCAGAGGATAACGACGGAATTCTTTCTGAAATTAGCAATGATGACGTACTTGAGACGGTGTTGAATTCCCCGCTAAATAAATCTCCTGGTCCTGACGGTCTGCCTATTGAATTTTACGTTAAATTCTGGTCCATAATTGGTGACAAATTTACGTGTCTTGTAAATGAGATTCTAAATTGGAACATGATACCTGAGGACTTTAAAGAAAGTAAAATAGTTCTTATCCCGAAGAGCAATAGCAAAAAGACTTTGAATAACTTCCGCCCAATCTCCCTTTTAAATTCAGATTATAAGATCGTGTGCAGAATTTTGAAACAGCGACTTTCAAATGTTCAAATGTTTGTATAGTCTGTGGGACTTAACTACGGGGTCATCAGTCCCTAAACTTACAAACTACTTATGAACTAACTAAGACTAATGACGGCACAAATATCCATGCCCGAGGGGGATTCGAACCCCCGACCGTAGTGGCCGTGCAGACCGTGACTGAAGCGCCTCAGTCGGCAAAACAGCGACTTTCCCTTCATTCGACCAAAATAGTTAGTCGTCATCAATCATATGTGGCAAACAGAAGTATCTTTCACACCATCTCTGAATACCGAGACATAATCGCCGTAACATCTGTAACCAAGATAAAATGTGCTCTCATGTTCATTGATTTCTTCAAAGCTTTCGTTCTTGTAAACTATAATTTTTTATTCGCAGTAATGGAAAAACTGGGTTTCCTCCAAAGTACTGTTAATGTAATAAAAAATATGGTGACTGGTATACGGGCGAAAATTGCAGTCAATGGCTAGGTACCACTACAGATTCATCTGCTCCGTGGAGTTCCACAAGGCAGTCCGTTGTCTATGTATTTGTATGTAATTGCACTAGAGCCCCTATTACTAACTGTTCATGCTCACCTCTCTGGTATACCTTTCTCTGGCCAAAAACTGTCATAAGGGCTTACGCTGACGACGTGGGGGTTGTCGTGACGGACCGAGTCGAACTGGTCCGGCTGAAACAGATACTTCAAAAGTACTGCAGTGTGTCCGGGGCGCTCGTGAATAACGATAAAAGTCAACTGTTAAATCTAAGGGGTCTTGAAAGAATAGATACAGACTGGGCAAAAGTGGTCAGTACCCATAAAGCACTGGGGACAATCCTGCCACCATGCCCAATGAAAATGACAGCTGTCAATTGGAATCATGCGAGAAAGACGGAAGAACGAAGGGAGAAGTAAAATTGAGGAGAAATATTCCAATTACAACTGGAAGATTATATGGGCAAACTTCAATATGAAAGGCCTCAGTCAAATCTACCTGGTATAAAACAGTGCACAATACTGTTACCACAAATGAAAGACTCTGCGCTATCGGTCGCAATGACACAAATCTCTGCTTGAAATGTAATCTGGTGGACACAGTACTCCACAGATTCACTTGTAATGCACGCATTATTAATTGGGATTGGTTGCGATCCAAAATCGCGCTTCTGACAAGGGCTACACCTGATAATGTTACTTCGGAGCTTCTCTATCATCCGCAAATAAACTATTTCCCTCAGACGAAAAACAATGCCATCCACTGGATAATGGGTAACTATGTAAGCTACGTAATTAACAATTTGGGCCCGGATAATGAAATAGATTTTCAGTTATACATGAAAATGCAGTAAGAAAGTGTTAAAAAATACCCAGATCAGAAAAAGAAATATGGGAACATGTTGAAAATTCTTTTTGAAAGACAAGGAATTGGTAAGGGTTGTTAGCTGATTTTAATGGTTTTTGCTGTTTATTCCACGTTTGTTTACATACTGTTGCTTTAATTTCATATTAAAAGAGAGAGAGAGAGAGAGAGAGAAAAAGAGGAAAGTTGATATGTATATAGTAGCAGTAGGTCGTGGGGGCGGCTGTTGCAGTGCTGCTGGCCACCAGAGCCGCGCTCCTCTCCCCTCTCCAGAAGTGGTGTTTTTGTTTAACGTTCTGTAAAATAAAAAAAAATAAAAATAAAAGAGGAAGTCAGTGTAAGTTTGTAATAAGTGTGGTTTCAGTATAAATGATGTGTTCAGTTGCCTTCGAAGTCAAGCCTGCTTCCATTGCAACGCGACAATATATACGTTTCCTACGTTCCACCTCACCGATTTTACTGGAATTGTAGTGAAGAAACATTCAGATTCCCGAGTAGAACGACTCTTTCTGCCAAAAGGGAAGTCTTCTGATGTTTCCTATCCATTTTCATGTTTACTTGAAAATGAAATTCTTCAGTATAAACCTGTAAGTTACATAATACTTATAAATAACCTGTCTTGTAATGAAGCGTTTATACCGTGCCATATATCTCAGGAAATCTAAGAAAGACAAATATGAAGTTACTTTTTAGTTATTACCGATTTCTATGACACTACGTACGTTCCCTACTGTAAAAAGTATTTTAAAATCAACATAACAGAAACGTTTCACACTCATCCTATATCGTATTCAGAAATGTAGCTTGACTCATACTTTACGTCATATTACAAGGTAGCAGATAATAAAAGCTTGTGCGCCGCATTGGCCACTACCACAATTACATTTTGTGAGCATTTGCACAAAGACAGGCAGGCAAAAAAAGGAAAATGTGGGATTCGCGTCTTGATAACAAACATCCAGAAAAATTTGTTGCTGGACTGCAAGTAAAGGACGTCAAGTCATATAGTATATGACATATACACAAGACTTAAGAATGGATGCCACAACGTATTTTCTCAGCGAATTCGCTCCGCACATCACAAAACAGAACACGCGCATGAGAAATGCTATAGCTGCAGAAGATAGGGTTTTAGCGTCACTGCTACTGTAAGATCTATTCTAACCTCCAGTACAGTATTCGAATACCACAGTGTGCATTAAGCAAAATAACTCCTGAAACGTGTCAATCAGTTTATAAAACACTAAAGGATGGATATCTTAAAGTGTATAGTGCACTACATGGGACATTAATAACCATTTTTAACAATTCCATATTGATTATGCTCCAATGTGGGCGTAAACTTTGTAAATATATCTACCGGTAACACAATTTGTGCTCCATCAGCTATAAAATGTATCCAAATACACGAGGTAAAAGTCGCGCCGTAAACGTGAGGCACACTAATTACAAAAATAAATTTTCTTTTCTATGTCGTCTGCTGTACAACTGGACCGTATTTCATTGCAGCAACCTCCGTCTGCTGTATCAGTCTCAATGATTGACTGATCTGGTCTTTTAACGTCAGCTAAATGTGGCTTTGCAAAAAAATTTTCAAATGTTTGTGTAGCTTATGGGACGTAACTACGGGGTCATCAGTCCCTAAACTTACAAACTACTTATGAACTAACTAATACTAAGGACGGAACAAATATCCATGCCCGAGGGGGGATTCGAACCCTCGACCGTAGTGGCCGTGCAGACCGTGACTGGAGTTCCCGCGGCCACCGCGGCCGGCATGTGGCTTTGTCATACAGTTATTGCGAACGGCTGAAAGCAAAGGGAAACTACAGCCGTTACTTTTCCCGAGGACATGCCGCTCTACTGTATGAATATATGATGATGGCATCTACTCCGGTAAAATATTCCGGAGGTAAAATAGTCCCCCGTTCGGATCTCGGGGCGGGGACTACTCAGGAGGAACTATGTAAAAATAGACACCGCCCACAGGAAAATAAAAGAGACATTTGGAGATAAGAAAAAGAGAACTCAGTTGGAAAACCAGTTGTGTCTAAAGAAGGGAACGCTGAAAGGTGAAAAGAGTATATAGAAGGGCTGTACAAAGGAAATGAACTGCGATAAAATGTCGTAGATTGGGAAGAGGAAGTAGATGAAGATGGAATAGGACATACTGTACTGAGAGATGAATTTGACAGAGCATTTAAAGTCGAAACAAGGACCCTGGAGTAGCTGACATGCCCTCAGAGTTACTGAAGTCTCTGGGAGAACCAGCCAAGACAAAACTACTTCATTTGCTGAGTAAGATGTATGAGACAGGCGAAATACCCTCAGACTTTAACGAACATGTAATAACCCCATTACACATAAAGCAGGTGCAGACAGGTGTGAAAATTACAGAATCATCAGCTCAGTAAGTCATGGTTGCAAAATTTTAACACGAACTACTTACATAAGGATGGAAAGGCTGATAGATGCTGATCTCGGGGAAGATCAGTTCAGATTCAGGAGAAATGTAGGAACAGGGAGGCAATACTCATCTTACGACTTATCTTAGAAGAGAGATTAAGTAATGGTTAACCTACATTTCTAGCTTTTGTAGCTTTGGAGAAAGCTTTTGACAATGTTGATTGGAATACACTTTTTTCAAATTCTGAAGTCAGCAGGGGTAAAATATAGGAAACGGTAGGATATTTACAACTTGTACATTAAGCAAACAGCTGTTATTATGGTTGAAGGTCATGAAAGGGACACAGTGGTTGGGAAGGGAGTAAGACAGGGTTGTAGCATTTCTCCAATGTTATTCAATTCGGACATTGAGCAAGCTGTGAAGGGAAGCAAAGAGAAATTTGGAGAAGTAATTAGAGTTCAGGGTGAATAGGTAAAACCATTGCGTTTTGCTGATGACATTGTAATTCTGTCAGAGACAACAAAGGACCTGGAAGAGCAATTGAACGGAATGGAGAGTGTGTTGAAAGAAGTGTATAAGATGAACATCAACAAGAGCAAACCAAGGGCAATGGAATGCAGTAGCCGAGGTGGAGTAGCCGAGCGGTCTAAAGCGTCTCGCTGCGGAGCGCGCGGTTGCTCGCCTTGGAGGTTAGAGTCCTCCCTGGGGCATGGGTGTGTGTGTGTGTGTTCTCCGTAGGTTAGTTTACCTAGGTTTAAGTAGTTTGTAAGCTACGGACTGATGACCACACAGCTTGGTCCGATAGTTTAACAAACATTTGAACATATTTTTGGAATGCAGTCTTAGAAAATCAGGCGATGCTGAAGGAATTATATAAGGTAAAAAATAATAAAGGTGGTAGATGAGTTTTGTTATTTGGGTAGTAAAATAATATATGAACGGTCGCAGTACATATGATATAAAACGCGGAATGTCAACGGGAAGAAAAGTGTTTTTGAAAAAGAGAAATTTGTAACATCGAATATTAATTTAAGTGTAAGGAAGTCCTTTCAGAAGACATTTTTGTGCAGTGTTTCCTTGTACAGAAGTGAAACTTGCACGATGAATAGTTTAGACAGGAAGGGGGCAGAGGCTGTTGAAATGTGGTGCCGTTTAATGTTTATATATAGCGTACATAGTTGAAATTTTGTAAACTTTTTGTTTTAAAGTGTATTTAATTTATTATTGTAATTGATTAATCAATAATAATAAATAATTCTTGTAAAATGAAGATGTCTCTTAAGAACAATCTTAGATTGAAACTAGTGAAAAATAATTTATGCAATAATCATAATTTCGTGAGGCTCAGTGGCCTGGTGCAAGTCTTTCAACTGCACGTCACTTCGACGACTTGCGATCCCTAATTTATACAGTGTAGCAGTTATTAATGATTTTGTCTTTCGCATAACATGTTGGAGCTGCTTAGTTCAGCATGCACGAAATAAATAAGTGAGAGAGGTAACACTATGTTTTGAGGGGATTTGTAGTTAAACTCTGCTTTTAAAATGTCTTGACTACCAATGTGTTCATTTTCCCTAATAATTTAACTCGCTGGTTCTAAGTTGGCGAAAATTATAGTCAGTAACTGAAAATTTGTGTACGTCTAACATTACTGGACAAAATTTTGTGTGCAGCAACATTGTCGCTCCCCTGTGAATGCTGCTTTTTAGCCTTCTGTGTGTGTGTGTGTGTTCTGGCAATAGTACCGCGTGGGTTAAAGAGGAATAAAGTCAAAGCTTACTACCATCGCTCAGGGCTTTGTTACCACACGATGTAGCTTGCGTTACAATCATTTAAATGTTCAAGCAAATCGTAGATCTTAGGATGGAAAGTAATTACAACAACACGTACTTATCATGCAACGTGCGACCCGCCATGCCGTGCAGTACATAATTTGACTCGTTTCATTGTTTTTATTGTATCGTAACATCAGTTGTGGTTTCCTGTAATCTTAAAAACATTTCCCTGCTACTTAAAACATAAACAACAGAATGTGTTATTTGTTCTTGATAATTAATTAATTTACTTTCACATACTTATCTGATTCATTTTACAAAGTAGTATTCCGCTATACAGTCCTTACGACAGGAGTTTACATAAACAGACCGACTCCACACACTAACTTCTTTCCAACAACAAATGTACCAAAAGTGAACTGAGATAACAAATTTACAAAACAGTTAACAAGTATCGTAACTTTATGCAAAGAGTTCTTTTACATTTTCATAACGAACAAATACGTAAGAATTACAAGAATGAACCTGTAATCATCTATAACATTTGTTATCATAATAATAATAATAATAATAATAATTTTGTAAAACATCAGAATGTCATTTCTATAGTAAAATACGATAGTCTTGTATACCATTTACTGAATAATTAAGAAATATTATTTGAAAATAAATCATACGATGACAGCAAAGCTTTTGAAAATTATCTCAAATATAATTTTCAACTGAACATACTGATTCCAAACAACTATGACACTTATTTAAGCCGTCCCTAATAACCAAGCTGTCGACGAGACGTTAAACCATAAGCTTTCTTCCTTTTTACTTATTTAAGGTTGGAATTGGTCACTTCTATTAATTCGTCCATTGCAGTTTGTGTGTGTGTGTGTGTGTGTGTGTGTGTGTGTGTGTGTGTGTGTGTGAACTAAATTTGATGAAACAGACTCGGAAACCATTACCAGTAATAGCTACAACTCGTCTTACGAAGAAAAGCGCCTTCTGCAGATATTCTACAATTTAAAAAAAAAATGTACTGAATGTAGCGCGTTTGCTTCTGCTGGTATATAGTAGCCGTCAAGTTGGACGTCGAGTATGAAAGTACGTCGTCTGTTGATCATCGAATACTCTCTCGTATGTGTTCAAGAAATGATGCACCACTCATAGTCATGTAACATTGCGTAAAACGATTCAGTAATTTAGAAAGAGACGAATGTCATGCTTTGTCAATCTTATATATTAAAATAATCTACGAAAACTAAAGTCAATCGGTCAGACCAAATTACCCCGCCGATTTCCTTCATTTTTGTTTTAAACTAAAGGTATTCTTCCACAGATTTGTCATCAAGTATCGGAATTTACATGACTCTCGTCTTTCTTTTTTATACTCAAACGTGATTTCCTTCTGTGTATTTCTTATGGGGATGTTCTTGCTGTAAACTAAAGTCAGTAAGTCAGGCCGTTCTATCTGACCGATTTCCTTCATTTTTGCTTTAAACGAAAGGTGTTCATTCGCAGATTTGTAATCAAGTATCATAATTTAATTAAATCTCTCCAGCCTGTATTTATATTCAAACGCGGTATCCTCATGTCCTTGCACTGAATATTTTAATTGGTTTGTTTTACGATATCTTTGTTTCTAATTAAGGTACGCAGTTATTTTTGACCTAGCAACAGATAGCAGATAAAGCTCCTTCATTTGCATTGATTGATTCTGAAAAAGCTGTGCGTGAACATTCAACTTTACTTCCATCTTTCCCAACTTTTTTGTCATTACACTAACTATACGAAGTATTCGGACGGGCCCTCTAGCAACAGCTGAATCAAAGCCACATTGCAGTTGCTGCTGCCAGTGAATGAAGATCGGTCACCGAGTGTGACCATTGCGTCGGAAACTTCATGAAATGGACATTTGGACTTGATAAACTCTCGAAAGACCATTGCCCACATCCGCATATATCTGCACCTCTTCGTTGGACCATCAACCGGAGACATGCAAAGTGATCCGAAGATCGTGAATTTGCCTTTTCTTTTTTCAAATAATGCAATGTGACGAGAGTACGAAGAGGGTAATGTCCAGCTTAATTAGACATTTTTTGAGGCTGTAGTTCAGTCTCTGATGGTTTTATGGTAGTATTTCGTGTGATTCGGGTGTTCTTTCTTCCCGCGCGCTATTCGAGAATGGAATGGGAGATAATTAGTATAATGGTGGTTCGATAAACGCTCTGCCAGACACTTAAAAGTGATTTGCAGAGTATCCCATGTAGATGTAGACCTCTGCGGTGACAGTACTAGAACCTCAATAGAGGAAAAAGAAGTCCTTCCTCACACGCACAGCAGAAGGCCTAAGAGACCAAACTACTGAGGTCATCGGTCTTTAGATTTACAAAATACTTAGAAGGACAACTCTCTCTCTCTCTCTCTCTCTCTCTCTCTCTCTCTTACACACACACACACACACACACACACACACACACATGTCTGAGCAAGGACTCGCACCGTCGAAGGCGGCCGTGGATTCAAATGTTCAAATGTTTGTGGAACTTATGCGACTTAACTATGGGGTCATCAGTCCCTAAGCTTACAAACTACTTACGAACTAGCTAAGACTAAGGAAGGCACAAATATCCATGCCCGAGGGGGGATTCGAACCCCTGACCGTAGTGGCCGTGCAGACCGTGACTGGAGCGCCTCAGTCCCCTCGGCCACCGCGGCCGGCGCGGCCGTGGAGACTACGATGATGAGCAGAGAATAAAGGAATGTTTTGTATCCCATCTTCGTTGCCACTTTTGTGTCTCGTTTCCGCCTGTTGTCCTGGGTGTCGGCGGCCAAGTAGAAAGAGACCGACACAGGAAAGTAAGATGCACGCGTGTGTGGGTACAGAGTCTGAGGTAACCAGCCAGTGGGACAGCAGAAACTAGAAACACTAAGCTAGATTAGAACATGATATGTATTTCGTATCAATATGATAATACTTAACTTTTACAAGTTTCATGACTGCAGATTGCTGATACATAGTTGAACTAGGTAATGGCCTACCTACTGAGGAGAGTCCTATTGTCTGTCTTAAACTCAAGTGAACGATGCAGTTCAGTGGTGGCCACGAGCGGAGTTGCGGCAGAGGGCGCTCGTGGCCGACGTCGTAAGAACGCCGTGCCGTGCTTGCATGGCGGCGCGCGGCGAAAGTACTGTTTGGCCACGAGAACTTGACGATTTTGTTGGTGCTGCCACAAGCGGAGTAAATCGGCGTCAGTTGAAAGATATTCATTTATCTACATGCGCTGCCAACATTACAATGCTCCCTGACGCGAAGAATTACTGTACACATTGTTACAGTAACGGTTTCAGCACTGCAGCAAGCAGCCGATGCTGCCTTCCGTTCGTGCAAGAAACGCCTCCTGCTGCTCCCAGCAGCCACCATGCGAATCGTCAAGTTATCGTGGCCAAATAGTACGAGGCGCGCACTTCAGATTTGTGCGACACCACAGAATGAGTGTAGGACGAGTGTCCAGTTCGGCAACGGCGAAACATTGCTGAGTGCGCGAGTGAAATTTATTTTGTAAGACATCAGAATGAAATACTGTTCAAGTAATTGAACAAAATGCTTGCTGGGAAGTAGTTGTTGACTTTTGTGAGAATGGTCCTCAGTTGAGGCTACACGTTGACTATTTCTCGTGTTGGCAGCGGCGGCGGCGCTGGCCGCGGCGCGCGACGCGCTGCGGTCGTGGCGCGTGGCTCACCAGCGCAGCGCCACCTTCCTGCACTTCGTCAACAGCCGCGTCGGCGAGAACGCCATCCGGGCCGACCGCCGCGGAGCAGCCTTCCTCAGGCTGTGCCAGACCTACTACAGGTGACGTCTCACTTTCTGTTCTTGCGGGCCTAGGCCAGAGCACTGGTTTCTTGTAGCTCCCACGCTTGCCCATCCTGTACAAGCCTCTTCTTCACTCCATACAAGATTTTCTATAAAAGGTTGGGCCCGAAGCGAAACGACCCTCGGCCTAACTCTCGACCGTAACCTTTCCTGGACCCCCCATCTCCGCACTGTCCGACAGAAAGTCCTCTCCCGCCTTAGGCCCGGCGCACACTTGACGCAGCAGAGGCAGAGGAGAGGCAGAGGCGAGGCCCAGGGCCTCTGCTGGTCAGCGCACACTTGACACAGCGCAGGCAGAGGAGGGCAACAGCACGTGCTGCATGTCCACTGCAAACCTCTCAATGCACTCAGATTTAATTCCTGGATCTTCTTCAAAACTCAGTTAATTTAATTTGTGTGTGTGTGTGTGTGTGTGTGTGTGTTCTGATAGAGTATAAGAGCAGTTGAAGGTCTGTTGAGCAAAGGCAAAAGTGACGAATACAAGCTGAACTTCTCTGGTCCATGGAAGCTCATTTTAAGCTCTTGAGCTATTCCGACTAAACAGACACAGTTCAAAGAGTCACATGCTGAGTAAGAAGGACTTAACGGATAAGAAAAATAGTGTGACACATCATACCTGCTAAAGAAAAATTAGGGATATGTTTTAGGAATTTAATTAAAGTCAGATTTATTTTTCTTTCACTTCTTTTATAATTCAGTGAAACAAGTGTCGCAGCAAATTCAATAATTGAAAGAACCTTTATACAACTACATATTTAATCATGATTGTGGCGCAGTATATACGATCAGAAACACTGGTATGCTTTTCATATGTCTTAAATTGAAAGATATGTCGATATGAAAAATTTTGCAAATCATAGTTTCCTTGTTTAACTACATTTGCACACAAAGTGATTCCTTATTTCGGTCTTTATTCGTAGCTCTTCCATGCTCCTGAGTACTTACTGACGTTTGCTTTTTTCTTCTTCTATGACGGCAGCTGTGCATGTACATGCAGCATTTCATTACATTGCATTCCTATTTTGTCTCTGTCAACATTTCTTATGATAATTACCTTCAGCAGCCAATATATTTGTTAGTAATTAGTGAAGCTAATGCTAATACTTTTGCAAATGTTGAATTTCTGAAAGTAGTATAGAATTCAGGTTGAGAAATACTGACGAGAGACGTTCCTAGCATCATCTATGGTTTATCAGTGGGCTGAAGCTCCACGAAGGGGTGGACATTGTGTTTCAAGAAATTGAAGAAGGTCCCTGATACTAAAAAAAAATCATTGCACGTCCCTTCTGGTTTCGCCGAACTTATTATTCAGTAGTAACGGGAATTTTAGCTTATATAGTGCTTTCATGCTTGCCATAAAGTTTACTGAAACCAGGGACTATAGACCGTAAAAATACACAATCAGCTTCTTCGGTTTATGAATCTCGGTTTCTTTCTATTTCAGTAAGTTGTTCGTTTGCAGTTTGGGTCTGTATCGGCAGCATACGAAGAAGAGAGACACGAGGCAGCTCCGCACTCGGCACAGCAGGCGGCAACAGCCGTGCGTGTGCCGCGTAGCTGCCGACCGCGTCGCGTCAAACGTGTATCTCACGTATTTTCTCGAGAATCGAAAGAGATATAGCTCTCATTCCACCGTTAAAAACAATTTCGATATGTTAGTTACATTTCGTTCGCAGTAATGTATGGTGTAAAACGCAGCAAACGCAAACTAGCCAGCGATTACTTTTTTCACTGCAAACTCTTCAAAATATGCGCGGCGTTGTAATTTATTTTTTATTATAACAATAACTATGTACAATAACGAAAAGAAAACCTCCCCAACGTCATGCGGTGGCTTTTGCATATATGATACAGAAAAATAATTTTTTTCTAGTGAGTAGTTTCTGCAAAATCGATTGTGGAATCGGCGTTAGCGCAAAACACGCACAAATCGGAAAATAGTATTTTTAATTTTTTTTACGCAGAAAGTAAAAGTGTTACAAAGAAACTAAATACAGAGAAGGTTGAAGATTATATTCGTCTACATAAAACAATTTTTTTCTAAGCATATCGGATGACTTGAAATTTCACTTTGCGACAGAGGTGGAACAGAGGCGCAGGAAAACTGTGCGCCTCGGACAACCAGACAGAGGCGTGACCGAGGAAACGCCTGCCCTCCGCCTCGGCTGCGTTAAGTGTGCGCTGCCCCATTAGAAAGCATGCGTTACAGACGAACGGAGGCCTTGCCTCTACCTCTCCTCTGCCTCTGCTGCGTCAAGTGTGCGCCGGGCCCTCCTAAAACTCCTCACCGGCCGGCCGCAGTGGCCGAGGGGACTGATTCGCTCCAGTCACGGTCTGCACGGCCACTGCGGTCGGGGGTTCGCATCCCCCCTCGGACACTGATATTTGTGCCGTACTTAGTCTTAGCTAGTTCATAAGTAGTTCGTAAGCTTAGGGACTGATGACCCCGTAGTTAAGTCCCATAAGTTCTACAAACATTTGACTTTTGACTCCTACAGCTCCCTCATGCGTCCTGTCCTTTGCAGCTTCCATCCCGCCTGAATTTCCTCTCCCACATCCTATTACAAAATCCTTCAAGGTATTGAGCGCCACGCCCTCCGCCTCGCCTACCGCATCCGGCTCCCTTCCCCCACGCGGATCCTGTATGCCCTGATCCCGTTTCCCCAACTCCTTGAATACCTCCGGCATATCCGTATCCTCTATACCACCTGTAAAATAGACTCCCACAACCCCCTGGTTCATCCCATCCTCACCAACCCTGGGCCTCTGCCACGCCTCTACCGCGTTATACCCCCTTTCCTTCATCTCCACACCCTCCATGTCCTCTCCCAGGGTAATTTCCGCCACTGCGGTCGGGGGTTCGAATCCCCCCTCGGGCATGAATATTTGTGCCGTCCTTAGTCTTAGCTAGTTAATAAGTAGTTTGTAAGCTTAGGGACTGATGATCCCGTAGTTAAGTCCCATAAGTTCTACAAACATTTGAACATTTGGTAATTTCCGCCGCTTCCCCCTCCCTGATGACGTCCTCCGTCCTGACATATACCCGTCCTACCAGCTCTGATGCCCCCCCGTAGATGTTGGACGTAACCTTAGATACAGCATTTTTCCCGGCAGAAGCTCCGCCCATTTACCCCCTCCACTCTCTACCACATACTTAGCCACGCCCTTGGTCTGCCCAGTTGCTACCAAGGGCTTTTAATGTCGCAGATATGTCAGTCGTAAAACCAAATAGACTTTTTTCCAAGTAAAACATACGAATATATTTTGCAAATCACCTGATATTAACGTCTTTCCAAGACACTGTTGTGCAGTGGGATGTATTATTAAGGAATAATAGTATCTGTTGCACTTAACTGATCTGAAAACGTCACCAGCAGTGGACGAAAGGAAATAAAAATGATTCAAGATTTTTGTGGCCACTATTCCGCTAATAAAAAAAATGGTCACCGTTAATTGCTATTTTAGCGAATTTTCATCACTTTATTCACTTAGTACAAACCTTTCCTTCAGGGTAAGTCGTATCATAAATGACGCCCTTTGAATTTTGGATGTTAAGCCGGCATAACTGAAGAGTGCGATACCACCTGTTAGCTTTTAGCCAAAATTGTCAACGAAACTTCGGAAAACCCGTATGCGGGATATCTTAATACTTTTGTATTGTAGATTACATAATTATCTGTAGTTATCCTCGTAAATTACTGATAACAAAATACACCATCGATCACAGATCTCAGTCGAAAAAGTCACATGGGGGAAGAAAAGAAAACCTCTCTAACCTAACCATCAGAGAGGAGGTACAGCTCACTTTCTAAGCACAAAATAATAATCTGTAATCATTTCTGTTTGTAAACAAACTATCGTCTTTAACACAGCCACCACATAATTACTCACGCCTTCTACAAACATCTATGACGTCACGGGCGGTATCCCCGTCTTCAGTTGAGTCGTAAAGACAAGGGGGGTTACATTTTACTTGTGGCAGGGAGGGGGGGAGGGCGACGGCTTGGTGTTCTAATGTTGGCAACGAAATATTCGCTTTACTAAGGTAAATTACTGAATGGAGAAGCATACATACAAGAAAGTATCAACCATAAAGTAGAAAGAGCATTATTTTATTTCACAGTCAACACGAAAGCATTCACTGGTCATTGCCAACATCAGTGCAGTAGGGAGCTGTGCCCATAAGTAAAAGTTTACTGTGGGATACAGTCGATTTTTCTAAAGCCGAGTTTTCATAAACAGCTCAAAATTACTTCAGTAGGCCTACAGGTTTCTCAGAACGTAAATTATCATTTACGTGAATTTATAAGATCGATTTCAATGGAATTAATGCATATTGGAAACAAAAGACACATTTTCTTGTTTTTCTGGCACTGTTATTGTAAGAAATATGGCTATGATATCTTCATTCTAGGAGCACTTGGAAACACCACAGTATAATCACGCATTTATATTATACCAAGAACTTGCTTGTCGATTTTCATACAACACTTGTATCTAATATCGTCATTGCATTCCATCCGAACACTACTTTGATAATCGAGAAATTATGCCTGCTTCGAGAAAGAAGCTGTCAGTAATGTATTTCTTCAAACATGTGTTTTCTTTCTCGCTGTAACCCTCAAGGGCACAGCATAAATCAGGCCTACATGTGATATCAGAAGCTGATAAGTTATTAGGGTACCCTTTGAAAGTACAGCTAGAATTTGTCTAAACACTGAAACTTACTTTTCAGTTAGATTCTAGTTACATTGCTTCCAAGTATTCATCAATTTATTTAATTTATTTATTTTCCTGATCGTGTCCAAAACACTGAGTCTGCATTTCTCAGTGTTTTGGAGTGGGGACTTTTCCTTGTACTATTTCTTCACAACAAATTCACCTAAATTTAGGGTACTTGTATTTAAGGACCTTGATGTTATGTAACAGTCAAGTATTAAATCCTATTTTCTGTGGAAGCTGGTGCCAATTCAGCAAATGTTTTAATGGGCATCTTATAATATTTCTGAAGAATTTCCCACTTAATATTTTTGAACTTAGATTCAGTCTGCTTGAAATATCTTGGATACTTCTGCAGTCTCACATGACTCTTAAATGGGTTGCAATTTTACAATTTTGCCTTTAAAAACGTACTGTGCAAATAAAAAATACTACTAAACTGCACAGCTAGACATCAGTGCAGTCTGACTAAATAAGCAAATAACTTTTTCTTTTAGTTTGTTATAGGATGTTAGCCACTGTCATGGTGTGTTCTGCCACTGGATTACCAGCACTTAAATGTAAAATCAATTTCACTTACAAAATGCTTATGACAGAATGTATAGGAAAGTTGCGTGGTATGTAAGAAAACAGCATTACAAAGAAAAGTAAACATCACAACCATATGAGTCAACTAATTTCATAAAAACAGACTTATTTGGGTTTCTGTAGAGGCGTGGAAGCAGCAGATATCACATATGGTTACAAGTTCTCTGTAAGACTTCAGAATTGATACACTGAAATTATCAAAGGTTTCACTGTTCTCCAGCCTATATCTACTGCTGTCTGGTGACAAGTCCAGAATAGTAAGTGACAAGGTGGAAGTTGTAGTTGGAAGCAGTAGGCTAATGGCATATTAATGCACACCCCAACAGACATTAGTAGAAATTCTTCATTCAAGCAATAAATAAAATAAAGAAACGATAATAAGCCACCTACAGTTTATTAATGTGTGGAGCACAGATACACACAAACGTTTATAGTGAGAATGCTATTTTCAGTTGTCTATACATCAACCTGCTATAGGTGTGTGGGTGCTTTTTCCTTGTTTTACATATAATCTGCAACTACTTTACTTCACATTTGCTCCATTCCTTTATGATAGTTGAGTTAGAACCATAGCTAGAGTCTTCTTATATTGAGATAGTTGTGTGAAAATTTCTATTTTCAAAATTTTCGGACTTGTAGCTTTTCACCAAGTTGTCATTCATCTGTACAGGTTACTTTTTCTTTTGCCAGCATAGGCACTAACTGAATGTAGCAAACTTGTATTATTTTCATTAATTATCAGATATTTCAAATCACTGCAACCAAGGTGACTAAACCACATAACAGTATAATACACAGTGTAACACTAAAACAGTATAAGTTTTATTTGTGTGTTATGGGAGGATGGTATCACCTACTTCATATTGTAACAGATCAGCTTGGGCAGATTACAGTAAGTGGTAGAATGGTCACCTTTGAATGAATTTTACATTTGAAGTGGAAAGGGATCTTTTAATTCAGTGATCTATTCAAGATTAAGCTGAAATTTAGCAACAGTGTGACATTTCTTTCTTCTGTGTACTCCCCTGGAAAACTACTTACTTTTCCCTGTTACCTAGCTTTCATAGAACTCTTACATCTAATGGTATACCTCCACTCCATATAAAATCGCCCACATTAGTAGTGTGTGAAGTGTTTCCCAAAATAAATGGAAGAACAGCTCTGTGAGTGCACTATTTTACATTATCAGGTTTCTACATCATTTGGTTCAGAATTATTCATCTTCTGTTAAACGAAACGAAAAAAATAAACAAAAAATTATATATTTGTATACATTCACTGGTGATTGTATCTAAGTCAACGATTTTTCACTCATGTTGGACTACATTTCGAAAGGTAACCCAATACATAACAAAATTATTTGAGCAGGGGGTGGAATGGCGTGGGGGGGGGGGGGGCAAGCAATATTTTACATACACTTCATAAAAAGTAAAACACTTGGAATAATCTCCTTTGTCTCACATATATTTTCTCAAATTTACCAAGTGTTTTAATGCATACTATTTACATACATCGCTAGTAAATTACAACAAATGCAGGCGGGACCTACTGCCTAGCCTTATCTCGAATAGTTGCGAATTAACGAAGTCAATTATTGTGAATACGGAAGATTATGGTATCTATGACGTCCCCATTAGGACTATATACAACATTCAATGCCAAAAACGGATTGCAAATTTCATACAACCTACATCACAATGGACAAATAGTCAACGAAATTGTGTGTTGCAGTATATTTAACGCAAGTGAATTACAAAAGAGTCAAACGTTATATTCTTTGTAATGTGGAAACCAATATTTACTTTGAGAATATATTCACACCACGTTGCATAATTTTTAATCGGAGGTACGATTCCATTCAGATCTTACGGTTCGAATTCGGAAATACGCAGCTTCAGGGACATGGAGCTTTATTTATATTTCATGGCACTTATTTACACTTCTAATTACACACCGCTACCAGTAGAACCACGCAACGCGAAAGAGTAATAGTAACAGTTTTTCTGCTAGATAACATAACCACTATAAACAAAACAAGCAGGTTTCTACTGAGAGCAAAGATCATGAACCGCCCAGACAGATTTTTGGTGGGAGAGCACGGACATGCCAGGTGTGGAGGGGAGAAAATGGGCGGGACTTCTGCTAGGAGAAATGCTGTATCTAACGTTTCCTAGATGTTGGGCCCCCTCTCCCCCTCCCCTTCCCCTTCCCCTCCCCCGCTTGGCTACCCCCTCCCCGCACTGGAGTCCCTACGGCTCCTCCCCACCGCATCCTTCCCCGCCGTTTTTCCTCTCCCCCGCGCTTCTCCCCCCCCCCCCTTCTCGGGGTCCTGGACCGACAATTTTAGCAGTGCTACGTCAAGTGTTGTGTGCTGTGCTCCAGTGAAGTGTATGTTTTTTAACCGCGTCCACTGCAATCAGACAAGCGTCGCACCGTGTGTTTTAATTGGTGTCTCCGTGTACTCGCCGTCCTGTGTTATTGTCGACCTACATGTTTTTTTTTTTTTTTTAGGTCACCGTGGCTCATTACTTTTAACTGACTAAATATGATTTTAATCATCTGTCAACTGTTTGTACTTCGAATTGTCACCTTGTCTATGTCATTGTTCCTCCGTTGTTTTTTCGCCTGTCTTGTATTTTAATTTTCATCTCATCCATGTACTTTATTCTCTCGGCTGAAGAGCAGTCTCTGGAGCTGCTGCCAGCCTACTGGTGTAATAGTTCAAAATGTTCAAATGTTTGTATAGTCTATGGGACCCAACTACGGGGTCATCAGTCCCTAAACTTACAAACTACTTATGAACTACTTACGAACTAGGACGGCACAAATATCCATGCCCGAGGGGGGATTCGAACCCCCGACCGTAGTGGCCGTGCAGACCGTGACTGGAGCGCCTTAGTCCTCTCGGCCACCGCGGCCGGCTGGTGTAATAGCTGGCGTGAAAACACAATAAAGGAAAAAAAAAAGAAAAAAGCGAAACGACCTGCTATTGGCCGTTGAAATGACGTCAGTAGGGAAGCAGAACTGCCAGGGAGGGGCGCTAAGCGGTATAGAGCACCACTAAACACACAAAAGTTAACTGCTTGCGCATTGCTTATCGCAGTTACCTCTTTAAATCCTTCCGATAACCGAAGGATGCCACTGATGTGTTTTTCGCCTCATCGATGTAGCTGCTTTCTCTTTCTTCAGCTTCATGCTGAGGTAGCGCACTCGAATAACAATTCGGGACCGTAAGAATATTTCAATGACCTCCGGCGCCACATGAGGATATTTCTACGGAATTACGTCGGCTAATCTCTTAGATATATATATATATATTTTTCTTTGTTTTGAAACTATGTCACTTTGGTTAATATCGTTGAACAGCAACTTACACTCTGAGATCTGTTGCATTCACTCGTCCCACAGCATTAACAAACTTCCTCGTGATAGAAATTCTATCCACCCGTGTTCTGCGAGGTGTTTTTGGAAGAGGACAAAGTAGTTCATTAGACGAGTCACCCAGTGAGGTGTCACATTTCGCAGCACGGCGTACAATGTAGCCTGCCAGATATCTGAATCCTTCAGCAGGGCATTCAGCATTTGTCCCAGCAGACGGTGCTGCAGCCTCACAACTAAAACGTATGCCCTGGATCTCTGCTTCTCCATCTGACATGGCCATCCCTTCAGACATATCCGGCAAAATTCTGCACAGCATATGGCAGGAATTGTTGAGAGTCTTCTTCCTGCCTCACAGACAAAGTATTAGACAGTGCAATGTCTTGGGCATTCTTTCCAGAAGCAACAAACACAGCCGATGTTATACTTCTTTAGGGGGAGGATGCTGATATAAATGGTCAATATCTCTAATCCGGGAAACAAATTTTCAAGACAGTCCTTGTTCAGCCCTGCTGTTAATATATACTTAATGCCTAGTGACAAAAGGTCAGAATGAAGGCCGGATAAAGAATTAATTGACATTAAGAGTCTGCATTGTTTCACAGTACAGCTGCATTTTGCTGAGAATTGTTTTTTGGAGCAGCTCGCTTGTTCCATAGGCACTTGCTAATGTCTTTTTGTGAACGATTCTGCGAGAATTTTGCCGGCCGCGGTGGTCGAGGGGACTGAGGCGCTTCAGTCACGGTCTGCATGGCCACTACGGTCGGGGGTTCGAATCCCCCCTCGGGCATGGATATTTGTGCCGTCCTTAGAATTAGCTAGTTCATAAGTAGTTTGTAAGTTTAGGGACTGATGACCCCGTAGTTAAGTCCCATAAGCTATACAAACATTTGAACATTTTCTGCGAGAATTTAAAATGTCAAACGAATCATTAGCATATTAAACTGAATTAGAGGCATCGAATTTTCTGTCGTAAAACACTACTGCAAGACTACCACTACAACTTCCGCCACGTGCTTCGGCAGTGACGTTATGCGCAGTACGACGATTTTCTACCTCGGACTGCGCAGCCCATTCGGGCCCCCTCTGTTTCCATAACTGACGCAAGACACGGCCATTTGAATCTGCTTGCAGCTTCCTGTAATCGACCCTTGGTCACCCTCTTTCGTTTTTAACAACCATACTTCCATACTTCATCCTTTCCCAAACTTGTGAATCCTTCTCAAATAAAGTAACTTTCCAAAGTGTATTCTCAACATATCAAAGATATTATTATATCTTTAATACGTTCGCTGCGGTCACCAGTGCAGGCCGTTAACGCTCTAAGCGGAAGCCCGTAAGCGCACGTGCGCTGAAATCGTACCCCTGTGAAACCTGTAAGTTCATGTTGTGCACGTACCTAATATAGAAATGCAAGTATGCTGTAGCTGCATGCCGAATACTGTCTGACGCTTATAAGCGTATATTGTTCACTCGTCCCACTCTTTTTCGGGTTATAAGGCCCTGTTGTCGGTTGTTTCGCCGCCATTGCAAACAGTGCACAACACAGACGACTAAAGACGAAAACACACAACTGCAGACAAGAAAACGTTAAGTGATATTTCGTTGGTGGCTTGTACTAACACGAGTGCACAGCCGAACAAACTAAATTGAGTAGTGTCCTCAGCTAGCGAACGTGCCGCTTACAAGCGTCGACAGCTCTGGCGTGTTGATCGCGGAAACATTATAAGCGTCTGCCGCTGCGAACGTGTTAAATAACCAAATAGAAAATGTTCAAATGTTTGTTAACCTTAAGGGATTTAACTGTGGGGTCATCAGTCCCTAAACTGACACACTACTTATGAACTACCTTAAACTAAAGACGACACAAAACATCCATGCCCGAGGAGGGATTCGAACCCCCGACAGGGAACGTCCTCGCATATCGGAGCATAGCGCCTCAATGCGCTTGGCCACTCCGCCGCGGCAATATACACTCCTGGCAATTAAAATAGCTACACCATGAAGATGACGTGCTACAGACGTGAAATTTAACCGACAGGAAGAAGATGCCGTGATATGCAAATGATTAGCTTTTTAGAGCATTCACACAGGATTGGCGCCGGTGGCGACACCTACAACGTGCTGACACGAGGAAAGTTTCCATCCGATTTCTCGTACACAAACAGCAGTTAACAGCGTTACCTGGTGAAACGTTGTTGTGATGCCTCGTGTAATGAGGAGAAATGCGTACCATCACGTTTCCGACTTTGATAAAAGTCGGATTGTAGCCTATCGCGTATCGTATCGCGACATTTCTGCTCGCATTAGTCGCGATCCAATGATGTTTAGCAGAATATGGAATCGGTGGGTTCAGGAGGGCAATACGGAACGCCATGTTGGATCCAAACGGCCTCGTATTACTGCAGACGTGATGACAGCCATCTTATCCGCATGGCTGTAACGGATCGTGCAGCCACGTCTCGATCCCTCATTCAACAGACGGGCACGTCTGCACGAACAGTTCGACGACGTTTCCAGCAGCATGGACTATCAGCTCGGAGACCATGGCTGCGGTTACCCTTGACGCTGCATCACAGACAGGAGCGCCTACGAAGATCTACGTAACGACGAACCTGGGTGCACGAATGGCAAAGAGGTTATTTTTTCGGATGAATTCAGGTACTCTTTACATCATGATGATGGTCGCATCCGCACAGAGGCAGAATTGGTTTGTGTTGTAAAGGGAGATGGATTTAGGTTGTTCCATGCATTTTCGTTATCCATAAGGTCTCGGCTACTTAGTGGGTAAGACGATTGCTTCGAAAGCAGGAAGTCCTCTGTTCGGATCCCGGCCATAGCACAAATTTTAGTCCAATGCCTTGTCTTTTGAACGGTAATTCCTTGATTCCTTAGAATGCCTCCTTCTTTTAATTAGGTTGTGATCTGAAGCCTTCTGCCTTGAAATGAGTTTACACCTCTGGCAATCCAAAATGAAACACAAATGACGGGAAATAAGACGCGTGTTTTTTAAGTAAGTACCGTTTTGCCACGCCGCGGCCACAGCGCGGCGATTGGCGTTCGGCGCATGTGCACTGGGTACCTACAGCTGTTGTCTACGCACTGACGCCATTACAGTCTGATTCTTCGTTGTTTAAGTTGTGTAGTGAGTGTTCAAGATGCCTTCGATAATCGTGAGTCCGGTCGACTGTGAAGTATGGGCTGTTATAAGATTTCTTAGTCCTAAAGGCCTAAAAGCGATCGATATTCATCGTGAGATCTGTGCAGTTTACGGAGAAAACGTATGAGTGATGGAATGGTAAGAAAGTGGGTGAGAGCATTTAAAGATGGCCGCACAAATGTGCATGATGAACAACGGATTGGGCGTCCTTCGGTCGTTGATGAAAGTTTGGTGCAGGAAGTGGACAAAAAATGTTCAAATGTTTGTTAAGCTTAAGAGACTTAACTACGGGGTCATCAGTTCCTAAGCTTACAAACTACTTATGAAGTAGCTAAGACTAAGGGCGGCACAAATATACATGCCCGAGGGGGGATTCGAACCCCTGACCGTAGTGGCCGTGCAGACCGTGACTGGGGCACCTCAGTCCCCTCGGCCACCCCGGCCGGCTTAGTTAGTTCATAAGTAGTTTGTAAGTTTAGGGGATTGATGACCCCGTAGTTAAGTCCCATAGACTATACAACAAACATTTGAACATTTAGATATCTTAGCATGTCTTTTTTTTTTTTTTTTTTTTTTTTTTTTTTTTTTTTTTTAATTTCAAAACGGTAGTTTATTTGGGAGGTAACACATTGTACAAAGATTCCATACTTGATAACACAATACTGTGTAAAGTGAGACAGTAAATTAAATCAGTCCTGAGAGTAGCAGCCATTGTTGGTTATAACCGCTGCTTCACGCCCTGGTATTGAAGTTATTTGGAAGACCTGCTAATTCACAACTCCTGTCGATTACATTAGGTAATCCACTATGGTACAATAAAATTTAGGAACCAGAATGAAAAATGCTTCTATCACAGCGCACAGTCCACCTCCGTAGTTAAGTCTAGCGGACAGCCTGGTGAGTTGCCACACAAGGGACCCGGGCTCGATTCGAGTTCAGCTCGGAGATTTTCTCCGCTCGGGGAATAGGTGTTGTGTCGTCATCATCATTAACACATAAGTCGCCGAACTGACGTCAGCTAAAAAAGACTGCAAGCAGGTTGAACTCGACCCCTAACAGCAATAAATGTGACACCGAATCATCACAGTGCACCAAAACTGGATGTGTCAATTATGTAAAACGGGAGGACTAGCGATTACTAGCTACTCGAGTTATGTGTCAGCTTCAAAACATTCAAATCAAAACTCATTCTTTCCCCAATCATCGCTTAAATGTTTTCGATAGGTGGGAGATTGGGAGCCAGCCGCAGTGTCCGAGCGGTCTGCGGCGCTCCAGTCACGGTCTGCACGGCCACTACGGCCGGGAGTTCGAATCCCCCCTCGGGCATGGATATTTGTGCCGTCCTTGGTCTTAGCTAGTTCATAAGTAGTTTGTAAGTTTAGGGACTGATGACCACGTAGTTAAGCCCCATAAGCTCTACAAACATATGAACATTTTTGGACATTGGGAGAATAGAAAGAACTGGGCGGCAATGAAATCCCATGGCCAACCTAGAAGTCTTGTATATTGTGCACATTATCCTCTCTTAATGTGGTCGACGGCAAACTCCAAAAGTATGGAAAGATTACATGCTGCAACAATTCAGAGACGGAAAGCTGACTGGTTAGTGTACAGGGACGCGAAAGTGGAATCCAGTACCACCCTGACAGTAATATTGGGTGTAGGGCCAGTATGATGATGCATAACGCAACAGTTCAACATTTTCTCACCACTGTGTCTACAGACTCTGACCACTGTGGTGGTGCAGGCAAAATGGGAATTGTTACGACATTGTTTTTACCGACGAATCTCTATTCTGCGAACACCATCACGATAGTCAGATTTGAGTCTGCAGACTGTTGCCTTATGCATTGCACCATGTTTATGGTTTGAGGTGATATTGGATTCCAGATATGCATTGCTCCACTACGTGTAGCCGATACTCTAACAAGCCAGCATTAAGTTCCTGAACTGTTGGCCCTCCACATTTCTTCAGGATAAAACGCGACCAAACGTGGTACGCAGTGTCGCCCATCGTACTGCCCGACTGCCTGAGCTCCCTGTTCTCCTGCTCTCGCCTATCGCAAACGTCTCCTCGATGCGTGCAGAACAACTAGCCCAGGACACAGCACCCAATGCTACTCCAGAGCAAATAAAAACAGCATAGCTACTTGACAAACTTTATAGGCAGAACCATTTTCCGACACAGTCACCTAGAAAATTGAGATACTTCTCATATCTTGGGATCAACTTTTGTTTTCATGTGCCGTAAAGGTCTGCCACCAACAAATAGAACTAGCGTGCGACAGTCGTCTTCAACTCTTCGTTGTTGTCAAAACGCTGGTCGGAGGACAGGGATTTCCTGAGGCGTGAGGAAATAAATCGCTAGAGGTAAGATCAGGACTATATGTTGGATGGTAAAACAGCTCCCAGAACAACTTCTGCAAACAATTGCTACGTGACAAGTTAGCCGGCCGCGGTGGCGGAGGGGACTGAGGCGCTCCAGTCACGGTCTTCACGGCCACTACGGTCGGGGGTTCGAATCCCCCCTCGGGCATGGATATTCGTGCCGTCCTTAGGATTAGCTAGTTCATAAGTAGTTTGTAAGTTTAGGGACTGATGACCCCGTAGTTAAGTCCCATAAGCTTTACAAACATTTGAACATTTTGACAAGTTATATTTGGATGAGCATTGTCATGAAGTAGCACAACACCTGCAGTAAGCATCCCACTTTTTCTTTCAACTCAAAAAATTCCTGTCCTGCGACCAGAGTTTTGACAATGACGAAGAACAGAAGACTACTGTTACATGTTGATTCCATTCACAAGGGTCAGACGTTTACAACACAGATATACAAAAGTTGATCCCAAGATATGAAAACTGTCTCCTTTTGCTACCAATGTCCAAAACAAGTTAAAACGCTATTGTACTTGTCGCCACTAAAGCTTTTCCTGTAACTTTTTTTTTTTAAAAAAAGAAAAGGCAAACTTACTTTCAGGATGTGCCTCGTAATATGAGATAACAGCATGGACTGTTATACTCGACAGCATACCTACTGACAAAAATAGTCAACTTTTAAGACCATAGCGTCTTCAGCAAATGTTAAATTTAGCTACATTTTAAGTCATGATATCTCGAGAATAGATAAAAAATGGAGTAGACTTATATATACGTAGAATTTTATAGAAGTGACGCGATTCAAAATGCTCTCATAATACAGGTTCTTTTGTATGTAAAAGCACGCCAATTGTTCTAAAATTAATGCTCAGCTAATTAGCACTATTTTTATATGCACCGTTAGGATTTAATTCGGATCTTACGTGAAAATAATTTCCCTTTGAATTCAATAGTCACCATTATCGTTTGGGAAAGGGGCTAAAAATTCGCATAATTTGCCTTCGTGGTTCCACGTTCAATGACGAGCCAAATTTAGTATGACTTAACCATCATATGTCGACAACGAATAATGATTATTGGTTTAAAATATTTAGTTTCGAATCTATTCACTTACCTACCTTTTTGGAAGGTTTTAACTGAATCGTACAAGTTTAAAGGGTAGAAGTGACTCGCTTTAACAACCTCCAAGGGAAATTTTTTGGAAGTAAAATCCGAATAATATCTTAACTGTGCATATAAAAACGGTTCCAATTAGCTGAGCATTAACTACTTCGGCCAAATTGGCGTTTTTGCGCAAGAAATTATAGATACCCATAAATTTCACAGGCGTTCCCGAGTCGTCCAAACTTTGTTTATTACACTATGTGATCAGAAGTATCCTGGCACCCCCAAAAATATGCGTTTTCATGTTAGATCCATTGTGATGCCATCAAGTGCCAGGTACGCCATATCAGCGACCTCAGTAGTCGTCAGACATTGAGAGAGTAGAATGGGGCGCTGCGGGGGACTCACAGACTTCGAACGTGGCCAGTGATTGGGTGTCACTTGTGCCTGAAGTCTGTACGCGACATTTAAACACTCCTAAACATTCCTAAGTCCATAGTTTCTGATGTGTCAGTGAAATGGAACGTGACGGGACTCTTACAGCGCGAAAGCGTACAGGCTGACCTTGTCTGTCGACTACCGACAGTTGAAGATGGTCGTAAGTGTAATAGGAAGGCATCTACCTATACCATCACGCAGGAATTCCAAACTGCATCAGAATCCACTCCAAGTACTATGACAATTAGGCTGGAGGTTAGAAACGTTGTGTGGAGTCACGAATCACGGTACACAATGTGACGATCCGATACCAGAGTGTGGGTATGGCGAATGCTCGATGAACGTCCTCTGCTAGCGTGTGTTGTGCCAACAGTGAAAATCGGAGGCGGTAGTGATACGCTGTGGTGGTATTTTTCATGGAGGAGGCTCGCACTCTTTGTTATTTTGCGTGGCACGATCACAGCACAGCCTACATTGATGTTTCAGCACCTTCCTGCTTCCCACTGTTGAAGACCAATTCGGGGATGGCGATTGCATCTTTCAACACGAACGACCACCTGTGCATAACTCACGGCTTGTGGCGCAGTGGTAACACGACAATAACATCCCTGTAATGGGCTGGTAGCACAGAGGCCTGGCTTCTCAATAACACCTTAGGAACGTTTTGGAACGCTGACTCCGTACCAGGCCTTACCGACCTACATCGATACCTCTCCGTGCAGCACTCCGTGAAGAATGGCCTGCCATTCCCCAAGAAACCTTCCAGCACTAGATTGAACGTATGGCTGCAAGAGTGGAAGTTGTCATAATAAAGGCTAAGGGTGGGCCAACACCATATTGGATTCAAGCATTAGCGATGGAGGGCGCCACGAACTTGTAAGTCATTTTCAGCTAGGTGTCCGGATACTTTTGATCATATAGTGTACACTAGCTGCACCATCACCATCATCATTAGAGACTGATTATGCCTTTCAGCGTTCAGTCTGGAGCATAGTACCTCTAATAAAATTCCTCCATGATCCCCTACTCAATGCTAACATTCATGCCTCGTCTGATGTTATGCCTTTTACTTCAAAATCATTCTTCACCGAATCTAAGTACTTTCTTCTTGGTCTACCTCGACTCCTCTTACCCTCCACTGCCGAGCTCATGAGTCTGTTAGGTAACTTTGCTTCCCCCATGCTTGTAACATGACCCATCATCTCAGTCTGTTCGCTCTAACTGCTTCATCTATGGTGTTCATTCCCAGTTTTTCCTTGATTTCCTCATTATGAACACCCTCCAGCCATTATTCCCATCTATTAGTGCCTGCAATCATTCTTGCTACTTTCATATCTGTAACCTCTACCTTATGAATAAGGTAACCTGTATCCACCCAACTTTCACTCCCATACAACAAAGTTGGTCGAAAGATAGAGCGGTGCACCGCTAACTTAGTCTTGGTACTTACTTTCTTCTTGCAGAAGAGAGTAGATCTTAGCTGAGCACTCACTGCATTAGCTTTGCTGCACCTCGAATCCAGTTCTTTCACTATGTTGTCATCCTGTGAGAAAATACATCCTAGGTACTTGAAACTGTCTATCTGCTCTAACTTTGTTCCTCCTATTCGGCAGTCAATCTGACTAGTTGCAGTAACAGAGATTTCCTTTTGGCCGCAGAAATAGTCGTTTATCCGAGCTAAACCAAAAGTTTTCAGCCAATGATTCTACCTCCAATGGGAACCGATTGCTAAAATCCCCAAAAACCGTAGTGCTGCGCTCGGAGTTTTCAAACATATTGTCTCGTTGAAAACTGCAGGTGGTCCGGAATTCGAAGGCTGGTCGTAAACAGAGCACATTTTACACTTAGAACACGTTTATTGCTAACACAAGCGTACACTCAGTACAGACTGCCTCCTGCTGGGAGTGGTCCACTATTTACACACAGAAAGAATTTTCTGGAACTTACAAGTACATCAAACATTAGAAAAATTCTGGTCCTATGTAAAATCGATAAGCGGGTCAAAGCCCACTGTCCAGTCACTAGTTGATCATTCCGGGGCAGTAATAGAAGAAAGCAAACGGAAAGCTGAAGTTCTAAATTTAACCTTTAAGAAATCTTTCACGCAGGAGCACCGCACAAATATACCATCATTTGATCAACGTACTAATTCCGAAATGGGGGACATAGCAATAGGTATTTCCGGTGTAGAGAAGCAGCTGAGAGAGCTAAATACGAAAAAGTCTGCTGGTCCGGATGGTATACCAGTTCGGTTTTACAAAGACTATTCTGCGGCATTGGCCCCCTACTTAGCTTGCATTTATAGCGAATCTTTAATTCAGCGCAAAGTTCCTAGTGATTGGAAAAAAGCGCAGGTGACTCCCGTGTATAAGAAAGGAAAGAGAACTGACCCATACAATTACAGGCCAATATCGTTGACATCGGTTTCATGTAGAATTTTGGAGCATATTCTCAGTTCGAATATAGTAAATTTCCTTGAAACGGAAAAGCTTCTTTCCATGAATCAGCACGGGTTTAGGAAACATCGTTCATGTGAAACTCAGCTTGCCCTTTTCTCACATGACATCTTGCGAGCCATGGACGAAGGGCAACAGGCGGATTGTGTTTTTCTCGACTTCAAAAAGGCGTTCGACACGGTGCCACACTGCAGACTGCTAACGAAGATACGAGCTTATGGAATAGGTTCACAGATTTGTGACTGGCTGGAAGACTTCCTAAGTAATAGAACGCAGTACGTTGTTCTCGACGGCGAGTGTTCATCAGAGACGAGTGTATCGTCAGGCGTGCCCCAGGGGAGTGTGATAGGACCGCTATTATTTTCTATCTATATAAATGATCTGATGGACAGAGTAAGTTGTAATTTGCGGCTGTTTGCTGATGATGCTGTGGTGTATGGGAGGGTGTCGTCTGTAACTGACTGTAATAGCATACAGGTTGACTTAGACAAAATTTCTAGTTGGTGCGAAGAATGGCAGCTAGCTCTCAATGTAGAAAAATGTAAGGTGATGCGCATGAGTAGAAAAAACAGTCCTATAATGTTCGAATACAGCATCAGTAGTGAGCTTCTTGATGCGGTCGCGTCGTTCAAATATCTAGGCGTAACATTGCAGAGCGATATGAAATGGAACGAGCATGTAAGGACAGTTGTGAGTAAGGCAGACAGCCGACTTCGGTTTATTGGGAGAATTTTGGGAAGATGTACTTCACCTGTAAAGGAGATCGCGTATAAAACGCTTGTACGACCACGTCTTGAGTATTGCTCAAGTATTTGGGACCCGCAGCAGATCGGTTTGAAGGAAGACATAGAGGCGGTTCAGAGGCGAGCAGCTAGATTTGTTACCGGTAGGTTCGACCAATGCGCGAGTGTCACGGAAATGCTCCGGCAACTCAATTGGGGATCGCTGGAAGAAAGACGACGTTCTTTTCGTGAATTTCTGTTGAGTAAATTTAGAGGGCCGGAATTTGAGGCTGAGTGTAGTGCGATCTTGCTGCCGCCTACTTACATTTCGCGTAAAGATCACAAAGACAAGATAAGAGAAATTAGGGCTCGTACGGAGGCATATAGGCATTCTTTTTTTTCCTCGTTCAATTTGGGAGTGGAATAGGAAAGGAAATGCCTAGTAGTGGTACAGTGTACCCTCCGCCACGCACCTTACGGTGAATTGCGGAGTATGTATGTAGATGTAGATGTAGATGTAGAAGATTCTAGAAACAAAAAATGTTTCTGGCCATGACATGAACTGGAGACCGCAAGTACAGCGACCTGTGATTCTAGCCACTGCACCACGCGTTCCGTCGGAAGACATCCGCCAACATTTATTACAGCGCTGTCATGCTGAATGATGAAGAGTATAGTTTCTAAATAATTCCGCCGGCCGCGGTGGCCGAGGGGACTGAGGCGCTTCAGTCACGGTCTGCACGGCCACTACGATCGGGGGTTCGAATCCCCCCTCGGGCATGGATATTTGTGCCGTCCTTAGTTGTACCTAGTTCATAAGTAGTTTGTAAGTTTAGGGACTGATGACCCCGTTGTTAAGTGCCTTAAGCTTAACAAACATTTTTTTTTTTTTCTAAATAATTCCCAGTGTACTACTTACAGGCAGAATTTGACGACTCCCGTGCCGTTGGAGGACGACGAAGTGTGCTCTGTGCCGGAGTTCAGCTGCGGCAAAATCACCGCCTTCTACAGGACACACGACGGAACCTGCAACAACTTTGGGAAACCTGGCTGTGGGCGAGCCAACTCTGCTCTGCTTCGAATGCTGCCTGCCAGCTACGACGACGGTCTGTATCTTTATTTATTTAGTTCTAACGTTTATGCCGCACCATCACTGTTGCTTCCAAACATAGCCATTATCAGTATATTACAATAATAATCTATATCTATAAATGTGAATGTCTGTTCGGTGTACGTTTATCACGTCTGAACCACAAGACACAAAGCGCTAAAAATTTGTACAGTTACTAATGTGTACCCGGGGAAGGCTTTATGGCGATTGGATAGCTATATATATATATATATATATATATATATATATATATATATATATATATATATATATATATATATATATTAATGTGAATGTCTGTTCGGTGTACGCTCATCACGTCCGAACGACAAGACGCAGAGACTTAAATATTTGTACATTTTCTAATTTATATCTGAGGAAGGTTTTAGGCACGGTTTTATAGCGATCTGCTAGATATTTAGTAATTTGAAGAATATTACGCGAAATGCGGAACAATAATTATTACTCTTTGAAAATTATATTTACTCTTTGAAAATTGTATTGTTGGTTGCATTGTTGCTTGAGGGTTGATAATCATAAAAGGGTGGAGTACATTGGGATGGAAAGTTATCGGTGTATATAAAATTCTACGTGTGTGTTTTAATATTTCGCTCTGCAGCGAAAACTACAGAACGCAAATGAATGCCCTGTGTGTAATTGTTGTCCGAGGTCTCCCGTAGTACACCATAGTAGTTCCATGCCGATAGCTATAAAAGGGTGGAAGATATGGCGGTTGAGAGTCGTCTAATTGTAAAAAAAATTCGGACTGAAGGCCAGCAATGACGTTTGCGACTCTATAGCAAAGAGGTTACATACAGCGAAACGTGATGCGACAGACCATATCTTTGGTCTATGCGTGCTACAGTGTCTTCAGCTCTTTCTCTGTGAGTATAAGCATACGAATAAGGAAATATAAGAATAAATAAATAAATGCCCGGGCAACGCCGGGTTTTCAGCTAGTCTAATCTATACATCTTATAACAGGCTGTATATGTGTATGTTGCACATCACCTCCCGATTTCAACCAAACTTAGTACACATTCCTTACTATCAGGCAACAATCGCTGTCGGGGTAAGAACCACTACGACACATACGTAAGGACGAGGCCAACGAGAGAGACAGGCCGCGGTGAGCCTGTCAAATTACGTACGCTAGGTAGCCCCTAGCTACGAGGCTGTGGGCTGTGCCCTACGCCCGGCCAATCCGCTAGCGATCGCGCCGGCTAGGGGCTACCTTGCGTACGTAATTTGACAGGCACGCAGCGGCCTGTCCCTCTCGTTGGCCTCGACGTAAGGATATATGACGTCACAAACAATGACAGTCGTGAAAAATGGCCACATCATGTAACAATATTCTACATCTGCTCCTAAACTAATGGACAGATTTCAACCAAATTTGGTACAAATATTCTTTCTTAAAGAAAGCAGCTGCAGACAGGTGGGAAAACTACAGAACCATCAGTTTAATAAGTCATGGTTGCAAAATGTTAACACGAATTATATACAGAAGGATGGTAAAGCTGGTAGAAGCCGACCTCGGGGAAGATCAGTTTGGGTTCAGGAGAAATGTAGGAAACGGGAGGCAATACTCACTTTACGGCTTATCAAAGAAGATAGATTAAGAAAAGGCAAACATACATTTCTAGCTTTTGTAGATTTGGAGAAGGCTTTTGACAATGTTGATTGGAATACACTTTTTTAAATTCTGAAGTCAGCAGGGGTAAAATATAGGGAACGGAAGGATATTTACAACTTGTACATTAGGCAAACAGCTGTTATTATGGTTGAAGGTCATGAAAGGGACGCAGTGGTTGGGAACGGAGTAAGACAGGGTTGTAGTCTTTCTCCATTGTTATTCAATTTGTACACTGAGCAAGCTATAAAGGAAAGCAAGGAGAAATTTGGAGAAGGAATTAAAGTTCAGGGTGAAGAATTAAAAACATTGCCTTTTGCCGACGACATAGTAATTCTGTCAGATACAGCAAAGGACCTGGAAGAACAATTGAACGGAATGGACAGTGTGCTGAAAGGTGCATATAAGATGAACATTAACAAAAGCAATACTAGGGTAATGGAGTGCAGAGTAAGAAAATCAGGTGATGCTGAAGGAATTAGATTGGGTAACGAAACAATGAAGGTGGTAGGTGAGTTTTGTTACTTGGGCAGTAAAATAACAAATGATGGTCGCAGTACAGAGGATATAAAATGCAGAATGGCAATGGGTAGAAAAGCGTTCTTGAAAAAGAGAAATTTGTTAACATCGAATATTGATTTAAGTCTAAGGAAGTCCTTTCTGAAGGTATTTGTATGGAGTGTTGCCTTGTATGGGAGTATGACATGGACGATAAACAGTGCGGACAGGAAGAGGATTGAGGCTTTTGAAATTTGGTGCTACAGAAGAATGCTGAAGATTAGGTGGGTGGATCGCGTAACTAATGAGGAGGTACTGAACAGAATTGGGGAGAAAAGAAATTTCTGGCATACCTTGACTAAAAGAAGGGAGAGATTGGTAGGACACATTCTTAGACATCAAGGAGTTGTGAATTTAGCGTTGGAGGGAAGTGTGTGGGGTAAAAATCGCAGAGGAAGACCAAGAGATGGATACAGTAAGCAGATTCAGACAGATGTAGGTTGCCGTTCTTATGTGGAGATGAAGAGGCTTGTTCAGGATAGGGTATTGTGGAGAGCTGCATCAAACCAGTCTCCGGACTGAAGACCACAACAACAACACAACAACAACAACATTCTTTAAGGTCAGGAATCATTTGCTAACGTTGCAAAAACCATCAACGATACATAGTTCATACATTATCACGTCATAAACAATGAAAATTTGCGGCGCGTGATAGCTTGACTTTATTCATCAACTATTTGACAATGAGAGCACTTAGTGACTTGCAATAAAATTTGAACATAATTTTAAATCTTTACGAAACTTTTTCTCACTGAAAACCCCAACAAAATCATGAAAGGGAAAAAGTTTATCGCTTACTATTTCTCCCATGTTCATAATGTATATCTACGCGGCATTTGTCATGATCTTACAAGTTATTACTTCTACACTGTAAATTATATTTGCGAGACAATTTACAGACAGCATACATACATGCCACTGAATGTTCTTCGGTACTATATCACAGTGTGACGTATAGTTCATGAGATATGAAGCCATGAACAATTTGATTCATAAAAAAAAAAAAAACGTATCACGCGCATGAGGTTTCGATTTGTTACATCTTTACTGCTAACACCATTCACGACATTTTTGCAGACATTAAGGCACATGTACTACTGAATGTACCTTAGAATTTATATCATAGTACGACACATATTTCAGGAGATATGACGTCATAAACAATGAAATTTCTGAACATCTGCTACATCATGGGCTATTTTTCCACATCTCCTCCTAAAATAATGGACCGATTTCAACTAATCTTGGTACACATATTGCTTACTATCAGGCAACAATCTCTGTGGGGTTAAAACGACATATAGTTCAGGACATATAATGTCATAAACAATAAGTCACAAAAACTTTCCCACCACGCAACGCGTGAGTTACGAGACTTCAACCATCCACTATTTATCCATGCAGACAGTTTCCTTATATTAATCTGGAAAATTATATTATCGTAGAACACACAAGTATTGAGCTGCTTGGAAACGAAACTTAAATGGACAGATAGTAAAGGAAGAAGCCGATGAACAGAAAGGGAAGAACGAGATAGACTAAGATAAGAAAGGAGTAAATACATGTAGTTCATGAGATATGACGACACAAAGAATTAGGTTCATGCAATATATCCGGGCAATACCGGGTTTAGCAGCAAATACGTATATAAAAATGAATCTTTCTTTGTTCGTATTTTAAACGCTGACTGCGATGAAACTTTGCACACTTTGCATGGTGCATGACAGATAGTACTTTACCTAAGAAATTCGAAAAAATCTACTGTCATATTCCGATCTTGGTGAAATTTTGCTCACTTAACCTTCAATACGAAGAAGAACATCAGTGTCTAGACACCACTTCACTGATCACCATAATAGTTAACAGAGTTATAATAATGGAATGAGGAGGTGCAGGAGGAGTTCGACAGAGAGGCAAATAGATGATTGATAGAGAAAAGGGAAGGTGCAGATGGGCGGACTAGGGGGTTGGAGGAGGTGAACAGAGGGGCGGGGAAATGAGATGAATAGGGGAGATGACTAGAGAGGGGGGAGGGGCAGGGTTGGAAGGCGATGGACGGAGAGAGGAGGAAAGAGAAGCTGGACAGAGAAGGAAAGGGAAGGAGAGACAAACTGACATAACAGTGAAATAAATCAGTATCCGGGGGCCGCCAGGTTTGCAGTTAGTAGTAAAATAACGAGTCTGTGTGCCCCACGGGACTAGCTGCGCTGTCTTAGGCGCCATGTGACGGACTGCGCGGCAGCACCGGCCGGAGGTTCGAGTTCTCCATCGGGAATGGTTGTGTTTGTTGTCATTAGCTTAAGGTAAAGTATTCTTTAAGTCTAGGGACCCATGACTTTAAGAGGTGTGGCCCTATGGTTTACACAGTTGGTTGTAAGGGGAGGCAGGGGAAACAGTCCCGGTCGCAGAATAATAACAACATGTTTTTTTGCTACGACATACAAATTGACGTAACCAACCGTGGAATAATCTGTAAAATAAATTTGTTGTTGTGGTCTTCAGTCCGGAGACTGGTTTGATTCAGCTCTCCACCCTACTCTATCCTGAACAAGCCTCTTCATCTCCTTATAAAAACGGCAACCCACATCTATTTGAATCTGCTTACTGTATTCATTTCTTCGTCTCCCTCTGCGATTTTTACCCCACTCACAACCTGCCAATGCTAAATTCGTGATTCCTTGATGTTGAAAAATATGACCTACCAATCGCTCCCTTCTTTTAGTCAAGTTATAGCCTACCAGAAATTCCGATCTACCCACATAATCTTCAGCATTCTTCTGTAGCATCACATTTCAAAAACCTCTATCCCTTTCCTGTCCGAACTGTTTATCGTCGATGTTTCACTCCCATACAAGGCAACACTCCACATAAAAGCTTTCAGAAAAGACTTCCCGACAAATTAATATTCGATGTAAACATATTTCTCTTCTTCAAAAACACTTTTCTTCCCACTGCCATACTGCGTTGTATATCCTCTGTACTGCGACCATCATATGTTATTTTACTGCCCAGGTAACAAAACACATATACCACCTATATCGTTTCGTTGCCTAATCTCATTTCCTTTACGCATCACCTGATTTTCTTAGACTGCATTCCATTACCCTTGTTTTGCTCTTGTTAATGTTCATCTTGAATGCACCTTTGGATACACTGTCCATCCCGTACAACTAGTCTTCCATATCCTTTGTTGTCTCTGACAAAATTACAATGTCATCGGCAGAACGCAATGTTTTTATTTCTTCACCCTGAACTTTAATTCCTTCTCCAAATTTCTCCTTACTTGCTTTCACAGCTTGCTCATTGTACAAACTGAATAACATAGGAGAAAAGCTGCAACTCTGTCTTAGTCCCTTCCGAACCACTGAGTCTCTTTCATGCCTTTCAACTCTAAAAACAGCAGTCTGTTTTTTGTACAAGTTGTAAATAACCTTCCGTTCCCTCCAGAATTTGAACGAGTATATTCTATTCAACATTGTCAAAAACTTTCTCCGGATCTACAAAAGCATCTTTTTTCTAAGATAGTCGGTCGCGGTGGCCAAGGAGACTAAGGCGCTCCAGTCACGGTCAGCACGGCCACTACGGTCGGGGGTTCGAATCCCCCCTCGGGCATGGATATTTGTGCCGTCCTAGTTCGTAAGTAGTTCATAAGTAGTTTATAAGTTTAGGGACTGATGACCCTGCAGTTAAGTCCCTTATTTTATTTTTTTATTCAGTTTCTACTATAGTCGGCGTCAGCTATGAAGGCGGCCCAGTTTTCAGCCGTTCTGCGCATCCCCCTCCTTTGCCGCAAAGACAGCCAATAATGTTCACTCTAGGCGCGTGGCTGGCCGAGAGTTGCGCGAAGTCTTTCCCACAGGCGCAACTGTTGGCGCTCAGCCGTAGCTCCTCCCAGCCTCGTTGCTGGCAGTGCCCGTGAGCAAGCAGTGTTCAGTGTTCAAATGTTTGTTAAGCTTATGGGACTTAACTACGGGCTCATCAGTCCCTAAGCTTACAAACTACTTATGAACTACTTACGAACTAGGACGGCACAAATATCCATGCCCGAGGGGGGATTCGATCCCCGACCGTAGTGGCCGTGCTGACCGTGACTGAAGCGCCTCAGTCCCCTCGGCCACCGCGGCCAGCAACAAGCAGTGTGATCGCTCGCATTTGGCCACCCCATGTATACTGTATATACTGCTTCCTTGTTACGTGGGTGCACGGCGTAGTATGAGGACGTGTTCGTAGAGCGATCCCCTTATCATCACGGTTGAAGTGTTATAGGGTTGTCAGTGTTTAGCGCAAGTTAAGTAACGACGTTACTTGTCACGCGACGCTCTATTCATTAGTGAATGACTGCCCTCGGACACCGAATCCTTTACTTTTGGACAATGTCCAGGATGTCGCTTGCACTTCTCTTTGTTCTCAATAGGCATTAACGTCATGTAGTTACAGAAGGTTTTCTTTCATTTAGTCATAATTCCGAGTAAAAAAAAATCCGAAACATGGCTGCGCCATGTTTTCAATATGTCGTGTAATAAATAACCGAATTAAATTTTTTTACTGCTATCATATGTCACTCATTAAGTTTATTGTGTAATCTTATGTTGAAAGTTTAACACAACACGGTAAGTGTTAAAGATAACATTTTGTGTATTTATTGAAGCAGCATGACTGAAAGTTCGGATACTTGCGATTTATTGATCCCCAATTTAAGTATGAGAGCAATTAGAAACTTCCAACTTCACACATAATTTCACACCTGTAAAAACCTTTTCCCGCTCACATACAGCACAAAACGATGAAAGAAAAAAAAAGTTTATTGATTACTACATTTTCGCCTCTAATGCAGTCAAATTTCTGCTTTTTTAGGGGAAGGTAGGATAAAGTGACGAACCTAAGCTTCAGGTTCTCCCTCTTCCTCTCATTAGTAATCGGTTTATAACCACGAAATTAAAGGACTTTTCTTATAAGCCTTTCCCTTCATTTAAACACATCCAATCCTAATTTTTTTTTAAAAACGGACAATTTTCTCTATCTCACACTACATGAGGGGTTAAGATGACGAACGGAGGTAGGTTGACGAACAGATAAAATTTATCAACAGAGAAACATTTTCATTTATTAAAGTGAGGCACGATGGAAAAAAAAGGTCTTAAACGAAATACGAAAATTACTTAGTAGTTTGTTCACACTGTAAATGAAAATTGAAAAATCATGCAAAATCAAAATCACATTTCCAGGGTGCGTCTTTTTCTTCCCTATCATTCCAGACGGAACATGTAATATGAACCCAAGATTTGCACCTGAAGCACTAACACTGCAATTCTTGTTTTCCACGCTCCCCACAAATATTGCAATGTTCATCGTCTTCTTGTAATAATGTTTCAATATCAGAATTGCTGTCCTGTTCAACTCTTGTGATGACTCTACAGATGATGATTAATCCACATGACATCCTTCTTGTTTCCTTATTTACTTAGTTTTTTGGATACTTTTGAAGATTTGACTTTGTTTTGCGCTAATGTTTCAGCTTTATGTTTCAATATTTCCTTTTTTTTTTTTTTTTTTTTTTTTTTTTTTTTTTTTTTTTTTTTTTTTTTTTTTTTTTTACAGTTGTACCAACTAGTTTTCCTTCTTCTTTTCTTGAAGAATATGTTTCACAGGACTTCCAAAATGGTCTGCCATCGGAAGTGGAGGAAGAGCTGAGCTAGTGGGGAGCTGCAGAACAAGTGTCGAGGGAACTGATAGCTCTTGAGCAGCAGTTGAGGAAATAGTATGATGTTAAGATAGGGTTAATGGCACAGTAGGACCTGAAACAGAAGCTGAGGAAATGAGCTGTTTACTACCAGTCGAAGTTTCCTGTTGGTTGTTTTCAACATTAGTAGTGTATGAATCTTTAAAATTTTCATAAGATAAAATGTTACTTAATTCCAGTAGCTATGAGCCCATTCACAATAATCCGGCGACCTCTAGAAATGTAATTACGGATCCTGAGCTAGAGACCAAATAATCTTCGCACCCATGACTGTAGGGAGTCTTCAGCGGTCCATAGAAAGTCACGTATAGTGGCCTCAACATGTATCTTGTATGAGATGGAAATCTTAGAAGGCATATCCCATTATTCCAACAAAATTCAGTGCAGTTCAAAGTTTCAAATGTTTGTAGACCTGTTGGACCAAACTGATGTGGACATCAGTCCCTAGACTTACAAACTACGTAAAGTAACTCATACCAAGGACAATACCCATGCCCCAGGTCACTGCAGTTCAAGGAGACATATGATGCATGAATGTCCATTATAATTAGAACCGAGTATTCTTTACTTGGGTGAGCATGACTCGTAGAGTATTCTAAGAATTTTAGAAAGTAGTTTAATTTCCGCTGCTTCTTTAATAACACAGTCCTAATAGTTGGAAATGCATACCAGAAACTCCGTGTTGTCATCTTCTATAGGGTGACCTGTGTCTACGCAAAGATCTGGAATAGCAGATTTGCTAGGTTGTTGTAAAATTGAGTGACGCTTATATACAGTACACCATTCCTCCATAGCCCTAATAGTGTGACCAATATATGACATACCACAAGTGCATGGGGTATGATAGACATCCGTCTTAAGCAAATTTGGTATATAACAATATTAAATGCCACTGCTCATAGCTTTATTACGACGCCCTAGATAATCCTTTACGGACTGTAACAATAGCTCACTCTTAGGTGGTGGCTGTAAACCACATTTTACGCCTTATTTACGCAACATACGGCCGATCCCGTTGGAGACGCTTCCAATCTGCAGATATAAGTGAGTTTGTATTGGATTCCTATAAACATCATGTCCCAACGTACCAAATTTCAAAATTTTGTTAAACTTATGCGGGATCATCAGTCTCTAAACTTACAAACTACATTATACTAAAGACAACACAAACATCCATGTTCGAGGGAGGATTCTAACCCCTGACGGAGAACGGCCTCGCCCATCTGAGCATAGCGCCTCAATGCGTTCGGCCACTCCACCGCAGCCCAACGTACCATCAACTTTTCTCCTGACCAATACACCAAGAAAGATAAGAAAGCCTTTTTTTACCTCCATTATGAAACGAATATTCGGATGTATGGAATTATGATGTTCCAAAAAGCTGTTTAAACTCTCACAATCATGGGGCGAAAAAAAATGAAGAAGAAGAGAGAAAGAAATCACACAACTCTGGTTTCGATGCTGCTAACTCGAAGGCATGTTCCTCGACCTCCTCTATGAATAAATTGACAACAATGGGTGACAAGAGGCTACTCATCGCAGCTCCATCTATCTGCTCCTAGTAGGTGGAAGTCAAAAAATGTCGATATAAATTCATTAACTCAACAAGATCCTTATCTTAGTTAGCTGTAACTAATCAGGCTGAGGACCGCGAATGAAGAAAGAAATCACATTATACTCACTAAAACAATAGTTCCCAACCTGTGGTCCGCAAGAGCTAAAATATGGTCCGCGAAATACCGAAGATAAAATTCCAAGCCTCTATTCCATCTTCATTACTAATTGTTTGTTAAGTGGTCAGGCAATTTTACTGTGTGTCCTCGATAACATGACAGCTTCACTCGTATGACAGAAGTGGATAACAATGGCACCATTTGAGATATATTAATTTGTCTCCTAGTGTTTTAACGGGTATTCAATTTCAAAATGATAGTAAGTATAAGAACACATTTCAATGCACCCTCTTGGGCACTTTTATTGTAAAAAGGCAAAAATCATTTCATAACATTCCCTTCTGGCGTCTTACTACTTTCACCATGACTTATTTAGGCAATAAGAGTTCTTGCAATAAATAAATAACATGCAACTAGGAATCAATTGAATGTAAATGATTATATGAGTGTAAGTAGCTTTGAGCTACAGTATTGCCTCATCGGAGTACCGAACTTGAAAATAAGACGAAAGCTTTAACACTACATCCTAAAAACTAAATTCAATTTTCTACTAAAAGTTTCCCTTGCAGTATTATACATTTTATTTTAACGAATATGGTGTAAATTTTAGTTAAATTTTCCTTTTAGTTTGAAACAGATCACTTTTCTTGGACCTTGTGATCCTTGCTCACAAAGTGGGCCCTAGTCAATTGCAATCCCTCCAATCGAAGTAGGAAATCTGCTAGTTGTTAATGTGATGTTTACATCGACCTACAAGTTGGGTCAACAAACCAGCGGGATATTTGGCTACACGATATGTCGTAGCACCAATGATAGACACAATAGGCCTGGGAGGGACCCACCGAACGAGTTGGTGCAGTGGTAATATTCGCTCCGGCCATCCTGATTTAAATTTACCGCGATTTCTCTAAAGCACTACTAGCAAAGGTCGGGATGGTTTCTTTCAAAGGACACGGCCGATTTCCTTCCCCATCCCTGATAAAAACTATCCGATCACTTGCTTTATCCCTAATGACCCAATTGTCGACGGGACGTTAAACCCGAGACTTTCTTCCTTCCTTGTGAGGGATCCCATGCTTATAGATTTAAGGAAGGCCATATAAATCTAGGAACAACAGCACACCCCGGCCGCAGTGGCCGAGTGGTCTGCGGCCCGTCAGTCACAGTCTGCACGGCCCCTACGGTTGGGGGTTCGAATCCCCCTCGAGCATGGATGTTTGTGTCGTCTTTAGTATAAGGTAGCTCATAAGTAGTTTGTAAGTTTAGGGACTGATGACCCCGTAGTTAAGTCCCTTAAACTTAACAAACATTTGAACATTTTAGGGACAGCACAATAACAATTAAGACTCTTGATAGTCTCTTACGTCAAAAAAAAAATTCTGCAGGAGTTTATTAGTCTTCCACTTAGCACTTCTTGAAAGGACAGCATCGATCCTGTGATATATCTACTCTAAGAGAACTTAAAAGCAGCTGTCATAATTCACAGGCGAATGTGACCTAGTCAGCACACGGCGAGATTACGTTTTAGGTCCTTTGCAGCATCAGGGGGTTCTTTAAAAACAGCCTATTCAATAGAACTAATAAAATCAACGATGGGTACACGCTTGGGCGTCAGTCCTAATTTCAAACCCTTCCCATACTCGGATAAAGCTGCGTCATCAAAAGTGTTCTCCATAAGATTCCTGCACAATATTTTACACTGGCGAACCGTGTGAAAAGATTGGTCGGTGGAGCGGGAGTCAATTCGCACTCTCCAACGGCGACGACGCGTGGCGCCTTCTGCTGACAGTGGGCTGACCCAGCCAATTACGGCTGTTGCACGAAATGCTTCCAACACCACTCGCTCGGGAGCAGCAGCTGATGCCCTTCTCACACAGAGTAAGATTCTCCTGCAGTCCTGGATGGCGGGCACATCAGTTGTCTCAACAGTAATTAGAGCAAATGTTTTTAAACCTGTTGTTGTTTATGGTCTTCAGTCCGGAGACTGGTTTGATGCAGCTCTCCACCCTACTCTATCCTGAGCAAGCCTTTTCATCTCCTCATAAGAACGGCAACCCACATCCACTTCAATCTGCTTGCTATACGCGTCTCTTGGTCTCCCTCTGCGATTTTTACCCCACACACTTCCCTCCAATGCTAAATTCACTATTCCTTTATGTCTAAGAATTTTTCTACCAATCGATCCCTTCTTTTAGTCAGGGTATGCCAAAAATTTCTTTTCTCACCAATTCTGTTCAGTACCTCTTCATTAGTTATGCGATCTACCCACCTAATCTTCAGCATTCTTTTGTAGCACCACATTTGAAAAGACACTATTCTCTTCCTGTCCGCACTGCTTATCGTCCATGTTTCACTCCCATACAAGGCAACACTCCACACAAATGTCTTCAGAAAAGACTTCTTTACACTGAAATTAATATTCGATGTTAGCAAATTTCTCTTTTTCAAGAATGCTTTTCTTCCCATTGCCATTCTGCATTTTATATCCTCTGTACTGCAACCATCGCATGTTATTTTACTACCCAAGTAACAAAACTTATCTACCACCTTCATTGTTTCGTTACCTAACCTAATTCCTTCAGCATCACCTGATTTTCTAAGATCGCATTCCATTATTTTTGTTTTGCTCTTGTTAATGTTCATTTTATACGCTCTCATCAACACAGAGTCCATTCCATTCAACTACTCTTCCAGATCCTTTGCTGTCTCTGACAGAATTACAATGTCATCAGCAAAACGCAATGTATTTATTTCTTCCCCCTGAACTTTAATCCCTATTCCAAATTTTTCCTTGCTTTCCTTCACCGCCTGCTCGATGTACAAATTGAATAGCATCGGAGAAAGGCTACAACCCTGTCTCACTCCCTTCCCAATTGATGCTTCCCTTTCATGCCCTTCGAGTCTAATAACTGCGGTCTGGCTTTTGTACAAGTTGCAAATAACTCTCCTTTCCCTGTATATTACCCCTGCTGACTTCAGAATTTGAAAGAGTGTATTCCAGTCAACATTGTCAAAAGCTTTCTCCAAATCTACAAAAGCTAAAAATGTAGGTTTTCTTTTCCTTAATCTATCTTCTAAGATAAGACGTAGAGTGAGTATTGCCTCCCGGGTTCCTACGTTCCTCCTGAACCCAAACTGATCTTCCTCAAGGTGAGCTTCTACCAGCTTTTCCATTCTCCTGTAGATAATTCGTGTTAAAATTTTGCAACCATGACTTATCAAACTGATGGTTCTGTAATTTTCACACCTGTCTGCGCCTGATTTTTTTGGAATGGGGATTATTAAATTTTTCTTAAAGTCTATGATACTTAATTACTGTGATTCTCAGAACCTAGGCATACAAACTAACTAACCTAAGGACAACTCATCCATGTCCGAAGAAGGACTTGAACCTCCGATGGGGACAACCGCGAGTTCCGCAGCAAGGCGCCTTAGAGCGCTCGGCCATTCCACTGCGGTCAGTAATAAGACTGATGATAACGACTCGCTAGCAGTAGAAATGTCTTACACGGTGCATGATTCGGCGGGGAGGCTGGCTGACTTGGTTCCGTGAGCCGTGAACTCCAAGGGACACAAGCCGGCCAATCTGCATTATTTCTCAAACCATTGTAAAGAATCTATTCGTCTACTTCTTTATAAACACTCTGCAAGTCACACTGAAGTGCATGGCAGAGGGTTCATCGAACCGCTATTATGATGTTTCTCTGCAGATCCATTCTCTAATAGCTAGCGGGCGGTAAAAAAGGAACTAAATCTATCCCTTTTCGATCTGATTTCTCTTATTTTATTTTGGTGATCATGTCTTCCTATGTAGGTGGCTGTTATAAAAGAATATGTTTGTATTCGGAAGAGAAATTTGATGAAAGAAATTTCGCAAATACTAGATCTCGTCGCAGCGAATAACGCCTTTGTTTTAATGATTTCCAACCTAACTCGTGCACCATTTCCGTGACACTCTCTACCCTACATCGAGATAATACAAAACAAGCTGTCCTTCTCTGTACTTACTCTAAATTGTCTGTCAGTCGCATTTGGTGAGGATCCCACAATGCGTAACAATACTCCAAAATAGGACGCATTAGTGTGTTGTAGACAGTTTCTTTAGTAGAACTGTTGCATCTTCTAAGTGTTCTGTAAACTATACGTAGTCTTTGGTTCGCTTTCCCTGCAATATTATCTATGTTTTCCTTCCAATTTAAGTTGTTTCTAATTGTTATTCCTAGGTATTTAGTTAAAATTACAACCTGTAGGTTTGACTGATTTATCGTGTAAATGAAGTTTAAGGAAGGAAGCTTAGGGTTTAACGTCCCGTCGACAGCTTGGTCATCAGAGACGGAGCTAACGCTCGGAGTTTTGGGTAAGCATATGGCAGGAAATCGGCCGTGCCCTTTGAAAGGAACCATCGTGGAATTTGCCTGGAGTGATTTAGGGAAATCACGGAAAACCTAAATCTGGATGGCCGGAGGTGGATTTGAACCACCATCCTTCCGAATACGAGTCCAGTGTGTTACCACTGCGTCAAGTTTAACGGGTTTCTCTTAGTGTTCATATGGATGAATTCAGACTTCTCATTATTGAGGGTCAATTGCCATTTTTGCACCATGCAGGTATCTTGTTTTGCAGTTGTTTTTGATCTTGTGATGACTTTACTAACCGATAAGTGACAGCATCATCCGCGAACAATCTAAGGGAGGCTGTATGTGTGTTTGTATGCCCCACATCTTCTCCTGAACTACTGAACCGATTTCAATGTAACTCGGTACACATGCTCCTTACTACCAGGCAACAATCGTAGTCGGGGTAAGAACCACCTACGACATATACATAAGGAGATATGACGTCATAAACAATTACAGTCGTGAAAATCGGCCGCATCATGCGATAATATTCTACATCTGCTCTTGAACTACTTGATCGATTTCAACCAAATTTGGTGCACGTATTCTTTAAGATCAAGGATCATTTTCTAAGATGGCAAAAACCACCTACGACACATAGTTCACACGATATCACGTCATAAACGTTGAAAACTGCCCCAGCTTGCGGCCTGTGATTTTATTCGTCAACTATTTGAGAATGACATCAGTTAATGACTTGCGATAAACTTTAAACAAAATTTCAAATCTTTACGAAACATTTTCTCGCTGACAGCCCCATCAAAATAATGAAAGGAAAAATGTTTATCGCTTACTATTTTTCCGATGTTCATGATATATATCTACTGCATTTGGCACGACGTTACAAATTATTACTTCTACACTGTAAATTGTATTCGCGAGATATTTCACAGACAGTACACATACATACCACTGAATGTTTCTTCGATATTATATCACAGTTTTACATATAGTTCATGAGATACGAAGTCATACACACTTTGGTTCATGAAAAACCGCATCATCACATATAAGGTTTCGATTTATTGCCTCTTTACTACTAACACCATTCACGACATATTTTGTAGATATGAGGGACATACACCACTGAATGTACCTAAAAATTAACATCATAGAACAACACATATTTCAGGAGATATGATGTCATAAACAACGAAATTTCCGAATAACTGCTACATCATGCACTATTTTTCCACATCTCCTCCTAAAATAATGGCCCGATTTGAACTAAACTTGGTACTATCAGTCAACAATCGCTGTGCGGTTAAAACCTACCTACGGCACATAATTCAGAAGATATGACGTCGTAAACAATGAGTCACAAAAACTTTCCCCATCACGCGACGCGTGATTTACGAGACTTCATTTATTCATCGCAGACAGTTTCCTAATATTACTCTCTGTCTGGAAAATTATATTACTGTTGGACAAATAGTCATAGGATATATGACGTCATAAGTGTTGAATTGCATATTTCATTATTTAAAAAAAAAAAAAAAAAAAAAAAAAAAAACCCTTATCTTTTTTCATTCTCCACTCCGAGGAGTGGAGCGGGCTGTTTGAGATCCGGCCCATAAAGAGTCGCGGTTCTATTCAGCCAATATCAGACAAGCTGATAGTGGGGCAAAGGGGGATCCCAATTGGGAATAAGTGGGAGGGGCTTACCAGCTCCGGCATACGCCTTACAACCAAGGAAAACCTCCCGAAAACCTTGGTCGGAGCCGGGGGATTGGGACCAATTTAATTTATCTCCGGGACTTGCCCCGGACAAAAATGGATTATCGAGAGGACACGAATGCACTCACGACAATCAATGAATCAAAGATCGGACGCCCGAGTTACTCTCGTAATCTCGTAGAGATCAGCTCGACCAACAGTGGCAACTACCTACAGGAACCGCACCCGTGGGCACTTACGACATTGTGGTATTATAAACGTTTTTCCTTGAGGTAACTGCGAGAGAGTAATGCTCTGTGCTAGAGTTGATCGATATTTATCGATGTTAAACATTGGTGTTAGAATCAATTTTTAAAAATATTTTTCGACAGATACTATTACCATGAGTGGCGGAAATATGTTACAACTGGACAAAGCCATAGAGCACAATACAGAATACAGATTTATATATACCTATTTAGATTGTGACTTGGTATCCTGGACCATATCAAAATTTTATTAGAGAATCCATTTGAATCTTCAGGATGGAGATACCGATGGTCCTATATTGTATTCATACCACCGATGTGTTGAAGTTTTAGAGAACTTAACACCGATATAAGAACATCAATGTTTCCCGCTAAACACCAATGTCTAACAGCGATGAATATTGGTCTACTCTAGCCCAGAGCATTACTCTCTGTTACTTCACGGACAAACGTTTATAATAGCTATCTGCGACAAACTGATACATATGAGATTGAAACTATTTAAGACTGAACGAAAATTGAGTGACTTGGCTTCATCTTAAACAGAAATTTCCTGTAAGACCTGCCCTTGCTACGACCATAAATAAGTCTAAGGGGCAAACGCTCAAGCATGTTGGCATTTTTTAACTGAGCCTGCATTCGGACATGGTCAACTTTGTGTTGCCTGTTCATGAGTCCGTGAAAGAAAGTGCGTAAAGTTAAAAAAAATTATCGATGGTCCTTTGCAAGGAGAGCTTAATAAAGATGGAAAGATTTACACAAGAAATTTTGTGTACAAAGAAATCCTTGACATACAAATTAACATTTCATTATTTAAATCTCCTTTGGTTTTTGAGCTAGCGGCGGCTCTTAACAAATGCACAACAAGTGGGTTCCTCCATTGCAATCTACTTTGAGCAATTTAGCAAGTAGGAGGAAACCCCCTGGGGCAGTAATAAAAGGGGCGTCGTAGCCGCCTGCCCTGGGTAATTCCATTTGAATTAGCAGACACCTTTGCACAGATATTATTAATCACAATTCATAATATCTCGAACAGCAGTTGATACTGTTGACTTCCGGAGTTTTACTAGTCGTTTATAAAAATAAGGAACAGAAGGGGCCCTCTAATATTTCCCTAGGGAACGCCAAATATCACTTCTATTCTACTCGATGACTTTCCGTCAACTACAACGTACAGTACAACTGACAGGAAATCACGAATCCAATCGCACAATTTGCGGAGATATTCCATAAGCACGCAGTTTAATATTCGGTAACAACAATGATAAAAGACGAATCTCGCATATTTTAAACACAGCTAGGGGTGGAGCGAATAAAATAATAATATACCTGGAAAGACGACTTCTATTTTCATCCTATGACGGCAGATCCCACCTAGGGCATAACAGAGGTGTTGTTTCAACGTCGTTCGCCAACAGGTAGCATAGTGACATAGCTGCTGGACCGCAATCTGTCTATACTCTTTGGGAAAAGATTACAGACATGGGACTCATTGTGATTTCAATGAATGAAACTACTTTTAAAGGCCACCAATAGCTGGTATACGAACATTGCTGTGTATGACAATGGGAAGTTCAGTTTGCAGTTCAGTGTTACAATGATAGTTTGCAAAGCAAGCACATGCGTCGAGCCGCGACAGTCACATAAAAAAGACAACTTAGCTTCTGGCCACAGCCTTCGTCAGAGAATGACATCCTGTACTTTCATTCTTACAATCAGACAGGCACACTTTACAGACTCACAACCGTCATCTTCGGCTGCTGCTTTCCGAGAAACACTCTGCGGTGATAGCTGCATACGTTAAACACATTTCATCTGCAACATCGTATTACCTAACACGCACGAAAAGCAAATTCATAGCGATTCTTACTTTTCAGCGTATACTCACCCGATTTTTGCAGTACTGAACTCAATCTGTAAATATCACGAGAGCTATGACCATTAACGAAATGCTAGGCAGTTCATAACGAATCTGAAGAACACATATACAAGGTGTGGGAGAAACGCTTTTTTTACCTTATAGTTATTCAACTACAGTTTATTTATAATCGCTTGAGGTAGACTGCACATCGCCGGCGGACGCGTGACATTGTGATCGACCTCGAAGGGTAACCTGCGTTCTCTGAGACTTCTCGTAAGGCGGCAGCTTTGTGAACCAGTGGTGCTGTTGTCACGTACACCATGTCAGTCAAATGACGTCTGCTCGGTAGTAGTCGTTTCTTCTAGATGGTATTTGCATGAAAGGTGTAAGAGAAGCCACGTATCTCTTCCGGTCACCCTTCTTTCCAACCCTAATCATAACGCTCCATCTCGCACCGCCTTTCTGTAATCCTTACAATGTCTTCAAATTGATAACTTTTAATTGCTGTCTGCGGTTTTACATGGCCCCATATTTCACATTCATCATAACCGTCATCACACTATGTATCACTACCCTACGCCATCACTATGTATCACACTCTCACTATGATCAGTAACTCAAATACATGTGTATTTTAATCGTAAAACAAGTATTAAAATCGTGTATATATTAGAACCTGGATAGACGTGGATTCGTAAAGAGCATACCAAGGCACATCATTTAGCACAGAAATCATTTATGTGCATCTCGCCTAAATCCGTGAATAAGAGCTAAGAAGTTTCTGTATAATGCAGAAACAACTTTGTGAGATACTTGTGCTGATTCTTTTTTGAAGAGAAACTATGTTTTCGTTGTTGGCCCTCCTGTCCTGCATGAAAGAAATGATTACAAACTGTAGAGCTTGCCGCTTTCAGTCTTGTATTTTTGAGAAAAATGGGGAAACTTCCAAGATATTTACCAACAAAGAGTTTCGATACAGCAATAAGATGAATGAGCGAGTAGCTACCAGCTCATTCATCAAAGGAATGATTGTAAATACCATTGCTAAAACGCCCGAAACACCTTTTCTTCCTCACAACAAAGTTTATCCAGAAGCAAGAGTCCTCATTAACAAGAATAATATAGATGACTTGACAAAAGTAGAAATACTCAGGGCTACGAATCCTCCTACAAGTAGCTTTTCGATTGGCCAAAATAACTGATACTCTTACTTCAGATGCAGAACATGAGGACTAGATAAGTTAAGGGAACATTGTGATATTACGAAATGATTTGTGTCATGTAACAATTTGTAATGTATAATTTTGCTATTTTTTTTTTTCAAAATTTCTTTAATATGATTTAAATAAAAGTTGGCCGCGGTGGAGTAGCCGGGCGGTCTAAAGCGTCTCGCTGCGGACCGCGTGGTTGCTCGCCGTGGAAGTTCGAGTCCTCCCTGGGGCATGGGTGTGTGTGCTGTCCTTAGGTTAGTTTACCTAGGTTTAAGTAGTTTGTAAGCTACGGACTGATGACTACGCAGTTTGGTCCGATAGATTTACAAACATTTGAACATTTGAAATAAAAGTTGGTTTTCACAAGTGAGTTGCATTTTCTTTATTGGAAACTGTGGAACTATATATAAATATTATTTACGTTCTAAAAGTAATTTCTTGCATAAACGTCAAATGTTATAAAATCAGCATTACATTTGGGGTTAAAATAGCGTATCAGTACATTGGCAAGAGGTATTATTTAAGACATATATTTTTTACAGATCTGTTAAAAACAATTTGAAGCTTTGAGACAGAAAATTTTACAAGTGTACTTTCTGAAATAACCGATTCATTTAACCTAAGTGTGTTTCATATAAACTTATCTTGTTATTATCTGTTTTTATGTAAAAGTGTGTATTAAAAATCATCTATCACTGTCACCATTTTATATACTATAACAATATTATTAGTTCATTGAAACCTTTGGTTGAAGAGCGGTGTTTATCCGCTGCAAGCGCCCCCCCCCCCCTTTATAGCGAATTGGAATGACAATAAAGAAAATAACCTTCCGCCAATTCTTAAACATTCTTCCTATTTATTTATTTATTGTAACTTTCCTCCAGATTTGCGCCCCCGCTGGAGACCACATCGTCACACATCGGTACGGCATGCGTATGTAGTGCAGCAATGTCACAAGGAATGCTATAAACACCCACTGTCCCTTTCTCCCGCTTTGGCTAAAATGACATTCGAGCCTTTCCTCATTCGCGCAAACAAAGTTTGTAATTTTATGCAGAAATGCCGGCCGCGGTGGCCGAGGAGACTAAGGCGCTCCAGTCACGGTCTTCACGGCCACTACGGTCGGGGGTTCGAATCCCCCCTCGGGCATGGATATTTGTGCCGTCCTAGTTCGTAAATAGTTCATAAGTAGTTTGTAAGTTTAGGAACTGATGACCCCGTAGTTAAGTCCCATAGACTATACAAACATTTGATTTGATATGCAGAAATATTAAATGTTTGTATGTTTTCAGGTATTTACAAACCGCGCACGGCGAAGTCTGGGAAGCCACTGCCGAGTGCCAGATACGTTCAAAGCCACGTCTTTGGAGAGAAGCGAATTGACTCTCATCACTTCACGTTATACTTGATGCAGCACGGCCAGTTGGTGTCACACGACCTAGCGCTATCCTCCGTGAAACAAACAGGTAAGAAATTCTTTGTCGATTTTAGTACCGTACTGAACTTGAAAATAGCAGTGTTGGCTTTTCGAAATCCGAAAAACAAAAAATGTAGAAAAACAACAAACGACAAGTGTAAATCTGACTTTCATACTCACCATCCATGACACAAATAAGATCATGACGAGTTTTAAAAAATCTTTGCGAATATAAACGATTCGAGCTTAGGGAGGTTGGTATACTGTAGTATGGAAATACTATGGTTGCGGCTAGAATGTGCGAAGTAAAACGTATACTCCCACGATTGATTTGCCTTTGCTTTCCTCTGGCCGACGGGGCGGTGCATGTGATTGCCTCATTCTTCTCAATAACGAAACACAGAAAATACTTGTGCAAAAGTGAGTTTAAGTTTTATACATAAGGTGGCTCAAAACGACGACATGGATTTCAATATAGTAATACTGGCTATGTTGTGATCAGATACAAAATCTGCTCATATCGCTACAATTCATAGTGTATCCAATTAATGAATCGTCATTTTTTCCCACATTTTAAATATCGTCAGGTACATAGCGGTCTTCCTCGTGAAAACACATTAAAAACATTTCTTCGCAATTTGCCATCACTTTCATCAACGTGTCGTGTAAAACAACAATCATTTTTGAAGTGCAGCAACTTGTACGTAATTGAGTGTACGATGTTTGTTGCAGTTCAGTTTATTTTTTTGGGAAATCCCATAAGACGAAGTCAGGAACTGACAAATGTAGCGACTGTGCTGGTCAGTGAACATCGCCAAAACGAGAGGCCACGAATTGGGGAACATTTCTCGGGTGCGTGGCCTGTAGAGCCGCATATATGTCATCTTTCTCCAAACAGTGTGTAGTTGTGGATGCACGAAGTTGCATAGCATTGAAACATAGCGTGCAGCATTCACTGACATTTCACAGCACACTGTCACTTTTGCACTGTGCAGTGGTTTTTTCTGCACTTCTTGTTGGTTATATGCTGCCCAGTAACAGTAGTTTTTGTTTACATAATCGTATAAGTTTTAACGTGTTATATCTAACTTTACAATTCAAGAACGGCCACAAGAACTTCAAAATAGTAAATCACATCAAATCAACCACGCTGTGAGGCAGCCTGCTTTCATCTTGTTAATCATTATTTATAAATGACCCAAGGTTCTTGAATGTCATAGGAACTACAAATGTTGGATCAAATATAAAATTTTATCCTATCAGTGACTGTTCACATTACAAAGATACTTTGATGTTCACACAATCTGAGCCACACATAGAGTAGCAGATGCACTACTCTCGCGCGTATATATAAACGCTGTTGGTTTCTAGAATGTCCGAGAACAAAGTTGATACCATATTGTTACTAAATTCAATTTCCGTAAAATGAATGTACGTTTTTCACAAATACCAGGCATAACAGTTTATTCACTATTAATCAAAATTGCTTTTAAAAATATTTATATAACAAACGAAATCAGAGATTAGATGTGTATGTAAATTACGATTAGAGCAGTTTGTTTACATAATTGAAATTTGTTACATATAGAACAGTTATAAAGTTTTGTACAAATAGGTTATGACAAACTGTTTAGTGTATTTTAAATAACCTCAGGAAAGGTTAGTAAATATATTCATGTAGTAATATGAATAGTTGCATAATGTTACAAGTCACTATTATTACGAGATTTTTGTAAATTGTATATAAACAAATGTCATTTGACAGAATGGTCAAGACAGCCAAGTTAAAGGTATGACAAAGTGTTTTCGTAACATAATTTACGTTGTGTGGTGTCAACAGACTTTGGTTTGGAGCAAAGTATTTTGTAGAATTAACTTCATTAATATTACAGCAAATTGTGAATCATGTACCAACAAATATATAACCAGCAGATATGACAAGGGCTGAACATAGGTGGTCCTTCTACTGTTAGATGCATAGACAGAAATGGTGTTCTGATGTTCAATTACCACAACAAATAAGTTTACTAGGACTAAATCTGTTACAAATTGAAAGTGCGCATTATCGCACATAATGATAATAACAGTAATAATAACAATGTTCAAGTGTTTGTAAAGGTATGGGGCCAAACAGCAGTGGTCAACAGTCCCTGGACTTACAAACATTTGAACATTATTATTATTATTATTATTATTATGTGCGATGACGCACTTCCAATTTGTAATAGATTTAACCCTAGTAAACCCATTTGTTGTGGTAACTGGGCATACCATTTATGTCTATGTATGTAACAGTAGAAGAACCACCTATGTACAGCCATTGTCATATCTACAGGTTAGATATCTCTTGGTACATGACTCAAAATTAACTATAATATTAATGAAGTAAATCCTACAAAATACTAACTTACGCTAAGGACACCACAAACACCCAAGCCCGAGGGAGGACTCGAAACTCAGACGTGGAACAAACACACACTCCACAGCAAGGTGCCTTACAGCGTACGACCACTCCCGCGCGGCATCGCTCAATATCAACACGTCGTCAGCAACATGAATATCAAGCATTCTCTCATAAGACTGTCTCCGATGATTAGATTAGTTTTCGTTCCGTAGATCCATGTTGAGGAGATCCTCGTGGATGTGGAACATGTCAAGAAACAAAATTTACAAGTTGAATAATGGATAATACTAATAATATAAATACAGATACATACATTATTAAGGTTTTTTTAAAGTCTTTTAGGTTCCTCTTAAAGTGATCTTTATTTGTAGATAAATATTTTATACTTGATGGTAAATTATTGAAAATCTGTGTTCCTGAGTAGTGGACCCCTTTTTGAACTAAAGTAAGTGCTTTTAAGTCCTTGTGTAGATTATTTTTATTCCTAGTATTGTATGTATGAACTGAGCTTTTTTTTTTGGGAAAAGGGATATATTATTTATGACAAATTTCGTTAAGGAATAAATATACTGAGAGGCAGTAGTTAATATACCCAGTTCTTTGAAGAGGCTTCTACAGGACGTCCGTGAATTTACTCCACAAATAATACGTATTACACGTTTTTGGACTCTGAAGACTTTTGACTGACTTGAAGAGTTACCTCAAAATATTATACCATATGACATTAGGGAATGAAAGTAAGCAAGGTATGCAAGCTTTGTTATTTTTATGTCTCCTATGTCTGATAACACTCGTATTGAAAATACAGATTTGTTGAGTCGTTTCTGCAGTTCTGTGGTGTGCTCCTCCCAACTAAATTTATTATCAAGCTGTAATCCCAGGAATTTATTACTGTCAACCTCTTCTATCTGCTCTTCTTCATACTTAATGCATATGCCGACGGGAAATCTTACATGTTCTGAACTACATGTAGTGAGTCTTTTCAAAGTTTAATGACAATGAGTTGGCTTTAAACCATTTATTAATGTTCATGAAAATATCATTAGCAGACATTTCTATAACTATGCTTGACGTACTTTTTAGTGCAATACTTGTATCATCTGCAAACAAAACGTACTCAGCTTCTGGTAGTGTAACTGATGAGAGGTCATAAATGTACACAAGAAAAAACACTGGCCCTAAGATGGATCTTTGTGGGACACAACATGTAATTTCTTCCCAATCCGATGATGACTGTTGGCTTAATTCACTAGTCCCTTGCACTGACACCCTTTGTTTCCTGTTAGTGAGGTACGACTTGAACCATTTTGCAGAATTTCCCGTGACCCCGTAGAATTGTAATTTACTTAAAAGAATGTTATGGTTCACACAATCAAATACCTTTGAAAAATCACAGAAAATACCTGATGCTTGCAATTTATTATCTAATGAATTAAGTACATTCTCATTGTAAGTGTAAATAGCCTTCTCGATATCGGAACCTTTCAGAAATCCAAACTCTGTTCTAGACAATATGCCATTTGAAGTTAAGTGGTTGAGAAGCTGCCTGTACATTACCTTTTCTAGAATTTTTGAGAATGCTTCATTATAATCACGATCGTCAATCTTCTGTACGATGGTAATTGTAAGTATGAAAATGTAACTCACCCTACAGGATGCGTTGCACGAGCGACGAGGCAAGCCGATAACTGGAGCACGCCTCCTAGTGAAGCAGCGAGGGCTTGGAAGTGCAGGCGCTGCATCTCACTATATCGACAGCGTCCCGTGTTTGCACCGTACCAGGACGACCATGCAACGACTACTTCATGTGTGATCCAGATGTGCGCTAAGAGCCAACCCAACGCAATATTGTGTACTGGTATCAACCATTTCGCGAAACACTGAAGTATGCCGTTGAACTGTGATCATACAGTCATTACTTTTGAAGTTATGTTCAACAGCGAAAACGAAATGATGCACCGTCCACTGCGCCATTGCTACTGAAATTGAACGCTGTAATCTAATAAATAATTAAAAATATGCAAGTCCCTTATTCAGTCAGCTGGCCGCGGTGGATGAGCATTCTGCTGCGCGTCAGTCACAGTCTGCACGGCCACTGCGGTCGGGGGTTAAAATCCCCCCCCCCTCGGGCATGGATATTTGTGCCGTTCTTAGTATTAGCTAGTTCATAAGTCCCCTCAGGGGCTCAGCATTAATTTGCTGAGTACGGGCTTGGCGAACCCGGGGTCCTGAGCTGTGGGCTGTGTCGCGCCAACAGTCCGCTACACCGTAAGCTCTGTGCGTGCCTCAACGACCATCGTTCGGCGCGACGGTGGAACGTTGTACGTTTCAGAGCCAGAGGATCTTGGCTTCATCGCCCGGGTCGCGAGGACGGTACAAACCTCTATAAAAAAAAACCTCAATCTCAAGGTGTGCTACGTGCCGAGGAGATGCATGGCTGTTGAGGTTGAACAGTCGCTAGCGAGCAACCTCTGAGGAACCTGCCGCACCTCAGTTGTATAAGGCTTACCCAGGCAAGCGGGGCTCAGCCTGGGTGGACCTCTTTTCCCTAGCTGCTCGTGGGATGGAAATGAAACGAGCAATAACAAGCGTGGGCGGTCGCAAAAACGCCGTTTCTAAGCGTAGAAAGTCCGATTTTGATGCAACAGTATACGACCCTAAGACGTTCCCTTCCCTGGCTACGCCATGGGAAGAGCGCAAAGCTTTACGCAGTTCAGATCCCTACAAGCCGCGATACCTTGTTTTTTCCTGGACTGATGGAGACTCTTTCTTGTCCACCAAACCGCAGTTCTTCGTTGACCATCTCGAGGACAAGTATGGTGAGGTGGAGTCTTTCTCAAAAATGAGAAGTGGGGCTGTTTTGATGCAGACGGCTTCCCCAGCCCATTCCAGGGCGTTATTGGCCTGTGACAAGCTGGGTGATATTCCTGTCAGTGTCACGCCCCACAAGACCCTCAATTTGGTCCAAGGTCTAATTTACCATCGCGACTTACTGTCGCAGTCCGATGAGGAGTTACGGACCAACCTGGAACGCAGAGGAGTTCACTTTGTTAGACGTATTTATAGGGGACCTAAGGATAACAGGGTTGCCTCCGGTGCATTCATCCTGGCCTTTGAGGGCGATACACTGCCCGAGAAGGTCAAGGTAATGATCTACCGGTGTGATGTACACCGTATGTCCCGCCCCCTATGAGGTGCTTCAGGTGCTGAAAGTTTGGGCATATGTCCTCCCGGTGCACTTCCAGCCCCACGTGCAGGGAATGTGGACGTCCACCTCATCCGGACACTCCCTGCACGCCACCTCCCGTCTGTGTGAACTGTAATCAGCTGCATCCACCGTGCTCCCCGGACTGTAAAGTCCTACACAAAGAAAGGAAAATTATGAAAATTAAGACCTTGGACCGGTTATCATACAATGAGGCAAGGAAAAAATACGTGTGTCTCCATCCGGTGACTATGAACACTTCCTATGCTGTAGTAACGTCGTCCCCGCGCACTATGAGTACGACGTCTACCAAGGTATCACTTCCTCCTGTGGGCCCTAGAGGCCACAAAACTACCACTGCCCCATCGTTAGGTGGGGGCGATACTCCATCTGCTGCTGCAGCACCTGTTGTGGGGGCAACTTCCCCACAACCATCGGGGACACCAGTCCCCAACTCCCAGCCGGAGAAGCAACCACTTCCTCCGGCACCTCTCCCTCCGAAGGGGTCCTACGGGACGCTCCCTTCTAGGGAGTCTCAGGGTGCGCCAGTGGATCCCAGCCTTTGGCTGAAGGATCCAAAGCCTGCTGGTCGAAGGGCTTCTGGCTCTTCGACGGCCCCTGATGCCACTCCTGTGAAGCCCTCCCAGCCCTTAACACCGAAGGGCCAGCGAGAGGGCAAAAAGAAAGTCAAGAAGAAGAAGAAGACGGACACTAAGGAGGCCTCCTCGGCGATTCGTAAGGAATGCTCCATCACATCTTCGACCTCTGAAGATGAGGTGGAGATCCTCGCGTCGCCTGAGGATCTCGCCATACTTGGGTCGCCAGAACCGATGGTTCTGAACCCTGCAGAGTCTGCGGAGTTGGCAGCAGGTGCCACTGCTGAATAACCATTGAACAAATTAAATTATGGATATTCAGCGCGCTGCAAAAGACATCTTGCAGTAGAATTGCGGCGGTTTTTTCCGCCGTCTGACTGAGCTGCGGCAATTACTCTGCCACTTCCCTGCTATCTGTCTCGCCTTGCAGGAAACATGGTTCCCCGTCGACAGGACCCCAGCCCTCCGAGGCTATCGGGGTTATTTTAAGAACCGAAACTCCTACAACAGAGTTTCCGGCGGCGTATGTGTTTATGTTCACACTTCAGTCCCCAGTGCTGCTGTGCCTCTGCAAACACCTCTAGAGGCAGTCGCTGTACGGCTCCGGTTATTGCGAGATTTTACGATCTGCTCTGTCTACCTTCCACCAGATGATGTCGTCTCTCCCGTAGACCTCGCTGCCCTGGTCGCCCAACTTCCCCCACACTTCCCCCACCCTTTCTTCTTTTGGGGGATTTCAACGCCCACCACACACTGTGGGGTGGCGCACAGACCTCGGCCCGGGGTAAAGATGTTGAGTCTCTCCTATCAGAGCAGAATCTCTGTCTTTTAAACACCGGTGCTCCTACCCACTTTAGTGCAGCGCATGGTACTTTTTCCGCAATAGACTTGTCTGTCTGCAGCCCTGGCCTTCTTCCACATCTCACCTGGAGGGTCCACGACGACCTGTGTGGTAGCGACCATTTTCCTATCTTCCTGTCGCTCCCACAGCGTTTGCCTGCCGACCGCCTGCCTTGCTGGTCCCTCCGTAGGGCTGACTGGCCAGCTTATTCCTCAGCTGCTGTGCTATCCTCTCACTTTCCAGCTGATGTTGATGCCGCCGTTCAGCAGTTCACAGCGGTCGTTGTTTCTGCAGCCGAAAACTCTGTCCCCACCACGTCCGGTTCGCTCTGTCGTACATCGGTGCCCTGGTGGACACCAGAGATCGCTGAGGCCATCCGGGAACGACGGCGAGCACTACAGCGCCACCGACGCCACCCTTGTGTCGAACATCTCGTGGCCTTCAAGCGTCTCCGGGCACGGGCCCGGCGACTGATACAAGAAAGTAAGAGGGCTTCCTGGGAGAAGTAAGTCGCCTCCATCGGTTCCCGCGCGTCTCCTTCCAAGGTGTGGTCGCAGGTTCGACGCCTCTTTGGGCACCGCCCACCGGCGGGAATTCCGTGTCTCAGCGTTCAGGGTACGCTCTGTACTGACCCTGTCGCCGTCGCTGAGCACCTGGCAGATCATTTTTCACGCATCTCAGAGACTGCTGCTTATGGTGCAGACTTTCGCGCCCTTAAAGGGCGAGCAGAGAGACATCTGCTTTCATTTCGAACGCGACGTCGGGAACCATACAACGTCCCATTCACTGAGTGGGAGTTTGAAGGTGCCCTTACTGCATGCCCCGATACCTCCCCTGGACCCGATCGCATTCACAGTCAGTTCCTCCAACACCTATCAGCGGATGCCAAGAACCAACTTCTCGCCCTGCTTAATCGGATATGGCTGGAGGGTGTTTTTCCGTCCTCGTGGCGGGAAAGCATTATCATTCCGGTGATTAAGCCTGGGGCAGATCCGCAGGTGGCAGATAGCTACCGTCCGATCTGCCTCACCAACGTTCCATGCAAGCTCCTCGAACGGTTGGTGAGTCGGAGGCTCATGTGGATCCTCGAGGACCGGGGACTTCTGGTGCCACAACAGGGTGGGTTCCGTCAAGGTCGCTCCGCTGTTGACAATCTTGTGTCACTGGAGTCGGCCATCTGTACAGCATTTAGTCGCCGCGAACACCTGGTTGCCGTATTTTTCGACCTGCAGAAAGCATACGACACTACCTGGCGCTACCATATCTTGTCTACACTGTACGACTGGGGTTTACGGGGTCCGCTTCCCATATTTATTCAGAACTTCCTGGCGTTGCGTTCTTTTAGAGTTCGTGTTGGTTCTTGTTTTAGCTCACCTCATTGTCAAGAGAACGGAGTCCCACAGGGTTCCGTTCTCAGTGTCCCTTTATTTTTAGTCGCTATCAACGGCCTTGCGGCGGCCGTGGGGTCATCGGTATCCACTTCCTTGTATGCCGATGACTTCTGCATGTATTTTAGCTCCACCAGCATCAGTGTTGCTGAACGTCGGTTGCAACTAGCCATTCGGAAGGCGCAGTCGTGGGTGTTTGCCCACGGTTTTCAGTTCTCTGCGTCGAAGACCCGTGTAATGCATTTCTGCCGACGTCGGGCAGTACACCAGGAGCCCGAACTCTATCTAGCTGGAGACCTGCTACATGTCGTAGAAACACACACGTTTCTAGGCATGTTGTTCGACAACCGTCTCACCTGGGTGCAACACCTTCGCCAGCTGAAACGAAAGTGCTGGCGACACCTCAACATCCTACGTTGTCTCAGCCACACTGTTTGGGGAGCCTCACGCCCAATGCTCTTACAACTTCACAAGGCCCTCATTCAGTCGCGCCTAGACTATGGCTGCATAGTCTACGATTCAGCTGCGCCGTCAGCACTGCAGGTGTTGGACCCAATTTTACACTGTGGTGTCCGTTTGGCGATGGGGGCTTTTCGCACAAGCCCTGTGACAAGCCTCCTTGTCGAAGCTGGAGTCCTCCTGCTGCGGTTCCGTAGGCAACAACTGTTAACTTCTTATGTTGCTCGTGTTCAGGCCTCGCCCTTCCACCCGAACCGCCGGCTCCTATCTCCAGACGCTGCACTACCTATCCCTCCACGACGGCCCAGGTCGGGTTACCCGATCTCGGTCCGTGTTCGTATCCTTCTTTCGTCTCTCACATCCTATACACTTCCTACCACTTTCCACTATTCCTTTCACACCCCTCCTTGGTTCATTCCTCGTTTACAGCTCCGACTGGACCTGTCCCATGCGTCGAAGGCCTCTGTTTCTCCCATAAATCTCCGTCACCAGTTTCTGCAAGTGCTCGAGCCGTTCCGTGCCACAGACGCCATTTACACAGATGGTTCCGTAGTAGATGGCCGTGCTGGGTATGCGTTTCTACATCACAACCACGTTAACAGCATTCTCTGCCCTGTGAGAGTAGCATCTTCTCTGCCGAGCTGGTCGCTATTCTCAGAGCTCTACAACATCTCAAAGCCTGCCCCAGGGGGTAATTCGTCATCTGTACTGACTCCCTGAGTGGCTTACAAGCGATCGACCAGTGTTTCTCTCGGCACCCAATAGTGCGGTCGATCCAGGACACTGTTCACTCCCTATGCCAATCAGGCCGTTCTGTGGTCTTTGTGTGGACCCCAGGTCATGTTGGCATACCAGGGAATGAACATGTTGATCGATTGGCCAAGCAGGCCACTATGGGACCACCTCTCACTATTGGTGTCACGGAACAGGATGTTAAACTGGTGTTACACCGGAAGGTGCGTGAGGCTTGGAGCACCGAGTGGGCTACGGCGACTGCACCGAATAAGCTTCGGGCGGTGAAGCTCTCCACAGCTTTGTGGAAATCTTCACTGCGGCCGATCCGCCGAGAGTCAGTTGTCCTCTGTCGCCTCCGGATTGGACATACGTGGCTCACCCACGGGTATCTCCTTCGGCGCGAGGCACCACCCGTGTGTGGATGTGGCACTGTGTTGACAGTGGCCCATCTTTTGATGGACTGTCCGCTTTTAGCCAACCTGCGGCACTATTTTAATCTTCCAGACGCACTACCCTTAGTTTTAGGTGACGACGCCTCTATGGCTAACACAGTTTTAAGTTTTATCCGCGCTGCTGGTTTTTATGAGTCTATCTAACGGTGGATGCTGTAGCCTGATATCTTAGGCCACCACCAATCCAGCTTTTTACCTATTCACACCCTTAGGGGTTCTTGGTGTATGCAGTATGGCTGGCTCATCCTGCTTTTTCTTTGTGATCGGCCAGCCAAGGTACTCTGCTATCCAGTTTTATTCCTGATTTTCTTTTACCTATTCTGTGTGTCTTCGGTTTAAGTTATCAGAGGTTTGTCCATTGTCAACCTGTCCCTTATGTGCGTGATCATCTTTAGAGCTTTGTTTAATTTTTGTCGTTCTTGACAGTGGACTCTGAGCTAGTAACAGGGGACTGATGACCTAGCCGTTTAGTCCCCTCAAAACCCAACAACAACAACAACAACAGTTCATAAGTAGTTTGTAAGTTTAGGGACTGATGACCCCGTAGGTAAGCTTTACAAACATTTGAACATTTATATTCAGTCATTTCATTCCCTCCACCACTGCTGCGCATATCAAATCCATGTGCTCTTATGTAAGAATAAAAAAGAACAAACTAACAGCATTAGTTACTACGAATTTGCAGTTGATAATAACCCAAGAAATAAGTGATTACGCGTGAGTTCTAGATAAAACGTCGCCGGCCGCGGTGGCCGAGGGGACTGAGGCGCTCCAGTCACGGTCTGCACGGCCACTATGGTCGAGGGTTCGAATCCCCCCTGGGGCATGGATATTTGTGACGTCCTTAGGATTAGCTAGTTCATATGTAGTTTGTAAGTTTAGGGACTGATGACCCCGTAGTTAAGTCCCATAAGCTATACAAACATTTGAAACATTTTAGATAAAACTTCACGCCAAATACACTGTGAAATTCATCAGTGGTTTGCAGTTGAACATTTTACCGATGCAGATTATAAAGATTATTCCATAGGAAAGATTTTCAAAATAGGTAACATTACCAACAGATTTCCAAATTATCTTCTCCATAAAATACCAGTACCAGAAGTATCTACGAGACAAACTGAAAAGTGGATCTTCAAATGTTTGTAAGGCTGAAGTGACTTAACTGCGAGGACAGCAGTCCCTAAACTTACAAACTACTTATAAACTACCTTATACTAAAGACGACACAAACATCCATGCCCGAGGGGGGATTCGAACACCCGACGGCAGACGGCCACGCGCACCGCTACACGGCGCTCCAGCTCGCGCGGCTAATCCTCCGCGGCTGAAAAGTGGACTCCAGATAAACAAGTGTATCATAAACGTTACAAAAGTGCAAACTCCATAATTGTGCCATTAAATGCAGTCACAACAGCTGGAGTCCGAATCGAAGACGAGATGGTTTCCAAACTGAAATCCTTGGAAAAAAGAACTGTCACAAAAAACTGATATGAAGACTAAACAACAAAATAAATAGCCAATAACGTAAAATTCACGTACTGTCAGAGTGACTTAAAAATCTGGAATCGTTAATATCAGAAGAAAGTAAGGCTTCTAAAGTGGAATTCTTGCTGGAGCACATAAAAAATCACCTCGCTGTAGTAATTAAGTAATGAAACAGTGCGTCATCTGGCAGTACTGCTTACCGAAACGTTACAAGTATGCCACAGATTTTATTTTTAAATAGTACACTAGTCTTACTCGTTCTCGTTTTGTTTGTGATATTTCACAAGATGTACCTGTCTGAACAAGGCATACATGCTATTTATGATGTCAATTAAAACAACTCCAATATTTTGCCAATAAACGCTGAGGGGAAAGCAACCATACTTTTTAGCGTTTTTATGTGCAAATATTTCTTAGGTGTTCCTTAAGAAACATACAGATAACTGAAGTTGTCGAACTCCAATCAGCAGAAACGAAAGGAGCTACGTGTTGAAAGACCATAACCGTTCCACTCAATAACAGCCCAGCCACAACAATAGGCAGATAACGCTCTGCGACGACCGGTTGAACTACAGGCAGTAACAAACGTAGGTAAGGATTGCCCAGGCTATGGTCAGAACCGAAATACAAACGGGTCACTGTGGCTACCACCCAACTTATCATCGTCAGAATGTGTGTGTCCGGGAAGATAATCCCACTTGACCCATATGGCAGGGGATTTCGAAGTCGTTGTCTGGGGTCGAAAATTTAAGTGATAGCTAGCTTGGGATTACGGTTAAATGTGATCGCGAAACATTATTTGCTGTGTATTGTTAACAAATTTCGCATAAAAATCCTTTATGATTACCTTGTACCAAACAATGCAAACTGTTGAGAGAAACAGTCTGGTAACTGAAATATTCACAAAAGACGACGATATTTGGTTGACTAAATGTTGTTGCTGTTTCAAAGATCCATATTTTTTGTTCGTTTTGGTATGAGATACACTGTGTCTTCACGGTATGATTGTCTGTCTGACTTGAAACTACGTGTATAAAGTTGTCATGTGCGTTTTAAACGTTAAGCCATTCGGGTACAGGAGTGTGATACACAGCCGCCTTTAGTCTCAGCCCTATAGGAGAAAATTTTGTGATAATTAAGCCACATGGCTTGCATTGTTGAGCTGTTTTCGAAATATTATAGAGGGAAAGGTGACATCAACACGATAGTTGGTTTGTACACAACATTGCCTTAGCCTACTAAGCATAGTCCTCTAGGACACTCTACCATGTTTACACGGAATATATAAGGGTGCCAATACACAGCTGAAGAAGAGCACTGATTGCCCGAATCAGGTCATAATTAAAACCTATTTAATTGCAACTGGTTGCTGCTTTGTTAAATATAAATTCAACAACAGTTGCTGATATGGACGAAATACTAAATACAGTGAGTACGAAGAGATAAATTCTATACAAGATCAGTAACTGACTGGACCACCTTTTGGTCTAACAGGTATGCTTGACATCTGTGGCAGAATGGCCACAAATCTTGAACAGTCACCTCTAAATCATGTACACAGTGATATGATGGCAAATGCCGTTGCAACTGACACGACTCATACTCTACAGTGGACAAGTACGAGAAACAGGCCGGCAGTGGTAGAGTCGGAAAATCATGTAGAAAATCTTGAGAAACTCGAGGTGTTTGCGGAAGAGCATTATCTTGCTAGAAAATGCCCCTGGTAGATAACGTAGGAAACGTCCCACATGTCAACACCACTCTAGTTCGTTAAGGCCTCATGTACCGCAATGATAATTAGAGAGAACTAGCTATCGTGGGCAGACCATTATGCCTTTGTGTGGGCATCGGGCATGTGACAGCTTGGTGGAACTGCACCGTTCACCAGGCTGCGTATACAATCGCATGCGTTTGTCATCAACCTCCTAAATAAATCAGGATTCATGACTAAACACCTTGATTTGCCAATCTGTGGCAATCCACGTTGCTCTGGTTTGGTAACACTACAGACAATCGCCAGTGTCTCAGTGTAAATGGAAGGACGTGGTCTATTCAAAAATTGCAGAACTCTGTTCACAAAATTTTTCTATGCTTACCATTTAGTTTATGTGTACTATCTCCTTCGAGATAGTCTTCGCCACACTTTATACACCGCTCCCAGCGCCGTTTTCACTTTCGGAAGCAGTCCTTGTACGCCTCTTACGGTATCGTGTGAACGTGTCAAGCAGCGTCTCCGTATTTTCTTTTATCTCGTCTATCGTTGCAAATCTTCGTCCTTTCAAAGGGGTTTTCAATGTCGGTAGGGACATCATACACCCTATTAATGTTCATCTAGAGACGGAATGCGACTACCCCATGTATTGTAACCACGGTTCTCGAGTGTACTGCCAGTTGGAATCGTTGTAAGTCCACGATATTTCGGTGGACAACCGTTCTGCCATTATCAGGTGGTGCTGACAGAATGACGAGTCTGCGCGCGAGAGGCAGCGTCTTCTTCTCTCCCACAGTGGTTACAGTACATGCAGAAATGCATCGCCTGTGATCAGAGCTATAGAAACATGTTTTGTACATTTTGTGGTGTTATCGATGGGTTTTTCTTCCGTTGTGATGCCTCTTGCAATGTCTTCTCGTGCTTTTGGCGAGCTTTGAGAGTAAGAGTGGTAAGTTGAAAGATAGAAAAAATATCCTTTTCCAAACTCACATTCACTAAAACATTCACACATCCATAGACACATGTATTAAACACATTGACCTACTGGCGGAGGTGAGCTATATACAGGGAATAGGAGCATAGGGGATATGTACAACCGACCGCGGTGGCCGAGGAGACTGAGGCGCTTCAGTCACGGTCTGCACGGCCACTACGGTCGGAGGTTCGAATCCCCCCTCGGGCATGGATATTTGAGCCGTCCTAGTTTGTAAGTAGTTTATAAGTAGTTTGTAAGTATAGGGACTGATGACCCCGTAGTTAAGTCCCATAAGCTTTACAAACATTTGAACATTTTGGAGATGTACATAGGAAGGTATTGGGAGTGTGTACATTGATTCTCTCTTTGAAAGTGCGGATATGTATGCTATTTTTACATGTAGTTGGAAGCAAGGAAGGGCGCCGGGTTGCGGTTCTTCTTGCCTCTTCTTCTTCTGTATTAGCGGATGCCTTGCCTTGGTGTTAACCTCGGTAGTAGTGGACGTCTTGTCTAGTGTCTTCTTCGCAGGCGGTGGTGGACTTTATGCTTTTCATCATGCTTCTTCTCGCAGCAGGTCCGGCCAGTATGTCTCCATATTCAGATGCTGCCTCTTACCAAGACCGAGATGAGGGGGTTTGGATGACATAGGTGTCTTCTCGATGAGGTTTCTTGTATTCTGTTGGAATACGTCCTTGAGATGTGGTACTCTCGACAGCTGGGAATTCCGCTGTTAAAACGTTTCAGGGTAGGGGTAGGGCTTGTTTGAATGTGACTTCTGTACCCAGGAGTCCATCTCTTGCATGAATGGATACTGCAACAGACAGATTCAGACGACACTGTGCGCAAGTGTCCTAAGAACAAAACGGAAGACGTAAATATAGAAGAAGATAAGAAGACAGTTTTCATAGTTTCGTACCCTTTCCTGGCAGTGTATTGTCAAATCTTGGCAGACTCCTACGAAAACATCACATAACGTCAGTTTTCCTCCCACCAGCCAAAATATGAGCTGTACTAGGGACTGTGAAAGACGAACTGCTTCTCAAAAGAGCAGGGGTGAACCAAGTTCCTTGTGGGTGCGGAAACATATTGCACAAACGAACCGCACGCCCACTTATTGCAGCCCAAGTCGGCGATAGCAAAGTAATGCATTAGAAACAGGCATAAAATAAATTACTAGCAAACTAAAGTCCTGGCCACTAGTAATAAATATTTTGATTGCATTCTCCAAGAAGCCATTCTTATGACTGACAATGTAATCAATAGCGGCTCTGGTTAACCACTGAACAAGGCATGGGGGCCAGTACTAAGCTGCATTAAACAGAAGGCGACAACAGGACGCAGCATGGCCGACTGCTCAAGCGCTCATCCCCACCACCGACTGCTAGGAGGAGTCGCCGAGGTACAAACCCTGGACCAGCAGGTATAAATACCACCAGCCCTCAGCCATCACATACTTTCAACGATTCCATCTGGCAGCACAACCGAGAACCATCGATGCACCATATAAGCTGCGAAAGCCTCCGTTCACACATCATGTGTATTACTCGTCCCATTTGTGCCGTTTATATAGGGTTACAGTCCGACTGCAGCGGCTTGGGCATGAGCATTGGCACCAAACTTGGAGTATTTTTGTATCAGATATCACAGTAGTAGTTATTTGCAAAGTGATCAGATAGGAAATACAGCCTTAGTTACGGAACGTATTGTAATCAAATGTTAATGACGCGTTTTGCCTGTATAAGGTACCATAAAACCATTGGGAGTAGTCCCATCACAGACCATTTGTAGCAATCTGAATGAAGCGTAAGCATCGGCGGAAGAATGCCGAACATAGAGTGCTATATCCACCTGTCGGCGTCCCCTATGCTTGTCAACAAGGCAATAAAGCCACCAACAAATATGACGAAGGTTTCATCTACATCTACATACATACTCCGTAGTTCACCGTAAGGTGCATGGCGGAGGGTAAGCTGTACCAATACTAGGAATTTCCTTTCCTATTCCACTCCCAAATGGAACGAGGAAAAAAAGAACGCCTATATGCCTCCGTACGAGCCCTAATTTCTCTTATCTTGTCTTTGTGATCTTTACGCGAAATGTAAGTAGGCGGCAGCAAGTTCGTACTACACTCAGCTTCAAATTCCGGCCCTCTAAATTTACTTAACAGAAATTCACGAAAAGAACGTCGTCTTTCTTCCAGCGATCCCCAACTGAGTTGCCGGAGCATTTCCGTGACACTCGCGCATTGGTCGAACCTACCGGTAACAAATCTAGCTGCTCGCCTCTGAACCGTCTCTATGTCTTCCTTTAAACTGATCTGCTGCGGGTCCCAAACACTCGTGCAATACTCAAGACGTGGTCGTACAAGCGTTTTATACGCGGTCTCCTTTACAGGTGAAGAACATCTTCCCAAAATTCTCCCAATAAACCGAAGTCGGCTGGCCGCCTTACTCACAACTGTCCTTACATGTTCGTTCCATTTCATATCGCTCTGCAATGTTACGCCTAGATATTTGAACGACGCGACAGCATCAAGAATCTCACTACTAATGCTGTATTCGAACATTATAGGATTGTTTTTTCTACTCATGCGCATCACATTACATTTTTCTACATTGAGAGCTAGCTGCTATTCTTCGCACCAACTAGAAATTTTGTCTAAGTCAACCTGTATGCTATTACAGTCAGTTACAGACGACACCCTCCCATACACCACAGCATCATCAGCAAACAGCCGCAAATTACAACTTACTCTGTCTATCAGATCATTTATGTAGATATAAAATGATAGCGGTCCTATCACACTCCCCTGGGGCACGCCTGACGATACACTCGTCTCTGATGAACACTCGCCGTCGAGAACAACGTACTTCGTTCTATTACTTAGGAAGTCTTCCAGCCAGTCACAAATCTGTGAACCTATTCCATAAGCTCGTATCATTGTTAGCAGTCTGCAGTGCCTTTTTGAAGTCGAGAAAAACACAATCCACCTATTGCCCTTTATTCATGGCTCGCAAAATGCCATGTGAGAAAAGGGCAAGCTGAGTTTCACATGAAAGATGTTTCCTAAACCCGTGCTAATTCATGGAAAGAAGCTTTTCCGTTTCAAGGAAATTTACTATATTCGAACTGAGAATATGCTGTAAAATTCTACATGAAACTGATGTCAACGATATTGGCCTGTAATTGTGTGGGTCAGTTCTCTTTCCATTCTTATAAACGGAAGTCACCTGCGCTTTTTCCATTCACTAGGAACTTTGCGCTGAATTAAAGATTCGCGATAAATGCAAGCTGCATATCTGATAGACCAACCATCTACCGATGCTTTTGAATTGTGGTGTTATTCAGTTTCGTAGGATTGTTCTATGCCATGACTGCTGCCTGAAGGTGCCCTATACAGGCGAAACACGACGTCGACTTTTGGGGACTACAAAGTTCCCTAACCAAGGCTTAAAACTAGTCGCTTCATCAGTCGCTGACACATGTTCAATGTTCCTGGGTATTTTTTTCGCATTTATTCGTGTGCAGCTGCTGCTGCCTGAGCAGAGGTGCTGTGTTTCAGCGTCGGGCCCCGTGCAGTGCTGCACGAGCGACGGCTCAGCGACTCTGCCGCCCTCACAGCTGCCGGACGTCTGCCTCCCCATCGCTATACCACGAACCGATCCCGTCTACAGACACTACAACCTGCGCTGCATGGAGTTTGTGCGCGCCATGACAGTCCCACCTGATGACTGTGTGCCCCAGCCAGCAGTCGCGGTAAGTCAGTAACTGTTTCCCTTTCATATCTGAGTAAGATTTAATCCTTGCTTTTATGCCAAATACAGTGAGGTGCAGGTGGATAACGAGTAAAGGAATTCTGGCGCATGACCAGGGGCGCCTACTTTGTGGGTGCTCCTGTGCTCTTTCACCCCCCTCCCCTCCGAAATATTTGGGGGTGCACAGTACCCACACAAAATGAGGAAGGAATATACAAGCTGTCGACTATGCATATTTTGTCGGCGCAGTCTCTAGCCAGCGGCTGCTCCAATAGTGCTCCACGGAGCGCTCAACAGTGGCTAAGTTCCAAATCAAATGTGATTCTTCAGTTTCTCCCGGCGTATTTGATAATCAAAATATCCACGGGTGTACTGCCGCTCTATAGTGTTCAACGGACACAATATTTCGGCGAACATACATGTCGCCATCATCAGGTGAACTGACGGACTGAGCTCCTGGAAACGCGCCGGCACGGAGATCCGCACGCTACGGCCGCTCGAAGTGAACTGGGTTCTAGCCCGGAAGCGGGCGATTTAAATACCCTCGGCCCGCGGAGCGACCCCACCGCGGTTCGCGCCCCGCGCCGCGGCCGCGCAGTGGAACCGATTGCGCCGGCGTCTGAGATGACGTCGGTGTGAGGGCTCTGTTCGCCGTGGTCGTCACTTCGTTACGGGTCACTACGGTCGGGGGTTCGAATCCCCCCTCGGGCATGGATATGTGTGCCGTCCTTAGTTGTAGGTAGTTCATAAGTAGTTTTTAAGTTTAGGGACTGATGACCGAGTAGTTAAGTCCCTTAAGCTTAACAAACATTTGAACATTTGAACTTCGTTACGTTTGCTAGATTTAATCTTAATTAACCAAATCGCTGGTTCCCAAGCTTTGCTAAGATTATAGCCACAGTCACGGTTTATGAGGTCGTCACTTGTGCGAATTTCAATGGCCTCTCTAACGACGCAGTCCCAGTATCTCGACGTCTGTACCAGAATCCTAGTGCGTTCATACTCCATCGCATGATTCTCCGACAAACAATGTTCAGCGACCGCCGACTTGCTCGGATACATCAATCGTGTGTGCCTCTGGTGTTCAACGCATCGATCCTCGACGGTACGCATCGTCTGTACAATATATGACATTCCACACTGACACGGAATCTGGTACACGCCGGCCTTCCTCAAACCGAGATCATCTTTGGCGCTCCCCACCAGTGCACGAATTTTATTCGGCGGACAAAAAACAGTTCCAACCTGGTGTTTTTTTCAAAATGCGGGCGACCTTACCCGAGAGTGCGCCGGTATATGGAACGAACGCTGTGCACACATCCTCCCTTGTGTTTTCATCCGTTTACACAGGTTGTGATGTAGTGGTTGGGCGGAGGGCCCGATGAATCTGCCACTCTCAGTACCCATTTTTTCGAAATACAGTTCTCAGGTGTTCCAATTCCTGGGGTAGACTCTCTGCGTCGGAGATAGTGCGCCGGCCGCGGTGGCCGAGGAGACTGAGGCGCTCCAGTCACGGTCTGCACGGCCACTACGGTCGGGGGTTCGAATCCCCCCTGGGGCATGGATATTTGTGCCGTCCTTTGTCTTAGCTAGTTCATAAGTAGTTTGTAAGCTTAGGGACTGATGACCCCGTAGTTAAGTCCCATAAGCTATACGAACATTTGAACAGAGGAATGGGGTACTTAAAACTTTAGTACATAGGGAGCGCACTATCTCAAAACATGTTCAAATTTTAGCTACTTATGAAGCAGCTAATCCTAAGGACGGCACAAATATCCATGCCCGAGGGGGGATTCGAAGCGCCGACCTTAGTGGCCGTGCAGACCGTGACTGGAGCGCCTCAGTCCCCTCGGCCACCGCGGCCGGCGGCTTGGTTCTCATTTGGCGGAGGTGTGCGGGGAGAGGGGGTAGGGGCGAACTCATTGTGAGTGCTGCAACAATCCGAATTCAGTGACAGCCACAGTCAACTGTCCAAGTTCCATCATGCATTGATATGGATGGACCTCAATATTGTCTTGTGTGTCAAATTTCTACTAAGAAGTACAACATACAGCGTCATTAAACACGCCTTCAAGCAAAACATCACGGGGAGATAGAAGGTGAAGCACACAGAGTTACTAGCCGTGCTTAATTATAACACATACAGAAATGAACTCAAAACTGAATTTGGGAAAGTCGTTTTGCTCTCTGTTTGCTGAAGCAATGCAAGTAGGTGATGTAATGAAAGATTGTGTCAAAGTATCCGAGTTTTGTGCTATGTCACGGAATAAATAACCACCACTTCAAAGGGTCCCTCAAAGGAGTATGGGTAGGTACCCCAGCACAACACAGTTCGTTGGATTAGTCGCTATTTTTCCCGAGATTTTCTTTGTCATGCATGATGAAATATCTCTCTTTTCGAAATGAAATGAATCGAAAAGATTAAAGATGGATATCAAACGTAGCGTCCTTAAATTACATAACTATGTAATTCAGCACCTTGAATTAATCATTTAAGGTAAAGAGCATCTATTGGTAGAAATGAACGTCAAAATCAAAGCCTTAATGGAAGAGTTTTGGCTTTCTGATAGGCAAGTGAGTGTCGAAATTTTAACATTATTCAGTCGTCTGACTTCGAAAGATTCGTTAAAAATACTTGAAGGTACCAGTAGTGTGAATTATTCTTTGGTTTATGCAATATCTAATGTACTACTACTGAAATACTGTTAACAATTGTAATGGATGTTCTCTCTCGTTTTTATCCAGATATCAGGCCATCCAAAGTTACTGCTAGTGGCGGAATGGCATGTATGACTGGTGCATTTTATAAGTTGTGTGCAAAATTCGCAGAAATTGAGCCACAATTTCAGTACGTTCACTGCTTGGCCTATTCTTTGAACCAGAGGTATTGCAAAATGAAACAACAAGCACCCACGGTAATTTTCAAAAGTGGGCGTCCCTGTGCACGAGAACTGAGTTTTTAGCACCCAAAGAAAGTAGAATGAGAAGAATGTGGACCAACTGAATAAAAAGGAGGAAAATCCAGCAACACAATTAAAAGTAGACAAAACTAGCTAAATGTCATGTGCAGATAAACGAAAATACAAAGAGTTTCGCAAATGAAGATCATAATTTGGTATGAAAAAGACAAACTGCCGCAAGTAGTAAAAAACATTGCAAATAAACATGCCTGGTTGGTCACAGGGATAAAGAGGATACCCCAGCCACTTTGCAACCCACAAACACTTCCAGTCTCAAAGTTTAGGCCAGAATCCAGACAAACCAAGGAAATTTAAAACCTTGGTCACACTCATCTCATCATCAATAGAGGATCAGCACCAAGATTCGCTTCAGCCCTCTCAACATTGAGGGAGTGGAAATAATTACAATAAAGATATTCGTAGAGGCAAAGTCTATTTACGAACAGTCTCCTCCAAATACAAACAAATTTTCTTAGCATGATCGTACGTAAGGATACATGATCATCATAATAAAAGAAGAGAAATCAAATGTTCAAAATGTTTGTAAATCTATCGGACCAAACTGCGTGGTCATCAGTCCGTAGCTTACAAACTACTTAAACCTAGGTAAACAACCTACGGACAAACACACACACCCATGCCCCAGGGAGGACTCGAACCTCCACGGCGAGCAACCGCGCGCTCCGCAGCGAGGTGCTTTAGACCACTCGGCACTCCACCGCGGCAAGAGAAATCAAATCGAAAACAAAAACATTTATATGTTCTTTTTTCCCGTGTGCTATTAGAGAATGACACCGGAGATACACATTATAAAGCGTTTCAATACAAAAATTATATGCACATTGTTACCTGCACTCCACAAGCTCCATATAAAGGGAGATCCTCGCGACGGCATAAAAAGCCATATTATGTAAATGGGCAGTGCCCGACGCGGAGGCGTGTCAGGGTCACTTTATCCCGCCTCATTGATTGGCAGGAGAACCGCCACAGTCGGATATTTAGGAGATCCTGCAAGAGAACAGCATACTGAGTTATAACATGGTCTCTGCAATGTCCTTGGCAGCCCGATCAGCCTCTTCATTTTCCAGAATTCCCATATGTCCTGGAACCCAGCAGAATGACACCTACTTCTCCCGCCGCTGAAGTGAATACAGCTGGTTATGTATAAACTGGCCGACCTCCTCGGCTGGGTATACATGCTGCAGTGATTGTAGAGCACTTAGGGAATTGGAGCAGATGAGAAACTGTGTGCCCGAACACACCGCATTTCCTCCAGTGCCATCAGGATCGCGTGAAGCTCTGCGGTAAGAACGAAGTAGACAGCAGTGACGCGAACCTCACAAAATACAGACTTTCCGCATTAGTTTTGTATTTTCGTAATGATATTGGTATCCGGGAGTATAGTCGACATGTTTCTACGGAATGCAGTCTACCGATCATGATGAAGCATTAGTGAGACTAAATCGCATTTGGAAGACGCGAAAATCACGTAAAACAAACAAGTGGTGGGAAGTTTCGTTGAAAAAGACACAGCTGATTTCATCGGTCGCCAGTGCTAGTTGTCATGATTATCTGGTAGCGCGTTCCCAAGGAAAGCAGTTCGGCTGCAGGAGTGAGTCCAAGTTTGGTATGTGTGCTGGCAGTGTGTCTCTCGGCGCCGGTCGACAGGCCAGTACAGTTTGCCTGAGACCCCAATGAAGGAACCTGGCGTGCGCTGTCAACTCGGAGGACCATTTTATATTTTTTAAAGAGTGGAGCCCCTCCACGGTCGCACTAGCATGGTGACCAACTCAATAGTTGTACTGTCACCTCTGCATGTGTTAATATGTCTAATGTGGGAGTCACAGGAGCGGGTACTGTGATGTGTGTCGTACGTGTGGGTAAGATTACCCATTAATACGGTCCATCAGGATGATAGAAGTGGTCGAAAGCTTTTGAAACAAGAGCGGTTTTAAGGGCAGAGGGAAAAAAGTGCCAAGGCAAGTGCCAAGGGGAAAAAAAACCTCTGTGATAGTCAGGAGCGGGTAGTAAGAGCAGTAGCGGATTCTTGCTATCTGCGACAGATCATGCAAGGGTGTGGTTATGTTAGTTATTGGGTATCGTGCAATCTCGGTACCATTGTCATTGCGTGTTTGTCATAAGTTCGTCAATCCGGTTTGATGAGTCGCCCCTTTGCAGCTGGCACTGGGGATGTCTCCTGGCCCATCATCAGCGGCGGCTGACTGCAACAATCAAGTTTGACAGGCAAGTGGTCGATTTTTGAGATCGGTCTCTAAGTGTATGGGTTAGTGTGGGATTTGTTTGTGTTTTGTGCTTGTTCATGTTCCCTGCGATTGCCGGTTTGTCGGCGGTGATTGCTCATCTGGCGTTGTCAGTCAGTTTTGCTGCTATGCAGGGGTTCAATGAACAATGATTTTGTTTGCGTCTATAAGGCTTACCATAGGTGTTTATCTATTCCTGACAAAGAGTGTTTTTGGTCGGTTGTGCTTCCACCTATGGTTGTGGTCGTAGTTACCCAGATTGAGGATGAAGGGGTTGTTCGAATGTCTAGCATTTTTGTACAGTCGTGCAGCGTGTTTTTTGAATACCTCCGTGAGAGTGCCAAGGAGGTATTCACGGTGAAGATCCGCTGTGCGCGTGTAGCGTGGAGCATTGCTTATGATACGTAGTACCTTGTTCTGAAGGAGCTACAAGTGGCGCAGCCGTGTCGGTGCTGTGTAAGCCCAGCACGGAGCACCGTACGTCATCAGAGGTCTTACAAGTGTCATGTATGTGTTGCTCGACACCCATCTGTTTAGTTTACTTTGCCTGTTGAGCATTGGATAGAGTTGTTTGAGCCTCGCGTTTGCCCGGTTGGTCATGTGTTGTATGTGGTCCCACCATGTGAGTTTCCGGTCCAGCCAGACACCTAGGTATTTGACTTGAGTGAGAGTGTCATTGTTTACATGCCTTGGCAATTACTTTGGCCGCAGCCATGTGTCCTGGAGCATGTGGATTGCAAGTTTAAGGTGATCATCGCCATGGCTCACTTTCTGGTGAAGTTTTCATCTCTTCTCCCCAAATTTCTGGACATTCATTAGACCTTTCCACTTAGTGGTTGATCTGCCAGTACTTGTTGTGGTACGTTGGACAGTTGGGAAGCCAGCACAATTAAGAATGGATAGGGTTGACAGCCGTCTCCAGGGGTTGCCTTCTTCTAGGCCATGCGTTTATGTCCTGGTTTTCTGCTTCTTCTTGTCAGCGGTTGCAACTGTACTTCCATTCGTTCTCTTCATGTTGAGGAGATCATTTGGCCCTTGCCTTGGGTGGGGCGTTACCTTTTGGAAAAAAGAAAAAAAATTGCGAAGTGTCACGGGGGAATCCTGGTTAGAGCCCTTTTGTGTCCTCATCAGCGGCCTCGGAAACTGGTCGTATGTTATTTGGCAGAATCCTTTCCTTCTGTGGGTAAGTTGCTCACCCGTAGATGTATATATATAATATGAAGTTCCGTGTATGAGGGCTGAAGTTCTATTCTTACACTTCTTGTCTTGTAAACTTTCCTTTCCACATCCTAAATTTCTTTGGCAGTCACATCATTGTTTGTGGGCCTTCCTCGCCATTGCGCAGTGCTCGTGCAGCTTAATTACTGATACTCAGGGCCGGCGCAAGCCCGAGTGCCGCACCGTGCGAGCTGCTAAATTGCCGCCCCCCCTCAACCCTTTTTTGTATTTATTTTTTATTTATTTATTTTTTTACAGAAGTTTGAGGAATTTTATTTAAACAAATCTGCATGAAATTTCAGCGATGAATCGTAATTTTTGCTTTTAGTTTTCAGATCTACCTCTAGGTTTCGGCCACTGAATGCCCAGTCTCAAAGGTTTTAATACGTGCTTCCATCTAAACCGCCATGTTGACAGTTACGTTCAGCATGACGGTATAGATGTAAACATAAAACACTGAGAATAGCCTCACTGTGCCCGAAATCCATGTAGATCTTGAAAATAAAAACAAAAACTGCGAATAATTGGTGACATTCATACGGATTTATACAAAACAGTCGCTGGGCACCAGCTCAAAAATGGAGTCAAACCTGATTGAAGAAATCTAGCTAATTTTAATAATCCTTGTGAACTTACAAAAATGTTCAAATGTGTGTGAAATATTATTGTAGGATACGCTGGTCAGGAGATGAAGTCGTAAGAATTGAGCCGTGTGAAATTGAATTTCAGGCCGAATTTCACTACACACGCAGGTGAAACGGTCAAAGAGTGGGGCGGAAGACAATGGAGAGAGGAAAAATAAGAAGTTGCAGTAACATAATAATTCAATTAAAAAAATTATAAATACTCAACCGGGCATAGGTACTAATGGTAGTCGAAATATATATGAACTTACTGCACTGCGGTTGTTCATTTCAATGAACTGACACTCGACACTATCGTAATTTCCATGTGTCAGTTCTTTCGTGTCTGATTATGGATTAAGGGGCAACAAATTAGTCATTGCCGTATCACTTCACTTTTGTTCGCTTTATCTTCATTCTAGCTATTGGGAGAACGCGTGCTTATTGGCCGACTTGCCAATTTTTGAAGTAACAGATCATACGAAAAATACATTTTCCTATTCTGCATTCTTGAAGCAGAAAAATTCTAACCTATGAGTAACATGCATGCGCAATACTAATTGTACGTTGTATGAAAAGCACTAACCTATTACATCCCAAGTTGCAAGAAATTCGGACGCACCAATTTATCTGTTCTTACGAAACGCAATGAAAGTGGATCTGACCAATCTTGACTCCCTCGGCCAACCACCGAAACGAATTCTGCAGTTTTCGTTGTAGAGAACGCAACAATACCTATTGTCTGGAAAGGCGAAGTGGTGATGCGGCAGTGCAGGAACTAGGTCACGTGACGAGGTACAGAGAGGCTACGGTTAAACTAGCGAAAGAAGCAAGAAGCTCACAGTAATTATGTGACCGATGATATTCTATGGCATTATGAACAATAGAAGGAAATACGAACTTTGCGAAAACTGCACAACTTTTTTTAAACAGAAATGAGCTTCAAAGCTAGCAAGGAAACCCTTAGAAGCAATGTTCTATGGATATTTGTTTTAGAAGGTGTCAAAATTAACGTTTTGTTTTGTGCAGACAAAAGGGCATTGTTGCTAAAACACCATACTTTCTCAGGTTTTCATCAGAATCAAAGGGACCAGTAGTATAATTAGATGAAATATGGATTCACACGCATTATACAGTAAATAAATGTTGGCAAAGTGAGAGTGTGCTAACTCCACGGTCTTCTGGCTCTTCGTCTGGAGCTGGATGGTGTAGGGTTCACTGGCTGAGCATTTCCTACTTCTTGTGACTATGTAGTCTTAGGATCTGTACTTCTTTATTTTTGTGTGTCTTGTTTGTGTTGTGGGTACTTTTTGATTTCTTCTAGAGTGGATAAGGGGGAATTTTTACTTTTTTGTTGCCTTGTTTGGCATTTATGGTTTTTATTGCGCTGTATTTATCATCTATCCAGCAGCGCTATTGGTCTCCAATAAGTGTCTCTAGGATCCTGGTGTGCTCCTAGTACACGTATTAGATCATTTTGGAACGACCCTGTTCGTTGGTAGAATCGTCGTGTTAGTTCCTGGTGTCTGCGAAGAACTTCTGGTTGGTTGGCTGCTTCATGTAGGTATCGGTGCGGGAATTGTGAATGAACATGATAAACTCTTCTTAAGATCCGATTTTGTAGTGTCTGTAGGCGAAAGAGATGAACCCGTGCTGCAGAGCCCCATTCTTCACAGGCATAATCAAACAGAGGTTGCAGGTACATTCTAAAGATCAGCAATCCGTTTGCTGTTGATATCGTAGATTCTTCGTTTAAGAAGGGCACCCATACGTTTGTTAATCTTCATTCTTACATCTTCTATGTGCTGTTTCCAGGTTAATCGCTTGTCAAGTATTACACCTAGATATCTTGCAGTTTCTGCCCACGGTATTGTGAAATTGTACAGGCGGAGTTGTCGAGCAGGCACACGTCTTTTTCTTGTGAAAATTGTTGCCTGCTTCTTCAGCGGATTGAAGGAAATCCTCCATTTGGTTGCCCATTCTTCCAGTGTGTTACAGGCACTTTGTAGTCGAGCCACCGGCTTCTGCTGTAGAGCATCGTGTCGTCTGCGTAGATAGCTATTTCAACAAGAGGTACTGTTGGCAAGTCTACTGTGAAGATCGAGTATAGGACTGGTCCAAGCACCGGTCCTTGCGGTGCTCCGGCGGCAATCGGACGGGCAGTTGACAATGTATCATCAGTTCGGACGGCAAAGGTTCTGTGCCGCAAATATCATGGCCACCATGCGTATGTATGTTCTGGGGAATCCGTATCGGTTTAGTTTCCATAATAATCCTTGATACCAGACGCTGTCAAACGCTTTTTGAACATCGAATAGTATGGCCCACCCCCATGAACCACAGACATTGCCGAGGTGGAGTGGATTGCATGCCTCAACGATGCAGATAGCCGTACCATAGGTGCAACCACAGCGGAGGGGTATCTGTGGAGAGGCCAGACAAACGTGTGGTTCCTGAAGAGGGGCAGCAGCCTTTTCAGTAGTTACAGGGGCAACAGTCTGGATGATTGACTGAGCTGGCCTTGTAACATCAGCTAATGTGGCTTTGTCACACAGTTACTGCGAACGGCTGAAAGCAAGGGGAAACTACAGCCGTTGCATTTCCCGAGGACATGCAGCTCTACTGTATGAACATATGATGATGGCATCCTCTTGGGTAAAATATTCCGGAGGTAAAATAGTCCCCCATTCGGATCTCCGGGCGGGGACTACTCAGGAGGATGTTGTCATCAGGAAAGACAATACTGGCATTCTACGGATCGGAGCGTGGAATGTTAGATCCCTTAATCGGGTAGGAAAATTAGAAAATTTAAAAAGGTAAATGGATAGGTTGAAGTTAGATATAGTGGGGATTAGTGAAGTTCGTTGGCAGGACGAACAGGATTTCTGGTCAGGTGAGTACAGGATTATAAATACAAAATCAGTTGGGGGTATCACAGGAGTAGGACTGATAATGAATAAGAAGATAGGAATGCGGGTAAACTACTATGAGCAGCACAGTGATCGCATTATCATTGTCAAGATAGATACGAAGCCAACACCAACAACAGTAGTACAGGTTTATATGCCAACTAGCTCTGCCGATGATGAGGAGATCGAAGAAATATATGTGGAGCTAAAGGAAGTTTTTCAGACAGTTAAGGGAGAGGAAAACTTAATTGTGATGGGAGACTGGAATTCGGTAGTAGGAAAAGGAAGAGAAGGAAAAATAGTAGGTGAATATGGACTGGGCAGAAGGAATGAAAGGGGAAGTCACCTGGTAGAATTTTGCACGGAACATGATTTAATTGTAACAAACACATGGTTTAAGAATCACAAAAGAAGGTTGTATATGTGGAAGAGACCAGGAGACACCGGAAGGTATCAGATAGATTTTATAATGGTAAAACATAGATTCCGGAACCAGGTAATAAACTGTAAAACATACCCAGGAGCAGATATAGACTCTGACCATAACTTGTTAGTCATGAGCTGTAGGCTGAAACTGAAAAAACTACAGAAAGGTAGAAAAATAAGGAGATGGGACTTAGATAAATTGAAGGAACGTGAAGTTATGGAGGAATTCAGAGGGAAATTTAGGCATCAATTGACAGAAACAGGGGGAAATAAAACAGTAGAAGAGGAATGGGTAGCATTGAGAGATGAAATAGTGAAGGCAGCAGAGGACAAAATAGGTAGAAAGGCAAGACCTACAAAAAATCCTTGGATATCACAGGAAATACTAAATTTAATCGATGAAAGGAGAAAATATAAAAATGCAGTAAATGAAACAGGCAAAATGGAGTACAGACGACTAAGAAATGAGATTGACAGGAAGTGCAAAATGGCTAAGCAGGAATGGCTAGAAGCCAAATGCAGATCTGTAGAAGAATGTATAAATAGGGGAAAAAATAGATACAGCCTACAGGAAAATAAAAGAAACATTTGGAGATAAGAAAAACAACTATATAAATATCAAGGACTCTGATGGAAAACCAGTTCTCAGCAAAAAAGGAAAAGCTGAAAGGTGGAATGAGTACATAGAGCAGCTCTACAAAGGAAATGAACTTAGAGACGATGTTGTAGGAAGGGAAGAGGAAGTAGATCAAGATGAAGTAGGAGATACTATACTGAGAGATGAATTTGACAGAGCCTTGAAAGACCTACGTCTGAACAAGGCCCCAGGAGTAGATGACATACCCTCAGAGCTACTAAAGAATCTGGGAGAGCCAGCCATGACAAAACTATTGGAACTGGTGTGTAGGATCTATGAGACAGGCGAAATACCCTCAGACTTTAAGAAAAATGTAATAATCCCCATTCCCAAGAGATCAGGTGCAGACATGTGTGAAAATTACAGAACCATCAGTTTGATAAGTCATAGTTGCAAAATTTTAACACGAATTATCTACAGGAGAATGGAAAAGCTGGTAGAAGCTGACCTCGGGGAAGATCAGTTTGGATTCAGGAGGAATGTAGGAACCCGGGAGGCAATACTCACTTTACGTCTTATCTTAGAAGATAAATTAAGGAAAGGCAAACCTACATTTTTAGCTTTTGTAGATTTGGAGAAAGCTTTTGACAATGTTGACTGAAATACACTCTGTCAAATTCTGAAATCAGCAGGGGTAAAATACAGTGAAAGGAGAGTTATTTACAACTTGTACAAAAGCCAGACCGCAGTTATTAGACTCGAAGGGCATGAAAGGGAAGCATCAGTTGGGAAGGGAGTAAGACAGGGTTGTAGCCTTTCTCCGATGCTATTTAATTTGTACATCGAGCAGGCGGTGAAGGAAAGCAAGGAAATATTTGGAATAGGGATTAAAGTTCAGGGGGAAGAAATAAAAACATTGCGTTTTGCTGATGACATTGTAATTCTGTCAGAGACAGCAAAGGATCTGGAAGAGCAGTTGAATGGAATGGACTGCGTGTTGAAGAGAGCGTATAAAATGAACATTAACAAGAGCAAAACAAAAATAATGGAATGCGGTCTTAGAAAATCAGGTGATGCTGAAGGAATTAGATTAGGTAACGAAACAATGAAGGTGGTAGATGAGTTTTGTTACTTGGGTAGTAAAATAACATGCGATGGTCGCAGTACAGAGGATATAAAATGCAGAATGGCAATGGGAAGAAAAGCATTTTTGAAAAAGAGAAATTTGCTAACATCGAATATTAATTTAAGTGTAAGGAAGTCTTTTCTGAAGGCATTTGTGTGGAGTGTTGCCTTGTACGGGAGTGAAACATGGACAATAAGCAGTGCAGACAGGAAGAGGATAGAGGCTTTTGAAATGTGGTGCTACAGAAGAATGCTGAAGATTAGGTGGGTAGATCGCATAACTAATGAAGAGGTACTGAACAGAATTGGTGAGAAAAGGAATTTTTGGCACAGCCTGACTAAAAGAAGGGATCGCTTGGTAGGACACATTCTTAGACATCGAGGAATCGTAAATTTAGCATTGGAGGGAAGTGTGTGGGGTAAAAATCGCAGAGGGAGACCAAGAGACGCGTATAGTAAGCAGATTCAAGTGGATGTGGGTTGTCGTTCTTATGAGAAGATGAAAAGGCTTGCTCAGGATAGAGTAGGGTGGAGAGCTGCATCAAACCATCTCCGGACTGAAGACCATAACAACAACAACAACAACAACAACAACAACAACATAGTATGGCTCCACAGTATTCCCAGTACAGTAGCGCAAAGTTCCTAGTGATTGGAAAAAAGCGCAGGTGACTCCCGTGTATAAGAAAGGAAAGAGAACTGACCCATACAATTACAGGCCAATATCGTTGACATCGGTTTCATGTAGAATTTTGGAGCATATTCTCAGTTCGAATATAGTAAATTTCCTTGAAACGGAAAAGCTTCTTTCCATGAATCAGCACGGGTTTAGGAAACATCGTTCATGTGAAACTCAGCTTGCCCTTTTCTCACATGACATCTTGCGAGCCATGGACGAAGGGCAACAGGCGGATTGTGTTTTTCTCGACTTCAAAAAGGCGTTCGACACGGTGCCACACTGCAGACTGCTAACGAAGATACGAGCTTATGGAATAGGTTCACAGATTTGTGACTGGCTGGAAGACTTCCTAAGTAATAGAACGCAGTACGTTGTTCTCGACGGCGAGTGTTCATCAGAGACGAGTGTATCGTCAGGCGTGCCCCAGGGGAGTGTGATAGGACCGCTATTATTTTCTATCTATATAAATGATCTGATGAACAGAGTAAGTTGTAATTTGCGGCTGTTTGCTGATGATGCTGTGGTGTATGGGAGGGTGTCGTCTTTAACTGATTGTAATGGCATACAGGATGACTTAGACAAAATTTCTAGTTGGTGCGAAGAATGGCAGCTAGCTCTCAATGTAGAAAAATGTAAGGTGATGCGCATGACTAGAAAAAACAATCCTATAATGTTCGAATACAGCATTAGTAGTGAGCTTCTTGATGCTGTCTCGTCGTTCAAATATCTAGGCGTAACATTGCAGAGCGACATGAAATGGAACGAACATGTAAGGACAGTTGTGAGTAAGGTAGACAGCCTTATTGGGAGAATTTTGGGAAGATGTACTTCACCTGTAAAGGAGACCGCGTATAAAACGCTTGTACGACCACGTCTTGAGTATTGCTCAAGTGTTTGAGACACGCAGCAGATCGGTTAAAGGAAGACAGAGGCGGTTCAGAGGCGAGCAGCTAGATTTGTTACCGGTAGGTTCGACCAATGCGCGAGTGTCACGGAAATGCTCCGGCAACTCAGTTGGGGATCGCTGGAAGAAAGACGACGATCTTTTCGTGAATTTCTGTTAAGTAAATTTAGAGGGCCGGAATTTGAAGCTGAGTGCAGTACGATCTTGCTGCCGCCTACTTACATTTCGCGTACAGATCACAAAGACAAGATAAGAGAAATTAGGGCTCGTACGGAGGCATATAGGCATTCTTTTTTTCCTCGTTCAATTTGGGAGTGGAATAGGAAAGGAAATGCCTAGTAGTGGTACAGTGTACCCTCCGCCACGCACCTTACGGTGAATTGCGGAGTATGTATGTAGATGTAGATGTATTGAAGGCTGTGGTAATGTATTCGACGGTGCGGAGTATATGCTGGATGGAGGTGTCTCCCGCTCTAAAGCCAAACTGCTCAGTAGGCAATATTTCTTGTTGTGCCATGATGATCTGGATTCTTCGTAGAAGTAATCTTTCAAATAGTTTGATTATGTGCGAGAGAAGGCTGATTGGTCTGTAGTTACATGGGTCTTTCTTGTTTTTGCCTGGTTTAGGCACTGCTACCACGATGGAATGCTTCCATGCAGTTGGGTAAATTGACGATGTAAGCACCCAGTTAAATATTACGGCAAGGCGAATGATAGCCGACCCGTTACATCATCTGGGCCCGGGGCTTTGTTGGATAGTAATACCCGGATGCCGTGCTCAACCTCCTCTGCTGATGCCTGTGCGAGTAGTATTGTCAAACAAAAGTGCCGGTCAGAGTTTAATTGTTGTTCATGCAGGCGGAGAAAGGTGTTTCATGGCTCAAAAACCAAAACGTCCGACTATCACTCAGAAACGTATAGCAAAAATTTCCAAAAATACGTCGAAACCCAGGCTTACTTCCAATGTCTTTATCCCTTGTAACTACTCACATTTACCCATTCTGAATACTTCTAGCAAATCAAATGTTCAAATGTTTGTAAAGCGCAAGGGACTTAACTAAGGAGTCATTAGTCCCTTAACTTACAAACTACTTATGAACTACCTTATACTAAAGACGATACAAACATCCATGCCCGAGGGGAGATTCGAATCCCAGACGGCGGACGGCCGCGCGTACCACAACACGGCACACCAGTACGCGCGGCTAATCCGCCGCGGCATACTTCTAGCCATTTTAGGTGTCGGACATGTTTGACTGTAGTAATGTTCATTTTTTTTCCATAATGCGGGAAGAATGAAACACTCGGAAACTGCTATTGAAGGGCTTAGCAAAATTGCTTCAGGCTTAACATGTAACCGCAATATCTAACATTACATTCGAAATTCCAAATTACATAAATTAGATTTCGTCTTCTGCAAAATTAGCTGTGAGTAAACGCACGGCGCGTAACAGGCTGGCAGCGCTCCACTCATAAAAATACTGGCGTGTACGCCAGCTGCTTCCTTCTCTCTTTTCTCCGGCGTAAACAAGACGGCGCTGCCACAGTGGATAGGAAGAAATCAGTCCTCCTCCCTCCCCTTGTTCAACAGGGGCGGCCAGCAGGTAGTCAGGCGCAATGCCACAGTACCCGAAGCCGTTCCCTCCGAGGTTCCGAGGTTTGGAATCCCCTCTTGGGCATGCATGTTGAGTTTGTCCTTAAAAAAAAAAAAAAAAAAAAAAAAAAAAAAAAAAAAAAAAAAAAAAAAAAAAAAAAGGGAAAAAATGGGGGGGGGGGGCGGCAGATTTGCCGCCCCTCGGAGAGTGCCGCCCCGTGCGGCCGCACGTTTCGCACGTGCCTTGCGCCGGCCCTGCTGATATTGATTTCTAAAACCAACTAGACAAACACATGTGTTGCCTGCGGAGTTTTTATTGAGACATACCCAACCTGCTTTAAATCTGTTACACTGAATTGTGTTACACTTCACTGTAATTGTTATCATGATTGTATCTCTTTTAAATTTGTTTACTTCATTTTAATTTTGTAAGTTTGTGCCCAGGTGTCCATGTGTGTGGGATGTTAGCTACTTAATATTTTCCTTTGTCTCCCAAGTTTGTGAGTAACCTGATATGTAAGGAGACCTGAAGTGCCACTGTTCTTTCCTTTAGTGTGACTGATCATTGCTAAAAGCTTCAAGCTACTTGTACTGTTGTTGTTGTGTCTTAGAAAATGATGTCAGCTTCTCTGGTGGCATGATACATTGTAACTGATTTCTGAAATCAACTAGTCAAAGACACGTGTTGCTTGCAGAGTTTTGTGGAATCTTGCCTGAAATGCTGTTTATTTTTAATTAATGGGCAGTTTCATTAATCTTTTCAATTTGTTTACCATTAATTAATGCACAGTTTTACTAAATAATTAAAAGGATCTTATTATTGTATATTGTCTTGGGCTTTTGCCCGCCTGTCTCTTAGTCATTTTTGATTGAGAAAATCTTATCACTTCTACTGTGTTTTCTCTTAAGATTAATAAACTAGTATTGTGATTGAACGTCTTGGCCCAGTCCTTCCTTCCCTTCTGGTCATTGGTGGTTTCTTTTCCCTCGCCACACTTTGTACCCAATCAGTTTCTGCACACGTACACAACTGACACATTTGGACACACATGATCGGTTTTGTACATGCAAGCACCATGTGCCTTTGCCAATTTGGGATACCACGCCGTCTCATCACACCTTGTTTCCGCTCAATCACTTGCATTTCCTCTCCCGCTGGGGACGTCTGCTGCGTTGTTTAGACTTCGAGCCTCACCACAACAAGTGTGTTGTGATTCCACCATCGTCGAGGTTCAAGTTCAGGCACCCATCCCACCACCTTCTCCGCCACCTGGTCGGCTACCTAAACTGCCGCCACTCTCCTTCGACATGCTGACCACTTGGTTTGCTCTACTCACTAAATGTGCGTCATCACCCACATCCATGAGCTTGTTGACCTCATCTGAGTAAAAGCCTTGTCCACAAAGTTCGTAGTGGTGCCAGGAGGGAGTGGCAGTGTGCAAGGTGGAGTAGATAAGTTCCAGACACAGGACTGGCTGGGGCCACAGGTGGGTGCAAAACACAGTAAGACCACGCGGGTGGGGATAGAATGCTAGCAGTATGAGAGGTAGTCATCAGAGGGGAATAAAGGGCTACCATAGCGTACAAACACGGCGTTGGCATGCCCACAATAGAATCGGGAATGTTGATCACTAGAAAACTCCTCTTGAGCCTACAGTTCGGTAACTGATGAGTAATGAAGGTCATCGAACAGAGCATGTCAGCTGAGTGGCATTGACAGCTTGAATCATGGTGTGATGTGGGTGGAGCTGGCCTGTGAACATGGACAGTGACACATCCACATCAATGTCCACAAGAAAGCATGTACCTGAGACTGAGTCCTGGGTATATAAGTGAGCACCACGAACTGAGCAAAGCATGTGTGGGTGCCTGTCCTTTTCGGTGCAGGGGCAGCACCTAAGCCCTCTTGCAATCTGCATTTGTGAGGTGACACAGAGGTTGGAACTTCTTGGCGGAATCACCAAATCAGCTGTGGAAGTATCAGTAAGGATAGTGAAGGACCTGCTCTTGCAGAAACCGAGTCACCAGTGGAGGGCCACGGTCCGAGTCATCAGTGTGTCGGTCGGCAGCTCCAGTGCTGGCGAATAAGGGGGCAGCGAATCTGGAGCTCAGGCCACATGTCAATGACGAGTCAAGCCAGGTGACTTCCATGTCTGACCTCGACCAATAGCATGGAGGTGAGGTGTGACATGCAGCGTAGGCAGGAGCTGATTCTGGTGGGCTTAATCTAGGAGGGCCTCCTACACTGTCTTCAGTTCGTATGTACTCACTGGGTGTCTGGAGGATGTTGTAAGTGAGTGCAGACTGGACAGTGAGAGGAAGCTTGTTGGACTAGACTGGCACAAGAGTTGAGTCAGGCATGTTGTGCTTGTTGAGAAGTGGTCAGAGATGGTGCCACAGCTATGAAGGCTTCTTGTCACCAAGATGCTCCTCGTAAATGATATATCTGATGGTCCCGTCCGGAGTGCTATTGAAACACTCGAGGATGACACATTTGCAGTGCAGTCTGCAGAGGTTACAGCACCTTGGTGCATGTGTGGTGACTGTAATGAACCATCATGGACAACTACCCCATCCCAAATATAGCTGATTTCATGCACATCTTGGCAGATGCAAAAAATGTCTCAGTTGTGGACTGAAGCATACTTGTCACCAAATACCGATGGCTCCTGAAGAGGTTAAAGAAACTCCCATCGGATTATTTCATTTACATGCATGCCATTCGGACTCAAAAATGCGACACAGAGTTGGAAATGCTTCATCAATGAAATTCTCTTCTATTTGAAGTTTCTAAACAATATTTTAGTTTTTAGCGCCTCAGTCAAAGAAAAAAAACATGTTCAAATCCTTTCAGACACTCTCACTGCTGCTGGCATCAAGTTGAATGACAATAAGAAACAATTATACCAATCTTCCTGCTTTTCCTTGGTTTCACTGTATCTGAGGTGGGCATTATCCCCCCCCCTTTTCCCAGAGAAAGTTGATTACATCAAAGACTTGCCCCTTTCATCAACTTTCAAAGAGCTTGGGCATTTCCTTGAAACTATTAACTGTTGCCGACACCACTTACCTGGCACTACCAAATGCCAGGCCCTCCTTACAGACACTCTTGCAGGCAAACATACTTCTGGTACACACACTGTTCCATGGATTGAAGACATGAAAACTGCCTTCTCTGCACTTAAAGTCCTATTGGCTAAGGCTGTACCATTGGAGATCCTCACCCGGATGCTGAGCTCTTCATAACGACTGATGCCTGTGACACAGTAACTGAGTCTGTCCCAGCAAAAGTATCAATGGTAACACATTGCCAATTCAATTATTTTTCAAACAACTGAATAATAAGCAGAAGTAGTACATGTCCACTTGGCAGTTGATGTTCGACCATTCTGTGTTCGCTCAAGCCACAAGCCACTTGTTGCTGCTGTTCACAACCCATTCGCAGAATTTCCTCCTCGTTGGTTCTGCTAATTTGACTACATATCTCAGTTCACCACATATGTCAGATATATTAAGGGTACTGACAATATTGTAGCTGACTTCTTGTCACATGTTGATTCTATCTCATCACTGTGTAATCACTTTGACCTTGTGGCCCTACAATCCACTGATGATCAAATGATGCAAATGATTTCCGAGCACAGTTTGTCTCTCAAACCTATATACACCACTTTCCCAAAGTCATAGATGGAATCTGGTGCGACGAATCCATATGTAGGCTTAGCCCTTTCATTCCCCAAACCCTGCAATGGGAGGTAGTCAACAAACTTCACAACCTGGCACATCCCAGGATTAAAGCCAGCTCTAGGCGTGACATGAAATGACCTGTCCAGGCTTGGACACACACATGCATCCTCTGCCAAAAGAGTAATGTTACCACCCATACCACGCCCTCCCCCCTCCCTCTTGATTCTCTTCCCCATCCCTTCTGGCCGCTTACTATTCCTACTACATACTATCCCCAAAGCGCAATAGTCTTGTGGAGTGGTAGCATCACACACTCAAAACTGCCCTGCACTGCCATGACACCTTGTGGACTGAGGCACTGCCGTTTGACCTGCTCAGACTCCAGTCGTCATATAAGGAGGACCTATGCAGCACTATCACAGAATTTGTGTATGGACCGGCATTGCTTTTGCCTGGTCAACTTATCAACCCAACACCACACCCCTGTCACCAAGCTACCGTCTCTTGTAGACAATGTGCAGCTCTATTGCTCAAAGATTAGCCTCCCTCTCCCCAGCTCTCTTGTTCGCTGCACCCTTGAAGGTCATGATTTTGTCATGCTTTTGGATGACACCGTCTGACCTCCATTACAACCACCATACTCAAGCCCCTATTGTGTATTCAGATGATCCCAGAACACATTTGACTTCAAAATGTTAAAATGTTTGTAAATCTATCAGACTAAACTGCGTGGTCATCAGTCCGTAGCTTACAAACTACTTAAACTGAGGTAAACTAACCTAAGGACAAAACACACACCCATGCCCCAGGGAGGACTCGAACCTCCAACGGTGAGAAACTGCGCGCTCTGCAGCGAGATGACTTAGATCGCTCGGCTACTCTAATGTGCCTGACTTCTCTGGTCAATTCATGGTCTCTGTCAGTTCCATCAAACTAGCTCACATCGAGCATGCTACTTCTCCCACAGCCAGCAATGATTCTGACTCATCTCTAGTCACCCACAGTGCACCTGCTCCCACCATTCTGTCAGGTGTTGCTCCACAATCGAGCTCCCCTGCACCCTCCCTGCCTCCTCCATATGACTCAGCATCGAGTTGTTCCCCTGACCTCTTCTCTTCCTTGAAGAGAGTTATTCCCACTCCCTGCTCCTGCTTGCCCCAGCCCTTGAATTTGTTGTCCCCAGCCCTTGAATTTGTTGTCCCCATCCCTCCTCTCCACCAATATCTTGACCATCGTATGAGACCAAATCCTCTTTGTCTTGTGTTTAGGTGTGAATAGCTCACCATCCCCATTTCCGTCAAGTGCCAACTCCTGAAGTGCTTTGACTTGTCCAATCAGATTGTTCTACATGATATCTGTGTGTTGTGTTACTCTAGTGAAGTGCTCATCTATGCACCCTTGGCCATGCCCATTAAAACACACTTGCCTCAACCTGAATGAGCTGTTCATCTGCCCTGCCACTGCCAAGAGTTCGTCATCAGTGTGCCACCAGCCTGTCAACGCCGTCCTCCAATGTCAATTCCTGACAAGGCCATTGAGCTGACATCACTTGAATGCCATACCTGCAGGCAACACCGTGGATGCCCCCCTCCCAACAAGGGTACTATGAGTACTCCATACAATGTGAATAATTTACTTCCTTATGTGTGATTTCATTATATTTCATGAGATGATTACTTATTCTTTCAAAACATATTTGAACAGATGGAAACAGTAAGGTCACCGGGCACTTTATAAACACACAGTACTTTCTGTATCCCAATACTATGATAAATTGCACTCCTTGTTCATTTCACTTTGACTGATGCTTGATTTGGAACACTCATTATTTTCCTTCATCTCTTACAAAACAATTTGCAAGTATATTTTTGTTAAATGTTATTCTCCAAAAAGTAAACTTCTTTGCAGATGAATGCTGTCACATCATATTTAGATCTTTCTGCAGTGTATGACAACAGTGATACAGCTAATATGAAGCTGAGGAAAGGAGAGTATGGTCGTTTAGAGGTGAAAAAGTATTCAACAGGAGAATTTCTGCCATTAACTGAAAATAGTCCAGCGCCCTGTAATTCCAGAAATGCTACTGAAGATGTCTGCTTCATGGCTGGTAAGCTAATATTTTGAATAACACATTTTATAGCATTATTGCAGTCTGAGAAGCAATTAGAGTAAGGAAAAACATAACATCTGACTGAATTATAGCTGTAACATGTGCATATAAATAAAGAAGCCAGTCTGAAAACTTGTATATGGCTGCTACAACAAACACCTAATCCCATGAACCACATACACTGCTAAGTAAGGGTGGACTTCATATTTCAGGAATAGAGATTGCCATACCAAAGATGAAGCACAATGGGGGGATATCTGTGAAGGGCCCAGAAAAATTTGTATTTCCTGCAAAGAGGCAGCAGTCTTTTCAGTTGTTGAAGGTGCAACAGTCTAGATGATTCATTGCTCTTGCCTTCTCACATTAGTCAACATGGTGTTGTCATACAGTTACCATAAAAGGATGAAATCAAGGGGAAACTGATGTTATTCTCCCAAGGATATGTAGCTCTTATGTCTGCTTGTGTGATGATGGCATCTTCTTATGTAAAATATTCTGTAGGTAAACTAGCTCTCATTTAGATCCCTAAGCAGGAAGATGTTATCATCAAGAAAAGCAAAACTGTTGTTCTGTAGATTGGAGTATTTAATGTAAATCCCTTAATGGGATTGGCAGGTTAGAAAATTTTACAAGGAAATGAGGTAGGTTCAATTTAGATGTAGTGAGGCTTAGTGAAATTTGGTGACAGGATGAGCAGGTGACTAAATGTTAAAACTACAAAATCAGTTAGGGCTAATGCAGAATTAGGTCTCATAATGAATCAGAACACAGGAATGGGAATAAACTACTATAACAGCACAGTGACATTATTTTTAGTTATGGAGCCATCACCCACCACAGTAGTAGAAGTTTATATGCCAACTAGTTCTGCCAATGAATGCAGGCTAAGCTACTAATGAACAGCACAGTGAGTGCATCATCATAGCCAAGACAGACACAGAGCAAACACTCACCACAGTAGCACAACCTCACAAGTCAACTAGCTCTTCAGATGAACAGGAGACTAAATTGAAACATGTATGATATGATAAATTATTCAAATAATCATGGAAATGGAGACTTGATTATTTGTTGTAACTGAAATGAGATTGCTGGGTAAGGAAGGAAAGGAGAAAAACTAGTTAGTGAATATGGACTGGTGAAAAAGAATGGAAGAGAAAGCCCCTGCTCAAACTTTGCACTATTTAATTATCACTAACACTCGATTTAAGGATCATGAATGAAGATTGTACATATGGGAGAGAGCAGAAGATGGCAGAAAGTTTCAGATTCTTTTTATAATGGCAAGACAAAGATTTCAGAACCATATTTGGAAGTGTAATACATAGGCAGGAGCCAATCCAAACTAACATAACTTGTTGGCTAATTGGCTAAGAACTGTAAATTAAAACTTAACATACCTCATTGATGTAGGATAATAAGGTAATGGGGTGTGGATAAACTGAACGAACCTCGAAGTTCTTGAGAGTGTCAAAAGGAGCATCAGATAATGATTTACTGAAACAAGGAAAAGTAATACAGTAAAAGAGAAGTGGATAGATTTGAGAGATGAAATAGTGAAGGCAACAGAGACACAGATAGGTAGAGAGATCATTGGATATCAAAGTAGATACTGAATTTAATGGATGAAAGGAGAAAATATAAGAATGCAGCAAATGAAACAGGCACTACAAGTGATAAAAAATGAGAATCAAGTCTAAAATGACAAAGCAAGAACAGATAGAGGAGAATAGTAAGTCTGTGAAACCATGCATAGCTAGGGGAGACATAGATAATGTCTATTGAAAAATTTTAAAAAGTATTTCGAGAAAAGAAAAGCAACTGTATGATTATCACGAACTCAGATGGAAAAACTGGTAGTAAGCTAAGAAGGGAAAACTGAAATGTAGAAGGAATACATAGATCTATACAGGAGAAATGAAATTACAGGTAGTATTGTAGAAATGGAAGAGGAAGTATATGACCAAGAGACAGAGCTATGACACAAAGAGAGGAATGTTCAGAGCACCGAAAGATCTGTGTCAGAACAAGCTTACTGCGGTAGAAGACATTCCCTCATTTATCAAATGATGTACTTGGGAGAGCCAGCCATAAAACAACTATGTCTTTTGGCATGCAAGATATATATGACAGATAAAATACTCCCAGAAGAATGAAATAATTGTAATATGAAAGAAAGCAGATGCATAAAAGTGTTAATATTAAAGCACTATCTGTGCAAAATATTAGCATGAATTATTTACAGAAGAATGCAAAATTGATGGAGAACATCCACTTGGATTGAGGAGAAATACAGGAACATGCAAGGCAATGCTGACCCCATTACTTATCTGGGAAAATAGGTTAACAAAAGACAAACCTTTGATTATAGCTTCTGTAGATTTGATAAAAGCATATGACAGTATTAAATAGAAAACATTATTTTATATTTTGAAGGTAATATGAGTAAAATACTGGGAACAAATTGTGTGTATATGTAACTTGCACAATGACCTGACAGCAATTTTAAGAGTCAAAGAGCGTGAAGAGGACACAGTGTAGGGACTGATGACCCCGTAGTTAAGTCCAATAAGTTCTACAAACATTTGAACATTTGAGGACACAGTGGTTGGGAAGGGAGTAATACAGGGTTGTAGCCTTTCATCATTGAATATGTACATGGAACAATCTGTAAAGGAAAGAAAAAATTAAAAATCTTGGAGAAGAAACTTAAATAAAGAACAACAAAATGGTATGTAGTCTACTTAAATCAGGCGTAGCTGGCAGTATCTTGCAAAAGACACTTATTAAACTGACTGCTGTAATATTTACACCTGTCTGTATCTGCGCTCTTTCAAATTGGAATTATTACATTCTTCTGGAGGTATTTCACCTGCTCATGCATATTAGATACCATGTTATGGTTGGCTCTCCCAAAACCAACAAGACAATAAAATCAGTAGATAAGTTGTGTTATTTGGAGAGTAAAATAACTTACAATGACCAAAGTACAGAAGATAAAGAATGCAGTATGACAATAGGAACAAACATATTTGAATAAGATAAATTTATTAACATCAAGTGTTAATTTAAATGTTGGGAAGCCTAAGAAACAAAAGTAATTTTATTAGAAAACAATAAAGATTGTTTCATTACTGTTTCTCTCTTATGGGCCATGGAGTTCTAAAACTAACACAAAATCATAATAAAAGAATTTATAATATTATAAACTTTATAACCCACATTTAAGTAATAGTAAGATATTGTTGCAAGAAACACCTACAAGGTTTACAGTTCAAATACCACAAATAAATGTGAATAAATCGGTATCAAATACAGTATGCTAGATATCTTTTTTCTTCAAAGTTGATAGAATGTAGCCACTTTTCAGTTTCAGATATATAGTTTCAGACTCCAACACCTGAGTAAATGGTAGCAGTTATTTCATTAGTTGAACTGATAAGTTCTCTAGTACAGAGAAAAAGGCGAGGTGTTCCATATATAGTGGAAAAGTTGAGGAAAACTGTTTGTGTTTCTTCATTCGATAAATAAAGTGTGTTTATTAATTCCTTCTGTTATTTTGCACAACTTTCTACATGATTTCCCTTCAGTTATTGATCAACTAATTGTTTCTATTTACTACTATACAGTGTGTTTCTATAAGAGCATGCAAATATTTAACAGAATCTGCACTATACAATTTGAGGTAGGGAAGCTGGGTGCAGAGAAGCCAGCTTGAGGATATAATACAATTGCATTAGAGAGTACTTTTTATTTACATTACTTGGGACATTTGTAGGAGGCGATTCCATTCATTGGATTTGACCCATGACGTTGGCTTATTGTGTTGTGATGTCATCGTTTTGTTATAATTTTGAGTTGTCTGTGTTTAGAGATGGTGTGCATAGGCATGTGGTGGCATGCTCTTCTGGTGAAACTAACGGTTCACAGCCATTTTTGGTTGTAATATCCGTATAGTGTGTGACATTCTTCATATTCGTGTGATTTGGTTTCATCTTTTAAAGCTGTTTTCTGCCGTGTGTGCGTTTCTAAACATTTTAGTTGTGTGATGTTTCAGGTTTAGTTTGCCTTTCTATAATTTCATGTGTTTTATTATCCAGTTTTTGTTGGGATGGATATGAAGCACAAATTTCATTCTTTATTGCTGTGTGATGCACTGGGGAGTGACAATGATAGCCACAATAAAATTTCTTCGACTGCTTGGTGTTATAAATGATTGTGTTTAGTGTACAAGATGTTGGCAACCAATGAAGCTAATAAGTCATGGTAAGGGAGAATGGGGAGAGGGGGAGTTATTTTCATATATGTGAGTAGTTTACATTTATTCACTGGGACATATTTTCAGTAATTTTGTTGCTGAGTTTTTGCAGTGTAGTTTCTATTATTGTTGGTGGTAGTTGAGGATGTTTGCTTATGGCTTAGATCACTGTAAGGGAGAGTTTCAGTGGCATTTCCATAGTGTTTTTAGGTTGGTAACATATCATATTTCATGTAGGTGGTTGGTGTGATTATTGTTTTCCACAACACCAGAAAAGCGAGAAACTGATAAAATATTGTATAGCATATCTAAGGACCTAGGTTACATTGGGAGGCATAATTCTGGTTGTGAGTTGGCGAAACCAATGGATTTAAAAAGTGAAAAACTGGTTGTTGTGAGAGACTGAGCTGCAGCGTAGTCCAATGCCTAGGTCAGATTGGGAGGCAACAGTTTGTTTGTGAGTTGGCGAAGCCAATCAATGTGAAAATACAAAAATAGTTGTGGCAAAGAAGATTATGTTAGAATGGAAAATTTGAAATGACTGAAGTGTTTGATACTATTTCTTTGTTATTTATTGCTTGGGGGGAGGGGGAGGTTGAATTTGGTTATGTATAAGGGTGTTGCTTCATGTCACAGTATTTATTTGAGGTGTTATAGGTCAATTGAACAATTCGATTCCATGTCTAGCAGGTGGTTTTTTTTCGGTTTTGAAATTATATTTTTGTGTATTTTCAGTTGGCTTTTTGTCTTTATTTCCTCCTTACAATGCCTCTTCCCTGCCACCCAAAACCCCAAAATTCCCAGACTTGTCCTGTAAGTCTCATTTTATTGGTTTTATGTTCATTTTCATGTGCTTACACATGAATTTGTTGATGTTTTTCATGATTGTTTTGGTCACCATATTGGCTACAATTATATACGTCCTTGTAGTCTTGTCGATGACTGCATAGGTCAAAGCAGATGGGTGGAATTGGATCATGAAGTTATGCTCATTAGTTACAATTAACTGCAAATGAAATAATTAACACAATGAGTATATCATGTGCATTGTATCTTAAAAACGATCTGAAACTGAGACCATCAATCACAATGCAACCATCACATTGACAAATAAGATTTAGGTGCATCTAAAAAATATCCCTGGTGTGTTTCAAATCACACCATAAGCAGCTACAAATCCGGCAACTAATTCCATCTCTGTATCCACTGGGGTTTCATATCCTTGTGCATTGGCAGCTTGTGCTCAGTTTTGTTGGTGGGGCCCAGACAAAAAGTTAGTACCCAATATAATCGCTGTGTGAGGATCAGAAGAATGTAACTCCATTTCAGCTACTTCACAGGAGAGACGAAAAAAGGTATTTTAAGATGTAAATTTCTTGTTTCAATAGCGTAATATAAACTTATTATCTAATGAAATTTATATTACATCATTGAAACAAGAAATTTTCATCTGAAAATACCTTTCTTCATCTCTCCTGTGAAGTAGCTGAAATGGAGTTACTTTCTTCTGAATCTCACACAGCGTAATGATATCAGTCTCAAGTGTTCTTTATATAACTTCCATTTACATAACACCATTTAAACACATTCAAAAAATATTAAATGTGCTAATTATGCAGTAATTAATATAATCCACAAAACACTGTAGCTAATAAAAATTTATACAAATGTACAATAAACATTTTTATTTTATTACTATCATTATTTTGGGGGAGGGGGTTATGTGTGTGTAATATTGTAGTTGGTCTGGTCCACCAGCTCCACTGGTTTTCCATGTACTTTTGTGGGTGTCTGAGTTTATGCTGTGGTAACACAATTTATTGAAGGACTTGGAGGTGTTTGGATTCGAACCAAAGTTCTCCAGATCTTCTCATGCTGAAGTTCTTACTCATTGTACTTGTGCTTCTGTGTACTGATTGTGATGTCAAAATCAAAATGAACTGTAGCAGAACGTATGTGACTTCTTCCCCATTGTGAATGCACCAGAGAGACAACAGGGACTCTCCTGGCTTTTCCCTTATGGTCAAGGTAAAAACTATGGGAAAAACCTTGACTAGGAGCAGTTTCATGTATGTTTTACCTAACTAGCACTTTAACTAATGATGTCTGTGTTCTGACAGGTTATTTGTGCAGTAAATGTGCATGTCTGTTCTTCTGACTGTCAAACTGTCAATTACTATGTTGTTGAAGTTTGTGAATGGAGCAAACAGCCAGTGAGTTCAGCTATTCCTAACTCATACTGTTCCTGAGGAAGGTTTTGATTCTTTTAAGATGCTAAAACTGTACTCTGCTTCTGCTGTTGAAATCGGTGTAGTTAGCACAATATGTAAGGTTTTGTGCACTTCAGTGAACGATTCTTCGAAGGAATCATCAATACAGAAAGTAAACAGCTCACAAACCGATGTAGTGCCTCTATATGTATCATGGCGCTAAATCACTGACAGTTCATTTTTCAATTTATCATGGCAAATAAACGGATTAATAAAAAAGTATTGACGAAAGTGGTTAGGAAATATTTTCTGAAAGAAGCAATCTTCTGTGGATCAATAATTTCAAAGCTACTAAATATGTGAGAGTTTTGAAATCTTTCTTTCAGTTGGTTGGTCATAATGTCACACACTTCTTTGGCATCTGCTTCAGATTAAGTTCACTGCTACATTTGAAACATTGTCTTGGAGGAGCAATACACTCATCATCGGAAACTCGAAACCTTGAATGTTCTCTCGTATTTTAGATATAGCACACTCAAAATGATGTAATGCAATGGATATGGTAACAGCATTTGCACTCTGCATCTGAATTGTGTTATAGAAGATATCAATGTCTTTCATGATATCATAAAAAGAAAAATGTTTTTCATGATATCATAAAAAGAAAAAAAAAATTAGAAGGAACAAAAAGTGTGGATTGTTAAGAAAATTTCTTAAGGCAAATGTTTCTCTTACAGTAACATCATCCTAGGAATCCATTTCCTCCGTCTTTTCAGAACATTCCAATAAGTGCAATTTGTTTTCTTTGACAGTATTTACTATGTGTGACTGGAAGTTCCATCTAGTTGAAGAGACTGAAGGAATTCTCTTGTTACAGACTGTCTGCAACAAAGCACTTCGCTTGGGAGTTGAAGGAAAAAAGTTACAAAATCAGTACGGCACTTGACGTAGGTGCTAAGGGCCAGGGGTCGCCGGCCCCATACTCTACAAACCTGTGGTTGGGTGCGCTAGGGGTGGGGACTGGGAGTGCAATACCTACAGCCCACTTCATTGGGGTCCGCACTGCCGGGCCCCAACCAGCACTATACGAGGGGCAAGGAGGAGACAAGGAAACAGCTCTGTCATGTCACTGCGACTGCAGTAAGAATACGGGCCAGCTGCCGCTGGCCCTGGTTGCCGACATGGCTGCGTAACGAAGAAAGGGGGGACTACCTCCACAGGAACATACTAGTGGGCCCTCAGATTTGCTGCAGTGAGAGGCAAGCAAAATCAATTGATCACGTCATTGTAAATTGAGTTAGAATGTAGAGGGGATCATGTCACACTCCAACCGTTTGATATAATAATGCAAGAGTACGTCACAAATATTTTTGGTGGGGCTGGGCCCTTGGCCATTTAGAATGAGCCGCCCCTGCCATCATGTCTTTTGATATCCCATTGAAACTAATCAAGTGGATTCTGCTGTAAGATGCAGATGCAAGTGAAGCTGAGCGATTAAGTTGGGCATCGGCCACGAGAGTGCGCAGCGGAAAACTGTGGCTAACTGCAGTGCTCGCCATGTGCGAGTGATTGACATAAATAGTGCCAAGTGTGCACTCACGCATCAGTGTGTTGTTTACTAGGTACAAGCTTACCTCACTGGAGTTGACACACCCAGTGCTATGTCGTATACGTCAGTGAATATAACATTGGCGATGAGTGCGGTATTGTTCTCTGCCCGTTCTTTATTCTGAAGTAGTTGTTCGTCTTCACACAATGACTACTGGTACTTCCAATGATATTCTACAATGCCTCGTTGAACAACAAGAAGTTTTTGCCTAAGCAATTCATGCTCAGCCTTATCCATTGGATCGCACCCTCCCTCCACCCTGCAGGTTGTTTCGCCCCCCGCGCCCCCTCTGATGTATCTGACACCTTTTCTGCTATACGACAAGTCTGTAGAAGAATGGGACGCCTATGAGAAATGGTTAAGACAACATTTTTATGTCTTTGCTTGGTGTGATGTCACCTTGTGTCACATGTGGTTCCTGTCATGGCTGTCGCCTCCTACATATCAGCTCCTTTGCCAACTTGTGCCCTTACAGGATCCTTTGCCACTGTCTTTCGATCAAATGTATGACCTCTTTGCACAATATTACCACAAACAGACTGATGTGATAGCTGCAAGTGTTGAGTTTTATTGCTGCAGGAAGCAGCCACAGCAGTCCTATCGAGCATGGGCCATGAAACTCCATAGTTTAAGCCATCATTGTAATTTTGCAACTGGTGTGCAAAACTGTATGCAGATAAATGGTCTGCGACGGTATTATTCGTCTCACCCCCGATAGCTCATGAGTGAGCACTCTTGTGTGAGAATCCTTCTCTTTCTGAGGACCTTAACATCGCGCAGTCTTTTGAGGTCTCGCAGTTGGTGGGCAACCAAATTGAGGCTTGGTGCAAGGTTGCCGAAATTCAACCCACTTCTTCTCCCCCATTACAAACCTGGTCACAAAGGAATGACACAGCAGTTCGCGCACAGCCATGGCGCCAGGGTGATCGGGCCATTTCGTGGCGACGGAAATTTGTGCCAGTTGGCATGCAGTCACACAACCGATCAATGCTTCCTTCTTGTCCCTCCTGTTTTGTTGAGCGTGATAGACCTGATGGCCCCAAATGGTGGGCCACTTGTCATCAGTGGCATAAGAAAGGTCACATTGCTTACACTTGTGCCTCCAAAACCCGAGATTCCAACGCCGACATGGATGTCAATTGCATCTCAGTGATTTCTGTTGCATCCAATAAGCTCTTTATTGATGTCACAGTTTTCCACAAAAGTATGTGTATGCAAGTGGACACAGGCACGGCCACTACATTATTAAACTCATGGACGTATTTTGATCTGGGTTCTATCCCTCTCTTACCAGTGTCATGGAAATTGGTTATTTATAATAAACAAAATATTCCAATCATGGGACAGTTCTCAGCCCCTGTTACATACAAACCTGTCACTCGTAGGTTCACTTTTGTTGTTGTAAACAATGCCCATATGGACAACTTGTTTGGTCTTGATGCTTTTTGGGTTTTTGGTTTTACTATTTCTGACGAAGTCAACATTGTCTCTGAGCAAGTGCCTTATCCGCAACTCGACATTTTAAGCACCACATTTTCTGTGCTGTTTTCAGTGGGGTTGGCTTGTGCTAATAATTTCCAAGCCCACAACACTATGAAGCCCTCCGCCACGACCCGTTTTTTTCTGCGCTCGGCCAGTTTCTATTGCACTCAGTGACCAAGTCAAAGCAGAGTTGGACCACCTAGTGGTAGCTAGGGTGGTAAAATGAATTCCATGAAGTGAATGGACAACTTCCAAGGTCATAGTAAAAAAACCATCGAGGCAGTTGTGCCTTTGTGGCAATTTCAAACTGACTGTGAATGCTCAATCTATCATCGACACTTATCAATTACTGTGCCCTGATGAGCTTCTTGCAAATTTGGCAGGTGGACAGTACTTCTCCAAGACAGACCTCTCAGATGCGTATTTGAAAGTCCTTCTCGATGCTGATTCTCAACATCTCTTGGTCCTTAACACGCCCTTTGGGTTGTTCCAATATTTGAGCTTGCCATTTGGGGTGGTCAGCGCTCCAGCAATCTTTCAGTGCTTCCTCAAACAACTCACGCTGTTGGTGCCTGGATGTGTTAATTATCTCGATGATATAGTAGTGTCTGTCCCCTCAGCTGATGAACATTTATGCAACTTACGTGCACTTTTCACGGTATTGCAGGTGGCAGGGTTGACATGAAATCTGAAGAAATGCCTTTTTTTCCAGACTTATATCACTTTTCTGGGGTTTGAGGTTTCTTAAATGTGAGGGCAGCAAGCCATTCTGTCAGAATGTGTCTTCTGTGGTGTCTCTCCCTCGACCAATGTCAGTCAAGGACCTTCAAGTGTTTTTAGGAAAGGTTGCTTATTTTCATAAATTTTTGATGGGGGCTTCGTCTATTGCAAAATGCTTGCTCATAAATATCCAGACGGGTCTGAGCACCCAGTCACTTCTGCTTCAAAGACGCTCACTCCCGCTTCAAAGACGCTCACTCCAGCCCAACCCAGATATTCTCAAATTGAGGAGGATGCTCTTGCTATTGTCTACGCTATGAAACAGTTTGATTGGCGTAAAATTTCATCTCCTAACTGATCACAAACCACTGGTTTACACACATCGGCATCACTACATCTACATCTACATATATACTCTGCAAATCACATTCAAGTGCCTGGCAGAGGGTTCATTAACCACTTTCATAACTTTTATCTACCGTTCCATTCTTTAATAGCGCGGGGGTAGAAAGAACACCTAAATCGTTCCGTTTTCTATCTGATTTCTCTTATTTTATTGGGATGGTCATGTCTCCCTAAGTAGGTGGGTGCTAGCAAAATATTTTCACATTCAGAACTAAAAGTCGGTGATTGAAACTTCGCAAACAGATCACGCCACAATGAATAACGTCTTTCTTTTAATGATTTCCATCCCAATTCTTGCAACATTTTCGTGACACTTTCCCCCCTATAACGTGATAAAACAAAACGAGGTGTCCTTCTCTGAACCTTCTCAATGTCTTCCGTCAGTCCCACCTAGTGAGGGTCCCACAAGGGGCAACAGTACTCCAGGAGAGGACGCACAAGTGTGATGTAGGCAGTCTCTTTCGTGGAGCTGTTGCATCTTCGAAGCGTTCTGCCGATGAAATGTAACCTTTGGTTCGCCTTCCCCACAATATTTTCTGTGTGTTCTCTCCAGTCAAAGTTGTTCGTAATTGTAACTCCTAGGTATTTGGTAGAATTTACGACCTTAAGGTTTGACTGATTTATCGCGTAATTAAAGTTCAGCGGATTTCTTTTAGTGGTCATGCGTATTACTTCACACCTTTCTTTATTTAGTGTCAATTGCCAATTTTCGCACCATGCAGAAATTTTGTCTAAATCGCTTTGCAGTTGCTTTTGATCCTCAATTGACTTCACTAACCGATAAACGACAGCATCATCCGCGAACAGTCTATGGGAGCTATTCAGATTGTCTCCTAAATTGTTTATAAACACGAGGAAGAGTAGGGGACCTATAACGCTTCCCTGTGGAACGCCAGATATCACGTCTGTTTTACTCGATGACTTACCGTCAATTACAACGAACTGTGTTCTTTCTGATAGGAAATCGTGAATCCAGACACACAATTGGGGAGATATTCCATAAGCACGCAATTTCATAAGAAGCCGCTTGTGGGGTACAGTGTCAAAAGCCTTCCTGAAATCCAGAAATATGGAATCGATTTGAGATCCCTTGTCAATGGCACTTAACACTTCACATATCACCAGAATTTCTTTGGATTTTCTGCAAGATTACGAGACAGGATTTCGTTGTGGTAACTACTATAGGCTTCTCACATTAAAGTCCATGCTAGGTTGCGAGTTTCAGTAAAAGATTGCCAGTCTTGTGGATTCTGTGTCTTTTTAAATTTTGCATGAGTTTTTCTTTGTTTCTGCAACAGTGATCTGACCTGTTTTGTGTACCACAGGGGGTCAGCCCCCTCTTTTATTAATTTATTTGGTATAAATCTCTCGATTGCTACTGATATTATGTCTTTGAAAGTAAGCCACCACTGATCTACACTTGCATTTTTAGTTTTGAAAGACTGGAGACTATCACTCAGGAAAGCGTGAAGCGAATTTTTATATGCTTTATTGAATAGATATATTTTTCGTTTATTTTTGGTGCATTTGGGCATTTCGACATTCAGTCTATCTACTACAACTCGATGTTCACTAAACCCTGTATCTGTTTCGATGCTCTTTACCAGCTCAGGATTATTTGTTGCTAGGAGATCAAGGGTATTTTCGAAACCATTTACTATTCTAGTGGGTTCATGAACTAACTGTTCGAAGTAGTTTTCAGAAAAAGCATTCAGAACTAGTTCGGACGATGTTTTATATTTGCCGCCGGTTTTGAATACGTAATTATGCCAACATATCAAGGGTAAATTAAAGTCGCCACCAATTATAACAGTATGCTTCGGATACCTATTTGAAATGTGATTCAAGCTTTCTTTGAACATTTTGGCAACCACATCGTCTGACAAATCGCATCGTCTGACAAAGCCACTCACCATCTTCAGCGTTGGCCACTGTTCTTATCTAGCTATAAGTATGCGATACACTTCCACCCTACATCCAAACATGGTTGAGCTTTCCCGAGTTCCGGCTGGTCCAGAGCCAGAGTTTGATCAGGAAGAGTTGCTTGTTTTCATGTTGACATTGCCGCTCAACAAACAGTGAACAGTTTTCCAATCACAGGTTCAAGGTGGCTAAGGCTAGTGCCGCAGACCCAGTCCTGTGCAAGGTGGTCCATTTTGTACAACACAGCTGGCCTGAGACCCTACCGACACGGGCCGCTGACCCCTTCAGGAACTACTATGCATTTCAACACCATTTTTCTGTTGTGGATGGCATGCTTCTCCTCGATAATGAGGAGCCCTGTCCTCGGGTCGTCATCCTATTGGCCCTCTGCATAGAGGTCCTGAAGCTGGTCCACGCCGATCATTGGGGAGTATCCCATACTAAGGCTTTGGCCCACCGCCATGTGTTTTGGCAGGGTCTGGCCGGCGATGTGTCTCATATGGTTACCTCTTGCTCGCTCTGTGCACAACCTCAAGCCTCTCCACGAGTGATGTTTGCCTCAACCATCGCAGGCCTGGGATCGCCTGCACATTGATTTTGCCAGCCCCTTTCTTAATGCCTATTGGTTACTGGTTATTGATGCCTTCTCTAGGTTCTCGTACATTGTCCATTGCCTATGAACCTCTGCCACGGCCACTATTGCAGCTCTGTCATGCATTTTCTCGATTGAAGGCCTCCACACCACAGTGGTGTCAGACATCGGCTCTCAGTTTGTGTAACACGAGTTCGCCCAGGGTATCCAGATTTCCATCTACAGTCGAATGGGGAGGCTGAAAGATTTGTTTGCACATTTTGGCATCTGTGCACATCATCACAACCAGCTGCAGATTTGTGTGGAAGAGTGGGAGACCCCCATCACCCACCAGACTCTCCTGCACCAGTCTGCTCCACTAACCACACGTTGAAGAGGGGGTTCCTGCTGCTACCTGCAAGTTGTCCACCTCAGCCAGGGGCTGGACCAGGTTCCTCCTGTAGAGAATTTATACCATTGCAGGTATAGTTACCACTCACACTGGATTCATCTTCTCCTGCCACATTGCTACCTTCGGAGCCCCTGTCACCAGGTCCTAGGTCCGAGGTGGATATGGAGCCCAAGCAAATCACCAGTCCTACCAAATAGGTTATCGGAGGAAAGAGGATGCCGACACTGCCCCTGCCCCATGTACTTCAGGCCCTACACAACAGTGCCTGCCCACTACCTCAGTCAGAGGCCAACAGATGATGATTCCATGGACATCTGATCTTCCCCAAGGGGGAAGGTATGCTGTAAGACGCAGACACAAGTGAAGATGAGCAATTACGTCAGGCGTCGGCCGTGAGAGTGATTGACATAAACAGTGCCAATTGCGTGCTTGCACCTCAGTGTGTTGTTCACTAGGTACGAATTACCTCACAGGTGTTCGCACAGCTATCCATGTCCTTTGCTACATTGTATTTGTTGTATGTGTTAGTGAATACAACAGATTCAGGCTTTGAAATAGGATCTCCCATTCCAGTCCAGCAACCATTACAATTAAAAAAAAAAGTATAAATATCATGAGTTCCTAATAATCAGGCTCGTCTTTGTTTCCTAGCAGTAAATAACGAATATACATATAAATAAACAGCACAATGCATGTAAAACTTTTGTAAGTTGTAAGTGAGGAGGAAAACAGTAATGTGAGCCAAAGTAGTAGACAGCTTTCTTCCTTATCTCCTAAAGCCAGTTTCTGCAACCCCAGTTTCCCTACATCAAATTGTTCTGTGGAACATTCTCTCTCTCCTATTAAATTTTTGTATGCTCCTACAGAAAAACCTTCTCAAGTGAGTCATTTTCAAGAAGTCGTGTTACCAATTGGCACAAAAGGTTTTGTGAAGGCAGAGATGTAAAAAGAAGATACCAGAGTCGATCATCTGTCTAGTAGTGCAATGGTGTGGCATCAAAGGCAGTTTCTTCAAGAAGCCTGTATGTAACTGTGTGTGTGAAGTCTGAAAAACTTAATTTTAATCATGATGTTTGTCTTAAGATTCTGTGCAAAGATTTCAGAAAATGTAAACTCAATGAAAAACTCATTTGTCACACACTAACAAACAACTGGAAAGAGCCAAATGATCCAAATTCTTTTCAAAAATTATTGGTGTGGATGAATGTTGGTGATACCAGTATGGCTCTCACACAAGCCAATCTTTGAAATCAATGACAATATTGATCGTATTCTTTGATAGTACAGGATTACTTCATCACGAATATATTGCTCCATGTCAAATCATGAACCAAACTCTGAAACATTAGCAACAAGCAATTTGATGTCACCATCCTGAGTTGTGACATTCTCTGGACTGGTTCTTACTGCATGACAATAAAAGACCCCATACCGGTACTGATCCATATACTGCTCAAAGCAATTAGGGATCAGGTGAGATATCATACACAATACACATATGGTACCACATTTTATTCAGATATTGGTTACAATTGTAAATTGTGATACATTACGTTATTTTGCTGTCATATCTCTTTACTAGACGTTTAAATGGTGTTTACTTAGAGCGAGGCACCATGGGGGCTAAGACAATACTGAAAAACTAATTGCTGTTGCCCACTAATATGGTTTGTGATCACCTCAGACAGCTATTAAAGTTGCACACCTGCGTGGCATGGACAGTATGAGGTTATAAATCAGCTCTTGAGAGATATTTGGCCATTCTTCCATGAGTGCAATATCCAGCTCTGCAACCATTGTGGGAGGTGTTCAGCTGGCTGCAATTCATCTGCCAAGTGCATCCCAAACATGCTCAATCAGATTTAGGTCTGCAGAACAAGCTGAGCACTCCGTTTGTTTAATTGCCTCAGCTTCAAGCAGCTTGCCCACCAGTGCTGCTCTGTGGGGACGAGCATTATCTTCCATCAGAAGGGACCCACATCCTATGGTACCAGTGTAGTGTACAACAAAAGGTCGAACAATCTTGACTCTATACCTCTGGGCAGTCAAAGTGCCATTCTGAATGAAATAGAGGTCCGTACATTGTCTCTAGATCAGGGAACGATGGTTGTCTGGCTGAACACAAAATCTTGACTCATCTGTGAACAGAACCCAGCACCATTTGTTAGAATAACAATGCTAATGTTCCTCCACCCAGTTTCTGCAGGCTAAATGATTTTAATGGGACACTCAACCTAGGCCTCTGTGTGTGTAGGCCACAGTCCTGAAGGTGATTTTGGACTGTTTGTGCTGATATTGTCCATCCTTTTGCTGTCTGGAGGGTGTGTTGCTGCTGAGTTGCATTTAGCCACCTGTCTCAATGGGCTGTTAACTGAAGATAAGTTATCTGTTGCTGGTGTTATCTATGGACAACCTTGGTCTTGCCCTTTTTTTAACAGTTCCTGTTGTCTGATTGTGAATCACATTGTTGTTGCATTGAACTACTTGCTCACTACACTATCTGAACCGAATTGCTTGTGTAATTCATTTAGAAGAATAAACATAAGTCAGCACCAATTCCCTCTGCAGCAACTTTCTGTTATTACCATTACCTCAGTTGCTGCAATATTGTCTCCACTCCATAGAAGCAACAGAAAAAATTTGAACCATTTTAGTTCATTCTGCCAATGACAGTGTTTCAAAACCTAGATATCTCAACTGATTCCGCAATTGTTTTGACCAGTAAATTATTGAGTACCTGTTACTGTCATCCCACAGCTGCCACATCCAACCAACTTCTCATCTTTTGATTTTTTTCTTGTTTCCGTGAATGAAAGGTTACTATAAGGGAAATTTCATCATGATATCAGAGACATCCAATGAGTTGTTGACAAATGAGTTTACAAGAAGTGCAGTTAAAAATTTTCCTGCCATAGGCAATTATGTACAAACAGCCAAGAGGACTACCTGGGTAGGAGCTTGGGACAACAAAAAAAAAAAATTCTTGGAACTTTTTTGACAAAGGGGGTATTTATAAAGTTTGAACAAATATCTCATATACTGACATATAAACATTGTGTGTCAGTAATTATTCCCCCTCCCATAAATTATTTACAAAATTAAGAGTTTTATATTTAGGCATCCAAGACATAAGTAGTAATAAGAATGAAAGTAATAAGAATAAAATAATATGAAAGATGTCTGAGAGAAACTAATGTCTTTCAGTAAGTTACAAATACCGAATTATGTTTTATGGTATAATTATTAATTTTTTCTGTTCTATCTGTCGAATTATGGCAAGAATACTTCAAGCAAAAATACTCCATATTTTTCATTGATACTGTAATTTCATCAACTACTTTATTACAGGTGATGTCAGAGTTAATCAGAACCCCTTAATGACATCTATACATGTGCTGTATCTACGTGAACACAACAGAGTATCAGACAAACTTGCAATTATTAATCCTCACTGGGGTGATGAACGTATCTATCAGGAGACCAAGCGCATCGTAACTGCATGTTACCAACACATAACATATGAAGAAATGTTACCACTTTTCATAGGTAAGTGGGTGAGAGTAATCTATTTATTAATTAAAAATTACAAATACCATTTTTCTACTATTAACATTTATTTTTAAACATAGTATTTACAGTAACATCATTCCCAATTATCATAATTTTACATAAGATTTAGACACTCCTAGCACATGCCTCTGTTTTTGCTACAGGGCTGATAAATTCACTCATAACTTAAAAGTTGTGAACTATTAAGACAGACATGTGGCTCTGCCACCATAAGTTATCTGTGCTCTTATTACAATATCAACCTCTATTTACAATGATGGAAATCAAGATGATAATGTGTTGAAACCTAAAGCACATCTGAAGTATTTCATTTGATGTTCTTTATTTATTAAGGTACATACTTTCTTTTCCACATCATACCTAGCATGTCCAATATGTAGTAGTCTTGAGAGCGAACACATTTTATTATCAATCATAAAAAGCCAAATCTTCTCTCCTAACACATTTTTCAATGCATATTTTCACTGTGATATCCATTAATAAAACATTGTTGGTTTCAAACTGTATTAGGTGGCTTACTGGCCATGAGCTTCCAGCATAGATCTCCTCTGTCATTATCAAGTACTTGACTGTCCTGGCGATGCTAGTCCTATGCCGCCATCAGTGATGTCACTGGAGCTCAGTTCCAGACAACATTTGGTACTGTTTTAGTAACGCAATTGCCATGTCTGCTTCAACTCCTCAGTAACAGGTTCCCAGGTTACACTATGTGGCAATCCTCTGTCTTTATTGAGAGTGTTGTCAGATATTTTGATCTCTATTGTCTCATTTATTACACTATCCCAGAAGCCATTTATTTGTTTAATAATAGATGTCTCATTCAGTGCAATGCAATTCAATCCCCATTTTCTAGAGCATGTTCCATTATAGCTGACTTTCCAGGATAGCGTAATTGAAAACACTTCATGCTCTATGTGACTCTGTTTTATAGTGTTAACAGTCTTGCTGACATAAAACTGCCCATATTCACATAGAACTTTGTATATGCTTGATGTCTTGATGTTCCAAGTCCTACATAGTCCTTCATCACAAGATTCATTATAGTTCAGCTCACAAATGGTGGCAGGTCGTGCATATCTAGACATAGATGGGAAATGCATCTTTCCCGGTTTCAAGCGACAGTTGAAGTGTGCATTTTTGTGTCTCGTTTCCGCCGGTTGTCCTGGGTGTCAGTGGCCGAGTAGAGAGAGACTGACACAGGAAAATAGAATGCATGCTTGTGCATGTACGGAGGTGACCAGCCAGTGGGACAGCAGAAACTAGAAATACTAAGCTAGATTAGTATAAGAGATATATTTCATAGAAATAATACATTACTTAACTTCGAGAGCAGCAGACTAGTAGAATGTTGATACATAGTTTAGCTAGAGGCCTGCCTACTGATGATTCCTAGTGCCTATCCGATAGCCAAGTCTTAACAGGTGCCTATCTGATTCCCAAGTGGAGATGCAATTCAGTGGTGGCCACGAGCGGGGTAGCATCATCAGAGGGCGCTCGTGGCTGACATCTTAAGAACGCCGGGTCGTGCGTGCAAGGCGGCGCACAGCAAAAGTACATGGCGCGCACTTTAGACTTGTGCAACACAACATGCATATATATGTGCCTGTAAATAATGGCTCTCAATTGCTTAGGTAGAATTCTTTGCATGTCAGCACCATCAGCAATGACAACTTGCAACAAACAGAATAAACTCCACCGAGTAACTTGCTACTATCAAGTTTAATTTGGCAATGCCTATGACAGATGCAGCAGAATCTTCTGAACAATACTGAATGATCCTTGGCTGTTGGAGCATACATCATTTAGATGTGTAGACCAAGTCTAAACTTGACTGCCATTGTTTCTATTCCAAGTACAGTTGCCAGATTTTTATTGGAGACCTGATGATTTTGTCAATTTTCTGCTCCTTCTGCAACTGCCTAATATTCTCTGTTATTGAGCCACAAAACAATAAAAATGCATTCTTCTTAGTGCATTCTTCAGCGTTGTTCTATCTTCATGGCTTGGATGAAATAGTTTCCAATATTTGACAGTTTTTACAACCATTTTTCTTGGAATCTTTATGTAAGTAGCTCAGTTCTTGTGGGTGGTTTACAGTATCTAAGACTGTTTTAGTACTATGTAAAGGTCCTCAGAACAGACTGTTTCTGTGCTGGATGTTGGAAGCTGATGGTATGCAGATACTGATTTGTGCGGGTGTGCTTGTGGTAAATGATGTAACCTAGACATCCATTGGGTTTACCATGGCAGACAAGCATGTCCAGAAATGACTAGAAACCACCCTTCTCTACTTCCATTGTGCACTGGATGTGGCTGTAGATGCTTTTGATCTGTTCCAAGAACTCTTCTAGGTTTCCCTGTCCATGAGGCCAGATGACGAAGACATCATTGAAATAACGATAACAACTAGGCTTTTCAGAAGCTTGTGTCCAAGACAATGTTCTTAAAATGCTCTATAAAGAGGTTGGCTACAAATGGAGCTGTCTGGTTAAAATATTCTCCACCATGTAAGAAATATGATGAAGTCAGGGTGTGCTTAAATAAATCAATGATGGTGTCATCAAACTGCTGGGACAGCAAGTCTAGGGGCTGTGATGGGCACACAACTGAACAGGAAAACTACATTGAAACTAATCATACTATCTAATAATGGAAAGTCCAAGTTGGAATTAACAATATATAATAAGACCGTTTATGACTCACCGCAAAGACATGACAACAAGCTGTGACAGGAACACAAAAAAGACACACACATACAACACTTTCAGCTATCGGCCATGACCTTCTCCAGAAATAGGAACATTCATGCAATCACAAAGGCACACAACAGAGTCATACAACCATCATCTCTGTTTGCCGCACTTTGAACCATGCTCTGCGGTGTGGAAAGAGAAAAAAGGGGAGGGGGATAGGAAGGTTGCTGCACAGCCTTCCAGAGTATGTACATATTAGATGGGAGGAACAAGATGCAGCTTAGGGATGGAATGGGGAGGCGGGTGAGTGGAGGAAAATAAAATAAAAGCGTATATGTGCAAGCACACACACACACACACACACACACACACACACACACACACGCGCGCGCGCACACACACACACACACACACACACAAAATAGGAGAGGTTTAGGATAGAGAGGTTGAAACAGTAGGGTGCAGGGAAAAAGGGAAGTTATCGTAAGTTGAGGCCTGGATAATTTTGGGATTGGGGAATGTAATGTAGGGATAAGTCCCATCTATACAGTTCAGAAAAGCTGGAGGTGGGTGGGAGGATCCAAATGGCCCAGGCTGCGAAGAAGCCATTGAAATCAAGCATATGTTCCACTGCATGTTGTGCCAATGGGTGGTCCACCTTGTTTATGGCCACAGTTTGATGGTGGACATTCGTTCCTATAGACAGCTCATTAGTCGCCATGCCAATATAAAAAGATGTGTAGTGATTGCAGCACGGCTGGTAAATTACATGGCTGCTCTCACAGGGTAAGATAAGCCTGTGACAGCACTGGAATAGGAAGTGCTGGGTGGGTGGATTGGACAGGTATTGCAATGGGTTCTTCCACAGGGATATGGCAGTGGCAGTGGACTGAGTTTCGAGATGGCATAGGGATGGACTAGGATGTTATGGAGCTTGGGAGGGCAAAGGAACACCACTTTAGAAGGGGTGGGAAGATATTGGGCAGGATGTCTCTCATTTCTGGGCATGAGCACAGAAAAATAAAACCTTGGTGAAGGATGGAATTTAATTGTTCAAGTCCAGGGTAGTATTGGGTGACAAGGGGAGTGCTCTTTTATGGATGACTACTGGTGGTAGGGGGAGGATTAGGGGTATGTAACACAGGAGATCTGTTTGCAGACTAGGTGTGTGAGTAGTTTCTGTCTATGAAGGCTTTTGTGAGACCCTCAGCATATTGAGAAAGGATTTCTGATCACTGCAGATGCACTGTTCAAGGGTGACCAGGCAGTAAGGGAGGGATTTTTTTATATGGAAGGGATGGCAACTGTTGAAGTATAAGTAATGTTGGTGGTTGGTAGGTTTAATATGGACGGACTTGTGGATGGAGCCATTAGTGAGGTGGAGGTTGACATCAAGGAAAGTGGAATGGTGGGTTGAGGAAGACCAGGTGAAGTGGATGGGAGGGAAGGAGTTGAGGTTTTGAAGGAAGGAGGATAAGGTGTCCTGGCCCTGAGTCCGGATCATGAAAATATGATCAATAAACCTGAACCAGGCCAGAGGTTTGGAGTTTGGGATGCTAGGAAGGAAGGAAGGATTCCTACAGACGGCCCACAAACAGGTTGCCATAGGAGGGTGCCATGCAGGTGCCCATGGCTGTGCCACAGGTGTCACCGAATGCCCAATGCCCAGTACAGCACCTATAAGTACTGCTTTTCTGCTGAGGTATTGCCTGAACTAGGTCAGGCATGTCCTACTTGCATACACCACGTTCCAAGGCACTGTCATCGACAGTTTCAGTGTAATGACCACATCATCCCAGTTTACAGATTACTGCAATTAGCAGACTTGTTTTGACGCCTTCTGCTTCTGCCTCCTTCTGCCACTAGAACATGTACTCATGAAAACCACAATATAACTGCACTTGTTTCTTGCTAAAATTAACAAATACCTCCATGCCTCTACAATATAAACTTTCAAATTAGTTTAATAGATGTTAACAGACTCTTCAATTTCCATGGACATTAACTATGTACTGGCTAGTCAAGTCACAACATTTGTGAAAATCATGTTCCGATAAGTTCACATTTGGCTTGCAAGGGTATACAATCGAGTTAGTGTATGGCTGTTTATTGTTGTTTGCATACTCAGATTGGTTTAATTAGTACATTTTGTTTGTGGAATTACCTTGCCAACTAAATGATGAAAAGTGTATTGTTGTTGTTGTTGTGGCCTTCAGTCCATAGACTGGTTTGATGCAGCTCTCCACGTTACCCTGTCCTATGTGAGTCTCTTCATCTAAGAATACATTCGTCAACCTACATCCTTTCGAATCTGCTTACTGCATTCGTCCCTCAGTCTCCCTCTACGATTTTTACCCCATACGCTTCCTTCTAATGCTAAATTGACAATTCCTTGATATCTCAGAATGTGTCTTAGTCAGGATATGCCAGAAACTCTTTTTCACCTCGATTCGGTTAAGCACCTCCTCATTAGTTATGTGATCTACCCATCTAATTTTCATCATTCGTCTGTAACACCACATTTCATCAACGTTTCACTCCCATACAATGCTACACTCCAGACAAGTGTTAAGAACAACTAACATTTAAATTAATATTGGATGTTAACAAGTTTCGCTTCTTTAGAAATGTTTTTCTTCCCAAAGCCATTCTGCATTTTATATCTTCTTTACTTCAGTCATCAGAAGTTATCTTGCTAACCATATAACAAAATTCATCTACTACTTTTATTGTCTCATTACATAATCTAATTCCTTCAGCATTCCAGTACCTTCATTTTACTCTTGTTAATGTTCATCTTATATCTTCCTTTCAAGCCACTGTCCATTCCATTCAATTGCTCTTCCGGATCTTTTGCTGTCTCTGACAGAATTACTATCTCATCGGCAAACTGCAATGTTTTTATTTCTTCTCCCTGCACTTTAATGCCCTCTCCAAATTTCTCCTTCCATTCCTTCACTGCCTGCTCAATGTGCAGATTGAACAACATTGGTGAAAGGCTACAACCCTGTCTTACTCCCTTCCAAACCTCTGCGTCCCTTTCTTGCCCTCAGACTCTAATAACCACTGCCTGGTTTTTGTATAGGTTGAATATAACTCTTCCCTCCCTATATTTTACCCCTGCTACCTTCGGAATTTGAAAGAGTGTATTCCAGTCGACATTGTCAAAAGCTTTCTCCAAATTGACAAACGCTAAAAATGTAGGTTTCCCATTCCTTAGCCTAGCTTCTAAGATAAGTCGTAATGTGAGTATTGCCTTCCATGTTCCTACATTTCTCCTAAATCCAAACGATCTTCCCTGAGGTTGGATTCCACAAGTTTTTCCATTCGTCTGTAAATAATTCGTGTTAGTATTTTGTAACCATGACTTATTAAACTGATAGTTTTGTAATTTTCACACTTGTCCGCACTTGCTTTCTTTAGAATTGGAATTACGATATTCTTCTTGAAGACAGATGGTATTTCCCCTGTCTCATACATCTTGTATACCAGGTGATACAATTTTTTCATTACTGGCTCTCCTAACAATATCAGCAGTTCAGATGGAATATCATCTACTCCAGGAGCCTTGTTTTGACTCAAGTCCTTCAGCACTCTGTCAAATTCTTCTTGCAGTATCATATCTCCTATCCCATCTTCCTCCACTTCGTCTTCCATTTCTAGAATACTGGCTTCAAGTTTATTTCCTTTGTATAGGCCCTCTATATATTCCTTGCACAGTTCAGCTTTCCCCCTCTTTGCTTAGTACTGGTTTTTCATCATAGTTCTTGATATTCATACAACTGATTTTCTTGTCTCCAAATATCTCTTTTAATCTCCTGAAGGCAGTATCTATCTTTCCCCTAGTTATGCATTTTTCGATGTTTCTGCATTTGTCCTCTAGCCACTCCTGCTTAGCCAGTCTACACTTCCTGTCAATCTCAGTTTTCAAACTTTTGTACTCCCTTTTTCCTTTTTCACTTGCTGAATTTTTATATTAGGCCTTTTCCTTCTGCCTATATGATCCTCTGTTGCCTTCACTACCATATCTGCTATCTGTCAGAGATACCCATTATTCTTCTACTGTATTACTTTCCCCTGTTTCAGCCAATCCTTGCCTAATGCTCCCTCTGTAACTCTCAGCCACCTCTAGTTCCTTCAATTTGTCCAGTTTCCATCTCCTAACCTTTCTACCTTTCTGCAGTCTCTTAAGTTTTAATCTGCAGCTTATAACCAATGGCCAGAGTCTATATCTGCCCCTGGATATGTCTTACAGTTTTGAACCTGGTTTCTAAATCTATTCCTTGCCATTATAAAGTCAATCTGGTACCTTCCAGTGTCTCCTGGTCTCTTCCTTGTATACAGCCTTCTTTCATGATGATTAAACCAAGTGTTGGTGATCATTAAATTGTGCTCCGTGCAAACTTCTACCAAGCGATCTCCTCTTTCATTCCTTTTTCCCAGTCCATATTCACCTACTACATTTCCTTCTCTACCCTTTCCTACTACTGAGTTCCAGTCCCCTATCACAATCAAGTTTTCGTCCCCATAACTTTCTGAATGATTTCTTTTGTCTCCTCATACATTTCTTCAATATTCTCATCATCAGCCATGCCAGTTGGCATATAAAATTGCCTTACTGTGGTCAGTGTTGGCTTCATGTCTATCTTTACTATGATAATACGTTCACTATGCTGTTCATAGTAAAATACCAGCATTCCTATTTTCTTATTCATTATCAGACCTACTCCTGCATTACCACCAACTGATTTTGTATTGATAACCCTGTACTCACCTGACCAGAAATCCTGTTCATCCTGCCACCGAACTTCACTAGTCCCTACCATATCTAACTTGAACCTATCCATTTCTCTTTTCAAATTTTCTAGCTTACCTAAGCGATTATTAGAGGTACTTTCCTCGAGACTGAACACTGAAAGGCATAATCAGTCTCTAATGATGATGATGATGATGATGACCTAAGAAATTAAGGTTTAGAAATTCCGCGCTCTGACCCGTATAATGCCTGTTTTGTTTCTCTTGATGACGACATCCTCCTGAGTAGTCCCCACCCGGAGATCCGAATGGGGGACTATTTTACCTCCGGAATATTTTACCCAAGAAAACGCCATCATCATATAGTCATACAGTAGAGCTGCATGTCCTTGGAAGAAGTAATGACTGTAGTTTTCCCTTGCTTTCAGCCATTCACTGTTGCACCTGTAACTACTGAAAAGGCTGCTGCCCCTCTTCAGAACCACACATTTGTCTGGCCTCTCCACAGATACCCCTCCACTGTGGTTGCACCTATGGTATGGCTATCTGCATCGTTGAGGCACCCAAGCAATGTCTGTGGTTTATGGGAGTGGTTCATTAATTATATTTATTTATTAAATGTAATATCCCTATGCATTAGAATTATGCAGCCAAATGACTTTTTCCATGTTTCTGTCTCCTAAATGAGTCTCATTCTGGGATACAAAGACGTTGAAATTCATGAAGTAATATGCACCTTTTGTCAGATCCTACAATATTTTTGAAAAGTATAGGTTGCTACTATCCACAGAGTCATCTGATGAGCTGTGGAAAGGCACAAATAATAGAATACAACTTCACAGCTTTCGGATGTTACAGCCTTCGTCAGTTAGAGAAACGCGCGCGCACACACACACACACACACACACACACACACACACACACACACACACACACACAAAACAATATATTGTAGGGAGTGGTTCTAACTGCACAATTCAGAAAAGCTGGTGTTTGTGGGGAAAATCCATATGGCACAGGCTGTGTAGCAGGCATTGAAGTTAGCCACATTATGCAGGGCTACATGCTCTGCCAATTATAGCAGGAGTGGTCATGCACTCTAAGACACATTGCTGTGGAGTGTCCTTAGCATAAGTAGTTTGTAAGTCTAGAGACAGATGAGAACTGTAGTTTGGTCCCACAGATTTATGAACATTTGAAGAACATAATTCTTTATTATCAAAGTTTTTTGTCTGTTCCACAAAGATGATGTGTCAGTGCATGCATATGAGCATGTTTCGACACCTTGCAATAATGAGTGGAATAGTTATACTGTTGCAAGGAGCAGGGCCAACCATTGTAGTGATGCACTATTCTGTTTGGGACGGGGGGGTCTTGGAAATTGGATTGAAGAGCACTAAGAGAGGTCTGTGGTCAGTGATCAAATGGAACTTGATTCCATAGAGAAAAACATGAAAATTCTTCAGGACAAAATTGATCACCAATTCTTCCTTTTTAATTTAAGAATGTAGTTGTTGTGTGTCCGTGAAGATTTTGGATGTATTGCTGACAGGACATTCGAACCATCAGAGGATTTATGAGCCTACACTGCCACAATGCCTGAATCAGAAATATTTGTAAGAAAGACTACTTGTCATCCAGGTTCGTATCATGCAAGACATGGAGCTCTGAAATAATCCACTTTTTATTTACCTGAAACTCCTGCTAACAGGTGGTAGGATGTTTGATGAGTATATTTGATATTAAAATCTGAAATTTATTACAGAACTTGATTGGTCTCTAACATGGGCCACACCAGAAATCGCTTCCATCTCTGAAGTCTTCTCTTCACTGAGAATGATATGCTGTTTCTGTTAGCTGGAAGCTCATCACACAAATGGTCTGATATTCCATATCTCACAATTTATCAGGCAACAGTGCAGAATCATATTGAACACCTTGTGGTAAACTCATAGCACTACTGTTCAGCTTAAGGAAACCTGGAAGTGTCCTTTGGCTTACCACATTTATCAGAACTTGGGAAGGTTCCAATCAGATAACACCATAATCAGACAGAGAGTCCTAAATCAGTAATTGTATTGTAAATCGGGTCCAAGAACAGATAAAGACTCACATCACAGCTTAGTAAGGATGAGAAGTAGACAGAAGTTTAAGAGACTTGTCTGTAAGAACAAGTATAGAAGGAAATGGGAAACCAAAGTAATGAGGAAAGATGAGCTCAAAAGAGGAAAGGCCGCAGAACCAGTTTGATTTTACACAGGATACACGAAGGAACTTGCCCTCCCCCCCCCCCCCCTCTTTCTTGCAGCAGTGTACCGTAGTTCTCTAGAACAGTGTAGCGTTCCAAAAGATTGGAAAATGGTGCAGGTCATTTCCGTTTTCAAGAAGGGACGTCAGACAGATGTGCAGAACTATAGGCCTATATCTCTAACGTCGGTTAATTTTACAATTTTGGAACATTTATTATTTTCAAGTACAATGACATTTCTGGAGACTAGAAAGCGGCTTTGTATGAATCAGCATGGGTTTCGAAAAGGGCGATCGTGTGAAACCCAGTTCGCACAATTCATCCACGAGATTCAGAGGGCCATAGACACGGGTTTCAGGTAGATGCCATGTTTCTTGACTTCCGCAAGGCAATTGAAACAGTTCCCCACAGTTGTTTAATGAACAAAGTAAGAGCATATGGTTTATCAGACCAATTGTGTGATTGGATTGAGGAGTTCCTAGATAACAGAATGTCGTATGTCATATTCAATAGAAGTCTTCCGAAGTAAGAGTGATGTCAGGTGTACTACAGGGGAATGTCGTGGGTCCATCGCTATTCATAATATATATAAGTGACCTTGTGGATAACATTGGAAGTTCACTGAGACTTTTTGCAGATGATGCTGTAGTATATAGAGAGGTTGTAACAATGGAAAATTGTATTGAAATGCAGAAAGATCTGCATCAAACTGATGCATAGAGCAGGGAATGGCAATTGAATCTCAATGTAGACAAGTTTAATGTGCTGTGAATACATAGAAAGAAAGAGCCTTTATCATTTAGCTACACTATAGCAGGTCAGCATCTGGATTATACATAGAGTGAGCATTGGCTTCTGTGCATCTTCTCAACATTATGCTGGAATTACCAAGTGATACTATGACAAATCCACTCTTTCCACACATTTATTTGCTCTTAGGATTGGTTTGTACTGCATTGGCTGCAAAGAAGCCTCACCTCCTTTTGGCAGACCAACACGTAACATGAAATAATATCTACATAAATGTGTCACAGAAGCAATGAGAAAGTTGAGCAAGCTTCACTAAATGGGCCAATCACACATATTAAAAAATCAACAAAAAAGGACCAAGATGTAGTCATCAATTAGTAGATTTTTCCCAGTATCAGGTGATATTTCCACTTTAATGTTGAGGACAGAAAATGTGTTCTGCGCATCTGAATGCTCACTCCAGAAATATTTCTGCTCTGTACCTGCCACTAGAGATAACGTACACATGCTGGCGACAAATGCATCAGAAACCGCCATGCTTTCATAATTGTTTGGTTTCTGTGGACTACATTAAGAGAAAGACGTCTTCTTTTGCAGAGACAATTGTACTTAGAGTTACAATCCGACTTCTGAATTTATAGTTCTACTACATATGGTCAATTTCAACTTTATGCTTTACGAAGTAATCACTGCAGGACGTGGGGACATGTATTAGCTGAAACAGTGGCCAATTCTGTTAACACAGTCAAGACAATTCCCTGGAAATACTATATTTAATGGACAGTTCCATATAGACGATCACCTGATGCCATTCATACAATGATTACCCAGACTTACTTTATCACACATTAACACCACCATTATTTAAACCGACATTGATTGAATTACCAGACTTTCAGCATTCATTGAGTTTTCGTTAATAGGGAGCACTGCATACAGAATAACTACATTGTCCTCAGTGTTACACTGTAATATACTAATACTTTGGCACACACTTACTGTGAGAGGTAAACAGTTTAGTAGCACACCATAGAACCAATACATGATGCTGTTATTATTATGACTATTTCTCATCTCAACGATATAAATGTTTTCATAAATTTATTCCAGACAGACAATTACACATCTCAGTCTTAACTTTATGAACACAAACAATGAATTTCCATTGTTCCGGAGTACGGACTTAAATTAATTTCACTTTTTGTATGAAAAACTTTATGAACATTCATCATTTTCGACAATGACTCCTACTCAAATTTGACATCTTTGCTAGGAGAACTGAGTTTATTGACAAAGCGATCCAACAAGGATTCTGTTTTTGCTGACGTAGGTCCAGAACCCTAAAAAACTATGATACACACAGGTCCCTCTTTAACAACCATTGCGAAGCACGGGCATATAAGCTAGTTTGTAAATATGTCTGTTTTATTCTAGCACTTATGTCAAGGCTTCCATGTCTGAGATGGCATAAGCCCACTTTGGTAACATTCTCAGGACCCATGGCACAGGTATGGTGAATCAGACACCATTAGGCTACATTTATGTACTGGTATCTATTGGTTGGTTTTTTTATGAAAAGTAGGTCCCAGAATGTCTGTACACTAATAAATCAGAAAGTGCAAACTTTCCATCTCTTCCAACACCCAGTGTGCAATTAATCTTGAGATGAAGATAAATGAAATTATGAAGGAAATGTTTGAGCCACACCATATAATGTATCAATGATATAACCAATAAAGCCTATAGATTTTAGAAACCTTTGTTCAAAATACTTGTCATTTTCATAAAAATAAATTGACGTGAGTATGTGACAGCAAAACTAAATAATTTCAATTACCATCTTTTCACCTCTTTTGTTGAGTAAATGTTCAATTGGTAACAGTTAAAATTGTTTTAAAGATGATCAAAGAATACAAACATTAATATTGTTTGATGTAAATAATAACTTTGACTTATGTAGTTTGGTTCCCTCTTTCAGTAGTAAAAGTGTGTTTGTGAAATGTAGTAATTGTGTTCATAAAAACCCTAACCTAACAGGTTATGGACCCAGAACAGTGAAAAGTGTGGTTATCTGTGCAAAATACATTAAATAAAACTGTCAGAAGAATAAAATATTTTTAAAAAATGGCTGTTGAAGCAGAAGAAATATCAAGTGTTACCAAACTGAAAAACTCGGAATCATATGATATGTGTAATTTTGAGCTAAAAATATTACTTGAAGCAAAGAAACTGTAGAGTATTGTTAGTGGAAAGGATTTACTGAGTCGTCATACTTCTGAAGATACGAAAAATGAATGGATAACAAAAGATGCAAAGGCGAAACATTTCATACTTAGGACAAGTGAGAAGAACGTAAAAATACATGTTATGACTTGTAAAACATCCAAAGAAATGTATGATGTGTAAACAAAATATAGAAAAGTGATACAGTGGAGTAAAAATGTCAATTACAAGCACATCTCTTCAGTATATCTTGGGTAAAGTGTGCTACTGTTATGGACAATATTACTGGAGTTGAAAATATAGTGCAGAGACTTCGGACTTTGGGTGATGAGATCAGTGAAGAAATGACAATAACAAAAATATTGACTACTTTACCAGAAGAATATAAACAGTTTGGTTCTGTGTAGGATTCAACCAGAAAAGAAGATAGAAATTTGGAAAATCTTAAGTCCAGGCTCATGAAAGAAGAACAGCAAGTCAAGTTTGGAGCCAGACAAGATGATAGTACTGTAGCCTTTAAAGTGGAAGTAAAAAAGAAGTCAGATGTAAAGTTCAGAATGAAATGTTACAACTGCCAGAAATTTGGTCATACAAAATTTCACTGTCTATTAAAAGTACTGCCAGACCTGTAAGAAAAACAATCACTCAGACGAAGAATGTTTCAGTAAAAGGAAACAATACAATGTTGGTGCTTCAAGTAAAATTTAATGTAGGTAATGCAAGAAAATAAATCATGATACAAGTGTATGTCTCTTCAAGAATGAAGATGAAAATAAAATTGGAAGAAAGAAGACAGACAAGGCAGCATTTTCTGCAGAGTGTTAGACAAGTGAAGTGATAAAAACTAGTACACATGCTGAATTTGTTGTAGACAGTGGAGCTAACTGCCATATGGTTAATAATTGTAATATTTTAACAGACATTAAGAATACAAGTCCTGTTACAATTAAAGTGGCAAAAAGGATAAAGTCATGCAAACCAGTGTTGTTGGAAAAGTTGAAACACACTATGTGATTTTAAATGATGTCTCTTTTGTGGAAGATTTGTCAAGAAACTTACTGTCTTTGAATAAAGTGACAGAAAATGATGGAGAAGTACTATTAAAGAAGAATGAAGTCATGATTTTGAAAAAACAATAAAACTGTGCTGCAAGGATTTAAAAATGAAAATGGACTGTATGTGATTGATTTTACAACCAATATAGAAACATTTGCACCTGAAAAAGAAAATGTGACTCAAATGTGGCACAGACAAATGGGCTATATTGGTGAAAAAAATTTGAAATTGTTACCTTCCTTGTGTAGTGGTGTGCGTAATACATTTGATGTTAGTCAAGAAAGTAAATGTGAAATATGCATCAAGGCAAAATACATTAGAAATCCTGTTTCAAAAGAAAGACAGCATGCTTTTAGACCTTTAGAGATTATACATACTGATGTGTGTGGTAAATTTGCTCCACCAACACATGATGGAATGAACTATTTCATGGTGTGTATAGATGATTATTCCCACTTTGTTATGGTGTATTTGCAACAGTATAAGAGTGAAGCCACAGAAAATTTGAAAAATTATGTGTATGAAGCACACTTTAACTTGGAAGTGTCAAAAATTAGACTAGATAACGGAGGTGGATACAGAAGCAAAGAATTTAAGGAATGGTGCAAAAGTAAGGGAATACAACTTGATTACAGTATTCCTTACACTCCTGAGCTAAATGGTACTGCAGAAAGAATGAACAGGACACTTGTGAATAAAACAAGAGCATTGCTGTTTGACTCTGGCTTGGACAATGAAAAGTGGGGAGAAGCAATATTGACATCAGCATATCTGCAAAACAGAAATCCAACTTCAACTTCTCCTGTCACACCTGCAGAAATGTGGTACCAAAGAATACCAGATCTTTTAATAAGAGGTTTTCAGCCAAGATCGCTTTCTTCAGTTATATGACCAGTTTTGGCGTGCTAGACGCCATCTTCAGACCTAATACATCGAGTACACAATGATTCTTAGGTCTGAAGATGGTGTCTAGCACGCCAAAACCGGTCATATAATTAAAAGAAGAAAGCGATCTTGGCTGAAAACGTCTTATTAAACAATTCTAGTGCGCCCCAACAATGTGTTCCTTATATGATACCAGATCTGTCAAATATTAAAATATTTGGATCTGCAGTAATGTATAAAATACTTGGACTATTAAATAAGCTAAAAGCAAGAGCTGAAAAAGCAGTTTTCACAAAATGGTTATAGACTGTGGAATACAAAAGAAAGACAAATATTTGTGGCAAGAGATGTAACATTTTTGGGAATGAAGAAGAGAAGAAGACAACAAACCATATGAATACATTACTGTGGAAACTTACGAAGAAGAGGAGCAAGAAGAAAATCAAGAACAATCAGCAAATGACAGTAATTCTGAAAATACACCTGATAGATATGAAAATGAAGACAATGAAACTGATGAAAGTCAAGAAACTGAAAAAAGACAAGAAACTGAACACCAAAGACCACAAAGAGAAAAAGGACTCCCAGCAAAATACCAAGATTATATCATGTATAATGAACATGAAGAGGAAGCTCTGTTAACAATGGAAGAGTGCTTGAAGAAATCAGATAAAGACAAATGGAAAGCAGCTACAGAAGAAGAAAAGAACTCTATTAAAACTAACACTGTATGGCTGCTACTTGATAAAAACCAAGCTAAAGGGAAAGAGGTAGTTGATTGATTGATTTTCCCAGGGAAGTCAAAACAGTCTTGGTCCAACCTGCCACTTCCCGCACCGAAACTAAGTTTATTGTGCGGTATCGCTCCCTGTATATCTAGCAAAGCCAACCAATGCCCTTGAACAGTGCAAGGAGTCCCTTTACCAGTTCTTAATTAGACACAATTTCTTTGGGTCTGGTTGTCCCAAATATTCTGTGCCTTTTATTCTCCAAAGCAATGCATGTGAAGATTACATGTGATGCAGTTTCATCACCATCATCACAGATCCTACATTTAGGGTCCTCTTCTGTTATTCCCATTGTACGTAGGTGTTTTTTTAAATTCCCATGGCCTGTCAGCAATCCAACCATGAGTCTAATCTCTCTCCTGTTCAGACCCAAGATTGCAGAGCTTCTTTTAAAACATGGCTTTGGCATCATTACCTTTCCTATATTTACCTCACTAACTATTTTAGTGTGTGATTCTGGATATCACAAAGAGTTCCAGTTGTTGCCAGATTTGAGTCTGTACGCACCAGCCGCAGCCTCCATCTTGACCCAAAGGTGTAATGGGGGCATATCCAGCATGGTTTCCATCCCATCAGTTGGTGTGCTGCTAATTCCGCCTGTTACGGCTAAGCAGACTAATCTCTGCACCTTACCAAGCTCCTTAGCAGCAACCTGCTGTTCTACCTTCTTCCACCACACGACTGCCCCAAAGGTGATCCTGAGTCTAATCACTGTTGTATATATCCAGTGCATACCCTTGGGGCTCAGGCCCCAATTTTTGCCACAAGCTCTCCTAGTACTCACAAGAGTACCTTTTGCCTTGGAGCAAATATTCCTGATGTGAGGGATCCGTGTCAGTTTCTCATCTAGGGTAACCCCTAGATGTTTCACTGTCCCGTTCACAGGTAGCGCTTCATTGAAAAGCTTTAGATTCTAACTTGAATGTTGTATATGCTTCTTTGTGAATGGTACAACAACAGTCTTCTTAGGACTAACCCCTAGATCCTGTTTTCTGCACCAGTCTTGCACAATGTCCAACGCACCTTGTGCCATTTTCTTCACTGTGTCAGCGAATTTGCCTAGTATTACTATGACAAGACCATCTGCGTATCAATGGCAAAAGTACTGCATAGAGTTTAATTCTCCAATGAGATCATTCACCACTAAATTCCACAATAAAGGGGAAAGAACTCCTCCTTGCGGGCAACCCCTAGTGGTGTTGATTACCATTTTTCATTCATCATGGTAGCTTCTACCTTTCTTCCACTGAGCATGGCCCTAGTCCACCTACATATTGTGGTCCCAAGGTCATGCACCTCTGCTGCCATAACCATGGAATCGAAGGTCGTGTTGCTAAAAGCCCCCTCGATGTCCAGGAAGATACAGAGGGCTATTTCCTGAAAGTGTAGTGCTTTCTCCACCTTCCCAACGAGTTGGTGGAGAGCTGTCTCACATGATTTACCTGGCTGATATGCATGTTGGTTTGAATGTAGAGGAGCCCTACTTAACCTCCTTTCTCCAACTTGCACATTAACCAGCTTTTCCAATGTCTTAAGAATGAAGGACAGGCTGATTGGTCTCATATCCTTGGCCTTGGTATGATCAATTCTCCCTGGTTTAGGAATGAAGACAACCTTCACTGCCCACCAGGCATTGGGAATGATTCCTGCTGCTAAGCTAACCCTGAATAACCTGCATAGGAATCTAATAAGATTTTCTCCGCTTGTTGCAGGAGAGCTGGAAAGATTCCATCGGGGCCAGGTGACTTGAACGGTTGAAATGTTCCCACCGCCCATCGGACCTTACTGAGATCGACACACTCGTTGACCAAATCCCAGTCCTCTTTGCGAATACCTGAGAACCGTTGTCTCTCAGGAATCGCATTCTGGTCTGAGTTATCCCCCAGAGTATATTGAGGAAAGTGAGTCTTGAGAAGCAGTTCCAGCGTTTCATGTGCTGTCTTAGTATACTCCCCATCCTCCTTCCTCAATGTTCCTCCTGGATTAGTTGGTACTCTAGTGAGGATTTTATGAAGTCTCGCTTGAGCAGCCGTACCCTCCACTTCCTCACAGAATATCTTCCAGGATGCCTCCTTTGCCCGTCTGATGGCAAGGTTGTAATTGACAAGGGCCTCACGATACTTTGCCCATTGTCCTTTGTGCCTCGCATTTCCAGGTTATTATTCCACCAAGGCACATTCCTATTTGTGCACTTCTTGGTGATTGAGCAGTTGTCCTGGTATGAGGTCACTATAGCAGAGGTTACGGCCTCTGCTACTTCCTTAAACTCTGCTGGATTCCTTATCAAAGTTTTAATTTCTGATAGGCTGAAGTCAAGGTCTTTCCTATATGTCTCCCAGTCTGTTTTCCTGGGGTTCCTATAGGCCATGGTCTGTCTGGTTCCCATTTCAACCTTGAATTTAATATACATGTGATCTGATGAGGATGGCTCCATGACCACATGCCACTGTTTGACGTAACTTCCCATCATCATGGAACCAAAAGTTATGTCAATTACTTCTTCCCTTCTACTATTCCTGAATGTAGGTCATCACCCCTATTCAGGATCTCCAAGTTGTTAGATAGGAGAAATTCAAGAAGGTGCTCACCTCTACTGTTGGTGTCCTTGTTGCCCCACGATAGATTGTGGGCATTGGCATCACATCCCACCAACAGTTCGTCACCTTGTCGATGGCAGGCGTCCGTCGGTCTCCTCACTTCCAAAGGAGGAGGAGAGCTGTCTTCATAAGGAAGGTATGCTGAGGCCAAAACAATTTCCCTCGTGATACCTTCCTCACATTGCTGCATCCTGATAGTCACCAGGTCCCTGGAACAAAAATCCACCATTGGTATGAAAGGTATTCCATTTCTAACATAAATGCATGTTCTGGAGTTTTTGAGATTTCTGGCATAAATCAGCTTACCTCCAGTACCACCGAGGCCCAATACACCCCCTTTGTAAAAAATAGGGTTCTTGTATCAGGGCCACGTCCGCCTCCTGTCTCCCCAGGCGATGGCTCAGGGCAACAGTGGCCCCTTTACTGTGCTGCAGGTTTATCTGCAGCACTTCCAGTCCCCATCTTGCTGTCATTATTGCCTTTAAGGTCTTTGATTACCCTGACGCCAACCTGCGAGAACCCTAAAAACAGTTTCAGGCCTTGCTCTAGCAATGACTTCAGGGACTTCTCTCCGACCTCCACCACCAGGGTTCGTCCTTCCGGAATGACCTTTTGGTTAATTACCCTCCAATCCTCTGTCGAGACTTTTGGGTTCTGGAACCTTCTTTTCTCGAACAGAGTCTTTGGAGAGACATCCTTAAAGATCTTTGGTACCCATATTGATACCTTTGTGGTCTTCAGGAGTTCGGCTGCTGTCTTGATCAGCAGCTTCACATCCTCCCACAGGGATATCATGGGCACCTTGTACTTAAACCATTCTGCCGAGTGCTCCCCCTCGCAGACAAAAATGAGGGCACCATGATCTAGATAGACCCTCCTGAAATTGGGTCCTGGACCAGCGTCCCCCCCCCCCCCAATCTCTTCAAAGAGGGCCACCTGCACGAGCTCCTCCTGCTGCGAGGTGATGCTTATCAGTGGGTATCCTTCTTGGACAACCGCCATTCTAAAGACCAAGACTGCAGTACTATAGGTCTGTTTCCCTATTTCCTGCCTCAGCCTTTTAGGATCATGCTTGTCCAGAGAGGAGGGAGTCTTAGATTCCTCCCTAACCCTCTTTCCACCTTTATTTGACGTCGAGGGGGTCTGTGTATCCCCTTCGACCTGAGGCAGTTTGTTTTTGGGGTCTTGGGCTCAAGCCCTTTTGATTTCCTCCACTTATGTTTAGGAAGCCATTCTTTTCTTTCATTTTGCTTCTGTTCCTTGAGAAGTTTCCTCCTCTGAGCCCCAGACAAGGCCTTATTCCTAATCTGATCCAACTTCTCTGTTACAGTTCCCACTTCTTGTTCAGGTCTAGACCCTGCACTCCATCGGTCCTGATCCCAATGTCTGAGTATCTGAGGTCTCAGATTGCCCCTCGGATTCTTTTAAAATAATTTTTTTCTCCGTGTTCATCTTAGTCCCACGAGATTTGGGGATTTATATGGTCCACACCACGATAACAACGCACGGTGCAAGGCTACTTACTCAGGAAGGTCACCCGGTATCCCTGAGGCTCCATTCAAGACACATCCACCCATGTGCCACACACCCCTCGGCACGGGTCGCACCACACCTTGGGTTTGGGGGGCAGTTTAACATCGTGCCCGGGACGAAAGAGGTAGTTACTAGTCGTTGGATATTTAAAGTTAAAGATGGAAATCGATATCAAGCAAGATTGGTAGCACGAGGATGTCAGCAAAATGATGATTACTTAGATTGTAAGTTACATATAGTGCAGTGGTACAAACAACTTCAGTGAGAATGCTGTTAGCTTTAACAGCTCACTTCAAGTTCAGAATGATAACGTTTAATGTAAAATCTGCATTCTTGCATGGCCATTTAAAAGAAGAAATATTTATGAAAGTGCCCGAGGATTATTACCATCCTGATAAGATGTGTCTCTTGCAAAAGGCATTGTATGGACTGAAACAGGCACCATTACAATGGAATATAAGAATGACAAATTTTTTGATTAATGAAGGCATGAAACAACTATAAACAGATAGATGTGTTTTTGTAAAGAAAATTGGCAGCTCGGTTGTATACATTGCATTTCATATTGATGGTGGTTTAGTTGTGGGAAATGATTTGAAAGAGATGAATAACTTAATGATAAAACTGAAGGAAAACTTTGATGCAACTGTGAATGAAAATCCAAACAATTATCTTGGAATGGAATTGATAAGAGCAGAAAATAGTGTTGGATTGTGTCAAGAATCTTATGCTAAAAAAGTTCTGGAAAAGTATTATATGACAGAAGCAAAACCAAGAAAATTACCTTTGTTGTTTAACAAGAACTGTGCAGAAAAACAAATAAAAAGTGAATTTCCATATAGAGAAGAAGTGAGTAGTCTGTTGTATCTTTCATGTAAGACACGACTGGACTTGGCATATGCAGTTAACTTTGAAAGTAGATCTGTGAATAACCCAACAAAATAAGACATAAATAATGTGAAAAATACCCTGAGCTATTTAAAAGGAAGCCAAAAGACAGGAATACTGTATAAGTCCGATGTAAATAAGAAAAGTCTATCAGTTGAAGCGTATTGTGATGCAGACTTCGCAGCTGATTTAAAAGACAGGAAGAGTACAAGTGGCTATGTGATATTTACTGCAGGAGGACCAGTAGTGTGTAATTCAAAGAAACAAAGTATTGTAGCCTTAATGCCTACAGAAGCAGAATATATACCAGCAGCAGAATGTGTAAAAGATCTGAAGTTTGTGAAGACAATGTTAGAGGAACTAATCAAATCTGGTCAAATGAGTAGACGTAGTAAACATATTGATGTGAAATATCACTATGTAAGTCAATTGTTGAAAGAAGGTGTATTCAATTTTTTTTCCCCACATAGGCTCAACCAAAGAGTGAGCCTACTTGACAAAAATAAAATAAAATAAAAATAATTAAGCAATAAAACCGCAACCTCACATCCATTATGGATATAATTAAGGTGTATTCAATCTTCAGTATTGTAAATCAGATGAACAAGTTGCAGATATTTTCACAAAACCTTTGTCTACAGAAAACTTTGAAAAATATAGGAAGAGCCTGTGTAATTAAAATGACTGAAGACTGTTTGAAATCAAATCATGTTTTCTTTAATCATTAATTTTATTTATTTATTTATTTATTATTATTTTTTTTCCTTCCATGTGAACAATTTTGTTGTTAAGGGAGTGAGTTGAGTAAATGTTTGATTGGTAATGGGTAAAATGGTTTTAAGATGATCAAAGAATGCAAACATTAATACTCTTTGACGTAAATAATAACTTTGACTTATGTAGTTTGGTTTCCAGTTTCAGTAATAAAAGTGTGTTTGTGAAATGCAATAACTGTGTTCATAAAAACCCTAACCTAACATATTAAAATGAAGATTAATGATGAAAATTCTCCTCAGAGATGATAAATATTGTTGAAACGAGATAGAATGGCTGGTCAGTACTTACCATTGTGCTGTACCGCCGATAGTAACACAAATGAAGAAACAGAAAAAAAGGGGACAAAAAGGACAAGCTTTCGGAACACAGTTCCTTTGTCAGGTGAGAGAGAAGGGAAGAAGAAAGGATGGGTACAGAAGGGAAAGGTAGTTCACGACCCTTCTGTTCCCATCCTTTCTTCTTCCCTTCTCTCCCACCTGACAAAGGAACTGTGTTCCGAAAGCTTGTCCTTTTTGTCCCCTTTTTTTCTGTTTCTTCATTTGTGTTACTATTGGTGGTACAGCACAATGGTAAGTACTGGCCAGCCATTCTATCTCATTTCAACAATATTAAAATGAAGAATCTTCAAGAAAGGAGCTGGGAAAAAGAGACACTCCATAAAACTCTAAGTCCAAGGCATCAAGTAAAAAACTTCAAAAGACCAGATAAAACCAATCAAGTATGAATATGTTGGTGATACTTTCTGATGGGCTTAGAACAGACTTCTAACTAGAAGATGAAGTATTTGGCACCTGTCAGGGAGATAGAACAATTATTTGTGGTGAACACACTTTCCTGTGGCTTGTGAAAGCTTCTGTTTATCATATCCACTAATTCCAGTGTGTTACTAAACAGTTGGTTTGTCTGAATACAGTGGTGAGACAGACAGTTGTAATATTGTCAAAATGAGTGCATGGTTTAGCTGCAGGTATGACAATACCATACTTAATTTATCATGGAAATTTGAGATTAAGTAATAAAATTTGTCACATTGCTCTTAATAAATGAATGCCATTAACAAACAAATATTGATACTGAAAACTGTGCTGTTTCAGTTTAATATTACCTTTATCTGCAATGAGTCCATAGAGATATATACATGTTACTGTTGCAGAAGTCAGACCTAGAGGGTCTGTGCAGTCCAAACACTACCCATAATTTATAGCAGTGTTGATATTCTTATGTAATAAATATTAATTGATTTAATTTAGAATGAAAGACTATTTGAATGACAAAACACATTTTCTAATAATGGAAAGTTCAGGTTGGATTTAATAATATAGTAATAAGGGCAGTTTACAACTTAATACAAAGATTTTGCGACGAACTGTTACAGGCACATACCAAAGACACAAACATATAACACTTTGGACTATCAGCCATGCCCTTCTTCAGAAAACAGAAATTTACGCAATCACACAGGCACACAACAGTCACACAACCATCATCTCCGGTTGCCACACTTCAAATGACACTCTGTGGTGTGTAAACAGGGGAGGGAAGGGGGGGGGGATAGGAAGGTTGCATTGTGGTGGTGGGGATGGGTACAGCACAGCTTAGATGGGAATAACATGATGCAGCATAGGAATAGAGTGGGGAGGTCTGTGATGGGAGGAAAATAAAATAAAATTAATATAGATGTAAAAATAAAATGCATGCACGCACAAATGCAGGCACCACTAAAAATAGGGGAGGTTTAGGATAGAGAGGTAGGAACTGTAAGTTGTGGAAAAAAAGGAAGTTATTGTAGGTTGAGTCGTGGATGATTTTGGGATCGGAGAATGTACTGTAGGGATAACTCCTATCTGTGCAGTTCAGAAAAGCTGGTGGGGGTGGGAGGATCCAGATGGCCGGGTTGTGAAGCAGGCACTGAAATCCAGCATCTGCTCCGCTGCATACTGTGTCACAGTGTAATGAAGCATGATGGGATTTATTCCATCTGCTTGCATTACTGAACCTCCTGATACCACTGCTGCATAATAATAGATATGACTGTAATTAGTCTATTATCATTTTCTTTTGCAAAAATTTTGTTATTCTTTGTTGTAACATAAGTAGCTGAAGTCATTTGCTATTATTTGATGCTGGAGAAGTTTGTTTAATTAGCAAATATTAATTAGTTAATGCCAGAGTCATATTTTTAAAGTTTAGATAATATGCTAATTAATAGTTCTGATAAAACTAAGTAAATTCCTTTCTCATAATATTAAAGTAGTTATTACTATGTTTCACAAGTAATGTTAGGAAAGTTTTGTCCTCATTAGTTTCTGTATAATTACTGTCAAGTATTGTTGATAAACCTATTTTGTTAAATACCTAAATGAAATACTATTAATTGAACTGACATTTGTATCTTAATTTAATCTGTATTATATTGGCTATTGTTTACTGTAGCTAGATGAATGTAATTGTTTACTTTTCCATTATAATTAATGTAATGAACTCAATTAACAATACATAATTTCCAGTATCATTGTTTGAAAGATATAAATAGGATATGTTCGCAGCATGTAATAGAGTAATGTTTCGTCGATTATCAAAGGAACAATCCATGCTAGTTCAGGGTATTGTTTCGGTTGCAATCTTTGGTCCAATCCATGTCAGTTTTAACTTCAATTTTGAACAATTATGTACAAGTCCATCACTGTTACTAGTACGGAAAGTGTTTCTACCAGTATTATGAATGGAATAGTAATATTCGTGCCACATTAAGATGTACTTTTGTATTCCACACACGAACTTTGTAAATTCATATTATTGATGTGTGGATTGTGCATTCCTAGTCACATTAATTGTAATTACTGAGACCTTGTAGGCTGGCCATAAATGGGGACAACTGGGCATTTATGAATAACTAAAAGTGTCAAAGAACTGCAATTCTGTGTGTTGCCTTCATTATTTGTAGTGAATTAGTTTCGCCCTATGAGATTTCAGCCAGCTGCTACCGAGAGCAACAAGCAACAAGAGTCATCAATCTATGACCAGGTAATGGCACAACAGGGTGGTCCATCTTGTTTTTGGCCACAGTTTGTCGGTGGCCATTTATCCTAATGGACAGCTGGATAGTGGTCATGCCAATACAGAAAGCTGCACAGTGATTGCAGCACAGTTGGTAAATACATGGCTGCTTTCACAGATGGCCCGGCCTCTGATAGGGTAGGTTAAGCCTGTTACAGGACTGGAATCTGAAGTGCTGGGTGAGAGGATTGAACAGGTCTTGCAATGGCGTCTTTCACAAGGATACAATCTCTGGTGGCAGTGGGTTGGGATTTGGCTTGGCATAGGGATGGACTAAGATGTTATGGAGGTAGGGAGGGCAATGGAACACCACTTTAGGATGGGTGGGAAGGATCTTGGGCAGGATGTCTCATTTCTGGGCATGAGGACAGAAAATCAAAACCTTGGCAAAGGATGGGGTTGTTATCCTAACAAACAATTACTTTACCTTTGAGGGGAAAGTTTACAATAAAATCTGAGGCACAGCCATGGGCACCCACATGGCACCCTCCTATGCCTACCTGTTTATGGGCTGTCTGGAGGAATCCTTCACAGCATCCCAAAAACCCCAACCTTTGGCCTGGTTCAGGTTTATTGATGATATTTTCATGATCTGGACTCAGGGCCAGGACACCCTATCCTCCTTCCTTCAGAACCACAACTCCTTCTCCCCCATCCACTTCCCTGATCTTCCTCATCCTACCATGCCACATACCTGGATATCAACCTCCTCCTCACTGATGACTCCATCCACACTTCCGCCCATATTAAATCTACCAACCACCAACAGTACCTACACTTTCACAGTTGCCATCCCTTCCACATCAAAAAATCCCTCCCTTACAGGATCTCCCATGCCATATCCTCACACATCACAAATCCTCCCTCTAACACCAATAAAAAATCCACAAATGAGCACTCCCCTTGTCAGCCAGTACAACCCTCGACTCTAATAACTAAATTACATCCTTCACTAAGGTTTCGTTTTTCTGTCCTCATGCCCAAAAATGAGAGACATCCTGCCCAAGATCCTTCCCACCAACCCTAAATTGGTCTTCCATCTCCCTCCCAACCTCCATCATCGTCACATCTTTGCATTGAGTTGTAAACTGTCCTTATTACTATATTGTTACGAAGATATTTTCTGTTTTAGAAGAGACATTTTTCTGTTTTGTGAAGTTCATTATGGATGTCTATTTTAAGTTTTATGCTTTAATTGATATTGTGACATGTGTGTATTGTTACTAACAATAAGCTCTTTGGATAAGCTCTATGGGGTACTGGTCAGAACATTACCCGTTTATTGATTTGAACACTACTGTAAATTACAGAAACTAGCCCATTAATCACACAAAGAATGTTATTGTTAGGCTAATAGTGGTCACTATAACAAGAATGTGTTTACAATAGCATCTCTTTCAATGAAAATATTCCCGAAAGTTTCCCAACAACTAAGCACAAAATAAAATGTATGTAGAAGTGAATGAAGGAAATATCTTTGTTCATTAAATGTTTATCTGTCTGCAAGTTATTAATATATATATACCTTTTCTTAATTCTAGGACTTGAAGCATTTCAGAAATATTTTGAGAACTGTGCATATGATGAAGAACTGTGTGCTGGTACTTTTGTTGAATTCACTACTGTGGTCTTCAGATATTTTCACACACTTGTACATGGAATTTTGAAGTATGTATAGAAACAAATCAGGTGACAACATTAAATTTAGTAATTTTATTGCTGCATTATATGAAACGTGGTTATATTGTTAATGGAAGTTATGTTCTTCACTGCTAACTTTTTATCACACTTGTGAGTACTGATGTTCAGATCCTCAAACAACCATTCAGGTTTTCAGTACTTTTCCTAAATTTCTAAGTAGAAAATTCTAGTATATGCCTGTCTCCATTCAAAGATCCAGATCGTTTTTACCTAAACTGTCTATGACACCCATTACACTTCCATATACTCCAACATGCTACGAAAAGACTTCCTGTTACTTAAATATATATTCGGTATTTCCAAATTTCACTTTTGCAGAAAGACTTTTCTTGCTATTGTCAGTCTGTATTTTATATCCTCACTACTTTTTCAGTTATCAGTTCTTTTGCTGTACAAAGAAAAACACACTATTTTTAGAGTCTCCTCTTGTGATTTAATGATTTAACTCAGCTTCATTCCATTAAACTTGTCTCATTTCCATTGTTCACCTTACAGTTTCTTTTCAAGACACAATCATTCCTGTTCAAATGCTCTTCCAGTACCTGTACCAGAATAGCAATGTTGGCCCACAAGAGGCAGCATTGCCAAACATATCCTCCATGTTGTAGTCATATGAGTATAAACTTGTATATGAAAGGTTGTTGTAACGTGAGACACTGTGGTCTGGGGTTAGAGAGCTGGACACGTAAATACAATACTAGGAATAAAAATTATCTACACAAAGACTTAAAAGCACTTACATGCTTAAAAGCATGATGTGATTGGCTAACTTCTAAGCTAAATAACTCGGAAATGACATGACCTATCAATTTTTTTTATTAATATTTAAGTCTCAGTCAACCTGCCCTACAACGTCCTGACAAGCATTTCAGACATTTTCTGACCACCCTGTATATATTCCCTCATGAAATTTGTTATTAACAATCCAACCAAATTCAAAAGTAATAGCAGTGTGCACACTTCGGCACAGAAAAGTCACAAAAGTCTTTGGTCACTTACCAAGTAGCATCAAAGGTCTGACAGATAGCCAACTAGTATTTTTTTTTAATTAAAAGAATCTCTGAATGGCAACTCCTACACTTTAGATGAATTTTTAAATAAAACTTAGTAATTTCGCTAAAAAAATACATTAAATTTTTTAAAATTATAAATAAAAAGAATCCTTAAAATATTGAGCATTATTTATTGACACCATTTATTAAACTGATATGTTCCACATCATTGCAAAGTGTCGTATTTATGATCTATGGAACAAGTATTAATCTAATCTGTACTACACACTGAAGTAGATTTGTTGAATAATGACAAGAAATCACAGTATTTATATGTATATACACACAAGAGCAAGCTTTCGCAGCCTAGTTGCTTCTTCGGGCGGAGTAGGGAGGGAGAGGGAAATGGAAGGGATGAGGGTTTTGGGGGAGTGAGTGGGGAGTCATTCCGGTCCCGGGGGGGGGGGGGAGGGATGGACTTGCCATGGGGGAGGGAAGAGAGGGTGAACGAATACATATGCACTCACTCATACATACTCTGCCTGAAAAAGCAACTAGATTGTGAAAGCTTGCGTTTATGTGAGTGAGTGTGTGTGTGTGTGTGTGTGTGTGTGTGTGTGTGTGTGTGTGTGTGTGTTTTATTTATGTTACTATCACTGCCTGTGCTCCTTCGCCTGGAAAGTCAACTTCATCTACTTAATATATATATAATTCAATTTATTTAAATGTCTGAATTTCTTGATGCAGGGAACAAGCAGTGTTAGTTTTATGATAGTACCCTGCATGACGACAAGGGGTGCAAGCCCTCACCATGAACAACATGACCATACCATAACACCACTGCCTCCAAATTTTACTGTTGGCACTACACACACTGGCAGATGATGTTCACTGGGCATTCACCATACCCACACCCTGCCATCAGATCATTACATTTTGTACCGTGATTTGTCATTCCATGCAACATTTTTCCACTGTTTAATTGTCTAATTTTTAGTCACCTAACACCAAGTGAGGTGTCATTTGGCATTGACCAGTGTGATGTGTGGCTTATGGGTACCCACTCTACAATGAAGTCCAACACTCTCACCTAACTATAATACAACTTGCAGTGGATCCTGATGCAGTTTGGAATTTCTGTGTGATGGTGTGGATAGATGCCTGCCTATTACACTGTATGACCCTCATCAACAGTTAGCGGTCTCTATCAGTCAACAATTGAGGCAGCCTGTGAACTTTCATGCTGTACATGTCCCTTCACATTTCCATTTAACTATTACATCAGAAACAGTGGACGTAAGGATGTTTAGGAGTGTGGAAATCTTGCATACAGGCTTCTGACACAAGTGATACCCGATCAGCCGACTATGTTCGAAGGCCATGAGTTCCGTGGAGTGCCAATTCTGCCATCTCAATAAGTCTAATGACTACTGAAGTCACTGATGTGGAGTACCTGGCAGTAGATGGCAGCACAATTCACTTACTATGGAAAGCATATGTTTTTGAGGGTGTTCCTGATACTTTTGATCACACAGCGTAACTATCATCTGTGCAGATTAGAAAAGTTCGGGGTGGTTGGAAACGTGTAGATGGCCCAGGTTGTGAAGCAATCATTGAAATCAAGCATTGTATGCTCAGTTTCATATTCTGCCACAAGTTGTTCCAAGCTGCTTTTTGTCACATTTTAGCAGTGGCCATTTATTCAGAAGGACAGCAGTTTGGCAATCAAACCAACATAAGAAGCTGTGCATGGTTGGTAAATGACTTAGCTGATTTAATGGGTGGTCCATCCTCTAATTGGGTACAAGAAGACCATTACAGCACTGAAATAAGAAAGTACAGGGTGGGAATATTGGGCAGGTTTGCAATGGAGCTGTCTGCACGGATATGTTTCCTGGGGCAAGGGGCTGGGATTGGGATTGGCTTAGGAGTGGACTATGACATAAGGCTGGATGTATGATGAAACAGCATTTTAACACTGATAGCAAGGGTCTTGAGTAAGATGTCTCACATTGTAGAGCACAATGTTAGGTACTCTTTATGAAATATATGTTTCAGTTGTTCCAGTCTGGGGGCGTTATGGGTGACAGAGGTGATGCTTGTCTGTATTGTTTATTAGGAGTTGAGGGAGGGTTTTGGTTATGTGGGGATATGGCATGACTAGCCCTAGGGGATAGTTCCTGTTAATAAAGGACCTTCAGGATGCGAGCAAGGGAGTTCATGTTACTGCAAATAAGCCACCTGGATGGGACTTTTTGGTGTGGAAGTGGCAGCAACTGTCTCAAATAGTATATGGAAGTAGCATCAACACTGATAATACTTCATAAAGTAAAGGTATGGTGAAAGTTCATGAAAGGAATGGTCAGTGGTATCTGTGAAAAAGGAGGTCAAATTATGAGCAATTGGTTTATGAACAAATTCAAAAATTTTTCAGTGGCTGCACAATGATCAGCTTCAGTCATGTGTCCAATTTGTTTGTTTAAGTCACTTTTGGGAACTTAAATTAGGTCAGGATATGTTGTACAGTTGTGTATAGATGTCCTTTATTCTGCTTAAAGGTTCTTGTTGTTAGGCAGTGACATAGGGAAGGTTGGTGAGACCAAGTTGAAGAAGGTGGTCAGGGGATGGCTGAGTGAGAGTGAGGGCGGATCATGGTTGGATGGCAGTATGAACTGAGAGAGGTATTGTTCAATGCTGGGATTAAGTTAGTGTTGGTTGTGTGGATTAGTGATGAGGAAGTGTTTTCATTGCCCAAAATCTAGTCTTCCACATCGCAGATACCAACCACTTTCTTCACCAACTCTCCACTACCTTCACCCCTTTACTTCCTAAATCATGCTCATGGTCTTGCCACTACTTCTCCCAATATCCTTGAGACTCCAATCTCAGTATAACTGTATCCTAACAAACAAGTACTTTCCTTTGAAGAGAAGGAGTACAATAAAATCTGCAACTCAGCCATGGGCATCTGAATGGCACCTTCCTATGTAAACCTCATGATGGCCCTTCTAGAGGAAACCTTTCCAGCTTCCCAAAACTCCAATCTCCTGGTCTTCTTAAGGTTTGTTGATAAAATAATTTTGAGTCAGGGCTAAGACCTCTATAATCATTTCATCACATATGCAAATAACACATGTTATTCATTGTGGGACTATGTGACCAGTACATTAACATCAATCAGACAAAGTCAAATGAAACTGAAAACCTACCATAACACAGTCCATGTTACATGTAGCTACAATTTTGTTATGTTTTGAAAATATCACTGCTGTGGTAGGAGAATAATGTTGTGTCTTATCACAGGAACATGTAGTGGTAGTATTATGACCTTGGTTGATGGAGGAATGGTCTATTGTGTTCATGCAGTTGTTTATTTGGAGGCAAGCAAAGAACAAGGGGGGGTGTAGTTTGCTTTTTAGTGGCTGGTGTTGCTAGAGTACATGAAAATTCATTGTCACATGTGTGTCCTGCATGGTGAACACAGAATGCCTCTGACATGTCTGCACAAGTGGCAGAGGACATTCTAGAAAGTGCACATATCACTGCAAGACAATCCAGGACAAACTCATGAAGCAATTAACTCCAACATTATTGAGGTTATTGATGGCCCTATCTGTGAAGGCCAACAAATCGTGAAGGATGAAATTAGTGTTCAGGTAAGATACAGTCTTACCTCCAAGTGTGTCACAATCAAAGACCTCTTGCATTAGCACAAAATTTGCAAGCAGTGGGTGATGCATCGCCTTAAGGAGGGATGAAAGATGGACAGAATGGTGTCAAATCTGAGTCATATGCTGTGGTACTATGAGGAAGAGATGCATTTCTGCCCTATATTGTCACAGGGAATGAGATGTGGTGCCACCATTTTGAGCTCAAGGATAAACAGTAAAGGCAACAGAGGGATCATCCCATATCTTTTCTGCCAAAGAAATGCAAACTGGTTCACAAAAAATTCCAGTACAGTCATCATGATGACCCTCTTCTGTGACTTCAAGGGGTAATTTCCTCAAGCATGGAAACACAACCAATACACTGTGATGGCACTTTCAAGAACCTGTGACAACCCATAAATTCAAAATGCCCAGAAATTCTACTGGAAAAAAAACCATCCTGTTGCAAAATTAATGCCTGCCCTCACATTGTCAATCAGATTTAACACATCCAGGACAATGAGCCTGGAAAACATTTCTTCCTTTTAGAAACAGGAAACTGATAAAGTGTTTTAATATGAAAAGCTTAGTCAAATTTGCAGAACATTCTTTTTAAAGGTGACTGGTTTACTTCTTACATAAGACCATCATCAGACCAATTACTCTGGAAAATAAAATACAATTTGCCATGGAGGGTAACAGAAATACTTGCTATTAAATATGATAAAAGTGAATTACAAGATTAAATAAAATGGTATATATTAATTTGGTGCTGAGATGATGAACTTATGGTCACCATAAGTTATAAAGAATAAGCCCCACCCATTGTATGCAGCACATGCACCTCGGGAACCAATGAGACTTGTCCTCTGTAGTTATCTGTATAAGAGAAAATATAAAAAAAAATAATTATAGAATGAAACTTTCCTGGTGTTTTTGTGTCTATCAACGAGCCTGTGGTTTGGGTAAGTTACTAGAAAATATAAAACTATAGATAACCCTTGTGGGTATAAAATGGCATTTTGTAATCTATAAAACATAATTGCTATTATCATTAATTTCTTAAAGAGAAATTACAAGTATTTAAGAGTAAAAAGCAATTGGTTGTGTAATAAGTATCTGCCATCTATTAGCAATTAATAATAGTAAAATTCGAATCAATGACAGAGTCTGAAACAAAGGTAAAATGTATCGATGTCAATGGTTGTCTTGGATACAGTAGCATGGAAGAAGTCAATACACAGTATCAGTGGTGAAGCACACAGTGCAGTGCAGATGTAATGGCAGGGGATGCTGTTAGTCACCATGGAAACAGGAAACGATTGCAGCAATGACTGGTTTTTGCACATACAAGCGTAAGATGCCTAAAATTCGGTGATACAGTATGTGTTACTGGGTGCAAGATGTATGAGACAGGGAAAATACCCTCGTACTTAAAGAAGAATACAAAAATTCCAATTCCACAGAAAACAAGTAAAGACAAGTGAGAAAAATTACAGAATTATCTCATGTGTAATGCTCAATACTGCTGTTGTTCCCTTACGACAAATAGATAAATAAATAAGTTTCATTGTTCATGGTAACAAAATATTAACATGAATTATTTATATATCAATGCAAAAATTGGTGGAATCCAACCTCGTGGAAGATCCATTTGGATTCAGTGGAAATAAAGGAATAAGTAAGGCAATACACATGTTAAGACTTATCTGCATTTTTAGCTTTGGCAGATTTGGAGAAAGCTTTTGACAATGTTGACTGGAATACACAATTTTAAATTCTGAATGTAGCAGGAGTAAAATATAGAGAATAGAAATATACATTCATCTAGAACAAAAACGAGACAGCTGTTATAAAAGTCAGGGGTCATGAAAGGGTTGCACTGATTGGGAAGAGAGATACACAGGGTTGTAACTTTCCCCCAATGTTATTAAGCAAGCTGTGAAGGAAAGAAAGGAGATATTTGGGAATTAATTAAAATTCAGGAAGAAGAAATAGAAACCTTGCAGTTTGCCAATGACATTGCAGTTCTGCCAGAAAAAGTCAAAGGACCTGAAAGAGCAATTGAATGGAATGGACAGTTTCTTGAAAGCACAATATAAGATGAACATTAACAAGAGGAAAACAAGAGTAATTGGAAGTAGTCCAAGGAAATCAGGCAATGCTGAAGGAATTAGTTTACATAATGAGATAATAATTTATTTGGGTAGCAAAATAACGTCTGGTTGCTGAAGTAAAGAAGAAAAAAATTTCTGAAGAAGTGAAATTTGTTTACAGCTGTTATTAATTTAAATATTAGGAATTCATTTTTGAAATCATTTGTCTGGAGTGCAGCATTTTGCAGGAGTAAAAATATGATAGAAGCTTTTGAAATTTGGTGCTGCAAATTAATGCTGAAGATTAGATGGGTCTATCACACAACTAATGAGGAGGTACTGAACAGAACTGGGGAGGAAAGAAATTTCTGGCTTAATTTCACTAAAAGAAGGGATCAATTGGTGGGACATATTCTTAGACATTAAGGAATTATCAATTTAGCATTGGCAGAAAGTGTGGGGTAAAAAATTCTAGAGGGAGACTAAGAGACAAATGCAATCCTTTCTTTTACAGAGGCTTCTGAAGAGGCTTGTACAGGATAGGGTTGCATGGTGAGCTGCATCAAACCAGCTTTGTACTGAAGACTACAACCACAATAACACACTAGCAGAGGGTAAACAGTGCAGTCACAGTTTTGAAATCTGCATCAATCAAACTCAGATAACATTTGCCTGACAAACTACAGCTGCCCAATTCTGTCTTGGGCACCCTCCATAATGGTTGAGTCTACACCAAGTGAATTGCTTGGAACACACTCTCTACAGCCTGAAACTTTCACTGTGTGATTTTCACTTCTCTGGTGACCTGAAGAAAGACATGCAAAGACATCATTTATTGGACAAGGAGCAGCAAGAGTGGGTGTGGATACAGCTCCATCAGCAGCCAACCATGTTCTATAAAATAGAAATTTATCATCCAGTTTCCCAGTGGAACAAATATTTTTACATGTATGGGGATTACTTTTGAATGAAACCATTCCACTGTGGGTATTTATATTTCATTTGACTGCCCTCATAGCACACATATCTCCACGAAACTACCACAGACTTGTCAAATACATGCCATGCAAAATTACTGCTGTATTGTATTCCAAAGTTGGACCAATGTACTATTGAAAAAAATCATTCTTATGCCTAGGATGAAAAATATTTTTCATATTTTTCATATTTTTATTGGTTATATTCTACCATTTTCAGGAGTTGCAATGTCAAATTTACAAATATTGTGATTGTTTCTAAAAGCCCTTCCATTTTATATCATGTAGTAGGTATTCCTTTAATTAATATCCCCATATACATAATAGTTAAGGATTAATTAAAAGAATACCTACTACATGATATAAAATGGAAGGGTTTTTAAAAACAATCACAATATTTTATTGTAAATTACATGTTGCTGTACTCAGTAAAAACATTATCTTATTGGCTTTGATGTAAAATATCTTGTTGTTATCCTGTTGATGGCAGCAACTGCCAAAACTGGTAAAATATAACAAATAAAAATATTTTGCAGCCTTTGCTTAAGAACAATTTCTTCAAAGTACATCACGACTGTAGATTGCCACCTAAAAACATCATCAATGTACTATTCATAAAAATTCTTGCGTCATTAGAGTATTCCCCGCCCCCCTTTTGCAAATGTCTGCTTTATGTCTCAAAATTTAATTCTCAAGATGTATTCCAATAATTTTCATAGCTGATAATTGTCTTTTCTAAGCTATATTCCATTTTGTACAGGATCATGACTGAAAACCGCAAGACGATAAAGGAACTTGTTCTTAGTGACTATTTTAACAAACCAACCGTAATAATTGAACATTGTAAAGGACTGTTGATTGGGGCAGTTACTCAGCCTTCTCGGAAAGAGGATGAACACTTTGACAGAGAGGTATTTATCCAAGTTTTTAATACTCTTTCGCAAATTGCATTTGAATTCGAATTTAAATTTATTTATTTATTTTTTGAAAGATGATGTAATCCCTTTCCAGCCCAAAGATGGCACTGTCATTTTTATCTGTTTGTTTAGGCCCAAACATTTGTCCAAAGATTATAAACAGCACTGCAGAACTATCCAAAATTCATTGTTGTTAGGTTTCTTACCATTCATGTGAGGAAACCAAGAGCATTAGGCTACAATGCAGTGACAAAATTGTCCCTCAATATCTAATAATGTAGTATTAAGGACAGTTTACAACTTACCGCAAAGACGTGGCGACGAGCTGTGACAGGCACATACAAAAGACACACACATACAACACTTTCAGCTATTGGCCATGGCCTTCTTCAGAAAATGGAACATTCCTGCAATCACACACGTCTGTCACAGCTCGTCGCCACATCTTTGCGGTGAGTTGTAAGCTATCCTTACTACTATAATATTAATTCCAACTTGGACTTTCCATAATTAGATTATCTCTCAATATCTAAGTTAGAGTATACACAGCAACACATGCAAAATATTATATTAGGGTAAAGGAAACAGAGTAACTTGAAAATTTAATTAAAAATTATTGTTATATGTCTAATTTAATAGTAAACCATTTCAAAATGATGTTAGTTGTGGTAAAGGAAATATACCCTGCCCAATGATGCCATATGTAGTCATCACAAATTTACCTCTAATATCTAAGGACAACAAAAATTTCTAACAAAAATACATTATTCCACTCATTATGTACAGAAAGATATAAAGAATCATATTTGTTCACAAATTAATAACATTTGACCTGGAAAGGGTAAGAGTAATGAAAAGAAACATAAAAATGAAACAATATACATTTTAAACACCTTTTTTAATTATTATTATTATTATTATTATTATTATTATTATTATTATTATTATTTTCTTTTCTTGTTAATTTTAGTTTGTGCACACTCCTTCCCTTACCTACTTATCCTTCTGATCAGTCATTTCCAATAATTCATGCAAGGTTGAGAAAATCACTCTTTATATGTGGGACTGATTAATGAGAAGGTTCTGAACAAAAAAGGTCGAATTAAGTTATGTCGAAAATGCGTGTTTTCCATACCAGAGACAATTATTCAGTCATACTTTGTTACAGACACTGCAGTCCAATAAATGCTGTACAAAGCAGCCACAGTTACAATATATATGGTTTATCCTAAAGGGCAGTACTGTTCCTCATATACCATGCTCTAGCACCAATGTTAATAAAAATAAGGTTGGGCAGTAAGCGATCTGCTCTGCCATTGGTTGGCACTGTGACATCACAGTGGGACTGCAGACTTCCAGCAGGCTTAGTCCACTATGGCACGGAATGTGCATTTATATTATGTTTTTGATGAAAGATAATGTTTCTCTGTGAAATGCAAAGTGCTATTCTGTTGGAAAATATTGGAGTTAAGACTGATGGGTCATATTCTATTGTAGATTTATGCTGTATGTAAGAGTAACTTATCAGATCACAAACATATTGAGAATGTCTATAACATGAACTTCTGACTTCAAAAGAACAGGATCTTCGAAACATTTATTTCCGTGGCAAATTAAAAAAAGTCAGACTGTAAATCCCTTACATAATCAGTTTCTCTGAAATTGAGACTGTGGAATGTTTACAGTGTCCTTCCCATAGCATTTAGAGAGCCACACTTTCTTTAATAATTCATCTCGAAACTTTATTTCAGTTCCCTTTGTATTCTGATTGTGGGAATTACAATTCGTAATAGCACAGCCTGGCATTGTATAAATAATAACAGAAGTATTTCAAAGAATTACAGCAGAAACTTTTTAATTCCAAACTATGAAGCGAAACAAACTATTTAACCCTTTCATTCCAAGTGTTGTTCCTTGACAACAATGTATTAAAAGCTGATTTATACTGTATTTTGTGTATAAGTCCTTAAAACTGCATTTTTGTTGATAAATAACATGCTCTAGGATGACATTTTGCTGCTTGGTAGGCATGTAGCCACTTCTGTGGCATTAATCTGTCCATCTTGGAGGTTGTGTTGTGTTGCTGTCTGTACGTAGCTGAGAGTGTGAGCATGTTATTTTATTTCAGGAGTGAACTGTCTTTTCTTTGGTGCTGTGGTGAAGATTATGCTAGCATCTGGCAGTGTTAACTGTTAACAAAATAACATCCAATACCTCGATACAAACATCTGTGTTGTCCATGAAATACATGACATAAAAAAAACAATAGTTTGACTAAAAATTGTAAGACACCTAATTTGATATTTAGTGCACTGAAGTCATAATGTGGGAATAGAGGGGTTAAGCAAATTGCAGCAGAAGTGGTAACACACACGCACATGAGTTAGCAACCAAAACTGAATATTGTTTTCCTCCCAGGTGTCCCACTGTGATGTCATGCGCATAATGGCGAAAGCGCGTTTCCTACTGCGCATGACTTACTGCATCCCCCAGCTCTAGCACTCTCTCCTGCCATAGTAAGTAGTAATGTTGTGTTCGATTGACTTCTCTTGCTGATGCATCTTGTCATGGATGTGATGCAGAGTTGCACACAGTTGTTCAGTATTTGAGTGAAAGCTTGCTGAGACAGTGTTTACTTATGGAAAGGTAAATGACAACAGGAGGTAGACAGCAAGGTTGTATCGGGACTACTGCCTCTCAGTATATTTATTCCTTAATGCAGTTTTTCATAAATAATATATCCCATTTGCCAATAAACAGCTCAGCTCATACCTACAATACTAGAAACGAAAATGATCAACACTAGAACTTAAAAGCACTTACTTTAGTTCAAAAATGGGTCCACTACTCAGCAACACACACTTTTAATAACTTAACAACAAACATAAAAAATTTAGCTACAAATAAATATCAGTTTAAGAGGAAACCAAAAGACTTTGTAGTGGACAACTCCTTCAACTCCACTGACGAATTCTTAAATATAACCAAATGATGCATGATGCATACTAAATATAACCAAATGATGCATGATGCATACTATTAGTATTATAATGTTATCAGCTTGGAAGAGAAATATATATTATAGAAGGAAACTTTCCTGGTGGGATAAATTTATATAAAAAATAGAAAATGGATGACTTACCCAAAGGACAGGTTCGTCAACAGGCACAAATAAAATCACACACATCTGTATGTGTGTTTGTGTGTGATTAGAGGAAAAATTCCTAGCAGGAAAAATATAAATAAAACTTAGCAGGCGAAGGAGCACAGGTAATGATAGTAACATAAATAAAACACACACATAAATGCTAGCTTTTGCAGCCTAGCTGCTTCTTCAGGCAGAAGGGAAGGAGATGGAAAAGGAAATGATGAGGGTTTTAAGGGAGTGGGTAAGGAGCCATTCCAATCCCAGGAGAGGAAAGAATTACCGTGGGGGGAAAAAGGAGGGTAAACAAATACACACACACACATATACACAAACGCAAACACACCTAGACAAACATACTGTAGGAAGCAAAGTAGTTATACAGAGATACCACTTGAGGCAGAGGCTCTGTCCAGAGAACCAAGGCAAAGATGTTAAAGATGGTGAGTGGGAATTTGAATTTTGCTGATGTTGAGACCAGGTGGGCAACAGGACGAGAGAATATGCTAAAGGGCAAGTTCCCATCTCAGAAGTTCCGAAAGATTGGTGTCGGTGGGAAGTATCCAGATAAACCGGTCGGTGTAACACTGTAAACTTTGATTTATGTAATAATGGAAAGTCCAGGTTGGAATTAATAATATAGTAAGGACAGTTTACAACTCACCGCAAAGATGTGGCGATGAGCTGTGACAGGCACATACAAAAGACACACATATACAACACTTTCAGCTATCGGCCATGGCTTTCTTCAGAAAATAAAACATTCACGCAATCACACAGCCACACAACACAGTCATACAAATATCACCTCTGGCAGCCGCACTTCGAATCAGCTCGGCGGCGAATCGGGGACGGGACGGGATGGGTGGGGAGGAGAGGGGAGGAGAGGGGATAGGAAGGTTACGTCACTGTGGTGGGGATGGGTTAGATGGGAATAATGAGAAGCAGCTTAGGAACGGAGTGGGGCGGCGGGAGAAGGGAGAAAAATAAATAATATTAAAAAAAAAAAAAAAAAAATTATACAAAAAGCGTGCACACTGTAAGCACACAAGACTGCATACACACACACACACACACACACGCAAAAACACGCGCGCTCACATACACACACATGTGCTCTCTCTCTCTCTCTCTCTCTCTCTCTCTCTCTCTCTCTCTCTCTCTCTCTCACTCTCTCTCTCACTCACACACACACACACACACACACACACACACACACAACCGATCACACATTCACACACCACTCAAAATAGGTGAGGTTTGGGATAGAGAGGTAGGAACTGTAAGGTATGGGGAAAAAATATGGAAGTTATCGTAGGTTGAGGCCTGGTTGATTTCGCGATCGGAGAATGTATTATAGGGATAACTCCCATCTGTGCAGTTCAGAAAAGCTGGTGGTGGATGGGAGGATCCAGATGGCCCGGGTTGTGAAGCAGCCATTGAAATCAAGCATGGGCTCTGCAGCATGCTGTGCCACAGGGTGGTCCACCTTGTTTTTGGCCACAGTCTGGCGGTGGCCGTTCATCATAATCGATAGCTGGTTGGTGGTCATGCCAATATAGAAAGCTGTATATTGTTTGCAGCACAGTTGGTAAATTACGTGGCTGCTTTCACAAGTGGCCCGGCCTCTGATAGGGTAGGATAAGCCTGTGACAGGACTGGAGTAGGAAGTGCCGGGTGGGTGGATTGGACGAGTCATGCAGCGGGGTCTTCCACAAGGATATGATCCCTGTGGCAGTAAGCTGGGTTTCGGGGTGGCATAAGGATGAACTAGAATGTTGTGGAGTTTGGGTGGGCAATGGAACACCACTTTAGGAGGGGTGGGAAGGAACTTGGGCAGGATGTCTCTCATTTCTTGGCACAAGGATAGAAAGCAAAATGGTTGAAAATGATTTTCTACTTCCTTAAGTGACCTTTTCTCAGGCAGATGCCAAAACTCTGTTGTAAACATTGAATAATGTAGATTAGATTAGTTGTTAGTCCCATAGAAGATCTGTGTTGAGGAGATCCTTGTGGATGTGGAACATGTCAATATATATAAAAAATAGAAGAAGTTTACTTACCAGGCAAAGGAGCACCGGTAGTGACAGCAAACATAAATACAACAAACACAAAAGCAAGCTTTCACAACCCAATTGCTTCTTCAGGCAGAGTAGGGAAGAAGAGGGAAAAGAAAAGGATGAGGGTTTTAAGGAAGTGGGTAAGAAGTCATTCCAATCCCGGGAGTGGAAAGACTTACCTTGGGGGGAAAAAAGAATGTAAACAAATACTCACACACTCACACATTTGGACAAAATCACAAAACCTGATTTTTATCCATTTTTGCACCATGAGTCACAGATATCTAAATAAATAGCCATAGAAAATTGTTCATATATTTACAATACATCCTGTAGACATTTGCCAAACAAAGGTATTTTACCATTTCCGAAAATCTTTGTCAGTTATCGTGATACAACCAAAGAACAACGAGTTTTCAGCAGCAAAAGTGCATATTGATGGCATTAGGCCACTCTGAAACTTACCAGGCTATTTGAAAAAATCTACTCTGTGAAAATTTTTTATTTCTGTTCATCCTTCTCATTGAAATCTTAACTCAAAGTTAATATGCAGTATCCACTTTAGTGAAGTATTGCAACATATGTTAAAGGGTTTGCAGAGGTAGAAACACACTGCGTAGACTTTTGGAATGGTTGATTTTTGGTTGTACATAGCTGTATAGTAAATGTAGATAACATATCAAAATTTTATTTGAAGCTAAGAGCAAAATGACATCTTATGTGGTTCTTGAGATTTCGGTCCATGCACAATAACATGCGATAGCAATGAGTTCAAAAATACCGCATGCAAAAATGCTATTTCTGAGGTAGCATATCTTGGGGAATAGCCAAAGACTTAAATGTTATGCATATGTATCTTTTTCTAGAAAATCCATTTCCTGTTTTCAAAAATCTGTATTCATTATCATGATAATCTAAAAAAAAATCATAATTTTTGGTATCAAAAGAACCAATTAAGTGGAGTGGAAAATCTACACTTCTATTCACAGCAAAATGTTGAAATTTTTATGATACGTCCTGCGAGAATGGTCCGAGGAAGCCTTGAAAGTGTTTTCCAGAAAATTATCTGTTACTGACACCCACTGAGTCCAAGTTATTGTACATATGCACATAAAATCTGGTCTTACTTGTAATTATGATTTTAACTAATGTAATGAACCTATGGCAAGGGTTCTTGGTTGAGGTGAATTTTTGTCTATGATGGAAATTTTTTAATTTTGTTGTATTAGTTAAACATCACTGTACAGTGTGTTTGTGACAAATATTGTACACTACATGGGTACCCCCCCCCCCCTTCCCTTCATATATTGCCTTAACTTATATATCTGACCAAAATTCTGCATGTAAGATGTTATACATATTGCATATTGACATTATCGTGGCTGTTATGAAAAACTTTGTAGTTTTGATGACAGATATACCCATAGATTATCACCAGCGGAACACAGTGATCATGCAGAAAGGCTGCAGAAAATCATTATCACCATTGATGGCATAAGAATTCAATGTCATCGAAAGACCAATAAAGACAATAAAATACCAAGCAAACAACACATGGATACTTTTTTAGACAGTTGAAGCAATGGTAATGTTTGGCGACATAGCATAGCACTGGCATCTGTCAGTGTTACCAATCTGGGGGAGCAAATAGACATATTGTTTTTCCACTTGTATTATGTAACAATGAAACTTAATTACCTTATCTGTGTAGTCTAAAGGTAAATGCTGGCACAAAGATGTTCTCCTTCATAGAATGAATCACCAAACCAATGCGTCCTTTAAAACCCTTTCTGTCAATTTTGAGCATGGGAGCTTTCTTGCAAGCTTTATTGATGAAGCATTTGGTAAGAGACATCACAACCATCAATCCAAAGTTTATTGATATAAGAAATTACATCACAATCAATTTTGGGACATTTACCTGTTTTAGTCCCATGGAAAGATTTGGTGCTTGCATTTGGAGCCATGATCTTATTTATTTGTTGCTGCCAATACTGCACTGAATTCAAATAAATGTAGTAACGCCTTTCTGCAGCTTTCACTCCAGTTGTATCAGCATAAGATAACACATTTAATTTAAATCTTGCCGTGTAGTTTGAATATTTCAAAATTATAACAACTTGTAACAAACTGAACTATAAATATGTCTGCAACTTCATTTTTCAAGTTTATATTCTGTTGTGACAATAGAAATATTTTAATGCCAAATCCCATTGTATCCATTGTTGTCCATTCTCAAGTCATTTAAAGGCCTATCCAGTACCGGTAACAGCAAACCAGAAGAAAAAAATATGAGTGATATTAACAAAATAATTTGAATGATGAATCAATCATAGGGGAGAGGAATATGCAAAGGGCAGCTTATGTGAAAAAATACAGTATATAATTAGTAATTGTGTTGTCAGTTGAAATTGCTGCAATCTTTAAGTTCAGGCCCACAGATGCCAACATTATACATGCTGTATGAAATGTATGAAAATTGGTATATGAACCAAAATGGTGCAATTGATATTTTAACAAATAGTTTATATTAGTTTATTAACAAGAATAATTAATGATACAAAATATGTTGAGAAATTTGTTAGTTCAACATATTGGCACTAAGGAACAATTAAACATCATATTCTTTGTTAACAATGTTGTTCCTAAGAGGTGTATTTCGGAAACCATGATTTTGAAACTTAGGAAAGAAATACATGAAACAATGAATATTTAAGAAGTAATGTTTGCTCCTCCAGTAAAGTCATTCAAGAGACTATCCAAATAAAATATGTGTTTATTGTCATAGTGTCAGCAGGCTTTTCCCCATGCATCAGCACTCGAGTGTTCACTTACAGATACACTAGCTGGTAAGAACACATCCAAGTGTATGTAAAGTTCATTGGTCAGGTACCATGATAACTGCCATCAATAATTTGCAAGCAGTGCTAGCCACGGCCATAACAATCACTCACCTGATTGCAGATGTCCGTATATTAATCATTACGGATTCAAGTGGTCAAACTTTGACCCTGAACTATACATAATTTATGAAGCCTTACCTAGCCACTGACCTTGCCACACACCACTGGCACCATATGGACCTCATCTGTCACTATACGACTGACATCCGCTACATCAAAGGTGCAGACAACATTGTTGCAGGTTATATGTCTTGAATTGGTTCCATCACCTCCTCCATGGACCTGGAAGAGCGGGCTCAACTGCAACAAATGGATGAGGAGATACAATTCCTTTTCACAGTTGAACACGACCTTGTTACTTGTTTAATGGCGCATGATACCAGGCATAATCATTCCGGTTCTTTGCAACAGACACTCCTCGTTCCATCATACCAGCTGCACTATGCCACAACAGCTTTAAAACAAATCATGATTTGGTACACCCCCAACATTAACCCCATCATGCAACTAATCATCAAGTGATTCACCTGACACAACATGAAACGTAACTGCCAGGAGTGGGTACAAGCTCGTGTTCCCTTCTTGGTACTTTTGACATTCTGAAGGGTCACTTCTGCCACATCCATATCAATCTCCTAGGGCTACTTTCCCTATCTGAGGGTCAGAAGTATACAGGGTGGTCCATTGGTAGTGACTGGGCCAAATATCTCACAAAGTATGCATCAAACGAAAAAACTACAAAGAACAAAACTTTAGGTTGAAGGGGGAAAACAGATGGCGCTATGGTTGGCCCACTAGATGGCACTGCCATAGGTCAAACAGATATCAACTGCAATTTTTTAAAAAGGTACCCCCATTATTAATTACATATTTGTCTAGTACATATAAGAATTTTTCATTTGGAACAGTTTTTTCACTTTGTAGTAGATGGCACTGCAATAGTCACAAACATATAAGTGCGTGCTATCGTGTAACATTTCGCCAGTGAGGATGGTATTTGCTTTGTGATACATTACTCATGTTATAATGGACCACTTACCAATTGCAGAAAAGGTCTATATGGTATTTATGTATGGTTAGTGTGATCAAAATGGCCAACGGGCCTGCGCTATGTATGTTGATCTTTATCCTCGAGGACATCATCCAAGCGCCCGGACCTTTCGTCGGATAGTTACGTTATTTAAAGAGACATGAAGTGTTCAGCCACAAGTGAAATGTCAACCACAACCTGCAAACAAATTATGATTCCCAAGTAAATGTTTTAGCTGCGGTTGCGGCTCATCCACACATCAGTAGCAGACAAATTGAGAGAGAATTGGGAATCTCAAAAACGTTGGTGTTGAGAATTCTACATCAACATAAATTTCACCTGTACCATATTTTTATGTACCAGGATTTGCATGGTGAAGACTTTGAACATTGTATGCAGTTTTGCCACTGGGAGCAAAATAAATTACAATTTTTTTTTTCATGCATACTGTTTAGTGATGAAGTGTCATTCACAAACAGAGGTAGCTTAAACCAACATAATGTGCATTATTGGGTAATAGAAAATCCACGATGGCTGCGACAAGTAGAACATCAGCTACCTTGGTGGGTTAAGGTATGGTATAATTGGCCCCTATTTTATTGATGGCAATCTAAATGGTACAATGTATGCTGATTTCTTATGCATTGTTCTACCGATTTTACTACAAGATGTTTCACTGCATGACAGAATGGCGATGTACTTTCAACATGATGGATGTCCGGCACATGGCTCCTGTGCAGTTGAAGTGATCTTAAATGGAATATTTAATGATAGGTGGATTGGTTGTAGAAGCACATTCACTGGATCTTACATTCCCAGATTTCTCTCCTTGGGGAAAATTGAAGGATATTTGTTACCGACAATGCCTGAAAACATGTGTCAGCACATTGTCAATGTATGGGAGAACATTACTGAATGCAAACTACTCGCTGTTGAGAGTAATTTCATTATGCATATTGCTAAATGCATTGAAGTTGAAGGACATCATTTTGAGCATTTATTGACGTCATGAGGTAATTACAGGTAATCCCTCAGTAACAGCATGCATTCTCATAATGTATTATAATTTCACAAAAGTACATGTATTACAACTGAACAACTGAAATAAAGTTCAAACATTCCTACGTTCTGTGTTTTAATAAAAAAAAAAAAAAAAAAAAAAAAAAAAAAATAGCCCTCTACCTGTTACCCACTGTTCGTTTAAAATTGTGAGCAATATGTTTGTGAATATTACAGCGCCATCTATCACAAAGCAACAAATGTGTTCCAAATAAAAAATTCATATTTATTCGTGTACTAGATGAATATGTAACAAAAATTGGGGTAACTATTTTTAAAAAATGCAGTTGATATCCGTTTGACCTATGGTAGCGCCATCTAGCGAGCCAACCATAGCGCCATATGTTATCCCCCTTCAAGCCACAGAAGTTTTGTTCTTCGTAGTTCTTTCGTTTGATGCTTATTTCGTGAGATATTTGGCCTGGTCACTATCAATGGACCACCCTGTACACTTTGACATTGATGCATAATCCACTGTGTGAAAGCTAAACCCCTTGCGAACTTGAATGTGGACATGATTGCTTGTATGTTTATCAGTTGCTAGATTGTGAGATCCGGCTGCCCCACATTGATTACTGCTGACCAAGGTTCACAGTTCAAATCTACCCTTTTTGCCAACCACTTTTCACTATTGTCACTGGCAAATTCCATATGACTTCTTGTCAGTCACAAAGTAGTGGTCTCATGAAGCACTGACACCACACCCACAAGACATATTTGACATGCCACAAGGACTACTGGACTGAGGTGCTACTGTTGGTGGTTAAGGATGATCTCAAAGCATCATTGGAAAAGGTGGTTGATGGTGAGCCCTTCATCTTATCTTTGCAGTTTTCCAAGAATAGCCTCTTCTCCCACAGTCAGACCTTTGAACACTTGCCAAACATATCCATTCCCACATCAATCATGTACTCTGCCCCCTCCCCATACACATACTGCTCCACGTGTCTTATATCCATAAGGATTTGGACATGTGCGATGGTGATGCTATGCAACAACACAGTATGTTCTCCCCTCCAACCTCGTTACTCAAGCCCCCACAAGGTTATTGAATGAGGCTCCACTGCTTTCGTCATTTCACCTTAACAGCCATCAGCATACAGTTTCTGTTAATAGACTCAAACCAGCTTGGTGCGTTAATGACGACATTCCACCTGAATCAGAAACACTGCTCCTCTCCTGTCATGTTATTACCATGTGACCCCTCAATATACCCATCCAAGAACACAGACAAATTGCATGTAATGATGCCGTGTTCATAGTGACGTGAATCTGCATAGTGAAGTATATGATACAACCGCCACTTCACTCACATCTCGAATGACTGGTATGTCACCTCTCCAACGACAGCATCGTCTCCTTCTCAACTGACATCTCCTCCTTCCCACGGGACAGCCTTTCCACCCAGTTCTGGGAAAATGCTCTACTTATTTTACATTGGCCCCCATGTCAACTAGACGACTCTGCTCCTCACAGTGTCACACTTGTTAAACACCTTCCCCTTCCCTCTACTGCAACCCATACCTCACACAAGCCTTCCTTGACTCGTCATACTGAACATCTGTTCCCCTCTGCCCTTTCCTCCTTCCCGCCCCCTCCCCCTGTTCTCATGTCATGGGCTGGACGCGTTCTACAATGTCCATGTTGGCTGGAGGACTAAGTTACAACTATGCTGGTCACTCCTGCCACCTCCTTTGTTGTGGGCACTCTCATTGCGCTCGCCCTGACACTGACCACGTCTACTGAATCAATTCCTCCTCCATATTCTGCACTCCCACAGTGCATGTCTGTGGCAACTGCCAATTAGGTTGATAGAAATATCTCTAACGTTGACTCTCTTTGAATCTTACTGCTCTATGCCACAGTCTGATTATTGAAGGGAGTTACAGCTGTAGTTTTGTATGGATAATATCAACTCTTAATAAAGTGGTAATTTTTGCTGGAATTCTGTATTGTTATTCCGATACCTTGTCATATAACCACAATAGTTTGGTATTTGAACTCCAATTCTTGTGTTTTGAATAGTAAGAGTACACATAAAAGTCCAAACCACAACTTAAATTTGTCATGGTGTATCACAACAGTGATGTAACCTTTATCTTTAATTAGTTTGTAAATTTGCCATTACTATTATTATTTATATTTTAATCAGCATATCTGTGTCTGGCTTACTCTTAGAGTTCTCTTATGGTTATTTTAATAAAAAGAATAAGAAAGTGTCCAAATATTTTTTAATTTTCCTTTTTTTTGTATTTTTACAATAATGTTACAGATAGCTGATGAGTTGTTCCGAGCTAACAGGACCGTATTCGGATTGAGCCTTCAAAGCTTTGATATACAAAGAGCTCGAGACCATGGTGTGCCTCCATACAATGATCTGCGTGAAAAGTGTGGGCTTCCTAGAGCACATGACTTTGATGATCTCACTGATACTACATCTCATGCAGTAAGTGAAGTATACATCTCATCAGTGCACTATTCTCATGAAATTGAACCAAGTAATAACTATTCTGTACTGTGATGTGAGCCTGAAGTATAACCATTTAGCTGAGTGAATAAAATTGATTTCAATTCCAATTATGAAGGTTGAAATAAGTTATGTTACACATATTATCACAAAGTACTTGGGGATTCAAGTATGTAACTCAGCATGCCTTCTTTCATTGCAGATGTTCCTATGGATTCTTAATAAATATAAGAAATTTACAGAACACAGGCTTATAAAATCATGTATTTCACTGATATTAAGTAAATCAGGCACTGCCAAGCACCTTTTAAATGATTTTTATGTAATGTCAATAAATAATTTATGGGTTCCTCATCTGACATGACAGACCAAACTGGAGCTACAAGGACAGTTCCTCATTCAATAATACAGGGTGATTTTTTTCACCATGTACAACCTCTAGGAACTCACCAAACTTATGTTTGAAATGCATGGTTTCCATGCTAGAGACCGTTTATTTAACCATATTGCATTACAGAGACTCTGATCTATTATCTACTGTATCATGCACTCACAGTTACAGTATGTGTTGAAAATGGTTTCCACGCATCTCAACACATGTGTGTACACAGCATAGCATGTACTGTGTCACACATTCCCATCAGTGAAGCTATATCCAAACAGTATCAAAGGCAATATGAATACACTATTCCAGTATCTCTGCATCTGGAATGAGATATGCAGATATGCATAGATGATACTTTTGAGATGTCCTGTAAACAGAAATCACATTTGTTGAGATCCAGTAAATGCAAATGACCTCCTCATCTGATCTATTGACCAGAGAAGTCACAATAAGATTGTGTGCGGACATTAAGAACAAAGTGGGCTGGTGCACCATCAGTTAGCTGCCACATAATCCTTTGAATCATCTTCAGAAGGAGAAACAAAGACACCCACAAGAAATGCTGATAGTTCCAGCTTGTTAGAAAATGTAAAAGGAAGACTGATTTCAAAATTCAGTCACCAATTGTCCCAGCCCACATATTCTGGTTGCCTCAATGCTTACAAATTGCTGTCACCATACCATAGATGACTGTTATGAAATTTGAGGATACGTCTCCTCGTAAATGTGGCCTCATCTCTGAATGTGGTGGTTGACACAAATTCTGGTAACATGGTTGCCTTGTGAATTAACCAGTTACAAAACTGTTCCCAATGTGGAAAGCCTGTTGCTAGTAATTCCTGTGCATGCTGTAAGTGATAAGGTGTTTTTGTGATCTTCAATCCGGAGACTGTGATTTTTACCCTACACACTTCCCTCCAATGCTAAATTCATGATTCCTTCTTATCTAAGAATGTGTCCTACCAATCGATCCCTTCTTTTAATCAGGATATGCCAGACATTCCTTTTCTCCCAAGTTCTGTTCAGTACTTCTTCATTAGTTATGCAATCCCCCCACTTAATCTTCAGCATTCTTCTGTAGCACCACACTTCAAAAGCCTCTATCCTCTTCCTGTCCACACTGCTTATCGTCCAAGTTCCATTCTCATACAAGGCAACAGTCCACACAAATGCCTTCAGAAAGGACTTCCTTACACTTAAATTAATATTCAATGTTAGCAAATTTCTCTTTCTCAAAAATGCTTTTCTACCCATTGCCATTCTGAATTTTATATCCTTTGTACTGCAACCATAGCATGTTATTTTACTGTCCAAGTAACAAAATTCATCTGCCATTTTTATTGTTTCGTTGCCTAATCTAATTCTTTCAGCATCACCTGATTTTCTTAGACTGCACTCCATTACCCTTCTTTTGCTCTTGTTAATGTTCATTTTATACACACCTTTCAACACACTGTCGATTCTGTTAAACTGCTCTTCCAGCTCTTTTGCTGTCTCTGACAGAATTACAATGTTTTTATTTCTTCACCGTGAACTTTAATTCCTTCTCCAAATTTCTCCTTGCTTTCCATTATAGCTTGCTCAGTGTACAAGTTGAATAGCATAGGAGAAAGGCTAGAACCTTATCTTACTCCCTTCCCAACCTCTGCATGTCTTTCATGCCATTCCAATCTGATAACTGCTGTCTGGTTTTAGTACAAGTTGTAAATAACCTTCCGTTCCCTATATTTTACTCCTGCTAATTTCAGAATTTGAAGGAGTGTATTCCAGTCAACATTGTCAAAAGCTTTCCACAAAAGCTAGAAATGGAGGCTTCCCTTTCCTTAATCTATCTTCTAAGATAAGCCGTAAAGTGAATATTGCCTCCCGTTTTCCTCCTGATTCCAAACTGTTCTTCCCCAAGGTCACCTTCTACCAGCTTTTCCATCCTTCTGTAAATAATTCATGTTAAAATTTTCCAACCATGACTAATTAAACTGGTTCCATAATTTTCACATCTGTCTGCACCTGCTCTCTTTGGAATGGGAATTATTACATTTTTCTTAAACTTCGTAGGTATGTCACCTGTCTCATACGTCTTACGCACCAGATGAAATAGTTTTGTCATGGCAGGTTCTCCCAGAGATTTTCGTAGTTCTGAGGGGATGTCATCCACTCCAGGGGCTTTGTTTCGACTTAGGTCTTTAAGTGCTCCGTCAAATTTTTCTCTCAGTATAATATCTCCTATTTCGTCTTCATCTACTTCCTCTTCCCTTCCTACAATATTCTCTACTTCCTTTGTAGAGCCCCTCTATATACTCTTTCCATATTTCAGCTACCTTTCTTTGCTGAGAACTGGTTTTCCATCTAAGTTCTTTATATTCATACAGCTCCTTTTCTTGTCTCCAAATGTCTCTTTTATTTTCCTGTAGGCAGTATCTATTTTTCCCTATTTATATATTCTTCTACAGACTAGCATCTGCCTTCTAGCCATTCCTGCTTAGCTATTTTGCACTTCCTGTCAATCTCATTTCTTAGTCATCTGTATTCCATTTTTCCTGTTTCATTTACTGCAGTTTTATATTTTCTCCTTTCGTCAATTAAATTTAATATTTCCTGTGATATCCAAGGATTTTTTGTAGATCTTGCCTTTCTACCTATTTTTTCCTCTGATGCCTTCTCTATTTCATCTCTCAATGCTACCCGTTCCTCTTCTACTGTTTTATTTCCCAGGCCCATTTCTATCAATTGTTGTCTAAAGCTCCCTCTGAAATTCTTAAGAACTTCAGGTTCCCTCAATTTATCCAAGTCCCATTTCCTTATTTTCCTATCTTTCTACAGGTTTTTCAGTTTTAACCTACAGTTCATGACCAATACGTTATGGTCAGAATCTATATCTGCCCCTGGGTATGTCTTACAGTTTAAAACCTGGTACCAGAACCTATGTCGTACCATTATAAAATCTATCTGGTACCTTCCGGTGTCTCCTGGTCTCTTCCATATATACAACCTTCTTTCATGTGATAAAGTTAGTAATGATTATCATGCAGAATGTTCCACACAGTCATCTGGCTATCCTCATAATATGGGCCAACTGTCTGGTACCGACAGTGTTAATCACATTTTCCAGATTTGGTATCTGAACATTTCAGATATGTCCTTCATGATTTCCTGCTTCCTTAACGATAGAACAGATGGCCAAAACTAAATAAATAAATTCAAGGGCATGGTGGGTCTGACAGACCCCTGTTTATTTACATTCTAGAATAAGTAAGAAATGAGTTTTCAACAAAAGTGGCAAAAATACATGTTTTGCTATTATCTATTATTAGTATGTTATTTTACCATACATTACTTTAACAATAATTTTTCAGTCCTCCAAAAATCTGAAGACTGAATTATTCAGTAACTGAAAATATCGTTGAACACTTAGATCCATTTTATTTGTGTTTTTGAAAGTTCACGCTCTTATATCTTATGACTTTATGACTATCACTTGTTATTATACAATATTACTCAATTAGCGAATAGTATAATAAAATGTGATTGTCATTTGTTGCAATATACATGTTAGTGATTGTTACTCTTTGCACAGTCTTCACATAACATTACACAACGGGACAGACACAGCCATGGCCCACAAAAATAGTTCATTTTGTCTTTGCATTTCTAACAATGTCCTTGTTTGCCTTTTGGAACAATCTTCTTCTCAATAGAAATCCTTATGCTGCAAGGTGGTGAATGTTCCTTGGCAGATTCTTCTGATACGCTCTCTGAATCATGTGAGGTTTTATCATCTCCAAATCCAGTTTCTTGAGAAGTAGCCTTCTTGGAATGTCCAGGCTAGTGTTTGCTTTGTATACTACATATCAATTTACACCAGTTTTGTTCCAAATGGCACATAACATGCACAATGGCCAGTGTCTTGTGTGCCTTCCAACACTGTATTCTGAATACCTAGTATCAACCACATTCACTCCACTCTTTATTAAGTTATAAAACATAATAAACTTTTAACAATGGAAAATCCAATAGGAATGTCAATAATGCAGGACAGGTAACAACTCACCATAAAGAGGCTCGCTGAGTGGCTGACAGACACGAAACTAGATAATTACATTTACACAACTTAAATTTTCGGCCATGGCCTTCATCTTCAAATTACCTGTTTCTTCATTGACTGAATTATTTTTATGCATTGCTGACAGAAAAATTACACATTCATTCTTCATTATAGTAACATTTTGTTTGCTGTTATTTCCTCTATAATGTGCACAGGGGACAAATTATCACTTTTTTTTACATGTCTGAGACTGTGTTGGGTGGCCAGAGATGGCTGATGTGTGTGGATGAGTGTGCCTAAGTCTGAGGACAGCTGTGGTCGAAAATTTAGAATTATGTGTGTGTTTGTGTGGTTTTTATTTGTGTCTATCGGTGCCACAATGTTCATCTTTACAGTGAGTTGTTCCCTATCTACATGTTGTTATTAACCTGGACCTTCCATTGCTGTTGTTTTTTACATTCCTCATCTAACGTCCATCACCTCTTTTCGGAATGACTCAAACTGAGCCCTAATATATTCCTGAATCACGGAAATGTTTATTAGTTCTCAGTCTATAACGAAATCATTCCACTGTAGGTGAAGTTGAACTTATCTTATATGCTGGCTGAAGTCCATTGCGTTGTGAGTTGTCTTCGGCATTCACTAAAGAAATTGATTTTACAGGATCTTTTTGTAAAGTAAAAGCATCTTAGTTGATATGGAAACGATTTTATTTCCACTTAAACATTGCACAATCAAGAAATGCAGCAGCAAGCCAACAGAGCTGCTTACAGGTTTCTGGCCACTCAACTAGTGAATAAAACATGGTTTCTCTCAAACATCTTTCTACATGACTGCATAATAAGATTGATGACAAAGTTTTGTAATTCACTATTAAACAATATTCTTTTCCATTAAATATGCCAAAATACAGAAATTTAAACATTACATTTAAGCTACGACTATTTATGTCAATGTATGTATTTGTTTCACGAAATTTGTATTTAAATGTAGTGCACAAATTTAACGTCATCCTTTTGACTAGTGTTTACAGTCGTCAAATTATTTACATTATGTGTGTTTTCGAAATGCACATATATTTGTTTTGCCAATAGTGTGCAGGCGTACTATTATTATGACATGGTATTTTAATGTGTTTCGGTTTGCGGTCAAATTATTTATTAATATGGATTTGTATATGGTTGTCGTAGTTTTGTTAATTTCGAAGATAGTTTCTTAGTACCAAACGGATTATTAATTTTAGTGCATGAAAAACTATCAGTATTTAATTTAGGATCTAGTGATATATAAAATATGGTCTGCCCTAATTTATTTAAACAAAAGGTATATATGAAATCATGTTGTGCAATAGTTTATAACATGTAGCATTGGTGTTTTTATACAAATTAGTATCTATATAGGTTCAGCAATATCCAAAACTAAGTGTAATGCATTTCTAGTGTTTGCAGCTATTATTTACGAAAGTATTAAAAACTGAAATTTACGTAAAAGATCAGTCAAAGTTATATTTAAATCAATGTAGTATTTCTTAAAAGTATTTTACTAATAGTGTTAATAGAATTTCAAACAGAAGGCGAAAATGTAAAATATCACATGTCCGATAATGAAGTTTTACTTTAGGTATCAGATATTTCGTGTTTCTATGTTGGCAACTGATTTTTAGGAGTGAGCAACATAGCAGAAACGTTACACACCCCCCTACATAGTGTACCTGAAATATAATGTAGGGTTCACTATGTATTATCGTTTCAATATGTTGTGATTTAGGTGTACATAGTGAGTCTGTATTAGTTTAGGCTAAAATAATAATAATAAAATAAAAAAAAATGTATGTTGATTGTAGTCTTTCAAATGCTGGTGTTGGTTGATGTTGCATGATGCGCCGACAGTGGTGTTATCTGCAAACTGCTGTTGGTGATGTAGTGGCTCGCATCTTCAGCTGACTGTAGTTACAGGCATTCAAGAAGGTTCCTACAACAATGGTTGTATCTTTCTCAGAACCACATACTATTTTTCCCTAACTACATACATAAATAAGCATACTGTTATCAGGCTATTGGAAAGAGTAATCAATTTTCTCAATACGGTATTTTAAACAAACAAAATTATGGGTTCAAATTAACCCTTAAATGTTACTGAAAATTAACGAGAAATCTCTCTAATTTACTTTAGTTTGAATAATGAAATAGCAAGCTTTTACAACTTTTTTTTTTAAGAGCATTTATATTCATATTGTAAACAGTTATGTTTGGTATTTATTCATATAAAAAAGTATTTTATGCAGAATAATTTTTTTTCTATGTGTACATGTATGTAAATGCCATTATGTGAGAATTAAGCTCCTAATTCCTCTAGAAAGGGTGTTGTATATTGTAATAACTTCAAAATTTATAGTCAATTTACTAAGTGAAAGAATGACATAATTAAATAGTAAAACAATGGATAGAAACAAGCTCTCAGTGAGCACATCAAACATTTACCATTCAAAATTATGGTATAGTTAAAATGGTTATATAGACAGAAAATGTAATCGTGGTTTTGAAACTTTTTTAAGTACTGTTGGTATTGAATATTTCTCATACAGTTTGAGAGATTGAGCTGTTGTAAAGAGTAGAAACAAATTAGATCATAGTATTACATAATATTTTACTTATTAAAAAAAACATGCATTAATAAATATTCAAAAACTAACCCCCCCTGCGAGTAGTTAGCAGTGGCAATGGTTAATCTCATAGCTCAAATGAAGCATGAAAATTAAAGTAATAAGTGTCAATTTCTCAACTGATCCACAAAAGTGTCAAATTTTTCCCTTCTTGGAAAAATTAAAAAAAAAATAATTAAAAAGTTTTTGTTTTAACTGCCAAAATACACCCACTCTCAAGGCAGTAATGAATAAAAAATGAAAATTAAACCTTGCATCAGCTAAAGCTGTGTCATATGTATAATATACTATAATATATAATATAGTGAGGACAGTTTACTACTCACCGCAAAGACGTGGCGACGAGCTGCGACAGGCACATACAAAAGACACACACATACAACACATTCAGCTATCGGCCATGGCCTTCTTCAGAAATAGAGCACTCACGCAATCACACAGGCACACAACACAGTCATACAACCATCACCTCCGACTGCCACACTTCGAAGTGTGGCAGTCGGAGGTGATGGTTGTATGACTGTGTTGTGTGCCTGTGTGATTGCGTGAGTGCTCTATTTCTGAAGAAGGCCATGGCCGATAGCTGAATGTGTTGTATGTGTGTGTCTTTTGTATGTGCCTGTCGCAGCTCGTCGCCACGTCTTTGCGGTGAGTAGTAAACTGTCCTCACTATATTATTTATTCCAACCTGGACTTTCCATTATTATATATACTATAATATGGTCATCTTAAACCAGTATTAAATATTTTTCTATTAAGCTGTAAGCTCAAGGATAGAAATTGAATTCTACATTGGTTAACACTTGTGTGGTCTGTGTGTCCTCCCATGCTTATAGTCACTTTTGTACTAATTGTTAGCAAGTCCCTCTTGACACATCAAAGTACAACACAAAATTCAACCAACAACACAAAAATACTAATGAATGACTAACAAGAGCGAAAAGAATTAAAGACTTTTAATTGTAATGCACTGTGGACGTGATTAATAGAAAAATCACAGTACATAACTGAGGTAAGCATTTTCATATATACAATGACATTTCAAGCCATAAACAAATAATGAACACTTCAACATACCTTTGACTATGCATATAAGGTTAATAAATTAATTATTGTGTGCCAATCTGTACATGCAGATACGGTATACGCACTACCTGTGCACCATATTCATAGTAGGTATCAACAAATATCTTCCTTGTAGGTTTCAGAGTAAGAGCAAGATAAACTATTCAAGACATTAACTAACTTTTCTGTAGGTAGGATTTAAATGCATTATTCTATCTGAGACCGATCAACTTTATGGATCGTGGATAAACAAAACTGTAAGAATACAGCTAAGGGTTTCAGTTAGCTTCAATAGGCTCAATTTATACCTGTAGATAAACTTCAACTCAGATCTTAACAAATGGACTACTAAAATAGTGAAATATTACTTGTTTTTTCAGGTTCAGTTACTAGTTTTTTTTTTTTTTTTTTTTTTTTTTTTTTTTTTTTTTTTTTTTTTTTTAAACTTCCTCAAAATTCATGTTACTAGAATCACAACTTAAGTTGACATTGACAGAAGGTATACTTTCATATTTACTTTCAATTAATTCTTTAACTAACATTTCAGTAGATGACTTCTCATTTATCAGGGTTTGGAGCTAACATTTCTCAGTACATTTAACACTATCATTTTGAGATTCCTCAGCAGTATCAAGCAATTTTAACATCTTAGACTTCCAGTAAAGCATCTGTTCAGAGACTACACTAATCTTAAATACTACATCATCATCATTTTTCATTTAAATATTCATTATTTTCATATTCATTTTCTTTATCCCTTATTAATTCTTTCTTTTCAATATATGGAGCATTTTTTCACTTCCATTTCAGTATCTTAATAACTATTTGTTCAGTATCTTTCACTGACAATTCTTAACCTAATTTCTCATGAACAGCTGTTACTATTTTTCTTAGACTTGTCGTATCTTTTGATGACTACACAAAGACTTCCACATTAGCTAGTGGTTTATAAACATCATAATATAAGACTCCAAAATTCCTATCAAACACATTAAATAAACCCCATCATCTACCCATTTTTCTTTTTCTGTACTTAAATTCACATAGTATTTTAATTCATAAATTCTCAATGTTTGTTATTATTTGCAACTGTATTAACTGTAAACATGAATTCACTGTTCCGTTCAAACTGTATTTCAGTATATTTACTTTTTAGCTCTTAAGTCCATTGGCCTATACACTGGCATAATAAACAAAAATCTTATTGAAAACCCCCCAACTAAGATGAAACTGCTGTCTCATATTAAGTACAGTATTAGTATTTGGTATAAAGTTCTTTTGAACTGATGATTAACATCCACCTACATATTTATACTTTCTCAAAAATTCTTATTAGTAATAAAGATTAGGCTTCTCATATTTTAAGTTTCAATAAGCATATAGCAAAAATGTACATGTCAAAAGGTATGTCTCAGCTGTTTTCATTTGTCAGTGGTAATTAAAAAGTTTTTCAAATAATCATAAATATTTACACTGAATGAAAACTTAAAGCATAGAATTTATTCTGCACTGTGAAAATGATTAATAGAAGTACACAGCACACGACTGGGGACCTGAACTGGTGTCAGCAGTTTCATAACTAAAGAGTAATTATGCCCCTAAGGTATTACATCAGTACATAGCCTGATGCATCTCATTTTGTCTGTCATCAAGTAGAATAGGTAATGGTACTTTACTATTAGGTCCAAAATTAAATGCAAACAACTGGGTCTGGTTTGCCCAAGAACATACTTTACACCTTAGACTTTGCTTAAGCAACATAATTTCTGAAGTGTCATTCAAATCTGACGAAAAACAATCATTGTCCTGTGGCATAAAATAAATAGGACGAAATTTCTTTTTAGGCCTACCAAGTAACTTCACTACTGGTAAACTAATTACACTATTACATCTAGGAATAAACAAAGTTTCAGTATGTGACTTTTCTTGAGTTTCGTCTACACACTGTGGTAATTCTGTGACTGTACATTTACTTTCAACTTCTAGCTCAAGGTTATCTATAACACAGTTACATTCAGTTTCTACTTTCAAATCAGAATAATTAAGTTTGCTATTACATTGTTCAACATCGCGAATCTTTCCAGTTAACTCTGTTTTAGTATCCTGGCTCTGAGAATTTACACAACTTGAACTGTCATCTATTTTTCCAACACTGTCACTCGTCTGTGAAACTTCTGAAGTAGCAGCTACCAAAACACTTTTTTCTACACTATTGAATCCAGTACTAAAATTTGTCACTAGACTTCCAATGTATTGTTTTAAATCGGTCATTGAGTCATTTGTTTGAGATTTTATGTCAGATAGTTCGGTTTTCATGGTTTTTATATCTAACGAAAGTTCGGTTTTCATAGTTTCCATTTGTAATGAAAGTTTGGAGTTCATTTGTAATATAAGTTCCAAGATTGCTTTATTTTCTGTTTCTGTGTTTGCTGCCATATTACTAATCTGTTGTCCAGTCTCTTGTAAATCACTAGAAAATGGGACCTGCTGCTTTCTTGTAATCGGTGTAGAACTCGCGATACCAGAACCTTCTACCCCACTGTCAAAGTCCGAAACTTGAGTACTATCATCTCCCTCCTTTCTTACTGTATCCATTTTAAAATAAGTTTTCAGTTCACATAAAACCCCTATCACACAAACAGTCACTACAAACGTTAAAAAAAAAAAAAAAAGTACTTATCTCGTCACAAGGATGCGGCGATAGAGGAATCTAGTAGTCCAAATTATTACCATCTCCCTCCATTAACTTTTGACATCGTAGGTGTTGATAGTATTGTAGTCGAATTCTGCACTTTTATGATGGTTTTACTGCACATCCATCATATACATTATTTTCCTTGTATCCTGAAACACATTCTTATATTAGCGAATACTCATTAAAATCCTTTGATCACGTCACCACTTTTAACACTTTACATTAGTGAATACGCTATTAAAATCCTGGTCACACGGCACCACATCTAACGTCCATCACCTCTTTTCGGAATGACTCAAACTGAGCCCTAATATATTCCTGAATCACGGAAATGTTTATTAGTTCTCAGTCTATAACAAAATCATTCCACTGTAGGTGAAGTTGAACTTATCTTATATGCTGGCTGAAGTCCATTGCGTTGTGAGTTGTCTTCGGCATTCACTAAAGAAATTGATTTTACAGGATCTTTTTGTAAAGTAAAAGCATCTTAGTTGATATGGAAACGATTTTATTTCCACTTAAACATTGCACAATCAAGAAATGCAGCAGCAAGCCAACAGAGCTGCTTACAGGTTTCTGGCCACTCAACTAGTGAATAAAACATGGTTTCTCTCAAACATCTTTCTACATGACTGCATAATAAGATTGATGACAAAGTTTTGTAATTCACTATTAAACAATATTCTTTTCCATTAAATATGCCAAAATACAGAAATTTAAACATTACATTTAAGCTACGACTATTTATGTCAATGTATGTATTTGTTTCACGAAATTTGTATTTAAATGTAGTGCACAAATTTAACGTCATCCTTTTGACTAGTGTTTACAGTCGTCAAATTATTTACATTATGTGTGTTTTCGAAATGCACATATATTTGTTTTGCCAATAGTGTGTAGGCGTACTATTATTATGACATGGTATTTTAATGTGTTTCGGTTTGCGGTCAAATTATTTATTAATATGGATTTGTATATGGTTGTCGTAGTTTTGTTAATTTCGAAGATAGTTTCTTAGTACCAAACGGATTATTAATTTTAGTGCATGAAAAACTATCAGTATTTAATTTAGGATCTAGTGATATATAAAATATGGTCTGCCCTAATTTATTTAAACAAAAGGTATATATGAAATCATGTTGTGCAATAGTTTATAACATGTAGCATTGGTGTTTTTATACAAATTAGTATCTATATAGGTTCAGCAATATCCAAAACTAAGTGTAATGCATTTCTAGTGTTTGCAGCTATTATTTACGAAAGTATTAAAAACTGAAATTTACGTAAAAGATCAGTCAAAGTTATATTTAAATCAATGTAGTATTTCTTAAAAGTATTTTACTAATAGTGTTAATAGAATTTCAAACAGAAGGCGAAAATGTAAAATATCACATGTCCGATAATGAAGTTTTACTTTAGGTATCAGATATTTCGTGTTTCTATGTTGGCAACTGATTTTTAGGAGTGAGCAACATAGCAGAAACGTTACATTCTCTGATATGAATGTTATCTAATGTAACACATCTCAAAAGAAAAGAAACTCTTTGCAATGACATATTTGGGGAAAAGATTTCTGCCCTTGTGCCACAAGTCTTCCAAATTCTTACATATTCATTTTGCCTCTATGAGGAATGCCAGAAATTATAAAAGACCAAAAATGCCTTTACTCCTTTTTTTTAAAGGTTCCTTACAGTATTTGAGTAACTTTTATAAAGTGGTTTCATGTCATCCATGTAAGTATTTGCACTCTCTACTAAAAAATGGAGCAAATTGTGATCAATAAACAGCTTAAAGGACTCAACAATGGTCTTAGCATTTCTGGTTCCCCTATCAACACTAGGCAAATGTGAAATTATGTTGTGAGACCTGGCGCAGACATTTTGGTTGACAACATTTTTTCTCCATTTAATTCTTTTTCACAATAAATAACAAGGTGATGATTCACTGGAAGAGGGATCAGAACCAACTACACTAGTTAAGTCAGAATCTTGATTTGTGTTACCAAGTGTACTGATGTTTCTGACAGTAAGAGTGAAATTATCTTCACTATTTAGCTGTTGATCACTCATTTCAGTCTCTGTGATGTGATCACTTTCAAAAAGAAAATCAGGATTTACATCCAGATCATCATTGTCACTTTCCAGTACCAATTTTAAACCTGCAAGAATTCACGCCTTTAAAAGTTATGCAATCAATCATGTGTATAGCATTTTGCTGACAGTTAAAGAACAGTTTGGAATGTACTTAATATCTCTGAATAAGTATTTCTAGTTGTGTTTATAAGAAAACATGCATATTTGACTATTTAAAATTGGTAAAATGCCAATTGTCTTTTACGTACTGTGAGTAAAATACTCATAGTGCGAGTGCTCATAGGTTAAATTTCTTTCTCACTCAGTGGATGCTGCCAAGCCATTTTTGAGCAGTTCTATTTTTCACAGTTAGTATCACAAGAAATCTAAATAAACAAAAAGCTTATGTTAGCAGATGGTCTTGGTCTCTCCACAACATATTTCTTCCCATGTCAACAATAAACTATTGAACAAAGAGACATGATGAAACAAGTAGTGTCCTCTAGGAACATAAACTCAAACTTCAATAAGTGGCTCACACATAAAGAGTGTACTCTTGTGGATATTTTTAAATAAAATCCATCTGGTCTGACAGACCCAACCCATCCATTCTAGGGTCAACCAGCCCTGTCTCAGACAAAAGGCAAAATGATGTTGCAAACATTGAATTATGTGGTTGTCAGTGGGGAAATGTCTTCCAATATGACCTTGCTGTTCACTGTCTATTGTTATTTACCTTTCTGCATGTAAACACCATGTCAGCAAACCCTCAGTTTGAATACTAAACCATTGTAAAACACTGTATCATATTCACTACAAATTGAGTCAGCAACATTATCAATTACTGTAGCAGAAGATGGTGCTAGGACATGACATATGAAGAACAGTGCCACTTTCTAGGAAGAAACCACGCATACTGTAATCATGATTGCATGGTACAGAGCATACAGGACTGCAGTCTCTGTAATGAAATATAAATGAATAAATGGTCGCTAGTGTGGAAATTGCACATTACTGGACATTAGACCTTAATTGTTCTGTATCCTTCTTATTGGTCAGTTTGTACATGGTGGATAAAATTACTCTGTATAGAAAATCCAATAATTTTCAACACTGTTGACTACAGTTTTTACATAAATTAAAATTAAACGTTTTGGTATGATATATATATATATATATATATAACAGCGAAATAAATGATACAGCAAATGATATTCATAATTTTTTTGTATAACTGATCCTGCAACAATATACTGTGAAATATGCAAGGCAAACAATACAAGTGCCAATTTCATTAACTGCATGAAAATTATATAAAGGATAATGTTTCTAACATGTTTTGCACATCCAAATTACATATCCTATTATGACATAATGGTATAATTCTGAAATATGAATAAGTATTTGAAATACATCACAATTTTGCAATACAGAATGATTTTGTAGCTTTGTCAGGACCCATTATGCATGTAATTATACTGTAATTGTTAATAAGAAACAAGTTAATGAATATTTCTTGTTCTTACCAAGGGAAAGTTGGAAGTTGTTTAATATATAAGCTTTTGACACAACACTGACATTTCCCACTCAGCAAGTTTGATTTCTTTGGTGAAATTGGCTTTAACGAAATTCATCATAAGATCAAAATAATATAAATGGGTGAAAATGATACTGTTAAATGGGCTGATAAATGGGTCATGTTTCAAGCATCACATATTTCTAACCTGTGAAATTCTTGGATGTTTACCTGGTCGTATTCTAAGTTCTGCAAACAGACTTGTGTGCCACATTGTAGTAGTATGTGATGATGTGGATTGTGGTATTCTACAGATGCCAGCCATTACCCTCTTCATTAATCTGCCCCTGTCACTGTTTATGTAGCTAAAGTACTGGGTGGTGACCATGCTGTGGTAGTGTGGCTTGTAGTCTTCAAGCTATCACCATTTGATGTGGACCTTACTGTAAGCGAATACCGCTTTCTCTTGGCTCAGGACAGGGTTCCACGAAAAATTGATGTGTAAGCTGCTATCTTTGTGATTTAGACTATCCTGGACTCCCATTTCAATGAACCTTTTAATCCCATTCAATCAATAAAGAAAAAGTTAGTTCTGCACCTTGTGATGATAGTACAAATGCCAAGGACCCCAGTTAGGATCTCATTAAAGAATACATTTTTCTGAGGTAAGCTTGCTTCAAACTGCTAAAATTGCAGGTTAAATTGAAGAAGCATTTCATTCTACTGCATTCATGATCATCTCTTTCTTCCCTTCATCTTTTAGGCAAGATTTATGACCTGTTCATACATAACTGTATGTATGTTATCAGTTGCTATGATACGCTTTGCCAGCATGTCATAACGACACTGCTAGAGATAGACACATGTAACTCAACAGATTTCGTGCAAGATGGGGTCTTTCCATACACTGCTTGTGAAGTTCACCTGCTTCTCTGAAACCCATTTGGAAACAATTGAATTATCAGTCTGTTGAAGACATTATTGATAGAGCTGAAGCATTGAATTTGACATATTTGAGACGAAAATCCGTCTCAGGGATTCTTTCATTGTATTTAATTGATATTTATATCAGTCTGTTGTTTCAAAATGCCTGGCTGGCACAATAACTTGATCTCATTTCCTTTGATTTCTGGTTGTGGGGTAATGTGAAGGACAGGTCTTACCAAGGGAACATTCACATATATGCTGATCTGAAGTGTATGATATCATGACATACCTACAGACATGCTTTGTTCTGCTGTGTAGAATGCAGTCCTGCACTTTCATACTCTTCTGGACACTGATGGGTGCAACAATGAGCTCCTTTTGTAGCAGTAATGCTATGATGTACCATAGCAGCACTTTAAAAGTGTTTCGATTGAACCGATTCTACATTATTTATGTTCCCCACATCCTTAACATTAATGTTTCCTATTTTGGTACTTGCATGGTAATTAGTTTTCATGTTATGATGTGTTAAATAGGAAAAGTTTAATTTTAACCACCCGGTGCTAAAATGTCTCCTTTACTGTGCAGTAAAAAGTATGTCTGCTATTTTCTAGCACTTTACATCAATCTATTGTATAATCAAAAATGATTGTACATATGCAATTCATTATGGAAACATACACTTTGCCCTAATTTTTACATGAATTGTTTCAAATCTTATTATATGTGTTTCATACTCATCAGTATTATCTGCTTTCAGATGCTTCTTTACTATCAATTAATAATTTCTCAAGAGCTGATATTTATTTATTATCCTGTGTGTAATTGTACAATAAATACCTTCTCACAATATTCATTCACTTATTCCTTCAAGAAATTGATATTATAGAGGATGGTCAGTATTTATCTCAGCTCAGCACTGCTGATAGTAACACAAAAAAGACAGAAATACATTTAGGATCAAGCTTCCAGAATAAAATTCTGTCTCATCAAGCAAGAGAAAGGGGGGAGGATAATGGGAATGGAATGAGAATTGGATTTACTTTATGCACAACCTAGCCCATGATCTTTTCTCATGGCCTAGGTTATGAGTAACATTAATACACTTTACCTGCCACTCTCTTTCTCTCCCTCCTCTCTACTACCTGATGAAGGAATTTTATGCTAAAAGTTTGATCCAACATCTGTTGGTGGGTTGGTGTATGTTTGGGTGTACCAACACCAATCCTTCAGAACTCCGGAGATGGGAACTAGCCCTTCAGCATATTATCTCTTCCCGTTGCCCACCTGGTCTCAACCTCCGCTAAATTCGAATTCCCACCCACCATCTTAACATCTTTGCCTCAGTTCTCTGGACAGAGCCTCTGCATCAAGTGGCATCTCTGTCTAACTTCTAACTTCTTTGCTTTCTACAGTATGTCTGCCTAAGTGTACTTGCGTCTGTGTAAATGTGTGGGTGTGTGTGTGTATTTGTTTACCCTCCTTTTTCCCCCCAAGGTAAGTCTTTCCTGTCCCGGGATTGGAATGACTCCTTATCCACTCCCTTAAAACCCTCATCATTTCCTTTTCCCTCTCCTTCCCTTCTGCCTGACGAAGCAGCTAGACTGCGAAAGCTTGCGTTTGTGTGTATGAGAGTGTGTTCTGTTCATTTGTGCTGCTGTCACACCTGTGCTCCTTTGCCTAGTGAGTAATCTTTGTCATAGACGAAGATTACTCACCAGGCGAAGGAGCACAGATGTAACAGCATCACAAATAAATAAATGAATACACACACACACACACACACACACACACACACACACACACACACACACACACACACAACGCAAGCTTTCGCAACCAAGTTGCTTCTTCAGGCAGAAGGGAAGGAGAGGGAAAAGGAAATGATGAGGGTTTTAAGGAAGGGGTAAGGAGCCATTCCAATCCCGGGAGAGGAAAGACTTACCTTGGGGGGAAAAATGGAGGGTAAACAAATGCTCACACACCCACACATTCACACAGACACAAGTACATCTACTTGTGTCTGTGTGAATGTGTGGGTGTGTGTGCGCATTTGTTTACCCTCCATTTTTCCCCCCAAGGTAAGTCTTTCCTCTCCCGGGATTGGAATGGCTCCTTACCCCTTCCGTAAAACCCTCATTATTTCCTTTTCCCTCTCCTTCCCTTCTGCCTGAAGAAGCAACTGGGTTGCGAAAGCTTGCGTTTGTGTGTGTGTGTGTGTGTGTATTCATTTATTTATTTGTGATGCTGTTACACCTGTGCTCCTTCGCCTGGTGAGTAATCTTCGTCTATTTTTATATTTAATTTTTCCTGCTAGGAATTTTTTGTCTTTATATATATGTGTGTGTGTGTGTGTGTGTGTGTGTGTGTGTGTAACTATAAGAGGTACTGAGGTAAGACCTAGCCAGCCAGTCTATTTTATCATAAAAAATTCACATCTCTGTAAAAGTGTTTCATCCAGAAAAAAAATAAATGTTAAAATTTATGACTATTTCAAAATTACTGTCAGACAATTGTTATTTCATTTTCAGTCAATTGCAAAAATGAAAAAAATCTATGAACATGTTGATGATATTGATCCCCTGGTTGGAGGAGCCTTAGAAAATGATGTCCATGGAACAATGATGGGACCAACATTTCTGTGTCTGTTCATTAATCAGTTCCTCTTATTGAAGAAGTCAGACAGATTTTTTTACTCCAATGAAAACCAAGAATATCCTTTTACTGAAAGTAAGTCGACATCTTATAATTAATGTTTTACTGATTTTAGAATGAGTTGTTTCTCAAGAATCATCGGGGAATCTAAAAATGATTTCCATATATTTAGAATTTTCATTTGTCAATAATTATTATGTTAATAGTAGCTTCTACATTCAAAATTAGAGTTATTGACATATACAGTAGTCCTTAATTTTTGTCAATGCATCTGTTTACTTATTATCTCAAAATTAGCTAGGAAACAATGCTGTCTGAAAATCAAGGAATTGTCAGATAATTTCACTTTATTAAACTTCTGGCAACTTTGAGAGCACTTTTCAATCCCAGGATGATGGATGCAGTGCCAGAAGACGATGTCATAGTCTTCTCAGAGTGGAACAAATATGATGTCCCTAGAAATTTCAGTAGTTAATTGCAGTGACACTCTGCCCCTGTGGGGGAAAATGATGCAGGATTGCCCAATGGATCATAAGGCACAATAATTATCACTTTGAAAACTGCTGGTTCGCAGCACTCATTCAATGGGCAAGGAGAACCAGGCAAGGGAACATAGACAGGGGGAAGAGAATATAGACCAAGAGGGGAGAGGGGGGGTGAAGGAGATGATAAATACACTACAGGCCATTAAAATTGCTACAACAGGAAGAAATGCAGATGATAAACAGGTATTCAATGGACAAATATATTATACTAGACCTGACATGTGATTACATTTTCACACGATTTGGGTGCATAGATCCTGATAAATCAGTACACAGAACAACCACCTCTGGCCGTACTAATGGCCTTGATACACCTGGGCATTGAGTCAAACAGAGCTTGGATGGCGTGTACAGATACAGATGCCCCTGCAGCTTCAACATGATACCACAGTTCATCAAGAGTAGTGACTGGTGTATTGTGATGAGCAAGTTGCTCAGCCACAATTCATGAGACATTTTCAATTGGTGAGAGATCTGGAGAATGTGCTGGCCAGGGCAGCAGTCCAACATATTCCGTATCCAGAAAGGCCCGTACAGGACTTGCAATATGCGGTCATGCATTCTCCTGTTGAAATGTAGGGTTTCACAGGGATTGAATTAAGGGTAGAGTCATGGGTTGTAACACATCTGAAATGCAATGGCCACTGTTCAAAGTGCCGTTGATGCGAACAATAGGTCACCGAGACATGTAACCAATGTCACCTCATACCATCATGCTGGTGATACGCCAGTATGGCGATGACAAATACATGCTTCCAATGTGCATTCACTGCGATGTCGCCAAACATGGATGTGATCATTATGATGCTGTAAACAGGACCTGGATTCATCCGAAAAAATGACGTTTTGCCAATTGTGCTCCCAGGTTCGTTGTTGCGTACACCATCGCAGGCACTCCTGTCTGTGATGCAGCATCAAGGGTAACCGCAGCCATGGTGTCTGCACTGATAGTCCATGCTGCTGCAAACATCATCAAACTGTTCGTGCAGATGGTTGTTGTCTTGTAAATGTCCCCATCTGTTGACTCAGGGATCGAGACTTGGCTGCACAATCCATTACAGCTATGCGGATATAATGCCTGACATCTCGATTGCTAGTGATATGAGACCATTGGGATCCAGCACAGTGTTCTGTATTGCTCTCATGAACCCACCGATTCCATATTCTACTAACAGTCATTGGATCACGACCAACACGAATAGCAATGTCGCGATACGATAAACCGCAATCACGATAGGCTACAATCGAAGTCGGAAACATGATGGTATGCATTTCTCCTCCTTACACAAAGCATCACAACAACGTTTCACTAGGCAATGCTGGTCAACTGCTGATTGTGTATGAGAAACTGGTTGGAAACTTTCCTCAAGTCAGGATGTTGTAGGTGTTGCCACTGGCATCAACCTTGTGTGAATGCTCTAAAAAGCTTATCATTTGCATATCACAGCATATTCTATCAGTTAAATTTCATGTCTGTAGCATGTCATCTTCGTAATGTAGCAATTTTAATGGCCAGGAGTGTATATCAGAACTGTAGAATATCCTAGCAGCAGTAGGAATGTATTTACTGGCAAAAGTGTGTTTCTTTTCAGTCTTTACCACGTAGGCTGCATTGCATATACCTTGTTATGTGCGAATAGTATACTCCTACCTTATCAACTTCCTTTTGTGGACATGAATCACATTTATAACCCTGAACATACAGGCTCCCCAGTGTGACAGACATGTTGTAATTTTAGCCTTCTTTAGCAACCTCCAAGGGAATGGCATATTGGTCAGATTGGTTGCAAAGATGTACAGTGATAAGTAGAGATAGGAATGGGTAGGGTATGAGGGAGGTATAAGGGGATGAAGAGAGACAAGGCCTAAGACCAGATGAACAGTTTGAATTGGGGGGAAGAGATAAGAAAGGGAGCAGCAGAGTGAGATGGATTGGGAGCTGAAGGGTAATCAGAATGTACGTGGAGTAGGGGCTGGAGGATATGGTAATGGATGGGGTAAGAGGAGATAGATGGGGAAAGAGACTGGAGGAAATGGATAAGGTGAGTACATCAAAAGGAGATTGATAAAAAGAGGGCATTAGGATGAGATGAAAAGAGAAATGAGGGCAGCAGAGGATGAATGGAGAAGATAGATGCAGAGGTTAAAGGTAGAGAGATGGGTAGGAGATGAAGGGCAAAGAAATAGGGAGGTGGTGTTCAGCAGAGAAATGTGAAGGAGGTTGTGCAGGATTACAAGAGCAGATGGAGGTTAGGATGGATAGACAAGGGGACTGACAGAGACAAACAGAGAGAGGAGGAGAAGCGTAGAGAAAGAGGAAGTTGGAGGTAGGGCAAGGATAGATTAAGAAGAGTGGAGATGTTGGACAGTGGAGGGGGGGGGGGTGGGATGCACTGACAGAGAGAAGAAGAGAATGAGTACAATCCCACATCTTCCAAATTTGTAACATTTTTTATTAATTGGCAATGATTGTAGAGACTTCAGTGACCAGTATACAGGCCAGTGACATTTTCTGTTGTTATGGTGAAAATCTTAAAATACTGAGAACAACTTTTAATAGCTGCAAGAACACTAGTGATTCTTTGGCTTTTGAGCTTCCCACTATCAAGCAAATCCTGTAAAGATTTCCAACAGTGAAACTTTAATGCAGATCTGAGCTCTAAGATACAGCTTGTACTTTACGAGGATAAGGTGGGCAGTGGAAATGAGAATGGAAGCAGAAAGAGGTGGAGAATAGAGTGGGAGAGAAGAAGATGAACAGAGGGGAAAAGGTAGGAGATGGACCAAGAGAGTGTGTGGTATGATGAGATGTAGGCCTAGAGGGAATGGGGATAGAAGAAGTAGACTGAGCGAGGGATGAGGTGGTGACAGATAGAAAAAGAAGTTGGAGGTGGTCCAAGGGAAGGGGAGAAGGAGACAGACAGAGACATGTGGGAGGAAACATGCAAGAAACAGGTGGAAGTTTGAAGAGAGGTATTGGAAAGGGGAAGGGGGGAGGGAGGATAAAGGAGATGCTTGGGGATAAGATGGACAGAGGGATTGGGGTAGGAAAATATTGGTTGAACAGATGAAAATGGAGGATGTGGAGTTGGGAAGAGATCATAAGAGGGGGAACTGCAGACAGAGTGAAAAGAGGAGATGGGTGGAGAAGGTCAAGAGATAGAGGGAGAGGAGGAGATGGGCAGATGTGGTGGATATTTGTCTATCATTCCACCATGTATGTGGGCAAAGACACTGGGTAAAACCTAGTATATATATATATATATATATATATATATATATATATATATATATATATATATATATATATATCCATTGTTAAGGCAGAACATTATGACTACTGAATTCAATGACTCTTCCATCAGTTCTTGACAGAATATTTTATCCATTTTGAATGAAACACACGAGATAAATATGTGATATTCTGCAAATTTATTGTTTTTACAAACCAGTTTTCAGCTGTTACGCCATCAATATATTTGCAGAATATAACACATTTACCTCATGTGTTTCATTCAAAATTATGTCCATTGATATAATAATCAGTATGTCTACCTTCGACACAGATAATAGTTGACACAGTGATGAGACATTGGTAGTTGACTGAAGGGAGTTGGCAGCACATCCGCACACACAAATCACTTAATTCCTATAAATTCTGAGGAACAAGAGGGGGGGGGGGGCACTGCTGCAACCCAGATGTGTTTAATCAGATTCAGATTTGGCAAGTCAGGGGTGGGAGGGAGGGTAGCACATCAATTGCAACTCACCACTGTGTTGCTTAGACCATTCCATCACACTTCACACTTCTGGCCTTGTGAAATGATACATTACCTTGTTGAAAAATGCCACTGCTTTTGAGAAACGTGAACATCTTAAATGGATATACCAGGTCTGTAACCAACATATGATACTTCTTGGGCTCCAAACTGCCTTGCTTGGACCCATGTTACCCAGAGCATAACTGACCTGTCACCAGATTCTCTCCAGCATGATAAAAAAGTTACTGGGATTCATCATACCATGTAATGCTCTGCAACTGCATCAAAATCCAGTGATGATGGTCACATACCCATTTCAGTTGCAGTTTCTGATATTTGTTCAGGCAAGAGTGGAATTTTGTGTTGGAGTATGGTTGACACACATTAACATCTTTTTTTAGTAGGGGTTGCAAGTGCAGATGGGGAAAAGGTTGAAATAGAAGAATTGATGGACTAAGAGGAGGGGATGCATAGTGAGAGAGGCTTCTAGCAGTAGATGGCTAAAGGCAAGAGAGAAGGAGAGGATGAACAGAGAGAGTAGCAAGAAGGGGATACAGGGTGAGATGGATTGGTAGAGGGGAAGAGAAGATGGATATGGAATAGAGGCTGGAGGAGATGGATGTGGGGATGGGCAGGAGGACATGAATATGATGAATTAGGGACAAGGTAGTGAACAGGGAATGGCAGGGGGGAGGAAATGGAAAGTGACAGAACAGGAGGATACGAATGGGGAGAGGTGTGAATAGGAGATGGGTACAAATGGTTTTGGGGCTGAGATGCAGTGAATCCAAACACAAGCAAAACTATATGTGTGGGTTTTAGACGAAATATCAGACATAGATATTTATAGAAATTAAGTGACTTGTGTGAGCAGATGAGGTGCAAACTCCCTCCAGTGACCTGCCAATGCCTCATTTCTTCCATGACAGCTGTTATCCATGTCAAAGGTGGACATAGTAGCAATTAGGTCAATGGTCATAATGCTCCACCTGATCAATGTAGATAGAAAATATCAGCCATCACTTACATATAAAGGGTGTTCATTTTAACTTAAGACATTCAAATATCATCGACACTACATCTTGGATCAAAAAAGTGAACAATGCTAATTTGTTCATATAGGAGGGGTACAATCAATTATATCACACTCGCCTCTCTCCCAACCCCATGCATGGGTGTTGGAACACAACTTTGAAATCTTCAATGGAAACCACAATTTCTATCAGAGATTACAATTGTACGGTAAAAACTACATACATTTCGTCTTAGAACATTTTTCCATTTTGCCACAGATGGTGCTGTAATCAGTGGAATTGAAATGAGTCCACAACAGTAATTTACAACATGCAGCTCAATGTCTATTTAATAGTCAATGACATGAGGGACTCCGCCTCCATGCTTTGACAATAGGACAAGCCAGTACTTCATTACTCTCAGTTGTACATTCCATTCAGTCCATTGTATACTGCTAACTTATTGATCAGAGGACCACCTGATGCACCTCTGTATCCAGAGCTCAAGGTAAAAGTTCTCCTGATTTTCAAATTAAAGTAAATGTTCAAATGTAACACCTTCAACTGAAGTACATGCAGTGATCCATTCTGCAAATGACTGTACACAGGATATAAGCATTATCTATGGAAATGTCAGCACAAGTGTTACATAGGTGGTTGCTCATGTTTTCATGGCCTGTTGGTATTTGCTGGAACACCTTCCTTTTTAAATATCTCCAAAGAAAGAAATCTAGTGGCATCAAATCGGGTGACCTAGCAGTCTAGTTAAGAGGGCCATCTGCCAATCCACTGACTAGTGTGAACAAAGTCTTATACTTCAAATGCTTTACTTGTGTAGTGCGCCAGACACCCGGCGTGCTGAAACCACAAATGTTGCTGAACATCCAAGGCAACATTGAGGAGTAGTATCAGTAGTTCCTGTTCCAAAAATGTTCCATATTTGCATCCAGCGTGTCAAAACCGGTTGTCTCGAATAAATAAAATAAAAATTGCAATCTTGGCATCTATCCTTTCATTTATTCAATAGGATCACTCCCTAAGATGAGTAAATTCAGTCAGTAGATCTGTTTTTCTATACTTAATATGTGGACCCAGATACAACAGTTGAAAAATGAAAATACTACTTTCTGTGGTGTAAAATAGCTGACACAGCCCTTCCTAGAGCTATGACTGCCATAGTCTAGTTAGCATGACAAACTCAAGAGACTTGAACTTGGTTCAATCTTAGGCTCTTAAAAGTTTATCATTGTATCTTTAATGCCTGTTTATACTACTGTAGAGAAACAATTGTAATTGTATACAGCTAGTGTATTTCACCATGGTTCACTGCAGACTGCCATACTCCGCTGAGTTTAGGCGAGCCCCGGTTCACTTAGGCAGCACTGTCTAATTGCTGTAGCGCCCCTATATTACATTGTCTGCATTACGCATGGTGGCTATTTGAATTTATGATGCACTGTCACAACACTTTTCCCCCTTTGGGAAATTTACTTTACATTTCAGAGGTGTTGTATAATGTGGAGACATCCATCGGCACTTGATGTGTTGCAGCCAGGACATGAGATGCCATGTGAACCTATGGGCAAAACTGCCCCAGACGGAATCCTTTGCACAGAACACAGACTCATGACTGAATGATAGGTGACATCTCTGAAGAATTGGCTGCCGGTGGCAGAGAACTCGGCATGCTCTCTGCTGGAGGCATATGTCCTCGGAACGGAATGATGAGGTGACAGCTGTGATGCCTCTGGTGCATGCAACTATGATGCTGGCACACTTTCCCACACATTGACACATGTGATGGAAGCACATCTTCTGCAGTAATAAGTTGGGTGCTCAGAGTTGTGAACAATAAAGGTGGGACCCATAGATGGTGTCTATTGGCTTCTGAATGAGAATTAATAGTCCTGTGTGAGGACAACACTGACAACAGCAGCTCCACAGCCCATGAACGTATCTGGTCAAAATGGCAAACAACCATTCCTTCATCAGTATGGATGTCACACAACCAATGGCCTCTAAACTTTTTGATGGTTCCTTTGATCCACTTGGCACAAGAGCCATACCCCTCCTACCCAGACAGGGGCACCTACCCAGAACTTGTCAGGAGGTTGAGAAACAGCCTGAGACTCTTAGGTGCAAAGAAGATGTAACAATGTGTGTGGCTGACGACCATGTAAGAGATCGGCCAGGCTGTGATCACCCATGGGTGTAAATCGATAAGAACTTAGAAAGTGAAGTAAAGCATCTTGGGTAGAACTCAATGAGGAACTTCTTCATCTGACACTTGAATGTGCGTACAAGACGCTCAACCTCCCCATTCAACTGTGGATGGAAGTGCGGCACTGTGACATGACAGACACGGAGGCCGGAACAGAAATCTGCAAAAGCCTGTGAGGAAAACTGATGACCATTGTCTGTGACAAGTGTAGAGGGTAGACCTTCAAGGGTGAAAATCTTTGCCAATGCATTTGCGGTTGCCACAGTGGAAGGGGACACACAGCGAACCACAAAAGGAAAATTGGAATAAGCATCAATGATGAGAAAACAGTAGGCATCACAAAAAGGGCCAGCAAAATCGGCGTGGACCCGTTCCTATGGGCACACTGGGGCAGGTCACAGGAAATGGTCAGCTCGGGAGGCTGCTGAATGTTGAGGACATATGTTGCACAGGGCGACCATGCATGAAATATCTGCATCAATTCCTGGCCAGTAAACATGTCTGCGAGCCAGATTTTTAGTGTGGGAAATTCCCTAATGTCCCTGGTGTAACAACTGAAGAACTTGTTGACGCAGAGAAGCAGGAACCACCACCCTTCGAAACACTCCACGATCAGACAGTTGCAGATGCAAGACGTAATAGTTACGGAAAGGGTCAGCCTTGGCAGAGGGTCTGTCAGGCCACCCTTGTTGAATGAGCCTACAGAGATCTGGGGTCATCAGCTGTGACAGAAGCAACATGGTCCCCCGTAATTGGAAAACCACCAACCGCACGACGTTCGTCCTCATGCACGTGGAAACAGAGTAATTCATTGCGGTCAAAAATGGGGTCAGGACTGAAAGGCAGCCACGATAAGGCATCACCATTTGCGTGCTGGGCCGTGGGACAGTAATGGATCTCATAGTGAAATCGAGACAAGTATAAAGCCCAATGTTGCAACCTGTGTGCAGCTTTATCCGGAAGCGATGCTGAAGGATGAAACAGGGAGACAAGAGGCTTATGGTCAGTAATAAGATGAAACTTGGAACTGTACAAGAAAACGTGAATTTTTTTAAGGCATACACTATGGCAAGTGCCTCTTTCTCAGTCTGAGAATAATGCCTTTGAGCATCGTTGAGTGTCTTTGAAGCGTAAGCAACAGGCTACTCTGATCCATCATCATATCAGTGTGCAAGGACGGAACCAAGACCATTTTGGGACGTGTCCGTGGCCAACATCAGTTGCCGCCCCAGGCAAAACATGACTAGAAATGGTGCTGACTGAAGGTGATCTTTATGGTGAACAAAGGCATGTTCGCATTCGTCAGTCCAGTGGATTCAAAGGATGGGCCACGCCAGCTGCAGAAGGAAGGAATTTATGATAGTAGGCAATTTTGCCAAGAAATACCTGAAGGTCTTTAACATTATACGGCCGTGAGAGGGCCGCGATTGTATTGTATTGTATCTTTATTGGTCCTGTAAAATCATACATTGTACAGCAGTACATAGTGATATAGGACAAGTCATATAATGTATATAGTATATTCTAAAATACAATAAAATTATTTAAGCCATACATAAAAAGCACATAACTGACTCTTTCTAGAATACACATACCTTTCTAAGTTTAAAACACTCACATTTTTTTTAATCTTAAATACATATTTACACTTTTTCATTTCCCAAATTATTTTTCAGAAAAAAATTCATCCACACTATAATAGCACTTTTCAGACAGAAAGTTACTTAAAGCAGTTTTAAATTTATGCAAGCATGTTATTGCTTTAATGTTCTTAGGTAATTTATTATAAAGTTTTGTCCCTACCTGCAGGGGGCCTTTTTGCTTTAGTGTCGTACGAGCAAACTGTACATGTATATCACGATGCTTCCTTGTGTTGTATGTGTGAACACTGTGATTTGTTGGTACGAGTTTGTTTTTGGAATCTAAAATTTTTCATATGAACACTACTACTTCAAGTATGTAGAGGCTCGGTAGTGGAAGAATACACAGTTTTTTAAATAAAGGTTTGATTGAGAAACGTGGTGCTACACCTACCATGGCTCTTATTATTCTTTTCTGGGCAATGAAACAACTTTTGCTGGGTGGTGTATTTCCCCAGCAGATTAAACCATACCTTAACTGTGATTCTACTTGAGCATAATACACAGTTTTGAGGACTTGCATTGATGTGCAACCTGCAAGAATTTTGATACCATAACAAATGCTGTTTAGTTTGCTACATGTATATTGTATATGGGTGTTCCATCTTAGGTCATCTTGTATCCAGACCCCAAGAAATTTGGTAGCATTTACAGATTCTAGTGTTTTACTCAGCAGTTCAATGGTTGGAGTTAGATTCCGTTTGTTCTGTATTGTATGTAGATTCATGGTGATTGTTTTCTGTGTATTTATTATTAAGCTGTTAGCAGAGAACCATTCTGATAGGTGAGATGTACACTCTTTTACTTCATTCTGCAACTCTTCCAATGTTCCACCTTTGATAAGTATGTTTGTGTCATCAGCATATTTAATATATTTCTAGTTAGGGGTGAGTGGCTCAAAGTCATTCACAAAAAGAAGGAACAGAATCGGTCCCACGACGGAGCCCTATGGCACACCGTATTATGTACAACATTTCTGTGAGTAGTATGATTGTATGTTATTCCCATTTTTGTGCACTATTTCAACTACTTGTTGTCTATTTAGTAGGTATGACTGTACCCACTCATAGGCGGGACCTCTGATGCCCATATTTTCTAGCTTACTAAGTAATAAACTATGGTTTATTATGTCAAAAGCTATTGACAGATCTAAAAACATTGCTACTATATGTTCTTTTTTGTCTATTGAGTTTAGAGCTTCATTTAGAAAATCAATGATAGCTGTCTCAGTAGATTTACCTTTTCGAAAGCCATGTTGCGTAGCTGAGAGGAGTTTATGTTTTTCAATGAAGCCTATGAGCCTTTTGTAAAAGATTTTTTCTATTATTTTAGAAAAAACAGATAGAAGAGAGACAGGCCTATAATTTTCTATGTTGGTTTTTTCTCCTTTCTTGTATAGTGGCTTCACTTTTGCTATTTTCAGCTTTTCTGGAAAAATTCCCTCCGACAGCGAGTTATTGCAGATGTCAACCAAGGGCTTTGTTATTAAGGGAGCACACTTTTTAATGATGTGGTCTGGTATATTGTCAACACTGTATGAAGATTTTGATTTCAGCTCACCTATTATTTTTCACATTTCCTTTCTGTTGGATATATGAAGAGTGAGTTACTACTACGGCTAGTTTTAGTCTGACATGTAATGGTGTCATTCTGTGAATTTTGCTTCACCAGACTGCTGGCTATCTCAGTAAAATACGAATTGAATTTATTTGCTATCTGTTGGGGATTAGATATTACAGATGAGTTTTCCTTAAGTCTGAAATTTTCATGTTGTCTTAGTTTTACACCTGTTTCCTGCCTTACAACATCCCATGTGGCTTTCATTTTATTTGGTGCATTTTTTATGAAGGAGCTGTTTGCCATTCTCTTTGCTTCTTTTATAACTTTCATTAAAATATTTTTGTAATTCTTAAAATAGGAATCAAACTCAGGAGATGTGCACTGTTTAGATATTTCATGAAGTAATCTCTTTTTCTTTGCAGATACTTGTATACCTGTTGTGATCCATTTTACTTTCCTATCACTTTTTCTGACTGTCTTACTTTCTAGCGGAAAGCACAGTTCACACATCAACATGCTGACTTAAGGGGTGGATCCCGTAATGGGACAGTTGAAAACCGAGATACACATCAGGAGACTGAAAAAAATTGAGATTTATCGAGATTACACTTCAACACCACCAACAAGAGAACTTGAAAAAGTGCGCGAAGATTGACAAGGTGTTCATCTGTGGAAGCTCCTATAACTATGATATCATCTTGATAGTTTATGCAACCAGGCACAGAAGCCGTCAGTTGTTCTAAAAAATGCTGAACTACAGCCAGTGTGCTGGCAATGCTGAACAGCAACCACTGGTACTGATACAGGACAAACTGAGTGTTTAAGGAAAGAAATTTTCTGGAATCTGCGTCCAAAGACAGTTGGTTATATGCCTCTGATAAATCAATTTTGGAGAAGAAAACAACTCATCAGAACAAGGAATCGGGTAAGTACCAATGAGACATTGGGCATTGATGGTCTTCTTGAAATCGCCACACAACTGCAATTTGCCATTGGGTTTGCAAACCACGAGGGAGATGCCCATTCACTAGAAGTAACTGCTAGGAGAGCCCCCAAAGACACCAACCTATTTAATTCAGCCTTGACTGGGTCATGTAATGCTACTGGAAGGGGGCGGGCACAGAAAAATTTCAGGCCTGCCGCCTGTTTGAGCGTTATATATGCCTCAAAATCGACAGTGCGGCTCAGGCTGGGAGAGAATATAGAGGAAAATTCAGTACACAATTCATGTAACCAAGTGAAAGAATATCATCAGATACCAGATGTACATTGTCTGTAATGGAGAATCCAAAAAGTTGGAAAGCATCATACCCAAACAAGTTTTTCGTTCCTGCATGATCAACAACATAAAAGGTGAAAAGGTGAGAGAACAAACAACCAACTTGTAAGAAGTGGACACCTCAAACTGGCCGATAATTGGAATTTTCTGTTTGTTATAAGTCTGCAAATTGCGAGTGACATGAGACAACGGCGGAGAACCCAGTTCCAAGTACATGTGAGAATTTATGAGAGTGACAGCAGAACCTGTGTCTACCTGCATGCGAATATTTTTGTCAAGGAACTGAACATTTACGACACTGTCACAACAGTAATTGTTCTGGGTATCAAGTTTCTACTTACGGTAAATTATACCAGGTAGTTATATTAACTCCCCCTATTTAACATGTATAACATGAACACTAATTACTATGTGAGTACCAAACTTGGTAGCATAAATGTCAAGCACATGGGGAAGAGAAAAAAGCAGGATCTATTCAAATGAAATACTTTTAATGTGTTGCTATGGTACATCATACCATTACATATTGGTACCACTACCGCTATTAAAAAAGCTCATTATGGTGCCAATAAAGGTCCAGAAGGGTCCGAAAGCACAGGATTGCATTCTGCAATGCAGAACAAAGCATGTATGTAGGTATACTTTCTATTTCTCTTGGCATTCTGTGCTTTGAATCAGCACATGTGTGAGTATTCCCCTGGTAAACCCTGTCTTTCAGGTAGCCCCACAACTATAAATCACAGTTAGTGAGATCAGGTGATTCTGCCGGCCAAGCATTTGGAAATGATTGACTGATAATTCAATCATTTCTAAATGTGTTTTGGAGAAGCAGTTGAACTTCACCAGCAATATGTAGTAGGGCCCATTCATGTGTGAAAACTGTTGAATTCGACTGTTCACCTGTAGGGCGGGTATGACATGCTGGCGAAACATATCACAGTAATTTTGGCCAGTCACACTGTTAGTCTTTGGTCTTTAAGTGCCAATCTGTTCAGAAACTGAATGGGCCAATGATGAACATAACCATGAAGTCATACCGGTCAGTAACATGGTCACCATACAGAGGAACTTCATGCACACTAACTGGCAGTGAAGATCCCCACACTCAACAGTTTCACCTCACCCATCAGAAGAAAATGAGCTTCGCCTATCCATAGGATGGTCCGGGGCCAGTCCTTGTCAACTTCAATCCTTGCAAAAAACTGGAAAGCAAGGTCAGCAAGTCATTGTGCTTCCTGTGATGCAAGCAGCTGCATGATATTGATCTTGTCTGGATACTATTTAAGAATGTTTGTAGCACCCTCTATAAACTGAACTACGAGATCTTCAACTGTCATGACACAGCACACACATTGCTTGATGATCATGAATCATGCAGCATTGTCTGCCATAGCAACAGCAATTTCATCAACACCTATGGTGCAACTCATCATTAGCCTCTTTCGATGTCCAGTTCAGTTGATTCAAACTTTTTCATCATGCTCTGCACAGCAGGTGGAGGAAGAGGACTCTTCCATAATCCATTTAGGTAACAATATTCTCCAACTGCAGTTTAAGAGTTTCACCAATAACACTCTGCTCCTTCTGTCCTAGCTCTTGTTGACACATCAAGTGCATTTGTCTTGGTCAGGCATGTGACACTATGAAAATGATCATTGATCACAGCACCTGGTGGCTGTATTTGGAAGTAGATAGTTGCATTGTGATGCTTGGAAATAATGCATCCCATTCTCTTTACATTAATGCTACCAAGTTTCGTACTCATAGGCAATTAGTTTCTGTCTTATAATGTCTTAAATAGGGAAAGTTTAATTATAACCTCCCAGTATGTATGGATTTACATATTTACTTACTTTATTTATGTTTTGATTATGTTGCAGAACAATTAAAGGAAATTAAGAAAGCTAGTGTTGCCAGGCTAATATGTGATCACACAGATGTTAAAAAAATGCAGAAGCAAGCATTTTTGCAAATATCAAAGAGGTATGTACAAAGAATAATATTCTACCACAGATTACCTCTCTTCTTAAAACTCATAAAGATAAGTCAATACTTTTAGAGGTGGTATCCAAAAGGTTTCAAAATTGAATTTTGTGGACAGAGGATTACAAATACACTGTAGTACCATTAGGTGTCTACCATTACATCCTTATTGAATCAGTATGATAAGTAACTGGGAGAAGAGCAATTTGCTTAGTCATTGATGAACATATTCCATGACCATGTTCAAGATTTTTGTAGTTTTGTGACGAATAAACTGAAATAACAATGTGTTTGTAGAAAATATTTTTCTATATTTGGAAAAACAACTGCAGGAAAGCACAGACTGGTGATGTAAGCATTTAGAGACAATTTTTAGGTGAGACAGTCTTGTGACTGGTATACGTCTTTCAAAATCACACTAACATTTATTGACAATGACAATAGTTTTAGGCAGCTGTCATCTTCTGTAACAGAAAATGATTCACCAAGATTATAGCCATAAAATTCAAGACCTATATATCACTAAACAATTTTTAAAATGTGTGAGATACAGTGGAACAACAGCTGCAGTATGGTAAACCAATGCCAACCAGTAGAATGCAGCATGGATAGTGTACCACACGATGCCTATTCATGCCTTATACTATCACACAAGTTATCAAAGCCCATGGCAGACACTGTGCCTATTAGACAACAGGATACAAGATGACTGAAATGCCAAACATTTATATGGAGCATACCAATGAACATACCCTTTGAATATGAAATACCTATCTCTAGTCATGCTTTTTCTGAACATAGGTGTAATTGAGGCACCCTTTATATGAACTTTATTATCAGTAAAACTTTTGAGGCTCCTGGCATGTTATTAAAATGTGTGTTCCTTACTAAGAAGCACATAACTGGACCGACACATGTGACTTTAAACCTTTGTTAAGCTTGTTTGTATTTGTAGTATCTATTCTGTGATCTGAGCGATTAAATTAAAAAACAAAATATATTAATTATGCCATGGCACTGTCAGTCTACTTTACTTTATTTTCCCCAAAAATGTTTCACCACTTCCTGTTCCATCACTTGTCTTTTTCAGACAACAATAAATAGACATCATTTATTCACTGGTTTACATCTTTAGTTCATTTCAAAATGTCATTTAACTAATCCATTAAAACTACATGATTTCCCATGGTAAAATTTGGTTAGAATACAAGCTTTGAATGGCAAATATTTATGGCAAAGTTGTAACCACCATACATTTTCTTACAGCTCATCAACTGTATGCAATTTTCATGTTTCAGTTAACTGATGACTACATAATGTAAACTAATGAATAATTGATGCCTATTTACCACATCTTCATTTACATGAACATAACTTTAGGTGAAATTCAAGTGTTACTATATTACAATTATTTTAAGAGTGTAAATAATTATAGTCCACCAATGATAACACAAAAAGTGCTGAAACATTTCCAACAAAATGAATACAATAAATTTGAAAGCAAAGAAAGAGTCAATCAGTGTAACTCACCAATTATTATCATCCAGTATGGAAAGAAAGGATTGTATGAACATCCAAAAAGTGATTAATTTCTTTAAGGGATAAATACAGTGGAATGCCAAATTTAGTATTTTCAGTTCCTTGAACATGCCTGAGCAGAACGTTCTAGAGTTCACACCACAAAATAGTACTGGACTATGGAAACTGTAGTTTGACTTTTAGAGTTAACCCAAAAAATGATCATGTATGACATTTTGGATGAAAGTTGGTGAAATGTACACGATTTTTAAATTATCAATCTCCTACAACTGCCATATTAAAAAATAAAATTTGTTTACGTGATGTGGCAGTCCTCTGATATTCTCCTACCAGATGAATTTATTATCATCATTTTGTAATACCAAGAATTTTAAATTTGTCAACCTCTTCTACATTAATTTCAGTATGTTTTGGATATATATTGTGAGGAAATGTTTTACAAGTTCTGGTCTGCATATAATGCATCTTTCTAAAGTGTAATTACAAGAAATGACATGTACAATTTTAGTTAAAGTGCAGTTTATGATTAGGCAACTGGCACTGTTCCTGTTCTATGTTTGACAGGTTCTTGATGTACCCTTGTCTGGTTAGTATATTAATTATTCCTCTACGTGCTAGGTGTTTACAAACCATAAAAATTAAGTTACTTCCTACTAGACACCCAAATGCTGGTTGGCTGCTTTCACCTCCCATGCCATTGCCAATGTCTACATATCAAGTGCTAGTCGCGTAAACTACACTCTTAACCATAATTTTTTGTGTTGACAACAGTTTCATTAAAGAGTTTTATACTTGCATATTTCATCCTCTTCCGTGTCAAAGTTAGATTCATTATAAAGTAACATAGATGATTGTTTTTCCTTTCTAGTGTTTCAAATGTCAATATCTCTGTTACTCTCAAATTCAGGTGTAGGCAAATTGTTGAGAATGAGTTTCATATTACATGTGAATACATATGCTAAATGGCTGTTAAATATTTCAAGCTGGTTGAAAAGATCATTGTACTGAAGTACTTCTGCCTGGAAATGTTTGGATGTCACTTTTCACATTCCTTCCTTTTCTCACAGATGAGGAGAATTTACCATTATGCACTGAGAACACCAACTATGAATTTGTCTTTGCTTATTTTAAAAAAAGCTAGTGTTATTATAGTTCATAAATTTTGTCACTATATTCTGCTTTGTATATGATGTCTCCTTCACATCAGACAGGTCTCATGAAACATAATTCTGGTGCTGATGTGTAAATACAAATTATCACTTGTGGCAAGTTAATATTTCAGAAGCGCTGCACTAGATTTTCTTGCCACAAGTTCTTGACTCAGATGAGATAATCTCTTGTATATTCGGGATGTAACTATAAATGCATAAATAAAGTATGATTCACTGGTCAAAACAGAAATGTCTTATTTGTACAGCCTACTTGTGGGCCTAAAATTTTCAGATACATCAAATGTTCTATTTTAAATCATTCTCTGAAAACAATGTTAAACTGCCACATAAAAGGAAACAAAAACAGTTTATGGGAGAGGAAACAATCGAATAAGCCATTGTTGTGGAATCTAAATGTTGATAATTCCTACTGAAATGAAGGTGAACTTGAGAAAGAACAGAGACATCATTTATATTTTCTTATGCATAATCTTTAACTTGTATTATGAGTACTAGAAATCATTCACAAAATGACTTAATAGTTCAATTGTTTGGCTGCAAGTATAACAACAAATAAAGCCAATAATTATTCATTATTATTTTTTATTTATTCATTTATTTGTATGTTTCAGCAATCCATTAGTAGATTGTGAACACATTCCCGCTCCAGATCTGTCTCTATGGAAGGAAGAATGGAATGCTGATTGAACTAGTATCTTGCGCAACAGAATCTCAATAAAATGTTTTGAAGCTGATGTAAAATAATAAAAATGTGTCAAACTTTTAACTGTCTAAAGTACTTTACTTTGTTGTTAGATGTATGTAACAACTGGGTTTTTGTTTAAGTAAATTAATGATACTAAAAAAATTTAATAATGAAAAATTGAAACAAATAAATATTGTTTGTCTGGTGAATATTTAGGATGGCAAGCATCAACCAAGAGTAAGTGAAACTAAAGTAGTAAGTTACTAAGAGAGCGAGAAATTTGTAACTTCCAGTTGAGAGTGCCAAACTAAAGGAATTAATTACTACAGGAGTAAATTTTCAATTACTTCAGCAATAAATGTTCCATGTACTCCTGAAGTAAATTTATTGACACCACAACTTGGGGAGAACGCATCAGAGAGTGTGCTAATGAAACTTAAGAAGGAGATAAGGCAAAAATTTACTCCTAATCAGTTGTGGGTGTAAACTTTACAGTGTACTTCTTGGTTTTTCCAATTTAAATATCAAATTATGTGGATTACCTTGACTGGAAATAATATATGAAGGTGGAAGAAGATGCAGGCATCCCAAGAATGTCAGGTTTAATGGAGAGCAAAGACCCCTTCACGATATGTAGCAACAGTGATTTCAAAGAGTTGTTTGGGTTTTTAATTGTTATTTTGAGCCCCTATTTGGCATACTTGAGTTGTTACTGCCCCATAATTGTGACAGGAACTGTGCTTTGTCCACAGGCCACAACTTCTATATGGATTATTAATGTTTCATACTAGTATTTACCAAATCATGGCAAGGGTTCTCAACATCCATCTACATACCGTATACAGAAATCAGAAGAATTTCTCTTCCATCAAATCACAAATAATATGTGATGCCAATATAAAGGTTTGAATTGCTGTAAGCTGTTGGCCAAATTCATTACAAAATGTATACCTTTATGACAGTGTTTATGTAGAATGTGAAAATAGCCATTAGATTAATACTTGTTCCTTAGATCATGTATACGACATTTCGTAATGATGTGGAACGTGTCAGTTTAGTAAATTTTGTCTATACTTGACAATCTATATTTTAAGAATTTTTTTGTAAATTTTTTTTATTTTTTTTTTATATATTTTTTTTTATTTTTTTTTTTTATATATATATTTTTTTATGTTTTATCTAAAAATTCATCTACATTGTAGAAGGAGTTGCCATTCAGAAATTCCTTTAATTTCTTTTTAAATACTAGTTGGCTATCTGTCAGACTTTTGATGCTACTTGGTAAGTGACCAAAGACTTTTGTGGCAGCATAATTCACCCCTTTTTGAGCCAAAGTTAGATTTAACCTTGAATAGTGAATATCATCCTTTCTCCTAGTGTCGTAGCTATGCACACTGCTATTACTTTTGAATTGAGTCGGATTGTTTATAACAAATTTCATGAGTGAATATATATATTGTGAAGCTACAGTGAGTATCCCTAGATCCCTAAATAAATGTCTGCAGGATGCTCTTGGGTGGGCTCCAGCAATTATTCTGATTACACGCTTTTGTGCAATGAATACTTTTTTACTCAATGTTGAATTGTCCCAGAATATGATCCCATATGAAAGCAGTGAATGAAAATAGGCTTAGTAAGCTAATTTACTGAGATTTATATCACCAAATTTTGCAATGACTCTGATAGCATAAGTAGCTGAACTCAGACGTTTCAGGAGATCTTCAATATGTTTCTTCCAATTCAGTCCCTCGTCAATGCAAACACCTAAAAATTTTGAATATTCTACCTTAGCTACAGATTTATGTTCAAAGTCTAAATTTATTAATGGTGTCATGCCATTTACTGTATGAAACTGTATATACTGGGTTTTATCAAAGTTTAATGAGAGTCCATTTGTAGAGAACCACTTAATGACTTTCTGGAAGATATCATTTACAATTTCATCAGTTAATTCCTGTTTGTCAGGTGTGATAGCTATACTTGTATCATCAGCAAAAAGTACTAGCTTAGCATCTTCATGTATGTAGAATGGCAAGTCATTAATATATATTAAGAACAGCAAAGGACCCAAGACCGAACCTTGTGGGACCCCATTTTTAATAACTCCCCAGTTAGAAGAATTAATTGTCTCATCTACATCATGTGAACTGGTTATTTCAACTTTCTGCACTCTTCCAGTTAAGTATGATTTAAACCATTTGTGCACTGTCCCACTCATACCACAATACTTAAGCTTATCTAGAAGAATCCCATGATTTACACAATCAAAAGCCTTTGAAAGATCACAAAAAATCCCATTAAACAGTAGAGTCCCGAAAAATTGGTCTAATGTTGACCAAAGGTTGGCCGAGTTTGTGAAAATGCCAGGTTATCGGGAATGGTGTAAAAAACTATAGGTAAGAATTTTTTTGTTATAAAATACTTTCTATTGTTATTTTAGAATACAGTAGAAATGATAGAATACAGTAACACAAAGTAAATTTAAGAAAATGTCTGTTGTTGTTGTTGTGGTCTTCAGTCCGGAGACTGGTTTGATGCAGCTCTCCACAATACCCTATCCTGAGCAAGCCTCTTCATCTCTACATAAGAATGGCAACCTACATCTGTCTGAATCTGCTTACCGTATCCATCTCTTGATCTTCCTCTGCGGCTTTTACCCCACACACTTCCCTCCAATGCTAAATTCACAATCCCTTTATGTCTAAGAATGTGCCCTACCAATCTATCCCTTCTTTTAGTCAAGGTATGCCAGAAATTTCTTTTCTCCCCAATTCTGTTCAGTACCTCCTCATTAGTTACGCGATCCACCCACCTAATCTTCAGCATTCTTCTATAGCACGATATTTCAAAAGTCTCAATCCTCTTCCTGTCCGCACTGTTTATCATCCATGTTTCACTCCCAAACAAGGCAACACTCCATACAAATGCCTTCAGAAAGGACTTCCTTAGGCTTAAATCAATATTCGATGTTAACAAATTTCTCTTTTTCAAGAACGCTTTTCTACCCATTGCCATTCTGCATTTTATATCCTCTGTGCTGCGACCATCATTTGATATTTTACTGCCCAAGTAACAGAACTCATCTACCTCCTTTATTGCTTCGTTTCCTAATCTAATTCCTTCAGCATCACCTGATTTTCTTAGACTGCGCTCCATTACCCTAGTTTTGCTCTTGTTAATGTTCATCTTATATGCACCTTTCAGCACACTGTCCATTCCGTTCAACTGCTCTTCCAGATCCTTTGCTGTATCTGCCAGAATTACTATGTCGTCGGCGAAACGTAATATTTTTAATTCTTCTCCCTGAACTTTAATTCCTTCGCCAAATTTCTCCTTGTTTTCTTTTATAGCTTGCTCAGTGTACAAATTGAATAACATTGGAGAAAGGCTACAACCCTCTCTTACTCCCTTTCCAACCACTACATCCCTTTCAACTCTGACAACCGCTGTCTGGTTTTTGTACAAGTTGTAAATAACCTTACACTCCCTATATTTTACTCCTGCTTGCTTCAGAACTTGAAAGAGTTTATTCCAATCAACATTGTCAAAAGCCTTCTCCAAATCTACAAAAGCTAGAAATGTAGGTTTGCCTTTTCTTAATCTATCTTCTAGGATAAGCCTTAAAGTGAGTATTGCCTCCTGTGTTCCTACATTTCTCCTGAACCCAAACTGATCTTCCCCAAGGTCGGCTTCTACCAGCTTTTCCATCCTTCTGTAAATAATTCGTGTTAATATTTTGCAACCATGACTTATTAAACTGATGGTTCTGTAGTTTTCACACCTGTCTGCACCCGCTTTCTTTGGTATGGGGATTATAACATTTTTCTTAAAGTCTGAGGGTACTTCACCTGTCTCATACATCTCACACACCAGGTGAAACAATTTTGTCATGGCTGGTTCTCCCAGAGACTTCAGTAGCTCTGAGGGAATATCATTTACACCAGGATCCTTGTTTCGACTTAGGTCTTTCAGTGCTCTGGCAAATTCACCTCTCAGTATAGTATCTCCTATTTCATCCTCATCTACTTCTTCTCCCCTTTCTACAATATTGCCGCTAAGTTCATTTCCTTCATAGAGCCTCTCTATATACTCTTTCCACCTTTCAGCTTTCCCTTCTTTGCTGAGAACTGGTTTTCCATCAGAGTTCTTGATATTCATAGAGCTGTTTTTCTTATCTCCAAATGTTTCTTTTATTTTCCTGTTGGCTGTATCTATTTTTACCCTATTTATACATTCTTCTACGTCCCTGCATTTGCCTTCTAGCCACTCCTGCTTAGCCATTTTGCACTTCCTGTCAATCTCATTTCTTAGTCGTCTGTACTTCATTTTGCCTGTTTCATTTACTGCATTTTTATACTTTCTCCTTTCATCGATTAAATTTAGTATCTCCTGTGATATCCAAGGATTCTTTGTAGGTCTTGCCTTCCTACCTATTTTGTCCTCTGCTGCCTTCACTATTTCATCTCTCAATACTACCCATTCCTCCTCTACTGTTTTATTTCCACCCGTTTCTGTCAATTGTTGCCTAAAGCTCCCTCTGAAATTCTTAAGAACTTCAGGTTCCTTCAACTTATCCAGGTCCCATCTCCTTATTTTCCTACCTTTTTGTAGTTTCTTCAGTTTCAGCCTACAGTTCATAACTAACAAGTTATGGTCAGAGTCTATATCTGCCCCTGGGTATGTTTTACAGTTTAAAACCTGGTTCCGAAATCTATGCCTTACCATTATAAAATCTATCTGGTATCTCCCGGTGTCTCCTGGTCTCTTCCACGTATACAACCTCCTTTTGTGATTCTTAAACCAGGTGTTTGTTATAACCAAATTATGTTCCGTGCAAAATTCTACCAGGCGGCTTCCTCTTTCATTCCTTCTGCCCAGTCCATATTCACCCACTATTTTTCCTTCCCTTCCTTGTCCTACTACCGAATTCCAGTCTCCCATAACAATTAAGTTTTCCTCTCCCTTAACTGTCTGAATAATTTCCTTTAGCTCCTCATATATTTCTTCGATTTCCTCATCATCGGCAGAGCTAGTTGGATATAAACCTGTACTACTGTTGTCGGTGTTGGCTTCGTATCTACCTTGACAATGATAATGCGATCACTGTGCTGGTCATAGTAGTTTACCCGCATTCCTATTTTCTTATTCATTATCAATCCTACTCCTGTGATACTCCCAATTGATTTTGTATTTATAATCCTGCACTCACCTGACCAGAAATCCTGTTCATCCTGCCACCGAACTTCACTAATCCCCACTATATCTAATTTCAACCTATCCATTTCCGTTTTTAAATTTTCTAATTTTCCTGCTCAATTAAGGGATCTAACATTCCACACTCCGACCCGTAGAATGCCAGTATTGTCTTTCCTGATGATCACATCCTCCTGAGTAGTCCCCACCCGGAGATCCGAATGGGGGACTATTTTACCTCCAGAATATTTTACCTGCGAGGATGCCATCATCATATGTTCATACAGTAGAGCTGCATGTCCTCAGGAAAAATAACAGCTGTAGTTTCCCCTTGCTTTCAGCCGTTCGCAGTAACTGTGTGGCAAAGCCACATTAGCTGATGTTACAAGGCCAGTTCAGTCAATCATCCAGACTGTTGCCCCTGTAACTACCGAAAAGGCTGCTGCCCCTCTTCAGGAACCACACGTTTGTCTGGCCTCTCCACAGATACCCCTCCGCTATGGTTGCACCTACGGTACGGCTATCTGTATCGTTGAGGCACGCAAGCCACCCCACCTTGGCAATGTCTGTGGTTCATGGGAGTGGAGAAAATATCTAAGAAATGATATTCATTACTTATGACTAAGTACTGTAATTTACAATTAGAAAATTACTTTAAGAAGGCATACAGCCTTGAACATGAAAAGTACAGGGAATAGTGATTTAATTCATAAAACATATTCTATTAAAATTTGCATCACACCTAAAAGGCACTGTGAAAAAATAAACTCCCATAATTTTGATCACGACTGTTTTTTAATGTGAAAACGCACCTACATACTGTATTAATGAAACTCAAAGGATTTTTAAACATGATGTAGGTGGCACAAGAAAAGATTATGTCTAGGCCCATTTATAGCATAGCTTATAACAGCTACATACTGCAATTTCAATTATATCTTGCATCCTGCAAGCATGGAATAATTCCAGAGGGTGGCCAAGTTACCCAGACTGCTGGGTTGCTGACTGCCAGGTTTTCGAGACTCTACTGCAGTGGGAATCAGAATCAGAATTTTACTGTCTCATAACATCTAAGTTAAATTATTGACATAGTGTATGTGGGACTCATCAATTTATATCTGTAATAGATTATGCATAGATGCACTATTCATTACAAAGTAATTACAAAACCAGCAAATATATGTTTGTTTTCATCTTGCTCAAATACTCATATCATCATTAAAGAATTCATCGACCAAATAATAGAAGTTCTGTACCACAGTGCTGTATAATTTTCTCTTTACTGACTCACTTCAACCCTTCAAAAATGTGTATTTTTTAGTTTGTTGGTTATTTTTATTCCCATATATTGTGGAGCCTGTGCATCTAACTGAGTCTGGTGTAGGAAGCATGGAACATGGTTTGCTTTTTTAAGATAATGACAATTGCTTTCTCCACATTACTTTTCACTTGTTCATGGAAGACAAAGGGCACCAGAGTGGAGCCCATATTGCTACCAGATGTATAATAGAGTGCACGGTGAAACTTTCCTGGTGGATTAAAACTGTGTGCCGGAACTGAGATTCACGGGCAAGCACTCTACCAACTGGTCTATCCCAGCACACTTTACAATCCATCCTCACAGCTTTACTTCCACCAGTACCTCGCCTCCTACTTTCCAAAGGCTGTAACAATCTGAATAGATTTTTGGTCTGTAAAAATGTAGTCTGACAGTTTTATGTTGTCCATCCCAAATGTAGTGAGTTATTTTGTGCTCCATTTTTTGGTACCAGGTGTTCTTGATGATTAGATTGTTTCATACACGCAAGTATAGCAGGTGTTCTCACTCAAAGTTTCTGTTACCATATCCATGAGGTCAAATAATATTTTTGCACCCCTGCCTCTTCTTGCCCACTGGGGCATTTAGATCACCCATTATGATGACATTATCTTCCTCTATTACATCCTCTAAATCTTCCAGGAACTGTTCTTTCTCATCAGCGTGCAACCTGTTTGTGGGGCATATACTTGGAAGATGGTTACATAGGTTTTGTCAGCACGTAGTTTCAACTGGATGATTCGATCACTCACACATCTGATATCTGTATGTATGGCTACATCTGCATGCAGGAGCAGTGCGACTTCATTTATGGCCTCTGTTAGACTACCATATCAGCGTAGTATATATTGATTTCTGAGGGTTTTCTTGCCAGAACTTTTTCACTCGGCCTCACTTAGGCCTAATATCTTTAACTTTCACGTACCTATTAGGTCAATAACATTTACCAGTAAGGGTGAAAATATTTAGAGCTCCAAATCTGAGTTTTTGTTTCTTTGTTGGCTTTTATGTCTTCAGGGATCTCCAATATGCTTTGGGTTTTTGGTTCTCATACTTTCGTGACGTGCCTGGAGAAGTGTCATTTACAGTAATTTATCTTACACATCCAAGGCTTGTTTTATTCTTTTAAAGCACACTTGAATCCATTGCTGGCCAGCTATGTCTAACACAGCTTCACCAGAACCCTGTTAGCTTCCGTTTTTCAGGATTCATGTAAGGCCTTCATAGTTGTCATGGAACTCACATAGTCTCCTCTGTACTTCACACCTTACTTCACACCTTTGCCCATCTTCCACGACATGAATGAGCGGTTGGCCGTCTTTCATGTCCGTCCAAAATACTTTAACCTGTTCTTATGCTCTATGTTTGTAAGAGCTTTTGCATTGTATTCAAATAGGTATTTTTCCACACATTCTATTTTGCTTTTTTGGATGTTGACATATTGCTTTCTAGCTTCCAAAATTAAAGCAATGAGCATAAATTATATGCAACATGATATTATTGTCAAAAGTTGATTTATAATTTCTGCCAACAATCAATATTTTGCAAGAAGAAATAGAATGCACATGTCAGCAGATTGCAGAAATGACTTACTTTTTTGTAGTGAAAAAGTACTATTACCTTAATTACCATGCAAATAAAGAAGTAAATATAAATTGAGCTCTCCAATAGTCACTAAAACTGTATATTCTAAAGAAGTAATTTACTATAGTAGTCCAGACTAAACATGAAAGACTTACTACAAGAGTAACTACAGTCGAAACCGGTTATAACGACGTCAAAGAACCCGATGGCTTATGGTCGTTATAGCCAATAATCACACAAACTGGATTATTGCTTTGTTTTTTGATAAAAAATTGCTAACTGTAAATTACAGAATGTTATAGAGTTAAAATTTCAAAGAGGCGGACAAACACAGTACACCTACATTGTAATGTTTTGGGAGTGTATGGTGATGCAGTTGCTGGCCCACTGCAAACATACAGCACATGGAGGCGGAAGCACTATTACCACAGGCAAAACCAGTACCCACATTCACATAGTCTAAAATTACTCTACATGATGTTACCAAAACAATTAAAAAACTTGGCAACTCTAAAAATGAGGACTATCATGGATTAAGTAATTTTATCATTAAGAGCATAGCAGAAGAATTTAAAATGCCATTACTATATCTGGCCAACAGAATCCTGACAGAGTATAAATTACCTGAAACACTTAAAATAACTGTAACCCTCACTGTGTATAAGAAAGGTAAAAGATACCTCCCTAGTAACTACCATATATGCAAATCTCAATAATTGCAAAAGTAATAGAAATCTGTGTACACAAACAAATAAATGAACATTTCAAGAATCAACAATCTTTATTCACCATAAACCATTTTACATTGATATTGGCTTCGTCATTTTTACATAATAATTCTGAAAGAAACAAGATAATAAATGAAAGCCAATTTGGATTCAGACCAAACCTATCAACAATAAAAGCAATAGGTAATCTGATAGACAAAATATCTTACGGTGTTGAAGGGAAATTAACTGTGTGTGCTACACTCATAGACTTAAACAAAACATTTGACTCAATTTCACATGAGATTACGCTAAAAAAATTAGCTCATTATGCAATAGAATGGAAGTCATTAAATCTATTCAGGGCATACTTTATGAACAAGCAACATTAGTAAGTGTGAATGACCAGTCATCACAACAGATGAAAATTAAAATAGGAATCCACAGGGATCGGTCCATGGACCTTTCCTTTTCACTGTCTACACGACATTGCAAGCCACATACCATGTGAGAAGGTACTTTATGCTGATGATATGACACTGGTACCAACAGGCAATAATGAACAAACTGAGCAATGCTACAACAACAAGAATTATAGACACCACAAACGTTTGGTGCCAGGCCAATCAACTATCCATAAATGAATCAAAAACTGAAGAAGTCTTTTTTAATCTTATGGTCACAATGACTGAAAATAGGAGTGTTAAATTACAGCACTTGATATCATGGTCGATAAAAGACTGTCTTTGGATTCACATATTAACTACCTAGCTAGCAAACTTGTGTGAGTTATCTTTCTGCTATACAAATGAAGAAAAAATGTCAGCAAGAGCCTGCTGCTACAATTCTATCATGCTTTCTTCCAACCACAATTGCAATATGGAATACTACTGTGGGGAAATACATCTGAATCAGCATACAGCTTCAAATGGCATAAAGATGTTAGATGTTTAGCAGGTCTTTCATCCAAATAATCTTGCAGAAGTCATTTCAGAGCACTAAAACATCATGACAGTCCCCAGCCTATATATTTATAATTGCTTAATCTATGACAAAGAAAATATTCAAAAACATAAATTGATAAATAATGTTCACATGCATGAAAGAAGGCACAACTACATGATAGATCTGCCACACTCAAGAAACATACACAAAAGAGCCACAAAAAGAAGAGCCTGAAAATATTCAACAAATTACCAAACACAGCCCACTTTACTCCCTTACCTAGGTTTAAGACAGGCCTAGAGATTTGGAAAAAAGAAAAAGAAATCTACTCTGTGGAAGAGTTTATGGCAAGTAATACAAAAGATCTAAACTTTAAATAGTGACAATACTAAACTAGAGTATTAGAAGACCAATTGTATGCAAACTTACTGAATCACTCACCTGCAAAAGCACAACAAACAAATTTTTGTGATGACAGACCATGACAGGTACATAAAAAAAAGACACACACATGCAACACTTTCAGCTAATGGCCATGGCCTTCTTCAGAAATAGGAACTTTCACGTAATCGCATAGGCACACAACACAGTCTCACAACCGTCATCTCCAGCTGCCGCACTTTGAATCACACTCTATCACACTGTGCAGTGTGGGAAGAGGAGAGGGAAAGGAAAGGGGGGGGGGGGGTAGGAAGGTTACATCATGGTGGTGGGGATGGATACAGCACAGCCTTCCAGACAGGGCCGGCGCAAGCTCAAATGCCGCCCCGTACGAGCAGCTAAATTGCCGCCCCCCCCCCCTAATCCCACGTTGTTGTTTTTTTTTGCGAAAACTGCACAATTTTTGTCAAACAGAAATGAGCTTCAAAGCTAGCAAGGAAACCCTTAGAAACGATGTTCTGTCTATGGATTTTCGATTTATAAGGTGTCAAAATTAACGTTTTGTTTCGCTTGGAGGAGAAGGTATTGTTGCTAAAAGACCATACTTTCTCAGGTTTTCATAGAATCAAAGCGACCAGTAGTTTACTTAGATTAAACGTGGATTCACACGCATTATACGGTAAATAAATGTTGGTAAAGTGATAGTGTGCAAGTAGTATTGTCAAATAAAACGGCCGGTCAGAGTTTGCTGTTCATGCAGGCGGAGACAGGTGTTTCCTGGCTCAAAAACCAAAACGTCCGACTATCACTCACAAACGGATAGCAAAAATGTTCAAAATTACATCGAAACCCAACTTATGCCAGGCTTACTACTAATCAGTGGCGTAGCTATGTCACTAAGGGCCCCGGGGCAAAAATGACATTGGGGCCCTCTTTACACTAATACTGTACAGATGCAAAACTACTTCATCATCAGCTCCTTACCGCACACTGGAACACATAATAAGGCAAACCTAAACACTACTTAGTAAATTATTATGTGTCACGCAGCAAGTAATATTTAATCGTACTCTCTAATATAATTGTGAAAGTTTGTTATGCTTTAACGCAAAAATTACAGTATTAACGTATTTGTGGAAAATAAACATGCCTGTTTCATGGCGCAACGGATTTTGTGGAAAATGCGCACTCTCCAGGTGTGTCTGCGCATTACGTCATCTGTGATTTGTAAGGTGCACTGTGGTATAACTTTGTAAAACACCTTGTAATTTCCTTTTGCGACGTAATGGGGTAGACAGAGTGGGGCCTCGCTGTCTCGCTGTTCGTTTAGCAGGCGCACAAAGAACGGCAATGCCTGACCATTCCAGCGGTCTGCCCTTTCCCGCACCTTCTGCCTTCCACACTCCCACCCCTATCCTACTGTGTCACCTGTCACATCCCCACAACATTCTGTTTAACAATAACTATATTAACATATTGGCTGCCAAAGGTATACTTGGGTTACCGTCCCCTGGGGACCACTTACTTTTTTTCCATATTCTGCTTTAGTTTGCTTGAAGTACAAATATGTTTAAAATATTGTTTATGTTTTTTTGTGTGAGTTACATATGACTCACATGGCGCCAGAATAAAGTGCCAGGTGTGTCATTTGCTATGTCGCTAATAATTTTGGGTTGGTACTCCTGTAAGTCTTTCATTCCACAACATTATTTGCGTACAGTTCCATTATTGTTTTTTTGCATTGTTACTACAGTATTTATTCAGTGTTGTTTGCTCCGTGACACAGTGATATTGTAGCAGGAGAAAGTGTCTCGTAGAAGTTATGTAGATGAACAAAGGCATGTACAGAAGCTTGTAGATGAAGTTATGGATATAAGAAGATGAAGATACTACTGAAATGGTAAAAATAAGAGGAATGTGTAGATGCTGAGTACTGTTCATGGAGAGGAAGAAGCTGAAGTTCAAACCAAGAGGGGCACAAAGAAAAACCCAGCAATGATAACTGACTATAATAAGTCATTTATAGATCTCTCTCACCAAATTAAGTCCTCTATTGTCTAAGCCAGGGTGTTAAATGGTATAGGAAGCTTGCAACTGAACTGTTGACAGGGTCAGCAGTGGTAAATGCTCTTGTGATTTACCGTTACATCAACAACAAGATCATCTCAATCACATAATTCAAAGTGGAAGTGACTTTGAGACTACTCCATACAGAAGATGCCGATTCCCCTGAGAAATCTCTCACCATAGCCACCGACCTGCCTGCAGATTGTGCTCTTGTGAACTTGGGAGCAGAAAGTCATAGGTGTACGGATGATACGAATAAAATGAAGAATGAATTTGGACGAGAGCAAGCTGTCAAGAAATGTAAACAAACTACATGGGAATGTAAAAAATTGTGACTCATATTTTTTCGAAGAGTGTTTCTTCATAAACTACAGTGCATGCAGGTGTTAGAGATAAAAGGGGAATTACCCAATTTTTTCAGTCTGTTTCATTGTTGTTGCAATTAGAGTTGGAGAATGTAATTAAAACTGTTTGTAATATACAATCTAATGTATAAGTAATATGTAATACCAAATAATAAATTATAAAAACAAGGAAACTCCAATATGACTGGGCCACGTGAGTTATATATAATTCACGATTTCAAGTGTCAATAACTACACTTGAGCTCTTGAAAACTGGAGGCCACGAACATGGTTTGTTACTGAGGCCATAACGTACTGTAACACCAAGTCACAGCACGCTACTTTGAGTTACAACTGCACCACGGAGCTTTAAATGCAAAAATGTCCGTGAGTTGTATTTATTTCACGTGACAAGAAGAGAAGACTTCCTGTGACTTATATTTAACTGACGTGGCAGTCAATGCGTTAAAACATTGTTTTCTGAAAGTTGGGAATTTTTCTATTTCTTGTAACACGAATACTATTAGTCCTCAAAAAAAGTTCATAATTATTTTTCGTGCCTTACTGTGTATCACGAACTTAATGTGTGGCGTTTCTCAAGTCGTGGGGATTTCGTTCGTGTTTCCTCACGCACCAAAGTCAGAATGAAAGAATACATACTGGAGAAATACAATGCTTAAAACTGTTAGATTGCAGATGTTGACAAAGATATATTTCTGATCGATAATTATCGGTAAGCGTTTTTGTGACTGCAATGCATTATAGTAATCATATGTGCACACAATTAAAAAGTAGTCAATTTTATTTTAACAATTATTTTACAATATTTTCCTGGCTTTGGTTTTTGCAAAATCATCACTAAGGTCTTTTAAATCTAGACTTTCGATTGCTATGAGTGCCAAATGTCCGAATCGAGCTTCGGCTGCTGCAGAAGAATAAAACTGCGGTAAATACTTCCGTAACCTCACATTCTAATCATGCATATTTTGTTATAATTTCCTTACATAATTGGCGAACTATGTGTGAACCCGGAAATAAATGATACTCTTAGCACTGCACCAGGAAGTTGTGAGATTACCGCCAAATAGAAATACTGGTAATTAACAGCATTTGATAATTAAACAGTATGAAGTTCACTGCAAACATTGACCAAGCCAATGCACTAAATGTTACACAATTTTAATCTTATTAATTATGGTATCAATGTATGTACGCAGTTGGGTGACAACATTTATAGTTGGCCAAAGGTAGAAATTCTCCACGTTGAGATTTGCTGTGTGCTTGTAGCTGACGGGAGGCCAGCGAGCAGGCCGACGTTGGTGGCTTGTTCCAGCTTAGGATTTTCCAATTCGTTTCCGGTGAGGGGAGAGAGGGACAATGGCGAGTGCCAGGCACAGTGCAATGCACAAATATTGTAATAATACTGGCATTTGAAGTAATACGATGCAGTTATGAACCTTTAAGGCCCTCATTACAAAATAGCCTGTTGACAAATAAACAATACATTAGCTGATATAGTCACATCTGACGTAATATGTTTAATTGACAATGAATAGTAATAAATTACCAATAAATACAAGACAGTTACACAACCAGCATGGCAATGTTTGTTTATAAAAATAATATATTAACTATTTCTCATTTTATTTTCAATTAATCTTGTGTATTTTACCTTGAAATATTCAGTTAAATCACTTATCTGTGATATAAGAAATTGCACGATTATAATAAATAGTACAAAGGATGTTTATACTAATATAAAAACGTAAGAAAATATTTGTTAATGTGTAGTATAATTATTTTGATTTTAAGTAGAGTTTTAGAAATGTATTGGCTGAGCGCTGTACGTTGGCAAATCGGTTACAACAGCTCACATGGGGAAGTTGATGACGTAGGGGAAAAAACCCCGGCAGTTGAGTTTTGGCGCGCGCACGTGCGAGGGCAGGAAGTGACAAGACGCGAGCACGTGGTGTAGCTGGCCGGGCGGCGTCGCTCTGCATCAGTCGGCATGTGGATCTCGAGGTGGTGACTTTAGCTTTATCTGTGGCAATCGCCACGTGTGGTTGCTCGTCGTAGACTGCACCAAGTTAAATCGAGTGCTACTGTGTGTTTGTGAATATTTAGCCGGTGGAACAAGGTATGCATTGCACTGAATTAAAGTGACTGTGATTTGTTAATGTAACACGTGACGTTGCATAGGCATGAACATAAACGGTGTTTGAAACAGCCATGTGGTGTGAAAACAATTCGCGACAAATATTCATTTTTGTCTGGGGGCTCACGAGCTATAACTTTATTTGGTAAATGTGTCAACGTACAGACGTATCAGCCACAGGGTTCAAATATTGTGAAATAAACAACATAAAGTGAACTTTCACGTGCTTTCAAAAATAGTAGTTAGTACACCCTTTTCTCTCATGAACTTTATTTTATTATGAATTTGTTTTGTTGATCATATGCAGGGAATGAAAGCTGCAAACGTGTGGTATCATCCCCTAGAAAACGAGTCAAACAGTCGCAATAAAAGTTCCAGTGTTTCTGCATGTTTAGGAATTAGGTTCGCAGCTGGTGGTTGTGAGTTTTAGAAATTAATCTTTCCCTATTTTAAACTCTCACCCCGACCTTCACGCTCGCAAAGTAACAACTAACAAATGTCATACAGTATAAAGTTGTGGAATAAAATGCAGTACATTGATGAATTGTTAAGTAAGCACAGCCGGCCGCGGTGGCCGAGGGGACTGAGGCGCTCCAGTCACGGTCTGCACGCCCACTACGGTCGGGGCTTTGAATCCCCCCTCGGGCATGGGGCATGGATATTTGTGCCGTCCTTAGTATAAGGTAGTAAATAAGTAGTTTGTAAGTTTAGGGACTGATGACCCCGTAGTTAAGTCCCATAAGCTTAACAAACATTTGAACATTTTTGTCCATGTTGGGATCAATTTCGGCAGGAGAAATTTAAAGTCGAAATTCCTTCATTCAAATAAAATATTATAGATAGCGTAACGTCTATTATCCGAAGTAATTTGGAGACATGGATATTCAGAAAACCGGTTTATTCGGATATTCGAACTGTACACTTCTATTTTCCAATAAGAAGCACTGTACATTAAATGTATTTATACTGTATTTGGAGGAGCGCGATCCTTCACATTGCACGCTGCAACACTTGGAAGACGCCGCTGTTGCTGTGAGCAGCTTTGATGCTGCCGCTACTTCTGCCGACTGGAGTGTGACGATTGTTGGACACACTGGCTGGCAGCTTTGCCTGTCAGCAGCGCCACATAGAGGCGACTTGAAGGCCCAATTAGAAGCATTGTTTCGCCAGCCGGTGGCCCAGTGCGGCTACTGTGGGAAACTTGGTTTGAGGGATGATAGGATGGGAGGGTAAAAAAACTTAAATAAAAATTTCGACGCTCTACTGTAACTTTTTTCGATCGTCGCTCACGAAGACCAAGGGGCCCCTGGAGCTCGGGGGCCCCGGGGCACTGCCCCGCCTAGCCCTATGATAGCTACGCCACTGCTACTAATGTCTTCATCCCGTGTAATTACTCGCAGCGTATTTACTCATTCGGAATACTTCTAGCCATTGTAGATGTTGGACATGTTTGACTGTAGTAATGTTCAACCATTTTTTCCATAATGCGGGGAGATTGAAACACTCGGAAACTGTCATTGAAGGGCTTAGCAAAATTGCTTCAGACTTAACATGTAACCGCAGTATCAAACATTGCATTCGAATTTACAAATTAGTCTTCCACAAAATTTGTTGTGAGTAAAAGCTCGACGCGTAACAGGCTGGCAGCGCTCCACTCATAAGAATACCGGCGTCTGCGTGTACTCCAGACTAGGGATGGGAAAAACCGACCGGTTAAAACCGATATCGGTATTTTAGTTTTGAATAACCGGTTTTTTTCGGTATTTATTTGGTGTCGGTCGTAACCGGTTTTTTTAGTTATTGATAAGAACCGGGTAAAAGAACCGGTACGACTACTTCCTGTAGTAGTGGTTCAAAATGTGTTTTTTTATAAATAATTAAAAAAATTAAAACTAGTAGACCCTAGTATTTAGGGCTATTCCTAAAATTTCTACTGCTGTGAAATATTAGTTCATCGCAGTAACTAAGAAAAGCGAACAGTGATAATTTAAAAACAATCTCGGCGGTCAGAAACGCGCAACAAACGCGTGGCATAAGAGCTTAAGAACTGGTGCACGTATTGAGGCATCGATGCACCTGTTGCCGTGTGGCGTGGGCTATTAGACGACGCGCGTGCCTCCGTCTGGTCATGCGGCAGTACCTTGCTGTCGTCGCCAGACATCGGTTGTGTCTTTAATGGCACCATCTCGAGTGTGGAAGTACTTCACGAAGTACGAAAGCAGTGAGGTGCAATGCTCCATTTGCTTTTAAAAAGCTGAAAACTGGTGGAGGTACTAAAAACATGCTGTGTCATTTAAGGAGAAAGCATCCAAAATTTTTCTTGGATGAGAACGTAAATTCGATTCATATACCTGCTATGTAAGCTAGGAATAATAACTTTTAATGTATTATCATATTGTTATGCTAACAAGTTTCATTAATGTGATTCCTTGAAAGCGAGGGGCTTTTTTAATAACCAATATGGATTTAAGTAACATTGATCATGTGGTGCCTCGCGAGGTAGCCTTGAGGTCTGAGGCTCTATGTTACGGACTGCTCGGCTGCTCCAGTCGGAGGTTCGAACCTCCCTCCTCCCTTGGTCATGGGTGTGTATATTGTCCTTAGCGTAATTTAGTTTAAGTTAGATTAAGTAGTTTTTAAGTCTAGGGACCGATGACCTAAGCATTTAGGTCTCATAATAATTCACACCCATTTGACCATTCTTTGATCATGTGGTACACAGCTTTCCTAGTTCAATTTGCGTAAATTTACACTGACAACAATCATACTGTTAGTCGGAACTGTGACTTTATTTTTCGAAATACTTCTGCAGCACTGATTGAAGTTCATTTACTGATTGTAACTTATATAACGAGATATTCATATGCGCTGGCTCACAAGTCCATCTTACGGAGTGGTTGGATCAATATTCGCAACTGCCGGATGGAAATACTAGGCCAGTAAATCTGTATGCTTCGTATATCGTCTTCTACGGACTCCTGGCTAGGCTTACACACACTAAAGAAGGCGTAGTGTTGGGAGGAGATCTTGCAAAATATGGAAAGACTAGTGATTTGTCGTATAGCGTAAATTAACCTAAATTTTAACTAAATTTCGTTAGTTTGGTTTTGGCCAAAACTAGAAGAACCGAAAATTCGATTACGGTTGCTGTTTCGGCCGCAAAATATGTTTCGGTCGAACTCTACTGGAAATAATAGCAATAAAAAACCGAAAACCGGTTATTTAAAAAACCGGTTATCTTCAGCAATTTTTACAGTGGAGATGAAAAGAACCGATATAACCGAAAACCGATTGTTTCAGCAATAACAGCCATCCCTACTCCAGACTTCTTGCCCCTCTCTGTTCCTCCGGCGTAAACACGATGGCGCTGCCACAGTGGCGAGCAAGAAATTAGTCCTCCTCCCTCCCGTTGTTCAACAGGGGCGGCCGGCACGTAGTCGAGGCGCCGTGCCACAGTTCCCGAAGCCGCCCCCTCCGAGGTTTGGTTTCGAATCCCCTCTTAGACATGAATGTTGAGTTTGTCCTAAAAACTAGAAAAAAATAAAGGTGGGCGGCAGATTTGCCGCCCCTAGGAAAGTGCCGCCCCGTGCGGCCGCACGCTTCGCACGTGCCTTGCGCCGGCCCTGCTTCCAGAGTTAGGCCAGTCGTCAGGTATGTTTAGGTCCAAAAAAATTGCAGGAAGCTGAATTTTTGGTATGTTGTTAGGACATATTAGAGTAGTATTAAACCAAGTTTGCAGCTTCGAAATCCTTTAGCGTAACTTTTAAGAGCCAAAAAACCTCGAAATTTTCGGGCTTTTTTCTGGTTTTGGCTTATAACTCGTGAAGGGAGGTTTTTTGACGAAAAATCAGTCACACCTCTATTAATGTAGATAAAATATTCTAAAATTTAAGCCCAACCGCAGCTCTGTAAGTCCAATAGTTCCCGAGATATTGAACTTCAAAAATTGACTTATTTCTCCAAAAAGTTCAAATTTTCGATTTTAGTCATCTTTCGGCTAGAATATTGGCTCTAATGATCATCCCACGGGGAATGTCATACAAAACAAAGTTTTAGAGCAGTTATTTAGCTTTAATCTAAGTACTGAACGAAGTCCATAGGCCCAATAGATTTCTAGTTATCGTTAAAAAACGAACTTGGAATAATCGGAGTATTCAATAAATTGACCCAGACGAATTGCAGTCCTCTTATCCTGTGTATGTTAAAGAAAAAGGAAGAATTACTCATTGCCGATATTTATTAACATATTGTATATAAATAGGTGTAATTATGTGTTAGTGCATACAAATCAAATATAATTGTGAAAGTAGGTATTGCTGTAAAAAAAAAAAAAAAAAAAAAAAAAAAAAAGACGAAAGCCTCTCGGTTTTTGGGTATTGGTCAGCCATTACAGGATTGGGTCTTTCGTTCGTAGCGAGGCCTTTTGTCCTGCGAAGGTATCAATCCCCCTGCCGTCCCCCTTACTCAGAGTCGTGACTTAGCGGGTGTTCTGTCCTCCCTCCCAAACTTCTTGCCTCCGAGGCCTTCCCCACTACACCCAGTCTGCCCTTAGAAACAGCCGTATTCGGATTCAAACAAAAATCGTCTAAATCTTGATATTGGTGGCGTTTTAAGTACTTTCTGTTTTACAATATGTCGGAGCTACCTCCGTCGCATGTTTGTTTCGGGGTCGTCGGTAAGTGCTTGCAGAGCGAACAGTGACAGTGAAAAAACGCGGAATTTAGACGCTGATAAAAATGAGTCAGAAACGTGGGCTTGAAAGGCACATGAGGTTTTTTGTGCAGTTTAAATGAAGTGACCGTACATGACGCGTGCAGGAAAAGGTACACTGTGGGAAGTAATGTGTAAGCATTTGTCCAGCGAGAAGGAGATGTTTGATTTGCTCAACCATCGTCTTCGTGTGGGGAAAGGCTGAAAAGTGCGCCGGATTCAAGGCGTCACATCATTGGATATTATTGTTTCCTTTGTGGTGAAAAATTCTCCAAGGAATATTTCGAGAAGCAGATAAAATTGCCCAAATATCTACAGGATGAACTCCATCAAAGGGAAACACTGGAAGTGAAAGAAACGATTGTGAAAAAAGCTAGACAATCTAGTGAATGGGGGCAACACTTTCTTCGGCGTCTTTCATGTATAAGTGAACTTGTTGCTACTGAGGGTAATACCACAAACATTGCTACGTAAAACTGCACTCCTTGTCGCGATCTACTGGTGCAGGAGGTAAACAAGGCCGTCCTGAACATCCCTTCCTTATCGAAGGTATGGAGCGTATATATGCATACCCTGCAGAAACAAGACAGGAAAACCAATTTTCCATAAGTGACTTGTTTGCAGAGACCTTCACATGTGATTACAAACCAGCAGCTGCAAGTGTTCAAGCTCATCTAAAAAAGCGATATGGCGGAAAAATTATTTTTGCGCAGGTAGGTCCGTATCACAGCCCAGTCTTGATGTTCACAGACATTGGACGAAACATCCTTTATGAAAAGTGGTGCAATCAAAGACTTAGCGATCCCGCTGAAGAGCGGCGTAGAGTTGTCAAAGCTACAGCAGAGATTATCCTGCAAGACATTCGTTCCCAAACATTTGACACTACTCAATATCCCCCGTCAGATGCTTTTTTACAAGACGCAGAGGCACCCTTCTCTTGAACAGTGGAAAAAGAAGTGCATAGGATTTGCTCATGCAATCATGGCTGCAACGAGGCCCAAATCTTTCCTATCCTCAATTCAAATAAGCTTTGGAACCTATTTGTACAGAAAATTTGAATCAAAGCACCTTGTTGAACTTTGCCTCTGTATGGGAATTTCTTGTACATATACGGAGGCTATTCATTTTGAAAGTTCCGCTATCCTTCGTGGAGAAGTGACCAAACTGGTTGACAAAGGAGCTTTTATGCATTTTGTGTTCGACAATCCAGATGTGAACGTTAACACAATTGATGGAGAAAATACGTTCCATGAAATGGGTGGTACAATTATCATGACCCCTCACTCATCCGTTTGCCCAGACATAAACAAACCACGTTTGAAGTCTTTATGTGCCGAGTCTATCAGGTTCACACACTGCCACACACATTAAACATTCTTCTATTAGAAAGAAATTTGGCTTGTCAGCCATTTCAATTAACGAAGTGAAAATCGCTGAAGTCATTTAGCCAAAATCCCCAGACCTGCTGTGGTTGTTTGGAAAAGCAACTAACATGCCACACATCCCAGGATGGAATGGATTCATGGATCAAGTGACAGAAGATCTTCCTTACAAACGTTCAAAGATTGTATATCTCCCTTTTATCCATGCTCCCCCAACCGACTACGACACTGTTTTAACATCACTTTTAGCAGTTAAAGAACAAGCATTTACGGTGAGGAAACATGTTTTGTGACCTACGATCAACCACTATACTTGAAAGCCCGAGACATTGTGGAGAGCCACCAGCATCCTCAGCTTGTCAACATAGGGGTGAGACTTAGAGGTTTTCACCACCTCATGTTATTCATGGCGCGCTCGGTGCCATAATGGCAGGAAGTGACTCAAGGAACTTCTCTGTTCAATATTTGCGGAAAACAGTGTTGAACAAATCCTTTTTATATACGATGCGTTAATAATCATCGTCAATGAGTAATTCTTCCTTTTTCTTTAACATACACAGGATAAGAGGACTGCAATTCGTCTGGGTCAATTTATTGACTATTCCAATTTTTCCAAGTTTTCGTTTTTTAACGATAACTAGAAATCTATTGGGCCTATGAACTTCGTTCAGTACTTAGATTAAAGTTAAACAACTGCTCTATAACTTTGTTTTGTATGACATTCCCCGTGGGATGATCATTAGAGCCAATATTCTAGCCGAAAGATGACTAAAATCGAAAATTTGAACTTTTTGGAGAAATAAGTCAATTTTTGAAGTTCAATATCTCGGGAACTATTGGACTTACCACAGAGCTCCGGTTGGGCTTAAATTTTAGAATATTTTATCTACATTAATAGAGGTGTGCGTGACTTTTCATCAAAAAACCTCCCTTCACGAGTTATAAGCCAAAACCAGAAAAAAGTCCGAAAATGTCGAGCTTTTTGGCTCTTAAAAGTTACGCAAAAGGATTTCGAAGCTGCAAACTTGGTTTAATACTACTCTAACATGTCCTAACAACATACCAAAAATTCAGCTTCCCGCAATTTTTTTGGACCTAAGGCCATTTTTTTTGTCTACGACGACTGGCCTAAGTATGTATGTATTAAATGGGAGGAATGAGATGCAGCTTAGGAATGGAGTGGGGAATAGAGCATATGCTCCATTGCATGCTGTGCCACAGGGTCGTCCACAATGTTTTTGGACACAGTTTGGTGGTGCCCATTCATCCTACTGGGAGGCTGGTTAGTGGTCATGCCAATATAGAAAGTTGCTCAGTGATTGCAGCACAGTTAATAAATTACATGGCTGCTTTCACAGGTGGCCCGGTCTCTGATACGGTAGGATAAGCCTGTGTCAGGACTAGAATAGGAAGTGCTGGGAGGGTGGATTGGACAGGTCTTGCAGTGGGGTCTTACACAGGGATATGATCCCTGTGACAGTAGGCTGAGTTTCATATCCCTGTGGAAGATGCGGCTGCAACACCTGTCCAATCCACCCACCCCTGCACTTCGTATTCCAGTCCTGTTAGACATATCCTACCCTATCAGAGGCTGAGCCACCTGTGAAAGTAGCCATATAATTTATCAACTGTGCTGGAATCACTGTGCAGCTTTCTATATTGGCATGGCCACTAACCATCTGTCCACTAGAATGAATGGTCACTGCAAAATTATGACCAAATATAAGGTGGACTACCCTGTAGCATAGCATGCAGCAGAGCACATGCTTGATTTCAATGGCTGCTTCACAACCCAGGCCACCTCGATCCCCCAACCCACCACCAGCTATTCTGAACCATGCAGATGGGAGTTATACCTACAGCACATTCTCCAATTCTGAGATTATCCAGCCTCAACCCACAATAACTTCCCTTTTTTCCACACCCTACCTCTCTTTCCTAAACCTCTCCTATTTTGAGTGGTGTGTGTGAGTGTGTGTGTGTGTGTGTGTGTGTGTCTGTGTGTGCGTGCATGCATATATGTCGCTCATACATTTGCCGCCCGATGAGCCGCAGAAAGGTACAAATAATAGACAACAACATTAAATCTTTCGGCCTTTTAGGCCTCTGTCAGTTAGAGACACAAACATACACACACACTCACACAGATCGGCCACAGCGGCCGAATATGGTGGTTGTGTCTGTGTCAGTGTGTGTGTGTGTGTATGATTGTGTCTCTAACTGATGAAGGTCTCAAAGGCCAAAAGCTTTAATGTTGTTGTCTATTATTTGTGCCTTTCTGCGGCTCATCGGATGTCTCTGTGGTGAGTAGGCAACCTATCCTTCTCAAAAATATTATTGAATCCTTCCTGGAATTTCCATTGTTTGCTCATGCATTTGATTATTTTAGAGAGACTGGCTAATTGTCTATGTCACACTTATAGATTACAGCTGATAAATTCATTTATATCATAAATTGGGTGTGCAACTAACCAGTAATACTGTGTTTACTTGAACGCTAGAAAAATGAAAAATAAGATGTTCTAAAATAATTTATAGGTACACAATCTATAAGTTGCCTTAACAAATAAATTACCCTTGACAAGTTGCCACTGATATATTATACATGTTGTTCCCATGAGAATTTATCATCTAAATATACCCCCAAAACTTAACATAGCAGCAATCATCTGCCAGGAACTTGTCTTTTAGACTAAGGACCATCTACTGTGTTTTATTTTCATTCAACAGGAATCCATTTGCTTTGAACAAATATGATTCTTCGGAATTTTATTTGCAACACAATTTTTAAGACTATCAAAATCATTACAACAGTGGAGAAAAGTTGTATCATCTGAATATAGCACAGTACTGGATTCAATAAATGATGGCAGGTCATTAATCATTATCAGGAACAAGAAAGGATCCAGCACAGATACGTGTGGAATGCTGACCTTTACTTGTTCTACACTGGACATATCTTTGCCAACAGAGATAACTAGCCTATGATTCAATAAATATGATTCTAATAAGTTAATAAGGCTTCTGTCTGTTATGCCATAGAAGTTCACTTTTTCCATGAGTGTGTATGCTCTACACAGTCAAAGGCTTTGCTTAGACGACAAAAAGTGACTTGAGCAAAGTATTTGTCCTCAAATACATAGACAAGTTTTTTCTGAAGCTGTATTGAGATCCACTAATTATTCCTAGATATTCCAAATAAGCATTTAATTATTGCTAAATAATACATTCAAATACTTTAGAAAAAGCCTGTAGCTGGAGGGTGAGTCTTTATCTCCTTTTATATACTGTGGATATCCTAGCCACTTTAAGCTCAGCAGGCCCTCATGTATGCCTTATTTATTTATTTATTTATTCATCCTTTGATCGCTGTTTAGAGCGATATTGAATATGTCAGTATTTTACAATTACAATGTGCAATGCAATAATAATACCGTATGTAACATAACACCACATAAATGTAATATGCTGTACAAAACAATAATCATAGGTATCTATTATCTGTTTCTGCCTTAAATTTAGCATGTTGGCAAACATATTTTATATATTCAATTGAAATTTTAATTACATGTACTTATAGACACTTTTGGCATTTCGTTAGAACTATTCGGTTATTCAATGACATTTTACAAACATGCTGTGTTCAAATATTCTCTTAGTTTTGTTTTGAATGTTGGTAGAGGTTTTATATTTTTTAGAATGCTTCATAACCTGTTGTATAATAAGCACCCAGCTTTGGTACGATCTCTATTGACCACTTTTATTTGTTGATGTGACAATCATCTATAATTCTTGTATTGTAATTGCGTATTTCGTTGTTTAGCGTTGCTGTACAGTTTAATTTGAGATAAACGTGTGGTTCCTGAAGAGGGGCAGCAGCCTTTTCAGTAGTTACAGGGGAAACAGTCTGGATGATTGACTGAGCTGGCCTTGTAACATCAGCTAATGTGGCTTTGCCCTGCAGTTACTGCAAACGGCTGAAAGCAAGGGGAAACTACAGTCGTTAATTCTCCCGACGACATGCAGCTCTACTGTATGACAATATTATGATGGTATCTTCTTGGGTAAAATATTCCGGAGGTAAAATAGTCCCCTATTCGGATCTCCGGGCAGGGTCTACTCAGGAGGATGTCGTCATCAAGAAAACCAAAACAGGCATTCTACGGGTCAGAGCGTGGAATGTTCTAACCCTTAATCGCGTAGGTAAGCTAGAAAATTTGGAAAGAGAAATGGATAGGTTAAAGTTAGATATGGTAGGGACTAGTGAAGTCCGGTGGTAGGATGAACAGGATTTCTGGTCAGGTGAGTACAGGGTTTTCAATACAAAATCAGTTGGTGGTAACGCAGGAGTAGGTCTGATAATGAATAAGAAAACAGAAATGTGGGTAAGTTACTACGAACAGCATAGTGAACGCATTATTATAGAAAAGACAGACACCGACCACAGTAGTGTAAATTTATATACCAACTAGCACGGCCGATGATGAGGATATCGAAAAAATGTATGAGGAGATAAAAGAAATCATTCAGAAAGTTTCTCTTATCTTGTCTTTGTGATCATTACGCGAAATGTAAGTAGGTGGCAGGAAGATCGTTCAACACAACGGCCCTCTAAATTTCGTCGACAGAATTTCTCGAAAAGAACGTGGTCTTTCCTCCAACAATCCCCATTTGAGTTCCCGAAGCATTTCCGTGACACTCGCACATTGGTCGAACCTACCAGTAACGAACCTAGCTGCTCGCCTCTGAACTACTTCTATGTCTTCCTTTAAACTGATATGCTGCGCGTCCCAAACACTTGAGCAATACTCAAGACGTGGTCATAAAAGCATTTTATACGCGGTCTCCTTTATAGATTAAGTACATCTTCCCAAAATTCTCACCAAGAAGGGAAAGCTGAAAGGTGGAAAGAGCACATAGAGCAGCTCTACAAAGGAAATGAAGTTAGAGACAATGTTGTAGGAAGGGAAGAGGAAGTAGATCAAGATGAAATAGGAGATACTATACTGAGAGATGAATTTGATAGAGCCCTGAAAGACCTAGGTCTGAACAAGGCCCCGGGAGTAGATGACATACCCTCAGAGCTACTAAAGTCTCTGTGAGAGCCAGCCATGACAAAACTATTCGAACTGGTGTGTAAGATGTATGAGACAGGCGAAATACCCTCAGACTTTAAGAAAAATGTAATAATCCCCATTCCAAAGAAATCAGGCGCAAAGAGGTGTGAAAATTACAGAACCATCAGTTTGATAAGTCATGGTTGCAAAATTTTAACAGGAATTATCTACAGGAGAATGGCTGGTAGAAGCTGACCTTGGGAAAGATCAGTTTGGATTCAGGAGGAACGTAGGAACCCGGGAGGCAATACTCACTTTACGACTTATCTTAGAAGATAGATTAAGGAAAGGCAAACCTACATTTTCAGCTTTTGTAGATTTGGAGAAAGCGTTTGACAATGTTGACTGGAACACACTCTTTCAAATTCTGAAGTTAGCAGGGGTAAAATACAGGGAAAGGAGAGTTATTTACAACTTGTACAAAAGTCAGGCCGCAATTATAAGACTCGAAGGGCATGAAAGGTAAGCATTAGTTAGGGAGTAAGACAGGGTATTAGCCCTTCTCCAATGTTATTCAATTTGTACATCGAGCAGGCGGTGAAGGAAAGCAAGGAAAATTTTATAATAGGGATTAAAGTTCGGGGGAAGAAATAAAAACATTGCGTTTTGCTGATGACATTGTAATTCTGTCAGAGACAGCAAAGGACCTGGAAGAGCAATTGAATGGAATGGACAGTGTGTTGAAGAGCGTATAAAATGAACATTAACAAGAGCAAAACAAAAATAATGGAATGCGGTCTTAGAAAATCAGGCGATGCTGAAGGAATTAGATTAGGTAACGAAAAAATGAAGGCGGTAAATGAATTTTGTTACTTGGGTAGTAAAATAACATGCGATGGTCGCAGTACGGAGGATAATTGCAGAATGGCAATGGGAAGAAAAGCATTTTTGAAAAAGAGAAATTTGTTAACATCGAATATTAATTTAAGTGTAAGGAAGTCCTTTCTGAAGGCATTTGTGTGGAGTGTTGCCTTGTACGGGAGTGAAACATGGACGATAAATAGTTCAAACAGTGCGAACAGGAAGAGAATAGAGGCTTTTGAAATGTGTTGCTACAGAAGAATGCTGAAGATTAAGTGGGTAGATCGCATAACTAATGAAAAGGTACTGAACAGAATTGGTGAGAAAATGAATTTTTGGCATACCCTGACTATAAGAAGGGATCGCTTGGTAGGACACATTCTTAGACATCGAGGAATCGTAAATTTATCATTGGAGGGAAGTGTGTGGGGTAAAAATCGGAGAAGGAGACTAAGAGACGCGTATAGTAAGCAGATTAAAGTGGATGTGGGTTGCCGTTCTTATGAGGAGATGAAATGGCTTGCTCAGGATAGAGTAGAGTGGAGAGCTGCATCAAACCAGTCTCCGGACTGAAGACCATAACAACAATCCTAAGTCGGCTATCCGCCTTACTCACATCTGTCCAAACATGTTCGTTCCATTTCATAATGCTCTGCAATATTACCCCTTGATATTTCAACGACGCAACTGCATCAAAAAGCTCACTATTAATGCTGTATTCGAACATTATCGAATTGTTTTTCCAACTCGTGCACATCACCGAACATTTTTCTACATTTAGAGCTAGCTGCCATTCTTCACACCAACTAGAAATGTTGTCTAAATCATCCTGTATGCTATTACAATCAAAGACGACACCCTCCCACAGACCACAGCGTCATCAGCAAACAGCCGCAGATTACAAGTTACTCTGTCCATCAGCTCATAGGCGTAGCCAGGATTTGATTTCGTGAGGGGTTTTCAGGAAGTGGACATCGTAACTGTCCGTCTTCTCTCAGTGGGATAAATCTGCTGAAGTTATGGCGACTATTTTCGAAATAATGAACAGTTTATAGCCTTTTCTCCCTGTGTGAGGTTGTAGTTTTGTTGCCCACTTTGTATCTTCCAGATCGATCTACAGAGCAAATTCGCGTTCCATCATAAAGTCTTAACTGTAACAAAATAAACTTCTCATTGTAAGCAGCCAGTAATGCTATATTATTGTCGAAATCCAAGAGCATATCCTTAGCATAATTCATCTCTTGTTATTAGTTATCAATGAAACAGACTGCCACGACTACAGTTTCACCTTATTCTTATGGCACGTAATTCTGTTCGCAACTCGTAAATACAATTCGGATGATTTCTTATTTTTGCAGTTACTACCAATCAGCTTACTACAAGGCTGAAGGCACGTCCTTTATTTACTGCTTCTATTACTTTTGTCTGTCATCATTTGCGTGTTCTTTTTGTACCGAGAGTGAAACAGTCTTTGTTTTCTCAGTAGCTTTCTAACTGAAGATGTCCATTCATTTTCTAAGTGCGATCATAACAACTGCTTATCGGCTCTTCCTAAAGTTGCCTTCACAGTGAAAGCCGACTCGAACAAACAAAAAACTTGCAACAGTTGCCAGTCTAGCAAACTTAAAACAGTTGTGAGTTCGGCAAACTTACATGTGTTACAAAGTGTTGAAAACAGTTTCGAACTATAGTAAACAGACATTCGGCGTTTCTCTTTTAATAGTCATCTGTACAACAGCATTTCAATTAATGTTGCTGGCGAGTCTATTCCTTGAAAAGAAGGAAATATTAAAATAATAGTGGTTGGGACTGTGGATAGCGTGAGGAAGAGATAAAAAGTGCTCGCACAAATGTACTACAGGACCTGCACTGCAAGGACATAATCACAAACATTGTTTGATAATGGGCCACCAAACGAGTTGTGAATTACTTGCCATACGAAAAAGGTGAAACTGTAGCCATGGCAGTCTGTTTCATTGATAACTAATAACAAGAGATGAATTATGCTAAGGATATGCTCTTGGATTTCGATTACTGGCTGCTTACAACGAGAAGTTTATTTTGTTCCAGTTAAGACTTTATGATGGAACGCGAATTTGCTCTGTAGATGGATCTGGGAGATACAGAGTGGGAAACAAAACTAAAACAACACACAGGGAAAAAAGGCCTATAAACTGTTCATTATTACGAAATTAGTCGCCATAACTTCAGCAGATTTATCCCACTGAGAGAAGACGGACAGTGCCTTCATGAAAGTTTTAGACTGTTTTTGGAACCATGAATGTACCCAGGAGTGCACCTATTTGACGAAAATCCGAAGCCGTGGCCGTCCGTTTTGAGTTCTTTTAATGATTAACACCACCTCATTTTTTTACAATGTCCACTTCCTGAAAACCCCTCACGAAATCAAATCCTGGCTACGCCTATGAGCTGCTGGACAGAGTAACTTGTAATTTGCGGCTGTTTGCTGATGATGCTGTGGTGTGTGGGAGGGTGTTGTCTTTGATTGTAATAGCATACAGGATGATTTAGACAACATTTCTAGTTGGTGTGAAGAATGGAAGCTAGCTCTAAATGTAGAGAAATGTACGGTGATACGCATGAGTTGGAAAAACAATTCGATAATGTTCGAATACAGCATTAATAGTGAGCTTTTTGATGCAGCCGCATATCAAGGGGTAATATTGCAGAACATTATGATATGGAACGAAGATGTTTGGACAGATGTGAGTAAGGCGGATAGCCGACTTAGGTTTATTGGGAGAATTTTAGGAAGATGTACTTCCTCTATAAAGGAGACCGCGTATAAAACGCTTTTACGACCACGTCTTGAGTATTGCTCAAGTGTTTGGGACCCGCAGCATATCAGTTTAAAGGAAGACATAGAAGCATAGCTAGGTTCGTTTCTGGTACAGTAGGTTCGACCAATGCGCGAGTATCACGGAAATGCTTCGGGAACTCAAATGGGGATCGTTGAAGGAAAGACGACGCTCTTTTCGAGAAATTCTGTTAGGGAAATTTAGAGTTCCGTAATTTGCAGCCAAGTGTAGAACGATTTTCCTGCCACCTACTTACATTACGCGTCATGATCACAAAGGCAAGATAAGAAAAATTAGGGCTCGTATGGAGGCATATAGCCATTCTTTCTGTCATCTATTTTGGAGTGGAATGGGAAAGGAAATGCCCAGTAGTCGTACAGTGTACCCTCCGCCAAGCACCTTACGGTGGGTTGCGGAGTATGTATGTGGATGAAGATGTAGACAATTGTGGAGTTATTTGGCACTTATTGCCGATTTTTATGAGACTACATACCTTCCCCTTTGTAAAAAATTATGTTAAAATCAATGTAAACAACACTATTCACACTCATCCGAAATAGTATTCAGAAATGTACCTTGCCAGCCAATTGGAGCGTTGCTGTCGTGGCGTATAATAAAAATCAGTGGGAATGTTTTAGACTGTGGTGCTCCCGACTATTCACATTAGGAATAAATTAGTAATCTATCATTAAGTTTATTAGAGTCACTAATTTCTACGAACACATACAAAGATTTGATGTTACTTGCACCGGTTTCATATCTTTCATTACAGAAGAACAACAAAAATGTAATTGGGTACAAATAATTTAAGTTGGCAGAGCTGCGAGAATAGTTCAAACATGTTTGTTAAGAACAATGGTTTACAAAAGCGATTGTTTGGAGCTAAATTCGCTGGATTTTTGTGTGTCGTGTGGTGCCCATAGTTCAGTGTTGCCAACTCGTACGATAATTATGGGGGCATACGATAAATTCAATGCTTGTACGATGTAGGATAGAACCTTGTACGATACTGGCCAGACATACGATAATGATATCGTTCCGGCTGAAGATACCATTTAAACCGTGCATATCATGTACACTTAAGGCAATACGAATTATCGATACAACTAAGGCAAGCGAAATTACTTTAAACTCGTCATAAGACTTAAGTTACTATAATAATGACTACTACTACTACTACCCTATAATTGGTTACGGGATGTGACGTGAGAAAGAGAGTGGGGCGGGACTATTGACTCATTGTGGATATTGAGTTACCTGTTTTGATTCTGTTTCTGCTGTGTCACTATAGATAGTATAGGGATTTCTTCGATTTTCTATGATACTCTGTCCCTAAAAGTATCTACAGAATGACGTTTTTGGTATTTACTAGTGTAGGAAAATATTATAAGATCTACAGCACACTAGAAATGCATTACATAATGTTGTACTAATTTCGGCGATGGATATTCGGACAGCAAATTCTGAAATACCATTATTTCCTTTGAGATACATAATGTGGAGTATTTCTTATTAATCAACTGCTAACAGTCGAAATTACCAGAACATCGTAAAATATGGTATTAACATTCGACAGTCGTGGAAACTGTCTAACTGCGGGCCCGAATTGGGAGACCATGGTTCGATTCCTGACCCGGCTCATATTTTCACTTCACACCATTGTTTAATTTCAGTGCCCTAATGCAGCCACTGTCAATTCTTTCCTTCCTAATCCCTCCCCTCTTTTATCAATAATTAGCAAATATCATTTTCTTTTCCCAGCCTCCGTAACCAATTTCTAGGTCGATTTTGTCAGACGATATAGTGACTTACTTTCTGCTGTCCGAAATGGGCTCCGGTTGTATGTTACTGATTTAGTTACTCTTGGAATTTTACAACCATAATAAATCTTCTGTCGAAAGAGTTAATGGAATTTTGGAATATTGGACGATATCACAGTGGGATATGTGAAACGAAAAAAGGGGAATGCGAAAATCATTTGACGCAGTAGAGAGCAATTAACACGTCATCATAGTCGCCATCATCCTGAAGTGTATACGATTTCGTTCCTGCCCTTGTCCTGCCCTAGTTGTTTGGGAATGTGGGTATGTACAGCACTCTTAAGATCTGTTACAGAAATGTCCAACAGCGAAACGTGCCTTTCAATAGAGCACGTTCTCTGAACGCCCATAAACCTTCCAGACAGCTCCGTGTGTACTCTCCTCGAAGCTGGCAGCTTGTCTTGCTCGCTGTTGTTTGAAAATTTGTTGCTCGGCTGTCGCAAAACACACGTCTTCACTCGCCAGGCGAATGGCCGGTGCTATCTGAAGGCACTGCCACCATGGGCTCCAAGCAAAATATAAATACTCCACTAAGCACATTTAAGTGCATGGCGGAGGGTTCATCGAACCGCTTTTATGATATTTCTCTACCGTTCCATTCTCTAATAGCGAGCGGGAAAAAGGAACAACTGATTCTTTCCGTTTTCGATCTGATTTCTTTTACTTTATCATCAGAATGTCTCCCTATGTAGGTCGGTGCTAACAAAATATGCTCACATTCAAAAGAGTAAGTTGGTGACAGGAATTTCTCAAATAAGCATCGCCGCCACTCCAACTCGTGCATCATTTCCGTGACACTATCTCCCCTATTTCGCGATAATACAAAACGATTTGCCTTTTACCCATATGATCCGGCAGCCCCCATTGCGTGGGTACCCCAAAATAGATAGTAATACTTCAAAATAGGACGCACAAGTGTAGTGAAGGCTGTTTCTTTAGTAGAACTATTACATCTTCCAACTGTTCTGGCAATGAAACGTATCCTTTGGTTCGCCTTATTTACAATATTTTCTGTCTTCTTTCCAATTTAAGTTAACCGCGATTGTAATTCCTCGGTAATTATTTGCATATACGGCCTTCAGATCTGACTGATTTGTCGTGTAAATGAAATTAACGGGTTTCTTCTAAAATCTTCTAAAAGCTAATATGGATAACTTCACATTTTTCATTGTTTAGGGTCAATTGCCAATTTTGCATCATACAGCTATCTCATTCAAATCATTTTGCACCTGCTTCAGATCTTCTGGTTACATTACTAATCGATACAGGACAGTATTAATCGATAACTTTCTGTCAATTACAACGTACCGTGTACTTTCTGACAGGAAATCGCGAATTCAATAGCCCAACTGTGGCGATATTCCATAAGCACGCAATTTAATTAGAAGACGTTTGTGAGGTACAGAGTCAAAAATTTTCGGAAATCGTGAAATATGGAATCGATTTGAGATAATTTGTTGATAGCACTCATTTCTTCATGTGAGTAAAGAGATAGTTGTGTTTCACAAGAATCATACTTTCTAAAACTTTCTAAACTTCATATTGACTATGGGTCAATACGTCGTTCTACTTGAGGTAATTCATAATATCAGAGGAAAGAATATGTTCTAAAATCCTGCTGCAAATCGACGTTAATGATATAGTCATGTAATTTTGCGAATCACCCTTACCGCCCTTTTTGAAGATTGGGGTGACCTTGCAACTTTCCAGAATACGGAACTTTCGTTGAGCGATCGGTTGTGTATGGTAGCTAGGTATGGAGCTATTGCATCAGCACACACTGAAAGCAACCTAATTGGTATAGTCTAAACAGAGAGACTTCCATTTGTTAAGTGATTTATGTTGCTTTCATACTCCAGGGATACCTACTACCAAGTTACGTATGCTGGCGGTTGTGTTGAAGCGAATTCAGAAGTATTTGCTTTCGTTTCTTTGGTGAAAGAATTTCGGAAAGCTGTGTTTAGCGATTCTGCTTTAGCATGGCTGCCTTTCGTAGCAACATCATTACTACAATGTAAAGAAGGTATTGATTGTGTTTTGCCGCTAGTATACTTTACACACAACCAAAGTTTCTTCGGATTTTCTGCCAAGGTACCCGACAGGGTTTCGTTGTGAAAACTATTATTTGCTTCTCACATTGATGTTCAAGCTAAATTTCGATTTTCAGTAAAAAATTTCCAGACACTCAGTGCCAATTTTTCAGGTATACGTCAGTTCTCAGAATGGGTCCATTTTTATTTATTTGTTTTCTTTTTTAGCTAAATTGGTAAGACACAGATAATTTATCTACAAAAGTCCACATAAATGCTGTATACATGGAAAATTTCTGTTTCTTAAACAACAGACAAATCTAGCGGCGTATATAAGGGGGGGGGGGGGGGGCTGGACCTCAAAATGTGCTGAGAATAGAATGAGAAATTCATATGATCAAAACAATTGTCAGGCAGGAGGTTTCATGCGAAATTGTTCTGAACGCATTGTCTGGAACTCACTTCGCGTAGATTGAAAACCAGCACTTCAAGAAGACATTTTATTTCTCCTACTAACAAATTCGAAATTTCCGAATAAATTAACGTAAGTGAAGTCACCGATGTCATCACTAATTCTAAGGCAGTTAGTCGAAGTACCATAGATCCAAGTATAGCAGGGAAAGCTAACAAAAAAAAGAGTGACGGGAACAGTCACAGTATTTGAAAAGTCGCATCAAATACTGAGCTCTCAGGACTAAGGTGTAAAGTGAAAATGGATACATTTCGAAAGAATTGCGCAATATTCCGTAGCTAAGTATGTGTTTTTCACGGTCGTGAGGGATGGGAAACGTCTACAGTGACTTAGCAGACTGTTTAGAGACAAGTATTAGATTAGTAGTAATTGTGTATATGGTGAAGCATCAAGTGAACTGTTTGTTGGTGACATTGTGCAGAACCGGGGCTCGAACGGGGATTTGTCGCTTTTAGCGAGCAGACGCCTTAACCTTAGGCTCTTCGTGTACGCTACCCGGATCGACCGAATCTTATAACTCTGATGCTTCTGCTGTGAGAGAACCAGCCGTCTAGGAGATAGGTGCTAGTGCGTTGCCCAGGAGCAGCACCCACTATAGAAGAAAGCCTACGCACGACGTCACAACATGGCGGCGGTGAGAGGCTTAGAGTTCTCTGAATGACTGTAAACATTAGCAATGCACGCTGTTTATAGTGCATACTTTCGTCCAGGAGTGTATTTATTACGTAAATTGGTGTTGTGTACGGTGTGATCGCTACGCTGGACGATTTGTGTGTGTAAGAACAACGTGTGATCTCTTTTTTACTGACAAAATGCCATTTCGCTGTTCTGTGCCGAAATGTATAGGAAATTATGACTGTGGCCCAAACGTTACCGTATTTAAACGTCCGGAGAAGAAGAAATGGATATAAAGAATTCCCAGGATAACTTGGCTCCTTCTTCAAGTTAATGAGTAATTTTTCGTGTTGTTTAACCTTATAAAAGTTGTATGTCATGTGTGTTTACCGTTGGATATTGCGATTCATTTTATTTACGTAACCACCCCCCCCCCCTCCTTAGCTTGTTCTTCTCCTGACGTTTAAAGACGGTAACTTTTGGGCCACAGTCGTAATTTCCTCTACATTTCGGCACAGAACAGCGAAACGGCATTTTGTTAGTAGAAAAGAGATCACACGTTGTTCTCACACACAAACACACACATATAGTCCAGCGTAGCGATCACACAGTACACAACACCAATTTACATAATAAATACACTCCTGAAAGAAAGAATGCACTATAAACAGCGTGCACTGCTAATGTTTACAATCTTTCATAGAACTCTAAGCCTCTCACCACCGCCATGTTGTGACGTCGTGCGCAGGCTTTCTTCTATAGGGGGTGCTGCCAGGAGACGCCCGGATATATAAGCTGACGGGTAGCACATGGAGAGCTCTTCCGCTGTGAGAACCAGCGCCTTAGTATTGTCTTACTCCAGTGCTGATTATGCATGTCCGACATGGTACAAATCAAGTCATGCCAGAAGCTTAGAGGTGGCGCTTAATAAGACCTGACGCATCATCACGGGCTGATTAAAAGCTACACCATTGATAAACTCCACTACCTCGCTGACATAGCCCCCCCCCCCCTTTGAAATCAGACGAGAGACTTCAAAAGCAAGGCTATGACTACTGAAGCCGCTCTCCTATACGGCTACGAGCCAGCACTACCTCGGTTGAAATCAAGAAAGGGTTTTATGGAAACTACAGACGCACTTACAGCGACACCATAGCAAGCCAGGATTTCAAAGTGGCGGGAAAAATGCCAGTATTTGGAGGAGTGAATGTTGCCGATCGAAGAGTTTCCCCCTGGTCGCTCAGAGAAGTGGTCAACATAGACGACTCTCAACAGACTACGCTCTGGTACCACGAGCTGCAAAACCAGCTTGCAGAAGTGGGACTTTCACATGGATTAAGGTCTCTGCGCGTGTGGTTCTGTGCAGTGTAATAACCACCTACTGCAGTATCCTGCATCTCCGGCTGCATGCACCGTGAGACACTTGACGAGGGCGACACCTAATGAACGCCAAGTAGCCAATTTCTGGTCTGCCACTATGTGAAATGACGACCAATGTTGTTGTTGTTTTTTTTTGTGTATTTTACTTGTATTTTGACAATCCTTCTTCGTGTTATTATTTGTGTATTTTGTTTTTGTATTTTGCATTCTGTATTACGTATTTTGAATACTGTCAGTATTTTAGACTCTGTGCTTCCGACACGATAAATAAATAATCACTGATTTGCATAAAGGGAGAGACATTTATTTAACATCGCACTAGACGTGCTAGTGCTGGCAGTTATTACAATTTGTACACACATCAAAAGGTTGGCACCACTCACCAAGCAAAAGGTCTCTGGTATTCTATACTATGGTGAACTGTTATTTAGAAGTTTATAAATCCTACGATATACTGACAGACAAAAATCAACAATAACTTATTTTATATTCACATAGAACTTAAGCCTATTGTGTAGCAATCTCCTTCGGTAGAATCGCTTGACCCCTTGCATAAATGCAAGCCTACACCCTACGTGACATGCTGTCCACGAGTTTATTTAATCGCTGCTAATCTAGTTTATCCCGTTCTTCAGTGGCAATCCTGCTTAGCTCCACTCCCAAGCCTGATCAGTTGGATTAATATCGGGGGTTATTCAAGTCAAACTAATCGCGCAATACCGGCGCAACTGATGAAGTTGTTGACAATGCCTGCTCGATGGACTCGAGGGCTGTCGCCATAAACTTTAATTCTTTCCCCAAATGCTGATGAAGAGGTTCAAGTGAAACGATACTGTAGTATCATTCCATTTGACGTGCTTGAATTGATACGTGTTTCATGCAAGCCATAGTTTTGTGTGCACATTACTTTCTAATTTTATTTTTGTGTTTGACTTTTCGTGCCACCTTAATCATTCATTTCAGGGCTAATGCGAGGAGCAGTGGAGACAAGAATTCATTATGATTGTTATTGCTATTGTGATTACAGGCGTAATAAGTGAGCCCCGCTCACATAAGGAGCTCTGCTCCACAGCACCCATCTCCCCATACTACCAAGTGTGAGTGCGTCTTCGTGTGTGTGAAGCTGCAGCTGGGAAGGCAGAAATGCTCATAGTTAGAAGGTTAGCCAACTTCATTTCTGTATTGGACAGAGCCGCAGTGGAGTAGCCGAGCGGTCTAAAGCGTCTCGCTGCGGAGCGCGCGGTTGCTCGTCGTGGAGGTTCGAGTCCTCCCTGGGGCATGGGTGTGTGTGTTTGTCCTTAGGTTAGTTTACCTAGGTTTAAGTAGTTTGTAAGCTACGGGGTGATGACCACGCAGTTTGGTCCGATAGAATTACAAACATTTGAACATTTTGTATTGGACAGAGAGGACTCTTGGGGGGATGCGGTCGACAGGTGTCTGTGATTTGCGATTCCTTCACGATTGGTAAGTTGGCAGGATGGTCCCGTTAGGTGACTGGCCAATTGCAGGACGGCTCCGGCCAAGTTGAACGGGAAGAGTGGTTAGGCTAGAGGGCAGCCATATTTCGGCAGAATGTTTCCTGGGCTGGCTGAGGACGGTCGTGAGTTTGTTGGTCTCCGAGGGTAATGTATTTGGAAGTGTGTGTGATTTGTGACAATTTTGGAACAGATTAGCAGGGCAATTCTTCATTAAACGCACAGTGTTAGGAGAAGTCCATTTTCTAAATTTTTGGGAGCGTTTTCACGGGATTAGGACGACTTCTGTTCTTTGCGGATTAGGCTCAGTTTATGTGGGGATCTCTTGTGTACCAAGTTGGCTTATTTCAATATAGTTAGGGTGGGAAGTGGAACGATGTTCGCTTTGTTGATTTGAGATTCTACTGTGTGCGCGGAGGAAATTTATTAATGAAATCTCGAGTGGCTTCGTTTATCGTTTTGTCGTCCACTTAGATTCACGTGCTGGTGACAATGCGACAGGGTGGACCAAGATACACAAAGAGAAGTGGACGTAAAGCCCTCTTAGTCGTATCCGTGACATACGTTTCTGTGTGATCAATTATTTTGTGCGGACTTTCTTAGTGTCACTTTGAATGTACGTGTGTGTCGCCACGTGGGTAGTACATCATGGCACTAGACAAAGAGTGTGAAAGCTTTTGGTCCCTTTCTTAATCCCGCCATGAAATATTAATTGTAATCTAAATGTTTTAACTGAAATGGCCCATATTTCTTGCTTAATTGAATAACAACAAGATCTATAAATAAATGTAAATTTGTTAAAAGGGAAACTGCTGCCGCGGTGGAGTAGCCGAGCGGTCTAAAGCGTCTCGCTGCGGAGCGCGCGGTTGCTCGCCGTGGAGGTTCGAGTCCTCCCTGGGGGATGGGTGAGTGTGTGGTCCTTAGGTTAGTTTACCTAGGTTTAAGTAGTATGTAAGCTACGGACTGATGACCAAGCAAATTTGGTCCGATAGATTTACAGACATTTGAACCTTTTTTGGAAACTGCTTCCATTATACCAATTCCCCGTCCTTGTTTGTATGCTAAATATTCAGATAGGAAATCATGTTAGGCACATCCATTGAGGTAAGTTACTGCCACCGCTATCCAATTAGTTGCCATAGTTTCCATAAGGCGAATTCCCTTGCGCGTCATTTTTTAAATCAGGGCACTAAGTTCTGCTTTAACATCTTTTTATACCCGGAACAGGGTGGCAACTGATAGGAAAGCGGAGGGTGGTAAGCTTACACAAGGAAGTACAACACTCTCATTGCATTAGCAAGCCATACCCCGTTCTGGTTTGATAAAACAACCGTACACGTGCAAATCGTTCACGTCTCGGAGTTGTTTCTGAAAACCATCAACCTTGCGTCTTCAGAAATGTGTCCCAGTAGCTGCAGTGGATACGTGTTTACAGTTTCTATCATTATGGAATTCAAAAATGGTCAAATGTTAGTAAATCCATGGGGCTGAAGTATTGTGGTTATCATTCCCTAGGCTTAAAAACTGTTTAAACTAACCTTAGGACAATACACACATACCCATGCCCGAGGGAGGACTCGAATCTCCGACGGGCAGCAAAGCGCAATCGGCATCTAGGCCTCTTAGAGCGCTCAGCCATTCCATCGCGGGTTATGGAATTGAATAAACGTTCATAATAGTGGGAGAACTTCAAATGGAACTGGAGTTATCCATTTCTGCCATGACCTGTGCATTCGTCAAGTTAACGTGGTCACGCTGTATGACTGACTGACCTTTATCAGGGGTTTAGTGATTTAAAACGAATAAAAGTTTGAAATTTTATATTTATCAAGGAAAATATTTTAGCTCCTTTAGTTTATCTATTGCATCTTCTAAGTGTTCTGCCGACAAAGTGCTGTTTGGATCGACTTCATAATGTTCAAATTTTTGTAAATCTGTGGGACCAAAGAAATGTGGTCATCAGTTCCTAGGCTTACAAATTACAAATAAGCAGCCCAGTAAGTTGTTTTGTAATTAAATTCACTTTACCCGGATTTCGACACCATCTAAGTATGTCTTCGTCAGAAGTATAATATTATGACATGTGACTTTTAATACTTGAGGTTGCGTAAAAGAAAATAAAAATTGTCATTAATTAAAATACATGTCAGGTGAATACTAGCGGGTTTGTGAAAGTAAAAAAAAAAAAAAAAAAAAAAAAAAAATAATAATAATAAAAAGAAAAAAAAAACAATGTGGCTAGCTGCTCTCGCTGCAGTAGTGCTTGCTGTTAGGAACGGCATCAGACAGAGGCATTAAATTCTGGAGACACCGTGGTGAGAGTGCTGAACTGCTCCTCATGGTCCTGAACGCGCTATTATGGTTTGGAGTGGCATTCGATCCCCCCTAGTAAGCATTGTCGGTACACTGACCTGCCAGCCTTAGATCCCTTAATTGATGGATTCTGCTGGCTTCGCCGCGCGGGAATGGGCGCGCGCAATAACGCGCCTCCCGACGGAGGTACGAGTTCTCTCTCAGGCATGTGTGTGTGTGTGTATGTTGTCCTTAGTTTAAGTAATTTGTAAGTCTAGGGACCGATGATCCTAGCAGTTTTGTCCCTTAAAGGTAGTTAAAGCAGCCAACAATCCGAAGATCGGTTTGAACACCACAGTGCTTGGCATATCCTCCGACCTTCTGACTTACCCAGTCAGTTATATGGGGACCGACATTATAACGTGGATTCCGAACCACGGTGCTACGCTATATTTTTCGCATCAGCAACATTGCCAAAGGTGAAAGAAGTGGAAAGAGACAAATCAAATGTTCAAATGTTTGTTAAGCTTATGGGACTTAACTACGGGGTCATCAGTTCCTAAACTTACAAACTACTTATGAACTACTTACGAACTAGGACGGCACAAATATCCATGCCCGACGGGGGATTCGAACCCGCGACCGTAGTGGCCGTGCTGACCGTGACTGGAGCGCCTCAGTCACTGCGGCCACCGCGGCCGGCAGGAAAGAGACAGATACAAATCCTTGGACCTCGCGGGGATCGAACCCGCAACCGTTAGATTCAAAGTCTGGCACTCTACCGAGCCGCACACCTTATGTTTATAAACATGTTTAATTATCATTATTTACTCTTTTTTCCCTTGTCTTCTCATACTTTCAGATTTTACCGACGGGCGCACTACAACAGGAGAATGTGCAACCACACATGGCACGTAATACGACTTCTTCGATGCCCATCGGATAGCATTTTTGACTTGGCCTCCCTGTTCTCTCGACCTCTCGCCTATTCAAAGGCCTGGCTGTCGATGATTGTTGAACGACAGGCCAGATCAACTTGGCTATACGTGGAAGCAGCATGGACTGCTACGTACCTTCAATACCGAGGGCTCTGGCCAGCAATGGCGGTAACAATACTGTTTTCGTCATCTTTCTCAACTAACAAGGGCCTGTATTTTGCATCATGTGATTTTTGTACAACGTGTTATCTCTGTAATAAATTTGGCTGTGGTATTATACATATTGGTGTTCCATTATAAATGGCCAGCAGAGCCAGGGGTTGTAATAATAACGATTCGGATAATTAGGGTCACTAAATTTTCCGACACATGCAAAGATCATACATTCAACCAACTACTCAAATAGCAAAGATTATCTTAATAATAAACAAACAGCATGTAACCATATTACATCGCTGGTTATCTGTCAAGAAGCTGCCAAACATTAATAAAGAAAATCGTTAAAAATATTTTGAGAACAAATATTGCTTCAATAAAATTTGTTGTTGTTGTGGTCTAAGTCCAGATACTGGTTTGATGCAGCAAAAGGAAAATGCCTAATAGTGGTACAGTGTATCCTCCGCCACGCACCTTACGGTGGATTGCGGAGTATGTATGTAGATGTAGGTACAGTGGACATGACATCATATTCTTGGGGCCAACATCTCTACTGGTATTCCACGTGATTGTTGGCAAATCACTAGTGGTGTCTAGGGCTGGGACAGTGATATATCGGAGATAATTGCTCGATATTTTAATGATTTTCACTAAACCGATATATTGGTAATATCGATATTTTGTGGCGATATATATTCTGAAATATTATTGTAATAATAACGATTCGGCTAACTAAGGTCACTAAATTTTCCGATACGTGCAAAGATCATACATTCAACCAACTACTCAAATAGCAAAGATTATCTTAATAATAAACAAACAGCATGTAACCATATTACATCGCTGGTTATCTGTCAAGAAGCTGCAAACATCAATAAGAAAATCGTTAAAAACATTTTGAGAACAAATATTGCTTCAATAAAATTTGTTGTTGTTGTGGTCTTCAGTCCAGATACTGGTTCGATGCAGCTCTCCACCCTACTCTATCCTGATCAAGCCTCCTTATCTCCTCATAAGAAAGACAACCTACATCCGTTTGAATCTGCTTACAGTATTCATTTCTTGCTCTCCCTCTGCCGTTTTTACCCCACGCACTTCCCTCCAGTGCTAAATTCTACAAAGCAATAGATAGCACGAATAGCAATTATGTATGTGGATGTCACGACCATCTGACATATATATATTCAGTAATAGAGGATACAATTACGGTTATCATAAAATTCTATGTTATTTTGATAATGGCCCATTTTCACATATTACCTAAAGATGGCGCTAAAGGAGTAATAGGTCCTATATTCATAAAAAAATACTTGTATTTAAAGCAGCAATTGGAATTTTATTACATAAAGTTTTTAAACGACATATGCCAACGACATGTGCTTCAGGCCCAAGAGAGACCAAATTGGAAACATTATTATTACATTCATATTCTAACTCAAAATAGAGAATTCCCCATTCTATTTTCGTTTTAACATTGTCGCAAGACCCCAAGTTAACTGACTGCCGGCGAGGCACAATGGATATCGTCTCCGATTGCAGTGCTGAAGTTCGCCGGTTCAATCCCGTCTACCGGCAAAAATTTATTTCTTTGTAATTATCACTTCCAGAATATTCTGCATGTTTCTTACATTCACTTGTAATTTCTACATGTTTCTTATGTTAACTATTTTTCTAATTTCTGGTACATTCTGTCTGTGTATAAATAGCAGAGCACTCTGCCCGAGAGGCAGTCAGTGCTGCGTGTATGTTTCAGTTCGTAATAAACCTGCTTTCAGTATAAGTGCTGTACTCAGTTGATAACCCAGCCTTCGAAGTAAAGCCTGCTTCCATTTAAGCGCGACATTGTTTGGTGGAGGCGCTTGGTATCCAGTGCAACAGCTGCATCACCAAATGTTCAAATGTTTGTATAGCTTATGGGACTTAACTACGGGGTCATCAGTCCCTAAACTTACAAACTACTTATGAACTAGCTAACGCTAAGGACGGCACAAATATCGATGCCCGAGGGGGGATTCGAACCCCCGACCGTAGTGGCAGTGCAGACCGTGACTGAAGCACCGCAGTCCCCTCGGTCACCGCGGCCGGCGCTGCATCACCGTGGCTCCGATTAGGCAACGTAAAAGCCGTCGCTTACACGGACTAGAGCCGGAATAGAACGGATATACCATGTACATCCTTCCGAAAGTCCGTATCATCAGAAGACCCATGGACAAGAAACCAGCGGTAAGCCAGCTGCACATCAGACACCCGTCGGCGTTCTCTGGAGACGCTGGACGGGACTTCAACAAATGGTTAAAAGGGTTCAACCGAGTCGCCAAGTATAACAGATAGGATCTTACAATGTGCTTGCCCAACGTTTATTTCTACCTGGACGGGACAGCCCAGCAATGGTTTGAAAATAACGAAGATAAGCTGAATGACTGGCAAACGTTCCAGACAGAACTTAAGAAAACGTTTGGAGACCGCCAGCGACAAATCCACTCGGCGGAAGAACCGGGCCCAACGACGTGGTGAGCCGACACAGTCGTACATACAGTACATAGTTAACCCGGATATGACTGAGGCCGCCACTTCACGGACCTGATGGAGGGTATTTCAGAAGACATGATAAAAGACGTCGCTACGACGGAAGAGTTCATTAAGAGGTGCCAGCGTATTGAAGAGATGCAACAAAGGAGGGTTGGACGAAAGAAGTATGAAAGACTCCCCAATGTAATCACTATGGCCGTTGTAGAAGACCAGCATGACTTTGCTTCTCTCATACGACAAATTGTGAGAGAAGAATTACAACAGTTTATGGCAGCTGGGACTATTAGACCGAGCGAGCATCAGATTATGGCCATGGATGTAAGCCCTGTAAGTCACGAGGGAGCCGACACCGCTGAGGAAGAGGTATTTCAGACATTAGCTCCTGTCTGGTTCGCCAAACGCACCCGATGTGAAGAATGGCGTCGCCCTGCCATGACTTACTCTGCAGCCGCCAAACGGCAGCCTATGGACCGGCCAACACGGCCACAACCAACTCCCCTGGCAACTATGACGCTCCGCAGAAGAACAGACGTCTGGAGGATAGAAGACAACACATCACTGTGTTTCCACTGTGGACGCCCTGGACATGTCATACGCTACTGTGGAGAGAGAGGGCGAGTATTCGATGATTATTTTGCAGCAAGACGTCAGCCATCAGAGCTATTCCAGGCAGTCACCTGCTGATGAGTTCAGTCGACCTATGGGAAGAAGACCATCGCCGTATCCTGGACGAGGTCGCTCCCCGACGCGCCGCTGCCGTCCACCGCCGCCGTACAGAGGTACCAGCCGCTCCCCTAACCGCCGCGCTCAGGAAAACTAAGCGAGGCGACCATCAACGGAGGTGAGATCGCCGCAGATGAAAATCCTCCATGGACGACAGTCGCTAAGATGTCAGGAAATCTCATCGACGTCAGAATCGACAGTCAACCTGTCTGGGCACTGGTTGATTCAGGAGCTAAAGAAGACAATGTTCTGTGATATGGGGGTAACTGTGCTGAAGGTCGCAAATGGAAAGTACGTCCACCCATCAGGAACTTGTGTCGCTGGAATAACCATGAACAACAAGACCAAGCCGTTTGAATTTGTCGTTTTAACAGAATGTAGTCATAATGTCATCCTCGGATGAGGCTTCCTTCAGGCATCCCAAGCTATCATTGACTGTGAAGACCTGAGTTGCAAATTAAGGAAGTCGTCCCGACGGGTAAACATAACACAGAATTTTCTCGGAAGTTATTTGCCGTTGACAATGTGACGATCTCGCCGTTGACAATGAGAAGAGTTCCAGTCACAGACACAGATGACCGGTTAAACTGTGAAGTGCTTGTCGATAGTAAAAAGTTTATTAGGCTCACATAAGAAATTTACAAACCAGTGGCTATCATAAGAATTACCGGTGTTCGAGGAGAGATTTGGATCACTAATTGTCACGAGCAGACACAACTTATGCCCAAAGGAATGTGTATGGGGACAGCTGAACCAATCCAGGACAGTGAGCTCAACATCATCATGTGGCGTGGGCTACTTGCGAAACTCCAATCGCCAACATTCTCCTCCGAATGCGAAAATATATTGTTGACTCCCACTTACATAAGTAGAAATGATCATCAGAATAAAATAAGAGAAATCAGAGCTCGAACAGAGAGATTCAGGTGTTCTTTCTTCCCGCGCGCTATTCGAGAATGGAATGGGAGATAAATAGTATAATTGTGGTTCGATGAACCCTCTGCCAGGCACTTAAATGTGATTTGCAGAGTATCCCATGTAGATGTAGATGTAGAACGAAGACCCATGATCTGCTGTTACTACAGACAACACCCATGGAACTGCCAATTGGGCCCAGACTGACCAAGGAAAACACCAGCGGGTGTTAGTTGTAAGACGCCAATTTTCGGGTGCATTCACGCCCCAGCAGGAGAAAAGTCAAACGAAACGGCCCACGATAAGGCAACGTATCAATACTGGGGATCATCCACCAATTAGCCAGCGTTCGTATAGAGTGGCGCCAGCTGAAAGACGGATAGTTCGGGAGGAAGTGGTGAAGATGTTGCACGATGACATTATTCAACCTTCGGAGAGTCCTTGGTCGTCTCCGGTGGTTCTTGTAAAGTAGAAGGATGGCACGTTCCGATTCTGTGTCGACTATCGGCGGCTGAACAAAATCACAAAGAAAGATATCTACCCACTGCCACGCATTGACGACACCTTAGACTGCTTGAAAGGAACTACATACTTCTCAACTATGGTCATGCAGACAGGTTACTGGCAAATCGAGGTTGACGAAGCTGACGGGGAAAAGACCGCTTTCATTACACCTGACGGCCTCTATGAATTAATGTAATGCCATTCGGATTATGTAATGCTCTGGCCACATTCGAACACATGATGGAAAACTTGCTTCGAGACCTTAAGTGGACGACGTGTCTTTGCTCTTTAGATGACACTGTGGTTTACTCGAAAACGTTTTAAGAACATCTGAGTCGCCTGTCAACTGTGTTGAAGTGTGTTCAGACTGCAGGACTCAGTTGGCTTTCGTCCGTAGGCGCGTGCGGACCTGCTCCGCGCGCAGGGTACTGCCCCGCCGCCGGTGTTGTTTACTTCCGCGTCGCGGTATTTGTATTTGTGTCGAGTCCAGTAACTGTGTACGTTATGGCGCACTCTTACCGCCGAGCGACCCTGAAAGTTACATTCCAAGCAGAACATCCACGACCACGCGCTTACGAAATTGAACAATTTATTCGTGAAGAGCTACGATTGAACCCACAAGAAGTGATAGGTATCCACTTCTCGATCACCGGCAGTGTCGTTTACATCAAAATGACATCTGAGACCGCATGTGCTGAAGTCGTACGACAACACGCACAAGGACTGAAATTCAAACACTCGGACGGACATATCGGGGAGGTGACGGTGGACCATGCAGGATTCGGACTGCGAACACTTCGTGTGTTTGAGCTTCCGTTCGAGGTACCGCAAGACGCCGTCGTTGAAGCCTTTCGCCCCTACGGCAAGGTTGTGGGACACATGGCTGAAAAATGGCAGACGTTCACGACGTACCAAGTATTAAACGGCGTACGACAGATCAAGATCGAACTGTCAAAACACGTACCATCCTACCTAATGATTGGTGGTGTGCGAGCCATCGTCATGTATGATGGACAGCCGCGGACTTGTGCAGGCTGTGGACAAGAGGGCCACGTTCGTTCCGAATGTCTCCATCGCCGTTTACTCCGGATTCCGACAGATGAGGCAGTTCCAGCTGCAACAGCACCACCTGCATCAGACTCCTACGCCTCAGCCGTGCGAAAACCTGAAGCAACACTTCAGGATGCGTCCTTTCTCCCGCCAACGTTTCCCGCCGAGGACTGCAGCGTGGAAGAGACTTCCGCATCCTCTTCTACCATGCCTGAGACGAGACCGACAAACTTTCAGCACATGAAAGACGGCGCGGCCGAAGCGATGGACCTCGACCCAAGAGTGGTGCCCACCGCAGCTTTCATACAGACGGGCACTACATCTGAAGACGGACACCCGCACTCCGACACGGAGCAGCACGTTCGGAAACAGCGGTCGCCCAGGAAACGGAAGAAGAGAAGTCGAACGTCCTCCGATGACATCCCCCCACAGGAAGACGACAGGATGTCTGACAGTGTTCTCTCTTCGAGCGTCACAACCACGGAAAACGCCGTACCCGATGTCCCAACCGAAGAACGTCCTATTCACTGCCTTCTATCTCCCCCGACAACAGTGGACCCTGTAGAGGCACCCCCACAGGATAACACTGTGGCAGCATCACCACCCCTACCACTCGAAGGGAGTGAGAATCACTCGACTTTCGTGTCGGCCCCCTGGAGCGCCGATGTCGAAGATGAGGCAGATCAGAACTCTGGCCCGCCGGATGGGGCGAATCCCTCGGTGGCGCCCGACAAAACTTGCGCCTAGTGATTGCAGACACAGTGGCGGCTTCTGACGCCCCACATCCACCGGACATCTTAACAGGACCCCTATCGACATCAGCAGGAGCACGTCCGCAACACTACCGCATTGCAACGATGAATCTTGCTACCATCAGAGCTCCTCACAAATTGGCGATGTTCCGTGACACCATATACGCTGCCGATGTCGACATTGCCCTTCTTCAAGAAGTGTTCGTCTCTGCCTTCTACGCTCCTACCGGCTACGAAGCGCACATCTCTCACGCCTCCGACAATGGTAGCGGAGTTGCCATCCTCCTCCGCGAAGGGCTCCCTGCTGAAGATGTTGTGTACCTTCCTAATGCGAGGGGAATGGCCCTTACTCTGTTCGGTGTGCGTGTTATCAACGTATATGCACCGTCAGGCTCCAACAGACGTAGAGAACGACATGTCTTCTTTGCTGACGAGGTAATGCCGCTTTTTGTGGGTCCACTGGATGATCTGGTGCTTGGCGGGGATTTCAACTGCACACAAGGACCCACTGATCAACTCCCCACACATTCTCCGTGCGCAGCCCTGTCTTCCATTATCGATCGACTACAACTAATCGATTCATGGACGAAACTCTATGGAAAACGCGCGGGGTTCACATACTACACAGCACACTCGTCCAGTCGACTCGACCGCGTTTACCTTACACGCACCCTCGCTGATGCCACACGACATGCTGAAGTATGGCCTATGGCCTTCTCCAATCATGAAGCCTACATCTGCGACGTCGTCCTCGCCCGACAACGAGTGTGGCACAGTCGCGGTCCATGGAAACTGAACGTTGCCCACCTGACTGCTCCTGACTGTCGATGCGTAGTAGAGGACGCATGGGCCCTCTGCCGCCGCCGTCGCCCCGCCTACACGTCGACTTTATCATGGTGCTTATCCTGCGCGAAACCGGCACTACGAAAAGCATTGATGGGATACGGTAAAGATGTCAAGGCCTGGCAAGCAAGCACCTTAGACTTTCACTACGCGATCCTACGAGAGTGCACTTCGATGCCATTCTCTCCATCTCGACAGACGATCGTGCATCGTGCTAAAGCACATATCACCCTTCTCACGCGTCGACGATTAGAAGGCGTCATTGTGAGGTCCCGTACTAATGATCGTATACCTCAGGAACCACCGTCTATGTACCATGTACTTGCAGAACGCAGTCATCGACGTCGAGCTCTTATACAAGATCTTGTCGATGTGGAAGGCCGACGACATACATCTCAAAAAGATATTGGTCATGCTTTTCATTCTCACTTCACCCGGTTGTACATGGCCGCTCCACAAAACCCAACTTTAATCGAGGAGGTTGCGGCACTCATCACTAACACTGTTCCGGAAGACGTGGCGACTGAACTCGAAGAAGACGTGACCACTGACGAAGTCCTGGACGCTATCAGGGCGGGAGCCGCCAATAAATCCCCAGGACCTGACGGCCTCCCCCTAGAATTTTACAAGAGTTTTAGCTACCTGTTGGTACCCACTTGGACAGCTATCTGCCGTGAACTGATGTCCCCAGCAACGACGATCCCTCCCGCCTTCCTAGACGGTGTTATTGTTCCCGTCCCTAAACCTCACGGGCGATCACGGATCAGCGACTACCGGCCCATCACTCTTCTCAATAGTGACTTAAAGATATTCACCCGCTTGTTAGCAACTCGACTCAAGAAGGCAGCACCGTACGTAACATCCCACGACCAGACTTCCCTGGGTGGAGCCAACAATGTTCGAACGGCCCTTTGCCGTTACAGGGACATGATTGCGCTCGCCAAGTTCCGACAACTGCCTGGTGCACTGGCTTCGCTTGACTTCAGTCAGGCATTCGATCGGGTAGATCACACTTTTCTGGTAACGGTCCTACAACACATGGGCTTTCCGGCACAAATAGTGAGTGTAGTAAAGCGCGTTTTGAGTGGCGCAACTTCCAGAGTACTCTATAATGGACGCCTCACTGCGCCTCTTAGGATTGCACGGTCTGTTAGACAAGGTTGCCCACTTTCTACAATTATGTATGCATTTGTCTTAGAACCCCTGCTCCAAGGACTTCGCCAACGTCTGACGGGCATATCTTTGCACGGACACCATTTCTGCTGTGTGGCATACGCTGATGATCTCATGCTCTTCCTACGCAGTGAAGACGACGTTCGCGCAGCTCTGACATGGATAACAACATATGGCGAAGCATCGGGCAGTTCTCTCAACGTTGCTAAATCGAAGGTTCTGCTTATTGGAGAGGGTCTATCTGCTAGATGCGTTGCCCCCCTAAGTGTGGCCACCACCGTCCGCTACTTAGGCATTGACTTTACAAAAGATCTTCGTCGTTCGGCGACCTTAAATGCCAGGCGTCTGCTCCAAACGATCCGGGGAAGCCTCTTTCAACACCGATTTAGATCCCTGGATGTGATTCAACGTGCGCGTTACGTGAACGTTTATCACGCCTCTCGCATTCCCCATGTGGCACAAGTTTTCCCGATCCCGATATCCATTGCCCGTCGCATGATGGTGGCGATGGGATCCTTTGTCTGTACTGGACTATTATTCAAGGTCCAATATGCCTCACTTTCCCTCCCACGGGATCGTGGTGGGGTCGGTCTCTTCCACGTCCCACAAAAAGTCACGGCACTGTTTGTTAGTTCCAAACTGAAAATATGGCGACACTGCCCGACGAGCATGACCGGACTGCTTTTACGAGAATATGCACCCGTCTCTAAAACATCACCAGTCAATTTATCTGACATTCCAGGCCCTTTTTACTACATCCGACACTTCTTTTTGGAATTAAGCTACATTTACCAATCCTTACCTCTTTCACGAATATTACGGGCAAAGACTGTCTATGAGACCCTCCAACTACATCAGCCCCCCAATCCTATTGAACAAAAGTTTCCGCAAATCATATGGCGTCGTGCATGGAAAGCAGTACATGCAGTTTTTCTTGATTCCAGCGTCCAGTCCGCCTGGTATATCACCGTCAACGGTAAACAAGTCAACCGTTTTCGCCTGCACCGTATCCGACTCGCTGACACACCCCTATGTCTTCACTGTGGGGTGGATGACACCGACAACCACCGGTCCGAATGTGGTCCGTCCTCCGACGTCTGGAGACTCGCACAACGCATTCTCGCTTTCGTCACCCGACGTACACCTGCGCAGCTGTCATTCCAGACGCTGCTATTCCCGGACACGATTTATTACCCGGCCACGAAAACTAACGCTGTGAACTGGATACGCGGCCACACCGTCCGCTACCTTTTCGACCGAGACGAGAAATCAGAACTGGATTACTGGACGTATCTCAATTATCGCCATTGCGCTATCGTTCGTAACCCCAAATACCAACAGTACTTTTCCAATTTTTTATGGAGCGTCTTTCACGATCCGCCTCCCAGCTGGAACGTTCAAACTATGAGAAGCTAATGTGATGTTCTTGTTGATACGAGTCCTGAAAGAACTGAAAACGGAACCTATACAAAAATTATCGAGAAGACGAGTTTGGATGTTCCCCACTGAAGGCGTGTGAAGAACTGCACAAAGAGGACATAGAACACTTCAATAAAGCAATAAAAATAAATAAATAAATAATTGCAAGTGACTCCTTCCCATTCCTATGTTTTCCTCCTATCACTTAGTGTATCTAGGTTAGTTTGATTTGGGATAGGTATAGACAGGAGCCAACGCCTGAAGAGGTACAGTTAAGTTTTTTTTTTTTTTTTTTTTTTTTTTTTTTTTTTTTTTTTTTTTTTTTTTTGTTTATTCTTAGGGCAAAAGTGGCGGTGGCACATAGGCCCCTTTATTTATTTTTCCTTTTTTGTAGTAATTTTTTTCCTGACCTTGGGGAGAAAAGAATTTAAGTTTGGAATAGCACCGAAAAAAAAAAAAAAAAATAAAAAAAAAAAAAAAATAACGTGGTGAGCCGACACAGTCGTACATACAGTACATAGTTAACCCGGATATGACTGAGGCCGCCACTTCACGGACCTGATGGAGGGTATTTCAGAAGACATGATAAAAGACGTCGCTACGACGGAAGAGTTCATTAAGAGGTGCCAGCGTATTGAAGAGATGCAACAAAGGAGGGTTGGACGAAAGAAGTATGAAAGACTCCCCAATGTAATCACTATGGCCGTTGTAGAAGACCAGCATGACTTTGCTTCTCTCATACGACAAATTGTGAGAGAAGAATTACAACAGTTTATGGCAGCTGGGACTATTAGACCGAGCGAGCATCAGATTATGGCCATGGATGTAAGCCCTGTAAGTCACGAGGGAGCCGACACCGCTGAGGAAGAGGTATTTCAGACATTAGCTCCTGTCTGGTTCGCCAAACGCACCCGATGTGAAGAATGGCGTCGCCCTGCCATGACTTACTCTGCAGCCGCCAAACGGCAGCCTATGGACCGGCCAACACGGCCACAACCAACTCCCCTGGCAACTATGACGCCCCGCAGAAGAACAGACGTCTGGAGGACAGAAGACAACACATCACTGTGTTTCCACTGTGGACGCCCTGGACATGTCATACGCTACTGTGGAGAGAGAGGGCGAGTATTCGATGATTATTTTGCAGCAAGACGTCAGCCATCAGAGCTATTCCAGGCAGTCACCTGCTGATGAGTTCAGTCGACCTATGGGAAGAAGACCATCGCCGTATCCTGGACGAGGTCGCTCCCCGACGCGCCGCTGCCGTCCACCGCCGCCGTACAGAGGTACCAGCCGCTCCCCTAACCGCCGCGCTCAGGAAAACTAAGCGAGGCGACCATCAACGGAGGTGAGATCGCCGCAGATGAAAATCCTCCATGGACGACAGTCGCTAAGATGTCAGGAAATCTCATCGACGTCAGAATCGACAGTCAACCTGTCTGGGCACTGGTTGATTCAGGAGCTAAACAAGACAATGTTCTGTGATATGGGGGTAACTGTGCTGAAGGTCGCAAATGGAAAGTACGTCCACCCATCAGGAACTTGTGTCGCTGGAATAACCATGAACAACAAGACCAAGCCGTTTGAATTTGTCGTTTTAACAGAATGTAGTCATAATGTCATCCTCGGATGAGGCTTCCTTCAGGCATCCCAAGCTATCATTGACTGTGAAGACCTGAGTTGCAAATTAAGGAAGTCGTCCCGACGGGTAAACATAACACAGAATTTTCTCGGAAGTTATTTGCCGTTGACAATGTGACGATCTCGCCGTTGACAATGAGAAGAGTTCCAGTCACAGACACAGATGACCGGTTAAACTGTGAAGTGCTTGTCGATAGTAAAAAGTTTATTAGGCTCACATAAGAAATTTACAAACCAGTGGCTATCATAAGAATTACCGGTGTTCGAGGAGAGATTTGGATCACTAATTGTCACGAGCAGACACAACTTATGCCCAAAGGAATGTGTATGGGGACAGCTGAACCAATCCAGGACAGTGAGCTCAACATCATCATGTGGCGTGGGCTACTTGCGAAACTCCAATCGCCAACATTCTCCTCCGAATGCGAAAATATATTGTTGACTCCCACTTACATAAGTAGAAATGATCATCAGAATAAAATAAGAGAAATCAGAGCTCGAACAGAGAGATTCAGGTGTTCTTTCTTCCCGCGCGCTATTCGAGAATGGAATGGGAGATAAATAGTATAATTGTGGTTCGATGAACCCTCTGCCAGGCACTTAAATGTGATTTGCAGAGTATCCCATGTAGATGTAGATGTAGAACGAAGACCCATGATCTGCTGTTACTACAGACAACACCCATGGAACTGCCAATTGGGCCCAGACTGACCAAGGAAAACACCAGCGGGTGTTAGTTGTAAGACGCCAATTTTCGGGTGCATTCACGCCCCAGCAGGAGAAAAGTCAAACGAAACGGCCCACGATAAGGCAACGTATCAATACTGGGGATCATCCACCAATTAGCCAGCGTTCGTATAGAGTGGCGCCAGCTGAAAGACGGATAGTTCGGGAGGAAGTGGTGAAGATGTTGCACGATGACATTATTCAACCTTCGGAGAGTCCTTGGTCGTCTCCGGTGGTTCTTGTAAAGTAGAAGGATGGCACGTTCCGATTCTGTGTCGACTATCGGCGGCTGAACAAAATCACAAAGAAAGATATCTACCCACTGCCACGCATTGACGACACCTTAGACTGCTTGAAAGGAACTACATACTTCTCAACTATGGTCATGCAGACAGGTTACTGGCAAATCGAGGTTGACGAAGCTGACGGGGAAAAGACCGCTTTCATTACACCTGACGGCCTCTATGAATTAATGTAATGCCATTCGGATTATGTAATGCTCTGGCCACATTCGAACACATGATGGAAAACTTGCTTCGAGACCTTAAGTGGACGACGTGTCTTTGCTCTTTAGATGACACTGTGGTTTACTCGAAAACGTTTTAAGAACATCTGAGTCGCCTGTCAACTGTGTTGAAGTGTGTTCAGACTGCAGGACTCCGCCTCAATCCAAAGAAGTACCTCTTCGTCGCAAAAGAGATAAAAATCCTAGGGCACTTAGTCAATGGAGATGGTGTCCGTCCTGATCCAGATAAAGTAGGGTCAGTCTCCTAATTTCCAACTCCTCAGCACATTCGTGATGTGAGAAGTTTTCTCGGGCTGTGCTCATACTACCGACGTTTCATAAAAGGATTCTGTAACAAGGCACGTCCATTGCAATAACTTCTGCAGGGAGACGTCAAGTTTTACTCGGACGATACAAAAGAAAGAGCTTTCCGGGCACTTAAGGAGGCTCAGACTTCTGCACCAGTTCTAGATTTTTACGACGAGAATGCGGAAACTGAACTTCACAAAAACGCCAGTGGTTATGGGATTGGTGCAGTGCTTGTACAAGTTCAGGAAGGTGCTGAAAAGGTGATGGCCTATGTATCAAGAGTACTCTCAAAGTCCGCGTAAACTACTCTACAACTGAGAAAGAATGTCTCGTAGTTATCTGGCCTATCAACAAGTTCCGGCCGTATTTATTCGGCAAACCATTCACCTTCGTGACAGACCACCATTTTTTTTTTTTTTTTTTTTTTTTTTTTTTTTTGTTTGCTGACTAGCTTGAAGGATCTATCAAGTCGACTAGAAAAATGGGCACTAAAACTCCAAGTGTACGACGTCTCAGTGATATTCAAGAACGGACGCCCTTCGAGGAATCCATTAGTGGAACACAACAGCATGAATGAAATTTCAGTCCTCACTGAATTAGGTGACGTTACAGCTGAACAGAAGGAAGATCCAGCACTATTAAAAACCACACAGGCCTTGTAGAAAGGAGAATCTACCAATGGAGAGTTCCAACTTATAAATGGAACATTGTATAAGAGAAACTACAATCCACTGGGCCCCAAATGGCTACTGGTCGTTCCAGCTCATCTCCAGCTAGCTGTTCTCAAGTATTTCCATGTTGCTGCAATATCCGGTCATCTGGCATTCGTGAAGACCCTAGACAGAATCAGTTGCAGATATTACTGGAAAGGTCTCTACCGATCTGTCAAGCACTATGTGAATCACTGTAAAGAGTGCCAGCGACGGAAGCATGTGCCGCAATTACCTCTAGGGCATCTCGTACCGATTCCGCCGGCAGCAGCTCCATTCCACCGAGTTGGGATCGATCTTTTAGGGAGGTTCCTGAAGTCGACAACCGGTAACCGATGGATAATAGTCTGCACTGACTATCTCACATGCTACGCTGTCACCAAACCTGTGTCGACAGCAGAAGCTCCAGAGATCGCAAAATTTCCTGTAGAAGACATTATTTTGAAGCATGGAGCACCACGTGTGATGATATCTGATCGTGGAAAATTATTCCAATCAAAACTAGTATCAGAGGTAATGTCACGTTGCTACATTGTCCACAGAACGAGAACTGCATATCATCCTCATACAAATGGTCTTACAGAATGTTTTAACAAGACGTTAGCAGATATGCTGTCGATGTACGTCGACGTTGAGCAGAAGGATTGGGATACAATACTGCCAGTCGTGACATTTGCTTATAATACCGCAAGACAAGTCACCACAGGCTTCACGCCGTTTTCCTTGCTCCGTGGCCGTGAAGATGCGACGACAATGGATACTCTGTTCCCTTTCAAGCCGGACGACACACAGGATGACTATGTGAAACAGCTCATCATCAGGGTCGAAGAAGCAAGACAGGTGGCTCGCATACGGACACCGGACGCCCAGGAGAAGGGTCATCAGTGGTATAATGACTAGCACCGACCTGTTGTGTACAGTCCAGGAGATCTGGTATGGCTTTTTACCCCTGTTCGGAAAGTTGGACTATGAGAAACGTTTTTGAAGCGATACTTTGGTCCGTATCGTGTCATATGCCGCCTGTCAGACGGAGCATACGAAGTTGAGGATTATGAGCCGTCGTCGAAACGACAAAAACGAAGAGACATTGTTCACGTCCTCCGCATGAAGCCTTACTACGATCCTGAACAGATAGGCGAAAATGGCTTCTTGTTCAAGGACTCTAAGAACGGTAATGATACTGATGAAGCCACGACAGAAATGTCAGTAGTCGGTAATCGTGCAGAAGGGAAGGATTATCCAGAACTGCCATACAGAGGATTCCAGGACATTGCAGCTGGTTCCAAAGGGAACCTAACAGCCGATCGCTGTTTTTTCGGGAGAGGCAGCAATTCCGCAAGACCCCAAGTTAACCGACAGCCAGCGTGGCGCGATGGCCATCGTCACCGATTGCAGTGCTGAAGGCAAAAATGTATTTATTTGTAATTATTATTTCCATGTTTATTATGTTCACTTGATATTTCTACATGTTTCTTATGTTAACTATTGTTATAATTTCTGGTACGTTCTGTCTGTGTATAAATAGCAGAGTACTCTGCCCGTGTGCTGCGTGTATGTTTCAGTTCGCTATAAACCTGCTTTCAGTATAAATGCTGTGTTCAGTTGACAATCCTGCCTTCGAAGTGAAGCCTGTTTCCATTTCAAAGCGACAATATTTAAGTATTTACAACATAACAACACAGTCTATAGTTTTAATTAGCATAATTTTTATTATTGTCAGCTTTGTATTTTCGTCATTTTCTCTAATTCTAAAGAACGGATGGTAGAAATGTTTGAAACGTAACTTTCAATGATGTCTATAACTGTAGACATCACTGGCAATTCTTGAAATCTTGAAACCTCTTTTGTTGGTGTTGTCCTTCGATCGTTCCGTCTTTATTTTAGCGAGTTTTTAGTGTGAAGACGAAACAGAAATGCCTCTTAAAACTGAAGCTTGGAAGCGTTTTAAATAGAATGATAGCAAAAGTGCTAAGTGCACAGATACTTCACACTTCAGGTATCACCACAAAATTAAAAGCACATTTAAAGTCGCAATATCCACAAGCTTTGCACCATGGATGAATGGTTACCGATTCAACAAGGAAAACAGTGTCAAAATCAAACCGTGATAGTGTTGATGTAGAAATCAAACATAATAGTTCTACTCCAGCAATTGCAACCACTTCGTCAGCTTGTAAGCAAGGTGGCAAGTAGCGATAGCTACTGTTCTGAAACATTGTTGCTTCATTTGCAGGAGGAGAATGGCGACAAAAAATAAATGAAGTTATTTTAGTTCATATTTGCCAAGATTGTATACCATTTAATATTGGGAAGAAAGAAGATTTCGTTAATCTCTTAAAAGTTTTAGTTCTTGTGCACAAGAAACCAACCAGAGAAACTTTTGTAAAATTAATGAATGAGAAATATAAATCGTTCGTTTGCAGTTTGAGCAAGAATTAAAGAGGGTAACAACAGTGACATTAACCTCTCTGACATATGGACTGTGACATCAAACAAAACGTTTAATGGTGTTACAGTCCATTATGTGCTTCCTGATGGAGAGGAACGAAATTCAATTTCTTTAGGACTTTTTGAGTTTACAGAATGGCATTTCTCCAGAATTGTCTGTATATTTTCCAGTGCCACCTCCTGGACGCTTAGGAGATATCCCATTCAGAATATGGAGGGAAATATCTCAATCCAATTCCAACCTGTATCAGGAAGCAAGACTATATTTGTTGTTGGGAACCATTGGCAGCAGAAAGACTTTTCTCAAAAGCTGGTAAAGTGATTTATGCTCAAAGAAGTAGATTAAAAGCACAAAATACCAACAAATTAATTTTTTGAGTTTCTTTGGAAAATAAAGTTTGGGAGTGATAATGGTTTTTTTTCTCAGATAATTCTGTTTCTAAGTTTCTGGTTGTGTGTTTTCTTTTTTTGTTGTCGTACAACTAATTGCTTCGTAAAATTTCACTATTTGTAAAAAAAGTAAAGCTGGTTTCTTTCAATTTTTATTATTAATTCACCTCACTGTTTCAAATAACACGTGATATCATAAGTTTTAAAATGTATTTTAAAACTAAAATTTTGAGAGTGATGTATCGAATTATCGATATTTTTCTTTCGTTTATCGTCGCCATCAATATTTAGTACGCCGACATTCGATAATATCGAATACCGATATTCTTCTTTCGATGTCCCATCCTTAGTGGTGTATTGCGTTTATGGTTGTTCATACATTTTAAGGAATGACAGTCAAAATTATATTTCAAGTGCTAGTATTATTATTCTGATATACATTAATTGACTGTCCCGTCGGTTGTTGATAAAATATTTCATTATTTTAAGTGAAACACTAGACGAGTAAGAGTCTACAATTAAATTCTAATAAACAGCATTTCTTGAAAACTGTTAACCTGCTCTTTATGTCCCGTGAATATTTTGTCAACAGTCATGTGGTCCAATGTTGCAATCACACCATTTACATAGCCCTTGGGACGGTCTTCCCGTAACTATTTTTGTCAAGAGGCGAAATGCATTCCTAAGCTCATGTCTTCAAGGGTTTACAGAGGATAGGCACGTAGTGAGCATGCCTGAGATAAATGTATAGCTTACTGGATAGTTGCATGCAAGCTTGTTGTCACTGCTTCGTGCACACCTTGATAAGACAGAACTGGAACATTCTTAACTTTCTGACAGACACAATAATTGTGTTTCCATTCCACACGTACAATGGTATTTCGTATTCAAGTGGTCTCGTCTACTCTTTCCTCCTATTCTTGCGGATTCCTTTTTACGATGCTTTCCTGGTGCATTCTTTGCATTTTTCAATTAATATATTACTTGAATATTTCTGGTAACTTTCAGCGATAATATAATGTCTTCTCCGCTGCTGATGAGGACCACATATTTTTCCCGCAGTATGACTGACTTACTCTTTCAATTTATCGGCGAATGACGCGCACAATGACGTAGGGGATATTGAACCCGGAACTAAACAAATAAAAAAGGTTCTTTTATTGCTGGTGATAAACTCTCAACCCAGTCATTAATATTGAGCCTTCCCATCCTCTCAGTGACTACACACACACACACACACACACACACACACACACACACACACACACACACATAAACACAGAGAGAGAAACTTTTTGTACATAAAGTCATTCAATTTTATAGCACAGTTCTTGATCATACAACAGTATGGAACACACATTATATCGCCAGGCGGAAATGGTCGTTCACTTTAAGACGCCTAGTTATGGAGTGCGCGGCAGCTTCCCTTTGTAGCTTTGAGTCCTCCCTCGAGCACGTGTGTGTATGTGTGTGTGTGTGTGTGTGTGTGTGTGTGTGTGTGAGTGAGTGAGTGTGTGTGTGTGGTCCTTAGCATAAGTTAGTTTAAGTAGTTTGTAAGTCGAGTAACTGATGACCATAGCTTTACAAACGTTCGTTTTGAAATTATATCATTTGACATAACGACTTCACTATAACAGCTCGGAATAAACAGCTTCATTCTCAGAGTTATGAGAAACCCATTCTATTTCCAACATTCTGTAATTTGAAAATTCCATTGCACTAAAGTCTATTCTGGGTGCCTTTAAATAGCGATGACTTTGGACGTCTTCTAGCGATATCTCAGATTTCATCGGCGGTAAGGAGCTGATAATGAAGTAGTTTTGCATCTGTACAGTATTAGTGTAAAGAGGGCCCCAATGCCATTTTTGCCCCGGGGCCCTTGGTGACATAGCTTCGCCACTGTTCCGAACCACGGTCTACTCGATATTTTTCACATCAGCAACACTGACAGATAAAACCCATGGGTCCTGGCGGGGATCGAACCCGCAATCTTTGGATTTGTAGTCTGCCACTCTACCACTGGGCTACCCATCCGCAGAAATATGTTATAGTGATCATGTGCAATTTTGATGATGCTTGAGAGCAACATTGCCAAATTAATTTAAAGTGTGTAGGTGTGCGGAGATGTTTATAGAAAAATGGGAACTTGTTGCGGAAAAAAAGGCTCTGGCATTCTTCAGGGCTTCAAACCTCACGTGCTGTTTATACTGGCCTTCGTGGACCTGATTATATCTCGTACGATACCACACACAAAATATTGTTTATGTAATATAAGGAAAAGTTAAGCATTACGTGCCTATCAACTTTTATGGAGAATGGACCATGTAAAAGTATGAGATGTCCTTCGTTACTGTTACAATTGCAACAATAAAAAATGACTACATTATCATAATCTACAGAATTTACAGTGTGTTGACATCTTGTAATGATTGCAGTAATTGAGTATTGCACATCACCGAGTGATTGAAATAAAAGGAATAAAAATGTATTGTGATAAAAATTGACCGTAAAACTGAATTAAAATGCGTTAGAAGCATATTAAGTGGTAGTTCGAAAATAAACTACCACGAAGGAAAGTTACTGTTCTTGCAGAAGGCACTCCCCTCCCCTCTCCCAGGTATATGCCTATGAAAGGAGTCAATGCATCAAGTTCAACAAAGTAATTTAGCTGAAATTTGGTACAAAAATTATTAAAAATAAAAGACATTAACACACAATTTCGTACATATTCCTTATGAACATAAAATAGCTTGTACCTTAATATAACAATGTTATCCACCGGACGCTCTTCACTAAGAAAATAAAACCAGTCCGCCAATAACTAAGAAGAGACAACAATAATAAGTTCCCGCATGGTAAGTGGGTATACGAGCGGTCTTCTCCGGTGCTTCTGCCTCCGGACACGTTCATCTCATATTATTGGAAGATAACAGACTGTTACGTCATCGTCACTGTATGTCCGTTCATCGTCGTCAACATTAGCTTCTCAAACCCGGGACGTTGCAGCTGCACGGAGGAAATCATAACGCACTCCCCAGGAAATTAAAATGGTATTACTGGTATACTGCGTTGGGCACTATCACCATAAGTCGTTAGATGGTTCCAGAAATCAGAAACTGTCTTCAGTCCGTTGCGAAGCAGATAATGAACCGCCGGGCTCGTAGCCTTGTCACAGCGTTCGTCGTGGGTCGTGAGTGGTACGTTTTGTCCGGAAAAAGAACAATCGTGGAAAGAGGCAAAAATGTCCGAAATTGTATTTACTTCACGTGGCCCGAAGAGAAGACTTCCTGTGACTTATACTTAACTAACGTGGCAGTTAGTGTGTTAAAACAATGTTTTCTAAAAGTTGGGAATTTTTCTATTTCTTGTAACACGAATACTATTAGTCCTTGAAAAAAAATTCATAATTATTTTTCGTGCCAGACTGTGTATCGCCAACTTAATGAGTGGCGTTTTTCAAGTCGTGGGGGTTTCATTCGTGTTTCCTCACGCACCAAAGTCAGAATGAAAGAATACCTACTGGAGTAATACAATGCTTCAAACTGTTAGATTGCAGATGTTGGCAAAGATATGGATCTCTGATCAGTAATTATCGGTAAGCGTTTTTGTGACTGCAACACATTTTAGTAATAATATTGGTACACAATTAAAAATTAGTCAGTTTTATTTTAAAAATTATTTTACAATCTTTTCCTCGCTTTCAGTTTTTGCAAAAACATCTATAAGGTCTGTTAAATCTAGACTTGATGCAGCCTTGTTTTCGATTGGTATGAGTGCCAAATGTCCGAGTCAAGCTTGAGCTATACTGTACCACATATGCGTTTTGATAATTTTTAATTTGCTGAACGACCTTTCGGCTGCTGCAGAAGAACAAACTGCGGTAAATACTTCCGTAACCTCACATTCTAATAATTTATATTTTGTTCTAATTTCGTTACATAATTGGCGAACTGTCCATGTTGGGGTTAATTTCGGCAGGAGAAATTAAAAGTCGAAATTCCTTCATTCAACTAAAATATCATATACAGTATAACGTCTATTATCTGAAGTAATTTGGGGACATGGATATTCGGAAAACCGTTTTATTAGATAATTCGAAGTGTACAGCTATATTTGCCAATAAGAAGTACTGTACAGTAAATGTATTTGTTTCAAAATCAAATGTTTCAAATGTTTGTATAGCTTATGGGACTTGACTATGGGGTCATCAGTCCCTAAACTTACAAACTACTTACGAACTAGCTATTACTAAGGACGGTACAAATATCCATGCCAGAGGGGGGATTCGAACCCCCGACCGTAGTGGCCATGTAGACCGTGACTGGAGAGCCTCAGTCCCCTCGGCCACCGCAGCCGGCAAATGTATTTATACTGTATTTTGAGGAGCACGATCCTTCACATTGCGCCGAGCCGGCACGCCGCTACACTTGGAAGGCGCAGTTGTTGCTGTAAGCAGCTTTGATACTGCCGCTACTTCTGCAGACTGAAGTGTGCCGATTGTTGGACACATTGACTGGCAGCTTCGTCTTTCAGCAGCGTCACATATTGGCGTCTTGTGAAAGTTCGACAGCCAGTGGCACAGTGCGGCTACTGTGGGAAACTTGTTTTGAGGGGAAGGTGATATGATGGACGGTAGGGTGGAAGGGTAAAAAAAATTAAATAAAAAAATCGACGCTCTACTGTAACTTTTTTCGATCGTCGCTCACGAAGGCCGAGGGGCCCCTGGAGCTCAGGGGCCCCGGGGCACTGCTCCGCCTAGCCCTATGATAGCTACGCCACTGGTTCGGAACCCACTATAACTGGCTGGGTAAGTCAGATGCCGAGGAGACTGAGGCGCTCCAGTCACGGTCTGCACGGCCACTACGGTTGGGGGTTCGAATCATCCCTCGGGCATGGATATTTGTGCCGACCTAGTTCGTAAGTAGTTCATAAGTAGTTCGTAAGTTTAGGGACTGATGACCCCGTAGTTAAGTCCCATAGACTATACAAACATTCGAACATTTTTGAATTTGGTAAGTCAGATCGGAGGAAGGCAACGGCGTACCACCTCCAAGCAGGACCATGCCTAGTAAAGCACTGTGGTGTTCAAACCAATCTTCGGATTGTTGTCTGCTTTACCTTTTACTTTGATAGGCAATGGTGCTTGAAAGCAACATTTACCCTCTCAAATACAATAATGTTTCATTGTCTTTTGACATTACTTTTGCAATAGTCTACATATTTAGCAGACACTGCAAGCATCAGTTATGGAGTAGTAGTTTCCTTCGTTTTTGTGATTTAGTTTATTAGTTTTATTTATTTTAAATACAATCAAAACTGTTTATAAAGAGAATGATGAGCCCTTGAAGATGATTTTATCATGCAAAAGTGTTCGTAAAATTCTCATCTGGGGCCCTCCAAATGTGCTGATGACAAATTATCATTTTCCCACCTATTTCTCACATTGAACACCAGTCAATCCACTAGCACGCATAAGCTAGATTCCAATAATTATCTAATTCCCTCTCTACTTCCACATTCTAATATGCTGCAGAGTGTCTAACATACCCCAACAGCTCTACTTCTGCAGATCCCCAATATCCCAATATCCTCTAACAAGTCTCTTCATCCCAGATCATGATATCCGTCTCGACATTCAAATTCTCTACCAACCTTACGTCCACTCCACCCATCCACCTTATCAGGGCTCCCTTTCCCTCACCATCGATAACCCACCTGCACCTCCACTTAGTTTCACCATTTATTCCTCCTTTTTGTGTCCTTTCAATAGCAAAGCCAATACTTATAACCCACCTACTCTCCTCAATGACCAACCTTCACCTCTCCAAAAATATACTACCTACTGCAGGGTAGGTCCCTATAATTGCAATGAGAATGAAATTAATTTTTTTTTTTTTGAGATCGGTGTTTACTGCATCGTGTTTTCTATGTACTATATTTTAAATTATGATTTACCGAAACCATGTATATCAAACAAAGAGGGAACAAAAATCATAGGATACATCCTAATATAGTTTCGCGACTCCTTTTGCAACAGCTCGTTCATGAAATCAACAAGTTGTTAGAAGTCCCCAGAAGGAATACAGAAGACTATATAGTCTTCCATAATTGCGCAAGTGTTAACAGTGTACGATTTTGTCACGAACTGACCTCTCGGATATGTCCCATTAATGTTCGATCTGAGTGGCCAAATATTTCGCTGGCATTGTCCGGATTGTTCTCAAAACCATTTGCGAATAACTGTACTTCTGTGATATGGGGCATTGTCACCTATAAAAATTCTGTTTTGCTTGGGAGCATGAAGTCCACGAACGGATGCAAATGGTCTCGAAGTGCCGGCGTGCCGACGTGCCGGCGTGCCGGCTCGGCGCAATGTGAAGGATCGTGCTCCTCAAATGACTTTCGGTCAATGACCGTCCTAGTTGGACCGGAGGATTCAGTTCATTATGGAGCCAGCACCTACTTTCACAGGGTTTCGTTAAAAATTTTAACCCGTGGCTTGTAGGGTCTACGCCACTCTCGAGCCCTAACATCAGTCTTGCCAACTGAACTCGCGATTCATGTGACCAGCCACGGTTTTACAATCGTTGAAGGTACAGCTGATATCGACCCTAGGGCAGGGGTTTCGAACGATGCCATGCTGTTAACGATACTCGAGTCGATCGTCTGCTGCCTTAGCCCATTAACGCTCAAAAGCAACGCACTGCCCCAATGAATACGTCCATCGCACGTCTCACACTGATTTCTGCAGCTATGTCATGCAGTGTTGCTTGTCTGTTAGAACTGATAACTCTCCGCAAATGCACATTTAGTGCATGCAGTGCTGCGTTGTTGGTGCTGATAGGAAATGTGAGTTATTCTCGGCAACCTACAATTGTAGCATTTGTAGACATGGAAAAAACTTTTGACAATCTTGACTGGAATACACTCTTTCAAATTCTGAAGTCAACAGGGATAAAATATAAGGAACGGAAGGCTATTTACGAGTTGTACAGAAACCAGACTGCAGTTATTAGAGTCAAAGGGCATGAAAGGAAAGCGTTGGTTGGGAAGGGAGTAAGAAAGGGTTGTAACCTTTCTCAGATATTATTGAATTTTTACATTGAGCAAGCTGTGAATGAAGAGAAGGAGATCTTTGGAGAAGGACTTCAGGGAGCAAAAATAAAAACTTTGTCATTTTACGATGACACTGTAATTCTGTCAGAGACTGCAACGGACCTGGAGGAACAATTGAACGGAATGGGCAGTGTCTTGAAAGGAGGATATAAGATGAACATTGACAACAGCAAAACAAAGGTAATGGAATGTAGTCTAAGAAAATTAATGAGATTGGATAACGAAATATTAAAGGGAGTAGACGAGTTTTGTTACTTGGGCAGTAAAGTAACATAAGACCGTCGCAGTGCAAACTATATACAATACAAAATAGCAGCGGGAAGAAAATGTTTTCTGAAAAAGAGAAATTTGTTAACATCGAATATTAATTTGTTAAAAAGTCTTTTCTGAATACATTTGTGTGCAGTGTTCTCTTGTACGGTAGTGGAACGTGGACGATAAATAGTTCAAACAGAAGAGGTTAGAAGCTTATGAAATGTGCTGCTACAGACGAATTCTGAAAATTAGGTGGGTAAATCGCGAAAATAATGAGGAGGCACTCAACAGAATTGGCGAGAAGAGGAATTTCTGAAATATCTTGACTAAAAGAAGGGATCGATTGGTAGGATAAAGACATCGAGAAATCGTGAATTTAGCATTTTAGGGAAGTGTGTGGGGTACAAATCGTAAAGAGAGACCTAGCGACGAATACAGTAAGCAGATTCAAATAGACGTGGATTGCCGTTCTTATGAGGAGATGAAGAGGCTTGCTCCTGACTGAAGACGAAAACAATAAACAAGAACAAAATCCTCGGTACGCTTTAGATATTTTTTATTTGGGAATATTAAATTCTGAACGATTTTCGAAACTGGATATCCTATGCCTCTAGGTCCAACTATTATTTCGCGTTCAAAGTTTGTTTTTTCCGGTCGCGCGGCCATAATCACATCGGATATGTTATCAGATTAATCACTGGAGTACAAACGACACCTCTGACAATGCACCGGTCTTTTATACCTTGTGAAAGCGATACGATCGCCCTCTTCGTCTGTGCATAATGCTATCTGTATGAAGGAATCCATTACAATTCAGTCACTTGTAAAAATATCATTGTTGTGTATTTTTTCATCTCGATTAGTTTTACTTGTCAGTTCGCTGAAGAGCAGGTTGAAAGTTCCGCTGACAACGCATCACCGACAATAAAAGAAAAGAGACAGACAGACATATCCGGAACTATGTTGAGCATTGGGTGGTAATTGTCCTTGGAAGATCATCCTACGAGATCACGCTGTTCGTACCGCTGTGGATAAGATTAGCATATTTTGTTTGAATAATCTTTCTCACCTGTCCTACAGCCAGAGCTTAATTTCGGTCGAAAGGCGTTCTGGCAACTCTCAGAGATAATGTTGTTGTTTTTTTTTTTTTTTACTTGTCAGAGCCGGCAAATTGAAATAATAAACGTATTTCAAATCACGACGTAAGTATAATTTACAACTAGTCTAGCACAAGTGAACGTGACAGCAAGTCTCCAAGGGGCCGGCAAGCTACATTTCTGAATAAGATATTGGATGAGTGCGAACAGTATCGTTTACACTGATGTTAACATACTTTTTATATTATGGAACGTATGCAGTGTCATAGAAATAGGTAATAATTAGAAAAAAGTTCCACATTTGTCTTTCTTAGGTTTCCTAAGCTCCCTGACAAGGTACGAAACGGTATATTGAAGGATAGCTTATTTCCAATTATCTTGTAACATACAGCGTTTAACTGAATAATTTCATTTTCTATTAAAATCAAAAAATGGCTAGGGAACACCAGAAGACCTGCCCTTTTGCAAAGAGAGGTCGCTTTTCTACTCAGGAACTTTAAGGTTTGTTCTCTACAATTCTAGGAAAATCGTTGAGGCTGGAACGTAGGAAACAAATGTTGTTGTGGCTTTCAGTCCGCAGATTGTTTCGATGCAGCTCTCCACGCTACCCTGTCCTGTGCAAATCTCTTAATCTGAGAATAAGTTCGGCAACTTACATCCTTTTGAATCTGCTTACTGTATTCGTCCCTCGGTCTACTACAATTTTTAACCCACAAACTTCCCTCTAACGCTACGTTGACGATTCCTTGATGTCTCAGAATGTGTCCCACCAATATATCCCTTCTCATAGTCGGGATATGCCAGAAACTCCTTTTCTCCACAGTTCGGTTAAGCACCACCTCATTAGTTACGTGATCTACCCATCTAATTTTCATCATTCGCCTGTAGCACCACATTTCAAAAGCTTCTATCCTCTTTTTGTCTGAGCTCCTTATCGTCCACGTTTCACTCGCATACAATGCTACACTTCCGACAAATGCTTTCGGAGGGACTTCCTAACATTTAAATTAATATTGGATGTCAAGAAATTTCGCTTCTTCAGAAACACCTTTCTTCCCATAGCCATTCAGCATTTTATATCTTCTGTGCTTCGGCCATCAAAAGTTATTGCTACCCAAATAACAAAACTCATCTACTACTTCTATTGTCTCATTATCTAATCTAAGTCCTTCAGCATCGCCTGACTTTTTGACGCTACATTCCATTATTCTTGATTTACTCTTGTTAATGTTCATCTTTTACCCTCCTTTCAACACACTGTCCATTCCGTTCAGTTGCTCCTCCAAGTCATTTGCTGTCTGTTACTATGTCATCGGCAAACCGCAAAGATTTTATTTCTTTATTCCCTCTCCAAATCTCTCCTTGCATTCCTTCACTGCTTGCTCATTGTACAGATTGAACAACACTGGGGAAAGGCTACAACCATGTCTTACTCCCTTCCCAACCTCAGCGTCGCTTTCATGCCCTTCGAATCTTATAACCCCTGTCTGGATTTTCTAAAAGTTGAATATAACACTTCTCTCACTATATTTTAGCCCTGTTACCTTCAGAATTTATTCCAGTCGACATTGTCAAAAGCTTTCTCCAAATCTACAAATGCTAAAAACGTAGGTTTGCCTTTAATTAGCCTATCTTCTAAGATAAGGCATAGTGTTAGTATTGTCTACCGTGTTCCTACATTTCTCCTAAATCCAAACTGATCTTTCCTGAGGTCGTATCCCACAAGATTTCCCATTCGTCTGTAAAAAATTCGTGTTACTTTTTTGCAAATATGACTTATTAAACTGATATTATTGTAATTTTTACATTTGTCTGCACTTGATTTCTTTGGAATTGGAATTACCATATTCTTCTCGAAGTCTGAGGGTATTTCCTCTGTCTCATACATCTTGTATACCAGGTGATACAATTTCTTCATGAATGGCTCTTCTAACGATATTAGCAGTTCACACGGAATATCATCTATTCCAGGGGCCTTGTTTCGACTCATATCTTACAGCGCTCTGTCCAATTCTTCTCGCGGTATCGTATCTCCTATCTCCTCTTCCTCCACTTCGTCTTCCATTTCTAGAATACTACCTTGAAGATTATTTCATTTGTACAGGCCCTCTATATATTACTTCCACATTTCAGCTTTCCCCTTTTTGCATAGTACTGCTTTTCCATCTGAGTTCTTGATATTCATACCGTTGCTTTTCCTGTCTCCAAATACCTCTTTTATTTTCCTGTAGGCGGTATCTATCTTTCCCCTGGTTATGGTTCTGCATTTGTCCTCTAGCCACTCCTACTTAGCCAGTCTGCACTTCTTGTCAATCTCATTTTTCAGACTTTTTAGTCCCTTTTGCCTGCTTCACTTGATGCATTTTTATATTTTCTCCTTTCATCAATTAAGTCCAGTATATCCTGTGTTATTCAGGGATTTATATTAGGTCATTTTCTTATGCGTATACGATCCTCTGCTGCTTTCACTACTCTCTCAGAGCTACCCATTCCTCTTCTACTGTATTAGTTTCCCCCGTTTCAGCCAAACCTTGCTTAATGCTCTCCCTGAAACCCTCAACCACCTCCTGCAGTTTGTCCAGGTTCCATCTCTTTCTTCAGTCTCTTAAGTTTTAATCTACAGTTTATTACCAGTAAGTTATGGTCAGAGTCTATATCTGCCCCTGGGTATTTCTTACAGTTTATAAGCTGGTTCCTAAATCTATTCCTTACCATTATAAAGTCAATCTGGTGCCGTGCAGTGTCTCCTGCTCTCTTCCACCTATACAGCCTCCTTCCATGATGTTTAAACCAAGTTTTGGTGATCATTAAATTGTGCTGTGCACAAAATTCTTCCAAGTGATCTCCTCTTTCATTTCTTTTCCCCAGTCCGTATTCACGTACAACGTTTCCTTCTCGTCATTTTCCAACTACCGAGTTCCATTCCCCCAACACAACCAAGTTTTCGTCTCCCTTAATTTTCTGTATAATTTCTTTTATCTCCTCATAGCCGGCCGCGGTGGCCGAGGGGACTGAGGCGCTCCAGTCACGGTCTGCACGGCCACTACGGTCGGGGGTTCGAATCCCCCCTCGGGCATGGATATTTGTGCCGACCTAGTTCGTAAGTAGTTCATAAGTAGTTTGTAAGTTTAGGGACTGATGACCCCGTAGTTAAGTCCCATAGACTCTACAAACATTTGAACATTTTGAACATTCCACGCTCCGATTTGTAGAATGCCTGTTTTGTTCTCCTTGATGACGACATCCTCCCGAGCAGTCCACGTCCGGGGATCCGAATGGGGGAGTATTTTTACCTTAGGAATATTTTATCCAACAAGACGCCATCATCATATATTCTTACAGTAGAGCTGCATGTCCTCGGACAAAATAAACGACTGTAGTTTCCCCATGCTTTCAGCCGTTCCCAGTAACTTCATGGCAAGCAATGTCTGTGGTTCTTGGGGGGTAGAGGAAACATGTAGAATGCAATAACTACAGTATATAACGTAACGAATCAGTCACCACAGCTACAGCTGAAGGAGAAACGTCACAAAGGTGGCAATAATACGTCAAAAGCAATCAAACTGGTTCCCAACAAAGAAGATTCCAATTCCACAATTGTAGCTACAGATGAACCATAAGTGGCAAGAATCATCAAAACATTGGCTTTTTAAGCTAAAGTAACTGCAGCAAAAGGATATGCGCGTGTAAGAAAGACAAGTGTGGCGTAAAAACGGTGAAATCGTTAGACTCTACACCGAATTGATATGCGTCAAAAAACTGCATGTCATAGTAAGAATAATCATAATAGAAATTTATGATTCTCTTACGTTTATATCGTACTTACTTTCAGCGGAATAAGCACCAAATATGCACTTATTCGTAAGTATTTGTTCATGACGAAGTTGTTATTTATATCACTGAATCAGTCAAATTCGGCTGTTTTTATATTAATTTCCATATTATGTAAGTCTCTTGGTATTTTACTAATGCTTGTAACGTAAAAATTATAGTGTTCCGATAATTACGTAGAAAAATAATTATAAACAAACGTCACTCCTTCGGCGGATTGCCCACCGATATGAGCGTTAATGTCGTTGCATCTGTCACAGCAGTGAATGTCGCGACTATATGTTACACTGTGGTGACAGTCAGTCGCCAACGTGGGGCAATAGGCAGGGACGTGGGTCGACGTAGAATTATGATCGGTACTTGTCGCCTTTTCTTTAAGACTGTCAACAACCTCGGCGATGTAGTAGCATGGCAACGTCACATGTTATGTGTGTAAATGAGAAATAAATAACGTTAAGCATGTTTGAATATGAGCGTCTTATAACGTGAAATATTTTTATTCCTTGTCGTAATTTATATCGTAGCTGCTACTGCGCGGCCGAGCCTTCAAGAGGCTGGAATAAGCGTGCCGCCACTGAGAACGAGTGTTGCTGTTACTGTCAGCGGTTTTGATGCCGCCGCGACCAGCTTCTACGCCGCCATTATTGATACTGCTATGCTCAAGTTACGTGCCGATTGTTAATTTACGGCGACCCGCTGCTTGTCCAGTCAACGGCGTCACAGAATGCACTCGTGTGAAGACCGCTAAAAATTACAAACAACAGTTTTTACAAATTAATAATCAGTCAACCAGTTGCAGTTATAGTATTTTAATAAACTTGACCACGGTTTCGACGGATATAAACCCGTCTTCTTCATAAATACGTGTCATACCTATTCAGAATTTGATACCATAATTACAAATTCATTATCATTATGCCTAATGATAAAGAATGATTGTTGTTGTGGTCTTCAGTCCGCAGACTGACCTGTGCAAGTCTCTTCGTCTGAGAATACTTTCGGCAACCTACGTCGTTTTGAATCTGCTTACTGTATTCGTCCCTCGGTCTCCCTCTACGACTTTTAGCCCACACACTTCCTTCTAATGCTAAGTTGACGATTCCTTGATGTCTCAGAATGAATGAATGATTATGAATTTTTAATTTATGATATCACATTGTCTATAGGTATAACATGTATTTCTGAAGAAGACGGGTTTGTATCCGTCGAAACCGTGGTCAAGTTTATTAACCTACTATTATTGCAACTGGGTTGGCTGATTATTAACTTGCTATCCTGTATCCGTTGCTGAGACGCAGTCGTGTTTAAAATATTGAACAACGGTTGTCTTATTTTAGTTTAATTTTTACGCCTATAGTCTCATGCTAATTAAACGGCAAAAACCTTTCCGTTTGCCTGGTAACATTGGAACTGCTTAATTTTACTAGCCGATTATTTACACACTATTTCCACCACGTTCGTCCTCTTCCATTTTGAAATTAATGCGAGTCTACGCATTTTATTTCTTGTGCAACTATTTTCATACTGTCTATAAATGGCTGAATTAAAAATGTATAAAAATAAGTCAAAGGTATTTTATGCTACTAGTTACATTCTACATTTAGGAGCGAATCTACTTGTGATTTCTTTTTCACTCACTGCCGTGAAATTCAAGTGATAAAATCTGATTGATGAACATTACGTACAGTCCTTTCCTATGGCAGTGTCACATGACGTGAAGAGGAGGAAGATCAGACTGCCTTGGGATGAGAGGGGGGGATGATATCTGTTTATGTCACATTGTTATCAACTCAGGTGCGACGTAAAGATCAGCTGCTATGGTACAAAAGGCACACAGAACTAACGTTACGTTAACACGTAGAAAATCGTTATTATTCGAGACCCAGATGGAGCAGGAATATCTTCATAGTCATTAAATGCTAAAATGTCTTATTGATTAATATTGAACACATGTTCACAGAGCAGCTAGAAAGCAACTGTTCGAGCGTTGCGGCTGGCAGGAGATGAAAACATGATGTCCTAGTCACGAAGACCACCGCTTTGTGCCAATACGTATGAAGCAGAACTAGGGGGCAAAGTGACACTGATACGGCGGTACCGTCTGTTCTATACAATGAACCTTAGGGTTTTATGTTTTCGATTATAATAACATTTGAAACATGAATTTTAGCGCTGTATTATCTAAAGAATGATTCCTCATTGTAAGTTTTATCACAAGTCTTTTTCTCTGGCCGGAGGGGGGGGGGGGGGGGAGATGGTAGAAGGGGTCCGTCCCGGCACCTAAAATTTTAAAGCCGGGTCCACACGTAACGATCTGTCTGCGCAAATGTCTGTGCAAATATCTGCGCACACCAATCGTTGCGTGTGGACGGGCGTTCACACCACTGCAAATTCTCGCGCCCGACATCTTTCGGTGAAAAAAGAAACTAGGTAGTACAGACTACAATTTGGGTGGCAAACGAATACCATAAGTTTCTTTACGAAGTTTATTTTTGTCAGTGATAGAGTAAATCTATTTACGGACGCTATTTGCAACGTATCTTGCACGAAAAAATATGCAAACAAACCGCAATAAACAGAAATGGTCTAGGCATTGACTGCTTAAAAGAAGGCAGTAGTCACATGTGATTGTACATCGTTAGTTGGAGTGCAAACCCAATGACTGGCGTAATTATTTGGGAATGGATGTGGAAACTTATAGTTATCTTTTGACACTGGCAACTCCTCGCATAATACGAAAAGACACTTGTATGAGGAGACATATTTCTCCACATGATTGGCTGACAGTTACATTAAGATTCCCGGCCACAGGAAGGACCTACAAAGTCCTCGAATTTTCAACAACAATTTCTAAACAAGCATTGTGTTAAACCATCCCCAGCACTTGTGAAGCCATTTACGCTGCACAGAAGAATGATTTTATGAAGGCAAGTAAAGTAGGCCTACCTTCTAACAAGATACAAATAAAATTGTCTGAGTTTTAGATATGTTTGAAACACTGTACGCCTACTTCACTTTATATTCTATATGTGGCCAATAAGTTGCGCCTAACTTTGTTTTCCAGTCGGAATTTTCAGTTCTCAGCCATTTTCATCCACTGTCAACATAGTAATTTGAACATTTGAATCTCGCTGCTTACGGGGCAAAAAGACTGTTCATTACGTGAGTTCGCTTCCAGGACTCCATCCAGACAGCAAGTAACACAAAACTAGAATGAGATGGAGCTCAAGATAGTATAGTATAGTAGAAATCGGCTATGCCCTCTCAAAGGAATCATGTCGACAAATGCCTGGAGTGATTTTGGGAAATCATGTAAAACCTAAATATGGATGGCTGGAGCTGGATTTGAACCACCGTCCTCCTGAATGCGAGTCAAGTGTGTTACCGCTGCACCACCTCGCTCGGGAACTGTCATGGGGTCAATACTTCGTCGTCTGACGCAAGAAGAAAGGCAGTCGTCTATTTTATCACAGGATGCTACACTTCCATAGACGGTGGGCGTTGTCGTCTCTGAGATACCGGATATCGTCGGAAGGTTAACATATTAGTGGCGTGCTTGCGAACCTTCTTGAAATCAAGGCCGTAGCATAGCCATGATGACGTCATCGTTGAGGCGGGATTGAGGTGCCTGATTGGTAAATAGGCATAAGAAATGGATTTTGTAATTATTCAAAACGGCAGCCTACCAATCAGGTGCCTCAATGCATGACGGCATCACGGCTATGCTACGGCCTTGATTGCACGGAGGCAGTGGCTGGCGGAATCCGCTTAAGACCAGGTAGCTTGATGCTCGGGTTTCTGTGTGATGTGTGGAGTAAATAATGTCCACCACATCACTGGCCAGTGGACTGTGGGGCTGGCGCAGTGGCTACCCGCGAGAATCTGGCAGACGTTGATCTGTTAAACTATAGATCTGTCATAATGCAGCTACATTCAAGAAAAAAAAATCTCTGATATAGTAAAATGGATGGGAAATTCTCTTAACTATTACAGACGCATTTCTACAAGCTAGTGGCACGTTGTCTATCAAGAGTCGATATTCAGCTTTTAGCTGCCCCACATTTCAAAATTGCACTGGTATAAAATGTTGCCAATATGTGTCGAGCGATCGTCTTTGGCATTGATAGAATGTGAACGTAGTGGGAGGGGGGGGGGGGAGTTTATGTAGGCAGCCTGTTAAATCATGTTTAAAGCGAGCAAGCCATTTGCACTGACTCAACTACAAATGGCTACGAGCAATCACCTGAAGTAGAAAGCCGCTGTTCGTCGTATGGCGTTCGTGAATACAATCCCAGACCATATCTGGAATGGTGCAACGCAGGCAATAGGTAGCTCAGTACCAACATTCAGGGCGACCAATTCATTCACGTTCAAACAGTCATCCATATCGACCCAAAGATGTGTTTACAAACCTATTGAACCAAACTGGTATGGTCATCAGTCCTTAGACTTATAAACTGCTTAAACAAACTACCACTAAGGACAACACACACACCCATGGCCAAGACAGGACTCGAACGTCCGAGGAAACGCCCGCCCAGTCCGTAGCATGTTGCCTTAGACCACGTGGTTATTCCCTCGAGACAAACAGACGATTCCTCGATGTTTTTCAATCGATCTCTTCTTTTTGTCAAGGTATGTCAAAAATTTCTTTTCTCTCCAATTCTGTTTAGTATCCCATCATTAATTACGGAATCTACTCACCTAATTTCAGCATTCGACTGTTGCAACATATTTCAAAGGTTTCTACAGTATGCTCTTCTGTTCTGAACTATTACTCATGTTTCACTCCCGTAGAAAGTAACATATCACAAAAATCCTTCAGAAAATTAATGCCTTAAATTAATATTCGATGTCAACACATTTTTCTTTTTCAGAAACGGTTTTCCCATTGCCATTCTGCATTTTGTGTAATCTGTACTGCGTCCATCGTACGTTATTTTACTCCCCAAATAGCAAAACTCACCTACCACCTTTATTGTATCATTATCTTATCAATTTAAATGAAACTAGCTAAAAACACGCCGTCGCCCGCGTATTTGTTTTTTTATTCCTACCTTGAGTTAGTAGGCTACTTCTCCTATCCCTTTTCAGCCATCTCCTTTTTTCAAAAACCTATTTATCGGAGCATATATAATAAACAAAGCTGTCTTGCATAATGTACAAAATTATAAGTCCAGTATCCAAACAAAGAAAGATAGCAATCAAAATACAAATAGCATATAGAATTAGCACGATCTCATATTTATTGAGTTATATGTTGTACAATTATATAATTTTTCAGGTATATATTCATTTGCATAAGTGTTGTATGTCTGTAAAATCTGTTGCGAATACAATTAGTAGTAAAGAAGTGATAGATTAAAGATTGATGCTTGATAGGGCGGTATTCTATGAACGTTACTGTTTGTGTGCTCATATTTCATGAACTACGTGTCGTACTGTGATACAATTTCGAAGTTACATTTAGCTATATGTGTGTATACTGTCTGTAAAATTTCCTGCGGCTACAATTTGTAGTGTAGAAACTATAAATTATAACGTCATGCCGAATGCCGCAGTTTTAGTCCATGAACAGCGGGAAAGTAGTAGGCAAGAAACTTTTTTCCTTTCATAATTTTGCTAAGGTTACCAGTGAGAAAAAGTTCAATAAAGGTTTGATATTTTGTTTAAAGTTTGTTGCAACTCGCTAAGTAGTGTCATTCTCATACAGTGTATGAATAAAGAAGTCTCGTCGCAATATGTGGCAGTTTCTTGCAACTTTATTTATTTATTTATTTTTGACGTTGTATTTCCTGAACCATGTGTCGTATGTGGTGCTTACCCCGACAGCATTGTTACCTCACGGTAATGAATATGTGCACCAAATATGGTTGAAATCGGTCCATTTGTTTAGAAAGAAATGTGCAACACTGTCGTTTAATGAAGCAGTTTTTCGCGCATCTTATTGTTTATGACGTGATATCTCGTGATCCTTACACTTACGGCGACCGTCCTCATGGGTGTAAACTTAGTATGCTAAATTTCACACCCATTGGAAGAAAACTGTAGATTTGTATACAATACGTACGCACAAACATACTGACACTTTGCTTTATATATAAAGATTCCTATAATGTCAAATTTATAAATGTTATCTCAATGCTACCGCAATTCGAAAAAATTTTTCCAAACTAGGAATTATACAATTCTGTAATACAACCAATTTCCGAGGATGAGAGCGGGAATCTGCTGTTTGGGTTAGGTAGGAGCAAGTATTGTACACTGGACATTCCTGTGTACTTGCAAGCAATCCGGCAACAAGTTTATCACTGTCTCAGCAATCCTGTGCCGATTCCTACGTTTGTTACTGGATGAAACTGTCTGCACAATTATTAAAATGGGTCGAATTAATTTTCCCATTTTAGTAACCACGTAATGTTTCAAACGAATACAAATTTTACGAATAACCATCGCACAATTAAAAAAAAGCTTTAATTAAATACTAGCTGCTACGGAAATTCTTTATGCCAATATTTTATCCTGTTATTACTAAAAAATGAAAAACACCTGTTATAATATAGATCAAACGAATAACGGTTATACAGAACTAAAATACCGATATCGATGTTCACCGGTCGTTGTTTTCCCTTTCCATACTCTGAGCTGCGGTATCTTTCGGTATTTTTCTGTTTGCAATTATGCTTGAGACATATCTTACGATGAAACTTTCTGACAGATTGAAGCTGTGTGCCAGACCGGGATTCGAACCCGGGACCTTTACCTACGTAGCGCAAGCACTCTGACTTCTGAGCTACCTTGTAATGCCTCACGGCGGGGTCCTCGCAGTTTTACTTCTGCCAGTATCCGCCGCTTACTTTCCAAGCCTGTTCTATTGAGAACCTTGAAGGACTAGCATTCCTGGAAGAAATGACATAGTGGAGACTAGGTGATGTTTCCAAAAGACTATAGGAAGCGAGGTACTGCTGGAAGTAATTCGGTGAGGACGGGCCGTGGGGCGTGCTAGGGTAGTTTCGTGGGTAGGGCGCTTGTCCGCGAAAGGCAAAGGCGCCGGGTTCTAATCTTGGAGGTTTCATATAGCAGCACGCTCCACTGCAGAGGGAAAATATCGTTCTGGATCAGTGGCGTAACTAGGGGGGGGGGGATGAGGGGGATAGAACCCCCCCCCCAGAACCCGAAAACAAGAAGGAAAAAAAAGAAAAGAAAGAAAAGAAATCGTATAACAGCCAGTGGCGTAGCTATGCCACCAAGGGCCCCGGGGCAGAAATGACATTCGGGCCCTGTTTACACTAATACTGTACAGATGCAAAACGACGTCATCAGCAGCTCCTTACCGCCCACTGGAAGACATAATAAGGCAAACCTAAATACTATTAAGTAAATTATGTGTCACGCAGCAGATAATATTTAATTGTACTCTCAAATGTAATTATAACTGTGAAAGTTGGTTTCTTTGTTATGCTTTCACGCAAAAGTTACTGGGCGGATTTGAATGAAATTTTGCAAAGGGATAGATTTGGACGTGGGTAGGACATAAAGATAAACGACCTCTTGGGATAGTTTCCGAAGTTGCTCCATACTAGGTGAATGAAGTCGCAGGCATAAGCCAGTAAAAAATAAACAATGAATAAGTATTACTTAACCGTGAAAACATGGCCCCTTGCCGCGAAGCAAACCGGGAACAGTCAAGTCCGCGGTGACAGCAGGCCGACTGTTGTCAGTACCGACATCTCACTGTCCCTAAACTCCCCGCTATTATGTCATTGCTCCGTTGATAACCCAATCAAAGAAGGAAAATAGGGGAAATATTCGTGTAGGATGGTTTCAGAAAAGAAAGTTGCCGGATTTTGTTTGATGGAATACTTTGGTTTGAGCCGTGCCACTACCAGGCTTCATGAAGTATATATTAATATCTGGCCAGGAAAAGATATAAGTAAAATAAGTTGACATCTTCGCTTATACCCTGGCAGTGGGGTACAGGGTAGTGTCTCGAATGCACAATTTACTATTGTGACAAAGTAACCATATTTTTTTCTTCTTCTTGCACGAATTTCAGAGTGCAATTGGTTAAAGCACTTCATTGGAATCTATGATTATGGAGCACACCCTTGGGGAATTCACTACACACACAGTTGAGTTTCCATAATACCTTCTGTAATAATACATTGTAGAAACTTCATATTCAAATGTGTCACACTGTCTACTGTCAAACACTGCTAGTAATTCAGCACCATTCACTGTTATTTCGCAAAGATTGACAGGCACAGCAACTCCGACTTCAACCGAAAATACGCTGACGATGGCAGGGTCCACGTCTTAGCGGACAAGCAAAGGACCTTGTTATGTTTATATTCTGGGGTGCGAATTATTTTTGGATTTCACATCGTGCGTTTGATGTTTGTTGGTCAAGGTTCAAAAAGTTCAAAGTCGTAAAACCTTCATTCAACTAAATTATTATATACCGTAGAACTTCGATTATCCGAAGTAATTGGGAACATGAAAGTGTTCAAGGATCTACGGTAACTTTTTTCGAACGTCGCTCACGTAGGCCGAGGGGCCCCTTGAGCTCGGGGGGCCCCGGGGCACTGCCCCGCCTAGCCCTATGATAGCTACGCCACTGATAACAGCAATATCGTAAAGGTAAAGATTGGAAAGTTGGGGTGTTTTACTATAAGCTTTCATTGGATGGGAGTGAATTAGTTTCTTCAACAGAAGTAGTAGATGGTAGTCTGTCTGGGAACTGACTAAAGTTTTGCTCGTCAAGCAGATCTATCCCCCTCCTCCCCAAAGCCAAGTCCTATTTACGCCACTGTTCTGGATACCTAATGGTGTTTTCCATTCTGGGTAGTTCGGAGTCTTCTAATTCAAACAGGTCATTTTCCCTGCAAGGAGTCCATAGCGTTGGCCCTGCACTGCTTGTTTACCGGCGTTCGAGGCTGCTAAAAAAAGCGATTGCTGACGCAGGGGTGCCTCCTATTGTGACGCCACAGGCGGTCAGCTGACGCACCACCGGGTGAAGGGCGAGCCGCCGCAGCCCGCGTAAGCAAAACACGCGACTGCAGCTGCTGGAAGTGGGACGCGCCCAAAGGGCACAACCACGTTCGCTGTCTGTTCGCCAGACACAAATTTCACTTCAATCACTTTGGCGAATTCTTTGCAGGTTTTGAACAGAGAAACAATGTCATTACCACGATTGTCACGGTATGATCGTCACGTATTGTACCCTACAGTACCGTATGCTTTAGTTTTTCGTCACACCTGTTTTCACGTGTTTCGACAAAATTACACAAAATATTCGAGACGCAATGAAATTGTATGATGAAACCACTAGGATGCGACGCGTCACTTATTACGATTTCATCACATCATACAGTGCTCAAAACAATTGGGGATCAGGTGAGGTATCATCTATATATCTATAAATGTGAATGTCTGTTCGGTGTACGTTTATCACGCCTGAACCACAAGACATAAAGAACTAAAAATTTGTACAGTTACTAATGTCTACCCGGGGAAGGCTTTAGGCACGGTTTTATGGATATCGGATAGCTATTTATCTGTATATATTAATGTGAATATCTGTTCGGTGTAAGCTTGTCACGTCCGAACGACAAGACGCAGAGACTTAAATATTTCATTCCATTCCATGATGGTGGTGGTGGCGGCGGCTGGTGCAGCAACAGTGTTAAATATTAAAAATGCTCAGTCTCTGTTGCAGTATTTTATTCTCCAATAACGCGTTTCGCGCTGTTAGCGTATCGTCAGATTGGGCGGAGATGGAGCCACAGAACTATCTATTGCTGTGTAGGAGGTATCTTAACAATTTGTGTTATTGGGCGCCATAGCAGCAGAGGAGTCGCTGTCGCGGCAGGTCCACGTTTACAACTGGTAGTATTCTTAATGAGACTTAATGAGAATACTACCAGTTGTAAACGTGGACCTGCCGCGACAGCGACTCCTCTGCTGCTATGGCGCCCAATAACAAAAATTGTTAAGATACCTCCTACACAGCAATAGATAGTTCTGTGGCTGCATCTCCGCCCAATCTGACGATGCGCTAACAGCGCGAAACGCGTTATTGGAGAATAAAATACTGCAACAGAGACTGAGCATTTTTTAATTTTAACTTAAGTATTTGTTCAGTTACTAATTTATACCTGAGGAAGGCTTTAGGCACGGTTTTATAGCGATCTGATAGAGATTTAGTAATCTGAAGAATATAACGTGAAATTCGGATCAATAATTACTCTTTGAAAATTATATTTTCTCTATGAAAATGATTTTATTGGTTGCATTGTTGCTTGAGGGTTGATAATGATAAAAGGGTGGGGGAAATTGGGATGGAATGTTATCTGTGTATATAAAGTTTTACGTGTGTTTGTGTTGACATTTCGCTGTGCAGCGAAAACTACAGAACGCAAACGAATGGTACGTGTGTAGTTGTTGTCCGAAGTCTTCCGTTTTACACCATAGCAGTTCCATACCGATAGCTATAAGGGGGTGGAAGATGTGGTGGTTGAAAGTCGTCAAATTATAAACAAATTCCGACTGAAGGCCAGCGATGACGTTTGCGACTATATAGCAAGGAGGTTACATATAGCGAAACGTGATGCCCAGATCACTGGTGATGCCACAGACCATATCTGTGGTCTATGCGTGCTACAATGTTTGCAGCTCTTTATCTGTAAGGATAAGCATACGAATTAGGAAATATGAGAATAACTAAATAAAGCAGTAAAACAGAAATTTCTTTTAACACATCTGTTTAAAAAATCGATTTGACGTTTCGCGCATTACATCAAGTGATCGATCTGTGATATTATTTCAATCGTTGTTGTTGAATTTCGTGATTGGATTCTTCGAAACGAGTACATTTTTACGTGTGATTTGATCTCATAGCACACTACTTAAAGATATCTATCATATTCAACCAACACGCGAGCGGAGCCGCGGGTTTAAGATAGTACATAATATACATATAGGAACGTATTTTATTCAGAAATTGGTTACAATTGTAATTTGTCTGTGATACAGCACGATAATTTGCTGTCTCATCTCCGTACTTGAAGTTTACAAGGCGTTTACGTAGAGCAAGGCACGATAGTGAAAAATTTATTCTCGTTGCCCCCCAATACGGCGAGTGATCACCTCAGACGGCCAGTACAGCTGCACACCTGCGTGGCGTGGACAGTATGATGTTATCAAAAATTCCTTGTGCTATATTTGGCCATTCTAACATGAGTGCAATATCCAGCTCTGTAACTGTAGTGGTAGGAGCTGGTTGGCTGCAATGAGTCTGCCAAGTGCATCCTAGACATGCTCACTCGCGTTTAAGTCAGGCGAAGAAGCTGGAACTCCGTTCAATCCCCGCAGCTTCAGGAATGTTATCCACCAGGGCAGCTCTGTGGGGACCAGTATTATCATCCACCAGAAGGAACCCATCTCCTATGGCACCAGCGTAGACCAGAACAAAAGATCAAAGGATGTCGTCTCTACATCCATGAGCAGTCAAAGGGCCATTCTGAACCGCATAGAAGTCCATACGTCTGCCAATACTGACTCCTGCCCACACCATTCGTCCACCACCATGATATGGTGATGTTCTACACATAAGCAAGATTCTTCCACGTTTTCTCTAGATGAGAAAATGACGATTGTCCGGCTGAATACAAAATCTTGACTCATCTGTGAACAGAACCCGAGGCCACTCGTTACAACTCTCATCCTGATGTTCCTCATTCCCGAGAGCGATTTCGGACTATCTGTGTTGATGATATTGCGTGTCCTGTTGTTGCCTGGAGGTTTGTTGCAACTAAGTTGCATTCAGTCTCCTGTCTCGACGGGCTGTTAACCGGAGATGACGGTCACCTCTTGCTGATGTTACCCATGGAGTACCTTGCCCTTGCCTTATTTTAACTGTTCCTGTTGTCTGAAATCGCGTCCAGGACCTGTAAATGACTCTTTAGGACACTTCAATGGCTGCAGCCACCTCCCTCTGTATCTGTCTGGCTTGCAACCTTCCTATGGCTTCCCACGTGGGAACTTAAGTCACTTTGTTGTTGCATTGCACTACCTGCTTACTACGCTATCTGAACCCAACTGCAGGTGTAGTCCGTTTGGCAAACACAAGTCATCAACAACCCCCCTCTGCAGCAACTTCCTGTTATTACCACTATCTCGATTGCCGACGACAATACTTCAGATCCTAGATATCTCATCTGATCTCCTAATTGTTTTGACCAGTGTATTAAAGACCATATTTCTCTTACAAGATGCTACAAGTGTCATAACGTAACCTACACCACGAAATATTGCAACACTCAATTCTTGAAATGTGGCTACTGTGCTCAACCTGGTCATCGGACAAATGAATATTGTCACGTTGCAATGGAAGTAGGCTTGACTTCGAAGGCAACTAAACACAGCACTTATACTGAAAGCACGTTTATTACGAATTCAACATACACGCAGCACTGACTGCCTCTCAGGCAGAGTGCTCTGCTATTTATACACAGACAGAATTTACCAGAAATTAGAAGAACAGTTAACATAAGAAACAAGTAGAATTTACAAGTGAACATAAGAAAGATGAAGAACATTCTGGAATTGTTAATTACAAAGAAATAAATTTCTGATGGTGGGTGGGATTGAACCGGTGACCTTCAGCACTGCAGTCGGTGACACTATCCCCTGAGCCAAGCCGGCATTGCTCCCTCTCCTGGAAAAACAGCGACCCGCTGTTATATTCCCTGTGGAACCCGCTGCAATATCCTGAATCTTGACCTTGTCATGGGTCCTCTGTATGGCAGTTCAAGAGAATCCTTCCCTTCTCCACCATTATTGACAACAGACGTTCACGTCGTGGCTACTTCAGTAACATTACCATCCTTAGAGGCCTTGAACAAGAAGCCATTGTTGCCTACCTGCTCTTCAGGATTGTAGCAAGGCTTCATGCGCAGGACGTGAACATAGTCCCTTCATTTTTGTTGTTTCGACAACGGATCATAATCCTCAACTTCGTATGTGACGTCTGACAGGCGGCGTATGACACGATATGGACCAAAGTATCGCTTCAATAACTTTTCTGACAGTCCAACCTTCCGTACATGTGTAAAAATCCATACCAGATCTCCTGGGCTGTACAGAACAGGTCGGTGCTTGTCCGTATGCGAGCCAGCTGTCTTGCTTCTTCGACCCTGGTGATGAGCTGTTTAACATAGTCATCCTGAGTGTCGTCCGGTTGGAACGGGAACAGAGTATCCATTGTCACCTCAGCTTCACGGCCATGGAGCAGGAAAAACGGAGTGAAGCCTGTGGTGTCTTGTCTTGCGGTATTGTAAGCAAATGTCACGACTGACAGAATTGAATCACAATCGTTCTGCTCAACATCGACGTACAGCGACAGCAAGTCGGCTAACGTCTTGTTAAAACGTTCCGTAAGACCATTTGTCTGAGGATGGTATGCAGTTGTCATTCTGTGGACAATGTTGCACCGTGACATTACCTCTGATACTAGTTTTGACTGGAATACTTTTCCACGATCAGATATCATGACACGTGGTGCTCCATGCTTCAAAATAATGTCTTCTACAAGGAATTTTGCGATTTCTGGAGTTTCTGCAGTCGGCACAGGTTTGGTGACAGCGTAGCGTGTGAGGTAGTCAGTGCAGACTATTATCCAACGCTTACCGGTTGTCGACTTCGGGAACCTCCCTAAAAGATCGATCCCAACTCGGTGGAATGGAGCTGCTGCCGGCGGAATCGCTACGAGATGTCCTGGAGGTAATTGCGGCACATGCTTCCGTCGCTGGCACTCTTTACAGTGACTCACATAGTGCTTGACAGATCGGTAGAGACCTTTCCAGTGATACCTGCGTCTGATTCTGTCTAGGGTCTTCACGAAGCCCAGATGACCGGATATTGGAGCATCGTGGAAATATTTGAGAATAGCTGGCTGGAGATGAGCTGGAACAACAAGTACCCATTTGGGGCCCAGTGGATCATAGTTGCTCTTATACAATGTTCCGTTTATAAGTTGGAACTCTCCATTGGTCGGTTATCCTTTCTCCAAGGCCTCTATCGTTTTTAATAGTGCTGGATCTTCCCTCTGTTCAGCTGTAACGTCATCTAATTCAGTGAGAGCTGAAATTTCATTAAAGCTGTTGTGTTCCACTAATTGATTCCTCGAAAGGCAGTCGGCATCCTTGTGTTTGCGCCCATTCTTGAATACCACTGTGACATCGTACTCTTGGAGTCTTAGTGCCCATCTTGCTAGTCGACCTGATGGATCCTTCAAGCAAGTCAGCCAACACAAACAATGGTGGTCTGTCACGACGGTGAATGGTTTGCCGAATAAATACGGCCGGAACTTGTTGATAACCCAGATAACTGTGAGACATTCTTTTTCGGTTGTAGAGTAGTTTACCCGGACTTTGAGAGTACTCTTGATACATGGGCTATCACCTTTTCAGCACCTTCCTGAACTTGTACAAGCACTGCACCAATCCCATAACCACTGGCGTTAGTGTGAAGTTCCATTTCTGCATTATCGTCGTACAAGGCTAGCACTGGTGCGGAAGTTAGAGCCTCCTTAAGTGCGCGGAAAGCTCTTTCTTTTGTCTCATCCCAGTAAAATTTGGCGTCTCCCTGCAGAAGTTCTTGTAATGGACGTGACTTGTTACAAAATCCTTTTATAAAAAGTCGGTAGTATGAGCACAGCCCGAGAAAACTTCTCACATCACGAATGTGCTGAGGAGTTGGAAATTCTGTGACTGCCCTTACTTTATCTGGATCAGGACGGACACCATCTCCGTTGACTAGGTGCCCCAGGATTTTTATCTCTTTGGCGACGAAGAGGCACTTCTTTGGATTGAGGCGGAGACCTGCAGCCTGAGCACACTTCAACACAGTTGACAGGCGACTCAGATGTTCTTCAAATGTTTTCGAGAAAACGGCAATGTCATCTAAATAACAGAGACACGTCGTCCACTTAAGGTGTCGAAGCAAGTTGTCCATCATGCGTTCGAATGTGGCTGGAGCATTACTTAATCCAAATGGCATTACTTTAAATTCATAGAGACCGTCAGGTGTAATAAAAGCCGTCTTCTCCCTGTCAGCTTCGTCAACCTCGATTTGCCAGTAACCTGTCTGCATGTCCATAGTTGAGAAGTATGTAACTCCTTTCAAGCAGTCTAAGGTGTCATCAATACGCGGCAGTGGGTAGACATCTTTCTTTGTGATACTGTTCAGCCGCCGATAGTCGACACAGAATCGCCACGTGCCATCCTTCTTCTTTACGAGGACCACCGGAGACGACCAAGGACTCTCCGAAGGTTGAATAATGTCATCTCGCAACATCTTCTCCACTTCCTCCCGAATTATCCGTCTTTCAGCTGGCGACACTCTATACTAACGCTGGCTAATTGGCCGATGGTCCCCAGTATTGATACGGTGCTTTATCGTGGACCGTTTCGTCTGACTTTTCCCCTGCTGAGGTGTGAATGCACCCGAAAATTGGCGTACTATACCTAACACCCGCTGGCGTTGTCCCTTGGTCAGTCCAGGCCCTATTGGCAGTTCAACGTTTGTTTTCCTCCAGCGTGTTGTCTATACTAATAGCAGGGCATGGGTCTTCATTGATGACGTTGAGCTCACCGTCCTGGATTGGTTCAGCTGTCCCGATACATATTCCCTTGGGGATAAGTTGTGACTGCTCGTGACAATTTGTGATCCAAATCTCTCCTTGACCACCGGTAATGCTTATGATAGCCGCTGGTATGTAAATTTCTTTTGTGAGCCTGATAAACTTTTTACTATCAACAAGAACTTCACAGTTTAACCAGTCATCTGTGTTTGTGACTGCAACTCTTCTCATTGTCAACGGCGGTATCGTCACATTGTCAACGACGAATAACTTCCCAGAAAATTCTGTATTACGTGTATCTGGCGGAACAACTTCTTCAATTTGCAGCTCATATCTTCCACAGTCAATGATAGCTTGGGATGCCTGAAGGAAGTCCCATCCGAGGATGACATTGTGACTACATTCTTGTTAACACGACAAATTCAAACGGCTGCGTCCTGTTGTTGATAGTTACTCTTGCGACACAAGTTCCTGCTGGATGTGCGACCTTCAGCACAGTTGCTCCCGTATCATAGAACATTGTCTTCTTTAGTGTGCGGCGGTAATTATCCGATAATACAGAAAAAGAGGCTCCTGACTCAACAAGTGCCCGGACAGGTTGGACGTCGATTATGACGTCGATGAGATTTCCCGACATCTTAGTGACTGTCGTCCATGGAGGATTTTCATCTGCGGCGGCCTCACCTCCGTAGATGGTCGCCTCGCTTAGTTTTCCTGGGTGCTGCGGCTAGGGGAGCAGCTGGTACCTCTGTACGGCGACGGTGAACGGCTGCGGCGCGTCGGGGAGCGACCTCGTCTAGGGTACGGCGATGGGCTTCTTCCCATAGGTCGACTGAACTCATCGGCAGGTGACTGCCTTGGATAGAACTGCTCCTACGGCTGACGTCTTGCGGCAAAATAATCATCGAATACTCGCCTTCTATCTCTGCAGTAGCGTACGACATGTCCAGGGCGTCCACAGTGGAAACACAGTGATGTGTTGTCTTCTGTCCTCCAGACGTCTGTTCTTCTGCGGGGCGTCATAGTTACCGGGGGAGTTGGCTGTGGTCGCGTCGATCGGTTCATGGGCTGCCGTTTGGCGGCTGCAGCGTAAGTCATAGCAGGGCGACGCCATTCTTCACGTCGGGTGCGATTGACGGGGCAGACAGGAGCTAATGTTTGAAATACCTCGTCCTCAGCGGCGTCGGCTACCTCGTGACTTACAGGGCTCACATCCATGGCCATAATCTGATGCTCGCTCGGTCTAATAGTCCCGGCTGCCATGCACTGTTGTAATTCTTCTCTCACGATTTGTCGTATGAGAGAAGCCAAGTCCTGCTGGTCTTCCACAACGGCCATAGGGACTACATTTGGGAGTCTGTCATACTTCTTGCGTCCAAACCTCCTTTGTTGCATCTCTTCAATACGCTGGCACGACTTGATGAACTCTTGTGTCGTAGCGACGTCTTTTATCAGAAGAGCTTCTGCAATTCCCTTCATCAGGTGCGTGATTTTGTCCGCTTCAGTCATGTTCGAATTGACTACGTTACACAGGGCCAAAACACTCTGTATGTACGATTGTGTCGGCTCACCATGTCGTTGGGCCCGGTTCTTCAGTTGTTCTTCCGCCGAGCGGATTTGTCGCTGGCGGTCTCCAAACGTCTTCTTAAGTTCCTCCTGGAACGTCTCCCAGTCATTCAATTTGTCTTCGTTGTTTTCGAACCATTGCTGGGCTGTTCCATCCAGGTAGAAATAAACGTTGGCCAAGCACATCGTATGATCCCACCTGTTGTACTTGGCGACTCGGTCGAACCCTTTTAGCCATTTGTTGGGGTCCTGTCCAGCATCTCCAGAGAACACCGACGGGTGTCTGATGTGCAGCTGGCTTATTGCTGGTTTCGTCTCCATCGTTCTTCTAATAATACGGACTTTTTGAAGGATGTACTCGGTGTATCCCTTGTATTCCGGTTCCAGTCCGTGTATGCGACGGCTTTTACGTTGTCTAATCGGAGCCACGGTGATGCAGCTGTTGCACAGTGTACCCGGCGCCTCCACTACGCTATATGAACCCAACTGCAGGTGTAGTCCGTTTGGCAAACACAAGTCATCAACAACCCCCCTCTGCAGCAACTTCCTGTTATTACCACTATCTCGATTGCCGACGACAATACTTCAGATCCTAGATATCTCATCTGAACTCCTAATTGTTTTGACCAGTGTATTAAAGACCATATTTCACTTACAAGATGCTACAAGTATCATAACGTAACCTACACCAAGAAATAGTGCAACACTCAGTTCTTGAAATGTGGCTACTGTGCTCAACCTGGTCATCGGACAAATGAATATTGTCACGTTGCAATGGAAGTAGGCTTGACTTCGAAGGCAACTAAACACAGCACTTATCCTGAAAGCACGTTTATTACGAACTCAACATACACGCAGCACTGACTGCCTCTCAGACAGAATGCTCTGCTATTTATACACGGACAGAATTTACCAGAAATTAGAAGAACAGTTAACATAAGAAACAAGTAGAATTTACAAGTGAACATAAGAATGATGTAGAACATTCTGGAATTGTAAATTACAAAGAAATATTTTTTTTTTTTGCCGGTGGGCGGGATTGAACCGACGACCTTCTGCTCCGCAGTTCGTGAAGCTATCCCCTGCGCCACGCCGGCAGTCAGTGTTCGTCGACTCTCGCGGCAATATAACAATGAATCAGTTGGAAGTATTCCGTCTCATTATCGCAAAGAAATTGCGACAAGTACAATAAAGACTATTCGACGTACTTAATGTTTTTGCAACGGCAATTTACTAGGAAAGACTATGGAGGGTAAATACAAGTCTATGAGCGTAAAACCTGTGCAACGTCTTTAGTAAAACTAATGTAGAAATCATAATATTTACGCGCAGAATCGGAATCAACTAAGCGAATTAACCCGGCAATCGACCATGATGAAACGGGGTATATCGTGGACAGGTCCACATGCCATAACACTGATTGACTGTCAACAAATGAAATGCACACTGCTAGCCATGCGCAATGGAACAGTACAAATGGCCGAAGATATTACAGCCAAATATAATTGGGGTTGTACAAAGATGATGTTGAAAATACAGCCGTATGTGAAGCGAGGCAGATGATGAAGTAGTGCTGCTATACAATATAGAATCAAAGAGGCTCTGAATGTGTTGTTTGCACATAGCACTCCACGGTACTTCCAAGTTAATCTAGTGTAGTAGCCAGTGGTTTATCTCGGCCATTCGTTCCGCAATTATAGACCAGAGGTTTTAGATAGGCTTTAGATCGGAAGGACAGGGAGGCCAAGGCAGAAATGCGATCCGGAAGGAGACGATGAAGTCTTGAACACTGCGTACTTCGCGTGGTCGTGTATTATCCTGTTGGAATGCAGTCGTCGGCAAGTTCCGAAGGTAAGGCAGAATAAAAGAATCCAACACTTCAGAGATGTAACGCTGACAAAGATTCGCAGCAAATTAGCACAATCGGTCATAAACGTTGAAATTTGTGCAGACTGGGTAAGCACAGTATTTAATGCACTGAAATCGCATACATGATAAGTAGAGTTCCCATTTCTACCATGCCCTGATTAAGATGTTTCATACATTCTGCACATCGCTGGTAATTCCTGAAAATGTCAGGCTGATTTTTTGGTTCATTCTTTCCGATTAACATTAGTTCCTCTTTAAACACTTATCGGACACTTCCTCTCCAAATAATTCCTTAACTTCTTTTGGTATCTGCATTTCTTTATCATGTAAGACACGAAATACGACAAGCACAATTTCACATATTGGAAATCTACATAAATTATCTTGTATATGAGACTCAGAGCCGTGCAGCGCGCCACATTTACCCGCCCGAGCTCGCCTGCGCCCGGCCGCTGCGCTCTGCTGCCTGCACCGCGGGTAGTCGAGCTCCATTGCACCGCTATACACAGCGAGCGAGCTGTGATGCGCCGTCGAGTCCCGACACTTGCCGGGCGAGCGGGTACCCGCCGGGCCCGTGCAACAGCGCTACACAAGGCGCTGCGAGCGGGGGAATGCAGACAGTTCTGAGCAACACGTTGTAATACAGCGTAGGCTTCACGCACCTTTTGTGTTACCTACATAGCAATTTATAAGTTATCGATCGTTATGTCTGAAATAAATAGCGAACAGGACAGATCGTACCAACGTGCAAGAAGTAGACGATCCGAGAAAGGAAAAAAAAAAAAAAGACCTTTCCAGGAAACTCGCGTTTAAAGATATCTGGAGACAGCATTGTATGGGAGTATTTTATGTTGATTCTCGGTAATGAAAATAAAACTGTGGGTTTTGCAGAGTGTAATGGCTGCCGTAAATTATTGTCGTTACGTGATGGCAGTACCACTAAGCTGTTATGGCACCTGAATAGCTGCAAAGCTTATCTGAGTACTGATTTGAACGGTTGTAGCAATAATCCAGGGTCAGCAAAATCTTTTGTGCTGGAGAAATAAGTAAGAATGTGTGCAATAGATTTGCGGTCCTTCAGCACAGTTGCGGGAGAAGGATTTCGAGACCTCGCACAGACTTTGATGGAGATAGGAGCACAGTACCCCACTGCAAGTGCCAAAGACGTTCTTCCTCATCCTCCAACAGTTTCTAGGAACGTAAAAAGCAGACGAATACAATTCGCAGACTACTGGCTTTTTAAAAGATTTCCTGTTTACCTTGGCAGAATTTTAGCTAGATTATTAGTTGGACAACCTTGAACAAAATTAAATATCACATCATCGTAGGGCATATAATTTTTTGTCACATACATGAAATACGTAGATTTACTAGCAACAAGGGACTGAAGAGATTTAAGGAATAATCTTGTTCTTTATGTTAGAGCCATCACTTAGTTTAACATGAAGTGAAAGTGAAACACAGTGTAAGTAAATACTGAGCAAAGTATAAAACTACCTACAAATTTGCTGGAGCCGGCTAACGCGAAGCCAATGACTTTCAACATGTTTAATATTTCAGGCGCGAGCCGATTCGGCTACCGTTTTGCTTCTGCACCACAAAATTGGACGTTCTGCTCTTACAGGTGCATTAATGCGCACGTCTACTTTTTTTTCTCGCAACTGATAGTACACTGACAATTAAGTCAGTGAGGAAAAATCCCAAGTATTTACAAGATATACGAGAGACTGTCCAGCGATACAAAACTAATAACTGCGACCTTGAATGTCACCTCTCGAATAGTGGTGACTCCCTTGGCGCTGCAGCTACAAAATGTTCAAATGTTTGTAAATCTATCGGACCAACCTGCGTGGTCATCAGTCCGTAGCTTACAAACTACTTAAACCTAGGTAAACTAATATAAGGACAACACACACACACATGCCCCAGGGAGGACTCGAACCTCCACGGCGAGCAACCGCGCGCTCCGCAACGAGACGCTTTAGACCGCTCGGCTACTCCACCGCGGCTGTGTTTCAGCTACCCCTAGCCAAAGGGAAAAGGGGGAAATATAAAATAAAGTAAAACGACAACAATGGTCCACACGCCTGATCGTGGAACAGTAATTATTTTACTTTCCTTGGAGTGGTTAAGCGTAAGCTGTATCTTCTAACATTCTACCAGTTAATCGTTTCTAATGACCTCGATTGCAACTGATCGTTTGTTCTTACTTTTATTTATTTACTTATTTTTTTCTTAGCAGCAAGGAAACATCAAGTAATTTTGCGAAATGTCCACAGAAACGCTGTTCGAACACGCGCTGAATGCGTATACTTGCTAACGTAGCACTGATGCTGCTCATTAACTAGCAATTACTCATGATTTGAGACAGCTCTATTGCACTCGCGTTAATGTGTGTTCTAAAATGCATCGGTCAGTAAGCTGCCCAGTATCTAACTTTTTCAATACATGATTTGTAAATGAAAAGTTTAATGCTTTGTTAGAAAGCTAAGTTGCTGTACTATCAGATGTCCTAAAATCAGATTTTTTAACCCTATAGTTTCTTCAGAATCGAGTGAAAAGCATTATGAAACTAAAAACTCACGCGGAATGAAACGCAGACATGTTACTTTTTCCAAGGAAAGTAAAGTTTGTAAGGAAAAACTAAGTTGATAAGCCGATGTGGGATGTTCGTTTGTAACGTCAACAGTTTTTACAGTGTGAAAATCGGAACAGTGTATTTCCCGCTAAGAGCGTAGCGGCTGGCGGGCGCGTGCCCCGGCTAGCAGCAGAGCGGCACGGGCGGCCGGGCGGACCGGCACTCTTCGGGTAGTTGGGGTACCCGCGCTGCCCGGCACCGTCTGGAGGAGCTCGTGCCGGCAGGGCGGGCAGCGCGTGGCCAGGCCCGCCCGGGGGGCGTGGCTACGAGTCCGGGCGAGCAGCGCAGGCTCGCTGCACGCCTCAATGAGACGCCACTGCAAAGGCATTCACTGAAATACAGCTGAGATCAGTCTGTCCCAAGAGGGTTACAATAAACCTCCTTGGTCTGTCCTTTTATAATTTTTGTGCTCCTATCGTCAGAGGCGCTCACAATCACAAATTCTGCATTCGCACTCTCCCTAAAATAACACCAGAGCATTAAATAAATAGTATATAGAACGTGCTTTGAATCTTTGACGGTTATTCCCTCGCATTTTCTTTTGTTCGAGTGTAAATTCTTATTTGCGGGTGTCAATGGTAGGGCGCATCAGCGACTGTTCGCGAATATGCATTCCCTTGTGTTCAGTTTAGATTGAAGGGATCCAAAGTACATCTACATCTACATGGCATACTCTGCAAATCACATTTAAGTGCCTGGCAGAGGGTTCATCGAACCACCGCTATACACTTTATCTCCCATTCCATTCTCGAATAGCACGCGGGAAGAACGAATAACTGAATCTCTTCGTTCGAGCTCTGATTTCTCGTATTTTATTCTGATAATCATTTCTACCTATGTAAATGGGATCAACAATATATTTTCGCACTCGGAGGAGAATGTTGGCGATTGGAGTTTCGTATATAGCCCACGCCGCAGCGATAATCGTCGTTGTTGTAATGATTCCCATCCCAGATCCTGTATTATTTCCGTAACGCTGTCTCCCCTCTATCGTGACAATATGAAACGAGCTGCCCTTCTTTGGACCCTTTCGATGTCCTTCGTCAAACCCACCTGATAAGGATCCCAGACTGGGCAGCAATACTCCAAAAATGGACGGACAAGCGTAGTGTATGCAGTTTCTTTAGTAGTTATTTTGTATATTTTAAGGATTCTGCCAATGAAACGCTGTTTCTGGTTCGCCTTTCCCACGACATTGTCTACGTGTTATTTCCAGTTTAAGTCTGAAGTAACAGAAATTCCAAGGTGGAGTTTACGGCCTTCACTTTTGATTGATTTATCTTGTAAACAAAGTTTAACGGATTTCTTTTCGTACTTATGTGGCCGACTTCACACTTCTCATTATTTAGAGTCAATTGCCAATTTCTACACCATAGTGATATCTTATTCAAATCGTTCTGCAGTTGGTTTTGATCTTCAGACGGTAAATGACGGTGTCATCCGCAAACAATCTAAGAGAGCTACTTAGATTTTCCCCTAAATCGTTTATGTAAATAAGGAACAGCAGAGGACCAATAACACTACCCTGTGCAACGCCCGATATCACTTCTGTTTTATTCGATGCTTTACCATAGATTACTACAAACTGTGTCCTCTCTGACAGGAAATCCCCTATCCAATCGCAAATTTGGGGCGATATACCATTACCACGCAATTTGATTAAAAGCCGTTTGTAAAGTACGGTGTCAAAAGCCTTCTGGAAATCAAGAAATACGGAATCGATATGCGAACCCTTGTCGATAGCACCCATCACTTCGTGTGAATAAAGAGTTAGTTGTATTTCGCATGAACGATATTTTCTAAATCCGTGTTGACCTTGGGTCAATAGATCGTTCGAGATAATTCATAATATTTGAATACAGGATATGTTGACGTCAATGAAATAGGCCTGTAGTTTAGTGGGTTACTCCTACTGCCTTTCTTGAATACGGGTGTGACTTGTGCAACTTTCCAATCTTTTGGTATATATCCTTCTTTGAGAGAACTGTTGTATATGGCTGTTAAGTACGGAGCTATCGCTTCAGCATAATCAGATAGAAATCTAATGGGTATACAGTCCGGACCAGAAGAATTGTTCTTGTTAAGTGATTTTAGTTGCAGCTTCTTTGGAGAATAAGTTTCTAAAAACTACGTTTTAAACGTCACGGAAAATTAATACGCGAATAAAAAGTTACTAATAATGTTACCTTGGATATGCTCATGGTTTGGAAACATTTATTTGATGTCAAAGACCTTGTAATGTACGGCTAATATTTTCAAGGAAGTAGGAAAGAATAAAATAGCCCAAGTTTACGGCACTTTTATGTAGGTGAAGTTTAATGAAATGTTGTCAAATATTTTATTGAAATTCTACACTTATTAAAACAAAGTCCTCCTGCCGTGTCTGTCTGTCTGTCCCCGATAAACTCAAAAACTGAAACTTCCTGGCAGATTAAAATCGAACCTGCGACCTTTGCCTTTCGAGAGCAAGCGCTCTACCACTGAGCTATCCAGACTCGATTCATGGTCCGTCCTCAAAACTTTACTCTGTGGGAACAACAATATTAATATGAAGCTGAATGACGTACAGTGCAGACGAAGACGGCAAAGATTATCATTAATGCTAAACTATAATTGCTCTTTGATGATATAATTTCTGTTGTTTATTGTCTTCTATTCTTTGTTCTATAATTGACGTGATTAAAGTGTATTAAGTGCAAGCCGTTATTTTTAATTTTATTTTAATATGATACTAAGAAGCGGCTACAATGTGGTGACCCCAGAGACTGAAGAACACGCACAAGAAGAAGAAAATACGCGGGAGCATGTAAATTCGCCGCAACGTAGAGTGGAACGTAGCAACCAGGTGTTGGATTTAACACAGCTACAAGACACGTTAAGAAATCAAATGCAAGATTTGCGTAACGAGATGAGACGACAACAGAGTAATTCGCCCCGACGAATTTCTGAGAGACGCGCGGCAGATTGCGCAGATAGTGGAGAAGATAAAAAGAATTGGTTCAGAACACACATGAAAGTACGCACTCCGCAGTTCCTTCCAGACAAACCGGAGTTATGGTTTTCCGTGTTAGAGCTAGCGTTTGTTCATAATGGGATTACGGACGATAACGAGAAGTTTGCAATAGCAGTTAATGGTTTGGACTACAGAGCTGCTACAATAGTTAAAGACGCAATTAAAAGCCCTCCGTCGACGCAACAATATACTCACCTTAAGCAGTTGTTAATAGACAGACTCAGCAAACCTCTAGATCAACGGATACATCAGGTTCTGAGAAACGAACGTCGAGGCAACAGATCTCCGTCAGAATTCTGGCGACAGTTAAGAAGTGTAGTAACAGAGGAAGACCTATCAAATGTTACGCTTCGTTACATTTGGGCGTCACAGCTTCCCTCGGCAGTCAGAGCAGCTGTAGCGGCAGACGACAGTCAAGATATGATCCACATTCTTCGATTAGCCGACAGAGTTTTCTCAACAATCAAGACAACGGATACATTTGCGTCGATGGAAGCAATATCAATGACGGATCACTTTGAAGCAGCAGCAATCAGCAAAGAACGTAAACCGGAGACAAAATCTCATTTCCTGCAGTTAAAGGAACAATTAGATGGACTACAAAAACAATTTGAAAACTGGAAGATAGCGGCGAAGGACACACGCGTACGAGATGGAGGAAAAGAGAAGATCGACCAGTTATGTTGGTACCACCGGAGGTTTGGTGAGCGAGCAGCTAAATGTACACCTCCTTGCAATTACGTACGTTCCGTGCGTAACATGGAAATAATTGTAAGTACAGACATTTCTTTTTTACCTGTGTCCAGACGGCTCTACGCCCAGGATGTAAATTCTTCGTGTTATTATCTTGTAGATACTGGATCTGATGTAAGTACCATACCTGTGCAGTCGAGTAGAACAAGTAGGGAACATCCGTTGATTTGTCTCACAGCTGCAAACAAACAGCCGATACAAACGTATGGCAGTTGTGTCAGAGAATTGGACCTAGGATTTAATGCAGTTTGTAAATGGACATTTGTTATAGCTTAAGTGTCAGAGCATATACTAGGAGCAGATTTTCTTTATGCAAATAGCATCAGTGTAGATATTCGGACGGCTCAACTTAGGAAAGGAGAAGAAATTGTATCTGGTTATCTAAAGAACATCGGCACTGAAGGATATAAACCTATTCAAATGATTAACGCAGATAAAAATAAATATCTACCTGTTTCAGTACAAAATTTAGTACCACACAAAACAGTGCATCGCATAAACACAATACCGGGCCCCCCAATTTCTTGCAGACCGAGAAGATTAGCACCAGATAAGTTCATGTATGGAAAAACTGAGTTCAATCGTATGTTAGACACAGGGGTGATAAGGAGATCAGACAGTCCTTGGGCTTCACCTTTACACATGGTTAAAAAGAAAGATGGTAGTTGGAGGCCGTGTGGAGATTACAGAGAATTAAACGCACGAACAATTCCCGATCGATACCCGATACCAAATATTCGTGATTTTACGAATGTACTAGCAGGCATGAATTTCTTCAGTGTTATTGACTGTCAAAAAGCGTATCATCAGATACCGGTAGCTGAAGTGGACATACCTAAGACTGCAGTTACAACACCTTTTGGCCTTTTTGAATTTTTACGCATGCCATTCGGACTAAAAAATGCAGCCCAAACATGGCAAAGATTTATCGACGAGGTGTTAAGAGGGTTAAACTTCACTTTTGCATATCTAGATGACATTTTGGTGTTTTCGGCGACGTCAGAACTTCACGAAAAGCATCTTAAGGCTGTCTTTGATAGACTTAAATTATACGCGATCATAGTTAATGAAGATAAGTGCACATTACGAAGAGATAATGTCACATATTTAGGTCATAATCTCTTGGCTGCTGGCATACGTCCATTGGATGAGAAAGTTGACCAAATACAAAAGATGCCCCTACCGAAAGATTTGCGGCAATTACGCAAGTTCCTTGGTGTAATAAATTTTTACCGTCGTCATTTACCAGGGATGGCTGCGTTACAAGCACCGCTCACTGAATTATTAGCAGGTCCAAAGAGTAACAACAACAGGAGACTACAGTGGACGACGGAAATGCAACGAGCGTTCGAACAAATTAAAGCAAATCTCAAGCAAGCTATACTGTTGGCCCACCCTGTGAGAAACGCAAAACTATCTCTAGTAGTAGACGCGAGTCAAGAAGCGATCGGGGGGGGGGGGGGGGGGCACTGCAGCAGCAAGTAAACGGAAATTTACAACCATTAGATTTTTTTTTCAAAGAAACTTACAAAGGCTCAAAGAAACTGGAGCGCATACGATCGTGAATTGTTGGCACTATACGAATCAATAAAACATTTCCGATCGTACATAGAAGCCAGACCGTTTACTGTGTTCACAGATCATAAACCACTCACGTTTGCTTTCTCTAAACATACAGATGCTTTGTCCCCTAGACAATTTCGTCAGCTGGAGTACATAAGTCAGTTCACGACCAACATATGTCATATTAAAGGAGCAGAAAATGTTGTCGCTGACTATTTTTCACGAATCACCATGATAACAACTACGGTAGATTATCACAGATTAGCAAGAGAACAAATGCAAGATGCACAACTTCATACTTTTCGGCAAAACCCCTCCACAGGTTTGAAACTGGAAGAAGTACGACCTGAAGGTGAACAAATTACAATTTGGTGCGACGTTTCTCAAGGTAAACCTCGGCCTTTTATACCTGAGAGTTTAAGGAAAGAAGTTTTTGGCAGTATACATAATCTGGCTCATCCAGGACAAAAAGCAGGTATCAAATTGCTGACTGATCGTTTCGTTTGGCCACAAATCAAAAGAGATTGTAGAAAGTGGACACAGACGTGCCTTGCTTGTCAGCGTTGTAAGGTTGGACGTCATACAAAGAAACCCTTGGGACATTTTGAAGAACCATCTGGTCGTTTTGAACATGTACACATCGATTTAGTTGGTCCGCTACCCATGTCTGAAGGGTATCGTTATCTCCTTACAGTAATTGATCGATTTACAAGGTGGGCAGAGGCAATTCCACTACAAGATATTTCGGCAGAAACAATTAGTCGAAATTTTTTGTCATCATGGATAGCACGATTCGGGTGCCCGGTACGTGTCACCACTGATCAAGGCAGACAATTTGAATCAGAATTGTTCCTTGAACTGGCAAACATTTGTGGGTTCCGGCGTCATCGTACAACTAGCTACCACCCGGAAAGTAATGGAATGGTGGAAAGATGGCACCGGACTTTGAAAAGTGCCTTGATGTGCCACAAAGAAAGTTGGTCAACAGCCTTGCCGCTAGTATTATTGGGCCTTCGCACAGCTTTTAAGCCAGACTTAGGGGCGTCTACTGCTGAACTGGTATACGGGGAAACATTGCGACTCCCTAGTGAATTTTTTGAAGAACGAAAATAGCGGACTGACCTACCCTACTTCTTAAAAAGACTAAGAGCTCAATTAGCAGAACTAAGGCCCCAGTCACCGATTAAACATAGAAATGACAATACATTCATACACCGTGATTTGAACGAATGTTCACATGTGATGTTAAGAACTGATGCAGTGAGAGAACCATTAGAGCCACCATATACAGGACCATACAAGGTACATACCGGTACAATAAAACTGCAAATACAAAATAAACAAGTTATGGTGTCCATTGACAGAGTGAAACCTGCCCACCTTTTAAAAGAAGAAATGTCAACAGAAGACACACAAGGCAATCAACAACCTTTAGTTGGACAACATCGCCAGAAGATGCTCAAAGCAACAAATAGAAAACAGCAATCAGAACATGACTCGCATAGTGAAAGAAATCAAACAGTGCGGTATACAAGAACAGGACGGCAAATTCATTACAAGTTTCCACAAATACCAGGAGCTCCGCTCTACCGGAAGGGGGCTGTGTGGGAACAACAATATTAATATGAAGCTGAATGACGTACAGTGCAGACGAAGACGGCAAAGATTATCATTAATGCTAAACTATAATTGCTCTTTGATGATATAATTTCTGTTGTTTATTGTCTTCTATTCTTTGTTCTATAATTGACGTGATTAAAGTGTATTAAGTGCAAGCCGTTATTTTTAATTTTATTTTAATATGATACTAAGAAGCGGCTACAACTCCAACCAGTAACTCGCCTCCTAATTTCTCAACTTCACAGACATTATCCTGCGAACTCAAAATCTACTGAAGGACTTTCATCAGTGGACGGTGTGATTCATGTGGAAGGTTTGGTTGTATCATTCATTAAGGAGCGCGTCAGTGGGGTAGTATAGTGAGCAAACATCCGCGACAATGAGCAATACATACTTTTAGGAAAAGCTATATATTCTGTGACTTAACGAACATTACCGTAAATGTGAAAATGCGATTATCGTTTCACAATACGATGCTTGCGCGGTTTCGTTATTCAAACAAAATATGAAGTCGTGTAATACTGACATAAAATACACGACTTTTCAATCTTTCAGAACGATTTCGTCCATCACACTTTACTTTTCGATCGAGTGTACATTATTAACTGGATGCGGAACTAGTTGTTTTGATAGCAAGAATGCCGACAATTCCATCAGAATGTCCTTGTCTACATATATATGGATACTCTGTAAATCACACTGAAGTGCATGGCACAGCGTTCATCGGACCACTATTATGATATTTCTCTATGGTTCCATTCTCTAATAGCTCGCAGGAAAAAGGAACACCCAAATCTTTCTGTTTTAGATCTGATTTCCCTTATTTTGTTATGATGGTCATATCTCCCTATGTAGGTGGATGCGAACAATGCATGTTCGCATTCGAAAGAGAAAGTAGGTGAAAGAAATTTCACCAATAACGCCTTTCTTTTAATGATTTCCACCCCATCTCGTGCATCATTTCCGTGACACTCTCTCCCCTATGTCTAGATAATACAAAACGAGCTGCCTTTCTCTGAACATTCTCTAAATCGTTCGTTAGCCCCACGTGGTGTGGATCCCACAATGCGCAGCAATATTCCAAAATAGGATTCACAAGTGTAGTGTACGCAGTTTCTTCAATAAAACTGTTGCATCTTCTTTCTGGCAATAAACGTAGTCTTTGGTTCGCCTTCCCTACAATATTTTCTTGTGTTCTTTCTAACTTAACGTTGCTTGTAATTGTTATTCCTAGGTATTTAGTTGAATTGATGACCTGAAGAAAAGACTGATTTATCTAGTGAATGAAGTTTAACTGATTTCCTTTAGTGGTCATATAGATGACTTCACACTTCTCATTATTAATGGTCAATTGTTAATTTTTGCACCATGTAGACATCTAATTCAATTTGCTATTGCTTTTGAACTTCGGGTGACTTTACTATCCGATAAATGACAACACCATCCACGTACGTCTAAGAGAGCTAGTCTGATAGCCTTCTAAGGAGCAGTAAGGAACAGTAGGGGCCCTATAACACTTCCCTGGGGAACGCCAGATATCACTTCTGTTATACTCGATGACTTACTGTCAATTACAACGTACTGTGTTCTTTCTGACAGGAAATCACGAATCCAATCGCACAACTTTGGCGTTATTCCATAATCATCCATTTGATTAGGAGACGCTTGTGAGGTACATTGCCAAGGCATTCTGGAAATCTAGAAATACGGAATCTATTTGACATACCTTGTCTATAGCAGTCTTCACTTTATGTGAGTAAAGAGCTAGCCGTGTTTCACAAGAACGATACTGTTAACTATGGGTCAATAGATGATTCTCTTCGAGGTAGTTCATAATATTTGAGGAAAGTATATGTTCTAAATTCCTGCAAAATAACGTCAATGATATATACCTGTAATTCTGTGGATCGCTCCTATTGCATTTCTTGTCAGTTCAAACGTCTCCAATTTCCAATTAAATTACCGAATGGAATGATTATTAATAAAGTACAAGCCCAAACTTTAAAAGTTGCTGGAACTGACTTAACCACTGACTGCTTTTCATACGGCCAGCTGTATGTTGCCCTGTCGCGTGACGTAATACATAAACATAATACATGTTGAAATGTTCAAATGTTTGTAAACCTATTGGACCAAACTGCTATGGTCATCAGTCCCTAGACTTACAGACTAATTAAACTAAGTTAAACTAACCTAAAGACAACACACACACACACACACACACACACACACACACACACACACACACACACCATGCCCCGAGGAGAACTCGAACCTCCGACGGCGCGCAGCCGCGCGCTCCGCAGCAAGGCGCCTTAGAGAGCTCGGCCACTTCACCGTGGCATAGTACGTACGATGCAGCATAAGTTACCGATATTGTATACAAAGAAATATTTTAGTTCTTATGTATCTATTCTTTACACTTTCAAATATTAGCAGGATTGGAAATAAAATACATTAAAAATACTCCAAGTAGGATGAACATGAGTAACCTTTTAATCTTATCACCAAGCTCGACGCAACAATCTGATGCGACACTATACAGAAAAAAAATGAAGGCATATACTACGATAGAGGTCAGAAACGGGCCGAGTATGAGCTCGGTCTTGCGGGTTGCATTTACTACAAATGCCTCCCTTCAACCCCGCTGTAATTGCGCGAGTATAACGAGCCTAAGTGCGCTGGCGCAGCCGCCCCATCGTACTCGCGGGCTCGTAGCCATCAGACTTCAGCTCCGCGGATACTCGACGCCCCATATCCAATACTCGCTGTCTCCGTGAGCTCGGCGACCATATGTTTGTAATTAATACAAATCTACAGTTTTATTCCGATCTTGATGAAATGTTGCATACTTGATCTTCAAAATTAGAGGAATATCACTGCCTACACAATATTCCATGTGGTGGATGGCTAAGGCTACTTTACTCACAGAATTCGACAAAATCAACAGTTTTCTTACGATTCTGTTGAAATTTTGCACACTTCAAGTATTCATCAGTTTCTTTCTGCAATGTGTCGAGACAACTTCATACCATTGTACTGAAAATCATTTCCACACATTCATGCTATACTCTCAACTCATTCCATAAATTTAATAATTCTTTCAGCTCACGGCAATGTTCTTGCAGATCAAGTGAAACATTTGTCACTCCATATTAAGAAAACAATTCGCAGAAGATTATAGTTTGATGTAATAAGGACCTAAATTTATTTTTATTACTGTGTAGCATCGAATTAAGTGAAGTATTACAGAAAATTAAGAATGTGCTTTGGTAAAATCACATTGCATAGAGTTTTTCGTACAGTCGATTTTTGATCAAAAGTTTCTGTGTTTGAAATGTAGACAATATTCTGACTTTCCATTTGAAACCGAGCAGAACGATAAATGTTAATTCGTTTTCGAGGCACTGGCGCTTCCATTTCCATCTCTGCGCATCGGATATCATTTGGTCATATCAGTAGTCAAATTTCATACTCATTTTAGCGACGAAGTATTGCTTTATACATTACTGCATTAAAAATATCACCAAATAAATGTATTAGAGTGAATGGAAAATCTGGAAGATGTCAAACTACTACGAAGACAAGTGATTCTGATTTTACATCGGACTGACTAAGAGGAAGTTTTCAAAACTGTAATAGGGAATTATATAGGACGCCATTGACTTTCATGAATGTAATTTGCAAGAGACTATTGCAAATGAATCTGAATTGGCGGTATCTTTGAGGTACGGTAGACGTTGAAATCTCTCAAATGTGTGTGTTTTAACCAAACGAAACCCTTATTTCATTTATTAATACAGAATGACCTATGTTTCGAATCATAAGCTCATCTTCCAGTAAGTAACTGATACAAAAAATGACAACCAAGAAAAGATAAACCTACCAACTCCCGAAGATATGGAATGTTGACTTGAGCTTTAAAATTTATATTTGAGATTCTAACCACATTATGTATGGATTCAAAAATTCTTTAGCATTAATTACACTAACTATCACAATTCTGATAAAATTATCTAGATTTTTACTAGTTCCTTAGGAACAAAATGATTGATTTTATTTATTTAAGAAGCCACAAAATGTTGCATCCATTTATCTACTACAGTGTCCACGATGTCCTACTATGAAATTAAAATTTTCTGCGTTGGTTGTCGATCATATGATGTTACAATATTTCACGAAACATAACTGTACAGATATAAGTACGCAGTAACTGAAAAATATAATGCACAAATGAAAAGAGAACGAGGACTTGAATGATGAAAAACGAATCACTAGTCTATGACAAACACTTTCAGTCGTAAGGCAATGCTGTTCGAACAGCCAATAATCTATGGACTGGGCGGTCACTCCCGCCGAGGGTTCGAGTCCTCCCGCAGGCATGTGTGTGTGTGTGTGTGTGTGTGTGTGTTTGTGTTGTTCTTAGTGTAAGTTGGTTTAAGTAGTTTGTAAGTCTATGGACTGATTACTGTAGCAGTATGCTACAATAGTTTTACATACATTGTAACATTTTGAAGAATCAATAATAGTGCCACTTTCGATACAGAGCGTACGGCAGGCAGAGTGCTTGCCCGCTCCCCGCCCCTCACCACTTTCTGTGCCACGGCTGCAGGGACACGCAGCCCAGCGAACGTGCAGGTAGCGTCCCCTCTACTGCCAGTCTGCGCGGCCCCATTAGACTGCGCTGTGCAGCCCGCCCCAAATAGCGTCCGCGTCAACCACTGCGCTGCTTGGATGCGCACGTGGGACGTAGGATGAAACATTTCCATCACACTCCTTAGCGACGGATGCTAAAGCGTGTACTGTCACAGTGTTACCCGTTCAATTTATAACGGCCATTTCTGCTGAAGGCGCTGCGAACTGTTGACTTGTTCTATCTTTTATTTCGTATGTCGTACGGGCATTATACTTACGCTCATTGGTACATATGCAACAGATAACAGACCTGTACATTCTGTTAACTCATTCTTGAACAGAAAAGCAATCGAAAAGAATAATATAAATGTATTGTTTTACGATAAAACAATGCTGCAGCATGTTTGCAAAGGAAAAACATTACATTCGTTTTTAATATATTCTTCTGAAGGAAAAATATGTGAACTAAAAAAAAACTGTACTGTTATATGGAATAACCGGAGCGAATGCATAATACATTTTCTATTAATATATTTTTCTACAGAAAATTGTACGGAATTATTTTGCAATGTAAGAATTTGGTTTTCCAGGTAGCTGATAAAAATACATTTGCTGTTAATAATAAAATCTAAGAAATTAAAATATTGAGGTACAGGTTAATAACTAAAAGGAAGATGTCCCCGCTGCCAGGATGGACGCTGGTGTAGATTTGTTATTCACCCTGCTGAGCCTTAGTTTGAGTAGTCGATGAAACCTGAAAATTATTTAAGTTTTCCTTTGTGAGGAGGATGTATATTTGCGCGATACCTATCCATTTCAGCAAACGCTCAGATTACGTAGCCGCACTGTGACAATAGCATGAGTGTATAATGCGGCCGGCCGCAGTGGCCGAGCGGTCTGTGGCTTGCCAGTCACGGACTGCACGGCCGCTGAGGTCGGGGGTTCGAATCCCCCCCCCCCCCCCTCGGGTATGGATGTTTGTTCCGTCTTTAGTATAAGCTAGTTCATAAGTAGTTTGTAAGTTTAGGGACTGATGACCCCCTGGTTAAGTCCCAAAAGCTCTACAAACATTTGAACATTTTTCTAGAATGCGGAGCCACGTGCCTCGATCGTGTACTGTCGTGTGTTGTCGGACGCCTTCGGCCCTATCTGGCCGTAAACAAAGTTTGGTTCAGCGCGCTGCCGTCGGCAATTGTAAAGTGAGTAGGAAGTACTAGTCGCGACGTAACACGGCAGTTGAGTGCCCGATCTCGCTTTGTTGCGTATCACTGGCAGAGCGAAAATGACCGACTCTAGCGATGACGTAGTCTCTAATGAATCAGTTAGTCGTGAGACCGTAGAGGATGCGAAAAGAAAATTAAATAATGGAGTGTACGTACTTGCAAATATGCTGAAGAAGAGGAAGAGTGGCGCCTGGGAAACATTTGACGCAGTAGTGAATGATGCAGATGGAAAATACACGAGGCATGTACATTGCACAGAAAACGGTTGTATTTTTGTCTATTCTACCTCTTCCATGACAAGACATAGACGCTCTGTCGAACAAATTCACAGGCCACGGAACTAAGTGTGGAGTAAGCTACCCCCGCCCACTTAACGAAACAAAATCTTATACATGATGGTACCCCTGTTATGTTTTAGTAGAATTCGTAAGTGAAGTACCTTCCGCCATGTATCAGGCGCATCTTATGTAGACAGTGACCTTCCGCTATAATTCTTAAGTACCCTCCGCCATGTACCACACGAATCTTACGTAGACAGTGTCCTTCCGCTAGTTTTGCAATGTAGTTGTCCTATAGTTGTCAAGTGTGTGAAATTTCATCAAGATCGTACTAAAACTTTAGATTTTATAGAATTGTTAACTGAAGTACCCTCCGCCATGTACCACACGAATCTTACGTAGACAGTGACCATCCGCTAGTCTTGACGTCAATTTCATCAAAATATAAATAATACTATAACTTTTTAAACCATATACGTGAAGTATCCTCCGCCATCCACCACGTAAATCTTATGTAGATCTTGACCTTTATTTTGAAAGTCAAGTGTGCAGATTTCATCAAGGCCATGATAAAAACGTAGATTGTAAGAAATCTGTAACTAAATCACCCTCTGCCATGCAATACACGAATCCCTGCAAGAGTGACCATTTTGATTTGAAAGTGACGAGTGATCATTTCATCAAGTTTGTAATAAAGCAGGCGTAAGTAATACAAAATCATAGGTAATTATCACGTGTAAATTGTATCTGTCGCGAAAATTCTGCGCGTCTTCTGTTCAGTCACAGGCTAGCCGTGGCTCTCCAGGCTCGTCTAGCCAGGCTCGTTGTAGCCGTTGAGCCCGCCGGCCCGACCCGCCGGCCTCCGCGGGTCCCGTGTAGCCGACAGCGCGGCTCGTGATTCTGCTGCTGCTGCGAGTACCGCCAGGCCCGGCGAAGGCGGCGAGCCGCGTCGGCAAGCCCACGAGCCGGTGACGTCATAAAGCCCGCTAGTGGATTTTAAGCAACATTTCGAAGCCAGTTTCGGATCTCTATAATATACGAGACGCGTCCAGAAAGTAAGCTCCGTTTCAATTTATCTCCGCTGCAGCGCTGCGATTGCAGTTCCGCACATGCGCTGTAGACGATGTGTATCAAGGAGAAGAACGTGTGCCATTTGGAGATCGCTGTCAGTTACGTACGCTTTGTTGTGCTTGTTTGAAATGTCGGCGTTGATTGAAAATCCCGCCGCCTGTGAAATCAGGTCGGTGATTCCGTTTCTGAATGCGAGGAAAGTGAAACCAAGTGAAATTTATCGGCAAATTTGCGATTTTTACAGACCAAATGCGATGAGTGATTCGATGGTGAGAAGATGGGTCCGACAGTTCAATGGCGGGCGTAGTGATGTGCACGGTGAAGAACGAAGTGGGCATCCACCTTTGGTTACAGAAGAACTGGTTCGCTCCTAGCGACTTTCATCTGTTCTTACATCTCAAGTCTTTCCTTGGCGGTCATCACTTCACCAATGACGACGAGCTGAAGGAAACTGTTTCCAACTGGTTGAAGACACAGGCGGCAGATTTCTATGAAGAAGGTATACAAAACCAGGTGCCACGCTATGACAAATGCCTGCAAAATTTCGGCAGTTATGTGGAAAAGTAGTTTAAGAGTTGTAGAATTTTGTGCATTAAAAATTTCTTCTGTATCTGTGTACAATTTCATTTCATTACCAAACGGAACTTACTTTCTGGACGCGCCTCGTATAAGCTCAGATACCCATGCGAAAATGTTCAAATATTTGTTAAGCTTAAGGAACTTAACTGCGGGGTCATCAGTCGCTAAACTTACAAATTACTTATGAACTACCTTATACTAAAGAAGACACAAACATCCATGCCCTAGGGGGGATTCGGATCCCCGACACAAGCGGACGTGCAGATTGTGACTGACGCGCCGCAAACAGCTCGACCACTGCGGCCGGCTACCCATGCGAAACCGCGGCTTATGAAGTAAGAGAATTAATGATAGTTTATGAATTTAGAAAGGGACTGACCTGTCGTAATCCGTTGTTAACCCGCAAAATATGCAAATACGTCTGTTTTGAATCATTGTCTTACAATCGTTGAATACTGCGAAGTGTTAAGCTAAGTATCTGTTTTATTTACTTTTAAACTTTTCAACGACTTTTACTGACTCCTTTTATTCATTTTAACATTTTGAATTGAAAGTAATTTAATTTCATGCAAGTGCAATGCGGTCAGTAATTATTTTTTTATTTTGATATATATATATATATATATATATATATATATATATATATATATATATATATATATATATTGCTTTCGCGTTATGATGGCTTGCGGACTACCTGCCGGCCGCGGTGGCCGAGGGGACTGAGGCGCTCCAATCACGGTCTGCATGGCCACTACGGTCGGGGGTTCGAATCTCCCCTCGGGCATGGATATTTGTGCCGTCCTTAGTGTTAGCTAGTTCAAAAGTAGTTTGTAAGCTTAGGGACTGATGACCCCGTAGTTAAGTCTCATAAGTTCTACAAACATTTGAACATTTTTTTTTATTTTATATATATATATATATATATATATATATATATATATATATATATATATAGCGGATTACCTTCTTCATACGTGCAGGTTACTAGTTTGGTTTGTACGCACACGGGTCATACCACGAGGTGTTAATGCTGGTGAAACACAAAACAGGTATGACAATATGGGAACATCGTATCGAGAAAAGAACGCCAAGAAGAAAGTGAGGGGGCTATGCTAAAGTTTGTGAAAGTTTCTTCGGAGACGCAGAATCTACGCCGGTGGTATTGGATATGGATGATTCGGTTGGTTCTTGTTTTCAAAATGTTGAAATGTTTGTTAAGCTTATGGGACTTGAATACGGGGTCATCAGTCCCTAAACTTACAAACTACTTATGAACTAGGACAGCACAAATATCCATGCCCGAGGGGGGATTCGAACCCCGACCGTAGTGGCCGTGCAGACCGTGACTGGAGCGCCTCAGTCCCCGCGGCCACCGCGGCCGGCTAAGGTAGTTCATAAGTAGTTTGTAAGTTTAGGGACTGATGACCCCGCAGTTAAGTTCCTTAAGCTTAACAAACATTTGAACATTTTCCAAGGAAGGACCGTACTACAAGTCCCGTACACTGGTGACTTGCTGGGATCTATAACCTAGGAAATTACAAGTTTCAAGTACTTTCATTGTGACTGCTGAAATTACGACACCAGAAAAAAAAATTGTAACTTCGTCAACTGTGTCAGACTTTATCGAAAATTGTATTGGAAAATCTCCTGATAATATAGTCTCAATTGTAAAATGTAAACTTTCACGGCGGGAAAGGTAAACATTACTAAAATTTTCCGGGCTATTATGCCACGGTCTCACGGATTTATTACTAATAACCCGGAAAATTTTAGTAAATACAGTCTCAAGCATGACATTGATGTTAATATGGGAAGTTCGCGAAGTCTTTCAGGATATTAATCGAAACTTCGGAAAAAAAGCCAGCAAGGTAAGGTTTAATGAATCCAATGTGGACTGTACAAACCCAAAGTATTTATGAGGGGGCAACTAACGTAAAAATAGTTTGGGCGCACAGTGAAAAGGGACTAAAATGTCTTATGGACTGGCATGGCTTATTGTCCTTCCAAACGTCATTGTTTTGCTTTTGTTGTCTTCAGTTTGAGAACCCAAACAGCGCATGTCGTACAGAGCCGTGCAGCGCGCCACATTTACCCGCCCGAGTTCGCCTGCGTCCGGCCGCTGCGCTCTGCTGCCCGCACCGCGGGTAGGGATGTGAAAAACCGATACTGGTATTTTAGTTTTGAATAACCGGTTTTTTCGGTATTTATTTGGTGTCGGTTGTAACCGTTTTTTTTAATTTATTGCTAAGAACCGGGTAATAAAACCGGTACGACAACTTCCTGTAGTAGTGGTTCAAAATGTGCTTTTTGTAAATAATTAAAAAAAATTGAAACTAGTAGAACCTAATATTTAGGGTTATTTCTGAAGTTTCCACTGCTGTGAAATATTAGGTCATCGCAGTAACTAAGAAAAGCGATAAGTGATAATTTAAGAACAATCCCGGCAGTCAGAAACCCGTGGCATAAGCTAAGATCTGGTGCAGCTGTTGAGGCATCGATGCACCTGTTGCCGTGTGGCGTGGCCTATTAGAGGACGCGCGTGCACCGGCAGTGTACGAGACTTGCCTCCGTCTGGTCATGCGGCAGTCCCTTACTGTCGTCGCCAGACGTCGGTTGTGTCTTAAATGGCACTATCCCGAGTGTGGAAGTACTTCTCGAAGTACGGGAGCAGTGAGGTACAATGCTCCATTTGCTTTAAAAAGCTGGAAACGGGTGGAGGTACTAAAAACATGCTGTGTCATTTAAGGAGAAAGCATCCAAAATAATGTAAATTTTCACGGCCGGAATGGTCAAAATTACTAAAAATTTCCGGGCTGTTATGCCGTGGTCCAGTGGATATATTATTAAAACCCAACGTTTCGTCCCCGACTGCGGAGGACATTCTCAAGGGGGATCGTGGCACCTTTGGACGTGTGTGAGGTGTGAATCGGACGTCCAAAGGTGCCATGATCCCTCTTGAGAATGTCCTCCGCAGTCGGGGACGAAACGCTGGGTTTTAATAATAAATTCACTGGACCACGGCATAACAGCCCGGAAATTTTTAGTAATTTTGAGCATCCAAAATGTTTCTTGGAAGAGAAGGTAAATTCGATTCATATACCTATTATGTAAGTGATGTACTATAAGCTTGGAATAATAACTTTTAATGTATTATCATATTGCTATGCTAACAAGTTTTATTAATGTGATGCCTTGAAAGCGAGGGGTTTTTTAATAACCAATATGGGTTTAGGTAACATTGATCATGTGGTGCCTCGTGAGGTAGCCGTGCGATCTGAGGCTCCATGTTACGGACTGCGCGGCTGCTCCAGTAGGAGGTTCGAGTCCTCCCTCCTCCCTCGGTCACGGGTGTGTTTAATGTCCTTAGCGTAAGTTAGTTTAAGTAGTTTTTAAGTCTAGGGACCTATGGCCTAAGCAGTTAGGTATCATAAGAACTCACACCCATTTGGACATTCTTTGATCGTGTGGTACACAGCTTCCCTAGTTTAATTTGCGTAAATTTACACTGACAACAATCATACTGTTAGTCGGAACTGTGACTTTATTTTTCGAAATACTTCTGCAGCACTGATTGAAGTTCATTTACTGACTGTAACTGGTAGTGTATATAACGAGGTATTCGTATGCGCTGGCTCACAAGTCCAACTTAGGGATTGGTTGGCTCAATATTCGCAAATGGCAGATGGAAATACTGTACTCTGATTAAAATAACTTGCTAGTTGACAGTTCACGGGCTGGAGCTCCCTTCCTCCAATCAGAGCGCCCAGCGTCACGCCCAGACTGCTCCTTGTTGCCAAGCTGCCGCAACAGATGTACGGCTCGCGTCCATTGTTTGGCTAGTGCAATGTAGAAGCATGCGTCTTGGGTTAGGAACTAGTGATGGGCAGTTCGGATCATTTCACTGTTTCGAAACATACGGATCATCCGAGTCTAGTGAGTCGACTCATTGTTTCGGCACATGAAACATCTGGCGTGCCACAGAGTCGTGTGTGGCGCTACCTTTCCTGACTGGCGTGAACCGCGGCAGCTGCAGGGCGCCGCAGTGAGTCGACTCACTGCTTCGGCACTCAAAACACGAGACGTACTGCGTCCCGCTACTTCCCCTGATTCGCGTGAGCCGAGAAAGCTGCAGGGCACGGCACAGTAGCGCGATACAGCAAACACGAAACATCTATGAAATATTTTTAGTTTCCACGTTTTGGATCTAATTTTCAAGCCTGTATTTTATTGAAATAAGCCTCTATATCCTGTCAATGCTTTTTAATACTCGTATTAACGTAATCTGTAGATATTTAGCTTCGATTTTGTGTGTCTATAACCTAATGTTTCGCAAAATCTTTGGCTTTAAATTGACGTTCTTAGCCATATTTTTCAACTGGGGCAATGACGTCATGGTGGAGAATTTAAGCATAAACGTTTACTAAGTACTGTAACAAATGAAGCACAAAAAGTAATTTGCAAATGCCAAAGTCATGAAACTTTTCCAACCTTCAAAATCCCACACTTAGGTTTTAATAAAACAAGAAAGATCATGGTTCAAATGTCTACATGCCTCCAGAAATGAATAACTTCTCTAACCAATCAAATAAACAAAATATTTAAGATTTGTTCCAAGGACGTATTTAATGCAATCAAAAGATATTGCTACAAGTATCAACACAAGGAAACACATTTCACAATTTACGTGACGAAACCTCAAAACTGAACTACAATTTTTCAATGGCGAGATAGGTATTCTGATAATCAGATTCATCTTCAATCAGTCAGATAAAAGCGATTCAATTATAGTTTCTTTAAATTGAAATTCAAAAACGTTATTTTTGACATCTCCTTACTGAGAATGTGGTTTCATCTCACTGAAATTAACTGCCCTTATTTTGAAAAGATGCGTTTACATGGCACAGATGTAGCAACAATGCATAACAACGCTTAGTTCACGCGAAACTACCTCAAAAGATCGCGTGGCGCTTTAGGGGAACAACTTCAAACCCGTTGCACGCCTGGGCGCTGTGTCGAACTCACCCAGGCAGACGGACGGCAAAACGCATGTTAACGGTACCTAGCGTCCGATACATGAATCACAAGATTCGTTGTTTCGAAACACTGCTGCTTCAAGTTTCGACTCAGTCGAACAGTTCGCTGACTCGATTCACTGAGTCGAAACATCAACTCAGTAGCCAACTCTATTAGGAACCGTTTTCGTTGCTGTCTGTGTGTGTGTGTTTATTTGGTGTCGTCGTAATGTCTTGAGGGCTGTTGTGATGCATACAAAGCCAGTAATAGATGAAGCATGGAAAAATGAAGATCTTCTGGAAGACAGTGTGACGGAACTTATTACTTTCAGCGGTTCATCCACCTCGGAAACTTCTAGCGATTCGGAAATGAGTGGTAGCTACTCTCTTTCTGTTGATGCAACAGCTTGCATTTAGTAGTCAGTGGAGGTATGTACACACAGTAGATTTCCTTAATTTTAGACGGTGGGCTTCGTTTTGCAATATATGTGTCGTGACTGTGTCGCCTATAAGCTGTAACGCGTCAGGTCATTGAGGATAGTTTCATGTAACTAATTTCGGCGAGAAATTATAGTTTGTTTTTAGCATTAACTTCTGTTTCGAATTTGCTCGTAGATATTAGTTTTAATCGTCGAGTATTGACATGTTGACAGCGTTCTACATTCGGATGTTGACAAAGTTTCATGAACCAACCACACAGCGTTAGTATGTTCACTATTTCACTTAATCTCTAAGTATAACGATTGTCAGATTCACTTTTTCAAGGTGTCTTTTAACTCTGAACATTGGTCGTATTAACAACTTACAGTGGTGAACGGCGTATTGACTATGTATGGCATGTCTGTCTTTATTAATTTGGAAACATGGAAGTCCCTGCAGTATATATGTAAATATTCAGTGACTGCTAAATATGAATCAGCTTTATCAGACTACGAAAAAAGGTAAAAATATATATTTTACGTTTGTTATCTGATTGTATCGTTGCAGCCCAAATATAATTACTTCACTGGTTTTAATAACAGTTTTGCTAATTGTGTTGGCTGATACTGCAGCACTAAACTACCTGTCGCCAATAATCTCGGTTGCGCTACACTTAATCTCTCATCCCATTAAAAATATTTGTTTATCGCTCATCCCATTAACGAATTTTGTTTATCTCTCGTATCACATCAACATTTTAGTCAGTAAATAACACAAAACTACTCTGTTCTTTTACATCCATTCACATACGCATTTTTTCATCCATTCTCATAAGTATTCCGTCTTTTTCGTTGTGTGAAAATAATTGCAGTATACGCTTTTTTTGTGTTCGACATCATAGCCTTGTAAAATCGCATTGTCAACAATAAATGTTAACAGTATTGTTGATGTGGACAATGTTAATAATATGTAACTGTGAAGGTCACTCGGCGCAGTGCCGCCTGTACGCAGCGCCAGCTCTCAGCCGGCAGCTGTGGCAACACTGGAGCAAGTAATTTTAATCGGACTATAGGTCAGTAAATCTGTTTGCTTCGTATATCGTCTTCTACGGCCTCAAGTAGGCTTACACACACTCAAAAAGGCGTAGCCGGCCGCGGTGGCCGAGGAGACTGAGGCGCTCCAGTCACGGTCTGCACGGCCACTACGGTCGGGGGTTCGAATCCCCCCTCGGGCATGGATATTTGTGCCGTCTTTAGTACTTTAGTATAAGGTAGTTGATAAGTAGTTTGTAAGTTTAGGGACTAATGACCCCGTAGTTAAGTCCCATAAGCTTAAGAACATTTGAACATTTTTGAAGAAGGCGTAGTATTGGGAGGGGATCTTGCAAAACATGAAAATACTAATGATTTGTCGTATAACGTAAATTTACCTAAATTTTAACTAAACTTCGTAAGTTTCGGTTTCGACCGAAACTAAAATTCGATTACGGTTTCTTTTTCGGCCGCAAAATATGTTTCGGTCGAACTCTACTGGAAAAAATAGCAATAAAAAACCGAAAACCGGTTATTTAAAAAATCGGTTATCTTGAGCAATTCTTACAGTGCGGTTAAACTGGAATGAAGAGGACCGGTATAACCGAAAACCGGTTCTTTCAGCAATAACCGCCATCCCTAACCGCGGGTAGTCGAGCCCCACCGCACCCCGTACACAGCGAGCGAGCTACGGGCGAGCGGGTATTTGCCGGGCCCGTGCAGCACCGCTACAGGCGGCGCTGCGAGCGCTGGAATGCAGCGCTGCGCAACACGTTGTATTCATCAGAGCGTAGGCATCGCGCGAATTTTTGATTACCTATGTAGCAATTTATGTCTGAAATAAATAACGAACAGGACAGATCATACCAATGTGCAAGGAGTAGGCGCTACTTAAAACAAGAAAGTTTCTAATATTCCTTCATTAGTTCATCTTGTAATTGTAACAACCATATATATAGCCAAAAGACAATTAGGCTCTGTCGTAAAGCTGTGATGTTATGAAGAATTTATTTTTTATTTGTTAAATTCCTAAGCTCAGTGCCTCTTAAACGCATATCGCGGATATATAGTGGTTTAAACTTCACTTTATTAAATACAGTGAAATACAAAAATAATAGACGAAAAAGTTTCTTACTGGTACGTACAACTATTGGTTTTCGTACTTTACGCATCAATGGTTCCATATCAAGAGGTCAGATGCAGGCGTTTGCATAATGGAGAGGTGTAGTATACAGTACTAAAGTATTTTACACTTGTCTGTTAACCTACAAGTTTTCGTTATGGAATTAAGCGGCTAAACTTTTTAATAGAGGATCCACAGACGTTCAAGCGAGTCTCTTGTTACTTTCAACGAGAAGAGTATTTCTGTATTTATTTGTATCTAAGTATTAGAAGTGAACGTCTTTTCGCACGAGTGAACGAGACATGTAATAAATGTGTTACCTCTTAGCAATACCAAAGATTTATGTGACTTAAAGTTAATGGACGTTTCCAGACGCTATTACTATTAATTTGCAGTTATATGGATTCTAAAATAATTCTCCTTCCAAGAGATTTGCGAATCCCATTGCTATTAGTAGACAAGGAAGGGAAATATCGTTTGAAAGTTTTTCAAGTCCCTCCAAATGTTCTTCAGTTATGTTCTTGACGTTTTCTTCTAAAGAAAGATGATTTCCACCAGCAAGTCGTCGAGGTTATTGAAGCATTCATTTTGAATGAAATTCTTACTCATTTGGCAAACTACTGGCTTTTTTAAAGAGTTCCTGTTTACCTTGACAGAATTTTAGCTAGATAATTAGTAGGACAACCTTGAATAAAATTAAATATTATCACATCGTAGTAGGGTATATCATTTTTCGTCACATACATGACAATACGTAAATTTCCCAGAAACAAGGAACTGAAGAGATTTAAGGTCTCATCTTGCTCTTCATGTTAGAGCCATTACTTAGTTTAATATAAAGTGAAACACTGTGTAAGTAAATAATGAACAAAGTATAAAACTGCCTAGAAACGTATCGAAGCCGTCTAACGAGAAGCCGACGACTTACAACAGGTTTAATATTTCCAGCGCTAGCCGATACTGCTCAGAGCCTGCAGCGCGCCACGTTTGCCCGCCCGAGCTCGCCTGCTTCCGGCCGCTGCGCTCTGCTGTCCGCACCGCGGGTAGTCTAGTGGGGCCCCACTGCACCGCTGTATACAGTGATCGAGCTGCGATGCGCCGTCGAGGCCAGACACTTGCCGGGCGAGCGGGTACCCGTCGGGCCCGTACAACGATAACGGCGGCGCTGCGAGCGGGAGAATGCAGACAGTTCTGAGCAAGACGTTGTATTGTTGAAAATGTTCAAATGTTTGTATAGTCTATGGGACTTAACTATGGGGTCATCAGTCCCTAAACTTACAAACTACTAACGAACTAGGACGGCACAAATATCCATGCCCGAGGGGGGATTCGAACCCCCGACCTTAGTGGCCGTGCAGACCGTGACTGGAGCGCCTTATTCCCCTCGGCCACCGCGGCCGGTGACGTATTAATCACAGCGTAGGCTTCACGCACATTTTATGTTACCTACATTGCAATTTATAAGTTAGCGATCGTTATGTCTGAAATAAATAGCGAACAGGACAGATCGTATAAACGTGCAAGGAGTAGACGATCCGAGGAAGAAAAAAAAAAGACGTTTGCAGGAAACTCGCGGAGAGAATCTACAAGCGTTTAAAGATATCTGGAGACAGCATTGTATGACAGCGTTTTATGATGATTGTAGGTAATGAAAATAAACCTGCGGGATTTTCAGAGTGTAATGGCTGCCGTAAATTATTGTCGTTCTGTGACGGCAGTACCACTACGCTGTTACGGCACCTGAATAACTGCAAAGCTTATCTGAATACTGATTTGAACGGTTGTAGCAATATTCCAGGGTCAGCAAAATCTTTTGTGCTCTAGAAATAAGTAAGAATGTGCAATAGATTTGCGGCCCTTCAGCACAGTTGCGGGAGAAGGATTTCGAGACCTCGCACAGGCACTGACACAGATAGGAGCACAGTACCCCACTGCAAGTGCCAAAGACGTTCTTCCTCATCCTCCAACAGTTTCTAGGAACGTAAAAAGAATAGCAGACGAATACAATTCGCAGACTACTGGCTTTTTAAAAGATTTCCTGTTTACCTTGGCAGAATTTTAGCTAGATTATTAGTTGGACAACCTTGAACAAAATTAAATATCACATCATCGTAGGGCATATAATTTTTTGTCACATACATGAAATACGTAGATTTACTAGCAACAAGGAACTGAAGAGATTTAAGGAATAATCTTGTTCCTAATGTTAGAGCCATCACATAGTTTAATATGAAGTTAAAGTGAAACACTGTGTAAGTAAGTACTGAGCAAAGTATAAAACTACCTACAAATTTGCTGGAGCCGGCTAACGCGAAGCCAACGACTTTCAACATGTTTAATATTTCCGGCGCGAGCCGATTGGGCTACCGTTTTGCTTCTGCACCACAAAATTGCACGTTCTGCTTTTACCAGGTGCATTACTGCACACGTCAATTTTTTTTCCTCGCAAATGATAGTACACTGACAATTCAGTCAGCGAGGAAAAATCCCAAGTGTTTTCAAGATACATGAAACACTGTCCAGCGATTGCGACCTTGAATGTCACCTCTCGAATAGTGGTGACTCTCTCGGGGTTTCAGCTACCACCAGTCAAAGGGAAAAGGGGGAAATATAAAATAAAATAAAACAACAACAATGGTCCACACGCCTGTATCGATAAACAGTAATTAGTTTACTTCCCTTGGAGTGATTAATCGTAAGCTGTACCTCCCAACATTCTACCGGTTAATCGTTTCTAATGACCTCGATTGCAACTGAACGTTTATTCTTTTTTTATTTATTTACTTATTTTTTCTTAGCAGCAAGGAAACATCAAGCAATTTAGCGAAATGTCCACAGAAACGCTGTTCTAACACGTGCTGAATGTGTATACTTGCTATCGCAGCACTGATGCTGCTCATTAACTCGCAATTACTCAGCTCTGTTACACTCGCGTTAATGTGTATTCTAAAATGCATCGGTTAGTAAGCTGCCCGCTATCTAACTTTCTCAATACGTGATTTGTAATTGTAAATGAAAAATTGAATGCTTTGTTAGAAAGCTAAGTTGCTGTACTATCAGATGTCCAAAAATCAGATTTTTTTAACCTCATAGTTTCTTCAGAATCGAGTGAAAAGCATTATGAAACTAAAAACTCACGCGGAATGAAAAGCAGACATGTTATTTTTTTCCAAGGAAAGTAAAACTTTTAAGGAAAAACTAAGTTAATAAATCGATGTGGGATGGTCGTATGTAATGTGAACTGTTTTTACGATGTGAAAATCGGAACAGTGTATTTGCCGCTAAGAGTGTAGCGGCTGGCGGACGCGTGCCCGGCTAGCAGCAGAGCGGCACGGGCGGCCGGGCGGACTGTACCGGCACTCGGCGGGTAGTTGCGTACCCAGGCTGCGGCTCGTGCCGGCAGGCCGGGCAGCGCGTGGCCAGGCCCGCCCGGGAGGCGCGGCTACGGGCCAGGGCGGGCAGCGCAGGCCCGCTGCACGCCTCTGATACGGCTATCGTTTTGCTTCTGTAGCACAAAATTGGGCTTTTACCAGATCCGTCACTGGGCACTTATTATTATTATTATTATTATTTTACTCGCAATTGATACTGCACTGACAATTCATTCAGTGATGAAAAATTACGTTTTGAAGATACATTCAATCTGTCCAGTGATACAAAACTGATGACTGCGACCTTGATTGACACCTTTCCGAGAGTGATGACTCCCTCGGGGTTTCAGCTCGCCCCAGCCAAAGGAAAAAGGGGGAAAAATAAAATAACAATGGACCACACGTCTTTATCGATGGACAGTAATTAGTTTACTTCCCTTGGAGTGCTTGAGCGTAAGCTGAACCTTCCAACATTCTACCAGTTAATCGTTTCTGATGACCTCGATTGCAATTGAACGTAACAACCCGATCTTCCTTTGTTTTTTGAGCAAGGATACATCAAGCAATTTATCGAAATGTCGACAGAAACGCTGTTAGAACACGCACTGAATACATACACTTGCTATCGCGGCACTGATGCTCCTTAACTCGCAATTACTCGCGAAATGAGACAGCTCTATTTCACTTGCGGTAATGTATGGTCTAAAATGCATAGGTCATTTAAGCTGCCTGCTGTCTTTTTCAATACACGATTTGTAAATGTTGTGCACATACTTCACTAATAGCGTCATTTTAAAACAACATTTACGAATTATGGCCGGCCGCGGTGGCCGAGGGGACTGAGGCGCTCCAGTCACGGTCTGCACGGTCACTACGGTCGGGGGGTCAAATCCCCCCCTCGGGCATGGATATTTGTGCCGTCCTTAGTATAAGGTAGTAGATAAGTAGTTTGTAAGTTGAGGGACTGATGACCCCGTAGTTAAGTCACATAAGCTTAACAAACACTTGAACATTTGAACGAATTATGGAAAGTTGAATGCTTTGTTAGAAAGCTAAGAGTCTGTACTGTCACATGTTCAAAAATTAGATTTTTTTAACCCCATAGTTTCTTCAGAATCGAGTGATAAGCATTATGAATCTAAAAACTCACGCGGAATGAAAAGTAGACATTTTACTTTTTTTATTTTATTTATTTATTTTTTCACATGCAAAGTAAAGCTTGTAAGGAAAAACTAAGTTAATAAACCGATGTGGGGTGGTCGTATGTACCGTGAACAGTGTTTGCAGCGTGAAAATCGGAATAGAGTATTTCCCGCGAAGAGTGTACAGGCTGGCGGGAGCGTGCCCCGGCTAGCAGCAGAGCGACACGGGCCGCCAGGCGGACAGAGGCTCGGCGGGTGTTTGGGTACCCGCGCTGCCCGGCACCGTCCGATGGGGCTGGTGCCGGCAGGTCGGGCAGCGCGTGGCCAGGCCCGACCGTGAGGCGCGGCCCGCTGCACGCCTCTATTGTCGTAGTATTACGCAACCGACGGCTTGGCATAGAGCTGGGTTTAAACATGACTCAAACTGTTCGAACAATTTACGTCATAGTTCGGGAAATCTTGGGATGTGTTCGAACATTCGATCACGGCGCTATCTAGCAACGTCAGGATGTACCATCACTACGATTTACAGCGATGATATTCATAAACCTTTTTGGCGCTGTGCAGTAAACTATTTATAACGATGAATGTGTCATTAATTTATTATGGATAATAATAAGTATGAAATGCAGACTCTAGTAGCAGGTCATAATTGAAAAAGCAACGAATTTATTCTATAGGTAAACGATTGCAATCGCGATTTTAAATTCTAGTGCTGCTATCTAGCGACCCCTGTTGGTACTACGTAAACAGCAGTCTGTTCATTTCGTGGTTGCAATTACAATTCATTTTTGTATGAATTATTTCCGTTATTGGGTATTCAATTTCTAATGTTTTCCCTGTTTCATCTCTCTTAATCTTGTTTTCCATGCGATTAAAAAGTGGTAACATTTTATCTGTTACTGTACCGTATGAACAGGAAATGGAGTTGTCATTTGCAACCTATTCTTATTGTCACATTAAACGTAATTTCTACTTATGAAGGATTCACAGTAATGTAACGTACTTCCAGAAACATTTTTCCTTTGACTGTTAGCTTTGCAGTAATTTGATGCAATAATTCTGTACTAGTAGCAGATATTTTGCTCATCAATGGATCATATCTTGTACTGACATCAGACAGGTCACATATACACCGTTTCAAACAAAATATACAGTTTATCATAGTGATGCCCCTTTTTTACATGTACTTCCTATGAAATCAGTTCTGAGCAAAGCAATAGCCCACTAATTTCAAAATTTCCAGAGTACTGTTTGCAGATACGCAACGCGAGACTTGTTATCTGAGTGTTCGAACAGTTTGATACTGTATCGAGCTCTCCGCTGTATCGGGAAATCCCGAGCATGTTCGAACGCGAGTACCGTTTGCGCAGCCCTAGCTTTACTACTTGGTGGGAACTGCACAACAAATTCCTAAACTCCGCGGTGGAGTGGCCAAGTGCCCTAATGCGCCTTGCTGCGGAGATTCGAGTCCTCCATGGGGTATGGGTGTGTGTGTTGTCCTTAGGTTAGTTTAAGTAGTTTGTAAGCATAGGGACTAATAACAAAAGAGGTTAAGTCCCATAGATTTACAAACATTTGATTTGACACTCGTAAACCACGAGTCAATGCGATACACAACAAACAAGTTTGCTGAAGGAAAGAGTTAGGAATAAGACTTTAAAAAGGACAGATTTCAAAAAAATCACTATGAACTCGTAAGTGCTGTAAGGTTTAAACAGCTCTAACATCTGGCCTATGGATATGGTTTACTAAGGTCTGAAGTAATAGTATTAGGCGTCAATGATGAGTAACGTAACATCAGCCAAACTCAATATTATATCGACAGAGTATAAGCTTAAGTGCATACGTTTAGGGACTTTCTTAGCTACATCAGACATTTAAGAAATAACCACTTGATTCCGGCCCTCTGGGTTTATTCAAGTTAATATGATAGTCCATATTTAAGAGTTTCTTAATGTAGTTGTAATGCTACCGTAAGTAATGACGATGTGAGATAATCCTCTCTAAAACGAAACTGGTTAAGAATTATCGAAGACGTAAAATGTCCACGTTTGAAATTAATGAACCTAACTGCTTTGGCAGTCGAACAGGATGTACAAATTGACATTGGCGAATTTATTTAAAAAAATTATTGAAAAGTTTGCTTTGCAAAAATGACAGATTTTAGATTTAAGAAACGTTTCATTTTCAATCTATTTGAAATAGAATATTTAGGGACTGATGATCCCGTAGTTAAGTCCCATAAGCTATACAAACATTTGAACATTTGAAATAGAATATTACGGATCCTATGCTTTTTCAGTTATTTCCATGCATTGTATGATAGAAATATAAAAATGTATTTTAAATTGAATGCACACCAATAGATTTTTGCGTCCTATAGATATTAGTTTTATATCTGGCGGACGAACCAGCGCATAAGACCAGTTCTGCCCATTGGACTTAACTGTCATTAGGAAATACTTATCATTCCATTTTAAGAAAACTATTATGTTAAAAAAAAAATTGGCCATTGCGCAGCCTGATGATTCTCTCGATAAAAGATGGAATCTTTTTGTTATTCGTTGTACCCTGGCCTGTATATAGATGTATCGAAGCACAGAAAGAAATTGTCAGACCCTTACTGATCTACAGAATGTATCTTATTGAAGCAGCACACCCTAACACCCGGTGTAGCAAGGAAAAGTAGGAAACCAGCTGAAAAATGCTTCTGTCCGAGCACGAAAAAGTAAGTATGTTGCTATTTAGAAGACTCCGACAGAATAGTGGGGAATAAGCTGTCTCATTCTTCATTCCGTCTTCCTCAACAAAAACGTTGGCATGCAAACAAACTTGGTTGTTACTGTTGACTCCGAGCCTCTGAACGAGATAAAAACAAAAAACAGACGCTAGAACAAATTAAGAAGTTTTCACTCACATAAACTATGGACATTCCATAACATTAATTAATGGACACAAATACAACAACATAAATTTATTTCATTAGTATAAAACGTGTTGATCCAATTCAAAAAATTTTACGCAGATTGGTGACGCTGTACCTATCCTAGAACGATAAATCTTCACTGCAAGAGGGATGTTAATGCCGTAAATTGATACCATATCATTTTCAAATTTCTGACTGAAGCAAAACTGAAGGGTTACACTTTTGTCAGCAGACAGCTACCGATATCACGTGCTGATCTGTATGAATGTTGCTACAGAGCCGTGCGCATGCGCTGTCGTCGCTCCCCCCTCCCTCCTCCGCGCACAGGTAGCTCAACAACGTGACGTCACAGCCTCCTGTAGATCATGTTTGGTCAAACGGCACGCGGCCTAGGCAGTCTGCTGCGACCTACAGCAACAAGCAGCAGCTCTCGTTACAGCGTTACAGGCAGAGGCCGGCAGCCATGGCGCATTTCAAGCTGTCGGTGTTCGGAGTCCTGCTGGTGTCGTCTGCGCTGTCTACTGCTGGTAGAGGTAAGCTTCAAATTGACTGTCACACAACTTTTTATGTTAGGTCGATCTACGATTATCACTCCACCTTTTTTCGAGGTAGTCTATCTGGAGAGTGATCTACTCAACATAATACGATGTATTCTTAGGGTTACCAGATGTCTGTCTTCAGAAAAGAGGACATTTCTAGAGTCATAAAAGAACCCCCCCCCCCTCTCTCTCTAAATGTTCAAATGTTTGTAAGGCCTATGGGACTTAACTACGGGGTCATCAGTCCCTAAACTTACAAACTACTTATGAACTACTTACGAACTAGGACGGCACAAATATCCATGCCCGAGGGGGGATTCGAACCCCCCGACCGTAGTGGCCGCGCAGACCGTGACTGGAGCGCCTCAGTCCCCTCGGCCACCGCGGCCGGCACTATCTCTCTCTCTCTCTCTCTCTCTCTCTCTCTCTCTCTCTTATTGACAACTCAAGTACTAGTGATGTCTCTACCGTATTATCAGAAATTTGTTTGTAATACATCATACGCATCTTACGAAATTTGTTCATCTTCTTACAAATTAAGAAACATGAAATGTTGAGACCCGTAGAACGAATTAGATGACTACATAGCAGTGAAGCCATAATATTTCATCACTTCACCACTTGTAATTATCGTCTTAAGTGCTGTACATTTTTTCCATACTTATACCTTGCCTATCATCCCCCCCCCCCCCACCCCCCGTTTTACCTGACATTTTTTACGATGCATCATTTGCGGAAACCATAGTACTGTTGACTGAAAATCGTGACGAATAAAGATACAGTAAAAATTATTTAAGCGTTCCTTGATATAGCTACGCTCCCATTTCGGATCAGACATCTATATTCTAGTGAGTGAATGACATATTCAAGGCCTAGGTGAAGAAAGCAATGAATAAAATAAACTTTTTATTTGCCGTACATAGGCTCGCAATTAATTATTTAAAGCTACTCAGTTTTTGGACAAAAGCTTTAACTCGATTTTTTCAAAACACTGTTTATGTAGTAAAGTCTCTTTGGTCCTAAACAGACGAATGATAACTGTGGCATCTGACCTTATTTGTATGAAGTTTTGAACAACGTTTCAACTTAGTATAACTAACATTGCATTGGCTTTTGATCTTAAAGTCATAAGTGTCCTTGACAGACAACACACAGAACTGCCGAGTCCCAGCTCGACGGACTGAACGTCTTATTTTTGGGTGTCACACAATACTTCGACCAGGGAAAGGGGGAAGAGTTTTGTGGTATACTACGTATATTGCACTGTCTTGCATTGTTGCTGACGTATGGCTTTAATTGGCCGCCTCGAAGCTCGTATTCCGCGACAATTGCCACGCCAATTATTTCAATACTTCCGAAGTAGATTGACCTCAGAGCAGCGACGGCATAGAATCGAGAAAATTAAAAACATTGTTTCAAGAAAGGTTAAATTCTCTAGAGTTAGTGAGTGTGACAGTTCAGAGAGTTGTATTTACGCACTTTCAAGATGAAGCAGTTGCACAACGCAAAAAAGAGGACATTTCCCCATGTTGTTAAAAATCCGGCCGGACCATTTTTAGGGTCCAAAAAAGAGGACGTCTGGTAACCCTATGTATTCTTATGTAGAATGTCAGCACAAAAGCCGACAGTGGCGTCAAATGGGAAGATTTGTATCTACTAGCGTGAGTTTCGTAACGCATTTATTATTACTACTCTAGTATATATCGAGATGCAATTATAATCGATATTCTTTTTTTAAAGCTGTCTCTTAGGGCGTCCGCACACGGGTCGGCTGTTTTGCAACGCGATTTTGAAACCGGTTGCACAACTGCCACAAGCGCAACGATTTTGCAACCGAACTAAAACCATCGTCCGCACACGAGCGCAACTGATTCGAGATCAGTCGGCGATCTCTGCCAGCACAGATTGTAAACACGATTGACGATATGGCAAGCAGTAGTAGTTCTGATGATTTGGGTACTTATTATCAATATCACCGATGACGAAGAACAGGATGAAGACAGTATTGGTATCATCCTTATATAGAGAGAAATATGAAGTCCAGGCTGTTTATAGCTGCCGAACAATTGAATGAAACAGATAGCAATTTTATAGCATTCTACAGAATGTCAAAAGGTACTTAACTGGAACTCGTAAGGATGGTTGCTCCTTCTATAAAGAAAATGGACACTAAGATGAGAGAATGTGTGACTGTAGAAGAAAGTTATTAATATCAACACTTAGGTAAGCTTTCGTTATCATTTTTTGTAATAGATTTAAAATACCATATCTAAGTGCGTTTAAGATTGTGGGCGAAAATCTAGTGTTACAATGTTCACAGATCCATGTGAATATGAAACGCCTTAGCCTTAAGTGTTTGACCCAAACGAATCTGGTGACAGCACTGTCACATACTTGCAGTAGTTATTTCATTAATAAGGCTAAAAAGTTTGCGTTTGAATATTTTAATTTGACAATCATTCAGATCTTCGGGTTCTGGTAACAAGCTAAATAAAAACATTTTCAAAGTCTCTTTCCTGTCAGTGCCGTTAGCCGTTTCTTCCTCACTTCCCAATCTTGCTTATTTTTTTGCTGCGCACTGGACTCCTTTTGACGCTGATGTGTTTATCTGCAGCAGGTATTTCCTCTTTCGAGAGGTTGAGGGCTGCAGGGGTGCCTGTGAACTATGTAGTACTGCTTATGTGACACTGATACATCTGGCAATACCGAGGGATTTCTCCTTGTGCATCTCTACCATAGCAGTGGAAATATGCAATTCAAAAATAGGAAGTAATGTTGTTGTTGTTGTTGTTATGGTCTTCAGTCCGGAGACTGGTTTGATGCAGCTCTCCACCCTACTCTATCCTGAGCAAGCCTTTTCATCTCCTCATAAGAACGACAACCCACATCCACTTGAATCTGCTTACTATACGCGTCTCTTGGTCTCCCTCTGCGATTTTTACCCCACACACTTCCCTCCAACGCTAAATTCACAATTCCTTGATGTCTAAGAATGTGTCCTACCAATCTATTCCTTCTTTTAGTCAAGGTATGCCAGAAATTTCTTTTCTCCCCAATTCGGTTCAGTACCTCCTCATTAGTTACGCGATCCACCCACCTAATCTTCAGCATTCTTCTGTAGCACCACATTTCAAAAGCCTCTATCCTCTTTCTGTCCACACTGCTTATCGTCCATGTTTCACTCCCATACAAGGCAACACTCCATACAAATGCCTTCAGAAAGGACTTCCTTAGGCTTAAATCAATATTCGATGTTAACAAATTTCTCTTTTTCAAAAACGCCTTTCTACCCATTGCCATTCTGCATTTTATATCATCTGTACTGCGACCATCATTTGTTATTTTACTGCCCAAGTAACAAAACTCATCTACCTCCTTTATTGTTTCGTTACCTAATCTAATTCCTTCAGCATCACCTGATTTTCTTACACTGCACTCCATTACCCTAGTTTTACTCTTGTTAATGTTCATCTTATATGCACCTTTCAGCACACTGTCCATTCCGTTCAATTGCTCTTCCAGGTCCTTTGCTGTATCTGACAGAATCACTATGTCGTCGGCAAAACGCAATGTTTTTAATTCTTCACCCTGAACTTTAATTCCTTCTCCAAATTTCTCCTTGCTTTCCTTTATAGCTTGCTCAATGTACAAATTGAACAACATTGGGGAAAGGCTACAACCCTGTCTTACTCCCTTTCCAACCACTGCATCCCTTTCATGCCCTTCAACTCTGACAACCGCTGTCTGGTTTTTGTACAAGTTGTAAATAACCTTACGCTCCCTATATTTTACTCCTGCTTGCTTCAGAACTTGAAAGAGTTTATTCCAATCGACATTGTCAAAAGCCTTCTCCAAATCTACAAAAGCTAGAAATGTAGGTTTGCCTTTTCTTAATCTATCTTCTAGGATAAGCCGTAAAGTGAGTATTGCCTCCCGTGTTCCTACATTTCTCCTGAACCCAAACTGATCTTCCCCGAGGTCGGCTTCTACCAGCTTTTCCATCCTTCTGTATATAATTCGTGTTAATATTTTGCAACCATGACTTATCAAACTGATGGTTCTGTAGTTTTCACACCTGTCTGCACCCACTTTCTTTGGAATGGGGATTATAACATTTTTCTTAAAGTCTGAGGGTACTTCACCTGTCTCATACATCTTACACACAATGTGAAACAATTTTGTCATGGCTGGTTCTCCCAGAGACTTCAGTAGCTCTGACGGGATATCATCTACCCCAGGGGCCTTGTTTCGACTTAGGTCTTTCAGTGCTCTGTCAAATTCATCTCTCAGTATAGTATCTCCTATTTCATCATCATCATCTACGTCCTCTTCCCTTCCTACAATAGTGTCTCGAAGTTCATTTCCTTTGTAGAGCCCCTCTATATACTCTTTCCACCTTTCAGCTTTCCCTTCTTTGCTGAGAACTGGTTTTCCATCAGTGTCCTTGATATTCATAGAGCTGTTTTTCTTATCTCCAAATGTTTCTTTTATTTTTCTGTAGGCTGTATCTATTTTTCCTCTATTTATACATTCTTCTACATCCTTGCATTTCCCTTCTAGCCATTCCTGCTTAGCCATTTTGCACTTCCTGTCAATCTCATTTCTTAGTCGTCTGTACTCCATTTTGCCTGTTTCATTTACTGCATTTTTATACTTTCTCCTTTCATCGATTAAATTTAGTATCTCCTGTGATATCCAAGGATTCTTTGTAGGTCTTGCCTTCCTACCTATTTTGTCCTCTGCTGCCTTCACTATTTCATCTCTCAATTTTACCCATTCCTCCTCAACTGTTTTATTTTCCCCTGTTTCTGTCAATTGTTGCCTGAAGCTCCCTCTGAAATTCTTAAGAACTTCAGGTTCCTTCAATTTATCTAGGTCCCATCGCCTTATTTTCTTACCTTTCTGTAGTTTCTTCAGTTTCAGCCTACAGTTCATAACCAACAAGTTATGGTCAGAGTCTATGTCTGCCCCTGGGTATGTCCTACACTTCAAAACCTGGTTCCGAAATCTATGTCTTACCATTATAAAATCTATCTGGTATCTCCCAGTGTCTCCTGGTCTCTTCCACGTATACAACCTTCTTTTGTGATTCTTAAACCAGGTGTTTGTTATAACTAAATTATGTTCCGTGCAAAATTCTACCAGGCGGCTTCCTCTTTCATTCCTTTTGCCCAGACCATATTCACCCACTATCTTCCCTTCCCTTCCTTGTCCTACTACCGAATTCCAGTCTCCCATAACAATTAAGTTTTCCTCTCCCTTAATTGTCTGAATAATTTCCTTTAGCTCCTCATATATTTCTTCGATCTCCTCATCATCGGCAGAGCTAGTTGGCATATAAACCTGTACTACTGTTGTCGGTGTTGGCTTCGTATCTATCTTGACAATGATAATGCGATCGCTGTACTGGTCATAGTAGTTTACCCGCATTCCTATTTTCTTATTCATTATCAGTCCTACTCCTGTGATACCCCCAACTGATTTTGTATTTATAATCCTGTACTCACCTGACCAGAAATCCTGTTCATCCTGCCACCGAACTTCACTAATCCCCACTATATCTAACTTCAACCTATCCATTTCCCTTTTTAAATTTTCTAATTTTCCTACTCGATTAAGGGATCTAACATTCCACGCTCCGACCCGTAGAATGCCAGTATTGTCTTTCCTGATGATCACATCCTCCTGAGTAGTCCCCGCCCGGAGATCCGAATGGGGGACTATTTTACCTCCGGAATATTTTACCCGAGAGGATGCCATCATCATATGTTCATACAGTAGAGCTGCATGTCCTCGGGAAAAATAACGGCTGTAGTTTCCCCTTGCTTTCAGCCGTTCGCAGTAGCTGTGTGGCAAAGCCACATTAGCTGATGTTACAAGGCCAGCTCAGTCAATCATCCAGACTGTTGCCCCTGTAACTACTGAAAAGGCTGCTGCCCCTCTTCAGGAACCACACGTTTGTCTGGCCTCTCCACAGATACCCCTCCGCTGTGGTTGCACCTACGGTACGGCTATCTGTATCGTTGAGGCACGCAAGCCACCCCACCTCGGCAATGTCTGTGGTTCATGGGAGTAATGTTATCACGCAATATTACCCAGAAAAATAGTGTTAATATATGTTGCAACGCAACTATCTTGCACAAATAAATAATGAAAATAAACAGGTATATAACTCTACATATCTGACGTGTAGTTTCTGTGCCACCTTTTGCCATGCTTTCTCTGTTATTTCTTTCCTGGAGTATCCAGGATGTCTACAGAGAACTTCATGCTTCTCCAACTCTCCAACGAATTTCATATTCATCTCTTGGTCGCTCATTTCCCCTTCAAAGAGAAAACAACATCCGATGAAAATATTGATCATGCAACTGTTTTGCGATCGTCAAGAACGATTGAATGCGACTGGTTGCGAACTGATCTGAAATCGGTTTTGCTTCGGTTGACCTGTGCGCGGACTCCCATTCTTTAACACGTGCAAATCGATTACGGGCTCGACCAGTTGCAGAGTCGTGTTGCAGAACGGTTGCCCGTGTGCGGACGGCCTTTTAGTGTCTTGGGATCCGCGATCGTTGTGGTATCGATACGCAACGTTTTCGATATACAGGGTATTCGGAAATTTCCGTTTCGAGCTCCGAAGGTTTGTAGAGTATATAATAGTTTTATAAGGGACCCACGTCCGGAAATATCATCCGATAGTGCTTGGTTCCTGAAAACGGTTTTCTGGCTTTCCACTTATTCATCATTACCGTATTATAAAATAAATTATATTTATTTAATTCATAATCAGTGTTACACAAAGAATTTCGTAATTTTAACATGAAATACATTTCACTTAGTCATACGTTTTTGTATTGTTGTTCCTCTGGTTATTTTATGGTACAAGTACTTTCTCTTGTGATTGCGACCCCCCTCCCCACAATATAAGACTTGCGACCCCTTCGGGTGTACGGACCCACAGGTTGAAAAACACTGGACTAAAACAATAAAAAAATATCTAGTGCACATGGGCTGTAAAATGCATAAGAGCTACGGACACATCATCGATACTGTGAACGCGTCTTCAGGTGCTCAAGTGGTCACAACTCTTAAGGTGCAGGGTGTTAACAGTTGGATAGCAAAGCTCTCCTTATAGTCCTGGTTTGGTGGAAGTCGGTAAACGTCGGGAGGATTCCCCAATTGTGTGGTTTTTTTTTTTTTTTTTTTTTTGCAGCCAACATTACTAGTTAAGGTGGCCATTGTTGCCTTGAATGTTATTATATGTCGATTTCATAAAGGATTGTGTGCCTGATCACCACAATATTGTAATAAAAGTAATTTATTCCTGCTCGTTGGTGTGATAAAATATTTATTTAAAATATCGATTTCGTTGAAATTATTGAACATCATCAGTGAAGATTCGAGTCATGAGGAATCGTGTTCACCGCATAAGGCATTTCAACAGTAAAATCCATAAAACATACAAATAAAAAGGCCTCTCCAGTGTATGTTACAAGTTTAAAACTCGAATCTGCAATGATGATGTTGAATCATTTGAACGAAAGCGATATGTGATATTTTTAAACAAATATTTTATATTTGTTAATTTATTATTTCTATTAATTGTTATGGTTTTGCATGCCACTATTCATATGCCCGGTTTCTGGAAAACTATATTTACCGTGCCGTTAGCTACCGTCACGTTGTAATTTAACATGCCAGATAACTCCCTTGGGTTTTCCGTAGCTGATTTCAACGACCGTTAGTTAACTCTGGGGTAACTACGCCTTCTTTCAAAGCAAATAGTACGTCTCAACAGATAACAGATGACAATACTAACGAAAATTGCAATTACTCGAATTTTATCGATTATTAAGTGAAATCGAAGACGCGTCTTGGTTTGTATAGCTGTTACGGGTTTTCTGTTTCTGTTTTCAAAGGCGATGGACGACAAGAGAGGAAAAAATTTGACTCTATTTGAGAAAAATCTTTTTACCGACTTGATTATAGAAAGGAAAATAGTTATAGTAAATGAAAAGGCAGATGGTTTGACTATTTTGGAAAAACAAAACGCCTTGGAAGCTGTCACAAAACTGTACAATTCGTTAAACAGACAGGAGAGAAAACGGTAAGGCAAATCAGAGAGTTGTATTCTTTTTTTTTAAAAGAAAAACAGGACGAACAACAACGAAGACAGGGTTAACAATAAAATCATATGTATTATTTCTGTTGTCAACATATATTTTTATGAATTTAAGTTTTCCTCTTCCCATTGTTCTGTGACTGTGACATTACTTTTCACAACACAGACTGGTCAATTTACATCCACCCATCCACCTACCCGAGCCCCACGTTGTAAAAATAATTAAAAAAAACACTAATTACTTGAAACATTGACTGATCGTAATGGCAATTGCATGGCAGAACACTATTGAAAAAGGAAGTATCTTTATGCATAATTGAAAGTTTTATTATGAGAGCATGGCCTTAAGATTTAGAAATAAAATTTTACATCCAGATCGGCGATCGCGAGAGATAACGTTGACCATTGTTGCTCAGTGTCGAGATGTTGCTTGACTAATCGCGAGGGAGATGCAGCTAATGCAAACGTCACCCGTTGTCAACGTTATATCTCGGCACCGCCGAGCGCGATGTAAAATTTAACCCCGAATGTTGTTTTCCGCGTTTTCCCCCTTTCACCCCGGCAATGTCAGTGGTCAGTATTATTTATTATTATTCTGAAACGCATATGAAATTCGCTCTCATTACACAGATCAAATGGTTGTCATCCAACACGAAAAACGCGTCGTGGTGTTTCAACAGTGCCGAGTACAGCTAAGTTTTCTTCTGAACAACTGTTCGAACCATCAGAAGAAAAAGAAGAAGACGGCGGTGACGACGATGATGAAAGAATTTCCATTCTTCAGCTTCAAAAATTTTAAAATTGTATGAAAATTATACGGAACCCAGTCATAAAAACAAATTACTACTGTTAAATAACTTATGGACTTGCGTTTGGAAGCCCACTAGCTCTACGTAGCGGATATAGTTAAAACTAAGGTTAACGTGTAGGTAACCCCGGGGGGACGCGCATTTATCTTTAACGGACAGGTAGCTACGGCTGTGACGGTAACTGTTGTTTCGGAAATTCATTTTGTACTTAACGATCAGGTAACCCACAGATAACTATAACGGGACAGGTAACTACTGTTTCGGAAACTGGCCATTAGTGTTTTGCGATGTCCAATACGTCACTAAAATGGGTGATGACGTAGTTGTCGGCCCACAGTGTTGCCCATGTCGGGAGTCATTTTCATAAATGTTCAAATGTTTGTTAAGCTTATGGGACTTAACTGCGGGGTCATCGGTCCCTAAACTTACAAACTACTTATGAACCACCTTACACTAAAGACAACACAAACATCCATGCCCGAGGGAGGATTCGAACCCCCAATGCGGGAGGCACCCGCTCGGCTACTCCCGCGCGGCTCAGTTTCATACACGAACAATAAACCCAGATGTTCCTGAATTTTTTTTCTGTCACTTCTGGTTTAAAAGATGTTTTATTACATCTTATTAGATCAAATGATTTCCAGTCCATGGTGTATAACAGCAATCAGTTAGAATAAATATTCCTTCAAACCGTCTTGATTGCAAATTTTTTTATTAGTTAATGACGCGTTTCGCCCTTTAGCAGGGAATCTTCAGATTATCTGCGTGACAGAATTTACACAAAATTACAAGGCGGAATTACAAACGGTTATAATGGTACATGGGCTTATTTTGTGTTAAGAAAACAGTATAAACGGTAAACAAAGCTTACAATGCACTCTCCGTGGTGTGACACCGTAAGTTATTATTGCGGTGTTTCTATTTTCCTGGAATTTTTTTGGATTTACTTGTGGCCCTACAAATGTTCGGGTAACACGCAGATAATCAGAAGATGCCCTGCTAAAGGGCAAAACGCGTCATTAACTAATAAAAAAAATTGCAATCAAGACGGTTTGAAGGAATATCTTATTAGATCGTTCAAATGTCGCAACATTGATTTTACACGAGTCGCGCCGTTACCTCGGCATAATAGGCCGTTCTTCTGGAACGAAGTAACAATGAAAACTCTGATGTGACATATTATATAGGACATTTTAATTTTAAAGCCGTCCATATGTTACTGAATAATAAACAAAGTGATGTGTAAGTACTTACACACTCAAAATCATGAGTTAAACGTTGCTTCTGAATCCCTATCGTCAAATGTGACTAACATAGAATAATGTGCTAAAAAATGATTGTTAGTATATGAGTGTCAATGAATGATATTCAAATGACTGTCCGATGTTGGAGAAAGTGTTTTGTGCCAAAAAGAAACAATTTACATGTATGTAAAAAAAAAAAAAAAAAAAAAAAAAAAAAAAAAAAAAAAAAAAAAAACAACAACAACATCGGGAAACCGTCCTTTAGAAAGACGTCAGAATCGTCTGCGTTAAGCGATATGCGTTACTCCTGTCTTCATAGTTTGTGGATGGCAGCTCTGCAGTGGTAAAGTCCTGCATACAGAAGGTAAGGACAACCTTTTTTTGTATGGATTGCCGGCAATCGCCTCTTACCACTGGTCAGTTGCGCGTCACGTGGTAGTCGACAGCCGTCGACACCCTATCCGTTATGTAGCCTTCTATTGCAGAAATGTACTACTTTAAGTTTTATTCGTCTATAAGAAGGTGTGTGTCATAAAACGTTAGTTTTCTATTAAATAGAGAACTTAATAAACTGTTTTTTGGTATAGAATTCAAATCTACACGCGGTGGCTTCTAATTTACAGTGGCGCACTGAACGTTATTGTTCGTATTTCTGTGTCTGAGGGGAAATTCTAGTTAACTGACGTCTACCTGTTGCTTATTATAGTATCTATACGCTGTCTTTTGCATAAAAAAACTGTGGAATTCTATCGTCTCATTTAATAACTCTATTACAAAGCCGTGGTAGCATTACAACGTAGTACTATTTATGTGTCGCATATTCATTTCTTAATTATGGCGTAATCGGTACCATTCTTGCTTTGATACAGAGGAAATACTGTGCGTGGGTTCGATTACCGTTGATTGTTATCTTTTTTTATTTTTCTACTTGTCACACATGTACAATTATAAACAATTAAACATCATGACCAATACGAATTTTCATTTTATTAGATTTTTTTCGTAAGACGATTTAGAAAAATTGTGTTTGAGATGCAGCTATTTCACCTACCGGTATGGTAATACGGCTTTTATCTCACTCTTATTACTCTCCCAGAAATAAAGCCTCAGTGTCATGCCGTTAGTTGTAGCTCAACTCCAGATTGTCTATACAAACAATTCAACATCCCACAATGACAAAGCAGTACGGAATGTCGCAGGGTGTGTGTTCAACGCAGGGTGTGTGTTCATACATTCGCTTGCGAATCAACTAAACTTGAAAGCTAAGACACCATACCTCTGTAATAGTCTCAGTATTACGTCAAGGCATGATTTCACATTCTGCAATTTAGCTAATGGTTCATATTAAACAGATGCCTCCCATGCATTCTAGGTGGGATGAGTACATACTTTCGAAATAGCATAATTGGCTTGGATGACAAAAATTATTACAAAACAGGACCAAGAGTACGAGCATGAGAAATGCAAATATAGTTTGTAAATATTATGAACATGATTTTATGTGCCATAACATTAAAATAATCTACAAATTATTGTTGGAGGGGAAGGAAGAAGGATTAGGAAGGAAACGATTGACAGTGGCTGCATTAGGGCATTGAGATAAAACAATGGTGAGAAGTGAAAATGTTTGTCGGGCCGGGCTTGGAACCCGGATCTCTCTTTCCGAGCCAGCGGTCGCTTTAAGCGCTTGGCTACCCGTGCTCGAATCCGGTCCATCTCAAACTTCCACATGTCGCATGCCATGGCTGTAGCGCTCTCTTAACACTCATTTCAGAATCGCGTGCAAGGTTGAACGTACGACCGCATGACAGGTGAAGTGAAGCTAACGCCGTCTTCGCGTGTAAATATTTATTATATATTGGTGTCTATTCTTTCGGCATTAACTTCACCGCAGATGCGGTCATACGTTCGACCTCAATGAGAATCCAAACGGCGAAGTGTAAGCGGTTGAGGGCGGTAGGGGCGCTACACCATAGCATGCGACATGTGAAAGTTTGAGACGAACTGGAAGCGAGCACGGGTAGCCAACGTGCAGGATTGTCGACGGGTTACTAAGAAGGGTTGGCCCCTTATAATAATAATAATAAAATGAAATAAAGCATTATATAAGAACTGCCCAAAGGGGCGTTTTGTTTTGATTTGTTTGACGTATGTGTATGGATATTTACCATGTAGAAGTGTTTTCGTTGCCCAGTGTTTCTCATTGTTCACATATTCATTACGACAAAAGAAGTTTAGTTTCATTTTCAGTTGCACTTGAAGTTGCATTTTCATTAAAAGCTAATTAATTAAGAATAAGTAAAAAAAAAAGTGGTTCAGGCGACCGCTGGCCTGAAGCTGCAGACCCGAGTTCGAATCCCTGCCCAGCCGACATTTTCACTTATCGCCATTGTTTAATTTCAATGCCCTAATGCAACCAATGTCAATCTTTGTGGTTGCGTAGACTTTTCCGGCGTAATAACTGATAATATTCATCTCGGTTGTGCAGCCGGATACCGTCGTCAACTAAACACTCCGGCGAGTTAGTGTATCAGTGCACTCACCTGAAGATGGCAGCCAGTCGGTCTGCCGAAATATCGTGTTTGGTTGACGACGGTATCCGGCTGCACACCCGATATGAATATTAATGTCAATTCTTTCCTTCCAAATCCTTCTTCCTTCCCCTCCTTCATCAATAATCTGTGGCTGGGAAGCAGGTGTGGTGTCTGTTCTTTCGGATATGTCTGAAAGAACAGACACCACACCAATAATCATTTGGTTTTTCAGTTCATTCTTTTTATTATTTTACTAGCTTAAACTCGCGGCTCCGCTCGTGTGTTGGTTGATTATGATAGATAAGCTATCTTTCAGTAGTGTGCTATGAAACTGACTAGTAAGTAGTGTAGATCAAATCACAAATGCACTCGTTACGAAGAAATTCAACAATAATGATTGTAATAATATTACAGATCGATCACTTGATGTAATGCGCGAAACGTCAAATCAATTTTTTTAAAGAGATGTATTAAAAGAAATTTCTTTTTTACTGCTGTATTCATTTATTCTTATATTCCCTTATTCCTATGCTTATCCTTACAGAGAAAGAGCTGAAGACATTGTAGCACGCATAGACCAAAGATATGGTCTGTGGCATCACGTTTCGCTGTATGTAACCTCTTTGCTATAGAGTCGCTGGACTTCAGTCCCAATTTTTTTATAATTCGACGACTTTCAACCACCATATCTTCAACCCTCTATAGCTATCGGCATGGAACTGCTATGGTGTACAACGGGAGACTTAAAAAAAATGTTCAAATGTTTGTATAGTTCATGGGTCTTAACTACGGGGTCATCAGTCCCTAAACCTACAAACTACTTATGAACTACTTACGAACTACGACGGCACAAATATCCATGCCCGAGGGGGGATTCGAACCCCGACCGTAGTGGCCGTGCAGACCGTGACTGGAGCGCCTCGGTCTCCTCGGCCACCGCGGCCGGCGGGGAGACTTTCTCGGCCACCGCGGCCGACGGGGAGACTTCGGACAACAATTACATACAGACTATTCGTTTGCGTTCTGTAGTTTTCGCTGCAGAGCGAAATATTAACACACACACACACACACATACACGTAGAATTTTATATACACCGATAACTTTCCATCCCAATATACTCCACCCTTTATCATTATCAAACCTCAAGGAACAGTGCAACCAATAATACCATTTTCAAAGAGTAATTATTGTTCCGCATTTCGCGTTATATTCTTCAAATTGCTAAATATCCATCAGATCGCTATAAAACCGTGCCTAAAACCTTCCTCAGGTATAAATTAGTAACTGTACAAATATTTAAGTCTCTGCGTCTTGTCGTTCGGACATGATAAGCGTACATCGAACTGACATTTACATTAATATATATAGATAATTAGCTATCCGATCGCCATAAAACCGTGCCTAAAGCCTTCCCCGGGTAGACATTAGTAACTGTACAAATTATTAGCTCTTTATGTCTTGTGGTTCAGACGTGATAAACGTACACCGAACAGACATTTACATTTATAGATATAGATTTTTCATATTGTAAATTAAAATAAAAAAAATAAAAAAAAAATGAATGGACAACACTTTTTGAGGTGGTATTTGAATAAATTTTCTGTTTTTTAAAATTTGTATACGTTATTGATGTATATATTTTTTTGTGTATCATTAAAAATGACGTAACAATGCTTTTTGCATATGATTGGATGTTCACATTTTATGTTCCTTTCCTTTCAAATGACATATATAATTAGTTTATTTAATTAAAACTAGACGAATAATTTTTGGACTCACTGTACATATAGGCCTATGGCGATTACTTTTTAAATATCAGTTTGCTTTAATTTTCCCGTCTATCTCGTTTTCACTGCAAGATAGATGGGTCTGTCCTGTGTCAGCTACATTGATATCGCCTCTCCAATAATGCTTCCCAAATTTACTAAAAACAAGTTAGGATATCATCATATTTCTTATTTATTAATACATATGTCTCAGTAAGAAGAGTAAATATTTTCGGAGATGGTAGTATAGACGAACTGCAATAAAAATACCATATAAAAATACGTCCGATTTTTTTTACTACAGTTAACGTTGGATTTCACCCACCATTCCCCATAGCCAATGACGTTTTACTTAGTTTTATGTAAACTGTTATTATTGAGGACTATACCCGGGCCACTGAAACTTTGCACTTGACGTTAACAAATAACAAGTGAAGAGCAAGAAGCACGAGGCGCTTGTCGCTGGGAACGGTCCAATCACAGCGCGGTAAACACTTCCGGTGGTCACGTGCCGTGACGTCAACGTTCCCGCGTTGCCGGCTTTGTTCAGTTTTACTGTAAACAAAGTCGTGTATCGTGTTTACCGCGTGTTTGTGTTGTGTGTGCTTCTTTCGCTGGGTTTGTTTTACTGTGAGTGGTTTAACTTGACTTTCCGAGTTAAAGTAATTGGATAATGTAACCGAAAAGACGTTTGTCTAGTGACGTTTTCTGATAAGTTCTCAGTTTCATTTGAATAAAAACTTCGAAGCTTATGCTCTGAGCAGGAAGTTCATTCTCGATTCAAACGATCGGAAAGAAGTTATGGTGCAGTGGTTACAAGAAAGAAATATTGCTGCAGATATGTCAATGTCAAAACTTCTGTTATATTCGCTCGTGAAACAAAATAAGCCTATTACACCCACATACGCAGTAGACGAAATCGCAAAGGAGCAGCGTCACAATGTAACAAATCTGCCCCCATTTCACTGCCGTTTTAACCCTATAAAATTGGTGTGGAGTGACGTGACGAATTACTTAAGGAACAATAAGTCTTTCACAATAACAGAGGTCGAAAAGCTGTTGCATGAAGCTGTTGCCACTGTGGCAGCGCAAACGATTTCGGCAGCGACGACAACAGTCAAGATGGGGAGCTGGATGTAATTGTACCATTGTCGCTGTAAATTGGTAAGTGAAAATCATTGATTATAAAACGTAGAGAGAGAAGTTACTAACTTTATTATTGTTTATTTCGTATCTGTCGTGATGCAATGCTTATTTTCTATATTGCTTTGCTCCGTTATTGAAAGCGTGCGCGTTATTGTTCTCTGGTTCCATTAATATGCCGTTAATTCCTGCTCAAGAACGAGTTATTATACGCACTTTAATTACTCATTAGCTTACATTTACGAGATGCATTTCAAAAACCGTTTTGTCTTCTGTGTGTATAGAGGCTAGTGTTGCAACGTTGCTAAAGCAGTGTAGCCAACCTAACGCGCCGTAACAGGAAACGTCAAGTGCAATGTTTCAGCGGCCCGGGTATATGTAGCTAGTGAAACGTTAAATAGTGCAGTGATTTTCACCATGGATACCCCCTCCCCCCCACTAGCTGTGCGCCATTAAGTTGACATCTGTGGAAGTCTTTGAGATCACACATATCACCAATCATTTGTGTTTCACATCAAAGATCGGAATGTGTAATATACTGCAAAACACCCATCCAAGATTGTATCAATTGTGCACTGCAGTTGTCTCTCAGTGTTAACACATGCACAGTATTGTCAACTTGCAGCAAAATCTAGAATACTGTGTGGTGTTCATATTTTATACACCCCCTAGATGTAAGATATTTCTGTACAATACAGATTAGCTACAAATCCCATCGTGTTAAGAGATTTGTAACGTTTGTTGGCACAAAATTGTGCTTTGGTATATATTTTTATTATTGCTCTACAATCTGTACTTTCAATTCCGTCGTAAAGTATTTATAAACTCATTGTGATGCAGTGGGCCTGTAGGCAGTGCAGTAATCTCTATTCTCTATAATGGGGCTGTGGTACACTATGGAAGCTCACCGGGCAACATACCTCAAAAATGGCGGCCTCCACTGAGTTGGCGCTACATTCATCATACACGATTTTATGGACATAGCACAGTCTAATGGACATAGCATCACTCTGGCAGCCGCGATCATATTGTATGTAGTTCGGTGCCCCCCAGCCTTACCCCTCCCCCTCCTCCCCTTACAATCACAGTGACAAAGTATGAGTCATGAGATCTATAAAAACAAGATGGTGCAGAGTAAAACTGTAACATATTCACAGCTCACACAAATTGATATAAATTTTGATTTGATATGTGTGAAACGACAAGTAATGGTGGCGGTAAAAGCAATCTGCATTACTCGTGTGTTGTTAAAGTGAATAACTGTAAAGGTTGAGTCCATGCAATTAAAACCAGAAAATTGTGTTGTGGTGCCATGCGCTAATCAAAAATCACGTAAAGGACTCAGCAACAAAAGATGGAATAATCAGTGTTACAACAAGGTAGAGGTGCTCTACTAGCGACAATCACCTCCTTGGGACATAGGCACTCTGGCAGCCGCGATCATATTGTATGTAGTTCGGTGCCCCCCAGCCTTACCCCTCCCCCTCCTCCCCTTACAATCACAGTGACAAAGTATGAGTCATGAGATCTATAAAAACAAGATGGTGCAGAGTAAAACTGTAACATATTCACAGCTCACACAAATTGATATAAATTTTGATTTGATATGTGTGAAACGACAAGTAATGGTGGCGGTAAAAGCAATCTGCATTACTCGTGTGTTGTTAAAGTGAATAACTGTAAAGGTTGAGTCCATGCAATTAAAACCAGAAAATTGTGTTGTGGTGCCATGCGCTAATCAAAAATCACGTAAAGGACTCAGCAACAAAAGATGGAATAATCAGTGTTACAACAAGGTAGAGGTGCTCTACTAGCGACAATCACACAGTTAGAGCAAAAACTAAGTAAAGAATGTAGGTATAATGAGTAAACTGGTGGACAATAATTTATAATAATAATAATTTATTGTCTGTAGAACATAATTTGCAATGGTATTAGAGATTGACATACCATCAGACGAGGGGATTTCGGACAACAGGGTGATTTTGAACAATATGGTTTAGCTTCTCTTTCCCGCTGCATAGCAGTACATTAGCACTAATTTCCACCTGCGTGCGCTGCTTATTTTATGCACGAGACAGTAATTCCCGCGTCCCGTGCTCCCGCGTTTGGATCGATTGTTTAAAGACGCAATAATCAGACGGACAGTCTCATTGTCGAAAGTTCTCGCTGTGCTATGGAGCGGAAACTTTCTGTTGTTGCGCGACTGGCAGAAAGGTATTGTAGCGTCAATTGCCAACGAGATTAGAGCCCGGTATTGGGAGAGTGGGACTGATGACCTAGCTATTTAGTCCCCTCAAAAAAAAAAAAAGGGGGAAGGGAAATGGTCTGTACATCAACGTGGTATGAAATATGTTAAGTAAACAATGAACTAAAGTTTTTAATTGATCCTTCACTTATACTTCAAATATTACCGAAAGATTGGTAATTGGAAATCGAGTTCTGTGATCAAGACCTTTTATTTTTGAGCAAACTAGTAGTAACATTGTTTCGTGCTAAGTTCTGTCAAAAGTAATATATGCTGTAATGATAAGAGACTCCAGTCCAAGTCGTTTGAGTTAACGTACTTGACTTAAAGTACTGGTACTTATTAAAATTCAAATGTGTACTTTAACTTACATGTTAGCTTCTTTAATACGTTTTATACTTGATGATAGTTATTTAGGCTCTAAGGGAAAGAATAAAAATTACAAATTAATTTGTCTAAAGGTAATTTATCGACATAGTAACTGTGTCTTAAAATGTCTTCACTGCATTTATCATGCCAATACTTTTACTGCCTCATTTTGCTGTGGCACCCTTATGTGTTTGGCGGTTATATTTTCTCAGAAGAATCTATATACTAAGGGTTAAAAATACGTGCACTACTTTTTCCACAACACTGTGACAAGACGGAATATTTTGAACAAGTTCACTGATTGATTTATGTGCAACTACTTCCAGTGCTTGCAGCAACATTTATAGGCGGATCGAAAAGGGGGGGGGGGGGCGCTCCTCCCTCCAGCAGCTGAATTTTTTTTCTTCCCCAATGCTAATGCGCTATCAATGGACTGAGTCTTCAAAACTGAGACTTTTTGTTTGATTGGACGTGGGGTAAAAAGGGGTGGCCAGAGTTTAGCTGACAATGAGAATTCTATCACCGCTCCCCACCCCCTTCCCCAGGAGGCCGTCCTGGATCCGCCCCTGGCAACATTTTAGATTCCAGGCACAGTTTTTCATTCACACGAAACACTTTTTCTGTCATCTGAATAATGTCAAATATCTCCTGGGATACAAATTCCAATCTGTCTTCATAGGTCCGTTCCAGCAGCTGCCAGATTGCTTGACGCGCATGCACAACGCTGAAATTGTGTTCCAGCAGCACCTTCTCTTGCTTCTGGATACTTGTAGTATGGCTGTTTGGTGTTCCAGCAGTTGCGGCAAGCAGCCAGAGGCTACCCGGAAAAATATTTCTGGCACGGTCAAGCTGCCAATTCGCGCATGAGCAGGAAGGTCTGCGATAGAGTGGCGGTAGCCATCACGTATCACGTGATACATGTGTGTTTGTAGCGTCTTTTTCAATTATTTCGAAGTCACTGCTATCCCACTTGAGATCAGATATTTCTCGTTTACACTTCGTTATTAGGAAGGGAAGTATTTTAATTATTCCTTTAAACTCACCTTCGCCTGAAGCCAGAAACAGTGCAAAAAGCGTTCCAGCAGTGCAAATATCAAACAAGGGTTTTGACGTCATAGTAGCTGCGCATGCGCAGTAATGCCTATTTCTTAGCGCTTGAAAGTAGCCGTCTGGCAGCTGCTGGAACGAACCTCAGGTGTGTAATTTTTTAGTTCGGTTAGTCTACGTCTTCACATTCAGATTGTTCTCTTGCTGAAAGTGATCCTCGGCACACCTCACAAAGCAAACATTTCTCCTTCACTTGCTTCATGGTTCTTCCTGCTAGATAATGCAGACACTGTTCTTCCTCAGGTGTCATTTCTTCTAGGTCACTTACATCTATGTTTGGACTTGCAAGCATGACTGCCTCGTTTGTGTCTTCTTCGTCATCTGTGCGTCTGTGTTCCACACAATCGACAAGAAATTCAGCATCTTCTGTCTTACTACTTCCATGTAGACTGGGTCGAAAATACTGTGACACAGCAATAAGTCGCAATATCATTTTGAAACCAAGAGAATCAGGGACAGGATTACTTACTCGAACCATACTGAAAAGATTTTCCAGAGTGTCCTGTGACAGCCTGCACAATAGTACACAGTAGGAACCCTTTTCGTTCAAAAGATAATGCTGAATGTTAATTGCTTTCACTGAAACTGGTAGTTGTATTAGCCAAATGTGTTGTAATGTTTCATCTGACATTGCTTCCTCTTCTATTATGCTCCTTTTGTGTCGCCAGAATTCTGATGGTATTCTATCACCAATACGCTCGAACTGAAGCACTCTTTGCATTCATTGACTTAACGATTTGCACATCCTATTAATTACAGTATCTTTTGAGTGTAGGCCTAAGTACCGCTGCTGTGATGGGGGTTTCAATATAACGTCAGACACAATTTCCACTGCCCGTGCGCGTTAACCGCTACAGTGAACTTTGTCTAATCACTGGTAACGTTGTCTTCCGTAAAGGCTAACTCCAGCATTGCAAACCACAATTCTGTATTTGTATTTTCATCTTCGTAGTGGAACCCGAATTTGAATCTGCGGAAGATTTACCTATCGTATTTGTTGTGTTTTGTAAAAAGCAATTTTTTGAGCGGCAATTAGTGTCTGTAGATCCTCGATCTGTGCTGCAACTCATTTTGCATGTGTAAAAACCCTTCTTCCATTCTTCTTTGCTGAATTTCGCGGTTCGAAAACACTTCTTCGTTTTGCTTATTGCTTGTTATTTCTGTCTCTTTTCGTGAATCCGGGGTCACCAAATTGTAGGAAGTTTCCTGCATTTTTATGATAGTAGATCGAAATACAAGAACTAAAAAAACTTTATTGCTTTTTAGCAAACCAGAAAAACTAGAATACATCAGTTTGACAGAACAGAATAATAAAAACTAAGAGAATAAATAAAACATTACTACTCGGCTGGTCGGCGAAAGAATAATATAAATATTCAAGCACTGTATGAATTATTATTTTCCCACATATTTGACATAAAAAGTCAGTCCTTAGCTAATGGGAATGCAGGAACGTTACTTATTGCGAAAGCAGTGCATTTGGTACAAGGTTTAAGTTTTACTTATCACGCTGGCGACCTCACGTGATAATGTTGGCAATTATGTAACGTTGGCATTAGCCAATCGCAAATGATTTGTCATGAAGAACATGTCAACCGCAGAGCAGACACGGCATTATTTATTTACGTCATGGACTGTACTAAACACAAATCAAGTCACTCTATATATGTGTATTTCTAACAATATAAACCTCTTGGGGTTAAATTGTACGACGCTTCTCGCCGGGCTACATGTTGGCATCAATGGTAATGGCGGCAACTCAGATGACCAATAAATGTTTTGTCTTGACAACTTCAATTAAAACGAAAATTATTTTTTCGGATAACGGTACATACAACAACCTGTCAGCCATAGAGCAGGTACAGTAATAATTTTGCTTCGAGTGAAACGAGCAGCAATAACATTTACTTTGTAACTCGTAAAAAATTAACGCAATTCTACACTTCATTGCTCATCTGTTGCCAACATAAGCACTGGAGCCCGGCGAGAAGCACCGTAAAATTTTACCACCTCTTGGCAAAGATTTTCTACCGTGTTCTTGTTGTTGCCAACACACCCACGTGAGGCCGCCGGGGTGGTAAGTAAAATTTTGTCGGTGTAGGAAATATATAACTACCAAGGCATCTGAATAAACGATTAATTTTTTCACTTGCAATTGCTGGCCTAGAACTATATGGTTCTGTAACAATACTCATCCAGTACACATTGACGATGTTACGAGTACAATAAACAGGCCCATACTATTAGAAAAAATGCACTGTTTCATGGTTTAGAAACAGTGTTTTGAAACCTCACACTGTACAGTTTCATTTGTCGTGAAACCGTCAGATGTTTGTGTTCCCATCTCTAAATGTTACATTACAATTTAACATGCTTTTGCAGTTTTTAGCTTCACTTATCAGTTTGAAACAAACCACAAGGATGGCGTTAAGAAACTAATACCTAATGCGGTACCTAGTATAGTCATCGTCCTCAAATTAAGGAACGAAAGCCACCAAAAGACAGGGGTGTGCAAAGTGAATCTGACTGCACTTCCACCGCACAGACAGAACCAGATACCGTTTACATATATTGTATGTATATAAAAAAAGATTCTTAGCTTACCCATTTTTGTAAATTTATCGCAGTGTATTTCGACAAAACTTTTGTATACACTTCCAGATAGTGAACAATCCTGCTTGCTTCCTCAAGAAGCTTTGCCGCCCATTGACAGTTCTGATATCGAATTACCTGCTGAGAATGTCGCTGAAGCTGAAGTAGAAAATTTGAAAAGGAAAAGCCAGGTATTACAGAAGAAGTTATACACTGCAAAAAATAAATAAATAAAATAAATAAATGACACAATGGCTGCTTCTGTGAAACGTTTTCTAAATGACGATCAGATCTCGGCTTTGCAGAAGAAGACGATGCGGGGAAAAGTGGTCAGCAGAAACAATAAAGAAAGCAGTGAAGCTTCGATTAGCTTCGATTAGCTTTTGGAAGCACAGGATACAATGCGGTGAGAGAACTAGGACAGTGAACAAACACTGCAAAGGAAACTTGAGTCTCTGGCATTTGGCCCAGGTATTTTGCATGATTTTTTATCTGCTCTTAAAGTGAAGGTAGGCACTGTGAATCCTCTAGAAAGACATATTGCAATTATGATGGATGAGATGTCAAGCCGTAATTATGATCTTTCATCTAAATTCGTTATTGGTCGTTCCAACACTTCCAGCGGCCAATAGCTCATTTGAGAATCATGCTGGCCATGCTTTGGTATTTATGTTTGGTAATCTGAGTACTCGATGTAAACAAATAATTGGTTACCATTTCAGTGGGAAATCAATTTCAGGTAAAGAACTCAAGTCTTTCCTGTGGGAACTTATGAAATGTGAAGAAATTGGTCTGATGGTGGAAGTTATCGTATCTGAAATGGGTGGACAAAATCAGGCACTGTGGCGTGAGTGGGTATTATTGCTGGCCAGTATAATGAAACAAAGAATTTCTGTCAGCTTCAATTTTCTGCTGAGCGGAAGCTATACTTCATGCCTGATGTCGAACATATTCTGAAGAATGTGAGAAGTCATTTAACGGATTCCGACCCCATTATACTTCCACAACAAGTAGTTGAAGAGAACTTGCCAGGACCAGTAGTCTAGATTGAGCCGATAATAAAACTGTACGGTTTGATAAGGAAAAGAAATATTGCTTGGGGTCTAAGAGATAATGTGCCCAGGACATTATGACAAAATGAAAGTTGGTCATGCTTACAAACTGTTAAATCACAGTGTTGCAGCAGCTATTACGTATGCAATAGAAAAAGATACCTTTGAAAATTCTGCAGCACCTGCTGCTTTCTTTTGGTTTAAATTAATGACCTTGGGAAACAGGAAAACTGCAATGAGCAAAGCTGATGAGAACAAACATGCTGTACAGCTCCTTATGTCATTTCGCTATTTGAAAATAGGGAACAGAGGTATCTGGAAACCTGTACAGGCTGGAGTTGTTCTAGCAACTTGCACAACAATTAACATTCAGAATTATATTTTGAACGAAAAGGGTTTCCTCTGTGCACTGTTGTGCAGGCTGTCACAGGATACTCTGGAAAATCATTTCAGTGTGGTTCGAGTAAGTAATCCTGTCCCAGATTCTCTTAGCTTCAAAATGATATTGCGACTTATTTCTGTGTCACTGTATTTTCGACCCAGTCTACATGGAAGTTATCAGACAGAAGATGCTGAATTTCTTGTTGATTATGTAGAACACAGACACACAAATGACGAAGAAGGCATAAACGAGGCAGTCATGCTTGCTAGTCCAAACGTAGATGTAAGTGACCTAGAAGAAATGACACCTGAGGAAGAACAGTGTCTGCATTATCTAGCAGGAAGAACCATGAAGCAAGTGAAGGAGAAATATTTGCTTTGTGAGGTGTGCCGAGGATCACTTTCAGCAAGAGAACAATCTGAATGTACATAGACTAACCGAACTAAAAAATTACACACCTTAAGACAGTTTGGAATTTGTATCCCAGGAGATATTTGACGTTATTCAGATGACAGAAAAAGTGTTTCGTGTGAATGAAAAACTGTTCCTGGAATCTAAAATGTCGCCAGGGGCGGATCCAGGACGGCCTCCTGGGGGAGGGTGTAATAGAATTCTCATTGTCAGCTATGCTCTGACTGAGTAGAAAGACTCTAGTACCCCGGCCACCCCTTTTTACAAAAAGTCTCACAGTTTTGAAGACTCAGTTCATTGATAGCGCATTAGCATAGGGAAGGAAAAAAAATGAGCTGCTGGGGGGAGGGGCGAATGACCTTTCGCCACCCCCCCCCTCCCTTCGATCTGCCTATGAATGTTGCTGCAAGCACTGGAAGTAGTTGCACATAAATCAATCAATGGACTTGTTCAAAATATTCCGTCTTGTCACAGTGTTGTGGAAAAAGTTGTGCACGTATTTTTAACCACTAGTATATAGATTCTTCTGAGAAAATATAACCACCAAACACATAAGGGTGCCAGAACAAAATGCGGCAGTAAAAGTATTGGCATGAGAAATGCAGTGAAGACATTTTAAGACACAGTTACTATGTCGATAAATTACCTTTAGACAAATTAATTTGTAATTTTTATTCTTTCCCTTAGAGCCTAAATCACTATCATCAAGTATAAAACGTATTAAAGAATCTAACAAGTAAGTTAAAGTACACATTTGAATTTTAATAAGTACCAGTACTTTAAATCAAATATGTTAACTCAAACTACTTGGACTGGAGTCTCTTATCATTACAGCATATATTACTTTTGACAGAACTTAGCACGAAACAATTTTATTACTAGTTTGCTCGAAAGTAAAAGGTCTTGATCACAGAACTCGATTTCCGATTACCAATTTTTCCTTAATATTCGAAGTATAAGTGATGAAACGATTAAAAACTATAGTTCATTGTTTACTTAATATATTTCATACCATGTCGATGAACAGACAATTTCCCTTCACCATAAATGCTAATTTAACAGTGCTGCCCACAGCGCTGCTATTGCGAGATAGGCCTACAAAGGCAGCGTCCTCCCGGTTGGTGGTACTCTCCCAATATTGGTTGTTGAATTTTTTGAGGGGACTAAATAGCTAGGGCATCAGTCCCACTCTCCCAATACGAGGCTCTAATCTCGTTGATAACTGACGCTTCAATACTTTTCTGCCAGTCACAACAACAGAAAGTTTCCGCTCCATAACGCAGCGAGAACTTTCGCCAATGAGACTGTCAGACTGATTATTGCGTCGTTAAACAATCAATCCAAACATGGAAGCACGGGACGCGGGAATTACTGTCTCGTGCATAAAATAAGCAGTGCACGTAGGTGGAAATTAGTGCTAATGTATTGCTATGCAGCGGGAAAGAGAAGCTAAACCATATCGTTCAAAATCACCCCGATGTCCGAAATCACCTCGTCTGATGGTATGTTAATGTCTAATACCATTGTAAATTATGTTCTACAGACAATAAATTATTATTATTATTATAAATTATTGTCCCCCAGTTTACTCATTATACCTACATTCTTTACTTAGTTTTTGCTATAACTGGGTGATTGTCGCTAGTAGAGCATCTCTACCTTGTTGTAACACTGATTATTCCATCGTTTGTTGCTGAGTCTGTTACATGATTTTTGATTGGCACATGGCACCACACCACAATTTTCTGGTTTTAATTGCATGGACTCAACCTTTACAGTTATTCACTTTAACAGCACATGAGTAATGCAGATTGCTTTTACCGCCACCATTTACTTGTCGCTTCGCACATATCAAACCAAAATTTATATCAATTTGCGTGAGCTGTGAATATGTTACGGTTTTACTCTGCACCATCTTGTTTTTATAGTAGATCTCATGACTCATACTTTGTCACTGTGATTGTAAGGGGAGAGGGGAGGGGTAAGGGGGGTGGGCACCGAACTACATACAATATGATCGCGGCTGCCAGAGTGCCTATGTCCATTAGACTGTGCTATGTCCATAAAATCGTGTATGATGAATGTAGCGCCAACTCAGTGGAGGCCGCCATTTTTGAGGTATGTTGCCCGGTGAGCTTCCATAGTGTACCACAGCCCCATTATAGAGAATAGAGATCACTGCACTGCCTACAGGCCCGATGCATCACAATGAGTTTATAAATACTTAATGACGGAATTGAAAGTACAGATTGTAGAGCAATAATGAAAATATACACCGAAGCATAATTTTGTGCCAAAAAACCTTACAAATCTCTTAACACAATGTAATTTGTAGCTAATCTGTGTTGTACAGAAATATCTTACCTGTAGGGGGTGGATAAAATATCAACACCACACAGTATTCTAGATTTTGTTGCCACTTGACACCATTGTGCATGTGTTAACACTGAGAGACAACTGCAGTGCACAATTGATACAATCTTGGATGGGTACTTTGCAGTATATTACACATTTTGATCTTTGATGTGAAACACAAATGATCGGTGATATGTGTGATCTCTGACTTCCAAAGATGTCAACTCAATGGTGCACAGCTAGTGGGGGGGGGGGGGTATCCATGGTGAAAATCACTGCACTATTTTAACGTTTCACTAGCTACACAGCCCTCAATAGTTTACATTAAACATTATTGGCTCTGTGGAATGGTGGGTCAAATCCAAAGTTAAATGTCAAAGATTGAGAACGATTGTGGCCAGACCACATAAATCTAGCCTGGAAAAACTCAACACTCACTTGAGTAGCACTGTTTCAATAAAAACAGTATGTCTGGAGTTTAACATTTATGGAAGGGATGCAGTTTGCCAAACCCGTAAAATGTTAGCCAGTGCAAAGCTCTGAAGGAAGTGTTGCTACAATCACTAAACTTGGACACATGATGACTGGAAGTATGTGGTATGGTCCGATTAATCATAATTTACAATGCTTCATACAAACATCCAGGTGCATGTAACCAAAACCCCAAAAGAAACTTACGAAATGGCACGCCTGCGTTTTTCACTCAAGGGTGGGGTGGGTTGCTTGGAATCAAACTGTTTCTATCATTACTATCACTGGTCGGGTAACTGTAAATGAATATCTCACCAACCTTGATAGCAAACTGTTCACTGTGACTATTGTTAACAAACACTGCCATGATAATTCAGTCACACATTCACAGCCAAAAAGTTGCAGGCATGCTTTGTATAGCTTCATAAAATTTTCAAATATCTCCTCTGGACAGCAAAAACACAAAGCCTCAACATAAATGAACCATTACGGGAACTTACGGAGCAGAAAGTGAGGATCAAATTTAGTTTCAATATTGTTCAAGTAATTGGCAGATGCCTTTGTACAATGATGGGTAACAGGCTCTCGAAGAGTTGCATCTGCTCTGAAAGCCAATAGTGGGCCAACGCCTTACCAATAAATATATTTTGCATCTGTTTTAGGCATTCATATTATTATGCCTACCCCCTCCCCTCCCCCACCGCCCCTGTACCACTCACCAATGTACTGCAAAAACCAAACCAAGTGAGGCAGTGCAATTGTAAGACCCTGGACTTGCATTCAGGGCAGTGGTTTAAATCCACTTCTAGCCATCCAGATTTAGATTTTCAGTGATATCCCTAAATTTGTTGTTGGATTTTTGAAGGGACTAAACAGCAACGGTTATCAGTCCCTTGTTCCATTCTGAGAGATAAAACAGTGTGTTAGGTGTTCCTAAGGAAACGCATTAACAGGTCAAAGAGTAAAAATCATTGGTAAATACGGGGAAAGGATACAAGTAAAAACGAAGAAGAAATCACACCACCATTAAATCACATGATAAAAACCAGCTACGTGAATAAAATCTAAACACGTTCAACCAGAGCAGCATTGTCTCCTAGCATAAATGAAAGCGCAACTGGCAAATTAAAAGATTGTCGTAAGGCAACTAAAAGTGGACAATCCACCAGACCGTGCTGTCGGAAGTTAAATCCTAATCTTCCTTCCTTCATTTTTTCCTTCTTCCAACAACCCCATTTATAGTAGTGTTGGGCATATTCGGTCAGGAATGTCCTTGCTTTTAGTGATGAGTTCCACTTTGCACTGAACCAAGATGACTAATGACACCCCAGACAATGGTGGGATGCCAACCTGTCGACCATCATATGGCCTGACAATCAAGAATGATCTAGGCTTCCTCTTAATTTCACAGAAGGATGCCTTTTGTTTTTATCTATGGCATCCTTACAGCACAGCGATATGTCAACAATATTTTACACTCTGTTTTATTGCCCTTCATATTAAGACATCTTGGGCTTATATTTCAGCAAGATAATGTCTACCCACTCATGACAAGAGAATGTGTTGCTTATCTTAATGCTTTGCAAACTCTACCTTATCCAGCAAGATAGCTGGATCTATCCCCAATTGATAAAGTTTGGAGTATTATGGTTAGGGCCTGTAACCAGCTTGGGAAATTTACAATCTAATGTAGCAATTGTGCAGAATGTACTCAGTAGCCCTGAGGTTGATGTACAATAACTCTATCAAACAATGCCAAGTTTAATGACTACTTGCATAAGGACCAGAAGAGGAGTGATGTGCTATTTCCTTGCTCAGTGAATCTCTTTCTCTTCATGAATAATGCATTTTTTCTGAAATCATTTGTCTGTTTGTACATGTATGTCACATATGTACCCATTTATATCACAGTTGGGTAAATTAGTCAAGTGCAGTCACTTTTATTGTCGACTCCACAACTTACAGAACAACACAGAATATGTAACAACACAGTTGGCAGGGGCACAGAAGCTGCCCGAAAGAAGCTCAGCTGTAATGGTTGTAATGGTCAATAGGTGGTCATGTTGCCACACAGCACCATCCCCAAACCCTGCAGTATGCCCAGATCCAGATGAGGCGGGTGGGGGGGAAGGTGATCTCGATGTCAGGCTTAGCATGACATGGCATTGAGTGACAGACAGCTCAACGATGGTGGTTTTGGGCAGCGGGCAGCGTTGATGAACTAGTGGTGCGTCCACTATGTAGCCCAGAAGCCAGCAAGGGCAATGGACTGGTTGTGAAGTTTGTGAGGATGAGGGGGCAGAAGAGCATAGATAAGAACCTCCAACTTTGGAAGATTAAAGTACGCACGTCCGGGAAGTGCACCTCTCGTGGGAGACTGATGCGTTTCAGGAGATGCCACTTGATGGGAGTGGGAGGGGGTGAGGTAGAAGTAGATAAGCATAACACGAGAATGGATCGATCCCTCAAGATAATGGAGAGGTCAGCACGTAGGGGAGGTGTGATGGGGCAATGAACTCGAAACCTCAAAAGGGCGAAGAAGGAGATGTAGGTGACAGTATGGAGAAAGGGAGGGTGGGGACAGAGGGGGTCAACAATGATGATGGCTGAGGAGAAGGGGGTTGGGGCAAGGAAGTGGAGAAATCACAGTATTGCCTGTCATTCAAGGGTAGTGTTGTTGCCCCATTTCAGGACATGGTATGGTCTGGAGTAGGGGGGGGGGGTAAGAGGGGACAGACAGAATCGCCTTGGAGGAAAATGAAAGGACAATCTGCCAGTGAATGTGGGGGGGGTGGGGGGTTGGTGGGAAAGTGGCTAAAGGGAGGGAGGCATCTTGGAGCAATGAATCCTTGTATGGTCAACAAGTGATGATAATTCTGTGGGCGGAGGTGGGGTTGACAAATGCACCAGCTCACCTGGAAGTGTTAGTTTCTGACCATAAACAAACTCAGCCACTTTGTCCTTCAGATCCTCTTTATAAGTGGTATGAAAACCAGGTAAGACCAGTGACTGAGCCTCAGTCCATAGCTAGTCATGACACACCTCAGCACAGCTTTCAATGTGCGATGCCAGTGCTCCACCAGACCAATCCTCTGTGCTGGGTAGGCAGTGGTGTGAATGTGGTGGATTCCAAAGAGATTGCATAGGGAGTTGAAAAGAGAAAATTGCCTACCCTAGTTGGTTGATGATGGAGGGGCAGCCAGAATGAGCAATCCAAGTGTGCATGAAAGCACGAGCTACAGTTTCAGTGGTTGTGTGGTCGATAGCGGTTAAGATGTACCATACGCCATCAACAAGAGGAAGAATATCAACCAGGTCGACGTGAAAATGTCCGACCGGGGCCGGAAAAGAGCCCAAGGAGAGGGTGGTGCATATTGTGACTTTGTTCCTCTGGTAGGGAATGCAGGCCCAGGCCTGACACACCCTTTTCATGTCCCACCAGGCAAAATGGTCAGCAACTAATCTGGTGGAAGCTTTAATACCAGGGAGAGCTAGACTGTAGTTTGTAGAAGATCTTCCATTGCAGGCAGTGAGGCATAAAGGGGCTTAGATTGCCTGTCGATTTGTCACACCGGACCTCGCCCAAGATGCCTGGGAAGGTGGTGCGGATAGGGTTAAGAGAAGAGCTGCTATCATGTATTAGTTGCATCATGTCCTTGTGCCGTAATCTGGTCGTATGTCAATTATTCTCTTGATGTAGTCGACGATCTATGCCCTCGCTGCTGATTGGCTGTAATCTCATGGGGCGAAAACTAATTCACTACAAATGACGAAGGCAACACACAGGATTGCAGTTATTTGACACTTTTTATGACTTATAAATGCCCAATAGTTCCCATTTATGGCCAGCTTGCAAGTCTGGTTAATTACAACCATTACTACCAGGCACACACATTCCACACATCAATAACATTAGTTAACACTGTCCATGTGTGGAATACAAAAGTTCTAGGTGTACATTGCAATGTGTCACAGACATGAATTAATTGCGGTAGATGAACTTTCTGCACTGAAGAACTTTTACATAATTAGTCAAATTTAAAGTTCAAACTGATGTGACTTATGCATCAGATTGCAGCCGAAACAATAACCAATAATGGGAACTGCTGTCTCTGATAAATGACTAAACAATACTCTGCTACATGCTGCGAGCACATCCTATTTATATTATCCAAACAATGATACTGAAAATTGTGTATTGATAATTATGTTCATTAAATTAATTATAATGGAAAAGTAGACAATTACATACAACTGGCTATAGCAGAAGTTAGCATAAATAATACTGAGTCAATTTATATACAAATTTCAGTTAAATGAATAGTATTTCATATCCAAATATATTTAATAACATTTTCAAACAATTATTTCATAATAAATGGTAATTATACACAAACTAATGAGGGCAAAACTTTATTAATATTACTTGTGAAACATAGTAATAACTTCTTTCATATTATGAGAAAAGAACTTACTTAATTTTAATAGGAGTAGTAATTAGCTTACTTTCTGAAATTAAGCAATATACTTCTGGCATGGATTAATTAATACTGTATTTACTAATTGAACAAACTTCTCCAACATCAAATAATAGAAAAAAAAGATTTCAGCTAACTACTTTACAACAAATAATAATAAAAGGTTTGTAAAAGAAAATGCTAATAGAGTAATTATATTCATACCTATTATTATGCTACAGTGGTATCGGGAGGTACATTAATGTAAGCAGACATGCTTCGTTACATTCTCATCTGAAGTTTGGAAAGCGGCCAGATTAGAAAGGTCTCTGGGGGGAGGAGCAATCCCATCTGCCGAAACAGTGAAACCAGGGAACAGTACAGAGCGGTGGTATTACTGTTCTTGTTGTTGTTTTTAAGTTCTATGCAAGCTGAGTCGAGTGTGTTGAGAAGAATGATCAAGGTAACCAAACCAAGATTTCAATGGGAAAAGGGTCTAATTGCTAAAACTTTGCCATGCGTGTGTTGCATTTTTCAATCTGAACAGCATAAAAAAATACTGAAACAAGACAATGGGGGTCGTGAGTGCAGGTTTTTCAACATCCTCAGGTTCCAACAGAATTTGATGATATGCACACTTGCAGTCTACTACCAGACTAGACATTCACACCTGCATAAAGTTCACGTGAAATCATCAGTGTTGGGAGTGGGATAATTTTCCATTATAGTTCTGGTGTTGAGCCTGTTATAGTCGCCACACATGCATCAAGTACCGTCCTTCTTGTCCACTAAATGAATAGGTGCAACCAGTTATTGGACGAGGATTCAGTGACGCTGTCTTCCAAAAGTTTGATGATCTGCAAGTTTCTCAGGGCAAAGACGGCACAGTTTGCTAAGATGTGAGGGCCATTAATTAAATGAAGTCTATGGACGTTTCCATTTGTGATGCCCAAAATGTCAGTGGGCATGAAATCAAGTGTTTGGTTACAAGAACGAGTGATGTTTGTTGTGGTGCTGCAAGGTGGCACAAGGACATGCATGTCATCGAGGGTCGTGCCACTGAGTGAGATCTGAGGTGGGAATACAAGTACTGTCCTTGGAGCGATTGGAGTTGCTTGAAGAGTTGCAATGTCTTGCTTAATGGGGGAAAGTCTCTATGCCAGTGAAACGGCAGACGTCTTTTCTCTCACGCCACAGGTGAAGTACTTGTTCATGTTCACTAGACCACTTTGACAGGAGAATTTTGAACTGGTCAATAGTTTTAATCCACTCGCAGACAATATTTGCCCACATATTTGCACATAGAAAAGCCAGAGCTCAACAGATCACACGAGAATTGCGTGTTAGATGGGTGATGAGACACAGCGATGCACAACACCAGGGGAAAGTTAGTGTTGTGGTAAAAAGCCGATGCCTACAATAAGTTCTGGAATGTTGGCCACCAGAAAGTTCCACTTGAGTGTGCAGCTCAGTTACAGTTGAACATAAAAGGTCACTGAACCAGTACAAGGCAAGGCAGTTGAGTGGCATTGACAACCCAAAGTAGAGTATGATGTGGACAAAGGGGGCCAGTAGCCATAGAAGTGGGTAACAGAGAGACATCGGCACCATTGTCCACAAGAAAACGGGCACCAGTAACATTCATGTAAATACAGGTGACCGCACAAATGTAATGCTTTGCGAACAGAATGAAGCACATGTTGGCACCTGATCTTGTAAGTGCAGGAGGTGGCACCTAGATTCTCCTGCACTCTGTATTTGGGTGAAGGCATGGCAGGCAACACTTCCCCACAGCATCACTGAAATGATTATGGTAATATCAGTATGGGTAATGTGGAGCCTGTTCCTTTGGGAAGGAAAGGAGTGAATGAGGTCGCTATCTGAGTTGGTGGTTGAGGCGAAGAAGGCAAAGCTGAGATTGGTTTGGCGTGAAAGTGACAATCTGGGCCCGACTGCTTGCGTGTGGCTTATGTAGTGTGTGGGCGACCTTGCCCAGCAGTAAGGACATGCTGCGAGGCCGAAGACTCAGATGTGTATCGGTGCAGATGCACCTCATGGAGATATGCCTCGTACTCCCTGTCTTGATGTGGATGTGTTTACTCGGACACATGCGCATGGAATCAGGCATGTCATGTCCATTGACTAGCAATCAGAGGTGGCGCCACAGTTGTGAATGCTGTTCATGGATATTGTGTCTGATCGTCTCATCAGGAGTGCAGGTGGACACTCTCCAGGATGGTATTCTGGATGGCAGAATAACACTTGATGGAAGAATAACGATTGGTGGTTGGGGGAGAGGTTGAAGTCACTTATGAGGTCGATATGTTCATGAAGTTGATTGATCAGACACAGATTGTGAGTGGCGTCGTCGAGTGAATAGTAGTCGCAGATTTGCTCGACAAGAGTAAACCAAGTTGTGAGAGCCTCGAAAGAGAAAGGTGGCAGCTTGGGCAGGCGTCCAGGGTGTACCATGAAGATAGGTGACTGCACAATAGAAAACGGCACAGTATTCCTTGTATGGGAGCCGAGTGACAGCGGGTGCAACTGTCTGCACACAGCAGAAGCATCATGAGGTACAAAGCATGATTGCACTTAGAACTTGAGTAATGTTTTTGTCCACTCAGAGCTTGAGTGAAATTTGTGTCACCACTGAAATGATTACCAGGGGCCAGTGGTCCGCCATTGAACATCAGTGCAGATAATGGTTGCAACAATCTCACAGCTGCACCACTGTTATTGTCCAAGTCCGTTGTGCGGATGAAAAAAAGTGCACCTAAGGCATTAGCAAACTGTTCCTAATTGTTGGAATGATTTGGCATAGAACCCGGGGTGACACTACTGGAGATAACACTTTGTCCTGAAGCACCAAATAAGTTCGATTAGGGTGAAGAAACAGCACTTTGCTGAGTGAGCATGTGGTCAGTGGCAGTAACATGTGTTGTGGGGTGGTTGCAGGTCTCTCATTTAAATTTTGAAGGTGCAAAAAGGCCACATTTTGTACATTGGTAACATGTGGAAGGTGATTCGGTAACACATTAGCACTAATAACAGACACTATAAAGAACATTTAGCATCACAAAACCAGAGTCAGTACAGTTTCTCATATCACACGAAGTTCTCGGGGTGGCACACATGTCCGAGATAGTCCACCTTGCAAATAAGAGGATGAAATGCTCAAAGAAATAGGAAGAGCAGGTTCTTGCACTGAAGTAACAGATGCAGCTTGAAAGCCATGCAGCAGTCAAATTGGCGTGGTCGTTGTGATGAGCAGGCATAGTACAAAGACCACTGTATTTTCGTGGATAGACTGACACAGGAGCGCTGAATTTCACTGCACAGGTGGGAATAATGAGAAATAACGAACTCAGTGTCACCTGTATGGAATTTGATGGGGTTTACGCCCCATATAAAATCACATTAGGCAAGAATGATAACTATTATTGTCGACTTCACAAGTTACAGAACAAGACTGAATATAAAACATGGTAGGGGTGTGAATATGTAGTTGTAATGGTCGAAAAGTGGTCACGTCGCCACACTATTATTTGCTTATAACATTAATATATGATAATGTGTCATGCCATAAATGCAATGACAAAACAAATTATAAGCCTAGAAATTCATTCAAAATCGTATCACAATCGCTGAGTGTGTTTGATTCTTCCTCACAGTGCATTCTCATTAAACTGCAATCGTACAGTCTTCACTGCCTCGATTCCGCTTCTGCATCTTATGTCGATAAACGTGACATAGTAAAATTTAATTTGCCTGAGATTAAATTATATGCTGTTGTTCAAGAATTGTTGTGTCTGCAATGATCTCAGTACAACCTAGATGTATAGCTCTGGTGTCTGAACATAGTACTGCAGCATGCCTGCACATTCATAAGTTTTGCACCCAATTATGGGTTGTTGTTTTGACATTTATGTCAATATACAGTGTAATAGGCTGGTATTGGAGTGGAATCACAATGTATTTCCTTTTCATTGTCTTGTAATAGTTCATAACAGCCATGATGTAATTTGGCAAGAAACATTTGAGTATCTATGGCCAGTAAGTTCAAACAGCTGAAGTGTGCCATCCAGATCACATAGACATCAGTGTGTGTCCAGCATATTCCTTCACCATCCAGATTGTATAGACATCAATGTGTTTCTACATATAGCAGATTCCAAATAAGATATCTGAAGGTGTGAAAGATTCTCTTGGGTTATTCAGTATTAAGATTTTGACTCCACTAAAATATGCTGCTATTAGCTCATAGAAGTTTTCTGTACCTCTAAACAAAGGACAGTAGATGCTAAAAATACCATATTTGCATCATAAATACTATGGTACCAGACAGCCTCCTCCTTTCCATAATCTTACTGTAGACTAGATTTTAAAACAGCAAATGCTTAAGGTTATTATTACCAGGTGTTTGCTAGACATTGGGGTTTATCACCTTACAATGAGTAAAATGTTTGCTTCTGGCCACAACTCTTAATGGTTCCAATTAATATGTTTCATGAAGTAAACCTACATAAACACTTAAGCCTCAGATTGCAAGGCTGTGAATGGTGGTCCACATCACCCATGAAGTACACTATATACTTCTGTATCATTTCAAACGGTACTTTACAGGCTCACCACCATGTACTTGACACACTACTACCACTCATGCTCACTGTTTGATTGTATCATTACATTACACTTAAGCTTTCCGGTATCATTTATTTACTAAGCTTTTTTCAAAAGAAAGAAATAGAGTTGAAACTTATGCAGTCTTTGTTAAAATAAATAAAACAAAATACAGTTACAGGATGAAACAAAACTATTCTGAGTCATCCAAGATACAAGTATAGGGTAAAAAATGTAAGAATGGGAGAAAGAAAAAAAAATTAACCACTATTAGCATTGTCTTCACATTGGGTATATTTTTTGTTACAGGTCCAGAGAAAGAAGTAGTTGAGAACTTAGGCAAAGAATATGAAGATGGTTGGTTTCCAAGACTGCCAAAGAATGGAAGAACTCAACACATAGACAGCCCCGCTTACCGGCACTACATAAACAGCCGTGTTGGCAACACTAGCATACAGGCTGACCTACATGCCACAGAATTCTTCAAAATGTGCAAGGCACTGTACAGGTATGCTTGCTAAGTTTGCTAACATCCACCTTTCTCTGTTATGCTGTAATGAGTGGCACAATGTTTTAAACCACCACAATGAGCTGGTGTTGTCATGAAGACTGAACCAATGAAGAGCTGCACATTTATTCTTAACACTTTCATGACCAATTTAATTGAAATTTTGAATATTCCTACAAAATTTGGTTTCATGCTTTTGTAATGGATACTGAATCCTACCATGTTTCAAAATTTTGATTATTGTTCATAGTTTTATAATTATTTTTAGTGTGTCATATATATCTGCTGGACATGAGGAGGATAAATTTGGGGAACCAATTATTTGAACTAGGGATTACAATCTATTAAGAGAAAAGAGGAAGTTCCATTATTAGATATGCATCCAAAAGTATTTATTCACAGCTTAAGATTTTTTTAAAAAATTGTCCCTAATATGGAGTAGCTGTATATGAAATTAGTCCCCCTTCCTTTCATTTGTCACATTTTCTCCATTGGCTCCATGTATTCCTTGCAGTGAAATATTTTCCAACTGCATACAAGTTCACATCATCAGGAATTCCTCAAACTTCTTGTTTGGCTTTTTAAATAAATGCTTGCCTTCCCATTCTCTTGGTATTTCTTTCAGTTGAAAGATGTCTCACAACAGTAAGATGAAAAGGAGTTTTGGTTACATTTTCCTCCATTATTACAGATAAACATAATGGAAATCCTTACTTCTGCAAAGTACCAAACAAAATAAGAAAGACAATACCACCATTTGAGTGAGCTTTGCCAATAGGAAATCATTATTTATTCTGATCAATCCGGTCTATAGCACCAGCTAAGAGGTGTACATTATAAATACAGACACAAACAGGGTGAGCAAGTTAATAATATTGTCATTAGATCTAGTGCATAATTTGATCAGGTCATTGGCCATATTCATCTTATTATAAAAGAGTACTTATCTGATGCTGCTGATGACATCTGCAGTCTTTCTGGTCTACTGTATACTTCTGAGTTATTAACATGGGGCAGTATTACTTTGTCTTCTGAAGTCCACTTCCAGGCTGTTTACATCCATTAATCAGTTTGGAATCTATATCTTTGCAATCACAATGCCTAGTACACAATCTGAAACCAAAAATGTTCAGAACATCTCCACACAATGAAAATCAACCAAGCTCCCCCACCATTTGAAAAACTGTTCCACGCCCAAGCGTGGAGTAATTTTACTTTGAGATACACAGTGACTAAATTTTTGACAAAGCTACCATTGTCCTTAATATATTTACACGGAACAGGCTGTATACTCATCGTGACTGTCAGCAGAGTTCTCTAAGCAATTAATAGTGCAAATAAACCTTGATTTATTCAGAAGAGGTTCTCAACTTGTGTGACAAAAGGTGTTCCAAAATACTGAAGATGTTTTCAGATCATTTCACATTTTTATTAAGTATGTGTGTTAGCACAGAAGTAAACAACATAAAGCACCTGGACCATTACAAACTCTCCAGTGACTTCCCAGATAGCCCAATATTGCTGTTTATAGACTGCATTATAAAAACATTATGATGTTTGTGCAATCATTATTACAATAATAAAAATTACTATTTATAATTGAAACTATTAATTTCAAATAATTATGGAAACACTCTACTGAGATGTGAAAATAATGTTCAGAAGAGATAGAGTGGCTGATCAGTACTCACCTTAGTTTGGTACCACTGATAGTGACACACAAAAAAAGACACTATTGACAATGAAACTAAATGTTTCCACAAGCTTTTGGAAATGAATATTGTCTTCATTAGGTAGGAGAGGAGGAAAAAGAAAGAGGACAGAAAGGTAACTCACAACCTAAGTCATGAGGTGGAGTGGTGAATGTGGATGTCAGAGATGTTGCACGACAAGTACTGAGCCATGCCAATGCAAACCAAAGAGCACAGATCAAGAAGTGACCAAATAATGTTGACTGGGTCTAGGGGTATTGATAAAAAGGAAATATTCATTTCTGAAAGCTTGTGGAAGCATTTAGTTTCATCACCAATTGTGTTTTTTGTGTGTGTTATTGTCAGTAGTACCAAACTAAGGTAAGTACTAACCAGCCACTCTATCTCTTTTGAACATTATTTTGAAAACTATTAATTTTGAAGCTGCTGTTTTACAGAAAATACAGCAAATTTTTGTAAGAAGTTTGTACATCAGATTAAATACCTCTAGTTGCTTGTTTTTTCTATACATTTACCACACTTTTCATAATGGTAAAAATGTTATTTACAAACAATTTAAATTTTATGGACAAGATGAATTTCAGTATTAACATTAGTGTGACTTCTTAACCAGCCTGCAATTACTTCTTAACCAAGCAATAATTACTGTGTCAAATATATACAAAGTACTGGCATATTTTTGGGAGTACATGTTGTGCTAAAAAGACCACATCCTAAAGTTCCAACAATATTTCCTGTTCAAATCAGAGAGACCCCATCCACGAAGCTTTCTAGTGAACCCACCTTCCTCCTCACTACAACAGCACTCCAGACACATCCGACATGCTTCCTAAAATCCACAAATCAAGTATTCCTGGATACTCAACCGTTGCTGGTTACTTTGCCCCTACTGAAAGTATTTCAGCCATCATCTACCAGTACCTGCAACCAGCTGTTTCAAATCTATCCTCCCACATCAAGGATACCAACCACTTCCTTCACCAACTCTCTGCCATGTGCTCTTCATTACTTCCTGGAACCACACTCATCACAGTTGATGCCACTTAATTAAACACCAATATCCCTCATGCCCTTGCCCTTCCTGCTCTTGAACACTGCCTCTCCTAATGTCTCTCATAAAAAAATAGCTCAATACCTCATTCCTCATATCCTTACTAACAACCTAATAAACAACAACTTTTCCTTTGAGGGAATGGAACACAATTAAATTTGTGGGCAACTACATCACATCCTCCAATACCAACCTGTTTCAGAGCTGTCTGGTGGAAACCTTACTAATTTTCCAAAACCCCAAACCTCTGGTGTGGTTCAGATTCATTCACAATATTTCCATGTTTTTGACTCTGGGCCAGGACACCCTATTCTCCTTCCTTAACAATCTCAACTCCATATCTCCCATCCATGACACCTTATCTTCCTCTACCCAGTGTGGTACATTTCTGGACATTAACCACCAGCTCAGTAATGCCTCCATCCACACCTCTGTCCACATTAAAACCACAAACCACCAACAGTACCAATGTTTTGACAGTTTCCATCCCCTCTACATCAAAAAAATTCCTCTCCATACAGCAAAGCCACCCGTGGGCAGTGTACTTGCAGTGACAAGAACTCCCCTGCTAATATGCGCAAGTTCTAGGTCTCACAAAGGCCTTCACAGACAGGCACTACCCCCCCACCCCACCCCCAATACCTACTCCAGATTTCCGATGGCATTTCATCACACATCCCCAGTCGTTCCACCAGCCTCATTAACCAGCTACAAAAGAGCATCCTCTATCACCAAATACCACCTGGACTGGAACAACTAAAACGTGGCCTTCATCAAGATATTGATTTTCAGTCATCATGCCCTGAAATGAGAGACATCCTCCCCAAGATCCTCCTCACCCCTCCTAAAGTGAAGTGTCATCACACCAACTGCCCATTAGAATGAATGGCTACACCAAACTATGGACAAAAACAAGTTAGACCACATAGTGGCTCGTGTGTGTGTGTGTGTGTACCAAAGTCTAACTCTTATGGGAATCACTGAAATGCCATGAATAGAGACTGAAAATGGCAGGTGCAGTATGTTAGTAGTATGTGGCTAAGTTGAAAATTGGTATCTACTGGATGCCTTGCTAGGGTAGTTACTGTGTCCCAGTGGTATTATGGTCAGTACCACTGCCTAGTAAGCAGGAGACCAGGTTAAAAAGCCAATTGTACACAGAATTTAACTTTCGCAATTGATTTAATTCCATTCCCACTGGCAGATGATGTCGTAAATACCTTTGTTTTATGAGTTATGGTTTACTTACATTTTCTTAATTACAATTACAGATGGTCTTTATAGTACAAGTGTGGTGTAAATTTCATAGCATCATTTAACTAAAGAAAACGTAGCTAGTTTCTCAATATTTCTTATTACTGTATAAAGAAATATGACATCTCAATGTTTCTTTGTTAATTGACTGTTTATCTTATTAACTCTCACAAAGATTTTAATACCAACATTATTCGATTACTGATGAAAAATCTCCATCGATATGCTAAAATATTCTTGTTAAGAGATAGATTGGCTGACCAATACTTACCTTAGTTCTGTACTGTCAACAGTCACACAAAAACATGAAAATGGAAGTGACAAGTGTGACACAGCTTTCAGAAATATTTTTCTTTGTCAGGTACAAGAGGAGGGAAGAGAAAAGGAACAGAAGGGAAAGGTTATTTATGACCAAGGCCACGATGCGATGGATGATTTGTGAAAGTCAGAGACACTGTATGTCAAGTACTGAGCCATGCCAAAAGCTAAAAAAGAGAATACACAATCAAAGGGGATAGATCACACTTCCCTCTTTGGTTTGACTTTCATGTGGCTCAGTACTTGACATACAGTATCTCTCACTTTCACAAATCACACATCATCTCCCCGTGGCCTTGGTCATGAATAACCTTTCCCTTCTGTTCCCTTTCTCTTCCCTCTTCTTGTACCTGACAAAGGAAAATATTTCTGAAAGCTTGTGTCTGAATTTTTGTTTCCATTTTCGGGTTTTTGTGTGACTGTTGGTGGCACAGAACTAAGGTAATTACTAGTCAGCCAATCTCTCTTTTCAAGATATTCTAATACTGCCATTAGTTCAATTTTTAGTCAACACATAGTATCAATGTAGAATCTTGATTTTACTTTAAATTGTCTTGTTATTTCATACCATAGCTCATTATAATGTCTCTTCAGGCAATTCCATTATTAGCAAAATAAATGAAAAAGTTGAAATTGTGTCACTTAATGTACAGGGCTTTCTATGTCACAAAGATGAAGAAGAAAAATTTGCAAAACAAAATTCTCCATGGTTGCTCTGCCTTCAGGAAACTTGTGTCACACAAGATGTTGAAGACAAAAAACTCGAAATAGATGGCTGTAATATAGTTCATTGTAACACAATACAGGAAGAGCACTTATCTACATTAAAAAAACATAGGTATAAGATTGAATTCCAGAAGGTGAAATCCATGGTATACTGGGCTGTAGGAATTACAACTGCTATTGACGAGGAGAAATACTATATTGGCTGCATCTATCATTCACCCCAAGTGGTAGCTGCTCCAGATTTTTTTATTTATTTGAAGAATGGCTGGAAATGCTAATTGACAGTGGGAAAAACATAGTTGCAACAGGAGATTTTAATATAAACTGGTTCAGTGATACAGAATCATGTACAATAAGAAAAATAGTTCATATGTTTGGACTAAAACAAGTTGTAAAAGAAGCAACTAGAATAAGCACAAGACATTGCCAGTTTACTGATGCCGTACAGACATCAAATACATTAATAGTCTAGTAATGACAAACAGGGCCTTATTTAGGCTATGTGACACCCTGCGCAGTAATTTGTTTTACGTCTCCCCCCCCCCCCGTCCCCTCTAGAACTGGGATAAAAGAAAAGCCACTACTATCAACACAACAACCTAAATTTTAAAATTAATTGCTGTAATCAAAGTTATGAATAATAATATTATTTAATCAATTATGTAGGTAACATATACCATAACACTAAACACAAGTACAAATTTAAAGGTAAAACATGATAAAATTACAGAATGAAACACTGTCGTAGAAACATTAAACTTACTATCCCTCTGACTTTTCTCTTCAGCTTCCTTTCTATATACTGCACAAAATATAAAGAACTACCATGTAATGTCAGAAATTGGCTGCACCTTCATGATATCAAATACAGGAGAACCAACTGTACTATATCCAGTTTATACTTCAAGCACATCCCTCTGACTTTCCTCTTCAGCTTCCTTTCTATATACTGCACAAAATATAAAGAACTACCATATAATGTCAGAAATTGGCTGCACCTTCATGATATCAAATACAGGGGAACCAACTGTACTATATCCAGTTTATACTTCAAGCACATACCTTGATTTTAAATTGAGAAAAACTTGGAAAAATGTCATGTGAGTACAACGGCAATGTAATGCTGAGTCGATTTTAAAGTCTGTAAGATGGGACTGCCCATGCGGTGAGAACTTGATGTCGCCTGCCACTGTTGGCTGTGTGTGTTCCTACAACGTGTGGGCAAGATGTGAGTCATCCAGCTGAATGACACTCATTGTGAGTGAGTCAGCTGTCGTCCACCTGACAGTTCCGAGAGCAACCGTCTGGCGCCTTTATTTCTACCTGTTTGATGAAGTGAAGAAAATGTAAATGTAACACCAATCAACAAGATGTCATCATTTAATACCTCAATCCAGAGTTGCCCACAGGAGGGTCATGACGCAAACTGCGTCATTGAAATTTCTGGGGACGGGGGGGGGGAGGGAGGGGGGAAATAGTTCTTGTGGCCAGCCTGTTGGGGGGGGGGGAGGGGGGGGATGGTTATAAAACAATTTACAAAACGTGAAATAAAAGATATTTCATTTCAATATTAAATGACAAAACAGGACCTAATACTTGGGCATGGCAGGGCGGGGTAGGGGGGGGAACACCTCTGCCTCATTCAGTCTCTATCACTCTAATTTGGTTTATTCCCTTAAAATCACAAGTATTTTCAAGGCTATAGACATAGGTACAACACTATACTGCAGAAGTTGTCAGAGCAGCTTGTTTGACTTACACCTTTGTCAATTTTCTTTCTGATGTCCTCATTTAGATATCATTTTTATAATAACAATGTTGCATACCTTGCAAAAATACAGTTGCACACATCAAGGGAGTCTGTTAATCTGCCCCCCCCCCCCCCCCCCTTATTTGGGAGCACTTGCCCGCCGTGATCTCTGTAGGAAATCATAAGCAGCCAGCAGCCGACTGAACACTGCTGGCAAGGGCGGCGTAGCATGGCCGGAAGCCATTCTGGCAGCCCGCACTCCTGCTGACCGAGACTTGAAATGTTCGTTCTTAGAAGACATTGTACAAGTCTATGAGTAGTAAAGAAAGAGTTTAGTGACGAGGAGAAATATTTGTGAACACTTTGCCAAATGCCAGAATGATGATTCAAATAACATTTAAATAAAATTTTTTAAAAATAATTTTCTATGTCAAAATTTTGCCACCCTGTGCAGTTGCACATGTTTCACCTGCCTAAATATGGCCCTGATGACAAACAACTATACACTGAAGACTAGTGTTCTGACTACCCCTAGAATTAGTGACCACTTCATAGTGCTGATCCATTTGCATGTTTTTAGCGGAGCAGAAGAAAGAATGATGGTACTTGACACTGAAAGATTTTAAATAAATATAGAGCATGTATCTTTTCCCATTTGTGATCCATCCAATAGTTTGACCTCAACTTACCAACAATTAGTCGAAGAGCTGGAGAATGCTGTGGAATTATCCACAAAGGAATATCTAAATCATGCAAATGCTAAGCCTTGGTTTAATAAAAATGTCCAGAATGCTGTGAAGCAAAGGGACCTCTCATATAAGAGTTACTCACATCTCTGAAAAATAAGATGATCCTAGAAGAGTGGAACAAGTACAAAATGAGAAAAAAAAACTGCCTATATGTCATAAGAAGAAAAAAAAAAAAAGGAATACAGAAAAAAACTATAGATAACTGCAGACAAAACCCAACCAAAATATGGACCACACTAAACTAAAGAAAGTAATGTCAGAAACAAAACTGGTAACAATATAGAGGAACTAAAAGTGAATGACAGTGTTTATACAAACAAGACTGACATTACGAACAAACTAAATGAATTCTATATAAACAGTATACTCAATACCTTACACAAGGAATATCAAGTACCTGACTCAGCATGAAAATTCATTAGACTTATTTAGGAAAATATCTATTGAAGAACTGGATGAAATTGTAAATGAAATCAACAGTAAAACAACCACAGGTGATAAAATCTCTATACAAGTAGTGAAATTGAGTTGGTCACACATAAGAGAAAGAGTACATAATATAATAGGGAGATCACTTGAAGTACCGGAACCACTTAAAGTCTCTACAATAAAAACTATGCCGAAAGTGAAGGACTCCAACAACGCAGAAGATATGAGGCTAGTAAACTTGCTGCCCGGTACTGAAAAAGTACTAGAGAAGGTAGTACACAAGCAACTATTGAAGTTCCTAAATAACAACAACATATTAACAACTGCCCAGTCTGGATTCCAAACCAGGCATTCAACAGAAACTACTCTACAATGTATCATTTCTAAATGGAAAGAGCCAATGGATCTTGGACAAAGTATAGTGGCAGTTTTCCTGGAGCTGAAGAGAGCCTTGGAGACTATCGACAGACTGAAACTACTTAGGAAACTGGAAGCCTACGGTATATGTGGTGTTGTGCTAAAACGGTTTGAAAGCTACTTGATGGGGAGGAAGCAGTGCGTAAAATGTGATCAAGTTGTGTGCAAAATAATACCAAATGATCTAGGTGTGTCACAGGGCAGTGTACTTGACCCATTACTGTTTATACTTTACATTAATTAAAACCCAAAAGTGCTGAAGGATTGTGAGTCACACCTATTTGCAGATAACACACTTTTGTATGCTTCAGGTACAAACATTGATTTTCTTATGGACAAGTTGAACAGCAATCTATCCAGTGAAAATCATTGGCTAAATGCAAATAAGTTAAAGCTTTACACAAAGAAGACAAATTGCATGCTTCTTACTCTAAAATCAGAGGTCGGTGATCTGAACAGTGACGTTAGTTATTGATGGTGAAAAAATCAAATGGGTTAGCTCTTATTAACAACTGCCCAGTCTGGATTCCAAACCAGGCATTCAACAAAAACTATGCCGAAAGTGAAGGACTCCAACAACGCAGAAGATATGAGGCTAGTAAACTTGCTGCCCGGTACTGAAAAAGTACTAGAGAAGGTAGTACACAAGCAACTATTGAAGTTCCTAAATAACAACAACATATTAACAACTGCCCAGTCTGGATTCCAAACCAGGCATTCAACAGAAACTACTCTACAATGTATCATTTCTAAATGGAAAGAGCCAATGGATCTTGGACAAAGTATAGTGGCAGTTTTCCTGGAGCTGAAGAGAGCCTTGGAGACTATCGACAGACTGAAACTACTTAGGAAACTGGAAGCCTACGGTATATGTGGTGTTGTGCTAAAACGGTTTGAAAGCTACTTGATGGGGAGGAAGCAGTGCGTAAAATGTGATCAAGTTGTGTGCAAAATAATACCAAATGATCTAGGTGTGTCACAGGGCAGTGTACTTGACCCATTACTGTTTATACTTTACATTAATTAAAACCCAAAAGTGCTGAAGGATTGTGAGTCACACCTATTTGCAGATAACACACTTTTGTATGCTTCAGGTACAAACATTGATTTTCTTATGGACAAGTTGAACAGCAATCTATCCAGTGAAAATCATTGGCTAAATGCAAATAAGTTAAAGCTTTACACAAAGAAGACAAATTGCATGCTTCTTACTCTAAAATCAGAGGTCGGTGATCTGAACAGTGACGTTAGTTATTGATGGTGAAAAAATCAAATGGGTTAGCTCTTATTAACAACTGCCCAGTCTGGATTCCAAACCAGGCATTCAACAAAAACTATGCCGAAAGTGAAGGACTCCAACAACGCAGAAGATATGAGGCTAGTAAACTTGCTGCCCGGTACTGAAAAAGTACTAGAGAAGGTAGTACACAAGCAACTATTGAAGTTCCTAAATAACAACAACATATTAACAACTGCCCAGTCTGGATTCCAAACCAGGCATTCAACAGAAACTACTCTACAATGTATCATTTCTAAATGGAAAGAGCCAATGGATCTTGGACAAAGTATAGTGGCAGTTTTCCTGGAGCTGAAGAGAGCCTTGGAGACTATCGACAGACTGAAACTACTTAGGAAACTGGAAGCCTACGGTATATGTGGTGTTGTGCTAAAACGGTTTGAAAGCTACTTGATGGGGAGGAAGCAGTGCGTAAAATGTGATCAAGTTGTGTGCAAAATAATACCAAATGATCTAGGTGTGTCACAGGGCAGTGTACTTGACCCATTACTGTTTATACTTTACATTAATTAAAACCCAAAAGTGCTGAAGGATTGTGAGTCACACCTATTTGCAGATAACACACTTTTGTATGCTTCAGGTACAAACATTGATTTTCTTATGGACAAGTTGAACAGCAATCTATCCAGTGAAAATCATTGGCTAAATGCAAATAAGTTAAAGCTTTACACAAAGAAGACAAATTGCATGCTTCTTACTCTAAAATCAGAGGTCGGTGATCTAAACAGTGACGTTAGTTATTGATGGTGAAAAAATCAAATGGGTTAGCTCTTATTAATATTTGGGAGTGATTGTAGATTGTAAGTTAAAACTGGATGAACATATAAATTTGATTAATGATGAAAATTCTCTTCAGAGATGATAAATATTGTTAAAAACGAGATAGAATGGCTGGCCAGTACTTACCATTGTGCTGTACCGCCAATAGTAACACAAATGTAGAATCAGAAAAAAGGGGACAAAAAGGACAAGCTTTCGGAACAAAGTTCCTTCGTCAGGTGGGAGAGAAGGGAAGAAGAAAGGATGGGAACAGAAGGGAAAGTTAGTTCACTACCTAGGTCATGAAGGTGGTGTTTCGGGAGTGTGGACGTCATAGATCTATGACGTCAGCATATTGAGCATATAAATTATATAACAAATAATATAGGGCAGAAAATAGGATTCCTTAGTAGGATTAGGAAAATGTTAACAGAAAAAAGCAGAATGACAGTGTACAACACCATCATAATGCCTCACTTTTCATATGTTGGAACAATTCTGTACCTGTGTAACATAACAATAGTGAGCAGGCTACAGCTATTACAAAACAGATGTATGAGATTAATACTGAATTGTGATATGTGCACCAGTATAGAATATATGTTGGGAACATTGAATGGGTTGTCTGTCAAATAGTTCAACACTCTACAAGCAGTGATTTTCATTCATAAGGTTAAACTAGGAATGTTTCCAGACTGTTTAGGCAATAAAATAACTTTAGTTAAATGTAATACAAGAAGTAGCAATAACTACTTAGCCAGTACAACAGCTTACCAAAATAACTAAAACACTGTCACTCATTGCCCTTATTCAAAAACAGGCTGAAGAAATATATAGGCCTACAGCAGAGAAGCCTGTGATATATAATGTGTTAATTTATAATACCGTATGTATTTATATATAGTTGTATTTCAATAAGTGCAATATAATAGCCTGAGAGCTGAAACAAACCACACTAAATAAATAAATAAAAATAAATAAACTTTCAACCATTTTTGTGCTTAAACAGGTTTCAAAAAGTACTTGTTACACTATTCTCATTCTTAAATACAGTTGCTAGGAAAATACTACTCGTACTAATGCAACTTATGGTAGCGCAAGCATTGGTTGAAGAAAAACATTGGCTCTCATTAAATGGTCTATGTCGTATAACTGATGTTCAAATAAAAAGGTACAAAATGTCTTAACAACCAATCCAGTTGAAATTTGAATATGCTGCTTTGGGGTACATAGTGTAACATCTAGGAATACGAAGCATTCATTGTCACATTCCCATAAAAAATTCAACTGTGCCCTCAGCAAGCAAGGTGAAGCTCACCATCTTTTTTGATGTCAGAGGTCCAATACTCATTGAATTCCTCAAGCATGCAAAAATCATTAGCAATGAAGTATACTGTAATACACTCCATAGCCTACACAATCCCATCATGAGCAAATGGCCTGGGCTGTTCACAGAGAGAGTGATTCTGCTCCATGATAATGTGTGTCCACACGTCTCTAGGATCAGGACTGGCTCTTGTCACAGCCACAGGTAATCTGAGAACTCCAAATCATTTGGCTCATTAAACAGTTGTGTTCAGACCTCTGGTGATTACTTTTGAATAAAGACTTCAATTATACCAACAGTCTCATTTCATACAGCCTTCATATTATTGTTAATCCATATCTAACCTGTTATTAAAGCTTGTGTTATCTATGCCATTTTTACAGATATATATGGTTGAACTAAGAGTAAAATGTGCCCTTTCCATAGTTTGTAATATTTCATTATATTGTGCTACATCATTTTGTTTACAGCAATCCAGATAATTCCAATGGACTGCCATTGGTGATCAAAGATAAATGCAAACAGCCTTCTTTCACGTGCCCCAGCATTACCAGAGTCTATAGGACTTACGATGGAACATGCAATAACATCCACAGACCTGGCTGTGGGCGTTCCAACTCCGCATTCTTACGTCTTCTTCCTGCTCACTACTATGACGGTTTGTATCTATTGCTTGAAATGATTTTCTGGAAAATTTTTCCTTGCCTGATAGTTTTTGTTCATCAATAATGTGTTTTAGTCAACTTCCCTTAATACTGTTAATAATTTTTCTTACATTACGTTACATAAAGCGTTGCAAGCTGATTTGTATATTTATCTTTTAGGCCAATTCGTATAAGCAAAACTGATATCACTCCACTTCATACTTCTGTGGAACGAGTACTACTGCAACCATAATGAATATTTTGTCAGAAAACAGTTTTGGTTGCACAAATGCAATATTTTTCCTTTTTTACAAGTGACAGTTTTTGCCTTTTCTAGGCATTGTCAAACATCTGAGGAAGTAACAAACTTGTTTAAAAAACAGCAGTTAACTTAAAAATATATAAAAATTTTCAAGTGTAAGACATACTTTTTATTGGGAAGGTATAAGCTGCTTAAATTAAAAGTCATATGACTACATTCACATTTGATGGGAAGGTGTGGGGTATAAAATTTAACTTTTAAACTACCACTGAAAACTGTGGCTTAGCGTATAAAATACTTGTTACTCAGTTAGCAAGTCATCAGACTTATTTAAAATTTCAAATAAAATACATATTTGAAGTAAATGTCACAGCTATTGCTTGAGTGTGGGAAAGGGCAGCAAAGCCACAACTAAAATCGAATCTGACTATTAACTATTTGATGTTTACTTACCTACACAGGAGCCACTCCCTGGTCTGTTTAATCACTCACTATCATGCCTGCAAAGTTCATGAAAGGCTTATAGATGGTGCACTTGTGTGTGACTAACAGCTAGAGTTTAGATAAGTGAAGTAAACTATTTGATATGGGTGGCAGCCATTACTAGAAGATACCTATCACTATGGCAAAAAAGGTTTGATGCACTGATAAAATTTGGTCGTTCAATAGGTTAGAAGAATTGTAAAAAAAGAGATTTCAAATTCAAATAGATTTTTCAAATTCACTCAAAAATTTAATTTGTGGCCTTACTAGCTTCGTGATGAATATTGAGTTTTTCTAGGCTTGGGACAGATGGCCTGAAGACTTAAGATGCTGGGTAAATGGTGAGAATTTCTTTAACTGACCTGTTTTGTTAGTAGATTTTTCATTAAACCTAACAGCGAAGGATCTCCCTGTTTGACTGATAAATTTGGTTGAACATCCAGTAAACCTAATGCTGTAGACTCCTGATTTGGAAAACAACTTCCTGCTGGGTTGCTCATTATAAGCCTTTTCAGAAAAACTAGTTGAACATTAGTGAATGTTTAGACAAATATATTGGTCAAATAGGGAGATCTTTCACTGTTAGGTTAAATGAACATCTACTGACAGAAAGGGCCAGTTAAAGAAATTCTCCCCCTTTGTCCAGCTTCTTAAATCTTCAGGCTATGAGTACCCAAGCTTAGAAAACCTCCAAATTCTTCATATGACTAGTGAAGTCCACAAATTAAATTTATTGGAAGACTTTGAAATATCTTAGCACATAATTTTCAAATCTTCTAATCTATTGAACAAGCAAAGTTTGTCGAAGCATCGAACTTTTTTCAACATAATGGTAGGTGTCTGCCAGTAAAGGCTGCCCCCACATAAAATAGTTTACATCATGTATGTAAATTCTATATGTTAATAATATAGTAAGGACAGTTTACAACTCAACGCAAAGACGTGGCGACGAGCTGCGACAGGCACATACAAAAGACACATTCAGCTATCGGGCATGGCCTTCTTCAGAAAATAGAACACTCACGCAATCACACAGGCACATAATACAGTCACATAACCATCACTTTGAAGTGCGGCAGCCGGAGTCGATGGTTGTGTGTGTGATGGTTGTATGTGTGTGTCTTTTGTATGTGCCTGTCACAGCTCATCACCACGTCTTTGCATTGACTTGTAAACTGTCCTTACTATATTATTAATTCCAACCTGGACTTTCCATTGTTATAACTCTAGATGTTAGTCACACATTGGGGTGCCACCTATGAGCTTTTCACATACCTTTTTGGGCGCTGGGTTTTTAAGTTGTTGGCATTATAATGTATGCTTAACCCTTGAACGGTCGGTTGAAAAATAGTTTTGGGAACGGTTGGGCTGGTATTGTCAGACCCAATTATTAAAACACTTATAACAAGTGCCAAACAGTATATTTACATCAAATGACAAGTTTTTATTTGTTTAGGTCATACCAAATGCTGTAGGGACATTATTTCAACTTTCTGATTTACATAACAGTTACTGTGGTGGTGGTGGGGGGGGGGGGGGGGTGGGAGGTACATACTTTTTTGTAGTTATAAATATAAGTACACTGGAAGTACAAGTAATTTGGATTGAAATATGAATATAAATGTGAATAATTTGAAGAACTGAGAAACATGATTGTTGAATTTTCATTATATAAATTGAAATTGTGAATATAATGAATAGTTTGTGTGATATCACCCTCTAAAATCACCACTTTTTGTAATGGATGCTGCAAACAATTTCTGTGTGTACCAAGCATAACCCACCTTGCCAACTTATAGCAGTCCTGGATGTGGGACTTCAACTAATGTTCTTTCTTGTGTTTCGGAGAGGTTAGCAGAAAGGCACGGGAGCTTTGGCTGCATAGCACACATTGTCAAGTATGGTGTTATGAGAGACTTTCCTAAGATTCTGAGATATTATCTTCTAACTGAAACATTTTTGTTTGCTTTGAATACAATTTACCCATTGAGAGCTACAGTGTTCAACAACTGAAAAAAGAGACAGTGAGGCCCCTGTCTTGTCCCTCTAACAGCAGTATATTCACTGCACCCTTTGTTTTGTTGTGTGTTATAATACTGGCTTTTTCTTTCTGCTGCTGTCACTGTCAATCTCTTCGTCATGGTGCATTGACAACAGAAGCAGAACTGCTTTCTTCCATTTAGGTAAATATGAAAGTAATGTAAGATCTTCTTGAAATCCAAACATACTTGAGTATGCTTCTTTAGATTTTTTTGGGGGTGGGGGGAACTCAAACAGAATTTCAGGCTTATTTTTTAATGTACTAACAACAGTAATATTGTTTTCTCCTTTTAGTTTTTTGACAGCTGGGTAGGGGGTAAGCCAATTGTCTATTGTCAGAATTCTTCCAGACCCTTTTAATGAGTCTAAAAGATGCAAAATAACATTGTCTGCCTTATTACTGACTTTTTATGTTCCTTGTCGTTGTGTACCTGCTTAAACTTCCAAATGTTTGGCATAGTAAGTTTTAGAACAAGCCGGGATGAAAACTTTGATTCCATACTTGGAAGGTTTATTGGGGGTATACTTCATGATCCTGCATCTGCTCTTGCATGGAAGAACATTTCGTCCAAAGTAACGGAGCAAAATATGCACTGCAGTTAGAGACAAACAATTGAGAATGTTTATTTTGACAGCATGACTATTTTCTTTCTTCCCTCGTATGGATATCGTCAAACCTGATATAATGAGTAAAAAATCTGAACCTTATCTGTGACATACTTGCATGAAAGATTTATATTCCGGTCCCATCTGTATTTCAAAAGTCTTCAATATTCATTTTACCACCATTAAATGTTCAGCTAAATAAAGCAGGTCACAATATGCCTTCAGCTCATCAAAACTTGTAGGCCTAGCTATATTTGGGTCACTTGCATAATTGTTTACAACTGAATCAATATAGATATTTATTTTTGAGAACATTATGGATTAACAGCAATGTTACAAGTAATTATTAATTCATGTAACAAGGCGGTCTAGATCAGAATTCCTTTATTTCCCTGCTAAGTGCTTTTGGCCACGTACGTAACTATCTTCAGACCACAGGCATAATGTTGGCCACTGGTTATTTTCAGCTGGAGCTGGAGCTGCCTAACATTAAAGGTTTAGGCAGCTCCGGCTGAAAACAACTGGTGGCCAACATTATGGCTGTGGTCTAAAGATGGTTATGTAAGTGGCCAAAACTGCTTAGCAGGGAAATAAAAGAATTGTGATCTAGACTTCCTTGTTACATGAATAAATATAGATACTGGTTGATTCAAAAACTGTACCAATCAATGCATTGCTATAAAATAACTGCAATGATTCTAACAGTTAGGGTACATTTACTGGAGGTTGAATACTTCCAGGCAACTGCATTTATAGAAGATCTACTTGAATCATCAACTGTAGGTTCATCGGTGCTGGCAGAAGGCCCAACAACTTCTTCCTCTTCATTCTGACTTAATTCACTATTGCAGTCATGATCACTGTTTATTTTGAAGTATGGATCCACGTCAGAATTGTCAATTATGCTCTCATCATAGTATAAAATGTTTCGCAAATTTCACTGTATGAAAGACTTTCTCTTGCCATTTTCTATTGTAAAATATTGAAAATGATAATGTGATGTTAGGACATCACAAATAGTTCTCAAAGTAACTAGACACTGATGAAACAACATATAAAAATCAGCTCACACTGTTACAAATTAGTAGCATAAACGGTCGGGCTGGGTCTGACAGACCTGCACGGTTTTTGAAGGACTGCCAAACAATTATTAAAAATTAAAAAACCTTATTCACGGCGTGAACACTTTCTCTCTGATGTTTCAGGAAGCTAGCAGAGCGCTCGAGTCAAATCAACAACTATAAGCAAATAAATTCAATGAAACAGAAACTAGTGGGTCTCAAAGACCCAGCCCAACCGTTCTAGGGTTAAACAGACTGCAGTTATGGCCACAAAGCAGCTCCTGCGTAGGTAAGTAAACATCGAATGGTTAATAGTCAGGTTCTGTTTTAGCTGTGGCTTCTCTGCTGTTTCTAACTCTCAAGCAATAGCAGTCACTTTTGTCTTGAAGATGTGTTTTATTTGAATTTTTAAATACGTCTGACACCTTGCTACCTGAGTAAAAAGTATGTTATTCTCTAAACCACAGTTTTCAGAGGTAGTTTGTAAATTAAATTTTATACCCCACTCCTCCCCCTCAAGTGTGAATGTGGTCATGTGACCTGTAGTTTAACCAGTATAACAACTATGTCTTCCATATGGAAATTTTTATATACTTTTAAGTTAATTTCTGTTTTTTAAAACAAGTTTGTAATTTCGCCAGAATTCTGATGACGCTTAGAAGAAGTAAAAGCATCACATGTGAAAAAGGAAATAATATTGCATTTGTGCAATAAAGACTGATTTTGCTAAAAAAAAGAGCTAGCTGTCATTCGTCGTACTAACTAGAAATTTTGTCTAAGTCATCCTGTATGCTATTGCAGTCAGTTAAAGACGACACCCTCCCATACACCACAGCATCATCAGCAAACAGCCACAAATTACAAGTTACCCTGCCTGTCTGTCAGATCATTTATATAGATACAAATGTCGTCGAGAACAATGTACTGCATTCTATTACTTAGGAAGTCTTCCAGCCAGTCACAAATCTGTGAACCTATTCGACAAGCTCGTATCTTTCTTAGCAGTCTGTAGTGTGGCACTGTGTCAAATGCCTTTTTGAAGTCGAGAAAAACACAATCCGCCTGTTGCCCTTCATCCATCGCTTACAAGAGGTCATGTGAGAAAAGGGCAAGCTGAGTTTCACATGAACGATGTTCCCTAAACTCGTGCTGATTCATAGAAAGAAGCTTTCCATCTCAGGGAAATTTACTATATTTGAACTGAAAATATGCTCAAAAATTCTACAGAAAACTGGTGTCAATGATATTGGCCTGTAATTATGTGGGTCAGTTCTCCTTCCTTTCTTATAAATGGGAGTCACCTGTGCTTTTTTCAACAAGAACTTTGTGTTGAATTAAAGATTTGCGATAAATGCAAGCTAAGTAAGGGGCCAATGCTGCAGAATACTCTTTGTAAAACCGAACTGGTATTCCATTTGGACCAGTAGACTTTTTTGTATTTAGCTCTCTCAGCTGTTTCTCTACACTGGAAATACCTAGTACTATGTCCTCCATTTCAGAATTAGTACGTTGATCAAACAATAGTACATTTGTGTGGTCCTACTGTGTGAAAGATTTCTTAAAGGTTAAATTTAGAACTTCAGCTTTCCGTTTGCTTTCTTCTATTATGCCAACCTATTTATGGGCCATATAGAGGAAACCTTCCTAGCTTCCCAAAAACCCCAAACCCCCGGTCCGGTTCAGGTTCATTGCTGATATTTTCATGATTTGGACTCATCTTTCCTCATTCTATCACAACCTCAATTCCTTCTCCCCCATCAGTTTCACTTGGTCCTTCTCAAATTGGCAAGTCACCTTCCTGGATGTTAACCTCTACCTCACTGATGGCTCAATCCACATGTCTGTCCACATTAAACCTACTAATTACCAACAGTACCTGCACTGTGTTAGCTGCCATTTATTCCACATATAAAAAATCCCTCCCCTCCAGCCTTGCCACCCATGAACAGCGAATTTGCAGTGATGATAAGTCTCTTATCCATTATGCCGTAGGCCTCACAAAGGCCTTCACAGACAGACATTACCCTCCTGACCTAGTCCGCAAAAAAATTTCCTGTTCCATATCCCCACACACCACCAATCCCCCCCCCTTCCCCACCAACCCCAGTAACCAGTCACAACTGAGTGTCCTACCTGTCACCCAATACCCTCCCGGACTGGAACAACTTAATTACATCCTTCGTCAGGGCATTGATTATCTGTCATCATACCCTGAAATGAGACATCCTATGCAAAATCGTTCCGACCCCTCCTAAAGTGGTGTTCCGTTGCCCACTCAACCTCCACAACATCCTGTTCCTGTTCCATATCCCTGTGGAAGACCCTGATGCAAAACCTACCCAATTCACCCACCCAGCACTTCCTATTCGAGTCCCGTCACAGGCTTATTCTACCCCATCACAGGTCAGGCCACCTGTGAAAGCAAAGCAGCCATGTGATATACCAACTCTGCTGCAATCATTGCACAGTGTTTTATATTGGTATGATGACAAACCAGCTGTCCGTGAAAATAAATGGCCATTGCCAAACTGAGGCCAAAAAAAAAAAAAAAAAAAAAAATCACCACTTTCTCTGAATCAATTGGAACTAGAGATACTAAAGATGTAAGGTATGACCTGAAAAATGTTAGGATTTTCCTTCTTGGTAAACCCTTCAATGATTTTCTTTCATTTGTCAATCACACCCTTATTTTTGTCATCAAAAGACTGCCATGTACAGGCTTCTTTTAATTACTTGAAATTCTTCGTATAGTGAGTTGTTGTTCATGAGTTCAGTTGATCGATCTTTAAAGGCTAGCAAATTTTTAGAAAATTGTAATGTATTGGTGATTTTAGTTTAAGAACAGCATCTTGGAAAGAATGTAGTTTTCTATGAAAAACATAGTACCAAATGTACTACAAAATCGGTGTAGAAAATTGTTTGGAATATATTCTTTTGCTTAAGTGATTAATTAATGCATTATTTCTCTTGCCTTACTTCCAAAAAAGTTGCCTTTTATTCTTTGCTCAATCTCTCTGCGAAAAGTCTCTCAAATATATTAATGCTCTTCCTGCCCTTAAACAAGTTTACAGTGGATTAATCCACTCTCATTTGCAAAATGGGATTGAAATTTGGGGTGCGGCACCCTTAGTCTACATGGGTATAGACTAGGCTTCAGAGCAATGCAAATAGAATGTTGTTGTTGTTGTGGTCTTCAGTCTGCAGACTGATTTGATGCAGCTCTCCATGCTGCCTTGTCCTGTACAAGTCTCTTCATTCGGGAACCTACATCCTTTTGAATCTGCTTACTATATTCGTCCCTCGGCCTCCCTCTACAATTTTTACCCCACACGCTTCCTTCTAATGCTAAGTTGACAATTCCTTGATGTCTCAAATGTGTCCAACCAATATATCCCGTCTCTTAGAGGGGATATGCCAGAAACTACTTTTCTCCCCGTTTCGGTTAAGCACCTCCTCATTAGTTACATGATCTACCCATCTAATTTTCATCATTCGTCTGTAGCACCAGATTTCAAAAGCTTCTATCATTTTTTTTTTTTCTGAATTCCTTATCGTCCACATTTCACTCCCATACAATGCTACACACCAGACAAATGCTTTCAGAAAGGACTTCCTAACATTAAAATTAATATTGGATGTTAACAAGCTTCGCTTCTTTAGAAACACTTTTCTTCCCATAGCCATTCTGCATTTTATATCTTCTTTACTTTGGCCATCAGAAGTTATCTTGCTACCCAAATAAGAAAATTCATCTACTACTTTTATTGTCCCATTACCTAATCTAATTCCTTCACCATCGCCTGATTTTCTGATGTTACATTCCATTACCTTCATTTTACTCTTGTTAATGTTCATCTTATATCTTCCTTTCAAGACACTGTCCATCCCATTCAATTGCTCTTCCAGATCTTTAGCGGTCTCCGACAGAATTATTATGTCATTGGCAAACTGCAATGTTTTTATTTCTTCTCCCTGGACTTTAATGCCCTCTCCAAATTTCTCCTTCCATTCCTTCACTGCCTGCTCAATGTACAGCTTGAACAACATCGGGGAAAGGCTACAACACTGTCTTACTCCCTTCCCAACCTCTCATCCCTTTCTTGCCCTTCGACTCTAATAACCGCTCTCTGGTTTTTGTATAAGTTGAATATAACTCTTCGCTCCCTATATTTTACCCCTGATACCTTCAGGATTTGGAAGAGTGTATTCCAGTCGACATTGTCAAAAACTTTCTCCAAATCGACAAACGCTAAAAACGTAGGTTTCCCTTTCCTTACCCTATCTTCTAAGATAAGTCATAATGTGAGTATTGCCTCTCGCATTCTTACATTTCTCCTAAATCCAAACTGATCTTCCCCGAGGTTCAAGTCAACAAGTTTTTCCATTTGTCTGTAAATAATTCGTGTTAGTATTTTGCACCTGAAGAAGGGCTAATAAAACAAATACCAGTGTATAGGGACTACTTCAAAAATTACAATCAATTGACTGTGTCTTCTCTGAGAGTAAAATGTATGGAGAAGAGAATGATGAAGTAAATGTGATGTACAGAGATTTTCATAATTGCAACACACAAACCAGATGTGATTATCTCAGGATGCTGATGAATAAAAAATATTTTTCAGGAGGATAGGTTGCTACTCATCAAGGATGTCTTGATGAGCTGCAGAAAGGCACACAGAAAAAAATACAACTTTAAAAAGCTATGGGCCATTATGGACTTCATCATTCACAGGAACACACACACAAACACAACTGCCATCTCTGGACACTGTGGCAAGACTGTGTCATATTGTCTTCATTCTTCATGTTTACTATCTCATCTTAGATATAATCTTGAGTAAGCCATTGTTGCACAGTATCTTATCGAGCTTCATCCATACTTGCTAAAATAGTAGTAGAAATTAGTACCATCTGGCTCTAAGTAGTAGTCTTCAACCAATTAAAGTATGGGATTATAGTGCCGCAGCATTGTGGGTACCAGGTATATGGGGGTGAGGCAGCAGTGAGCAGGAAGAATCATTCCTCACTGACTTTCCCTTTCAGTGTTGAAAGATTTTTTCATTAAGGGTTCATAAGCTATTAGAAAACAGTTCAGCTAGATATTATTTTTCAATTCTCCGTAAAAATTTATATCTTAGTTTTTATTTATTTCATTCATACCAATTTTCCTGAAAGAAATTAAATCTCACATAGGAATAACATGACTTCAACTTTTCCACATGAGGACTATGACTTCAACATTCTCCATCCATAAATCACATCACACAAAAATTTTTACCATTTTTGGAGCTTCCCCTCTCCCCCTCCCTCTTTGTCACAGGTGGACACATTTGCATGACTTCTCCCCTGGTGTGACATCACATATTTTGCAATGTTAAAATTGAAAATTTTTAAATTAAAACAACTGTTCCAAAATGATTCCACATATATACATAAATTCTTTTTCTTTCATGAAATTAAAATAAATCTAATATTCTAGAAAATTCACTAACCATTACTAGTTAAATGAAAGATACATAATTTAATCATCATGAGTTCATGGACTTTGAACTCATTCCTTTGTATTATGGTATAGTAGTACTTTGTTTTTGATTTTGCTTATGTTGGGCAGGCCCGTCACAAGGGCATGTGAGGCCTGTAGAGAAGCCAAGTATGAGGCCACATTGATTACCATATTTTAAACACTTAAAATCTCAAAACATAGAAACACAGCAAGTTTAACAAAACAGACGGAATCTGTACCATTGTTTTTGGCTACCTTAACGTCGTAACACTGTGGAACTCTTGTAAATAGCAATAACTGCATGTTAAATCACACTAAGATCACAGCGAACATAGGATCAGGTACAGCATGTAAAATATTTGGCAATCAACATATTAAAGCTTCACAGCCAGAAACTATGCAATTGTCCCTGCGTATGCTTACAAATACAGTACTTTGCATGCCTTGTGTGAAGCTAATTCTCTTATCATTCTTTTTTCTTCAGCTGAAGTGCCTCGTCACTTTCTGTTGAAAGAACAGGAAGCCTATTAAGGCGGTCCTGGGCTGTGGTAGATCTTAGATAACTCTTAATAAGTTTTAATTTTGCAAAACTTTTTTCTCCAGATGCCACGGTGACAGGTATTGTCAGCAAAATGTGATATGCTGGGGTGATATTAGCGTATGATTCCTTGAGTGATCCTAAGTACTTAAGTGCATCCAATGATGTCTTCACTACAGTTTTACTTCTGATGTGAGGTCAGATGTGTCTACATCCATCAGTTCCCCATCTTGTAGATAAGTTGCTAATTTCTGACAACACATTTCAATCTCCACATTTAGCATGTCACGAAGTTTGAACAGGTGGCAGAGAAATCCAAAGTATCTGGAATAATTAGTCAGCTCTTTGAACTTTGAGCTCATGCCAAAGCTTCATCGAGGATCATCAAGAAGTATTTGATTTTAACTCTTTCTTCTGCTTATTGCCCTCATCAGCGACAATGTCTGGATCGTCTTCAGCCTCATTGAACAATTTTTCGCTCTTCTTTTGGCAACGAGTTGAAAATTTTGGATCCCATCCTAAATCTGCCATCAATTCTTTCGCAGTTGACATAGCGGATGTGAAACCTGCCTTTCTGTAGCTTTTGAGGAAGCCATTCAATCCACTTATTTGTTCCCCTCAGGGGCTCAGCATTAATTTGCTGAGTACAGGCTTGGCGAACCCAGGCTCCTGAGCCCTGGGCTGTGTTGCGCCAACAGTCTAGTACACCGTAAGCTCTGTGCGTGCTTCAATGACCATCATTTGGCGTGACGGTGGAACGTTGTACATTTCAGAGCCTGGGGATCTTGGCTTAATTGCGCAAGTCACGAGGAGGTACAAACCTCTGTAAAAAAAAAAAAGAGCCAATCTCAAGGTGTGCTATGTGCTGAGGAGATGCATGGCTGTTGAGGTTGAACAGTTCCTAGCGAGCAACCTCTGAGGAACCAGCCACACCTCAGTTGTATAATGCTTACCCAGGCAAGTGGGACTCTGCCTGGGTGGACCGCTTTTCCCTAGCTGCTCGTGGGAACACCATGAAAAGATCCCGTAACATTGTCGGACGTACAACAGGTGTCTCTTAGAGAGGAAGGCCTGATTTAAATGCATAACTGTACGACTCCCACTCGATTCCTTCCCTGGCCACCCCATGGGAGCAATGTAGGGCTCGTCAACAAGGTGAGGCTTAAGCCCCTAAATACCTTATCTGTAGCAGAATAGATTTTGACTCCCTCCAGTCAAAGAAACCTTAATTCTTCGTGGAGCACTTTGAGGACAAGTTCAGAGAGGGCATGTCCAAAATGAGATCAGGGGCAGTCCTCATAATGTCATCCCCAGCACAGTCACAGGCATTGCTTGCCTGTGACAAGCTGGGTGTTGTTTCTGTCACACCTCACAAGAGTTTGAACATGGCCGAAGGCATTATAATCCATAAGGACCTCGTGTTGCAATCTGATGAGGAACTAAGAGTGAATCTGGAATGGCAAGGCATTCATTTTATTCGACGTATTTATAGGGGTCTGAAGTAGAACAGGGTTGCCACCGGTACCTTCATCTTGGCTTTTGAGGGCAATTCATTACCTGAGAAGATCAAGGTGATGATCTACTGGTGTGACGTTAAGCCCTACATTCCTCCCCCTATGCATTGTTTCAAGTGCTGGAGGTCTGGGCACATGTCTTCCTGGTGTGATGCCAATCCAGCCTGCTGGGAATGCGGACGTGCATCTCATTCTGACGTCCCGTGTGCCCTTCCTCCAGTCTGTGTCAACTGCATCCAGGATCACTCGTCCTGCTCGCCACATTGCACAGTTTTGCACAATGAGAGGAAAATTATGGAATATAAGGCCTTGGACAGGCTGACATACTCAGAGGCTAAACGCAAGTACCTTAAGCTCCACCCAGTAAGCATGCTCACTTCATATGCTACAGCCAATTCGTCACTATCTATGATGACAAGGTCGCAAACTGTTCAGCCAGTTGTAGTGGGCTAACAGGTCCTCCTGTCTTCACTCACCCCCCCCCCCCCCCCCCCAGATGATTGGGGGCACCTCTCCCTGTGTTGCTCCCAAAACTCCAACCTTGGGAACAATTACCCTGCAAAAATCAGGGACACTGGTCCCCACCCCCGAGCCAGAGAAGGAGCAGCCTTCTCTGATTCCTCTCGCAAGGAAGCGATCACTTGTATCCCATCCTTCCTTGGCCTCTTCCGCTGGGAAAGCGGACACCGGCGATTGGCAGACAGTGCCAACGAAGGCTGGTCGTCGGGCTTCAAGGTCCTCCTCAGTCCCAGAGACTGAGGCAGCCAAGCCTTACAGATGGGAAAAGCCAAAGGAGCAGCGAGAGGATCAAAAGAAGAAAAAAGACTGTGGGAAAAAGAAAGAGACCACAGTGGTTGTCACACCACCACACCATCCGTCCACCTCCAAAAACGAGGTGGAGACTCTAGCGTCCCCTGAGGACTTAGCTCTCGACGGTAACTCAGAAACAATGGATATCGATGCAACAGCCTCTCCAGCAGTGCCTGCAAGTGCTCCTGCAGTATAAGAAGCCCTCATTAGTTCCTCATGTCTTCCCAGACCATCCTTCAGTGGTATTGTGATGTATTTTTCTGACACCTGGCTGAATTATGCCTACTCTTAAGCACAACACCTGCTTTCTGCATTGCTCTCCAGGTGACCTGCTTTCCAGCAATGCAGACCCCTCCCCTTCGTGGCTAAGGGGTTATTATTGTAATCGGAGTCTATATAACAGAGTTTCAGGTGGTGTCTGTGTGTATATTCTTAACTCCGTTTTTAGTGAACCCATGCCCCTTCAGATACCTTTAACAGCTGTGACTGTCATAGTAAGGATACCACAAGACATAACCATCTGCGGCCTGTATCTTTCACCAGATGGTGATGTACCACCACACACACTGGCTGCGCTGATCTCCCAACTTCCGCCGCCTTTTCTGCTACTGGGCGATTTTAACGCCCATAATACCTTGTGGGGTCTTTTAAAGACCGGAGCCTCCCACACTTCAGTGTGGCGCATGGTACTTTCTTAGCTATTGACATGTCAGTTTGCAACCCTGGCCTCTTACCAGCTGTGCATTGGAGGACACATGACCATTTGTGTGGTCGTCATTTTCCTGTCTTTCTATTACTACCCCATTGTCACTGCCCTGCACGACCTCCCCAGTGGGCCTTAAATAAGACAAACTGGGATGACTTCATTCCTGCTGCCACTATTGGATCTCTTCCAGATGACACTATCGACGTGGTGGTTGAGAGTGTCACCCAAAAGCTTTTATCTGCTGTAGAGCATGCAATCCCCCATTCATCCAAACATCTGAATGCCTCCGATGACAGACAGTGCCTTGGTGGTCGTCAGAAGTTGCGGAAGCCATCCGCCACCGTAGGCAAGCTCTTCAGCACCATAAGCGCCTTCCATTGCTAGACAATCTACTCGCGTTTATGCAACTCCGAGCTCGTGCTCACCAGGTGATACAGAGGAGCAAAAGGGAATGTTGGGAAAGGTATGTCTCAACCATAGGGTCACATACCAGCCCTTCCCAAGTCTGGACAATGATCCGGTGCCTGTATAGCTACCAGGCCCAGACAACATTTCCTGGGATCTCTCTCCATGTAGCTCTTCTGTACGGATCAAGGCGCCATTTCTGAGGCCTTTGCCGAGCATTATGCCCATGCTGCTGCATCCTACAATTATCAGTCCACCTTCCATATATTAAAACACAGGATGGAACGCAAAAACCTCTTGTTTAGCTCATGCCACCCTGAGATATATAATGCTCTGTTTAGCGAGCAGTGCCTTTTCCCACTGCTCTGGTACTGCCCCTGGGCCGGACAGAATTCACAATCAGATGTTAAAACATCTGTCTGCAACCAACATGTCCTTACACTGTTTTGCCCCGAGACACCACGTAAACCAACTGCCGGCATGGCGCAGGGGATAGCACCACAGACTGCAGTGCTGAAGGTCGGCAGTTCAAGCCCGCCCAAGGGCAAAATATTTATTTCTTTGCAATTAACAATTGGAGAATGTTCTACTTCTTTCTCATGTTCACTTGTAAATTATACTTGTTTCTTATGTTAACTGTTCTTCTAATTTCTGGTACATTCTATCTGCATATAAACAGCAGAGCACTCTTCCCGAGAGGCAGTCAATGCTGCGTGTACGTTTCAGTTTGCAATAAACCTGCTTTCAGTAGAGGTGCTGTGTTCACTCGACAACCTTGAAGTCAAGCCTGCTTCAATTTCAATGTGACATTGTTTGGTGGAGGCACCGGGTATCCTGTGCAACAGCTCCATTAGGGAACATAAAAGCCGTTGTTTACACAGACTAGAACCGGAATACAAGGGACATACCGAGTAAATCCTTCCGAAAGTCTGTATCATCAAAAGAATCATGGGAATGAAACCAACAGTAAGTCAAAAGCACATCAGAAATCCGTTGGTGTACTCTGGAGACGCAGGACAGGACCCCAACAAATAGCTAAAAGGGTTCGACCGAGTCGCCAAGTACAACAGGTGGGATCATACGATGTGCTTGGCCAACATTTACTTCTACCTGGACGGAACAGCCCAGCAATGGTTTGAAAACAACGAAGACAAGTTGAATGACTGGGAGATGTTCCACGAGGAACTTAAGAGGACTTTGAAGACCGTCAGTGACAAATCCGCTCGGCGGAAGAACAACAGAAGAACCGGGCCCAACGACATGGTGAGCCGACACAGTCGTACATATAGAATGTTTTGGCCCTGTGCAACATAGTCAATCCGAACATGACTGAGGGCGACAAAATCACGCACCTGATGAAGGGTATTGCAGAAGACATGTACCAAGCTCTTCTGATAAAAGATGTCGCTACGACAGAAGAGTTCATCAAGTGGTGCCAGCATGTTGAATAGATGCAACAAAGCAGGGTTGGACGGAAGAGATATGACAGACTCCCGAATGTAGTCCCTATGGCCGTTGTGGAAGACTAGCACGACTTCGCTTCTCTCATATGACAAATCGTGAGAGAAGAATAACAACAGTACATAGCAGCTGGGACTATTAGACCGAGTGAGCATCAGATCATGGCCATGGATGTAAGCCCTGTAAGTGACAAGGGAGCCGACACCACTGAGGAAGAGGTATTTCAGACATTGGCTCCTGACGTATCTGCCAATCGCACCCAATGTGAAGAATGGCGTCGCCCTGCCATAACTTACACTGCAGCCGCCAAATGGCAGCATATAAACCGACCGACACGACCACAATCAACTCCCCCAGCAACAGTGACGCCCTGCAGAAGAACAGACGTCTGGAGGACAGAAGACAACACACCACTGTGTTTTCATTGTGGGCACTATGGACATGTCGTACGTTACTGCAGAGAGAGAAGTCGAATATTCGATGATTATTTTGCCACAAGACGTCAGTTCCATCCCAGGCAGTCACCTGCAGATGAGTTCAGTCGACCTATGGGAAGAAGCCCATTGCTGTACCATAGACAAGGTCACTCCCTGATGCGCCGCAACTGTTAACCCTCACTGTACAGAGTTACCAGTCGCTCCCATAGCCGCCGTGCCCGGGAGAACTAAGCAAGGCGACCATCAATGTAGGTGAGGCCACTACAGATGAAAATCCTCCATGGACGACAGTCATTAAGATGTTGGGAAATCTCATCGACGTCATAATCGACGGTCAACCTATCCGGCCACTTGTTGATTCAGGAGCATCTTTATCTGCATTGTCGGATAATTATCGCTGAACACTGAAGAAGACAATGTTCTGTGATACGTGGGCAACTATGCTGATGGTCGTAAATGGATAGTACGTCCAGCCAGCAGGAACTTGTGTCACGAGAATAACCATCAACAACAGGACCCAGCCGTTTGAATTTGTCGTTTTAATGCAGGGTCATCAGTCCCTAAACTTACAAACTACTTATGAACTAGCTTATACTAAAGACGGCACAAACATCCATACCCGAGGGGGGGATTCGATCCCTGACCGCAGCGGCCATGCAGACCATGACTGGCACTCCGCAGACTTCTCGGCCACTGCGGCTGGCACCATTTGAATTTGTCGTGTTAACAGAATTTAGTCACAATGTCATCCTCGGATGGGACTTCCTTCAGGCATCCCAAGCTATCATTGACTGTGGAAGATCGCAAATTGAAAAAGTTGTTCCGACGGCTACACGTAATACAGAATTTTCTGGGAAGTAATTTGCCGTTGACAATGTGACGATCCCGCCGTTGATGATGATAAGAGTTGCAGTCACAAACACAGATGAGCAATTAAGCTGTGAAGTGCTTGTTGATAGTAAAAAGTTTATCAGGCTCACCAAAGAAATTTACATACCAGCGGCTATCACAAGACCTACCGGAGGTCGAGGAGAGATTTACATCACTAATTTTCACGAGTAGTCGCAACTTATCCCCCAAGGAATGTGTATCGGGACAGCTGAACAAATCCAGGACGGTGAGCTCAACGTCATCAACGAAGACCCATGCTCTGCTGTTAGTACAGACAACACGGTGGAGGAAACAAACGTGGAACTGCCAATAGGGCTCGGACTGACCAAGGAACAATGCCAGTGGGTGTTAGCTATACTACGTCAATTTTCAGGTGCATTAACATCTCAGCAAGGGAAAGGTCAGACGAAATGGATCACAATAAGGCATCGTATCAATATTGGGGATCATCCACCAATTATCCAGCGTTCATATAGAGTGTCGCCAGCTGAAAGACGTGTAATTCGTGCGGAAGTGGAGAAGATGTTGCAAGATGACATTATTCAACCTTTGGAGAGTCCTTGGTCGTCTCTGGTGGTCCTTGTAAAAAAGAAGAATGGCACGTGGCGATTCTGTGTCGACTATCAGCGGCTGAACAAAATCACAAAGAAAGATGTCTACCCATTGCCGCGCATTGACGACACCTTAGACTGCTTGAAAGGAGCTACATACTTTTCAACTATGGACATGCAGACAAGTTACTGGCAAATAGAGGTTGACAATGCTGACAAGGAGAAGACGTCTTTTATTACACCTGACAGCCTCTATGAATTCAAAGTAATTCCATTTGGATTATGTAATGCTCCGGCCACATTCGAACGCAACTTGTTTCGATACCTTAAGTGGACGACGTGTCTTTGCTATTTAGATGACATTGTGCTTTTCTCAAAAATATTTGAAGAACATCTGAGTTGCCTGTCAACTGTGTTGAAGTGTGTTCAGGCTGCAGAACTCCGTTTCAATCCAAGGAAGTGTCTTTTTGTCGCCAAAGAGATAAAAATCCTGGGGCACCTAGTCAACAGAGATGGTGTCTGTCCTGATCCAGATAAAGTATGGGCAATCACAGAATTTCCAACTCCTCAGCCCAATCATGATGTGAGAAGTTTTCTCAGGCTGTGCTCATACTATCGACGTTTCATAAAAGGATTTTGTAACAAGGCACGTCCATTACAAGAACTTCTGCAAGGAGTTGCCAAATTTTACTGGGTTGAGACAAAAGAAAGAGCTTTCTGGGCACTTAAGGAGGCTCTAACTTCTGCACCAGTGCTAGCCTTGTATGACGAGAATGCGGAAACGGAACTTCACACAGATGCCAGTGGTTATGGGATTGGTACAGTGCTTGTTCAAGTTCAGGAAGGTGCTGAAAAAGTGATAGCCTATGCAAAAGGGTACTCTCAAAGTCCGAGATGAACTACTCTACAACTGAGAAACAATGTCTCGCAGTGATCTCGGCTATCAACAAGTTCTGGCCATATTTATTTGGCAAACCATTCACTGTTGTGACAGACCACCATTTTTTGTGTTGGCTGACTAGCTTGAAGGATCCATTAGGCCGACTAGCAAGATGGGCACTAAGACTCCAAGAGTACAACGTCACAGTGGTATTCCAGAACTGGCGCATACACAAGGATGCCGACTGCCTTTCAAGGAATCCATTAGTGGAACACAACAGCATGAATAAAATTTCAGCCTTCACTGAATCACATGACATTACAGCTGAACTGAGGGAAGATCCAGCACTATTAAAAACGATAGAGGCCTTGGAGGAAGGGGAACCGACCAATGGAGAGTTCCAAATAGCTACTGGTCATTCCAGCTCATCTCCAGCCAGCTGTTCTCAAATATTTCCACGATGCTCCAATATCCGGTCATCTGGGATTCATGAAGACCCTAGACAGAATCAGACACAGTTATTACTGGATATGTCTTTACCGATCTGTCAAGCACTATGAGAGTCTCTGTAAAGAGTGCCAGCGATGGAAGCATGTGCCGCATTTACCTCCAGGGCATCTCATACCGATTCCGCTGGCAGTAGCTCCATTCCACAGAGTTGGGATCGATCTATTAGGGAGGGATCCGAAGTTGACAACTGGTAACTGATGGATAATAGTCTGCACTGACTACCTCACACACTACACTGTCACTAAACCTGTGCCAACTGCAGAAGCCCCAGAGATCGCAAAATTCCTCATAGAAGACATTATTTTGAAGCATGGAGCCCCACATGTCATGATATCTGATCATGGAAAAGTGTTCCAGTCAAAACTAGTATCAGAGGTAATGTCACATTGCAACATTGTCCACAGAATGACAACTACATACCATCCTCAGGCAAATGGTCTTACAGAACGTTTTAACAAGACATTAGCCAATATGCTATTGATGTACGTCAATGTTGAGCAGAAGGATTAGGATACAATACTGCCAGTCGTGACATTTGCTTACAATACCGCAAGACAGGACACCACCGGCTTCATGCTGTCTTTCTTGCTCCTTGGCCATGAAGCTGAGACGACAATGGATACGCTGTTCCTATTCCAACTGGCCGACACTCAGGATGACTATGTTAAACAGCTCATCACTAGGGTCAAAGAAGCAAGACAGCTGGCTAAAATACAGACACTGGGCGCCCAGAAGGACCGTCAGCGGTATAACGACAAGCACCGACCTGTTGTGTACAGCCCAGGAGATCTGGTATGGATTTTTACCCTGTACAGAAGGTTGGACTGTCAGAAAAGTTATTGAAGCAATACTTTGGTCCTTATTGTGTCATACGTCATATGCCGCCTTTCAGACGTCACATACGAAGTTGAGGATTATGAGCCCACGTCAAAATGACAAAAACGAAGAGACATTGTTAACGTCCTGCACATGAAGCCTTACTACGATACTGAAGAGCGGGTAGGCGAAACTGGCTTCTTGTTTAAGGACTCTAAGGACGGTAATATTATTGATGAAGTGACACCATGAACATCTGATGTCCATAATCGTGAAGGGAAGGATTCTTTTGAACTGCCATACAGAGGACACATAAGGTCAAGATCAAAGACATTGCAGCTGGCTCCACAGGGAACATAACAGTGGGTCGCTGTTTCTCCAGGAGAGGGAACAATGCTGCGAGACACCACGTAAACCAACTGCCGGCGTGGTGCAGGGGATAGCGTCACATACTGTGGTGCTGAAGGTTGCCGGTTCAAGACTGCCCACCGACAAAATTATTTCTTTGTAATTAACAATTTGAGAATGTTCTACTTCTTTCTTATGTTCACTTGTAAATTCTTTTGTTTCTTAAGTTAACTGTTCCTCTAATTTCTGGTACATTCTGTCTGTGTATAAATAGCAGAACACTCTGCCCAAGATGCAGTCAGTGCTGCGTGTACATTTCAGTTTACAATAAACCTGCTTTCAGTAGAAGTGCTGTGTTCATCGACAACCCTGAAGTCAAGCCTGCTTCAATTTCAATGCGACAGTTTAATCGCATCTGGAATAGTGGTGTCTTCCTATCACAGTGGTGAGAGAGCACCATCGTCCCAGTGCTCAAGCTGGGTAAAGGTCCACTAGATGTGGACAACTATCGGCCCATCAGTCTACGAACATTCTCTGCAAAATGCTAGAACACATGGTGAGCCGGTGGTTGTATTAGCTCCTTGAATTTCGGGGCCTGCTAGCTGCATTCCAAGGTGGTTTCCACAAGAGGCGCTCGACCTTGAATAACTTGGTCTATCTTGAGTCTGTCATCCGGACAGCATTTTCTCTATGTCACAATTAGTTTTTGACTTGTCAAAGGCATACCACATTTTAACCACAATACATGGATGGGGGCTCCGGGGGCTCACTTCCACTTTTTATCCAAAACTTTTTAGCTGTCTGTACCTTTCATGTTCAAGTTGGTGCATTCTGTAGCACCCTTCATGTCCAGGAGAATGGGGTCCCCCAGGGCTCTGTTTTAAGCATTCTATTGTTTTTAGTGGCCATTAATGGCTTAGTGGCAACAGTATCCCCTACATTGTATGCTGACGACTTCTGCATATATTTTAGTTCCTCAAGTAAGTGTGTCACTGAATGCCAGCAGCAGGGAGTCATATGTAAGGTGCAGACATGGGCTCTCTCCCATGGGTTTCACTTCTCTGCCACCAAGACATGCATTATGCACTTCTGTCAGCCTAGAACAGTCCACCCACATCCGGAGCTTTACTTTGATGGCCAACTACTTAACGTAGTGAAAACACATTGTTTCTTGGGGCTAGTGTTCAATGACTGGCTGACATGGCTTCCCCATATTCACCAGCTCAAACAGAAGTGCTGGAAGCACCTTAATGCTCTCCGCTGCCTCAGTAACACCACTTGGGGTGCAGACCATAGTACGCTGCTACAGTGCTATAAGGCGTTAGTTATGTCACGACTGGACTACGGCAGTGTTACCTATGACTCAGCATCACCTTCAGCTCTGCAGATATTGGACCCAATCCATCACTGCGGGGTTAGACTTGCGATAGGTGCTGTTATGACTAGCCCTGTGGATAGTCTGCTTGTGGAGACTGGGGTGCCTCCTCTGCAAATCAGGTGGCTACAGCTGCTGGCGAATTACACTGCTATCTTCCGTGGTTTACCTAACCACCCGAACCACCATCCCCTTTTTCCCACTACAGTACTCCACATTCCGCTAAGGTGGCCGAGATCGGTTGTAACAGCTGATGTTTGTGTTCACTCTCTTCTGAGTGAACTGAAGTCTGTTCCCCTACCATCTCTCTTCCACTTCCAGTCACGTTCACCACCATGGTGTATATGTCGGCCTCACCTTCGACTGGAATTGTCACAGTACTCCAAAACCTCAGTTCACCCTGACACCCTTCATCGCCAATTTCTCTCAGTTATTGACGGCGTCCAGGGCTCTCCAGTACTGTACATTGACAGTTCGATGGTAGGTGGTTGTGTCGGTTTTGCCTACACACTTGCAGGACACAATGAGTTGTGCTTCCTGCCAGATGGCTCTAGTGTATTCACTGAAGAGCTGGTAGCCATCCACCACGGACTTCAACATATCTGTTCCCGCCCTGGCAGTTCTTCGTCATTTTTAGTGACTATTTGAGCGGTTTGCGGGCCATTGACCGGTGTTTCCAACACAATTCTTTGATTGTTGCCATACACAAGTCCATCTACGCCATCAAACAACATGGGCAGTTAGTGGAATTCATTTGGACTCCAGGACACATTGGGATAGAAGGGAATGAGCTTGCTGACAGGCTGGCCAAAGAGGCCACCCACAAACCTGCCCCCAATATAGACATTCCATCTGCTGATCCCCTCTCAACATTATGCTGTAGTTCTCGGATTGTGGAGTACTGAATGGCGCACCTTTCAAGTGTCCAACAACTTGAGGTGTATCAAGGAGACAACCAACATCTGGAGGTCCTATATGCGGAACCCTTGCAGGGACTCTGTCATCCTCTGACGGCTCCACATTGGCCCTCCTTGGCTGACACATGGTCACCTTCTCCGTTGTGAGGACCCACCTCAGTGTTGCTGTGGCGCCCATTTATCGGTAGCCAACATTTTATTGGATTGTCCAAACCTAGCTGCCCAGAGACAGCGTTTTAATCTCCATGACATCCTGAGCTTGATTTTAGCAGACAATGCCTCTACAGTTGCTTCAGTTTTAAGTTTTATTCATGCGGTTGGATTGTATAGCTTCATATCAGTTTTATTAAGTATCACTATGTTCTCCATTTAGCTACTACTTTTAGGTATGTGGTTTTAAAGTGAACAGAGTGACCAGATCTTCTACATTTATGTCTGTGGTCACCTGGCCAAGACTCTGCGGTATTGTCATTACACATTTTTCCTCTTTTACCAGTTTTTACTTTGATTATTTTATTTCTTGGTGTGTTAAACTCTTTTCTTGGTGCATTTTAACACATTGTTTTATGCGACATTATAGTGATTTTTACTGCCTTCTCTACGATTGGAACAAGGGACTGATAACCATAGTTGTTTAGGCACTTTAACAAGCAAACCATGAATCCATCCAACTTATTTGTTGTATGACAATGTCTAACTGTATATCTTGAGCTTGAAGAGTTTTACTGGCCTCATTGATGGCATGCAAGAGGTCGTACCAAAATGAATTCAAAAGAGCGGAGCGAATGACTTACTAAACACAGTGCTTCACATTGGACAGATGAATCCTTTGTTCTTTCGGCAACCTTTTCGAGTGCTTCACAAATTTTCCTCAGCTACTATCTGACAAGATTCCCATCTAACATTAGTATGCCTCTTTAAGGTTAGTTCAGAACAGATCTCAGTGAGAATATTCCACCATTCTGTAGATGTCAAAAAGAGAGTACAATAACTGTATTGTGCCAAAAAATGTCATTGCTTCCATACTATTTTTGGCCATGTCTCAAACGAACAAGTTAAAGCTTTGAGTAACACAAGATGTAAACATAGCCCTCTTGTTGGTCTGCAAAACTCGAGTCTGTACTCCTGAGGATTTTCCATTCATATTGGCTCCTTTATCATATCCTTGGCCTCATCCATGATGTATAAATTGTTTTCTTCCAGCATTTCTATTAAAACCTCCGTCAGCCCTCCAGTTGTATCTCTCACTACTAAAAACTGAATGAATTTTTCGACTGTGTTTGGAACTGGAACAAATGGCATCTTGATGTAATGGATAATCAGACTCATTTGTTCTTGATGAGTAATGTCTGGGGTGCAATCGAGGATGGCAGCGTAATATTTTGCAGCTTGAATATCTTATAGAATCGTTTCCTTAGTTGCCATACCTGTAAAAATATTATTTTCTAAGGAAGTTAAGGGTTTTACGACAATTTTGAAGAACGTTGAGGGAGGTAATATTTGGGGAAAATAATGTGGGCTTTTGAACTGAACAGGGTGTCCGATCCATAACCACGACCTAGAGCGATTCAGTCGCATTTGTTTGTGAATATTGTGCTTGGTTTGAGTATAGTGTTACCAGACGTACCATATTTCCTGCTGTCGAAAGAGCATTAAAAAACTGGTCTGCACTAAAATTTCATTTTCTGGACTACTGCAATGAATGTCCTGATCTATTAGGAAAGATAATCACAATTGAAGAATAAAAGAAAAAGATTGGCATATTTGTCGTTTCTTGATAATGTAATGTTTTCAGTAGTAACAACAATAAGAAGATTGGATCAGAATTTCCGTCAGTAGTTGCTGAAATGCACGGTGTTCGTGGAAAGATTGAGCAAAGAATAAAAGACAACTTTTTCAGAAGTAAGGCAAGAGAAATTATGCATTAATTAATCACTTAAGCAAAAGAATATATTCCAAACAATTTTCTTCGCCAATTTTGTAGTACATTTGGTACTATGTTTTTCTCAGAAAACAACATCCTTTCCATGATGCTGTTTTTAAACTAAAACTACCAATAAATTATGACAATTTTCAAAAAATTTGCCAGCCTTTAAAGATCGATCAACTGAACTCATTATCAACAACTCGCTATATGAAGAATTTTAAGTAATTAAAAGAAGCCTGGACAGGGCAGTCTTTTGATGACAAAAATAAGGGTGTGATTGACAAATGGGAGAAAATCATTGAAGGGGCTTACCAAGAATGAAACTCCTAAAATTTTTCAAGTCATACCTTACATCTTTGGTATCTTTTTTTACCAAATTAATGTAGGGCTACCTCGAATTTGATAAAAAGTGAATTGATAACCATTTTCAACTTTGATAGAACTGATATTTTTTTTATTTTTATTTTATTTTATTTTATTTTATTTATTTTTTTTTTTTAATATGAAAACTCAAATAAAGCGTGTTCAAACGTTCACATTCTTCATCTCTTTATAAAAATGGTCCATTGGTTTGTGTACACTTCAATAACTCTAGTCCTGTACTGATAGAGCCCAAAGTTTGACACAATGTTGCATTCTATTACAGGAAGGTTTTTCAATACCAATTTTTGTATATACAGAATGTTAATTTTAACTGAAGACATTCATATATCATGGAAACTTCAAATCGGATTAAAAAAATTTCCTTGTATTGGGGGGCGGTATCTAATGATACTACATTCACCTACGTTCATAAAACTATAAAATCTTCGCATCCACAACCGATACGCAATTTCGTTTTGCTTGCAACTGGTGTCCCTTCACCTTGGCTAGCAATTGGGTGGAGTTGGATGAGGAACAGAGCTGAAGACAGCAGCAGACTGTGGCAGCAGCCTTATGAAGCAATTGAAGCTACAATGGGTGTCTCCCAGTTTTAGCTGATTATAGCATAGCACCGTTTTGGTTCCAGTGTTGCCAGATTTCACACAACATGCATCTAGTGTACTATATTTGCGGTTCTCTCTCCGCTCTCCTTTTGTTTACGAGTAGAAAGTACTACATTCACAATTAGACCAGAGACAAACTTCTTTAGCACCACAGAGCAAGTAGAAATTAGTTTGCACTATTGTTCGGCATTCATGAAATTCTACTTGCTTTGTCTAGTACCACTCTTAAAAATTTGACCTAAGACTACTGCAAGTGAGAGTTCTCTCAAAGTGTGAGGCCCGTAGCAACCGCTACAGCTGCTACACCCTCTTGACAGCCCTGGTGTTAGGAACATCTGATATGTCCACATCTTTTTCATGCAACAAAAATGCATCTTATCATTTTTCAAAGAATGAACTTCCCATGCATGTCTAGCTACAACTCTCTGAAAATAAAATCTTTGTGATTCACAAAACCTCTTTTGGCTCTTATGCAAATTCATATGTTGGTTATTGGCTTTGTATCTGTGTACACAGATACCACGTTGTGGTGATGTTATTGATATCTGTATAGAATAAGTCACATCACATTTTCAAATTAAATATATCATAATGATGACTTCATGTGTAGAAGTCTGATAGTATTTTATCAGTGTCCTACTTGATAACAGACAAGTTTCACCTGATGCCCTTATGCAGCAAGGGAACACTTCAGCAGAGCTTTGTAAATGAGACCCTTTTGCAAAGTATTGGGCTCAAAATGTATGACAGTTGTACTACTGCCAACTTTATTATTGCCTCTTGTGTAAAAGAAATAATAAACTGAAAAAATGAATGTAGATGAAAATTAGTATTTTACAATAATAAATAAATGTGTATATTAATTAGTAATTTTGCAAAAGAAGAAAAATAATATCTTGTAACATCATGTCAAGATTGTTTTCATTAAATGACATGTTCAACATCATTACAAAATGTCGTATTCATGATCTATGGAACTAGTATTAATCTATTATTACTTGTAGTCTGTACTTGATCCCATTTCATCCCAAAATTTGTTCAAAATAAATCTCTTACGATGATTATTGTCGCATTGTTGCCACAAAGGACATCAATTGAAAACTGCCATTTTCTCAATACGTTTTACAATAGGAACAAAAGTGCTGACAATAGTACTGAACACAACAGCTGATGCCACAGCAGCGGCTGAGAGCTGTTGGCTTTGGATGACTGCATCCGAAATTGGCCGACCACTCTGGCCTCTGCACTCTGAAAGAAACGTTTTGATTCGCCAGTGCTGATCCATGCGGCTCTGATCAAGTGTCACTGTAATCACATGTACTGCCCATGACAGGTTTGTTTTGCCATCGCTGCTCTGCTCGTAGACCCATGCTGATCTGTTTTTGCCATGCCACTCCACAATAACTGCAGTCTTAGAATGATGAAGAAGACCCTCTCATTTTTCTATTTTTCTCTGCTTCTAGTTGATCAAAATATGTTCCAAAAGTGAAGTTCAATGACAGCCAGTGGCTCGCAGTACTAATCAGTTAGCAAATGTGAATTGATCAAATAAAGTAATTGTTGCTGAACAGGTGATTTATCTTCATGCATGATTCCATTATTTTAAATTTTTTCCTTCATTGATAGCTGTTGCAGAATGTCAAAAAGATTGTCTTCCTCTTTTCTGGCCATTATCTTCATCAAACTCATCACACTTATGGCTCATAACCTGTTGTCAGTTTAAAGTGTGTGGCATGTATGTGATTGATGACAGAAGTTTGGAATTATAATGCATATAGCCACTGTTAATAAATTTATTAATGACATTAACATAAAATTTACACACCAGCAGTAATGTCATATTAGTTTTCATTTTTATACCTGTCTTAGTGCCTATTGTTCAGCTGCTCAGAGAGCACATACACAAAGAAGAAAATATTATTTGGCCGCACCTTGGTTACTGAGTGCTGTGCAATTGGCACTTAATTCAAAATAGGGACACTGCATTGATTAGATTAGCTTAGATTAATACTTGTTCCCTAGATCATGAATATGACACTTCGTAATGATGTGGAATATGTCAGGTTAATGAACGGTGTCTCTACAAGATGTTACATTACACAAAATATTACATGGCATATTTATTATTTTTTTTATTTTTTTAGGCTTGGGTATCCAGGAAGGTTTCCTCTAAGCATCCCATAAATAAGTTTGCGTACGAGGGGGCCATCCTGGTTCCCATGGCTATTCCCGTTAGTTGTTGGTATGTTTGGCCCTCAAAAGTGAAGAAGTTGTGGGTTAGGACAAAGCTGGCTAGGGTATTAAGGAAAGAGGTTTTAGGTAGGGAAGTGGGTGGTCAGCGTGAAAGGAAATACTCCATCGCAGCGAGGCCCTGGGCATGTGGGATATTTGTGTACAAGGAAGTGGCATCAATGGTTACAAGGATGGTTTCTGGAGGTAACAGGCTAAGTAAGGATTTCAGGCGATCGAGGAAGTGGTTGGTGTCTTTGATGAAGGATGGGAGACTGCACATGATGGGTTGAAGGTGTTGGTCTATGTAGGCAGAGATTCGTTCTGTAGGGGTTTGGTAACTGGCCACAATGGGGCGGCCGGGATGATTGGGTTTGTGGATCTTGGGAAGTAGGTAGAAGGTGGGGGTGCGGGTTGTCGGTGGGGTCATGAGGTTAATGGAGTCAGGTGAAAGGTTTTGTAGGGGACCTAAGGTTTTGAGGATTCCTTGAAGCTCTGCCTGGACAACAGGGATAGAATTGTCTTGACAAACTTTGTAGGTCGTGTTGTCTGAAAGTTGATGCAGTCCCTCAGCCACATACGCCCGCCGATCAAGTACCACGGTTGTGGATCCCTTGTCAGCTGGGAGAATGACGATGGAATGGTCAGCTTTCAGATCACAGATGGCTTGGGGTTCAGCTGTGGTAATGTTGGGAGTAAGATTAAGGTTTCTTAGGAAAGACTGAGAGTCAAGGTTGGAAGTAAGGAATTCCTGGAAGGTTTGAAGAGGGTGATTTTGAGGAAGAGAGGGTGGGTCTAGCTGTGAGGGAGGACGGAACTGTTCCAGGCAAGGTTCTATTTGAGTGATGTCTTGGAGAGCTGGATCATTAGGAATAGGATTATTTTTCTTCGTGGCAAAGGCTACAAGTATAGGATAGTAAATCTTTGACAAGGGCTGTTTGTTTGAATTTGGGAGTAGGGCTGAAGGTGAGGACTTTGGATAGGATAGAGGTTTCAGATTGGGAGAGAGGTTTAGAGCAGAGGTTGACTACTGAATTGGGATGTCATGGTTCCGGATTGTGTGGAGTAGGATTTAAAGTCTTTTTTTTGTGTGGGGGGGGGGGGGGGGAGTGGAGATGGAAGTGGGAGATTGAGTAGATTGGAGAGACTGGGTTTCTGTGCAATAAGAGGAGCTTGAGGTTTATTGGAGAGGTTGTTGAGGGAGAGTGTGTTGAGGGAAAGTGTATTGCCTTTTCGGAGGTGGGTGACAAGGAGTTGGGATAGTTTTTTGAGGTGGAGGGTGGCATGCTATTGCCTTTTCGGAGGTGGGTAACAAGGAGTTGGGATAGTTTTTTGAGGTGGAGGGTGGCATGCTGTTCCAATTTGCGGTTTGTCTGTAAGAGGATGTTCTGAACTGTGGGTGTGGATGCGGGAGTGGAAAGGTTGAGGATTTTGATTGGCATAGGAGTTGACAGGTGTGTTCATTGGCGGGGTTGATGTATAGGTTAAGGATTAGGTGGGTTAGGGCTGTGGATTGTTCTGTTTGGAATTGGTGTAGGGCTTGATGAAAGGATGTGTTACAGCCGGAGATGGGAACTTTTAGTATGAGGCCCTTGGGGGTTATGCCAAATGTTAGACATGCCTGAGTAAACAAAATGTGGGACCGTAATCTGGCTAGGGCGAAAGCATATATAAATTATAGAGGAAAAATTCCTAACAGGAAAAATATATGTAAAAAATAGATGAAGTACACTTACCAGGCGAAGGGGCACAGGCAGTATAGCAACAAATAAACACACAGACACACACACACACACACACACACACACACACACACACACACACACAAACGCTAGCTTTCGCAGCCTAGCTGCTTCATCAGGCAGAAGGGAACGAGAGGGAAAAGGAAGTGATGAGGGTTTTAAGGAAGGGGGTAAGGAGCCATTCCAATCCCGGGACAGGAAAGACTTACCTTGGGGGGAAAAATGGAGGGTAAACAAATGCACACACACCCACACATTTAAGTGTACTTGTGTCTGTGTTTACCCTCCATTTTTCCCCCCAAGATAAGTCTTTCCTGTCCCGGGATTGGAATGGCTCCTTACCCCCTTCCTTAAAACCCTCCTCATTTCCTTTTCCCTCTCCTTCCCTTCTGCCTGATGAAGCAGCTAGGCTGCGAAAGCTAGCGTTTGTGTGTATGTGTGTCTGTGTGTTTATTTGTTGCTATCACTGCCTGTGCCCCTTCACCTGGTAAGTGTACTTCATCTCTCTCTCTCTCTCTCTCTCTCTCTCTCTCTCTCTCTCTCTCTATATATATATATATATATATATATATATATATGAATATTAAGACGAAAAATTCCTAGCAGGAAAAATAAAATATAAAAAATAGACGAAGATTACTCACCAGGCGAAGGAGCACAGGTGTGACAGCATCACAAATAAATAAATGAATACACACACACACACAATCGCAAGCTTTCGCAACCCAGTTGCGTCTTCAGGCAGTAGGGAAGGAGAGGGAAAAGGAAATGATGAGGGTTTTAAGGAAGGGGGTAAGGAGCCATTCCAATCCCGGGAGAGGAAAGACTTACCTTGGGGGAAAAAATGGAGGGTAAACAAATGCACACATGCCCACACATTCACACAGACACAAGTACACCTAGGCAGACATACTGTCACACACAGTATGTCTGCCTAGGTGTACTTGTGTCTGTGTGAATGTGTGGGCATGTGTGCATTTGTTTACCCTCCATTTTTTCCCCCAAGGTAAGTCTTTCCTCTCCCGGGATTGGAATGGCTCCTTACCCCCTTCCTTAAAACCCTCATCATTTCCTTTTCCCTCTCCTTCCCTACTGCCTGAAGACGCAACTGGGTTGCGAAAGCTTGCGATTGTGTGTGTGTGTGTGTATTCATTTATTTATTTGTGATGCTGTCACACCTGTGCTCCTTCGCCTGGTGAGTAATCTTCGTCTATTTTTTATATTTTATATATATATATATATATATATATATATATATATATATATATATATAATATATATATATATATATATATAAAGAGATGACTTACCAAAAGGACTGGCTCGTTGATAGAAACAAATAAAATCACACACAAACACACATACAAGCTTTCGCCACCACTGGCAGCTTCTTCAGGAAAAAGAGGAAAAAAGGGGAGGAAAAAGGGAAGGATATGGGTTTTAAGGAAGTGGAAAAGGAGTCATTCCAATCCCAGGAGTGGAAGGACTTACCCTAGGGGAAAAAAAGGAAGGTAAACAAATACACACACAATACCTAAATCTTTAAATAGATGTCTTCAGGATGATAGTGGTTGGGTTCCAACAATTATTCTGATTACATGCTTTTGTGCAATGAATATTTTTTACTCAATGATGAATTGCCTCAGAATATGATGCTATACGAAAGCAGTGAATAAAAATAGGCATAGTAAGCTAATTTACTGAGATTCTTTTTGCCAAAATTTGCAATAACCCTAACAGCATATTTAGCTGAACTCAAACGTTTCAGCAGACCATCTATGTGTTGCTTCCAGTTTAATCTCTTTCATCAATGCACAAACCTAAAAATTTTGAAAATTCTACCTTAGTTATTACTGGAATTGAGTCATTTACTGTGCAGAACTGTGTTTTTCAAAATTTAATGAGACTCCATTTGCAGAGAACCACTTAATACATTTGTGAAAAACATTATTTATGATTAGATCACTTAGTTCGTGTTTTTTGGAAGTGATTACTACATTTGTATCATCAGAAAAAAAAAGAACTAACTTTGCATCTTCATCAATGTAGAATGGCAAGTCATTTATGTATTTTAAGAACAGTAAAGGACCCAAGACTGAACCCAGTTGGACCCCATTCTTGATAGTCCCCCAGCTTGAGGAATCGGCTGCTGTTTTGACATTACATGAACCACTTATTTCAACTTTCTGCATTCTTCCAGTTAAGTATGAATTAAACCATTTGTGCACTGCCCCAGTCAAACCATAATGATTAAGCTTAACACAAAACACAATTAGAACACAAAGCCATTGTCAGTGTACATCATCTAGCTTTGCTAGCCTCTGTTTGATCTAATGATTACATTTGATATTAATTGGATTAAAGAAAGACACTTTGTATGTCTTGTAACTATTATTTGCTTAATTAAGTCTTTTATTTTTATGACATTGTCATCAGTATCAATAAAAATGTTTGTTCAAATGTTTGTTAAGCTTGTGGGGCTTAACTACAGGGTCATCAGTCCCTATATCAATAAAACAATCTCCGCAGCTCTTTTATTTGTCAAAGAATTCTGTTGTTTGAATGAATTGGATGATTTCATTTCTCAAATTGATTTTATGGGATTCATTCACTTCATCTTATTTAGAGCACTCAGTTTACCACCTGTAGTGGTAAAGGTGATCCAAACTCATTATGATACTATGACGATCCTTCTTTGAATAAGGTGATCGCCAAATTTAATAATTAATTTGTTATAAAATTTGAACTTGATGATACATATTAATTGTGAAGGGCTGTTTTTCAAAAAGAACAAACACTTCTTCGAAATCCACTTCGATTTATTGCTACAGGCAAAATACACAGATCTGACATACAACTGGCTTGAACTGAACACTAATTCTGAAGTACAACAACTGACTACTAATTCCCGCGCATTACATGTATTTATTACATTATTAAATTAATGATGAAAATTCTCCTCAGAGATGATAAATATTGTTGAAACGAGAAAGAATGGCTGGCCAGTACTTACCATTGTGCTGTACCGCCGATAGTAACACAAAATGAAAAAACAGAAAAAAGGGGAAAAAGGGACAAGCTTTCGGAACAGAGTTCCTTCGTCAGGTGGGACATTAACAATGTCAAGTGATTACAACATGCCTAATGGCCAAGGCTCGTGTACAACCTAACATAAATGTATCTTGGCTCGCCTAGTAAGGGGCGGTTGTAACACTGTTGCTTTTACCCTTTAAAGTTCATGCCTGTAAGCCAGTGAACTAACAAGGTATAGTACCGTTAACGAATAATTTCACCCTTGTGCTTCTACGTTAGTATAAAATGCACTGATTCCGTTATAAGCAGCTACCTTACCTACTCGGCGTCCGGCAAGCAAAAGATCACGTGCCTTGCCTCCCTTGCTCCCAGCTCTGTGTAGTCATGTGATTGACCACTTTACTAAACTTTTAAAAAATATACATAAACATTGAAATCATGAGATTTTAGTATTCTCTCACATTGCATATATAAATAAAAGGAAAACAAATTTGTCACATTAAACTGATCATAGTAAATATTTGTTCTGTAATGTTATATGATGCATAATTAGCACAATGATAATTTATGAATCGGTTCTTTTATAAAAAAACAATCCATGTAATTTGCCTTCATCATACAATGTCAATGTATTAGTATAACAAACATCTGATTAAATAGTTTTAATATTTTATAAATGAAGTGAATCCTATTGTTTGGTTGAAGTTAAATAATCTGCTTTACAATAAACTACAATGTCTGACAATTAGCCATAATGACAATTAGATGTAACAACTACTTTAAATTACAATTTGTACTGGAATTTGGTCAGGCCAAAAATACTATGAAAATTAATCTAATCTTAATAAAGGAAATGAAAGGAAATAAATGCTGCAAAATAAATACTATGAAATTACTGGGGTTTAATAATGGAAACAATGGTAATAGAGCATTACTAAATTAATGAGGTTTGATAATGGGAAAATAAGGTAATAGTAATTATGAAGTTATAGAATTTTAGTAATGGGCATAAAAGCTGTAATTACTATGAAATTAATGGATTTTATTAATGGGAATAAAATGAGGTAAATACTTAGTGACATAAACAATGTAGTTGTAATGTAGAAATGAATACGGGTGGTATCACACACTTTACTACAGGATAGAAAGGTTTAATGGTGGTACCATAAACTTTACTACAGGAAAGAAAGGTATCCGGAGCTTCAGTATATAGGAAATGGTATGCTACACTACACTATAAGGAAAGAAGGGTATCCTGAGTTTCAGTAAAGAGAGGTATCGTATACTACATTAGATGGAGGCTCATGTTGTTACATTACAGATACTCTTTTCCCCAGCTTGTTATCTTCTGTTCCACTGCAGTTTGTTTTTCTTTCCAATCATGAAGGATGACAACTCATTAGTACCATTCTTTGGTTTACCAATTTCTCTTCTTACAAAGTAAAAGTTCATTTTATTATGTTATTAGCAAATGATATCTAAACCAACTTGTATACATATATAGAAACACACATGAACAATGTTGTTTAATTCTTGTGGGATAATATTGAATAATGAAGGAAATAAGAAAATAAGGAAATAATTTATTTAGGTAATACGTTTGGCATGAAATAATTTGGAATTAATTATGTATTTGCATTTAACTATTTTCACAATGCAAAATCGGATTTGACTGTCAATAATGCAGGATAGACAACTCACCATAAAACGGCTCACTGAGCTGCTGACAATTTCACTAACAGTCAGTATGCTTGTGGCTTTGGAGTGGCCGGACATGGTAGTTGTGTGTGTGTAGTTGTCTGAGTAATTGTGTGAATGTATGTGTTTCTTTTTCTGATGAAGGCCATGGTCAAAAATTTAAGTCATGTGAATGTGCTTGTTTATTTTTCATATCTTTTAGCATCTCGGTGAGCCTCTGTAGGGTGTGTTGGTATCTATCTTTCATTGTTGACATTTGACAACTATGCCCTACATAATATTTGTAATTATTGGTTGAAATTCATGTACAAAACCAAATGGTGTGATGACAGTATTGGAATTATTAATATTAGCTATAAATTTGTTTTTAGGTATTTATGAAGTTCGACGATCAGTAACTGGGCATCATCTGCCCAGTGCCAGGGAAGTTCAACTGAAAATTTTTGGAAACAAAGACATTTCTTCTAGCGCTTATACTCAGTTCTTCATGCAGTGGGCACAATTTGTTGCACATGACATGTCTCTGTCCCCCATGAAACAAACAGGTAAGCCACAACAATGGAAGGTACAGTAAGGAATGTTAATAATAATAGACAACTCGCCATAATTGAGACTGTGTTGGGCAGCCAGAGATGGTTTACATGTGTGGATGAGTGTGCCTGAGTGATTATGTGGATGAGTGTTCTCTGTCCGAGGAAGGCTGCTACCAAACATTTAAAATTGTTTGTGTCTTTGTATGTGTCTCTTATTTGTGTCTGTCGACGGCTCAACATTTGTCTTTACGGTGAGTTGTTCCCTACCACAGATTATTATTAAACAGTTAAGTCACATAAGACAAATTTATGGTCAGTGAATGAAGCATGAAAAATAATTTTTAAAATGAGATTAGAACACTGTATTCTTTTGAAATTGAATAAAGTAGTCAACATTGGCATTAGGAAAGGGAATAGTGACAAAGTGAAAATCTTGTAGCCTAAGTTAGAGAAATATGTGTTTTCTCTGCAACTTAGTCATAAATCAGTTAAGTAACAAATCAGTTAAGTACCAGGTAACAAATCAGTTAACTAAAGATAAATAAGAGCTGTAGATAATGCACAAACATATAACACATTATACTTGGTTTGTTTTCACTGCCCTAGTTGTGCAGGATAAGTGTTTCCAAATTATAGTTAAAGGTGAAGCATTTAATTAAAATTTGTGCTGCAGCCGGGAATTGAACCCCGACCTCCATGCTCACTACACAAACGTCTTAACTACTAGACCACCACAACACTAGCGATTGAGGTGCCTTGGAATAGTCTTAAGTATGACTTCTCTCCACATCAAAGAAACTTATTCAGCTTTTGTGTTCCATGAAATATTGCCATAACTGCCAAGGCTCTTCATGCATCAGAATATTTTAATTTAATACACAAATTTTCATTCAATGCTTGATCTGTAACTTAAATGTTTTTGACATTTTCGAGATGCGAAACAGTCTCTGGGTGTACAAATTTATAATTATAATGTTTTCAAATTGCCTACTCCATCCCAATAAGTACAATCTTTATAACTAGAATGAAAAATATTTGGTGCTTATGATTAGTAGTACAGGTAGTTTCAAAATGAATATAAGGATTGTCCCATTTATTATATTCACCGTACAGTTATAAATGATACATGAAGTAATAGGAAAACTCAGTGTTGTTATGAAACCTATGTACTTGTGACAAAGAGCAAAATATTGCTACATGCATATGATAAAAATTTAGGTTATATTGTCTTCAGTAATTAATCAACATGTTGTCTAAGTGAAATGTGAGCACATAGTGTGCTGACTTGCAAGTGAGAAAATTACCATATGGCTCAGTTGCAATTAAATCAATGTATGCAGTGTAATGAAATGTGCTCACATTGACCATTTCCAAGAAAAAAATGTTTGGTTGCTCTTGAATTTAATGCATTATTTATAATTGTTATTTGTTTGTAATAAATGCTGCCAAAATCTTACAAACTATGATATTCATTTTGAAACAACTTGTAACATTCCAACAGCTCCTACTTTGTAATGGGGAACTGTGTCCAGGAACAAATTCCAACTCTTCATTGGTTCTTCACTGACTTTGAGGCAATAGAACTCAAAAGTATAAGGAATCATATTAGATAAAAATGAAAATACTTCTTTTTTTTTCATTTAAGTCTTTTTTATATTATTTTTTCATTTAAGTCCTATTTATTTTATTTTTTACACAATGCAATTTTCTTCATTTTTTCCTGTTTATAGTGTGGAAAAATTATTAACTTTTTTCTGGCTACATCAGTGAATGGAAATTCTGAGATGGTCTACTTCATAATTAAAAGTGACTGCAAAGTAGAAAAGAAGAAGCACATTTTCACAGCATGGTTTTTGAGATACAATGTAGTAAAAGTTAGCAAAAAGATGTAGACTACTGACCATGGTAAAACCACTCCACCTTGGTGAATAGTCTGTACCTTTTTGACTAACTTATGGTAAAAACTCTGACTGTCCTCCATGAAACATGGACCTAGTGAAGATTAGATGGCATGTACACTTCAGTGGTACACAAGGGAGAAGTTAATTAATGTGTTAGTGCTTGGTTTGCCAGAGAGTTCTGGAAGGACAGCCAAATGTACAAATACCGCATATAAATTGAATGATCCATGCAATAGTAAATAAATTTACATTATTTTTTGTATAGAAAACTGGCTTTTCAATCTAAATTTTTTATCTAATATACAGTATCTCTGACTTCCACCCTCCTCAAACACCATCCTCAAGACTTAGGTCGTGAATTACCTTCCCTTTCCATTTCCATCCCTTTTTCTTCCCTTCTCTCATACCTGAAGAAGGAAAGCTTGTTCTTTTTAGTCCTCTTTCTGTATTTATGTGATTGTCAGTGGGCAGCACAAAGGTAAGTACTGGCCAGACAATCTATCTCTTTTGGAGAATAATTTATCATCTCTGTGGAGAATTTCCATCATTAATCCTTACATCATTTCTAATTTACTCATTATTTTATTTTATATTACAGCTTCTGGACGTATCCAGTGTTGCACAAGTGATGGTTCATCAATTCTTCCTCCATCAAAACTTTCTGATGCATGTTATCCAATTCATGTTTCTCCACAAGATCCTGTATACAAGAGATATGGTGTGAGATGCATGGAATTTGTACGTGCAATGACAGCTGTGCCTGATGACTGTTCAGTACAACCAGCAACACCGGTAATGCATGCATGTGTACTTTCATTATAAATTATTTAACATTATGTATTTCAATTCATAAAACCAAATAGGTGGTGGTAAAATATGTTAATATTATTTAAGTTTTTGTACAGTATGTCATCTACCCTGTGCCACATTGTATGAAGTGCAGAAAGAAGGTGGAACCACATTTGGAATGTTCTTTCCCTACAATTAGTATAACATTGAGTCTGAAAAAAGAAGAAATAAAATAAAGAAGGAAAGAAACTTTGTGAAAATAATATTATCAAGTCATATGTTAGGGTGACACAGTAATATTGAAAGTAGAGCTATACAAATTAAAGTTGGCTAATATTCATTGCTAGTAAATCTCAGACTTTAAATTAGCAATGCTTATTTAGTAGTCTCTAGCAAAAGAAATGATAAAAAGTCTGATTATTCTATTCTAACTTAATTCTAAGTTCATCACTTTCAACTTTAAAAGAAGGGTCTATCAACAGAATAGAACAGAAAAGCAGGTATTGTCTTGTAACATACAATTTCATTTAATTGTCTTAAAGTACAAGAGGTTCCTCATATAACAAAAATTTGGTTTACACTTTTTATTAAAATATCATTAATGTACTGTAATATATAGATAATTGAAACATAACTAATATTTGTTTAAATTAAAGTCATTTTATCTTAAGTAGTGTTGTCTGTTGCTTGAATTTGCAGTTGTCCTTATTGAGCTCGTAACATTTCAGCACCAGTTTGCTGTACAATTTTTGCCAGTGATAATAAATTAATATTGTGCAAATATTTTCCTCTAATATTAATACAAATTTTCGTTTCCATTTGGTACATAGTTTGAACATAAAGTTTTACAAGATGGATAGGTGGCATAATCATTTCAAATTATGACTTTTAAAGGTCCTATATACAGCAGAGAGAGTGGCGGTTTGACAGAATCAGCTCTGAGACAGTAAAAAGGGAAATGGGTCTGTTGCCTTGGCAAACTGGATTCTACAGCAGTAGATGACAGATGTGTGCCTGCAGTTTGTGCAAGAAATCCCCATACTCCTTTGTTGGCAGGTCTAGTTCTACTATGTGTTAGAAAAATTAACAAAGTCCTGTTTCAGGATGGTGTGGACAGCACCACAAGAAGTTCTCTGGCTAGATCTCAGCATGACATGTCCTGGCCACCTTCAGTGCGTGGTGTATATTCTTAATATTCTTACCATCCTGTTACTGAGGACAGTTTACAACTCACCGCAAAGACGTGGCGACGAGCTGCGACAGGCACATACAAAAGACACACACATACAACACATTCAGCTATCGGCCATGGCCTTCTTCAGAAAATAGAGCACTCACGCAATCACACAGGCACACAACACAGTCATACAACCATCACCTCCGACTGCCACACTTCGAATCACGCTCTGCAGCGAATCGGGGACGGGAGGGGAGGGGAGGGGGAGGGGGAGGGGATAGAAAGGTTACGTCACGGTGGTGGGGATGGGTTAGATGGGAATAACGAGATGCAGCTTAGGAATGGAGTGGGGAGGCGGGTGAGCGGAGAAAATAAAATAAAATAAAATAAAGTAAAATAACACACATATATATATAAAATGCATGCACACTGCAAGTACACAAGACCGCATACACACACACACACACACACACACACACACACACACACACACACACACACACACACATATATACACATATATACACACATACACAACACACACACACACACACACACACACACACACACACACACACACACACACACACACACACACACACACATATATATATATATATATATATATATATATATATATTTATGATACAAATATTATAGAGGAAAAATTCCTAACAGGAAAAAAATATACGTAAAAAATAGATGAACACTTACCAGGCGAAGGGGCACAGGCAGTAATAGCAACAAATAAACAAATAAACACACAGACACACTCACACTCAAAAATGCTAGCTTTCGCAGCCTAGCTGCTTCATCAGGCAGAAGGGAAGGAGAGGTAAAAGGAAATGATGAGGGATTTAAGGAAGGGGGTAAGGAGCCATTCCAATCCCGGGACAGGAAAGACTTACCTTGGGGGAAAAAATGGAAGGTAAATAAATGCACATACACCCACACATTTACACAGACACAAGTACACTTAGGCAGACATACTGTAGAACTGTGGATCACACATTCACACACCACTCAAAATAGGTGAGGTTTGGGATAGAGAGGTAGGAACTGTAAGGTATGGAAAAATATATATATAGGGAAGTTATTGTAGGTTGAGTTGCTCTCCAGCAACTGGAGGAGCATTCCAAACACCACCTCCACAAACTGTCCAGCCTGCTGACATCATATTGCCGACTTGGAGCACCCATATCCAATCCCTATCCGAACCACAGTGTTCCTCCTCGTGAGCCCCTCATGGGTCCCAGACCATGCTTAGCTGACCTCTTGAACCTACCTCATCCCTCCAAACTCCCTACCACTAATCCACAACATCCAATACCAAAACAACCCCAGAACACTGTGGTCAACCTATCCACAAAAAACCTAAACCCCACTGAAGTTTCCGTTCTATCCAAAGGTCTTACCTTTAGTCCTACACCCCAGTTCAATCATGTTGGTCTTGTGAAAGACCTACTCTCCTTTTCCCGATCCCTTCGATGGAAACACTACTTTGCCACCAATCCCTCTGACCGCAATCTACCTAATCCCAATATTGAACCCTGCCTGTCCCAATTCATACCACCATCTAACAAAGATCCTCCTGCACTCCCACCTAACCACCCTCTGGTTACCCTCCAAGAGTTTCTCACCTCCAACTTGTCCTCACCATCCTTTCCCAAGTCCCTTCCCAAGAACTCAAACCTTTCAGCAGAAGAAAGAAGAGCCATCCAAAACCTTAAAACTAATCCTGACATCATCATCCTCCCTGCTGATAAAGGTTCCACCACTGTAGTTATGGATCACAGTGACTACCTGGCAGAAGGGCTCCGCCAACTCTCTGACTCCTCCACCTACAAGTTGTGCCAGATTGACCCCATCCCCAAAGTCCAACAAGATCTCCAATCCCTACTAAAATCCTATGGCCCCTCCCAGAAACTCTCCCCTGAATCCATCTCCCTCCTCACCCCAGCAACACCCCGCACACCCACCTTTTACATGCTCCCCAAAATTCACAAACCTAATAATCCTGGACGCCCTATTGTGGCTGGTTACTGTGCTCCTACCGAACGAATTTCAGCCCTAGTTGACCAACACCTCCAACCTATTGTTCAAAATCTACCTTCCCACATCAAGGATACCAACCACTTCCTTCACCGACTCTCCACCATTCCCACCCCTTTGCCTCCTGGATCTTTACTTGTCACAGTGGATGCCACCTCCCTATACACCAACATCCCACATGCCCATGGCCTTGCCGCTCTGGAACACTACCTCTCCCAACGTCCCTCTGAACGCAAGCCTGATACCTCATTCCTCATAACCCTTACCAATTTCATCCTACTTAACAACTACTTTTCCTTTGAGGGGAAAGTTTACCATCAAATCCAAGGCACAGCCATGGGCACCCGCATGGCACCCTCCTATGCCAACCTGTTCATGGGCCGTCTGGAGGAATCCTTCCTAGCATCCCAAAACCTCAAGCCTCTGGCCTGGTTCCGGTTCATTGATGATATTTTCATGATCTGGACTCAGGGCCAGGACACCCTATCCTCCTTTCTTCAGAACCTCAATTCCTTCTCTCCCATCCACTTCACCTGGTCTTCCTCAACCAACCATGCCACATTCCTGGATGTCAACCTCCACCTCACTGATGGCTCCATTCACACTTCCGTCCATATTAAACCTACCAACCACCAACAGTACCTACATTTTGACAGTTGCCATCCCTTCCACATCAAAAAATCCCTCCCTTACAGCCTAGCCACCCGTGGACGGCATATCTGCAGTGACAAGAATTCCCTTTCTGAATATGCTGAAGGTCTCACAAAGGCCTTCACAAACAGAAACTACCCCACAGACCTAGTCCGCAAACAAATCTCCCGTGCCATATCCTCACACACCCCAAATCCTCTTCCTAACACCAGTAACCATCCACAAAAGAGCGCTCCCCTTGTCACCCAGTACTACCCTGGTCTCGAACAACTAAATTCCATCCTTCGCCAAGGTTTTGATTTTCTATCCTCGTGCCCTGAAATGAGAGACATCCTGCCAAAGATCCTTCCCACCCCTCCTAAAGTGGTGTTCCGTCGCCCTCCCAACCTTCACAACATCCTAGTTCATCCTTATGCCACCCCGAAACTCAGCTCACTGCCAAAAACAAGGTGGACCACCCTGTGGCACAGCATGCAGCGGAGCACATGCTTGATTTCAATGGCTGCTTCACAACCCGGGCCATCTGGATCCTCCCATCCACCACCAGCTTTTCTGAACTGCACAGATGGGAGTTATCCCTACAATACATTCTCCTATCCCGAAATCAACCAGGCCTCAACCTACGATAACTTCCCTATATATATATTTTTCCATACCTTACAGTTCCTACCTCTCTATCCCAAACCTCACCTATTTTGAGTGGTGTGTGAATGTGTGATCCACAGTTCTACAGTATGTCTGCCTAAGTGTACTTGTGTCTGTGTAAATGTGTGGGTGTATGTGCATTTATTTACCTTCCATTTTTTCCCCCAAGGTAAGTCTTTCCTGTCCCGGGATTGGAATGGCTCCTTACCCCCTTCCTTAAATCCCTCATCATTTCCTTTTACCTCTCCTTCCCTTCTGCCTGATGAAGCAGCTAGGCTGCGAAAGCTAGCATTTTTGAGTGTGAGTGTGTCTGTGTGTTTATTTGTTTATTTGTTGCTATTACTGCCTGTGCCCCTTCGCCTGGTAAGTGTTCATCTATTTTTTACGTATATTTTTTTCCTGTTAGGAATTTTTCCTCTATAATATTCGTATCATAAATTTATATATATATATATATATATATATATATATATATATATATATATATATATATATGTGTGTGTGTGTGTGTGTGTGTGTGTGTGTGTGTTGTGTATGTGTGTATATATGTGTATATATATGTGTGTGTGTGTGTGTGTGTGTGTGTGTATGCGGTCTTGTGTACTTGCAGTGTGCATGCATTTATATATATATATATATATATATATATATATATATATATATATATATATGTGTTATTTTACTTTATTTTATTTTATTTTATTTTCTCCGCTCACCCGCCTCCCCACTCCATTCCTAAGCTGCATCTCGTTATTCCCATCTAACCCATCCCCACCACCGTGACGTAACCTTTCTATCCCCTCCCCCTCCCCTCCCCTCCCCTCCCGTCCCCGATTCGCTGCAGAGCGTGATTCGAAGTGTGGCAGTCGGAGGTGATGGTTGTATGACTGTGTTGTGTGCCTGTGTGATTGCGTGAGTGCTCTATTTTCTGAAGAAGGCCATGGCCGATAGCTGAATGTGTTGTATGTGTGTGTCTTTTGTATGTGCCTGTCGCAGCTCGTCGCCACGTCTTTGCGGTGAGTTGTAAACTGTCCTCACTATATTATTTATTTCAACCTGGACTTTCCATTATTATACATCCTGTTACTGATTTATTTTTAGTGGAGTGGGAGGGAGGGGAGGAGGCTATAGCTTGTTGTTTGATGGTAACATACAATTTCATAAATTCCTCTGACAACAAACACTTGAACTGCCTATCCCAGTCTGAGGTAATGCCGAATTTCAAGAACTAGCAACTATGTGGTTCTCAAGTGACGTAAAATGGAGAAATATTGAGTATTGGCAATTGCCTTAGGCCACATCTTGAACCTGTATCCCATATTTTCCAAAAAAGAGGATCCAATCTATGGAGCAGGGGGTCTCCACTCTATTTTCTTCTAATAAATAATGCAAGTCACATAAACAAGGAAAGTTTACATATTAAGAAGCTACAGGATTGTATATTACTGAAACACTATTCCACAACCTGGTACCAGTTTAAACATAGAACAAACAAAAATTCAGATACTATATAAATATTTGAACATGAAAATTGAAGTACGATCAAGTTTTCACTCCAGGTAGTACTAGTTCTCATTATTTCACATAGTTATTTATCAAATTTAATCATTAAGACGTGTATTTTTTTGTTGAACATTTAATGCAATAAGGTAAGTACCATATCACAGAAATTTTGTGTTTGTCTGAGGAATGCATGACTGAAAGTGCACAAATAAACATATTTTATTAATCCAGTATTTGACGATGATGGCACTTAGTGACTTCCAACAAAGTCTGCATATAATTTGAAACCTTTAAATAACTTATTGTCACTAACACCTGCGACAACATGGTGAGAGGAAAAATGTTTCTCACTTACCATATTGTTACTGTGTATGCAGTCAATTTTCAATAACAGGCATAAGTTTTTAATTTATTACTTCTTTACCACTGACTGCATTTGCAACTCACTTTACAGATGATGTCTTTCTGTTTTACTGACTGTACCTCCAAATTAAATCATTGTACTACATAAATATTTAATAATGGAAAGTACAGGTTCGAATATAATTAGGATATTATACAACTCACCGCAAAGAAATATGATGAGCCGTGATAGGTACATATACAACATTTAAATCGGACAAAACCATCATCTCTGCTCGCCACACTCTGAATCAAGCCCTGCCATGAGTTGATAAAAGGAGAGGAAAGAGGAGGGAGGCAAGGTTGCAAGGGGATACTGGGGACGGATACAGCTTGGTCTTAAAGAGCATATAATACTAAAATACATACTAAATGGAGGGAAAGAGATGCAGCTTAGTAATGGAGTGGGGAAACAGGGAGGGGAGGGAATCACATACACACACAGCACACATAATGGTAAATGTGTAGGATAGAGGGGGCAGGAACTGTTGGGTATGAAGAAAAGGTAGTTATTGTAGGTTGAGGCCTGTATAATTTTGGATGAAGGAATCAGTATAACCCGGATTTTTCGTGACCTCAATTTAGCATAAACCCCCTTTTAACGGAAGAATTTTTAAGTCCCAAAAATTATCACATAAGTGCAATGCAATTTTATATTCAATTTAACATAATTCGAATTATGGCAAAACACGCCTTTAGTGTTAGGAAATGTTGAAATTCTTAAGTATTTATTTCTATTTGTTATGGTTATGAGACAATAAAAACCTATGAAAAAGACATCATAAGCTTGTGAAGGACGATTTAAGGCCTATAATTGAGGTTTTCCTCCTCATATTATAAATTGCAAATTTCATAATGATATATACCATAGACGTTTCCTGTGGGTGGAAAACAGGTCTGTGTGCTCATAAACAAAAAGCCAATGTACGTAACACACTGAGTACATAATCACTGAAATGCTATGTGTCTAGCATGTATCAAGTCTAGATCAGCGGCATGGTCCTATGACCATGTACTTGCATGATATGTTGGCAGTGGTCATTGTGCATGTTGGCAGTCACTTGTTTGTTAATGAGCATAAAGTGATTCAACCATGTTCTGATGAAAAATATAATGACATCAAATTTCTATCACATTATAATTTCCATTCCAAATTATCAATATTTTAAATGATTAGTCTCTTCCAATTAAGTCATGGGGCTCAGTAGGTGGATGCGTGAATGTAAATTGTTCAGTTTGTATTGTGAAAAGTAAAGACGCATACTTTACGAAAATTGCAAATGAACTATTACTCGCTGCTGTCTGACCCTGAGTTGAATAACTTCCAACATAGGCAGTGCAATAGTTCTATTTTATATAAGCTTGGAAATTCACCAGTCAATGAAAACCAAGCTGACAGCTCTTCTTTATGAGTGATGACTTCTTAACTTGTAAGTTTTCCTTTCTATTTCAATGTATCAAAATCTTGAGATAATGAGGTTCAGCAATAGCTGTGCCTCTAAATAATATTATCCATCAATTGATTTCCAGATAATCTGTAATTTTTCTTTACCTATGCGCTTTATAGATTAAATAAATCATTTATACTTTAAACTTCATATGTATTACTATTCAAGAAGTTATTATCTCCATAATTGATGCACATATCATGACATATAACAGACACGGAATATCAAACCAAAATCAACAACTAGCGTAGCAACCATCAACACAAACTCTTCCATGGTATTTCCATATCTCTTTGACTGGGTAGACGTAATATCTGAGACCAGTTGCTGCTGCCACCACCTCCTGAAACAAACAGATTCTGGTGGCAGCTGCTGTTCCTATCATGCCTAATCAATTCGCTAAAATTAATTGCTAAATATTTGGGTATCTCAAGGTATTGAAGAAGTGGGGGAAAAGTGGCGCGTACCACTGCTAAATCGTCATTGTTTGAAATGATTAGTGTCTTTAAATTAAATCAAGTGGTTCAGTAGGTGGATTGGCGATCGTAAAAAGTAACGACACATTCATAATAAAACAAATGTCCATGCACAAACATCATTCAATGACATCACGGTGGAGTATATATTCAGTCAACAGTGATGAAGCAGGAGTGGACATGCATGATTGGGTGCAAGTATCTAACAATTTACCCATAACTTTTGATGAATTTGTGGCTTGTGATGATGGTGCCACCACTACATGCACCCGGGATGTTGAGGAAACCTGTGAGGATGAATTAAAACAGAATGGTGAACATATTGAAGAAGAGGATGATGTTAGGGATGAACAAATGCAACTGTCACCATCATTCAGTGAAGTTGTTGCTAGCATAGACATTGTCTAGAGATTTTTCACAGGATTTAAAATGGACAACTATGTTATAGACAGAGTAAATCAATTGGAGATTGACATTTTGAATCTAAAATCCATCAGTGCTAAAAAGCAAACTACCATTTTTTTGAAATTTGCTGGCAGATTAAAATTGTGTGCCGGAACCGGGACTCGAACCTGGGACCTTTGCCTTTCGCGGGCAAGTGCACTACCGACTGTGCTATCCCAACATGACTCACGATGCCGCCCCACAACTTTACTTCCACCAGTACCTCGCCTCCTACTTTCCGAACTTCACAGAAGCTCTCCTGCGAACCATGCAAGACTAGCACTCCTGGAAGAAAGGATATGGTGGAGACATGGCTTAGCCACAGCCGTGGCTAATTCCTTTCTGCTTTTGATAGTTTCTTGCAGAAGAATGCTAAGGGTTGCAGATTATTGTCAGTAATTTGTTGTAAAGATGCACCAATAGCATAATCTGAGGTGTCAACCATTAAAGTTAAAGGTAAACTTGAAGATGGATGACCAGAAGTGCTGAATCAACCAAGCTATTTTTCAGGTCATTAAAGTCTTGTCAAAGATTTTCTGTCCAATTAATTTTCCTCTTCTCATTTTTCTTCATCCCATGGAGGAGGTTCAAAAGATCTGCTTGGTTACTGGCTCAATTTGGTAGTGCTCTTCAGTAAAAATTAATGAGGCCAAGAAATCGATGCAGTTCTTTTATTTTTTTTATTTTTTTTATTTTTTTGAGAGCACGATAATCTCTGCAAGGCCTCCAGGATCTGTCTTTCTTGGGAACTGAATGGAGGGGACTTGACCACATGCTCTTTGATGGCTGGCAGATTTTCATATTAATCATTTGTTGGAACTCTGCGGTAGCTGCCTTGAGGTTATGTGGTGGTAGTCGTTGTGCGTTTGCTGCTACAGGATGTCCTGTGCCTCTCTCTACAGCTCAGTAATCATCTTTACAGTGAGTTGCTAACTATCATCAAGCTATTGACATCCAGTACAATAAATAATAGTAATGATCTATCATCCCACAAGCACTTTCACATTATAGTCTTTGCTTTAATTATTTTCTGCAAGCTGTGTAATGTGTAATACAAACACATCATCCTTTTTCTGAGCTTGTCATCTGAGTTCTTATAGAGGGTCACTAATGAGTGCATCACAGTAGCATATCAAAAACTGCAGTTGTCAAAATGGTCCCAACATCCACTGATAGAGAGTATAGCATTAGGAAACAAAGTACGTATAGTCTGATTTACTCCTATGAAATGCAGATAATGGTTAGTAAGTGTCAGATCTTAATTTAAACTAACATGGTAAGTTGTTTTTTTCTTTTTTTATACTGAATGGATAGCCATTTGTACTGTGTGACTGCAGATCACTACTTGTTGATAGGTTAGAAACTTTAGTGATAAAAAGCTGTGTGGAAGGAATTTTTGCTGTGAAAGGGATGACAGCTGTCAAAATGCAGATGCTGTTCATGTTTGGTGGTTTCAATGTGGACAGAGGTATGGAAGTAGATATCAGAGGTAGAAAGGTCAAAGTTCAAGACAGTGTCACACTACGTTGAGGAAGGTAGTTGAAGCAGATGCAGGCAAATCACATCAACCTTGTGTGCCATATTCCTAGACATTGACCTTCACCTCTTTGATGGCTCCATAAACACTTGTGTCCACATTAAATCAAACAATCCCTAACAGCGTATGCACTTTTAAAGCTTTTGTCCCTAATACCATGTTTCTTCAATGATGAGAGCACACTTACAGACAGGCACTATGTTGCAGACCTAGTCTGCAATTAGATTTCTTGTGTCATATCCTCCCATAACCTCAATCCTCTCATGCACCCAATCCTTGTATCACCCCCAAACAACTACAAAAGAGAGCCCTTTGACAGCCAGTACCATCCTGGACTGGAAGAACTGAAACACACCCTATGTCAGGGTTTAATTATCTTCATTGTGCCTTGAAATGAGGGACATCCCAACCAAGATCCTCCTCATCATTCTTAAAGTGGTGTTCCCATTCAACCTTCATAACACTGCAGTCCTTCCTATGCTATTTTCAATTCAAAATGCTTGCCACTGGTGTCATTTCCCCACTGCAAGACCTATCCATCCACCCACTGAGCACCTCCTATCCCAGTCCTGTCAGAGGCTTCTCTTACCCCTCCAGAGACTGGGTCAAGTATAAACATTCATGTCAATCATCTCTGCTCTGCATAGCTTTCTATATTGGTACTAGCTGCAAACCCGGCATTGCCCAGGTGTTTATTTATCCTACACACTTGTAGTCTTCCTCCCCTCCCCCCTCTCTCTGCATCCACCTCTTTCTCTCCCATCTCTCTGTTCATTTTCTCCTTTCCCTCTCTTGGCAAAGTTATCTGCAAGGAACCCTCTGTACCCAGTGATCTTCCTCTTGGTTTAAAGGTCATGTATGCAAAAATTCATAAAGATTGGAGCAAAACTATGCATTTTGTAAAATTCTGTAAGTTAAGTACCCTCCACCATGCACTGAACAAAATTTTAATCAGACAGTGACATTCCTCTTGTTTTGAAGGTATAGTGTACAAAATTTTATCAATATCGGAACAAAACTGTAGATTTCTATGCAATAGAAACGCAGTGTCACATTGAAGAACGCACTTTGTTGTTCTCAAATATTCCAGTTTTATTTCATACAACCCTTGTTCTGAGAATAAGGAAAAAAAAATAGAATCTGTGAAATTGGTCGAGTCGGTCTCAAGATATGGCGTGACCAAGGTATTCAGGGATCCATTTTTGTGTTGCAAAGTACCCTCCGCCATGCACTGTATGAAACTGAAGGTAGACAGTGACCTTCCTCTTGTTTTGAAGGTCAAGCAAGCGAAATTTCATGAAAATTTGTATGAAACTGTACATTTCATGAGTGTGTAGGAGAAGTATGATCCACCATGCATCTATCACAAAATACTTTCTTATCTGAAGTTTTCTACCTAACTACATTCTTGCCAAATTTCAGCTTCGTAGGTGAAGTGGTTTTTGAGATTTCGTGTTTAGTCAGTGAATGAGTGAGTGTCATTTCGCTTTTATATAGACAGAGATTAAGGAAACAGATTGCTTCATTTAGGATGCAAGAGAATTAAGAGAGACTTTCAGACAAAAATAAGTAGTAACATGCAAATCTGTAATGCTAACTTTATTTGATACAAGGTCATGCCTGATGCAAAAGTTTTATGGCATCTACATTGAAACTGTTGTGAGCGGTAGACTTCTTTACGTTTCATCATTTTGTGGGAGGAGGAGGGGGGAGGTTCAATTACAAAACACTTCATAAACATCTGAAATTACATGCAAACTTTGTTGTAGGTCCCTAACTACTCTCATTTCCATTAATTGACGCATAAATTTGGGTATTCTTACATGGTAGCCTCTCATTATTCATGACATCATATCTGGACATACAGACAAACATTCAATTATACAACCAACTAGTCAACCAGGATGAATGTCATGACACAAACAGTGGGCAAATAGCGAAGTGAACCATCTATGGAACCATTCAACTGAACATAATGTGCTTGATTTCTATAGCAGCTTCACAACCGAAGCCATGAGACACCACCCCTCTTCCACTTTTCTCCAGTTTCAAAATCATCCCAGTTCCAGCCCAAAGTAACCTAATGTCCCCACACCTTTACCCAACAGATTTTGCTACATCTGTTCTGTCATATTGCTTCTTCCCAAATCGCATCCCTTCACCCTCATTGTTTGCCACTCTTTTTCCCTTCTCCACTCCTCCCCTGTTCTGCTCCCTATGACTTCACCTACTCTTCACAGCCATCCAGCCCTACAACTTGCAGTCTTGTTCAGTAATCTGGTCCCTGAATGCTTTTCCAGGTGGCACTGGTGTCTACCTCTACCTGTTCCCTTCATTCTTCCTCTTCCTCACCCCACTCTATATTGCCATTCTAACTGTGACACTCAAACACCACAGCCAGAGGCAGTACGAAAGTGTGTTGCTGCTGTATTTTTGTGTGTTCTTTATATGGAGAATGCTTTGGCTAAAAGCTTAATTATGTAATCGTGATTATCTTTTTGTTATGCCTGCCTGTGGCTCAGCATGTCATCTTTATGGTGAGTGACATCTACCATTATCACAATATTGAAGCAGGAAGCTTCATTGCATATATTGCCAGTATATGTGATAATATAGTGGACCCGCTTGATTAGTCGTGTGGTCTAACACACCGCTTTCCGAGACAGAGAGGCGTACTGCCCCTGGTTCGAATCCGCCCATCGGATTAATGAAGGGGGTCAGAGTGTCGGCCATCCTGGATGTGGTTTTTAGGCAGTTTTCCACATCCCGCTAGGTGAACACCAGGCTGGTCCTGAAGTCCTGCCTTAGTGAAAAGATTCGCAAACATTTTGTAACACTTTAAACTTTCACACACATTGGAGGGAAGTGTGTGGGGTAAAAACTGCAGAGGAAGAGCAAGGGATGGATACTGTAAGCAGATTCAGACAGATGTAGGTTGCTGTTCTTAAGTGGAGATAAAGAGGCTTGCTCAGGATAGGGTATTGTGGAGACCTGCATCAAACCAGTCTCCAGACTGAAGACCACAACAACAACAACAACAACAACAACACCATAAGCAGACATTTGGGGTACACATTTCCTCCTAAGAGTGGGGAGGGGGGGGGGTGATGACAGGAAGGGCATCCAGGCCACCTCGTAAATATTAACACACACCAAATCCAGATTTAACAAAGAGCCGACCCACCATGTGCAGGAACATACCCAAAGAGAAAGAAAGAATGTGATAAAATAGTGGATGGAATTCATTGAGGAATTGTTGGAAAACATAGCTAAAATCAAATGTTTCTTGTGCATCATATTGTTTTGCACATTACATAACTTTGTTTTGAAGAGGAAAGATATTCAAATACTTTTCAATATTTTTTCACAATAGCAAATTTCTATTAGCGTCACTGTGTAAGGTATAGATGTAGTACCAAATGGTGACATATGAAAATTTGTACCGGGCCGGGACTCGAACCCGGGTTTCCCACTTTTTGCGAGCAGTTGCCTTAACCACTAGGCTTCCTGAACACGACTACAGGACCGACCTAAACTTCCATATGCCACACTGACTGCACAAATGAGTCAACCACATTCGTCCCTTAGCACACACAGCCTAATCTGTATTCCCGCACCAGGGTGAATGAAAACAATGAGGCCGTAACCTACGCTGTTATCATCATTGCCTCGCTTGTGCAGGTGTTAAATAACTGTATGGTGACGATTTACAGTGTTGATATATTTATCAATATTTTTTCACAACAGCGAATTACTCTTAGTGTCACTGTGTAAGGTATAGATGTAATACCAAATGGTGACATATGAAAATTTCTTCCGGGCGGGACTCGAACCCGGGTTTCCCGCTTTTCGCGAGCGGTCATCTTAACCACTAGGCTACCCTAACACGAGTCCAGGATCGACCCAAACTTCCATATGCCACATTGACTGCACATATGAGTCAAATTTGGGTCGGTCCTGGAGTCGTGTTCGAGTAGCCTAGTCGTTAAGTTGACTGCTCGCAAAAAGCGGGAAATCCGGGTTTGAGTCCCGGCCTGGCACAAATTTTCATATGTCACCATTTGGTATTACATCTATACCTTACAAAGTGATGCTATGAGAAATTCATTATTTTGAAAAAAATATTGGTACATATATCAACACTAAATCGTCACAATACAGTTATTTAACACATGCCTAAGCGAGGCAATGATGATAACAGCATAGGTTACGGCCTTGTTTTCATTCTCCCTGGTGCGGGAATACAGATTAAGCTCTGAGTGCTAAGGAATGAATGTGGTTGACTCATATGTGCAGTCAGTGTGGCATATGGAAGTTTGGGTTGGTCCTGGAGTCATGTTCAGGTAGCCTAGTGGTTAAGGCGACCGCTCGCGAAAAGCAGGAAACCTGGGTTTGAATCCCAGCCTGGCACAAATTTTCATATGTCACCTTACACAGTGACGCTAAGAGAAATTTGTTATTGTGAAAAAATTTTGATAAATATATCAACACTGTAAATAGTCACCATATGGTTGTTAAACATTCAAATACTGTTTTTGATTACGTATTGCAGTTTGTACTACAATCAGCTGAGAAAATGTTGCAGATACATTTTTAAAATAATGATATGTGTTTGTGATGTTTTTCCTGACAATGGCTATGGTTGAAAATTGAAATGTTATATTAGTGTGAATTTATTTTCTACATATGTATGCAGTTTGGTGATTGTTTTTATGGTGAGTTGCACCATAGCCTCATTGTATTACTGACATTCCATGCTGGACTATACAACTTATTTATTACAGAACCCAAACTATTTAATATTCTGGAACAGACTGGTTTGGTTAGTCTGTTGTGTTTTAGGGGGACAAAACTATAGAGGTCATCAGTCCCAGAAAATACTGTACTATTTTATGTTGTGCATTATCCTACAGGTTGTATGAGTGGGAATGTGTTGTAGTTTACACCTAAATCAAATTTAAAACTAATGTAGCAGCTTGTTGTAGTGGCTAAAAAGTGAGAAATGTTATCAACTGAGAGAACAGAGCTTATTATGGGGGAGGGGGGGATGTAATTTAGGAAATAATCAATTATTTATTCAGTGTGTGAAACATGCCAACTTTAACTGCTCTCCTTAAGGTGGTCTACTATTTTGTGACAAATGAAAATTTGTGCAGGACTGGGACTCAAATCCAGATCTTCTGCTTTCCATGAATGGTCACCTTAACCTCTCAGCCACTCAAGCACGCTCTCTGGCTGGATACAAACTGCCATTCCCTAGTGCTCACAGACATTAAAACTGACTTAACTGTGACAGTTGACAGATCTGAGCAATAAATGTTGCATCCTTCATCCCCTGCCCCCCCCTCCCCAAAAAAAGCATACAAATGCAATCAAGTATAATTGCCACAACACTATTTAGACACACTCTGAGTAAAATAACATGCCGTGCTACCCTTGCTGCTGTTTAAAATTTAATGGTCCACAGTATAATTATGGAACAACTTTATTCTGAGTATAATACTTATCAATTACTAATTTTTTGTGAACTAAATTAACTTTTAATAACTTTCTCAACAGATGAATGCTGTCACATCACATCTAGATCTTTCAGTGCTGTATGGTAATGACGATATGACTAACAGAGAACTTCGTGAATACAAGGCTGGTAACCTTAGTGTATCAAATTATCCCGAAGGGCCATTTATGCCCCTGATGCCTAACAGTCCACATCCATGTGCTTCTCAACATCCTTCAGACACCGTCTGCTTCAAGAGTGGTAAGTTTATGCTATGACCCAATGGGTCACAGTAATTTATTAAAAGATTATACATACAGACATCTGCAATGAATTAATGACTAGAAATGGCAAGTGAGACTCAACAATGATTGCCAAAGATAATTTTTAGGTTACAGTACAAAGTACAGTTAGACAATAGAGTTGGATCATGTGTGAAGGTGGGCATGATTTATTATGTCATAGTTGTTGCTTGCATGAGACATTGGATTTCTTCAGCTGAATCCTCTGACCATGATTGGACAACTTCTTCAATGGTACTGATCAGATGTTAAAGTTTTTGAGTAATTATGAAACATCATCCACAAAGAAGTAACATGGCTATACAAAAGCTTCATGAAGACACTGATACTATTGTCTTATGTGTTGACAGAGACAATACCATCATTCTACTGCCTCACGAAGTCTATAATCAAAAGATGTATGGTATACTACATATTGGCATTAATACAGAACAAAGATCTAAATAAAAAGGTGACAGGGCTATGCCCTACTGAATGTTTCACTACTAGCAAAGAGAGTTGTAAGAGGTTTTAAAAGTGGAACATGGTGTGATACCACCAAGATTTTATGGACTTCACAATCTTGATAAGAATGGGCATCTAGAGGATGTGCCTCAGCAGTCAATAATAAGCTCTGCCGGTCCACCGACATATCTTTCTGCCAAGTACCTAGTTTCACTATTAAAACCATTTGTGGTGAAATGCAGTCACCAAATTTGTAATTCTGCAGATTTTATTCAGAGTCCTAGCAGCTTTAGGCTTTATTGAACAGGTGCATTGATGAGTTTTAACATTATATCATTATACAGGGTGTTACAAAAAGGTACGGCCAAACTTTCAGGAAACACTCCTCACACACAAAGAAAGAAAATAGGTTATGTGGACATGTGTCCGGAAATGCTTAATTTCCATGTTAGAGCTCATTTTATTACTTCTCTTCAAATCACATTAATCATGGAATGGAAACACACAGCAACAGAATGTACCAGGTAGTTAACAGGTGGTTAATGAACAGGAAATGTTACAGTCATTGAAAGAAATGGTTGATGTCTTTTATGTATTAGGGTAGGTTGTGTGTGACTCATTGAAGGTGTTAGCCCATGAGAGCAGAGATTTTTAAGTGGGTCTGCCACAATGGGACATCCAGGGTGGTTGGATTTTTGGACTATGGGGAGCATGTAGAAGTTGGGGTGTAGGAGCGATGAGGAAGGAAATAGACTCCGGGGAGAGACCCTGGGATGGGCCCAAGAATTTTAGAAGGGACTGAAGATATTGTTGGATTTTTCGAATGGGATCATTGTGGCAGGGTATGTAAGTGGAAGAATCTGACAGTTGGTGGACACCATCTACCATGTAGTCCTTGCTGTCTATAACCACAGTGGTGGAGCCTTTGTCAGGAGGTAAGATCAAAAGGTAAGACTCAGTTTTTATGTGGTGGATTGAATTTCTTTCTGCAGGTGTGAGGTTGGTATCCATTTGAGGGATTTGAGGTAAGGTTAGAAGTTAGGAAATTTTGAAAAGTTAAAAGGGGATGATTTGGGAGCAGTGGGGATGGATCTCAACTGGATGGAGGAGTGTACTGGGTCAGGCAGGATTTAATATTAGCCAATATTGGTATTGAAAAGTGTCTGAATTGTGGGGTATGGTAGCAAAAAAAAAAATGTTTTCCATTATAAGGACTGGCAGAATGAAATAAGATTCTTAACAAGTCCCGCATGGTTGAGTTTGGAAGTGGGGCAAAAGGTATGGCCTTTGGAAAGGACTGAAACTTCTATGAGACTGAGATTTCTATTCCAATCTTGTGACAGACTTATCCTACAACATCAACATCTGGGCACTAGGTGAAAATGATCATGTGATTTATCAACTCTGCCCCAATGACTGCACATTTTTTCATGAATACATAGCTGTCAGAATGAATGGTCAACACAAAATTGTGCCCAAAAGCAAGGTGGACCACCCTGCGGCACAACATGCAGCTTAGCATAACAAGCTTGATTTCAGTGGCTGTTACTCAATCCAGGCCATCCAGATTCACTTCTACCACTACCAGCTTTCCTGAACTGTACAGAAACAAATCATCTCTACAGTACATCCTCTGGTTCTGAAATTAACCTTGCCTCAAACTACAATAATCTAGGAAAGATACAGTGTGGCGAATGGAGATATGGATGTGGCGGGAGACGTGCAGGGAAGAGTCCTCTGCAGTCGGGCTGGTCACTGTGTCCTCGGTGGTGGAGTGGTCAACGTGTCTGCCTAGTAAGCAGGAGATCCTGGGTTCAAATTCTGGCTGGGCACAAATTTTCATTCACCGTACTTTGATATTCCATCTAAACCTAGTACAGTGAAGCCATAAATGATCACAAATTGTGATTAATTTCACAATAATCTATTGTTCTCACACTCCCACTCCCAACAGTTCCTGCCCCCTCCAACCTGTTCCTCCCCACAAACATTCACTGCGCACTTAAGCTGTTGCATCTCTTTTCACTTCATAACACACCACTAGTGTATCTGTCCCCAACCTTGCCATGCATACTTCCCCTTATTCCTCCTGTCCCACCCAACAATGAATTTTTCATGGTATTATTCAGAATGCAGCAACAGAGATAATGATTGCAAGGCAGTAAATTGAGCTTATGTGGCTGTATGAATGAGTATGTTCTATTCTGTAAATGCAGTGGCCAAAAACTTTGGTTTTTGTGTGTGTGACTGTTGTTTTTATGTGCCTGTCTGATGCTTTTTGATAATTATTGTAGTGGGGTGCAAACTCTCCTCATTATATTGCCACGAGACCCCACGTCAACCGACTGCCGGCGTGGCGCAAGGGATAGCATCAGCGTTGTAGTGCTGAAGGTTGGTGGTTCAATCCTGTCCACCGGCAAAAATGTATTTCTTTGTAATTATCATTTGCAGAATGTCATACATGTTTCTTATGTTCACATGTAATTTCTACTTATTTCTTATGTTAACTATTCTTCTAATTTCTGATACATTCTGTCTGTGTATAAATAGCCGAGCACTCAGCCCGAGGGGCAGTCAGTGCTGCATGTACATTTCAGTTCGCAATAAATCTGGAAGGAAGGAAGGAAGGAAGGAAGCTTGGAGTTTAACGTCCCGTCGACAGCGTGGTCATTAGAGACGGAGGCAATAAACCTGCTTTCAGTATAAGTGCTGTGTTTAGTTGAGAACCCTGCCTTCGAAATCAAACCTGCTTCCATTTCAATGTGACATTGTTTGGTGAATGCGCCGCGTATCCTGTGCAACAGCTGCATCACTGTGGCTGCGATTAGGCGACATAAAAGCCGTCGCTTATACGGACTGGAGCCGGAATACAAGGGATATACCAAGTACGTCCACTCCCAGGAACCACAGACATTGCCGAGGTGGGGTGGCTTGCGTGCCTCAACGATACAGATAGCCGTACCGTAGGTGCAACCACAGCGGAGGGGTATCTGTGGAGAGGCCAGACAAACGTGTGGTTCCTGAAGAGGGGCAACAGTCTGGATGATTGACTGAGCTGGCCTTGTAACATCAGCTAATGTGGCTTTGCCACACAGCTACTGCGAACGGCTGAAAGCAAGGGGAAACTACAGCCCTTATTTTTCCCGAGGACATGCAGCTCTACTGTATGAACATATGATGATGGCATCCTCTTGGGTAAAATATTCCGGAGGTAAAATAGTCCCCCATTCGGATCTCCGGGCGGGGACTACTCAGGAGGATGTGATCATCAGGAAAGACAATACTGGCATTCTACGGGTCGGAGCGTGGAATGTTAGATCCCTTAATCGAGTAGGAAAATTAGAAAATTTAAAAAGGGAAATGGATAGGTTGAAGTTAGATATAGTGGGGATTAGTGAAGTTCGGTGGCAGGATGAACAGGATTTCTGGTCAGGTGACTACAGGATTATAAATACAAAATCAGTTGGGGGTATCACAGGAGTAGGATTGATAATGAATAAGAAAATAGGAATGCAGGTAAACTACTATGACCAGCACAGCGATCGCATTATCATTGTCAAGATAGATACAAAGCCAACACCGACAACAGTAGTACAGGTTTATATGCCAACTAGCTCAGCCGATGATGAGGAGATCGAAGAAATATATGAGGAGCTAAAGGAAATTATTCAGACAATTAAGGGAGAGGAAAACTTAATTGTTATGGGAGACTGGAATTCGGTAGTAGGACAAGGAAGGGAAGGGAAGATAGTGGGTGAATATGGTCTGGGCAAAAGGAATGAAAGAGGAAGCCGCCTGGTAGAATTTTGCATGGAACATAATTTAGTTATAACAAACACCTGATTTAAGAATCACAAAAGAAGGTTGTATACGTGGAAGAGACCAGGAGACACTGGGAGATACCAGATAGATTTTATAATTGTAAGACACAGATTTCGGAACCAGGTTTTGAAGTGTAGGACATACCCAGGGGCAGACATAGACTCTGACCATAACTTGTTGGTTATGAACTGTAGGCTGAAACTGAAGAAACTACAGAAAGGTAGGAAAATAAGGAGATGGGACCTAGATAAATTGAAGGAACCTGAAGTTCTTAAGAATTTCAGAGGGAGCTTCAGGCAACAATTGACAGAAACAGGGGAAAATAAAACAGTTGAGGAGGAATGGGTAAAATTGAGAGATGAAATAGTGAAGGCAGCAGAGGACAAAATAGGTAGGAAGGCAAGACCTACAAAGAATCCTTGGATATCACAGGAGATACTAAATTTAATCGATGAAAGGAGAAAGTATAAAAATGCAGTAAATGAAACAGGCAAAATGGAGTACAGATGACTAAGAAATGAGATTGACAGGAAGTGCAAAATGGCTAAGCAGGAATGGCTAGAAGGCAAATGCAAGGATGTAAAAGAATGTATAAATAGGGGAAAAATAGATACAGCCTACCGGAAAATAAAAGAAACATTTGGCGATAAGAAAAACAGCTCTATGAATATCAAGGACACAGATGGAAAACCAGTTCTCAGCAAAGAAGGGAAAGCTGAAAGGTGGAAAGAGTATATAGAGGGGCTCTACAAAGGAAATGAACTTCGAGACACTATTGTAGGAAGGGAAGAGGATGTAGATGATGATGAAATAGGAGATACTATACTGAGAGATGAATTTGACAGAGCACTGAAAGATCTAAGTCAAAACAAGGCCCCTGGAGTAGCTGATATCCCGTCAGAGCTACTGCAGTCTCTGGGAGAGCCAGCCATAACAAAACTATTTGAACTGGTGTCTAGGATGTATGAGACAGGCGAAATACCCTCAGACTTTAAGAAAAATGTAATAATCCCCATTCCAAAGAAAGCGGGTGCAGTCAGGTGTGAAAACTACAGAACCATCAGTTTAATAAGTCATGGTTGCAAAATATTAACACGAATTATATACAGAAGGATGGAAAAGCTGGTAGAAGCCGACCTCGGGGAAGATCAGTTTGGGTTCAGGAGAAATGTAGGAACACGGGAGGCAATACTCACTTTACGGCTTATCCTAGAAGATAGATTAAGAAAAGACAAACCAACATTTCTAGCCTTTGTAGATTTGGAGAAGGCTTTTGACAATGTTGATTGGAATAAACTCTTTCAAGTTCTGAAGCAAGCAGGAGTAAAAGATAGGGAGCGTAAGGTTATTTACAACTTGTACAAAAACCAGACAGCGGTTGTCAGAGTTGAAGGGCATGAAAGGGATGCAGTGATTGGAAAGGGAGTAAGACAGGGTTGTAGCCTTTCCCCAGTGTTGTTCAATTTGTACATTGAGCAAGCTATAAAGGAAAGCAAGGAGAAATTTGGAGAAGGAATTACAGTTCAGGGTGAAGAATTAAAAACATTGCGTTTTGCCGACGACATAGTAATTCTGTCAGATACAGCAAAGGACCTGGAAGAGCAATTGAACGGAATGGACAGTGTACTGAAAGGTGCATATAAGATGAACATTAACAAGAGTAAAACTAGGGTAATGGAGTGCAGTGTAAGAAAATCAGGTGATGCTGAAGGAATTAGATTAGGTAACGAAACAATAAAGGAGGTAGATGAGTTTTGTTACTTGGGCAGTAAAATAACAAATGATGGTCGCAGTACAGATGATATAAAATGCAGAATGGCAATGGGTAGAAAGGCGTTTTTGAAAACGAGAAATTTGTTAACATCGAATATTGATTTAAGCCTAAGGAAGTCCTTTCTGAAGGCATTTGTATGGAGTGTTGCCTTGTATGGGAGTGAAACATGGACGATAAGCAGTGTGGACAGAAAGAGGATTGAGGCTTTTGAAATGTGGTGCTACAGAAGAATGCTGAAGATTAGGTGGGTGGATCGCGTAACTAATGAGGAGGTACTGAACCGAATTGGGGAGAAGAGAAATTTCTGGCATACCTTGACTAAAAGAAGGGATAGGTTGGTAGGACACATTCTTAGACATCAAGGAATTGTGAATTTAGCGTTGGAGGGAAGTGTGTGGGGTAAAAATCACAGAGGGAGACCAAGAGACGCGTATAGTAAGCAGATTCAAGTGGATGTGGGTTGTCGTTCTTATGAGGAGATGAAAAGGCTTGCTCAGGATAGAGTAGGGTGGAGAGCTGCATCAAACCAGTCTCTGGACTGAAGACCACAACAACAACAACAACCAAGTACGTCCTTCCGAAAGTTCATATCATCAGAAGAACCATGGACATGAAACCAGCGGTAAGCCAGATGCACATCAGACACCCTTCGGTGTTCTCTGGAGATGATGGACAGGACCCCAACAAATGGTTAAAAGCGCTCGACCAAGTCGCCAAGTATAACAGATGGGATCATACAATGTGCTTGGCCAATGTTTATTTCTACCTAGAATAGCCAAGCAATGGTCTGAAGACAATGAAGAGAAGCTGAATGACTGAAACATTCCAGATGGAAGTTAAGAAGATGTTTGGAGACCGACAGCAACAAATCCGCTCAGCAGAAGAACAACTGAAAAACCAGACCCAACAACATGGTGAGCTGACAAAGTCGTACATACAGAAAGTTTTGGCCCTGTGTTACATAGTCAATCTGAATATGACTGAGGCCGACAAAAACACACACCTGATGAAGGGTATTGTAGAAGACACGTACCAACCTCTTCTGATAAAAGCCATCGCTACAACGGAAGAGTTCATAAAGTGGTCCCAACGCGTGAAAGAGATGCAAAAAAAAAGAAGGGTAGGATGAAAGAAGTATGACCGACTCCCCAATGTAGTCCCTTTGGCCATTGTGGAAGACCAGCATGACTTTGCTTCTCTCATATGCCAAATTCTGAGGGAAGAATTACAACAGTTTATGGCAGCTGGGACTTTAAGACTGAGCGATCATCACATTATGGCCATGGATGTGAGCCCTGTAAGTCACGAGGGAGCCAATGCCGCTGAGGAAGAGGTATTTCAGACATTATCACCTGTCTTCCCCATCAATCGTACCTGACGTGAAGAATGACATCGCCCTGCTATGCCTTACATCGCAGCCGCCCAATGGCAGCCTATGAACTGGCCAACACAGCCACAACCAACTCCCCCGGCATCTATGAAGCCTTGCAGAAGAACAGACGTCTGGAGGACAGAACAACACACCGCTGTGTTTCCACTGTGGGTGCCCTGGACATTTTGTACGCTACTGCAGAGAGAGAAGGCGAGTATTCAACAATTATATTGCTGCAAGATTTCTGCCATCAGAGCAGTTCTATCCCAGGCAGTCACCTGTTGATGAGTTCAGTCGACCTATGGGAAGAAGCCCATCACCATACCCTAGATGAGGTTGGTCTCTGACATGCCACAGCTGTTAACCGTCACCGTACAGAGGTGCCAGCTGCTCCCATAGCTGCAGTGCCCAGGAGAACTAAGCAAGGCGACCATCTATGGAGGTAAGGCTGCCGCAGATGAAAATCCTCAAAGAACGACAGTCACTAAGATGTCGGGAAATCTCATCGACATCATAATCGATGGCCAACGTGTCCGGGCACTTGTTCATTCAGGAGCTGCTTTCTCTGTATTGTCGGATAATTACCGCCACACACTAAAAAAGACAATGTTCTATGAAATGGGGTCAACTGTGCTGAAAGTTGCGAATGGGAAGTATGTCCAGCCAGCAGGAACTTGTGTCGCAAGATAAACCATCAACAACAGGACCCAACCATTTGAATGTTCAAATATTTGTAGAGTTTATGGGACTGAACTGCGGGGTCATCAGTCCCTAAACTTACAAACTACTTATGAACTAGCTTATACTAAAAACGGCACAAAAATCCATGCCCGAGGGGGGATTTGAACTCTCGACCACAGTGGCCATGCAGACCGAGACTGGCACACCGCAGACTTCTCGACCACTGCGGCCGGCACCATTTGAATTTGTTGTTTTAATAGGAAGTAGTCACAATGTCATCCTTGGATGGGACTTTCTTCAGGCATCCCAAGCTATCATTGACTGTGGAAGATCTGAGCTGCAAATTGAGGAAGTTGTTCCAACGGGTACATGTAATACAGAATTTTCTGGAAAGTTATTTGCCATTGACAATGTGATGATCCCAACGTTGACAATGAGAAGAGTTACAGTCACAAAGACAGATGACTGGTTAAACTGTGAAGTGCTTGTTGATAGTGGTGAAAAGTTTATTAGGCTCACCAAAGAAATTTATCATAAGCAGTACCAGAGGTCGAGGAGAGATTTGGATCAGTAATTGTCACAAGTAGTTGCAACTTAACCCCAAAGGAATGTGTATCAGGACTGCTGAAACAATCTAGGATGGTGAGCTCAACGTCATTACTGAAGACCCATGCTCAGCTGTTAGTATAGACAACTCACTTAGGGAAACAAATGTGGAACTGCCAATAAGGCCCGGACTGACCAAGGAACAACGCCAGTGGGGATTAGCTATACTACACCAATTTCTGGGTGCATTCACACCTCAGCAGGGAAAAAGTCAGACGAAATGGCCCACAATAAGGCACTGTATCATTACTGGGTATCATCCACCATTTAGCCAGCGTTTGTATAGAGTGTCTCCAGCTGAAAGGCGGATAATTTAGGAGCAAGTGGAGACAGTGTTGCACGATAACATTATTCAACCTTCGGAGAGTCCTTGGTCATCTCCAGTGGTCCTTGTAAAGAAGAAGAAGGATGGTGCGTGGCAATTCTGTGTCTACTAATAGCGGCTGAACAAAATCACAAAGAAAGATGTCTACTAACTGCTGACATCTTGACACCTTAGACTGCTTGAAAGGAGCTACATACTTCTCAACTATGGACATGCCGACAGGTTACTGGCAAATTGAGGTTGACGAAGTTGACAGGGAGAAGACGGCTTTTATTACACCCGACGGCCTCTATGAATCCAAAGTAATGCCTTTTGGATTATGTAATGCTCCAGCTACATTTGCATACTTGATAGACAACTTAGACACCTTAAGTGGATGACGTGTCTTTGCTATTTAGATGACATTGTTGTTTTCTCGAAAACATTTGAAGAACACCTGAGCCGCCTGTTAGCTGTGTTGAAGTGTGTTCAGACTGCAGGACTATTCCTCAATCCAAAGAAGTGCCTCTTCTTTGCCAAAGAGATAAAAATCATGGGGCACCTAGTCAACATAGATAGTGTCCATCCTGATCCAGATAAAGTAAGCACAGTCACAGAATATCCAACTCCCCATCTCATTCATGATGTGAGAAGTTTTCTCGGGATGTGGTCATACTACTGACGTTTCATAAAGGGATTTTCTAACAAGGCACGTCCATTACAAGAACTTCTGCAGGGAGACACCAAGTTTTACTGGGATGAGACAAAAGAGTGAGCTTTCTAGGCACTTAAGGAGGCTCTAACTTCCGCACCAGTGCTAGATTTATATGACGAGAATGCGGAAACTGAACTTCACACAGACGCCAGAGGTTATGGGATTGGTGCAGTGTTTGTGCAAATTCAGGAAGGTGCTGAATAGGTGATAGCCTATGCATCAAGAGTACTCTCAAGGTCTCAGAGATAAACTACTCTACAACTGAGAAAGAATGTCTTGTAGTTATTTGGGCTATCGACAAGTTCCGGTCATATTTATTCGGCAAACCATTAACCGACATGACAGACCACCATTCTTTGTGTTGGCTGACTGGCTTGAAGGATCCATCAGGTCGGCTAGCAAAATGTGACAACCAAGAGGACGATGTCACAGTGGTATTCAAGAACAGGCGCAAACACAAGGCTGCCAACTGCCTTTCAAGTAATGCGTTAGTGGAACACAACAGCATGAATGAAATTTCAGCCCTCACTGAATTAGATGACATTACAGCTGAACACAGGGAAGATCCAGCATTATTAGAAACCATAGAGGTCTTGGAGAAAGGAGAACCGACCAATGGAGAGTTCCAACTTATAAATGGGACACTGTATAAGAGCAACTACAATCCACTGGGCCCCAAATGGCTACTGGTCGTTTCAGCTCATCTCCAGCCAGCTATTCTCAAATATTTCCATGATGCTCCAATATCCGGTCATCCAGAATTCATGAAAACCCTAGACAGAATCAGACACAGTTATTACTGGAAAGGACTCTACTGATCTGTCAAGCACTATGTGAGTCACAGTAAAGAGTGCCAGCGATGGAAGCATGTGCCGCAATTACCTCCAGGGCATCGCATACCGATTCCGCCTGCAGCAGCTCCATTCCACCATTCCTACGTCAAAAACCAGTAACAGATGGATAATAGTCTGCACTGACTACCTCATATGCTACGCTGTCACCAAACCTGTGCTGACTGCAGAAGCTCCAGAGATAGCCAAATTCCATGTACAAGACATTATTTTGAAGCATGGAGCACCACGTGTGATGATATCTGATTGTGGAAAAGTATTCCAGTCAAAACTAGTATCAGAGGTAATGTCACATTGCGACATTGTCCACAGAATGACAACTGCATACCATCCTCAGACAAATGATCTTAAAGAATGTTTTAACAAGACGTTAGCAGATATGCTGTCGATGTACATCGATGTTGAGCAGAAGGATTGGGATACAATACTGCCAGTCGTGACATTTGCTTATAATTCTGGAAGACAAGACACCACAGGTTTCACGCCATTTTTCCTGCTCCATGGCCGTGAAGCTGAGATGACAATGGATATGCTGTTTCCTTTCCAACAAGACGACCCTCGGGATGACTATGTGAAACAGCTCATCACCAGGGATGAAGAATCAAGACAGCTGGCTCGCATACGGACACTGGACACCCAGGAGGACTGTCAGCAGTATAACAACAAGCACAGACCTGTTGCGTACAGCCCAGGAGATGTGGTATGGATTTTTACCCCTGTATCGAAGGTTGGACAATCAGAAAGTTATTGAAGTGATACTTTGGTCCGTATTGTCATATGCCACCTGTCGGATATCACATACAAAGTTGAGGATTATGAGCCAATGTCAAAACGACAAAAACGAAGAGACATTGTTCACATCCTTTGCATTAAGCCTTACTACGATCCTGAAGAGCAGATAGGCGAAAATGGCCTCTTGTTCAAGGACTCTAAGGACTGTAATGACACTGATGAAGCCACAACAGGAAAGCCATACAGAGGACCCATGACAAGATCAAGATCCAGGACATTGCAGCTGGCTCCAAAGGGAACCTAACAGCAGGTCGCTGTTTCTTCAGGAGAGGGAGTAATGCCGCAAAACGCCACGTTAACCGACTGCCGGCATGTCGCAAGGGATAGTGTCAGCAATTGCAATGCTGAAGGTCAGCGGTTCAATCCCTTCCACCAACAAAAAGTTATTTCTTTGTAATTATCATTTCCAGGATGTTCTACATGTTTCTTATGTTCACTTGTAATTTCTAGTTGTTTCTTATGTTAACTATTCCTCTAATTTCTGGTACATTCTGTCTGTATAAATAGCAGAGCACTCTGCCCAAGAGGCAGTTAGTTCGCAATAAACCTGCTTTCACTATAAGTGCTGTGTTTAGTTGAGAACCCTGCCTTCGAAGTCAAGTCTGCTTCCATTTCACCTCGACAATATTATTGAATTCTAACCTGGAATTTCAATAGTTAGATACTACTAAACTACTGTTTCCTTCACTTCCATTAGCTTGAATAGCTAGGAGTGGTATGACACAATGGTTGATCCACAAAGTTTTGGGTGTGCAGCCACATTCAATTGGTTTTTTCTAATATTTTAGGTGCTTGCCTTCCAGCTGTCTTCAGAGGCAGCCCATCGATTGATAGTCCAACACTTGTTTCATCCACTTATAACTGTGGACTGTGTTACTCCACTTGCAGCTACAGATACATGGGCACCAGAAAAGCACAACAGATTCATGAATTATGTCTGTGACTGAGCAGTCAGTTCTTGCAGAAATATCAATATATGTGCTGTGCTATGGTGACAACTTTGTAATTTTATTAAATAAAGTTCCAGATTCCATTATTTATGTAAGTGGAGTAGCTGTCTCTATTAATTAAATCTCCAAGCGAATTTCAGAACCTTCTTTAACCACTAAGTCTGAGAAAGATGAAGTCAGCACTAAAATTTCAATGTTTTCACACAATGTACAATTCCCAGTGTCAATACAGTGATCGGACACTGCTGATTTATTTGGTTGTAATAGCTGGGTGTACCTGCAGTGTTTCATGTGTCTTTCCTGGACAGTATGTGTTAACTACCCAATTTATTAAAGGCCACACTCACAGGGGATCTTGCAAACCCCAACCTTCCTAAGCACCACATCATACTTAATGAAATCAGGCGTGATTCCATAGTGGCACTTGATTTGTAGAAAAATTTTCAGAAATCAGTCATAAATATTTAGTTTATACAGATCTAGATTTTGACCACTGTGTGGTCATTATGAATGCTTAAAATAAAACAGTTAAAACATGTAAAACATTTCGAGCTCTTTGTTTGATGTTACTTTCATAAGCATTGACAATGACCACACAGTGGTCGAAATCTAGATCTGAATAAGCTAATTATTTATGACTGATTGCTGAAAATTTTCTACAAATTGTAATGGAATCCAAGAGTGCTGCTGTCTTTGGTGGGTAGAAAAATATCCTTTACTTTGTGTTTACTGAGGATTTATTGTATTTTCTATGACAGCTACACACATATAGGGAAAAAAGCCGCGGATTTAAATCTTTCAGTGTCTGTATTCACTGACTGTGTCTTCTTCCTTATTCCTAATGGCTTCTGTTGGTTTATTTCTTACAGCCTTCTGTACCTGCTTTTGGGAATATCCATTGGCTTCAAAAAACTTTCTGCAATTGTGGAAGCATGTCTCTGTGAGCCAGGTTCCTGTGAACACTCATCAACTCGGAGGGATGGTGGTAACTATTTGCACACAACTGCAAATCCATATGCATTGGTTTCAGATACATTCCAAATGTCCCAAAGGTGCCATCATGATCATTGTCGCCATTGATAACCAGTATGTTTATGAAGGACTTTGAGGAAAAGGTGCTGGAATTTGCTAGGCTGAAGCTCTCTATATTTTGGAGTTATGTAAATTACACATTTTTATGGTGGCATTGTGGTGAAGAAAACATACAAATATTCTTAAACCATATGAATTTCATCCACACACAAATAAAGTTTACAATTGACATGAAAAGGATGTATGCCTTCCATTTTTGATGTTATGGTATGACACTTGGTATATTGGAATTCAATGCCTACTGATAGTTGCCACCATCCTTTCCAAAACATGAGTGTCTTCAGACTCTTGGTTCACTGCACTCACATAATTTCTGATGAGAAGCAATCTCTAATATGAGCTTCTAAACTTGCAAAAAGTTTTTAAAGCCAACTGGTGTCCCAACAGCAGTACAGAAGGCTCTATGAAATAAACCAATGGTATGTATTAGAAATAAACAAGAAGACACTGAAATATTTGAATCCATGGCTTTCTTACCATATGTGGATAGCCTGTCATCAGAAATAGGATGGATCCTCTGTAATCAGTAAGTTAGGTTATTTTTATGCCCCCTCCCCCGCACCCCTATCGTACCATCACCAAAGAAGGCAGCATTCTTGGGTTTCATATAGTATGATTTGGTGCTTCAGAAGACTAGGGTTTACAAGATCCTCTGTGAGTGTGAACTTTCATACGTTGGACACATGATATGTACAGTCCAGGAAAGATGCATGGAACACCACATGTATGCTTGGGTCTTAAAACAACATAAATGGAGAAAGCAGAGTACTATATTGACACCGGGTGCTGAATGATGTATGAAAACATCAAAATTTAAGCACTGACTTCATCTTTCTAGTATTCAGTGGTTGATGAGGCTTTTGAAAGTTGCTTGGAGGTGAATTTAATTAATAGAGACAATGGCTTCAGATTAGACAATTCATGGAATTCTATACTTAATTTAATAAAGTGAAACAACATTGCCACAATACTGCTGGTAGTAATAGCCACAGTCACAATTCAGACATATGTTGTACTTCTTTGGCCCTAATCAACCTCTCTGGCACATATATATCTGTGCCTGAATCCACAGTGGCACAGTACATGGATTTAAAAGGATGAAGCAAATGCTGGAGCTGTCAATAGGCCCGCTCTGAAGATGCCCGGAAGCCACAGTCGAAGTTTCAGGGGGGGAAAAAAATGCAACCGCACACCAAAAACTTTGTAGAATTGTTTAAAGTGTATTGTCAAATATCTGTTAATTTTTATTTGTTATTCCATTTATGTTTCAGGAATGATTATTTTGTTTCCATTGTAAGAGAAAACTGTTTAAAGAGTTGTCACTCTGAGAGGCATAATAGTCCTGTCCTAATCCCAGATTTTGAGTTTCGCAATTAATACTAATCATAACAAATATATTCCTATACCAGTATGGGATTTTGTTGTTGTTCATACTATCATAATAATTAGAGGCAACTTGGGCAGTAAGCATCTTTCATACCAAAACAGTGGATGTTGCTATGCAAAAAAAATTCTGAAAACTTTGTTCTGTCTGTGGTTTCACTTTGCAACTTGTCATAGGAGTTATTTAGTGACCATTTCTACATTATACAAGGGAGTTTTCAACACCATGAGTGCAATGATCAGTGACTGTCACACAGAGGTAACACCAGCCATCTAAATTATTGCCTTCCACTGCAATCTCGAGTAATCCTTAATTTACTTCAATGTGTAATGAACTGAGGTGACAATCAGTTGGGCTTCTTGCATAAAATTACTTTAAATCCCTCAAGTCTTTTACAGTTTCTTTTTTAGTTTCTTAAGTTGACCAGGAAATCCTAATCCATAAACCATTTGTTTCTTATTTTTACATTTCGTTGTCAATTCTGAATTTATAAACTTACAGGTGATACTCGAACCAATCTTCAGCCTTTGAGGAGTGCTATACAAGTCCTAATGTTGAGAGGACATAACCGATTAGCAAAACTTCTTTGGAAGTTAAACCTTCATTGGACAGAAGACAAAGCCTACCAAGAATCAAGACGTCTTCTGATTGCTATTTGGCAGCATGTCATATATGATGAAATGTTGCCTCTTTTGATAGGTGAGTATTAAAAACAGTTACAGTAGAGCTGACTGCTGATGACAATATTTGATTAAGCTGGTTTAGATCCAACTATAACACAATAAATGTTGCATAAATAATCACCATTTTTTCTTTTAATTCTCTAAACAGACAGAAAATTAGAAAAATCAGAACATCTAAAGGCATTGTGCTTAAGTGATAAATTTTTATAAAACAAATAAAAATTAAAATATTACAATGGAAAATCTAGGTTGCAATGTCAATAATATAATATAGGTAACTCACTGTAAAGGTGGTTTCAGAGCTGAAGATCGGCTTGTAAAATAGAAAATCACTTTCACACAACTTTAGTCCCACTTTAAAAAATGAGTGTGTGAGATTTAGGGGTCCCAACAGAAAGATAACGCACAATATGCCATGAATGAATACTTCATTCACTAGTACACACATACATCCCAGGCATAGACTGAGTTAATAATGGCTGCTGAAGCAGCAATAGTAATTGTTGTTTGCAGATGCTATAGGCGCGAGTGCGAGGTATTGCACTCCATGGTCCACCACAAGTGTTTGTGGATGATGCTGTCATTTATTGGTTAGTAAAGTCACCAGAAGATCAAAAGCAACTGCAAAATATATTAGATATCTGCATTTTGCTAAAATTGGTAATTGATTGTGAGGTTATCCATATGGTCACTGAAAGAAATCCGTTAAACATCATTTACTCGATAAATCAGTCTAACCTACAGGGTTTACCTTCCTTCTTTTCCCCTAGGGTAAAGAAGGAAGGTAAACAAATACACACACACTCAGACATATCGAAATGCAAACACACCTAGACAGACATTTGTAAAAGGCTTTTTACAAATGTCTGTCTAGGTGTGTTTGCGTTTCGATATGTCTGAGTGTGTGTGTATTTGTTTACCTTCCTTTTTTTCCCCTAGGGTAAGTCCTTCCACTCCTGGGATTGGAATGACTCCTTTTCCACTTCCTTAAAACCCATATCCTTCCCTTTTTCCTCCCTTTTTTTTCCTCTTTTTCCTGAAGAAGCTGCCAGTGGTGGCAAAAGCTTGTATGTGTGTTTGTGTGTGATTTTATTTGTTTCTATCGACGAGCCGGTCCTTTTGGTAAGTCATCTCTTTTCTATTTTTTATTTATATATATAGTCAACACCGAGCACAGTAGTAAAATTTCCTATGCCAATTAGTTCTGTCAATGATGAGATTGAAGAAATGTATGAGTAGGTAAAGGAGATTATTCAGACAGTTAAGATAGAGGAAATCTTAATTGTGGCGGGAGTATGGAATTTGGTAGTAGGAAAAGGAAGGGAAGGAAAAATAGTAGTTGATTATAGATTTGGGAAAAGGAATGAATGAGGGAAGCTGCCTGGTAAAATTTAACACAGATCACAATTTAATCATAACAAATGTTTGGTTTAATAAACATGAAAGACATTTCTATACATGGAAGAGACCAGGAGACACTGGAAGGTGCCATATTTTATAATGGTAAGACATAGATTTCGGAAGTAGGTATTAAACTGTAAGACACATCCAGGGGCAGATAAAGATTCTGACAATATCTTATTGGTTATCAACTGTAGATTGAAAGTGAAGAAACGGCAGAAAGGTAGGAAAATAAACCTGGATAAATTGGAGGAACCTGAATTTCTTCAGAGTTTCAGAGGGAGCCTTGGACAACAATTGACAGAAACCAGGGAAATAACACAGTAGAAGATGAAGGGGAAGCTTGGGAGATGAAATAGTGAAGGCATATCAAATAGGTAGAAAGGCAAGACCTCAAAAAAATCTTGGTATATCACAGTAAACGCTGGATTTAATTGGCGAAAGAAGAAGATATAAAAATGCAGTAAATGATGTAAGTAAGATGGAGTACAGGGGACTAAGAAATGAGATTGACAGGAAGTGCAGAATGGTTAAGCACGAGTGGCTAAACAGCAGATACAAGTCAGTAAAAGAATTTATAAAGGGCATTCAAAACGAAGTGAGCCAGAGGCATAATTACAGAAATGACTACCTAAATATTAGAAGTATTGACCTTGCCTGCTGAGACACTTGTCCCACTGTGACACTAGGTGGGGAATGGCTGGCTCATAAAGTCCCCAGGCCTATGGTGTGAATCATAGCTGCACATACAGCCATCTGAGGTAATTGTTTGTCCCTCAGAGGCTCTTTAAGGGGGAAGAAATGGTGCAATCACAAGGAGAGAGGTCTGGACTGTATGGAGGGTGGACGAAAACCTCCCATTTGAATTTCTGCAGGAGTGTGGTGACTATGTTGGCCATATGAGGCTTTTCATTGTTGTGGAGCAGTATACCCAACTCATGAGATTATCTAGTCATTTCAATTTGATTGCTTGGCAATGCGTGGTCAAGGTTTGTGAGTGACACTGGGCATTCACTGTTATCCTGTGCTGCAGGAAGTGAATCAGAAAAGGTTCGTCTTGGTCAAAGAAGAATGTCATCATAACTTTTCCTGATCTCATGTGGATGACCTTTGCTTCATTGTCATTTTGATTTTGGTTCGAAGTGATGACACCATGTCTCATCTCCAGCCAGCATTTGTGCCAGGAACACATTCCCTTCCCAAGTGTAGCACTACAGATTAACTAGACAGTAGGCCATTCAACATGCTTACTAGTGTGGTTGAAGACTGTGAGGCAGCCATTGGGTAAACACTTTGTACAAGAGCAGTCATTCCTTCATGATGGTATGAACACTTCTGAAACTCAATCCAACCATGAAGGCTATGGCTGTCACTGTTACTCAGCCGTCCTGGGTAACGACTGTATCAACCAGCTGGACAATGTCCTTGGTAACACAGTGTGGTGCTCCAGACCATGCATTATCAGCTAACGACACCTATCCATAGCTGAAGTGCTTGTGCCACACCATTACCTTTGCAAAGGATATGCAGTGTTCGTCGATGAATGTCTGTTCCTCCCAACTCCTTCCCCTGTCAGAAAATGAACAACACCTCTTTGCTCTTCTTTTGACACCTCCAGGTCACTGTTTGCAATGTAAATGGCAGTGTTGGATGATAGATGCATGCTGCTGTTACCTTTGTATAGTTACATGATGTTCACACATGCCCTCTAGAGACAGGATGTTAACTTCCATGCTCTGGTCAGAACCATACATTGTTACACACACCATAATATTACCCTCTTTTTGAATGTCTCTTACATAACAAAGGTAAAAATAGATACCGTACCACCTAAAGAAAAATAAGAGACATTTGGAGAGGGGGGGGGGGGGGGGGGAAGAGGGCAACTGTATGAATATCAAGAACTCGGATGGAAAATCCTTCTGCACATAGAAGGGAAAGCTAAAAGAGCTAAAAGTTGGAAAGAAGGGGCGTAACTAGAGGGTCATTACAAAGGAAAAGAACTTTGAGACAATATTTTATCACAAGAAGAAGAAATAGATGAATATGAGATAGGAGAAACTGTACTGAGAGGAGAATTTGGCAGCGCATTGAAAGACACAAGTCAGAACAAGACCCTAGAGGTAGCTGACATTCCCTGAGAGTTACTGAAGTCTCTGGGAGAGCCAGCCATGACAGAACTATTTCACCTGGTGTGTGAGATGTGTGAGACAGACAAAATATCATCAGACTTTAAGAAGAAAAATGTAATAATCCCTATTGCAAAGAAATCAGGCGCAGATAGATGCAATGGGGCATGTCGTAAGTGTTCACTGGTATAGTGAAACCCTGGGAAAAAGCTTGTCTTGAAAAAAGCAAGTAGATAAATTAAATAAAAAGTGTTTTTAAACTATTATTCTTCATTTCATTCTTCCATCAGATCATTTTATATGCACATTCAAAGTATTTTTATTATATGAGAAATGCTTTACTCAGCGGAGACAGCATGTATTCGAGTCATAGCACGGCCCTAGGTGGCATTGGCCGCAGAATTGCAATGGGCATGCGTGATTGAGGTTCAAATTCTCTTCTTGGCCCCCTGAAGGCAGCAGATGGGCACTCCTGTGGCAGGGAGGAGCAAGGGGAAACATCGCTTTTAACATTGACATTGGAGCTGGTAGAGGCGCCAGTGACTGGCTACTCAAGCTCTGACAGTTATGCATGAATGGTCCCGAAGCAAAACAAGGGAGCTACTGTGCACCTTGCCTTGTGCATGCGAAAATCCTCCATGAAGGCAACATCTGCCCTTTATATTTGTTTTTGGCGAATTTAATATTTATAAAAAAACCTTTATATTCAGTAAAATATCTCGTAAGTCTCAATTAAAGCCACATCAACTGTTTCAGAAGTTCTGATCATGATTAATAATGAAGCACTACTCTCTATCTGGCAAGAGTAGCAGTGTGGTTAGTGGCATCGAACTCTCTATCTGACAAGAGTAGAAGTGTGGTTAGTGGCATCAAACTGAAGTGTCACAGGTAGTGGGTTCATGTCTGAATGCAAGCATTTTTTTTTAACCCAACCTTCTTTTTAACAGATACAGGAACAACAATGAATTTTGGATTGTTACTTGCCACATATCTTTGGACGTTTTTGTGAATATTGTGTGGTTTTGAAGGTAAATGACATTTATACTCTTCATTGTAAGAAATATTTAACTGTTTGAAAAGAGGTGAGGGGCAGCAACCTTTGCACATTCACAAGGTTAGGATGGCACACCACTATCAAGTTTCAGCCCTGTTTCGGAAATATTGTAGTTCCGGCACTGAGAGAAGTGAACCCTCAGTCATCTGAACCACCAGCCACCACTGGATAGATGTGAAAATTACAGAACCATTATTTTAACATGTCATGCTTGCAAAATTTTAACACAAATTATTTACAGAATAATGGAAAATCTGGTAGAAGTTGACCTTGGGGAAAATCAGTTTGAATTCAAGTGAAATGTAGGAACACGGGAGGCAATACTCACCTCAAGTCTTATATTGTAAGGTATAATAAGGAAAAGTAAACCTACAATTATAGTTTTTGTAGATTTAGAGAAAGCTTTTGACAATGTTGATTGAAATACACTCTTGCAAATGCTGAAGTCAGCAATAATAAATCTAGGGAACGGAAGGTTATTTACTACTTATACAAGAACCATACAGCAGTTATTAAAGTTGAAGGACATGAAAGGGAAGCATTGATTGGGAAGGAAGTAAGGCAAGGTTGAAGCCATTCTACCATGCGATTCAGTTTGTAGATTGTGCAAGCTTTAAAGGAAAGCAAAGAGAAATTTGTAGAAGGAATTAGAGTTCAGAGTGAAGAAATAAAACCTTAGCATTTTGCTGATGACATTGTAACTCTGTCAGAGATAGCATAAGATTTGGAAGAGCAATTGAACAGAATTGACAGTGTGTTGAAAGGAGCTTATAAGATTAACATCAACAAGATTGAAACAAAGGTAATGGAATGCATTCTAAGTACATCAATCAATGCTGAAGGAATCAGATTAGGTAAAGAAACAATAAAGGTGGTACTTGAGTTTTGTTACCTGGACAGTAGTATAATGTGTGATGGTTGCAGTACAGATGATATTAAATGCATAGTGACAATGGTAAGAACAGCATTTTTGAAAGCGAGAAATTTGTTAACATTGAATATTAATTTAAGTATAAGAAAGTCTTTACTGAAGGCATTTGTGTGGAGTGTTGCCATATACAGGAGTGAAACATGGATGGTAAATAGTTCAGACAGGAAGAGGATAGAGGCATTTGAAATTGATGCTACAGAGAATGCTGAAGATTAGTTGGGTAGATCACATAACTAATGAGGAGATACTGAACAGAATTGGAGAGAAAAGGAATTTCTGGCATACTTTGTCTAAAATAAGACACTGATTGATAGGACACGTTCTTAGACATAGAGGAATCATGAATTCAGTATTGGAGAGAAATGTGTGGGGTAAACGTCATGAAGGGAGACCAATAGTCGAATACAGTAAGCAGATTCAAATGTACGTGGGTGGCTGTTTTTATGAGATGAAGAGGCTTTCTCAGGAAAGAGTAGGGAGAGAGCTACAACAAACCAGTCTCTGGACTGAAGACCACAACAATAATCATCAAAGAAACATTTAAAACAAATATTGTTCCATATGTATTTTACGAAAAAAAAATTAAGCAAGAACTTTTTTTGTAATATGCTTCAGTGGAAAGCATACTTCATTCTGATTTTTAAATGACAGTTTTTCATTGACAGCTTTAATGTATACCAAGCATACTGAATCATTGGAGTGAAAACAGGAGCACTTAATTGTTGCTGTGTGATTGTATGAATTATAATATAGTTCAGCGGGGCCATATTATACAATAGTATGAAACTTTATGTCAGGTTTATATTCTGATGGGTTCAAAATGCATAAATATATGAACAGCTTCATTACCACCTGTGACCTTTGTATTTGCACAGCATCTGTAATAGCACTGTTTAATAATGAAAATTGGAGGAATTTTAATTGCATCTTCTCTTGATAGCAGCTCTCGCTGTTGTTGCAGCAATTGAAGGGTACTTTGTAACCATTTAATTAGATTTCTGACTTGGCATTAGAAATATAAATCACAGGGTTGAGCAAGAGAAGTACATTTGGGTGCAACAATCTTCAAAGTATGGATTGCTTTTTCAATCTTTATTGGTGAAGTTCTCATCATATAGTGTCAAATCTGTTTGACCAACCTATGATCCCAACCCAACAACAGAAGAAATTTTTTGTTACCAACTTATGGTTTTAATGCTGTTTGTGAGAATTTTGAAAAAATTTATTTGGTTAGTTTTCCTGACTTGGAGCAAGTAACAGGAACATTCTTATACTCTTCTTCTAAAGTCCTGATGGTATCACAAACTTGAGGATCAAATTTATTCCCAGATTCTTGCATACATAAAAAACAAGGGGTTAAAATTTTTCTGAAGCAGTCAAACTGTACTGTGCAGTATAAGAATGGATGGTTGTGGAGAGATTGAGATTTTTTATCAAAACATTCTTTATGCCCTTGTATTCTAGTGTCCTATAATATCTTCATTCTTACTGGCTTCCAGTCTGATTAGTGCTGATTATGTAATCAAGGCTGTAATTATTTCTTGTGTGTCTCATATGTATGCAAAACTTCTGCTCTTACACTGTTTCTTCCAAAGTGTCAGTATCGTTTTTGCTAAAGAAATTGATTTTTCAAAGCCTTATGGAATGTTAGCATTGGAAGCTTTTTGCCCTGGTATAACCAGCAATACACTAAAATTTTGTTGACAAATATGGGACTGCAACTTTCATTGCCCATCTTCACTTGCTGATAACAGCCTCAGGGATCCTGAAATGTCCCACTTCTCAGGATTGATGAAAACAATTTTGTTGTTTCTTGTTGCACCTTGTTCTACTTTGTTCCTACAAATATGAAGACTTTTCCTTTTTCAATATTGAGAGCCATGGTTGTAACAATAGCTACCTCCATTTCGATGAGGATCAGCAAAATCTGTAACCTTCTTCACATCTGCCAAGGAGCCCACAGCACATGAGGAACATTCATCAAGATAAAAAAAAAAAAAAATCATTGTCATTTGAAGGAGGAACCTGATAGAAATGAAACAAGACTTTTCACAGTAAAAGTCTCTCTCTCTCTCACACACACACACACACACAAACACACACTCACACACAGAGAGAGAGAGAGAGAGAGAGAGAGAGAGAGAGAGAGAGAGAGAGAGAGAGAGAGAGAGAGAGAGAGAAATCCCCATACCTCTTCATAAAGATTATGTTCAGCAGGTTTGGTGTACAATATCAAATCTTCATCACTTACTATAAAATTTTCATTCACATTTTTAACAACCTGCTATGCAGTAGTTTCATCCATAGCTATTGACATAGGACACATAGAAACAGGATTGTTCCTGATCATTCATTTGTCTTTATACATTGAAAATGTAAAATGGATGCACTAGTGAATTTTCTTAAAAAATAGTCTTCATTAAAATTTGTGTTTGTATGTTCCACCATTCGCTTAACTTTTAGAAAATCCTCATTCAGTTTCCATTTTCAATAAAACAATGTTTTTATGGAAAATCAACACCGACATGACAAATGGCTGTTCACAACAACAGACAACAAAGGTACGGAAAAAAGAATGTTACTCTCGAGAACAATTGAAATCACAATCCATGAAAAATGTATTATTTAAAACAGATGCACTTTAAACACAATAATTATTGTAATTAATCTGAATATAAGAAATACTGCATTCATAAACTGAATTGTTTAATTATATTAAAAAATTAAAAATCGAGCATTACAATGAAATTTAAAAGATATAATTTGAGAGCAGTGGGAATTGTTTCCAGACCAATAAAATTTCCCAACACTCACTAACCAATGGATCTACTTTTAAATGCGATAAGTCATCACCTAAAATGGCTTATAACATAGCAAATAAATAAAATAAAATGTATATACACATGTGGTGTCTGCTCTAAAAGAATGGACGTCACTTCTGATCATGCAGTTATTCGAACCCTGGCTGGATACACATTTTCAGCTTTGCCTATTCGCAGTTGATGTCATATATTCCATGAATATGAAAAAAATTAAATGTGTTTTATCTTTTCCTATTTCCCACCCAGTGAGTTATTTTAGGAATATGAAAGGTATATTTAGCTGCATCTTCTCACACAGTATGACCATGATCAGTGAGACCCAGCCCACAACCTTTCCTGGTTAGATTCGAGTACTTTTTTTCTTTAAAATGAGTCATTTTTTGGGTACAGTTTGAATCTAGTGCAGCTTATATTTGAGCAAATGTGATGTGTTATGAAATGTACAAACACTCGTGAGCAGGAGGCAATGTGTGGCATTAAGAAGGTTAAGTTGCTCCAGGAGGCATGCACAGTTAGCTTAATGGTTAATGCAACTGCTTATAAAAAGCTGGTTGTCCAGGTACGAGTACTGGTCCTGCACCATTGAATCATACAGCTGACACTGATTAATATTCACAATTGTAAATACAATTCTTGTGGATAATGAGAACAGGTTGCAACTCATTGTAAATGTGATTTCTGATCCACAGAATAGCATGTAAGATGGACAATTATACCCACACAACTGCAGGCTTTTGTCAGTCTTCATAAGAAAAAGAGCGCACATTCATAATATCACACAAGCACAATTGGAACACACACGAGACCAGTCTGCAGCCATTAGTCTCAAGTGTTGCTTCACTAGTGAGTACAATTTTGAGTGGGGCAGGGGGAGAGAAGTTGAGAGGAAGAATGCAGGGAAGCCCTGCCTGAAAGTGTGTGCAGGCATTAGATGGCTGTTATTACCCAGTTCTTGTTTCTCCAGAACAGACGGCAATTCTGTAAGCTATTGAGCATGCATTACTCAGAATCTTCCAGCAAAACATCAGAAATTAACAAATAAAAAAGATGAATTTCTCATTTTTCACGTCTTTTGGCAATCTATTGGCATGTCAGATCATTTTAAAAGAACAAATAACTAAAAGAGTAAGAGGGAGTGGCTATCAGATTAGTGATACAGATTTACTTGAAAAATCATTATTTGTTAACACTTAGATATTGATTTTCTCTCAGATAGTATTGACCAAGGTCTCCTAGAGTTGATTATGCCTGACTTTGCATTGTAGGATAATTTGATACTGATAGTTAATCCATATGGGGAACGAAGCATTTAAACAACTGTTGTCTGTTATCAATATCAATAGAAACAACAAATTGGTCCTGGAAATTCCATGACTTTCTGATATCCCATAAAATATCAATTGAAGCATTCCACTGAAGATTTTGAGAGTTGCTTAACAACAATAGTCACATGACAAGCTGTAAAATTTCCTTCTCTGCAGCCTTTTATCAAATTTAACCAATAATTTCAATGACAGCAGCTGAATTAAACTTTTCTCCAATTGTGACTTAGCATTGCTTGTTGATATAACATCATGATAAATGAACAAGTAAAATTACATTAACACATTACAAAATTACTTTATCAAAGTGAAATTAAATTTAAGAAAAATCAAACATGAAACTGAAAAGATTCCTAAAAGTCATTGATGCTTCTTCAAAGTTTAGATACTTCCTACTTGTGGGCTGTAAACTGTCAGTAGTACAAGCTTATGTGTTTTCAGATTTACTATTGTTACATATCCCTCAAAAATGCTTCTCAAGACAATGTTAATCAACCTGATCCTCCTGGTTTTTACTCAATTTACCTAGTAAGCATGGAGGTCCGGGTTGAACTCCTGGCCGCATCACAAATTTTAATTCTATGCTTCAGATTTATCATTATTGTCTTTGACATATTCGAGACAAAAATCCATCTCAGGGATTGTTTATTTGTATTAAATTGATAATTATATCACCTTAACAGGATTGTTCCAATGTGCCCATTGCCATGGTGCTATTCCGCTGCATGGAGAGCCTTGGCAGTAGTGGCAATTATCTTTGGAACACAGAAGCTGAATTAAAGTTTGTGACATGGAGGGAAATCGTACTTAGATTATTCCGAGGTGTCTTAATCATTAGTGGTGTGGTGGTCTAACAGTAAGATTCCTGCCTAGTAAGCATGGAGGTCCGGGTTCGATTCCGGGCCGCATCACAAATAACTCTTAATTATTATACGATTAATGATGAAAATTCTCCTCAGAGATAATAAATATTGTTGAAATGAGATAGAATGGCTGGCCAGTACTTACCATTGTGCTGTACCGCCGATAGTAACACAAAATGAAAAAACAGAAAAAAAGGGACAAAGGGACAAGCTTTCGGAACAGAGTTCCTTCGTCAGGTGGGAGAGAAGGGAAGAATAAAGGATGGGAATAGAAGGGAAAGGTGGTTCACGACCTAGGTCATGAAGGTGGTGTTTCGGAAATGTGGGCGTCAGAGATACTCAGTATCTCTGACGCCCACATTTCCGAAACACCACCTTCATGACCTAGGTCGTGAACCACCTTTCCCTTCTATTCCCATCCTTTATTCTTCCCTTCTCTCCCACCTGACGAAGGAACTCTGTTCCGAAAGCTTGTCCCTTTGTCCCTTTTTTTCTGTTTTTTCATTTTGTGTTACTATCGGCGGTACAGCACAATGGTAAGTACTGGCCAGCCATTCTATCTCATTTCAACAATATTTCTTAATTATTATATTTTAACATCTATTATAAGTTTCTTGCATTGATGGTAAGCTGAATTACTTTTTAATTTCTGTACTTGCCAGCAGTCTTTTAAAATACAATTCAGTACAACAAGAAATCAGTTGTGCTGGCAACTAATGCTGACTATCAAATAGGCCTACTTATATCAGAAAAACACAAATAACACTGCACAACCACTTGACAACTGTGTCTAACAGTTCGTACACAGTTCCTACTTGAAGACTAACTTCATTGTCATGACTAAGAGAGATCTGCTTCCACTATACAATTACTGATGACTGAAGAATGTGTACTAACTGCAGGCATAAAGTGCTGACTTGAGGCACACACAACTAAACTGACGAGAACACACTCAAAGCTGGAGAATCATGTCCATTTCACCCTCCTTTAAAGTCTTGCACCCGGTGGTAGTGGGTGACACTGAGCAGAGGTTTGTCCTCCTCTGTCCTTGTTAATGGATATTGATCTTCCTGGCCTTCTAAACTGTTGGCCTTTTCTTGGTATCAACTTATCTCACTGACCTTCACAATGTCACATTTCTTAGTTTTATGCAGACATTGTGTTTTAATATATGTACTACAAAAATGTTCACACATTAAATTAAATGTACTTATTTCTTTCCCAATAGGAAAAAAGGAACATAAAAAACATTTCTCTGATTACAAATATGATAAAGACCTATGTCCTGGTACATATGTTGAATTTTCAACTGTGGCATTCAGGTATCTTCACACAATTATACATGGCAGTCTAAGGTATGTATACATATAAATATCTTTGGTGATAAATTAACATTTGCAATATTATGCTGGTTTTCATTAATATTCGAAAATATTTTTTTCCTTTGATAATCCTGCATTATTCATTTTCATGTGTAGAGCCTGATAAAAGTATTAGAACAGCAACATAAACAATCTGTATTGACATTTTCAGATTATAATATTTGTTCTTGAGATTGTTATTAACATGATGCTTTTCAGCAACATTTAACAGTCATTCCTCCATAATAATGCTGTATTATTTTGCTTTGTGGTTGGAACCCATTAGAGTTATTTAAACAGCACTAATGACAGCCAAAATTGTGACACTGATGCCAATCATATTATACTTTAAAGAGAAAACAATGTTTTTGACTTTCTATATGTAAATTTGTCACTTATGTATGGACTCACATTTGGATGTGATTGTAGTTGAGAATATATACAATTGTTGATTAATGATATGGTGTCTGTTTTTTTTACATGCCTGAAAAAGATGCTATTGGTTAACATTAATGGTCAAGAATATTTAATTCAAAACATTCAGACATCTCAGCCATTGTAAGACACTGAAATAAATTTATTGGTTAAATTGAAAATTTTTGCTGGGCTTGGATTTGATCCTGGATTTCCTGCTTTTGGCCAATGTTCAACTTAACTAATTGAGATATCCAGGCACACTTTCCATCATGCCCCAATTCTCAACATATCAGACACTGTGACAGTAATTGTTCCTAGTAATAAGGCAAAATTTCAATAAATCTTCTACTGAAATGAAATAAGTGGAATGCATAGTTTGTGGTTTGTATTTAAATATATAACTTTTTTTTGGTTCATCCAGCATCCACACAGATTTAACTCTAGTGATGGAGACTATCTGACATATGCCATTAAACATTATGACCATGGTGCTATTATCGTGGCTGAGTACCTCATACCATCCAGAATCTGGTGGCTGGAGTGCCATATGGACTTTATTGTCAAAGAATGTTAAAAATATATGGATATGCATGCTCCTGCCCCAGGAGTAGTGTGCAGATGTTTGCAATGTGGGAATGAACACTTTCAACCAAACCAGGAAGCTTGTCTGGAGCCAGGGGCATAGTATCTTCAAAAAAACTCATCCAGGGCTGATTCACTGAATGCTGAGTAAAACCTGCAATAGAGCCTCTGATTAGGAACTGCCATGACAAATTATATTAGCTTTAAGGGTATGCTGCGAACACTCTCCAAGGCTTTGTGGGAGGTATACTATCGTATGAAACTTGTTGACATCCCGTAAGATCATATTTTAGTATAGGGCATGGACTGAAACTGACTTTCCTGGTTGATGCTGACGGAAAAAGGAGAGCCAAAATGTTTGATCCATGTGGAGTCAAAAATGTGTGTAATGGTAGCAGCCATAATGCCTTTTAGACATACTGTCTCAACTCATCTACTGTCACAGTCAGGTGGAAGGGGTCCACAGTTTCTTAATGCATATGATTAAGACATAGTTTCAAATTTAAAAGTAACCAATGGTACTTGTGTGTGCAAGCCCACCTAGGAATGGAATGCAAGAATAAGTCCAGGTGCAGCAGGTACATTTTTGTGCCTGGCCATACAACCTGTTTGTGACAAGACTTGTGTCTAGATGCCTGGATGGGTGATGATGTAAATTGTGGAAAAAGCTGGCCAGCAGATTGGGAGGGGGACAAAGAGGTGGAGGTTGCTAGTAGGTGTGTCACTGATGACAGGGAGGTGCCAGGAGCCCATTTCAGTGACAGGTGTGGGTTGTGCAACAGTTGACAATCAGTTGTCTACCTGCATTCTTGTTAGGTTGTCTCAGTCCAGTGTTACTGAGATAACATTCACCCTGGGGAGGTATTCTGCCACATCATCAACTCCTCGTGTGTACTCAATGTCATTGGCATATTGAGAGATGAGGTTCATATACCAGAATCTTTGCAGGGGAAGATCCTGCCCTAGATTATAAATGGCATCAGCAAGAGTTTATGGTGCATAAATGGTGAACATGGAACCTTCATTGTCACCTTAGACATACTGTGTAGCATTATAGGCATTGAGCATTATGAGCATGGACGAAAGCTGATCATTTGTACTGGGAAGCTATGAGTTTCTTAGAAAAGAACAGAACAGATTGAGTCATATTGCTGATACGCTGAAGAATGACAGCAGTGGAACTGTTTTTCTGCATCAGAAATGATAGCTGTATACGCCTCTGGAACTGAGTTAGGAAGCATGATGTAGACTGGCCTTAACCACAATGAAAGCTTTCACAATAACATCTGAACACTGTATTTTCTTGTTACCTGAAGTTTTTTTATCAGTCAAGACATCAGTGAGTGGTGCTAGTAAAGAAGTGGCTTGTGTCAAATGGTGATTGAAAAGTTTCTGAGGGCCTAGCAGTAGGTTTCCAACTTTATCTCAGGATGAAGTAAAGATACCTAGTGGAGCACTAGAGGATTCTAGAAAAACAGTATTAGTATTTACAAGTTTATTCAGTTGTTACAAGATTTTATGGTTCAGGCACTAGCTCGACAGGAGCTAGATCAGCAGGTGACATGGCCTCTGGTCGCATCGGCTCGCCATCTCTCTGTGTCTTCTATGTGCTGGCTGTCATGTGCCATTCAGTTGGCCGGTAGCCAGGCCATTACATCTGAGAGTTGAAGAAGTTGCATCAGCTCACCATCAATCTGCATCTACTATGTGCTGGATGTCATGTGCTGTTCATACGGGAGGTAACCACGTTGTTGCATCTGGGAGTCAAAGAAGAGATCTTCGAGAAGTTGTACTCAGTCCCAACTTCGGTCTATGCAGCTGCTTGTGGGTCCATACTTGGAACCACTGGAGTCGGATGCCATGGTGACCAATGAACTCTTGATACCAGCTAGCAGGTTTAGCACCACAGTGCAAGCAAATTGACAGGATCATTGGCCTTTAGAGAACCAACTAATAATGTATGAGCTGACCTCAGGCAGCAACTATACTCAGTGTTGTAGTACCTTGGTTCGCCATCTTCTCTGTCGATGAGCAGTTTGAAGTGTAGTAGTGACTAGTGACTACAGTGACTACTACTCTGTACTGCTTTATCTGAGACATTAGGATGAATACAGTGAGTAGATCATTGGATTGATGATGACAGTCCTGAGCATCATCGATCCCAAGACCAAGTTACCACAACTTCCAAAAGAAGGAGTATATATATAGGAATCAGCTGAAGCTGTTATGTGTGGATCAGTCCATAAGGACTGAATGTGTCCCATTTGTGAGTGCAGCATTCACTCAATAGGTCCGTTAATTGTTGACTTATTACTTGGATGTTCATTTTTGTGAAAAAGTTAGTTGTAGTTATGAAATGTTTGCAAGCAAAAGAATATACCCTCTCGCTTCTCTTGTCTTCTGTCACAGTCAACAGACTATTGACTGTAGGCTGTCAGCTCACAGAAGGAGCAACTTCTGTCATCATGAGACACTGGCATTGCATTTATAACACAACCAATAGCCTGCTTCTGCCTAGTTTGGCAGGTGATTGCTTGCAAAATCTAAGATTTTAACAACTTTGTATGTTACAATTTTATGCTGTAACAAAGTTGACCATTTCAAGAGAGTAAGTCAGTAGTATTAATAATATAGTGAGGGCAGTTTACAACTCACCGCAAAGACATGGCAACAAGCTGTGACAGGCACATACAAAAGACACACCCATACAACACTTTCAGCTATCGGCCATGGTCTTCTTCAGAAAATAGAACACTCACGCAATCACCCAGTCACACAACACAGTCATACAACCATCACCTCCGACTGTGTATGACTGTGTTGTGTGACTGTATGATTGCGTGAGTGTTCTATTTTCTGAAGAAGGCCATGGCTGATAGCTGCATGTGTTGTATGTGTGTGTCTTTTGTAAGTGCCTGTCGCAGCTCGTCGCCACGTCTTTGCGGTGAGTTGTAAACTGTCCTCACTATATTATTAATTCCAACGTGGACTTTCCATTATTATAAGTCAGTAGTATGGTAACTCACAAATTAATTTGACATGGTAATAAGTTGGGCAGATGCTGTCAGACGAGGCACATTGTACTAGGAAGGTAATGGTGGATTGGTTCAATTACAATTTGTTGAGATTAATTTCCACAACATCCTCATGTAATATTGTGTGAACTTTAGCCAGTTGACATACTTGTTCCTCATTAGAAGATGAGAAGATCAAAATTACTTACGGTAAGGGTAGAAATATGGTGGGTTGAACAGTATAAATATACATCTACACCCATACAGTTCAAATCACATCATGGTGTACAACAGAGGGTATTTTGTGTACCATTGTCACTACTTTCTTATTCTACTCCAGTCCTGTGGTTAGTGGAAAAAAGACTGTTGTTGGGGCTCTGTGTGGGCTCTAATCTCTCTAATTATATCCTTGTCCACTAATAATATATACATAAGAGGAACAAATATATCAGCTGGAAATTCCAAGAAGGATTCAACAATATTTTTGTGAAGGATAAGTAGCTACTCACCACAGAGACGTCTGATGAGCTGCGGAAAGGCTCAAATAATAGAAAACAACTGCAAAGCTTTTGGCTGATACAGCCTTCATCGGTTGAAGAAACACAAACACACATACACAGACATGACTGCCATCTCCATCCACAGTGGCCAGAGATAGCAGTCATGTCTGTGTGTGTGGGGGGGGGGGGGGCGTTTTTCTCTAATCGACAAAAGCCATATCTGATTAAAGCTTTGCAGTTGGTTGTTTTCTATTATTTGTGCCTTTCACCGGCTCATCTAACATCTCTGTGGTGAGTAGCGACCTATCCTTCACAAAAATATCAGTTGATGCTGGTCTAGCAAGGGATTTACTATTGTATAGAGTCATCTGTGAGTAGGGACTATTATCACTAGCATGGAGGTGCGCAGCGAGAGAGAGTTCGTGTTGAGAGTTAGACAGAGACGGATGTAACAGTCAGTTGGTATGCTTAGCGGTGCATTGTAAAACCATGTGCCTAAGTTTGTATGTTGGCTTGGCATGAGAAAATGAAATGGCAAACAGGCAATATTATTTATTTATGCCTTGAATAATCATCAAGTACGCATCAAGAGGAATACTGTGGGCCAAAACTTCTAATTATTTTTTGCTGCTAAGATGAGCTTGTGTTCACCATTTGTTATATACCAACAGTCATCATTAGCAGCATCACACCACACACAAAAGAAGTAAGATCTGACCAATAACCAGAATTAGCATGTATGACTAATCAGAGTAGTAGCGGTATTTTTCAATAGTGAAAACTTTTAATTTTGAACCTGTGTTAAGGACTTCATTATCCACAGTAATTCTCCAGACAGATTCCTCCATTTTCCATTGTTTTTTCAAGGATGCATTCAAAATGATTGAAAACTAATAATTAATCTGAGTGATTGTGCCAGTTTAGACATTAATTACTTTGTTCAGGACAGTGTCAGTAAATTCAGTTAACAATATCAGTGTTGTAAGTCATAGATTTTCACGAACTTGATAAAACTGTTAAAATAATTCTTACTGGAAAAAGATCTCTTCAAGTATATTAAAAGAAAAACTTAATTTCATTAAATTTTATTTTATACAGAAAAATTTGCCAATAAGTGATGATTAGTGTAACTAGTGATTGTTCTTAATTAATGTTCCATGACAGTGAATTGTCAATTTTATGCTCATAGAAAGACAGAGTTTAATTAGACAGTTGAATTATTTATATCAAATTAATCAAAATTATCATGACAAACCATTACCATTTTGCATAAGCCATCAGTACAGTTTGTTGGTCAATCACAACCCAGTTATTGCTTAAGACACTTGTCATGGTAGGTGAGATGTGCCAATTTTTTATTGGATGCTAAACTTGCTTTGCCACCACTTGCAGTTTGTTGTCTTGTGTTTTCAGCTTCCTGTGTTAATTATCTATTTGTCTCTGCATAGCTCAGCATAAGTGTCTTTTGTAACCAGATTTGACTTGCGTATTCTGATTCCTTGCCCTCCCGGTTTTTTGTAATTTGTTTTCAAATCACTAATTAACATTATCACTAACTTTCCACTAAATTTTTCTGCTCATGCATAGAGACTGCAATGGTAAATCATTTATTTCTTTTTTTTTTTTAATTATTTACAGCATTTCTGTTTGTTTTACATTTTGTTTAAACACTAATTAATGTTATGCCAAATTTTCATTTCTTTGCCAATTATGGATCATTGTTCCCAACAAAAATGTTGCAACAACATTCCAATTCTAACCTCCATTACATCATCACCTCATTAATGATAGCCTTTCTAAATAATTAGAATCATTGGGTACATGAGCCAATATCCTAATTATTTCATATTAACCAGTGGTATAGGGGTGGGGAGGTTATACATTCAGCAGAGGAACTGCCACTGTACCTGATGAGATACCAATTCATTGTTACATAGAGTATGTGATAGCCCCCTCCCCTCCTTCCAGCAACATTGTATTATAGGTCTCTAGAGGAGTGAAGTGCTCTTAATGAGTAGAAGAAAAGAAAGCCACTACCACTTTTGAGCAGGGCCATTGAGCAAATGTGCTGATCTATAGGCCTATATGTATGATGTCAGTGAGTTTAAAAAAAATTGTGACATGTTTTGTGCTCAAGTGTTACGACATTTTTATAGACCAAAAATCTCTTCTGTAGTATTCAATCAGAGTTCCAAAAGCAATGATATCTGAACCTCAGCACACACTATATGTCCACAAGACTCAGAAAAAAGGTAGATACAGAACCTCCAGGTAGCTGCCATGTTTCTTGACTTTCAGAAGGCATTTGAGACATGGTTCTGTACTTTTGCTTAATTAAATAAAATAATAACATACATAATATCAGTCCAACTGACTGGATTGAAGAGTTTCTAGTTAGAATGCAACATGTCATTCTCAATGTAGGGCAGTCTTCAGACTTGAATTTGATTTTTGATGTGCCCCAAGGGAATGTTATAAAACTGTTATTTTTCACAATACATATAAATGAGCTTGTAGATAACATTGAAAGTTCACTGAAGCTTTTTGTGGACGATGCTGTGTGGAATATTGTTGAGAAACACAGGAGGATATAAATATTTCTTGGACAGAGTGGCAACGTTTTAGACAACCCCCCGCCCCTCCTACACCCCTCAGCATCATTCATTTCACACATCTTCTCTTCTCTTTACTACTTGATCTTTCCTCTTTGGTTATATTTATCCTCTCTGGCTTGGCTCAGTACATACATGCAGTATCTCTGACGTCCACACTCCCGAAACACCACCTTCATGACCTAGGTCGTGAACTACCTTTCCCTTCTGTTCCCATCCTTTCTTCTTCCCTTCTCTCCCACCTGATGAAGGAACTGTGTTCCGAAAGCTTGTCCTTTTTGTCCCCTTTTTTTCTGTTTCTTCATTTGTGTTACTGTCGGCGGTACAGCACAAAGGTCTCGTTTCAACAATATAGATCTGGGATCTTTCTGTTACCATATTAACATTTTATTTCTTCATTCTTTTATTGTGAATGCTTCCATTCCTTGACTCATAATGTGCCTTTTGGGTCCCAGTAGAGAGATTTATCTAACTTACATAGCCTCAAGTGCATGCCACAGTTACTCGGCTATCCTAATAGCAGATTCTTGTGTGTATTGCATACCTATTAAGGGGGACCCTACATTTCTCTATGCAGTAGTGTTTCTCAATAAAGTTGCATCCAAGATCACCACTAAATCATCTGTGCTTGTGGTTTGAGCCTTTCCCTTGACTCCAAACCTGAGAACTGAGATCGGTTGTGGGAATAATGCTACATGTATAAATAGAACTGCTTCCATCCCACAAGCCAGGCTAGCTGCCTTCACCAAATCTATCAGCAATCTATAGGAACTGCGGATGGTATCTGAATCCAGGTAGCAGCCATAATTGGAGATCACAAGAGCAATCATTTGCAGCTGGATGTACCCATTGCTCTGTTGCTGCCAGCAGGGCCTCCTCAAAATATCAGAAAAGAAACCCTGGCAAACAAAATGATTGGACACTGATTTTCTCTACCAAGCTGCCTGCTGTTTCTGTAAAACTGAAGCTCCCGGCGACAAGCAAACTCACCCTCTGCACTGGTTCTGATCTCTCAAGAATATTGGCCACCACTTCAGCAGATGATACAGCTTGTGATGCCTCAGATGTACTATCAACAGTGGGCAACACATCAAAACTATTACTGAGCCTTACTGCTGGTCCTCCCTTTCGTCTTCTATCAAAAGGTATGTGACCCCACCACAACATGCCAATCACTATCAGGCAACTGCCAAATGGCAAAGACATGGGAATCAGAAGGTGCAGGAGCATTAGAGGTCCCACACAGTGCTAAGGCTCCAGAGATGCTGAATTATTCAACTGAGGTGTCCCATTCCCCCACATCCCAGATCAGTAGACTGAGGCCTGTTGACTGTGACCAACATAACTTTCAGAAGTTTATGGATGGTGATAATTTCCCACTGACTCTGCAATCAACAGGCACAGTCCCTATTCATCTCTATCCAAATATTTTCTTCCTAGATTGCCTGACGATTTGAAGCAACAGCCTGACTGATCAAATAAAAAACAGTGACGAGAACTCTACAGACTGTGAATTCACATGAAGTTACAAACACTCAGGAATAAAGTTTTTAAAAAACAAACATGAAATTTAAGACATCTACTTAGAGAAACACAGAAAAGTTAGATTATGCAACTTGGCAATCTGGAGCTGATCAACAGGCAGCAGCTGATTTCAGATTGGTTGCCTGCAGCCACATCCAAGTAGCCCTTTTGAGGCCATGAAACATAATTAACATAGACTCAAAGGAATGGTTGTCATCTTAGAAATATCATCATAGGGCATAAATATTGACAGCTGTGCAGCATTTCATAATGTTTAACACATTACATGCATTCAAGAATTGGGCAACATCTGGAATGTGATGGATGGGATAGCATCCAGGCAAGATGGAGGCATTAACTTTATGATAATCAACACACAACCAGAATGAAGTTTCTTTTTTAAGTACAAGACAGAGCAGAGGAGACCAGTTGCTGTTTAAAGGGTTAACAATCCCATGCTTAAGAGTTAATTGACAGCTGCCTTTGCATGCCAGAGTTTGAGGCAGAAGTTAGCATGCTGTGTTGCTAATGGGAGGGCCCACAGTAGTAGAGATAGTGTACTTTGGGTTGCCGCAGATAAATAGAAAGGGGATGGGGGATCTTTGCTGTTACATGCTGCAGGGGACAAGCAACTGACACATGAGAAGAGACAGAGTTACTAACCTTTGCTCAATATTCCAGATGTGAGGGTGAAGCATCTGTGACGTGATCGTCAGAAGTGTGAAATGTTCGCAAACCATTCAAGTGAAGGATAATATTATGATATGCAGCATTTATCAATGTTAAATAATAATAATAATAACAATAACACTGTTATAATAATAATAATATAATAACACTGTTAATAATAATAATAACACTGTTGCTGCACCAGCTGCCACCACCACCACCATCATGGAATGGAATGAAATTTATCAACATTTTTGAGCTGGGCACTGTAGGAGCAAAGAGCCTTGGTCTCATTACATTTCAGGATGAATGTGCTCAAGTTAGGTATAAGGTGAGCCAAGAGACTAGAGTAATTAGAGAGAGCAAGTAGTAGAGAGTCACTGATGCAGGTGGAGGGGAACGGCAATGAGCCAAAGTAAGCAGAAGTGATTGTGCCTGAAGTGTGATGTAGAGGGATTTAGTTAGTCAGAGGGAGGCCAAATTGCTTCCAAAAATTGGTACTGAGGATACTGCTCATCAAGAGCCGTGGTACCTGCAAACTACTGTTGGGTAATTGCAGAGGGGCCATCAGGTGTGACCCAAATTGCCAGATGTGATGTGTAATTATCATTATGGATATACTGGAAGGTGGTGAGGGAGGGGGGGGGGGCTGCCTGCTTAATATTGACACCAGTGGAGATCCAATGCAATCCACCAATCACCATCATCCCAGATGATGTTCTGGCACACAGTTAACAGCATTCAACACACACAGCACCACATCACATGATTGGCAACAGCAACACCTCTATGATGCCTGCTCAACCATGCAAGTCATGTGATGGACTTTCCAGATTCCATGACACATAAACAAAACCTGCAATCTGAGCACTCAGAAATTATCCATTTGGGTCACCCATCAGTTTCCCTAATTAGTCAAAACAAAGACAATATAGTTACAAGAAAAAGTTACTGGCAATAGGTACAATAATTTTTGAGCTATTTTTCAACATTGCCACCAAAAGAACTGAGACACTTGTTATATCATGAAATCAATTTGTGTATTCATGTGTCATAGAAGTCTGCCACTTGTGAATGAAAACAACATGAAACATTCATCATCAGTTCTTCATCATTCTCAGAATACTGGCCAGTGGACAGAAATTTCTTGAGGTTTAAGAAAAGATGCAAATAACTGGGAACAAGATCAGGACTTTATTTTGGATGATCAAACAGCTCCAAACAAAACTTCAGCTAAATATTTGTTGTGCACTAAGACGCACAAGCATTGTCATGGAGCAACACAACACCCGCAGTAAACATTCTCCACCTTTCGTTCTGAATGACATATTACAGTTTCTGCATTTTCTCTGGGCAGGAAGATATGAGCAAAATGTCCTTTGTGTCCCAGAACACCATGCACATCACTTTCTGCACCAACAATCTGTTCAGTTTCATCTTGACTGGAGATCCACTGTGACACCACTGCATTGATACCTGCTTGGTTTCTGGGGTTATGTGTGAAATCCATGTTTCATCACTCATGACAATCCTGTCCTTTCAAGGAACTTGAGAGGATGCAAAAGTGTTTCATTTGTTGCATATATACTTCATGGGATTAGCACTGGATAACATTGTGAAAATCCCACAATATTTCTTCATAACAACTGCATGACCTCCTTAGGTGCAGGTAGTTGCCGTTCTCAACACTAAAAGCTGCAACTTCTTATAATATTGCCAGTGTGTCAAGATTTATAAAGACATGACAGGAATTATGCACGTGCAGGAATGGCATTACTGTTGGATTGTAGTGGTGCTCACAATGCCTCCTGCCTGAGCCTGATGAAAGGCCTTCTACAAGTGCGAGAAGGGCAAAGACGGTGCTGACAGATGCTGCTGTGGTCAAAAGCAGAATTATCTGGCTGTGGTATGCCATTTCTATTTGTAAAACAGGAGATTTTTGTTTTTCCTGTTTAAATTTTATGGTAGCCTGTGCAGCATTCCAGGCATTACTTACTTGAAATCCTGGATCCGTACTGATCAAATTTTCATGGTATGGATATGTATGGCTTCTTTAAAAACACAGTCCCAGCATGATGCTGAGGATAAAACTTCAGTATTCTCATGAAGCATACAATGTCCTGTGTTCAGTCAACCGTCCACCATTGCTGATTTATCAGGTTAGCCCAGGCACGTATTTTTATGGTGTTCACATCATTATTGCACAGTGCAACACGTCTGCCCAATATGAGATTTACCAACCTTACACAGGATTTTATATGCAATGCATTTCCTAAAGTCAAGATTTTCTTTGTCTGAACATAACAAATTTCTCAATTTTCCAGTGGACAGACACACTTGATGTTGTGTTTCTTATCAGTTCTTCCAATTCTTGCAGACATGCTGCCAAAATACAGCAAGAAGTTTGTAGCTATGGATTTCTCCATATGTCTTTATTTCCATGCCTTGAACTGCCATAGACTGCAAAACATTGCATATCTGTTTGCAGTGCCCATTTTGCAGGAACACTGTTCTTAGGTGCTTGAGCTCATGTGGCAGACTTTTGGAATCTGACATCACATGTGCTGCACACTGTGCAGAGTGATTTACGCTCATGTTATTGTGCATCTACCAGGCACACAGTTTCTTGAAGAGAAAGTACTTAGTCACAATTTCATGCAACAACATTCCCGACAGCTGCAGAAAATAGCTACTAAGCCCTGTACTCATGAAGCAATAGTCCTCCAGGATGTGTTGCTGCACCATCTAAACAAAGTGATCATTCATGATAGTCAGTCACCCACTGTGCTCTTCATCATGGACACTTTGGCAACCTTAAGAAAAAATACTTCATCTGCTCACTTCTGGCTGTAGACTTGACAGAACTAATGAAAAATTTTGATTGGTGCTATGTTTTCTGCATTAAGGATCCTTATCAGTGACTGAACTTCACAGGCAGTGGGAGAATGAATAAGAGATGCCATTTCATGCCACTGCACCCATATTACTGACACCAGATGGGATGTGTCTGTATGACATTTGTCACATTATAGATGTATTGTGCATGCCCACTTTTCCTGGAAAAATATATCGATTTTAAAGAAATCAACATTGGGAAATTTACGTTTTGGATGATCATTAATCAACATTGGAGAAGTAAATGTCTGCACATGTTTGTGTCACAGAACCACAGGGAAACAATGGAAACATGCCCAAACAATACAAATGTTTTTACCATAAACCACTGTGCAATGAATATGTAGCAGCGGTGGTACATACTGCTGCTAGTGGTTTGTGGCCCCTCAACACACAAGAGTTGTCCCTCTATGTCTGGGGAAAAATAATTGATTACCGCATCCACAGCGAATAATTCTCAGTCAAATGCTGAATACTTCTGTTTGCCATTGTTTAGTTTATAGGAAAAATATTGTAATGGGGCAGTGTCATCTCCGAGTGTCCGACTAAGCATGCCGTTCGCTTCTGTATTATGAACAGTTTGGAATTGGTAGCTGGATGGGCTATAGTCATCAAGTAGATTACCAGTGTTTTTAAGGTTTTGAAAGCTCAATCCCTATCCAGTTTTCATGTAACTGGGCTGATGCCTGAGGTCTCTTTTCCCCCATGAGTGTCAGTGATTGGGCTTGGATTTTGGCGGCAGCTGGGCAGTACATTTGGTAGTAGTTTATTGTTTCTAGGAACCTACATAATTCATTAAAATTGGACGAATGTGGTAGGTTCATAACCGTTGTGACTCTCACTAGGGACAGAACAATTCCATTGGCTGAAACTGTGAAACCTAGGAAAGTTTCTGAGGGTTGGTATAATTGGAATTTCTTAGTGTTTGTTTGTATTCCCACAGTGCTCAGAAAGTCCAAGACCATTTGCATTCCCCCCCCCCCCCCTCAACGGAGGCACTGAATATTAGAATATCATCTAAATATGCGAAACAGAATTTTTGATTGAAAAGTACTTGGTTGATAAAGCGTTGCCAGATTAGGTCCACATTTCTCAGGCTGAAGGGCATATGATAATGGAAGAGTCTAAAGGGTGTAGTAATTGCTGGCTTTTCTGTATCCTTGGGCATCATCAGTATCTGATAGTAAGCTCCTGTGCAGTTAGTTGACTATGGAGAAAATTTTGGCACCTGCTAGTGCATGAGTAAAATCAGCTATGTTAGGTATGAAAGTTGAGCATTCAGCAGTCCCCACAATTGTGTAGAGTGCCATCCTCTTTTTCGGCAGGCTGTATGGGTGTGGACCTGTTTGTAACTGGTCATTGATTTGTTTTTGTACTGTTGTCATCAGTTTTGGGGTAAGTCAATGAGGTTTGCTGGACATATGCAGAGCTAATGTATCATGCTGTTCATTACTATATAAATGTTCTTGCATGCATATGTATTGATTTTATTATCTGCCTGTGGTGACATAAGGTCACATGTCACCACATTGGTTTGTTGTGGTGCTGTGTTGGGTTGACAGGGGGCATGTGATTTGGAAGAAGTCAGGGAACTGAAAGGTTGTTGAAGCATGCATGATTCAGCTGTCATTCAAGCTGGAGCGAGCTGCTGGTCGGTGGCATCAGCATATGACTACATGTTCTGAGGTAGCTGAGTCCTTCCAAACAGCACTGGTTGTGCAAGTATCCGCAAAATTGTCTGGTGGTGACACAGTTGTGGCTGGGTAAGATGTCCCATGCCTAGTTGTTAGTATTATGTTTATTTGGTTCGAGAAAGTCACACAGTGCCAGTGTGGTGCTGGCAGCAAGGTAGTAGTTGTCTGGGTCACTGGTCTAAATATTGGCACTAGCGGTCTCAAAATAGAAGTGCGGCACTGTGCCTGTGAAATTTTGCACTCACTAGTACTAGCAATATTTGCATGAGTTACAGGTGGCACTGGCAGACCGTCACAACTTGGGGTTGGCATGATAACATTGTTTCGTTGACATCCAGTTAAGTCAGAATGGATGGGAAAACAGAGGTAGTCACTGGAAAAAGTACTTTGCATGTGAGCATGGGAACATGTCAAAATATTGTTTAGGCATACACTGATTGACATTGTTGTGGTAATCCATTATCTGTTGTTTAAATTTAGTGATTTCTTTGTACAAAGAGACGAGCTGAGTTTGCTTGCAGTGTAGGCTGTATGTGAGCTCAAACTTTTCTTGTTTGAGGTGCGGAGTTTGTTCTTTCTCAGTGATTCACTTACTCGTAGCTTCTTACAGTGACGTTGAAAGGGAGGAACATATGTGGGTTAGGTGCGAATGTGTGTGGTGGTTCAAAGCGATGTGGTTCAGTGGAGCACACTGTAAGATTTCTGTATATGCATACCCTATATTTCTACCCAATAGTTCAGACCCAAATCTTCATACATTTCTGTCCCGAAAAGCTACGCCAATGGTATAAAGTGATATTATTACCCACATAAAACGTTCTGATCAGCTATTTCTCATTATGATGCCTTTACCAAAACTCTAATGTAAATGAGTTATATTTTTCAACTCAAAAAAGTTTAAGAACCATAAACAACATAATATATAAAATAGTATTCTGAAACCCATTTATGTATTATATACATACACCACAAACCTGTTTATAAAATTCTAGTAGTATTTAATGATGCAATCATCATTGGTATATGATACAAATTAGCAAATATTATGAATAAAAATAGGCCAACAAAACCTATTATCCCACTAGAACCATTATGATGCACTGACAACAAATATCACTCTCACTGATTCAATTAATGCTAATCACACCTGACAAAAGCAGTTTTTTTGTGAGTCATTGTTTATTATCTCATATCTCCTGAACCATGTGTTCTTGATGGATCTTTCCCTCCACATATATTTTTGCCTAATTATAAAGAACAAGGATGCAAAGTTTTCTTGAAATTGGTCCATTTGTTCAGGAAGAGATGTGTGACATTATCACATGGCATGACAATTGTTTGGGCACTGTATTGTTCATGACATCATATCCCCTGAAGTATATTTTGAAGGTAGTTGTCACCCTAACAGCAATTATTGCCTGGCATTAAGGAATACAAGTTTGGTAGAAATTGGTCCAGAAGTTTGAGAGCATAATTGGAACATAAATACATACATTTTTCTAATATTTTTTAGATTAAGATCACAAACACAAAAAATTCAGCTATTATGAAAGCAATATTTTACAGGTTAATGACACCAGGACGTGAAATTGTTGAAGAACTTGACATAAGTGACTATTTTAATAGACCATCAGTAGTAACTAAGGCATTTGAAGTAATGATGATTGGATCAGTTACTCAAAAATGTCGCAAAGGAGATGACAATTATGAGAAAGAGGTGAGATATTAACATTTGTCATCCTTCCATTATTCCTTTATTTTTAGAAAATTTAAAGTTATCTTTGTTGTTTAACAAGAAAATTTACTTGCCTTAGATAAAGTTATTTTGAATGGGGTACTGCAATATTTATTTATTTATTTATTTATTTATTTATTTATTTATTTATTTTTTTTTTTCATCATTGTTCTTGCATGAAAACTGACTTTTGGGTTTCAGGGAGATATATTCAAATAAATAAAATGACTGGGCTTCAAGTTTCCAAAAATATAATTAGTAAATCATAAGTGGAAAAATCCACTCCCATGAACCACAGACATTGCTGAGGTGGGGTGGCTTGCATGCCTCAACGATACAGATACCGTAGGTGCAACCACAGTGGAGGGGTATCTGTGGAGAAGCCAGACAAATATGTGGTTTCTGAAGAGGGGCAGCAGCCTTTTCAGTAGTTACAGGGGCAACAGTCTGGATGATTGACTGAGCTGGCCTTGTAACATCAGCTAATGTGGCATTGCCACACAGTTACTGCGAATGGCTGAAAGCAAGGGGAAACTACAGCCGTTATTTTTCCTGAGGACATGCAGCTCTACTGTATGAACATATGATGATGGCATCCTCTCAGGTAAAATATTCCAGAGGTAAAATAGTCCCCCATTCGGATCTCCGGGTGGGGACTACTCAGGAGGATGTGATCATCAGGATAGACAATACTGGCATTCTATGGGTCGGAGTGTGGAATGTTAGATCCCTTAATTGAGCAGGAAAATTAGAAAATTTAAAAAGGGAAATGGATAGGTTGAAGTTAGATATAGTGAGGATTAGTGAAGTTCGGTGGCAGGATGAACAGGATTTCTGGTCAGCTGAGTACAGGATTATAAATACAAAATCAGTTGGGGGTATCACAGGAGTAGGATTGATAATGAATAAGAAAATAGGAATGCAGGTAAACTACTATGACCAGCACAGTGATCACATTATCATTGTCAATATAGATACGAAGCCAGCCCCGACAACAGTAGTACAGGTTTATATGCCAACTAGCTCTGCAAATGATGATGAAATCGAAGAAATATATGAGGAGCTAAAGGAAATTATTCAGACAATTAAGGGAGAGGAAAACTTAATTGTTATGGGAGACTGGAATTTTGTAGTAGGACAAGGAAGGGAAGATAGTAGGTGAATATGGTCTGGGCAAAGGGAATGAAAGAGGTAGCCGCCTGGTAGAATTTTTGCATGGAACATAATTTAGTTATTATTTAATTTGGTTTAAGAATCACGAAAGAAGGCTGTATACGTGGAAGAGACGAGGAGATACCAGATAGATTTTATAATGGTTAAACATAGATTTCAGAACCAGGTTTTAAACTGTAAGACATACCCAGGGGCAGATATAAACTCTGACCATAACTTATTGGTCATGAATTGTAGGCTGAAACTGGGAAAAAATACCGCAGAAAGGTAGAAAAATAAGGAGATGGGACCTGCATCAACTGAAGGAATCTGAAGTTCTTGAGAATTTCAGAGGGAGCTTTCGGCAACAATTGACAGAAACAGGGGGAAATAAAACTGTAGAGGGGGAATTGGTAGCATTGAGAGATGAAATAGTGAAGGCTGCAGAGGACAAAATAGGTAGGAAGGCAAGACCTACAAAAAATCCTTGGATATCACAGGAATTTAATCGATGAAAGGAGACAATATAAAAATGCAGTAAATGAAACAGCCAAATGGAGTACAGAGGACTGAGTAATGATATTGACAGGAAGTACAAAATGGCTAAGCAGGAGTGGCTAGAAGTCAAATGCAAGGATGTAGAAGAATGTATAAACAGGGGAGAAATAGATACAGCCTACAGGAAAATAAAAGAAACATTTGGAGATAAGAAAAACAGCTCTGTGAATATCAATAACACAGATGGAAAACCACTTCTCAGCAAAGACGGGAAAGCTGAAAGGTGGAAAGAATATATAGAGAGGCTCTATGAAGGAAATGAACTTAGTGGCAATATTGTAGAAAGGGGAGTTGACAGAGCACTGAAAGATCTAAGTTGAAACAAGACCCCTGGAGTAGATGATATTCCCTCAGAACTACTGAAGTCTCTGGGAGAACCAGCCTTGACAAAATTGTTTCACCTGGTGTGTAAGATGTATGAGACAGGTGAAGTACCCTCATACTTTAAGAAAAATGTTATAATCCCCATTCCAAAGAAAGCAGGTGCAGACAGGTGTGAAAAGTACAGAACCATATGTATAATAAGTCATGGTTGCAAAATATTAACACGAATTATATACAGAAGGATGGAAAAGCTGGAAGAAGCCGACCTTGGGGAAGATCAGTTTGGGTTCAGAAGAAATGTAGGAACACAGGAGGCAATACTCACTTTACGGCTTATCCTAGAAGATAGATTAAGAAAAGGCAAACCTACATTTCTAGCTTTTGTAGATTTGGAGAAGGCTTTTGACAATGTTGATTGGAATAAACTCTTTAAAGTTCTGAAAAAAGCAGGAGTAAAATATAGGGAGCGTAAGGTTATTTACAACTTGTACAAAAATCAGACAGCAGTTGTCAGAGTTGAAGGGCATGAAAGGGATGAAGTGGTTGGAAAGGGAGTAAGGGTTGTAGCCTTTCTCCAATGTTATTCAGTTTGTACATTAAGTAAGCTATAAAGGAAAGCAAGGAGAAATTTGGAGAAGGAATTAAAGTTCAGGGTGAAGAAATAAAAACATTGTAATTCTGTCAGAGACAGCAAAAGACCTAGAAAAGCAGTAGAACGGAATGGACAGTGTGTTGAAAGGTGTGTATAAAATGAACATTAACAAGAGCAAAACAAGGGTAATGGAGTGCAGTGTAAGAAAATCAGGTGATGCTGAAGGAATTAGATTAGGTAACAAAGCAATAAAGGAGGTAGATGAGTTTTGTTACTTGGGCAGTAAAATAACAAATGATGGTCGCAGTACAGAGGATATAAAATGCAGAATGGCAATGGGTAGAAAAGCATTCTTGAGAAGAGAAATTTGTTAACATCAAATATTGATTTAAGCCTAAGGAAGTCCTTTCTGAAGGCATTTGTATGGAGTGTTGCCTTGTATGGGAGTGAGACATGGACAATAAACTGTGCGGACAGGAAGAGGATTGAGGCTTTTGAAATGTGGTGCTACAGAAGAATGCTGAAGATTAGGTGGGTGGATCATGTAACTAATGAGGAGGTATTGAACAGAATTGGGGAGAAAAGAAACTTCTGGCATACCTTGACGAAAAGAAGGGATAGATTGGTAGGACACATTCTTAGACATCAAGGAATTGTGAATTTAGCAATGGATGGAAGTGTGTGGGGTAAAAACTGCAGAGGATGACCAAGAGATGGATACAGTAAGCAGATTCAGACAGATGCAGGTTGCCATTCTTATGTGGAGATGAAGAGGCTTGCTCAGGATAGGGTATTGTGGAAAACTGCATCAAAATAGTCTCCGGACTGAAGACTGCAATAACAACAACAACAACAACAACAAATGGAAAAATAACATGTAATGAAAAACCTTGAAGTCACATGATAGCAGATAATTGGTTCCATAATCAATATGACAATTTATCTGTACACATTTGGCTAAGGTCATTACAATTTTCCATGTTCTTTCTGCATTTGGTATAAAAAGTCTGATATCCTTGTTTCATGAAGACTATGTCTTCCACAAGAACATTTATTTATTATATCTGAATAAAGGAATAAAAAGAACCAGGTGCAACATATAGTTAAGAACAGCTGTACCAGTTATAAATTATAGTAACATTGAGTGCTTGGCACAGGAAGAGAAATAAGACTGAAAACGGCTTTAGGGTTAAAGATAGTTCTCTACAGAGAAAGCCATGTTATAACTGCCTGAGTTCAGCAAAAACAAACATTCTTTTCTAACAAAGGAAAATTCAGAATGGAATATTAGTAATAGATAGACAATCTATTACTAGTAGAGGATAGACAACAAGTCACTCTAAAGATGATCAATGCGCCACTGACAGGCACTTACAATACTCATTCACACAACTTAAATTGTCAGCCATGGACTTCATCAGAAAAAGAAACACATACATTCACACAAGCACTCAGACATAACTATGCATACATGATTGCCATCCCTGGCTAATCCAGCACAATAATTATCTTGACAGTGAGTGAGCAGGGGATTGTGGAGGAAGGAGGATGTGGGTTAAGGATGGGGATGGAATATTCCACGTTGCATGATGGATTGTGCAGTGTTTGACATGCAGGTATGTGAGATGCACCATGAATTAAAGTAAGGGGAAGGGGCAGGAAAAAGAAAAACATAGATGTAGGATTTAGAATCATAAAAAATAATAAAAATTAAATAAAAAGTAATTAATTAAGAGTATATTAAAATATTTAAGAGAGATGTATGAAATAAGGATGACATACAGTTGGAAGAAAGATGTGTATTGGAGGGATACACAGGATAGTGAGTGGGCAGGGGAGATTTTAAGCATGGGGTGTAGGGTGGCTACGTATTTTAGGTTGAGACCACGGTGGTTGCAGGACTGTGGAATGTGTTGAAGGGACAACTCCCATCTGCACATTTCAGAAGAGCTATTGGTGGAAGGGAGAACACAGATGGCTTGAGTTGTCAAGAAGCGATTGAAAACAAGTGTGTTGTGTTCAGCTGCATGCTGTGCTACAGACTGGCCCGTCTTGCTTTTTGCTACAGTTTAACATTGGTCATTCATCCTGATGGACAGCTGGTCTGTTGTCATGCCAATTTTGTGCAATGATTGCAGCAGAGTTGGTAAATCACATTCCTTCTTTCACAGGTGGCCTTTCCTCTGATGGGGTAGGATAAATCTGTGACAGGATTGTAAAAAAGAGTGCTGGGTGAGTGGATCGGGCAAGTTTTACTTATGGCTCTTCCACAAGGATATGATCCCTTGAGACTGGGAGTGGCATAAGGATGGACTTGGGTGTTGTGGATGTTGGGTGGGCAATGGATTGTGACTGACTGAAGGAGATGAAGTCTTTGACAAGCCCAAGGCAGCAATGGGATCTCAGCAGACTGGTTAACTTGTATAGATGGTGACTGGAATCCACACCTACCTTCTGAAGCTTCCAAAATCCAGAAACCTAACAATCCTGGATGCCCTGTGTGGCTGGTTACTGTGGTCCCACTGAAAGAATTTCACCCCTTGTTGACCAGCACCTCCAACAACTTTTTTCAAACCTAGCCTCCCACATCCAAGATACCAACCATTTCCTTCACTAACACTTCACCATCCCTATGCCATTACCTCCTGAACACTTTCTCATCACGATGAAACTTCCCTATACTTCAGTATACTACATGCCCATGGCCTTACTGCTCTTGAACACTACCATTATCAGTGTCCTTCAGACTCCAAGTCCAATACGCCATTCTTCATACCCCTTACCAATTACATCTTAACAAACAATTACTTTTCATTTGAATGAAAAGTATACAATCAAATCCATAGCACAGCCATGGGCAATTGTATGGCACCCTCCTATGCCAATCTATTTATGGGCTATCTAGAGAAAACTTCCTAACCTCCCAAAACCCTGGTTTGGTGCAGGTTCATTCATGATATCCTCATGATTTGGACTCAAGGAACTCAAATCCTTCTCTCCCATGAGTTTCCCTTGGTTCTTCTCAACCCAGCATGCCACTTTCTTGGATACTAAACCTCACTGACTACTCCATCCACACAAACCTACTAACTACCAACAGTACTTGAACTTTGAAAGCTGTCATCCATTCCACATCAATAAATCCTTCCCACATAGCCTTGCCAACCATGGATGGTGAATTTGCAATGATAAGTCTCTTACCCAATGTGCAGAAGGTCTTACAAAGGCCTTCACAGACAGATATCCTCCTGATCTAATCTACAAACAGATTTCCTGGGCCATATTCCCACACACCAACAACCTCCCTCCACCTCCAATAACTAGACACAAAAGAGTGTCCCTCTTGTCACTCAGTACTACCCCACACTGGAACAATTGCATCACTTCATGTATCAGAGCTCTTATTATCTGTCATCATGCCCTGGAATGAGAGACATCCAATCCAAGATTCTTCTGACCCATAGTAAAGTGGTGTTCCATCCCCCACCTGACCTCCACAACATCCTAGTACATTCCTACGCCACTCCCAATCCCAACCCCTTACCACATGGATCATATCCCTGTGGAAGACACCTATGTAAAACCTGCCAAATCCACTCACCCAGCACTTCTTATTCCAGTCCTGTCATAGGCTTATCCTACCCAATCAGAGGTCAGACCAACTGTGAAAGCATATGATTTACCAACTTTGCAGCTGTAATTGTGCAGTGTTTTACATTGACATTACAACAAATCAGTTGTCCATTAGGATGAATGACCACCATCAAACTATGGCAGAAAGCAAGATGTACCACCCTGTGACACAAAATGTGGCTGAACATGACATCCTTGATTTCAATGGTTGCTCTACTGAACTGCATAGATGGGAGTTGTCTCTTCAACACATTCTATAGCCCTACAACCATCCTATCCTCAACTTAAGATAACTTTTCATTCCCACACCCCATGCCTAACAGCTACCCCCGCTCCCCTCCCCACACTCTATCCTGTTTACCTTCTAACTGTGTGTCACCCCTTATTTTATTTTATTTCTTTAATATTCTAGTGTCCCCTTAATTAATTACTTTTTATTTAATTTTTGTGATTTTTATTGTTTTAAATCCCCTCCCCCCCCCCTCCCTACAAGCGTCTACACCTCCCTTTTTCCTCCTCTCACCCATTCCCCTTACTGCAGGTCATGCTGCATCTCATATTCCCACCTATCAGATCCTTTGCAATTCATCATGCAATGTCGAATGTTGCACCACACTTATTCACAGAATCCTTCCCCCTCCACTTCCCTCCACAATCACTGTCAAGAAGCTTGTTGCACTTGAGTGGCCAGAGATGGTAGCTGTGTGTGCATAGTTATGTCTGAGCAACTGTATGAATATCTGTGTTTCTTTTTCTGGTGCAGGCCTTGGCCAAAGGTTAAGTTATGTGTATGTGGTTGTCTATTTTACATGCCTGCCAGTTGCCCAGTGATTGCCTTTACAAGTATCTTTTTGGTATGTAACCCATTGTGACTTTGCTATAGTTTTTATGTATGCCTACGAGCTATTTTATCGAGTGACTATTCAAAACCCCCTTGCCAGTTTCACATGGCCAATCAAACATCTCTCAGGGGCAACAAAAGTTTAATTTCACTTCATTATTGACCAAATTAAAAAAAAAAGTATATTAAAAGTTTATCTGCTCATCAAGACCCATATTATGACATTATTATTTTTTTATGTACATAGTTTACGCCCAGATTGGAGCACTTAAATCAATCCATATACACTATAGTCTTCATCATATTAGTTGTAATGTTTTCTCAGCTTTCTCTTCTCTTCCCAAAACTTCTTCATTCTTTCTGACCTGGCTGCCCTTTCTTTATCCATAATGGTGTATTGTTTTCATTTGTGTTTAATTTCAGTCTTGCATCACTACTTCTCAGAATCCTCTTTTCTTTTCTTTCTACAATAGTCTCAATGTTATATTCAGCTCTTCTAAGTCATTCTGGACCTCAAGGAACCAGTAGTTCTTGGTTTTACTTTTCCAAAAGAAATTTATAATTGTTTGAGTAGTCTTGTCTCTGGTAGTCTTACTATGTGGCTGAAAAAGGCAATTCTCCTTTTGCACATTATGTCCACAATTTGATTCATTTTCCTGGTAGACTACTTCATTAGACAGCAGTCTGCATTGTCTGTCTACTAGATGCTTTTTTTGTTGATGATTGTCCTGATCGTATAGTTTCACTTGCTTGGGTTGCTTCAGGTTTAATTATTGAACATGATGTTTGAATTTGGCAATCATTAAGAGATATTTCTTCTTATATGTTGACCATGTGACTCATTGTGCTTGCCTTAATTTTGTTGCTCTGTTTTCTATTGATGCTTTCTCATTTTGGTTCCAAGTTATTTGAACTTTTTTATAACCTTAATTTCTTTGTTATTGTTTAGCTGAATGATGGGGGTTTTCACTGTGAAGGTTGGCATAATTTCTGTCTTTTCAAATGAAATGTGTAATACCATTTTTGCTGCAATGTTTTCTAGTTTTTCAAATTGGATTTTTGGCCTCTTACACATTATTTGCCAGTAGTGCAGTTTAGTTTTATATTTCTACCAATCTTGATCCTTGGTTAGCATTTCTTTCTCCATTCTCGCAAGACCTTCTCCAGTATACAATTAAACAAAATAGGTGAGAGACCATCTCCCTGCTGAATTTCAGTTTTGATTGTAAATGGTTCTGACAATTCTCCTCGAAATTTAATTTTTGCTTTAGTATTATTGAGAGTGATTCCAATAAGGTTGACCAGTTTTCTGTGAACACCAAATTCTTGAAGAATTTTCTGTAATGACTCCTAGTGGATATTGGGCTCTTTGATGTGTGATAATTACTTAAGATTGATGATTTGGTCTGGACAACTTCTGCCTGGCCAAAATCCTCCTTGTTACTCAGTAAGTTCCTGTTTTTTTGTTTTTTTCGTTTGGGGTCAAACTCCAGATATTCTGTTGGGTCTTCACAGTTGAGTAATTTTTTGAAGTAGACTCCCATATATTCTCATTGTCTTGCTTGTTATGTACCATTTTCTCATTTTCATTTCTAAGCATAAGCATAGGTGCGGTATACTTATACTGATACTGTTTAAACATCTTGTACTAATCCCTTGTTTTATGTTGCTTGAATGATTCATCTATTGTTCTGAGCATTTCATTCTGATGATTCATCTTAATTCTTCGAATTTCTTTACCTGCTTATATTCTAGCATCAGCTAATCCGCTCTGGATTCATCGGTTTTTCTTTGTTGATCATTTAGCCATGCTTTGCGCCTTTTTGAATTGCCTTATCGGGCTCCTCATTCCATCAAACATGTTAATCAGAGCAAGTTCTTCAGCTACTGTTTTCAATTGATTAATTAGCATCTCTAAGCTATCACTTAGTTGTGTTTTAGATCTTTCCAAGTACAATTCATCAGTCATGAAATAAGTGGGATCATAATTTCTCAACAGGGAAGTGAGGGAGCACGCCTTTCAACACAAAAACCCTTCATTGTCAGAGGTTTAAAAATTGCTCAAACTTTTGAAGTGTCAAGGATGGCGGGAAATCAAATTGAGGCTTGGTGTGACATATCGGCTGTTCAGCCTTCCCCCTCTTGCCACCCGCAGGAACACAAGCCCTCTGAGGAGGAGATTGTCACGGTTACTCAATGCTCTGTACGGTCGAGCGGTAGGCGTCCTATGCAACAGCAGAAGCCACTGGAGCACGGCCCGCAAAAACAAATGACACAGGGCCGCTCTAGTGCCCCCTTGCCCTCCCGCCCTTCTTGCTTTGTCAGTCACGATTGGTCCTTTTGCCCTCCGCCCTTGCCCTCGGCCTGGACATGAATTTTGTCAGACTTGTCTGCCTGCTCGAAATGTGTGACTCACCAGGCTGCTCCAGGCGTATCCCTTCACCTTGGCCAGATCCGGAACAGGCTTGGGAACGAGTTCATATAGACTGTGTGGGTCCTTTCTTGAATTCCTTGTGGCTATTGGTGGTCAACGCATTTTCAAAGTTTCCATATGTGGTACCTTGCACTTCTATGTCAACAGCAGTAATGGTTTCAGTGTTATCTAAGATCTCTGCTCTTGAAGGCCTGCCTATCACTTTATATAATAATGGAAAGTCCAGGTTGGAATAAATAATATAGTGAGGCCAGTTTACAACTCACCGCAAAGACGTGGCGACGAGCTGCGACAGGCACATACAAAAGACACACATACGACACATTCAGCTATCGGCCATGGCCTTCTTCAGAAAATAGAGCACTCACGCAATCACACAGGCACACAACACAGTCATACAACCATCACCTCCGACTGCCACACTTCGAATCACGCTCTGCAGCGAATGGGGACGGGAGGGGAGGGGAGGGGGAGGGGATAGAAAGGTTACGTCACGGTGGTGGAGATGGGTTAGATGGGAATAACGAGATGCAGCTTAGGAATGGAGTGGGGTGGCGGGTGAGGGGAGAAAATAAAATAAAATAAAGTAAAATAAATATATATATAGAAAATGCATGCACACTGCAAGCACACAAGACCACATACACACACATACACATGCACGCATGCACACACACACACACACACACACACACACACATATGCACACACACGATCACACATTCACACACCACTCAAAATAGGCGAGGTTTGGGATAGAGAGGTAGGAACTGTAAGGTATGGATATATATATATATATATATATATATATATATATATAAAAAATAGACGAAGATTACTCACCAGGCGAAGGAGCACAGGTGTGACAGCATCACAAATAAATAAATGAATACACACACACACACACACACAATCGCAAGCTTTCGCAACCCAGTTGCGTCTTCAGGCAGTAGGGAAGGAGAGGGAAAAGGAAATGATGAGGGTTTTAAGGAAGGGGGTAAGGAGCCATTCCAATCCCGGGAGAGGAAAGACTTACCTTGGGGGAAAAAATGGAGGGTAAACAAATGCACACATGCCCACACATTCACACAGACACAAGTACACCTAGGCAGACATACTGTAGAAACCAATACACGTAAAAAATAGATGAAGAACACTTACCAGGCGAAGGGGCACAGGCAGTAATAGCAACAAATAAACACACAGACACACACACACTCAAAAATGCTAGCTTTCGCAGCCTAGCTGCTTCATCAGGCAGAAGGGAAGGAGAGGGAAAAGGAAATGATGAGGGATTTAAGGAAGGGGGTAAGGAGCCATTCCAATCCCGGGACAGGAAAGACTTACCTTGGGGGAAAAAATGGAAGGTAAATAAATGCACATACACCCACACATTTACACAGACACAAGTACACTTAGGCAGACATACTGTAGAACTGTAGAAAGCAAAGAAGTTAGAAGTTAGACAGAGATGCCAATTGAGGCAGAGGCTCTGTCCAGAGAACCAAGGCAAAGATGTTAAGATGGTGGGTGGGAATTCGAATTTAGCGGAGGTTGAGACCAGGTGGGCAACGGGAAGAGAGAATATGCTGAAGGGCTAGTTCCCATCTCCGGAGTTCTGAAGGATTGGTGTCAGTGGGAAGTATCCAGATAACCCGGACGGTGTAGCACTGTGCCAAGATGTGCTGGCCATGCACCAAGGCATGTTTAGCCACAGGGTGATCCTCGTTACCAACAAACACTGTCTGCCTGTGTCCATTCATGCGAATGGACAGTTTGTTGCTGGTCATTCCCACATAGAACGCTTCACAGTGCAGGCATGTCAGTTGGTAGATCACGTGGGTACTATCGCAAGTGGCTCTGCCTTTGATCGTGTACACCTTCCGGGTTACGGGACTGGAGTAAGTGGTGGTGGAAGGGTGCATAGGGCAGGTTTTACAACGGGGGCGGTTACAAGGGTAGGAGCCAGAAGGTAGGGAAGGTGGTTTGGGGATTTCATAGGGGTGGACTAGGAGGTTACGGAGGTTAGGTGGGCGGCGGAAAGACACTCTCGGTGGAGTAGGAAGGATGTCATGAAGGATGGATCTCATTTCGGGGCAGGATTTTAGGAAGTCGTATCCTTGCTGGAGAGCCACATTCAGAGTCCGCTCCAGTCCCGGAAAGTTCCGGTGACAAGAGGGGCACTTCTGGGGTTTTGTGGAGAATTCTTAAATTGGGGAGATGAGGAAGTGGCTCTGGCAATTTGCTTCTGTACCAGACCAGGAGGATAGCTGCGGGATGTGAAGGCTGTTATCAGGTTATTGGTGTATTGGTTCAGGGATTCAGGACTGGAGCAGACTCGTTTGCCACGAAGACCTAAGCTGTAGGGAAGGGAACGTTTGATGTGGAAAGGATGGCAGCTGTCATAATGCAGGTACTGTTGTTTATTGGTAGGTTTGATGTGGACGGATGTGTGTAGTTGGCCGTTGGATAGATGGAGGTCGACATCGAGGAAAGTGGCATGGGATTTGGAATAGGACCAGGTGAATTTGATGGGACCAAAGGAGTTGAGGTTGGAGAGGAAATTCTGGAGTTCTTCTTCACTGTGAGTCCAGATCATGAAGATGTCGTCAATGAATCTATACCAAACTTTGGGTTGACAGGCTTGGGTGTCCAGGAAGGCTTCCTCTAAGCGTCCCATAAATAAGTTCGCGTACGAGGGGGCCATCCTGGTCCCCATGGCTGTTCCCTTTAGTTGTTGGTATGTCCGGCCCTCAAAAGTGAAGAAGTTGTGGGTTAGGATGAAGCTGGCTAGGGTATTAAGGAAAGAGGTTTTAGGTAAGGAAGTGGGTGGTCGGCGTGAAAGGAAATATTCCATCGCAGCGAGGCCCTGGGCATGTGGGATATTAGTGTATAAGGAAGTGGCATCGATGGTTACAAGGAAGGTTTCAGGAGGTAACAGGCTGGGTAAGGATTTCAGGCGATCAAGGAAGTGGTTGGTGTCTTTGATGAAGGATGGGAGACTGCACATGATGGGTTGAAGGTGTTGGTCTATGTAGGCAGAGATTCGTTCTGTTGGGGCTTGGTAACCGGCCACAATGGGGCGGCCGGGGTGATTGGGTTTGTGAATCTTGGGAAGTAGGTAGAAGGTGGGGGTGCGGGGTGTCGGTGGAGTCATGAGGTTAATGGAGTCAGGTGAAAGGTTTTGTAGGGGGCCTAAGGTTTTGAGGATTCCTTGAAGCTCTGCCTGGACATCAGGAATGGGATCGCCTTGAAAAACTTTATATGTGGTATTATCTGAAAGCTGACGCACTCCCTCTGCCACATACTCCCGCCGATCAAGTACCACGGTCGTGGATCCCTTGTCGGCAGGGAGAATGACGATGGAATGGTCAGCCTTCAGATCACGGATAGCTCGGGATTCAGCTGCGGTAATGTTGGGAGTAGGATTAAGGTTTCTCAGGAAGGACTGGGAGGCAAGGTTGGAAGTAAGGAATTCCTGGAAGGTTTGAAGAGGGTGATTTTGAGGAAGAGCAGGTGGGTCTCGCTGTGACGGGGGACGGAACTGTTCTAGGCAGGGTTCGATTTGAATGATGTCTTGGGGAGCTGGATCATTAGGAAGAGGATTATTTTTCCTCGTGGCAAAGTGATATCTCCAGCAAAGACTGCGAGTATAGGATAGTAAATCTTTTACAAGGGCTGTTTGGTTGAATTTGGGAGTAGGGCTAAAGGTCAGCCCTTTGGATAGGACAGAGGTTTCAGATTGGGAGAGAGGTTTAGAGGAGAGGTTGACCACTGAATTGGGATGTTGTGGTTCCGGATTGTGTGGATTGGAATTTTGAGGTTTGGGAGGGAGAGGAGTTGGGAGTGGGAGATTGAGTAGATGGGAGAGACTGGGTTTGTGTGCAATTAGAGGAGGTTGAGGTTTACTGGAGAGGTTGTTGAGGGAGAGAGTATTGCCTTTCCGGAGGTGGGTGACCAGGAGATTGGATAGTTTTTTGAGGTGCTGGGTGGCATGCTGTTCTAATTTGTGGTTGGCCTGAAGGAGGATATTCTGAACTGCAGGTGTAGATGTAGGAGAGGAAAGGTTGAGGATTATATATATATATATATATATGGAAGTTATTGTAGGTTGAGGCCTGGTTGATATCGGGATCGGAGAATGAATTGTAGGGATAACTACCATCTGTGCAGTTCAGAAAAGCTGGTGGTGGATGGGAGGATCCAGATGGCCCAGGTTGTGAAGCAGCCATTGAAATCAAGTATGTGCTCCGCTGCATGCTGTGCCACAGGGTGGTCCACCTTGTCTTTGGCCACAGTTTGGCAGTGGCCATTCATCCTAATAGACAGCTGGTTGGTGGTCATGCCAATATAGAAAGCTGTACAGTGCTTGCAGCACAGTTGGTAAATTACGTGGCTGCTTTCACAAGTGGCCCGGCCTCTTGAAAGGGTAGGATAAGCCTGTGACAGGACTGGAATAGGAAGTGCTGGGTGGGTGGATTGGACAGGTCTTGCAGCGGGGTCTTCCACAAGGATATGATCCCTGTGGCAGTGAGCTGGGTTTCGCGGTGGCATAAGGATGAACTAGGATGTTGTGAAGGTTGGGAGGGCGACGGAACACCACTTTAGGAGGGGTGGGAAGGATCTTGGGCTGGATGTCTCTCATTTCAGGGCATGAGGATAGAAAATCAAAACCTTGGCGAAGGATGGAATTTAGTTGTTCGAGACCAGGGTAGTACTGGGTGACAAGGGGAGCGCTCTTTTGTGGATGGTTACTGGTGTTAGGTAGAGGATTTGGGGTGTGTGAGAATATGGCATGGGAGATTTGTTTGCGGACTAGGTCTGTGGGGTAGTTTCTGTTTGTGAAGGCCTTTGTGAGACCTTCAGCATATTTAAAAAGGGAATTCTTGTCACTGCAGATATGCCGTCCATGGGTGGCCAGGCTGTAAGGGAGGGATTTTTTATGTGGAAGGGATAGGCAACTGTCAACGTGTAGGTAATGTTGGTGGTTGGTAGGTTTAATATGGACGGAAGTGTGGATGGAGCCATCAGTGAGGTGGAGGTTGACATCCAGGAATGTGGCATGGTTGGTTGAGGAAGACCAGGTGAAGTGGATGGGAGAGAAGGAATTGAGGTTCTGAAGAAAGGAGGATAGAAATTGGTAAGGGTTATGAGGAATGAGGTATCAGGCTTGCGTTCAGACGGACTTTGGGAGAGGTAGTGTTCCAGAGCGGCAAGGCCATAGGCATGTGGGATGTTGGTGTATAGGGAGGTGGCATCCACTGTGACAAGTAAAGATCCAGGAGGCAAAGGGGTGGGAATGGTGGAGAGTCGGTGAAGGAAGTGGTTGGTATCCTTGATGTGGGAAGGTAGATTTTGGACAATAGGTTGGAGGTGTTGGTCAACTAGGGCTGAAATTAGTTCGGTAGGAGCACAGTAACCAGCCACAATAGGGCGTCCAGGATTATTAGATTTGTGGATTTTGGGGAGCATGTAAAAGGTGGGTGTGCGGGGTGCTGCTAGGGTGAGGAAGGAGATGGATTCAGGGGAGAGTTTCTGGGAGGGGCCATAAGATTTTAGTAGGGATTGGAGATCTTGTTGGACTTTGGGGATGGGGTCAATCTGGCACAACTTGTAGGTGGAGGAGTCAGATAGTTGGCGGAGCCCTTCTGCCAGGTAGTCACTATGATCCATAACTACAGTGGTGGAACCTTTATCAGCAGGGAGGATGATTTTGTCAGGATTAGTTTTAAGGTTTTGGATGGCTCTTCTTTCTTCTGCTGAAAGGTTCAGTGGGGTTTAGGTCTTTTGTGGATAGGTTGACCACAGTGTTCTGGGGTTGTTTGGGGTATTGGATGTTGTGGAGTGGTGGTAGGGAGTTTGGAGGGATGAGGTAGGTTCAAGAGGTCAGCTAAGCATGGTCTGGGACCTATGAGGGGCTCACGAGGAGGAACACTGTGGTTTGGATAGCAATATGATGTCAGCAGGCTGGATAGTTTGTGGAAGTGGTGTTTGGAATGCTCCTCCAGTTGCTGGAGAGCAAAGGATTCGATCTGGGAGATGGGATGTAGGTAGTTTTGGTTACACAGCAGTAATATCTTATGGAGAGAGAGAAGGTGGCTAAGGGATTTATGAGCCATGGAGAGGTGATTTTGTAGGACTAGGTTGGTGAGGGATAAGGATTGGTGGAATCTGAAAAGGTGCAGATCATTGTGGAAGGAGGGGTGGGATACAGACAATGGAATTTTTAAGGTTAGACCGTTGGGAGGGATACCATGACTTAGACAGCATTTTAGGAATAGGATGTGGGATTGGGTTTTGGCCATGGAAAAGGATACTTTCCTGAACTGGTACAGATAGAAGGAGCAGGGGTCCATTGGGACAGGGATGGTGCCGGGAAAGTGGAAAGTGAGGAATGATGGGAGAGACAGTGGATTATGATGAAACTGGGAAGAGGTTCCTCAACACGCAAAATACGCACCAGGCACGCAAAAGTTCGTAAATTCGCGCACACAACTAGACAGATACACACCCAAGCACGCAGATTCACGCCCAAGCGCACTAAATGACGGAAAAAACTGCAAAATCACGAATAAAATCATGCACCAGAACGCAATATAACACACTAAAACGGGAGATCTCACACAGGAGCAAGCAGCACACCACAAAAATGCGTACAAAAACCCAAACAATGCGTAAGTACAGAAATTCGTGAAAGAAAGACTATAATGGAGCTTCTAGAACAAAACTCATGACACAGTAACATAAATTTACGTAATTCTAATATATAGTGCCAGAGGAGAAGAATATACGGGGCTGGGGATAAAGGATTACATGTACATATCTGTGGGCAGGCCCGTTAGTTCAAACGAAAGTGGTTCTGGCATAGTTGGGTCGTAATAAATAACTAAGGTGATAAAAAATATAAAATAAATGTATATACAATTGACCAAAATTACGAGAAAATACAAGAGGGAAAGTAAGGAAAGGTGTATTAGAATAACTGGAAGGGGGAAGAATAAGCTGCATCAACAATCGGTGTGGTTATAAAGCTCTCTGTTGAAAGCTGGCGGGATTGTTGGCTGGGAAGTCGGAATGTGACAGTTACAAAGGATTGAGAAGAAGGAAAATAGGAAAATACAAGAGTGAAGGAAATATTGATAGAGGGGGTCTCGAACAACTAAATTCCATCCTTCGCCAAGGTTTTGATTTTCTATCCTCATGCCCTGAAATGAGAGACATCCTGCCCAAGATCCTTCCCACCCCTCCTAAAGTGGTGTTCCGTCGCCCTCCCAACCTTCACAACATCCTAGTTCATCCTTATGCCACCCAGAAACCCAGCTCACTGCCACAGGGATCATATCCTTGTGGAAGACCCCGCTGCAAGACCTATCCAATCCACCCACCCAGCACTTCCTATTCCAGTCCTGTCACAGGCTTATCCTACCATATCAGAGGCCGGGCCACTTGTGAAAGCAGCCACGTAATTTACCAACTGTGCTGCAAGCACTGTACAGCTTTCTATATTGGCATGACCACCAACCAGCTGTCTATTAGGATGAATGGCCACTGCCAAACTGTGGCCAAAAACAAGGTGGACCACCCTGTGACACAGCATGCAGCAGAGCACATGCTTGATTTCAATGGCTGCTTCACAACCCGGGCCATCTGGATTCTCCCATCCACCACCAGCTTTTCTGAACTGCACAGATGGTAGTTATCCCTACAATACATTCTCCGATCCCGAAATGAGGATGAAATGAATGTGTCTTTTGTAAGAGTTTACTTTTTCTCTGCTGAATAGGGATATGTGCTGTAGTGTAGTGGGTGCCACGTAATTCCAATAGTGCGCACTGACTATGTACTTGCAGTGCCCACCACCACAGGCGTATGAGACTAGAGACAAGCAGTGCACCCTCTACGAACACATGCGGATGTAGTGCGGGGTCGTGCAGGCAGTTGTGTAGTGAATGCCAAACTCTTATGTTCAATTCTGTATTTAACGACCAACACGGGCCATTTATGTTAGACTTTATATGATAAATTTTGGAGGTTACAGAAATATTTTTCATACCTGTTGATATTGTCATTTCTGAAATCCTGCTTGTCAATCTCAAAATAGTATTTTTTTCCCTACAAGAGACACAACAGCTGTGCTAGCAATGTACATTAACAGCTAGTACCTAATGGCTGGAAAAATAAAAGCCGTCGCATGAAGGGACCCACAAGAAAGAAGATAATGTACCTACCACAAATTAATACTGAACCAGCTGATCTGTACCACTGCTAGTTACCATATACATGCTAATGACCTTCAGTGATTTTAAAGGGTAACTAAAACTGTCATACGATAGGCAAATACTGATATATCTACTTATATAATTTTGGAAATAAAACACAGCTCTAAAATTAAATTTATATTACAGTATATCATAGGCAACTCAACCAAGAAAAAAAATCCCATCAAAAACGTAAAATGTACAAAAATGCAAGTCTCGCGACGAATTCCTTCCACCATAATAAGTCGTGATGTCTCATGGGACACCAAGTCAGTTATTTTAGTTAGTGTTCATGGGACCAACTATTCAACATCTTGTCATAATTTTTTATCTAATTAGTTATCTACCAACATCTGTAGTGACTATATTAAAATTGCACATCTTTATTTCTATACCAAATATAATGACTTAACAATCACAGTGTAATATAACATCAGAATAAATATAATGATCTGGCAATTGCACATTGTCAAGACATAACAATAATTTATATGCCATTATGCAACAAAATGTAACTATGTAATAATGAAGTACACTCAAATATTCATAATGTTTTTTTTTATATATATATTAGTTTATGTTGTCATGTGAAAAAAAGTAGGTTATTTTAGTTTGTGTTCATAGAACCACTTATATGTTATCAGTTAGGAATCTACCAACTATTAAACAGCAACCATATTAGGGTTATACTACATCTTTAATTTTATATTGCACTTGTAACCGAGCATAATCACGTAGGAATGAAATACCTCACTTATGTATAAAGTATTTTAATTATTAGTTTACATTGCCATGTGATTGCCAAGTCACTATATTTATTATAGAAATAAAGATGTATAATTCTGATATAGTCACTACAGATGTTGGTAGATAACTAATTAGATAAAAAATTATGAAAAGTTGTTGAATAGTTGGTTCCATGAACACTAACTAAAATAACCAACTTTGTTTTCCATGAAATCTCACGACTTTTTATGGTGGAAGCAATTCATTGTGATACTTGAATTTTTGTACATTTTATGTTTTTGATGGGATATACATCTTTTTGTAAGTAGTCCTTTGCAGTAAAAATTTTTTGTACATCCATCAAGGATTTTAATAAAACCCATTCCCTGTCTCTTTGGTTTTGTTCAGTTTGATGTAACAGTATTTGGAAAGTCTGAAAGTCAGTTATATTGTAATTGTTCAATCCTTTCATCATGTATACTACTGCAACCTGAGGTGGACAGCTATAGAAATATCAACAAGTTAGTGTTGTATTTCACGTCAGTTTGTGAAATTCATAATATACAAAAGTTGCCGATAAGGTACATTTTCCTGTATAAGTGAAAGTAGTAGTTATTACTTTGCCTCGTATTTATTGAATGATCAGTTTATTTGATACAACACTAATGCAAAATTAGTTATTTTAGTGCATAAAAAGAAGCCTTGCTTTATAGTGCACACAATTGTATGGTACCAAAATGATTACATATAATTGCATGAATCTTTCTCCTAAAGTCATAACAATTAAATCTTATGAGAGTTACAGAATAAAAGTAATTTCTTTCTTGAGAAAAATGAAGCCTGAGAGCATTAATAATAACTATGAAATAAAAGAGGAATGTCTATCATTTTCATCATTGGTGGCTCCAGCTGGAAGTGCTTTTGGACATGATGAGGATAATTTCATGTGACTTTTTGGATGTTAGACCCCATCTGGTATTGTGTTCGGCCTGCCTGGTGGTAGTCGTTTGTGACACCGCTTCGATGATGATGAGGACGACACATATCCAGTCCCCGAGTCAAGAAAATCTGCAGCCAGACCGGGAATCGAACCTGGGCACCCTACATGACAATCTACCGCACTGTCCACTGGACTGCATACGCAGACGCTTTCAGAAAACAAGTGCATTTTGGCATAATTATTTAGTGAACTTGCAGTACAATGCACGCTGCATTAGTTCCATATTTCATTTGCCACATCTTCCTGAGATACAACAAAATAATTTTTATTTCACTAAGATCTATTTATTTTTGGAGATAATCCTCCTCCTTTTCTTCTCTGGTATCATTTGTTATACATCAGCAATAGATTTTTTTTTTTTTTTCTCCCAGAGGCTTTGATGCAACGATTTTCAACATACATATTGGCAGCACTTTGGAGCTCACACTAACACCGATATTACACTAATTTTCTTCTTTGATAAAGACTCTTCAGTACACTGGTGCTCGCACTAATACTAATATTGCACTAATCTCCTCCACACATTCATGCAACATTCATTGATAAAGAATCTTTAACGTGGTCCAGAGGCCGATCCACATACATACAACTCGTAGACCATAAGCTCAGTTGATACTAGGAAATTACTGCAGCAATAGGGGACTGATGACCTTGTAGTTTACTCCCCTATAAACAACAACTGCAGCAATATACTTGCTGGTAAAAACTTGCTGAACTACTTGCGAGTGTAAATACATCACAAAGTGGACTTGTGGTCGTTGTAATATATTGCACAAGTGTCTTGCGGCAAATATCCGAATTTCAGCGTGAACAGTGTGCAAAAAGTCTCTGCAAGTTACTTGCAGCTTTTAGGATTTATTGATATTTTCTGAAAGTTGAAATAGAAAGTTTTTGTAAGTATGTCGTCAACATCAACCCATAGCCAGCTTAAACTTTTATTGAATGTCGCAAATAATTTCATACAAACATACCACATACTACATGTTACGAAATAACAGAAATAGAGAATACCAAACATTGAATGAAGCTGTGGAGCATTTCCCTGAAATATGGTATGTGTACAGTGATAAAGATAAAGGAACCATGTGTACATCTTTAGCAAATTCAATCTATTGCAATAAATCTCACAACAAACTTTTCACACAAACTGAGAGAACAGTGGTAAAAAATAAGAAGTGGCTCTTAAGAATGTAGTGTAACAACCGTTCCTTGGCTGAAATAACTATGTGATATTTTGTCCTGTTTTGATGAGATGTCCAATTGATGTTAATAAACAATCCAGATAGTTTATATAAATGTTCTAGAAAAGTTTTCAAAGCTAAAGTTCTCAAAATGCAGTTCTAGCAAGAAATTGTTGTAGGTTCCGTATTGTGGCCTAAGTATTCTCTCAAACCAAAATATTCATCTTTTTTGTGTTCTTCGTAATAATTAAAAGAACTATAGTATAAATAACCAACCTACTCATTGTTTTACTTGCTCTCAGTAAAAGTACATGTAAATGGTGTCTGCAAGTTATTGATGCAAGTTACTTATCAAAGTACGAGCGGAAGTTTCTTGCTTACTTCTAGCAAGTGTTGTGTAAAGACAGCTGCAAGTGAATTGCAATTACTTCTGATAGTGTAAACCCAGCTATAGACTTATAGTTAATATATGTCTATCGCCCATCAATGGTATGAAAACATCATACTATCAATATTTCTATACTGAAGATTCAACTTGATTATCTATTTTAAAAAAAACAAAGGGGGGGGGGGGGGGGGGAGAAAGAGAGAGAGAGAGAGATAGGTGAATATAGATGTATGTTCGGTTTTGTATAATATATCTTTGTCGAGTACACAATAGAATTTTACTGGCGGCAGTGGTGGTGTAGTGTGCTGAAGTTGGCAGTGACAACGAATGAGACACTTCGGAAAACCAGTCTCTCATGTTGACCATGAAGTAAATAATTAATTTTGTTCCTGCTCTGCAGTTGATAGGTTCTTCTATGTATTCCTCATAAAGCAAAAATTTTGTTGTCAACATTTGCACTCTATGCCAACACTGTAAGTAAAATTTAGCATTTACATCAAAACTCTAAATGTGGCATACTTTATCGATTTATCCCTATTTCTTATGACTGTTATATCCATAAACAAATAATTATTGATACGTTGTTTAAAGTAACAGGGAGTTTGATAGTGCCAGTTTACAAAAGGGTGTCATTGGTTCTGCCGAGGATTGTTTCTCTTGCTATCCAAAACATTGATATTCTTTGACCTTGATGTTTTCCTTTTGATGTTCATCATACCTCGTTATCCTTGAATTTATGTTAACAATGATGTTGGTATAAACGTTTTTCTAATATCGGTCATCCAGTAGTTGGTAGCACTTCAGTTTTTCAAGTTCACTTTTTATTATAGATGGAGAATTTAAATCGTCAAAACATCTGTTTCGTTTTACCACTCTTATTGGCTATGTAAATTCATGATTAATGTATTGTACACATCCACAGCAAACCATCTTTCAAATTATGTAAGTTTTATTGGCCTCCTGATATAATTATCATAGAAACTCAGTACTTCAGTTTTCAATTTCGCATACAATGGCGTCCCCGCATCTCTGCTGTGTTGTGGTTTGAACCAGCATCTAATATTTTTGCATCTGGTGTAACGTTTTTGCCTCGCATCATGCGATGGAATTTTTGACATTACGAGCAACAGTTTTCTCATTTATAGCTGAAATAAAGTAGGAATGTAAGTGCCATTTGCAGCGATTTAAGCTATATCGTACCAGTTAATCTTCAGTTTTTAATCACGTGCTACATGTCATTTCTGATGACTCTTCATTTACAGTCAGTAGAAATATGTTAATATGTTAAAATGGGAAAAAAATCCCCCTAGGAATCAAACCCACAATGCCCCGTATGTGGACCCAACACTTTACCATAATACCATTACCAATCTAATCCTCACAAATTCTAGATAGCAGATACTCTTCCGTCAAGCGAAAATCTGTTCGTGAACAGAATTAATATTTTTCCCTTCCATTACAAGCTAAACACTATCTAAATATAAAATATGATGTTTGTATGTCTGCTAGAAGTATCATAGAATTTTGATGATCGGTGAGTCAGTGAGTGACAGAATTAGCAATTTTCACTGTTGATATTTCATAAACTATAAGGTGTAGAATACTATAATTTGAAAATATAGCCAGTTATAGTAGATACTCTTGGTAACCGAAAATTCACTTTTCTAGCTTTATCCACAACTGAGATACATACAGGGGGGTCGAAAGTGCTGTCTACTTCTCCGAGAAACGGATCGTACAGCCATGCGCTCAACTTGGCGGGGGCACTGCCGTGCCTGCAGATAAGAATATAGGATTTCTGGCCAGTACTGACCTTAAGAAGACAAAACATGCAGTAGGCCTGATAGATCTGGCCAAAGAATAGGATCAAAGTCACACTTGTTGCCTCGCCATAGTACTTACATAAGCAAGAGCATCCTATTGGCCAACATTGATCAGAACACTCATGTGTTGAACCTCTTAAGAATAAACTCATTGGACTTAACACTGTATGGAAATCTTAAACTGCAGTCTATGTCGAGTAAATAAACACATATTCATCAATGAAAGGCCCTAAATTAAGTGTAACATTAGATATGAACTGGCAACCAACTATTTTATAACAAGTATTAAACATAAAGGTGTGCCTAGTTAAGGTGAAAAGAGCGTGAAACAAATCTGTGAAGCTATAGATGTAAGTGATCTTTGCATAAAAGTAAAATTTTAAGCAGCCGTAATGACACAAAAAAGAAAATTATACTACCTTCATCTAAAATAGGGTTGCTAGTATATACGTGGGACAGTACCTAAACAACATGATGGAAATCGAAAACAAACTGAATCAGAGACCTTATCCCACCCTATGCAGCAGTCAAGTTCTGGACAGTATCAATAGTGGCCACATATGTGTCATAACTTTATGACTGTCATATTTTTGCATTTAATGTCTGTATGTAATTTTCATTGTTCATTATTTTAGTATCAAACTAGAGGACCCATGCAAATAACTCACGCCTTTAGTGGAATGACAAAAAAAGTTGGGAAAAAATTGAAGTAAACTTGAAAGTTCACACATCACTTTCTTCAGAATCAATCAGTTCAAGTGTTTAAAAGCGCAAATGAAAGAGCTTGATCCACTGAGTGTTGTTAGGTCAAAAAGAACTGTGTACCTTAATTAGAAATGAAGATATCATAAAACAAACTGATTAAAATATCAGTGGAAGGATGGAAGGATACCATGTTTCAATAAAAGTAAAGGCTGGAGAGCCTTCATCTACATAGATACTCTGCAAATCACATTTAAGTGCCTGGCAGAGGGTTCATTAACCACTTTCATAACTTTTCTCTACCGTTACATTCTCTAATAACGCGCAGGACGAAAGAACACCTAAACCGTTCCGTTTTCAATCTGATTTCTCTTATTTTATTGGGATGCTCATGTCTCCCTAAGTAGGTGAGTGCTAGCAAAATATTTTCACATTCAGAGGTAAAAGTCGGTGATTGAAACTTCGCAAACAGATCACGCCACAATGAATAACATCTTTCTTTTAATGATTTCCACCCAATTCGTGCAACATTTCCGTGACATTTTTCTTTGTTTCTGCAGCAGTGATCTGACCTGTTTTGTGTACCACGGGAGGTCAGCCCCATCTTTTATTAATTTATTTGGTATAAATCTCTTGATTGCTTCTGATATTATGCCTTTGAAAGTAAGCCACAACTGATCTGCACTCACATTTTTAGTTTTGAAAGACTGGAGACTATCACTCAGGAATGCGTGAAGCGAATTTTTATCTGCTTTATTGAATAGATATATTTTTCGTTTATTTTTGGTGCATTTGGGAATTTCGACATTCAGTCTCGCTACTACAACTCGCTAATCCCTGTATCTGTTTTGATGCTCTTTACTAGGTCAGGATTATTTGTTGCTAGGAGATCAAGGGTATTTTCACAACCACTTACTATTCTAGTGGATTCATGACCTAACTGTTCGAAGTAGTTTTCAGAAGAAGCATCCAGAACTAGTTTGGACGATGTTTTATATTTGTCGCCGGTTTTGAATACGTAATTATGCCAACATATTGAGGGTAAATTAAAGTTGCCACCGATTATAACAGTATGCTTTGGATACCTATTTGAAATGTGATTCAAACTTTCTTTGAACATTTCAGCAACCGATCATCTGAGTCAGGGGGCCGATAAAAAGATCCAATTATTAATTTATTCCGGTTGTCAGGTATAACCTCTACCCAAACCAACTCACAGGAAGTATCTGCCTCAATTTCGCTGCAGGATAATCCATTTTAACAGCAATAAACACGCCACCCCCCTTTTTTATTTATTCTATCCTTTCTGAAGACCATTTGGCCCTTTGAAAAAATTTCGGCCGAACTTATCTCAGGCGTCAGCCAGGTTTCAGGACCTATAACGATCTGTGACTCAGTACTTTTTATCAGCACTTTGAGCTCTGGACAATTTACAACTGTTATACCAATGGTTTCTAGATCTGCTTTCTTCCTGTGTCTGACCTGCCCCCTTTGAGACTAAAACTCATTTTGTGTATTCCCGAGGCCCTCTAACCTAAAAAAAAAAAAAAAAAAAAAAAAAACGCCCAGTCCATGCCACACAGCCCCCACTACCCATGTAGCCACTTCCTGAGTATAGTGGACTCCTGACATATTTAGCGGAACCGAAAAACCCACCACCCTTTGGCACAAGTCAAGGAATCTGCAGCCCACATGGTCGCAGAGCTGTCTGAGCCTCTGATTCAGACCCTCCACTCAGCTCTGAACCAAAGGTCCGCAGTCAGTCCTGTCGACAATGCTTAGAGGATCTCTTCTGATTGAAAGCGACACACATCATTGGTCCCGACATGAGCCACCACCTGCAGCTGGCTGCACCCTGTGCTCTTCATGGCATCCATAAGGACCCATTCCACATCTGGAATGACTCCCCCTGGTATGCACACGGAGTGTACATTGGATTTCTTCCCCTCCGTAGCACCCATTTTCCTAAGGGGCTCCATCACCCACCTAACGTTGGATCTCCCAACTATTAACAAACCCACACTCTGTGAGTGCCTGGATCTTGAAGGCAGAGGGGTGAGTACAGGACAAGTGACACCACCTGCATCAGGAACATCCTCTGCCAAAGACAGTGCCTCTAATCTGTTGGCAAGACTAACCGGGGAAACCTCTACTTCTGTCCCCCAGGAAGTCTTACGCCGTCTGACACGTCCTGAGGAGACCTCCCAATCCACCACGGATTGGGAGGCGACCTCCTCGCGGGCAGTGAGCGGGCTCACCACATCCGCAGGCCGATCGGAGGGCACAACAGACGCACAGGGCATCTGCTGCACCCCCGCGAGTGGCCCACAACAGTGGCGCCCACCCACCACAGTCTCGAGCATTGCCAGCGAAGCCAACACTGCCTGAAGCTGCAAGCGAAGAGTCAGCAACTCTGCCTCCATCCATTTGCAGCAGTCACATTTCCTGGCCATTCTAAAAACCTATGTTTCTTCCAAATAAGTACGTCTGAGGACACAGAAATTTGATAAACAGTGAGCTTCGAAAAATATGAACCTAACACTAAACTGTTTATTAATGGCGAATCTGAAAAATATATATGCGAGCTAATAAATCAAAATATCAACAACTGAACTGACAACTACACATGATTCTTAATAAATAAACACGCGAGCACACTAAAGTATAAAGAACTTCAAAAGAAAGCACACACGAAATGAAAATAAGTCACTTCTATTATGAAGCCGGTTACCATACAATGTGGGGTTGCTGCTGGTCACGTGTGCACTGGCTGCCGGTTACTGAGCAGCTAGTTCATTCTGATACTTGATGACAAATTTGGGAATGAAAACCTTTCGTTTAAAGCAAAAATGAAGGAAATCAGTCAGATAGAACGGCCTGACCGACTGACTTTAGTTTATAGCAAGGACATCCCCATAAGAAATACACAAAAGAAAATCATGTTTAAATATAGAAAAGGGAAGACCAGAGTTAAGTAAATTTTGATACTTGATGACAAATCTGTGGATGAATACCTTTCATTTAGAACAAAGATGAATGAAATCGGCCAAGTAGTTTGATCAGGCTGACTGACTTTAGTTTTTGTAGATTCTTTTAATATATAAGATTTGCAATGTTATTCAATCTTTTTTTCTAGTTCCATATATACTTCACTTCACCATTACCAATGAACTCTATTTTTTACTGTGAATTATAACCTGTTTATTGATGAGAACTCATTCTTTACTTATAAATTTTATGTTCCATCATAGTTTTTACTATTCTCTTGTCACCTTAAAAATTGAACTAAATTTTGTTTATATTGGCTATGAAATCTAATATGTACACATTCCTTCCTACAGGTAGCTCATCAGCTGTTCCAGATAAACAAATCTACATTTGGCTTAAGTCTTCCCAGTATTGACATTCAGAGAGGCAGGGATCATGGGGTGCCTCCCTATAATAAGCTACGTAAATTTTGTGGACTTCCAGAAGCATATGATTTTAATGATCTCTCTGACACCATGTCTCGTGAAGTAAGTTATCTCTAATACTTGATTATAATTTCATGTACACTTTACTACATCATGCATATAAATGTTTCATTACAACTCATAGTTTATGAAATAGAAATCCCGCGGCAGTGGCCGAGTGGTCTGCGGTGTGCCAGTCATGGTATGCATGGCCGCTGCAGTCGGGGGCTCAAATCCCCCACCTCGGGCATGGATGTTTGTGCCGTCTTTAGTATAAGATAGTTCATAAGTAGTTTGTAAGTTTAGGGACTGATGACCCCGTAGTTAAGTCCGTTAAGCTCTACAAACATTTGAACATTTTTTTGAAATAGAAATTTAAGTTAAATGTAAACCTAAAAATGGGTATCAGTAATGAAAATATAACTGACAAAATCAACAAAGTATTTGGATGAAAATAAAATTTTGAATAGTATCCAGAGAACAAGTATTGGCTTTCACAGTATAGCTTTTAAACTATTGTGTACCATGAGAGTTATTGGGACTATTCATCACTTAATTGTTAGGGTTCAATTACCTTTCATCCTGTCCTGGAATGAGAAATACCCTGTCCAAAATCCCCCCCCCCCCCCCCACCATCCACCAAACTTATGTAATATCCTTGTTCACCATCCCTCATTCATACCTTTTCCCAACCCCTTACCCAATGGCTCATATCCCTGCAATAGACCTAGATGCAAAACCTGTCCTACCCATCATCCCACCACCACCTACTCCAATACTGTCACAGACATTTCCTATCCCATAAAAGGCAGGGCAACCTGTGATAGCAGCCATGTTGTATACAAATTGAGCTGCAAACACTGTGCAGCTTTCTATGTGGGCATGACCAGCAACAAGCTGTCTGTCTGGATGAATGGCCATTGTCGTACTGTAGCAAGGAGACAGCTGGACCATTCTGTTGCAGAGTATGCAGCACTGCATGATGTGGCTCACTTCAATGACTGCTACATAGCCTGTGTCATATCGATCCTCCCAAAAACCAACTTGTTTGAATTGTGCAGGTGGGAACTCTACAATATATCCTACACTCCCGTAATCCCCCAGGCCTAAACCTTTGCTAGTTCCTGTTCCCACCACTCTCCTCTCCCCTTCTTTTCTCTATCCACACTCCAGATTACACATTTCCCCCTTTCCGCCACATACTTTAGTCCCTTCCTATCTGTCAGACAGCACTGACGTATTGCTCCATCCTCACCAGCAGCCCTTCCCTCCCTCCCTGCTTCCCTCTCCATGCCTCTTCCTCACCCCCACCGCTGGTTGCTCTCGCCTCAGCCATCCTATGTGTTGCAGTCTGACCGCAACAGCTGGAGATGGCAATTGGGTTTGTGTGAGTGTGTATGTTTGTGTATGCATGTTCTCTATGTCAGACAAAGGCTTCACAGCTGAAAGCATTACTTTTTGTTTTCTTGTTATGTGTAACTGTCTGTGGCTCATTGAGTGTTTCTTGAATCCTTCAAGGTATTTCCATTGTTTCACTTCATTGTTACTAAGAAGAAAACAACAGATCATCTAAGAAGCAGCTGAAATTGGACCACAAAAAGGGAAATTGTTCCTCTTTAAAAGACTGAAAGAGAAAAATGGCCAACCAGCTGTCTCAGTCCACACTGTGTCTTCCTCACCAAAAAATTTGGCAGGCAAATATATTCATGCTCTTTTAACCCATAACTTGCTACACCCTCTTACCAGTCTCTCATTGTAATGAAGTTTTTATACACAGCATATCCCTTTCACTACCATTGTGTACAAATGACTCTCTCAGTAACTGCTTTTTCTCTCGTTGGCATTCTCTCCTGCCCATCTCTCCCATTGTTACTCTCTTCATCCATTTCTCTCACTCTTCCTTACCACTGTCTCTGCCACTTTCACTGTCTCTCTGCCAATTTCAATGACCAATTCCTTTTCTCTAAAATTATTGCTGTCTCTTTCTTTCTCACAGCCTGCTGTCTCTTACTTCACTCACAATTGTCTCCTCTTTACATGTGTCATTGCGAATGGATTGATTCTGCCTGCAAACCCTAGACTGACAAACTTTAACTCTTGGGTATCCAGGCCAAAAGAAAAAGGACAGAATTTTTCTTGTTGAATTTCACCAGGATGATACAGACCCTAAAGGTTATATATGGTCTCCACTCACCTCTCTTTCTCATTCCTTATTTTTCTCTCTCTTTTGGTCCCACTGATATTACCTGCAACAATTTCACTTTTTTACTGACTCTCTCTCTCTCTCTCTCTCTCTCTCTCTCTCTCTCTCTCTCTCTCTTTGGCTCTTCCTCTCTCTCTCTCTCTCTCTCTCTCTCTCTCTCTCTCTCTCTCTCTCTCTCTAACACACACACACACCATCACTATGTACTCTCTCTTTCTCCCCCACTGGCTTCTTTCTGATCTCTCTTTCACTGTTACTTTCTGATGTCCTCTCTTTCAGCAAAGAAAAATTGTAGTGTTACAAAATGAACTGCATTGCCTTCCTGATCAACTTGAGTTTATCAAGGCATTAATTTGCGTACGAGCAGCCTAGACTGCGATGAACTGTCTCTGTTGCAGATATGACAAGCAGCAGGTCACTGCGCAGTGGATTCTAGAAGGAAGTGGAGAGAGTTCACAGAATAGATAATATATTATCTTTTTATTCAATTATTGCTGTTGATCTGTTAACATTGGAAATTCTATAGAAGCAGATACATATATTCAACATGGCTTTGTAATAACGGCCAATAAAAAGCAAAGTGAAGAATTTACGAGAGTTAAGTTTTGTGAGAAATTATTTAATTACTGTTTTCACTCTCATGTTGAATGTATAAATGGAGAAGACATCTGATTGCCCTCATGGCGTAAGAGTTTGAAAAAGTTTGGAGGCACAGCATACCTGGACCTCATTTTATTATTAATTTTTACTCAAGAGAAAAATGAGCAGCTACAACAAGATTGTACTAACTGCATGCAGAGACCTTAGGTGTGTTTTTCCTGTTTAATACAGAGCAAATTGGTATCTAAGGAAAATAAGGTGCAGTTGCAGACACCTGTAGGGCTCTTTACACCTAGGTCATCATGCAACAACACAGAGTGTGACTATAAATGCGTGCCAAAATTTTGGCGAGGAAGGTGGAAGACTGAGGCAGCCTGTTCCCCACTTTTCTGTCAGAGTATTTTAAAAAGGAACATATTTCCATTTTTCAGCTTGTTCACTTCTTTTCCTTACTAAGGGAGGGTGTCCTTATCTAAAACAAACTTTATTAATTGAAAATTACAGAAGGAAACTTTCCTGGTGGGATAGACAAATATAAAAAATAGAAAACGGATGACTTACCCAAAGAATCGGCTCATCAATAGACACAAATAAAATAACACATATACGCACATACAAATCTTTTGCAACCATTGGTCGCTTCTTCAGGATAAGAGGAAAAAAGGGGAGGAGAAAGGGAAGGATATGGGTTTTAAGGAAGTAGAAAAGGAGTCATTCCAATCCCATGAATGGAAGGACTTACCTTAGGGGAAAAAAGGAAGGTAAACAAATACACACACACTCACACATATCCAAACGCAAACGCACCTAGACAGACATTTGTAAAAAGATAGACATTTTACAAATGTCCGTCTAGGTATGTTTGTGTTTGGATATGTGTGAGTGTGTGTGTATTTGTTTACCTTCCTTTTTTTCCCTAAGGTAAGTCCTTCCACTCCTGGGATTGGAATGACTCCTTTTCCACTTCCTTAAAACCCATATCCTTCCCTTTCTCCTCCCCTTTTTTCCTCTTATCCTGAAGAAGTGACCAACTGTTGCGAAAGCTTGTATGTGTGTTTGTGTGTGATTTTATTTTTGTCTATTGATGAGCCGGTCCTTTGGGTAAGTCATCTGTTTTCTATTTTTTATATTAAACTTTATTAATCTGTAGACATTTGACACATTCCTTACATGCTTTGCCACATTTATATGCAGGGTATGACAAACATAAAAAAAAGTGTTATTTACTGAGAGGAGATGTCAGAATGTACAATGTCTGAAATCAGATTTTTTCTTAGAATATTTTTCTTGAAATGAAATTTCCTAATAGTTGTCAAGTCCACTTAGACAAAAGAAGGAAAACCACACACATTCATCCACCTTATATGAAACAAATATCTTCCGAATTGTAGCCACATAACCACAAATGTGAAAATTACAGAACTATCAGTTTAATAAGTCATTGTTGCAAATCACTAACACGAATTATTTACAGAAGAATGGAAAAACTGATGGAGTCCGACCTTTGGGAAGATCAGTTTGGATTTTGAAGAAATGTAGGGACACAAAAGGCAATACTCACGTTACAACTTATCTTAGAAGATAGGTTAAGGAAAGGGAAACTTACATTTTTAGCACTTGTGGATCTGGAAAAAACTTTTGATGATGTTGACTGGAATACACTCGTTCAAATTCTGGAGATAACAGGGGTAAAAGATAGGGAGTTAACAGAGTTATATTCAACTTGTACAAAGACCAGACAGCAGTTATTAGAGTCGAAGGGCATGAAAGGGTCGCAGTGCTTGGGAAGGGAGTAAGACAGGGTTGCAGCCTTTCCCAAATGTTGTTCAATCTGTACAGTGAGCAGGCGGTGAAGGAATACAAGGAGAAATTTGGTGAGGGAATTAAAGCCCTGGGAGAGAGAATAAAAACCTTGTGGTTTGCTGATGACATAGTAATTCTATCAGAGACAGCAAAGGACCTGGAAGAGCAATTAAAAGAAATGGTGTGTCTTGAAAGGAAGATATATGATGAACATTAACAAGAGTAAAACAAAGATAATGTAATGTAGTGTTAGAAAATCAGGTGATGCTGAAGGAATTAGATTAGGTAATGAGACAATAAAAGTAGTAGATAAGTTTTGTTATGTGGGTAGCAAAATAACTTCTGATGACTGAAGTAAAGCATTTCTGAAGAAGCGAAATTTGTTGACATCCAATATTAGTTTAAATATTAGGAAGTCATTTCTGAAGGCTGGAGTGGAGCATTTTATGTGAGCGAAATGTGGACAATAAGGAGTTCAGACAAGAAGATGATAGAAGCTTTTGAAATGTGGTGCTACAGACAAATGATGAAGATTAGATAGGTAGACCACATAATTAATGAGGAGGTTCTCAACAGAATTGGGGAAAAAGGATTTTCTGGCATATCCTAACTAAGAGGAGAGATAGGTTGGTGGGACACATTCTGAAACATCATTCAATCATCAACTTAGCATTGGAAGGACGTGTGTGGTAAAAATCATAGAGGGAGACCAAAGGATCAATACAGTAAGCAGATACAAAAGGATGTAGGTTGCCAGTCGTATTCTCAGATGAAGAGGCTTGCACAGAACAGGGTAGCATGGAGAGCTGGACCAAACCAGTCTGTCGACTGAAGACAACAGCAACAACCTCATTCTTGCCAACTAAAGCTACTTCATTGGAATACATTTACATAGGTATGTTCGATAAATCAGCTTCCAAAGTAGTTGGTTAAATTAGGTGAGAAAAACACTATTATATGTAAGCTTTCTCTGTAGGATGCTCTGTCATTCTTGCCTTTCTGCACGTTTATTGATATAAATTCCAGGTGTTTAATGGAATAAATGAAGAATCAAACTTTCCTTTATATTTTGTTTATCTTGATTTGTTAGTCATGTCTGAGTGATGACAAAAAAATTTCAAGATAATCCATTTGAGCAATCAAAACAAATGTCTTTATATGACTAGCAGGATTACAAGTGTCGTAACATGGCCACATCATCCTCAAGACCAAAGATACAATGCTAGTCCAAAAAATATTTTATTAATCAATTTTGACCTCCACATTTTTCTATTATTTAGAGACTGTTGACACAATTCATCAACTCAATCAATATTTTATACTTCAACTCGTCATAACTATTTCTGACCTTAAATATTTCTTTTCTATTACAGCCTTTTACTTGACTTTGGTGTAGGTTGTGTCAAATGAACAGTTTACATTTATATTCTTATATTGACAATTATTTTATCTCAGCATGTCATAAAACATTTATTTTGATATAATGGACTTTCTAAGTAGCCTGTTTCACATATTCAAATACTGATATAAAATGATTTAGCCAAGTAGTATTAAATTTATCTATTTGGGGTTTTACTTGTTTATAACTTTATTTCATGCATAATGAATATGTGTATCATCCTACTGCTGGCAATGAGATATAAAGTTGAGCTATTCGTAGTAATTTTTAACAATGACCAAAATTCATGTCTAAGCATAAATATTGCGCAACATGACATAATGACCCTCAGTTCTATCACATTATAAGTTAGGTAGATATTAAAGTGTTGAACTTACATAAGTTGGTGTTCTGAAAGTTAGTTTACCTGGTACACATATATTTTCAATACGAGTTAAGTTTTGGTCCCAAATTCAGGTTTTAGTTAATGTTAATAAATTCATAGATCTACATTACACATTAATATGGTATTGGTTTGTTTCTGTCTCTTGTAATAGCAAAGTGACTGGTAAATTTTAGTAAAGGTGTTGCCGTATTTTTCGTGTTATGTTGCCACTACTGTTTTCATGCAGAAATGAAATGGGATTTCGTTACTTGCAGATATAAAAATGAAATTTTTATATCTGCTCTGAATGTCATAGACTTCAATGTACGAGCAAAAATGAACCATATGCATAGTATACAAAATGTGTTTTTTACCTTTGTAAATTCTTTCAACTATGTAACAATTCTTTGAATTATTTAATAATTGGTGCCTGGCATTGAAAGAGGGATAATATGACACGTTTCAAAAAAGGGAATATATATATTGCCACGAGAGACCACGAACTCCAACTGCCGGCGTGGCGCAGGTGATAGCGTCATGGACTGCGGAGCAGAAGGTCGCCGGTTCAATCCTGCCCACCGGCAAAAATTTATTTCTTTCTAATTTACAATTCCAGAAGGTTCTACATCTTTCTTATGTTCACTTGTAAATTCTACTTGTTTCTTATGTTAACTGTTCTTCTAATTTCTGGTAAATTCTGTCTGTATAAATAGCAGAGCACTCTGCCTGAGAGGCAGTCAGTGCTGTGTGTATGTTGAGTTCATAATAAATGTGCTTTCAGTATAAGTGCCGTGTTTAGTTGCCTTCGAAGTCAAGTCTACTTCCATTGCAACGTGGATATATATATATATATATAGAGGGAGACTATCCCGGTGGGATAAACAAAAATAAAGATAGAAAACAGATGACTTACCAAAAGGACCGGCTCGTCGATAGAAACAAATAAAATAAATAAAATCACACACAAACACACATACAAGCTTTCGCAGCCTAGCTGCTTCGTCAGGCAGAAGGGAAGGAGAGGGAAAAGGAAATGATGAGGGTTTCAAGGGAGTGGATAAGGAGTCATTCCAATCCCGGGACAGGAAAGACTTACCTTGGGGGGAAAGAAAAACACACACACCCACACATTTACACAGACGCAAGTACACTTAGGCAGACACACTGTAGAACTGTAGAAAGCAAAGAAGTTAGAAGTTAGACAGAGATGCCACTTGAGGCAGAGGCTCTGTCCAGAGAACCAAGGCAAAGATGTTAAGATGGTGGGTGGGAATTCAAATTTAGCGGAGGTTGAGACCAGGTGGGTAACGGGAAGAGAGAATATACTGAAGGGCTAGTTCCCATCTCCGGAGTTCTGAAGGATAGGTGTCGGTGGGAAGTATCCACCGTCCGGGTTATCTGGATACTTCCCACCGACACCAATCCTTCAGAACTCCGGAGATGGGAACTAGCCCTTCAGTATATTCTCTCTTCCCGTTACCCACCTGGTCTCAACCTCCGCTAAATTTGAATTCCCACCCACCATCTTAACATCTTTGCCTTGGTTCTCTGGACAGAGCCTCTGCCTCAAGTGGAATCTCTGTCTAACTTCTAACTTCTTTGCTTTCTACAGTTCTACAGTGTGTCTGCCCAAGTGTACTTGTGTCTGTGTAAATGTGTGGGTGTGTATGTTTTTCTTTCCCCCCAAGGTAAGTCTTTCCTGTCCCGGGATTGGAATGACGTCTTATCCACTCCCTTGAAACCCTCATCATTTTCTTTTCCCTCTCCTTCCCTTCTGCCTGACGAAGCAGCTAGGCTGCGAAAGCTTGTATGTGTGTTTGTGTGTGATTTTATTTATTTTATTTGTTTCTATCGACGAGCCGGTCCTTTTGGTAAGTCATCTGTTTTCTATCTTTATCTATCTATTCTATATTCGAAGTGTGGCAGTCGGAGGTGATGGTTGTATGACTGTGTTGTGTGCCTGTGTGATTGCGTGAGTGCTCTATTTTCTGAAGAAGGCCATGGCCGATAGCTGAATGTGTTGTATGTGTGTGTCTTTTGTATGTGCCTGTCGCAGCTCGTCGCCACGTCTTTGCGGTGAGTTGTAAACTGTCCTCACTATATATATATATATATATAATATAAAAAATAGACGAAGATTACTCACCAGGCGAAGGAGCACAGGTGTGACAGCATCACAAATAAATAAACGAATACACACACACACACAATCGCAAGCTTTCGCAACCCAGTTGCGTCTTCAGGCAGTAGGGAAGGAGAGGGAAAAGGAAATGATGAGGGTTTTAAGGAAGGGGGTAAGGAGCCATTCCAATCCCGGGAGAGGAAAGACTTACCTTGGGGGAAAAAATGGAGGGTAAACAAATGCACACATGCCCACACATTCACACAGACACAAGTACACCTAGGCAGACATACTGTAGGAAGCAAAGAAGTTAAGTTATAGAAGTTAAGAAGTTAGACAGAGATACCACTTGAGGCAGAGGCTCTGTCCAGAGAACTGATGCAAAGATGTTAAGAAGGTGGGTGGGAATTCAAATTTAGCGGAGGTTGAGACCAGGTGGGCAACGGGAAGAGAGAATATGCTGAAGGGCTAGTTCCCATCTCCGGAGTTCTGAAGGATTGGTGTCAGTGGGAAGTATCCAGATAACCCGGACGGTGTAGCACTGTGCCAAGATGTGCTGGCCGTGCACCAATGCGTGTTTAGCCACAGGGTGATCCTCGTTACCAACAAACACTGTCTGCCTGTGTCCATTCATGCGAATGGACAGTTTGTTCCTGGTCATTCCCACATAGAACGCTTCACAGTGCAGGCATGTCAGTTGGTAGATCACGTGGGTACTATCGCAAGTGGCTCTGCCTTTGATCGTGTACACCTTCCGGGTTACGGGACTGGAGTAAGTGGTGGTGGAAGGGTGCATAGGGCAGGTTTTACAATGGGGGCGGTTACAAGGGTAGGAGCCAGAAGGTAGGGAAGGTGGTTTGGGGATTTCATAGGGGTGGACTAGGAGGTTACGGAGGTTAGGTGGGCGGCGGAAAGACACTCTCGGTGGAGTAGGAAGGATGTCATGAAGGACGGATCTCATTTCGGGGCAGGATTTAAGGAAGTCGTATCCTTGCTGGAGAGCCACATTTAGAGTCCGCTCCAGTCCCTCTAAATGTGGCTCTCCATATAAATATATTTTTACACTTATTTTTACGTTTTATTTTTTATTTGTTCATTGCAGCCTATTACATAGCCCATATTTCCCACTCCTCCTTCATCCATATACTATGCCTCCCTCACAACATCCCTATAACAACCCCATCCATTTTTATGTACATTCCCTCCGAAAACATGCTTTCTCCCTAGCCAAATTACGCTCCCACATTCTTTTTATGCAGGCTTGTCTGACATTTGGAATCACTCCCAAGGGCCTCACACTAAAAGTTCCCATCTCTGGCTGTAACCCATCCTTTCATCCCGCCCTATACCAATTCCAAACTGAACAATCAATAGCCCTCACCCGACTAATCCTTAACCTACACATCAACTCCGCTAATGAACACACCTGTCAACTCCTATCGCTAATCAAAATCCTCAACCTTTCCTCTCCCACATCCACACCTACTGTCCAGAACATCCTCCTTCAGGCCAACTGCAAATTAGAACAATATGCCACCCACCACCTCAAAAAACTATCCAATCTCCTGGTCACCCACCTCCGGAAAGGCAATACTCTCTCCCTCAACAACCTCTCCAATAAACCTCAACCTCCCCTTATTGCACACAAACCCAGTCTCTCCCATCTACTCAATCTCCCACTCCCAACTCCTCTCCCCCCTAAACCTCAAAACTCCAATCTACACAATCCGGAACCACAACATCCTAATTCAGTAATCAACCTCTCCTCCAAACCTCTCTCCCAATCTGAAACCTCTGTCCTATCCAAAGGCCTCACCTTTAGTCCTACTCCCAAATTCAACCACACAGCTCTTGTCAAAGATCTACTTTCCTATACTCGTAGTCTTTGCTGGAGATACCACTTTGCCACGAAGAAGAATAATCCTACTCCCTATGACCCAGCTCCCCAAGACATCATTCCAATTGAACCCTGCCTAGAACAGTTCCGTCCTCCATCACAGCGAGACCCACCTGCTCTTCCTCAAAACCACCCTCTTCAAACCTTCCAGGAATTCCTTACTTCCCACCTTGCCTCCCAGTCGTTCCTGAGAAACCTTAATCCTACTCCCAACATTACCGCAGCTGAATCCCGAGCTATCCGTGATCTGAAGGCTGACCATTCCATCATCATTCTCCCAGCCGACAAGGGATCCACGACCGTGGTACTTGATCGGCGGGAGTATGTAGCTGAGGGACTGCGTCAGCTCTCAGACAGTACCACATATAAAGTCTTTCATGGCAATCCCATCCCCGATGTCCAGGCAGAGCTTCAAGGAATCCTCAAAACCTTAGGCCCCCTACAAAACCTTTCACCTAACTCCATTAACCTCATGACCCCGCCGACACCCCGCACTCCCACCTATTACCTACTTCCCAAGATTCACAAACCCAATCATCCCGGCCGCCCCATTGTGGCCGGTTACCAAGCCCCTACAGAACGAATCTCTGCCTACATAGACCAACACCTTCAACCCATCATGTGCAGTCTCCCATCCTTCATCAAAGACACCAACCACTTCCTCGATCGCCTGAAATCCTTACCCAGCCTGTTACCTCCAGAAACCATCCTTGTAACCATTGATGCCACTTCCCTATACACAAATATCCCACATACCCGGGGCCTTGCTGCGATGGAGTATTTCCTTTCACGCCGACCACCCACTCCCCTACCTAAAACCTCTTTCCTTAATACCCTAGCCAGCTTCATCCTAACCCACAACTTCTTCACTTTTGAGGGCCAGACATACCAACAACTAAAGGGAACAGCCATGGGAACCAGGATGGCCCCCTCGTACGCAAACTTATTCATGGGGCGCTTAGAGGAAGCCTTCCTGGATACCCAAGCCTGTCAACCCAAAGTGTGGTACAGATTCATTGATGATATCTTCATGATCTGGACACACAGTGAAGAAGAACTCCAGAATTTCCTCTTCAACCTCAACTCCTTTGGTCCCATCAAATTCACCTGGTCCTATTCCAAATCCCATGCCACATTCCTCGATGTCGACCTCCATCTGTCCAACGGCCAACTCCACACATCCGTCCACATCAAACCTACCAATAAACAACAGTACCTGCATTATGATAGCTGTCATCCATTCCATATCAAACGTTCCCTTCCTTACAGCTTAGGTCTTCGTGGCAAACGAGTCTGCTCCAGTCCTGAAGCTCTGAACCAGTACTCCAACAACCTATTAACAGCTTTCACATCCCGCGGCTATCCTCCTAATCTGGTAGAGAAACAAATTGCCAGAGCTACTACCTCATCCCCCCAAATTCAGAACCTTCAACAGAAGAATCCCAGAAGTGCCCCTCTTGTCACCGGATACTTTCCGGGACTGGAGCGGACTCTAAATGTGGCTCTCCAGCAAGGATACGACTTCCTTAAATCCTGCCCCGAAATGAGATCCGTCCTTCATGACATCCTTCCTACTCCACCGAGAGTGTCTTTCCGCCGCCCACCTAACCTCCGTAACCTCCTAGTCCACCCCTATGAAATCCCCAAACCACCTTCCCTACCTTCTGGCTCCTACCCTTGTAACCGCCCCCGTTGTAAAACCTGCCCTATGCACCCTTCCACCACCACTTACTCCAGTCCCGTAACCCGGAAGGTGTACACGATCAAAGGCAGAGCCACTTGCGATAGTACCCACGTGATCTACCAACTGACATGCCTGCACTGTGAAGCGTTCTATGTGGGAATGACCAGCAACAAACTGTCCATTCGCATGAATGGACACAGGCAGACAGTGTTTGTTGGTAACGAGGATAACCCTGTGGCTAAACACGCATTGGTGCACGGCCAGCACATCTTGGCACGGTGCTACACCGTCCGGGTTATCTGGATACTTCCCACTGACACCAATCCTTCAGAACTCCGGAGATGGGAACTAGCCCTTCAGCATATTCTCTCTTCCCGTTGCCCACCTGGTCTCAACCTCCGCTTAATTTGAATTCCCACCCACCTTCTTAACATCTTTGCATCAGTTCTCTGGACAGAGCCTCTGCCTCAAGTGGTATCTCTGTCTAACTTCTTAACTTCTATAACTTAACTTCTTTGCTTTCTACAGTATGTCTGCCTAGGTGTACTTGTGTCTGTGTGAATGTGTGGGCATGTGTGCATTTGTTTACCCTCCATTTTTTCCCCCAAGGTAAGTCTTTCCTCTCCCTGGATTGGAATGGCTCCTTAACCCCTTCCTTAAAACCCTCATCATTTCCTTTTCCCTCTCCTTCCCTACTGCCTGAAGACGCAACTGGGTTGCGAAAGCTTGCGATTGTGTGTGTGTGTGTATCCATTTATTTATTTGTGATGCTGTCACACCTGTGCTCCTTCGCCTGGTGAGTATGTGATGATGTTCGTTTGTATACTGGTGATGACATTGAGTTTGTTTGACTTGGTAATGGGCTCAGGTAAGCCCGAAATTAGTCTTCAATAAAAAGAACCAGCTGTGTGCAACTTTGGCTGGTTTTTGAAATTATTAATAAAAACAGTAAGTTGCTGTCCTGAAACTATCCAACATGTTGGCATTTCATTTGAATTATTTGATGCAGCACAGTTACTGTAATGAATATCAAAAATAGAATCAACTTTAATTTAGTGAAAATATCAAACTGCCGGCCGCGGTGGCCGAGGAGACTGAGGCGCTCCAGTCATGGTATGCACGGTCACTACGGTTGGGGGTTCGAATCCCCCCTCGGGCATGGATATTTGTGTCGTCCTAGTTCGTAAGTAGTTCATAAGTAGTTTGTAAGTTTAGGGACTGATGACCCCGTAGTTAAGTCCCATAGACTATGCAAACATTTGCACATTTTTTTGAATATCAAACTGTAACATGTAGAAAAAACTAATTTTTTGGCAAGCAGATTTCTTGAAGTTGGATGTTAAGTTTCATGGTGGTCAGAATGCCACCTCTCAGCACAACTGGCACTTTGGGTACCCAAACATCGTGGTTTCTCAGGTGTTTCTTGATACCACGTTAAGATTTTTGAAACCAAGAAAAAGCTGTTTCTACAGATATGTTTTCAGAATATATTTTAAAAAATTGAACCATTTGCTATTGTTGGTTATTGAGATTTCTGTGGGTCATGGTGAAAAATGGGTGAAAATAGATTTTCCCCACTTTATGTGTTAGTACAGTTGCTTTGAACTGATGGACATCAGTAGTGGGTTAAGATAAAAAAATAAAAAAAAAAATTAGTTTGAGAATACAATCTCAAGAACATATGGTAAAATTTTGAAACTTTTCAGTGAATAATAGTGTAAAAATCCTCATCCCCACAGTTTGAATTTTTTGTACCCAAATATCATGGTTTTTAAAGTTTTCCTTAGAAACCACAAATGAAACAATTAGTGTTTTTATAAGCTTTGTAAAGCCCAGCCTAGAGGCCATACAATATAAAACGAACAGCTAATTCACTCTATTTGGCCGGGCTAAAGAACATGTGTATTTTTTAAATTTCATTTATATACTGCAGGAATGTAATTTATCTGATAGGTATACAAATCATTACTAGGCCAAAATCTATCCAAAAATCGCTTACCCCTCATCTCTGTGGCCAATATAATGTGAGATATGGGCCCCTGAAGAATTACATTTTTGAACATACTATCACCACGTGCTCTCGTGCACATTATAAGTGCTACTAAATAAAAGTAAGTCACCGTAAACAAATCACATTTGTGTAGTAGGTTTGTTCAGCTTCACTCTAACTTTGGTAAATTATAGCAGACAGTGAGACATATCATCATCATCATCATCATCATCATTATGGGGATCGAGAGGGGTTTGAACCCCAGAGATACCACATATATGAGCTAGAAATGCACTTTATTGTTGATTGCTTGAAGTACAGATCCAGACGATTATATGGCCGACGGATCTCAGGGAAGCTGGCTCCAAAGATATTGGCCCAAAGATAAATTAGTATATATATTGATGTTCACACGCCACCAAACAGCCCCCTTCCGCAGTACGGAGTACTCTGATGAGGCAAGGGAGGGGGGCTGGGGACGATGAGGGCTTAATGTGTGGCAGTAACTTCGGTAGGTAGGGGCCAGGGTTCAGTGTTGCAATCCATTAGATGTTGTATTGTCTTGTCTTGTCTGTGGCGGTGCCAAGTGTTTGTTTCTTTCTGTGCGATTCATTTGCTGTGACAGCATGATGTGGCACAGGAACACGCGCATCAAGGGGCGTGGCACTGAGCGATCCGGCGAAAGGCAGCGCGGGAGCTTCCATGACAACCAAGGAAAGCCGAGGCGCTGAAATACTAGTTGTGTCGGCCGCTGGTGTGCGTGAGGGCATCACGGTGCCGGGCTGTGGCTCAAAAGCTTTCATGGCAGCCGAGGAGAGCTGAGGCGACAAAGTAGTACTCGCGCTGGCCGGTGGTGCATGCGAGGGCAGCAGAGCGGCAGGCGGTGGCTCGTAAAATTTCGGGGCAACCGGGGAGAGCCGAAGTGCCGAGTTAGTTGACACGTCAGCTGCCAGCTTGCGTGAGGGAGGCACTGTCGCGCGAGCACAAGACGGAGGCACGTGAGATGTGTTCGAGCAGTTCCCAAAACGACACACGCTCAGGCGGTGGAGTGCGAGTCAGAGAAATTGTAGTTACAGATTTATGCTCAACCAATAGGGCAGGAGAGTAGCAAACAGAAGAAGGTTGCTGAACGGGAGGAGAAAGAGTAATGTTTGAGGCACTGGCGGTGCGTACGAGTGAGGCATTGGCACAGCAACTAAGTTTTGCTTACAAGTGCTCGCATAGGAGCGGCTCGGGGAAACAGAACTGTCACAAGCACTGGTAACCTTGCATGCAGGCATAACGTCACTGATAATGCTGGGGGTGGGGGTAGGAGGGTAACACAAATGCTGAGTGGGTTCGATTACCCATTGAAGTTACTTGACGAGTCGTAATAACTCGCTGCAAGGCAACCGGCTCAAACACTGGCGAAGAATGTGGCGAGGCTGAAACTGAAACTCTGGCAGCAAGTGGGTGGCGAAACAAGTAAGGTGACTTGTGTTGTGTTGTGTTGCGTTGCAGGAGCGACCTTGAACGACAGCAGGGTGGTGAGGCATGTAATGCAGTGTAGGCACAAGTAGATTTTGGCAGTAGTCACAAGAGCATGTGTCATAGATTCTGGCTGCAAATTGAAAGCACTGACAGGGTGTCGGAAATGGAGACTTGATGATAGTGGAATTACAGCACACTTGTTAAAGCGAGGTACGAAGTTCATGCGCCGCAGCAGATGTCCTCGGCAGCACAGGATTTGAAAGCGGTAGATTGAAAACATGGTGCATTGTAGACCAGCACGGCATAGGCACCAGAATGTGCTGCATAAATGGGTGGTTGCATGGGTCTGAATGTGTTAGTCATGTGCCAGTGCGGAACAGACTGTTGTGGTTGTGACGCGGCAAACGCGTCACATGATGCGGCATATGGCTGCACATAACGAACACTTTCACTCTTCACACACGGGAAAAAGTGTTGTGTGTGACTTGCAGCAACGGCAGTGTCTGGAATGTTCGTGCACATGCAGGAAAATGCATGCTTGGAGCTTGACAAAACTGATTCGAACTGCAAGAAATGTCTGCCTAAGTGTGTTTGGATGTGGATATGTGTGAGTGTGTGTGTATTTGTTTACCTTCCTTTTTGTCCCCTAAGGTAAGTCCTTCCACTCCTGGGATTGGAATGGCTCCTTTTCCACTTCCTTAAAACCCGTATCCTTCCCTTTCTCCTCTCCTTCCTCCCTCTTTTTCCCGAAGAAGCCACCACTGGTGGCGAAAGCTCGAATGGTTGTGTGTTTTTGTGTGTGTTTAGTGTTCCTATCGACCAGCCTGTACTTTAGGTAAGTCAAAAATCTTTATTTTATACCATTTTCCTACCTGGAAGGTCTCCTTCTATAATATTATATATATATATATATATATATATATATATATTAAGACGAAAAATTCCTAGCAGGAAAAATAAAATATAAAAAATAGACGAAGATTACTCACCAGGCGAAGGAGCACAGGTGTGACAGCATCACAAATAAATAAATGAATACACACACACACACACACACACACAGAATCGCAAGCTTTCGCAACCCAGTTGCGTCTTCAGGCAGTAGGGAAGGAGAGGGAAAAGGAAATGATGAGGGTTTTAAGGAAGGGGGTAAGGAGCCATTCCAATCCCGGGAGAGGAAACACTTACCTTGGGGAAAAAAATGGAGGGTAAACAAATGCACACATGCCCACACATTCACACAGACACACAGACACAAGTATATAGTTCTTATCAGGTGTGTTCTGCAGTTATTTAAAGACATCTCATGGACATTCAAGCTGTATCAAACTGATCAATATCCTATACACGAGACACATATAATTAGATATCATAAAATATTTTAATTTGCTAAAATCGTTGTTCAAGAAGCATAAAATGGCATGCATGCTCACCACTAAAGTTTTGTATATGGGGAAAATTAAAACAAGCGGTCTACAGGTAAACTGCCTCTGAAAAGCATGACATTCCATATTACCCGAGCCTTTGCTGTCCAGATGAAATACGGTATTGTCCATCTGCATTCATTCATAATTGTTCAAGGACAACATGTTGAGCACATTTGAATAATAGTAAAAAAACTGAAATACATCACATGGCACCGAATTATGAGGTTAATACCAACCACAACATTGTACTAAGGTCACTATTCTAGTATTCAATGAGGCAGTTCATCATTAAAATAAAATAGGATGCAACTAGTTTTGTGATTACCATAATGATACAGTAAAACTGCCAATGTGTGGAATTCTGCAGCAGATGGGTCATGCAGGCAGCCATTCTGATAAAAGAGAGTACTTGGTTTTGATTGACAGAATCTGGACTATAGCTGATTATCTGTAGATAGCTTCCTTCAGTGGTCATGTATTCTGCTTAATTTTATCAATGAACTTCAGGGTATTTGACCGTAGAACAAAAACCTCTGCAATTTTTGCTGCAACAGCATTTCTGATAGTTTTATTAATTCCTTGGGAACTTCGGTACATGTCATAGGTGCTCTTCACTAATGTTGGTGTGAATCCCTCTTCAAACTTCTGTATCTCACCTGTTATGTTCACCTGTTCATGGTAAGTCTTGCATAAGAAAAATATGACTTTTCAACTGACTATTGAAAAATATTACATGGTTAGAAGTGTCCACAATTTTTTGATGTAATCTAAGCCAGCATGGTTAGGACAGTGACAATAAATATTTCTGAAGAAGGCCATGGCTGTTAGCTGAAAGTGTTGTATGTGTGTGTCTTTTTTATGGGTCTATCGCAGTTCATCGTCAAGTCTCTGTGGTGAGTTATAAACTGACCTATTACTATATTTTTATCTTCTGACGAACTATTTCCAATACATACCTATACTACCATTTCAACTGGCCCCATAATGCTTTCCCATCCCAAAATGATTTTGCAATTTTTATTTTAACCCTTTCACGGCTACAGGTGGAGAGTCCAGACGGCTACCAGCATACATATACGCCCGGCCGGTACAAAGCCCAGGCGGCTATGGGCATTCATATACGCCCGCAGGTAGAGCAGCCTTACGGCTGACGACATACATCTATGCCCGGGTGCAGGGGCAGGTATACAGCCACAATAGAGCCCCGAGCCAACCCATTGCTGCCCGCCGCCACCACGTTTCCCAGTTTCCAGTCAACACTGTCATCTTTTCTTCTTTGTTATCCTGGAAAACCCTAGAGTTTCCAAATGTTTCTGCGCTCTTTATGCGTACGAGCCGAGTGCTGTGACAGTTCTGTTTCCATGTTTGGTGAGATGACAGCGTTTGAGTCTATTGCCATTACAATGTCGGGATTTGTCTTATCTGACAAGGAAATCATGGATATACTCATGAATAGTAGTGACAAAGATGACAGTGCATCTTCGGACCTTTCTTCAGATGAAGACCTGGATATTTCTGAAGCGTCTCAAGAACCTTCATCATCACAAGATTCTTCTTCTGAAGAACGAAAAGAAGAACTGGGATGTACAACTGTGAAAAAGGGTGAATGATTGGTCAGAAAATTATCCTGTGACGAAATGTCACAATTTCGTCAACACATCTAGCGGTGTAAAGATAGACTTCGAAGATTCGGCGAGTCATGTGGACTTCTTTTTGTACTTCATGTCTCTCGAATTTGTGTCTGCCATTTGTACAGAAATTAATAATTATTATGCACTTATCACAGAGAAAATGTCAACACCACCCAGCAGATTGGCGCGATGGAAGCCGGTAGAACCTGCAGAATTTTCCTGTTTTATGGCGTGTTCCTTACTTATGCCAAGAACCAAGAAAATAGAACTAAATGAATATTGGTCTACAGATTCTCTACTGCAAACACCTATATTTTCTCAAATAATGGCCAGGGATCAATACAAACTTATTCTATGTTTATTGCACTTTAATAATATAGTGAGGACAGTTTACAACTCACCGCAAAGACGTGGCGACGAGCTGCGACAGGCACATACAAAAGACACACACATACAACACATTCAGCTATCGGCCATGGCCTTCTTCAGAAAATAGAGCACTCACGCAATCACACAGGCACACAACACAGTCATACAACTATCACCTTCGACTGCCGCACTTTCGAAGTGCGGCAGTCGGAGGTGATAGGTGATAGTTGTAAACTGTCCTCACTATATTATTAATTCCAACCTGGACTTATCATTATTATATTTATTGCACTTTAGTGTGTCTCAGGATATTCAATGCATTTTGTGCTGCAAGGTGGTCTACTTTGTTTTTTACCACAGTTGGGTGGTTTCAATTCATCCTAATGGACATCTGATTAGTGATCATGGTAATATATGAGGGTTGAAACTTAAATAGTACAAACACTGCAGTGCAGACACTATGCAATGGAATCTAGTATTGTCACTGATAGCAAACGTTGTTGACATACCTACCTTCCTTCCAAGCAACTAGACTTGCTCGTCCCACATCACCGGCATGCACACAATTGAGGGAAACACAGTCAACACAGTCACTTGTGAGGAGTGATCTAATGGAACAGTGTCATTATGTTTTCAAAAAGAAACAACGGAGTTGGATCAAGATTGAATGATCCAGAGGTCATACAGCACAACAGTATCATCAAGGTCTTCAACAGGCGTCACAGCCCCCTGTATGGTGAGAGTTGTGGTGATTATCATGTACGACTGTGGTGGTGTTATCCTAATGCATTACATTCCTCCATGGCAGACCATCAATGCACAGTATTACTGTTCGTTTTTGGAGCATCACCTGCGACTAGCTTTACAAAAGAAGCGGCAACTCTTTCTGCGCAACCCACCCATCATTTTGCACGACAATGCACATGGCACAAGCTGTGACTGTTGTGTTTGGTCGACGGGACTGGGATGTACTGTACAATCCGCTATACTTCCCATACTTAAGTCCTTGTCACTTTGATTTGATTCAGATGAAGGAGCAACTTTGTGGCATTCGCTTCAGAACTGTTCAAGACATTTGACAGGCTGTAAATAGTTCAATTCTCACCATCAACAGAACAGGCTTTGCTAATGGTATACTATGCATTCCACAATGCTGGTAACAGGTTCTACACAACACTGGTGACTACTTTGAAGGACAGTAACAGATGTAAACATGTAATGCATTTGTATCAGTTGTGAATAAATAGTTGCCACTATTTAACTTCCAACCCACGTAGAATAATGTGCCTTCTCACTCCATTCCTAAGCAGCATCTTGTTCCACCCATCCATAAGGTCACATTGTATCCATCCCACTATCATGATGCAACCTTCATGTTTCCCCCAACCCCACTCCCCCTCTCTTCCTATTCCCTCACGACAGAGCATGATTCAGAGTGCGGCAGCCGGAGCTGATGGTTATGTGACTGTGAGGTGTGCCTGTGTGATTGCTCTCTATTCCATGGAAGGCCAGTAGCTGACAGCATAAATGTTGTATGTGTGTATCGTTTTAATATGTCTGTCGCAGCTTGTCATGTGTTTCTGATGAGTTGTAATCTGTCCTCATTATTTTGGTGAATTCCAACCTGGACTTTCCATTATTACATATTAAGTAACAGATGAATTAAATAATTAACAGTCTAACCAATGCTATGATCTCCAGGGCATCTGACAACAGTTGCTTTTGGTCACTAAACTTCATATCTTCTAGGAAAATTATCAGTTCTGTGAGAACTGTTGGATTTATAAAATATAAATGCTATTCAAGCAACGTTCTGAACCTAATCAGAAGGTACCACATGGATCACTTTTTTACAGTGAATGCAAAATCAATGAAATTGCACTCTGTGTGATGAAATCTATGAAGAGAGTCAAGAGTTTCTACATGGAAACAATGTTTTGATTTTGTTTATTGCTTCTTGTGGATGATTGTTTTTTTCTTTTTATGAGAACTGCTTGAACATTGCTTCAGATATAAAATAGAAGACATCCTAACCATTTTGTTGGAAGCTACAGAGTGCTTCATGGGGTGGCATCTCACATTTATCTCTTTTATGGGAGCTGTTGCAGTTGATCATCAATGCAGTCAATGACTCCATTTCCATAAAAGAGGAAAAATGGAATTCCTCATAAAGGTACTACTAATAGCTTATAATAATGGAGAGTCCAGGTTGGAATAAATAATATAGTGAGGACAGTTTACAACTCACCGCAAAGACGTGGCGACGAGCTGCGACAGGCACATACAAAAGACACACACATACAACACATTCAGCTATCGGCCATGGCCTTCTTCAGAAAATAGAGCACTCACGCAATCACACAGGCACACAACACAGTCATACAACCATCACCTCCGACTGCCACACTTCGAATCACGTTCTGCAGCGAATCGGGGACGGGAGGGGAGGGGAGGGGGAGGGGATAGAAAGGTTACGTCACGGTGGTGGGGATGGGTTAGATGGGAATAACGAGATGCAGCTTAGGAATGGAGTGGGGAGGCGGCCGTGAGCGGAGAAAATAAAATAAAATAAAGTAAAATAACACACACATATATATATATATATATTATTACATATTAAGTAACAGATGTTTGCTTGATGTCTGCCTAGGTGTACTTGTGTCTGTGTGAATGTGTGGGCATGTGTGCATTTGTTTACCCTCCTTTTTTTCCCCCAAGGTAAGTCTTTCCTCTCCCGGGATTGGAATGGCTCCTTACCCCCTTCCTTAAAACCCTCATCATTTCCTTTTCCCTCTCCTTCCCTACTGCCTGAAGACGCAACTGGGTTGCGAAAGCTTGCGATTGTGTGTGTGTGTGTGTGTGTATTCATTTATTTATTTGTGCTGCTGTCACACCTGTGCTCCTTCGCCTGGTGAGTAATCTTCGTCTATTTTTTATATATATATATATATATATATATATATATATATATATATATATATATATATATATAAAATGCATGCACACTGCAAGTACACAAGACCGCATACACACACACACATATATATATATACATATACACACACACACACACACACACACACACACACACATATATATATATATATATATATACACACACACACACACACACACACACACACATATATATATATATATATATATATATATATATATATATACGTAAAAAATAGATGAAGAACACTTACCAGGCGAAGGGGCACAGACAGTAATAGCAACAAATAAACACACAGACACACACACACTCAAAAATGCTAGCTTTCGCAGCCTAGCTGCTTCATCAGGCAGAAGGGAAGGAGAGGGAAAAGGAAATGATGAGGGATTTAAGGAAGGGGGTAAGGAGCCATTCCAATCCCGGGACAGGAAAGACTTACCTTGGGGGAAAAAATGGAAGGTAAATAAATGCACATACACCCACACATTTACACAGACACAAGTACACTTAGGCAGACATACTGTAGAACTGTAGAAAGCAAAGAAGTTAGAAGTTAGACAGAGATGCCACTTGAGGCAGAGGCTCTGTCCAGAGAACCAAGGCAAAGATGTTAAGATGGTGGGTGGGAATTCGAATTTAGCGGAGGTTGAGACCAGGTGGGCAACGGGAAGAGAGAATATGCTGAAGGGCTAGTTCCCATCTCCGGAGTTCTGAAGGATTGGTGTCAGTGGGAAGTATCCAGATAACCCGGACAGTGTAGCACTGTGCCAAGATGTGCTGGCCATGCACCAAGGCATGTTTAGCCACAGGGTGATCCTCGTTACCAACAAACACTGTCTGCCTGTGTCCATTCATGCGAATGGACAGTTTGTTGCTGGTCATTCCCACATAGAACGCTTCACAGTGCAGGCATGTCACACTGTGAAGCGTTCTATGTGGGAATGACCAGCAACAAACTGTCCATTCGCATGAATGGACACAGGCAGACAGTGTTTGTTGGTAACGAGGATCACCCTGTGGCTAAACATGCCTTGATGCATGGCCAGCACATCTTGGCACAGTGCTACACCGTCCGGGTTATCTGGATACTTCCCACTGACACCAATCCTTCAGAACTCCGGAGATGGGAACTAGCCCTTCAGCATATTCTCCCTTCCCGTTGCCCACCTGGTCTCAACCTCCGCTAAATTCGAATTCCCACCCACCATCTTAACATCTTTGCCTTGGTTCTCTGGACAGAGCCTCTGCCTCAAGTGGCATCTCTGTCTAACTTCTAACTTCTTTGCTTTCTACAGTTCTACAGTATGTCTGCCTAAGTGTACTTGTGTCTGTGTAAATGTGTGGGTGTATGTGCATTTATTTACCTTCCATTTTTTACCCCCAAGGTAAGTCTTTCCTGTCCCGGGATTGGAATGGCTCCTTACCCCCTTCCTTAAATCCCTCATCATTTCCTTTTCCCTCTCCTTCCCTTCTGCCTGATGAAGCAGCTAGACTGCGAAAGCTAGCATTTTTGAGTGTGTGTGTGTCTGGGTGTTTATTTGTTGCTATTACTGCCTGTGCCCCTTCGCCTGGTAAGTGTTCTTCATCTATTTTTTACGTATATTTTTTTCCTGTTAGGAATTTTTCCTCTATAATATATATATATATATATATGAAGTACACTTACCAGGCGAAGGGGCACAGGCAGTAATAGCAACAAATAAACACACAGACACACACACACACACACAAAAATGCTAGCTTTCGCAACCTAGCTGCTTCATCAGGCAGAAGGGAGGAGAGGGAAAAGGAAATGATGAGGGTTTTAAGGAAGGGGGTAAGGAGCCATTCCAATCCCGGGACAGGAAAGACTTACCTTGGGGGAAAAAATGAAGGGTAAATAAATAAACACACACCCACACATTTACACAGACACAAGTACACTTAGGCAGACATACTGTAGAACTGTAGAAAGCAAAGAAGTTAGAAGTTAGACAGAGATGCCACATGAGGCAGAGACTCTGTCCAGAGAACCAAGGTAAAGATGTTAAGATGGTGGGTGGGAATTAGAATTTAGGGGAGGTTGAGACCAGGTGGGCAACGGGAAGAGAGAATATGCTGAAGGGCTAGTTCCCATCTCCGGAGTTCTGAAGGATTGGTGTCAGTGGGAAGTATCCAGATAACCCGGACGGTGTAGCACTGTGCCAAGATCTGCTGCCGATGCACCAAGGCATGTTTAGCCACAGGGTGATCCTCGTTACCAACAAACACTGTCTGCCTGTGTCCATTCAGTGTGTCCAGGCAGACAGTGTTTGTTGGTAACGAGGATCACCATCCTTTCCCAAGTCCCTTCCCAAGAACTCAAACCTTTCAGCAGAAGAAAGAAGAGCCATCCAAAACCTTAAAACTAATCCTGACATCATCATCCTCCCTGCTGATAAAGGTTCCACCACTGTAGTTATGGATCACAGTGACTACCTGGCAGAAGGGCTCCGCCAACTCTCTGACTCCTCCACCTACAAGTTGTGCCAGATTGACCCCATCCCCAAAGTCCAACAAGATCTCCAATCCCTACTAAAATCCTATGGCCCCTCCCAGAAACTCTCCCCTGAATCCATCTCCCTCCTCACCCCAGCAACACCCCGCACACCCACCTTTTACATGCTCCCCAAAATTCACAAACCTAATAATCCTGGACGCCCTATTGTGGCTGGTTACTGTGCTCCTACCGAACGAATTTCAGCCCTAGTTGACCAACACCTCCAACCTATTGTTCAAAATCTACCTTCCCACATCAAGGATACCAACCACTTCCTTCACCAACTCTCCACCATTCCCACCCCTTTGCCTCCTGGATCTTTACTTGTCATAGTGGATGCCACCTCCCTATACACCAACATCCCACATGCCCATGGCCTTGCCGCTCTGGAACACTACCTCTCCCAACGTCCCTCTGAACCCAAGCCTGATACCTCATTCCTCATAACCCTTACCAATTTCATCCTACTTAACAACTACTTTTCCTTTGAGGGGAAAGATTACCATCAAATCCAAGGCACAGCCATGGGCACCCACATGGCACCCTCCTATGCCAACCTGTTCATGGGCCGTCTGGAGGAATCCTTCCTAGCATCCCAAAACCTCAAGCCTCTGGCCTGGTTCCGGTTCATTGATGATATTTTCATGATCTGGACTCAGCGCCAGGACACCCTATCCTCCTTTCTTCAGAACCTCAATTCCTTCTCTCCCATCCACTTCACCTGGTCTTCCTCAACCAACCATGCCACATTCCTGGATGTCAACCTCCACCTCACTGATGGCTCCATTCACACTTCCGTCCATATTAAACCTACCAACCACCAACAGTACCTACATTTTGACAGTTTCCATCCCTTCCACGTCAAAAAATCCCTCCCTTACAGCCTAGCCACCCGTGGACGGCATATCTGCAGTGAATATGCTGAAGGTTTCACAAAGGCCTTCACAAACAGAAACTACCCCACAGACCTAGTCCGCAAACAAATCTCCCGTGCCATATCCTCACACACTCCAAATCCTCTTCCTAACACCAGTAACCATCCACAAAAGAGCGCTCCCCTTGTCACCCAGTACTACCCTGGTCTCGAACAACTAAATTCCATCCTTCGCCAAGGTTTTGATTTTCTATCCTCGTGCCCTTAAATGAGAGACATCCTGCCAAAGATCCTTCCCACCCCTCCTAAAGTGGTGTTCCGTCACCCTCCCAACCTTCACAACATCCTAGTTCATCCTTATGCCACCCCGAAACCCAGCTCACTGCCACAGGGATCATATCCTTGTGGAAGACCCCGCTGCAAGACCTGTCCAATCCACCCACCCAGCACTTCCTATTCCAGTCCTGTCACAGGCTTATCCTACCCTATCAGAGGCCGGGCCACTTGTGAAAGCAGCCACGTAATTTACCAACTGTGCTGCAAGCACTGTACAGCTTTCTATATTGGCATGACCACCAACCAGCTGTCCATTAGGATGAATGGCCACTGCCAAACTGTGGCCAAAGACAAGGTGGACCACCCTGTGGCACAGCATGCAGCGGAGCACATGCTTGATTTCAATGGCTGCCACAACCCGGGCCATCTGGATCCTCCCATCCACTACCAGCTTTTCTGAACTGCACAGATGGGAGTTATCCCTACAATACATTCTCCGATCCCGAAATCAACCAGGCCTCAACCTACGATAACTTCCCTATATATATTTTTTTCCATACCTTACAGTTCCTACCTCTCTATCCCAAACCTCACCTATTTTGAGTGGTGTGTGAATGTGTGATCGTGTGTTTGTATATATATATATATATATATATATATATATATACGTAAAAAATAGATGAAGTACACTTACCAGGCGAATGGGCACAGGCAGTAATAGCAACAAATAAACACACAGACACACACACACACACAAAAATGCTAGCTTTCGCAGCCTAGCTGCTTCATCAGGCAGAATCTGCCTGATGAAGCAGCTAGGCTGCGAAAGCTAGCATTTCATCAGGCAGAATCTGCCTGATGAAGCAGCTAGGCTGCGAAAGCTAGCATTTTGTGTGTGTGTGTGTGTGTGTGTCTGTGTGTTTATTTGTTGCTATTACTGCCTGTGCCCCTTCGCCTGGTAAGTGTACTTCATCTATTTTTTACGTATATTTTCCCTGTTAGGAATTTTTCCTCTATAATATTCGGATATATATATATATATATATATATATATATATATATATATATATATATATATATATATATATATATGCGTATATGTGTGTATGTGTATGTGTGTATATATGTATATGTGTGTGTGTGTGTGTGTGTGTGTGTGTGTGTGTGTGTGTGTGTGTGTGTGTGTGCGGTCTTGTGTACTTGCAGTGTGCATGCATTTTTTATATATATATATATTATTTTACTTTATTTTATTTTATTTTCTCCGCTCACCCGCCTCCCCACTCCATTCCTAAGCTGCATCTCGTTATTCCCATCTAACCCATCCCCACCACCGTGACATAACCTTTCTATCCCCTCCCCCTCCCCTCCCCTCCCGTCCCCGATTCGCTGCAGAGTGTGGCAGTCGGAGGTGATGGTTGTATGACTGTGTTGTGTGCCTGTGTGATTGCGTGAGTGCTCTATTTTCTGAAGAAGGCCATGGCCGATAGCTGAATGTGTTGTATGTGTGTGTCTTTTGTATGTGCCTGTCGCAGCTCGTCGCCACGTCTTTGCGGTGAGTTGTAAACTGTCCTCACTATATTATCTACTAATAGCTTAGGTAGTCAAAGTAACAAACAGAAATATAAAGTAGAAGAAAGGTAAAGCAGCCCCAGTATTAATTAAACATTATGAGTTAAAGACAACTGATAGACTACAGAGAATGAATGGTTAAGAAAAACTGTGTATCTAAATCAATATTGGAGGATAGGTAACAACTCACTGTAAACAGGCTCGTTCAGCTGCTGACAGACACGAAAATAAATAATCGCATTCACAACAAATTTCAGTCAACATCAGTGGCCTATCTATGTTGATTTAAAAATGGTTACCTTTTTGCTTGGACAGCAAAGTGGATACACAAAATTCTTTTCCTTTAATTTGCATTTGGGATAGAAGAGCAAAGCATGATAACTGGGAAAAATTTTTGTGGTCACCAAGACATAGCTTTACTGTAAGAGCAGCTAATGTCCTTGAAGAACCATTCCACCACTTCATATCAGGCTTGATCTAATGAAGTGACTGTTTCAAATAATCATCCCCTGGACTCAGTAATGAAAAATTAGAAGCTGGTATATTTGATGATTCTCAAATTTGGAAGCTTATACATAATTTGGAATTCATTAAGTTATGAATTGCACTGAAGCATCTGCCGGGAGCAGTTTTGTCTCTGTTGTCTCTTGGATAACCAGAAAGCACATAATTACGAGGAACTGGTGCAAAACATGCTCAGACATTTGAAAAGCTTGGGTGCTAATATGACCATTAAGATTCACTACCTCCACAAGCATAATTCTGGAAAATCATGTTGACTTCAATGAGAAACCTGGTGAAAGATTCCATCAATATTTTCTAGTGATGGAAGAATGGTATCAAGATAGATGGGTCGAAAAAATGACAGGAGACTACTGCTGAAATCTGTTCTGTGACTGTCCTGATTGTCAACAAAAGAGAAAATGAAAGAGTCAGAGTTTTTACATATGCTAATTGTAGTATTTTTAAAACAGTCTGTTTTTTCTTCCAACTTCTACTACATGGCGAATCAGCAATGAAATTGCATTTTGTGATCATTTTCATAGGTTTTTTTCTCATTTCATTTTGACTGTCTACACAATGTACCCCAATTAATATTTTTTAATTTTTGTTTGTTTGTTTACATGCATATTTATGTTATCATAATAGACCCAATCTAGCAAAATGAGTGACATATTTGATTTCTGGCCCATAAAGTTTCCCTATATTCACTACAAATTAACTGGAAACAATAATGTAATGGCTTTGGTCATTCTTTAGTGTTTTATTAACTTTAGTGTAAGTTGTTAAAAAGCAACTTCCTTGTTAAACAGGTAATAATGTGATACTTTGTTGTGCTCATCTTAATAAACTCCCAGCTTAAATTTTCATATTATAAATTATATATTTTACTGAAATCCTGTTAATAGAATTGTTTTAAATAAAAGTGCCTATTTCCCATACTTTTAACTTATGTCTTTACTGAAAAACCAGTTTAATTTTATATTTGTTACTAAAGATAAATTACATTTTTTCAGTCAATTATAAAACTGAGGAGCACTTACAAACATGTAAATGATATAGATGCAATAGTAGGAGGAGCACTGGAAAGAAAGGTCCCTGGTGCACTTTTAGGGCCAACATTTGTCTGCTTGACTGTTGAACAGTTTCGTTTAACACAGAGGTCAGACAGATTTTTCTATCTCAACCAAGATCAAGAACACCCATTCACTCAAAGTAAGTGTTTCTTTCTGAATTTCATAAAATATTGTTTCTAATCTCTAGCTCAGTAGTACATCTATGGAACTGTTATAACTATGTTAGCAGGATAGCTTTATGCAATGGATTAATTTTCAGAACTTAATAATTCTGCTGGTAATTAAAAAACAAAGTTAACTGTTAGACAGTTGTGACTCCATCAAAACTTCAGAGATTTTATATATCTGAAACATTTGTCTAAGTATTAGAAATTAAGGTTTGGCAATTTCATTTTTTTATTAAATGAAATTTTGTGACAAAAGGTTACAGATTCTGGCATTTGAACTTTCATTGTAACTGATAGCACTACAGTAATATTGTGAAAAAGTTAGAGCAGAGCTCGGTCTTGGGTTCTTTGCTGTTCTTAATATATTCAGGGTAGTCATAAAATATATCTCAGAAATGAAACAGTAGATAGACGGGACCAATATTTCGTATAAGAATGTGTGGTCAGTAATGACATATTACAGTGCTAAGCTTTGTGTGTTCAGAAGTATGAAAGAAAAGAATCTAAAAAGGGAAATAATGATATAAAATTATTTATTGATAGTTTACAAGAGGTGCTCAAAAGAGCAGACTCCATCAGTGAAATAAGATTCACAGCGATGGTTCATAGATCAGCATACACTAGAAAAGACATCGGGTATGTCGACAACATGTGCAGCAACAACAGACATACGGGCAACTAGATCTTCGGATGTGGTGGGACACACATACACATGACCCCAAAGGAAGAAATCCATGCAGGTTAAATCAGGTGAACTAGATGGCCAGGGAACTGGTCTGCCCTGTCCTATCCATTGCTAGTCTTAGACAGCATGCATGTAATTCCTCAGGTTTCAACTGAAGTGCAAAGCGGCTCCATCATGCTGGAACCACAATTGTCTGCAAACATCTGGTGGAACATTGTGCAGAAGTTCAGATAAGACCTCATGTAGGAATATTTCGTACAAAATAATGAATCCACTTGGTGAAGCACTTGTAACTGGCACACTCTTCAGCGTTATATACTGCCTCAAGGCATCATTACCGACCACATATTCCTATATGGAATCTGCTTATTTTGGTCTCCACTACTGGCCATTTCACTTTTGACATTTATTTTAGGACTACTCTGTATATTAATGACTAGCCATTTTGTATTCACGAAGATGCAAAGTCAGTGCTTTTTGATGAAGTATTGTAATCACACCCGACAAACAAGAATTAACTGCTGAAATTCTATATAATGTCTTTCAGAAAATTATTAAATGGTTCTTGTTAAATGTTGACCAAATACAGTATATACATATCAGTATAGCAAGTGGCATGACACCATTAATAAGTACAGACTCTGAACAGAATTCTGTATCTAAGGGAGAATGTTAAAAAAAAGGTAGGTGTGTGTGCATTTACAAGAGATTGAATTGGAAAAAACACATTGATCTGCTGAAACATCTGAGTTCAGATACTTATGAAAATTAAAAAGCTTTATAGGTCTGAAATCAAGGCAGCAAAGTGTAAAGCTAATGATGCATGTATATTGATCTCAACAAATAAATACAAAGCTGCATGGAAAATTATCAAAACAGAAATGAATTATGGTCATAAAGTGTACCAGATACCTATTTCACCCAACACATTAAATGAGCATTTTGTTGGTCCACAATCAGATAACACTACAATGCAGGATGTGAGGAAGGCAGAGGCATTACTGCCAGAAACAAGCAGTAATCTCACAAACAACTTTTGCTGTTCTCATGTAACAGAGAAAGAGGTCTATGAATCTGTAGCAAAGCTCAGTAATTCTAGAGCAGAGGATTACTATGGCCTCACAAATTTTGTAATTAAATCTGTCAGAAAACAAATTGTAAAGCCACTGACTAAAATAATCAATAAGATATTAGAAGAAGGCCACTATCCAGAGTGTTTAAAAATATCTGTTGTCAAACCAGTATATAAGAAAGGTGAAGTAACATCTCCAGAGAACTATCGACCAATATCGCTTATACCTATAATATCAAAAATAATTGAGTACTGCATGCATAAACAAATGTATCAATACTTTGAAACTAATAATATACTTAATGCCTCACAATATGGCTTCAGATCCAGGCTATCTACAACCAAAGCAGTTGAGAGTATTGTATCAAAAAACACAGTTCTTTTGAAAAGAAAGAGATTGTTTGTGCAACATTGTTGGACCTCAGGAAAGCATTTGATATGGTGTCCCATAATATTCTTATAAAAAAACTCCAGCACTATGGAGTGAGAGGGAATGCTATATGCCTGATGGAGTCCTACTTGGAGAACAGGAAACAGACAAGATAAATAATGAATCGTTAGAATGTCTTTCAGTTCTAAAAGGTGTACCCCAAGGATCTGTTCCAGGGCCTTTCCTTTTCATTGTTTATATTAATGATTTACCTACAGTTGTGCCATGTCATGCAGTCCTTTATGCGGATGACACAACTCTCATCACATGTGACACCAATATTGAAAATGTGCAGCACAACATGGCAGTGGAGAAATGCAATGCTTGGTTTGAAGTCAATGTCCTGCAGAAAAATGGCAGTAAAACTGAAGAAATTGTATTCAATCCACTGCTCCTAGTCAAGACAACAAAACTGTCAAACTATTAGGATTTCACATAGATCAAAAGCTTAACTGGGATACCCACTTAGATAAGCTTTGCAGTAGACTAGCCCGTGTCCTCCATCTGCTATACAAACTGAGTAGTGTCAGCAAAGAACTTCTATTATATGCATACTCTGCATTCTTTCATTCTCACCTGGACTACGGAATAATTTTATGGGGTAATTCTGTAGGCTCGAAAACAGTTTTCAAATGGCAGAAGAAAGCTATTAGGTGTATTGCAGGACTTAGCCCACGTGACTCATGTAGAGGCTACTACAAAGAATTAAACATCATGACAGTACCCAGCCTGTATATATACAATTGCCTAGTATATGTCAAAGAAAATTTAAATAACTATGATCTAAGAATGACAATTCATGACTACAGCACAAGAAGTGGACACACAATTAATGTGCCATATGCTAGACTGGCAAAGACGCACAATTGTTAAAAATACTTAGGACTCTTCTACTTCAATAAATTACCAAAAGAAGCATACACAGTGCCAGTAGATCAATTTAAGAATAATATTGTGAAATGGTTTAAAAGCAAGGTATTTTATTCTGCACAAGAGTTTCTTGAATGTGGGACAAAATACTTAAATTTCTTATAATAATAAATTACAAATAAAAAGTGTTGTTTATTATATAACTATGTACACAGTATGGTAGTATAACTTTTTTACTGTCTTGAACACATTGTAATACATCTGTATGTTTATTGTCTGATATCTATTTATGGTAGTGTACATATCTGATAACTATAATGTAATTGTTTATTATTCTGGACATTCATTTCATATTATTTTCTTCTATCTTATGGGATTTTCTAAGTTATTTATTGTTGCTATTTTGTGTTATCATTATTACTATTTTATCTAACCTTGACGATGCCGATTGCATGTAAAAATGCTCAAAGGTGAATAAAGCATCTTATCTAATCTTATCTTATGCTTTTAGGGTTATTAAAAATTTTGGAGTGATAAACATTTCAGTAAATTAGCTCAAATGTTTGTAAATCTATGGGACTTAACTACTGTGTTTACCAGTCCTTAGGCATACAAAGTACTTAAACTAACCTAAGGACAACACACACACACACACACACAAACAAACAAACATGCACACACGTACATACACACGCCCAAGGGAGTACTCGAACCTCCAATAGGGAGCATTCGCGTACTCTGCAGCAAGGCACCTTAGGACACTCAGCCATTCCACTGCAACAGTAAATTAACTTACTAGGCCTATTTTCGTTCATTTCATTCATATGACGTCATATTTTGGGGTAATTCATCTCCAAGAAGTTCTAAATAGGTTCACTACAAATGGTGCACCCCTCATTGTTAACAAGACACAGTTCGTTCAGTTTCAAACAGTAAACAGAAAACTAAATGTGAAAACTAAGAAATATTGAAAGTTGGGTCTTTCACATTTCTTGATTTACATATCTGTCTAAAAGACTAAATTCAGCAGCATTTGCAATTTGCTCAACTGCTACTATTTGTGAAATGGAAACAATCAAAGCTGCATACTATGGTTATTTACATTCACTTACGACATACAGCATCATTGCCTGGGGAAGTCTGTCACAAGTAAAACAAGTTTATGTTGTACAGAAGAGAGTTATCAGAATTATGAGTAGAGTGCATCCTAGATCCTCTTGCAAAAATTTATTCAGACAGCTGGGGGTCCTCACCTTGCCATGCCAATACATTTTGCCACCATCATGCTTTGTGAACAATAATAATATAATTTACAAAACAAACTGTTCATATCATAATCATGGCATGAGAAGAAAACATGATCTGGACAAAGATTTAAAGAATCTCAGCATGGTACAAAAAGGAGTGCATTATTCAGGCATAAAAATATTCAATAAACTTCCAGTGGATATCAAATCAGTAATTGGGGATTTAACTAACTTAAAAAAGCAGTTGAAACATTATCTCTTGGAGAACTTTTCTATTGTTTAAAGAAATTCTATGATAATGTGTAACACATCTTGAACGGTATTTAAGCATTAATAATAGATGATTATGCAGCACTGGCATATCAATTGTTTGCAGAATACCTTTTATTTGAACTGAACCTTAATTTATTAGTGTAATCATTCTGTGTTATTATTGTATTATCTGTATTTTTATCTGAATATTTGTGGGTAATCTGTGTTGTTACTTGATGATGTAGACACTCTTTTCATGTATCTATTTATATATGACTCAATTTGTGAATTATTGCTGTAATAAACGTCGCACATTCTGCATTCTAGCAATACATTCACATGAGGGGACCGTGGCGATGAGCTGCGACAGGCACATACAAAGACACAGACATACAACACTTTCAGCTATCGGCCATGGCCTTCTTCAGAAAATAGAACATTCACACAGGCACACAGGCAGTCATACCACCATCACCTCCGGCTGCTGCACTTGCAGTCATGCTCTGTGGCATGTAAATCAGGGAGGAGAGGGGATAGGAAGGTTGCAACATGGTGGTGTGGATGGTTACAGCATGGCCTAGATGGGACTAACGAGATGCAGCTTAAGAATAGAGTGGGGAGGTGGGTGAGAGGAGAAAAATAAAATAATAAAATAAAATAAATATAGATTTAAATAAAAAATAATAAATATAAAAATAAAAATAAAATGCGCGCACACTGCACGTTCACACACACACACACACACACACACACACACACACGCACACAGAAACACTCTCACATTCATGCACCACTCAAAATAGTGGAGCTTTAGGATAGAGGTAGGAACTGTAAGGTATGGAAAAAAGGAAAGTTACGTAGGTTGAGGCCTGGATGATTTCGAGATCAAATAATGTACTGTAGGGATAACTCCCATATGTGCAATTCAGAAAAGCTAATGGTGGATGGGAAGATTCAGAGGGCCCAGGTTGTGAAGCAGCCATTGAAATCAAGCACGTGCTCTGCTGCATGCTGTACCACAGGGTGGACCACCTTGTTTTTGACTACAGTTTGGCGGTGGCCATTCATCCTAATGGACAGCTGGTTAGTGGTCATGCCAATATAGAAAGCTGCACAGTGATTGCAGCACTGTTGGTAAATTACATGGCTGCTTTCGCAAGTGGCCTGTCCTCTGATAGGGTAGGATAAGCCAGTGACAGAACTGGAATAGGAAGTGCTAGGTGGGTGGATTGGACAGGTCTTGCAGCGGGGTCTTCCACAAGGATATGATCCCTGTGGCAGTGGGCTGGGTTTTGGGGTGGCAAGGGATGAACTAGGATGTAGTGGAACACCACTTTAGGAGGGGCGGGAAGGATCTTGGGCAGGATGTCTCTCATTTCTGGGCACAAGGATAGAAAATCAAAACCTTGGCTAAGGACTTAAGGGACTTAACTGTGTTGTTCTCAGACCCTAAACTTACAAACTACTTGTGAACTACCTTATACTAAAGATGGCACAAACATCCATGCCCAAGGGCTGATTCGAACCCCCGAGGGGGCACTCTGCCGCGATGCAATTTAGTTGTTTGATTCCAATAGTAGTACCGGGTGGAGCGCTCTTTTGTGGATGGTTACTGGTGTTAGGAGGATGATTTGGTATGTGTGATAATACTGAATGGGTGACCTGTTTGCGGATTAGGTCTGTTGGGTAGTTGTTGTCGGTGAAGGCATTTGTGACACCCTCAGCATATTCAGACATGGAGTTCTTGTCACTGCAGATAAGCTGTCCGTGGGTGGCCAGACTGTAAGGGAGGGAATTTTTTATGTGGAAGGGATAGGCAACTGTCAAAGTGTAGGTAATGTTGGTGGTTGGTAGGTTTAATATGGATGAGAGTGTGGATGGAGCCATCAGTGAGGTGGTGGTTGACATCCAGGAATGTGGCATGGTAGTTTGAGGAAGACTAGGAGTTGAGATTCTGAAGGAAGGAGGATAGGGTGTCCTGGCCCTGAGTCCAGATCATGAAAATATCATTAATGAACCTGAACCAGGCTAGAGGTTTGGGGTTTCGTGGTGCTAGGAAGGATTCCTGTAGACGGCCCATAAAGAGGTTGGCATAGGAGGGTGCCATGCTGGTGCGCATGGCTGTGCCTCGGATTTGATGGTTAACTTTACCCTCAAAGGAAAAGTAGTTGTTAGTTAGGATGAACTTGGTGAGGGTTATGAGGAATGAGGTATCAGGCTTGAGTTCAGAGGGATGTTGGGAGAGGTAGTGTTCCAGAGCGGCAAGACCATGGGCATGTGGGATGTTGGTGTATAGGGAGGTGGCATCCACTGTGACAGGTAAGGATCCAGGAGGCAAAGGGGTGGGAATGGTGGAGAGATGGTGAAGGAAGTGGTTGGTATCCTTGATGTGGGAAGATAGATTTTGGACAATTATTTGGTCAACCCCTCATCTGCCTTCCCACTCCATTCCTAAGCTGCATCTAGGCCATGCTGTACCCATCCCCACCACTGTGATGCAACCTTTCTATCCCCTCTCCCCTCCCCTTCCTGATTTACATGTCACAGAGTGTGATTCGAAGTGCAGGAGCCGGAGATGATGGTTGTATGACTGTGTTGTGTGCCTGTGTGAATGTTCTATTTATTGAAGAAGGCCTTGGCCAATAGCTGAAAGTGTTGTAGGTGTGTGTCTTGTATATGTGCCTGTCACATCTCGTTGCCACATCTTTACAGTGAGTTGTAAACTGTCCTTATTACTATATTGTAAATATAAATTAGTAGGTAACAAAGTATTCATTGCACAAAATCATTTTTCCATAATAATTACTGAAGCCCACCAAAGATCATCTTGCGGACATCTATTTAAGGCTCCAGGAATCTTCACAGTAGCTTAACAATATATAGAGGGAATCAATCCTGGTAGAAAAAAAAATATATGTAAAAAATAGATATGATTGACTTACCAGGCAAAAAGCACAGGTATGTAGATAGGCACACAAATAAAACCACACACAAATACTGAGGTTTAGGGAGTGGGTGAGGAGTTGTTTCAATTCCGGGAAAGGAAAGACTTACGTTAGGGGGGAAAGGATAGGTAAATAAACACACACACCCACATACATATACATGCACACACACCAAGGCAGACCTAGGGTTACGAAAGCTTAGCATTTGTGTGTATGTGTGTTTTTATTTTTATGTGAGAATCGATGAACCTGTGCCTTTTTGCCTGGTATGTTAAACCATCTTTACTTTATATATTTCAAAGTTAAATCTATCTTTGTCACTGAAAAGGGTGAATTATACTGCCACAAAAGTCTGTTTATTTACCAAATAGCTTCAAAAGTCTGATAGATGACCATCTACAATTAAAAAAAAAAAAGTCTGTATGGCAATTTCTCCTATTCAGTAGATGAATTTTTAATTATAAATTCATAATTTTACAAAAAGCTGAAAAATAAAAAATTAATGTCTTATAATATCATATAAAAGTTGCTATTATTAAACTGACATGGTCCATATCCATATGTATTGTTACACATCTTCTTTTGTTATCAAACTCCATGAACAATCACCTAATGTCTTCATTTGTCAATTATCACATCAAATCCCATATTCTGAATGGCATTTGTGAGTCATCTTCCTCACCAAAAACCTACACTAAAATGCAGTCCCACAGCCTTTTTCTTAAATGATGCACAAACAATCGAATACTACTCAATAGCTAAATCATAAATATTACTTTCTCTGGATCCCACCTCACCTTTCAGAATGACCTTCACCTTTCAATTTTCTGTTACACTCACAAACCTGTTACAGCAGACACAACCCCGTAAAACCTCTGCTCCATTTGCAAGGTGCCATACTATTGTGCAATCTAAACTACATCCATCACATCCCTGAAATTGAATTCCTTGCTGTCAAGCACCTAAAAGAGCATTCCAAACTCCACCTCCATAGGTTACACAGCTTGCTAACTTCTGTAATATTCATTAATAAAACATTTTCTGTTTAAATCATTAAAATTGATTTTTATATTTTATGACAAAATTATTGCTATAGTAAAATACCATACTTCCTTTGTAATGTCTGTTGTCTGGCTAACTTCTTAATTTTCTAATTGGTTCCTAGGACCATAGGAATTAAAGAGGAATTGACCAAAAATGTAAAGTTTTTTGTCCTAAGCTTTTTCCATCTAAATAACGTTATCTTCACATATTGGTAAAGCTGTAACAGTTAGAATATTGCACTCTCCATCAAGACAAAAATAGTGAGATCACTTCTCATGCTCGTGTCAGTAAAAATGTATGATGAAGGGGTACTCCAATAAGTTCATTTCACAAAGCATAAAAATTGCATTATACATGGACCATAAAACTTCTGCCCCTCTCTGATTCTGCTAAAACAATAGATGAAGTGCACTTACACAGGAAATATAATCCTGCTACCCATCAGCATGTGGGTATCAATGCATTATTCACATGTCTTAAACAATTAAAAATGTTTTATTGTTTTAAAATGTAAAGGACATGAAAAATATATAAACATCAATTACACTATGCTCCCTATTGCCACCTTGCCCAAAATTATTGAACCCTTATTGTCCCCCACAGCATCTGTATTCTTCCTGTGAATACCTTGCACCACTTAGACCCTGCCTTTCTGGCCATTAAAACTTGCCATATCCTCCAAAAACTCCCTTCATGACTTCACTAAATCCAAAGATTACCCCATGATATTAACCTTTCCTCCAACACCTTTGGCCCACAAAAGATTGTCTTATCCAAATGTCTCATCTTAAGCCCTAAACTAAAATTTAATCATGTTGGAATTGTCAAAGATCTACTATCCTTCTCCTAATTCCTGTATCAGAAACACTTCTCTGCCACTAATCCCACTATCCACAGCCAATCTAATATCAACAATGAACCCACTTCTCTCACAGTTCATACCAATGTCTAACTGTGATCCTCCACCCTCCCACCAATCACTCTTTCAGGAAATGTATGCCCCCAACAGGCATGTATGCCTCCTTCCTCAGATTCCTTCTTAAGAACACCAACCTTTCAGCAGTAGAAAGGACAGCTGTACCTGACCATTGTTTAATGAATCACAGTGACTATGTGGCAGAAAGTCTCCACCACTTGTCTGACTCTTCTAACTTTAATTTGTCAGATTGATCCCATCCCAGGAGTCTATCATAACCTACAATCCCTGCTCAATTTCTTAGACTTTCAGCAGAACCTTTCCCCTTAATCTATCTTCCTCCTAAACCAAACTCTCCACAAATCAACTGTCTGCTCGATCCCCAAAATTCACAAACCCAACTATCCTGGCTGCCCCATGGTAGCTAGTTAATCTACTCCCCAATAAATAATTTTGGCACTATTTTCACCAATACTTCCAACCAGTGACCCAAAATCACATTCATCTTAGGTATTTCTTCTTTCACTAACTCTCCATCATCCCCACCCCTTTACCTCATGGATGTCTGTTCATCACTATTGATACCACTTTTGTATACAACATCCCTCATAAACATGGCCTTGCCACTATTAAACACAACTTCTCTCAGTGTTCATTAGACTTCAGACCACTACCTCATTCCTCATACCTTCTATTAACTATATCCTAGAGTACAACTATTTCTTCTTTGAAGGGAAAGTATACAAACCAAACTGCAGCACAGCTATGGGCACCCACTTGGCACTCTCCTATGGCAATTTGTTTGTGAGTCATATAGAGGAATCCTTCCTACTCTCACCAAATTCCAAACACATGACATGGTTCAAGTTCATTGATGATTTCATCATTACCTGGAATCAGGTAAAAGTCAAAGGCTCATCAATCCTTCACAACCTCAATCTCCACTCTCCCATCTGGTTTTCCTCAAACCAGTGTGCAACCCTCCTAGATGATGATCTCCTCTAACGGCACTATCCACAACTCTGTTCTCATAAATCCATCAACCACCAACAGAACTTGCATTTCAATAGCTGCCATCCCTTGCACAGCAAAAATTGTCCCATGCAGTTTGGCCATCCATGAGCACCATACTTACAATGAAGAGAACTCCCTTACAAAGAATGCTGAAAGTCTCACAAGGGCTTCCACAGGCAGGCACTAACCTTAACTTATTCAAGAAACATTCTCTATAACATATTTCCACACATTCCTGCAACCATCCACACATCCTGCAACCATTTCCAAGAACAAGTTCAAAAGAAGTGCTTCTCTTGACATCCAGTACCTTCCCAGACAGAAACAACTAAACCTTATCCTTCATCAGGGTTATAATTATCTTTCATAATGCCTTGAAATGTGGGACATCCTACCCTAGATTCTTCCTACCACTCAAACTAGTGTTCTGGCACACATTCAACTCTCAAAACATCCTACTCCATCCCAATCCTCCTCCCAATCCCAAACCCTTGTCACTGGGGTCGTCTCCTCGTGGAAGGTCCAAGTACTAGACCCGCTCATTCACCTACCCACCATTTCCTATTCAAATCCTATCACTGGCTCAATGTAGCATGTCAGAGACAGGGCCACCTATGAAAGCAACCATGTCAAACACCAGCTATTGTGGAACCTTTGCACAGTGTATATATACGTATCACTACCAACCAGCTGTCCACCAGGATGAATGGCTACATTTTGGTTCAGAGCATGTTGACAATCATGTGGCTCAATATAAAGTTGAATGTAATATGTTTTATTTCAATTGATGCTTCACAACTCATGCAGTTTAGATACTCATCCCCACCACCAGATTTTTTAACTGTGCAGATACAGCACATTTTGATTGTCTCTTCAATAACCAACTGCATCCAAACTCACCATGTAACAGTTTATATTTCCTTCATCCTATTTTCTCCTCCAAAGACACATTTCCTTGCCCTCATTTTTCTCCTCTCTCTACCAATATACATACCTTTTCTTTCCCTTCTTTGATTTTCTAGTCTTCTGCTTTCAGTCTGCATTTCAACCACATACCTTCTGCTCCAAAGCATTGCTTTGTTACACCTACAAGCCTTGCCACAGCCTTCTAGTCCCTGCATGCTCCAATTAGCACTACAGTCTCCCTCCATCCCACCCTCTCAAATTCTGTTATTCGTCCCTCTCCCTATGCCACTCTAGGACACACTTCCATTCAATGTTGTGCATCCTTTCTACAGCAGCTGGAGACAGTAGACGCACATGTGTGTGTGTGTGTGTGTGTGTGTGTGTGTGTGTGTGTGTGTGTGTGTGTGTGTGTTTCTTCCTATTCTGATGAAGGCAAGGGTAGACTAATGATCTCTTAGTGCTAGGTAATTTTTTTGAGAAATCATATTCACACAAAAATTAACTTCAGCTGATTACAATTTTTATTGCACAGCCTAATAGAATCTTAGTGGACAAAATTTATACAACATACTGGCAGCCAGTGGGTGATCTGCTACCACTATTGACAACTCTTATTATAGCAAACAAAAAATTTGAGAATTAAAAGCACTGGTAGGGCTTTCACAAACAGACCTTACAATTGTTACGAGTTAATTAGTTTTTATAATATTGAAATATAAATGTTGTAACACTTTTGCCTTTTGTCTCAAAATTCTGAAATAAATTTGTAAACAATAGTTTTTAAAAATTTGCATATATCATGAAAGTTATCTGTCAGAAAACAGTCATAACAGAAATGCAATTGCAATGACTTAGTTTTAATTGAAAGAAACAAATCATAATAAATTACTGAACTTTAAGATGAATTGGAATTGACCAAATTGATAATTAATAATGTGCAATAATTATGTAAATCAGTAAGTATTACTGTCTGAGTCCTGACATCACTTCATGTCACACATACTGTACGTTTACTATTTTGGTACATTTTATTATCCCATACCATAATACTTTGTATTATAGTCTAAATGAGCCAATGGCCATGCCACAGTAGATAAACCGGTTTCTGTTATACCACCAAAGGTAAGCACTGTGTAACTATTCTGCCCTTACCTTTTGTAGTCTCGTTGCACTCGGTAGCATTGTTTGGCCCGAAAATTGTTGATGTATGTATTTGGTTCATTGATGTTAGCGATACACTTGTTTATTTTATAAGTATTTTTATTGCAATTTGCATTAACGAACACTATTGATATTGTTTTTGGCCAACTCGGGTATCACAGTAGGTATGAGCAGAATGCACACAATGTCCAAATACAGTGACACTTTGTTCATATTAGTCATCAAATTACATATGGCACTGAGTCAATGTATAAGCACAGTCATGGAATAGTTGTCATTAGACTTTACTGTCATTACACTTTAAAGAGCGTCAAAATATTTAACACAGTTCAAAATAATCATAACTCCTGAATATACTTTCAGTTTACAGAGACACATATTGCAATTTGGCACATAGTTGTTACTGGTTAATTACTTTGCCGCCAACTGACTAAAATAGGGCCAGAAACTGCTATTTATAGACCTGCATAAGCATAATTTATAATTTTGGTATTAACAAAATAGTTTATAATTTGGTTCAGTACATATTTATCTTACATGTTAGACTATCTATTGGTAAAGACATCTGATTTTTGAAAATTGTTAATGTTTAAGAATTTAATAAAGTATCTGGAACCAATTGTTGTTCCGCATTGTGGTTCCCCGGACTTTTGTTACTGGCAGCCATATTAAATAAAACTTTTAATTGCCTAAAATAATTCAACTTTTTAATTAATTAAGGCATCAATCAACTAATGGTGCATATCAGAAGGAACAGAAAAATCGAGGCAACAAAAATATGAACTCAAAGCCCAGAATCTAACAGTGGTTTGGGCATAATTTATAGTGAAAGTTGGCATGGGTCGGAGACTTTAATTACAAATATTACGTGAACGAATGAGTTTCAGTAAATTCCAGATACTTTACTAGAAAGGGGAGGCAAGCAGCTCTCAAATGATGTATGTTACAATACTTAAATAGTCCAATTTCTGCACTTGGAATTTATATGGTTGACCTATGAGCATATTTCAAATTATCTATATTTCGTAATTAAAATTGTTTCTGATACAAGTGACCACTAAAAAATGTTTCTATTAGTATAAATAATGTACTGAATAATAAAACAAAAATGAGCTTAATCAAGTATTTGCAATTTTTGGATACTCAGTAATTGTGCTATACTATACAGGGTCTATATTAACAGTTGGAAAAATTAGTTTTAATTACATAGTATGAAACAGAGAGAGTTGGGGGATGCCAATCTTGCTTTGTCACATCTCTTGCTTTGTCACAACTGTCTGGCTCAGGTCGAACTTGGATGGGTAAATGTCTGGGTCTGCTGAGAGCTGTTGGCAAGCGGGGTGTAGCCCTTGCGAGGCCAGTTGAAGAGTACTTGATTGAGTAGCAATTCTAGTCTGGAAAACCAACACAACAGCCAAGAGTGTGGTGCACTGACCACATCCCTCTCCATACCACATCTGGTGACACCTTACGGCGGCCAATCAGTACCCATTGGGCACTGGAGGGCTGTGTGGGACAGAGTTTAGAGATTATAGTCTAAATGAAGAATAATGCACTCGAAGTGAACCATCTTGCTAAACAGAGGCAGTATAAGACTGAATTGTAACAGATATTTGTATTTTTTGATCAATGCACTGCCCATTGTTCCCTCCATACTCAAAGCTTCAGTCTGATAAAATATTGTTTGTACTTAATGACAATTTACTGAGACTCCTGCAGCCTGCCAGTTTGCTGTAACAAACTGTCATCTCTGGGAAAACATAAGCCAATGGAAAATATAATAAACACATCCACAATCTGGTGAAGAGAGTAATGAAAGCTCTGAATGTTACAAATCATAAATAGTACTAAAAGTTTACTGTATCAGTTACTTTTAGTGTTAGTATGTCCATTTCATCAATTTGTAAAAAATGGTCTAAAGTATAAGTCTGATGCAAAAGTCAGGTGTGACATTTTTTTCAGTAATAGATTCCATATATGTTCTTCTTTTCATAAAGATTATCTCAGTATTAGTGCTATGATTTGATAACCCTACAGGGCAAATTGAAGCAATCAAGAGAAGTTCTGCTGCCAGCTTTCTATGCATCAACACAGACATTGGAAAAATACAAAGGAGGATATTTGAAACCATCACTGTTCGGTATGTAACCAGAATTTCATTGCTCACAGAGCTTTTCAGTAATTTATTTACTGTTTTTTCTCAATGCTTTTATCTTATGTAGTGCAATATGACAATATGAACACAACTTTGGCAATGATATATTGAATTTTTGTAATACAGAGAACTATTTTAATAATATAGTGAGGACAGTTTACTACTCACCGCAAAGACGTGGCGACGAGCTGCGACAGGCACATACAAAAGACACACACATACAACAGAGAACTATTTTATTTAGATTATTATTCCCAACATTTTATTAATGGCATTATAAACAATATTTTGGTATAAGTTATAAGTAGAGATAACCTCTAGGAGTGACATTTCATAGTAAACTGATATATTCATGAGGGGGGGGGGGGGGAAGCAGTCCTCTGCCATATATAAGAGAAAAATGAAGAACTGTTACAGGAAGATGAAACAAAAGGCATATTTACTCATGGTCTGGTCTCATCTGGATTATTGCAGTCCTGTATGAGTCCCACACCAATAATGTATGATTTAACACCTGAAAGACATTTGTAAAATACTGTGAGACTTATCCTAGGAAATTCTGAGTAATACAGTAGTATCACTGCTATGATAAAGGAGATGAAATGAAACTCATTACAAAGCCAGAAAAAATTCACAAGTCTATGTAACACACGAAGAAATCTTTTGGCTTAATGCATGAGCTGCTGTTAAAAATAAGTTCTATGTGGATAAATCACATATACATTAGAGATTATACAATTTTCATAAAGTAAATGAACTAAATCAGCAGAAAGTTTGTATATATAATGTATTTTGTAGGTAAAGGGGACAGGGATTGCGGCAGTTTAAAGATAGTTTTAATATCTGGCGTTAGAGAGTACAGTGCTTCAAAACAAGACTTAAACTATGTGTAGAGACTGTACCAAGTAGCTCAGCACCAGCTCTGTGTGCTGAGTTCCTTATACCATCCTCTAGTCAGATCTCACTGTTTTCTTGAATTAATGGTCATATTAGCATAATCTTGTTATAAATTCGCAGACTCACCACCTGTAGCTAATCAGTTCACTTTGAGAGAGGGTTCCAGTGATCGAACTGCACACTTCCTAACATCCTGTCGCTACATGCTATGATTATCACCTTCAAACACACTACAAAATTTCAAAAACAATGAATTATCATCCTCAGAAGTCATTCACTACATCTTCAGGTACTAATTCACATTCTTCTTGATATTCCTAATGAGGTAGGTTTTCATAAAATGGCAGATATTGTGATCCTAGTGCAGAAAGCACTGATAAACAGGGATATCAAATTACTGTACTTTTCCTTTGCTACAAGTAGAATGGACATATACAACGGTTTAGTGTCCGACAATGAGATATTCTTGATTTCTCTTGTTTTTTTAAGAGCTCTAAACTCTTTGTTGAAGTCTTCTTTGAATTACATGACTAATGAATGCTGTTTTGTGAAGGTTAGCCAGAAAATTTCCTGCCATCCAACTGGTTCCCATTCACATCTTCTTTCCTAACAGTCATGTGGTGACTCGTATGATATGTTTCACTGATCATCTCTCATGAGTTATTTTGCTGACTATATACTGTTTGTCACCCTTTCTTCTCATACTCCTGGTAATGGTCTTCCAGCCAGCTTTTCTGATTCTTTTTTGTTCTGTAATAGGTTTAATATGGATAGAGCTGTGGATGGAGCCATCAGTGAGGTGGAGGTTAACATCCAGGACTTGCTGGGTTGAGAAAGACTAAGTGAAACTGATGGGGGAGAAGGAATTGAGGTTGTGGAAGAATGAAGATATGATGTCCTGGCCCTGAGTCCAAATCATAAAACCTAATCCTAACAGTACCTGCACTTTGACAGCCACCGTCTATTTCATATCAAAAAATCTCTTTCATGCAGCCTTACAACTGGTGGACAGCAAATTTGCAGTGATAAGTCCCTCACACAAGATGCCAAAGGGCTTACAATGGTTTCACAGACATAACTCTCCTGACCTAATCAGTAAAGAGTTTTTCCCGTGGCATATCCCCACAAATTACTAATCCTCACTCCAACCCCAATAACCAGTCACAAAGGAGTGTCCTCCTTGTCACTCAATACCACCCCAGACTGGAACATCTAAATCACATCCTTTGTCAGAGCCTACCCAAGATCCTTACAACCCCTCCTAAAGTGGTATTCCATTACCCACCCAACCTCCACAACATCCTAGTCCATCCCTATGACACCTCCAAACCCAACAACTTACCACATGAATCATATCCCTGTGGAAGACCTCACTGCAAAACCTGCCCAATCCACCTACCCAGCACTTCCTATTCCAGTCCTGTCACGGTCTTATCCTACCCCAGCAGAGGTCTGGCCACCTGTGAAAGCAGCCATGTGATTTACCAACTCTGCTGCAATCATTTCACAGTGTTTTATATTGGTATGGCAACGAACCACCTGTCCATCAGGATAATGGCCACCATCAAACTTGGTAAAATAACATGATGGATCACTCTTTGCCACAGCATGCAGCTGAACACAGCAGTGGAGAACTAAGGCTATTGGAGACCTGTGGCAGTGGCAAAACAAACTGAGCTATATATTATTTACCAGGCAAAGGAACACAGGTAGTGATAGTAACAAATAAAACACACACATACACACACATTATATATATATATATATATATATATATATATATATATATATATATATATATATATATGTGTGTGTGTGTGTGTGTGTGTGTGTGTGTGTGTGTGTGTGTGTGTGTGTGTGTGTGTGCTAGCTTTCGCAGCCTAGCTGCTTCTTTAGGCAGAAGAAAAGGAGAGGGAAAAGGAAATAATGAGGGTTTTAAGGGAGTGGGTAAGGAGCCATTCCAGTCCCGGGAAAGACATACCTTGGGGGAAAAAAGGAGGGTAAACAAATACACACCCACCCACACATATACACAACGCAATCACACCTAGGCAGACATACTGTAGAAAGCAAAGAAGTTTGACAGAGATACCACTTGAGGCAGAGGCTCTGTCCAGAGAACCGAAGCAAAGATGTTAAAGATGGTGGGCAGGACTTTGAATTTAGCGGAGGTTGAGACCAGGTGGGCAACGGGAAGAGAGAATATGCTGAAAGGCAAGTTCCCATCTCCGGAGTTCTGAAAGACTGGTGTTGGTGGGAAGTATCCAGATAACCCGGATGGCGTAACACTGTGCCAAGATGTGCTGGCCGTGCACCAAGGCATGTTTAGCCACAGGGTGATCCTCATTACCAACAAACACTGTCTGCCTATGACTGTTCATGCGAATAGACAGTTTGTTGCTGTTCATTCCCACATAGAACACTTCACATTGCAGGTATGTCAGTTGGTAAATCACGTGGGTACTGACGCAAGAGGCTCTGCCCTTGATTGTGTAGACCTTCCGGGTTATGGGACTGGAGTAAGTGGTGGTGGAAGGGTGCATAGGGCAGGTTTTACAATGGGGGCAGTTACAAGGGTAGGAGCCAGAAGGTAGGGAAGGTGGTTTGGGGATTTCATAGGGTTGGACTAGGAGGTTACGGAGGTTAGGTGGGCGGCAGAAAGACGCTCTCGGTGGAGTGGGAAGGATGTCATGAAGGATGGATCTCATTTCGGGGCAGGATTTAAGGAAGTTGTATCCTTGCTGGAGAGCCACATTCAGAGTCCGCTCCAATCCCGGAAAGTATCTTGTGACAAGAGGGGCACTTCTGGGGTTCTTCTGTTGAAGGTTATGAATTTGGGGGAATGAGGAAGTGGCTCTAGCAATTTGCTTCTGTACCAGATCAGGAGGATAGCAGCAGGATGTGAAAGCTGTTATTAGGTAATTGGTTTACTGGTTCAGAGATTCGGTACTGGAGCAGACTCGTTTGCCACGAAGACCTAAGCTGTAGGGAAGGGAACATTTGATGTGGAATGGATGGCAGCTGTCATAATGCAGGTACTGTTGTTTATTGGTAGGTTTGATGTGGACGGATGTGTGAAGTTGGCCATTGGACAGATGGAGGTCGACATTGAGGAAAGTGGCATGGGATTTCGAATAGGACCAGTTGAATTTGATAGGAGTTGAGGTTGAAGAGGAAATTCTGGAGTTCTTCGTCACTGTGAGTCCAGATCACGAAGATGTCATCTATGAATCTGTACCAAACTTTGGGTTAACAGGCTTGGGTATACAGGAAGGCTTCCTTTAAGACTCCCATAAATAAGTTTGCATACGAGGGGGCCATCCAGGTTCCCACAACTGTTCCCTTTAGTTGTTGCTATGTCTGGCCCTAAAAAGTGAAGAAGTTGTGGGTTAGGATGAAGCTGGCTAGGGTATTAAGGAAAGAGGTTTTAGGTAGGGAAGTGGGTGCTTGGCGTGAAAGGAAATACTCCATCGCAGCAAGACCCTGGGCATGTGGGATATTTGTGTATAAGGAAGTGGCATCAATGGTTACAAGGATGGTTTCAGGAGGTAACAGGCTGGATAAGGATTTCAGACAATTGAAGAAGTGGTTGGTGTCTTCGTTGAAGGATGGGAGACTGCACATGATGAGTTGAAGGTGTTGGTCTATGTAGGCAGAGGTTCGTTTTGTAGGGGCTTGGTAACCGGCACCATGGGGCAGCTGGAATGACTGGGTTTGTGAATCTTGGGAAGTAGGTAGAAGGTGGGGGGGTGCGGGTTGTCGGTGGGGTCATGAAGTTAATGGAGTTAGGTGAAAGGTTTTGTAGGGGATCTAAGGTTTTGAGGATTCCTTGAAGCTTTGCCTGGACATCAGGAATGGGATTGCCTTGACAGACTTTATATGTGGTACTATCTGAAAGCAGACGCAGTCCCTCAGCCACATACTCCCGCCGATCAAGTACCACGGTCGTGGATCCCTTGTCGGCTGGGAGAATGATGATGGAATGGTCAGCCTTCATATCACGGATAGCTTGGGATTCAGCTGCGGTTATGTTGGGAGTAGGATTAAGGTTTCTCAGGAAAGACTGAAGGCTGACCATTCCATCGTCATTCTCTCAGCCGACAAGGGATCCACGACCGTGGTACTTGATCGGCGCATGGTATTTGGAGGCCTCCCAAGACCGGAGGCCCAGGGCAATCTGCCCCCTCTGCCCCCCCCCCCCTTTGTCCGCCACTGGAACATAGTTCTCTGTATTTCAATGGCTGCTTTACTACCTGAGTCATTTGGATCCTCTCTTCCATCATCAGCTCTTCTTAACTGCGCAGATGTGAGTTTTGCTGTCAACACATTCTACAGTCCCGCAACCATCCTGGCCTCAACTTAAGATTACTTCCCATCCTTAGAATCTATGCCTAACAATAACCCCCATCCTTCCCCACTCATTATCCTGTATCTCCCCAACTCATGTCTTTTTTGCAACTGTGTATTTCTCCTTACAATAACCCCTTAATTAGTTTTAATTTTTCAATTTTTTTTCTTTATTTTTTTATTTTTATTGTTTCGTTATTATTTTTATCATTTCAAATCCCCCCAGTCCCTCCCTACACTCCTCTACACCTACCTTTAATCCTTTCCCATCCCTTCCCTTTACTGCATTCAATGCCACACCTCAAATTCCTGCTATCAGTGCCTTCACAATCTATCATGATGTGCAGAAATTTCCATCCCTACCTTTACCCAGCATCCTTAACCCTTCACTCCCCACCTCACTCACAGTCTAGATGCTTGTGGGACTGGAGTGACCAGGAATTGTGGTTGTGCATGTATCGTAATCTGAATGATTATGTGAAAGGGTTTCTTTTGCTGATGAAGGCCATGGCCAAAAATTTAGGTTGTATGAATGTGATTGTCTCTTTTTCATGCCCGTCAGCAGCTCAGCAAAACCATAAAACACAAACTCAAAAAGGACAAAATAATGACAGAAATAAACTTAGACAGGAGCTTTCAGATATCTATTATTATTATTATTATTATTATTATTTTACTACTTCATTGTGCAGGTGAGAGGAGCGAGAAGAAAGAATTTCCTTCACATAATGAAGTATATAATATATTCTGTATTATTTTATGGAAGCTACATTCTGCTGGGCTACTGATGTTGAACATGTGTTACAAAATGCACCTAGTAAATTAAAATAAATGAAAAGTAAGCAGACTTGTCATTACATAGATACAATAATGTCATTAATGAATTAATTATTTTTATCCATCTGTTTCAGGAACCCTCTGGTGGACTGCAGTGAAATTCTTAGAGTTGATTTATCGGGATGGAAGGAGCATGCTTCTGTGGAAAAAGAAAGTAGCTGGGCTACAATGTAGCTGTATTTGAATTAATAATGATTCAAACATATTTAGTGTATGTGTAATTTTTTGTCAGATAACAACTACGACAAAAACTGTTCCATGACTCAATTGCACACACTTATCTCTGTCAATAAAAGAAATTAGTTGTGATGCAAATTGCACACAACTGCTTAACTTGCTGAACAAGTACTGTACTATAATACAATATTTTAAGCAGTATGATCCACTTGCTTTACTGGCATAATCAGGAGTCATCTCAAATAGTATTTCATCCGTTGCACCATGGCAGCTATTTGGTGTTACTGCATGCTGGTTATATGCACCGCATATATTGTGTTATGATGGAAACGAAATTTTTTACAAGACACACTTGAGTTGTAGATTGTAAAAAATAATGTTCTTGTTCTATAAAGTACAAAACAAGATTAAACTTTTTTGAAGGTGATTACCAATGGCTGTTAAGTATTTTAAGAAATACAGTGATATCTGCAAAGTGTAAATGAGTGAGGCATTGATTAAATGAGTTGTTTCAGTTTGAGTGTCAATGCTAACTTTAGGATGTCAGAATGTTTTCAGTAGAGTGTAAAACTGGCCTTAGTAAAAATATAACAAATTGGTAGAAAGAGATGTGTGGAATTCTGTGCTTCTGCCATTTACATCCTGTTGTTCTCAAATTTCACATGCAGTTCACTATGAAACCATTATTACTGATTTTCAAGTTGAAACATTTCAACATTTCAGGTTACTCTGTCAATAACAATGAAAATTAAGTGCTTGAATGAAATGCTAACATTACTGTTTGCTGTACCATGATAACTATTCAGCCAAAAGATTACTGCTTTTAATGAAGATGTTAGTCATGTAACAGATGGCTTATAGGGTTTGTTTGTCTTTTTTTTTGGGGGGGGGGGATACAAAATGGAGCATTGCACTATCTCCTTCAAAAGAATTTTAATGGAATAATTGTCTGAGTTTTGAGATGAACAGTTCATCAGATGCACCTCCAGAGACTAAGGTAGTGACTCTTACTTTCTGTACATTATCATACATCTGTACATTATTATACCAAAAATTTGAAACTGTTTATTCAAAACTTTTGTCACATGTGGGAAACACACAATTGCCTGATTTTCTTTCACATGTACCTGCATTCATTTTTTCAGTTGACCAACCCAAAAGTGTGAATCCAAACCAGTAAACTTCCTAATACAATGACCTCAGTGCTACCAATTCTCACAGTCACTGGAAAAAAAAGAACTAAATAATGATCACCAAAGATTTATCCACTGTAACTATTGAAAAGATCATGATAGGATAACAGAATTATGAGAATTATAGATTACTTCTCACTTCACGGATGAAAATAAGATCATCTGACTTGCACAACAAAAAGATTCTTCAACAATTTAGCTTTTGCTTCAAAGAGACTAAATCAGAAATAAAAAAACACACATGCAGACTCATTTATAAAATTAAAACTCACACAGTCAGATTCAGATTCTTTATTCATCATTCAGCATTTGATACATGCAACAGACTTTGTCAATATAATAATTAATTATTATTATAAAATTTACAATGTTATATTAGGCAATTCAAAAAAAATTCTTCTATTGAATAAAAAGGGCTTGATAACAGGAACTGTGCAGCTTTTCCTTGAAAGTTTAACAGGCATTTTTTTCCATGTTTACACACAGTTTGTTGTACCTTTTGATGGCCACTTAGATGTGTTGTTGGATTTAACTAGTTGGTTCTGTGGTAAGAGCAGGGTAGAACATGTTCTTGTATTATAATCATGTCTTTCATTAGTTACACTTAAATTTGGTAATTGAGCAATAATGAAATTGACATTTGCTAAAATATATAAATTAATTACAGTTAAAATTTATATTTAGTGAACAGAGGTTTACAATGAGTTTCTGGCATCCCGTGTATCAATATTACACATGGGATCCAAAAGTAACCTCTTTGGTCAAGGTACACGATCACTGCCTCAGCAGCAAGACAGTCAGTGTTGTTCTAGAAGTTAAAGTGTCACATCTCTGTTGGATATAGCATGCAAATAAAATGACTTTCTGCCAGCATTTCAGGTGTTATTCTATCGTAGTGTTGATAAAACCACAGTGGTGACCCTGACATCGTTCATCAATCACGTCAAGTGTGAAAAACTTTGTTTTTTCGTGTTGTTTGCTGTGGAACCGCATCCGACAACAATACTGTTGCGGCCAAACAATGGCTTTCAACATTGGACAGATTGCACCCGATCCCCTGCAGCATTTGCAATTTTTGGCACAGGATGAACCACTCATTAACCCATTAATGCCTAGTGTTGCCATATGGCAACAGTGCACATTTCAACCCAATATATTTTCCTACTTACTCAGATTTGAAGGTATAGTGGTGTGGAACATCTTTGTGATTGCAGAGAAGTATGCAGAACTCAACAATATAGTCATTTCTTGTTCCCATCTAATTGTTGTGGTGCTACTATCGAAGTAATGGGACCATTGTGAGACGCCGCAGACAACATGAGCGTGCGCTTTGAGTAAGTTAATTATTGAGCTTATAAAATAGTTTTTTAAAGAAATGTATAATTTAGTTGTGTTATAGATAGACTCCTGAATGTGATATTACAGTATTTAGTAATTTGAATAAACCATGACCCGCAGATCTTGTTCTGAATGTTGCTGTTGCCATATGGCAACGCTAGGCATTTGCACTACCTAAATTATTTTTTGTGCTACTTCTATATTTTAGGCCTGGTTTTTCACTTACTGAATCATTAGATATGTTATTAAATGGTGATATAAATGGAGATGTTTTCATGGAGCCTCCAGACATCAATATAGACACTGATGAAGATTCAGCAGATGAGAAGGAGGGTGGGTAAATATATAATTACCAATATATTTCAAAATTTTGCTTATGGCATTATACATATCACTTAACAGTTTCAATATACCATTACAGGCTATTTGATAATTTATCATCTCAGCAGTTGAGGGCCAATACACTTCATCAGCGGGAGCTTTACCTTTGTCTGATTCATCTTCACACCTAAATGTATCTTCAACCAATGTTGGTACTATACAAACCCCTTCAGTGTCAAAGATAACGGAATGGAGCAATGATAGAGGACCCGGTCAACCACAGTGGATCAATGGAGCAGATTTTGATAAAGAATCTTGTACTTCATTTTCTGAAGCTGATTATTCTAAATATAACAGTATATCTGCTTTGGAGACTTTTGAAAGTTTTATAGATCATGAGGTGATTTGCATTTAGTTTGTGAAACAAGACATTATGCTTTATTTATCAACTGTCATGATCCAAAAATAACAGTTGAGGAGATTAGATGCTTCATTGGAATTTTGTTTGTTAGTGGGTACAATATTCTCCCATCCAAAAGACATTACTGGGATAGTAATGATGATATGAAGAACCTGGCTGTATCCAACTCCATGAGGAGTGATAGATTTTTACAAATATGTCGGTTTCTGCACTGTGCTGACAACACCAAAATTGACCCCAGTGATAAAGCTTGGAAAATCCGCCCAATTATAGAAACATTAAAGAAACGACGAGTAGATAATTTTTTACCTGAAGAACACCTGGCCTATGATGAAAGCATGGACAAATATTTTGACCGCCATGGATGCAAGCAATGTATTAGACGTAAACCTATAAGATTTGGGTACAAAATTTGGAGCCTCGATACTAAGAGAGGATATTTGGTGAATTTTGAGCTTTACCAGAGCAAGGTCCAAAAGGAAACGCAGAGTATTAGAAAGTATTTGGAAAGGCAGCAAGCCCATTATTAGTATTACTTGATGAAATTCCAGCAGACAAGAGGGACTTAAATTATAAATTTTTCATGGATAATCTGTTTTCTGGTTCTGCACTTTTCTCGTTTTTAAAATTCTCTGGATATTCAGCCATTGGAACTATAAGAGAAAATAGAATTCCAAAAAACTGCCCTCTTTGGAGTAAAGGCTATTTTTCCAACAAAGATATTACAGAACTGTGATTGAGAAAAATGATGGTCTACTGTATTGCCGATGGATGGTCAATGCTGTCGTCACAATGATCTCTTCATCACGTGGAAGCCAACCTGGCTTTTTTTTTTTTTTTTTCTCTTCACGGAAACTGAAGAGGATTATGGTAATCCTGAGACCTCAAGTTATTGCAAAATATAACATGTACATGGAGGTACAGACCAAATGGACCAAAACCTGGGATGCTACTGAACTGGAATTTGTAGTGAGAAATGATATTGGCCTCTGTTAACATGGATGTTTGATGTGGCTATGCAGAACAGTTGGATTCTGTATAACAAATCAGGTCAACCAAGAATGTCTCCGCTGCAATTCAGGTGGGAAATAACAAATGTACTTTTATGTTGGTCCCAGCTACCTCGATAATGAGCTGCGACACAATCTGCATCAACAGATAGCAGGATATCAGATTCCATAAGGTTTGAATGGACTGATGATTTCATTCAGCACACTGAAGAGAAGAGAAAGAAAAGGTGTGCTGGAAGTAATTGGAAATCTATTGTAAGAACAGTGTGTTCACAGTGCAAAGTAGGATTATGCATTGATTGTTTCATTGTTGTTAGAAATTAAGACTTCCTGTTCATATTTAAATTCATTTACTGATGTGATTATAAATGTAAATCTGATCATCATGATCATGCTTTTGTAAATTCAGAGAATTAACTCCTGGAAGCGCCTAGCAACGGCATTTATTTTGAAAATTAAACATGTGATAATTATTCTAACACTGTATTTCATTTATTTAACCTGCCTTGAGACATAATAAATAAAAAATAATTTAAAAAAAATAATTTTGGCACTAATGGGTTAAATTCGGGGGCGATTTAATGAACAATTCTGAGCGTTCACCTCTTTCAACCGTGCTGTACAGTGTTTTCCAACAACTGGCATGGACTTCTACACCATATGCTCCCACCGCCATGTTGCCTCATCCCGACAGAAAACCAGTGTGTACTCAAGGACATGAGTGTTTCACACAGTATTTTCATGCAAGCACTTCAATTCCTACAAATGTGATGCCATATCAGTCTGCCTGTGCCTGTGATGAACAGTTCAGTGAGTGTGCTGTAAATGACATCCAGACTCCACCTGCTGTGCCGCCACAGTTGTTTGAGCGCCTGTTTTCCAATCTGCATGTGATGCATGGCATCTTCGTTGCGATGCCGTCTGCCGTGCCACCAGCGTCGCGCATACCCACGTGCGTTCCGCAGTTTGGTCCAACACATGCGCCGCCTTACAACCCGCAGTCGACAACCGGTATCACCGTCTCGCCACTGCATGCACTCCAACGTATGACCCACACTTGACGCTCGACTTTGCTGCTGCAATGTCTCTTACCGCACCTGCCATGTCGCGTGATGCTGCGTTCGCGCGGCCATATGAACCGCTAAAGACACCTGTTCTTCATGATCAGTGTCCCTTGGCAGGACCTCAGTTGGACACAACTCCACACCATTCGCGTTTCCCAAAGCTGTCACCACTGGACAAATCTAATCCTGTAACATGGTTCGTGTCGGTGGAATCTATTTTCTAGTTACACAATGTCATGAGCGAGGACGCTCAATTCTTGTGTTTAGTCACACACCTCCACTCCAGATGGACTTGGCCATTGATATCATTCTATCACCTCCACCCGCACCAAAGTTTTGTAACACGAAGGAAATTCTTCTACGACACTTGTCATGCTTGCCGGACGAGGCATTGACTCACATTATCAAGGAGGTAAACATCAGTGACTCCACCCCTGGACAGCTCTGGCGCCACCTGCGGTCTCAAGTAGATCACTCCTTTCTACCGGACCCAGCACTTTGGGCTATCTGGTTACTCAAACTGCCAACCGAGCCACAAACCCAGCTCTTAGCACTGTCGACACAGCCACTTGACACTCATCTGGCATACGCCAACAGGGCATACCAAGTGATGCGCCACCGCCAGTTGATTTCTGATTCACCAGCACGCGGAGTTTGACAACCGGGCACGCTTCTTCCACCTCAATTTCCGGCGATTGGATGTTCCAAGCGGCATGCCATTCAACAAACAGTGGAGCAACCTGTCGGCAACAGGCCATTATCGTTGCCATCTTCAGCCAACCCCACCTCCATGCCTTCACAGTTGGGCACGCCATGTGTCATGTACACTAAAACTACCCACAGCACCGGCACAATGGATGGGTCCCCCCACCCACCTATCCACTGTGTTGGTTCTCGTAACGCATGGCACCAAAGCATGCAACTGCAGGTAACCGTGCGCAGTGACGTCAAACTGTCAGCGCTGTGATTAACCAGTGCCGCCCCCATACTATTTCTCATAGGCGCCGTTCGACTGCTCCACCTTAGTCCTGTCCGGACACTATTTCTGGTGGGCTCTACATTATCGACGTGTCCTCATAAACCCATTTTCTGGTGGACACTGGCACTGAGGCCAGCGTTATTCCTTGCAACCTTGCGCTGTCAAATATCAAACCCGGCCCAGGTCCGTTACGGGCTGTCGACAACTCGCCCAAATGAGTTTATGGCACTACTGAACTCCAACTACAGTTCGCAGAGGATGCTATATTTCCTTGGACTTTCTATGTCACCGAGATTGAGGCACCTGTGCTAGGATTTCACTTCCTGAAGCATTACAAATTTTCGTTGGACCTTCAGATGGCGTCCATTCATCACGCCCCTTCTCAATGATGTTTCCGCGGACAGTTTGCACCTGCCTTTTTATCAACTGCTTCTGAGTGCGCTCGCCTCTCCACGAAACTGGCTAATGTTATTAAGGACATCGCTCACGACCGCACCAAGTGCGATGTTTTACAACGCGACAATGATGCCACCGACTCGATGTCTTCTCCAGCACACTGGCGAGCTATCGCGCAAGGGCATCCGCACCTGCAGCAGCCTTAGAGTGTACTGCCACACCACCTACCTCTGCCGCTGATACTCCCGACGCCACACAGGTTAGTGATTCACTTGCTGCAGTGCAACCGCTAGTATCAAATGACACAAACGGTATCCTCCACAGACTTAATACGACCGAGGGCCCTCTGGTGCACCACAAGGCAAGACACTTATTAGCACATAAACTGCAGGCCATTCATTTGACAAAAAAGAAAGACAGCACTTACCGAATGTGTGGTGACTACTGCATGCTTAACGCCAGAACAATAATTGACAATTACCCGATACCCTACATTCAAGATTTTGCATAGCAGCTTCACGGCACTAAAGTTTTCTCAGTAGTCGAGTGCCACAAGGCATACCATCAGATTCCAATGGCACCGGACGAAATACAAAAGATGACTATCATTACTCCTTTTGGACTTTTTGAATACTGTGTCATGCCTTTCGGCCTAAAGAATGCAGCGTAGACATGGCAGCAATTCATTATGATCTGGAAGGTTCCCTTTTTGCTATGCATACCTTGTGATCTGGAAGGTTCCCTTTTTGCTATGCTATGCATACCTTGACGATGTGCGCCTCGGTTGCACAGTGGTAGAGTGCCAGACTACAAATCCAAAGGTCGCGGGTTCGATCCCCGCCAGGTCCTAGGATTTTTATCTGTCACTTTCCACTTCTTTCACCTCTGGCAGTATTGCTCTTGTAAAAAATACTGAGTAGCACCGTGGTTCGGAACCCACGTTAAATGTAGGTCCCCCTATAACTGGCTGGGTAAGTCAGTTCTAGGTCGGAGGAAGGCAACGGCATACCACCTCCAAACAGGACCATGCCTAGTAAAGCACTGTGGTGTTCAAACCAATCTTCGGATTGTTGACTGCTTTACCTTTTTACCTTTTACCTTGACGATATTTCAATTTTTTTTGTCCTTCTAGCAAGAGCACGAGGAACATCTGGCACTCGTACTTAAGGCACTGCAAGAGAGATGGTGTCCATATTACCGATGACAAGTCCCAACTGTGCAAAGAAACTGTCACTTTCCTTGGACATGAGGTTTCAGAGCAAGGCACGCGCCCCACCTCAGATCGCCTTTCATTCATACTACAACTCTCACTTCCAGACATATAAAGAGCTGTGCCGCTTCCTGGGAATGATTAATTTTTTCAGGCGCCCCATTCTGCATGCGGCTTCACTACAAGCACCATTAACCGATGCACTTGCAGGCAACAAAAACGTTAGGTGAGCACAAGGCCCCTTGGACGGAGGATATGACTGCCGCGTCCAAACATTTAAAGACAGTACTCGCTCACGCAGTCACTTTGGCACATCCCATCCCAGATGCTGAAATTTCAATTACCATGGACTGTTCAGTGGGCGCTGTGCTACAACAACATGTTGATGACCATTCTCAGCCATTATGTTTCTTCTCAAAATAATTAACATCCTCTCAATGTAAATGGTCTGCATTTGACAGTGGACTCTACACTATTTATGCTACCAACAAATATTTTAGACAGGACATTTAGGACCGCCCTCTGACTGTCTATACCGATCACCGGTCACTTGCCGTAACCCGTCAGGTGATCCACCTCCTCGGCGCTGGTGGAATTTAGACTTTATTTCACAATTTATGCGCAGAGTGCAGACAATGTCATAGCAAATTATATGCCGCGCATCTCAAGCCGTTGATTTTGACAGACTTGGCGTGCCTTCAGCAGACAGACGACGAAATACAACAGCTGCCATTCTCTCCGGACACGTCACTGCACATTGAACCGTGCTCGTTACCCGGCTCGGGCGTGGCGTGTCCCCTGGTTCCTACAGCGATGAGCACAGACATTTTCCGTTCTCTTCACAGCCTTTCCTATCCTGGGGCCAAGCCGACCTTAAAGTTAATTTCCGAACGATTTGTTTGGCAGAATATGCGACGCGACTGCCAGTCGTGCACTCGGGCGTGCTTATTATGCCAATGCAGTAAAGTCAACAGGCACACACAACCCTCACTATGCAGTTTCAAAACCCCAACTGGCTGATGTAAACATATTCATTTGGATCTCATTGGCTCCATTCCCATTTCGGACAGGTTTCATTATATACCATCAATGATCTACCGTACTACTCGATGGGTCAAAGCCATCCCACTCAAAGACATTTCCACAGCAACTGTAGCGCGTACTTTCATTGACGCGTGGATATCACGGTTAGGCTGTCTGTCCTCACTTACTACGGATCAAGGGTGACAGTTCGAGTCGGCACTTTTCAATAACTTATGCAATCTGTGCGGCAACAATAGATTTCGTGCAACAGCCTACCACCCCCAGAGCAACGGACTTGTAGAGAGATGGCACCATCAAAACGACCCTCACAGGCCACGGCAGTAACTGGACTGATGCCCTCCCGTGGGTTCTTCTCGGCATCTACGCCGCATATAAGGAAGATCTATGTGCCTCCCAGGCCGAGTTAGTTTATGGTGAACCACTCGTACTTTGCACGAATTTAGTCACCGATACTGACCACCCCTCACAAACTGATTTGCCAACACTTGTCAAATGCATACGCAAACATATCGCGTGCACGCGGGTACCCCTGCCATGTCCCCATTGTACACCGCGTGTATTTGTACACACAGCACTGGAGGACTGCGAGTTTGTAATGCTACGTGATGACACCCCCCATTACAGCCGCCTTACTCCAGCCCCCACGGCATCCTACGCAAATCCAAAAACACATTTGACATTTCCCTTAACGGGCGCATAGTTACAGTTTCCATCAACCAGCTAAAACCCGCGGGGATGCTTTCCCCTGCCTCAGGCAGGAAATGATCATGCGGACAACCTGTCCACAAGTGATGTTACAGCGTGTGACAATCTTTCACTTATACATGGTGTTCCTACGTGTGACAACGGCCCCGCGAGTGCCGAGAGTGTGTGTGACGATCAAGTTTTAGTCTGTGATCAGGCAGAGTCCGCCCCTCCGCAGCCATCACCAGGTGCAAAGCCCATCGCACTGCATATCGCGCCAGACAACACACCAATGTTTGCTGGTTTTTCTCTCACCCCCAACTTCAATGCCTCCCAGCCCTGCTCCACACCGACGACAGTGCACCTCACAGAGTCCCAGGTCCTCAACGCAGAAGCCTACGTCACATAGCTGTGGACGTCTCCGCTTATCCACAAGACGACGTGATCGTCCAGCTGCGGGACACAACATTTTTTGTCCTTTACCTCCAGCCCTGTTCTGATGACCCCTCCACTCCTGTAAACATCACCTTAATCAAACTGCTTGCTTTATCCTCTTCCGCCGAGGCTTCAAAGATTGTGGCATCTTTAAGTGCGTCAGGTGTCCTACATCTGTCAATCCCCCTCATTCCTCTCCATTCCCCACCCTCGCTGTACCAATCTCCTGTGCTGGACGGCCCCTCCATCAACCACGCTGGTTGGAGGACTACGTATTGTCTTCACCACCAATCACCTCTCCACCGGATCGGCACCCACGACTTTCTATGCTACCAGCGCCATCGCACACGCTGGAAGAACGCACTCTTCCAGCCCCACAGCCCGCGCTGACAGCCCCCGACATGCCACCCCACCACAGTCATGCCTCCGTCGGCGATCGCGCCACACTGGACAGCCTCACCACGATGTGCGCTCCACGCCCCTCGCCGGACTATGGGCCAGCACCATGTGACAACACACTGACAGTGTCGACACCGACGCACCCCCACCCCATGCTCCACACACCCAGGGGGCGTCTCTGTGACATCCCGCATATCGATATTACACACGGCAGCCAAAAGTAACCTCTTTGGTTGAGGTATGCAATTGCTGCCCCAGCTGCAAGACAGTCAGTGTTGTTCTAGAAGTTAAAGTGTCACATCTCTGTTGGTTATAGCAGGCAAATAAAGTGACTTTCTGCCAGCATTTATGGTGTTATTCTATCATAGTGTTCGTAGAAACCACAAGTTCTATCATCTGCTTTTGCCATTATTCTAATGGATTTTTTTTAATTACAAGAATTTCGTTTATTGTTTTGATGTTTACCCATATAAGTAATCTGTATTTTAGAACAGAGTGGAAAAAAAAAAACATAGTATGCTGTCCTGACATATTCAAAAGTGACCCATGACATCAGTCTCTTCAGTAAGTATACTACTGTAGATAACCTAACTTTTATGTTTTACATGGGTATTCCACGTCAGTTGCTTATCAAGTGTAATGCCTAAAAATTTTATAGTTTGTTTCTCTACTTTCTCAGTTTTTGATAGACTGAACAACATGTCCTGTGTCTTAGTTATATTTAATAGCAGACCATTTGAATTAAACCATATCTTTTACTTTATCCATTTTACTGATGAGGTCTTCCAGTACACAATTCACAGAGATAAAATTTGTGTTATCAGCATACATATATGTCTTCACATTTATATTGTCTACCAAGTCATTTATTTGTACCAACAAGAGGTCCTAATTTGTATCCTGGTGGCACTCCTTGTTGAACTTCTAGTGTTTTTGATAGCTGACCTCCTGAACTCACCACCTGCATTCTTTTATAGAGGTTTGATTCCAAGAGTGTTGAGCTCTTGCCACAGATTCCGTAGTGTTGTAGTTTGTGGAGCAAAACATGGTAATTGACACAGTCAAAGGCCTTACTCAGATCACAGAAAGTTACCTGCTTGTGAGCATGATCCTCAAAAGCCATAGAATGTCTCTAACTAAGAGTTCTACAGCAGTTCATAAGACCTATCTTTCCTGTAACTGAACTGCGAGGTACTTAACATATTATTATTTTCTAGGTATTCATACATTTGTGTGTACATTATGCTTTCGAAGACTTTGGCTAATACAGGGATGAGTGAAATTGACCTGTAGTTAGTAGATTCTGACTTGTTTCTCTTATTGAAGACAGGAATCACCTTGGAGAGTTTGAGGACATCAGGGAACACACCCTCTGTGAGACACAAGTTTATTCCATATCTTAACGGAGTAGCAATGTAGTGTATTATTTGTTTCAGTGCGTTTTGTTTGTTTGTAAATCTATTCGACCAAACTGCGTGGTCATCAGTCCGTAGCTTACAAACTACTTAAACTTAGGTAAACTAACCTAAGGACAACACACACACCCATGCCCCAGGGAGGATTCGAACCTCCACGGTGAGCAACCGCGTGCTCCGCAGCGAGATGCTTTAGACCGCTCGGCTACTCCACCGTGGCGTTTCAGTGTGTAATTTGACATGTTATAAATGTCTGTGCTATATTAATTTTTCAAGTTTTTAACTATTTTAAGAACTTCCTCTTGTTTCACCCCTCTGAATTTAGTTAATGATGTTCTAGCATGATTTGAAATTAGGTTTGTGTTTTTCAGATAATCCATAGATGTTGCCTTAGGTTTACTGATTAAGTTTTTTTTATTTCTTCTGCGCAACTTATAAAGTGTTGGTTGAATGTATCTGCTGATATTGTCGCTGTGTTACTTGAGTTTCTAGCTTCATTTCTAGTCTTATTAATAACTGACCAGGCTGCTTTGCATTGGTTTTTACTATTCTTAATGAAATTGGCATTGGAAGTTTGTTTTGCCAACTGTAACTCTTTCTTATACTGTTTCATTGTGATTATTATCAAGTCTTTAATTTCATTAGAATTGTTGTCTTTGCTTAAAGTTTTTACAATAGTAATTTATTCTTCAGATTTTCTAATCCTTAAATTTTATTCTTTGGAACAATATGAGCCTTTAAGGTACTCGGTAAATAACAGTGGAAGGTTTCATAAACTACTTCTGAATTTGAACCACATCTCTCAATAGTTTATCCCAGACTGTTATGCTCAACTGCTACACAATTTTTTTTTTCTGATTATATTCTGTTAGTATTGAGGTATTGTTAGAACTGGTTGCATTTTCTTGGGACACATACCTGTCCAATATCTTAAAATGTTTTTTCTCTACTGTTCACATACTGTGGTCTGAGAATATAAATTATTTTACATCAGAGGAATATATATCATGTGAACAATCAACAAAGGCATTATCTAAGCGTACTGTTAGTCTAATGGGTTTTGACTTAACATTATGAAAATTGTGCTGTCTAAGGATATTCAGTAACTTATTTACACTTGGTTTTTTACTAGCTACAACAAAGCTAGAGTTTATGTCTCCCCCAATTAGACTGACATAGTTTGTCCACTTAGTTAAATAGCTCAGTACCCTGTCTAAGTTGTCTAAAAAAGTATTTACATCAGAGACAGGCGTATGGTAAATACATACTAAACTTACTTTCATTTTATTGGATATGATACCTGTAATTTCAAAGTGTTTCTCTACACATGCCCATCTTATATCAAGTGAAACAGTACCACCTTTTTGGTGCTGAGTTCTACAGAATCTGTTTCCATATTGATCACTGCCTCTAGCTGCTGTGGCCAGGCTGGTATTACACCTGATTGGAGTAGCAGTTAGTGGTGGGGGTGAAGAGCCAGCATGGGGTGAGGATCAGGAATAAAAGATAACAAGGTACGGGAGGGAAAAAAATGTTAGTGCTGTCTGGCAGAGCATGGGGGGGACCAAATAGGAGCAGCTGCAGTTAGGATGTAGTGAAGAGCATGAGGGATTTAAGAGGAGGCAGACAAGCAGTAGGAAAGAAAAGATATTGGTGAGCAAATGAAGGAATTGAGAGTGTATATGAAGCTGGATGGCAAGCAAAGAAGGGGGTGGATGATGGGAAACAACCAAGATTGAGTCCACAGGGTTGTGGGAATGTAGCCTATTAGTCAAGTCATTTGGCGTCCAAAAAGGGAGTTACCTGGAAAGTTTTGCGGGAGTTTTGAAAATTGGTATACTTATAGATGTCAATATGCTCTTTTCGAATTTTCACTTTGCCACCTCGTATCTTTGCCGCTCGCGCCCCCATATTGGAAAAATGTTTTTCGACTATATCTCCTTTCCCATGCATGTTACAATGAAAATAGTTATGTGATAAATGAAACTAGAGTAAATTTCCTACAATTTATGTCCTAAACATTTTTTGTAAAATGAACAATTTCCATGTACGAGCGCAGCAAAGGCTACTAAACGAAAAATTTTGCGGTGAAAACCTAGTCTGCTGTGGCCTGCCCATGGCTACATGGCCTGTCTCAGCAGTACCGGCAGAAGGGCCGGGCGAGGCGGGAGACCGCCCGAAGTGCCAAATTTTAGGGGAATTTGGGGACGCCAAAATCTTTGCTAAATTTATATTATTGTAAACAGTGAACTAAAAATAATTTTTTTCATAAATTGTGTAGCAACATTGGTTACTACCTCATGGCATAGGCCTCACTCTTTATAACAACTCCGGTTTCTTCTTGAATCTACTACAAAGGAAATCCCTCCATCCCTTCACCTTATTTGTCTATACAAAAATCTCCGCTGACAAAGCTAAAGTCTATTGTTGAGAGTTTGAGCAACAATAACATGCTCTAACAATTACAACCGCCGCAGTGCTGACAATTGCACTCCTTGCGACAAAGCAACGTCGGCCGTTCTAAAAATACACGCAAACAATATTGCGTTATCGGCAACCAAAAAGAAATTACTCCTGTCTGTACTGTCAAATGTCTCGTATATAAATCAGAAGTCGTGTAAATGTAGTGCAGGCTTCATGGTGAGCGTGTTCTTCTTTTATCTCCTGAATTTCGACTCTTAGTAGAAGAATCATTGCGTTAATGTGTTCTTTATCAACATGTCAGATAAAAAAGAAGCCTTCTGGAAATATATACAGAAATAGAAGAGCCCGTATTTTCGTTGTATTACGTTTAATAGAGAAGAGGTGTTAAAACACGGTAGTGTCTTAGCAGTCTGGGGTGGGTAGGGAGGCGGCCTCTCAGATAGGCGGCAACTTCACGCTCAAAGAAACTTTTTTCCCCATTGACATAAGTAGCAATAATTACATTCTATACCGATGCTTGATACATGTACCAAAGCGATAAGACCTTTACTCATTAGATGTGTATTAACCAACTTGAATTAAAGACTTTGCAGAGAAAAAGACACGAAAAGTTAACTTTACTTAGCTTTGTACACAACTCAAAGGACAATTTGCATTAAAACTGTATACAGATATAAAATTATATTACTGGTTGTATTATTTGTATTACAAAATCTTTGTACAATGCTGTTACAAAATATATTTGTATATTCTTTTCTTCATATATGTGTTCTTTTTCGCAGTTAACAAGGTTGTTTATATATGTGTAAATAAATGCTGTATCACATCATCAATCTTAATTTTATATAAATCGTTGTTTCTTCCGTAAATTTCTAATCAGTGACGTAGAATATTCTGCATGCTCATGTGTAAATAATCGTTTCGTATATCGTTAACCAAAACTTACTATGTGTATTTAACTGACAAGTTAAGATCTTACTCAGTTTGATAACTGATTCTTATAGTTATAGTTATCGAATTCAAGGAGTTATCCTTCAAAAGCAGGTATCTGTAAGGTAGCATGGCAAATTTAAAGTCAGTAATACCAACGGGTTGTAGGGGGCGCCAATGGGATTCTTTGCCCGGGTGATATTTTCCCCTTCCGCCAGCCCTGTGTCTCATGTATAGCGGGATTTCCTTTCTTGACCCTGGGGACTTTTTGACCCCTTCCACGAAATGTCTGCCAACCAAGCTCTAATATTCTGCCTGAAAATCAGTACGAGTGCATCGTTGTACAGTGTCGTTCGCATTTTCAGTACCATGGATCCTGAGGAGGGGAACTGTTTTATCTGTGAAAATCTATTGCAAGGAAGTGAGATGAGTGAAGTGAAGGAGAAAGGGTTGGAGACATTTCGTAAGTCAAGTGCTAAAAGAAAGGACAACAAGAAAAAACTCTCGGAGGGACTGAAAACAATAGTAGTTCATGATGTGTGTCGCAAACGCTACAATAATGAAAAATTAATCTCATCCACGACTGCGATCCACCACTACCTCAACATTCTCATTCAGAAATGCTTTTTGTGCAGTGCTGAAATAACAGCAGAGTTTATAGCGAAACAAAAACAGACGCGCTTATGTGAGCTTAATATTGTGTATAGTGTGCGTAAATTACTAATGAAAACACCATTTCACAGATGGCTAGAGCTTGTAATGATCATTGGGGTTGAGTGATTGTTGAGCGTCTCGAGGAAGTAAATGATTTGGTCGCAGCCGATGCACAGTATCACAACTCATGCATGAAAAAATTGTACCAAAGGCCAACGAATGAAGACATAAAAAAAGAGGTCAGTGTGCAAACGAAATCGATACTGCAATGCAGTATATTTACTCTTATCTCAAACAGAATTCTGAAGAGTCTCTAGATGAACTTATGACCAAAATTGAATGTGATTACCGCCCACACATAAAAACTGTGAAAGCACAGCTCCCCAAAAAATACGGTGACAATATTTTGATTGCCTACACTGCCAATAAGCTGTCATGTTTTTAACTTATGTAATTTTTTTTATATAGTGACTAAATGCAATGTTACACTTGTTATTTTTTAACAATTTTTTTTAACAAGATGACCAGATTAAACATATATGTGACCAGGTGATGGTGACACAGTGCACCGAAACTGGTCATCATTTAATAAATGGTTAATGTGCAATCTTGGCTTGTCATTTTAAAAACTATAAAAGTCTGAATATGATAGCTTTAAGCCAGAAATATTACATAGTGTTTACAGATTGAGTTTGTCAAATTTCCTCATATTCAACAAAAAAATTCCTCAAGGTTAGACTATTTCAGCATATTTTCCCCGAAATATCTGAAAACTAACTATTTCTTTAAATTATTATGTATTATCAGCGTTGGAAGCTTGAAGAGAGAGAATTATGTGTTCAGAGCCCTAAAATTGCCACACATATAAGATGAAGTGCAACACAAAACTTTTGTTGTAAATAAAACGCAGAAAATGACTAGAAAAATAAAAATAACCATTTATAGGCGGCTTTCTTCATCTTCCTTTTTTTAATTTTTACATTGATTTACCAATTAATGGTACAGTAAATTCAGAAATAGTTGAGAGGTCCAAAGGTTTTAATTACCGGAGCATAATGTAAACAGCTTTTTAGTATCCTTTTATCATCTTGTGTCGCAAGAATAACCATCAATAACAGGACCTAGTGGTTTTAATGTTTTCGTTTTAACAGAATGTAATCATTATGTCATCCTCAGTTGGGATTTCCTTTAGGCATCCCAAGCTATCATTGACTGTGGAAGATTTGAGCTGCAAACTGATGAAGTTCGTCCGACAGGTACACATAATACAAAATTTCTGGGAAGTTATTTGCCATTGACAATGTGACGATCTTGGTGTTGATAATGAGAAGAGTTCCAGTCACAAACACAGATGACTGGTTAAACTGTGAAGTGCTTGCCGATAGTAAAAAGGTTATTAGTCTCACAAAAGAAAATTACATATCTGCAGCTATCATAAGCATTATCTGTGGTCGAGGAAAGGTTTGGATCAGTAATTGTCATGAGCAATTACAACTGATCCCCAAGGAATGTATATCAGTACAGCTGAACCAATCCAGGACGGTGAGCTCCATGTCATCACAAAGACCCATGCTCTGCTGTTAGTACAGACAACACGCTGGAGGAAACAACCATGGAACTGCCAATAGGGCCCAGACTGACCAAGGAACAACACCAGTGGATGTTAGCTATACCACGCCAATTTCTGGGTGCATTCACACCCCAGCAGGAGAAATGTCAGACGAAACGGCCCACGATAAAGCACTGTATCAATACTGGGGATCAGCCACCAATTAGCCAGTGTTCATATAGTGTCTCCAGCTGAAAGACGGATGATTCGGAAGTGGAGAAGATGTTGCATGATGTCAACGGAGATGGTGTCCGTCCTGATCCAGATAAAGTAAGGACAGTCAAAGAATATCCAACTCCTGAGCTCATTCGTGATGTGAGAAGTTTTCGGGGCTGTGCTCATATACCGACATTTCATAAAAGAATTTTGCAACAAGGTACGTCCATTGCAAGGACTTCAGCAGGGAGATGCCAAGTTTTACTGGGATGAGAAAAAAGAAATTGCTTTCCGGGCATTTAAGGAGGCTCTACGTTCCGCATCAGTTCTAACCTTATATGATGAGAATGCGGAAACTGAATTTCACTCTGATGCTAGCGGATATGGGATTGGTGCAGTGCATGTGCAAATTCAGGAATGTGCTGAAATGGTGATAGTCTATGCATCAAGAGTACTCTCAAAGTCCGGGTAAACTACTCTACAACTGAGAAAGAATGTCTCGCACTTATCTGAACTCTCAACAAGTTCCGGCCATATTGATTCAGCAAACCATTCACCGTCGTGACAGACCACCATTCTTTGTGTTGCCTGACTAGCTTGAAGGATCCACCAGGTCGACTAGCAAGATGGGCACTAAGACTCCAAGAGTACGACGTCACAGTCGTATTCAAGAATGGGCGCAAACATAAGTATGCCGACTGTCTTTCGAGGAATCCATTAGTGGAACACAACAGCATGAATTTTAATGGAACACAACAGCATGAATGAAACTCCAGTCCTCACTGAATTAAGTGACGTTACAGCTGAACAGAAGGAAGATACAACACTATTAAAAACCTTAGAGGCCTTTCCTAAAGAAGTACCGACCAATGGGGCATTTTATAAGACCAACTACTATCCACTGGACCCCAAATGGCTACTGGTCATACCAGCTCATCTCCAGCCAGCTATTCTCAAGTATTTCCACGATGCTCCAATATCCGGTCATCTGGGATTCGTGAAGACCCTAGACAGAATCAGACGCAGGTATTACTGGAAAGGTCTCTACTGATCTGTAGGCACTATGTGAGAGTGCTAGCGACGGATGCTTGTGGCAAAATTACCTCCAGGGCATCTTGTACCAATTCCATCTGCAGCATCTCCATTCCACCAAATTGGAATCGACCATTTAGAGAGGTTCTCTAAGTCGACAACCGGTAACTGATGGATAATACTCTGCACTGACTACCTCACACGCTATGCTGTCAACAAACATATGCCAAGTGCAAAAGTTCCAGAGATCGCGAAATTCCTTGTAGAAGACATTATTTTGAAGCATGGTGCACCACATGTGATGATATCTGAATAAAGAAAAGTATTCATGTCGAAACTAGTATCAGAGGTAATGTCACAATGCTACATTGTTCACAGAATGACAACCGCATACCATCCTCAGACAAATGGTCTTACGGAACGTTTTAACAAGGCGTAAGCCGATGCTGTCGATGCACGTCGATGTTGAACAGAAAGATTGGGATACAGTTCTGCCAGTCGTGACATTTGCTTACAATACCGCAAGACAAGACACCACAGGCTTCGCGCCATTTTTCCTGCTCCATGGCTGAGAAGCTGTGAGGACAATGGATACGCTGTTCCCATTCCAACTGGCCGACACTCAGGTTGACTATGTTAAACAGCTCATCCCTAGGGTCAAAGAAGCAAGACAGCTGGCTCGCATACAGACACTGGGCGCCCAGGAGAAGGACCGTCAGTGGTATAACGACAAGCACCAACCTGTTGTGTACAGCCCGGAAGGTTGGACTGTCAGAAAAGTTATTGAAGCGATACTTTGGTCCGTATCGTGTCACACGCCGCCTGTCAGACATCACATACGAAGTTGAGGATTATGAGCTGTCGTCAAAACGACAAAAACGAAGAGACGTTGTTGGAGTCCTCCGCATGAAGCCTTGCTATGATCCTGAAGAGCAGATAGGCGAAAATGGCTTCTTGTTCAAGAACTCTAAGGATGGTACCGGTAATGATACTGATGAAGCCACAACAGGAACATCTGTCCTCGGTAATCGTGCAGAAGGAAAGGATTCTTCAAAAATGCCATACAGAGGACAAGATCAAGATCCATGACATTGTACCTGGTTCCAAAGGGAACCTAACAGCCGGTCACTGATTTTTAGGAGAGGAAGCAATCAATGCTGCAAGATCACTACTTATCCAACTGGCGGCGTAGCGCAAAGGATAGCGTCACCGATTCTGGTGCTGAAGGTCGCTGGTTAAATCCCGTCCACTGGCAAAAATTTATTTCTTTGTATTTATCATTTCTAGAGTGTTCTACATGTTTTTTATGTTCACTTGTAATTTCTACATGTTTCTTATGTTAACTATTCTTCTGATTTCTGCTACATTCTGTCAGTGTATAAATAGCAGAGCACTATGCCCAAGAGGCAGTCAGTGCTGCGTGTATGTTTCAGTTCGCAATAAACCTGCTTTCAGTATAAGTGCTGTGTTTAGTTGACAATTCTGCCTTCTAAGTCAAGCCTGCTTCCACTTCAACGCGACAATATTAACTCAACTGTTTGTGCAGTGAATTTCCCCAAAGGAGTGCTCCTTAATCGTAGATCTCAATGAAGAGCTGTAACCAACTGCACTCTGAAATTCGTGCGAGAAGAAGAGAAAATATGGGCAATGGATGGATTTGTGGATTGCATTACTGATCGGCGCATCAGCAGTGAAGCTCCTGCCTGCAACTTCATTTGACTATCCCATGGGGTCTTTTATCTGTATGTCCTAACAAAGTCCATCCCTCTACAAAATTTCATCAAATCCACCCAGCAATTTTTGCGTGAAAGCATAACAAACAAACAAACTTTCACAGTTATATTATTGAGGACGATTAAACATTATCTGCTGTGTAACACATAATAATTTACTTAGTAGTGTTTAGGTTTGCTTTATTCCAGTTGGCGGTAAGGAACTTATTATGAAGCAGTTTTGTATCTCTATAGTTTTAATTTAAAGTGGGCCCTATCAAAATCAAATGTATGTACAGCTTATGGGACTTAACTACGGGGTCATCAGTCCCTAAACTTACAAACTAATTATCAACTAGCTAAGACTAAGGACGGCACAAATATCCATGCCCGAGGGGGGATTCTAACCCCCGACCGTAGTGGCCGTGCAGACCGCAACTGGAGCGCCTCAGGGCCCCATCGTCCCAATGTTATTTTTGCCCCAGGGCCCTTGTTGATATAGTTACACGACTGCATAGGCCGATATACATGCAGAAAACACATTATGGATTCCTAGCTTTTAAGGTTCATCTGAAATGCATAAAAGTATTTGCATGAACATGAACTTTTTAGAAGAAGAACCCCGCAGAAAGAAGAAGTGGAAAACTAAAATCAGACAACCGGATAAATTCAGAAAACACGGAGTACGTGGCAAACGTACATAGAACCCTATTAGGCCTAGGTGTCTACCAGTGGCTGCGCGTCCTGTCGGTTTACTGGTAAACCCTAGTACAAAACGTAGATCGTGCAAAGAAAGTGTCATTGTTCGTTTCATTTTCATGTCAGATAATTTTATCTGAGATAATATATATATATATAATTTTATCTGCATATTCAAAGTATTTTTATAGTCATGTAGATAGTACACATACAGGGCCGGCAGAAGTGGAAAATATCACCCGGGCAAAGAATCCATTTGGCGCCCCCTACAACCCATTGGTATTACTGACTTTAAATTTGCTATGCTACCTTACAGATAGCTGCTTTTGAAGGATAACTGAGTAAGATCTTAACTTGTCAGTTAAATACATATAGTAAGTTTTGGTTAACGATATACGAAACGATTATTTACACATGAACATGCAGAATATTCTATGTCACTGATTAGAAATTTACGGAACGATTCCAAGAAACAACGATTTATATAAAATTAAGATTGATGATGCGATACAGCATTTATTTACACATATATAAACAACCTTGTTAACTGCGAAAAAGAACACATATATGAAGAAAAGAATATACAAATATATTTTGTAACAGCATTGTACAAAGATTTCGTAATACAAATAATACAACCATTAATATAATTTTATATCTTTATACAGTTTTAGTGCAAATTGTCCTTTGAGTTGTATACAAAGCTAAGTAATGTTAACTTTTCGTGTCTTTTTCTCTGCAAAGTCTTTAATTCAAGTTGGTTAATACACATCTAACGAGTAAAGGTCTTATCGCTTTGGTACATGTATCAAGCATCGGTATAGAATGTAATTATTGCTACTTATGTCAATGGGGAAAAAAGTTTCTTTGAGCGTGAAGTTCGCCGCCTATCTGAGAGGCCGCCTCCCTACCCACCCCAGACTGCTAAGACACTACCGTGTTTTAACACCTGTTCTCTATTAAACGTAATACAACGAAAATACGGTACGTAATGTAGGCGTACTTACCTGTACTGTGTTGTTATCTTCTGGAATATTTGTTGATTTCTTGCTGGTTTCCTCATTCTCTGGTCCTTCGTTTTCATTTCCATTATTGTCTGTTTCAGGAGTACAAAAGAATTTCTTTAATGCTACTGCCTGCTTCTAATTTTCAGCCGCTAATTGTGCTCTTCTATTTCTGTATACATTTCCAGAAGGCTTCTTTTTCTTTCCGACACGTTGACAAAGAACACATTAACACAACGATTCTTCTATTAAGAGTCGAAATTCAGGAGATAAAAGAAGAACACGCTCACCATGAAGCCTGCACTACATTTACACGACTTCTGATTTATATACGAGACATTTGACAGTACAGACAGGAGTAATTTCTTTTTGGTTGCCGATAACGCAATATTGTTTGCGTGTATTTTTAGAACGGCCGACGTTGCTTTGTCGCAAGGAGTACAATTGTCAGCACCGCGGCGGTTGTAATTGTTAGAGCGTGTTATTGTTGCTCAAACTCTCAACAATAGACTTTAGCTTTGTCAGCGGAGATTTTTGTATAGACAAATAAGGTGAAGGGATGGAGGGATTTCCTTTGTAGGAGATTCAAGAAGAAACCGGGGTTGTTATAAAGAGTGAGGCCTATGCCATGAGGTAGTAACCAATGTTGCTACACAATTTATGAAAAAGTTAATTTTTAGTTCACTGTTTACAATACCGGTAATATACATTTAGCAAGGATTTTGGCGCCCTCCAAATTCCCCTAAAATTTGGCACTCCGGGCGGTTGCCCGGCACTTCCGCTGGTACTGCACACATACATGCCATAGCGTTGCCCATGTACATGTCAGGTAGGGATGGGCTATGAGCGCGCTCGAGAAACGCGCGAAGGCCAATTCTCGAGAAATTACCAAGTACTCTAGAGAAGTTGTCGACAATGCTGCGCTCTGTGGAGGCTAAGCGAAGCTATTATTCAAGGAGGCATTGTGACACAGCACTCGTAATCGTCTTCCGTATGTGCAAGAAAGAAACTGAATTAGTAGTACGGAGTAGTAGTAGTACTAGAATGTTTGGCAGAAGACAAAAAATCATATAAATGCTATAATTTAAAACACACATCTCAAACGAAACAAAAACCTAATTATTACGAAAGAAAGTAGTTGCAGAATGTTTCTCTGAGCTCCAGGAGGGGTGAACTGAAATCATTTTTTTTTTTTTTTTTTTTTTTTTTTTTTTTTTTTTTTTTTTTCTGTGTACATGGCTATCAATAATTAGCGTTAAACCCTCGGCTGTAGAGCAGCTTGCACACTCCAGCCAGCCAGCCCCCCCCCCCCCCCCTCCCCAACGTTGGGGAAACTGAAAATATCAGTAAAGGAAAACAAAATTTAAAGGTACGAAAAGAAGACAATCAATGTGCCTTAAAATAGATCAAAGACTTTCTTGGGATGATCAAATAAAACATGTCTCTAGCAAACTCGCGCGTGTGATTTTTCTATTGTATAAATTAAGACTGTGTAAACAAAAAATTACTGATTCTCTGTTACTATGCATTCTTTCAATAACAGCTGCAGTATGGAGTATTGCTATGGGGAAATGCACCAGACACACCCCTTATTTTCAAATTGCAGAAAAAAGCAATTAGATGTATACAAGGGCTGGGACCTAGAGAATCCTGTAGGAAACACTTCAGTGAGCTCAGTATAATGACATGTACTACTCTAAATGTACTACTGTCTAATATATATAAAAGAAAATATACATTAATTTACTGTCAGAGTGAATGTACATACACATAAATTATTAGAAACAGTACTAAGTTGGATATTCCGTATTCAAGACTGTCCCTGATACACAATAGGCACAAACAACTAGCTCTTAAAGTATATAATAAGCTACCACAGTCTGTAAAAATCCTTACATTTAGTAATTTTAAAACAGTGTTAGAGGTATGGTTCAAAAACACGCCATATTATTCAGTTGAAGAATACCTCCAAAGTAACTTAGAGAATATGCACAATTAAATTAAATTCAGACATTGATAGCAGTTAAGATGTATAATAACATAATTATTTATGTAAAAGAAAAACTGTAATAATGTGTATGTGCTGTAAATTATGTAATCAATTTGTAACCTAAAACGATAAAATGTATATGTAAAACCCCGTATGACGAAGCCAATTGCGTGGTGAACATGCTGAAAGGCTAATAAATAAACAAAATAACCTCATAAAACAGAAATAATAGGACTGTTAAGGGACTGATAACCGTCGCTGTTTAGGCCCTTCCAAAAGCCAACAACAATAGGACATGAAACAAAAACTGTATTCATATAAAAGAAAAGTAGTAGGAGAATGATTCTCAGACGACAAAAATCGTAAGATTATTTCAAAACACGTATCTTACACGAAACAAGAACTGCATTGTAACCAAAAACAAATACACATTCCGCATGTATTTACACTTACATGAGAGAAAAATGCTACAACATGTTACACCCAAAAAGTCCTTACATACATTTACTAATTATAGAAAAAAATTCGGCAGAGGTGACAGTATTAGCCAGCGTTACGTACCTAAGCTTCCGTCCCTTTGTTTAGAGATCAGTGTTCCGTCCTTATTTCAGTGTAAGTCTCTGGTACTTTCTCAACACAGAGACCGCAGTTTACAACTACAATACTAACTGTTTGTTGTTATGTCCTCATACTGTTCTAAACTTTTGATGGTGTTAATTTTGATGCATGTTGCTTACTACTTGGGCCAAATTAAAAATAACATTTTTGCCGAACTGACTTTTAATGAAATGGATAACATACATAATAGCTGGATATATTGTTTGACTTCTATTATATAATAATGCACATTCGTATCCGTGAACGTGTTTGTTTGCTCGATATATTGCGTAATTTTAAATGTCTTTTCATGCCCGTTTTCATGCCCGTTTTTACAACACTACAGAGCTTTGCAACAGACGTCTCCATAGCCCGTAAAGTACTGCCAGCTCCGTGATTGGTTTTCGTGTATCCAATTTTAATGACAATCATTGCGAGCTTTCCATGCAACCGCAGCGCGCGGCGTGGCGTGCTGCCCCAGTCAACCAGCGAGCAGCGCCGCTTGTCGAGAATCGCTTGAGCACTGACAGCTCGAGAAATTCTCGGTGCGGTCGAGTCGCAGCGCCTCACAGCCCCACCCCTATTGTGAGGTTCTCTTCTGGACCTCCTTATTCAAACTGTGGGCGGTCTTTCGAAGGGAGGGGTAAGGACAGCGGCGTAACTGGGGGGGATGAGGGGGATAGAACCCTCATATATATATAACAGCAATCTGTTAAAGGTAAAGATTGGAAACTTGGGTTGTTTTACCATAAGCTTTCATTGGATGGGAGTGAATTGGTTTCTTCAACAGGAGTGGTAGGTGGTAGTCCGTCTGGAAACTGCCTATAAGTTTGCACGTCAAGCAGATCTATCCCCCCCCCCCCTCCCCAAAAGCCAAGTCCTAGTTACGCCACTGTGTAAGGATAAACGTCGGCAGTAACATACATGCTTGCGCTATACACAGTCGCGACACTCAATTCTGTGAAAGTTGTTTACTGACTGACAGTTGAAATGACACTAGCGTTACTCATATGTGTTATTTCTTACCGTTTTTTTGGTACGTCATATCTCCCGTATTACTTATCCTAAATTAATGACTGAGGTATCATTTTCAAGGTTTCGTACTCCACTAATGACGAAAAATACACACATAGTTTACACTTATAGTTTTCATTAAAAAAATATTTTGAAAAAACCACAGCTTAACAATCACCCTTATGTTGTCACATTAAAATTCGTAATTTGACTCGGAACGTGAGGGCAAATAGGGATTCTGTTTTCACTGAATAGTTGCTTAAATTGGGTAACGGTGATTTAGATATTCAAACAGATTACTTCAATCTAGCTATCAAAATTATTGTTATTGCAATTACCATAGTTTTATTACCACCGTGTTCAAACTACTTACAAACTACTTATCAACTACATTATACTAAGGACGGCACAAATATCCATGCCCGAGGGGGGATTCGAACCCCCGACCGTAGTGGCCGTGCAGACCGTGACTGGCGCGCCCCAGACCGCTTGGCCACCGCGGCCGGCAAGTGCGAATTATTTGCATGGGTCAACTAGTAATGTTTGTTTATAATTTCTTTTCTATATAATTAACCAAATAGTTTATATGATCTTTGCATTCCAAGAATTAGTAACATTTCGAAAGACATACATAATCATGAAATAAATATGAAAACAGCCGAATTTCCCTGATTCAGTGATATAAACAACAACTTATTCATGAAGAAATACTTACGAATATGTGTATATTTTGCAGCCAACTCATCTGAAAGTAAGAAGATATAAAGAGACGAGAAACATTAATCCCTGTTGTGGTCTGTTCTTGTATGACAGGCACTTTCATTGACGTGTAAAAATTCTATGTGTAGTGTAATGATTCGAACATTTTTCCAATTCACTCATCTTTCTTATAAACGTATTATCTTTGAGTGTAATTAATTTTACTTTTAAAACGAATGTCTCGAAGTTCTTGCCGTTTGTGGTTAAGATGTAGCAACGTTTGTGAAATTGGTTTCTGCTTTGTTAGAAAACTTTCTTTTTTCGATTTCTTATTGTCACGTTTGTGACAATTTTCGTTCAGGTACAGAGGTGATGACTGATCTGGTATATTAAATAATGTAGGTATTGCATCCTCTATAGGTTTCTTACGTTCAAAATGTTCAAATGATTGTTAAGCTTATGGGACTTAACTACGGGGTCATCAGTCCCTAAACTTACAAACTACTTATGAACTACTTACGAACTAGGACGGCACAAATATCCATGCTCCAGGGGGGATTCGAACCCCCGACAGTAGTGGCCGTGCAGACCGTGACTGGAGCGTCTCAGTCCCCTCGGCCACCGCGGCCGGCTCTTACGTTCAACTTACTGATTTGACTGGAATTGTAGTGAAGAAACGTTACCGTTTCTGAAAACCTGCGTGATTCTGCAGAAGGTTGGGTTTTCTGTTATTTGTTAGCAATTTTTTGTTCTCAATAGAAAATTAAATTCTTGACTAAAAAGTCCTAGATCTCAAGATAATCTTAAATAAACTGTCCTACAAAGTACCGATGCATACTTTCCAATGGTTCTTAGGAAACCTCATATAGACAAATGTGGTGTTATTTTTCAGCTATTGCAATTTTATGGCACTACGTACGTTACCTGTCATAAAAACAATGTTAAAATCAGTTTAATCCTAGATTACAAAGCCCCATTTTGACGATGCACGATTGTTAACATTGCTTTCTCTGTTGGGTTTTTCGCGCCACACAGCTATAACTCATAATAGATTCCTAACTTTCTCACTGCTGGTCAGTGAGTATATATTGTTGAAATTCGTTCGTTTGTTTCAACAGTATTGAGCGCTACGTCGTAAAATTTACGAGTATTTGTGTTTACGTATTCAGAAATACATAAGCAAGTGCACCGACAGGAAACATCTGAAGCAATACTTTTGCTTCCGTACGCATTTGCGACAGTAGGTCTACAACGTGCATAATATGTGCCTGCAAGTATATGAGTTTTTATTTTATATGATTTTAGAAGAGTATTCTGCGTGGAGACAACCCAAATTTCGAAGAAAAGCTTTTGAAAATGCTTGAAGAAGTTGTGAAAATGGATTTGACAGTGAATCGAGTTCAAACTCAGAAATTGATAGTGTAGAGGTTGATGAAATAGTAATGACTTATTCAGATAGCAAAGATATTACAGGGCCAATTGTTGATATGACTGGCAATAGCTGAATATTGTCTCGGACTTGGGGAACGCAGACGGAAACGGAATCGACTTGAATGTGAAAATTCTAACACAGCCACACCTGAAAGTGAATATAATGGTAAAAGTTCCTCACAATCAAAAAACACAGATACTGTGTTTCCACCAAGAAAGGATCTGAAAGGTAAAAACAATTACTGCTGGTCTGCAATCCCTGCCAGCCGTTCAAGCTGTCGCACGCCAAGCAAAAACATTATCCACTTAGTACAGGCCCCCGTTGGTCAGGCTAAGGCAGCAAAGACAATTCAGGCGACATTGTTTATTACGGATAAGATGCTAAAGGTAATAATGGTTGTACCATTATTATTATATTATATTATTATACTTACCAATGAAGAAATAGACAGGAGGCGATCAAGATAGTCCTAGTCTACAAACACACCTTCGAGTAGATATACGAGATGTTCTAACTAACCAAGCTGCGTGGTCATCAGTCCGTAGCTTACAAACTACTTAAACCTAGGTAAACTAACCTAAGGACAAACACACACCCATGCCCCAGGGAGGACTCGAACCTCCACGGCGAGCAACCGCGCGCTCCGCAGTGAGAAGTTTTTAGACCGCTCGGTTACTCCACCGCGGCCGGAGTCATCAGTCCCTAAACTTACAAACTAATTATGAACTGCTAATACTAAAGACAACAAAACATCCATACCCGAGGGAGGATTCGAACCTCCGACGCGGGAGGCCGCGCAATCCGTAACGTGGTGCTCCAGACCGCTCGGCTACTCTCGCGCGGCCAAAAGCCAACAACTGTTGGCTGAGTACGGATTGTTTACTAAACTGTCCACTTGAAGCGGCCCCAGCCGTCCACGTTACGGGATTTCGGTTCGTTGTGTCGGACTACTCGACGTGTCGGATTGGGGAACAGTCGGGATACAGAGCCTCTTCTGTACCTAAAATTGGCGCCTTGGGGTGAAACTTTAATGCTGCGGATTTTCGCGTCAGCAGTCTACAACCACAGTCAAACACCTGTTTGTATATTTTTTTATTATTACTATTATTTTTTGGCCGACAGCACGACAGTTAAAATCCTCTTTCGAAATTGCTAAAGTAGTCAGTATAGTCTTACAGGGAGACCACATGGGTGTCGGATTTTAGAATTTCTTGATATTTATGGTACGTGAAGTTCAGAGCTCAAATAACAAACAGGCTAAACCATTCGACGCAACTCTAAGAAATTCCCGAGAAAATCGATTTTGAAGTTATGCAAGTACATGTAAGTACCAATAATTAAAGCAGTTACAGCATCTGTCGGGGTAAGTAGGGTGATAGCGAGCGTTCTAGCCTTACAACCAAAGTATCGGTAGTTCGAATACCGTCCTGGAGCTTTTTTTCCGTTGTGTTCCCATACATACACAATTTTAACATCTATTGGTAATTTTTACGATAAATGCACGTGTATTTGTTTATTCAGAATTTTCTATATTTTATAAAAGGTTGTTAATAATGGTGGTTTCAATAAAGACAACATAAAAAGTTGCATTTTTTTACAGTTGACTTCACTATTAGTTGACGACGGTTGTCTTTGATTGTTCAGTTTGTGAAGAGCTACGACGCTGTTTTTGCTACTAAAGGCTTTCCAAGCAGCTAACCTACTCATCCAACGTTTTAGGTTTCCGTGAGACGATAAGATGTTCACCTCGTCTAGATACACACAAACAAAAACTGACACAATGCGTCGAATTCCAGATTCCAAAATGTTTATATAACTGAATTTGAAACAATGTATATTTGTTTACATCCTTTATGAAATTACTCATCGCACACGAGTTCGATTAGCTGGTTAGTTGCATGTTTTAAGGGGTGCAACCTATTACTGTTTTCTGTTTGATAGGTAACGACCAGAAATGAGTAAATGACAGACCAAACTGTAGGGGCTCTACGGAACGTTTCCGAAGCAGACAGTGTTTTGGGGTATTACGCATGAGAAATGTATTTGTATATTATTACGAGAAAATCCTTAAAGAAAATAATCTAGTCGAATCTATACCAACGCCGGTAATTCCTACAGAAGCAAGGCTGATAGCAGCAGACTTATTTCATTACCCACTACAAATTTTAAACGGAGAAGGTATATAACACAAGAGTAGCTCATTATGTTCAGTGAACAAGATGAACAAATTACGAATAAACAAAAATACGTGCTCAAAATATCCAAGGGTGTACTGCCGGTCTACAGTGTCCAATGGGCACAATATTTCGGCGATCATACATGTCGCCATCATCAGGTGAAATGACGGACTGAGCTCCTGGAAACGCGCCGGCACAGAGATCCGCACGCTTTGGCGGCTCGAAGGGAACTGGGTTCTAGACTTTTTTTTATTTATTTATTTATTTATTTTTATTTTATTTTTATTTTATTTTTTTTTTTTTTTTTTACATTTCATTCTCCGCCCTGATGTGGTGGAGCGGGCTGTTTTAGTACCAGCTTTGCTCTTTTCAGCCAAGAGTATTGCAGGTTATAATTTATTTATTTCATATGTTTTGCATTAGTGCAAGAATCATATATTACAGTATTTTATACATTACTTTTCATAAATAACAATATTTTTCATTATTTTACATTTAACAGTTTGAACAATACTCATATATTGTTTGGTTGTACAATTTACAATTATGAAAATATAATTTGATAAAATTTTGCAAGAAGATGAAATAGAAAAAATAAGAAAAAAATTAAAGGGGAAAAGAAAGGAAAGAAAAATTTTATTAAGGTATGAGTTCAGGTTTCAGATAAAATAGATAAAGAAAAATAAATAAATAATAAAAATAAAGTAAAAGCAAAGTAAATAATTGTGTGGCATGTGCAGGTGTTGTGAGATTTAACATGATCGTTATGAATACTGTGAGAATTTCAGATATTAACATGAATTTTGAAAGGTTGAAGGAGAGAACTGAGAGGGGTATTCACAATATTTATAATATTTGCAGTAGTACTTGTATGCATTGAGTTTGTGTGTGTAGGGGCTGTTGATTAAGTCTGATTTGCCGTAACCCGGTGGCGGGCGATTTAAATACCCTTCACCCGCAGATCGCCCCGTCCATGGTCCGCGCCGCGGTCGCGCAGTGGAACCGATTGTGACGGCGTCTGAAATGACATTGATGTGAGGGCTCTGTCCGCCATGGTCGTCACTACGTTACGTTTGCTACATTTACTCTTAATTAACTCAATCGCTGGTTCCCAAGCTTTGCTGAGATTATAGCCACAGTCACGGTTTATGGGGTCGTCACTAGTGCGAATTTCAATGGCATCTATAACGACGCAGTCCCAGTATCTCGACTTCTGTACCAGAATCCTTGTGCGTTCATACTCCATCGCGTGATTCTTCGAGAAACAATGTTCTACGAGCGCCGACTTGCTCGGATACATCAGTCGTGTGTGCCTCTGGTGTTCAAGGCATCGATCCTCTGTCCAATATATGACTTGCCACACTGACACGGAATCTGGTACACGCCGGCCTTTCTCAAACCGAGATCGTCTTTGGCGCTCCCCACCAGTGCACTAATTTTATTCGGCGGACAAAAGACAGTTCCAACCTGGTGTTTCCTCAAAATGCAGGCGACCTTCCCCTAGAGAGCGCCGGTATATGGAATAAACGCAGTGCCGGCCGCGGTGGCCGAGGTGACTGAGGCGCTCCAGTCACGGTCAGCACGGCCACTACGGTCGGGGGTTCGAATCCCCCCTCGGGCATGGATATTTGTGCCGTCCTAGTTCGTAAGTAGTTCATAAGTAGTTTGTAAGTTTAGGGACTGATGATCCCGTAGTTAAGTCCCATAAGCTTAACAAACATTTGAACATTTGAATAAACGCAGTGCCTACCACCTCCCTCGTGTTTTCATCCGTTTACACAGGTTGTGCTGTAGTGGTTGGGCGGAGACCCCGCTGAATCTGCCACTCTGAGTACCAATTTGCCATTAGATATTAAAACTATGTATGTATACGAACACAACGGGAAAAAAGCTCCAGTCTGGGATTCGAACCACCGACTCTAGGCTGTGAGGCCGGAATGCTATCTCCTGAGCTAACTCGACAGATTCTGCAGATTGGTACTTGCAAAATTTCAAAGTCGATTTTCTTGAGAATTTTTGAGAATTGCGTCGAATGACTTTGCCTGGTTGTTATTTGCGTTTTAAGCTTCACGTAACATAAATATAAAAAAATTCTAAAATCCTATGCCCATATGGTCTGCTTGTTAGACTGACGATTCAGTCCATTCTAGTTCGCGTTTGCGGAATCTATACTTTCAAAACCTACCCACTGGTTTATTGCGAGGGAAACCAAGAAAAAAAGTCGAGACGAAAATAGGTATTTGCCAATACAGTCAAAGGTACTTGCAAGAAATACGGATAAATAGCCAGATAGGACGCAGGAAATTTTGGTTCAGTTTCAGAGGAGGGTGGGACCCAATACTTAATAACTTAAGCCATTGTAAACGATTTCTGCCATTTCATGACTATGGACTAGTCTGCCAATTAAAGGTTAACACACTATTATTATAGGCTTAATAACACTACGAAACATTCGTTTAGGCATATGTGCTTACAGCTACTTGAGTTTAGGTGTTTTCTGTAACAATACGTAACGACTCGCTGTCCTGCAGAACGAAAAAAATTCACAAGCGCTATTTCATATAATATCTCTGTACGCCTAACATTTCGAACTGCTTCTAATAAATAATGAAAACAAATGTAAGAGCATGAATTTTACAGAAATGTGTATTACTCATGTGTATTACCCAATGAACTTGGCCAATTACAATATAAAGGCAGGGCCTGATCGTTGTTTTACCGGTTACTTTCGGTACGGTTTTTTACATGCCACCATTTTATGAAGTAAAAAACATTACGTAATAGATTTACAACAATGAAGTTTTCTTTTACCGTAAATTCCAAGTACGGAAAGCCTGTTTTCTATTACTTGTTTCGTGATGTAAGTGGTAATTTGATCTATGGATACACATTTAACTCCATGGAACTTCCATGACAAAATATTTTATTTACGCTTCCGGTTTCTTTGAAATTAATTATAGGAGTAAGGATTTCGTAAAATAATGTATTAAACATATTAGCAGATTTGTTTACAGTAATGAAGCCGTCCGTATAACCATAAAATGTAAGTACAGTAACCATTTCTTCGTCCTCTTTGTATCAGAATAATATGTACATGCTAATCAAAACAGTTACCAGTGGCTCTAGAAAATCAGTAATATGCCAGAGTAGTTTCAGAGTTTGCTGAAATACATTTGCACGACTTTCCATACTGTGGATCTTGCAATTTTTGCTTTGTAATTAACTGTGTCTGTAGGCCTACTGTCTAGTCAACATTTACTTTGCGCAAAGGTATGTTTCATCAGTCACCACGATTTACTTTATCACATGCAAAACTACCTAGACGACTGTATTCAACTTTTCCTGGATAGTCTCTGTATTGTGAGGCTTATATTTTCAGGCCTCTTAATTAAAGGAACAGCCAACTTTCGAGTCACTGTTACAGAGGCTATCCTGGAACATTGTCTTCGATTCTTCCTACTCTTCTCCTGTCTCTTGAAGAAATTGTATCAGTGTTCTTAATGAATTATCTTAACGGTACTATTCTTTCACCATACTAAGGCACAATACTCTTGGCACTGAAAGGGAATTTAAAATAATCGAAATGTCTTTGTTTTGCGAATTGTCCAGTTATTAGTGCACGATAACAGCAAATGTTTCGGCTGATTTGTGCAAGATAAATATTTTATCCGTAACTGTGGGGAACTTAACAAAACTAACTTTTGTAAATCGATTACGTAGGCATTAATGCGCGAGATGACAAAATATGAATGTTTACATACTGATTATTTCGACGAGGGTAATGTAAGGCTGCGATGACATTAATGTTTTGGTAATTTACAAGAATGCTTGCAATCTAAGCAACTACGCTTGAAACCATGAGTATCGAATGTGCAACTCAAAATCGATTACGTGGCTATTGACGCGCTACTTATAAGGTGTTTAAAGTCACGGGTACATATTTTAGTGGTTTTTACCGTCGAGAGTAACGAAATTTTCTTTTTCTTATGTTTTAAAAGACTGTGTAACCATGTACTCTGAAATTCGAAAAAAAATCTAATTTATTTACTATGAATGTTTTAAGGTTCAGCTACAAAAACATTAGCGTCAACGCAGCTTTATTGTACCACTTGTCAATATTATTTGTCCGTAACTATATCGGCACAACCGTAAACAATCAGATTTTGTCATCTCGCGCTTCAATATCCACGTCATCGATTTAGAATTGGGCATTCGATATATATCGTTTCAAGCGTAGCTGGTTGGAAATTACCGAGTAGCCGAGCGGTCTAAGGCGCCTCGTTGCAGAGCGCGCGGTTGCTCGCCGTCGGAGGTTGGAGTCCTCCCTGGGGCATGGGTGTATGTGTTGTTCTTAGGTTAGTTTACCTTAGTTTAAGAGTTTGTAAGTTACGGACTGATGACCACGCAGTTTGGTCCGATAGATTTACAAACATTTGATAAAAACAGGAAATAACCCTGAATCTACATCTTTACAATTTTCATGCTTTGCTTCAATGTTGTTTTAAGGAATTTGCTACCTCCCTCCCACTCACTCCCCATCCCCCTCCCCCACCCACCCCCTCACCCCATCTACATAACACAATGTTGTGCTGGCGTTCCTTAAAACCCCTTCCTGATTATATTTAAACTTCCAGAACCGATTGCTGATCAAGTTCCACCGCTTACTTATAAGTGCAATATTTTGGTGGCAGCTCATTACAGTCTCACCCTAAACCAGGCAGCACTGTGATTCTTCAGACCTTCTCAGTGCTATTTCCTGGACGATTTGGCAATATGTACAGTTTCAAATCTACATTACGAACAGATCAGTCAAATTAAAAATGCACTATGTTGTGTGAAAGGTAATACAAGGTCTACAAAGTGGGTACAGTTCTGGAATGGCATGTGTGGCACTTTTTTTTATAGAACTGTCAATAAAAAATGCGATTTCCAAAAAGCTTTGCCTATCAAACACTTGGGTAATTTAGAAGAAAGATTTCCATCGAAATAGCCGCGCACCTATCGATAGGTGCGCGGCTATTTCGGTGGAAAGCTCAAAGCTTTCTTGTAAATTGCCAACACAATGGTCCCATATGAAATATACATGGTCCTATAGGCTGCATGGGTCAATTCTAAGTGTCCGACCCATCCGCCGATATAAGTTAAAAGTCATTGTACCCGTCGCCGATTACATTTCTGGTTAGGTCGGTATTACACGGTCATATTTCTTTGTCAAAAATTTACATCATATATTTACATAATAAAAATTTGATAGTGCCTCGCAGTAGATTTGTGATCATAAAAAGTCGTTTGTGTACTATTCACTGCAATGAGAAATGTAACCGCTTGGAGCGCTAGCATCGCTGTAGCTCTTGGACAGCGCGTATTTCAAAACAAACGTCCTTGTTTGAAAACATGACGTCGAAGTTTATTTGGTGTGTGCCGTATTCGACAAAATTAATCGAACCTTCTGAATCAGACGTTGCACTGTATAATCCCAGATACCCTGATTAATAGAAATATATGTAGCAGATTTTTATAAGCTCTCTTCTCAATCTAATAATCATTGAAGCTGTTCCTGCTTTGTTGTGGATAGTTCTTGTATGCGCTCTTGTCCATTCATTAAGTTAATCCTTCTCGTATAGCAAATATTTCATTCAAATGTTTGTTAAGCTTAAGGGACTTAACTGCTGGGTCATCAGTCCCTAAACTTACAAACTACTTAATACCTTATACAAAAGACAGCACAAACATCCATGCCCGAGGGGGGATTCGAACCCTCGACCGTAGCGGCCGTGCAGACTGTGACCGGCGCGCTGCAGACCGCTCGGCCATTGCGGCCGGCAAACATTTTCGTTGCCAACATGAGCACGTTACGCCATCGCGCAGTAAGTAAAATTTAACCCCAGTAGCAAGAAATTGCTGTGTCACTGTAAACCTGTATTCTGCCGATAAAGTCTTCTCACGTGCGTATACTGATTTTTAATGTGTGGAGCTACTTTACCGAATACACCCCGATAAGTTGTATCATCTATTCTCCAGCTGTGCGCGGAGACGGCGCATGCGAATTTGCGATTATTTAGGGGCCCATATCTCAGCTTCTATTCATCTCAGAGTGAAGGGGTAAAGTGTTCTGGATAGATCTTGGCCTAGTGATCATTTGTGTACATATTAGAAGAATGGATATAATATAGCTACCATACAGTACATCGTCAAAATTTTCAAAGTTACACACTTCTTGGAGCCCATCCAAATTAAACAAATTAGTTGGCTTTTGTGCATGACGTGTAGTCTATGGTGGGCTTTAAACGGCTTACAAAAGCACCATTCATTCATGGGCGGTTCGTGAGAAACTCTAAAAAAACATGATTTTTGGGTACCAAAAAACGAATTCGATACTTTCTATTCATTGCAAATCTTCGAAATTTGTACCATATGTTCTTATGATGATATTCTCGAGGCCGTTTATAATTTTTTCGTTATCGTTATCCGTTACCGATATCCAGAGGTTGAAATTTATCATAGTTTTGCACAAAATCACAAAACCCGATTTGTAGCTGTTTTAGCACCGTGAACTGCAAATATCTAAACAACTAACCATAGAAAATTGTTCAAATATTTACAATACATTCTGTAGACATTATCTATAAACGACATTTTTCCGTTTTCGTAAATGTTAGTCCGTTAGCAAGATACGGCCGAAAAACCGCGGTATTTGGCTAGAAAAAGTGCGTATTGTGATAAAAGACGGCGTTCAGGCAGCTCTGAAATTTACCATACGATTTGAAAAATGGTACTCGGCGAAAAAATTTGATTTTTGTGCATCTTAAATATTGAAATCTTCGGTCGATGAAGGAGTAATTTTTGTTTTCGTTTTCTTTACAGTTAATATGCAGCATCCGGTTTAGTGAACTATTGCATATTTTAAAGAGTTTGCAGAGGTAAAAACACATTGCGTAGACTTCTCGTGTGGTTGATTTTAGGTTACACATAGCTACGTATGAAATGTAGATAACATATCGAAATTTTATTTAAAGCTTAGAGCAGAATGATATGTTGTTCTTGAGATACCGGTTCGTGAATGAAAAAAATGTTCAAATGTCTGTAAATCTATCGGACCAAACTGCGTGGTCATCAGTCCGTAGCTTACAAACTACTTAAACCTAGGTAAACTAACCTAAGGACAACACACACACCCATGCCCCAGGGAGGACTCGAACCTCCACGGCGAGCAAACGTGCTCTGCAGCGAGACTCTTTAGACCGCTCGGCTACTCCACCGCGGCTGTTCGTTAAGGATAGTACGCGACAGTAATAGGTTCGAAAACGCTATTTCTGATCGCGATGTAACGTATCTTGAAGAATAGGAAATGACTAAAAGTTATGTGTATGTTGTTTAGGTGTTTAACTGGAAAATACGTTTCCCGTTTTTGGAAATGTCTGTTCGTTATCGCGATATGCTACAAAAATCATAATTTTTGGTTTCAAAAGATCCAACTGTGTGCATTGGCAAATACACTTGACATTTTCCAACAGAATACGATCACAAATGAACAAAAAAGAATGGAATAGCGAAAAATTTTGGGTTTCAATTCCAATTCAACCAATAACTATGTAAAGCATTTCAAAACAATACGTGCAATTATGCACAGTGGAGAATCACCCGAATCTGACAGTGGCGTAGCTGTCATATGGCTAGGCAGGGCACTGCCCCGGGGCCCCCGAGGTCCACCCCCCCCCCCCCCACGGCCTTCGTGAGCGACGATCGAAAAAAGTTACAGTAGAGCGTCGAATTTTTTATTTAATTTGTTTTACCCTCCCGCACTATCGTCCATCAAAATCCCCTTCCCCTCAAACCAAGTTTCCCACAGCAGCCGCACTGGGCCACTGGCTGGAGGGACAATGCTTCTAATTGTGCCTTCACAAGACGCGCTGCTGACAGGCGAAACTGCCAGTCAATGTGTCCAACAATCGGCACTCTTCAGTTGGCGTTAGCAAAAGTAGCTGCAGCATCAGAGCTGCTCGCAGCAACAGCTGCGTCTTCCAAGTGTTGCGGCGTGCAATGTGAAGGATCGCGCTCCTCCAAATACAGTATAAATACCTTTACTTTACAGTACTTCTTATTGGCAAATAGAAGTGTACAGTTCGAATATCCATGTCCCCAAATTACTTCGGATAATAGACGTTATACTGTATATAATATTTTAGTTGAATGAAAAAATTTCGACTTTTAATTTCTCCTGCTGAAATTGACCCCAACATCAACAGTTCGTCAATTATGTAGGGAAATTATAACAAAATATGCATTATTATAGTAAGAGGTTACGGAAGTATTTAGTTTCATTCTTCTGCAGCAGCCGAAAAGTCGTTCAGCAAATTAAAAACGCATCTGAGGTACAGTATGGCTCAAGCTCGACTTAGACATTTGGCACTCATAGCAATCGAAAACAAGGCTGCATCAAGTCCAAATTTAACAGACCTTACTGATGATTTTGCAAAAACCAAATCCAGGAAAAGATTGTAAAATAATTGTTAAAATAAACCTGACTACTTTTTAATTGTGTACCCATAATATTACTATAATGTAGTGGAGTCACGAAAACACTTACCGATAATTACCGATCAGAAATCTCATCTTTGCCAACATCGGCAATCTAACAGTTTTAAGCATTGTATTACTCCAGTAGGTATTCTTTCATGCTGACTTGAAAAACGTCACTCATTAAGCTCGTGATACACAGTGAGGCGTGAAAAATGATAATGAATTTTTTCAAGGACTAATAGTATTCCTGTTACAAGAAATAGAAAAATTCGCAACATTTTTATCTATATGTCCTACCCAGGTCCAACTCTGTCTCTATGCCTCGCAAAATTTCACCCAAATCACCTAGTAATTTTTGCGTGAAAGCATAACAAACAAACTTTCACACTTATATTAGAGAGTACGATTAAATATTATCTGCTGCGTAACACAGAATAATTTACTTAGTAGTATTTATGTTTGCCTTATTATGTCTTCCAGTGGGCTGTAAGGAGCTGATGATGAAGTAGTTTTGCATCTGTACAGTATTAGTGTAAACAGGGCCCCAATGTCATTTTTGCCCCGGGACCCTTGGTGACATAGCTACGCCACTGCTGAGGTCTCCGAATATTTCGTAATTATTAGAAAATCTTACTTAACAATAATATACATGTGATGCAGTATTATAAATCCCTTGATATTTCGTCAACTTTCAGGCCACTGGACGTGCAAAAGTCGTTATTGTAATGGTTGGATTCTTTTAAATAATGTTACTTCAGAAATGTGTTATTTTCATATTTCTCTCTTTTCTGTTCCTTAATTCATTTTCATATCAATATATTTCATTCAAAATTGTTTAATCAGGTATATATTCTCAGCTACCTATATTCAAGGCCGGAGTCACAAAGGTGACAACGCTGTGGCTTAAGGCTCTTGTAGGAGCTGGCGCATTCGCCATTTTGTATCCTAACAAATTCTAAACACAGCACGTAACTTATGCAAACTGTGTTGGTTTGCCGGCCACGGTGGCTGCGGGGACTGAGGCGCTTCAGTCACGGTCTGCAGGGCCACTACGGTCGGGGGTTCGAATCCCCCCTCTGGCATGGATATTTGTGCCGTCATTAGTTGTAGCTAGTTCATAAGTAGTTTGTAAGTTTAGGGACTGATGACCCTGTAGTTAAGTCCCATAGACTCTACAAACATTTGAACATGTTTTTTGGTGTTGGTTTCTTGAAATTTTTTGAAATATTTTAGAAGTGTACCTCATAGAACTTTAGATTGTGCTATTTTGAGACTTGACCTTACACACAGACCAGCTACTACAGCTCCACCTCTGAATATTAACATAGGGTACTGGTACTGAACTACTACGAAGCCGACGGTTTGAGTTTGGGTGGAGACTCTACCAGCCATTAGCCATCTTTCCTTCTGTATTTCATGATTTTATTATTGTAACTCAGGCATTGTTATTTCAAAGAAACAGAACAGTGAGTAATTATTAAAAACACAACCTTCTTAGTACAATTAATTATAATCTGGTGTCTAAAACCAGCACATTAGCAAATAACATTTATTAATGACAAGAGAGTCTTGGATCTCAATGATAAGCTACCTGTTGTTGCATAGTATATAATGCATTAGATTTTGAAGTAAATACATGTGCTCAGTGGTTCACGACCCACCACTGACAATTTTTTATTTTTTGGTTTTTGGGCACTCTTATTTGTTGAATAAAGATTTGTTCTGTGGTATTGAGAGCCCTCCCTCTTAAATGTGCATTTGTTCTTTTTCATGAACATGCCATGAAATATGTACCAAAGAATTGCAAACAGGCACATAAACTGAGGAGATACTGCGATAATGAATATTGTAAACAACATGCTGATACTAGTATTTTCATTTATAGACTAACTAGATTTCTGTGGCAACTGTCTCTTAATGATACTGAATTGTATAGATTTCAACAAATTGCCTTGGTTGTCTCTCTTTCTCTCTCTCTCTCTCTGTTTCTCTCTTCTCTCCATCTCTTTATTTTTCTTTGCAATACGTAAGAAGTCAGTATCTGCTAAAATCTTTTTCTTTGACATGGTTTCTATAGATGTTATTAATGTAGATTTATCTTTTCTGTAGTTTAAGCATGACTGTTTTCATGTTACCTCATTCTGCACTAAAATAAATTGCAAACATGACAACGTTTCCTTTTATTGCTACAATATAAGAGAATAATAAAATGTTCATATGTTTGTCAAGCTTAACTGTGGGGTCATCAGTCCCTAAACTTACAAAATACTTATAAATTAACTTATACTAAATACAACACAAACATCCATGCTCCGAGGGAGGTTTCAAACCCTCAATGGAATCATTAATAATACGGCCTTGCAACTTGTGGGTTGTGAATCTGCAGTGATGAGAAGTCTCTTACCCATTATGCTGAAGACCTCACAAAGGCCTTCACAGACAGACATTACCCTCCTAAATTAGTCCGCAAACAAATTTCCCTTGCCATATCCCCACACTCCACCAATCCCCCCCCCCCCCAACCCAGTAACCAGGCATAACGGACTGTCCTCCTTGTCACCCAATACCACCCTGGACTGGAACAACTTAATCACATCCTACATCAAGGCTTTCATTATCTGTGATCATGCCCTGAAATGAGAGACATCCAACCCAAGATCCTTCTGACCCCTTCTAAAGTGGTGTTCTGTTGCCCACCCAACCTCCACAACATCCTAGTCCATCCCTATGCCACTCCCAACCCCAACCCCTTACCACAGGGATCACATCCCTGTGGAAGACCCCGATGCAAAACCTGCCCAATCCACCCACCCAGCACTTCCTAGTCCAGTCCCATCACAAGCTTATTCTACACCATCAGAGGTCTGTCCACCTGTGAAAGCAGCCATGTGATATACCAATTGCACAGTGTTTTATATCAGTAAGACGAGAAACCAACTTTCCATCAGAATGAATGGCCACTGCCAAACTGTGGAAAAAAACAAACAAGATAGACCACCCTGTGACACAGCATGCAGTTGAGCACAGCACTCTTGATTTCAATGGCTGCTTCACTACCCCAGCTATCTGGATACTCCCCTCCACTACCAGCTCTTCTGAACTGCGCAGATGGAAGTTGTCCCTTCGACACATTCTACGGCCCCAAAACCACTGTGGACTTCACCTAATATAACATTCCATCCCTGCACCCTATGCCTAACATCCCCCCCCCTCTTCCCTCTTCCTTCCTTTCTTCCCCACCCATTATTCTGTATCCATGTCTTCCTTACAACTCTATATCACCACTTACAATACCCCCTTAATTAATTTTACATTTTATTATTTTTTAGCTTTATTTTTTTCCTTTTCCTAACTTTATCTTTTCCCTGTTTTCCTTTTTTTCCAAACTTTATTTTTTCCTAACTTTATTTTTCCTTCCCCCCCCCCCCTATTTTTATTTTTCCTTGTTATTTTTATCATTTAAAATCCACCCACTCCCTCCCTACACTCCTCTACACCTCCCTTTTATTCTTTCCGACCCCTTCCCTTCACTGTATTTGTTGCCGCAATTCATATTCCCATCTATCAGAGCCTTTAAATTCCATCATTCAATGTGGAACTTTCCATCCCCACCTTTACCCAGCATGCTTCCTCCTCCACTCACAGTCTAGCTTGTGTTGCTGGAGTGTCCACAAATAATAGTTGTGTGTCTATAGTTGTCTGAGTGATTGTGTGGATGTACGTGTTTCTTTTTCTGACGAAGGTCATGGCCAAAAATTTAAATTGTGTGAATGTGAATATCTATTTTCGTGTGCAGCTCTGTTTCCTATCCTCCTTTATTGATATTCCTATCATGTTTTCCATTGTTGTAACATATGTCTAAGACCTGCAAAACTGAGGTGATGTAGAGCAGTAGTGCAGATAATATTCCGTGCCACTACATACCCCACCCACAAGCTCAGTTTAGCAGGGAACAAAATATTTTAACATTTCTTAAGTCATTTATCCTCATTCTATCTAATAAATCTTTAGTAATAAGTTTTTCAGAACATAGCATAAGAAACAATGCTCTGTGGGTTATCTGTTATAATAATTTTGATTATATTTCAGTTTATTAAATCGTCTTGACACAAACCACTTGTTATTTCACTCGAACCTTATTTTATTATTCATGAACCTTACTATCCATACCATATTTAGTCTATCACAATGTCTGAGTAACAGTGCCATCTATTTTTCTGACTACAAACAACAGTTTATAAGTTTGTTTTAAATATCCATTTATCATTCCTGAATGTCAATATATTTCACCCTTTTATAGAATCGCATGAATGTCATATTATCTTTGAACCTTTCTTTTTATCTTTAATCCTTTCTTTTTGCAAATGTATAAATTATTCTGTTACAACCATTATACATATTAAATAATTATTATCAGACAGAACATTCAAACTGTGGTAAGTTGGAATCAAAAAATATTTTTCTTGAGCTATAGGATTGCCTGAAAATTTTATTGAACAAACTCTTGTACTTTGTACCATGGTGTGCTTCTCCAAACCATCTTCATAACTCAATAAGATACAATCAATTCTAAAAGAAAAATCGTTATTTTAGTTTAGAGATCAGAAAGGGATCATCTATGGTTTACCATAGAGAACCCAACACTAATGTACTAGTCTGCACGTGTAATTACTGTGCACAGGAACAGCATTATTTTTAAACACAAAAAAAGGAAAAAAAGAAAAGAAAAACCTAAAATATGCAGAATAGAGTTTTTATCTATGTAAAATAAATAATAATAATAATAATAATAATAATAATAATAATAAAGTAAAATAAAATAGGAAAGAAATTTACTGCCAGCTCATTGTAAAATTACCTGTTGACATCCTTATTACAAATATTTGCTTTATTTTTATTTAATCATTATGTAATTTTTCTGGCCGGCTAGTAAACTTTTTGCTGTACCACCGATAGTTACACACAGAAAGAAAAAAGGATGAAAATAAACAAGCTTTCGGAACTGTATTCCTTCATCAGGTAAGAGAGAAGGGAGGGAGGAGGGAGGAATGGGAAAGGAAGGGGATGGTAATTCACAACCTAGGTCAAGAGGATGGTGTTAGAGGATTGTGGAAGTCAGAGGTACTGTGTAGTAGTACTGAGCCATAACAAAGAGGATAGAGGAGAAAATTCCTAGCAGGAAATATATAAAAAGTAGATGAGGTTTACTTACCAGGCAAATGAGCATATGTACATGACAATAACATGAATAAAACACACGCACAAATGCAAGCTTTCACAACCATTTGTTGCTTCTTCAGGCAAAGAGCAGGGAAGGATAGCGAAAAGGGAAGGATGTGGGTTTAAAGGAGCGGGTGAGGAGTCATTCCAATCCTGAGCGAGGAAAGACTTACCTTTAGGGAAAAAGGATACGTAAACAAACACACACACCCACATCCATATACACACGCACACACACCAAGGCAGACATATAAAAAAGCAAAGAAGTTGGACAGAGATGACAGTCAAGGCAGAGGGTCTGTCCAGAGATTGGAGGTAAAGTTGTTGTAGAATGATGAGCGGGAATTTAAAACTAATGAAGGTTGAGACCAGGTGGGCAACAGGAACAGAGAATATGTTGAAGGGCAAGTTCCCATCTCCGGTTTGCTCGAATGCAAAAAGTACTCTTGTAAGTACCAGGAGAGGTTGTGGCAAAAATTGGTGCTTGAGCCCCAAGGGTATGCACTGGATATACACCACGGTGATTAGACCCAGGATCACCTATGTGGCAGTCGTGTGGTGGAGGAAGGTAGAACAGCAGGTTGCTGCTAAGGAACTTGGTAAGGTGCAGAGATTAGCCTGCTTAGCCATAAAAGGCGGAATTAGCAGCACACCAACTGCTGAGATGGAAACCATGCTGGATATGCACCCATTACACCTTTGGGTCAAGATGGAGGCAGCAGCTGGTGCATACAGACTCAAAACTGGCAACAACTGGAACTCTTTGGGATATCCAGAATCACACACTAAAATAGTGAGTGAGGTAAATATAGGAAAGGTTGGGGAAATGCCAGCCGACTATATTATAAACCCATACTGCTTCAACAAGCTTTTCAATATAACAACTGGAAGTAGGGAGCAGTGGGAGAAAATAGTTCGACACCGTACGGGGGATATTGTCTGGTTCACTGACGGGTCAAAATCAGACCAAGGCATTGGGGCCAGGGTATACGGGGTGCAGCGAAGACTGGAGGGCGTCATCTCTCTAGGGAAACTGGCCTCAGTATTCCAGGCCAAAATCACTGCCATCAGGGCATGTGTGGAGGAGAATTTGAGTAGGTGCTCCAAAGATTGTAGCATCTATATCTATTTAGACAGCCAGGCAGCCCTGAGATCACTGGCAGCTCCTGCAACAAGGTCTAAAATTGTTGCAGAATGTCACAGGGTTATGGTGGAGCTAGGGGAAAGCAATAGAGTAAACCTATTGTGGGTTCCTGGCCACTCAGGGATCAGTGGCAACGAACATGCCAACAGATTAGCCAAGATGGGGGCAGAGACTCCATTTATTGGGCCAGAACATGTCCTGACAATCACCAAGGCAATGATAAAATTGGAGCTACGTAAATGGCTCAGAAGACAGCACACATAATATTGGACCAAAGTCTACCAACAAAAACATGGCAAGGTAATAATGCCAAAGCCATGTTTTAAAAGAAGCTCTGCAATCCTGGGTCTGAACAGGAGAGAGATTAGACTCATGGTTGGATTGCTGACAGGCCACGGGAATTTCAAAAAACACCTACATACAATGGGAATAACAGAAGAGGTCCCTAAATGTAGGAACTGTGATGATGGTGATGAAACTGCATCACATCTAATCTTCGAATGCATTGCATTGGAGAGTAAAAGGCACAGAACATTTGGGACAACCAGACCCGAAGAAATTGTGTCTAATAAAGAACTGGTATAGGGACTCCTTGCACTGTTAAAGGGCATTGGTTGGCTTTACTAGATATACAGGGAGCGATACCGCACAATAAACTTAGTTTCGGTGTGGGCAATGGCGGGTTGGACCAAGACTGTTTTGGCTTCCCTGAAGAAATCAATCAATCCCATCTCTGGAGTTCTGAAAGGTTGGTGTCAGTGGGAAGTATCCATATAACCTGGACGGTGTAACATTGTGCCAAGATGTGCTGGCCGTGCACCAAGGCATGCTTAGCCACAGGGTGATCGTCATTACCAACAAACACTGTGTGCCTGTGTCCATTTGTGCAAATGGACAGTTTGTTGCTGGTCATTCCCACATAGAAGGCCTCACAGTGCAGGCATGTCAGCTGGTAAATCACATGGGTGCTGTCACAAGTGGCTTTGCCCTTAATTGTGTACAGCTTTTGCGTTACAGGACTGCAATAAATGGTGGTGGGAGGATGCATAGTGCAGGTTGTACCCCGGGGGGGTGATTACATGGGTAGGAGCAGGAGGGTAAGGAAGGTGGTTTGGGGATTTCATAGGGATGGACTAGGAGGTTACGAAGGTTAGGTGGGTGGCGGAAAGACACTCTCGGCCGAGTGGGAAGGAAGTCATGATGGATGGATCTCATATCAGGACAGGATTTAAGGAAGTTGTATCCTTGCTGGAGAGCCACATTTAGAGTCCACTTCAGTCCTGGAAAGTAACCGGTTACAAGGGGGCAGTTTTAGGGTCCCTCTTGTGGGAGACTTTTGTAGAAAGCCTTTCTACAAATGTCTGCCTTGGTGTGTATGCATCCTCCCCCACTGTTCGTTCCTCTTTTCCTCATGAAGCGGCCAACAGTTGCGAAAGCTAGAATCTTTGTGTAAGTGTGTGTTTTTATTTGTGGTTTTGTATCTGTCAATGAGCCTGTGCATTGGTTAAGTAAATGATTATAAAACGGATGATTTACCTAAAGGACAGGCTCAAATAAAATCTTAAACACACATATGTGGAAGGCGAGGAATGGACAAATATGGAGATTTGCTTGTAGACGAGGTCTGATGGTAGTTGCAAGACAGAAAAGCATTGAATAGATTATTGTAGGTGGTGAGGGGATTCGTTACTGGAGCAGATATGTTTCCCAAGGATACCTAGGCTGTAGGGAAGGGATGGCAGCTGTCAAATTGAAGGTACTGTTGCTTGTTTGTGGGTTTAATATGGACTGAGGTGTGGATGTGGGACTAGGCAAGATGAAGGTCAACATCAAAGAAGGTGGCTTGAGTTTTAGAGAAGGACCAGGTGAATTTTAGGTTGGAGGAGGAGTTAAGATCGTGAAGGAAGTTCAGAAGGGTTTCTTCGCCATGAGTCCAGACCACAAAGATATCGTCTCTGAATCTATAGCATCTATATGCAACTTTTGTGTCTTAAGGGATGCCTCTTCCATGCAGCCCATGTAGAGTTTGGCATAGATAGGGGCCATCCTGGTACCCACAGCTGCCCCCCTGATTTGTTTGTATGTCCGGCCCTCAAAGGTGAAGTAATTATGGCTGAAGATGAAATTAGCAAGTGTGACAAGGAATGAGGTTTTTGGGAGGATTTCAGGTGGCCGTTGGGAAAGATAGTGTTTCAGTGCTGATAGACCATGGGTGTAGGGGATGTTGGTGTAGAAGTATGTAGCATCTATCTTGCTAGCAGCCTTCACAGTGACATCAAAATGACATATGACGTCCAAGTCGCACCCACATTCACCAGCGACTTCTAATAGTTAAAATAAAGTTATTATTACCTCCTCTGACAAATCACAGTAACCAGAAATCTGGCCTTTTCCTGAAACACTAAACTCTGAGAATTTCATGAAATTTTTCATAAACTTCACACATTTTCGATTGCTAGCTAGTTCAAAAGACAACAAGCAAAATAGATGGACAATATGGAATTGAGAAATCAGCATTTCTTGCACTGTAGCTGTGTTTGACCTCAAAACTCGACAGCAGTCAATAGGTATGCGACTTGGATGCCATATGTCCTTTTGATGTCACTGTGAAGGCCAACTCCATGGAAGTAGGGAGGTGTTGCAAGTAGGGCAACTGGATACAGACGGGCATGTCCAACAACTTCTGCTGTAGCAGCTTCTGCCGCCATTTTTGTTCCAAGCGGCAAAAGTGTGAGCTTCTCAAAGGCAGATTTATTTGCTGTTTTTGCTTTGAAATATTGCTTGCTTCACTTGTAATACATATATCAAGAAGTAAATAAAGATTTTGATTAAAAATTAATCTGGTCACAATAAATTATTTTAATACAGCTTGAAAAATCATTAAATATATATATTTTTTTAATTTGCCCCCCTGCGTGTGTATCCGGAGCAATTTTTTCGCATTGGACAACTCAATTTTATTGGATGTCAAATGCACAAAGCTTTGTGATAACTCAACATTTTCAAATGTGATGTGATAAATTTGATCAGAGTGCAATCCCAAGTCTGTGCTTTTTTTTTTTTTTTTTTTTTTTTTTTTTTTTTTTTTTTTTTTTTTTTTTTTTTAAGGAATAATTTTCAAAATTCATATAAAATAGTTTTTCAAAGCACAAGCTATGAAAGTACATTACCACGACAAACCAGGATGCAATATAAGATTTATGAATAACAGATTAATGGATAACAGAAAATAGTTGGTACTGCTGTCAAATTCTACATCTACATATATCTACATCCACATGGATACTCTGCAAATCACATTGAAGTGCATGGCAGAGGGTTCATGGAAAAACTTTTATGATATTTCTCTTTAGCTCTATCTCTAATAGCTTGCAAGAAAAAGGAACACCTAAATCTTTCTGCTTTCGATCTTATTTCTCTTATTTTACTAAGATGATCATGTCTCCCTATATAGGAGGGCACTAACAATATATGTTCGCATTCTGAAGAGAAAGTTAGTGAAAAAAATTTCACAAATAGATTTTGCTGCAACAAATGACACCTTTCTTTTATTGATTTCCACTGTAAATCGTGACACTCTCTCACATCTCTGAATTTTCTCTAAATCATCTATCAGTCCCACTTGGCATGGATCTCATAATGTGCAGCAGTACTCCAAAACAGGAAGTACACTCATTTCCATCCTCTCACTCTATTGTTTCAAATTGGCTGTCTTCAAAATGAAACTAAAAATTATTATTTTTAATAATACATAACAACGCAGAAGTTTAAAAAGGTTTTCAGTTACGGGTTATGGCAAAAAGCACTTAATAAAGTCATTAAAAACCGATTTCTTCCAAAAGGTGAATAAGAATGGTCCAATTTGAAAGTAAGACACTTTGCCAGTATACTACAACATAGCTATGATGTAGGCTCACAGAAGTTCGTGCATTTTAACATCGAGGTAGTTTCAAACATCGTTTGCAAGTATGAGCTATTGTCATTAGTAAAAAGAGTATGCACTTTTAAAAGTAATTAATACTGTTTTAGTGTATATTTTGATACTGTTTGTTATTGCCAATATACATATAAATAAAATTGGTAACAATAGTTGTTGTGTCGGAGCCATCGCTAAAAATCAAGTGTTGAAGCCTCCTTTTAACAATGTGTTGAAATCCTTCGTAATTAAAAATGATTTATTTATCTGCCTGTAGACAAGTACAAATTGCATGAGGCATGTTCACTACATATATAGTTTCATTTTACAAACAAATATAGATATGAATAATTTACAGTTAATCACAACAACTTTACATAGTTTACAGATACCATTTATAAGAGTAGGCCAAGTTTACCATAAATTTAAAGTTTTATTAATGTACATTTCATATTTATATTTACAGAGGAAGTCCAAGTTTGTCATTATTAAAAAATTCATTTATATCATAAAATGCCTTTCCTTTCAACCAATTTCAATGCATCATATAAATTTAACCTCAGGTAATACCCTTATTTCGTACAGAATATTATTAAAAAATGCTCTACCTGCATGTAGAAAGTTTTTTTGGACCTTACTAAGATGTGTCCATGGCATGTCCAATAAGTTATTATTTCTAGTGTTATATGAGTGCACATCAGATCTCATTTCATACAAATGTATGTTTTGTTTAATATAAGTCAATGACTTTAAAATGAATAAGCTAGGAACAGTAAGTATTTTGTGGTCTATGAAATGCTGTCTGCAGTAAGTTTGATTATTTAATCCAAAAATACACCTAATGGCCTTTTTCTGCCATATAAAGACATCCTTGGCTCCAGCCGAATTTCCCCACAAAAGCACACCATAATGAAGGTGTGTGTGGAAGAAGCCATGGTAAGCCATAAGCATTAGTTCTTTACTGACACAGTACTTAAGTTTTCTAAGGAGATGTAAGACTGTAGCCAACCTACTGCATAGTTTTTCCGTGTGCACATTCCAACGTAATTTTCTATCTAGGTGGATACCTAACAATTTTACAGAGTTCTTAAAATTGTTATGTTTATCATTAATGTTTCTTAGGGTGAAAAGGATATGTTCGGTTTTGTTTTCATTTACCGTGAGCCTATTTTCTTGAAACCATAATGCTGCCATATTCATCATAGAATTATTCATCTGTTCAGCTTAATTTATATCATTGTGTGTAGTGATAAAGGTGGTATCATCAGCATTCATTATAGTTTTATAGGGTAATATATTGGGCAAATCATTAACATAAACTATAAACAGGAAGGGTCCCATGACAGACCCCTGTGGTACTCCAGTTTTAATTTCCAGAAAATTGGATTTGTTGGTTGAATTTACCACAACTGTTTGGCTTCTGTTTGTTAGATATGACTTGAGTAAGTCAAGTTCTATTCCTGATATGCCATATTTTTCAAGTTTTCTTATAAATATACTATGTGACACAGTATCAAATGATTTAGATAAATCAACTAAAGTAGGATAGGTATGCAAACGTAGGATTCCGCGGCTGTTGTCACTATCAATAAAATTCTTCTGGGTATGAAACCGCGTCGTCATTTTATAAATTCCACCGACGTTTCGGCCCCTGTTGCAGGCGGCCTTCATCAGGGTCTGTGTCTGACTGCTGAATATACGATATCTTGGGATTTATATAGCTGCGGATGAGGGAAAGGAAGGGGGACGTGCCTTTATTGGTGGTTATATTATTTCATGCCATTGGTGGAAATCGGCAATGATGATTGGTGTTTTAGAGGCTAGTTTTCCATGTGATTGGGGGTTACATTCTTCCCCCTTATTGGTCAGAATGGACGTTTCCGATTGGCTTTTGTATTAGAAGTTGCTATTGGCGGAATGGACCTGAGAGAACGGACGGCGGTTGTGCCGTGCCGCTGTTGACTTGTCGCCTGGCGCAGACGGCGGCGGGCCAGTGCTCTGCGTGTTCACTGCCGCTGTGGTCTCCGGGGCAGTCTGCGCGAGTCCTTCCACGCGCAGTGCCGTCACGTAGCGTTGCGACTGCTGGCAGCCAAGACGCCGGCAGCCTGTAGCCATCCTCCCTGTTCATATTGGCGGGACGCTTCGCTGTTTCTATAGCCTCTCTAATTTTCCTCCTCGCTGAGAATGGTTGTTTCGCCAGCACGCGGGCCTTGCTGAAAGATAACTGTTTTCCGCACTGATTGTGATGCTCAGAAACCGCTGACTTCGTGTGCTGTCCAAGCCGTATGTATCTTTCATGTTCTGAAAGCCTCATGGAGATTGCTCGCCCGGTCTCTCCTATATAAACCAGCCCACACTCGCAGCTTATTTCATACATGCCGGCATTGCTCAGTTTGTCTACTGCGTCCTTAGTTGAACCTAGGACATCCTTGGACTTATTGGTGCTGCGGAAGACTGGCTTGATGCCTGCCCGACGTAGAACCTTACCCACATGCTCAGTGACGCCCTGCACGTAAGGTAATAGGGCGATGCTTTGTGCTTCCTCTTGCTCCCCTCTATTCCTTTCATTCCTCCTGGACATTGTTTTATGTATCTCGCCCAGTCCGTAGCCATTAGCCGCAAAGGTGGATCTGAGATGTCGTAGTTCCGCCTGTAGGTGATCGTCATCGCTGATCCTGTGGGCCCTCCTTGTTAGTGTTTGTAGGGCGGATTTCTTCTGCATGGGGTGGTGGTGGTAGGAGGCGTGGAGGTACCTTCCTGTGCTGGTAGCCTTTCTGTACACCCTGTGGCCGAGTTTACCATCAGACTTTCGGTAGACTTCGACGTCGAGGAAAGGTAGCACCCCATTCTTTTCTACTTCTATCGTGAAATTTATTTTGCTGTGCTGCTGATTGAGATGTTGATGAAAGTTCTTTAGCTCCTCTTCCCCATGTGGCCAGATAACGAAAGTGTCATCAACGTAACGCAGCCAGCATGCTGGGCGTAGCGGCGCTGACTGGAGAGCCGTTTCTTCAAATGCTTGCATGAAGATGTCAGCTGCAATCGGAGAGAGTGGGGAGCCCATAGCTACACCGTCTGTTTGTTCGTAAAATTCTTCTTTCCACTTGAAGTAAGTGGTCGTCAGGCAGTGGCGAACTAGGTCACAGGTGTCAGGTGCTAAGCGTTCTTCTAATATGTTCATTGTGTCTGACACTGGTACGTTAGTGAATAACGATGTCACATCAAAACTAACCATCAGATCCGTAGGTGATACATTCTTCTCTTTTAAAAGTTCCATGAAATGGATCGAATCCTTCACATATGTCTCTGTGTGGCTCACTAGATGTCGGAGCTTTGGTACCAACTCTTTGGCCAGCTTGTACGTGGGTGAATTAATGCTGGCCACTATGGGACGCAAAGGAAAGTCCTTTTTATGGACCTTCGGCACACCATATATCCTCGGTGCCTGCGGAACTTGTGGTATGAGTCTTCCGGCTGTGTCATCCTGGTTTGCTTTTGACACAGCCGGAAGACTCATACCACAAGTTCCGCAGGCACCGAGGATATATGGTGTGCCGAAGGTCCATAAAAAGGACTTTCCTTTGCGTCCCATAGTGGCCAGCATTAATTCACCCACGTACAAGCTGGCCAAAGAGTTGGTAACAAAGCTCCGACATCTAGTGAGCCACACAGAGACATATGTGAAGGATTCGACCCATTTCGTGGCACTTTTAAAAGAGAAGAATGTATCACCTACGGATCTGATGGTTAGTTTTGATGTGACATCGTTATTCACTAACGTACCAGTGTCAGACACAATGAACATATTAGAAGAACGCTTAGCACCTGACACCTGTGACCTAGTTCGCCACTGCCTGATGACCACTTACTTCAAGTGGAAAGAAGAATTTTACGAACAAACAGACGGTGTAGCTATGGGCTCCCCACTCTCTCCGATTGCAGCTGACATCTTCATGCAAGCATTTGAAGAAACGGCTCTCCAGTCAGCGCCGCTACGCCCAGCATGCTGGCTGCATTACGTTGATGACACTTTCATTATCTGGCCACATGGGGAAGAGGAGCTAAAGAACTTTCATCAACATCTCAATCAGCAGCACAGCAAAATAAATTTCACGATAGAAGTAGAAAAGAATGGGGTGCTGCCTTTCCTCGACGTCGAAGTCTACCGAAAGTCTGATGGTAAACTCGGCCACAGGGTGTACAGAAAGGCTACCAGCACGGGAAGGTACCTCCACGCCTCCTCCCACCACCACCCCATGCAGAAGAAATCCGCCCTACAAACACTAACAAGGAGGGCCCACAGGATCAGTGATGACGATCACCTACAGGCGGAACTACGACATCTCAGATCCACCTTTGCGGCTAATGGCTACGGACTGGGCGAGATACATAAAACAATGTCCAGGAGGAATGAAAGGAATAGAGGGGAGCAAGAGGAAGCACAAAGCATCGCCCTATTACCTTACGTGCAGGGCGTCACTGAGCGTGTGGGTAAGGTTCTACGTCGGGCAGGCATCAAGCCAGTCTTCCGCAGCACCAATAAGACCAAGGATGTCCTAGGTTCAACTAAGGACGCAGTAGACAAACTGAGCAATGCCAGCGTGTATGAAATAAGCTGCGAGTGTGGGCTGGTTTATATAGGAGAGACCGTGCGAGCAATCTCCACGAAGCTTTCAGAACATGAAAGATACATACGGCTTGGACAGCACACGAAGTCAGCGGTTTCTGAGCATCACAATCAGTGCGGAAAACAGTTATCTCTCAGCGAGGCCCGCGTGCTGGCGAAACAACCATTCTCAGCGAGGAGGAAAATTAGAGAGGCTATAGAAATAGCGAAGCGTCCCGCCAATATGAGCAGGGAGGATGGCTACAGGCTGCCGGCGTCTTGGCTGCCAGCAGTCGCAACGCTACGTGACAGCACCGCGCGCGGAAGGACTCGCGCAGACTGCCCCGGAGACCACAGCGGCAGTGAACACGCAGAGCACCGGCCCGCCGCCGTCTGCGCCAGGCGACAAGTCACAGCGGCACGGCACAACCGCCGTCCGTTCTCTCAGGTCCATTCTGCCAATAGCAACTTCTAATACAAAAGCCAATCGGAAACGTCCATTCTGACCAATAAGGGGGAAGAATGTAACCCCCAATCACATGGAAAACTAGCCTCTAAAACACCAATCATCATTGCCGATTTCCACCAATGGCGTGAAATAATATAACCACCAATAAAGGCACGTCCCCCTTCCTTTCCCTCATCCGCAGCTATATAAATCCCAAGATATCGTATATTCAGCAGTCAGACACAGACCCTGATGAAGGCCGCCTGCAACAGCGGCTGAAATGTCGGTGGAATTTATAAAATGATGACGCGGTTTCATACCCAGAAGAATTTTATTGATAGGATAGGTATGTTGCCCATTTTCAAAACCCTGAAGTGCTGATTATACAACATCTTGGACAGGCATAATTGTTGACATCCCACTTCTAAATCCACACTGCACATTGTTAAGAAGGTTGTAACTCTCAAAAAATTTCATTATTTGATCTTTTATTAAGGTTTCAATAATTTTGGATATTATTGATACTGTTGTTATAGGCCTAAAGTTTTGAGGTTGATTTATGTCTCCTTTTTTATGTATCGGCAGAACAATTATTTTTTTTAGGCATAGTTTTGAACTCCTCATAGGTGTCTATTACTCATGATGACAGTTTATTATCAATATTTTACGGCTTTCAGGATCCACAGAGAAACAAAACCATTTTTTGAACAATTAGAATAATTCGAAGCTGCATTGGCACTATGATGAAAGCATACTGCTTGCTCTATGTTGCCATCTCGTGTCGATGTGAAGGAACAAAAATGGCAGATGCACATGCCCATCTATATCTAGGTGCCCTAGTTACAAGAGTAATGTAATCAGCTGATGTATACACTAAGTTCTCTGATGTGTTGCCAACCTCTCAAACTATTTACATTTTTCTAAACTATTATTTTGTTGACTTAGAATTGTAATGATATTAATAATTCATTAACAAGATGAAATATATCTTAGTAAACTCCTATATTCTTCATCAGATATAGAACATGAATGCTTGTAAAGCTATTATAAAAGTTTCACACTGTGTTACCTCAAGAATAATTTCATCAGACGCGCATTGAGATTCGTTATACAACCGTTATGTCTTAACACCCTTTAACACAATTAGTCTTGACTTTAGAATACATTCATATATATTCATGTATTTTCCTTCTTAATACTATTATTGTATTATTGTTATTATAAGAGTTTATAAGGGGACCAATTTGTACAGTTCTTGAAATGTCGGCATGGCACTTTCATTTGCCTTCGAACATATTTTCGAGTCATAGATGTATTAGAACCTAACTATGAGAACTGTGAAAATGTTGGTTGGCCTCATGCAAACTCATATAAGGACATTCCACAAGATTCTTTCAAGCATCATGCTCCGGATGCCTCATGGTCCAAATATTTATTTCAACCAATAAACTAGCATCTATCCCCATTACGCCTACAATCCAAGTTCCAAGTAAATATTAATCCTATAAATCCCCAATATACCTCATCTATTCTCATATTATTGAAGATAATTTTGTGTGTAATCAGAGTATACACATCCTTATGGAGTAAAATTTTACTTAAGTAGCATAACTCAATATGTTAAAGAAAATCATATACCTTTACTCATAACATGCCATAATCACTTTTGTAAACTTCTCAGCTTTATTTTATGACTTATGACATAACATATGATTATAATGTAGTGTTTTTAAGTACTTCTAGAGCCATAAAAAACTGTGAACACCTGATTACATTAATTGTGACTCTCTATATTCTTAAGTATTTACATAACCAAGTTGATGAAAAGGTTCTATTGTATTTATGTGAGCCACTATTTCTAGTCACATCTTTAGTTGTCACTCCTGGGCTAATCTGTAAGTAACAGATTTTGTAGTAATGGTAAAAATTCGGGTAGGGTTTTGCAATAGAACTATTGAATGTGGAATGAGGGGCAAAAAGATAGGTACTCCCAAAAGGAGAAGTAAGAAATGAAAGAAGAGAAAACTGATTTGCTGAGGTCGAAGAAAAACAGAAGACAGATAACCTTCCCTTTCCCCACCCCAAGACATCCCCTATTCCTTTAGAATACAAACTATACCATCGAAGAGCACATAATGTCACATACAATGCTCGTGGATCCACTACATAATGGATGGCGTAGTGATACCTACAGGATGCCTGAAAAGTGACCTCAACAAACCCCTATGGAAGCCCTAGGAATAAGAGCACAACTCTAGGTATTGCATCATCTGTCATTAGTAAATGTCTATATTCTGTCAGTTGGACATGTTATTTCAGAGAGGTTTCATGGATTCACTACATTCTCACCTCACTTGCGGTGAGAACAGTTTCACTTGAGCTACATTATATAAACCTTTTATATTTCCAGATGAAGGCTCCTGAATCAATAAAGGTTTTGGATGTGGTATTTTATAAACCACATAAGGATCTTTGAAAGAAAAAAAAAAAAAAAAAAAAAAAAAAAAAAAAAAAAAAAAAAAAAAAAAAAAAAAAAAGAATTTATTGCATTGTCTGTCAGTTTTGGTACTCTTAAAATGCGAGCTTACTAACATGAGATCTCTTACTTGCAAGGAGGGCTCAATAGATATTTGATTATAAGCTTTAACCCTCATGTCTACTTCTCTAACTATCCATTCATAAATTTCATCATCTGAAATATGTTGTTGAGTTTCGTTTACTGCTGGCCAAGATAAAGGTTTTAGTAAAAATTCCCCAATAACATGATTACCTAAAATGTCATCAGGGGATAAACCAGTTGTTAAATGAGTATTTCATTTAGTATTTTCTCAAATTCAGGCATCAACCTAGCCCACTTGGTATGCCTAACTGAATAATATGTTCTACATAACTGTCCTAATTCCTTCATGACTCTTTCTACTAAATTGCTTTATGGGTGGTACTTAGATATTAAAATATGCTTAATACCATACTGATTCACCATCTCCCTAAATCCACTGCTGATGAAAGAACTACCATTATTGGTCATTAAACATTTGGGAATAGCCCGGTTGGTAAAATAATCTTTAGTCAAGCAACATATCCCATTCTCGAAGTATTTGCTCTCTTTAAGGTATATAATTATACATGTTTGGACCAACATTCCATAACAACAAATACATAAGAAAAACCTCCAAAACTTTGTGGAAGAGGACCGAAGAAATCTAATGAAAGAAAATCCCACAAACCCCGAGGAATTATTGAATATAATTTATATTGTTTGGAGCTACTAACAGTTTTAACCTTTTGGCATATCTTCCATGATCTTCTAACAGCTTTCACAGTAGGAGACATATTTCTAAAATAATAAAATTTCATAAGATGTATGATTCATTTTTGTATATCAAAATGCCCATAACCTTCATGAATGCAAATTATTAAATTGTTAACAACTGTTTCAGGGACAAAAATTTTCCAGCTGGGATGTTCTGTTATTGCTTTCCAGTGTAATAGATGGTTAAAATACAACCAATTACTCCTAGTATTAATAACTTTCTCTCCGCTTATAAGCTTCTGAATAACTTCAATAAATTGAAGATTGGTTTTCCGATCTGCCTTAATAGCATTCACTAAGGTCTCAGCTTTCCTCTCACTCTCTGTAGTTGTGCATATATCATCTATACCTACCGGGAGGTGTGATAATGCATCAAAAACTATATTCTTGGGACCCTTTGGTGTATTTAAATTCATATTGAAATTCTTGTAACCATAGTAGGGGAGAGTAGTACACAGTGAAACGGTGCACAGTAAAACATTCCTCTCAGTTATTTTCAGTAACTTTTTTTTCTACTTGTTGATATCCCTGTATGTTTATTATGATAAAATACATCTTTGAGTATAATGGTGGTCAGTTTGGGTGATTATTCTTGTTTCTGTACGTTATTATTGGTTTTTGGTGGTCAGAAGTTACAGTTAATGTCTCTTTGTAAGTTTAATATTTTCGATATAACATACAGCTAAAAGAAATATTATGTTTTGTGACAAGATACACATTTTTAGCTATATATTGACCAGTTGTAGACTTGGTAGATACATTGGTTAAGAGTTGTGACTAACTTTTTAGTTTATGGTGACTTTGGTACACAGTGAAACACGCATATGTGGTACTCAGTGAAACAGGACCATTGGCTTCAAATGGATGTATGACTCCTCCTAACACCAGAGCAAACAGCTATCGACAAAAAGACTTTGAGAAAAAGGACAGAGCTGGAAGAAAAGGAGAAAAGAAGTATGAAGAGAGTCAACAATCAAAAAAATAAGTGATGTGTAAGTAAAACAGCTTCAAGTGAAAGTGATGAAGAAAGTGACAAAGGCCATCCAGTGAAACAGAGATAAATGTATCATGAGATCTTTTTAACTTGAAGTGGGATGTTATGATTGGTGACTACATTTTGGTAAAATTCCAAAACAATGTATATTTTGTAGCTAAACTCTTTAAGTCAGTAATTTGTGGTACTGAATATGAAGTCTCATACCTTCGGAAAAGAAAAAAAATTACTGGTTTTGTATTCCACGTTGCAGAAGACATAGCCTGTGTTTCACATAAAGACATTGCAATGATTTTGTCACCTGCGTTGCCTATGGCTACTAACAGACTCTCCAACCACCAGTATATTCGTTTTTGAATCAATTTTGGTGGACTTAATATTCACTGAACAAAATTTAGTATATGTTAATGTTTGTACTTACATTATTGATGCTTTATAAGTCACTAAGCAAGTAATGAATATAAACAACAGCAGCCGTTTCACTGTGTACTATACACGGTACACAGTGAAACATTTGCAGAGGTTATTTGAAATTGTTATTTCACTTACTAATTAATAGCAAAATTATATTTTTTTGTTCCAAAATATTGACAAAGTATTGTTCTTTCCTGTAAACAAAGAAAATTTGTTTTGTAAGTAGTATTTTATATGAAACAATCAAAAGGGAAATTTTTGTTTCACTGTGTACTACTCTCCCCTACCCAACACAACAATCTACAATGGAGTAGTCGACAGTTATTTAAGAATATCAATACCTGATGATCAGTGTATACTACAGTTTTTGTTCCTGCTAACAACCCTCTAAATCTCTGAAAACCCCAGACTACTGAAAAAGCCTCCTTTTCAGTCACAAAACAATTCCTTTCATGTTTATTTTGGGTTCTACTAGTGAATGTGAATGCTATTATTCGATATGAAGAGTTTTCACCTGTTAAGTCCCTGTGGAATATTATACAAGATAAGCTGTAAACTGAAGCATATGTACACATACAAAAATCCTGACTAAAATTGTAGTAATTGTTTTTTACTTATTTGCTATTGAGATAACTGCAAAATGATAATGCCTATTTCATTCTCCTGTAAAACTGATTTTTATTTATTTATTAATTTTTTATGTATGAGGTTGCTGTTCAACACCATCAATTTGCTTTATTCTTAGTTTCGTAGCCATCTCTGGGGTCTCTGGGTCGTATTAAAAACCTAGAAGCAATTATTCTTGGTCTTGTAGGTCTCAGGGGCACTCTGGGATGCTCTCTGTTTGAGGCACCTCTGGGCATCTGAGCCACAGCAATTCTACAAGAATAGGATAAGGTTTCCTAAAATGGTTTGGGATTTTTAATCTTAAGCCTACAAACATAATCTTTGATACACCCAGGCTTATCAGAAAAAACTGCCTTAAGTTTCAATAATATGGATTCAAGTTCCTATTTCTCTTTCTGAGAAATTTATTCAAATAACATTTTTCCCTTATTTCTATGCTGATGTTATCATTAATGTCACACTGGTATATCTTATACTCAACACCATCAAAATCTAGCAATAAATTCATAGAATCCACATATTTAAATTTTAAAGACTCATAATCAATATCCGTTATCAGAGATTAATGGTCTCACATTGACACTCTCAGCATGATGTTTCTCTACCTGCTGAGCTAAATTACTTAGTTTAAAGTTATCTATCAAAGAAGTTTCTACATCCCTTGTTGAAATTTCTTTGATAAAAACCTGTAATTCCTTAGGAATATTTTAAGTTTGGGATGTAATCTCCTCACATATTTTGATATTATTATTCTTGATCTCCTTATGTAGTGTGATATTGTTCTTTTCTATTTCAGTGGTCATTAGAATGTTAATATTGTCTGGGCGCTGAGTTGACTCAGCATTTGTGCTTTCTCTTCTCGCGATTCTTGGATATGCTCTTCTAATTTACTAGTAAGACTCAATATTTGCCCCTTTAGTTGTTCCCTAGTTTCAGTTTGGGCAGGTTCTATTCTAGCAATTGGCTCTCCTATAGGGGATACGGTAGCTTTAAATTTTACTGCTTATTTTGTCCTTGGCTCTGTTTATGAATTTATCTGTGTTTCCATTTATAAAAGAAATATATAAAATTTGCAGATGATACAAATATACTAATAATAGGTAAAACGGCTGCAGAACTACAACATGAAATACACATTGAAGAATGGTTCACCACTAACAATCTTCTTATTAATATAGAGAAAACAGTAACAATGCACCTCCACACCATACAAAATAAACACCCTCTAAACCCCCTCTATAAAACTCTTTAATAAAAAATTAGAAACAGTAAACTCCACCAAATTTCTAGGCATATCAGTTCAAGATGATATGAAATGGGACACACACATAAAATACATTAACAAGAAGTTGAACACAATATGCTACGGTGTAAAGATACTTGCTAGGTGTACGACAAAAGAAACATTAAAAAATGTGTATTATGCCCAAGCAGAGTCACTGCTGGGATATGGATTAATTTTTTGGGGGAACTCACCAGAAAGCAGATACTGTGTTGTAGCACAAAAGAGGATCACACGGTCAATTGAAAATGCAACATCCAGGAAATCTTGCAAACCACTTTTTAAAGTGCTGCAAATACTACCATTGCCATGTCTGTACATCCTTGAGACAGTTACTTATATTAAGAAGATTTCAGTAGCACAAAACAATTTAGTATACACAAACAAATCAGTTCACATGCATGACACAAGACAAACACTTGACCTTCATAGTGAGCACCTACGAACAACTCTCCGACAAAATGGACCTCTTCAAATGGGGAAAAAATTATACAACAAACTTCCTCACCATATCAAAACAATCAAAGAACACCAGAAGTTCAAATTGGCTGTAAAAAATTATTTACAAGATAAATGTTATTACACTGTCAGTGAATATCTGTCAACTTAACCTTACTGTCATGTTTTCTCACATATAGCTACTGTAACTGTTGACACCTATTATATGATGGTGATTATATTATTATTCACGCATGCTAAAAACTACTTAATAAATGTAACATAGTAATGACTCATTTTGTTGTGATGTGCCATACATATGTATGTGTATATAGAAATCTGTAAAAAAAAAAAAAAAAAAAAAAAAAAAAAAAAAAAAAAAAAAAAAAAAAAAAAAAAACCTTGTAAGCAATATCCTATATCAATAATTTGATGAAGTGGATGCTTCTAAGTGAAGATAGCCCAAATCACTGGTCACCTCACTTTCTGACATATCTAATGAATACACACACAATTTACTCATGCAAAAAGAACATTTACTAATTTTATCAAACAAACAACAGTACTGCCAACCTGAAATTGACTCACCAATTCTAACATAAATGTGTGACGTTGGTGGTCGTTGGGATGTTATTGGCTGTTATGCCAACAGCTGCACTACTGCAGCGTCAATGATGGCAGGACTGCACCCAACAGAATGTGCACTCGAATATAGTGTTGGCAATGTTGGTTGCACACAGATCTCAGCCACAGCAGCTCTGCAGTAAAGCGGGGTGTGGGGTGCTGTTCACAACTGCAGCATAGTCTCATAGATTAACTGTGTGACCGTTCTCCAAAACTGCACATGTTGTTATTACCAGATGCCCCGTCTACAAAGTTACATCAGGCTGCTATCGACCCCGTAATATTCTTCTTCTTCCATGTCTGTGTGCCAAGTTCCCACTTTTAGTGGCACACAGGTCCTATATAAATAGTTTACATGTTGTGCTTGGATGACAATTTTTGTTACTATATGAGGAAATGTCAGTTACGATTGCACTGTGTTGCACTCCGGTATCCGATCCTCACCCATACACCAATGAAATAAAAAATCTGATTTAAATTTTTATGAATACACTGTCAAATCCCAATGCTTGGTTCTTACATGGAAAATGGGGAACTAATTTTTGACTATATCTTTCCATAAAAATTATCACTTTAAATAATTATTGATTATAAGATATACAAGTTGGTGCCCTAACCGTAGCTTGTCAAGAACTAAATTTTATTTTATATCATTTACTAAGTCAGTTCTGTTAACAATACCAATAAGAACAAATATTCAGCATCAAATGTAGAGAACAGCATCTTCTTATGCCTTGTGGCCATCAACTTGCGATTTGAAGTGGCTGATATCTGTTCTTTGAGCTGAGCGGTGAAGATTTTGCCCTCGTAGGTGAGTCGCCATCACAGCACATTAAGCATAAGAAATACACGAAATCTTTTTGAGAATCATTGAACGTAATGTATTAATATTTGAAATCATTAATAATTAATGTAAACATACGTATAATAATCTGAAAAACTGAGCCGATGTAGAGCAGTAGAGGAGATAATATAGAGCAGTAGAGGAGATAATATTCTGTTCCACTACAGCTGCAGCATTGCATGTAGACTATGTAGTACTGTTTCCACTTACAGCCATTTGCAGCTTACATTGGAATGTAGTAACACAGCTGGTGGAGCAAGAGTAAAGTCAGATTCCCATTTGCTGTGTCCCGTCACATGCTATGTGACGTCATGACTTCACGGTATGAATGATATGATCAATATCTTATTAAACATTATCTGTGTTTGTCATACTGTCAGTGATAAATATGTTGTTTAATTTAAATTTCTCAATATTTATGTTTGTTTGTTGCAAATTTCAATTACAATTCATGAATCTGTATTTTTTGCTCACAGAAAAATTAATTTTCATGGTTATTATTGGAACTTCATTAAGTGCATTTAAATTTGTTTCTCAGTTGTTTTTCATTGAAATATTGTATTTTGATTTGATGCTGTATTTTCTGTTTCTGGTTTGTTTCTTCTTTATACTGAACACTGCCTTAAGTAATTATATAGTATTGAGTAGTTTAGCCTAACAAACAAGTATATCTTCATGACCATTCTGTTGTTTTATCTTCATAAGGCAAGTTGACCAGAGGCTGCTCACATGTGTGCATATGTTGTGCTATTCACCCATATTTTTAAATGCTGGTGTGACAACCTAATTTCTGTCAAGTATCCCAATACTAAATAGTCAATGTAAACAATTTTTTAACACCAAATTAATGTTTGGAACTTTTGAAAATTCCAGATTCCAATAATTCTCTTTCCATGGTTGTATGAATTTATTTGTGCTTCATAAGGCTACTACTTGAGAAAGTACCCATGTACTACCCATATTTAGGATTCCACTCTCATTTAAACAGAAGGATTCCACTCTCATTTAAACAGAAGTATACATCACTAATTTAAATGTCTTCTGCATTACCAGAAGCTTCAATATAGGTGCATTTCCCAATGCATGCTTAGTTGTACTAAATTCTTCTGATTTTCCTTTGTCTCATATCCATACTCATCCTTTGTTCTAAAAATGTTTACAGTCTACAACCATTCATTACTTAACCTTGCATGTAGTGTTGATAAAATCGTGTCAGTCCTGAGATATAGTTTCAAGTTCTATGGTTCCAGACAATCTCTCATAGTCCTTATGCTTGATGACTGAGGCCATGAAGTTAGGCCCTCCAAAACACTGCTAGCCTGCTTCAGATAGGCTGGCCCACATAGTATGGATGAGCTCCGACTAGCTCGGTTCAACGGGGCCCACACAACCGAGGCCAGCTTGGCCGGCACTGTTTCACTGGGATGCCCAGAAAGCTGACGGGCAGACAGCAACTTATGTCACACTGCGCCACAGTCACACTAGAATAAATCACTATGTTCCTACCACAGAAACCTTCTTTTATGAAAATAGCCCTTTCCATCAAGTACTTCAAATATACAATTCAAAAACTCAAATAAAATACAGGAATCACCTTTCTGCACAGCTAGAGTAGGTGTACTTGTTGTAAGTGCTTAATGCTATTATGACAAAAAATGTAGGATCATGGTATATAAGATTAAAAAGTACTTTTATTCAGAGCTGTTAACTGAGGTACACTGAAGTTAACATGATTTCTAACATAATTTTACAGCAGTAATGATATCATTTTGATATACCTTTTAAGCATAAATGTGTAATGAATTTCATTTACTTAGTGTGCCAAATTGAACCCTATGGTTTTGGAATGATGAATTCCAGCTGATGTAAAAATAAATTGATGGTTGACAACTGGTGATGAAGGAATGACATTCCAATGAGAAATGGGTCGAGCAGCATATAAGCAGATACAACACATCCATTGAGGTTTCAATACAATGCCCCAACCTCTGGTTGTGACAAAGCAACTGCAGACATGGGATCATCATTGGAAATGAACTAGGAGATCTGTGGGGTAATCTGAAATTGCGGAAGAGATCAAAGATTTGAATTTGGAGACTAAGACTCAAACTGCAGATATTAGGACTAAATTTATAATACATATAATGGTCTGAATGAATCATTAAAGTTTAACATATTTACTCCCCCTCACCCCCCCCCCTCTGCCCATCTCTTCATCTCTCTCCCCATCTCCACACTCCCCTTTCTCTGCCAATCACATTGGTGTCTCTCTGTAGAACTCCTCCTTCACCTTCTCACTCCAGTGACTCCTCCATCTGTGAAAAATTTTATGGGTTTGTTAACTTTCATGGTGATCAGTGAAGTGGTGTCTAAGCTTACTGCAAGGTAACCTCTGCCATGCATCACATGAAATCTTGGGTAGTTGGTGATGTTTCTCTTGTTTTACAAAATTTCATCAGGATCAGAAATCAAAGTTTGATTGAATGAATGGCATAGTACCAGATAAAATATGAATAAACCTGACATTGCAGTTTCCCCACATGTCTCAGGGTTTATAACATCATATTTTCTAAACTATAAGTTATACAATGAAATAAATTTGTAGATACATTCATTGGTGTTAATGCATACTGCTTGCAAAATGTGTTGCAACTACATGTAGTAGCAAAGAAGTAATAAATTAAAACGTCACAATATGGCAGTTTTTCATACATTCATGTTCATGGCATCATTTTTCCTGAAGTATGTGTTGATCAGTGATAGAATGATGCCTACAACCTTCAGACAGTGCAAACAAAATGTTGAGTAGTGCATAAAATATGAACAGAAATAGAATCAAATGAACAAACTTTCATTTTAATTCCAAATAACTAGCATATCCACCAACAGTCATAAATTTATGTTGTTTAAAACTTTACAGCTGTTGGTGGATACATTAATTATTTGGAATTAAAACTAGACCAGTCGCAGTCCTGATTCCATTACAACATGGAACTATATTGTTTAAACTTCCATTTAGTTTTATGTATTTGGTAATTAATTTCAATTTTAATCATATCTATCAATCAATGAATACTTCCTTTCCCACTAAAACAGAATGCAGTTAAAATAATTTTTTTACATTACATTAAAAAGATGCATTCTTTCCAGTTCATGATAGGGACTATAAAAATGAACATCACAGAAATTGGTAGTAATATGGGTACAATGTCATTATATAAATATTTATCAGTATGCTTCATAGCTGTGGTGAAGTAGCCGAGCACTCTAAGGCATCTTGGTGTGTAGCCCTTGATGGGTTGACATTGGTGGTTCTAGTCCTCCCTCAGGCATATGTGTGTGTGTGTGTGTGTGTGTGTGTTAACCTTAGCATAAGTTAGTTTAAGTAGATTGTAAGACTAGAGACAGATAATTACAGCAGATAAGTCCCTTAGATTTACAATATTTTTTATGCTTCATCATTTCTTTTCTAAAATACTATGATCTTATGTATAAACTATATAAGGACCGGAAAATGATAAAATTTAGACAGGAAATGAGGTAATCGCTTTCAGTGATGGAAATCATTAGAAAAATGAAGGTAATATCCACCCCAACATATACAAACATATACTCATCAGATCATTTATGTATGAAAAAGTACATGAAATCACATTGTACATATAGCTAGAATTACTAATTAGTTTAAAAGGAAATAAAAAATACTTTGAGAAACTACTAATTGTGGAACAATTATGTAAGTAACAACTTGGGTACCATGATAGAAAGAGTCCTTTCATAATTTTGCGAGCAATATCTTCACAGAAAATTAAGAGTATCTCATTAATTGAGATTTAAATTTTCCAGCCAAAAGACTCAAAATTGTGGAAAGTAGTGTGCTGTAAACTGAAAGACAGGCACACAAACTAATAAATGCATACCAAGTCATCAGCGGTCCCTCCAGGAAGCTTACACTTATAACAATGTTAAAAGTGAACATTCAAACATAAATGAGGCCAGTATTTCAGCAGAAATGGTGCAGTCCTTGAAGTGTGCTTTACAGCCTGGGCCTGGCCTTGGCTTGCTATCTGTGGGCAGGCTGATCTAGCAGGGCTGGCCAGACTGGGTGAGTCAACCCAGTGTCACCATGATCTGGCCAGGCTGGGGCAGCAGCCCGGACCTCAAGGATGGGCCAGCTTGCCTGTGGTGGGCTCTGCTGAGCTACTGCGCTGCTGTGCATGTCTCTGCTCCCAAACTCTGTATTATAGTCATGTGGCTGCAAGCAACAGCAGCATGGTATGCATGTGTATTATATCTATGAACAATACACACAAGTAGTAGGACACTTATTGTGGTGGAAATGCACTGAGATATGTCACTTATACGGCAGCAGGAGCACTGCTTGACACTGTTTATGTAATGCACTTGTCTGCGGCAGGGTCTGGTGTTAAGTACAGTTTCCCTTAGTGCACTCTCATAGATGATGCCTGTCCTGTGTTTGGGGCTTTTGACATATGGATGCACATTACCACATTCATTTCCTCTCGAGGAAAAAATCTCTCACATGTGAGACATCCATGGTGTTGTCCAATTCTTGGCTGTGACTGAAACAGTGGGAGGAAACAGGAGAATAAGACCAATGGTACTTGGGATGCAGGGAGTCTCATCATCATTTTTCTCACATCAAACCATACAAAAGGTTTGGTGACTGTGCCTCGGGTGCCATTTCTAAGTCGGACTCAAGGTTTGATGATGATGTCCCTGTTGGTAGCAACATAGAGGACAGTGTGTTCTGGTGTGGGTGAAGGCTGTGTTAGTAGCAGTGTAGGTGTCAAGAGCAAGGTTCTGGCTCTGGCACATGACTGTTATACATTTGCAGGTATTGACAGGAGCCCATCTACAGCTTGGGCCCTGCTGAGTGTTACCAGCTGGTGTGGTGACATTCTGTGGATGGGGTTCGTCTGGTTGTCCATTTGAATGTTTATCTGGTCTTGGTGACATGCACAGAAGACATCCTCCATGTGCACATAGTAGGTTCAGGGACCGCAGCATCTGGAGATGATGGCAGGGATCTGTTTTGGGTGACGGCCAAACCCGTGAGTCCAGATGGCCATATCCCACTGGAAAGGTAGCACAGGTCAGTGTCCCTGGCAGGCTGGAGAAAATGGAGCAGCATTTGGGTTAATAGCCATGGAGGAGCTATGCTGGACTCTGTTTGCTGAATGTCATGGGGTGATAAGAAGTGAGAAGCTGGTCCAGGGAAACATGGGAAGTAGACCTAGCCACATACTTCTTCAATTGCATTTTTGAAAGTGTGCTTGAGTCTTTTGGCCTCAGCATTAGATTGTGGGAAGAATGGTGGATACCCTTGGCATTGCAAAAGGAGGCAAACTCTTGTGATTCAAATTGAGTTCTGTTGTCTGAAACCAGTGTGGTAGAAAGGCATTCAATAGCAAAAATGCATAACAGAGCTGAAATAGTGGCAATAGCTAAATTTTATATGCAATGAACAATATAGGGGAACCAAGATAAAGCATCCTGACCAGCAACCTGTATGCATTAATGAATGGGCCAGTGAAGTCTTGTGTAGATAGTGGTCCCAGGCCTAGTATGGTTGTGGCCACAGAGACACTGTTGTCCATGGGGAAGCCCGCTGTTGAACACAGAGTGAGAAGGCGGTTACCAGGTGAGTGATATCGTCATCTGGACCTGGCCAAAAGACATGAAAGCAAGCCAATGCTTTAGTATGTGCCCGTACCCCCCCCCCTCCCCCCATCTCTCAGTGATTAACATGGATCACAGAGGACCTTGGTGGGGAGAGCTAATGGGACTATGACCTGTGGAGCTGCATGGTCCATATCAAGAAGCAGAACACCATCAACAATGGAAAAACAGTGCTGCAAGACATAGTCAATACAGAGGGGCCAGATGCTCATGATGGTGGCACATATGGCCAGCCCTGTTCTACATAACATACCACCTTCATAGGACCAGATGTGATGCACTAGCTTCGGCAATCAGAGCACCAGTGAACCAAAATGCATCTACTGTTTCTTGAGTGGTGATATCCACATGGAAAGAAAGTAACTCTTCTTGATCAAAAGCTGCTTCAGGACCAGCTGTAAGACAGAACAGTGCATTGGCATTTGCTTCCTTTGCAATCAAGTGAAAGTGTATCTCATAATTATAGCAAGAAAGTAATAGTCCCCAAGTTGGTGACAACAGCCAGGCCTTTGTCCAGCAATGAAGTTGAGGGATTGAAGACAACAGTTTGTGATCTGTAATGAGTTGGAACTTTACACCATACAAAAAGACATGAAAAGTTTACAGTGCGTATGCAATGGTGAGAAACTCCTTTTTAATCTGTGATTGCCTAGTTTGGGCTGGAGTGAGCATTTTTGATCCAAAGGCAACTGTCCACTCGGATCTGTTTGGTTATTTGTGAGCTAAGACCACCTCCAGACTGTGTTGAGAAGCATTGTTGCTAAAACTAAATGGTGGCCTGATTGATAGGTCACAAGACAGGATTTAGATTGTAACATCTCTTGACCATTCACTGGATGTAATTAGTTTGACCTCTGCAGTTGCCAATATGCAATTGACATCCATGTCATCATTGGCATCTGTGACTTTTTTTTTAAATTTAATTTAATTTAATTTTTCTATTTTGCAACACAAACAGAAGCTTTGTGACCCCTCTTTTGTGGCAATGATGACAAGTGGCCCCTCTCCTAAGACAATGAGGCCTATCATTACTTCCAAAAACGCTGAGCAAGGAGGAACAATCCAACCTGTGTTTATTTATTTATTTATTGGTCCTGTGAATCCAGAACTGTACAGGGTACAATAGATATTGGACCATTTCTGACCTACATCTTTCTTTTCTTGTGTTATAATATTAAAAGTAGATTGACCTTTTACTTTGTACGATTTACCACTTAATGTTTTTCACTGCTAGAATTTTTGTTACTCTACATATTGAGTAAAATGGTTATTTGTCACTTTTACACAGCATGTTTACATTTTTATATAAATAAATACATCATAATATCTAATAGTAACTTTACATTTTCTCTACACACTTTTTCATAGACCTACATTTCTAGCTGATGCTATAATTATGGAACTCTAAATATTCATCTACTGATTAGAAACAGTGCATCACCAAGTAATCCTTGACTGCTGTCTTGAATTTGGTTGTGTCCGTTTTTGATTTTATGGCTTTGGGTAAAGCATTATGTAGTCTAATCCCAGGGTGTAGTACTCCTTTTTGAAATAATGCAGTGTTTGTCTGTTTAACATGAACATTATTTTTTTGTCTTGTGTTGTGGCAGTGTACTGCTTCATTACGGGCGATGCATGGACTTTTACTATTTAATTTATGCTGATGCTGTGACTAATTATGGCATCTCTTACCATTTGATCTTCTGTATACAATTCTTTATGCAGATCAGTGACAAATTGGTAACAACGGCTTAGAAAATGCCCAATTGTTTGCTAAGGTTGCTCTCTACAGCAATATAAGAGACATGCAGCAATTACATGTGTCCATTTACAGTAAAAATTAGAAATAAGTTCACACATTTGATCGAAGGAGAGAGAAGAAGGATCTTATAGTAGTGCAAGCTGTCAAAGAAGGTGATATATATGATGTGAGAGTCACCACATAAATAAAGCATGACACAAAGTGACATCAGTCCATCCAAAAACATGAAAATGCAGTCATAACTGATTCTCACAGCTGTCCCACTCTTCCACAGACTCTTCGTATGCCATAAAAAGAGGTGGATAAGTCAGAGGGGCTGCGGAAGGTGAAACAGAGTGTGAGACAGCATTTGGATGGGGCATACAACACAAGACAGAAGCAAGCAATTTCAGTACCTGCGTTTGAGTTTGGAAAGTTGTGACAAAAACCTCTTGTTGCTCAACCAAGTGATTTAGAATCTCACCAACAACATCATCAGACTTCAAGCAAAAACTGAGGAAAAAAAAAAACATAAGAAAATGTGCAGAAAGCAAGACCAAATGCACTGAAAACAGGGCCACTCTTGCCACCAAATATTGTGACTAGGAATACTACACATGAGTATAAGCCATAATGCATTGAGATATGTCACTTATTTGACAGCAAAGCATGCATTGACCGGAGCACTGCTCGGCACTGTTCATGTAGTGCGCTAACCGATGGTAGGTTGTGGTGTTAGCCACAGTATCCTGTGGCACAATCTCATGGCCAATGCACAGTGTATGTTACAATTTTTTACATTTGCATGTATGCATTACTATAGTGTGTTTATTATGATAAGCAGACTAAAACTCACACATTTTCATGAAGGAAAGAGACACCTGTTCTTCAAGAGGGCTCTAACTGATAACACAGTTGTTAAATGTGTGAAGAAATCCAGCACAGAAATAAGGACTTGCAGAAATGGCTATCAACAACATAAAAGGCGAGAAAGCATTGACAAAGCCATTCTCATAGGAGTCCCAGTCCTCGGCTGCTTCATCAGATGGCAGGAATACGGACTCATTAGAAATAAGTAAATTAAATGTACTTGAAAGACTCACTGTATTATGTATTTACCATACTCCCAGTGGTGACATGGATATTTTTATTGTAAAACTTACACAAGCATTGGACATGGTCTCTAAACCCAAAGGTAGAATCCTCATCTGTGGAGATTTAAATATCAACACGCTGAATGCTGATGGGACATGTATCACTTATCTTAAACATCTTACACGGCTATAATATATCACCATTGATTAACACTGCCACAAGGATAACAAAAAATTCAGCATCATGTATTGATCACATGCTAACAGATACTGAAAAAGATATATGCAATGTTGTTGTAGATCATCTTGGTATCTCTGACCAATCCAATCAGTTTCTAAAAGTAAACATAAATGTAGAAACCAACACCAAACTTGTCAAGTACATTAGGGTTTTCTCCAAGTCAAAAAGATCCGTACTTGCCTCATAGCTTGCCAGTGCATAGTAGGCAGAAATGTACAGAGAGTCCACAGTGAATGGGAATTTTTCAAAGTTTCCATCAATATTTAAATTTGAAGAAGTGTTGCCTAAAGTGCTAAGAATAATTAAAGCACAAAATAAGAATAGCTGGGTTACCAATGGGATAAGGCAATCCTCAAAAACCCTTAGACATCTCAGCACCTTAAAAAAATACATACAAAAAGGTGTATAGAAAATTACTACTAGCAGCAAAAAGGTACCAAAATGACAAACTCATAGAAAAAACTAATAATAAGATCAAAGCAGCCTGGGGTGTCAGCAATCAGGTGACAAACAGGAAAAAAGCAGGGCAAATAAATATAAAGTTTCAACTTTATAGTGCCTCAGTAAAGGACCCCAAAAAACTAGCTAACTTTGCAAATAAATATTTCAGCAATGTTGCTTCCAAACGTCAACAGAAATTTGTCAACAACACACAGCACCCACATACACTGAACAATGTACCACACACAATGTTCTTGCAACCCTCCACAGTAGAAGAAGTTAGCAAAGTAGTGCAGAAACTTAAAAGTAAATCTTCAGCAGGCATAGAGGAAATCCCTGTGAGCTTACTGAAGGACTGCACTCAGAGCATCAGTCACCCTTTAGTGCACATCATAAATGAATCCTTTACCAAAGGTTGTTCCCCAGAGACACTAAAACATGCAAAAGTCCTGCCTATACATAAGAAACGTGGTCCAGAAAGAATAGAAAATTAGAGACCCATCTCTTTGCTCTCATCATTTTCCAAAGTTATGGAATCAATAATGAAAAATTGGCTCATGGTGTATTTAATAAAGTATAATCTCCTGAGTAAAGAACAGTCAGGTTTCATGTTGTGCAGAAGCACATGTTCAGCTACAGCTCAGTTTACAAATGCTGTACTTGAAGCACTGGACAAAAGTATCTTTCTTGATCTTACCAAAGCATTTGATACAGTTGAGCACACTATTTTGTTAAATAAACTGGAGGCACTAGGTGTAACAGGGGTAGTAAACATGTGGTTTCACTCATATCTCCAAATCAGGGTGCAAAGGGTGATCACTAAAACTAACTCAAATCACATGATAAAACACCTTTCTGAGCCAGAATATATCAACATAGATGACCCCAAGGAAGTGTCCTGGGACCTACCCTCAGTGTCAAACATGGCAAATTAATACTGTGTGCCGAAGGCAGTAATATATTAATCACAAAAGATGACAATATTGAATGTGCATCAACAACAAAAGTTCTTGAAATGCACATTGATTCACAATTAAAGTGGACTGGACACTTTACTGGTCTCGGGAAGAAAATAGCCTCAGCTTGCTATGCACTCAGAATAATAAATTCAGTGTGTAGCAGCTCATGTACGAGGACAGCAAATATACATACATTAATTAGTTATCGTATTATCTTCTGGGGAACAAATGAACAAAATAGGCAGGCGATATTCAAGGTACAAAAAAGGGCTGTAAGGATCATGACAAACAGTAGCTTGAGGGCCTACTGTACAGAAATATTCAAATATACAGGAATACATTTTACAGTCATTTACATAAAGAAAAACATCAACCAGTACCCACCAAACAGCTCCATACATGAACATGAAACCAGATCCAACTGCACCTACATCTCATTAGAAAAAAACTAAACAAAAACCCAAACTAGTATATTATATAATGGAATAAAACTATATAACAGACTTCCTCAGGATATAAAAAATAAAGATAAAATACAGGACTTCCGAAATTCCCTAAAAAAATATTTATTAGAGAAATGCTACTATACTGTCCAGGACCACCTAAATTAAGTTGCAAATGTATGTGTCAATTATTATCAGCAGTGTCATATGAACATGTAAATTTACTAAATATAATATTTTATTTGTCTGTAAGTGTATATGATGTACTTAAGATTTTATGTTTGTATTGTATACAAATATGATGACAACATTCATACAATTTTATTGTATATGGATGGATAAAAAAAAATGATATAATCTTCACTCCCCAGTGTGATGCTGTATTCCATGATTATAGAGCTCATGTTTACACAGCTTGTCTCATCCAGGATTTGTTTTGTGTGCATTTTGAATGAAATGCTGCATCTTGGCTTTTCCTATGGTCACCACAGTCATGAGATTTCAATACCATTGGATCTTTGTGGTCTACTTTGGAGACGAGTGTGTGTAATCACCACCCACCTCCTGAACTTACTACAATCTTAAAGGACAATTCATATCATATTCCTTTAAACACCACACACTTCCACAAATCACTCCTCATGCCATCCTTACTTCAGGGCCTAGGTTGTAAGTAACAATTTTCTACTATCCTCTTTCTCCTCCCTCCTCTCGCCTACATGACAAAGAAATTAATTTCTGAAATTAGTGACTACTGCCAGACATTCTATCTCTTTTAAATATTTTTTATTTACTTTTTGTGTCTCATTGGAATTTTTCTGTCAGATAATGATGGTGGATAAATTGATTAAATTAAACTGCTGGTTGTGAATTTTAGTTACTGCATTATTTTAGTATTACTGAAATTTGTATGAATTCACAATTAGACATCATAACACAATACCACATGTGCTGGTAACAGCTGGCCCCATAGAAACAAAATTGTAAGGCCAAACAACATTTCTATCAGCTTTGTAAATTTTTTACTATTATACTATTGTTGAATTAGCTTTTTTATAGCTCAACCAAAGTTATTTTTTTTTTACACATTTTTGAAAGTATAATATAAAACGTCTAAGGAAATACTGACTATGACATGAATTTATCACAAAAGTCCTTAGATACTGATTTCAGTGGTCTGTACACCTTTCATCATAGTTAAACTTTACAAAAAACTTGCTAAACAGTTAATATAATTTTTAAATCATTGAGCCTAGGTATTCTGTTAATGTTTAACAAGAGTGTAAAAGATGAATATTTTTATTTAATTTTATTTTGAACCATTTGTAATCCTTAGTTTCTTGTTTTATGTTAGATGAAAAAGTTATGGATCACAGAAGTCTTGGAACATACTTTAACACAACAATACCACAACTACTTTTAGTTGAAGGCTTGTGTCCTTGATTCTTTTCTTGCATTCAACTTCACTTATCACATTATTTAATTACTTGAAGTTTTGACAAATCTGTATCATAACTCTCTATAGAACTGAAGTTGATAAGGATCCAAAAATTAAGTAGACAGAGGTACATCAGAATTTCCATCTGATCAAATTTGTTCATGTATTTGTAAACTCATAATTTTCCCTCCAGATTTACTACTGCTATAAGCAGCATTTACACTTGATTTTTTTTAAATTTAGACTAAAATAGCAAATATGTAAGTTGTTCCTTTTATATACTGCTTTTGCAATAAATGTGATTTTTAATGTTTTATCAGTGTCAATATTAGTACTGGTTGTTTTTATCAGAAAGTGTAGTGAGTTTCTTAAAATGTGTTTTTAATTTTCCAACTTAAAAAATACAAAACTGTAAATGAATAAAGAACTTTCCTGTTATATATACATTACCTATTTTGTCATTATACTATGTGATCAGAAAATCTAAAGTTTAATCTGTTATTATAGTTGATAGAACTGTTATATTATGTGTAATTTATCACAAAACGGAACTAATGTTTTGTTGCAGTTGTGATTTATCTATAATGATGAAATGAAACTTGCATACATTACACTGTTTATGTCTGCATTAATACACATGAAAACTCCTGATTGTATAAAATTACTTGAAAAATAAGCAGGCTAAAGCCTCTTCAGGAACAGGACAATAAGTTATCAAATTAGACATGCAAATAGAAAAATTATGTAATCTGTTGAATTCTTATCTCTAAGTTATATGTTGCTTGTCAGCTTACATGCTCTTTATGTTTTGTGTCACACCCCTAAATTGAACACCTTAAATTACCTTTCAATGGTGATAAATTTCTGTTCAGTTAAAACACACAGAGCTTTGATTTGAAGGCAGAAAATGAGTGTTCAAATCATCTATGTCCATTGTTTGAAAAATCAGAAATTGTAAAAAAATTTAATAAAATGAATGCCAATAAGTAAATAATGTTAACCATCCAATTCAACTGCCTATTACTTCTACATATCTTCCAGTTTCATAAATTTCCTTCTATCTCATGCTATTAACTATGATTCTTATTCTGCTCCTGCTTTACTCTTTGGGTTTCTTCTGCCTAAGATCTCTGTTTCTGTTGTGTCTTTTCTGTTTCTGTTACTCATTATTCAACAGTATAATGAGGACAGTTTACAAGTCAGAGCAAAGAAATATGTTGGGCTGTAACTGGCAAATAAAAAATATTTATACAAATAGAAATCAGAGTTTTGGCCATCATCCTTCATCAGAAGAGACATCACTTACACAATCACCCAGGCACACTTCACATACACAAAACCATCATCTCTGCTCACTGCACTCTGCATTACATTTGTGGTTAGGCTTGTTCCTATTTTATGTGAGTATATTATTTTATCCTAAACCTTTGTCTCCTATTAGTAGCACTTTTTTGCCCTTTTAATTTCTCCTGTTTCAACTATTAACAATAAAATTACTGACTTATATTACTTTATATGTTATGTGAGTTATCTGTTTTGATAGACCTAATTTTAGTAATCCTTGCATGCTGGAAACCATTTTTCATTTTTATTAAGGTTCATTGTGTTTATGTTTGTGTTTGCTGTGAATATTGCATTTAATATTAATATTTCTTGTTACTTAATTTGTAATCTGCGTTGCTCATTTTCTCAGTATAAAAAGGAGGTTTAGATGACAGTTCACTGACAAAAAGCCTGCAAGTATAATTCAGTGTCAAATTGATTGTAACTGAATTTATGATTGGATATACTGGGTAGCACAATAACAGTGGATGAATCAGTTATAAAATTACAGTCTGATTTAAATTGATAGACTGAAGGCCTTTTACTTGACAGCTTGTTCTTCAGCTTTTTAGGCAGAAGAATTAAAAACTCATCTATCTTTATATTTGGGGTACCTCTGATAAGTTTACAAGCAAACAATCATAATAAACTGTAAAATGAGAGATTAAAATTATATTGGTGTTTAAGGAAATTTATTTTATTCCTTCACTGGAAGCAATCCATCACATAATGAATTTGATGAACCTGCAATGTTTCACACATTCTGAAAATTCACTATAATTCACCAAGAAAATTAATTCATTCTTAAAAACCCTAGCTTGAATACAAATAATTTAATGCATTGAAGTAACCTTATCATGTAGTTGACACATGGAGAGGGTAGCATGTTCATTTATTTATTCATCCTTGGATTATTTCATAATGGTACGAAGTTTATCATAAACTTCAAAAACAAATTGTTGAAATATAGTACTTGCTAATGATTTTTGTAATCTGAATGGAAAGGATTTTTATTCGCTCTCAAATCTCATAGGGAATATGGATTTTATTGACAGAATAGGAACACTTTTCAATTGTGCTTTTGTCTATGCACTTTTTTTCCCCATTCACCTTACAATGAAAAGATGTTGTTTTTCTATTTCTTGAAACTTAAAGTTTACAAACTAGATTGATTAGTGAGGCAAAGAAATTGTCCTATGATCAGTGAATGTCATGTCAGAACCTACAAAATGTAGGACCAAATGCATAATAAATCCTTTTGCTACACTTTCGTCTCAAATGGCATGAGACCTGACCAATTGTCAATAACATGTGCTTATTTACTTGCCGGGTCTGTGGAAATCATCCTCAGATGTCCAATACTACTTTGTCAAATAGTCTGAAAGTGTCTGCAGCAGAATTTCAGATTTAGTATAAGGTGTGTAAGAATACAAGTGAGGATCTAATCTTCAATATGATGCTGTCAACTTTTCCAATGTGGTCATATAAGCTTTCACGATCCATTTTCCTCTAATGCATACTTGAATACTCTCTCATCACAGTACACATTTATATGTCACCACAGTACTTTTGATATTAACAGTTGGTTTTCTTGTGGAGTTTTATAGTAAAAATACCATCTTTGGACACATCAGGGTAACAAATGGCTAGCTACCATAATCTTCTCTCTATACCTCTTCCAATCATGCAACAGTGTTTTGGTGAAATTTATCTGGATTATGTCAGACTTTGTGACTGTAGTTGCTTAGTATTATGGGCCCATCATGTCAGTTGACTACTTTGATCTTTTCAGTTTAGAAGCCATAGTATAGCAGCAAGATCAGTGACAAGACAGCTACCCTAAAGATAGCTCTTGAAATAATTTACTTCAAATAGCAGATTTAGCGGGTATTTCTTGGCAGTACTACAGGATTTTATGCTTCTTTAAGGTGTTGGGATTTGTAACCATTTCATTTCCTGGGACTGTCCTTTTCCATGCTTAGACTACTGGCATCCCAAGACAAAATGAATGATTTTCCAAATTTTGGAAAACTGATATAGTGGATCCTGTCAGACACCTTTTTATTTTCTGCATTGCTGTGTCACTTTCAGTGGTCCAACAGAAATTACTCCCGTTCTTCATTAATTTAGTCAGTGCTGTAATAACTGCATGACAAAACTGCATGAATATGTGATAGTAGTTTGCAACACTGAGAAATGACTACAGAAAAACTTCTGAATAACAGACCTCCACAAGGAAGATAAAAATGTACTTCTGTCAACTATTCAGAAAATGATAAAAATGCAGTACATAATATGGTACTTGCAAAGAAATATACTGCTTTATACTGTATATGTAAATTAGTGCTACATTAACAAATTCCTATACATTAGAAAAACAATATTAAGATTTCTTCCATACTTTCTAAAAAAATTGGTAAAATAATGTCTTTTTTTCTGGACCAGGTAGCTTATTCAGTTTATCTACTCTGCATGTGCTTCATCTGCCATTCCTCTAATGACATTTTACCTTTTCAACTGCCTACTTACTATGTAACAGTGAAGTCTGGTTCAATTGTGTCAAATTCATCTTTCTCTTGTCCAATCTTGACGTTATCACCTCAGCTTCTTGATGAATGTGAAATCAATTATACTAGTTTTGTACTTTGTGTGAACAGCATTGACATATCCTTCCTGAACCACCAAATTTCTTGACTAAAATCTGAAGTTCATGTATGTGTTCCTTGAGTTTGTTATCTTCATATTTATTTATTTACTCATCTTATGTAAAGTAATTTTCAATCTTCATTAACAATATGAAAGCTGTGGCCAAAAATATGCATGAATTTGATTATCAATTTTATATGCCTGTCTGTGGCACAGTGAATGTCTTTATGGTGAGTTGTTAACTAGCTTATATTTTATACTGAAATTTTTGTTTAATTTATTCCGTTTTGTTTACCATTCAGCTTTTCCTGAATTTGTATGTCTAAAGATTTTGTCTCGCTCAATGATGCGGCAGTTTTTCCATTAATGTTAAAAACTGGTGTTGCAGGGTGAAGTTTTGTTGATGTATGGAAATTTACTGTCACTGTTTTTCTGAATTTATTATAAGCCTGTATACTATGCCCTTTTCTCACATTTTAATTTTCATTGTATTTTAGGCTCACTATCTCCTGTGGACTGGGTGGAAAAATGCAGGTTTGGATTATGGATTCAGGGTAGGGAGAGGGAAGGTTGGTGATAGGAGGAATTATAAAAGTGGTTTGTGGTCTTCATCCTCAAAAAGGTAATAGTAATAGGTTTGATTTAAAATGATTGACTATATTACAAAATATATACATTCAAGTATAAAAGCAATATGGATACAGGGTAGTTTGTAAACTTGACTGTCTATGCAGTCAGAGGAAAAAGGAAAGACATTAACAGATCTGAGGGAGGCTGCCAAATGAGAGTGAGTATCGCACCGTCATTTTGCATGTGTGCATGTTGTGTCAAACTGCTGCCAGAGCATGTGGCCCAGAGATCTTCACGTAACCAGTGCAAAAATCAATACTCAGGGATGTTACATAGCCCCCAAAATGTCTTAGACCCTGTGATGTGAGGCTAGAGTTGAACACATTTTTACAATTTGTATTTTACAATTTTCATTTGACTTTTTGTCAACAGACATCTTCACAATAGATAATTTTAAAATTGATGTGAATACAAAAAACATTTTCTACAACTGACAGATGTTTTTTACAACAGGTGATTTTACAACTGATATTTCTTCAACAGGAATTCTTACAGTAGGTATTTTTCGAATACACATTTTTTAAAATATCCAATTTTACATTTTCTTCATTGTGTGTACATTTTCATATTTTTGATGTCCATTCTTCAGGATTAACAGAACATATTTTTCATAACAATTGACTCAAGGAATACATTTTTAATTTTTATATCTTGGGAAGGAGCTGATCAGTTGTGGAGGTGTGGTGTGACTCAGGATTAGTCATACATCTCAGGGTTTGGTAAGATCGTGATTCAGAGAAGAGCCTGATTAGGGTTGCGCCTTGTAGTAGTCTCTTGAATATTTGCCAGTACAACTCAGCCATCAGGATGACATGAAACAGTTGTAACACAGGTGTTAGAAGTTGAGTTACACTGCAAAACATAATGGTAGGTGGCATTTTTATAGTTTTATGCAGCTGATGTAAGCTGCGGTAATACCCAATCTACAGCCCAAATGTATATACCTAGCCCATTTACTTAAGAAAATATTCATTCACTCCAGTAAATGGACACTAATGCTCCAAAATTGACTATGTATTGTCCGTTGCAGTTAATTCTACAGTTAAACAAGTCCAATATGCAATCACACAAATACAGATACACACAAGGAAATTCTGTCACTACAACATGTCCATAAAATGCACTTAAGCAAATAAAATATAAATAAATTTAAAGTTTGTTTCCTAGACATCTCAGAAAAGAAAAAGTTCATTATTATCCTTGAAGACTATAATGGTAATCATACAATATTTTATCATTTTGTACATCTCAAATAAATCACTTACATTATAAACTTTTTAAAGTCTTGATTTGAATACAATCCTTTTATTCTAAGGATGTTTGTAAATGCTAGAAGGTACGCTTCTGGATGTGGGATGGCAATAATGGTAAAAGGTCCAGTATATAAAAGCTGCCACTTTTTAATTTTACTTGCCAATGTCAACGATTCAGGTTGGTTTTGTACTACGTAATACTATGGTGCCGATGACTAGACTTCTTTTTTTCCGAAGTTTTGCATCAAAATATTGCTTCCTTAAATTAGCTTAATGTGTCATTGCCAACATTGCTTGCCTTATTTGTTCATTTCTTTGCCCAGGGTTTATTGCCACATTGGGAAGAGGCTTAACCCATTCATTTTCTTCTTTCTTCCCTAATATTATTTCCATGGGCATAAATCCAGTGGAATAATGAGGCAAATTGTTATAGATTTCCTTGAATGGCTTCACAAAATTGATCCAACTTCTGTGGTTGTCATGACAATAGGTCCAAATGAACCTATTGAATTCTCTAAATATTCTCTCGGCTGGATTTCTTTTGGGATGGTACTTGGCAATTAATATTTTTCTAATGCCTGCTGCTTTCAGGAAATTTTTCCAATTGAGAGAGATGATTGTTGATGCGTTGTCTGATAGCAAGGTAGTTGGTTTCCCCACTGCGGGAATGTAGTCATCTGTCAGTTTTCTAATTATAACAACACTTGTTGCAATTTTCAATGGATATAATCGTAGATATTTTGAAAATACATCATAGAAAGCAACAAGGTATTTTGCACCAGCACATACACAGGTTTCAAATTTCTTTGAAAGGGTCGATTCTAATTGCTGACCTTGGTCAGATGCGAGGACTGCTGGGCAACCAAAATGAGCAATCCATGACTCGAATAAAGAGAGGGCCATAGTCTCTGCAATATTCTTCAAAAGCAGAATTGAGAATTACTTCTACCCATAATGTCAATGTCATTCTGCTGATGGCTGATAGTCCATAGCAGTAACCTTCTGGGGGCGGGGGAGGGGGTGGGGGGGGGGGAAGGGGGATTACCAGCTCATGGACATGTTGAAAGTGTCTGACAGTGATAGAAAAAGAACCAAGTGGGGGCAATGTGTGCCTATTTGTATTGCTTTGCTGGCATGGAATGCACGTACAGGCCCAGGCTTGGCAATCTTGGTGCATGTCGCACTAGAAAAACCTTTGTCACTGTGAGGTGTGCCAGATTGTGTAGTTTATTGAAAACTTCGCATTGCAGATAGGAGGAATAAAAGGGTGGAGGTTACTGGTCAACTGATCACACCAGACTTTGCCTGTGATACCTGGGAAAGTGGTATGAATTGCTTTGAGAGAAGAGTTGTTATCAGTGGTCATTTTCATGGTTTGTTTCATGTGCAGCTTAAAGGGCTGCAAGATTTGATAGATCAAGAAGTGATGAGATGACATTGATGCAAGATAGGAATTCAGCAGTGACATTGTCAGAATCTTTGATGTTATCCATGAATTGAGTCAGAAATGGCATTGTCAGCACCCTTAATGTAACAAACTTCTGTTGTGAACTGCGAAATATAGTTGAAATAGTGGAACCAATGAGGAGGAGAAGCCAGCAATATCATCATCATAATAATCATTTGAGACTGATTACCCCCTTCAGTGTTCAGTCTGGAGCATAGTCCCCATGATAAAACTCTTCCATGATCTTCTATTCAATGTTAACATTGATGCCGCATCTGATTTTAAGCCTATTACTTCAAAATCATTCTTGACCAATTACTTTCTCCTTGGTCTACTTTGACGCCTCCTGCCCTCTACTGCCCAGCCCATGAATCTCTTAGGTAAACTTTCTTCTTCCATCAGTTTAGACTCATTTTAATTCCAAATTCTTCATTGGTTTCCACATTAAAGACAACATCGTGTCATTGTAGCCACCTATTACTGCCTGCAATCATCCTTGTTACTTTCATGGCCATACAACAAAGTTAAGCCTGAACAGTGCACTCATAACTTAATCTTGGCACTGACTTCCTCTTTTTAGAAGAGAGTAGATTGTAACTGAGCACTCACTACATTGGCATTGCTACACATTGATTCCAGTTCTTCCACTACATTGCCATCCTGAGAGAAAATACATACTAAGTACTTGAAACTGTCCACAGCAAGAATTAAGCAAAATATGGAAATGTGCCATGAATCTCCACTTGCACTCAGACCCTGAAAATATGTCTGCATAAAAATATTGCTCTCTTCTTTAATTCTTGCATCCTTGGCATCCCGAGAAGAGCAGGTCAGTAGATGTAAATCAATACTATAGAGACACAACAATAGTCATTGCATTGAGATGTCAGCCATGTAGTCTACATCTACATATACATATATACTCAGCATATAAGTGCCTGGCAGTGGGTTCATTAACCACTTTCATAACCTTTCTCTAATGTTCCAGTCTCTAATAGCACGCGGGAAAAAGCAACACCTAAATTGTTCCATTTTCGATCTGATTTCTCTTATTTTATTGGGATGGTCATGTCTCCCTATGTAGGTGGGTGTTAGCAAAACTATTTTCACATTCAGAAGTAAAAATCAGTGATTGAAAATTCGTAAATAGATCTCGGTGCAATGAATAATGTCATTCTTTTAATGATTTCCACCTAAAATTGTGCAACATTTCTGTGATGCTTTCCCCCCTGTAACTTGATAAAACAAAATGAGCTTCCCTTCTCTGAAACTTCTCAACATCTTCTGTCAGTCCTACCTGGTGAGGGTTCCACACTGGGCAACAGTACTCCAGGAGAGGACCCACAAGTGTGATGTAGGCAGTCTCTTTGGTGGAGCTGTTGTATCTTCGAAGTATTCTGTCAATGAAACATAACCTTCGGTTCGCCTTCCCCACAATATTTTCTGTGTGATCTCTCCAGTCTAAGTTGTTCAGAATTGTAACTCCTAGGTATTTGGTAGAATTTACGACCTTAAGGTATGATTGATTTATCATCTAATTGACGTTCAGCGGATTTCTTTTTATGGTCAATATGTATTACTTCATACTTTTCATTATTTAGTGTTAATTGCCAATTTTTGCATCATGAAGAAATGTTGTCTAAATTGCTTTGCTGTTGCTTTTGATCCTGCGTTGAGTTCACTAACCGATAAATGATAGCATCATCTGTGAACAGTCTAAAAGAGCTATTCAGATTGTCTTCTAAATCGTTTATAAATACTAGGATGAGTTGGGGACTTATAATGCTTCCCTGGGGAACGCCAGATATCACTTCTGTTTTACTCAATGACTTACTCTGAATTACTACAAACTGTGTCCTTTCTGATAGGAAATCGCAAATCCGATCGCACAATTGCGGCGGTATTCCATAAGCACACAATTTCATTAGAAGCTGCTTTTGAGGTACAGTGTCAAAAGCCATCCAGAAATATGGAATTGATTTGAGATCCCTTGTTGATGGCACTTATCACTTCATATGAATAAAGGGCAAGCTGTGTTTCGCAAGAGTGATACTTTCTGAATCCGTATTGAATATTGGTTAATAGGTCATTCTCTTCAAGGTAGTTCATAATGTTCCAATGTATATGTTCCAAAATCCTACTGCAAATCGACATCAATGAGATGGGCCTGTAATTTTGGGGATCACTCCTATTGCCTTTCTTGAATATTGGAGTGACCTGGTCCACTTTCCAGTCTTTGGGTACAGACCTTTTACTGAGTGATCTGTTGTATATGATAGCTAAGTATGGAGCTATTGCATCAGCATATTCTGAGAGGAATCTAGTTGGCATACAATCTGGCCCTGAAGATTTGTTTTTGTTTAGTGCCATACGTTGTTTTACTACTCCAGGAACATCTACTTCTAAATTTCGCATGCTTGCAGCTGTCCTTAGTTCGAATTCTGGAGTGTTCACCTCATCTTCTTTGGTGAATGAATTTTGGAAAGCTGTGTTTAGCAATTCTGCTTTAACAGTACTATCATTGGTAGTATTACCATTGCTGTCACGTAGTAAAGGTATTGTTTGTGTTTTCTTGCCAGTGTACCTCCCATATGACCAGAATTTCTTTGTATTTTCTCCAGATTACGAGACAGGATTTCATTGTGGAAACTATTATAAGCTTCTTGCATTGAAGTACACACTAGATTGCAAATTTCTGTAAAAAGATTGTCAGTCTTGGGGATTCTATGTCTGTTTAAATTTTGCATGCGTTTTTCTTTGCTTCTGCAGCAGTGATCTCACCTGTTTTGTGTACTTTGTGAGTCAGCCCCACTTTTATTAATTTATTTGGTATAAATCTCTTCATTGCTAGTGATATTATGCCTTTGAAAGTAAGCCACAACTGATCTACACTTACATTTTTAGTTTTGAAAGACTGGAGACAATCACCCAGGAAAGCATGAAGCATATTTTTAACTGCTCTTTTGAATATATATATATATTTTTCATTGATTTTTGATGCATTTGGGAATTTCGATATTCAGTCTTGCTACTACAACTCTATATTCGCTAATTCCTGTATCTGTTTTGATGGTCTTTACTAGATCAGGATTATTTTTTGCTAGGATATCAGGGGTATTTTGGCAACCATTTACTATTCTAGTGGGTTCATGAACTAACTGTTCAAAGTAGTTTTCAGAAAAAGCATTCAGAACTACTTCAGATGATGTTTTAAATTTGCCTTCTGTTTTGAGTACGTATTTATGCCAACATATCGAGGGTAAATTAAAGTCAACACTGATTATAACAGTATGCTTCAAGTACCTGTTTGAACATTTTGGCAATTGCATCGTCTGAGTCAGAGGGCTTATAAAAAGATCCAATTATTAATTTATTCCAGTTGACAGGTATAACCTCTACCCAAAACAACTCACAGGAAGCATCTGCCTCAATTTTGCTGCAGGATAAACCGTTTGTAACAGCAATAAACATGCCACCCCTTTTTTTATTTAATGTATCCTTTCTGAAGACCATTTGGCCCTTTGTAAAAATTACAGCCGAACTTATCTCTGGCATCAGCCAGCTTTCAGAACCTGTAACAATTTGTGCCTATGACAATTTACAACTGTTCAACAATAGTTCCTAGATCTGCATTTGTCCTGTGTCTGACACACACCCTTTGAGACTGAAACCCATTTTGTGGGGTGGGGTGTTACAGGCCTGTGTGAGCTGGCGATTCTATTTCTACTGTTAGCTGGAACACTGTCTTGTTGTAAAAGATACTGTGTGTGTGTGTTTGTGGTGTGACAATGATGGCATGAATGCTGCCAGGAAGTAACAGAATGTGGTAAGCAGTGGATGGGCTGGCTGTGTACCAACTATTATCACAGATCCAGATAGCTTCTGACACATTACTCATGGCAACTCTTGATCTCAAACTTACAAACTCCCTTAGACCAAGAATGGGGGATCCCTCGGATGATGCCAGTTTGTACAGCCACAGAAGGGGGTTTGGTCAGGATACACAAGAATTTATACATCTAAGAGGAGGTTTTCCAATGAAAACTTGGTAAAAATTAAAAATTATGTCTATTTACTGTACACGATACTTATGGGTGTGTCCAGACCAAACTTCAAAGCTGTCATTATGTGGACATGAGAAAACGTTAATTTTGTTGTTGGAACAGAGACCAAGAAAACAGAGTAGTAAGAGAGGGATTATGTCACTGTTAGCTGAGAACTGGAAAAAGAGAGTGAGTTCAACCAGCATGAGAAGCACCACGTGCTGACTGCAGCCAACTCAAGGTTCTTCTCCCATTTGACTATTTTGTTGGCACATTCAGAATAAGATGCAGAGGTGATGCTGGATTTTAGTGTTTACCTTCATAAAACATATCCTCAGCAAAAAAAGTATCTGGTTTTAGCCATATGAAATACTTGTTTTGTACTACCACTTGTGAGTATGATGACATCAAAATAACTGTATGACTACTACTGATAGAGTACTTGCCCACAAAAGGCAAGGGTCGCAGGTTAAAATTTCCATTGTGGCACACAGTCTTCATCTGCCAGAAAGTTTAATATCAGTACACACTCCGCTACAGAGTGAAAATTTTCTGGAAACATCCCCTAGGCTGTGGAAAAGCCATGTCTCCACCATATACTTTCTTCCAGGAGTGCTAGTTCTGGAAGGTTCATGGGAGAACTATGAAGTTTGGAAAGAAGGAGGCTAGGTACTGGCTGAAACAAATCTGTGATGACAGACCATGAAGTGAGCCATGGTAGTTCAGTCTGTAGAACAATAGCACATGAAAGGCATACCCCAGGTTCAAATCTTGGTTTTGGTACACCGTTTTAAACTGCCCCTGCAGAGTGAAAATATCATTCTGGAATATGACTACTAATTGCCTGTCTCTTCAATTGAATGGTTGAATGGCCACCACTATGAAATCTTGATCACAATAATTGTCCTGGGTCTACACAGCTATTCTTCAGTATGTGATGCATGTAGAAGAAAGCCTATGTATAGAATTATTATTTATTTATTCATCTGACAATGATATAGGATTTATCATAATAATATTATATATGATATGAATATTATAGATGAAAAATTCCTAGCAGGAAAAATTATATATACAAAATAGACGAAGATTACTCACCAGGCAAAGGAGCAATATCGTGTCTGGATTCAAGAAATTGTTGGAAAGTTTCTCTGGATTTGTGGCATGAGATGTTTACACACATTTCACGTAAGTCCCATAAATTATGGCCTACTGTTTGAAGATGCAGAAATAACACCTTATAGCATGTCATATTTGCCACATGGGAAGAGTGAGAATGACATCTGTCATGTTGGAACCATATGCACTGATTCGTACTTAGTGGTACCTCTTCCAGCAAAATGGGCAGAATGATTCGCAGGAACTGTGCATAGTTATTGCCATTTAGTATACCTGGAATGACATACGGCCCCCCAATGACATTTCTGATGATGCTGCACTACACTTTAACACTCCACAGTTGTTGATGCTGTACCTGTCGAAGCCAATGAGGGTTCTCTGTTGACCAGTAATGCATATTATGCAAATTCACATTATGATAGTTGGTGAAAGTTGCTTCATCAGTAAAAAACACCCATTGAAAAAAAACTTTGGATCATCTTGTAGGCGCTGCAGAGCAAACCGGCAAAATTCCTGGCACTGTTCAAAATCCACACTGGTCAAACTTCTCTGTTAGAAGTGGGAGTGCACTCCATCGGACCTCATCCCGATGTCTGAGTACCTGAGGTCTCAGATTGCCCCTCAGCTTCTTTTAAAATAATTTATTTTTTCATGTCCATCTTGGTCCCATGAGATTTGGGGATTTATACGGTCCACACCATGATAGCCCCGCATGGTGTAAGGCTACTTACTCAGGGAAGTTGCCTGGTATCCCTGAGGCTCTGTTTGAGACACATCTACCCAAGTGCCACACACCCCTCGGCATGGATCACATCACATCTTGGTCTGGGAAGGGTATTGGGAAAGGACTGGGAGTGGATAAAGAGGATGGGACGTTGTGGGGCACTCTTAGTCTGATCCATCAGCTGACGCCTTTCCGGCAATAGGTTCTCTACCTTCGGTATAGCCTTCAGCTTCGCACAGATGCGCAAGCCTCTCAACACAGACAGTGCTTCATCAAGGTGGTGTTCCCCAGAGAGGTGCATTGTCTTTTAATGGTTTCATTTGATCACACCCATTTTAAGTGAGATGCCCTAGAAAAAAATTATAATGTTAGTTAAACAACAAGTGAAGGAGTATAATATGTTTGACACAATATGTGGTGTAAATGTGCTTTTTCTGATGAGATCACTGATCATAGTTTAATGGAAAATCATATTTACATATTTTTCTTGCTTCTTAGTGGTTACCTGTATATCAAAATTTCATAATTTTACTCTAAATTGTTGGCAACAGTTTGTTGCTTATGAAGAGGTCTATTTCATTGGCTGTAAGACTTGAGAATGTTTAAAAATGTCTTTGAAACCTTCAGAGTAACAGAAAAAGGACCCACAAAAATATTTGTAAATTGCTGAAGCGACATGTTTACGTAACTGAACTATTAATGGTTTCTATCTATCCTACTGATTTCAGATTTATTCACCATTGGCCACCTGAGGTGGAATAGGCTTATTACATAGGTAGTGTATTATATTTTCTTAGAATAGTACCTTAAGAACTGTATCATCATAACATATTCCAAATAGAGCTTAGAAATGATATCTCAAACAATAAAAGGATAACTAAATCCTGTCAAATGTTGTCACAGAATGAAAACCTTAGAAATAAATGTCCATTTTTTATATTAAAAATGTTGGTAATATTACGAAAAGGATTCATAAGTAACTACTTTAATATCTTGCTTCTGAAGCTATCTATGTTGGCTGATAAAGCAGAAAAAGGGAGCCTTCTCCTTACCTCCTCTCCCCTCCTCCCGGCCCTCTTTCCTGTGTGTGAACTTCCAATGGACTCACTCACCTTGTGAGATCTGTCCCTGCCTTTGTAGTGCTATTCACTTTTTGTGGTCTTGCTACCTACCTCATGCATTTAACTTCCTGAATTCTCACTTTAAACCATGTCGTTTTCCCCTCCAATCATGCCATTTAACATAGCTATGAACACAGCTAGACTGCAAATCAGAAATGATGTTGTGCAGATAAGTACCAGTATATATTTTTAGAGCATATGATCTAACTTGGAAATTAAAAATCAAGCAACTATTTTCAGTTACATTATATAAATCTGTACTCTGCAATACCTATCACATGTGTAGTGAGTGATGGTTTGTCCTTCTATCATAGCTACTCTTCAGAATTTTTCAGTATGACATTTAATTGTAGTAGTATTTTTAAAAAGTTCAAAATTTTATGAAAGACACTTGGGTTGTTCAGAAATTCTGACTACTGGAATAGAAACAGTAGACAATAATTGCATGCACAATTGTGATGAACAACAAGTATGACTGATTCAATCAAGGATTTTTTAAAATATGTGTTACTCACATCCTGGTGGTAGAAACAGGTTTTTTAAATGGTCTATGGTGGCTAATTTGGAAAAAAAAGAATCAAATAAAATGCATTTAGAAAAGGGCAACACAGACTACAAAATTGAGTGGCAAGATGATAAGCACAATTGCAAGGCTTTAAGAAAACATACAGTTTCTATCTACTTGCCTGAACAAATCAGTATAGCTTTGACATTAAAATATACAAGCACATTTAATAAATGATACTTATCAAACTGTTCAATTTATGTTGTAGATGTTAAATTTAATGGAAGATGACAGAAATAGACAGGTTTCTGAAGAACAAAAGTATCAGGCAGAAGCATCTGAGAAACCTGTAGAAAATATATATAAGCCACGTGCATTCTTATTTGAGAGGCAGCCTACTAGATATGCATGGTTTGCAATAGACTCTTCAGATGATGTGAAAGAAAGGGGTCGCACTTGGAAAAAGATGAACAAATGTAATAATATTCCACAAAATGTATATGGTACTCAAAGATCAGGAAATGTACCCGGACAGTCTTTCAAAAGACCATGTAAAACTAATGCTTTGCCTCAGAATAAATTTACTGAATACTATGCTGATAAATCTGAAACAAACATTACATGTGTGAGTACTAAACAAGGCTCAAGAAAGAGGAATATTCAGAAAACAAATGAAACCCCTATAAGATATGGAAACAAAAGAAAATATTTAAAAGAAGCGAACATAGCCACAAAAGTAAACCTGAGACAGGAAAGTAAATGTCAAGACAAAAATGAAATCACAAAAGACGAAGTGACATCCTATCAAGTAAGTACAGAATGTGTCTGTATCCAATAAAGTGACACAGTTAATTATTTATATGTAACAAAGGATAAAATAACAATAACAAACAATGGAAAGTCCAAGTTGGAATATCAATAACATAATGAGGATTGCTTATGAGTCACCAGAATGTGTTGAAAAGACAACTCTTACCTGTGCCTTTCATAAATGTTGATGGTGGAGGGGATGTGTAGCAGCTATTGAAACCTACCATGCTGTGCTCAGTTGCATGTCATGCCACTGGGTAGTCCACCTTGTTCTTGGCCACAGTTTGTCAGTTGGCATTAAGTCTGATGAACAGTTGGTTGGTAGTCATATCAATATAAAAAGCTGTGCAATTGTTGTAGAAGAGTTGGTAAATGACATAGTTGCTTTCACAGCTGGCCTGATCTCAGTCAAGGTAGGATAAGTCTGAAGATTAGAATAGGATGGATTGGATAGGTGGATTGGCCAGATCTTGTATAGAGGTCTTGCACAGGGATATGATCCCTGCAGCAAGATGTTTGAATTTCATTGTGACATAGAAATGGACTAGGATATTGTGGAGGTTGGGCTGATGATGCAGTACAACATTTTGAGAGATGGTAAAGATCTTGGGTAAGATGTCTTTCATTTCAGGGCATGAAGATAGATTGTTGAAGATTTGATGAAGAATGGTGTTCAGTTTCTCTAGTGTGGGGTGGTGTTTTTTGATGAGGGAGGGGAGGGACACTCCCTGGCATCTGATTATTGGGGTAGAAGCAACACCACCTAGAAGACAAGGTCTCACAAGTGGCCATGTCTATGTCACATTGAAAAGCCACGAACGCAAGCTGACTGGCTGGCTGGTACGAGTCAGTTGGTGTACCCCATTGGCCAGCCAGTCAGCTGGCGGCTGTGGACTCTTGGTGTGATATAGGCACAGCCAGTTGTGAGGCCTTGTCTTTTAGGTGGTGTTGATGGAGGGGGATGGGGGTGGGGGATGTGTGCAGGCCTGGTGTTTCATATTTTGTCTGAGTGGGTAGTTGTCTGAAAAGGCCACCCCCCCCTCTATAAATTGTAAATAGAGGAAATTGTCTATAAAACATTTAATTCTGAAATACATAAAAAAGAATTGTGCACTTCAAAAACTGTGATCCACATATTGTCACTAAATTAATATCATTTTGGCCAGCACCACCATGGATTTGTCACAGTATTGGAAGTCTGTCACATCCTCTCTTATCCACATTTCATTCCTTAGTTTGCAGACCCTGCAATGACAGCAAACCTTGTCCTGCAGGTGCATTTAATTTGGTGAATATTTTCAATAACACTGTTCAATTAAAAATAATTTGTTTCAAGGGAAATGATTCCAGTGGCAGAAAATTGATAGTGATTTCAATAATCTTTAATGCTACTGTAAAATTAACATGAAGAGAACTTGTTGCATGCATCCTTGTTTGCTCTGCTCCATGTTTCTAGTTTGACAATCCAACTCCTGTTAGTTTTGATTTTTATGGTCTATCGGGCAAAAGGGTTCACTTTTGATAACACACTTTACTACAAATCTGGCAAATTCGTTTATGATTTTTATTCATTGGGCTTTGTCCAGTTTCTAAAGAGTTGAGACACTGAAGAGTTATTAAAAAATGAAACTAAAACATAAAATACATTTTAAAGTTTTACAAAATAGTGTAAAAAATCAATGCAAAAATCCATAAAACAATACAAGTAGTGCAGACAGATATGATATGGGACATTCTGAATTTTTTTAACTTGGCAAGAAAGTTTTCATCGCTGCAAATATGCTGTCCATGGGTGTGAGAGGAATTTCTTTGGCATGGATAGAAGGTGGCTGTCAAATGGCAGATTAGATTAGATTGAAACTTGTTCCATAGATCATATATACGACAAGTTGTAATGATGTGGAACGTGTCAGTTTAGTAAATGTAGTCTATACTTGACAGATATTGTGGGTTTAGTGTGGACAGAGATATGCATGAATCCATCAGAAAGGTTATGCTTAATCTTAAGGAAAATGGTACCCAACTTGACTAGGACCACATGAAACAGATGTGAAGAGAAGGAGTTGCTGTTGTGAAGGAGAAAGGCAGTTTTGGCCTTGAGTACAAATCAGGAATTAACCAAAACCAGAAATGGGTTTGGGGTTTTGAGAGGCTAAGGGATTCCTCTAGATGATCCATAAGCAATTGGCATAGTATGGTGCCATATGGTGTCAGTGGCTGTGCTGCAGATTTGATTGTAAATCATGTCATCAAAGAAGTTCATTGTTAGAATATAGTTATTCATATATATGAGGAATGAGTGGTAATGGGTCTGGAGCCAGAAGGAGGTATGTTTGAGAGCAGAAAGTGCAAGATCACGAGGGATGTTGGTATACAGGGAAGCAGTGTTAATAGTAAAGTGTAAGGGCCCATAAGTAAGTAGAAAGGTGGCGGAGGAAGTGATTGGTAACTTTGATGTAGGAGATACATTTCAATTATGGTAATTCATTGGAGGTGTGGGTCAATGAGAGCTGAAATTCTTTAATTGTAATCAGAGAACCAGCCACAATTGGGTGTCCAGGATTATTTGGTTTGTCCAAGATTATTTGGTTTGTGGATTTTGGGGAGCATTTAGAAGAGGGATGTTCAGGAATGAAAAGGGTAATAGATTTGGGGGAGAGGTTCTGGAAAGAGATGAAGGATTTCAGAAGGAATTGAAGGACATGTTGGGCTTTTGGTACAAGATAATTCTGGTACAACATGTAGGTGGGTGAGTCAGACTAATGACAAAAGCCTTCTGCAAGGTAATCATAGCAATTCATCACATCAGAGGTAGAATCTTCATCTGTAGGGATGATTAGTAGAGCAGCATCTGTTTTGCAGTTATTACTGTCCTTTCATCTGCCCAAAAGGTTGGTGTTCATAGGAAGCGACTTGGGGAAGAATGGTGAGGCAAATTTCGAGGTTATGGATTTTGGAAAGTTGACCTGTGGGTTGTTAGTGCAAGTGAGGAAAAATCATGCTTAGATGTTGGTATTAAATGGCAGAACCAGGGTTTAATGTTTGGATTAGGCTAGCTTTCATTGGAGGTATGGTGACAAAAAAGTATTTCTGTTATAGGGTCTGATAGAAGCAGATTAGGTCAAATTTAAAAGTCCAACATGGGTAAATTTGTGTTGCACTGAAGATTAGGCCTTTAGATAGGACAAACTTCAGTGGGATTTGTGTTTTTCATGGATAGGTTTTCAACAGTGTTCTGTTTAGGCTCTGGATGTTAAGCAGCGTTGGTAGGGTGTTTTGAGGGAGATGGAAAGTTGAAAAGGCTGGTTGGGCTAGGTCTGTGTGTTATGAGGAGTTCACAAGGAATAACACTGGGTTGGGTAGGAACTAAATGGTAGAGCCTGAACATGGCAGTAGGATGTCAGCAGATAGAAATTACGTGTGGAGGTGGTGTCTTCAATGCTTCTCCAAGTACTGGAGTGCAAAAGTTTGATTTTGGGTAATGAAACTGATCTAGAGTGAATTGCAAATTGAAAGGAGAAATGCTTGTGCCATGTGTATGTAATATTAGGTTTGCGAGGAACAAGACTAGTGGTATCTGAAAAGGTGAAGGTGTTTGTGAAAGAAGGGGTGGGACCAGGTGAAAGAAATACGTAGGTTTAGATTATTGGGAGGGATTTCAGAGCGTAGGTAGCACTTAAACACAGGACTTGATTTTATTGAGAGAAAGGGCTACTCTTTTGAAATAATGCAGAAAGATGTACTAGGGGCTAATAGTGCAGAGATGGTGTTAGGGAAATGGGAAATGTTAAAGAAATAGGCAAATGAAGGTACAGTGGTTTTTTATGCTAGCTGTAGTCTAATGGAGCAGATATGGCATTAGTGAAATAGGTAATGTTAAAGAAATGGGCAAATGAAGGTATAGGAGTTTGTGAGTCTAGCTGGAAAAAATAGATAAAATAAAAAATCAAAATCAAAAATATGCAAAAATAAGCATACAATATGCAAAACACTTATTTTTGCTATCTGCATGCACTTTTCCATATTTTCTATGTCTTTTTCACCTATACAGCTCCTTCTATACTTACCTAACACCAACCATGGCCATGGTCTTGCAATTATTGAAGACTACCACTCCAAACTTGAAATCCATTACCTATTATATTCCAACAAACAACCACTTTTCCTTTGAAGGTATACAAAAAAATCTGTGGTGCAGCCATGAGCACCCATATGATGCTCTCCTGTGCTAATCTGTTTATGGGACATGTAGAGGAAACCTTCCTAGCTTGCCAGAACCCCAAACCCTCATTCATATTCTGGTTCATTAAATATATTTTCATGATTTGGATCCAGGATCAAGACACCTGATTTCCATTCCACATCAAAAGATTCACTCACATATAGCTTGGCTATTCCACAGATTGCATATGCAGTAGCAAAACTCTTTACCCAATAATCTGAAGGTCTCACAAAGAAAATTAATAGGCAGCTAACATCCTCCAGAACCAGTCCATAAACAAATTTCCTATAAACCTGTAATCCTTGTCTGACATCCAATAACCAGCCACAAAGGAGCATCTGCTTTGTCACCCAGTACCAAATGATCCTTTGGTTATCTATCATTATTCTCTGAAATGAAAGATGCCCTAGTAAGAGCCTCCTAGTGGTGTTCAGTCACCCACCCAAATGTCACACCATTCTGGTTCATCCCTATGCCACACCCAATTCTAACCATCCTGAACTTCCTATTCCAGCCCTGTCACAGGATTATCCTACTCCATCAGAGACTAAGCCACCTGTGAAAGCAGTCATGTCATTTACTAACTTTGCTGTAGTCATTGCACATCTATTTATACTGGTAAGATTACCAACTAGATGTCCGTCATAATGTGAATAGCCATTGCCAAACTGTGCTTAAAATCAGGGTGTACCATACTGTGCAAATGAACACAACATGCTTTATGTGAATAGTTGCTTCACAATCTGGACCATCTATATCCTCCCCTCCACCATAATCTTTTCTGAACTGCACAGTTTGGAGTTCTTACAGTACATTCTATAAACTTTGTTCTTGGAGAAACAAGAGAATCATTAGAATATACCCTGAAAGAAATACAAATTGAGTTAATACATTCATTTACATTAACATACTGTAACTTACTTATTATAAATCTAATATAGCAACTTACTTTAAATGACAATAGTTACCTATCAGGTTTGAAGATTACACTTACAATACAACAGTACTTGTAACTTTGTTAAAAGTGCATTTAAGTGCAGTAGTTAAAGGATAACACTGACTCTACAAAGATAACTGTGCAGTATATATATCTGAAGGTGATTTATAGTTATAGGTAGCTAAATTACATTTTGTGTAGATGTCTCTATTCCTTCACTGGATATTATCTTTTATAATAACTTTAAAAATAATGTTTTTTTTAAACATCAAGCAATGGGCCTTTATCTGCATTGTGGATCATTTTCAGGCTCTCTTGAATCTTACCTAATCTATGTTTAGTTGTTCTCAAATGTTTACTTAATGCTGTCTTGTTACATTTTAAATTGCAATTTTCCCTTACAGTGTGTGTTAAACACTCTTCCAGTTTTGCCAGAGTATATGGTCTGACACTTTTGGTACTTCATTTTATATACTCCTGAATTTGTCCTTGTGTACATTTTTTGTATTTTAGTATGAGACTTAGCGAGATGCTTTTTTGAAATGCAACTGTAACTTTGTTTTGGGAAACATTTGGCCATATGGTCTGTTTAGGACCTTTGTATGCAAGCTAGTATACCTCATATTTTCTTCTGGTTTGCCTATACTCTTGTGTTTCTTTCTTATTAATATTGTAGTATGTTAAAAAATAAGTTTCATTAAATCCTGTCGATGATAGTGCCACTAAAGCAGAGTTACTAAAAATAGCTCTTAGAAACTCACTCACTAAAGAAGATGAAACCAATATTCCAGATTTTGAATTACGAACAGAGGCCGTAATGAGTAACATGGAAGTAGATATCATTGGAGTAGTGAAGCAACCAAAATCACTTAACAAGAACAAGTCTTTTGATCCGGACTGTATACCCATTAGATTTCTATCTGATTATGGTGAAGTGATAGCTCCTTACTTAACAGCCACATACAGCTGCTCTCTCAAAGAAGGATTGTAAAGTTGCATAGGTCACACCTATATTCAAGAAAGGCAGTAGGAGTAACCCACTAAACTACAGGCCTATTTCATTGACATCAATTTTCAGAAGAGTTTTGAAACATAGCCTGTATTCAAATATTATGAATTATCTCGAACAGAATGATCTATTGACCCAAGGCCAACACGGATTTAGAAAATATCGTTCATGCGAAACACAACTAGCTCTTAACTCACACGAAGTGATGAGTGCTATCGACTAGGGTTCGCAAATTGATTCCATATTTCTTGATTTCCAGAAAGCTTTTGAGACTGTACCTCACAAACGGCTTTTAATCAAATTGTGTGGTTATGATGAGTGCTATCGACTAGGGTTCGCAAATTGATTCCATATTTCTTGATTTCCAGAAAGCTTTTGAGACTGTACCTCACAAACGGCTTTTAATCAAATTGTGTGGTTATGGTATATTGCCCCAAATTTGCGATTGGATAGGAGTTTTACTGTCAGAGAGGACACAGTTCGTAGTAATCGATGGTAAGGCATCGACTAAAACAGAGGTGATATCGGGCGTAGCACAGGGTAGTTTTATTGGTCCTCTGCTTTTAGGGGAAAATGTAAGTGGCTGTCTTAGGTTGTTTGCAGATGATGCCGTCATTTACCATCTAGTAAAATCATCTGAAGATCAAAACCAACTGCAGAATGATGTGAATAAGACATCACTATGGTGTAAAAATTGGCAATTTACTCTAAATAATGAGAACTGTGAAATTGTCCACATGAGTATGAACTTTGTTTACAAGATAAATCAATCAAATGTGAAGGGTGTAAACTCCACAAAATACCTAGGAATTACTATTACTTCGGACTTAAACTGGAAAGTACGTGTAAATAATGTTGTAGGAAAGGGGAACCAGAGACTGCATTTTATTGGCAGAACCCTTAAAAGATGCAACAGAATTACTAAAGGAACTGAATACACTACACTTGTCCTTCCTCATTTGGAGTATTGCTACCCAGTGAGGGATCCTTATTAGGTGGGTTTGATGAAGGACATCAAAAGAGTCCAAAGAAGGGCAGCTCATTTTGTACTGTCACGATACAGGGGAGACAGCATTATGGAAATAATACAGGATCTGGGATGGGAATCATTACAACAACAGCGCTTATCGATGCGGCATGGGCTACTTATGAAACTCCAGTCGCCAACATTCTCCTCTGAATGTGAAAATATATTGCTGACTCCCACTTACATAGGTAGAAATGATTATCAGAATAAAATAAAAGAAATCAGAGCTCAAACGAAAAATTAAGGTGTTCTTTCTTCCCAAGCGCTATTCAAGAATGGAATGGGAGATGAATAGTGTAACGGTGGATCGATGATCCTTCTGCCAGGCACTTAAATGTGATTTGCAGAGTATCCTGTGTAGATGTAGATAACATTCTTAAAAAAATTCTGATAAGTTACTGGTTTTAACTCTTATCTATCAGTTGACTATCTCCCAAGTAGTAATTTTTTCAATTAAATGTAGAATACATTCAATCTAAGGTAAATTGCATTAAATCTAAGGACTCGGGAAGCTCACCTACTGTCGTAGTTCTATACCTTAATAATTTGCATTTAATTTTATCCAATATTTGGTCATCTGTTATGTTTGTAACATTATAAGAGGCAAAAATTTCATCATTTGTGATATTAAAATTTAGCACACTGTTAGCAAATTGCATGCTATTGCAATGACTAAAGTGTTCTCAAATTTATATACACTTGTAAGTGTTTTTTTTATTGAGTACATTATTCAGTTCTTTATTAAGATCATGTTTGTTATTAATAATTGTAATTGTTATTTATGATTTGTGTATTTTCATCTGTGCTCTTGCAGTACAGAGTGTTGGATTCATTATGTTTAGTTTATTTTTTCTAGTAAGTCAAATAAAATTGAGAGGCCTCAATTTTTTCTTTAGTTCAATTTGGTAATTGTTGTGTGGGTCCTTAATAATTATAATTTTGGCATTCTGTTCAAAGTAATGTATTATTTTATCCTTGTAATCTTTTTCATATGGCAGCACTGCCATATTACCCTTACCATATTTTACCACTAGAGCTTTAACAACTAGCAACTTGATATTAAAAGTTTTTACTGTGTTTAGTTATTTGTATATTAGCAGTATTTTCATTTAAGTTAGTGCCTGATGTAGTGCTCTGATAGTTTGGAGAACTACTTTAGTTTCTTCATTTTTGTTTCATTTTGCAAAGCTACAACCTATTTTTACTTCAGAATTTATTACATTTAGGTCTTTTCTTGGATAAATTGTGCATCTAATTATATTGGAGTCCTTTCCCTAATGCATGTACCTTACTCTTGTTTAACTGTATACCCGTGGAATTAGTGTGCTTGTCATAGAATTTGATTGGAGATTCTAAGTCAGTTATGATGCAATCTGTCAAAGATCACCATTTATAAATTTTCTAACAATGAACAGTTCTACATTTATATGCAGCATTTTCAGCCCCACTTAACACTTCATTTTCCCACTCACTGCAGCGTGTTGTTGTTAATAAACAGCCTAACTGAAAGTATGGATCTCACAGAAGTACATGAAGGTGTTGTTTAACTCTGTATGTTTCTGATTTCCACTTTTATCCAATTCACCTCAGCTTTACGTCTGATGCACTGAGCATTATGAGTTCCATTCCTGATTTTGATTCTTGCATATCTTGGTTTGACATTGGTTTTAGGCAGTCTTGGTTGTAAATTTCATTTTCAGGTTAATCTTCATAAGTTTCAATTTCAGCCTCAGATACCTATGTGTAGTTGCTCAGGTGTGACTAAACATAAATTTTGTAAGAGCAGGCATTGGCCGCTAGTGACATGACTGTTGAATCAATATTATAAGTCACACTTACGAAGGTCCAATAATATACCATATGGCCAGATTTTTACCAAAACAAAAAGTTCAGGTAGCATTTTGAATTGGCAATTTGGTTAGGCACATGTTTCAACATAAAGAAAATTAACAAGTACAGTATCTGAGGAGTATATAAAATGAAGTGAGACAATTTCAGAGGTTTTATTTTGGCAAACTTGAAGAGCATTTAAGAACAGCATTGGGTGAACAGCGTAAAATACAATAGATAAGATTCAAGATAACATGAAAATTACATACACTGCAGATAGAGGCCCATTGCTAGAGTTTTGGAAATACTGGAAATTTTCATAGAAAAAAAGAAAAGCCTACAGAATATATAAACTTGGAAAAAAATGTTCTTTTATTTTTTTTAATGGATTCTTCCAGCTATTTGATGAAATCCTGTAGATAAGCAATTAAAACATAATACCTGTTCTAAGGACAGTTTACAACTCACCGCAATGACATGGCAACGAGCCGCAGCAGGCAGATACAAAAGACACACACATACAACACTTTCTGCTATCGGCCATGGCCTTCTTTAGAAAACAGAACATTCATGCAATCACACAACACAGTCATATAACCATCATCTCCAGCTGCCAATTCGAAGTGCCACAGCCGGAGGTGATGGCTGTATGACTGTGTTGTGTGAATGTTCTATTTTATGAGGAAGGCCATGGCCAACAGCTGAAAGTGTTGTATGTGTGTCTTTCGTATGTGCCTGTCACAGCTTGTCACCACATCTTTGTGGTGAGTTGTAAACTGTCCTTTTTACAATATTATTAATTCCAACCTGGACTTTCCATTATTATATAGTACCTGTTTTATTACCCTAACAGAATGATAGATAAAATGTAATAATGAAAACTCCAGGTTGAAATTTAACAATATAACTCACTGCAAAGACGTAACGACGAACTGTGATAGGCACATAGAAAAGACATACATATACATCACTTAAGCTATTGGCCACAGCCTTCTTCAGAATAAAGAGCACAAGCACACTTGTAGTCAAACAACCATCATCTCTAACTGCTGCACTCCGAATCGGTCTGTGGTAGCTGGAGATGATGGCTGTATGTCTGAAGTATGCCTGTGTGATTGCTCTTTATTCTGAAGAAGGCCATGGCTGATTTCTTAAGTGTAGTATGTGTATTTTCTATGTTCCTGTCACAGCTTGTCATTGTGCCTTTGCAGTGTTGTAAACTGTCCTTATATTGTTGATTTATAAAATGGTAGTTTTGAATGCATGTTTGTAAATACATTTTAAAGATGTATTTTTATAATGTATTTTGAAAGATAATATCCATTCCAGAAGTGTGTAATCTGTATACATACCAATAAAAGTGGCAATCAAAATGTAAATTTTGTTGTCTATACATTGTCTTTGGACACATAATATCATGGATGTTACAAGTAGTGTACAATGAAATCTTTACCGCTGCTAGTGTTACCTTATAATTACTATACCTTTGTTTAATATGGAAGAAACTCTACTAAAGAGGCTTAAGTTTTAAAAAATTAAATTCCAGCATGCTGGGTTTTCAGAAACAGCAACTTCTTTACTTTTGATGTTAAATATTTCAGCTACTAAAGTAGTAAAAAACTGTGGTTTTATTATTGAGGTTAGTTTCAGGCTGGCCTGAGTTCATTTTCAAGTCCTTCAAGTCAGAGTCATCTTTAACATACAAAAGGTATTTCTTTTAATGATGAAAATTCTTCTCAGAGATGATGAATATGTTGAAACGAGATAGAGTGGCTGGCCAGTGCTTACCTTTGTGCTGTACCACCGATAGTAACACAAATGAAGAAACAGAAAAAAAGGGGACAAAAAGGACAAGAAGGGCAAGCTTTCGGAACAAGCTTTCGGAACACAGTTCCTTCATCAGGTGGGAGAGAAGGGAAGAAGAAAGGATGGGAATGGAAGGGAAAGGTAATTCATGACCTAGGTCATGAAGGTGGTGTTTCGGGTGTATGGACGTCAGGGATACTGCATGTATGTACTGAGCCAAGCCAGAGAAGATATATATAACCAAAGAGGAAAGATCAAGTAGTAAAGAGAAGAACTTCCAAAAGCTTGTCCTTTTTGTCCCCTTTTCTCTGTTTCTTCATTTGTGTTATTATCGGCGGTACAGCACAAAGGTAAGAACTGGCCAGCCATTCTATCTCGTTTCAACAAAAGGTATTTCTTCTAATTTACACATATGAAAGGTATTTTCTATAATTTCTGGGTCGCCTTTCTTGTGTAAAGACAGAACTTTTGCATGTTTTAGTGTATCTGGGAAGCAACCTGTGGTGAAGGATTCATTGATGATGTGTTTAAAGGATCTTTGATACTATCTATGCAGTCCTTTAGCACGCATACAGATATTTCATCCACTGAAGTTTTACTTTTAAGGTTGAACACAACATTACTTACTTCTTTAGCTGTGGTGGGTTGCAGTCACATTGAGTGTGGTCCTTCATTTAGTTTTTGTAACTGATCTGTTTTGTTAAACTTCTGCTGTAGTTTGGTTGCTATATTGGTAAAATACTGATTAGCATAGTCTGGTAGCTTTTTGGGATCTTGTTAAGGTGGTATCATTATGGTGAAACTGCATATTTGATGGCTTTGATTTTTTCCTATTTGTCTCCTGTTTGGTGATGTTCCAGGCCGCTTTGATTTTGTTATCTGCCTGTTCTGTAAATTTGTCATTTTGGAACCTTTTTGCTGCAAACAATACTTTTCTATAGATCTTTTTGTATGTATGGTAATAGTTTTGTAAAGCAGTATCATTATGGTATTTTTTTTTAAAGAGTTGAGGTGCTTGAAAGTTTCAGAGGATTTCCTTTTTCCACTGGTTACCCAGTTATTATTATTCTGTGGTTTAATGACTTTTAAAACCTTTACAAACACTTATTTAATCTGAATTTAAATACTGAGAGAAACTTTGAAAACTTGTCATTTACAGTAGAAGCCCTATATATTTATTCCCATGTTTCATGGCTGATCTGTGAGGCAAATAAAACTCTTTGTGTCTTGGAGAAAACCCTACTGTACTTGTGGATTTTGGTATTGTTTTCTACTTCTAAGTTCAATTTCAATAACTGACGAGAATGATCTGGGATGTTGAGATGATCAATAAGGACATTACACTTATCTTTCTCTATGTCAGTTAACATATGGTCAGTTTATTTGGTGAGGGTGGTGGTGGGGGAGGGGTTAGAGAGTGTTGTAATAGGTGGTTATGGGTAATGTGTAGAGGTGTTCTGCTTTTTAGGTGTTGGGCTAACATGGTGGATAGTTTCCTAAGGCATCAAGTTCAAGTTTGCAAGTGGTGGCTTCTCATATGGTGTTCATGAGTGTGTTGGTTGAGTCAGGTGCTAAGAGGAGAGAGAAGCTTTTGGGAGTGGTGGTTACAACAAGCAACATATTGCTCAAGGATAAGTTGGACGATGGCTAAGTTTTGACATTTCTAGAATTCAAGGAGAGACTGCTGGTAAGAAGATTTAGGACCAGATATAGGAAAAATTTAAAGTGAGTCCTTTAGGGGCTGTTTCAAATATTATTGAAGGATAATTGCTTTAGTAAATATGTGTTTTCAGAATGAATGCAAGTGCTGTGGTATAGGATTGGGATAAATGGTGGTTAAATTGGTTAAATGAGATGTAGATATGAAATGGGGAGGGAAAGAATGCTCTAGTTTATAAGTCAAGGGTGTAAAGGTGAGTAAATGTGGTGATGATAGTTAATTATTGACTGCCAATGAGACCGAACTAGATAGAGAAAGAGATCACATTGCCAATGAGATGGAGCTAGATACAGAAAAAGATCACCTAGGGCTGAAAAAGTGTATTTGGTGTCCAAAAAGATCACCAATGACACTTCATGACCTAAGTTGTGAATAAACCACTCCACCTTATGAGAAATAAATGTAAATTAGCATATTGTCTCAAGTTGTATTTCTTACAGTGCACATTCTGATGAAGCTTTTTCTTTTACTCTGAGAGTGAAACCAATGAAAAAAAATATAAAAAATAATAAATAAATATTAAATAATATATAATAATATACTAATAATAATATACAAATTTCACGTAGCTCTAATGTATGTGTTTTTGTGTGTTATTTTATTCGTTTCTATCGATGAGCCGGTCCTTTTGGTAAGTCATCTCTTTTCTATTTTTTAATTTTTTAAAATAAATATTAAGTTTGAGTTGACACTGTTTTACAAGTTAGATTCAACAGTTACTTCCCTTGCAGCCAATGTCTGTTCCAGCTACATGCTATAGTCTTGGTACCATCCTGGCCTCAACCAGTTTTTTGCACACAGCTCACCTTACAATGTATCTTACACTTCCTTCCTGTTTATGTCTCTGTTCAGCTGTCTGCGCCTTTTTCCCTCTTCTCTGCACCTCCCATATTTCCTCCCCCCCCCCCCCCACCCTACTCCCACTTCCTTCCAAATCTGTGTCTTATATTTCCACCCATTTGATATGTGCATGCTTCAGTAGGCAGTGCAGATATTTCCACCCCTTTACTTGCCTTGCATCCTTATGCTTCTCTCACCTCCCACTCAGTGGTGAAACAGCATCAAAGGTACAACAGCTAGGGACAGCATTCACGTGTTGCATGAGTTGTGTCCGTGTGATTGCATGTGTGTTTCCTCTCTTTCTTTGATGATGTCTTTAGTTACAAGCTCTTAGTTTGCCCCCTGCAAAACATAATGAATCATATCCTTGTGGAAGACCCAAATAACTATCCAGATATTATTGTCTTCAATCTATTGTACAAAGTTCAAACAAGCACTAAAACTAAATTCAGCAGCAGCACTCTCATGGCTTGTGCTGTGAAACAATGTCAGTTACACAGACATAAGAACACTTTGTGTGTATTGATACACCTTGTTTCTGTGTTTATTGATGTACTTTGTTTCTGTATGTGCATTGCTACACAGAACCCCCCACCCCCTGACTGCAGTATGGAGTACTCTTGTTGAGGTGGGGGTGGGGGTGGAGGGGCAGGTGGAGATTCAACCACAGCATCATCTAAAGAGATCTGAGGCATGTTCACAATCAATAATTACACTGCGTCAGCTGGCAGAGAGGGCAGAGGTTGGTCTTCTGATGGCATAATCTTGGAGGTGGTGTCACCATTGCACTTCACAGGTGGGGCAAGGGCAGCTGGTATGGTTTGGGTATGGGGAATACACTAACACTTTCCCCAGTGGCAACACAAAAACATGCACACTCACGGGGATAACCTGTCTGAGAAGTACAGTGCACCTTAATAGCTGACCCGTGACAGGAGTGGTGGATGGGGCCGAGTTAGCAGATACACATAAATTGAAGAGAGAATGGTCCTGCAGTATGACCAATAAGTCTGTCATCAGGGCTGGGAGTACAGGGATGGTGTACTCCAAATTCAGGGCTGTTCGAGTGGTAGAGTTGCTAAAACCTTGGAAGGGAGAGGCTGGGGTCAGTAGAGTGAAACTCGTCAGAGGGAAAGTTAGGCCATGTGGCGTAAGAGGTACACTCGTGCTAGAGAGTGTGTGACGCGATGAGTGAATGGGTGTCTGTTGGGGTTGTATGTCATCATTCGACTGGGAGTGAGGGGAGTTCTGTTGGGGCGTAGTGGGTACTTGACAAGTACTACAGGAATGCGAGTTGTGTGTGATGATAGGTGCTTGGAAAGCCACAATGATGGGAGAGCTAAAGGATGACTCCACGTGGGTAGCTTTGACTCACTTTGTCAACACTGTGATGGGGGAACCTTTAAAGAAAATGACCATAGTGTTCTGTATGGGATGGAGGACATAATTGCTGGCAGAGTATGGTGGCTGTAGTGGTGGTCGGGCTGTACCGTCTCTAAGCTTGACAAACTCACAGGGGTTGTGAGTATGTGGAACATTTGGATGTGGGAGAGTGTGACTCACTGGGGAAGGAGGTTGAATTTTTGAGCAATAGATACCCAGATGGTCAAGGAAAGAAAGCAAATCCGCAAATGTAGGTTGTGGGCTACAGTTGACCAGTTCACCTGGCAGAACCAAAGATCAACTTCACAACATTACCTTGAAGATCCTCTTTGTAAGTTTTTGGGAGTCTGAGGAGCACAAAAGGTAGGGCCTTGGTCCACTGGGTATTGTGGCATTGGAGGCCACTGCTCAACCATGCCATTACTCTGTGGGTGGTATGTGGTGGTATAGATAAGTCGGATGCAATACAGCGCACAAATACCACTGAGCAGGGCCAACTCAAACTGTCAACCCAGGTCCATCATGATGACAGCAGGACACCTGAAACATGGAGTCCATAAGTGAACAAATGCATGAGCCATTGTTTCAGCTGTAATGTTTGGTAACAATGTGGCTTTCATCCACTGAGTCATCCGGTCATTGGTAGGAGGGAGGAATCGCACCAAATCTAAAAGTACATGCTGGAAGTATCCAGAGGGTATGGAGAAGCTGCCAAGTGGTGATGTGTGTCTAGTTGTTTTGTTTCATTGGCATGGATGCAAGCATGTGCCCAAGCTTGGCAGTTGTGATTCACATTGCACCATACAAAACATTCCATCATTAGTCAGGTTGATGTGTTTAGTCCTGGGTGTGCTAAGTGATGTAGTTTGTTGAAAACTTCCCATTGGAGGGAATGGGAAATGAAGGGTAAAGTGTGCCTGCACATTTGTCAGTATATAATAATACAATTGAAAGAATCGTTAAAAAAAAAAAACTAATATAATCATCTGAAAACTGAAGTATTCTTTAATATTATAAAAAGGATGATTTATTAACCAGTTGTGCAACCTATTTTTAAAAGTATTTATATCTATGGTCTGAGCATAGATTGGTAACTTATTGAAAATTATGATAGCATTCATTCAATGAGAGCTCCCAGTTGGTATATCTAACTTAGCCTTAACTCTGGTGTTGTGGTCATGAACTCCCCCTCCCCCCCTCGTAACAAGTTATGACATATTATTTTTAATACAGAGTCCTGCAACATAGATATATAAATTTACGATAGTGAGTATTTTTAAGCTAATGAAGAGTGGACGAGTGTTCCAAATAATCTTTTTTACAGATTAAATGCAAAACTTTCTTATGTATATTTAACATGTTATCAATGTGAGAAGAATGTCCCCATATAATTATACCATGCGATATATGGGGATTGCAAAAGTCCAAAGTATGTCATCCTAAGGTACCTCACGCTTACAATCTCTCTTAGTTTCAAAAAGAAGTATGACACCCAAGATATCTTCTTGCAAACATCATTTATATAATCCTGCCAATTAAGTTATAAGTGTATATAAATACCTAGAATTTTTACCAACTTGTTTTCTATAGCCCTTGTCATGCCTATTAGGAGATGTCTTTTGTAGAGATTACATAAGAGTTTATTAGCGGTAAACCAATCCAAAGCTATATCAAGAAATTATTTTGTTATGTGATTGAGCTCAGAGATATTTTGATGTGATGTAAACAGTATAGTATCATCTGCATGACATATGATAGGGTGTGGTATGTTACTGGGTAAGTCATTGATTGTTACAATGAAAAAGTAAGGCCCAAGAATAGATCTCTGGGGAACACGTGTGCTAATATCCAGGAAAGATAACCGTATACTTCTGACTGAAACAAATTGTTTCCTATTCTTCAGGTAAGAGGTAAATAACAGCTAAAGTGGTCCTTACAAATAATAGTACTCTAATGTCTTTAGCAAGATGTCAATAGGAATGCAATGAAATGCCTTATTTAACCCGTGAGAAGGCACGCTATGAGCATTTCTCTCACACAATAATTCATTTCAATAACTGTGCATGTTATTAACATGATAGTGCGGCGAGTGTCTCATTACCTTCCTATGCATTCGTCCCCTACCCATGCCCTACACTGTCTCATCACTCAGTGTGCCCTTGACCTTGCAGTGAATGGGTTGTGCCGCCACACCATAAAGCACACCTATTGGTGTAAGTATTATTTTGTTGTTATGTAAATGTTTATTTCTCATGTTATTATATTTTAACAAGCAGAAGGTAATCTTATGTTTAGTCATCATGTTCTTTATTATAGACAGCTTACAATAGTCAGTATGGATGACACACAAAATGTAATTGCAAGACATGTATTCCTGAAAGATGTGACTCTAGAGATGGTGAAACCACACCACTGCAGAACATTTCATCAGATCTCAAGTTGTGAATGAAGTGGTTTGTACCTCTTCCTTACATGAAAACCGATACAGGCCCCAGTAGCTTTTGTAAGACGCTCTAAAAAGGCATGTACATTGTGTCACAAATCACTTTGCACTGAGTATGTGACACTCATGTGCAAGGGATGTTATGAAAAACACATTATTCAGATACTATGAAAGACTGATTAATTAAAATATATGAATTTTTTAAATTTTTTTCTATATTATATTTGTTTTATGTGCCATAAGTTAATAACCAAAGTTCAGAAGACATTATTTATACCTAAGACTGCACTTTTTTGTTGCTTATACCTTAATAAATACTATGAATCATAGAAAAGTGCCTTTCATTTCATATAATGATTTTTATTAGGTATAGTTTGATATTTCCTTATTCTAAAAAATATGATTTAAATAGTGTGAGCATTTTGCTCCCAGGTGCCAAACGGTGTAATCAAATGCCTTATTTAAGCCACATAATGTGACACTTGGTTTTTGTTAAAGTAACAGGAAGTGTTTAATCAATAATTTCTAGTACAGCATCTGTTATGTTCATCCCTTTGTGCAATCCAAATTGAGAGCCACACAGTAAATCATCATCTTTAAAGTAGGTACTTAGTTATGTGTGCATTAGTGTCTCATATATTTTTGAAGGCACAATTGAAATTGGTTGATAGATTTCAGGCAGTTTTTTTTATCCACCTTCTTATAAAAAGCAACAACTTGAGAATATTAGGAAAAATTCCAAATTCTAAACACTTATTGAAAATAAAAGCTAATGGTGAACATATTATGTGCATTTTTTAATAATGTAATTGGAGAACTAGTAACAGTTATACTTCTTGAATTTGAGAATTTAGCAACAGTTTTTAAAATGTCAGTGGTATGTTTCCAGTGAAACACATGCTCACTAGTAGTTCAATTGCAGAACAAATTGTTCCTTTAAAAATGTCTGTCCCCTTTCTTAAACAATAAAGTAGTTATTTAAATCATTGGGATCTAGCAGAGGCACATGAATTTGTTTAAAAGTGAAGCTTTAAACTTTGCTGTGGATAGGTTTATTTTTTTATTTTTTATTTATTTATTTATTTTTTTATTTTTATTTATTTATTTATTTATTTTTTTTTTTTTCGAGTAGTAGTAGATCATGCATAATTTGTGCAAGTTTCCTCTAATTCTGAAAGTTCTCCAGGATACCAGTTTAGTACTTTATTTTTAGATTTCTTTATAGCTCTAGATTTTGTTAATGGTGAACAAAAAATACCATAAGTCTGTAAATTTTTTTGAAAAAGTCATCAAAGGCTTTATCTGTTCTCTGATAGTTTTATATATTGTCCCAATTTTTATTCCTTAACTTGTCAATAAATAGTGTAATGTATTCCTCTATTTGTCCTCTTACCAGTACATAGTTAGGTTTTTTGTTTTTAATTGGCTGTCTTTTATAGAGTGTCAGTGCAGAGGATCATGATCTGCAAAGCTTCCATATACAAATCTGATTGTAAAGTCTTCTTTGTAGAAATTTACAATAATGTTGTCTAGGCAAACATCCCCACAAGTAGGGCACTTATTTGTGCAGTGTAAGTTGAATGATCTTAATATGTTCAAAAATGATTTTGTGAGTTGTTTGTCTGTTTTAGCTATTTAAATGTTGTAATCACCACAAAGTGCTATTCTTGTATTAAATTTCAATACTTATAATATGTTGTCTCATCAGTTTTAGAGAATTTTACTCCCTCTCTTACAAAAATACCTGCACCACCATTATTTATCTGCTCCCTACATATGATATCACCAACTACATACCCTTGAGGTACAAACATATCTACTTGCTCATTTGTTAGCCAGTGTTATATATATAATGTCCATATACAGAGTATTACAAATGTGTTGTAATTCTAAAATCTTATTTCTGATGCTACAGATGTTGATCCGTAAACAAGTCAATATCTTGTCATAATTTGTTTTTAATTGAGAACTATTATGTGTTTTCACACTGTTACTTGGAGTGTTTTTATCTGAAGTTACCTGCTTTATGTTAGTCCTGCAACTAAGGCAGGGTACAAAAAATCTTGCAGAGTTGTGCATTTCCTAGTTCTTATGCTCCTTCTCCTTGCCTCTGTTGCTGCCGATGAAGGTGGACATGCTGAGAAGTCTTTCATTGCTGCAGAATGAGGATGTACTGATACTGATGGAGGGACCTGAGCCACAGATGAAAGATCAACAGTAGATGAAACTTCTGAAACCTGCTGATGTTTGTGGCTTTGTTCCTATTGATGCTACTGAATAAGGATGCTGTTTACATTACTTGTTGATGCAGCAGATTTTTATTATTTTGGCATTAATGGCCTCTTCTGTGGTTGAGACCGAATTTCTTGCACCATGGTTATACTTCTGTATTAATTTTGTCATCATTTTACCATTGTGTGACTTTCCAGTGTTGTTATAGTGTAGACCATGTTTGTAAAGAAATCTCTTGAGTTGGAAAGCTCAAAGAATGTCACGTTTTGAAAGTATTGCAAATTTCACTGTATTGTCTGTTTATTTTTGAAAGCTCTAAATTTGTGATTGAGTTGCCCTGCAGATCATATCTGTGAGCCATGCTGGTCATTACAATATTTGCCACTTTGAGATCAAGTAGTGTCTTTTTTAAACATTGTTTAGCATCTTTACTCTCATTTTGCTATCCTATTGCTACCACCCAGGATTATGACAGTATCACTTTCACAAAACTCATTAAGTGCAGTGCTATTTTTCATTATTTCAGTCAAAGGTACACTCAGTTTTGTTCTTCAAGTGGCCATAAATGATGAACTGTATTCCTTCATTTGTTCAGTTTTTAGAAATAAACTAAAGTGGTGAGGAGTCACCATCAGCGGTTTGGCTGAAACAGCCCCGATAGCCATGTCACTGATGTTTGTTATTATAAAGACTTTGGCATTCGAATAAGGATAGATGGTGGTAGTTGCCTTAAACAAAAGTTCTTTGAGTATTGTAAAAGTGTGTTTCTCAGGGGTCCATGGAATGGAACATGTACCTTAAGAGTTATTCCCCACCACTGCATCCATCAAAGGGGCTTGTATATCACCTGTGCCTGGTAAGTGGCAACAGTATAGTTTATGGTGCCTAGAAATCATCTAAGTTCCTTGAAAGTTTATGGGCAAGGTAACTTAGAACTGGCACTAATTTTTTCGGATGGTGATGAAATACCTCCTGCCAAAATGATGAAATTGAGGAAAGTTACAGCAGGTTGATGCAGTTTTAAGTTTTTGGAATTCATCTCTATGCTGGCTGCAGCGTGGAATTGCAATACTATCTTTACATGTTCTTTTTTTTCTCAGTTGTTTTGCTAAACAAATATGTCATCCAGGTAAACGAAGTTGAACTTTTCCTTTAATAAAACCTCATTGATAAAACTTTGCCAAGTCGAAACTGCGTAATTAAGTTCAAAAGACATAAAGCGATATTAAAATAATCCAATAGAGGGTATGATGACAGTGCTTTCAACATCTTAATAGTCCTTTGGGATTTAGTGATAAGCACATTTGCAGGCTATTATAGAAAAAGTTTGATGACAACTTGCAATGTTAGGGACGATAATTGTCCATAATAGTTCTGGCATTAAGCCTTCAGTAATCACCACACATTCGCCAAGTACCATCTTACTTGTCAACTAAGTGGATGGGTGAAAACCAATTACTAGAAAAAGGTTCTAATACATCAGCTTCTAAAAGATTGGCAATCTGGACTTTAACTACATCAAGCTTTTCCAGATGAAGTCTTTTAGGTTTACTAGAGATTGGAGGGCCATCTGTGAGATGTAGTTTGTGCACTGTGTCATTAGTAACAATGGAAACATTAGTCAGTGTGCATGGATTAGTTTGTTTATGAGCACTCTGCTGCAGTGTTGTTGTCAGGTGAGGTGAGGCGGGAGAATGGGGTCTGGAGGGAGGCATGATGTCCGAAGTCGCCCAAGGTGGATGGTCGCTGCTTGGAGGCACAGCTGCAAGGCTCAACAGAGTCTGCGGCAGCCGACAGTTGCTGAAGTAGGTGTGTAATAGCCTGAGAGGACACTGGCTTGGGTGGTCAGGGCAGCTGAATATTTCTGAGATGGACATGTAGTAGGACAAAGGGCTCTTAAGGCACCACTGTTGCATGAGTGGAAGATGGCTACCAAAGTGAGGTGTTGTCATGTGATGCTACAGAGTTCGGGGCAGGTGAAGATTTCTGAATATGTGTCAAAGAACTTTTGTCTGTATAGTTCATTGTCAGACAAAAGTATAGTTCATTGTCCCGATTATTAGAGTCGAAGGGCGTGAAAGGGACGCAGAGGTTGGGAAGGGAGTAAGACAGGGTTGTAGCCTTTCCCCATTGTTATTCAATCTGTTCATTGAGCAAGCAGTGAAGGAATGCAAGGAGAAGTTTGGAGAGGGAATTAAAGTTGAGGGAGAAGAAATAAAAAATTTGCAGTTTGGCGATGACATAGCAATCCTGTCAGAGACTGCAAAGGATCTGGAAGAGCAATTGAATGGAATGGACAATGTCTTGAAAAGAGGGTATAATATGAACATCAACAAGAGTAAAACAAGGATAATGGAATGTAGCATCTGAAAATTAGGTGATACTGAAGGAATTAAATTAGGTAATGAGGCAATAAAAGTAGTAAATGAGTTTTGTTACTTGGGTAGCAAGATATCTTCTGATAGCCAAAGTAAAGAAGATATAAAATGCAATGTGGCTATGGAAAGAAAAGCATTTCTGAAGAAGTGAAACTTGTTGATATCCAATATTAGTTTAAATGATAGGAAGTCCTTTCTGAAAGCATTTGTCTGGAGTATAGCATTGTATGGAAGTGAAACTTGGATGATAAGGAGTTCAGAAAAAAGGATTATAGAAACTTTTGAAATGTGGTGCTACAGATGAATGAGGAAAATTAGATGGGTAGAGCATGTAAATAATGAGGATGTGCTAAACAGAATTGGGGAGAAAAGGAGTTTCTGGGGTATTCAGACTAAGAGAAAGGTGTAGGTTGATGGGACACATTCTGAGACATCAAGGACTCATCAACTTAGCATTTGAAGGAAGTGTGTGGGGTAAAAATCATAGAGGGAGACCAAGGGACGAATATAGTAAGCAGATTCAAAGGGATGTAGGTTGCTGAACATAGTCTCAGATTAAGAGACTTACACAGAACAGGTTAGCGTGGAGAGCTGCATCAAACTAGTCTGTGGACTGAAGACCACAACAACACACAGTTCATTGTCATAACACATCAGTTCAGCAGTGTGACATGTAACAGACAAAACCTACAGCAATATTTAAATGCAGTTACCACCCCATTTTCTGAGCTAAATATGTTAAATGGAAACTGTAATGATTTTGATAGACTCATGAAACTTAAACATTCATGAGGCATATCTGAGTGTAAGTAAGTTTATCTGACTAGTATCAAAAGTAAATACCCAATATGAAATAGCCTAGGAACACATATAATGAAGTAGTTTGATGTAAATCCTCAAATATAGATGAGCCCATGGCTGACTTAATTAGCGTTATGAATTTCAGCTCAAAACCACTTTAAAGCTCTATAATGTAAAAATAAGATCATATGTGATCTTTTACTAATAATCAATTTTAGATTACATTTTGACAGAATACCGAAATAGGTCCTTAACACCAAATCCCCTGTTTAGATAAACTCATGTTAAAGAATTGAAAATACTTGTGAATTAGCACTATGTAAAGTGATGATGGCAAATTTAATATTCATAGTCGCTTTTCATATTCAAGTATATTTTCAGTTATTCGGAACATTTACAAAGGTTGAAATGTTATTAAAAGATTAAGTCATATTTATACTTGTTTTATAGAATATCAAATGTTATTAAGATAATTGATTATAAACAATATTTTCATTTTTTAACAACTATAACAATGCAAGGCCCTGTTGAGAATTGTATATAAATGCGTCCCACGGAGGTTGTGGGAGGGCAGTTATTTACCATATTTTGAGGCAGTCACTATGCCTGTCAGCAAGTTAACATTTTATTGGTAGAAGTGATTGTTGTGCATATCAAGTTTGTTCGATTAAATTACTGATTCAAACTTACCTGGTGTTGTTCTTCATAATTTCAAACCACTAGTGTACACAATAATTGAGTTCAGCTGCTCGTATGCAATGTAATCCAGATGTTGCTGCAATATTGAGAATGCAGAAGCTGAGTTACAAGAAATTACACTAAACCCCAAGATACCAAGACAATGCTTTATATGTACCATACAGATCTTTGTGAAGGACTTTAAACGTTTGTGGCCTAATCCAAGTCTAGCTGGCTAAGTGCGGAAGATAAACTTCCTGCTTGCGGGGTTGGAAATTGGCACAAGCTGGCACAAAACATAAGGTGGATTTTTACTACTAATAGAGTTAGAGACACCCATGGCGGTGTCAGTTGGTGCTGCTGGCATGTCAACACCTGGTGTTGGTATAGCAACAGAGTTTTGTTTACAAACATCCACATAGGAGCGACAAGGAAAAACAGAGTTACAAAATGCACTGTCAACTATGAGCATGGGCATGACATCATGGAGAACACTTGAAGATGGAGAAATTTTACTAACCTGAGTGCAATAATCCATCAAGTCATTGTGTAGAGTTCATCATGTTCATGCTGTAGGTGTAGCACTTGTTAATGTTCTTTAAACCACATAGCCAGAGTTCAGATATACATATAACATCCCAGCACAGAGTATTACAAATGTGTTCTAATTCTAAAATCTTATTTATGTTGTTGTCCAAAGTATCAATATTCTCTCAAATAAGCTGTACATGGGAGGGTCAACTGTCACTATCACAGCCTGACCGAATGCACAAGAAATACATGTCCGATGGATAGAGGTACACAGTGCTGCACACAGCATACAGGGAAAGTTTTTAATTACTCAAAAAATAAATACCCACTCTTGGTTCAGGAATATCTGTCACAAGAAAGTTCCACTGCAGTTTTCAGTCAGGTGACCATTGAATTATGAAGGCTGTTGAGCCTGCTCACATTAGATCAGTAGCATTGACAGCACGAAGCATAGTGTGGTGGAGTCATAGGAGGTTTCTCTTCAATGATGATGGCAGGAATGACACATCAGCACCCATATCCACAAACAAATGTGCAACTGAAACTTAGTCTTTAATGTAGAGGCAGCCAGCCACGGGCGTGGAATCATGAACTGAATAACTGAATGAAGCATGTGAGTGCACCTGTCTGTCTGGTCACGGGAGATGGTCCCTAAACCGTCCTGTGGTAAGTGTTTGGATGATGACAAAGAGGGCAGCACTTCTTATTGGCATCTCCAAATTGGCTATTATAGCAGTGGTATGGGTAGTGGGGTTCACTCCTGCGGAAACTATATGAGTGGAAAGGGGAGGTCATCCGAGTCACTGCAGTCTCCGATTGTTCAGTTCAGTGTTGGCAATTGGGGGGGAATGGCAAGCAATAGCTTGGATGGTGTGAGTGCGATGGTGGAGCTTGGTGCATCGGGTGTCTCTGTAGGTTTGCCGGGTCGTCCATAGCTGGCAGCGGTGCATCAAGATGACATGCGCTAAAGATTCCTGCTGTTGAAAATAGATTAGCCTCATAGATCTGGTCTGCAAGCCTGATGCATTCACTAGGTGATGCCAGAATCGTGTATGTCAGGGCAGTGTGCACAGCAGGTGGAAATTTGCTGGACCAGACTTCCATCAGTATTACATGAATGTCAGTATTTCATGATGCTTCTTTACAGTAATTCATTTTGTTTGTACAATACGCTTCACATAACAAAATGGCTTTAAATGTATTTTGAAAAGATGTCTTCATTAACTTAGTTCATTGCATCACCTAATAATTGTATGGGGAAGGGGATGGGGTTAGATATCCAAAGAACTACCCACATATAATTGTCTTCACTTTATTAGACTCTATCATACAAAATCCAGACACATCCGAAAACTAAAGATGGTGGCAATTTCAAGTTTGAAAATATATAACAGGTTAACTAAAAAAATTGTAAATAGAACAAATTTTATTTGTTTATACTCTTGTCATTTTCTTGGAATAACCTACATGTAATTACATATAATTAGTAATGATGTTTATTATTCAAAACATTGACTTAACAACATTCAAAAATAAATTGAAGTATTTGCATTATGTTGTGATTCTGGAATTGACTGTTTCAGCTAATGTTTGTATTGGTGGTCCTAAAGAAGGGGGGCTGACTTTGTTGTTTTACACACACCACAAATGGATCACACATAGGGACTATGGGTGAGACACTGTATCATTATAAAGTAACAAGACCAGACTTAACAATATTGGTGGCAAAATAATTATAATAACTGTTATGATGTTCCTGAACTGCAAGTAACTACCAAATACATATTATCATCAGCAAAAGTCACTATGATTAACAATAAAAAATTATTATTTTATTTCTTTTCTTTTTCTCTGGCCCGATTATTGGTGTTTCAAAGTATTCTCTGGTATTCACATCACAGTTTGTCCAGCTCCCATGAGGATCAGTTCTGAAAGAAGTCCATTTTCAATGCCTTAAATTCTTGTATAACTCACTTATTAAAAGATGTAAAATAAATTTGCTCTCAAAGTTAGAACTGTACTGACACATTCAAAATTTCAAGTCTCGTAGGTATCTCTTAATTTACAACACGTATGGAAACAGTAGAATGTCATTTCTCAATAGTCAAATTTCATACATTCCAAGTAATGTAAATGCCTGTGACATAAGAAAGTCATGGGTTGTGTAATAATATGTTTTTGATATTTCTCTTCACAATTTCTTTCTCTCATGTTACCAGGTTCTTGTGTGTAAAACTAATTAAGTATATGTAAACTATTGTATTACAACTGTGTAGCTATAGTAAGGGAAAAAATCAAATTAAAAGATCATAAGTCAAGTAGGTTTTTCATTGTATCTGTGTAATAGATAGATCCCAATCATTCTTAATATATGATTCCCATAATGGAAAAATTCTAAGCAAAATGTGTAACATGAGTAAGGCATCACTTAATATTTGTTTACTACATCATGTGGCAAAAACTATTGGTGTGTGGGAGAGGGGGGGGGGGATGTTAATCGTGCTATACTGCTGATACACAAAGTGCCAATTGCTTCAACAACTGCAGCAAATAACACTAAGGTGCAATGTGGCCGATTTTTCGATGGCACCACCTAAACAAGAACTTCTTGCAAGACAAAAAATAAATAAATAAATAATAAATAAAATGAGCACAATCAAAATGTAGAAGACAAACATGTATGTGGATGCAAACAATTGTCTGATGGTGAACTGTAAAGTTTGAAAGTGGTAATGGTGCTATTTTGTAAATAAATAGATTAATCAAATGTAGTTGGTTGCAGTTTTCTTTGTTGTAAGCACCATCCTGTATTTCATACACAATCATAAGCTCAAAATGTCAGTTTTTGACAAAATAGAATTTCAGATGTTTTGCTTTTTTTTTTAATCAAAAATTAAAATGGCTGCTGGTAAAAATACCCTTTCTTTGATTTACTACAAAAAAAAAAAAAAAAAAAAAAAAAAAAAAAAAAAAAAAAAAAATAAATAAATAATAATAATAATAATTTAAAAACAGTTGATCACAACTGCTAGCTTTGTATATGTTCTCTGACATGAGCTTGTTAACAATAGAAAATTACATAAACCTGTAGCCTACCTAATAACATAACCAAGCCAGCTCATTTCACCAATTGTGACGTAACCATTAACTTGGATTATGTATGTTGCATTTAGAGTGTTGCCTCGTTATCTCAGGGTTTGGTGTATCTCCTGGTAACTCAACATCTGGAATCACAATTATGCAGCAGCCTCTGGATCATTTTAAATACAAGCAGCTGGATTCAATTAATGTGTTGTAATGTTACCTGGTCATAGTTCAATGATTCTTGTTGTTCTTGTTGTTCATCATTCTTGGTAGAGGCTGGCTGAAATCTCATGGGATGAAAACTAATTCACTACAAATAATGAAGGCAACACACAGAATTGCAGTTCTTTCACACTTTTAGTTAATCATAAATTCCTAGTTGTCCCCATTTATGGCCATCCTACAATTCTCATTAATTACAACTAATGTGACCAGGAATGCACATATCACACATCAATAATACGAATTCACAGAGTTTGTGTGTGGAATACAACAGTTCAAGGTTTACATCTTAATGTGGCACAACTATTAATTGTTTATTCACAATACCTGTGTAAACCTTTCCACTTGAATAACACTGAAAAACGTCTTCATAATTGTTCAAAATTAAAGTTCCAACTGGTGTGGCTTGTGCCTCAGATCGCGGCCAAAACAGTACTCAGAACTGACATAGATTGTGCATCAGATGGAGGATGAAACAATACTCTGAACTAGCATGGATTATGCCTATGACAACTGACGAAGCAATATTCTATTACATACTGTGAACGCATTCTGTTTATATCTTCCAAACAATGATACTGGAAATTGTGTATTGTCAGTTATGTACATTAAATCAATTATAATGGAAAAGTAAACAATTACAAGCAACTGGCTATAGTAAAAGATAGCATAAATAATACTGATTAAATTAATATAGAAATCTCAGTTCAATTAATAGTATATTTCATTTAATTATTTAACAAAATAGGTTTACCAACAATAGTTTTGTGATAAATGGTAATTACACAGAAACTAATGAGGGTAAAACTTTCCTAATGTTCAAATGTTTGTTAAGCTTAAGGGACTTAACTGCGGGGTCATCAGTCCCTAAACTTACAAACTACCAATGAACTACATTACACTAAAAATGACACAAACATCCATGCCCGAGGGGGGATTCAAACCCCCGACGGCAGATGGCCGCGCACACCGCAACATGACGCTCCAGTACACGTGGTTAATCCGCCGCAGCAAAAAACTTTTGCCGGTGGATAGGATTGAACCAACGACCTTCAGCAGTGCAAATAACTTTCCTAACATTACTTGTGAACACACAATAATACCTACTTTAATATTATGAGAAAAGAATTTAATTAGTTTTAACAGAAATACTAATTAATCTGAACTCTAACAATGTACCCCTGGCACAAATTAATTAATATTTGATAATTAAACAAACTTCTCCAGTGTCAAATAATAGAAAATGACTTCAGCTAGTTATGTTATAAAAAAAGAATAAGAAAAGTTTTGAAAAAGAAAATGATAATAGACTAATTACATTCATATCTATTATTATGCAACAGTAGTATCGGGAGGTTCAGCAAGGCAAGCAGATAGAAATAAATCCCAACATGCTTCGTTACAGTGTACGCTATTGTTTTCAAATTATGTAAAGCAACAGCAGGTAAGTTTGAATCAGTATTTTAATCAAACACTTTAAATAAACTGGCATATGCACAATAATTACATTCAACAATGAAAAGTCATATGTTGATGGGCATAGTGAGTGCCTCTAAATTGGATGAACACCTTGTGGTCTATGTTCGCAGTACGTGCTCTAAGCATTGACGACAAGCAATATGCTGGCTGAAGGTGTCCACCAATTGTCTGATTCCTCCACCTACAAGGTATGCCAGGATGATCCCATTCCAAAAGTCCAGCATGACCTTCAATTCCTGATAAAATCCTATGGTCCTTCCCAGAACCTCTCACCTGAATCCACCTCTCTCCTCACTCCAAAGACACCCCTCACACCTACCTTCTACGTGCTCCCTAAAATCCATAAACCTAATAATCCAGCTGTGGCTGTGGCTGATTACTGTGTTCCCACCGAAAGTATCTCTGCCCTCATTGATCAACACCTCCAACCTATTGTCCGGAATCTACCTTCCCACATCAAAGATACCAACCACTTCCTTCACCTACTTCCCACCGCCCCCACTCCTATACCTTCTGGATCATTACTCGTCACTATTGATGCCACCTCCCTGTACACAAATATTCCTCACACCCATGGCCTTGCCACACTCTAGCACTACCTTTCACAACGTCCTTCAGACTCCAGGCCCAATACCTTCTTCCTCGTACCCTTGCAACTACATCCTAACCATCAACTACTTTTCCTTTGAGGAAAAGTATACAAACAGATCAGCATCACTGCCATGGGCACCCGTATGGCACCTTCCTATGCCAACCTGTTCATGGGCTATCTAGAGGAAACCTTCCTAGCCTCTCAAATCCACACACCCATGGTCTGGTTCAGGTTCATTGATGCCATTTTCATTATCTGAATTCAAGGCCAGAACACCTTATCCTCATTCCTCAACAAACCCAAGTCTTTCTCACCCATCCGTTTCACTTGGTCCTTCTCAACATGACATGTCACCTTCCTGGATGTTAATCTGCATCTCTCTGACAGCTCTATCCACACCTTTGTCCATATCAAACCCATCAACTCTCAACAGTACCTACATTTTGACAGCTGCCATCCTTTCCACATAAAAAAATCCCTCCCATATAGCCTCGCACTCCGTGGAAGGTGTATCTGCAGTGATGAGAACTCCCTTAACCAGTATGCCAAAATCCTCACAAAAGCCTTCACAGACAGGAAGCACCCAACAGACCTAGTCCATAAACAGATTTCCCATGTCATATCTTCACACACCAACAGTCCTCCCTCCAACCCTACTAACCAGCGACCAAGGAGTGTCTCCCTTGTCACCTAATACATTCCTGGAGTGGAACAACTGAACCATATCCTATGTCAGGGCTTTGATTATCTGTCAGCATGCCCTGAAATGAGGGACATCCTACCTAAGATCCTCCCAACCCCCCTAAAGTGGTGCCCCATTGCCCACCCAACCTCCACAACATCCTAGTCCATCCCTATGCAACTCTTAATCCCAACCCCTCACCACAGGGATCATATCCTTGTGGAAGACCCCAGTGCAAAACCTGACCAATCCACCCACCCAGCACTTCCTATTCCAGTCCTGTCACAGGCTTGTCCTACCCCATCAGAGGCCAGGCCACCTGTGAAAGCAGCCACGTAATTTACCAGCTCCACTACAATCACTACTCTGCATTCTACATTGGAATGACAACTAATCAGCTGTCTATCAGGATGAATGGCCACCATCAAACTATGGCCTAGAGTAATATGTACTATCCTGTAGTGCAGCATACAGTGGAGCACAACACCTTGGACTTTAAAAGCTGCTTCACCACCTGAGCCATCTGGATCCTCCTCTCCTCCACCAGTTTTCTGAACTGCGGAGACGGGAGTTATCCCTACAGCTCATCCTACGGTCCTGCATCCATCCTGGCATCAACCTCGGATAACCTAATATCCTACATTCCAGGCCTCACAGTCCCCCTCCCCCTCACATCCTACATTTCCTTCAGATTCATGCCCCTTTCCCTACTGTGTGATTCCTGTTTTTAATTAATTTTTTTTTATTTTATTCTTATTTTCAACACAAACTTATGATTATTTAAATGGATACCCCATATTATTTCTTAAGCAGTTTATAGAATGAAAAATCACAAAAAGAATGGCGTTGGTTGCATCAATTACATTCAGAAAAACTGTGAAGCAAAGCTGACATTTGAAATACATGAGGCGCACTGCTAGCGCGTGTCCGAGGCAAGCACTTGAGCCTTGGACACACGCTAGTGGCGCGCCTCATGTATTTCAAATGTCAACTTCACTTCGCAGTTTCTCTGGATGTAATTGACACATAATGATTCTATGACGCCATTCTTTTTGTGAGTTTTCATCCTATCGATTGCTTAAGAAATAATATTGGGGTATCCATTAAAAAAAAAAAAAACATAAGTTTGTGTTGAAAACAATAGTTCTTCACGTTTTAGAGTGTCTCATATTACCTACTCTCATAAGCCCCTGCCGTATGTTCATGAGTGTGAAAGTGGTTTTTCAATATCTCTTGTAGTTTCCCAGATATATGGGGTGAAACTGTTGAGTGGGACACCCTGTAGATATATATACATCCCCTTTTTCATACTGCATCTCATTTTTTTACCTGACATTGCCTCTACTTGTTATATCCCCTCCCTTGTTATATCCCCCTCCCCCTCCCATCCATTCTGCTTGCCATGAGTCGGACTGTTTTTGGCGGTCAGAGATGGCTGACGTGTGTAGATGAGTGTGCCTGAGTGATTGTGTGGATGAGTGTTCTCTGTCTGAGGAAGCCGCAACCAAAAATTTAGAATTGTGTGTGTGTTTTTATGTCTTTTATTTGTGTCTGTCGGCAGCTCAACATTTGTCTTTACCATAAGTTGTGCCTTGCATTGGTCAGAGTTGTTAAAAACATGAAATAAACAGTTAACTTAGTCTTAATGATATTTAAGATTCTATAAAACAACCTTATGTACGATTTCATTTGTCAATAATATTTAAACCTTTGTAAATGAAAAGTAACAATGAATAGTATATTTATCATAATAACTTGAAAAATATTGATAAGAAATTGTCCCTAAAATTTGTGTCTTTATGACTCATCAGTATTTTCAATTTGTAACAATATTCACTGGATAGAATGCTGAATGCTCTGTGTTCATTTATTCGTGAATTTGTCACTAATGATTTAATTTGTTATGCTGTCAAAATTTAATCTAAAATTAATTATTATTAGAAGGTTACATGCTCAAATTTGATCTTCTTTGCTTTACGAGGGGCATTTGAAAAGTCTGTGCAAAGTGTGAGAGATGTCACCGCTGGCACATATCGAGGTCATGTTTAGTTACTAGCATCTTTGAAAAGAACACACACCAAGTTTCAGCCATATTTGTCTATTTCTTTGTGTTTGTAATTCTTGTGAATCAAGAAATTCAAGTGATTGTCAAAGAATGGACAAAAAATAATTTCGTATGGTTATTAAACATTACTTTATGAAAAGCAAAACGACTCAGGAGACTAAATAGAAGCTTGAAAAATATTATGGTGCACCTTCAATTAGAACAGTTGATAAGTGGTTTCAAAATTTTCAGAGTGGCTATATGAGCACAAGTGATGCTGAATGTTCTGAATGGCCTGTGGAGGTTACAACTCCAGAAATCATTGACAAAATACATGATATGGTGATGTATGACAGAAGATAAGGTGTTTGACATAACTAGTGTTGTGGGCATATTGAATGAATGGGTACATAATATTTTGCATAAACATTTGGACATGAGAAAGCTATCCTCAAGATGGGTGCTGGGATTGCTCCTGCTTGATCAAAAACGATATCATGTGAAGTGTTGTAAGGAAGGTTTGTAGCTATTCAGAAAGAATCTGCAGAACTTTAAGCATCATTTCATCACTGTTAAATCTGACAAGGGATCTCAATTTGATTCTGTATTTCTAGATGGCTTTTGACACCATACCTCACAAGTGTGCGCCTCGGCTGCACAGTGGTAGAGTGCCAGACTACAAATCCAAAGCTTGCGGGTTCGATCCCCACCAGGTCCTAGGATTTTTATCTGTCACTTTCCACTTCTTTCACCACTGGCAGTATTGCTCATGTGAAAAATACCGAGTAGCACCGTGGTTCGGAACCCACGTTAAACTGTAGGTCCCCCTGTAACTGGCTGGGTAAGTCAGGTCGAAGGTCGGAGGAAGACAACAGCATACCAGCTCCAAACAGGACCATGCCTAATAAAGCACTGTGGTGTTCAAACCAATCTTCGGATTGTTGACTGCTTTACCTTTTTTTACCTCACAAGTGGCTTTTAATGAAATTGCTTGAAAATATCACCCCAGATTTGTGACTGAATAGGGGATTTCCTGTCAGAGAGGACACAGTTTGTAGTAATCGATGGTAAGGCATCAACTAAAACAGGTGAGATACAGGCATTGCACAGGGTAGTGTTATTAGTCCTCTGCTATCCCTTATCTACAGAAATGATTTGGAAGAAAATCTGAGCAGCGCTCTCAGGTTGTTTGCAGATGACACCATCATTTATCATCTAGTAAAGTCATCTGATGACCAAAACCAACTACAGAACGCTCTAAATAAGATATCAGTATGATGTCAAAATTGGCAATTGACTCTAAATAATGAGAAGTGTGAAGTTGTCCACATGAATACGAAAAGAAATCTGTTGATCTTTGTTTACAAGATAAATCAATTAAATCTGAAGGCCGTAAACTCCACTAAATACCTAAGAATTACTGTTACGTCGGACTTAAACTGGAAAGAATTCATAGATAATGATGTGGGAAAGGCGAACCAGAGATTGTGTTTTATTGGCAGAACCCTTAAAAGATGCAAGAGAACTACTAAAGAGAGTGCATACACTATGGTTGTCTGTCCTCATTTGACCAGTGTGGGATCCTTATTAAGTGGGTTTGATGGAAGCCATTGAAAGGGCCCAAAGAAGGGCAGCCTGTTTTGTATTGCCACGATACAGGGGAGACAGCATCACAGATACAGGATCTGGGATGAGAATCATTACAACAGCGCTTATTGATGCAGCGTGGGCTACTTAGGAAACGGCAATCGCCAACATTCTCCTCCAAATGCAAAAATATATTGTTGACTGCCACCTACATAGGTAGAAATTATCATCAGAATAAAATACAAGAAATCAGAGCTCGAACGGAGAGATTCAGATGTTCTTTCTTCCCACGCACTATTCGAGAATGGAATGGTAGATGCATAGTATAAAGGTGGTTTGATGAACCCTCTGCCAGGCACTTAAAGGTGATTTGCAGAGTATCCCGTGTAGATGTAGAGTATCCCATGTAGATGTAGAAACATGGATAATTTACAAAGGGAGACTATCCATCAAAAAAGGCAAACACTGGTCCTTCTGCCACATTGGACTGCCTTCATCTACATCTACATAGATACTCTGCAAATCACATTAAAGTGCCTGGCAGAGGGTTCATTAACCACTTTCATAACTTTTCTCTACCGTTCCATTATCTAATAGCGTGCGGGAAGAAAGAACACCTAAATCGTTCCATTTTCAATCTGATTTCTCTTATTTTATTGGGAGGGTCATGTCTCCCTAAGTAGGTGGGTGCTAGCAAAATATTTTCACATTCAGAAGTAAAAGTCGGTGATTGGAACTTCACAAACAGATCACGCCGCAATAAATAACGTCTTTCTTTTAATGATTTCCACCTCAATTCTTGCAACATTTCCGTGACGCTTCCCCCCGCCCCCCCCCCCCCCCCCCCCCCCCGTAGCGTGATAAAACAAAACGAGCTGCCGTTCTCTGAACCTTCTCAATGTCTTCCGTCAGTCCCACCTGGTGAGGGTCCCATAAGGGGCAACAGTACTCCAGGAGAGGATGCACAAGTGTGATGTAGGCAGTCTCTTTGGTGGAGCTGGTGCATCTTCGAAGCACTCTGCCGATGAAACGTAACCTTTGGTTCGCCTTCCCCACAATATTTTCTATGTGTTCTCTCCAGTCAAACTTGTTCGTAATTGTAACTCCTAGGTATTTGGTAGAATCTACGACCTTAAGGTTTGACTGATTTATTGCGTAATTAAAGTTCAGCGGATTTCTTTTCAAGGTCATGTGTATTATTTCACACTTTTCTTTATTTAGTGTCAATTGCCAATTTTTGCACCATGCAGAAATTTTGTCTAAATCACTTTACAGTTGCTTTTGATCCTCAATTGACTTCACTAACCGATAAACGACAGCATCATCTGCGAACAGTCTAAGGGAGCTATTCAGATTGTCTCCTAAATCATTTATAAACACGAGGAAAAGTAATGGACCTATAACGCTTCCCTGCGGAACGCCAGATATCACTTCTCTTTTACTCGATGACTTACCATCAATTACAACGAACTGTGTTCTTTCTGATAGGAAATTGTGAATCCAATCGCACAATTGGAGAGATATTCCATAAGCACACAATTTCATAAGAAGCTGCTTGTGGGGTACAGTGTCAAAGTCTTCCTGAAATCCAGAAATTTGGAATTGATTTGAGATCTCTTGTCGATGGCACTTAACACTTCATGTGAATAAAGGGCAAGCTGTGTTTCACAAGTATGATACTTCCTGAATCCGTGTTGACTACTGGTTAATAGTTCGTTCTCTTCGAGGTAGTTCATAATATTCGAACAAAGTATATGTTCCAAAATCCTACTGCAAATTGATGTCAATGAGATAGGCCTATAATTTTGGATATCACTCCTATTGCCTTTCTTGAATATTGGAGTAACTTGGGCAATTTTCCAGTCTTTGGGTACGGATCTTTCGCTGAGTGATCGGTTGTAAATTATAGCTAAGTACGGAGCTATTGCATCAGCATTCTCTGAGAGGAGCGCGTATATAGCAGCATGGCGGGCGATCCATGCATCCAGCTGACCAATGTGGTTCGGCCGCTGAAGCAACAGGCCAAGTCACCCAGAGCACTGGCCACAGGCAATCATGGGTGCTAATGCCCCAGGGGCACAGTTTGGACAAGCCTGCATTATACCAACATCATTGTTAGTCAGAATCACATGTAGTGCCATTTTTTCTCGTGAAAATCTCTGTTTAGTTTCAGTCCATTTTCACAGTTTCTAATTATTTTAATTGTATTTTAGAAAACATTATGATTTCCTAGATGAGCAGAAAATCTACTTCTATTTTTGACAACATTTTGTGGTTTTCTACATGAGTACACATATGGTTTTTACTTTTGGCAACAGATGAGGCTTTTTCATCAGACCCAATGTTTATTGATTACTCCATCTAAGAATCTTTTAATATGCAGAACTTGCTTTTGACAACAATACTTATGATATCCATGACTTCCAGTCTTAGTATGAGAAATGTTGATATATAAAATTAAAACGATGTTACACACCAATGTACCACATCTAATGGTGTTTCATAAATGAATTACCTTTTCTCAGATGTTCAGTGGTAATTCCAGTAGCTTGTCTGCCTGTATATTATTATCAAAATGATGGGTTCTTGAAAGTCTTTGCAATCATAAAATGTGTCACATTTCATTTAATATCTTGATTTATTACATTTTTGAAGAAGCTGACATATTTAAAATGTTGTATACAAAGAATTGACTGACGGTACTCTTCTAAGACATGTTGAAGACTTTTCCATTACATGATATAGACTGAAGCTGTTCACACCAATTCGTCCGTATTAATACATTTAATGAATTTCTAGAACAAGGAAGTTGCAACAGAACATATTAAATAGTTTGTTTGTAGAACACAAATGAATCTTTCGTAAAGAAGATATACACAAAATTATGACAGTAATAAGGATAGTAATTTTGTATCAAACAAAATGGAAATTAAGATCTTAAGTAATTTACACCTAGAGCAGTAGACAGGTTTGTTTATATTTTTATTGTTGAGTCATGCTCGTTGCCATTTGTTGAGTTCTTGTACCTGGTCAGCCTGTCTTTCAGAAAAGGGCCAGTGCAGGATTCTAGACACCTAGAACAGCTATTCAGATTAGTGATACAAGTTTTATTGACTGAAGAATACAAAACTCAACTTCTATCTGGTCTTCTCTCTTCTCATGTCATTGTCTTCTGTACGATGCTAGGTGTGCTGTTTCCTGATGACTGTCTAATGCGTAGCTGAGTTCTGATGGGTCGGACTACATATAGCAGCTTGTAGAGGGCGCGCGTCTATGGTTACTAGAGGCCGTCAAATGCTGCCTGGCTCACGCTCGTTCCCGCCAGAGGGAGCGGCTAGCGAGACCGCCGTACCCGGGAGCCGGCCGTGCCGATAATGCAGTCTCGGGAGCGAGAAGACTTGGTACTCCCGGCTGGCATGTGGAACAGCAGACAGCAGTGCGCATGCGCACGGCCAGCCCCCCTTACAACGCCGTTAGGAATTATTGCGCCCGTCCGGCACACGTCTAGGACAGTGCGTTCACACTGCCGGCCGGGCCGAGCTGAGCGGGGATGTGCCAAGACAAAAAAGAGGGGGAAGAACAAATTTTTCGATTTTCAAGTTGTAAGAAATTATGACGGTATATAAGACCACATCGCATCGTTTTATCAACTTATTTTTTCCTTACAAGCTTTGCCTTGCCTGTGAAAAAAATTAAAAGTCTACTTTTCATTCCGCACGAGTTTTCAGTTTCGTAAAGCTCCTCACTCGATTTTGATGAAAGTATTCGGTTAAAAAATCTGATTTTTGTACACAGGGTAGTACAACATCTTAGCTTTCCAATAAAACATTCACCTTTTTGAAATTCGTAACAATCGTTTTCAAATGATGCTTTTTTGTCAGGTATGCGCACTTGATTTACAAATCGTAAAGCTCCTCACTCGATTTTGATGAAAGTATTCGGTTAAAAAATCTGATTTTTGTACACAGGGTAGTACAACATCTTAGCTTTCCAATAAAACATTCACCTTTTTGAAATTCGTAACAATCGTTTTCAAATGATGCTTTTTTGTCAGGTATGCGCACTTGATTTACAAATCGTGTATTGAAAAAGTTCGATAGCGGGCAGCTTACTGTACTATGCATTTTAGGCCATACATTACAGCGAGTGAAATTGAGCTAAAAGAACAGAAAAGTTTTTGAAATGGTAGTCGCACTGATATCTCCCTCCTTTCACAAGTAATTGTGAGTTATCTGAGCGGCATCATGCCGCAACCACAAGTCTACGAACTCGGCGTGTGTTGAGCGTCGCGTAAAGCACTGCGGTGCCGAAAATATTATTTGCTGGCCACGTTTGTTGGTCCCTCATGATGTGTTAATAATTCATAACCAGAAAATAGCTATACCCTAATTTTTCTTGAGTGGCAACCGATTACAATGTACAAGGATCTGCTATGGTTTTATGTAAGGTAATACTTCACTTAAGAGGTATGCAAGTAATTTGTTGTCCACATTGCACAATTGATGGAATACATATTTCGTGTTTCAAACTTCAAGAGAAGAAACAATTACTGTAAACTGCGAATTTGCTGTTGATGGACTGAAATAAAATTTCTGAAATTCTACTCAATGACTTTCAAGTTGAGGATAATAAACGGAAGAAACAAAAAAATATACTTACATTTATTGATGCATCTACACCTAAGATTACACTATTTAACCTTCTCTTAAGCCGGCCGTGGTGGCCGAGGGGACTGCGGCGCGCCAGTCACAGTCTGCACGGCCTCTACGGTCGGGAGTTCGAATCCCACCCCGGGGCATGGATATTTGTGTCGTCTTTAGTATAAGGTAGTTCTTAAGTAATTTGTAAGTTTAGGGACTGACGACCCCGCTGTTAAGTCCCTTAAGCTTAACAAACATTTGAACCTTCTCTTGAAATGTTCTACCACAAGGTGAAACAATTTATATACAGTGTCTCACATAGAAGAGCTATCCCTCAGACTGAGACTAAAGTAGGATTACATAACAGTAAAATTAAAGACATTTAGTTACCTCCTGATAAGGGATGCTTCAACTTATGGTCATGGGGGTTCGTCAGATGTGCCAGATTTATGTGGTACACACTGTACTATGTTTCAGCTCATCTCCACTTTCAAGGAACTACACGGTTCTCAGAATTTTTATTTATTTTGTTAGGAAGCTGTCTGATGGGAACTGCTTTTCTATGAACAATTCCTGAATCTCACAATTTTCCTTGTCTCCATGGTACTTTCATATCGATTTTTATACTTTAAATGAAAGGAAACCGCGCAGATTTAGTTTAGCCTCAGACACTGCAGATCAGTAAAGGATGAGAAGCAGGTGTCATTTGTTTCATGTTGTGATTTTTTATTTTGTTCTTAGTGACCAGTACTTGTTCACTGCCATGTACTTTGAGCCAGCTAACTGTTAATTGATTTTGTAATTTTATTACTATTGTTTGCACACTGTAGTGATAGAATTATGAACACATTAGAAATATGTGGTATGGACCCATCCCATTAATTTCGACTAACATTTAGGAGAGTTTTTCCTTGTGTGAAAAACTAAACTTTTCTTAATTTTTTAATTCATATTACAAAATTAATAGTAATAGAAGGAAAATAAACATATTATCATAAGTATAATTGAAAAAAAAAAAAAATCATGCAGAGAAGCTTCTGCTGAAAACAAAATCAAACTACTTATGAACTACTTACGAACTAGGACGTCACAAATATCCATGCCCGAGGGAGGATTCGAACCCCCGACCGTAGTGGCTGTGCAGACCGTGACTGGAGCGCCTCAGTCCCCTTTTTTTTTTTTTTTTTTTTTTTTTTTAATACCACATTTGTATTGGTCTTGTGGCCTAGCATAAGCCAGGCGCTACGAAAAATAAGTTACAGACTCATTTAATGTTCCCCTCCACGGAAATCTTTAGTAAAAGGCGAAAGATTTATTCGATTTGAAGGGAAACCAGAGTGCCCTCGGCCACCGCGTCCGGCTGCTGAAAACAGGCTGGAGACTTGTAATACTTGTGCTGCAGAACCAACACCATACCCCAATCGGTTCGTGGCGGCACCAACTCGCGCCGGAATATTAAAGATATCGAATGTTAAAGGAAGGAAATACTCTCCTAAATGTTAGTCTATATGGATGGAACGAGTGCATTACCATCTATTTCTTATGTTCATAAAATTCGACGGTTCACTACAGAGTGAGAACAATAGTAATAAAACTAGGCGACCTGTGCAAATACTTTGCAGCATTAGTGGCTAGTCATGTGAAACGGAAATAAGTAAAATTAAATATTTGCCATTTAAAAATATTTATTATAGATAGTAACAATATACAGAATATTATATAAGCTGGTGTTTTCTTAAATTCATATCAAAACACTTATTTAAAATCAATTATAATTATAAAATAGATTCTTTTAATATATAAGAAAGATAGAGGACCCATGCGAATAAGACCCGTGCGAATAAGACCCGTGCGAATACTTCGCACCGTTAGTGGAATGACAAACGTTGGGAAAACATGGAAGTAAAGTTGAATATTGACGCATAGCTTTCTTCAGAATCAATCCGTGGAAGTGTTTAAAAGCGCAAATGTAAGACATTGATCCGTTGAGTGTTGTTAAGTCAAAGAGAACTGTGTACTTTATTTAGAACCGAAGATATCCTAAAACAAACCGATTAATATATTCAATGCAAGGACAGAAGGATCCCGCGTTTGAATGAAAGTAAAGGAAGAAGAGACTTAAGTTAATTATGATACTTGATGACAAATCTGCACATAAATACCTTTCGTTTAAAGCGAAAATAAAGGAAATGGGGCCGATAGAACGGCCTGACCGAATGACTTTAGTTTACAGCCAGGACATCCCCATAAGTAATATACAGAAGGAAATCCCGTTTGAGTGCAGAAAAAGTGGATGAATACCTTTAGTTTTACACAAAAATGAAGGAAATCAGGCGGGCAGTTTAGTCTGTCCGACTGACTTTAGTTTTCGTAGATTCGTTTAATATATAATATAATAAAATCAATGAACTGTTAGCTGGATTCTTGAAGTGGCCAGCCATCGATCTTCTGCATACAGTGGGTTGGGATTCCTTATAGCTGAGGACAAGCTCTCCCCTTCCCTCGGAAAAAAAAAAAAGTTAGAAAAAAGTGACAGACGCTTCTCATCCTTTACTGACCTGTCCTGCAGTGTCTGAGGCTAAAGTAAACCAGCTTATGTTGAAAATTCGAAAGTACCATCTTGCAGACAAAGAAAATTGTCTTCAAATGATACAGCAAAATGTTCGTAGAAACGTTGTTCGTCTCATACAGGTTACTAAAAGCAACTCAGTTCATTCTTACTTTCATCTCAGACGTGAAAGTATCGCATTTATCTCGGACACACTGCATACAATAATTTTCACCCTGTGGGAACATATTTTCTGAAAGCTACAAAAGCGAAAAGGTATATATTGTGTCTTAGGAGTAGATGCATCTGCAACTAGAAAGCCTTTAACTGTAATGTCACAAAATTTTATTTCAGTCCATTAAGAGCAAAGTCGCAATTTACATTACTTTGTTCTTCTCTTCTAGTTCCAAACACGAAGTATAAAATCCATAAATTGTATTATATGGAAAAAACCAGATGTATGCCTCTCAAAATCAAGTATGAACTGTAAAACTGTAGCAGATAGTTGTCCATTGTAATTGGTTGCCACCCAAGAAAAATTAGTTTATTATTGTTCTCTGATTATGGATCTTTAAGACATCACGAGGGACCAACAAATGTAGCCAGCATTCAGATTTTTCGGCACTGCAGTGCTTCACGCTGTGCTCAACACAGGCTGAGTTCGAAGACTTGTGATCGCGGCCCGAGGGCGCTCAGATAACTCGCAATTACTTGTGAAAGGAGGTAGATATCAGTGCGATTACCATTTCAAAAACTTTTTTGTTCTTTTAGCCCCGTTTAACTCGCTATAATGTATGGTCTAAAAATAATAGAACAGTAACCTGCCTGCTATCTAACTTTTTCAATACACGATATGTAAATCAAGTGCATATACTTGAGAAATAGCGTCATTTGAAAACGACTGTTAGGAATTACGAAAAGGTGAATGTCTTATACGAAAGCTAAGATGTTGTACTATAATGTGTCCAAAAATCAGATTTTTTAAACACATACTTTCATCGAAATCGAGTGAGGAGCGTTACGGAACTAAAAACTCATGCGGAATGGAAATTAGCCTTTTTATTTTTTCACAGGCAAGGCAAAGCTAGTAAGGAAAAACTAATTTCATAATACGATGTAGCGTGGTCTTGTATACCGTGAACAATTTTTACAACGTGAAAATCGAAGAAGTGTGTTTTCCCCCTTTTTTGTCTCGGGTACGTCCGGCGCGTTGTGTGAACACGCACAGCCAGCGGCGTGTGCCGACTAGGCTGAGGCGGCTCAGCCAAGCTCAGCTCATCCCGGCGGGCGCGACGTGAACCCGGGAGTATCGTGACTCGTCCTGCCCGAAACGTCTCGCGCTCGCAAGTGTGACGTCATCGCTCCCCTCTCCCAACCCTTTACCCGCCGCCAGCCGTCAAGAGCGAGGCGCGAGCGCTGCGGGAACCGAGCGGGAGTGGCGGCCGTTTTGACCGGCTCTAATGGTTACTCCGTCCAAGAGGCATGGCGCCAGCATGTGATAAGCTGTCGGTCGACCCCTGCCTTCTCCATGATTATTCTCTTGCATTTGGAGTGTGGTGCTGACACTACACCACAACATCACTCCCCTCCACAAAGTGCCAAATCGTTGATGTGTAGGGAGCTTGACAATGGGGGAGGAGACAGACTCATGGACATACAGATGGATCGGAGTCTGTAGCTGCAGAGGGCATCAGACTATCGGCAGGGCCCCGCCATCCAGCCTGAGCTCGCAAGGGAATGTGCTCTGTGACAACCTCTGAAGGGTCCACGTCCATGACCTGTGACCCAGGTGCTGACACAGACAGTGACGTCGGATGCTGTGTGGCGTCTTGGTCCAGTTCCATGGGGATGTCCAGGGGAGGAGGAGGTGGCAAGGGCGTCGTCTCCATGATGTCAGGCCACAGTGCTGTGAAGATCTGCTGCTGGGGCAGCCGCTGAGGTCACGTGGGTGGCGGAGGCCGTGTGGGCGTGGAGGCCTCGCGGTCTGCGTGAATATGCTTTTTGCCATGTAAAAAATTTCTCAGGTGGGGCTGACTGAGTGGTAGTGCAGAATAGACACTGTGATGTCATCTGTTCTATATGGGTGTCCTAACCCTGCCAAGTACAGTGTTGTCGTGCCAACTGCTTAGTGTGAACCATTCCCCAATGTTCTTAGTGAAGTAAGTTCAATACTTATTTCTGAAAAGGTCATGGGATCAACACACACGAGTGTCCACTGTCATCTGAAACTAAAATGACACCTCTATGGAATGAGAGTTCATTTCTTATAGCAAAATAGCAATGCATAAGTGAATTTTGAATGTCACGTTGTGAACGAGGCCATTGTGTGTGAATGTAGTGCACAAAATTCATAAATCAGGATCTGTTTCTGTGGCCCAAGCAATTTTCCTATAGTCCATCAGGAAGGATTGCAACAAACTATCTTCCTGTGCATCTATCTGACAACTAGACAACTGAAGAAGTGTCAGTCTTTATCAGGGCCTATTGGAAGATGGGAAAGTGTGTCGGCATTTCCATGGCGAGTTGTGGGTCTGTACACAATCTCGTACTGACCCTGTGATAAGAGTAGTGCCCAGCATTGCAATTCGTGTGTCGTGTGTGTAGGAATCAGCTTGGCTGGATGTAACAATGACTGCAAAGGTGTGTGGTCAGTTACTAAATAAAGTTTTTTCCCATACAAATAGTGATGGATTTAAGTGGCACTAAACACAATTGCTAAAGCTTCCTTCTCAATTTGAGAATAACGGCACTGTGCATATGTCAAACGTTTAGATGCAAACGCTATCGGACGGTCTGTATTCTGTATCACCATGTCTATGTGACAGCACTGCACCTAGACCATATGATGACGAGTCAACTTGCAAAATAACTGGTTTTTCTGGATTGGAGTGCACCAAACATCGATCACTGAGCAATGCATCTTTTAACTTTTAAAATGCGCATTGGCATTCGTCTGTCCTAACAAAACAAACATTTTTATGGCATATCCGATGCAAAAGGGCTGCAATTTGTGATGCGTTGGGAATAAACCTAGTATAGTAAGTTAACTGTCTCAAGATGGACTGTACAAGATGGACTGTAATTCTTTCACATCTTTTAGTGATGGCAGATCGTGAATGGCAAGCAAATGTGATTGCATGGGGTGCACACCTTGACGTTTATCATGTGTCCAAGATACTGCAGTTCCTGTTTGAAAATGTCACACTTAGATAAGTGACCCTTGAGACCTGCATCTGCGTCTGAAATAATTTTCTCAAATTTGCAATGTGTTCTTCTGGGGAATGGCCAGACACAACTATGTCGTCCAAGTAGTTTGAACAACAAGGCACCCAAGCTGTAAGCTGTTCCAAATATCTTTGAAAAATTGCGTGCGCAGATGCACTGCCAAACGATAGAAGCAAATATGTAAGCAAGCCGAGATAAGTATTAACAACACAAATTTTCTGTGATTCTTCATCAAGTGGCAGCTGAAGGTAGACATTGGGCAAATCTATTTTTGAGAAATATTTTCTTTCACTTAATATGTCCATTAAATCTTCTGGTCTTGGCAAGGGAAAACTGTCTTCAACTGTTCATGGATTCACTGTGGCCTTGAAATCAGCACAAATGCAAATGCTACCCAATGGCTTTGGCAAAATTACAAGCGGACTTGCCCACTGGCTAGCTTGTATTGGTTCAATTGCACCATTTCCTTGCAATGTGCAAAGTTCTTGTGCTACTTTGTTGCATAAAGCGGGTGGTATATTATGAGCTTTGCAAAATTTTGATTTGGCATTTTCCTTGAGAGTAATGTGTGCAGCAAAATCCTTAGCTTTTCCTAGTCCTGCAGAAAATAAATCTGGAAATTTGTGCAACAACCTGTCTACACTGTCTTTAGAATCAAAATTGTTCACAACTAAAACATTGTCTTGCACAGTAAAATTAAAAAGATTAAAATAATCTAAATGAAAAATATTCTCTCCTTCATAAGACTGAAGCACTTGAAATGTCACTGTGTGCATTTGTGAATGGTATACTGCAAATAGTGAACACTGTCCTAGTACATGAATTTCATTTCCATTGTACACTGTTAACCTTGTTTTACCATGAGAAAGGCATGGCAACCCTAACTGTTGATAAGTTTTGCGACTGAGCAATGTGACTGATGCATCTGTGTCTAGTTGAAATTTTACAGAAATGTCATTCACATGCAAATTGACATACATTTTTCTGGCCAGGCGTACAACTTGTGCTACTAACATGTCCTTGTTGTTACGATTGGCAGCCACTGGTTTGTAAAACACTGCATTTATGGAATAAGTATTGTCTTGCCGCTGTTTGGGCCAGGAGAACAAATTCTGTTTCTATTGCTGCAAGCAAACTGTTTGTATATGACCTTTCTTGCCGCATGCATAGCATTTAGCTGACCGGGATGGACAGTTCTGCCTTTTGTGCTATGAGACACATTTCGGGCAAGACTTCACTTCCTTATTAGGCAAGGCTCTGTGGCTAGCAACTTGTTTACACTTTGAGCTGACAGGTGGAAATGCATGGCATTTGACCTCGTGCTCGCCAGCGCGTGGCGTAGCTATACTACACAGTGGATTTGAATTAAAGTTTTCCGCTGCCACGAAACCTGAATCGTACTGTTCCAAAAACTGTTCTACTTGATGGAAAGATGGATCTGACACTTTTAGAATCTGCTCCCGAAACCTGACATAAGTTACATTATAGACAATAGCATCGTGTAACATCCCATCCTCGTCGCCATTTGTTGAGTTCTTGTCCCTTGTCAGCCTGTCTTTCAGGAAAGGGTCGGTGCAGGATTCTAGACAGCCAGAACAACTATTCAGATTAGTGATACAAGTTTTATTGACTGAAGAATACAATATTCAACTTCTATCTGTTCTTCTTGCTTCTCATGGCGTCTTCTGTACTATGCCAGGTGTGCTGTTTCCTGGTGACTGTCTAGTGCGTAGCCAAGCTCTGATGGGTCGTCCAGATGCATGTCGGCCTAGATATAGCAGCTTGCAGAGGGTGCACGTCTATGGTTACTCCCTCCAAGAGGCGCAGCACTGGCATGCGATAGGCTGTCGGTTGACCACTGCCTTCTCCACAATCGTTCTCTTGCGCCTTGTGTGTGGCACTGATGTTACGCCACAACATTTAGAACAGTTTAATTAATGTAATTATTGAAAACAAATCAGTACATTGCAAAAGACATAAGAAAATGTTAGTTATTAATTTCATGAACAAAAACGTATTAACTTGGATCACATTGAATACAAGCTGCTAGACTCAATTAAGGTGTATGCTATTGATTTGAAATTATGTAGAGCAACATCAGCTAAGCTTGAATCCGTACTTTAATCCAACACTTTAAATAATCTGCTGTTCCAATCCTTAGTTTGTGTCCACACTGGTTGTGCTAAAAAAGAAGAATCATAGTCTAACTTCATTTACAGGACATAAGTACAATGTGAATTTTACTTACCTTTTTAGTTTTTTGGCCAATCTATGTTTTCTTCATTGTAATGTACCAGGTTCTTGGTGCTTCATTGAATACATTTGTGTTAAACAATATTTCAGGAGGAGGAGAATTCTCAGCCACAATGACGAAGTCGACATATGGAACAAGACATAAAGACTCACTTTACAAATTCTTGAGTAAATACATTTCAGGATAGTAGCTTCATACACAAAGATAAGACAGATACAGAATGAGGAAAGATGGCTACTTCTTAACATTTGAAGAAAGACTGTGTGACCATGTTAACAGCAAAATTATAGTCTTTACATAAATGTTACAATACAACTAAAATACATCAAAATATTCAAAATAAAACATGTTTCTTATATACTAGATATGCAGATAAATGGGTATACATAATTACTATAATTGGATTTAACATAATACACATTTGATGTCATTTTGACTTTATAAATTTACATATTAAACTTACTCAACAGAATGTACATAATTTATGATTTAGATGTGTACAAATGTTGAGATTGACAATATTTAGGAGTACTGTTATTTAGGCTTTTAATTTTAACGTGCTTTAATTTGTGGTTTGTAATTTATTGAGTAAATTTATGATTGGGGTCAAAGTATTTTTGTTTATTTATGCTATAAATTGTTTATCAGATAGACAAAATGAGTGGTGAAATCATGATCTACATCAAATTTGAATCTAGTGATGGAAAGTCCAGGTTGGAATTAAACAATGTAAGAAGGACAGCTTACAACTCAATGCAAAGACATAATGATGAGCTGCGACAGGCACATAAAAAAGGACACACACATACAAAAATTAAGCTATTGGCCATGGCCTTATACAGAAAATAGAACATTCATGTAATCACGAAACAGTCACACAACCGTCATCTCCAGCTGTCACACTCCAAATCACGGTCTATGGCATGGAAACAGAGGAGGAGAGGGGCGGATAGGAAGGTTGTGTCATGGTGGTGGGGATGGATACAGCGTGGCCTTATAGAGCATGTACGTATTAGATGAGTGGAATGAGATGCAGCTTTGGAATTAATTGGGCAGGCAGGAGAGGGGAGGAAAACAAAAGAAACACACACACTCGTAGGAGGATTCAGATGGCCCGGGTTTTGAAGCAGCCATTGAAATCAAGCATATGCTCCATTGCATTCTGGCCACAGGGTGGTCCACCTTGTTTTTGGCTTCAGTTTGGCAGTGGCCATTCATCCTAATGGATAGCTGGTTAGTGGTCATGCCAATATAGAAATCTGCACAGGGATTGCAGCACAGTTACAGGGGTGCTTCCTTAGGTGGCTTGACCTCTGATTGGGTAGAATAAGTCTGTGACGGTACTGTAATAGAAAGTGCTGGGTGGGTGGATTGGACAGGTCTTGCAGTGATGTCTTCCACAGGGGTATGATTCCTGTGGCAGTGGGCTGGGTTTTGGGGTGGCATAGGGATGGACTAAGGTTGGAATGGTGATGGAACACCACTTTAGGTAGGGTGAAAAGGATCTTGGGCGGGATGCCTCTCATTTCTGGGCATGAGGACAAAAAATCAAAATCTTGGCGAAGGATTCAATTTAGTTGTTGGAGTTCAGGGTAGTACTGGGTGACAAGATATGGCACAGGAGATCTGTTTGTGGACTGGATCCTCCCACCCCTGACCAGCTTTCTGTAACTACATGTGATGTATTCAGAGTAGTTATAATTGGTTCTTACAAAAACATAACAGCACATTATCTAGTAACAGGATATAAAAGATAAAAAAATGTGAGCTTCAAGGTATTTATAAGTAAAACATCAAAGTTCAAACAGAATGCAAGAAAATTAAGAATTACGCCCTTGGCAATAGAAGTTTATTTTAGGCCACTATGAGTTTTGTTTGTAAAGTTAATAGTGCCAGAATGTGTACTCATGACATAGGGGGACTGCGCAACATATAGAAACATTGCAACATGCTGACAGGCATACTGACTGTGTCTCAAAATCAGATAAAAACTGCACTCCTATGATGTCTATGGGCTGTCTTTATATACAATTCTCAATAGTGTCTTGTATTGTTATAGTTGTTAAAAACATGAAATTGTTAAATTTACAATCAGTTACCTCAATCTTAATAACATGTGATAGTCTATAAAACAATCTTAAATATGACTTCATCTTTCATTAACATTTAAACCTTCATTAATGTTTATACTTAACAAAAATGTACTTAAATGTGACAAGTAATAACGAATATTACATTTATCATAACAACCTGAAAAATATTATTAAGAACCTGTTCCTACACAGTGGATTTGTCATCACTGATTTAATTAGATTTGCTGTCAAAATTTAATCTAAAATTGTTTATCACTAAAAGCTTACATTCTCACATTTGATCTCCTTTACTTTACATTACTTTATATTGATGTTTGACTGAAATTCATAGTGTGTATGTGGTCAGCCATGTGCTCTTTTATGTTTGCAGATTTACATTAAACAATTACATAATTTATGTTCCTACCAATTGATCAACTATTTCATATTACCAATTTACTTTTGATAGTAGTTTACTCAGATGTGTCTCATGGACCTTTATTTATGTTTTCACTGGTGTATCGAAAACATTAGTTTTAATTTACTCTATTTAGCTCAGAAAATGGGATGGTAACTGTGCTTAAAAATTGCTAAGGTCACATCTGTTACATATCAACATGTAAAGTGACTCATACATCTGTAGGAGTACACCAAAGGCCCAAAAGCAGTAAGAGAAAAAAGTATTTTAATTGTGTTTTTTCATCAATAATTAAGATGGTTGCTGAAGTTGGTCAGCAACTGCTAGCTTTGTAAATGCTTTCTGATGAGAGTTTGTTCACAGAAGTAAATTATGTGAATCTGTATTTAGTGAATGTTAAGCATCTGACATCATCTTGAAGCCATTCAAGCATGTAATAATATAAATGAAAGGATTTGCTTCATATATAGTAAAGCTCGAATTCTCATGTGGCAGTAACAAAATGTTTTAGCAGAAGCATTAAAGTAATACACAATCCTTTCACATGAAGCCAAATAGTTACATACTAAGCGATCAGTGCAAAGTGTTGCACACTGAACTGTTCAGTATCTGTTTCTTTATTTGTGTATGTTTCTGTTCTTTGGTTGAAATATGTTTTGTTGGGATGAGAACCTGTTCATATTGATATCAGCTTTTCTGTAATCTGATAACTTTCAGTTGCCAAGTAGAATATATTAACATTACAGAAAATAGCTATAGATTCAAAACTTTATGTTTGATTTTAAGAGTTATCTATTTCTTGTGACAAATGATAAATGTAAAACATGGTGATTCATAGGCAGTCAAGCTGTCTTTGTAACTCCCATCTTCTAGTTTTGAAGTATTTTCCTCAAATTTTATTTTTCTGTTTCAGGTTGCTAAGACACCTGCAGAAGAAGGCTTGAAGTTTGAAGACGACATGGAACACAGGAAGAACCCTCCTTTCGCAGAAGCACAAAATTATTTAGAGCACAATGACATAACAAACACTATAACAGCAGCGGGCCAGCATTCTGAAGCTCATGTATTTGGAGCAAAATCTTCTGACACTAGTGATAAACCCACTGAAACTAAATATGATTTAGGAAAACAAGATACCTTAAAATTGTCTGCCAGCCCTGAACCAGCAGATATAAACAACCATTTTATGACTGCTACAGACATTGATAAAAGTGGAAAAACAAGTAGCTTACAGTCACCATGTTTAGAACCCAATAAACTAAATGACAAAAGTCTCATGTGCAGTGATGCAAAGGAAAACAGAATATTTGGTAGAACATCTGATAATCTAAGCACTCTTAATACAGAAGCTGTGAAATTTTCATTTGGCACAAACATAACAGACACTCCTTACAAAGAAGCAATTGTCTTCAGTGCAAAGGATCGGCAGAAAAATCAAAATGAAGCTGATGTTTTGAAACAAACCACTTTAAAACTGAGAAAACCTGAAGAAATCACACGTAGAAATATCAGTGACATCAATGAATGTAATGACTCAACTCAGGCTGTAGTGGAAAATGCTTTGTCGAATGATTATCTATCCCTGGAAGAGAAGTATGATGTTCAGATTAAACAAAATTCTGGTAAGGAAATTTTCTCTCAAAGCATGAAGCCATCAAGAAGAGAGAAATATGGTTTTCAGAGACAAAATGATTTAACTGTTAGACCAATGGTTGAAAAGGAACAGACAAGTGATTCAGATAATCAAAAGATCTCTAGTGAAAAAGACATGGCAACATTGAGTCTCATTCCAGATGCAAATGCAGAAAGTGCTGAAACAATATGTAAGACATGTCTGGCACTGCAAGAAGCAGAGAAGTCTAACTATAAAAGTTTTTCTGTAGTGATAGACACTTTGACAGAAGTAAATCAGAAACCTTCAAAAGGATATACTTTGACAGAAGTAAATCAAAAACCTTCAAAAGGAGAAACTTTGACAGAAGTAAATATAAAACCTTCAAAAGAAGACACTTTAAGAGAAGTACATAAAAAACCTTCAAAAGGCAAATTTATTTGTGACGTAAAACAAGACGAGACAAAAACTGAATCTGAGAAATTCACTGCTGAGACTGTATGTGAAAAGACTGAACCATATGATTTTACTAATACTCAACATAAAATCAATAATATCTCAGAAATTGAAAGGCAGGGAAGTTCAGTACAGAAGGATTTATATACAACTAAACCAGGACAATTATTAAATGACGATCCAATTGATTCTACTTCTGCTGATAAAAGTGCAGGTGAGGTACATTTAGATTCAAGCACTATACCAAACACACAAGATTTAGTTGAGGCAAAATATTCTGTTTCATCAGAGAATTCGCAAGCTGTAGAAAATGATTCGCAGCCATCAGCAGAATCACTGGTAACAGACCAGCAAACAAAGGCCAAAAAGCACAAACGTGGTTGGTTTATCAGATTATTTTCAAGACTACACAAACGGAAGTTGAAGAAAGTTGTTGAAGGTGATGTAGTTTCTACACCTTCAGAGAGTTTTTCATGAAATATCGAGACAATAAGGATGCTCCGATGTTGATATGCATGAAATTTTAAGATATAATGTATTCTTGAAGAAATGCTGACACTTGAAACAAAGAAAATTTTTCAGTTACAAAAACAAATGTAATTTTTGTCATATTAGTATATGGTATGTCCAGAAACTACTCCTCAAACTTACCTGCTGCAAAAATTGGCAATCATTTATTAGTATTTATTTCACTCTCTGCAAGTAAAAATCGTGTGCAAGATAGTGCTAATACACAAATCTCATTTCCCCCTTCAAAATACATTCCGGCATAAAATTTGAACTGTGATATGGTAAAATAACATGTGCATGTTCGATTCTCTCATGGATGCCAAGGTTACTTTTATGTGAATGTCGTATCTTTTCACTCTCTCTCTCTCTCTCTTTAGGTACTTTTCCCACATCTTCCCTTCCCTACATGTACTTGAGTCATGCATAAGTCTTCCATTTTACAAGCATTCTACAGTCTCCCCCCTTGCCTTTCTTCCCCACCCATCATGGCATTTAGCGACCTGCCATGGCCTGTGTAGTCCAGGCACACTCTTAAGAGATAGTGCTGGTATAGTCCTTCATCCATGCCTAGTATCCATCTCTAGTTGCTCCCCTCCCCATGCTGTCTCTACATTTCCTCCGCCAGCTGCTGCTTCCACGGGATGTCCACACATGGTTAGTGACCTAGGGTCTCTCTCTGTGTGTGTGTGTGTGTGTGTGTGTGTGTGAGAGAGAGAGAGAGAGAGAGAGAGAGAGAGAGAGAGAGAGAGAGAGAGAGAGAGAGGCATGGGTGGGGGGTGGGTGGGGAGGGAGCATGTGATCCTGTTTCTGATAAAGTCTGTACAGGTCGAAAGCTTAGAGCAATGAAACATATTTTAGATGTTCCTTCTGTGACTCCTTAAGATTTTGTGTGGTGAGTAGCAATCTATCCTTTCCGATATATTATTGTGATTTACGTATAAGATATATATGAATGTTTATACCAAAACTGAGGAACTGCTGGATGGTAAAAAAACAGTGTACCAATAGTGGACCAATGTGTGGTACACTGAAACATGCCACCCCTCCACTTCGAAATACATGTATTACTATATAAAAAAGTAACTTTTGAGATGTGGAGCCACCCCCCCCCCCCCCCAGAACGAGAGGCATGAGACATTGAGAGGGGGGGGGGGGGGGAGTGAACAGCTTTCGAAATTTGGAGGCTGCAGAGCGAGAAACCAAGGCGCACAGAAGGCCCCTCAAGACGAGGCCAGGGATGGTCCGCTCCCCCCCTCCCCTTAGTCCACCACCGTGGAGGGGTATCTGTGGAGAGGCCAGACAAATGTGTGGTTCCTAAAGAGGGGCAGCAGTCTTTTCAGTAGTTACAAGGGCGGCAGTCTGGTTGATTGACTGATCTGGCCTTGTAATGTCTGTTAACGTGGCTTTGCCATATAGTTACTGCGGACAGCTGAAAGCAAGAGGAAACTACAGCCATTACTTCTCCTGAGTACCTGCAACTGTACTGTATAAATATATGATGTTGGCATGCTCTTGAGTAAAACATTCCAGAGGTATTCGGATCTATGGGCAGGAGCTACACAGGAGGATGTGGTCATAAGGAAAGACAACACTGGCATTCTATGGATTAAAGTGTGGAGTATTAGATCCCTTAATCGGGTCAGGAGGTTAGAAAATTTAAAAAGGAAGATATAGTAGGGATCAGTGAAGTTTGGTGGAAAGAAGAGCAGGATTTCTGGTCAGGCGAGTACAGGATTATAAATATAAAATCAGTTGGGGGTATTACAGGAGTAGGTCTGATAGTGAATAAGAAAATAGGAACATGAGTAAACTACTATGAACAGCGCTGTGATCACATTATCGTAGTAAAGATAGATACCAAGCCAACACTGACCACAATGGTACAAGTTAATATGCCCACTAGCTCTGCCGATGAAAAGGGGATAGCAGAAATGTATGAGAAAATAAAAGAAATTATTCAGACAGTTAAGGGAGAAGAAAACTTAACTATGATGGGGCACTGGAATCTGGTAGTTGAAAAAGGAAGGAAGGAAAAATAGTAGGTGAATATGGACTGGGAAAAAAGGATGAAAGAGGAAGCCACCTGATAGAATTTTATACAGAACATAATTTGATTATTATAACAAACACTTGGTGCAAGAATCATGAAAGAAGGTTGTATAGATGGAAGAGACCAGGAGACACCGAAAGGTACCAGATAGATTTTATAATGGTAAGACATAGGTTTTGGAACCAGGTTTTAAACTGTAACACGTATGCAGGGGCAGATTTAGATTCTGACCATATCTTATTGGTTATGAACTGTAGGCTGAAGAAAATGCAGAAAGGTAGGAATATAAAGAGATGGGACCTAATACGTTGAAGGAACCTGAAGTTCTTGAAAATTTCAGAGGGAGATTTAGGCAACAATTGGCATAAGCAGGTAAAAATAAAACAGTAGAAGAGGATGGGTAGCTTTAAGAGATGAAATAGTCAAGGCAGCAGAGGACCAAATAGGTAGAAAGGCAAGACCTTAAAAAAATCATTGGATATCACAGGAAATACTACATGTAATTGGTGAAAGGAGAAGATATAAAAATGCAGTAAATGAAGCAGGTAAAATGGAATACATACAACTAAGAAATGAAATTGACAGGATATGCAAAATGACTAAGCAGGAGTGGCTAGAAGCCAAATGCAAATCTGTAGAAGAATGTATAACTAGGGGAAAAGTAGATACTGCCTACAGTAAAATAACAGATACATTTAGAGACCAGAAAGATAGCTGTATGAATATCAAGAGCTCAGATGGAATACCAGTTCTGAGTAGAGAAGGGAAAGCTGAAAAATGTATATAGAGGAAATGAACTTAGAAACAATATTATAGGAAGCCAAAGAGGAAGTAGATAAAGATGAAATAGGAGATACTATACTGAGAGGTGGATTGGACAGAGCACTGAAAGATCTAAGTCGAAACAAGGCCCCTGGAGTAGATGACATTCCATCAGAGCTACTGAAGTCTCTGGGAGTACCAGCCATGACAAAACTATTTCACCTGGTGAGTAAGATGTATGAGAGAGGCAAAATAACCTCAGACTTTAAGTAAAATGTGGTAATCCCTATGCCAAAGAAAGCTGGCACTGACAGGTATTTAAAATTACAGAGCCATCAGTTTAACCCAGATAGCACTGACGTCCTTCCAGAAGGACGAAATGATGGCTTAGTTTTTCATACTTGTGGTTGAAAATTGGTGCACAGTGTCGTATTTCATTTCTTTGAATCTCCTCTTTACATTTTAGATAAATTTCAATTTGTATTGTTGATTGCAAAGTTGAGGTTCATACAGACGATAATGAAGGTTTCCTAGTAGTCAGGTTCATATTTCTTGAACATTCTTTAATTTTTGCAATATTGATATGTACATATTTCATTATAAATAGTGTTTCAGTAATAATGATTCTGCAGATGCAAGTTCTAAAACATTCATTTTGACATCCTTCCAGAAAGATGGGCAATAATCCAAAACTAATGGTGTGTTTATGCAACAAATCACTTATAACATTTTTGTGAAGTCATATAAAGGCAATTTATACTTTTTGAAATAAAAATAAAAACCAAAATAATTCCATGCTGTCTGGGTTAATAAGTCATGGTTGAAAAATTTTAACACAATTTTTTTTGCAGGATGGAAAGGCTGATAGATACTGACCTTGGGGAAGATCAGTTTGGGTTCAGGAGAAATGTAAGTACATGGGAGGCAATACTTACTGTAAGACTTATTAGAGTCAAAGGGCATGAAAGGAAAACATTGGTTGGGAAGGAAGTACGACAGCGTTGTAGCCTTTCTCCAATAATATTCAGTTTGTACATTGAGCAAGGTGCGAAGGAAACGAAAGGGCAATTTGGAGAAGCAATTAGCATTCAAGTTGAAGAAATAAAAACATTGCACTTTGCTGATGACACTGTAATTTTGTCAGCAAAAGACCTGGAAGAGCAATTAAATAGAATGAACAGTGTGTTGAAAGGAGCATTAAAGATGAATATTAAAAAGAGCAAAACAGGGGTACTGGAATGCAATCTTAGAAATTTAGGTGATGCTGAAGGAATTAGATAATGAAACAATAAAGGTGATAGATGAGTTTTGTTACTTGGTCAGTAAAGTAACATATGATGGCTGCAGTACAGAAGATATAAAGTGCAGAATGGCTGTGTGAAGAAAAGTGTTTTTGAAAATTTCCTAACATCAAATATTAATTTAAGTGTAAGGAAGTCCTTTCTGAATGCATTTGTGTGCAGTGTTGCATTACATGGGAGTGAAACTGGATGATAAATAGTTTAGACAGGAAGAGGCTTTTGAAATGTGGTGCTACAGAAGAATGCTGAAGGTTAGGTGAGTAGATCACATATCTAATAAAGAGGTACTGAAGAGACTTTGGGGAGAAAAGGAATTTGTGACATACCTTAACTAAAAGAAGGGATCGATTGGTAGGCCACATTGTTAGACATCAAGGAATCGTAAATTTAGGATCGGATGGAAGTGTGTGGGGTAAAAATTGCAGAGGGAGACCAAGAGATGAATATAGTAAGCAGATTCAGATAGATGTGGGTTGCCATTCTCATGAGTAGATGAGGCTTGCTCAGCATAGAGTAGGTTGGAGAGCAGCATCAGACCAGTCTCCAAACAGAAGACCATTAGGACAACAACAGGCAATTGAAATTATTCAGATATTCATGCATTAATGAGTTATAAGTTAATCGGGAGTTGGAGGTATACAACCACTGATGCATACATCAGTTTAGGTTTTGAAAATAGCATAATTTTACTAATGATATTATGGTCATGTTTAAATGAATATGATGGTTTTAACTACAAAGAAAAAAAGGAACAGAAATATTTCATGTGAAGTGAACTGCATGTCCTTACATTCACCTCACTTTCTCCTCATACCCCTAGATCCTTAATACTTTCGCTGCGGCTGACACTTATAAGCGTCTGCGCTCAATGTAGGATAGCGTCAGCCACAGTGAAAGTGTTAACAAAGATTGAGTGACCTGCTCTCTCAGCATAAAGAAATTGTGGTCCCACAATCCATCAAAAGTACACTTGTGACTTAATTACCTCTAATTTAGCAAAACTGTTTTTTAATAAAGTGAAGTGAATAACTACTGATTCTGTTCAGCTGAATTATTAATGTGCTGTTTATTTAAAACTAAAAATTTCACATTTAAAAACAATATGTCACTAGAGTTATAAAAAGGAAGTTTTTACAGTTAAATTAGGAGGAGCTTAGATGTCACGAACATCCCTACAAACGAGATGCTGAAACAGAAAATGGATTTGATAAGAACCAAATGTACCGGGTGATCAAAAAGTCAGTATAAATTTGAAAACTTAATAAATCATAAAATAATGTAGATAGAGAGGTAGACATTGACACACATGCTTGGAATGACATGGGGTTTTATTAGAACAAAAAAAAGTTCAAAAATTCCGACAGATGGCGCTTCATCTGATCAGAAAAGCAATAATTAGCATGACAAATTAAGACAAAGCAAAGATGATGTTATTTACAGGAAATGCCTCAATATGTTCACCATCATTCCTCAACAATAGCTGTAGTCGAGGAATAATGTTGTGAACAGCACTGTAAACCATGTCCAGAGTTATGGTGAGGCATTGGCGTCGGATGTTGACTTTCAGCATCCCTAGAGATTTCGGTCAATCACGATACACTTGCAACTTCAGGTAATCCCAAAGCCAATAATCACACGGACTGAGATCTGGGGACCTGGGAGGCCAAGCATGACAAAAGTGGTGGCTGAGCACACCATCATCACCAAACAATGCGCGCAATAGATCTTTCACGCATCTAGCAATATGGGGTAGAGTGCCATCCTGCATAAAAAACGTACATTCCAACAGGTGTTTATCAGCCAGGCTGGGGATGATGCGATTCTGTAACATATTGGCGTGCCTCTCACCTATCACGGTAGCAGTTACAAAACCAGAATCACGCGCCATCTGTCAGACATTTTTTTTAAACTATGTCATTCCAAGCATGTGTATCAAATTTTTACCTCTCTATCTACATTATTCCGTGATTTATTAAGTTTTCAAATTTATACTGATTTTTTGATCACCCAGTACATCAAAGAGAAATCTAGTACATTTGATTTAAATGGGAATAATTTGAAGTACCTACACATTTTTGAATTCAAATTAAACACAAAGAGATAGAGTGTGGGAATCGAATTAAATAATATTTTTTTGTATTTCATAAATTCTCAACTCCATGACCCAGTCAATGCCATGGTAAGGTGGCTTGCAGGACTTACCATAGGTAAGGGTTACTGTGGAGAAGCCAGTGTGGTTCCTGAAGAGGAGCAGCAGCCTTTCTCAGACCTTCAAACTTAAAAAAACTATGTATTGGTACAAATAGAACTATTTGTTTAATAATTTGTGGTTTCAAAATACTGACACAGATAATTTACAAGCAACTGAAACTGGCACAAGTCCACCTTTGTGAAGATCGACTAAGATTCAAATCACATGAAAGGGATGCAGTGGTTGGAAAGGGCATAAGGCAAGCTAGTAGTCTTTCCCCCATTCTCTTTTCAGTGCCGTTTTCTGTCTTTTAGAAACAGATTGAGAACATGAAATTTCTTTCTTATGCTTTGGCATCTTTCTTGGTTGTTTAACTTTTCAAACTACACTATGCACTTATTTTTCTTTATTCGTACATTTGTTGCAGGAAAACAACTGAAGAATGTGCATCGCGTTTCGCTCGCTGTATATAACCTCTTTACTATTATAGTGTCAAAAGTCATCACTGGTCTTCAGTCCGAATTTTATATAAGCTGAAGACCCTCTTATAACTATTGACATGGAACTGCTATGGTGTACAACAAGAGACTTTGTACTACAACAACAACAACACAGAAACACAGAGAGATTGTTCATTTCCATTGTGTAGTTTTTGCTGAAGAGCAAAATATTGACACCCACACATAAAATTTTATATAAGTCGGTAACAACAACTCCCATATCTTCCATCCCCTCATTGTTATCAATCCTCAACAACCATAGTGCATGATGGGAGAACGATACCTACTACCACATACAAACACGATTCGTTTGCGATGTGTAGTTTTGGCTGCAGAGTGAAATATAAGCACAACCACCTCAGTTTTTATGTATATTAAGATAATTATTGTGACCATATGGATGCACATAATTATGGTAATTTCATTTGGACTAGTGGTACAAATAACAAATGTGCACTTGACTATATAAATTTACACATTAAACTTAATAAGTTTATTAACTGTATCTATGGTTTTTACGTTTGAAGGTCTATGGTTTGTAATTAGTGTTTTGGTGTCTTTACAGCTGAGTTGTAACTTTTATGTGACTTCTTGTAATTTATAATTTCTGGTGAAGGCAATCATAGTTACTGCCAAAAACAGGTTAAATAATTTTATTTTTGCTCCTGAGGGCAGCATTTTTGTCCTTTGAAAATACATATCACTTTTTGCTGATGCCTCCAAATACTTTTCCACTTGATATCACAATGTCAACACACTGAACTTCCTGGCATCTTACCACTGAAAGAGACTGCAGTACCAATAGTTCACTTCTCTCTGAACTTTTGGCAAGAAGCAAGATCTGATGATACCAGCATAGATCTGCAAGAACTGGTCAGGAATAGAGCATTTTGAAGGGATCTTTGGCCAGTCTGTTTCTTGCAGTTTATGAAACAAATTAGATTGCCCCCCGAAGCTGAGGCAATGTCAGGAATACGTAAGTGTAAGAACTGTCCTGGTTTTAAAATGTGGACACAAACCGTGAACAAATACTCTGACATAATTTTGGATTGAGAACTTTGAATATCTTACATCAGGTAACTAAAACTTTGCAATGGATATTTGAAAGTTGGAGGAAGGCAACGGCATGCCACCTCCAAACAGGACCATGCCTAGTAAAGCACTGTGGTGTTCAAACCAATCTTTGGATTGTTGACTGCTTTACCTTTTTTTTTTTTTTTGGAAGTTACTTTGAACTCATTACTTTTGGAATTCTACTTTAAACTAACTGTGTGTACTTTTAAAAATCTTGTACGAGTGTGGTTTGAAAAGTTCTTTGAATCACTATTAGAGGTCTGCACTAGCGCAATGAGTTGTTCATGTGATATCCATTGGACTGTTACCTGTAAACATGTGTCTCATAAGTACTTTTGGAGGAGAGCTGTGGTAGTAACGTGACACTGTAGTTGTTCCCATGTAGCAATTTCATAAGATGAGAAAAATTGAGATTTGAGCAGTCATTACAGTAACTACTTCATAAAGAAAAGGTGCAAAAGCAATGGACATTTGTGCCAATTTCCAGAATATACTGTGGGACCCTGCTCCTTCATATTTAACTGTTGCCAAGTGGACAAACAAATTTAAAATTCTTCGGGAAAGCTTACATGATGATCTGCTTAGTGGTCAGCCAAGATGTTTCACTCCAAAAATCTTTGCAAAACTGCACAAAATTGTCATGGAGTATTGCCAATTGAAAGTTCACACTTTACTTATGTCATCTGAAAGTATATATCACACTTTAACTGAAGGATTAGAAATGAAAAAAAAAAAAAAAAAAAAAAAAAAAAAAAATCTGCAAGATGGGTTCTGCGTCTCTTGACACTAGATCAAAAAACCATGAGAATGTACATATTGGCCCATTTTAGAAAAAAACAAACAAGATCTTTTTGTGCCAGTTTGTGACAACAGATGAAACTTTGGGTGCATTACTATACCCAGAGACAAAGCAATGAAAATATGTTGATTCTCCGCTACCAAAAAGAGCAAAGACAATTCGTTTGACTGGAAAGGTCATGACGTGTGTTCTGGGATGTGAAAGGGATTCTCTTTGTAGAATATCTCCCCTCACAAAAGATACCAAATAAGGGCTAAGTTTTACAAGGAAGAAACACACTGCAGACTCACACACATGCCATTGCCATTAGGATTGCTGTAATCTTGGAATACAAAACTTACGGTCAGTGTAACTGATCAAAGGAAATGGAAATATGAGGAATAAGGAGTCCTCATGCACCTATGCCAAGGAAAATGTGCATTTAATTAATGATCCAGAGTTTAGGAAGAACTGCTTCATTAAGAAAGCATTTATTATCAAAAATGATAATATGCAATAAATTATTCAGTACACGAAGTTCCATTGTCATCAATTAAGCTTTTCTTATATCAATCATATTTTTCAGAATCTTGAACAGATGAAAGGAATTTGATCTGGTTCTCAATCAGTTTATCAAATTCACTGCAACTTACATTTTTCATATTGTACTGTATTTACAACATTGTAATAACTGCTTTTACTATTAACCTATTCCTTTCTTCTGTCCATTGAGAATTCATGAGGGAAAAGACCCTTTCTACATTGGTGTTATGACCAGGAACGGCGAAATAAAATTCCACAATTTTCAGCAAATCTGAATACTGCTCACTAGAAATACAATTATGATTTAAAAACACCCATTTCTTATGTAACATCAAGTTCTCAAAACTTTCTTCTTTGACCTCCCCCATAACACACTTTAATTTCGGTACGTGGTCAGAGAGAAGGAACTCATTCAATTTACATTCTGTTTTTTCATGCATTCACTTGAATGTCTTTTCAACATTTTCCTATGAAGGTACAGTCATTAGCAAAATCCAGTCAAAATGTTTAATATCAGACAAGGGCTTACTCCATTTTATCAAGTAATCAGTAAATGTTTGATAGAAAAGAAGAGACTTCCCCTAGAAATGTAGACTGTTCATATTACGTCAGGTCAGACATTAATTCTTTAACTTTAGACATAATGAAAACACACTGTTTTCTCTCTCTATCCTAAAATTTGCAGTACATTTTCTAGCTCCAATCTTACCTTGTTCACTGATATGTCTTCCCTCTCAATACTTCTAACTGCACTGTGGAAAAGATTCATTTGTGCATACAAGAAGAGCAGATACATTTCACCAATAGAATCAGAAAAGAATTGTTTTGAGAACAGGACACATATCAAGTGAATGAAAGTGAGACTTAAGTGCATTAAACATGTGGATGAACCTCTCTCTAGCAGGAAACATGGTGAGCTACCTGGTTCTTACATGTCTAAGTAGGTCCTTACTTGTCACATCAACAAATTTTGAACAGTATATATGGAGAAAAAATTAAAAATCTTTATGACAATGTTCTCAATACCATGAGACAGGACATCTGCAGCAGTCTGCATTGCATTGTGCAAAATATGAGCTAGACAACCTACTCCTAAAATTTTCCTATTCAGTTTAGTCTGAAGTTTCTTGTACACGTTGTTTATTCCTTTTCTCGCAACAAACCCCAAAGTTAGTATTTGTGTTATTGCTACCAAAACCAGATACTTTATCACTAAGCCCATGTTGCATAATGGCACTGTATACACACTCTGTTATTGTACTAGAATTCTCACTGTCACATTCATTTAAATTTAACATTCTACTTTGGACATCTTTGTCATAAAATACTACACAAGAGGAGGAAATATTTTCAAATACTTGTGGTTGCTATCATCAGTGCTGATACCAACATAATTGGCCTTTGATATACTGTTCATTCTTCTGTCTTCAATGAGCAGTGATATCACATTATTAACAATGGCTTCTCTTTTAGTTTTGGTGCTGGAGACGTTTACTGCAACTTTCGAGTCACTAAAAACCAGAGATATAATTTTTGAAATGCAATAACTGGAGTTGTATGAATGATGGTGCTTGACAGAGTGAAATGCAAATGTAGCTTCTGCTGCAGCTACTTTATTACCAACTGTCTGTGTTTTGAAAAAGTTGGTGAGCTATTTGGAAGATGATACCACTGCTGTGATACGTTTTCGAATGCACATGGTCGTGAATATCACGTCTACCTCCATTACTGATTGAAATGTAGGAACTGTGAAGAGGAGAAACGTATAATAGAATAATTTTTCTAGGAAAACAATGATGTAGTACCTACACAATTAACAATTTACAATTTCAATGGGTCTGTGTATTAACATAATGTTACTCACTCGCAAATTTTGCAGAAAGCTTCATATTCAGTACTTCCTCACTTTGCACTTGGAAACTGTTTAGTGTATTCCTCCCTGAACTTAATCAAAAATGTTCAAATGTTTGTAATCCTATGGGAAGGAAGGAAGGATGCTTAAGGTTTAACATCCCATCGACAGTGTGGTCATTAGAGACGGAATCCTATGGGACCAAACTACATTGGTCATCAATCCCTAGTCTTACAAACTACTTGTTAAATAACCTAAGGAGAACACACACATCCATGCGTGAGGAAAGATTCAAACCTCTGACGTGGAAGGCCGCATGACCTGTAATGTGGCACTCCAGCCCGCTCAGCTACTCCTGCATGGCTGAACTTAACCTTTCGTTGTCTAGCCCACATTATTAAACCACCATGTGAATAATAACTATTTAATACTGTTGATTAAACATCAAATGCCATTTTCTTGAAGAAAATAAACATTTATTAAAAATTCTGCTAAAGAATGACAACTAGGACACGTCTAATCATCACCAAGACAACTAAACAACAGCACACTCTCCCACAATGTTTTTATATAATACCAACAAGTTCCTTAACCAATTTTAACTTCCTAAACGGTAGTCCTTTTGTCTGAATATCAGCTGTCTGTCTATTAGGTGCTATGTAACTCACAGTGACCTTATTTTCTTTAACCAGCTGACAAACATAATGGTACTTTGTTTCTATTTGTTATGAGCATTCATAAAACCTTGAATTATTAATGAATCTGATAGCACTCTGATTATCTATTTGCGAAACAGGAATTGAAGTCTTATCAACGGCTCCAATTTCTTTCATAAGTTGATCCAACCACACAAGTGATTTACAGGTTTCACTCGCAGTCACAAATTCTGCCTCCATTGAAGAAAGAGCAACACACTTCTGTAATTTACTCTTCCAAACAACTGACCCTCCATGGAACATGAGTACAATGCCACTTGGTATCCATCCTGGTTCAATGGGTAAAGTTAATGGTTTTGTGTCCACCCTACCATATTTGTGAAAAATTCTTTTCACATATGCTGATTGGTTTATTTGAATACAGTTGTCAAATTTCTTGATTTGTAAACCTAAGAAGTAGTTAATCTTTTCTGCAGTGATCTGAAAAATGTTCTATAACTTGTATGTTGCATCAGTGGAATCCATAGCCAGTTCATCATCAACATAAAACAATAGTACTAGGTTTTCACCATAGAAAATACATGCATCTGAATGGCTCTCCCACGAATTACATTCAGTAAGAACCTTTACAAGACATTCATAACATTTTGAGGCTTGCTCTAAGCCATATAGACCCTTCAGTAATTTGCATACACATCCTGTGCCATTAAAACCCTCTGGTTGTTACATGTATATTTCTTCTTTCAAAATACCATTGAGAAGTGTTGTCCTCTCATCAAATTGCCTTATACACCAATCATATTGAACACTCAACAGCTTCCTCATTGTCTCAAATCTTGCAACAGGGCTAAATGTGTCAACAAAATCTATTCCAAAGCGCCGAGTGTATCCTTTTCCCACAAAGCGAGCCTCATACTGAACCACTATATTATTTGCATATAATTTCAGAGCAAACACCCACCTACTTTCAATTAGCTTGTTTGGCGTCTCTTTGTAAACTAGTTCCCATGTTTCATTCTTCTGCAGAGCATTTATTTCTTCCTCCAATGCTTTCTTCTATGGTTCAGAAGTTTGTTTATAGTTTTTTGGTGTTTCACAAAGCAACATCATTCTTTGTTTATGGCCTGAATCTTCACAGTAACAAGGTTTTTTAAAATTTTGTCATTCACATAAATTGTGGCTTCCTTTTTCTTCATGTCTTGCCTCCAAGTTCCTTTCAGCTTGTTCCTCACTGTTGTTGAAAATATTGCTAACCTTTTCATTACTTATTTACATCTTGGTTAAGAGAATCAATTTCACTGTCCTCTTCAAAAACAAAATTTTCACTTTCATATTTCGCAGTATTTCCATCTTCATCTATATCTGACACATCAACATTTTTGTAACTGTTATCCTTTAGATTTAGCATCAAACTACTACTGTTTTGTGAAGGAATCCAGGCATAACATTCTGTTCCAAAATCACTACATTGTCAAAACGACCTTTCTTCAAAAATATTTACCTTTCATTTTGATCGGACCAGTTTAATTTAGAGTGTTTGTAGCAGCCAGAATAGCCTCACTCCACAATGCTTTTGGTAAAAATTCAGCAGAGCAAAGCCAAGAATGTGCCATCTCAAAAAGAATTCTGTTTCCCTGCTCGTCAACTCCATTCTGCTAAGGAGTACATGGTGCAGTTATTGAATGTTTCAGTCCAATTGAGTCAGCAAACTTCTGTACATCTTTACTGTTGAATTCCTTGCTGCTGTATGTACATAATTCTCTTACAGTAACATCTCCCTGAGTCGTCGTCATCTTAATGAACAATGGTAACTATTCATTAATTTCATCTTTTTGACGCACAAGGGGCATTACTCTAAAACTGGAGAAATAGTCTTTAAAAACAACAAAGTATCGATGACCCTGCAAATCTGTTTCCTCCATTGGTCCACAAATATCTGTGTAAAATAATTCTTCAGGCTTTGTTGGTTTCTCCACTGTTTCACCAAATGCCAGGCAATTACGTTTACTGTAGACACAACCTTCATAAAGATTATTATTAAACATTGTTACAGTACCATGATCCTACAAGAACTTGTGCACATAGCGTTTTTTCATTCTTTCATGCCACCTCTGTAAAGTGTCATCAGTTTCAGCAACAACACAGGACTTCACTTTATGAACAACTTTCACAGCCAAACAATATAGCTCATTTTCACCAATGGATGTAGCAACAGCAATCTGAAAATCCTTTTTGAAAAATACCCATGATTTTCCATAATTTTTGATTACATGATTTATTCCCTTCTGTGCAGCTTTCTTAACAGAAAATAAGTTGCAGGATCCATCAGGACAAAACCAAACATCTTCAAAATATCGTTCTGTCCATTAAAAACCTTTACATCAATACGACCTGTGCCAAGTGCTTCAATTTGCACACCATTCTTGGCACTATCCATCTTCCTCGGATTTTGAAAGGTTCATATGTAGTGTACCAGCCATGCTGATTTGTTACATGATGCGTCGCACCACTGCCAATGTACCACTCATTACAGTCAAGAGTATTTACATCTACTGAAAAACTACTATTGCGTTTCACTATTAAAACTTAACATACCACAGTCTTCATTTTCGTTCGCGCTAATACTCTCACATTCATTTGATCGATGGCCTTTTTTTCTTACATTTGAAACACACTGGAACTGTTCTACACTGCTGCGATAAGTGACCTACTTTACCGCAAGAAACACATTTTCTGTCTTCATTCCTTTTATGATTAGATGTTTTTAATGTGTGTGTTTTGGTAGTTTGTTTGCACCATTGTCACTGATTATTATTCTTCATTTTCAACATCATTCCTAAAGGACACTTTCTTCATCACAATCTGTAATTCTCAATTAATAATTTAAACAGCATTTTTGCAGTTTATTCTAAGTCTTCTCTTCAGTAGGTAAATCGTGCCATGTTATATAAATGTAGTCAAATTCTTTCTGTAAAGTTTACAAAAATCACACACAAAGGTCACCATCATCGATCGGCTTGCCTAGCAATGCAAGTTGAGTCTTTACTTCATCAAATTTCGCTAAATGGTCTTGTATACTGCCAGATGCTTCCCATACAATGTTGTGAAAGCAATGTTTTTGGCCGAGTGAACATCATAAATCTTGTGTAGATTATCCCAACTCTCTTTAGCAGTCTTACATTCACCAACACAAAGTAAAGGCTAAATAAGCCGCTACACAATCAATAATATTGTGCATTATTATTGTCGTTCTCTCCTAGACTGCTCAATAATATTGTGGTGTGAAGTGTTGGACGTTAAAGACGCTTTACCTTGTTCCAAGCACGCAAAAATAACAAACATGGTACATGTAAACAAACAGGAAACATAACAACAAAGTGCAATAATCTGTCAAAGATATTGTCAATACTGCCCACTGACGACAATATTTACAGGCAGCACAATATATTTCAGAAGTTTTGATGTTCTCAATATTACTGCGCTTCTTCTCAAACGCACCCCTAGACCGTCAATATTATTGTACAGCTGCGAAATATTGTCAATATTATTGACTGTGTACGGGCAGCTTTAGTTTAAGCAGGCGCCATTTATGACGTCAAAGATTTCGTCACATTCCAAAATAGTTCTCATTACGAGTCTCCCAGTCCCCAATTTTCTTAGCCCATAAGTTTCTCAATTTGCTGTCTGTCTGCGGCCATGGTTTTGCCTTTCTTCACTTATTTTAACTTGGCCAAAACTATTGCTTTTCATAAAAAATGTTAACAACTGTGCACATCTATTAATCTTTTACCATGTTGATTAAACATCAAATGCCATTTTCTTGAAGAAAACATTTATTAGAAGTTCCACTAAATAACGATTACTAAGACACGTCTAAAAATCACTAAGGCAACTAAACAACAGCATACCTTATTTAAAACTAGTTCAAGGAATCTACAATTGTCTCCTTCAAAGAGTAACAGCGCGTGCACCCACACAACAAATCACGTGAATATTCACCAAGCTAATCAAAGAGGATAATACTCTTCATTGCCAGAGATGACTGACTATCCACTGTTTTGATATCTCTATAGTTATTCTGTTCTCTTTGGATTTTATATAATGTGAAGGAGATAACATATTGATGCTTCTTTGACAGCAACTTTTTAAATTAACGAAAGTTTTCATTTACCCTAATATCACAGACTATCTGCGAAATGCATGGTGTATGGCAATCATAGTCGCCATGGCAAAATTAGGTGAACTAAGATACACGTTGTTGCCAAACCGTCTTAAGCGTCAACTGATATGATGGCTCCCGAGCTACCTTCACTTCCAAAAACTGAAAAATTTGCTCAGTGGATTAACATTTGCTTCAGAGGAAGAATTGATAGCTAGAGTTGACAACTCTTTTCCAGGACTGGAAGAATCTTATTTTCGAGGTGGGATCAAGGCACTGGAACACCATTGGACTAACTGCATTAATCTAAAAGGAGATTACATTGCAAAAATAAAAAATAAGGTTTCAGTGATGTAAATACTTTTTTCCTATCCTGTTCCGAGAACTTTTTAAATCAATGTAGTCCAAGAATCAGGTGCTGCCGTGGCCGGCGGATGCGGTGGCGGTGGCTGGGAGTCATACTGCACGATCCGCGGACACCTGGCAGGCGTCTTTCATGAGACACCTGTTATTTTCACTATTAAACCCTGTAAGTCAATGAGGTCAGTTCCATGCTGAAGGCAATTGTTAAGGACATAAGCAAGGCATCCTACTCCAACCAGCATCATGTTAAGCATCCTCTTGAGGTTTCCAAACACATTACTACCATCACCTCTTAATAACATCAAACATTGTGTTACAATAATCAGCACCAAAAGTCACACAATTATCCTTAATTTTTAACTCGTCAAGGTTGTCCATGATATAAGTTGAAATATTGCCTGTTGTTTCACTTGGTTTGTTTTCTATATTAAGGAGCTTAATTTGCAGTCCTCCATTCTTGTGGTCAAAGTATTGAACTATAAGGGGGAACATTTTAATATTCCCATGGTTGCTAGCAACTTTGGAGACACCAATAAAAGGAATGCATTCTAGATCTTTCATAATACATTATAAGAAATGAAGTGCTAAAACTGAATTTACTATTGCCTCAGTTCTGGTATGTCCACACGAGAGTTTTGACGGTATGGATGAGTCTTTGAAGATATCTTTCAACAGTCCACTGGTACAATCCATGGATTTATAACTGTTGTGGTGTGCCACAATCGTATTGTGTGCAGCACTTACTTGGGTTTCCAGTTCAGTACACTGTTTTATAAAAAAAATTACTCGCTTTACTTGATGAACTTACACCTCTAACACACTTCAAATGTTTCTCAGTTTTCATGTGGAGTTCCAGGTCGCTGGCACCTTTATCTGCAATCAAAACATAGGTTCCTGGGCAACAAACCGTACATTCTGCTTCCCATTCTATTCTTCCGCGATGATAACTTTGATATTTATGCTCGAGTTTCTCCGAAAATGTACATTTTCTATTTGGCATGATGAAAAATTCCAAATTATCTCCAATAAAAGCGGAAAAAAAAAAAAAGAAAGATTGTTACACATTGTTTAGCTGTAAGTAAACAAATCGAACTTGGGGGGCGGGGGGGGGGGGGGGGGGAGATTTCTGGGCCTATGTGCTATAGGCTATATTTTGAAAATCACGAAACTTACTCAATAAGAAGATTCGGTGAGAAAGAAATACTACATAATTTCAAGAACATTAGAAGCCTAAAAACATGTGTACTTCACAAAAACATGTTGTTCGTGTGTTAATTGAAAACATATGTATTACACAATAACAAAATGTTAGAACTCTACCACAGCCAAAGAAATTTGACATTACAACTATCTCCAAGATAGTACCATTTTACAAGTGTGACAAATTGATGATAATTAAATAAAAACTTATTTAATTCAATAAGTATTGTAAAAAGTATATGAAGTTTTAACAATAAGAGATGAAAACAATAATCAAAAGTTCATAAGTCCCTAAACTTGAAAATGCGGACATTAGCGGAAACCGTAAAAATATATGCGGACGCTCCATTTAATGTCAAAAATGCGGACATGTCTGCATAAATGCCAACATTTGGAAACCCTACATAAATCCCTGACTTCCTGCCTGCATATGTTTAGCAATTTTTAACTCCACTTCTAGATTTGGACAGCAAATGTGACAAGTGTATGGTTGGCCCTTACACCTAATTATAAAATTCCAATCATATACTGAGGCCTTAGATCTAGTGATGGGACAACCGACTGTTTTTAATAACCGATTGGTGAATCGGTTGTTTTTTCGTTCAGTCGGTTTTTTCAGTCGAAAGAAACAACCGAATGAAAATAGTCTCTGTGGCCGTATGAATGTTTTCTCTCACTGGCAGGGTTTGAGTGGTTTCAGTCGATGCGAAACAACTGAATGAAACCAGTGTCTGTCGGTTGCAGCCGCTATATGAATGTTTTCACTCATTCAGTGGGTTTGAGAGGTTTCAATCGATGCGCGAACACCAAATGAAACAAGTCTCCGTCCTTTATATGAATCTTCTCGGCATTGAGTGGTTTCACTTGATGTGATACAACCGGCTGGAAAAAGTCTGTCAGTTTCTGCAGTTATATGGATGTTTTTATTAATTCACGGACCTTGTGTGACTTTATTTGCATAGTCCTTCAGCCTTTTAGGGTATAAATGAACTGTGGTTCAGCATGAAACATTCTTAGAGACAAATCTTAAAAATATAGCAGTGTGCCCGTGTGTGTGTTTCTGTTGCATGCAAAACTACAGTTTTGTTCCAATCTTGATGAAATTTTGCACAGTTGTCCTTCAAAGCAAGAGGAACGTCACTGTCTACATCAAATTTCATTCGGTGCATGGCGGAGGATACTTTACATACTGACTTCGACAAAAACCACAATTTGGCTGCGATACTGATGAAATTTTGCACACTTGACCTTTAAAATAATTAAAACATTAAATTTCGTAGGTGCACGGCGGAGGGTACTTTACCTACTAACTTCGACAAATTCCGTTTGTATTCAAATTTTAATGATATATTTCACTCTTCACCTTCAAAGAAATAGAATGGTCACCGTCTACATCTACTTTAGTTTGATGCATGAGAGAAGGTATTCGAGACTTCGACGCCAATATAGACTTTTCATTCCGATCTTGATGAAATTTTGCGAACTTGACTTTCAAAACAAGTGGCAGTTCACTGTTCATTTAAGATTTTGTATGGTACATGGTAGAGGGATGGAAGAAACCTCCACACCGTTTCACCGATAACTACAGAAATATCTGTAACAAGAGTGAATAATTATGAAACTTGAGATGAATGTTTTCATACACTGTTGACGAATACAGACGCGCTGAAGAAAATTTACAGCACTGATAAATGTTGTATTTCTTCTCGTACTCCTTAAAATTAGATGGAATTAACAAAAATATATTTATAAGAAATATTTTTATACAAAATACATTAATGAAGGCTTTTTTTATAATTCCTAATGTTTTAGTGATCTTCAAATTTGGATCTAGCAAATATGCTCAAAATTAACATACTTAATTCTGTCCTACTAGTACCTTAGATACGTATGAACAATAAGCCGCAAACCGCACGTTCCTACCTGTTCCCACTTCGGAGATACAGTATGAGAGATTAAACAAGTAGCGATCATTTTGGAACACCCTGTAGTTTCCACGCTTCTTTATTGAGACAGTAAGAAACCGACAACAATCGGCAATGGCACGTCCCGCCCCCCTGGCCAGACACTTGTGTGGAGTTTGGTGCGTGCCTGCTGGTGCTGTAAGCAGTGAAAATGCAAGGGAGGCGGCACCCCCTCTCGTGTCCTCGCTCCCCGCGGTACTTCGTGGTCATTGGCCACTTATCTTCTACAGATCGTGGGTGTCTGCGAAAGGAATCTGATCAGGCCCAGAAGATCGGCGTTTTTGAGACCTGGGGTGGGCAATGAAAGTGATTGCAGGCCTGCTCCAGCGATATGACATCTAATTAGTTACTCTTTGATGGTACCTCGAACAATTTAATCTACAACAAAATATGAATCACTGTTACTGTGTATTATAAAACTAAAAGTTATTTCATTCAGCACCTAATTAAATGAACATTTTAAAATGAATTTTAACTTTGGCATATCCCTTTTACATGGCAGTATAATGTATCACTGTTGTAGTTATATGATGTGTGTATCAGTTTCATTCATACAAATAAATGGATAGCTCTGTAAGCTAAAACACTAATGAGTTGTTTCAGTTGGGATAATGATTACATGGTTAAATCTGACAGAAAAACTTACTGCCTGTTTTCACTTGAAAAGAAAGAATGAGTAATTCAGTCAATGTACAAAACTGCAAAATTGTCGCATGTTTTCATTCGGTTGTTCCCAAGGACTACTTTCATTCGAGAAAAAAAATATTAATCCAACAGTAAATATTAATCCAACACAAAAAAAAAAAAAATATTAATCCAACACAGTAACACATATTAATCCAACAGTTGCTCCCATTGACTGGTTTCACTCAAAAGAACTAATGAATAGCCCAACATACTGTGTCAGTTTTTTCATTCGGCTGGTCCCATCGACTGATTTAACTCACAAGGAAAGGAATGAGTGGTCCAACCGACTGTGTCTATTTTCTTAATTCGGTTGCTCCGACCGGCTGGTTTCACTCAAAAGAACGAATGAATAGTCCAACCGACTGAATCGGTTGTTTCATTTGGTTGGTCCCACTGACTGGTATCACTCAGAAGAATTAATGAATAATTCAACCGATACGAGAAACTACAACCGAATGATCGATTTTTTTCCAACAACCGAATGAATCGATTGTTTTCATTCGATTGTTCCCATCACTACCTAGATCAATGGCTTTGGTACAATTGTCATCGAGACTAATAAGTTTAACTTTTGTGACAGCCAAAACTTTGAGAACTATTTCAAAAGATTGGTCAACTGTTGGAAGAGGTTAACAAATGCTGAAAAATCAACAGTGATAACACTTTATGAATGGTGTCTATTATATCATAAAAATCTTCTTAGAAAATTCTAAAAGATGCAGAATTTAGTGTGTAATTAACATAACATTATCACATTTTATGGTCCAAATACAGTCAATGTAAACCCCCACATTTATTAGCAGCATTTATGAGAGGGACATTTTTTAAAATACAGAATTTGAGCAAGACTTCTGAACTGTATAACAACTTTATTTTTCTGTGTAACCCAGTATTTCAATTTCACACTCCTTTATTATTAAAGTAAAATGGAATGATCAGAGAAAGCAGCATTGTTCAAATGCATCAGATTCAGTTGGCTACACTAAGTCTAGTCCATAGTAACATCCATATTTACAATATATATATATATATTTATGTATACATATGTATTTAACATACACTCCTTTCCTTTTACACCTCTTTAACTTTTTATAATAAAGATACAAAAGAAAATAATAAAAAATTAACAAGTAACACAAGCAAATTACTTTCAAAAATCATTGTCAAGCACTAATGAAACAGGATCCACACACAAACTGAACTTTTAATCAGTTAAATTAAGATACAACCAGCCCTGTATTGAATGTTGACAGTTTTTGCAAATTACTGTAAAATCTGAAACTTGTGCTTTGAACCGTGTTTTTATTGCAACACCAATTTGATTCCACATATCCAACTGAACTGATGATTGTTTCATTTAGGCTGCTCGGATGCTCTGAATTATCTGGAAGACAGCTGAAAATAAATTAAATACATATAAAAACATATGATTCATATAAAATTTTAGATTTCTCGTAAGTAGACACAGAAAATTGTTGAGATAAAATAATGCTAGAAGAAATCATGTTTTCAGTGAAATAATGCAATACTGTCAATTTTTACAAGATCTACTTCTGCATCTGTGAACGTACTCCACAAGCCACCATACGGTATGCGGCAGAGTACCTCACAACTCAAATAGTCACTAGTTACCAAAAAACTGCTATCTTTCCCATACAAAAATATTGTAAATCTGAAGATGAGAGAATGCTTATCTGAAATGAACGTTAAAATGGCATACGTAGTTTGTGTCTAATCAATGCCATGCCAATGGTATGAAGAAAGAATGACAAACTATATATGTATAAAAATAAAGAGTGTTTCACTTATCCAAAGAACAGGCTCACCCATAGACAAAAAAAAAAAAAAAAACGAATGAAAACACGCACAAACAAACATACAAACATTCCAGCTTTCGCAACCCAGTTGCTTCTTCAGGCAGAGTATGGAAGGAAAGGGAAAGGAAAGGACGAGGAATTTAAGGGAGTGGGTAAGGAGTCATTCCAATCCCGGGAGACGAAAGACTTACCTTAGGGGAAAAAATGAGGTAAACACACACACACACACACACACACACACCTACGCAGACATATTTTAGAAAACAAACAAGTTGGACAGAGATATCACTTGGGGCAGAGGCCCTGTCCAGAGAACTGAGGCAAATATGTTAAAGATGGTTGGTGGGATTTGAATTTAGCGGAGGTTGAGACCAGGTGGGCAATGGAAAGCGAGAATATGCTGAAGGGCAAGTTCCCATCTCCGGAGTTCTGAAGGATTGGTGTCAGTGGGAAGTATCCAGATAACCTGGATGGTTTAACACTATGCCAAGATGTGCTGGCTGTGCACCAAGGCAAGTTTAGCCACAGGGTGATTCTCATATCCAACAAACACTGTCTGCCTGTGACCAGTCATGTGAATGGACAATTTGTTGCTGGTCATTCCCACATAGAACACTTCACAGTGCAGGCATGTCGGTTGGTAAATCATGTGGGTGCTATCGCAAGTGACTCTGCCCTTGATCGTGTACACCTTCCGGGTTACGGGACTGGAGTATGTGGTGGTGGAAGAGTGCATAGGGCAGGTTTTACAATGGGGGCGGTTACAAGGGTAGGAGTCAGAAGGTGGGGAAGGTGATTTGGGGATTTCATAGGGATGGACTAGGAGGTTAGGTGAGTGGCGGAAAGACACTCTCGGTGGAGTGGGAAGGACGTCATGAAGGATGGATCTCATTTGGGGGCAGGATTTAAAGAAGTCTTATCCCTACTGGAGAGCTACATTCAGAGTCCGCACCAGTCCCGGAAAGTATCCAGTGACAAGAGGGGCACTTCTGGGTTTCTTCTGTGGAAGAGTCTGAATTTAGGGGGATGGGGAAGTGGCTCTGGAAATTTGCTTCTGTACCAGATAAGGAGGATAGCTGTGGGATGTGAAAGCTATTATTAGGTTTTTTGGTGTACTGGTACAGAGATTCTGGACTGGAGCAAACTCATTTTCCACGAAGACCTAAGCTGTAGGGAAGTTACGTTTGATGTGGAATGCATGGCAGCTGTCATAATGGAGGTACTGTTGTTTATTGGTAGGTTTGATGTGGACGGATGTGTGAAGTTGGCCGTTGGACAGATGGAGGTCGACATCGAGGAAAGTGGCATGGGATTTGGAATAGGACTAGTTGAATTTGATGGGACCATAGGAGTTTAGGTTGCCAAGGAAATTCTGGAGTAGTTGTTCACTGTGAGTCCAGATCATGAAGATGTCATCAATGAATCTGTACAAAACTTTGGGTTGACTGGCTTGGGTATCTAGGAAGCCTTTTTTGCTTCCTACAGTATGTCTGCCTAGGTGTGTTTGCGTTTGTGTATATGTGTGGGTGTACTTGTTTACCCTCCTTCCCCCCACCCCCCTCCCCAAGGTAAGTCTTTCCTCTCGCGGGATTGGAATGGCTCCTTACCCACTCCCTTAAAACCCTCATTTCTTCACACATACGTCACATCAAACCCACTAACAAACAGTACCTCCATTATGACAGCGGCCATCCACTCCACATCAAACAGTTCCTTCCCTACAGCTTAGGTCTTTGGGGCAAACGAGTCTGCTCCAGTCCTGTATCCCTGAACCAGTACACCAATAACCTGATAAAAGCTTTCACATCCTGCAGCTTCCCTCCTGATCTTGTACAGGAGCAGAAGAACCCCAAAAGTGCCCCTCGTCACCAGATACTTTCCGGAACTAGATCGAACTCTGAATGTGGCTCTCCAAGAGGAATATGACTTCCTTACATCCTGCCCCGAAATGAGATCCATCTTTTATGACATCCTTCCCACTCCATTAAGAATGACATCCTGACGGCCACCTAACCTTCGTAACCTCCTAGTTCACCCCCATGAAATCCCAAAACCATCTTTCCTACCCTCTGGTTCCTATCCATGATACCGCCCTGGTGTAAAACCTGTCCTATACACCCTCCCAACACCACTTACTCCAGTCCTGTAACCCAGAAGCTGTACACAATCAAGGGTAGAGGCACTTGCGATATCACCCACGTGATTTACCATCTGACATGCCTGCACTGTGAAACCTTCTATGTGGGAATGACCAGCAACAAACTGTCCATTCACATGAACGGACACATGCCTTGGTGCAAGCCCAGCACGTCTTGGCACAGTGTTACACGGTCCGGGTTAACTGGATACTTTCCACTGACGCCAACCTTTCAGAACTCTGGTGATGCAAACTTGCCCTTCAGCATATTCTCTCTTCCCATTGCCACTGATTTTAACCTCTGTTAATTTCAAATTCCCACCCACCATTCAATATCTTTGGCCTCTGACCTCAAGATGGAGCCTCTGCCTGGAGTGGCATCTCTGTCCAACTACTTTGCTTTTTACATGTGTGTGTGTTTGTATATGTGTATGGGTGTTTGTTTACTATCCTTTTTCCCCAAAGGTAAGTCCTTCCTCTCCCAGGATTGGAATGACTACTCACCCACTCCCTTAAAACCTATATCTTTTGCTATTTCCCCTCACCTTCCTTGCTCTTTTTCTGAAGAAGCAACCTGGGTTTTGAAAACTAAGCCTTTGTGTGTTTTTGTTTGTGTGTCTACCAACGAACCTGTGCTGCCTCGCCTGGTAAATTAAACCATCTCTATTTTTAAATATATGTGCCCATGCGCGCGCGCGCACACACACACACCCAAATGCTAGCTTTCGCAGCCTAGCTGCTTCGTCAGGCAGAAGGGAAGGGAAGGAGAGGGAAAAGGAAGGTTTTAAGGGAGTGGGTAAGTAGTCATTCCAATCCCGGGACAGGGAAGACTTACCTTGGGAGAAAAAAGGAGGGTAAACACACACACACACACACACACACACACACACACACACACACACACACACACACATTACCCAAACACAAACACACCTAGACAGACATTTGTAAAAAGGAATGAAATTGGACAGAGATACCACTTGAGGCAGTGGCTCTGTCCACAGAATCGTGGCAAAGATGTTAAAGATGGACGGCGGGAATCTGAATTTAGTGGAGGTTGAGACCAGGTGGGCAATGGGAGGAGAGAATAAGCTGAAGGGCAAGTTCCCATCTCTGGAGTTCTGAAAGGTTGGTGTCGGTGGAAAGTATCCATATAACCCGGACGGTGAAACACTGCGCCAAGATGTGCTGGCCGTGCACCAAGGCATGTTTAGCCACAGGGTGATCCTCATTACCAACAAGCACTGTCTGCTTGTAATAGTTCATGCGAATGGACAGTTTGTTGCTGGTCATTCCCACATAGAACACTTCACAGTGAAGGCATGTCAGTTGGTAAATAACGTGGGTGCTATCGCAAGTGGCTCTGCCCTTGATCGTGTACACCTTCTGGGTTATGGGACTGGAGTAAGTGGTGGTGGAAGGGTGCATAGCGCAGGTTTTACAACTGGGACATTTGCATGGGTAGGAGCCAGAGGGTAGGGAAGGTGGTTTGGGGATTTCATAGGGATGGACTAGGAGGTTATGAAGGTTAGGTGGGCGGCAGAAAGACACTCTTGGTGGAGTGGGAGGGATGTTATTAAGGATGGATCTCATTACGGGGCAGGATTTAAGGAAGTCGTATCCTTGCTGGAGAGCCACATTCAGAGTCCACTCCAGTCCCGGAAAGTATCTGGTGACAAAAGAGGCACTTCTTGGGTTCTTCGGTGGAAGGTTCTGGATTTGGGAGAATGAGGAGGTGGCTCTGGTAATTTGCTTCTGAACCAAATCAGGAGGATAGCTGTGGGGTGTGAAAGCTATTATTAGGTTTTTTGGTGTACTGGTACAGAGATTCTGGACTGGAGCAAACTCATTTTCCATGAAGACCTAAGCTGTAGGAAAGTTACGTTTGATGTGGAATGCATGGCAGCTGTCATAATGCAGGTACTGTTGTTTGTTGGTTGGTTTGATGTGGATGGATGTGGGAAGTTGGTCGTTGGACAGATGGAGGCCGACATCGAGGAACGTGGCATGGGATTCGGAATAGGACCAGGTGAATTTGATGGAACCAAAGGAGTTGAGGTTGGAGAGGAAAGTCTGGAGTTGTTGTTCACTGTGAGTCCAGATCATGAAGATGTCATCAACGAATCTGTACCAAACTTAGGGTTGACAGGCTTGGTTATCCAGGAAGGCTTCCTCTAAGCATCCCATAAATAAGTTTGCGTACAAGGGGGCCATCCTGGTTCCCGTGGCTGTTCCCTTTAGTTGTTCGTATGTCTGGCCCTCAAAGGTGAAGTTGTGGGTTAGGAAGAAGCTGGCTAGGGTATTAAGGAAAGAGGTTTTAGGAAGGGAAGTGGGTGGTCGGCGTGAAAGGAAATACTCCATCACAGCGAGGCCCTGAGCATGTGGGATATTTGTGTATAAGGAAGTGGCATCAATGGTTACAAGGATGGTTTCAGGAGGTAACAGGCTGGGTAAGGATTTCAGGCGATCGAGGAAGTGGTTGGTGTCTTTGATGAAGGATGGGAGACTGCACATGATGGGTTGAAGGTGTTGGTCTACGTAGGCAGAGATTCATTTTGTGGGGGCATGGTAACCAGCCACAATCGGCCAGCCTGGATGATTAGGTTTGTGAATCTTAGGAAGTAGGTAGAAGGTAGGGGTGCGGGGTGTCGGTGGGGTCATGAGTTTGATGGACTCAGGTGAAAGGTTTTGTAGGGGGCCTAAGGATCTGAGAATTCCCTGAAGCTCTGCCTGGACATCAGGAATGGGGTTGTCTTGACAGACTTTGTAGGTAGTGTTGTCAAAGTCGACGCAGTCCCCCAGCCACATACTCCCGCCAATCGAGTACCACAGTCATGAATCCCTTGTCGCGGGGAGAATGATGATGGAATGGTCAACCTTCAGATCACGGATAGCTCGGGATTCAGCTGCGGTAATGTTGGGAGTAGGATTAAGGTTTTTCAGGAAGGACTGAGAGGCAAGGTTGGAAGTAAGGAATTCCTGAATTCCTGGAAGGTTTGAAAAGGTGATTTGGAGGAAGAGCTGGTGGGTCTCGCTGTGATGGAGGACGGAACTGTTCCGGGCAGGGTTCAATTTGAATGTCGTCTTGGGGAACTGAATCATCAGGAGTAGGATTATTTTTCTTCATGGCAAAGTGATATCTCCAGCCAAGGCTACAAGTATAGGATAGTAGGTCTTTGACAAGGGCTGTTTGGTTGAATTTGGGAGTGGGACTAAAGGTGAGGCCTTTGGATAGGACGGAGGTTTCAGATTGGGAGAGAGGTTTAGAGGAGAGGTTGACTACTGAATTGGGATGTTGTGGTTCAGGATTGTGTGGATTAGGATTGTGAGGTTGGGGGGGGGGGGAGTGGAGCTGAAAGTGGGAGATTTAGTAGATGGAAGAGACTGGATTTCTGTTAAATAAGAGGAGCTTGAGGTTTATTTGAGAGGTTGTTGAAGGATAGTGCATTGCCTTTCCGGAGGAGGGTGACCAGGAGTTTGGATAGTTTTTTTGAGGTGGAGGGTGACATGCTGTTCCAATTTGCGGTTGGCCTGTAAGAGGATGTTCTGAACTCTAGGTGTGGATGTGGGAGTGGAAAGGTTGAGGATTTTGATCAGGGATAGGAGTTGACAGGTGTGTTCATTGGCGGAGTTGAGATATAGGTTAAGGATCAGGCGGGTGAGGGCTGTGGATTGTTCTGTTTGGAATTGGTATAAGGCAGGATGAAAGGATGGGTTACAGCCAGAGATGGGAACTTTTAGTGTGAGGCCCTTGGGGGTGATGCCAAATGTTAAACAAGCCTGAATGAATAGAATGTGTGACCTCAATCTGGCTAGGGCAAACGCATGCTTGTGGAGGGAATGTAGATAAAATTTAATGGGGTCGATGTAGGGTGACATGCATAGTATGAAAAAAAGAGAAATCTGTACTGAATGGTAATGAAATAAAAAATAAATATATATAAATGAATAAGTAAATTATATATGGGAGAAATATAAAGGTGATCAGATAGCAAAAGGAATTATTCAGACAGGAAAAAATAGAAAAAGTTGTTCGAGGGTGTAGTAGAAGAGAAAAGTTGTTGAAACTGATCAATCACAGTTAGTCAACAACGTGATGCACAGGGGTGTGGCGGTTGTATGGGCGACTAAACAGGTTATGGGGTGAAGATAATATGGAAAAGTTTTGCAAACTGTGTGAGGATGAAAGAAAAATGTACTGTAAGGATTCTTCTGTATTGGCAGAATATGATTGGAGGGTAAAAGTAATCTGACGAATGAATGGAAGTGAAAACGTGTAGAAAAAAGATCGGAAATGTCTGAAGAACAGACGGAAATATCGAAAAAAGGGACTGGAAATAATCACGAAGTTGCTACGAAATGCCAAAAATTGTTATGAAATGCCAATTAAAGGTTATAGGAAACTGAAGTTCTGAGATGGTGTTATTGCAGTAAAATGAGAAATGTAGATGAATGGGGGATATTATCAAGATGCAGTTTTGAAGGCGGTAACTGCAAGAATATGAATAAAAAATAATAAAGAATAATAAAGACGTCAGTCGTTTTGTTAGGTTAGGTTCAGAAGTTCATACTGATTGTTGTATATAGTCTAATTAGCCTGGAGAAAAATGAATTGTAAACTAAGGAGGGAGATAAAAATAGTGAAAATACTATGTACAACATAAACAGAAGCAGAAAGTAAGAAGACAGAAAAGATTTCGAAAGGTAACATAGCAATAACAAACGATTGTGATTGTTAGATTCAAATTGATGAAACGAAAATTATAGGAGCCTTTCCTGGTGGGATAAACAAATATATATAAACATTTTCTTCTTTCTATGTGAGACTATCAGTGTTACAGCACAAATGTGAGTACTGGCCAGCCAATCTATCTCTTTTGAAGTATAATTGATCTCTGTCGATAATTTCCATCATTAATCAAATACTACATTAAAATGTAATCAGTAACATTGAATGTAAAATAAAATGATGTTATAATAAACAGACACATTGCCCCGAATTGCATACAATAAATTTACTACTGAGCAACTGAATTCAAGCATGAAAGATATTTCATACATTGCGCCAAAGCTGCTTTTTTGTTGATATGCTGATTAGTTTTGGGCTTTGCCTATTTCATTAAGCTATGTTCATTTATAATTAGGCAGAATTGTGTAGCTCAAATTCTCTATTTCAAATACTTTAAGTAAATGGGTATAACTCAAAACTAGTCAGCATATACATTATAGAGGGAAACATTCCAGGTCGGAAAAAGATTTATAAAAATTAATGGTTTAACTTACTAGACGAAAAGCCACTGGTTTGTCGACACACACACACACACACACACACACACACACACACACACACACACACACACACACACACAAAGCAGATATATGTAAAATGCAAAGAGGTTGGACAGAAATGCCAGTCAAGGCAGAGGCTCTCTCCAGAGATCAGAGGCAAAGATGCTGTTGACACCTGGTGGGTAACGGGAAGAGAGTATATACTGAAGGGCAAGTTCCCATCTCCGGAGTGATGGACCTGCTATACAGTGAATGTATAGCAAAAATTCTACAATTTATAGCAACATAGAAAAAAAGAAAAACTAAATTAACTACACGCACAACCTGGGAAATTATATTACTAGCTAACTATTCTCATTATGCGAGAGAGAGGTGATCATATCTCAGTGATACTAGACTGCAAGATTTCTGATTGTCCACTTGCAGCTGTGAATGCACATCTAAAGGGTATTAACAAATTCTGAAATTGGCAAATATATATTTTATATTCTAGTGCCTTTTGAGCACACCACAATTCGGAGTAAGGTGTTCTTGCCCCGCCCCCCCCCCCCAGCCCCTCCAAAGAATATCTTATTTTCCACATGTATTATTATAGCAAGGCAATTCTGGTTAATAACTTAGTTTTACCTTCTCTAAGTGATCCTTTGATCAGAATGACATTTTTTCACTTTCAATTAATTGACAACAACAAACTGTTCTTATAAAGATTTTTTTTTTTTGGGGGGGGGGGGGGGGGGAGGGAGGAATGTTGAAAAAATCTGAACAGGTAATAAATCTGGTAATAAATCTAAATAGAACACCTTCAAGTTTTCTATTAAAAAACTTAAATACTTTACCTGAGCCACACACAACAAATATAAATAATGCCAGAAGACCAGGCCCCACTGGATATTTATCATCTTGTGGTTTCTGTAAATAAGAAAGAAACGATTTATAAGACAATGTAAATACAACCTAAACTTGTGCTATGCTATAAATTGGTCTACATCTACATGGGGTACCCTGCAAATCACATTTAAGTGCCTGGCAGAGGGTTCATCGAACCACCATTATACTATTTATCTCCCATTCCATTCTCGAATAGCGCGCGGGAAGAAAGAACACCTGAATCTCTCCGTTCAAGCTCCGATTTCCTGTATTTTATTCTGATGATCATTTCTACCTATGTAAGTGGGAGTCAACAACATATTTTCACATTCAGAGGAGAATGCTGGCAATTGGAGTTTTGTAAGTAACCCACGCCGCAGCGGTAAGCGTTGTTGTAATGATACCCATCACAGATCCTGTATCATTTCTGTAACGCTGTCTCCCCTGTATCGTGACAATACGAAACGAGCTGCCCTTCTTTGGACTCTATCGATGTCCTCCGTCAAACCCACCTGATAAGGATACCACACTGGGCAGCAATACTTCAAAAATGGATGGACAAGCGTAGTGTATGCAATTTCTTTTGTAGTTCTGTTGCATGTTTTAAGGGTTCCGCCAATAAAACACAGTCTCTGGTTCGCCTTTCCCACGGCATTATCTACGTGTTCTTTCCAATTTAAGTCTGAAGTAATAGTAATTCCTAGGTATTTTGTGGAGTTTGATTGATTTATCTTGTCAACAAAGTTTAACAGATTTCTTTTCATACTCATGTGCACGACTTCACACTTCTCATTATTTAGAGTCAATTGTCAATTTTTACATCATAGTGATATCTTATTCAGATCGTTCTGCAGTTGGTTTTGATCTTCAGATGATTTTACTAGATGGTAAATGACAGCATCCTCTGCAAACAACCTAAGAGAGCTACTTAGATTTTCTCCTAAATCGTTTACGTAAATAAGGAACAGCAGAGGACCAATAACATGATCCTGTGAAACGATCGATATCACCTCTGTTTTAGTCAATGCCTTACCATCGATTGCTACGAGCTGTGTCCTCTCTGACAGGAAATTCCCTATCCAATTGTAAATTTGGGGCGATATACCATAACCACGCAATTTGATTAAAAGCTGTTTGTGAGGTACGGTGTCAAAAGCTTTCTGAAAATCAAGAAACACGGAATCGATTTGCGAACCCCTGTTGATAGCACCCATCACTTTGCGTGAATAAAGAGCTAGTTGTGTTTCACATGAATGATATTTTCTAAATCTGTGTTGACCTTGGGTCAATAGATCCTTCTGTTCGAGATAATTCATAATATTTGAATACAGGATATGTTACAAAATCCTGCTGCAAATTGACGTCAATGAAATAGAGGCCTGTAGTTTAGTGGGTTACTCCTACTGCATTTCTTGAATATAGGTGTGACCTGTGCAACTTTCCAATCTTTTGGTACAGATCCTTCTATGAGAGAGTGATTGTATATGACTGTTAAGTAAGGAGCTATCGCTTCAGCATAATCAGATAGAAATCTAATGGGTATAAAACCTGGTCCAGAAGACTTGTTCTTGTTAAGTGATTTTAGTTGCTGCACTTCTCCAATGATATCTACTTGTACACTACTCATTACGACCTCTGTTTGTAATTCGAAATCTGGAATATTGGTTTCGTCTTCTTTGGTGAATGAGTTTCTAAAACCTATGTTTAGTAACTCTGCTTTAGTAGCGCTGTCATTGGCAAGATCGTCATTACTATCACGTAGTGAAGGTATTGTTTGTGTTATGCCCCTAGTATATTTAACGTAGGACCAAAATCTCTTTGGGTTTTCAGTCAAATTTCGAGAAAGAGTTTCGTTGTGATAAGTATTGTAGGCATCTCGCATTGAAGTCCTTGCTAAATTTTGAGCTTCTGTGTAGGATCGCCAATCCTGGGGATTTTGTATTCGTTTAAATTTAGTATGCCTTTTCCTTTGCTTTTGCATCAGTGACCTGACCTGTTTTGTGTACCAATGGGGATCGCCTACTTCTTTTATTAATTTATTTGGTATAAAACCTGCAATTGCTGTCGATACCACTTCTTTGAATTTGAGCCACATCTGGTTTACACCTACGTTTAGTGTTAGAATCGCGTGGAAGCTGTCTTTCAAGAAGCAATGTATTTTATTCCTATCTGCTTTCCTGAACAAATATACTTTTCGTTTATTTTTGGTAACTTTGGGACTTTCGATATTCAATCTCACTACGACAGCTCTGTGTTCACTAATACCTGTATCCGTTTTGATGCTCCTTATGAGCTTAGGATTATTTTTTGCTAAGAAGTCAAGTGTGTTTTCACATCCATTTAGAATTCTAGTTGGCTCATGAACTAATTGTTTGAAGTAATTCTCAGAGAATGCATTGAGTACAATTTCGCATGATGTTTTTTGTGTACCTCCTGATTTGAAAATATAATTTCTCCAACAGATTGAGGGTAAATGAAAGTCACTGCTTACTATTATCGTGTGCATTTTTGTAATAAGACTCAGGTTTTCTTTGAAATTTTCTGCTATTGTATTGTCAGAGTCGGGAGGCCAGTATAAGGAACCAATTATTAACTTCTTACAATTTTCAGGTACAACCTCTACCCATAATAGCTCACAGAAACTGTCAACTTCAACTTCGCTACATGAAATACTACTTTTGACGGCAACAAACACACCTCCACCTATTCTGTTTAATGTATCCTTTCTGAACACAGTTAGCTCTTTTGCAAATACTTCTATTCAACTTATTTCCGGCTTGAGCCAACTTCCACTGCCTACTATAATGTGTGTTTCGGTGCTTTCTATTAACGCTTGTAGTTCTGGTACTTTCCCGACACAGCTACGACAATTTACAACTGTTATACCGATAGTTCCCAGATCTACATTTCTCCTGTGATCCACCTGCACCCCTTTGAGAGGTTTTTCCCCAAAGCCCTTTATCTTGAAAACCGCCCAGTCCACGCCACACAGCTCCTGCCACATGTGTAGCTGCTTCCTGCTTATATTGGACTCCTAACCTATTTAGCGGAACCCGGAAACCCACTACCCAATGGCGCAAGTCAAGGAATCTGCAGCCTACAGAACCGTCTGAGCCTCTGTCACCCTCCACTCGGCTCTGTACCTGAAGAAAACATTGCTTGTCCGAAGCACATCTACATCTACATCTACATACATACTCCGCAATTCACCGTAAGGTGCGTGGCGGAGGGTACACTGTACCACTACTAGGCATTTCCTTTCCTATTCCACTCCCAAATTGAACGAGGAAAAAAAGAATGCCTATATGCCTCCGTACGAGCCCTAATTTCTCTTATCTTGTCTTTGTGATCTTTACGCGAAATGTAAGTAGGCGGCAGCAAGATCGTACTACACTCAGCTTCAAATTCCGGCCCTCTAAATTTACTTAACAGAAATTCACGAAAAGAGCGTCGTCTTTCTTCCAGCGATCCCCAATTGAGTTGCCGGAGCATTTCCGTGACACTCGCGCATTGGTCGAACCTACCGGTAACAAATCTAGCTGCTCGCCTCTGAACCGCCTCTATGTCTTCTTTCAAACCGATCTGCTGCGGGTCCCAAATACTTGAGCAATACTCAAGACGTGGTCGTACAAGCGTTTTATACGCGGTCTCTTTTACAGGTGAAGTACATCTTCCCAAAATTCTCCCAATAAACCGAAGTCGGCTGTCTGCCTTACTCACAACTGTCCTTACATGCTCGTTCCATTTCATATCGCTCTGCAATGTTACGCCTAGATATTTGAACGACGCGACCGCATCAAGAAGCTCACTACTGATGCTGTATTCGAACATTATAGGATTGTTTTTTCTACTCATGCGCATCACCTTACATTTTTCTACATTGAGAGCTAGCTGCCATTCTTCGCACCAACTAGAAATTTTGTCTAAGTCAACCTGTATGCTATTACAGTCAGTTACAGACGACACCCTCCCATACACCACAACATCATCAGCAAACAGCCGCAAATTACAACTTACTCTGTCCATCAGATCATTTATATAGATAGAAAATAATAGCGGTCCTATCACACTCCCCTGGGGCACGCCTGACGATACACTCGTCTCTGATGAACACTCGCCGTCGAGAACAACGTACTGCGTTCTATTACTTAGGAAGTCTTCCAGCCAGTCACAAATCTGAGAACCTATTCCATAAGCTCGCATTTTCGTTAGGAGTCTGCAGTGTGGCACCGTGTCGAACGCCTTTTTGAAGTCGAGAAAAACACAATCCGCCTGTTGCCCTTCGTCCATGGCTCGCAAGATGTCATGTGAGAAAAGGGCAAGCTGAGTTTCACATGAACGATGTTTCCTAAACCCGTGCTGATTCATGGAAAGAAGCTTTTCCGTTTCAAGGAAATTTACTATATTCGAACTGAGAATATGCTCCAAAATTCTACATGAAACCGATGTCAACGATATTGGCCTGTAATTGTATGGGTCAGTTCTCTTTCCTTTCTTATACACGGGAGTCACCTGCGCTTTTTTCCAATCACTAGGAACTTTGCGCTGAGTTAAGGATTCGCTGTAAATGCAAGCTAAGTAGGGGGCCAATGCCGCAGAATAGTCTTTGTAAAACCGAACTGGTATTCCATCCGGACCAGCAGACTTTTTCGTATTTAGCACAATATCGCTCGTTCAGCATACTCTTGTCGAATTCCCCTCAGGCAGTCCCGGCCGTTTGACAGCGCGCCGCCAGCAGATGGCGCTCAGCTCACGTCAGCTGTTTCGATGACCGTGCCCTCCTGTGGCTAGGCCGGGAACTATCTCAGCCGGGCCCTCTCCAGCCACGGAACAATACAGGCGCCCGCAATCTGAATGGCCCACTAGGCCATAACAGTACCAGAGGTCCACAGTCGGTCCTGTCAACTATGCTGCAGATGGTGAGCTCTGCTTTCATCTTGCAAGCAAGACTGGCAGTATTTACCAATTCAGATAGCCGCTCAAAACCTGAGAGGATCTCTTCAGATCCGAAGCGACACACATTATTGGTACCGATGTGAGCCACCACCTGCAGTTGGCTGCACCCTGTACCCTTCATGGCATCCAGAAGGACTCGTTCCACACCTGGAATGACTCCACCCGGTATGCACACGGAGTGCACGTTGGCCTTCTTCCCCTCCTTGGCAGCTATCTCTCTAAGGGGCTCCATCACCCGCCTAACGTTGGAGCTCCCAACTACAAGCAAACCCACCCTCTGTGAAAGCCCTGATCTTGCAGGCTGGGTGGTGACCTCACGATGAGAGACACCATCCGACACAGCAACGTTGTCCTGAACAGGTAGTGCCTCAAACCTGTTCGCAAGACAAACTGGTGAGGCCTCACGATCGGTCCCCTGGAATGTCTTGCACCTCCTGCCATGCACTGGAGCAACCTTCCATGCAACCACGGGTGGGGTGTCTGCCTCAGTGCTAGCAGTATCAGGGCATGTTGATGGCACTGGCCGATCGGTGGAGTCCGTTCGGTCCCTACTACCGGTCAACCCAACAATGACGCCCCTCGGTCACAGCTTCCAACTGTGCAACCGAGGTTAACACAGCTGGGAGTGAAGTGTCTACAGCTTCGACTGCATCTGCACAAAGCAGTCACAGTCCCTATTCATGATTTCAGTGCTGACAAAAACAAAAACTACAGTTGCGATGTGTTCAAAGGAAGACTACACTGTTTGTTAAAATGCGGATTTTAATCTAATATGCATGAGAGCACAGTATAAATTTACAAATTGAAATGAGAACGCACAAACAAAAAACCAAAAGAATATATGTCGCTTCTAATCAGAAAATAAAGACAGACGACTGTTGCGACGCGATTCACACGGCGGAATAATACACTAACCAGATACTTAACGTGAATATGAATCAAATAAAAACGTGAGCACACAATAACTTTAATGAACTGAAGGGAAAGCACACTGAACAGTCAAAATGTGTAGCTTCTAGAGAGAAGCCAGTTTCACTTACAACTGAAAATGTGCTGGCACTGGAGAGGTGTGTACTGGTTGACGTCCACTCGGCGACTCATCATTATTACCGGTATTCATGTTATTATTATGTTACTATTATTTTAGTTCTTACCTACTTGTGATTGATATGTCTGCTCTTTAGCATTGTTAATATTAGTGTTAGATCATTGCCAGATGCCCTTACTCCCAGGTACAGAATATGTGTACCCCTGACTGTCTACATGTTGTGGTATCTATGTGAAAGTGTGAACATTTTCCAAGTGTTTACAGGTCATCTAACTGAGGTGGAACATAGGCAGCAGCCTGGTATCCAGTTAACACACACAAACCTTTTAACAGAAATGTATATTTGTGTAAATATCTTTACTTTGCTACTTCCTATGAGATGAAAACTACAAAGTGGACTGTGACCCGAACCCAGAATATTTTCTTTTCATTGGCAAATTTTCTACCAACTGACCTGTCAGACATGACGTCTTATCTGTCCTCACAGTTTTACTTCCACCGGTACCGCCCTAGAACCTTAAAACTTCACAACTTATCTCCCGCATACCTTAACTATTACATTTATATCATAGAAAAAGAAACCTTCAAAGAGCAATCTTGGCATTACACATGAAGAAATCCCAAACTTAATAAAATTCTTGTGGGCATTGGACTGCATCGTCCATATATATAATTTCACCAATGTTTCAGTCCTATTGCAAGTGGCCTCCTCCTGGGTTTCATGTTTACTGCTGGATAAGGGAAAGCTGGGAACTTAAATAGCGTTGGTATTAACAGTTTCCAATTTACGATTGGAGGTGTCGGTCCTGGAAGAAGGGAGTGAGGCTTTCTTTTATAGGTGTTTGCTTTATTTCTTCCCATCAGCGGGAAAGGGAGTCCTGGATTGGTGTTTGCATTATTGATTGCTATATATTGAAACTGGTGAAACAGGTGGTAGCTGTGACAATGTTGCCTAGACTTGGCTAAGGCATACAATTTACTCTGTGCGCGCAGCAACTGTTGTCTCTGGGCAACCCCCTATGGACTGCATTGCGCACAGTGTCACTGTGTAGTGCTGCTACTGCGGGACACCGGAAGCTTGGTCATATTTCCAGGTCACTTAGCTATTTCTATGGCTCCTCCAGTTTTCCTCTTCAAAGTGAGGGGTTGTTTTGCGAGTATGGTGACTTCCTGGGAACCTAGATCTATTCTCTTCCTGGTGTTCCACCACTGCCAACTTTGTAAGCTGTCCAGCCGAAAGTACCTCTCATGCTCGGCTAGCCTTATATTAATCGGCCACCCCGTTTCTCCAATGTCCATTTGCCGCACTCTCTAACTGATTTTATAATGACTACTCCAGGGCAGATGCAACAGTTTGCCAATCACTTTCTTCCTTAAGGAAGACTTCCTTAAATCCTGCCCTGAAATGATATCCGTCCTTCATGACATCCTTCCCACTCCACCGAGAGTGTCTTTCCACCGCCCACCTAACCTCCAAGTCGATCCCTATGAAATCCCCAAACCACCTTCTCTACCTTCTGGTCCTACCCTTGTAACCGCCCCTGTTGTAAAACCTGCCCTATGCACCCTTCCACCACCACTTGCTCCAGTCCCATAACCCAGAAGGTGTACACAATCAAGGGCAGAGCCACTTGCGATAATAGCCACGTGATTTACCAACTGGCATGCCTGCACTGTGAAGCATTTTATGTTGGAATGACGAGCAACAAACTGTCCATTCGCATGAATGGTCACAGGCAGACAGTGTTTGTTGGTAATGAGGATTACCCTGTGGCTAAACACGCCTTGGCACATGGCCAGCACATCTTGGCGCAGTGGATACATCCCACCGACACCAATCCGTCAGAACTCCGGAGATGGGAACTAGCCCTTCGGCATATTCTCCCTTCCCGTTGCCCACCTGGTCTCAACCTCTGCTAAAATTGAATTCCCGCCCACCATCTCTAACATCTTTACCTCTGTTCTCTGGACAGAGCCTCAGCATCAAGTGGCATCTCTGTCTAACTTCTTAACTTCTTTGGTTTCTACGGTGTGTATGTCTAGGTGTGTTTGCGTCTGTGTAAATGTGTGTGTGTGTGTGTGTGTGTGTGTATTTGTTTACCTTCCTTTTCTTCCCCCAAGGTAAGCCTTTCTTCTCCCGGGATTGGAATGGCTCCTTACCCCCTCCCTTAAAACCCTCATCATTTCCTTTTCCCTCCCCTTCTGCCCGAAGAAGCAACTGGGTTGTGAAAGCTTGCATTTGTGTGTGTGTGTGTGTGTGTGTGTGGTGTGTGTGTGTGTGTGTGTGTGTGTGTGTGTTAGTTATTTGTGCTACTATCACTACCTGTGCTCGTTCGCCTGGTGAGTAATCATCTATTTTTATATATATTTTTCCTGCTAGGAATTTTTCGTCTATAATATTTGTATCATAAATTTAGATATACATACACTTGTAAAACCGAGTGTCACAATATAAGAAGGCCATGCAGGGATGGCTGCACTGGCTGAGGCTCCGCATCAAGGATTGCATGGCCACTTCCATTGGAGGTTTATTCCCTTCCTCAGGCATTGGTGAGGGTTTTGTCCTTAGCATAAGTTAGTTGTTTAAGTAGAGTGCAAGTCTAGGGACTGATGATTTAAGGAGTTTGACTTCTTAGTTACACAAACTATGAAACTTTAATATAAAATTAACTGTACAGTCTGTAATTCATAGAAGTAGTAAGGGAATTCTGTGATAACTACATAAGACAAAAACTATTATTTAACAAACAAAAATAGCTTCTCATTAAATTGGAATCTTGGGCTCAAAGAAATAATTTGAATGAATTACTTTCAAAGCAATTACAGTTTTCCGTCAAGGTTTTGCATGGCATGAGAGAACAATTACAAGAGATCAGTTCTCTTCACATTTCAGGCGGATTATTGCTGCCTAATGGGCTTGCATGCATACGTGCCAAGGAATATCCAGCGTGCAACATGCAATATGTCTGCGTGAAGCAGTGCATAGTTTTAATCACAATTTGCCCATTGCTGCATAGGTCTATGTCTCAGGAGTGTCGTGTAATAGGGGCTTAAATATCCCGGAGGTAAAGGGGTGAAGATGGTGGACAGTCAGTGAGAGAAGTGGTAGGTATGTTTAATTTGGGAGGCTAGATTTCAGACAATTAGTTGGAGGTGATGGTCAATGAGGGAGAAAATTCCTTCAGTGGAAAGACAGTAACCAGCCATCCACCAGAATGAATGACCACTGCCAGCCAGTAGCCTAGAGCAGTGAGTGTCAACCTGTAGCACGATTCCAATGACTTCCTTACACCATGGGCCTTATGAATGCCAACCCCCCTCCACCACCCACTCTTCTGAACTGTGCAGATGGCAGTTTTCATTGCGATACATTTGATGGTCTTGCGGCCATTCTGGTCTTAACCTAAGTTAACCTACTGACCCTACACTCCACATCCAACAGTTGTCATGCACTCTCCCTCCCATCCTACACCAACTTCCATTCCACATCAAACGTTCCCTTCCCTACAGCTTAGGTCTTCGAGGCAAAAGAGTCTGCTACAGTCCCGAATTCCTGAACCAGTACACCAATAACCTAATAATAGCTTCCACATCCTGCAGCTATCCTTCTGATCTGGTTCAGAAGCAAATTACCAGAGCCACCTCCTCATACCCCCATATCCAGAACCTTCCACCGAAGAACCCTAGAAGTGCCCCTTTTGTCACCGGATACTTTCCGGGACTGAAGTGGACTCTGTGGCTCTCCAGCAGGGATACAACTTCCTTAAATCCTGCCCCGAAATGAGATCCATCCTTATTGACATCATTCCCATTCCACCAAGAGTGTCTTCCTGCCGCCCACCTAACCTTCATAACCTCTTAGTCCATCCATATGAAATCCCCAAACCACCTTCCCTACCCTCTGGCTCCTACCCATGCAAATGTCCCAGTTGTAAAACCTGCGCTATGCACCCTTCCACCACCACTTACTCCAGTCCCATAACCCAGAAGGTGTACACGATCAAGGGCAGAGCCACTTGCGATAGCACCCACGTGATTTACCAACTGACATGTCTGCACTGTGAAGCGTTCTATGTGGTAATGACCAGCAACAAACTAGCCATTCGCATGAACGGTCACAGGCAGACAGTGTTTGTTGGTAATGAGGATCACCCTGTGGCTAAACATGCCTTGATGCACGGCCAGCACATCTTGGCGCAGTGTTACACCGTCCAGGTCATCTGGATACTTCCCACCGACACCAACCTTCCAGAACTCCGGAGATGGGAACTTCAGCTTATTATCTCCTCCCATTGCCCACCTGGTCTCAACCTCCACTAAATTCAAATTTCCGCCCACCATCTATAGCATCTTTGCCTCAGTTCTGTGGACAGAGCCTCTGTCTCAAATGGTATCTCTGTCCAACTTCTTTGCTTTTTACAAATGTCTTTCTAGGTGAGTTTGTGCTTGGATGTGTGTGAGTGTGTATTTGTTTAGCTTCCTTTTTTCCCCGCTAAGGTAAGTCCTTCCACTCCTGGGATTGGAACAACTCCTTTTCCACTTCCACTTTCGCAGCCTAGCTGCTTCATCAGGCAGAAGGGAAGGAGAGGGAAAAGGAAATGATGAGGGTTTTAAGGGAGTGGGTAAGGAGTCATTCCAATCCCGGGACAGGAAAGACTTACCTTGGGGGGGGGGGGGGGGGGGGAAGGAGGGTAAACAAACACACACACACGCACACATTTACACAGACGCAAGTACACTTAGGCAGACATACTGTAGAAAGCTTTCTGTAGCCCCTTCGCCTGGTAAATGTACTTCATCTATTTTTACGTATATTTTTCCTGTTAGGAATTTTTCCTCTATATATATATGGCATGATTATATTGATGTTATGACTGTAGTTGGAATGAAGTGTATGATGTACTTTCAATTACCAGGTATATATTTGATTGATATGGTGGAGTCTTCCTCTGGCCCCCACCGATTCCCCTTTTGCCTTACAGACAACCCCCCCCCCCCAAGCACCTGACCTCCTCCCCTACTTTTATCACAATATTTGAATACATTTCTATAAATACAGCAATCTTCAGAAGTTTTATGTATTAACTGGAGTAATATTGCATGCCACACATATCAAGTGGACAGTGTACGTCCGACATAGCGCATGGCACACATGGATATCTGGCACTTCTGAGGTGTGTAATAGTAACTATGCCATAATACTCTCAATTATTTGACAGATGGCATACATTGCCTTATTTACTGATGTAATTCTGTTCTTTGATAACCATTTCATCTTTTTTACACACTATGGAGAAATAAAACTCGATCACCTCCCCCCTCCCCTCAAATTTTGTACTAAGATGACCCAATAGATGGTCCATCAAAAACTAAAAACTGATGAAGTATGAAAATGAGAATATGTGAAATAAAAACAGAAAACCAATACAAGTTAATGTGCAACATGTGGTCGCAGCGTAGGGCCTAGAGCTGTTAAGCAGCAGATCCATGTTTAAAAATCCCTCATGTTCAATCATCTTTCTTTCTCCCCCCCCCCCCCCCCCCCCCCCCCGTTACCAACAAATTATGAATAGTCCATACTGTCAGTGATGTATCTGTTTGCAGTATTCAGTTTTGTGTCTGTACTGTAATGTCAGGTTTCAGCAGCAAGGTGTAATGAAGGAATCTGTAATATGTTGCAAACAAGTGCCACATGTTATGAGTATTTCATTCTCACATTTACCTGCAACAGTAGGTCTATTATATTTTTACCACACAGCTCATAGTTATGAATAGTAGAATCATCTCAGCCCTGAATCGAGTACACTTATTCGATAACATTGGTATAAATAAAATATGGGTAACACACTCAAGTTTAATTCATGTGTCACTCTGAAATGATATTACACAAGCAAGTGGGCAGACTAGCTAAACAGCCAATACATATATAGGCCTATGGTATACAAATAAACTCATGACTTCAAATGGTTAATTATTGGAACCTTTTTCCCTTGCAGGAGCAATACCAGGTACCGTACTGAAATAAGCTAATAAACCAAGAAAGTTCTGTGGAAAACAACCAATCACTGTCGACTATCTTATCGGCAAAATAAGTATAAAAACATTAGCAAAACATTTATATGGAGATAATTTATTCAGCCCAACTGTGAGAACCATGAAAGGAAAATTTTGTAATATATTTGTCTAGAGAATAATTTTAATATGTAGATTACTGTGTGTTCAGTATAAGTAACGTAAAATAAATAAAACTATAACAATACAGTATGAAACTACGTGACACGTATGTGCATACACAGGCGATTCGTGTTAACAGCAAAGTGCCATGTAATGGTGCCACTAACAAACATTTTGTCCAGAGTAAGCGTATAAATATTTTAATTTATATATTTCTGATCTCTCAAGCACTCTTGCTTTCTAGTTATATTTACTAGAACTCCAGGCATTAATTTACCAGTCATTCGTCTTTGAACCATATGTGAACAAGAAAATAGCAATTTCCAATAAAATGAATCGCCCGCACTAAATAAGCATTAACAATCTACGCTCTGCAAAGCACACAACATTTAATTTTCGAGCAGCATGTTGTCTGCTGGATAATTTGACAGCTGTTAACTAACTGAATATACTTACGGAAGATTTTGGCACATTTCCCCTCATGGTGACATTTTTGCTGGCCTTCTCGTTAGCAATGCGCATTCTCTGTTTAGGAGCCATTGTTCTAGATGTAAGAGACAATGAAAACTAAGCCGAGAAAATTTAAAATCTCGAACTCGGGTCACACACAGCACGCCTCCACCTCTCACACTCCGATGTTGACGTGAAAAAGGTGTGGGAGACGTATACTACTACCAGACGGAAATGAATAAAGTTCCGTTACTTATACTCCAGGTATAAAACCGAAATAATATCCGTCTGGTAGATTAACGATAGCTAAGATAAATAAGTAAATTATTTTTCATCGCGTGAAATATTTATTAATGCTCTTGGAAAGTTTGTTGATACTGTGTTTTCCCAAGGGCAAACACGCAACTGACCATCGTATTACTGGCTCTACATGTGGCATTGTGGCATGTGTTGTCAGCAGTTCAATGTTTTCGAAAGTGTTGGAGTGTGCTGTACATCGACCTTTTTTGTGTGTGCATGTACATCAGTCAATAAAGACATGACATTGAATTAAATATTAGTAGATGTTCGTGTAGTCGTGATTGACTATGTCACATTACTATTAAGAATTAAACGTCCCTATGTATTGCTGGATGCCTATCATTAATCACATATTTGTGAATTAAAAACATATTATTTCAAATAGTGATTCTCCTTAAAACGACAAAATTTTCACCAGTAAGAGGTCAGTTTGCATGGAGAGGACGCTTCTCGCTATGGGGAACGTAAGTGCCCATTGTATTTCAGGTACCGCTGTACAATACAGTGGAAAATTTTGCTTATAAAATAATGGATTTCGCTTTGTTTTGGAAGAGAAATTATCAATAGACTTCGCCTATTTCACGTACAAACGCGTTTCCTCAATAAACCGATTGGCTATTGCTACTAAACAACTTCACGCCATTTTTCAGCAAAAGCCTCCAAAACGTCATTACCCAGCAAAAACAATAGAATATTGCACACCCAACATAAATGTTGCTTTCACACCAGCTATTTCCATGAATGAGCAACTCCTTTACCTTATCTCCTATCGGTTCAACAAACGAAAATCCGCTATATTTGCGACCTACGATATCCACAAGGCCAACCTAGTGACAAGAAATGGCATTCTGGACTGTTCTTAAAGTTACATAGTCACGCACTGTACGTTGACAGTCTCTGCTCTACAGCATTCACCTTTTACCACTATCACGCTACAGTATCCTACAGGCCTATAAGGGGGTAGGGGTCCTGCCCCCCACCCACCCTAAGATAATGAAAAGAAAAAATAGCTACGTGATTTTATCCCAGTTAAGTAAAAACTACTTCAGTGCAAATTATCCTCTGAATATGAGCTACAAAACTGATAGAAATTATCAAGGGGTATCTACCTAAAATTCTGTACCCCTACAATAAACTTGCCCCCCCCCCCTTCAAATACACATGCTATATTAACTACTGCATGCATATGTCTCAGTAAGCCACTCCCTACTATCTCACAAAATGAAAACTATGGAATATGGGTAGTGCTCCACAGTGGCGTCTATAGAAATTAAAGGGTTGTCATAATGCTGAGCAAAGGAAAATATTACTCTAAGTGGAGATCTGTCTCACAGGGGGTACCACAAGGCTCAATTCTAGGCCCAATTATTTTCTGTTCTACATTAATGACTTACGCATAAATAAACATTTTCATTCAGTCCTATTTCCACAAACATTGCCGAGGTGGGTGGATTGCTTGCCTCAATGATACAGATAGCCGTACCGTAGGTGCAACTACAGCAGAGGGGTATCTGTGGACATGCCAGACAAACTTGTTGTTCCTGAAGAGGGGCAGCAGCCTTTTCAGTAGTTACAGGGACAACAGTCTGGATGATTAACTAAGCTGCCCTTGTAACATCAGCTAATGTGGCTTTGCCATACAAATACTGTGAACGGCTGAAAGAAAGGGGAAATTACAGCCGTTACTTTTCCTGAGGACATGCAGCTCTACTGTATGAAAATATGATGATGGCATCCTCTCGGGTAAAATATTCCGGAGGTAACATAGTCCCTCATTTGGATCTCGGGGCGGGGACTACTCAGGAGGATGTTGTCATCAGGAAAGACAATATTGGCATTCTACACATCGGAGTGTGGAATGTTAGATCCCTTAATCGGGCAGTAAAATTAGAAAATTTAAAAAGGGAAATGGATAGGTTGAAGTTAGATATAGTGGGGACTACTGAAGTTCGGTGGCAGAATGAACAGGATTTCTGGTCAGCGAGTACAGGATTATAAATGAAAAATCAATTGGGGGTATCACAGGAGTAGGACTCATAATGAATAAGAAAATAGGAATGCTGGTAAACTACTATGAGCAGCACAGTGATCACATTATCATTGTCAAGATAGATACAAAGCCAACCCGGACAACAGTAGTACAGATTTATATGCCAACTAGCTCTGCCGATGATGAGGAGATCGAAGAAATATATGAGGAGCTAAAGGAAATTATTCAGACAGTTAAGGGAGAGGAAAACTTAATTGTGATGGGAGACTGGAATTGGGTAGTAGGAAAAGGAAGAGAAGGAAAAATAATAGGTGAATATGGACTGGGCAGAAGGAATGAAAGAGGAATTTGCCTGGTACAATTTTGCACAGAACATGATTTAATCATAACAAACACCTGGTGTAAGGATCACAACAGAAGGTTGTACATGTGGCACAGACCAGGAGACACCAGAAAGTATCATATTTTATAATGGTAAAACCTTGATTCTGGAACCATGTTTTAAACTGTAAGACACACCCTGGGGCAGATATAGACTTTGACCATAATTTATTGGTCATGAACTGTAGACTGAAACTGAAAAAACTACAGGAGGGTAGGAAAATAAGGAAATGGGACTTGGATAAATTGAAGAAACCTGAAGTTCTTAAGAATTTCAGAGGGAGCTTTAGGCAACAATTTGACAGATAGGGGGGGGGGGGGGGGAATAAAACAGTAGAAGAGGAATGGGTAGCATTGAGAGATGAAATAGTGAAGGCAGCAGAGGACAAAATATGTAGAAAGGCAAGACCTACAACAAATCTTTGGTTATCATAGGGTCAAACTTCTTTGCTTTTTACAAATGTCTGTCTAGGTGTGTTTGTGTTTGGATATGTGTGAGTGTGTGTGTATTTGTTTACCTTTCTTTTTTTCCCCTAAGGTAAGTCCTTCCACTCCTGGGATTGGAATGACTCCTTTTCCAGTTCCTTAAAACCCATATCCCTCCCTTTCTCCTCCCTTTCTTTCCGCTTATCCTGAAGAAGCGACCAACGGTTGCGAAAGCTTGTATGTGTGAGACCGAGCCGGTCCTTTGAGTAAGTCATCCGTTTTTTATTTTTTATATTTGGAATACTAAATTTAATTGATGAAAGGAGAAAATATAAAAATGCAGTAAATGGAACAGGCAAAATGGAGTACAGACGACTAAGAAACGAGATTGACAGGAAGTGCAAAATGGCTAAGCAGGAGTGGCTAGAAGCCAAATGCAAGGATGTAAAAGAATGTATAAGAAGGGGAAAACTAGATACTGTCTACAAGAAAATAAAGGAGACATTTGGGGACAAGAAAAACATCTCTACCAATATCAAGAACTCAAATGGAAAACCAGTTCTCAGCTAAGAAGGGAAAGGTGGAAAGAGTACATAGAGGAGCTCTACAAAGAAAATTAACTTAGAGGCAATATTGTAGGAAGGGAAGAGGAAGTAGGTGAAGATGAAATATGAGATACTATACTGAGACCAGAATTTGACAGAGCACTTAAAGACCTAAGTTGAAACAAGGTCCCTGGAGTAGATGACATTCTCTCAGAGCTACTGAAGTCTCTGGGAGAACCAGCCATAACAAAACTGTTTCACCTGGCAAGATGAATGAGACAGGTGAAATACCCTCAGACTTTTAAGAAAAACGTTATAATCCCCGTTCCAAAGAAAGCAGGCGCAGACAGGTGTTGAAAACTACAGAACCATCAGTTTAATAAGTTATGGTTGCAAAATATTAACACGAATTAGTTACAAGAAGGATGGAAAAGCTGGTAGAAGCCGACCTTGGGGAAGATCAGTTTGGGTTCAGGAGAAATGTGGGAACACGGGAGGGAATACTCACTTTACGGCTTATCCTAGAAGATATATTAAGAAAAAGCAAACCTAAAAAATCTAGCTTTTGTAGATTTGGAGAAGGCTTTTGAAAATTTTGATTGGAATAAACTCTTTCAAGTTCTGAAGCAAGCAGGAGTAAAATATAGGGAGCGTAAGGTTCTTTCCACCTCGTACAAAAACCAGACAGCGGTTGTCAGAGTTGGAGGGCATGAAGGATGCAGTGTTTGGGACAGGAGTAAGACAGGGTTGTAGCCTTTCTCCAATGTTACTCAATTTATACATTGAGCAAGCTATAAAGAAAAGCAAGGAGAAATTTGGAGAAGGAATTAAAGTTCTAGGTGAAGAATTAAAAACATTGCGTTTTTCTGAAGACAGTAATTCTGTCAGTGGAAGAGCAGTTGAATGGAATGGCCAGTGTGCTGAAAGTTGCATATAAGATGAACATTAAGAAGAGAAAAACTAGGGTAATGGAGTGCAGTCTAAGGAAATAAGGTGTTTAAGAAGGAATTAGATTAGGTAACGAAACAATATAGGAGGTAGATGATTTTGTTACTGGGGCAGTAAAATAACAAATGATGGTCACAGTACAGAGGATATAAAATGCAGAATGGCAATGGGTAGAAAAGCGTTCTTGAAAAAGAGAAGTTTGTTAACATTGAATATTTATTCTGGTAAATTCTGTCTGTTTATAAATAGCAGAGTACTCTGCCCGAGAGGTAGTCAGTGCTGCATGTATTTTTCAGTTCGCAATAAACCTGCTTTCAGTATAAGTGCTGTGTTCAGCTGACAACCCTGCCTTTGAAGTCAAGCCTGCTTCCATTTCAACACGAAATTCTTTGATGGAGACGCCGGGTACCCTGTGCAACAGCTGCATTACCATGGCTCGTATTAGCCAACGTAAAAGCCATTGCTTACACAGACTAGAACTTTAATTCTTTAGTCTTTGTATTAATTATAAATAATTATAAAAAAGCATCTTAATTGTATTTAATAATTATTACCTTCACTCCAGCCTTTAAAAAAGTCAAATACAACAAACTTCAAATTGCTGATAGGGTAGGTAAACAGTTGAATATCAACTTTTATGTTTTCCTGAAATGTTTACATATCTGGTGGCACCACCATAGATGAAGAGAACAATATTCTAACTCACTTTCTTCAGAGCCAAAGTATAAAATTAAATTTTCACTTGCTCATACCACCCTCATTCAATACTACAGGGAATTGGTAAATAGAAACCTTGTATTGCTTGAAAACAATGTTTGTAAATATTTTTTGTTAATGTGAGGCTTATCTGTAAACATAATAATAATAATTTTGTGTGGCTCTTTGGCCTGGTGCAAGTCTTCGAATTGGGTGCCACTTTGGCGACTTGTGTGTCCCTAGCTACAGCTTAACGTGGAATCCGAACCACGTATCTTTTCTGGCAACTACTCACATCATTGAGAGGTGAAGGATGGGTTAAAACGTAGACTGAAAAAATCCGAGGTCTGACCCGGGTTTTGAACCTGCGAACCTTTGGTTTTCAGTCGATCACCAGGCCCAACAATTGTAAACATATAAAAGCTGAGGTGGGGTGGCTTGCGTGCCTCAACGATGCAGATAGCCGTACCGTAAGTGCAACCACAACGGAGGGGTATCTGTGGAGAGGCCAGACAAACGTGTGGTTCATGAAGAGGGGCAGCAGCCTTTTCAGTAGTTACAGGGGCAACAGTCTGGATGACTGACTGAGCTGGCCTTGTAACATCAGCTAATGTGGCTTTGCCACACGGTTACTGCGAACGGCTGAAAGCAAGGGGAAACTACAACCGTTACTTTTCCCGAGGACATGCAGCTCTACTGTATGAAAATATGATGATGGCATCCTCTTGGGTAAAATATTCCGGAGGTAAAATAGTCCCCCATTCGGATCTCCGGGCGGGGACTACTCAAGAGGATGTTATCATCAGGAAAGACAATACTGGCATTCTACAGATCGGAGCGTGGAATGTTAGATCCCTTAATCGGGTGGGAAAATTAGAAAATTTAAAAAGGGAAATGGATAGGTTGAAGTTAGATATAGTGGGGATTAGTGAAGTTTGGTGGCAGGATGAACAGGATTTCTGGTCAGCGAGTACAGGATTATAAATACAAAATCAGTTGGGGGTATCACAGGAGTAGGACTAATAATGAATAAGAAAATAGGAATGCGGGTAAACTACTATGAGCAGCACAGTGATCGCATTATCATTGTCAAGATAGATACGAAGCCAACACCGACAACAATAGTACAGGTTTATATGCCAACTAGCTCTGCCGATGATGAGGAGATCGAAGAAATATATGAGGAGCTAAAGGAAATTATTCAGACAGTTAAGGGAGAGGAAAACTTAATTGTGATGGGAGACTGGAATTCGGTAGTAGGAAAAGGAAGAGAAGGAAAAATAATAGGTGAATATGGACTGGGCAGAAGGAATGAAAGAGGAAGTCGCCTGGTAGAATTTTGCACAGAACATAATTTAGTTATAACAAACACCTAGTTTAAGAATCACAAAAGAAGGTTGTATACTTGGAAGAGACCAGGAGACACCGGAAGGTATTAGATAGATTTTATAATGGTAAAACATAGATTCCGGAACCAGGTTATAAACTGCAAGACATACCCAGGGGCAGATATAGACTCTGACCATAACTTGTTAGTCATGAACTGTAGGCTGAAACTGAAAAAACTGCAGAAAGGTAGGAAACTAAGGAGATGGGACTTAGATAAATTGAAAGATTGTGAAGTTCTGGAGAATTTCAGAGGGAGATTTAGGCAACAATTGACAAACTGGGGAAATAAAACAGTAGAAGAGGAATGGGTAGCATTGAGAGATGAAATAGTGAAGGCAGCAGAGGACAAAATAGGTAGAAAGACAAGACCTACAAAAAATCCTTGGATAACACAGGAAATACTAAATTTAATTGATGAAAGGAGAAAATATAAAAATGCAGGAAATGAAACCGGCAAAATGGAGTACAGACGACTAAGAAATGAGATTGATAGGAAGTGCAAAATGGCTAAGCAGGAGTGGCTAGAAGCCTAATGCAAATCTGTAGAAGAATGTATAAGAAGGGGAAAAGTAGATACCGCCTACAGGAAAATAAAAGAGACATTTGGAGACAAGAAAAGCAATTCTACGAATATCAAGAACTCAGATGGGAAACCAGTTCTCAGCAAATAAGGGAAAGCTGAAAGGTGGAAAGAGTACATAGAGCAGCTCTACAAAGGAAATGAACTTAGAGACGATGTGGTAGGAAGGAAAGAGGAAGTAGATCAAGATGAAATAGGAGATACTATACTGAGAGATGAATTTGACAGAGCCCTGAAAGACCTAGGTCAGAACAAGGCCCCAGGAGTAGATGACATACCCTCAGAGCTACTAAGGTCTCTGGGAGAGCCAGCTATGACAAAACTATTTGAACTGGTGTGTAGGATGTATGAGACAGGCGAAATACCCTCAGACTTTAAGAAAAATGTAATAATCCCCATTCCAAAGAAATCAGGTGCAGACAGGTGTGAAAATTACAGAACCATCAGTTTGATAAGTCATGGTTGCAAAATTTTAACACGAATTATCTACAGGAGAATGGAAAAGCTGGTAGAAGCTGACCTAGGGGAAGATCAGTTTGGATTCAGGAGGAACGTAGGAACCCGGGAGGCAATACTCACTTTACGTCTTATCTTAGAAGATAGATTAAGGAAAGGCAAACCTACATTTTTAGCCTTTGTAGATTTGGAGAAAGCGTTTGACAATGTTGACTGGACTACACTCTTTCAAATTCTGAAATCAGCAGGGGTAAAATATAGGGAAAGGAGAGTTATCTATAACTTGTACAAAAGCCAGACCGCTGTTATTAGACTCGAAGGGCATGAAAGGGAAGCATCTGTTGGGAAGGGAGTAAGACAGGGTTGTAACCTTTCTCCGATGTTATTCAATTTGTACATTGAGCAGGCGGTGAAGGAAAGCAAGGAAAATTTTGGAATAGGGATTAAAGTTCAGGGGGAAGAAATAAAAACATTGCGTTTTGCTGATGACATTGTAATTCTGTCAGAGACAGCGAACGACCTGGAAGAGCTGTTGAATGGAATGGACAGTGTGTTGAAGAGAGAGTACAAAATGAACATTAACAAGAGCAAAACAAAAATAATGGAATGCGGTCTTAGAAAATCAGGCGATGCTGAAGGAATTACATTAGGTAACGAAACAATGAAGGTGGTAGATGAGTTTTGTTACTTAGGTAGTAAAATAACATGCGATGGTCGCAGTACAGAGGATATAAAATTCAGAATGGCAATGGGAAGAAAAGCATTTTTGAAAAAGCGAAATTTGCTAACATCGAATATTAATTTAAGGGTAAGGAAGTCTTTTCTGAAGGCATTTGTGTGGAGTGTTGCCTTGTACGGGAGTGAAACATGGACGATAAGCAGTGCGGACAGGAAGAGAATAGAGGCTTTTGAAATGTGGTGTTACAGAAGAATGCTGAAGATTAGGTGGGTAGATCACATAACTAATGAAGAGGTACTGAACAGAATTGGCGAGAAAAGGAATTTTTGGCATACCCTAACTAAAAGAAGGGATCGCTTGGTAGGACACATTCTTAGACATCGAGGAATCGTAAATTTAGCATTGGAGGGAAGTGTGTGGAGTAAAAATCGCAGAGGGAGGCCAAGAGACGCGTACATTAAGCAGATTCAAGTGGATGTGGGTTGCCGTTCTTATGAGGAGATGAAAAGGCTTGCTCAGGATAGAGTAGGGTGGAGAGCTGCATCAAACCAGTCTCCGGACTGAAGACCATAACAACAACAACAAAAGCTGAAAACAATTATAAATCATTTTTCTTGTTGTATAAGTTGTATTTTACTGTTCAATGTCTTTTCAGTGTAAAGTATAACAAATACAGCTTGCGTGCACAAATGTGGTGATATGCCCTTTTTCTGTTATTACTGTAAATTGAAAAATAACATCCGTGACCTAAAATTCACAGACAAATTTTACAAAGAACAGTTTAATAAACAAATAAAGCTATAAAATAAAATTTATGATATGAATATTATAGACGAAAAATTCCTAGCAGGAAAAATATATATATATATATAAAACAGATGAAGATTACTCACCAGGTGAAGGAGCACAGATGGTGATAGTAGCACAAATAAAACACACACACACACACACACACACACACACACACAGACACACACACACAAACGCAAGCTTTCACAATTCAGTTGCTTCTTCAGGCAGAAGGGAAGGAGAGGGAAAGGAAATAATGAGGGTTTTAAGGGAGCGGGTAAACAGTCATTCCAATCCCGGGAAAAACTTACCTTAGGGGAAGAAAAGGAAGGTAAACAAATACACACACACCCACACATTTATACAGATGCAAACACACCTAGGCAGACATACTGTAGAAAGCAAAGAAGTTAAGGAGTTAGACCAACTAGACGGTCTAAAATAGAGACGAAAGTCATTGGCAAACAAGCTGGAGCATACCGATGACCCCACAGCCATGGCAAGGCCATTTATGGTGACTAAAAATAGAGGCACACTGAGAACAGAGCCCTGTGGAACACCATTCTCTTGAATGTGTGATGAACTAAGAGCAGCACCGACCCTAACCCTAAAAACACAGTGGGAAAGAAAATTCCATATAAAGATTGGAAGTGCACCCTGTTAGCCCTAGTTGTACAATGTAGCCAGTATGTGGTGGCACCAGCTAATATCGTACACTTTCTTTAGATTGAAAAATACAGTAACAAGGTGTTCACGTCAGGTAAAAGCTGTACATATAGCCGACTCCAATGATACAAGATTGTCAATTGTGGAGCAGCCCTGACAGAAGTTCCCTTGTCGTGCAGCCAGGATTCCCCAGTCTTCAAGGATCCACATAAGCTGCCGACTCACCATAAATTCAAGGAGTTTGCATAGAATGTTGGTGAGACTAATCAGACGGTAACTATCAGCCATCTGTGGATCAATGCCAGGTTTCATAATTGGGATGATGGTGCTTTCCTGCCACTGAGAGGAAAAAACACCTTGTGCCCAGAGATGGTTAAATAAGGTGAGCAGTTGGTTCAGAGCGTCCATAGGAAGATGTTGGAGAAACTGGCTATAGATACAATCTGGTCCTGAACAGGTATTGGGGCGTGCAGCAAGTGCGATTTTGAAATTCCCACTCGCTAAGGGGTGCATTGTATGGCTCCTGGTGACGTGTGCGAAATGACAGCAGCTTCCGCTCAACTTGTTCTTTAAGGGTGTGGAAGGCTGCACTGTAAACTTCAGTCGAAGAGATGCATGCATAATGCTATGCCATGTACTTGGCGAGAGCGGTACCCTGGATCTGAAGACGGGATTCCTGCTGGTGAGTGGTACCTGAAAAGGCGCTGAACTTGGGTCCACACCCGAGAAGGGGAGGTACATGATCCTATAGAGGCTACGTACCTCTCTCAACAATCTTGCTTGCTTTGCCAAATGAGCTGTTGAGCTTGGGCCCGAAGCCGTTTAAAGGCAATCAGGTGATATATGGTGGGATGACGCTGGTGACCCTGGAGTGCCCTTTGACGATCCCAAATGGCTTCAGCGATCTCTTGTGACCACCAAGGCATAGATTTGCGCTGAGGGAAGCTAATGGTAGTTGGAACAGTGGCCTCAGTGGTGGAGACTATGGCAACAGTGACTTGTTGAATTACCACATCCATATCGGCTGTCAGTGAGTCAGGAATGCTGACGACAGAGGCGTAATGCTGCCAGTCAGCCCTATGGAGGGACCATCGTAATCGCAGGTATAGACAGTGGGAGTGACAGAATAAGAGGGAAATGGTCACTGCCACAAAGGTCGTAGTGGACCCTCCAAGTAAGTTGCGGGAGAAGACTCGGTCCTCATGCTGACAGGTCTATGGCTGAAATCGTGCCTTGTGCAACACTGAAGTGTGTAGGGGCACCTGTACTAAGAATGCAAATGTCTCATTGTGCAAATATAGTTTCAACATCCCTAGCATAACAGGTTGTCTCTGTTCCACCCCCTAAAGGGTGATGGGTGTTAAAGTCCCCCAAAAGAAGAAACGGTGGGGCAGCAATATCAACGGGCGAGACATCCCTAGCTGAAGGAAGGTATACTGAACAAACAGTAAATTCTTGCATCACCCAAATGTGAACAACAGTGGCCTCAAGAGGTGTGTGGAGAGGCACAGCAGTACTGGGGAAAGTGGAAAGTATGTATATATAGACACCGCCAATGGCTCTGTCACAGTCAGCACGGTTGTTGAAGTAGCCTCGATAGCCACAAAGGGCTGGGGTCTGCTGCAGGGCCATACATAGCACAGGAAAATTGCACAACAATGTCTGTGGTTCATGGGGTATTGCTATAACTATAATTGGGTTTTGTAGCATTACAGGCATGAATACCACAATGCCAGGCTTTATATATAACAATGTATCTATCAGATACTCGAGGGAGGGGCACAACCGCCCATCCTGTTCAAATGTCAGAGATAAAATCTTATGGCCAAGAGTAAAAACCACTTTCAAACCTCACAATAGTGAGTGTAAACCATCCAGCAACATTTTTTAAGAGTGTATATTCAAACTGAAATTTAGTCTGAATGTGTGCTTCAGTAGCACAGTGGTAGAGTGCCAGGCTATGAATCCAAAGAATGTTAGTTTGATTCCCACCAGGTCCAAGGATTTTTATCTGTCATTTCCCACATCTTTCAACTCTGGTAATGTAGCTGGTGTGAAAAATATCAAGCAGCACTGTGGTTCAGAATCCATGTTAAACTGTACGACCCCCTGTAACTGGCTAGGTAAGTCAATTCGAAGGTTGGGTTGTTGACTTGTACCTACCTACCATGACGCATTAATGGTACATTAAGAACAACTTGCTGAGAACTGCCAGCACTTCAAACTTGTCGACTGTAGAGTATGTTGCCATAGGTGGAAAGTTACGTAATATGCAAGCAAAAATTTTCTGAAACCAGTCCATGCAGCATTGCAGTGCAAAGGAAGACGTGTGCAGTGTCTCTGAGCACTCAGCAGGACCTGCGGCCAGCAATATGTTTTCTGATCAATCCTTTTAATTTTTTTTCGAAGTCTTACATACTCTGTGGCTGGCAGGTTCAAGATGAGTATTCCCCAGTCAGTTTATTTACTAATCTGTAACTAAAATACACAGTAATGCCACCAGTTATAGCTACATCATTATCAAATATACCAAGCCCTTTAATCCATACCTGAACTTTTTCATTATTACTAACATTATTACATAAACAAGTATACAATTAAAAAGCCATATTATAAGAATTTAGCATTGGAGGGAAGTGTGTGGGGTAAAAATCAGAGAGGGAGACCAAGAGATGAATACAGTAAGCAGATTCAAATAGATGTAGGCTGCCATTCTTATGAGGAGATGAAGAGGCTTGCTGAGAATAGAGCACGGTGGAGAGCTGCATCAAACCAGTCTCTGTACTGAAGATCACAACAACAACATTACTATAAATATACTGTAGTTAGGTTTGGTAGCATTACAAGTATCAACACAATACCATGCAATAATGTCTCTATCAGCAAATGACTTAAGACCTTCTACAGCCACATTTTTAAATGATGTAACTCACTTTTTATCAACTAAGTAAGCTATGTACTTTATGTATAAAAATATTGAAGTCTTTAGGTCAACTCATAACTATTGAGAATTAGATATCTGAAAATAGGGAAGTTGGTGGATGATCAGTGAACAAGAACACACCCTTGTTGTTGTTATTGTTGTTGTTTATAGGGGACTAAACTACTAGGTCATCAGTCCCAACACACCCTTAAGCCATCAATATGGATTTCCCAAAAATGGACTGAGTTAAGACAGTGATGTTTGGTAGTTTTACTATTAAGGTATGTAGGTGCCCACTCAAAATATGATTTAATTCTGAAATGGTCACCTTATAGTCCCCTGTGAGATTTCATGGATTGACCTAGGTGTGCAAGTTAAATGACATGAAATTACACCCTCTGTGTTTTTGTGGGCAGAATGGTATACTTTGATGAGATAATTGTGAGTTTAACAGATAGGCCTTCAGACAAAAAAATTAAAAAATCAAATTTTAGCTTGAATTTGTTGCAACAACTTATTGAACTTGAATGATGAGTAAGATGGAGTGTTAATAATTGATCTTAAAAGTTTTCTATAGATTCTGTTAAAAAATCTAAATTTTTCCAGTTGAAAATAATATGCAATCTCATTAACCAGCAGAAACAAATAAATATCTCCTCATAATTAAATGACTGTTCATGACACACAAAACTTCAATTAACTCTCGCTTTTATTACACACAATCACATATAATATTTACATAGTCTTCCTCTAATAAGAACTTCTAGACATGTAATCTCAGTGAAGACTCAATATGGACTAACATCAGTGATTATGCATCTTAATTGTAAAAATCCAGAGACAGAGGACCTCCTTATTCATCTTCTTGTCAGCGATGGCCATTGGTAACGTCAGGTGGTAGTCATGTACAAGAATCTCTGATGCTGCCAAGGAAGTTGTAGAGACAACACCCCACGTAACTCATAGAAAACATAAAATAGAAGATCAGAAAGAAACTTTTCAAAATATCAATTTAAATCATAAAATTATTCATTATTTGAATAAAATCGAATATAATTACCTCCAAAATTGAGCTCCCAGGCACTGTCAGTGGTAACGAATCTTGTCCCACTACAAGGTGTGTCTGACTTACCAGGAAACAGCTGGCACTCATGTGAGACCAAGTCAGATAATTTGTCATAGATTTTGGTGTGGTGGTGTAAATACATGAAACTGATTGGGCTGAAGCACAGTCTTGTGCTAGACCTGATGGAACCATTTGTCAGAGATGGTATTGTCAAAATAAGTGAAGCTTGACCGAATGCGATAGTGTCTTGGTGGACTGTTGGTGATGCAAGTAGTGTGTGACAACCGTGAGGCAGGTGTGCCATCTTCAAGAACATAAGCAGAATACCTTGCACAGCCATGATAAGAGCCAGGTATCTTCCATAACTGACTAAATCATCTGCCATAGTTATGAGTGGCCGGGAGTGTCCTGTTCAGTAAACGGATGACAGTTGTACAATGTGCCAGCTGACATTATGGGTGGTGGAGTTCGCACATCAATTTGGCTGTGTGTAATAGTGCAGTGCAGCAGCAGCTCAGATTGTATCAGGCAGGCTACACTTCATTGTGTAGAATACATTATGCTTGGTGAAAATGGAATGAAGTTGGCTGGGCTTAGGAGCTCACTGCTTGAAGTGACATTGGCCACCCAATGTAATGTGGCATCAATTGTTGGATGCAACAAGTTGCATTATAAGAATCAAGAGAGAATAAAAGTAACATCAGTATGACATGTCACAATAAAAAGCACTTAGAAAGTTGATTTACACTATCCATATTGCTAGCTGGTTCACATCAAAGTCATAACAGATTTACTGGTACACCATCGAAACTGTCCGTTTTATCAGTGATTCAGTTCTCACTCTAATTTGCAAGTTCAGAATGTATCCCAAATAGATGGTGCATATCTGAATTGAATGTTTTCCACATTTTACATGTCATTGAACAGTCTTGACATAATGCCACCCATGAATATTGCATCATTTCTCTCACATAAAAATGGTGGTCTCTTGTGCTCTGTGTTATGCTGATTTTGCTCTCAGTGTGCCATTAAGCCTCTATCAATATACTGTTTTCCTAAATGTCAGTGTCACTACTGGAGGAGATATGGGCAGTAATCCCTCTTACGTAGGTTTAGAGGAGAGAAACATTTGTTGATACAATAACAGTACTCAGCATATGTGATTTCAATTGTAGTTCAATATGTACTGAATAGTTTAGAAAGAATGAATTACACATTCTGGGCCTCAAAAATGTCTTTCAGGTTGGTTGCAGGGTGATTGCTGGTGTAGCTCCACAGAACCATTATTTAAAAACTCCCTTACTGTATATCTATGATATTATCAACTTTTTGCATATGGTAGCAATTTTAAACTATTCATTGACAATCCTCATAATTATAATACAAGAAATGAATATAATTTAATTCTCTTGGCTCCTTGTTTAAACTTGTATGCTCATATTCTTCAATTTATGGGAATGTAAAATTATAACAAACTAAAAGGGAAGAACATTCTGAGTATGATTGTAGGGTAACTGGAGAAAAGATTTCATGACATCCTTCTGCAGTGATGCTATTATTCAGTTGAAGATTTAAAAGAATGTAGTTCATTATTTCTGTTAATGTGTAACTGTAGCTATCTTTTCACAAAAAAGTTACAGATTAGATTAGATTAGTTTTTCATTCCGTAGATCCATGTTGAGGAGATCCTCGTGTATGTGGAACATGTCAATGATTCAATATAGCCCTGTCTTATTCACTATAGTTTCACATCAGTGATGAAGTATTACGTATTATTATGTCTCCTGTACTCTCTCAATTGAGAAGCATCTGTGTGTTATGAGACAAATAAATCAGAATCCACAAATTACACTTCAGTTTAATGTAGGACTTAATTTGAGGGAAAGAAATTCAGGGAAAAACATTTTGAGCTTTGCATTGTACAATAGTGTATTATGGGCAGTGAAAAAACTGGAAGAGAAGATAATCAAACAAATTGAGATGTGGCTTTACAGAAGTTTATTCAAACATAGTGGACTGGTTTAACCCTGTGGCACATAGTATCCACTGTAGTGGATGGCTATTACTGGGGGAATTTCTTGGCATCTGCTGTCCTTTTTGACTCGTAATGCCTGGAGTTCACTTCAAGAGATCCTTTGACTACGTGCTGCACTATGGTGTCACCAGATAAACTGACAAATGTCAATTTTTCACCTAAAAGTCACGTTGGAAAGCATCAAGTGGCAGTGAACAGTGTTGAACTGCATTTCTTGAAGAAGGTGCAAAGGAAAATATAATAATGGAAAGTCCAGGTTGGAAGTAATAATATAGTAAGGACAGTTTACAACTCACTAAAGACCTTGCGACAAGCTGCAACAGGCATGTACAAAAGACACTCACGTACAACACTTTCAGCTATCGGCCATGGCCTTCTTCAGAAAATAGAACACTCACGCAATCACACAGGCACACAACACAGTCATACAATCATCACCTCCAGCTGCCGCACTTCGAATCACGCTCTGCGGTGAGTAAATCCAAACCTCTGGCCTGGTTCAGGTTCATTGATGATATTTTCATGATCTGGACTCAGGGCCAGGACACCCTATCCTTTCTTCAGAACTTCAATTCCTTCTCCCCTATCCACTTCACCTGGTCTTCCTCAACCTACCATGCCACATTCCTGGATATCAACCTCCACCTCACTGATGGCTCCATCCACACTTCCGTCCATATTAAACCTACCAACCACCAACAGTACCTATACACTTTGTCAGTTGCCATACCTTCCATATTAAAAAATGCCTCCCTTACAGCCTGGCCACTCGTGTACGGTGTATCTGCAGCGACAAGAACTCCCTTTCTGAATATGCTGAGTGTCTCACACAGGCCTTCACAGACAGAAACTACCCCACAGACCTAGTCCGCAAACAGATCTCCCGTGCCATATCCTCACACATCCCAAATCCCCCTCCTAACACCAGTAACAATCCACAAAAGAGTGCTCCCCTTGTCACCCAGTGCTACCCTGCTACCTGGACACGAACAACTAAATTACATCCTTCAGCAAGGTTTTGATTTTCTATCCTCGTGCCCAGAAATGAGAGACATCTTGCACAAGATCCTTCCCACCCCTCCTAAAGTCGTGTGCCCTCCCAACCTCCACAACATCCTAGTTCATCCTTTTGCCACCCCGAAACCTAGCTCACTGCCACAGGGATCATATCCTTGTGGAAGACCCCACTGCAAGACCTGTCCAATCCACCCACCCAGCACTTCCTATTCCAGTCCTGTCACAGGCTTATCCTACCCTATCAGAGGCCGGGCCACCTGTGAAAGCAGCCACGTAATTTACCGACTGTGCTGCAAACACTGTGCAGCTTTCTATATTGGCATGACCACCAACCAGCTATCCCTTAGGGTGAATGGCCACCGCCAAACTGTGGCCAAAAATAAGGTGGACCACCCTGTGGCACAGCATGCAGCAGAACACATGCTTGATTTGTTGTTGTTGTTGGGTGTTTAAAGGGGACTCAACTGCTGTGTTATCAGTCCCCTGTTCCCTGCTAAGAGTTAATTTTTAAAACTTTCCTTTTTGTCGCATAGTCGCATAGTCCAGTGTATTCCGGGTACAGAGAGACAGTCAATGGTAAAATGATGACATATAACAAAGAACAAGACAGGAGTTGAGAAAATAGACAGTAAACTAAAACAAGGCAGCAGAAGCGTGTGGATGGCTGATCACAAAATAATACAGGATGAGCCAGACACTCTTCACACTTTAAAATGCTTAATTGGAAAAACAAGTCATAAACCGTAAAATAACAGCGGCCTATTGTTCTGGAGGGGTTGAAGCCCGACAGGGCGTGCTTATAGGCCCCACCACTAAATAGACCAATAAAAGCCAGTTGCACGAATAAAACCTAAAACATGGTCGACCATAGAGGCATTGTCTGATAAAACCAATGGAAGCTCAGAAGGCAGTGTAAAAGACTGCCTCAAGTCAGCTAAAAGTAAGCAGTCCACCAGAACGTGGACCACAGTCAATAGGGCGCCACAACGGCAAGTTGGTGGGTCCTCTCGTCATAGAAGGTGGCCGTGCGTCAACCAAGTATGTCCAATACATAGTCTGCAGATGACTACTGACTCCCTACAAGAGGCTCGCAGGAAGGATCACCACACGGCTGTGATGGGCTTGACTATAAAACCTAAAACATGGTCGACCATAGAGGCATTGTCTGATAAAACCAATGGAAGCTCAGAAGGCAGTGTAAAAGACTGCCTCAAGTCAGCTAAAATACGCAGTCCACCAGAACGTGGACCACACTCAATAGGGCGCCACAACGGCAAGTTGGTGGGTCCTCTCGTCATAGAAGGTGGCCGTGCGTCAACCAAGTATGTCCAATACATAGTCTGCAGATGACTACTGACTCCCTACAAGAGGCTCGCAGGGAGGATCACCACACGGCTGTGATGGGCTTGACTATGCGCAGCTTATTTGGTTCAGTCAAGGCAGCCCATTCCGAGGTCCAAATCCCCAGAACCTTATGGGTCGTCAGTTGCTGCCTGAATTTCTGGTCTTGGAGACCTATCTTTAAGGGCCGTGATGTGGTGGCCTGCTTGGCCAGGCGATCAATCCGTTCCTTACCTGGAATGCCTAGGTGGCCCGGCGTCCAAATAAAAACCACCGAACGGCCTGACCTGCCCATAGTGAAAACAGCATCCTGAATGGACCGAACCAAATGGTGCTTTGGCATAAACTGGTCAAGGGCGATCAAGCCACTCAGGGAGTCACTACAGATAACTATAGACTCCCTGGGGCAGGCGCGGAAATGTGTAAGAGCGCGAGAGGTAGCCACCAGCTCAGCTGTGAAAACACTAGTCCCACAGGGTAAGGAACACTGCTCAACATGATCACCGTGAACATAAGCCTACCCAACACGACCGTCCACAAGGGAGCCATCGGTGTATACTACTTCTGCACCACGGAAAGAATCAATGAGTGCCTGGAATTGACGACAAAGGACCATTGGCGAAACTGAGGCTTTCGAGTCACCGGACAAGTCTAACCTAAGCTGTAGGTGAGGTACAAACCATGGAGGTACATGAGAAAGGTATCGGAATGTGGTAGGGATAGGAAGGGATGCGATGGAAGAAAGAAGGGAATGAACATGAACCGCAATCGGGAGACCTGACCATGGATGTCGTCGTGGGGAAGGGAGAACGGCAGCTGGGAACAGAAGCCTGTGATTCGGGTAGTTGGGTGAGGCATGAATACGGGCGACATATGAAGCCAGTAGCTGCTGCCGGCGGATTCGGAGGGAGGGGGGGGAACCCCAGCTTCAGCTGGCACTTGTGCGGAAGGCACCCGTCGCTAAACGTACGCCACTATGGTGTATTGGGTCCAAGACATGCAGTGCAGAAGGGGCTGCAGAATCGTATACCAGGCTGCCATAATCCAGACGGGATTGGATAAGAGCCCTATACAGTTGCAGGAGAGATGTACGAGCTGCTCCCCAAGTGGTATGGCTTAGGCAGCGAAGGACATTCAGGTGGCGCCAACACTTCTTCCGCAGCTGTTGCAGGTGTGGGACCCACGTGAGCATACCTAAGAAGCAGTGCATCTGTTCGACACAAAGCAAATCCTGATCCAAATACAGCTCAGGGTCTGGGTGCATTGCCCGACGGTGACAGAAGTGCATGACCCGGGTTTTGGTGGCAGAGAACTGGAATCCATGGGTCGTGGCCCAGGACTGAGCTTTTGTGATGGCCCCCTGCAAACGCCTTTCAGCAACACCCATGCCGTGAGAACTGAAATATAGGCAGAAGTCATCGGCATAGAGTGAGGAGGATACGGTTGATCCCACTGCCGCAGCAAGGCCGTCAGTAGCGATCAGAAAGAGAGGAACACTAAGGACCGAGCCCTGTGGGACTCCATTCTCCTGTATACGAGGTGAGCTAAGAGAGGTACTGACACGAACTTGGAAAGAGCAAAGCGAAAGGAAGTTCTGTATAAAAAGCAGGAGTGAGCCCCGCAAGCCCCAACTGTGCAGTGTGGCCAGAATGTGGTGGCGCCAGCTGGTGTCGTAGGCTTTCCTGAGGTGTTCACGACTGCTGAAAGCCATACGGATGGCCGACTCCAGAGTTATCAGGTTATCTACAGTGGAGCAGCCTTGGCGGAAGGCCCCCTGTCGTGGGGACAACAGACCCCGATGTTCTAGTATCCACATGAGCTGCCGACTCACCATATGTTCTAAGAGCTTGCACATACACGAGGATCTCCTCAACATGGATCTACGGAATGAAAAACTAATCTAATCTAATCTGTAACTTTTTTGGTGAGGCAGATCGGGCGGTAGCTATCAGCCACCTGTGGGTCAGCACCAGGTTTCATCACGGGGATAACGATGCTTTTCCCCCATTGTGATGGGAAAGCCCCCTCTGCCCATAGATGGTTGAACAGGGCGAGAAGGTGGTATTGGGACTCTGCTGAAAGGTGGCGAAGGAACTGGCTGTGGATACGATCTGGTCCTGGGGAGGTATCGGGACATGCAGCAAGGGTAGTTTCGAATTCCCACTGACTGAAAGGGGCATTGTACGTTTCTTCACGACGAGTACAGAATGACAGATGTCGTCGTTCGACCCGCACTTTCAGTGCATGGAAGGCTGCACTGTAAGCTGCAGTTGCGGAGTTGTAAGCGTAGTGGTCCACCAGGTGTTGAGCGATGGCAGTGGGGTCTGTGCAGACGGTGCCCTGAATGTTTATGCTGGGAACTGCTGCTGGTGGACGGTGCCCAAAGAGGCACCGAACCTGAGACCACACCAGAGATGAGGATGTGCGAGAGCCAATGTTGGCGACATACTGCTCCCAACAGTCCTGCTTACTCTGTCGGATGAGCTGTCAAGCTTGGGCCCGGAGCCGTTTAAAGGCGATCAGGTTGTCCACGGCGGTGGCGCTGGTGCGCCCGTCGACGATCCCGGATGACCCTGGCAATTTCTGGCGTCCACCAGGGCACGGACCTACGCCGGGGGGAGCCAGATGTTTTGGGGATAGTTGCCTCAGCGGCTTAGACTATGGAGCTGGTGACCTGGTGAACTGCCATGTCCACATCAGCAGGCAGTGAAACAGGAACCACAGCGGCTGAGGTATAACGTTGCTAATCAGCTCTTCAGAGAGACCATCGAGGCTGGTGGCCGGCAGGTTGGAAATGCAGCAGTGACACGAGGATAGGGAAGTGGTCGCTACCGCAAAGGTCATCATGGACCTTCCATTGGAGATGCGGGAGCAGGCTCGGGCTACAAACAGAAAGATCTATCGCCGAATATGTGCCTCGCGCCACGCAGAAGTGGGTGGGCGCGTCCGTGTTTAAGAGGCAGACATCTCTCTGTGACAAAAGTGCCTCCATATCTCTACTGTGGCTCGTCGTTTATTTTCCACCCCACAATGGGTGGTGGGCATTAAAATCCCCCAAAAGGAGAAATGGTGGGGGTAGTTGTGTTATTAACGTAGCGATATCGGCGATAGAGGCAGCTTCATCCGGAGGAAGGTAGATGGAGCAGATGGTGAACTCCTGCCTCGCCCGAATTCTAACAGCAACTGCCTTCAGAGCCGTGTGGAGAGGAACAGTAGCACTGGGGACAGTTGCGAGAATGTAGATACAGACCCCTCCTGAAACTCTGTCATATGCCACCCAGTTCTTGTAGTATCCCCGATAGCCGCGAAGGGCTGGGGTCCGCTGGGCAGGAAACCACGTTTCCTGCAATGCCAAACAAAGCACCGGGAAGCGGCACAACAACTGCTGCAATTCAGCTAGGTGGTTGAAAAAACCACCGCAGTTCCACTGAAGGAGTACGTGGTCGCCAAGCTGAAAAGCCATATTAAAGTTTCGAATTGGGTTCATCCATAGCTACATCTGCTGCCAACTGTTGAGAATCGCCAGTGTCAGCGATCCTGGATGCTGGAGAACCCAGTATTGCGAGATCCTCGGCAGAAGCGAGGATCTCAACCTCATCCTCCAAAGTAGAGGATGAGGATGCCTGTGGCTTTCTAGCCACCAAAGTCGCCTTCTTCTTGCTTTTCCTCTGTTGTCCCTCTCGCTGGCCCTTTGGTCTAGAGGCCTGGGAGTGCTTCTCACTGGTGGCATCTGGGTTGGACGAAGAGCAAGAAGCCCTTCTACCAGCAGGTCGTGAACCCTTCAGCTGTCGGCTGGGATCCCCACGTTCACTGCAAGAAGCCTCGGAAGGGAGTGTCCCCAGGGACCCCTTCCGAGCGAGAGGAGCCGGAGGAGGCTGTTCCTTCTCCGGCTGGGAGACAGGGACTGATGTCCCCAATGGAGGGGAGGCATTTGCTCCCACTGGTGGTGTTGTGGGAGCAACTGATGAAGTGGTGCCCCCACCCATCGAGGGGGCAGTAGAGCGTTGTTGGCCCATAGGGCCCATGGACGGAGAGAACACTGATTCCGTTGATCACAGTAAAGCTGGTGCCGCTGTGACTGCGGCAAAAGATGTTGACATCTTTACCAGATGGAGCCGATCGTACTTTTTCCGCGCTTCTGAATATGTCAAACGGTCCAGGGTCTTTACCTCCATGATTTTTCTTTCGTTCGGCGAGCATGGAGGATGGTGTTGCCCACAATTCACACAAACTGGAGGTGGAGTACATGGGGCGTCTGGGTGCAATGGTCGCCCACATTCCCTGCAGTTAGGGCTGGAAGTACAACGGGAGGACATGTGCCCAAACTTCCAGCACCTGAAACACCGCCTAGGGGGAGGGACATAGGGCTTTACATCGCACCGGTATACCATTACCTTGATCTTCTCAGGCAGTGTATCGCCTTCGAAGGCCAAGATGAAAGCACCGGTGGCAACCCTCTGATCTTTAGGTCCCCTGTGCACACGCCGAACGAAGTGAAACCCCCAACGTTCCAAGTATGCTCTCAACTCCTCTTCGGTCTGAGAGAGGAGATCTCTATGGTAGATTAAACCCTGGACCATGTTGAGTGACTTATGAGGCATGATACTGACTGGAACATCACCCAGCTGTTATTGTTTCCAAATAAGAGACGAAATCCACGAATCCAGTTTAGTATCTCTACTTTTGGATATCGTGCTCCGATGTTGGGACCTGAAGATGGCATAGTGAAATGCCGAAACTGGTTGTAATAGAATAAATATTTCATTATACTTACGGCTGTTGGTACCTCAGTTCCTTCAGTCTCTTGACCAGCCGCTGTCCCGTTTCCACCACCGATGATGGATTCAATAAGATAAAAAAATGAGTGTCAGCAAATTGTGCAATTTCTTATATTTGTTATCTCTTCTAGAAAATTCTAGATAAGTGCTTAACCAGTTCTTGTACTTCCATATGTGGCCTAATATATGTCACACATTATATGCAAACTGACCTTTTAGACTGTATGTATCATTGTTGTTGTTGATAGTTCAAGGGGTCTAGACAGCTAGGTAATCACTCCTGTTCCAAACAAAGGGAGCACGATGTAGGTGATGTGAAGAGGAAAGGGAACATTAACACTTACAGGGATAATCGGCATGTTTAACAGATTGACAATAACTGCTAAATGTGTAAAAGAAGCATAAAACAATAAAATTCTAAAGGCCCAGACTTAAAGATTAATGCAAAACAGTATGGTAGCATATCATGGCTGGCTGATCACGTGAATAATAATGGATGAGCCAGCCACTCCACACACACCAAAACTGCCAGTCAGAAAGAGGACTGACAAGACAAATATAACAACAGATTAAAACTGTTTGAATGGTGGGAGCCTGAAAGTTCAGGCTTAGATACCCAACATTAAATCATATGATAAAAACCAGCTGTGCGAATAAAACCTAAAACACGGTCAACCATAGCAGCATCGTCTCCTAGCATAAAAGAAAGCAGCATCTGCCAGGTTAAAACACTGCCGCAAGGCAACTAGAAGAGGACAATCTGTCAGAATGTGGACCACTGTCAAGGAGACGCCACGGTGACACTGGCGGGTCCTCCCGATGTAGGAGGTAGCCATGTGTCATCCACATGTGACCAATTTACAGGCGACGAAGAACCAATGGATGGCTCGACGGCGGCAGAAGTGCATAACCCGAGTTTTTGATGGAGAGAATTGGATCCCATGGGTTGAAGCCCATGACTGTACCTTTTGGATGGCTCCCTGCAGACATCTTTCAGCTACAACAGTGCTAGCTGAGCTGAAGTATAAACAAAAGTCATCATGAACAAGGAGGAAGAAATTGATGACCCCACTGCCTCCACAAGACCATTGATTGCAATTAAAAAGAGAGGGACGCTAAGGATAGACCCTTGTGGGACTCCATTCTCCTGGACTCAGAGGGAGCTGATGGAGGTAGCAACCTGTACCCAAAAAGAGCGGAAGGAAAGAAAATTTTGAATAAAAAGCAGAAGCAGATCCCTCAAGCCCCAACTGTGCAATGTAGCCCGAATGTGGTGGCACCAGATGGTGTCATATGCCTTCCTGAGGTCAAAAAAGATGGCAACAAGGTGCTCACACCTGCTAAATACCATATGGATGGCAGACTCCCCCCCCCCCCCCCCCCGTTGTGGGGACAACAGACCCTGATGTTCTAGTATCCACATGAGCTGCTGACTCACCATACGTTCTAATAGCATGCAAAGAACGTTGGTGAGGCTGATCAGGCAATAACTATCAGCAACAAGTTTAATCATCATGATAATGATGCTTTCCTGCCATTGTGATGGTTGAAAAAAGCAAGAAGCTGGTGTTGGAACTCTGCTGGAAGGTGCCGGATGAACTGGCTGTGGATCCTGTCTGGTCCCGGAGAGGTATCGGGGCATGTGGCGGTTCACTGAACAGGAAATTGTATGTTTCTTCCTGGCATGTATGGAAGGACAGCCGGTGCCGTTCAACCCGTTCTTTGAGTACACGGAAGTCTGTACTGTATGCTGCAGTGTCAGAGTTGCGAGCATAATGCTTCACCACATGCTCAGTGAGAGCATAAAATGCATTGTTAAAACCATCGGCAGTTTATTAAACATCTTATATATCAAATAGTTTCAGTCAATATACCATCTTCATAGATAAAAAGGTGTTAAAACTGAATGGTGAAACACATCAAAAATATTTTTAGTTATATGTTTGTCTCATCTATAGTATTTTATTTGATGCATTTTACCATTCAGTTTTAACACCTTTTTATCTATTAAGATGGTCTATTGACTGAAACTAGTTGATATATAAGGTTTTTAATAAACAGCTGATGGTTTTAAAAATGCATTTTATGAAATATATGATGGATTTTAACACTCACCTCACCAAAGAATTCAGTGATAGCAGTTGCATCTGTGCATACAGTATCCTGGATCTGTAAGCTGGGGATTGCTGCTGATGGACTGTAACCAAAAAGGCACCTAACCTGGGACCACGCCTTAGATGGCGAAGTGCGAGAGCTGATGCTGGTGACATACTTCTCCCAGCTGTCCTGCTTGCTGTGCCGCATGAACTGTCGAGCTCAGGCCCGGAGCCGTTCGAAGGCTGTCAGGTTTCCTATGGTGGTGTAGCGCCGATGGCACTGGAGCGGCTGCCGACAATCCCGGATAGCTGCAGCAATCTCTGGCATCCACCAGGGCACAGACTTACGCTAAGGGGAGACAAAGATGGTGGGAACAGTGGCCTCAGTGGCGGAAAAGATGACAGCAGTGATTTGACGAACGCCGTGTCCATGTTGGCAGGCAATGGTACAAGGTGTAATCCTGCCAATCAGCTCTACGGAGAGACCATCAAGGTGGGCAGCCTGCAAGTTGGAAATGCAGATGCAGCACAAGGATTGGAAAATGGTGGCTACCGCAAAGGTCACAAAGGTCATCATGGGTCCTCCAGCGGAAATGTGGGAGCAGACTTGGACTACATAGAGAGAGGTCGATTTCCAAGTAGGTGCCTCATGCCATGCATGGGAGCACCAGTGTTTAAAAGACAGATGTCCTGCTGTAACAAAAGCTTCTCTACATCCATATCGCGAACTGTCATCTGCATCCCACCCCAAAATGGGTGTGGGCATTAAAATCTCCCAAGAGGAGAAATGGTGGGGGTAGTTGCACAATAACTGCAGCGACATCAGTGATAGAGACAGCTGCATCCGGGGGAAGGTAAATGGAACATATGGTGAATTCCTGCACCACCCGGATGTGAACAGTGACTGCCTCTAGGGTTGTTTGGAGAGGCACAGCAACACTAGGGACAGTTGCGAGTATGTAAACAGCGACATCACCTGAAGCTCTATTGCATGTAGCCCAGTTTCAGTAGTGGCCCTGATAGCCTCGAAGGGTTTGGATCCTCTGAACAGGAAACCATGTTTCCTGCAGTGCCAGACAAAAGATGGGGATGTGGCACAACAAATGCTGCAACTCAGCTATGGAGTTGAGGAAACCACTGCAATTCCATTGGAGAATTACTTTGTCTCCTAGCTGAAAATCCATAAATAGAAGCTGAGGAGCAGATTATTCAATTGGGAGGTCATCTGCCTTTTGCTCAGAACCTAGAGAATTGTGATCCATAGGTTCTGTTGGTTCAGTAAGTGCGAGATCCTCGGGGGAAGCTAGTAGCTGTGGCTTTGAGGCCACCAAGGTGTCTTTCTTCTTATTTTTCTTTCTCTGTGCCTCTCACTGGCCCTTAGGTTATATGGGCCAGGAGGGCTTCTCAGAGACGACCTCAGGGGCTGACAAAGTGCAGGATGCCCTTCAACCAGCAGCAAGGGGATCCTGCAGCAATTTGATGGGATCCTCTTTGCCTCAGAAGGGAGCATCCCAAGGGACTCCTTCCGAGTGAGAGATGACAGAGAAGGCTGTTGCTTCCCCAACATTGAAGTGGGGATTGACATCCCCGGTGTTTGGGAAGACATTCTCCCAAGGTGAAAAGCTGGGGAGCAACCAAAGAGGGAGTGTCCCCAACTGTCAAGAGGGCAGGTGCAGTCGATCGGGCCTGGGGGCCCTCTGGTATTGAAGTCACTGATTGTGGTTTGGTCAACATAGATGTCAATGGTGAAGCTACTGTGGCATAAGTTGTTGTCAGACTCACAGGATGGAGCTTGGTGTACTTTGCTTCTGAGTACGTCAGTTTGCCTAGTGTTTTGTACTCCATTATTTTTAGTTTCTGGTGTGTGACTTTGCAATCTGGGGAGCACGGGGAGTGGTGTAGGCCACAATTAACACACACCAGATGAGGGGTATAAGGGGTGTCCGGATGTGGTGCACGTGCAACACTTATAGCAGCGAATTGGGGAATGAAAGTAGGGCTTAACGTCGCAACTGTAAACCATCACCCTGACTTTCTCAGACAATGAGTCACCCTCGAAAGTCAAGATGAAGGCACCAATAGCAACCCTCTTGTCTTTCGGACCCATGTAGATGCGCCGTATGAAGTGCACACCTCGCCACTCTAGATTTTTCTGCAATTCGTCATCCGACTGCAAAAGGTCTCTATTATAGATTAAGCCCTGCACCATGTTAAGAGTCTTATGGGGACTTGTTTTGACTGGCATGTCAACCAGCTTGTCACAGGCAAGCAACGCCCAAGACTGAGCTGGGGATGACGTTGTGATAAAGACCGATCCAGATCTCATTTTGGACATACCATCCACCTCTCCAAATTCTCTAGAAAAAATAACGGCTTAGTTATAACATAGGATTCCTCATCTGTCCTACTGCACACTAAATAACGAGGGGCATATGTCTCACCTCATTCTCTTCCCCTATGTTCATCCCATGGCGTGGCCATGGAAGGGAATGATTCAGGATCATACTGCACAGCATTGTAGTCTCCTCTACCTTGCTTAGAGATGGCAGTTATATGTCCACCAATGTTTCGTATTCGAGTAGCTAGGCAAATAAGGGTACACCCAGGCAGAGTCCCACTTGCCTGGGTAAGCCTTATACAACTCAGGTCTGGCAGGTTCCTCAGAGGTTGCTCACTAATGATTGTTCAATCTCAACAGCCATGCATCTCTCGACATGTAGCACACTTTGAGATTGAGGGTTTATTTATAGAGGTTTGTACCGTTCTTGCGAACGGCACTGAAACGTACAACGTTCCACCAGTGTGCTGAAAGATGGTCGTTGAAGCACGCACAGAGCTTACAGTGTGGTGGACTGTTGGTGTGGCACAGGCCACAGCCCGAGACTCCAGGTTTGCCAAGCCTGTCCTCAGCAAAGTAATGCTGAGTCCCTTAGGGGACTGTACGTATTGAAGAACTGACTAAACACATTAATGCTGACACTTCTCAATTCTGTGCAGTCAGAAAAAGCAACAGATATTATGATCAAAAGTCATCTGTCATTATACTGTGGTATATTAAGGGGAGAAACCTGTTGAAGATACCTTTCCATTGAAAATGTTACTGATAGGACAGCACGTGCACTTGGTGAGGTCCTGAAAACAAGTCTGCAACATTTCTGTCTTATTCTTCTATGTTTAAATAAAAAATAAATAAATAAAAACCTAATTCCTGGGTATACAATGACGCTCCTATAATATGTGGCTGTTATGGTGGTGTACAGCATCTGATACAGATGGATGTGGATGATTTTGGGCACTCTACATCTAGGTCTTCAGTGATGAACAAATTTAAGAACTTAAGAAGCAAGGAGCGTGAACAATAAAGAAACTGATAACAAAATAAAGTAGAGCAATCCAGCAAGTAACATGTGCAGCTGAAGTGAAATGCAAAAGGTGAATATTAGAGATGAAGATGAAAAGAGTACCCAACTGGAAAAGTTATAGAAATAGTTAAAACAACTAAGCAGAGGACCATGGCTGGCTGACCACAGTGATAAAAAAGGGTGAGCCAACCACTCTGCAACATATTAAAACCTCCAGACTAAATGTTAGGCCAGAGTTGTGATAAATCACAGAATTTGAGGACTTTGCTCACACTTGCTTTGTCATTACCTAAAATAGAGAGCAAATCTGCACTAAGATTTACTGCAACCCTCTGTGCGTGATATAAATCATACTCAATTAAAATGGGATGGACAGTAAGCTGCATACCACAGGCATAACAGTTCGGCGTTTTCCTCTCGTCAGAAACTGTGGGTAAATGAACAGTGCCCAATGCAGAGGCATGTAATGGTACTTCATCCTGCCTAAGAGGTCAGAAGGAGGAATGTCACAGACAGACAGTGGGTTCATGAAACACAGCTTATTATGAGTCACTGAGAGCCAGTCGTCCTCCCACAACTGCAGAAACCACAGCCACAACAGGTAAGTAATATCCTGCAAGGGAATAAGACACCATGTCACAAAAGGGGCGCTGCAAGCCTATTTGGCAAGCTGATTGGCTTCTTCATTACCCGAATGCCCACATGTTCTGGCACCCAGCAAAACGACACCTCCTTCCCACGACATTGAAGGAAGAACAGTTTGCTGTGTATGTGCTGCAGTAAAGTCTCAGGTGGATATAGCTCATTCAGTGACTGCAATGCACTCAGAGAATCAGAGCAAAGAAGAAATTGTTCACCCTGAGCATGCTGTAACTGCTTTAGTGCTTTCAAGGTCGCATGGAGTTCTGCAGAGGAAACAGAGTAATTATCGGGGAGATGAACTTGACAACACAGTTGGGGAACACAATGGAACATCCGACTGAGTCCCCACGCTTGGCTCCATCAGTGTACAGGACTGTGAAATCATGATGTCTATCTAAAATAGTTAAAAACAATGACTGATAAGTAAAATCCAAAGTTTGTTCCTTCCTAAAACTCACCAGATCTAAAATAATTCTGGGCCTCTGGAGAGGCCAAGGTGGGACCATGCCCTAACCTTTATGTAAAACATTAAAACCAGCCACCCTCATTGCTAAAAGGAAATCTTTTGTGCGGATCCCATATGGTCTTGTTGCTCTTTAATGAGTATGAAATACTGTTTCCATTGGAGGCTGATCAATGGTGAGGTATGCCGGTGTGAAAGATGTGGACAGTGTTTTCTATGCCTGGCACACCATGAGTAGCTGTCACCTGATGTGCAGTGGTGGGTCCGTTGTCTCGGCACAAAGACTTGGTATCGGGCTCGTTCTAAAAGCCCCAGTGGCCTGCCGAATCCGTGAATGGTTTACCTCGTCCAAGATTTTAAATAAGAGGGGCTTGGAGACCCATACACTGTGCACTCATAATTGAGACAAGATTGTATGAAGGCTCTGTAAAACCAGAGCAAACAGGTTCTGCCTGCTCTCCAAGAACTGTGGCTAAGACATTTTAAAATCGCCAGTGCTTTGAGGCACAGTGTCTTCATGTCCTTAAGGCAGAGCAAGAATGCGAGTTTAGAATCGAATGTGAGACCCAGAAAGCTCACTGAGTCTTTAAAAGTCAGGACAGAGTCCTTCATCTGCAGCTCAGGTAGATTAAAAACAGTGCATGAATGGTTAAAAAGAACACATACACACTTCTTGGTTGAAAACTTAAAACCAGTCATCCCTGCCCATTCATCCGACCACTGAAGAGTTAACTACAACTGCTGTGTAGTCGTTGCAAGATTGGATGAAGAGCAAAAGACAGAAAACTCATCCACAAATAAAGAACACTGGGCAGGACGTTTTGCATCAGAATTAATACTCTTAATTGCTATAGCAAACAAGGTCACACTTAAAATGCTACCCTGAGGGTGTCCATTCTCCTGCTCAAACTGATATGAGAGGGCATCACTGACCTGATAACTAAAATGTGGGAAAAGGAAGAACTGAATAAAACAGGGGAGACAACCACAAAAACCCCATTTGTGGAGCTGCCTGAGGATAAGATGCTGCCAAGTAGTATCATAAGCCATCTCAAGATGAATAAATAAAAAAAAAGTGCTGCTGGCACAGGAAAGCCTGTTGTATAGCTGCCTCCAGGAAGGCCAGGTTATCAAAGGTGGAGCGATATCTCCTGGACCCACACTGAAAGTGGCTGAGAAGCTGCCTGGATTCCAGCATCCAAACAAGGCAGCAGTTAATCATCTGCTCTAAGGTCTTTCCCACACAACTAGTGAGAGCAACACTATGATAACTACTTAGGCTTGTGTGGTCTTTCCCGGGTTTTAAAAGAGGAATTAAAATGGCTAAGAGAAGCCTCTCAACGGCTTGACCCCTGGGGAAGGCAGTGACAGAGTGCCAAAGTACATTATGTGCATTAAAATCACCACAGAAGATGAATGGATAGGAGAGTTGTGTAAGGCCTTCCAGAGTCTCTTCATTGAGTGCATCATGTGGTGGCAGTACAGGGAGCATATAATCAGTGGGTGACACACACAGACACTGCATCTGCTTGTAGATTAGTGTTGAGAGAGATGGGTTCAGAGTAGCAGGCTGTGTTGACTAATACAGCCACTCTCCCTCTAGCTCTCTTTCCATTAACGTCGTCCTTTCCGTGGAGAATGTATCCATGTATCTCAGGGCTATCAGAGGCTTGAAATTTGTCTCCTGGTGATGAATACACTGACATCGTCCCTGAAATAATAAACATAATTCCTTCACATGTGTCCTAAATTCCTGCAAGTTCCAATGCAATATGGGAGCCATCTATCAAGAAGGTTCAACCTTCACTCTCTCCTCCTGACAGGACTGGGTGCCCATAATGGGTGGGGGGAGATGTTTGCCCCAGTGTGGTGTCAATCTTGGGGTGAGATGGTTGCCCCCAACTGACTTCAAGCTCCATGGGCTCTAAGGCAGATTCAGCTGTAGCATCACTGATAGTAATTGTGACCGGTTCTGCAAACCAAGGTGGTGTGACAAAAGTGCTGGTACCTGAAGCAGCGAATGGGGGATTAAGGGCATAGGGGCGAACCTTTAAGCACAGAAAACTGGCTTTCACATGTTCAGGGAGCCTTTGACTACTAAAAGTGAGGATGAAGGGCTCCAATTTTACAAGTGCTCCATCACCCTTTTTCATAATATTCTGCATGTCAATGATACCTTCTGCTGCCCACTCATATTTTAATTCTTCTATTGGTATATCCATCAAATCCTGACAGAAAACTATACCCTTACTGTAAATTAGGGTACTATGTAGCTCTGTTTTGAATGAGGCACTTTCCGTTCTGAAGATTTGCCACCTGTTGGGAAGTCAAGGTTTCTACCAACAGGGTACCATTCTGCAACCATTTCACAGATCTTAAGCTACCCACAATTCCCTCTAATGGCTTGTTGATGTAAAATGGCAAAACTTTATCAAATTTATCTCTCTGTTTGATGATAAGAAACAATCTGGTTAGCAGCCTGTGTTCTGTGACTATAGACGAAACATGTTTTTTTTTCTTCTTTTTTTTTAATTTTTCAAGCTCCTGCATCTGGAGGACTGGGTTCCCTAGCCCTCTTTTTTGATTGGGTAATGGTACAACCCCCCTCCCATGCAGTACCCCATCCCACTAGGAGGGTTAAAATTAGTCAAAGGATCAATCTCAGTCCTACAAGCACCTGGGGATACAACTGAGGTTCGGCAGTATCCCCACAGGTTGTCCGCCAGTGACTGTTCCGCCCCAACAGGCATGCATCCCATCAGTACAATGCACACCTTAAGATTGAGGGTCTGTTTTTCTTTTCTTCTAGAAGTAGTTCTTTCCTCACGACCCAGGTGGTCAAGCTAAGATCCCCATTCTCTGATACACACAATGTTCCACTGCTGCACCATACGGTGGTCGCTGAAGTTTGCCCAGAGGTAACGGTGTATAGAGGACTGGCAGCACTAACCAGTCCCCATCTTGGGGCCCCAGGTTCGCCAAGCCCATACCCAGCAAATTAATGCTGAGCCCGCTGGTGGTATCTGATGCAGAGTACTTTCCATGTGCTAGCACACTCATTGTCATGTGCTCTAAATGAATCTGGTTATTAAAAAGGTTTGTAGTAAAAACATGAAGTCTGCTACATTGCTCTTAGCAAATGTTGCTGTATTTACAATGTTTTCCCATTATTTGCTTCCACAAAGTGATTTCTGACAGTCACTGCAATGAGAGAATTCCTTCACTCTTCAAATAGACATGAATTTACAGTATCACACTTTGAGATTTCATACTTTGAATAGTCAAATATGTAATTTCTCAAGGTATTGTAAGTTCAAAAATATAATAAACATAGTTTGCAACACAGTGCAAAGACATTTGGCAAACTGTGTTAGGCACATAACAGAGACACTCATACTCCACACAACTTAGTTTTTGGCCACTAGCTTCTGTCAGAAAATGGCACATACTATCATTCATAGAATCACACAAGAATGCTTCACAACTGTTCTCTCCAACTGCTGCATTTTGAATAATGCTTTGCAGTGGGGTGTGGATGGATGCAGCATAGCCTTATGGATAGAGGTCTGCACGGATAAGAAAAGTGTTATCCGTACCACACCACATCCACAAGGCCCATATCCGCAATGGCAAATGCGACACTTTATTCGCATCCACAAGTTTGTTATCAGCATCCACAGATATTAAAGTTTTGAATGGGTAATATTAATATATATCAGTATTTAAAACCATAGTATGGAATGATATAAGTATTGTTAGGGTGCCATTTCTGTGACAACTTAACTACCTTTGACTTCTCGAATCACTGTGACTGTTCTATACCTACTCCAAAACAGGCTATTACAAACAGGAAAACATTGGCGCTCCGGACACACACAGTAGTGCGTCGGAGCCCATGTGGCCGGAGCACTGTGTCAGCTGTTTAATACGGGCATCTTCTTAAATTTCAGTGGTTAAAACTGATTGCCATAGAGGAGATTTCACTGTGTTTACATTAAAGAATAAAAATAAATAAATAAAATAAAAAATGGAACTTTCGGAGTTTTACAAAAGGGAAACTATATTTTCCCCATATTAACACACAAGAGGTTATGTGACACAAAGTAAAGCATGTAATTTCAAGTGTTAAAACTGCCATCTACTCCTAATTGGTAACTGTCAGCAAAAAGAGACAATGCCAGCTGCAGCTAAGGCCAACCTATACAATCTAACATTGTGTACCTTCCTAAATACATTACTTTCACTGTACTCGTATTGATTATGAAAGTTGCTATAAAATGCTATTGACAATCTTTATTACTTGTCACCATTTATCTAATATATAAATATGAATGTTTGTTTGTATGTTTGTTCATATTTTGCTGCAGCAGTGTGGCCGAGCGCATTGAGGCGCTATGCTACAATCCGTGAGGCCATTCTCCATCGGGGGTTCAAATCCCACCTCGGGCATGGATGTTTGTGTTGTCTTTAGTATAAGCTAGTTTATAAGTAGTTTGTAAGTTTAGGGACTGATGACCCCGAAGTTAAGTCCCATAAGCTTTAGAAACATTTGAACATTTTTTGTTCATATTTTATGCACGGCTATACCGTTCATTTGCTTGCAATGAAATAGTGTAATAATATACTATTTTACATGCAAAAAAGACCACTACACCATAGATCTTTTCCTTGCCATCAAATACATATCCAAATTTCTTCCAAATTGACGATTTCAATTTGTTTTCCTTCACTAATGTCATATCACTTCGTTCACTTTACATGATACAGTATCCATTGATTCCGTGTTCATTTTAAGAAAGAACTTTCACTGTATTCACTACGATATACGTTGTCACACAAAGCGCTAACTGAAGGCAGTGGAAATTTGGCATGGCACCTCTGGTGGGCGGTGGGCCGGTTTGCCACCCAGAAAGCTCTTGACAGGCCACTGATAAGACATGGTCGCCTAAACGGATTAGGCGCAGTTCTGTTGGGTACAGCTATGTCTGCTGTGGCCACGGGATGAGAACAACAGACTTCCACTCTACCTGGGCCTTGCAAGTGTTACAAGATTGTCTGCATGCTTGAAGTTTTCAGGTAACAGTTCAACAGACATACTGAGCAGATACCTCAATCTTTATCTGCTTATAACATGTGGATATCCACATTGCTCACAATTTTATCCACAAAGTAAGAAATACTGTGGATCTCTGCATCTGTGCAAATTTCTACTTATGGAGCATGTATGTACTAGATACTTGGAAAGAAATTTCTCTTAGGAATGCACTGGTATGGAGGGGGGCAGGGGAGAGGAGGGAATGGGGTGCACACACACATGGAATATAGAAGAAAATGGAAGAGGTGAAAGACAGAGGGGGGCAGGAACTGTTGGGTGTGAAGAAAATAGGTTACCATAGATTGAGGCCTGGATAATTTTCAGATCAGATAACTCCCATCTGTGCAGGGAAGCTGGTAGAGGGGGGATGGGTGAAGGGGGGGGGGGGGGAGTATGGAGGGCCTGGGTTATGAAGCAGCTGTTGAAATCAAGTATATGCTCAGTTGGGTGGTCTACCTTGTTTTTGGCCACAGCAAAGGTGGTGGCCATTCATTCTTATGGACAGCTGGTTGCTAGTCATATCAATATAGAAAGCTGCACAGTGGTAGCAGCACAGTTGTCACCCAGGTTTTTATTGGGTCGGACAAGCCTGTGACAGAAATTAAATAGGAAGTGCTGGGTGGAGAGATTGGGCAAGTCTTCAGTAGGATCTTCCACAGGGTTATGATCCCTGTGGCAGGGGTCTGGTGTTGGTGTTGGCATACTAACGGACTAGATGTTATGGAGGTTGGGTGGGTGATGATCGATGGAACACCACTTTATGCGGGATGGGTAGGATTTTGGACATGATGTCTCTCATTTCTGGACATTATGGCAGAAAAAGCATTAGCAAAGGATACAGTTTAGTTGTTGCAGCCCAGGGTAGCATTGGGTGATGAGGAGTGCACTCAAAGTTACAGTTACAACATAAATGCTGACGAGACTAATATACTTGCATCTGTGTAAATGTGTGGGTGTGTGTGTGTTTGTTTGCCCTCCTTTTTTCCCCCCAGGGTAAGTCTTTCCTGTCCCGGGATTGGAATGACTCCTTATCCACTCCCTTAAAAACCTCATCATTTCTTTTTCCCTCTCCTTCCCTTCTGCCTGACGAAGCTGATATATATAGGCTTTCTACAGTTCTACAGTATGTCTGCCTAAGTGTACTTGTGTCTGTGTAAGTGTGTGGGTGTGTGTGCATTTATTTACCCTCCATTTTTTCCCCCAAGGTAAGTCTTTCCTGTCCCGGGATTGGAATGGCTCCTTACCCCCTTCCTTAAAACCCTCATCATTTCCTTTTCCCTCTCCTTCCCTTCTGCCTGATGAAGCAGCTAGGCTGCGAAAGCTAGCATTTTTGTGTGCGTGTGTGTCTGTGTGTTTATTTGTTGCTATTACTGCCTGTGCCCCTTCGCCTGGTATATATATATATATATATATATATATATATATATATATATATATATATATATTTTTTTTTTTTTTTTTTTTTTTACTGCGGAAAAATGGTGGCCACTAATTCCCACCTTACTACAAGACAACAAAAGATTGGGAATTGTAGGGGAAGTGTTTACAAGAGCACTTTGTTGCATCCCAGAATGGATCCAGCTCTTATAAAGTCACTTTTCCTGATTTGGATTTAACACCACATGTAGAAGTTCTTGTACAAGTTGTCCCCTCCCTTACAGAATCAATAGTGCTGAATTTTGATGAAATGTGTGTTTTATTAATTATAGTGTTTAGTCAATTTATGGAGAAAACTGTAATTGCATAGTATAATTGAAACATTGAACTCAGAAAATATAGATTGTCACAATCCACAGAACTTGCAGTGGTGTAAATACTTTGTAATAAAAAGTATGTAGTTGGCTTTTATGCAAACTGAATGAAATTTTGAGTACTCTTGTTCCAGTATCGGAAGAATGAGGTATGCTGTGCAACTATGAATTAATAAAAGTAACTTGTAATTTAATTGACAGTAGTTATCAGCCTATTCAATAAAATTTGACCATCAGAAGTGATTCATATAAACAGATTTTTCCAATTTCAGTTCCTTTTGCTGTGAATGGGAATAGATTGAATGCTCTGTGGTAGTACAAAATTAAATTAGTTCCTTTATGCCTTCTTGACTGGTAATTTATAGCAGTAATGTAACCTTTTGTCCATAATTAATTGTAACATTTATTGAACCTGAAGAACTTTAAGAATCTTTTACACATTTTGGCTGATAGTCATGATCTTGCATAAGTGAACAAAGGTATTCAAACTAATTATTTACTGATCACACCAGGCAAGATGGACACAATATTACATTACATTGTTTGATCTGTTGAATGAACAGAGATATAATTTACTATCACACTTGGGCAGTATAGTAGAAAATGCAGTTTTGTGATCTTAGTCCGTAAGGCATCATGTGATGAAGTAGACATGAAGTGGGCCCTGATATTGCCTTAGAAAACACCCAGATTGACCATGACACTGGATGAAGACCCTTCTAGTTGAATGCCTCTGTATGCTCTAGAGCAAGAGGCCTTCCAAACTACCGGACCTAAGGACCACACATCAAGTTTTGAGTCTCAATGGGTGCTGGATAATATTTATTGATACTAACAGAACTTCTGATACCAGCAACCTGTGATGGCATCAAGATAGTGGGCACCAGTGATTCAAAGATATACAACATGACCATTATGATATCATTACACCATCAAACAAACATGACATATGTATTATATAACTCCACAAAATACTTCAACACATCATTTACAAACGCAATCTGTGGTATCACAACTTTCAGTATGCCTCACATTTTCTCAAAAGATGAAAGCTACAATGAAATTTATTCAGTGAAAACATCAGATACACTTTATTACTCTCCAGGACCCATACTGAGAAGCATGAAATTTGTCTTTTGAATTCAAATATTTCTTGAATTGTGGTTCCAGAACAGTCTACTGTATGAGTAAACATCTCCTAAATGTTCAAACAGGGGAAATTTTTATGAAGGATAGGTTGTTCACTCACCACAGAGGCTTCCAGTGAGTCATGAATAGGCACAAATAATAGAAAACAACTTGTTAGCTTTTGGGCGTTAAGGCTTTGTTGGTCAGAGAGGTACACAAACACACTCACACAGACATGACCGCCATCTCCGGCCGCTGTGGCCAGTCTGTGGGACTCGGCATGGACAAGGCAAGAGCAACTGCTGGTGGAGGTGAGGAAGTGGCAACCAGAGGGAAGCAGGAGGGGAGGTGGGAGGTGCATGGCACGGATGGGGGAATATGACAGTGTTGTCTGACAGTCAGGGTAGAAGGATGGGAAGGGACTGAAATGTGTGGTGGGATGGGAGACATATGTAAGGATAGTGTGTGGGGAGGGAAGGGTGGTGGAGGCAGGAACTAAAGAGAGATTGCGGGAGTGTAGGATTTATTGTAGGGAGAGTTCCCACCTGTGCAATTTAGAAAAGTTGGTGTTTGTGGAGAGGATCCATATGGCATAGGCTGTGTAGCAGTAATTGAAGTGAGCCACATTATGGAGCACTGCATGCTCTGCAACAGGGTGGTCTAGTTGTCTCCTAGCCACAGTTTGGCGATGGCCATTCACCCTGATAGACTGCTTGGTGCTGGTCATGCACACATAGAAAGCTGCCCAGTGGTTGCAGCTCATTTTGTAGATAACAAGACTGCTTTCACAAGTTGCCCTGCCCTTTTTGGGATAGGAAATGCCTGTGACAAGACTGGAGTAGGTGGTTGTGGATAGGATAGGTTTCACATCTAGGTCTATTGTATGGATATGAGCCATGGGGCAAGGGATTGGGTGCAGGGATAGAGTAGGGATGGACAAGGATATTGTCCACCCCCACCCCCTACACTGAGAATCTCTGCTCTAGTGGACCAACACCTATAACCTATTAGTCACAACCTAACCTCCTATATAAAAGATCCCAACCATTTCCTCTACTGACTCTCCATAGTTCCTGCTCCTTTACCACCTGTCACAGTTGATGCCATCTCCCTCTACACCAACATCCCTAATTCTCATGGCCTTGCTGCTGTTGAACACTACCTAACACAATGCCCAACCAACTGCAAGCCCACAACCTCCTTCCTAGTTACCTTAGCCAACTATATACTCACCCACAATTACTTCACCTTGGGCATCCATATGGCACTTTGCTATGCCAAGTTTTTTATGGACCACCTAGAGGAATCCTTCCTGACTACCCAGAATCCCAAACCCCTCATCTGGTTCAGTTTCACTGATGATATCTTCATACTCTGGACTGAAGGTAGGACACACTATCTACATTCCTTCAAAACCTCAACACCTTCTCCTCCATTTGCTTCACCTGGTACTACTCAACCCAGTGAGCAACCTTCCTCAACGTTGACATACTCCTCAAGGATAGTCTTATCAGTACCTTCGTCCAGATAAAACCTACCAACCATCAATAATACCTCCATTTTAACAGCTGCCAACCATTCCACACCAAAAAGTCCCTGCCCTACAGCCTAGCCACTTGTGGTCATCACATCTACAGTCACAAGCAGCCCCTCTCCAAATATGCCAAACGCCTCATTGATCGCAATTACTCTCCAAACCTTCTCCAGAAACAGATCTCTCAGGCCATGTGTGTCCGGTCACCCATCAGCTCCCCCACACCCACTGTCCAGCCACAAAGGGGCACCCCTCTTGTTACCCAATACCACACACAACTGGAACAGTTAAACCACATTCTCTCCCAGGGTTTTGACTATCTTTCATCCTATCCTAAAATGAGAAATACCCTTCATGCCCCCGTACAGTGGTATTCTGCCACCCACTAAACCTATGTAATATCCTTGTCCATCCCTGCTCTCAATCCCTTGCCCCATGGTTCATATCCCTGCAATAAACGTAGATGTCAGCAAATTAACAAAGTCAGTCTTCGTAAGTGAGACATCAGTTAAGTAGTTACATTGATATTTCTGATTTTCAGTGTTCTCTAAAACACCATTTGATAAAAAATGTCCCACCCCCTTCCATCTAGACTGCACTATTCATTGACGACATTTTGTTTCTATAGAGTTACATTACACACAAATACTTTCAAAAAGAATTACTGACACTTAGGCCCCTACATAAATTTCAAATGTTTGTTAAGCTTAAGGGACTGAACTGCGGAGTCATCAGTCCCTATACATACTACAGTGGTAGAGCGCTTGCCCGCGAAAGGCAAAGGTCCCAGGTTCGAGTCCCGGTTCCGGCACACAATTTTAATCTGCCAGGAAGTTACCTATAACCTATTACTTATGACCTAACCTCATATATAAAATGATGACACCTTTGACAATCAAAACCAGTTTGTTGTTTTGTGGTCTTCAGTCCGCAGACTGGTTTGATGCTGCTCTACATGTTACCCTGTCCTGTGCAAGTCTCTTCATCTGAGAATAAGCTTGGCACCCTACATCCTTTTGAAACAGCTTACTGTATTCGTCCCTCGGTCTCCCTCTATGATTTTTATCCCACATACTTCCCTCTAATGCTAAGTGGACAGTTCCTTGGTGTCTCAGTATGTGTCCCACCAATCTATCCCTTCTCTTAGTCAGGGTATGCCAGAAACTCCTTTCCTCCCCAATTCAGTTAAGAAACCTCCTCATTAGTTAGGTGATCTACCCATCTTATTTTCATCATTCGTCTGTAGCACCAGATTTCAAAACCTTCTATCATCTTTTTGTCTGAACTCCTTATCATCCATGTTTCACTCCCATACAATGCTACACTGCAGACAAATGCTTTCAAAAAGGACTTCCTAACATTTAAATTAATATTGGACGTCAACAAATTTCACTTCTTCAGAAACTTTTTTCTTTACATAGCCATTCTGCATTTTATATCTTCTTTACTTTGGCCATCAGAAGTTATCTTGCTACCCAAATAACAAAACTCATCTACTACATTTATTGTTTCATTACCTAATCTAATTCCTTAAGCATTGTCTGACCTTCTGATGCTACATTCCATTATCTTTGTTTTACTTTTGTTGATGTTCATCTTATACCCTCTTTTCAAGACACTGCCCATTCCATTCAATTGTTCTTCCATCCTTTGCGGTCTCTCACTGCATTGCTATGTCATTGGCAAACTGCAGAGTTTTTATTTCTTCCCTCTGAACTTTAATTACCTCTCCAAAATTCTCCTTGCATTCCTTCACTGCTTACTCAATGTACAGATTGAACAACATTGGGGAAAGGCTACAACCCTGTCTTACTCCCTTTCCAACCATTGCCCTCTTGCCCTTTGACTCTAATAACTGCTGTCTTGTTTTTGTATAAGTTGAATATAACTCTTTGCTCCCCATATTTTACCTCTGTTACCTTCAGAATTTGAAGGGCTTATTCCAGTCGACATTGTTAAAAGCATTCTCCAAATCTACAAATGCTAAAAACGTAGGTTTGCCTTTCCTTAGCCTATCTTCTAAGATAAGTCATAATGTGAGTATTGCCTCCTGTGTCCCTCATTTCTCCTTAATCCAAACTGAACTTGCCCAAGGTTGGATTCCACTAGTTTTTCCATTCATCTGTAAATAATCTGTGTTAGTATTTTAAAGCTATGACTTATTAAGCTGAAAGTTCTGTAATTTTTCACATTTGTCGCACTTGCTTTAAAAGCAATATCTCACCTAAATAAATAAAAACAAAATACTATGATCAAGGCATATTCTTTATCATATATTTATAATTTGGTCTTAAAATAGGTAATAAAAAGTTTCACTTTTAATGATTTCATTTTTACGTTTTAGTAATTTAGTACCCTTCTTCAGATGTATATTGGTGACCAATATACTCAGTCCAAACATGGTGTTCGGACTGCACAGATTGATTATTGAAGTAGGCCTACCGGTCAAAATACGAGCATTCCAACTGTGCAACTGGTTGCTGCATTTTTAAACCCAAATTTATATAGGGTCCTAATTGTTAGCAATTCTTTTTGAAAGTATTTGTGTGTAATATAACACTATAGAAACAAAATGTGGGCAATGAATAGCACAGTCTTGATGTGGAAGGGGTGGGGCATTTGTTATCAAAAGGTTTTGGAGAACACTGAAAATCAGAAATGTCAATGTAACTACTTAACCTGATGTCTCAATTATCAAAACTGACTTTGTTAATTTGCTGACACAGGGGACTGTGGAGCATCAAATTGTAGAGAGTAGAGTTATAGTTCCAATTGAGCACGTTGAAGCAAGTAGGCTATTCTGTATAACAGTGTGAAGGCGTGCATCAGTGGGCTTCCCATCTGATAATAGCAATACATCAAGAAAAAAAATGCAAATTGCTCGGGAATTAGTAGTACCGTAGTTATTTGTACAAAGATCATCCTTTCTTGGATGTCAATAGGTAAAATACTGAAGCGAAGTACTATTGGAAGGGAGATCGTTGACTTTAGAAATGATGCAGGAATGATATGTAAGTTTTACTGTTCATTATCGGAAAAATCTGGAAAGAAGCACTCAGTAATCGGCAGTGGATGACAAATGGTTGTTTACAATTGTCAGAGTAGGCCTATGCCTCATCTGTTTTGCGACACATGTCATATTTGTTAATAGAACGGACTGTTACGACTTCATACCTCAGCGCTGACATTTTATTAATTTTGTTACACGTAGACAAGACGAATAGCACGACATACTACAAATCTTAAAGCAGCAGCCTCAAAGTTCTGGAAGACATATATTCCAAATTTGAATTTCAACATTGGCAAATCTTTGGGATTTTTTGTTTGTCATTTATGGAGAATAATAATAAAGGAATAAAGTCACCGCATGTTTTGTGACTTCTTAAAAACAGAAAATACTACCAATACTATATAAACGTACAACCACAGTCTGTATGTTAGACTCTGGTATCGTACAAGGTACAACCCACAGACATATATTCCGTGGTACAACCAGAAAACTATAGTACCTCTGGAAAAAAAAAAAAAGAAAAAACGTGAGGCGCATTAAAACATATTGCCAACATTGCTAGAAGTGCACCAGATAACGTGAGTTTATTATTCGAAGTGAATATTAGTTTGTAAAATATTGTAATATCTCTTTAACGCGGTTCTGGAAATATGTCAACTAAATCTGAATCGTAAGTTACAGTATTTGAGAGTGTTTATGTAACGCTAATTTAGTAACTTCGCTATTAAATTGTTGAATTCTCTCGCGTTTTGTTACTTTCATACACTTTAAATGACTGGTATATTGATTGCGTAACTTTTTCATTGTTTCATTTAATACTTTCACATGCTGAAATAAATTCATTTTTTCTTATGTTACATTTTAAATTGGCAATCGTGTTTTGCCTAAAACACGAGAAATAAATCTTCGTGGGCTTTGCTTGAGTTGTAAGCTGTGAGTGTATTGTTTTGGGTATTGCTGTGTAAATATTTTTATACACAACTTTTAAATGCAGAATATGGATAAGTTGTGGTTAGTACTGTCTCTTTGCTACAGTTCATTTTGTTGACTACTTCACTACACATTTAGTGTTAAGTTGATTGCCAATTTAAAAAGCGTCGCATGTGCATAATACTAAATTATGGTTGCTTTAGTGTCTTTTTGTTAATCTCGGCGAATTACTGGGACAGTTTGATGACACTTGTCTTATGCCTATTAAATACGTACATGGATTGTTAATGTTTACATGCCTTATGTTTATCTGTAGTTCTATACCGACTTGAAAAACAGTGAAACCGCTTAAAAATTATCCTTGGACAGATTGACACATTGTCAGTGCAGTCAACAACATATACTGACTGTTTAAGAGAGGCCACTTAGCGTCATTACAGGCATGACTGAATCAGAGTAACAAACTTCTTGTTCATTTGTTTTGCCTTATTCCATGTTTTTAGGCTACATTTATCTTTTCCAGAATTATGTGGATTATTTGTTACTGGTATAGCTATAGGTTACTATTATAATTAATGGCGTTTTGTAGCAAATATAGTTTTGTTAAAAGTGCTGTATATTTCCTTGAGTAAAATAATTCAACCTCAGTAATATTTCAAAACATTTATAGTTCATAAATAATATTGTTTTGCTTTGAAATTGGTTGCTTTTCCTCTCAGTTCTTTTGGAGGTTTTGTTATCATTAATAAAGCAAGCATTTACTTCCACTAGTTTTCTCTTCAAAGAGTACTTAATTGTCTAGATTACTATTCCCGTCCTGAGGCCTAAAGGAGGCAACAATAATTGCTATGGCACTTAACTGTAATGAAGATATAAATTGAACAGGAAATTTCCTGTACGCTTTCTGTGGGAATGATCCTGACTTTCATCTTTAAGAAGTTAGATAATATGTAGAAAATGGCTTTGGGTAGCTAGAGAGATACAAAATTCACACCTTTTAAACTGTACCATGTTAAAATGGTTAAATTCTACTTCCCATTCTGGAGGCTTTGCATGACAATGTTGACAGTGGATGTTTAATGCCAGTACTCATGTGACGGCATTAATAGGGCATGTGACAACCAAATGTTTTGTCATTAAGCCTTCATTTTACGAGGGTATTTACTTTTGATTACTAGATCTGTGTTATTGGGAAATTGTAGGACACCCCTAGATAGATCAGGGGTGCACTACACAAAGGAAGTGGCTACTCGTGTAGCAGAATACTTGTAGGGTGCACATGGGGGATTTTAGGCTAGGTGCTAGCTCTGATTAGCACTCGCCTGTCATTGTTCAGACAGTGAATTCAGATTGCATTCAGAACAATATTTCTAATGGCTCACCTGTAGACGGGAATACCGCTCGTCAGCTTTGACCTGTGACGTCATCCCAGCGCGGTAGTTTAGAGGTATGTTCATGTTTCTAGAGGTTGTGAGTGATTATGTGGTGGTTGGGTTAGAGATGGTAGTTTGTTTACAAATAAAACAGATTAATATTTTGTGTTTAAAACGTTATCTGTAGCTTCTCTCTGATGGTTAGGTGTAGGTTAACCGAGAGAGAGATTTTTTTTTTACCCCGTGTGTGAGTGCCGAAGTTGTGAATTTTTGGGTTAAGTCCTGTGATCGGTGGTACATTCTGTTATTCATAACAACTACAGATTATTTGTGTCTACAATATAGAAGTATTAAGATATCCCGTATACTGGTTTTCCGACATCTTGATGATGTCTACATCTACATACATACTCTGCAATTCACCATAAGGTGCGTGGCGAAGGGTACACTTTACCACTACTAAGCATTTCCTTTCCTGTTCCACTCCCAAATAGAACGAGGGAAAAAAGAATGCTTATATGCCTCCGTACGAGCCCTAATTTCTCTTATCTTGTCTTTGTTATCACCACGCGAAATGTAAGTAGGCGGCAGCAAGATCGTACTACACTCACCTTCAAATTCCGGCCCTCTAAATTTCCTCAACAGAAATTCACGAAAAGAACGTCATCTTTCCTGCAGCGATCCCCAGTTGAGTCGCTGGAGCATTTCCGTGACACTCGCACATTGGTCGAACCTACAAGTAACAAACCTAGCTGCTCGCCTCTGAACTGCCTCTGTCTTCCTTTAAACTGGTCTGCTGCGGCTCCCAAACACTTGAACACTTGAGCAATACTCAAGATGTTGTCGTACAAGCATTTTATACGCGGTCTCCTTTACAGGTGAAGTACATCTTCCCAAAATTCTCCCAATAAACCGAAGTCGGCTGTCCGCCTTAGTCACACTTCATGGGCCAATGCAGACGGGTGGTATCCCATTCTACAGTTATGCCTTTCTACTATCAAAATATTAGCCACAATCTTTCAAAGCATTAAAAACAAAATTCCCTGATTTGCTGCGCTACATGGAAATTATTGTGCTCAAATAGTTTTAGGTACTGAAAGCTGGCTAAATCAGAATGTGGAAAGTTAAGAAATATTTATAGAGTTGTGGAATGTATATCGGAAAGACAAATCGGTCACAACGGGGGGGGATGTGTTCATCGCCGTGCACAAAGATATTGTTTCTACTGAGGTTGAGAGTAACTGTGAAGTTATCTGGGCACTTAAAACAGGTCTAAGAGAAGTAAAGTTAATAGTTGGATGTTTTTATCAGCCCCCCAGTGTTGCTGTAGCAGTTGTAGAGTAATTCAAAGAAAGTCTACGCCAGGTAGTGCGTAGGTATCCAGGCCATGCAATATTAGTCTGAGGAGACTTCAACCTTAAGAGTATAGAATGGGACCTCTCTAGTTTCATTTCAGGCAGTACAGACAAGCCTTATAGCTACGAGCTGGCCTGACCTTATTAACAATGTCCGTGTAGAGACAGGAGTTAGTGATCATGATATCGTCATTGTGTCAATTGCGACCAAAGTTAGTAAACCAATCAAAAAGGCTAGGATCGTGTTTTTGTCAGATAGAACCGATAAGCAGTTATTAGCGTTGCACTTAGGAAATGAATGGACATAGTTTCTTTCTGGTACAATGGATGTAGAGGAATTATGGTATAAATTGAAATGCATTGTAAATAGAAGGTTAGAGAAATATGTGCCTGTAAAGTCGATTAAGGATAGAAAAGATTCACCATGGTATAATTATTATGTTAGAAAGCTACAGCAAAAGCAAATGCTGTTGTACTCTCGATTCCAAAAAGACCACACAAGTGATGACAGGCAAAGTTAGTAGAGATTTGTACATCTGTTAAAAAATTCATGTGTGAAGCATACAATAATTACCACAACCATACCTTAGCAAAAGATGTTTATGAAAACCTGAAAAAAATTCTGGTCTTATGTAAAATCAATGAGGGGATCAAACCCCACTATCCACTCACTCATTGAAATCTTTCACGCAGAAGGACCTTACAAATGTACCACCATTTGATCACCATACTACCTACCAAATGGAGGGCATAATAAAAAGTATTTTCGGCGTGGAGAAGCAGCTAAGAGAGCTAAATACAAAAAAGTCTCCTGGTCTGTATGGAATACCAGTTTGGTTTTTTTTAAAAAAACGAGTATTCTGCGGCATTGACCCCTTACTTAGCTTGCATTTATCGCGAATCTTTAATTCAGAGCAAAGTTCCTAGTGATTGGAAAAAAGTGCAGGTGACTCCCGTTTATAAGAAAAGAAAGAGAACTGAGTTAGGTACAGATTAAACGAGGGGTGTTTTTATTTTTCTTTATTTGAGGGTGCGTAGTGCCCGAATCTCCAGTCCAGAAACACTCAGACCATTTACAATTGTATGCCTGATATATATGTAATTTCAGTCCGAGCGACCTCGATTGCGAGTATTCTTAGAAATTACCGCAATTACTTTTATTGACCAGCCAAGGGTACATACAAGAACCTGTCAACCATAGAGCAGATATAGCATGTTTTATTTATTTTATGATATGTTTGAAATAGTGATCAAGCGACATCCATACTGATAGCATCTGTAACTTGTTGATCGTCAAAAACTTTTGCATACACAGCTTTGATTTGTTTACATAGTACAATTGTAACGCACTTTCTTATTGGCTGTGGCATCGCAACTTCTGATTGGCTGCTCTGATGTTCCTAACCTAGCGAGTGCGACGGCTAGCCGCTACTGCATAAACTGCACTATTACCCATATAGGTTTGCCCCTAAGGAATGGCTTGAGACCATGCCTTCCGAAGTACAGTATCATGGCTTCATCTACACTGCTTTCTTTCTCCCACACAGCATACTCAAAAAAGCAATTCCTGATGTGGTCTAAGTAAGGCCGAATTTTTGAGAGTCTGTTGTTCATATCCAGCTTAGTATTGTCATTTAGATGCACATTATGCATGATATCTTCAAATTGGTTTCTTCTCATTGACACGCATATAGCACAGTTCCGTATATCATCACTTTCCTCCCTATACATTTGTTTTCGAGGTAGAACATCATACACACTAACCGGCAGTATCCCAAAGAAAACCTTCAGTTCTTCTACAGATAACACGAAGTTCAGTCTACCTTTCTGTATTGCATTTTGTTTCATGATGTCTGCAATAAAATAGTCACTGAAAAACCATTCAAATACATCCATTGGAGTTAGGGGTCTTTGAACATGATTAGGTCCATGAAACAATTAACCAAGTTCAGTCATTTTCTTTTTCATTTGATTTCTTTCAGGCAACTCAGAACTATATTGAAACAAGTGGTAACTAAAAACCTGCTGAGCTTCTCAGAGGCGTCAGTCACATCTGTAGAAATTTCTTTAGATGCATTAACACGTTGGCTGCCGCAATGACGTCAGAGGCGCACCAGAGCTGCCTGCTGTGGCCGCAGTGGCCATCTGGCAGCCAGTGTGTTAAATGATAGTTTGGTATCTCTCTGTGAGCCCCCGGTAAAAAGGAAGAGACTGGGAGATAGAACATATGCTCAGGAAAAGTTCAGGCAAGTGTCTGAGGTGTTCTGAAGTAAATACGTACCTAGTGTGGAAGAAAATGCAGGATGAGGTGCAAGGATTTCATTGGAACATTGCACAGGCCATCATTTATTATAGACATCTAGAAAACTATGTGGCTGATCACATTTCCTTTATTATAATATGAGAATGCCTTCAATATGATTCAGTGAGTGTTCATCGTTTTCAGTGTCACTTGGTTAGCTTCAAGAGATCCCATTTCCTCAGAAAACCAAAGTACATGTACTACTTCTCTGATGGTACTGCAGCCAAGTATAAGAATCACAAGAATTTTGTTTCTTTAACTTTTCATCGGACTGATTTCAATGTCTCTGTGGAATGGCATTTCTTTGCCAGATAACATGACAAAGGACTGATGTGATGTTGTTCTCGAAGTCGAGTTTTCATCAGAGACAAGTGTATCGTCAGGCGTGTCCCAGGGTAGTGTGATAGGACCGCAATTATTTTCTATCTATATAAATGATCTGATGGACAGAGTAAGTTGTAATTTGCGGCTGTTTGCTGATGATGCTGTGGTGTATGGGAGGGTATCGTCTGTAAATGCATACAGCATGACTTAGACAAAATTTCTAGTTGGTGCGAAGAATGGCAGCTAGCTCCCAATGTAGATAAATGTAAGGTGATGCGCATGAGTAGAAAAAACTATCCCATAATGTTCGAATACAGCATTAGTAGTGAGTTTCTTGATGCTGTCGCGTTGTTCAAATATCTAGAGGCATAACATTGCAGAGCGATATGAAATGGAACGAGCATGTAAGGACAGTTGTGAGTAAGGCTGACAGCCGACTCCGGTTTATTGGGGGAATTTTGGGAAGATTTACTTCACCTGTAAAGGAGACCGCGTATAAAACGCTTGTACGACCACGTCTTCAGTATTGCTCAAGTGTTTGGGACCCACAGCAGATCAGTTTAAAGGAAGACACAGAGGCGGTTCAGAGGCGAGCAGCTAGATTTGTTACTGGTAGGTTCGACCAATGCGTGAGTGTCACGGAAATGCTCTGGCAACTCAATTGGGGATCGCTGGAAGAAAGACGACATTCTTTTTGTGAATTTCTGTTAAGTAAATTTAGAGGGCCGGAATTTGAAGCTTAGTGTAGTACGATCTTGCTGCCGCCTACTTACATTTCCCATAAAGATCACAAAGACAAGATAAGAGAAATTAGGGCTCGTATGGAGGCATATAGGCATTCTTTTTTTCCTTGTTCAATTTGGGAGTGGAATAGGAAAGAAAATACCTAGTAGTGGAACAGTGTACCCTCCGCCACGCACCTACGGTGAATTGTGGAGTATGTATGTAGATGTAGATGGTATTGCTGGCACCAACAAGAGACTAGCTGCCCGTGCCAGTCTGCACTGCATCTACAGTAATCAGATAATGACATCCAGACATTTGTTTGAATGGGGCACCAGTAACATTGCAATGTGTCACATTCATTATACAACTAACAGTGATTATGGTGAAGAAGAATCCCTCCTTCAGGAGAAGTTTGCACATATACACACAATTGCAGCTACCCACAAGTTACATTGTGTTATTCCTACTGGCTATTACAATATCCAAATGAATTTTTTTTTTCTAATTCGACAGTTATCAGAAATGAATCTTCAACTAGGATCAAATGAGACTCATACCTCGATGATATCACAGGGTTTGTTGCACGAAGATCACTACTGGCTTGCATGTGTTTTGAAAGTTAACGAAGATACCAGTGATGTTTAAGTAGCTTCCTACATCCTCATGGACCTTTGTACGTGTAATCTGAGAAACCTGACATCTTAATTGTGGACAAAGGAGGACGTTCTTGCAAAGGTTGATGTAAGAACAGCAACAGAGCGAAAATATTTTCTTTCACTAAAAGATGCACATTATTTGTTGCTTCCCAGTATTGAGGCACAGTAAGTGTAGTTGATAAATTTGTCATATTTCTTTATGTAAATCTGAACTTGTTTACCATGCCTTCCAAATGTGTGTTGGGCTGTGATGGCTATTTATCTTGTTTTGCATCACTGAAGGTCAGATTATTATAAAAGCTTCCTATTGGCTTGTTGACTGTACTAACATACTGTGCTTTGTCATAACACCACCTTTTCAATAATAGATATGTCTTTCAGTGCTTTGTGTCATATTGAAGAAGTCTGAATACAATTTATTTTGCATTACTGCAGCCCATTTCTGTACATATTAATTTATATCTCCTAATCCCATTGTCATACCAACTTTATTTTTTTACTATGTTATATAGTGTCATATAAAGAAGCAAATATATTTCTCATCAGTTTTGAAGATTACATGTATTAAGATATTTAAGGTCAAAAATCAAGATCACAGACCTTAATTTGTACATTTTTCGAATACAGCAAAACCACATATCATTGGAAAGCTTGTTTTAAGACCTTTCCAAAATTACCTTGTTACAGCTGTTTTTGTGAGCAGTGTTTGTCAAATTTGTGACACATTTTCAGAACTTTGAGTGGCCATTCTCTTGTCTTGCTCATGCCGAAATTCTGTAATATGGTATTTTTCATTCTCTTGTCATGTGCAGTGAAAATCGGAGAGGGTCAGGTTGGCACCTGTGTTGATTTGACATGGAATGACTCCATTTTGTGATCATTGGGCATGCTGATGAAATAAATACTGAGAGGCCAGCACCAGCTTTTACATGCTTTTCCTCTCCCCCCCCCCCCCTTTCCAGTCTAGCCTGTCAGAAATAAAAACTTAGTGCCAGCTTCCCAACATTCACTTCATCCAGTGCACCTGATGATGGCAAATTGGTTGCATGCCAACATATTGGGCCTATTGGGCATGGACATCTAACCATTCACACATTTCATCATGAAATTATCCAGCTGGTTAAGAAACACACCTCTCTTTAGGTTTGATTCTATATTCACATTGTACTTTCATCAACAATGATAATGCTTGCAAATACAGTACAGTCTTACTTATCCGACACACACAGGAATATTGGCTTACCTGGGACGTCGGTTAACAAGGAAAGAAGAAACAACAGTATTATGAATGATTTGCTGATGTGTTGTTATTGATAAAGCTGATACAATAATTACTTTCACTGTGCAGTATAATTAAAAAGCACAAAAACAGGTTGCTATGTATTCAATTTACTTGCCTGTCAATTCTCTCTCTCTCTCTCTCTCTCTCTCTCTCTCTCTCTCTCTCTCTCTCTCTCTCTCTCTCTCTCTCTCTCTCTCTCTGTGTGTGTGTGTGTGTGTGTGTGTGTGTGTGTGTGTGTGTGTGTGTGTGTCGATATCATGCCATGCATTCTATGTAGAAGTAACACATCAAGTGCTGTAGGTTTCTTCTTGTTGCTCGTGGGTTTCAAAGCTGTTTCAAGGGATATGAATCCTTCTTTGTGTGTCTTTTTGGACACCATCTTTATCAATTATGTTTCTTCCTCTTTGTTTTAAGTTTCCTTTTCATTTTTGTCAACAGTGTCTTGTTGGTGACTTCAGACAAGTCATTAAGGACAAGCCACTTGTTAAGGTTCACTGTCATCTGTTGCACATACACATCCAAGGATTTGTTTCAATATACTGCTCATGTTTTCCATGCTTCTTTCTTCATTGCCAGAATATCTCTTTTCTCCTAACGTAACAGAATTTTCCATGATTTTACGATTTTACTTGTCCCAACATTTTCCCAACACTGTGTCAAAATGTAAGCTATGACTTTCAAATTTTATCAACAGAATTTCATAATTATATCCTCTCACTGGTCATTAGTGTCAGTCAGAAATTACAGAAGCTCTCTACAGTAATTCCTTTTTATTGTCTCCAATACACCTTCCTCCATAGCAGAAACAATGATCTTATTTGTCCATCTCACAGTTCATCATTACTGGGATGAGAGGGACATTATCTAATAGTAAAATTGCTTTTCTCAGAAACTGCTGTTCCTTTAAAAACAGTTACACTCTTGGTACAAATTCTTAAAAATAAAAAAAATAAAATAAATAACTAATTAAATAAAAAAATAAAAAAAGTTCTTTAAAAATTTCTGAGCTCATCCAAGCACTATTTTTATTTGTAATATTTGACAGCAAAGGCTGTTTTGAAACATTTTTAATCTCTTCTGTTCTTTGATTTTAATATCATAGCAGGTTACACTTTGTTTTCAGTAGTGTTACTGCTGGCAACAATTGTTATTCTTTCCTTACTTCACTTTTACCCTGGAGCTGCTGCTCCAGTTCAAGCTCCCAGTGTTTTGATTGACAGCATTTTATAATTTAGGCCGGTTTCATCAGTTATACTCTGGCCACACTTCCACTATAAACTAAATCGTGGAACTTTTATGTAAATATGTGTACTGATTCATTATTAGCTGAGAGTTTTTATCTGCTAATATTGAGTTTTTGATTTCCATAAAACAAACACCTGGTTTCAGAATCACAAAAGAAGGTTGAATGTGTGGAAGAGACCAGGAGGCACCGGGAGATACCAGATAGATTTTATAATGGTAAGACATAGATTTCGGAACCAAGTTTTAAACTGTAAGACATACCCAGGGGCAGATATAAACTCTGACTGTAACTTATTGGTCGTGAATTGTAGGCTCTCAAAAAATGGTAGGAAAATAAGCAGATGGGACCTGGATAAACTGAAGAAACCTTAAGTTCTTGAGAATTTCAGACGGAGCCTTATGCAACAATTGACAGAAACGGGAGGCAATGAAACAGTAGAGGAGGAATGGGTAATGGGTAGCATTGAGAGATGAAATAGTGAAGGCCGCAGAGGACAAAATAGGCAGGAAGGCAAGACCTACAAACATCTTGGATATCATAGTACATATTAATTTTAATCGATGAAAGGAGAAAATATATAAATAAAAACCCACATATAAGAATGAAACAGGCAAAATGGAGTACAGACGAATAAGAAACGAGATTGACAGGAAGTGCAAAATGGCTAAGCAGGAGTGGCTAGAAGGCAAATGCAAGGATGTAGAATAATGTATAAATAGGGGAAAAATAGACAGGTGTGAAAACTTCAGAACCATCGGTTAAATAAGTCATGGTTGCAAAGAATAACACGAATTATTTACAGAAGGATGGAAAAGCTGGTAGAAGCCAACCTCTGGGAAGATCAGTTTGGGTTCAGGAGAAATGTAGGAACATGGGAGGCAATATCCTAGAAGACAGATTAAGAAAAGACAAACCTACATATCTAGCTTTTGTAGATTTGGAGAAGGCTTTTGACAATGTTGATTGGAATAAAATCTTTGAAGTTTTGAAGCAAGTAGGAGTAAAATATAGGGAATGTAAGGTTATTTACAACTTGTAGAAAAACCAGACAGTGGTTATCAGAGTTAAAGAGCATGAAAGGGATGCAGTGGTTGGGAAGGGAGTAAGACAGGGTTGTAGCCTTTCTCCAATGTTATTCAATTTGTATAATGAGTAAGCTATAAAGGAAAGTAAGGAAAAACATGGCAAAGGAATTAAAGTTCTGGTTGAAGAGTTAAAAACAATGTGTTTTGCTGACAACATAGTAATTCCGTCAGAGACAGCAAAGGACCTTTGAAGAGCAGTTGAACGGAATGGACAGTTTGCTGAAAGGTGCATATAAGATGAACATTAACAAGAGCGAAAGTAGGGTAATGGAGTGTAGTCTAAGAAAATCAGGTGATGCCGAATGAATTTGATTAGGTAACAAAATAATAAAGGAGGTAGATGAGTTTTGTTACTTGGGCAGTATAATAACAAATGATGGTTGCAGTACAGAGGATATAAAATGCAGAATGGCAATGGGTACAAAAGGGTTCTTGTAAAAGAGAAATTTGTTACCATCGAATATTGATTTAAGCCTAAGGAAGTCCTTTCTGAAGGCATTTGTGTGGAGTGTTGCTTTGTATGGGAGTGAGACATGGACGATAAACAGTGTGGACAGGAAGAGGATAGAGGCTTTTGAAATGTGGTGCTACAGAAGAATGCTGAAGATTAGGTGGGTGGATCGCATAACTAATGAGGAGGTACCGAACAGAAGGGGGGAGAAAAGGAATTTCTGGCATACCTTGACTAAAAGAAGTGATCGATTGGTAGGACACTTCTTAGACATCAAGGAATTGTGAATTTAGCATTGGAGGGAAGTGTGTGGGGTAAAAACAGCAGAGGAAGACAAAGAGATGGATACAGTAAGTAGATTCAGACAGATTTAGGTTGCCATTCTTACGTGGAATTTAAGTGGGTTGCTCAGGATAGGGTATTGTGGAGAGCTGCATCAAACCAGTCTCTGGACTAAAGACAACAACAACAACCTCTTCTTCCAGCTAGCCAGTTCTAATTTTAAAGTCTGGACTACCTTCATTAAACTCTTTAGGAATTGCAGGGCTTTTTAATTCAATATCACCCTAGAATTTGATGCACTGTTGTGCCTATTACGGGTGAATGAAAGGTACAAAGACTCTCAAACTTTTTGCTATTCACATGTTTTTTCCCTCTTCTAAGATTTTGGATGTCCCTTTTTCTGAACACCATTTTACCTTTCTGTTTTCTCTTCCAGTCTTCTACAGTTACATGTCCAACACCTCAATCTTGGGCCACTTTTAATGCTGATTCACTTTTGTCAAGGCTATTAATTCCCTTCAGTTTATCTTCCGTACACTCTAGTTAATGCTGTTACAGAGCAGGTACAATTGGGGACAAAAAGATTACCCAGATAATTTCAAGTCCAAGAACAGAGCAACTGAGTGTGTTGCCAACTGTAGTGTTCTTCAGAGCTTCAGCTTTGTTTTGACAATGTCAAATAGAAGCAATATAATAGTTAGGATACAATATGTGTCGAGATTCAAAGTATCTTAACTCATATCATTTATTTTGAAAACCTTACTTGTGCACTTAGAATTGGTTGAGATATAAGAACTCTGTGTGGGTAGATTTACTACAACGAACCGCTTCTTACATGTTTTGTTGGCTGAGTGTATAGGCCGACAGTTTACGAACACAAGGAACACGAGTTTCAGTACCACTGGAGTCAACATTTTTTCCTCCCCAGACCTGTGCAGGTAATATTTTTTAACATTAATTTGCTAGAAATTGTGCAAATATAGGCTTTCCTAGAATCCACATTCTTAAACATATTTGATTTTGTAATAGCCTAATCTTTAAACAATGGGATGAAGTAAAATGTTGAAAACGGATGCATCTATTTGTAATTACTTAGACTGCCACTTGGTGAATTTATAGTGTTAAACTAAGATAAATGTATCAGCAGATAGGCATAATTTTCCAAGTCCTTATACACGGTGTACACGAGTGAATGGCTGTGCCTTCCATTATCTGTTTTTTCTTTGTTCTTCAGCTCTGGTAGGACTATTCGACTGCTGTGCTAATGAAAAGGACACATAGCTCATTGATAGTGATAGTGTTGGCCTTTCTTGTTAAGTTGTGTGCATCAGATCGGATCCCACCAAACTCTTCACTTTTTTATTTTATTTCTTCTTTTTTATCGCAGTGCAAATGTTTCTAGTATTAGTTACTTTTTGTTATTAAATTATATTATTTTTTCAGTATTTTCTTTAGTAAATAACTAATTACAGTTTGTCAATTGGATCTCTAAAATAATTTTCATTGGAAGGTAGTATTTATTTGACCACCCATAGCAGAAAGTAAACCTCTGTAGAGGGTATTTTTCATCTGATCTCCCAAAATACTTCCATTTTTCAGTATTATTACTATGCACATGTGTCTCTATGCTTAGATTATTATGGAATAGAATCTTATAAAAATGTATGAAAGCCTTCAACTGCACAATTTTTAGCAAAATCATATTTAAAATATTACCTGCAAGAGATCTAAAAAAATAGATTGACTCCTGTGGGATTCGAATGCGTATCCAATGCTTTCATAAACCATCAGCCTTTCCACTCACCCAGTGAAACAAATGTGAGAAGTGGTTCATTGTAGTAAATGTACCCACTTGGAATTCTTGTACCTCAACCATTTTTATGTGCTCAAATAATGTTTTCCAAGATAATAGAGGATAGGTAACGACTCACCGTAAAGATGCTTGCTGAACTGCTGACAGACACGGAAATAGATAATCACATTCACACAACTTAAATTTTCAGCCATGGCCTTTGTCAGAAAAAGTAACACATACATTCACACAATCACTCAGACAACTATACACACACAGCTATCATTCTGGCCACTCCAGCAACACAAGCTAGACTGTGAGTGGAGGGGGGAGGATGCTGGGTAAAGGTGAGGATGGAAAGTTCCGCATTGCGTGGTGGAATTTAAAGGTTCTGATAGGTGGGAATTTTAATTGTGACAATGAATACGGTGAAGGGAGGGTGTGGTGTGAAAGATCGGGGTGAGAGTTTAAATAGGGAAATATTAATTGTTAAAACTCACAACCACCAGCTGCGAACCAAATTCCTAAACATGGAAAAATACTGAAACTGTGATTCCTACTGTATGACTCGTTTTCTAGGGGATGATATCACACGCTCGCAGCTTTCCTTCCCTGTATATGATTAACAAAAAAATTCATAGTAAAGTCAAGTTCATGTGAGAAAAGGGTGTACTAACTACTGTTTTTGAAAACACGCGAAAGTTCACTTTATGTTGTTTATTTCACCATATTAAAACCCTGTGGCTGATACGTCTGTACGTCGACACATTTATTTGATAAAATTAAAGCTCGTGATCCCCCAGACAAAATGAATAATTGTCGCAAATTGTTTTCACACCATGTGCCTGTCTCAAACACCGTTTACGTAAATGCCTATGCAATGACACATGTTACATTAACAAAACACAGTCACTTTAAATCAATGCAATATATATCTTGTTCCACCGGCTAAATATTCACAACACACAGTAGCACCCTTTTCAACTTGGTGCAGTCTACGATGAGCAACCACATCTGTTGATTGCCACACAAAATGCTGTAGTCTCCACCTGGAGATCCACACGCCGACCGTGCAGAGTGACGCCGTGACCGGCCAGCTACACCACTCGCTCCCGACTCCCCTACTCTGGGCCGCGCGCGCGTGCCAAAATCCAACTGCCGGGTTTTTTCCCTATGTCATCAACTTCCCCAAGTGAGCTGTTCTAACCGACTTGCCAACGTACAGCACTCAGCCAATACATTTCTAAAACTTTACTTAAAATCAAAATAATTACACAACACATGAAACAAATGTCTTCTTACTTTTTTAAATTGGTATAAAAATCCTATGCACTATTTATTATAATCGTGCAATTTCTTATATCACAGATAAGTGATTTAACTGAATATTTCAAGATAAAATACACAAGATTAATTGAAAATAAAATGAGAAATAGTTAATATATTATTTTTATAAACAAACATTGCCATGCTAGTTGTGTAACTGTCTGGTATTCATTGGTAATTTAATACTTTTCATATACATTTGTTTAAGATTTGTTGTATGTGTAAGTTTTAGCTTGTACCACAGACATATTGGGTATGAAATTGTTTATTTGTCAACAGGCTATTTTGTAGTGAGGGCCTTAAAGGTGCCTAACTGCATTGTATTACTTCAAATGCAAGTAGTATTAGAATATTTCATTTTGCACTGTGCACTGCACTGCGCCTGGCACTCGCCATTGTCCCCCGCCCCCCTCACCGGAAATGAACCTGGAAAATCCTAAGCTGGAACAAGCCACCAATGTCGGCCTGCTCGCCGGCCTCCCCTCAGCTACAAACACACAGCAAATCTGAACCTGGAGAATTTCTACCTATGGCCTAACTATAAATGTCACCCAACTGTGTACATACATTGCTACCATAATTAATAAGATTAAAATTGTGTAAATTTGGTGCATGGTCAATGTTTGCAGTGAACTTCATACTGTTTAATTACCAGTATTTGTAATGGGCAGTAATCTCACACGGGGTGGGAAAGGATAAAACGGAGGTGTAGAGGAGTGTGGGGTGGGAGTGGTGGTGGGGGGGGAATTTGAAATGATAAGAATAATAAGGAAAAATAATAATAGGGAAAAGAGGAAAAATAAAGTTAGAAAAATAAGTTTGGGGGAAAATAGGAAAAAATAAAAAATAATTAAAGATAAAAGTAATAAATTAAGGCGATATTGTACGTGGTGATACACAGATGTAAGGAAGACAAGGATACAGGATATTGGGTGTGGAAGCAAGAGGGGGTGGGAGATGTTAGGCATAGAGTGCAGGGATGGGAAGTTATCTTTGGCTGAGGCTAGAATGTGACCGTAGAATGTGTTTAAGGGACAACTCCTACATGCACTGTTCAAAAGAACTGGTGGTAGAGGGGAGAATCCAGATAGCTTGGGTAGTGAAGCAGCCATTCAAATCCAGAGTGCAGTGCTCAACTGCATGCTGTGCCAAGGGTAGTCTATCTTATCTTTTGCCACAGTTCGGTGGTGGCCATACGTTCTGAGGACCGCTGGATTGTCATCATACCGATATAAAATGCTATGCAATTATTGCAGCAGAGTTGGTACATCACATGGCTGGTTTCACAGGTGGCCCGACCTCTGATGGGGTAGGATAAGACTGTGGTGGGAATGGAATAGGAAGTACTGGGTGGGTGGATTGGGCAGGTTTTGCATCGGTGTCTTCCACAGGGATATTATCCCTGTGGTAAGGGGTTGGGGTTGGGAGTGGCATAGGGATGGACTAGTATGTTGAGGTTAGATGGGTGATGGAACACCACTTTCGGAGGGGTTGGAATGATCTTGGGTTGGATGTCTGTTATTTCAAGGCATGATGACAGATAATCAAAGCCCTGATGAAGGATGTGATTAAGTTGTTCCAGTCCAGGGTGGTATTGGGTGACAAGGACAACAATCAGTTGTGACTGGTTAGGGGGTTGTGGGGGAGGATTGGTGGTGTGTGGGGATATGGCATGGGAAATCTGTTTGCAGACTAGGTCAGGAGGGTAATGTCTGCCTGTGAAGGCCTTTGTGAGGCCTTCGGCATACTGGATAAGGGACTGCAGATTTGCCATCCACAGGTGGCAAGGCTGTATGGGAGTGATTTTTTTTATGTGGATTTGATGGCAGCTATCGAAGTGCAGGTTTTGTTGGTAATTAGTAGGTTTAATGTGGACGGAGGTTTGGATGGAGCTGTCAGTTAGGTTGAGGTTAACATCCAGGAAGGTGACTTGCTGTGTTGCGAAGGACCAAGTGAAATTGATGGGGGAGAAGAAATTGAGATTGTGAAGGAATGAGGATAGGGTTTCCTGGCCCTGAGTCAAAATTATTTTTTTCTAACTTTATTTTTTCCTTTTTTCCTAACTATTATTTTTTCATTTTTTTCAAACTTTATTATTTTTTTCATTTTTTCCAAACTTTATTATTTTTTTCATTTTTTCCAAACTTTATTATTTTTTCATTTTTTTCCAAACTTTATTATTTTTTCATTTTTTCCCAAACTTTATTATTTTTTCATTTCTTTCTAACTTTATTTTTCCCCTTTTCCAAACTTTATTGTTTCTTTTTATATCATTTCAAACTCCCCACAGTCGTCTACACCTCTTTTATCCTTTCCCACCCCTTCCCTTCACTGTACACATTACCGCATTTCAAATTCCCACCTATTAGAGCCTTTAAATTCCATAATGCAATGCGGAACTTTCCATCCCCACCTTTACCCAGCATACTTCCCTCTCCACTCCCCTCCTCACTCACAGTCTAGCTTGTGTTGCTGGAGTGTCTGGAATGATAGTTGTGTGTGTATAGTTGTCTGAGTGATTGCTTGACTGTATGTGTTTTTTTTTTTTTTTTCTGACAAAGGCCATGGCCGAAAATTTAATTTGTGTGAATGTGATTATCTATTTTCATGTTTGTCAGCAGCTCAGCGAGTCTCTTTACGGTGAGTTGTTACCTATCCTCTATTATTGATATTCCTATCGTATTTTCCATTGTTAAAATTTTCGTGATAAAATTGATGTGTTAGTTAAAAGTGCAATGAATGTCAACATACACCACATCTTAACTATTATATTGCTTCTATTTGACGATGTAAACAGTAAGCTGAAGCTCCACGGACTGCTGGATTTGGCAACACTATTGCTTATGAGCTTGGGCATGCGCAATGCTCTGTTCTTGGCCTTTAAAATTTTTCAGATTGGGTAATCTTTTTGTTCCCCATTGTACATACTAAATGGGTGGAACAAGATGCAGCTTAGGAATGGAGTGGAAAGGTGGGGGAGGGGTTAAGCAAAACACACACCACACAGAGTAGGAGAGTTGTATGATAGTGGGGGTAGAGACAGTTAGATGGGAAAGAAAAGGGGTTATTGTAGGTCAATAATTTTGGGATCGGAGAATGTACTGCTGTTTCCTTTAGAAGAGCTGGTAGTTGGTGAGAAGATCCAGGTTGTGAAGCAGCTATTGAAATCAAGCTCTTCTACATGTTGTGCCACAGTTTAGCAGTGACCATTCATGCTAATGGACAGTTGGTTAGTGGTTTTGCCAATATAAAAAGCTGCACAGTGATTGCAGCACAGTAGGTAAATTACACGACTGCTTTCACTGGTGGCTGGCCTGAGTCGGGTAGGATAAGCCTGTGACCGTTTTGCAGGGGAATCTATGATCCTTGTGGCAGTGGCTGGGTTTCGGGGTGGCATAGGGATGGACTACGATGTTACGGAGATTGGGAGGGTGACGGAACACCACTTTAGGAGGGGTGGAAAGGATCTTAGACAGGATGTCTCTCATTTCTGCGCATGAGGACAGAAAATCGAAACATTGATGAAATATGTAGTTTCATTGTTCAAGTTCAGGGTAGTGTTGAGTGACAAGGGGAGTGTTGTTCTGTGGTTTGTTACTGATGGTAGAATGATATGGCATGGAAGATCTGTAGACAGACTAGGTCTATGGGGAAGTTTGTCTGTGAAGGCCTTTGTGTGAGACCTTCAGCATTTGAGAAAGGTAGTTCTTGTCACTGTAGATTTGCCGTCTATGGGTGGCTTAGCTATAAGAAAGGGATTTTTTGGTGTGTATGGGATGGCAACTGTAAAAGTGTAAGTTCTGTTGGTGGTTGTTGTGTTTAATATGGACAGGAGTGTGGATGGAGCCATCATTGAGGAGGTTAACATTCAGGAATGTGGTACAGTGGGTTGAGGAAGAGCAGGTGAAGAGGATGGGTGAAGAGGAGTTGATGTTTTGAAGGGAAGATGATAAGGTGTCTTGAAAATATTGCCAGTAAACTTGAACCAGACCAGAAGTTTGGGGTTTGGAGATGCAATATTTCCTCCAGACGGCCCATAAACAGGTTGACATAGGAGAGTGCCATGTGGGTGTCCATGGCTGTCTCACAGATTTGATGGTAAATTATCCCCTTGAAGTAAAACTAGTTGTTAGTTATAATAAAGTTGATGAGGCTAATGTGGAATGAGACATTGGGCATGAATTCAGAGGGATGTCGGGAGAGGTAGTGTTAAAGAACAACAAGACCATAGGCATGTGGGATATTGATGTAGTATAGGAAGATGGTGTCCACTGTGACAAGTAAGTGTGCTGGAGGTCAAGGGGTGGGGATGGCGAAGAGTTGGTGAAGGAAGGGGTTGGTATTCTTGATATGGGATGATAGATTTTGGACAATTGGTTGAAGGTGTTGGTTAGTGAGTGCTGAAATTCTTTTGGTAGGAGCGCAGTAACCAGCCACAATCAGGCCTCCAGGATTATTATTTGGTTGCTGGATATTGGGGAGCATGTAGTAGGTGGGTGTGCGGGGTGCTGTTGGGGTGAATGCATCTTCCTCCTCATGAAGGAGTAATCCCCTTATCACTGAGTACTACCCTGGAATGGAACAACTAAGCTGCATCCTTCACCAAGGTTTTGATATTCTATCCTCTTGCCTAAAAATGAGAGACATACTGCTCAAAATCCTCCACCCCTTCTAAAGTGGTGTTCCATCATCCTCCCAACCTCCATAACATCTCAGTCCATCCCTATGAACTGTAATACTATCACCTGATTTGCTAAGTTTACATGCAGCCATTATTGCCAACACTGCCATACTTCGCCATGGCACGACAAGTAAACCTTAGCCCATTCTTCTTGTAAATTTCATCCTTAACATTTTTACAACTTTTTCACTCTACCTACCTATTTTAAAAGTACCTACCCCCTTATTTAAGATGAGATCTTGGGAACTTAAGAGTGCAGGGAATATAAATCAATCTTCTGAAAATTGTGGTTAAATTTTAGTTATTGGCTGTTTTTAAAATAAAGAGTGAAGGTCACAGTTTGTGGTCTGGACATAATTGATTTCCAGTCTTGAACATACACAATGTTTTGTTTGTATGTTATGGTTGTATAATCGGTATGGTCTTGCTGCTTTTAAATATGCCCTTTTTTATTGAGTGACATAGTGCAGTAATTGGTCAGATGAAATGAGGTTAAATGACTATGCAGTCATCCTGCTTTGTTTATCATTTCCCGCATCAGGTGCCTATCCTGTTTCTTTCAAAGATCATCTTGATTTCTTCGCCCAAAAATGACGTCAAGTGGTTGTAATTTGTTTGTGATTGTGTGTTTTGCTAGTAATTTATGAACCCTTAGCTGATAAAGTACTTGTATTGCAAATAGAAGTCCCATAGGTAAACTATTTTTATCTTTCATTCTGGCCATAGTTTCAGGGCTATAACTTCCTTCACAAGCAACCATTCATGTCATCGGCCAAGTTATCAGACTGGGATCTCATCCTTTACTGATGACAATGATTGCTGCTCTAAAAGAAGCAAAGACTTTAAAACTAGTAGCAAGACATAAGATAAACAAATAAAATAAAAATGTTGTGAAGTGTTAATTTTCAAACTGGTCATTATTGTTGTTGGGATGTCAATCCCTATTTTCTTCCCCACCATTTTAATATAACTTACAAGTTAATACTTAGTTTCCTGTTGACCAGTGTTGCTCTTATCTATGACCCACACATTTTCCTCATGTATGATAGTCTCTTTTCCGATTACGTCATTATTAGGGTATGAAAATAAGAGTGCTTTGAATTAGATTTATTTTACATATTGCTGTCCATACTGTGCAGTTCTCACTTTTAACATTCAAGCTGCTACTTCTTTCATTACACATTTGACAGCTTTTAGTCCTTGTTTCCCTATTTTGTCAGATTCTTCACATGTTAGTCTTCAATTATTTCTGAGCCAAGACTAAGCTAGAAAAGAACTGTTTCATTTATCTTCTTTACGTTGCACCCCACAGATAAAACATCTTTTCACATATACCAACAAAACCTGTTAATGCTTTAGAATGCTAAATTACATTGGTGTTAAAAATTTAACGGAGCTCAAAGAAATTTGGACCATACTTAGAAAGAACTACTTCAATATTGTATAGATGATAACTAACAAAAATACATAATGAAACAAACAGAAGTGACACTGACAATCACACTGAAGTTAATGTAATTTCTGATGGTTCTCTGGACACAATGAAATATAGGATGAGGTTCTTAATAGGGTGTGTTATACCCATTGCATCCTGTACAATGTGCTGGTCACGATGTTGGCAAAGAATACATGTGGTGGGGCATTTCATTCCTCAACCAGTGTGATTGACAACTGCTGAATAGTCGTTTGGTCCTCAGTGCATGTGCTGCAGTATGATTCAATGATTTTTAAGTCAGGTGAGAGAGCAGGCTATTCTGTTTAAGAAATATTCTCTGATTCCAATAGCTCTTCCATCTGTACTGTTTGATGTGATTGCAATTTATAAAAATAGCATCAGGGTCGAATGCATAACTGAGTGATGGATAAGGGAAAGGAATACAGTGTCACAATAACATTGACCAAATAGTGTACTTTGTTTAATGATCTGTGATGGCGCTGCGGTGGAGTGGCAGAGCGGTCTAAAGTGTCTCGCTGTGGAGCGCGCTGTTGCTCGCCGTATAGGTTAGAGTCCTCCCTGTGGCGTGGGTGTGTGTGTTGTCCTTAGGTTAGTTTACCTAGGTTTAAGTAGTTTGTAAGCTACGGACTGATGACAACGCAGATTTGTCCGATAGATTTGCAAACATCTGTGATGGTGACGAGGGCATAGTTACTGGATGCACAAGAAATGGGACCACACGCTTTCTTCAGATAAGAGCAGATTCACTGCATGCAGTGTGTTATATTTACTAATGCATACAACAAATACAATGTAGTATAGAGCATGCACTGGCTGTGCGAACACCCATGAGGTTTGCTTGTACCTAGTAAACAATGCGCTGGCACGAGCGCACACTTGGCACTGTTTATGTCAATTGCTCGCACGTGGTGAGTGCTGGCGTTAGCCACAGTTTCCCGCAGTGCACTCTCATGGCCGAAGCCCAACATAATCACTTGGCTTCACTTGTCTGTGTCTTACAGCATTTCTTCCCCCTTGCGGAAGATTGGATGCAAGAGATGTCCATGGTGTCGTCATCTGCTGGCCTCAGACTGAAGTGGCGGGCTGGCACTGTTGTATAGGGCTTGAAGTAGTTGGGGCGCAGACAGCATCGGTGCTCTCCTTACCTCGACAATCCATATGGCAGGACTGCTGATTGGGGCTCGGGCTCCATCTCCACCTCGGGGCACAGGACCTGATGACGGGGACCCTGAAGGTAGCGGTGTAGCAGAAGTGGAGGATCTGGTGTAGGTGGTGACTGAACCTGCGACGGTATAGGTCCCCCACAGGAGGAACCTGGTTCAGCCTGAAGTGGAACAAAACCATATGGTGTCGCTTCATGACTTCCCTAGAGTATCGCATCATCTTGATTGAAACATATTATATTTAATTTTGGGAGAAAATGATTTAAATAAATATATTAATTCAATTTGTAATCGTTTGAATAGTATAGGGATGATGGAATAAATATGTTTTTGAATGTCTTTGTCTTAGACGCGTGTGTTTATATGTTTCATGGCAAGCCTTGCTACGGTGATATCGGTGAAGTTACCGGTGGTCGTCACCAGATGGCATTTAAGTTCTTCGTCTGTATATCAGCACGGAGAACCAAGGAAAAATTATGAACCTAAGACGTTGCCTGCGCCGCACACGCCAAAGAAGAAATAATTAGATTCATTGTTACGGGTTTTTGCTTTGAAAGGAGAACAAATTTTTCTGGTTTTTTGCATACTTACTTATCGTGGCTTCTCCTGGTTTGCTTTCAATATATCAACCACTCGTCAAATATTACGACAAAAAGAGGTGAAATGTCGAGCGGTAAATACCGCAATGAGTGAGTATTTGGCTTATTGCGGCACACAGTAAAGATTAATTGTATTTTTATTGAAGAATTACCTACTTTGTTAATTATGAGTTTACGAGATATTTCTCGTGATGTAATTGTAGTAGTGGTAGTCTGTTCATGAAGGAAATTTTGTGCACACTAAAGTTGTCGCATTTTAGAATCGCAACTGTGGATTCATAGCTCATTCTGGGGAATTACGTTGTTACGTAATTTATTTATGAAAGTGTAAAGGATCTGGGTATTTGATGTTGTAACAGACGGTCTATTTTAGTAAATGATTTATGGATACAGTCGGACTACGCATGGGATCTGAGGTATCTGGGAGTGAGACTGGATTCTGCTCCTTATTTTATGGTGACTGACCTATGTTACATTAATGGAATATTGATGGTGTCTATTGAATCCAACATTATGGCGAATTATTAATAAACCTTCATGACAGATTACATTATAAAGAAAATTATTACAATACTGTGTGCTTAGCTAAAAAGCAAAACTTTATTTATGAAACATTTTTAAAGGATGGAGAGTAACACATTGCAAGACCATGGAAAATTTGGGCCTCTTTTCAAACTTTCCCGAGGCTACTGGAAGTAAAAATAAGTGGCGAGACTCTTAGACGAACAGGGGGAACGAATGAAAGATATTCCTTTTTAGTGTCGAAGTTTACACCTGAATACGGCCTCATTAATTGTTATTTTATTTTAATTGATTATTCCAATATTAAGAGGCGACTGCGAAGTGGTGGCAACAACGTAGAATTTATTTTTTATTCTTTTGGACGGTGTCAAAAGTTAGAGGGGTGTAGTTTTATTAATCTGTAGGAAGAGTTCGTCCACTTTAAGAGATTGTAAAATCATTGAGATTGTTTACATAAAAAAATCAAGACAATAAAAAAAATATATTAAACTTAATTTTCTACGTGTTCTGTCTGTAGATACTGGTAATTAATATTTACGGTTGTTACCGGTAAGACAGTTATCGATAGCAATCGTGTTTGAAATATTCATTTTGTGTTTCGATAGTCGACGCAATCGATTCTTTTAAGAATCGATCGCGACTACTACGAGATATTTTTGACAGCGGCAAAGAACAGCTGATTTATTCAAATACTTAGTGGGGATGAAGATTATTTACCTTACTTATGACGTTGTGTTTGTGTTAATTATAAATCCTGGACATTCAACGGTATTATCGAACGAGGATCTTCTTTTTTTTAATAATATCGCAGTCAGATTACCGAAATAACAAACAATATTACCTTTTACATACCATTGTATTACCATCCTGGTCTTTGCATACATCATTATATGGGAGTGGCGATCCCAGGGCTTATTTAATAGTAGTATCAGAAATAAAGCTTTTGTACAGGTGTGGCACCATTACTGAAAGTATAATTCAGGTGGTGATACACATGTTGAAGTTTGTTCTGAGCTTACTATTCAGTGTTAAAGGTTATTCATCTCAAACCCAAAATAAATTTCTCTCATATATGTGTGCAAACCAGAGATATTTTGTGGAGGCAGTTTATTGATATTGGTCGAAGGTTATTGACTGAAGCTGTAAGTAAAATTATATAGCTTCACCACCGATATTGAAATAGCCCGCTACAAGCCTCTGCTGAGGCGGACAAGCGGCAGGAATCCCTCTTCAATGTGTCGACTGGTTAGTGGAGCAGACTGGTGCGGGAGCATGGAAGTCTTCCGATCTTCCACGCGCATGCGCAACTGGTGTGATGACGTGCACAGATGCCGTCTTCTGTGTGTATGTCGCAGAGACGGTGGCCACAGTGGTGACGAAGGCAGGGATTCACTGCAGTGTTGGCAGTGGTCAGTTTGTGGCATGCTAGGGGCGAAGCAGTGTCACTCAGTTGTTTGTTTATGATGGAAAGTATGATGAAATATCACATTAGCACCATGCAGCAATTTCCATTTCAAGTGATAACAGTTTCAAGTAATTAGTATTTTTTAAGTAACTCTTGGGGCTTGGTAGGTGGATGTGTGAAAGTAAATGGATCAGTTTGCATTGTAAGAAGTAATTGCTCATTCAGTAATATTGCTACACCATATCACTTCACTAATCAACTATAACAATAACTTGCAAAAACAACAAACTAGACAGTAGCTTTAGATATAACAGTATAAATTGATTCCATCATTTATTGCCTGTCATTGGTTACATCAAAGTGGCATGCCATTGGCTGCAGGAAATGTGCTTTGCCATCCTATTAACACTAAGAAATTCTGCTGACACTGGTCCGACCATGATGCAAACTTAAGCGTACATTTTATGATGATAGACTTATGGTGTAACTCATATTAACTTATAAAAGCTCCCAGAAGGTGGTACAATTTTTTTATTACTTGCAGCACAATTAGAAGCTCTAAATGGTATTCATGTTATTTGTCCATGATAACTTGACGATTTTGGTTGTTCTCCTGAAGCGGAAAAAATTGGGACTAGTTGAAACATATTCATTACCTCCAAGTACTGACAACATTTAAGCTGTACCTAAATTCGAAGTATTATTGTACACATTGTTATGAGTGTGGTTCCAACATTGCAGAAAACAGTTTATGCTGCCTTCCCTTCACTGTCCTTAGCAGCCATAATGTGGAGGCAAAGCTCACCTCCTACCAGCCCCAACAGCCACTGCACAAATTGTCAACTTATCTTAGGCACACTAAAAAAAACTGCACTTCTTGTTCATAATTTATCTTGTGAAACTTTTTTTTTTGCAGGCTGAAAAATAATACTGAAGTTGGAGATGATTTGTCAAGTAGAGACATAATGAAAGTGGAAAAAGATATGGTATGTATTTTCCTGTGTTAAATTTGTAATAATAATAATAATAATAATAAAATAATTAAACAACTGTGTACCATGAAAAAAAGGGGGGGGGGGCTAAAATGATTAGCTAGGTTAAAGATTAAAAACTAAAGAAGAGGAAGAAGAAGAAGAAGAAGAAGAAATTGGTTTCACATCCCATTATTGAATATGCATAACAGGAAGCAGATGAATGTGAATCAGAGAATGATTTCCAGGTTTAAAGAATGTATGTAACCCTACTTCTAGGTGTAAAATTATTAATTTTTGTGATTATCACTTTTCACTGCTGCAAGAGCAAACATTAGAGAGTCAATCCAAATGAAGTGGTCCAATAAAAATTAAGTTGGCTGCTTGACCATTTTTAAATATTTTGATTTTTTTTTTACATGTGATCACCCTATAATAGAGAAGTTTGAAACAGTTTTTAAATTTTTTTTATCTCGCTGAATGGCAGCCATTTTTATTTGTCAGCGTGTGATCATTTTTCCGTCTGGGGACGTTAGCAATAATTTGAATATTTCTGCACCGGCCTAAGTTACAGCATTGCAATTGACATGATTGTTTTTAGAAAAGTCTCCACTAAAAAAACACTTTAAATTAAAAAATAACCAGTCAAAATTACCTCCAAAATTTGATGTAAAGAATTTCGAAAATCCGTTTTTAGTGCCAAAAATAACAACCAAGGAGCGGTTTACTAGAATGCATTTTTGTCCTCTAGCTACATATCATAAACTACTTGCCTATATAGAGCAAGAACACTTAAAAATGTTTCCTTAATTTTTTTATGAAAATTGAAATTTGAAAACTTGGAGTTAATTATCTCTGATGGGACTGAATATAAAATTTTGACTTTTCACAGTTTGTACACTGTATGATACCAAAGTACTGTAAAAATTTCAACCGTAATATTTGATTTTGAACAAAGATGTGAATTTTTTGAAAATATGTCGCGTCCAGGCACAGATCTCTGTTATCATATAGAGTTGATTGGGCCTGCGTAGCGCAATCAGGACATTAACGACAGTGGGTGTTTGCGTGTCCCTTAAACAATCTTTATATCGGAGATGAGAGGGAGAAAATCTCCTTGGTAAGTAAAGGGAGGGTGTAGGCTGTGTAAGTACAACTGGATATGAGACAGGCAGATAAGAGAGGAGGTGGTAGACTTGAAGTGATTGAATTCAGGTTTGCCCTAAAGTAATTTATTTTACCAATCACATAAAGCATGTGAGGTGTCAGAGACTACCCTTATATTAACCACTTATATTCAGTAGACTCAGCCAATATCTCAGTAACTCACTTTGACTTGCAACCCAGGAACTACTGTCCTATATTTTAGGAGACAAGTACTCCACAGTGACTTGTTCGTACTTCGTAATGAGAATCTACACAAATGCTATTTGAGACAGAGACAAACGTTCTCTGTTCAAGACGATTCCAATGAAAAGTACAAAGTCTACTTAACCAACTGTTTCTGCTGTTGCCACCTGAGTACCACTGTCTTCTCGTAGTCGAAGTGTTATCCGCTCATCAGTAGCGGCTGCTACCCTCCATCGACTGCAGAGTGCTGAGTGCCTAGTCTGCTGAGGCACCCTCTGACGTCTGCAGCGACTGGTACTGCTCGCTGAGACTACTATCTGTGATTGCCCACTGATGCTTTAGGATGCCCTTATATACTGCTTTTGAAGGCCCACGGGACCTCTTTTCCAGCTTTCCCTGTCCCGTGTCCTTGCTTTCTAGAATATTCCACTGCATTTAGCGCTGCAGGTGACTTTTCCCGGTACTGGAACTACAGGTGAAATCGTCTTCTTATTGTCAGAGGTCTGGCTAGGCATCCGCAACCCTGTTTATGTCCTCATGACTTTCCCTTCTGCTCGCTGACATCCGTGTGCCGTGAGGCGCTTGCTTTAGAAATACTGGCTGAGTCTTTACAATCTGTTTCCGTGGTTTTAATTAAAATATTCTGCAGTCTTAACAAATAAGCAAAATTCTTATTAAACTACAATAAGGCTGTTGCCTAATTAATGTGTGATATAGGCTGGAAGTATTTAAATATTATTGAAGTTAAGGTACAGAATTATAAACAAAAACTGGAAACATTACTAAAATAAATATATATATATATATATAAAATAAAAATATATATTTTCAACTAATGTATTTTTGAGATGTAATGCTTCCTAATTATGGTGGTGAATGTTAAGAACACTTTTTCCTTCAGAAAGCTTTTGTGATACAGAATGAGACCTTCCAGTTGCTGTGATAACTTCGAGCCCTGAAATTTTCCAGAATATGTTTTTCATTTGTATCCGGACTTTGTCACTAGTACATTTTTGAATGATGTTCTTGGCCTAGCAGGGTGGTAAAAATGCACAGACATCATTGTTTTCCATACTTACACTTTCAATGTCTGCAAGTCACAATTGGCAATCATACGCACATGCCACTTTGTCATTCAATGCTAAAGACTGATGTAATTAAACTGACACAGTGAACATGGTAAATTTCAGTTCATAATGTTTCGTAGTATCAACATAAAATTTTCTGGAATGTCAAGGAATTTGTGGATTTGCCTTGTTCCTTTTATTGCTATACAGTTTTCAAATCTGGTTTGAAGTGTTGTTTTTACATGAAGAACTACATCTCCGTTCTTGACAGGGAAATAGGCACTTCATTTAATTTTGTCCTTACAAAACATATACGTGTCCTGTATTGTAAGAATTTGGTCCGTGGTGTTTCTTTGTAGGCTGGCTTTATTCACTTCATGTTTGAAAGTAACTCATACTCCATTGCATGCACTTTTACCATGGCAAGAGGCAGAAATGCCATTTGGCCTCCAACCGAAAATTTCCTTCTTTGCGGGAAACATTAAAATATTTATCTGAAGAGTGTATGACCTTCTCAAACTTGGCCAACGTTTTTATGTAATTTATTACGCCTACATACTTTTGAAATTCATGGACAGCCGAAGGGTTGTGCTCCAATTAATCACTTAGAATGAAAACTGAAGAACCTGAAAATTCATGTTTCTCATTTTTGAAGTACAGAACAAGAGGGTTTCCTGGTGGCACCCAGTGGCACCCTTGTATCTCATCCTGAACAGTAAATATAAAGTTTCCTGCGATCAGCTAGGACTACACATACAGTTTCATGTAGTTGTCGCTTTTTGTCCTTCAGAAATTTTCTTGGCATTTTGGTAGTAGTGATGACTCATGAAATTTTGCAATTCGTCAATTAAAGATTCAAAGTACTCTTCCTGAGATTTAACCACTGTTATCATTTCTGTTCTATCACTTGTGCACGCTGTTTGATGGTAACATTGTCGGGCATTTTCTACTCATATTCTTTGAACAATTGATGAATGGTATCCTTACCACGGCATTTATCAAACAAATCCATCATTCAGCATAACTGTTAACCTTACAGATCATTAAATCTAATTATTCTTTGTAGTTAAGATCCTGAAATTTTCACCTGTAATCATCAGTTTGGCAATACGATGATATAACTAAATGCATACAGTGTATGTTCCTGATGAGGTGGCCAAAATACGTCATTTTATGGCAAATGTCACAACATTTTGACCTTCCAACTTTGCTTTCAGGGTGAGATGTTTTGAAAACTACATGAAGTTCATTTAAATTTAATGGCAATAGTCATTTATCCTTTTGCTAGTTTAATTCAGTTAATAACTCATTTGCTACCATTGCAACCTGGGCATATTCTACTGCTTTCATCATCTTCAAAAAACTGCTGGATCTTTTTGTTTCTTCACTTACACCCACTCACATAGCATCTCACTAGGTTGTTAATCTATTTTAAATCTGTCAAAATAATATAAATGTTTATTTCAGTAATGTTTCCAGTTTTTGTTAGTGATTCGGTATCGTAACTTCAATAGTAATTGATTACAACCAAGCAGTATCATACATGAATTAGGCAACAGCCATAAGACAAGTTGTAGTGTAATGTGAATTTTGCTTATTTTCAAAAAATCATATCTTTGTTCACAGTGAAATATCAATGTTGAAATTTTTAGAGTAGTTTGTTATCACGCAGATGGACAAACTGCAAAAATCGTAATTTTTTATTCAGTCCCATCAGAGATAATTAACTCCAGAATTTACAAGAAATGGAAATTTTCAAAATTCAATAATTAATAAAAAATCAGGAAACATTTGTAAGTGTTCTTGCTAGTACTTTGTTATCTAACTAGAGGACAAAAATGGACTCTGATAAATCACTCCCTTATTTTTGGGCCCAAAAAATGGATTTTTGAAAATTTTTCATATCAAAAATTGGAGGTCATTTTGACTGGTTATTTTTTAATTTAGAGTATTTTGTTTATAAACACTTTTATAGTGGAGACTTCTAAAAACAAAAACCAGTGCAGAGATATTCAAATTATCGCTTGTGTCTCCAAACTGAAAAATAGTCGCGTGCTGAGAAATAAAAATGGCTGCCATTCAGTAATGGTGCAAGGTAAAAAAATTAAAAACTGCTTTGAACTTCACAATTATAGGGTAATTACATATTAAAAATCCAAATATTTAAAAATTGTCAACAACCATCATTGGTACACTTCATATGGATTGACCCTAGAATGTCTAGCTTATAATCTTGAATTTAAAAGCATTTATACTTAGAATAACTCTGCAAACAATAACTTCTAGGCATTGATACATGGATTGATATTCACAATGGCTGGAATAACTACATATTCTTGATAAATGTTTGTACTTTATTACTGACAAAATAATACATAATGCTAAAATATATCCATTCAGTCTGTAGTCAGTTAGGTAAGATATTACCACAGTAATTTAAATTTCTCATTATTAGATATTTTTGGTTTGATTATGTTTTACTTATTTTCAGGCTCCTTTGCCAGTTCCAGATGGAGAACATAAATTGGAATATGAGTACTGGCTATGGTATAGTCATAGAACACCAGGGAAACAAGCCTCTGTACAAAATTATGATCAAAACTTGAAACTTATTGCGAGGTTTACCACAGTTGAACAGTTTTGGGCATTATATTCACATTTGATAAGGCCCTCAGAATTATCTAGTCAGAGTGATTTTCACTTATTTAAAATGGGCATAAAACCAATGTGGGAGGTAAAGAAAATTACATTTTAAATTTGGAAGTTAATGTTATGGAACTATTTTTTCAACTGTTGATAAAAACTTGCAACTATTTGCACAATTACAACACTTTTCCTCTTACCGTTTTTGGCCATTTGGTGCCCTTCTTCAGAAGTATATGAGTCACTTTACATCTCCAGCCCATGTGTGGAGTTAAGGACACCAACATCAAGTCACATTTGTTGTTCAGTGACCTACCACTATTTCTAGACTGGACTTCAAAGGTGTATTGTATACCTCTGAAGAGGGCCATGTAGTACCAGAAACTGTAAGAGAAATAAATACTTCAGTAATGCAACTGGTGGTTTTATTTCTTTGTTTTCTTTTTTATGAATAATCAAGACAGTTTCTGAAGATGGACAATACTAAAGTTTCATTTGGTTCAGTTTTTGTATTGTATGCTTTGGCTCAGAATTTAATCATTATTCTGCCTTCTCCCCTTCCTTAATCTTTAATTAAATTCTTTTAAACAGAAACAGGCTGAAGACTTGTAGTCAAATTGGTATCAGCTAACAAATACATGCACAGCTGAACTTTATTTTCATACATCAGCTATTATGAGGATTGTTCAAATGAAAAGGTATGACATGACACTTCAGATATAATTGAAGTCTTTATTTAAAATTAATCACCAGATGCCTGAACACAACTATCCCACTGTTTGAAGAGCCCAAAGATTACCTGTTTCCAGAATTCCTGTGACTGTGACAAGAGTCAGTTCTCTACATTGTCCATTTCATTGTCCCAAATGAAGCACTTTCCTTTGAGATGTTTTTTTAGTTGACCAAACAGATGGAAGTCACATGTCAGGACTGTAGGGTGGATACTCAAGTAGTTCCCAGTTGAACACTATCCGTACACTTTGTGTGACCCTGGAGATGTGTGAACATGCATTATCACGGAGGAGAATCACTCCCTCCATGAGTGGCCCTGGCCATTTGCTTTTGATGGACTTCTGTAGGCTATTGAGTGTCTCACTGTACATGTCACTATTAATGGTTTTACCATGCTCGGAGAATTCAATGAGTATTGGGCCTCAGATGTTGAAAACGATGATGAGCCTCATGTTGCCTGCCGAGGGCACAGCCTTGAACATTTTAGTGGAGATCATGACACATGCTTCATGTCTCTAGGTCTTGCGTTACATTATCTGAATGTGTCATATATTAATTTCAACCCGTTTGGTTGTTAATACACTTAGTATCTTTTCAATTGAACACCCCTCATATTTTGCTACAGTATAATATTCAGGCATAGCACAATTTGTTAGATGACTTTCATTCTAGTACTGATGCTCTCATCATTTAAAAAAAATATAAATATTATACCTGCTTAGTATCTGATGTTCAAACATGCACACATGAAAATTCAGGTGTCTAATTTCGACAAATAATAACCTGATTGGTAACAGCTATGTTTCTAGAGTTAGACCATAGTATTAGGTTTGGGTACATTTTGTTCCAATTGATTAGTAGTGAGTTAATACTCATGGGTGTAGAACTTAAAAGAAGAAAGAATATACAATAAATACTTACAAAATAAGAACAGATATGCTCGAACCTTCCACAGTCTCTCAGATCTCAAATGAATTGCCATTGTGGATGTGGAATCATAAAATTTAACCATATTTACATTTAAATGACATTAAACTTGTTAACTAATGACAAATGTTCAATATAATTTGGTGCATATGATAATTCTTAGACTATTGCAGCAATGCATAATCACATAAAACTAAAATAAAAAGACTAATAATGGAAAGTTCAGGTTGGAATCTTACATCTTATAAAATAGGCTGTGTGTGTGTGTGTGTGTGTGTGTGTGTGTGTGTGTTTTCCACAACTCCTCCTAAAATACTGGACCGTGGTACACATGATCCTTACTATCAGGCAACAATTGCTGTTGGGGTAAGAACGACCTACGATACATACGTAACGAGATATGACTAGGGTTGTGTCCGAGTGGTTCGGCTGTATTCATTATTCAGCGAATCCTGCACACTGGCTTTGGATTCGAGATTCGATGCATAATGGCTGAATAATACCGAATCCCAATATTGTACTTTACTGTGCATAACAATGCGCTTTCATCTGCATTATTTAGTTTATTTTCCATAGATCCGCTGAAAGATGTGATGTCATAAAATGATCTTACTTTGAATTTATTCAAGTGAAACCACTACAAAATTTACGCAGTTGCGTGGCTATTGTGAAAACAATCTAGCGTATTTACCCAAAGCTGAGCCCCATTTTTTCGGTTTTTTGAGTCCAAAAACTGTGATTTAAATGGAGTATGAAGTGAACAAATTTCTGAAAAATGGCGCTAGGATCCCCCACAAGCAACTTTTCCCATCTGATATAAGCAGTGCTATACAGGCTTGCTTTGCAGGCGCAAATATGAAATGTAGCAGCCTGTGAAATATTCTTTAGGATTCTTCCACGAGTTGCCTCATTCTGATTTCACATTTGTTTTGTTGAATTTTGTAAAGTGCTGGGGTATGTGAACTGTAATGAAGCACTAGGATTTCAAGAAGAAAGTTATTTATTAAGTGGGGGAAAAATGTTTTAATTGTGCGCCATCCATGCGGGATGATGTCAGTTCATCTACCACTTGACTTCTGTTTCAATAAATTGCTTAAGGTCAAGCATAAACACATGTACACCGACTGCCTTTCGAAAAGGCATCGTGCAAGTGAGCCAATGGAATGATGATATATGGCTGTGGGTTCCAAATCAGATTACATAGCAGGCATTTAAAAATGTTCGATATTGAATGCACTACATTGTACAAGGGATGATGCTCTGTACTACGAAGGAAGTGAATAACAAGATATCAAGTGATAGTGATTCAGAATTACGATACCTGTATCTAATTGCTATTATAAACATTTTGTAAAATTTGTATTATAAGTGTAATAATATGTATTTTATTTCCGCATTTAGTTTGCAGTATATTTGAAGTCTCATCTAAAAGCTACTATGTAAGAGTTGACTAGCAAGCCTGTGTTGCATCAATATACCTGACACTACAACCGCTGCCTTCATGCTACAACTTACGTGTTTTTCTCTTAGGGGCAAGGGATTGTTTCTATGAATCGTGATTCATAAATTCAACTTCGCCATAAGAATAATATAAACGTGAACATTACGCCATGTAATCTTCCGTGTTAGTTGTACAACATTTAGGCCTAAATTTCATCTGCCTAACAAACCCGAAAGACAACAATGAATGAGGGAGAATAAACGTATCACGTTAATGTTTACATTTTTATTATTCTTATGCTGAACGGGAATAGTTAGAAATGAAGCACGGCAACTGCCTTCTACTACTGATTTTTAAATCTTCTACAAATATAAATTCTGTGCAGACAAGTTACGTGATCTTAAATTTTTGAAAGAATAAATAAAGCCACAAAATATCCTTGCTTAACCTCCAGAACCGTGGCAATAAGTACACACACATCGAATAAATGCAGATTTCTCTGTGTCTGAATGTCCTGTCTGTCACTTATGGAATGCCTGATATGCCACTATAAAATTATTTAACATTTATACGTCTTATTTTCTAAGAATCTATTTTTCCAACTTCCAAAATATCAACTCATCTTTTTAGGTTTTATTTTTGATTGTCCCCTCCTCCCCTTTTTCTCTCTCTAAATGTTTCATAGCCTAGAAAAACCTGAAGATTTAAAATAAAAATCTAAATGATATTTTAATTTCTTAAATTTTACTGTAATACTGTCATTTGGGATCCATCCCAGAAGGCTTTATCTTCACCACTGGCTGTGATAGAGTAGTAATTCTTTTTAAATACATGTACTTGAGTTGACAGATTATTTGGGTTCAAGATTCGAAAGATTTGATTCGGGTTCGGAATTCGGCACATGTGTTATTTAAGATTCGGTATTTGGATTTGATTCGGTAAAATTGGGGTTCGACCCATCCGTAGATATGACATAAACCATAACAGTCATGAAAAACGGCCACATCATGCAATAATATTCTACATCTGCTCCTAAACTAATGCCCCTCAGGGGCTCAGCATTAATTTGCTGAGTATGGGCTTGGCGAACCCGGGGTCCTGAGCCGTGGGCTGTGTTGCGCCAACAGTCCGCTACACTGTAAGCTCTGTGCGTGTTTCAACGACTATCGTTCGGCACGACGGTGAAACGTTGTACGTTTCAGAGCCCAGGGATCTTGGCTTAATCGCTCGTGTCGCAAGGACGGTACAAACCTCTATAAAAAGTCTCAAGGTGTGCTACATGCCGAGGAGAGGCATGGCTGTTCAGGTTGAACAGTCACCAGCGAGTGACCTCTGGGGAACCTGCCTCACCTCATTTGTATATGGCTTACCCAGGCAAGTGGGGCTCTGCCTGGGTGGACCCTTATTTGCCTAGCTGCTCGTGGGAACAGGATAAAACAAGCAAATAACTGCATTGCTGGATGTACAACTGGCATCTCTAAGAGAGGAAGAGGTGACTAAAATGCTGCACAGTATGACCCCCAGTCATTCCCATCCCTGGGCACACCATGGGAGGAACGTAGGGCCTGTCAGCAAGATGAGGCTTATGCTCCAAAATACCTAGTTTGCAGTAGGTCTGATGTAGAATCTTTCCAGGCAATGAAACCTTTATTCTTTGTGGAGAACCTGGAGGACAAGTACGGAGAGGTGCAGGGCATGTCTAAAATGCGATCAGGGCAGTCCTCATAATGATGTCATCCCCGGCTCAGTCACGGACGTTGCTTGCCTGTGACAAGCTGGTTGATGTTTCCATTACACCACCACCTCATAAGACACTAAATATGGTCCAGGGCGTCTTATTTCATAAAGACCTCTTGCTACAATCCGATGAAGAACTGAGAGCTAATTTAGAGCAGCGTGGTGTTCATTTCATCCGACGAATTTACAGGGGTCTGAAGGACAACAGGGTTGCCACCGGTGCATTCATCTTGGCTTTTGAAGGTGATTCATTGCCTGAGAAAGTCAAGGTGATGATTTACTGGCGCGACGTTAAACCCTACATTCCTCCCCCTATGCGTTGCTTTAAGTGCTGGAGGTTTCGGCACATGTCGTCCAGGTGTGAAGCCAACCCCACCTGCCGAGAGTGTGGACGTCCATCCCATCCCAATGTCCCCTGTATCCCTCCTCCAGTCTGCGTCAACTGCAGCCAGCAGCACAGCCCCTGCTCACCACATTATGCAGTTCTCCACAAAGAGGAAAATTATGGAGTATAAGCCACTGGACAAGCTGTCTTATTAGGGGGCCAAGAAGTAGTACTTGAAGCTCCATCCAGTTACAGTGGTTTCCTCCTATGCCACAACTGTCTCAACAGCACCATCCCTGGCAACCAGGTCTCCATATGTGCAACCTACTACACAGGGCCCACAGGTCCGATTGACTATGCCTGCTCCATTGACTGTTGGAGGCATGTCGTCTTCAGTTGCTTCCAAACCCATCTCAGGAGGAATACCCCCACAAACTCAGGGGACACCAGCCCCCACCCCTCAGCCAGAGGAGCAACAGCCTTCTCTGGGCCCTCTCGCTAGGAAGGGATCACTTAGATCCCCTTCTTCTGAGGTTCTTCCCGCCGCAACAGCGGATATCAGCAGGTGGCGGACAGTTCCGCCAACTGCTGGTCGCAGGGCCTTGAGGTCGTCTTCAGTCCCTGAGACTGAGACAGCAAAGCCCTTGTGATCTGAGAAACCCAGAATACAGCGAGAGACAAAAAAGAAGCAGCCGAAAAAGAAAGAACTCCCGGTGGGCACTGTGCCACCACCCCTCTCCACCTCTTCCTCTGAAAATGAGGTGGAGATTCTTGCGTCCCCTGAGGACCTTGCTCTCGGGGACCCACCAGAAATGATGGACATAGATGCAGACACATCGCCACCGGTGGATGGAAGTCATGATGAAGTGTAATGAGCCACATTTTATCATTCATGTCTTCCCAGACAACGGAAAACGTCATAATCCAATGGAACTATGGTGGTTTCTTCACCCACCTGGCTGAGTTACGACAACCTTTGAGCATAACACCTGCTCTCTGCATTGCCCTCCAGGAAACTTGGTTCCCGGCAATGCAGACCCCTGCCCTTTGGGGCTATAGGGGATACATTTGCAATCGTAGCGTGTATAACGGGGTGTCAGGCAGAGTGTGTTTATATGTTCTGCCTCTATCTATAGTGAATGAGTGCCCCTTTAGTCACAGTTAGAAGCTGTGGCTGTCAGGGTATGAACAACACAAGAGATCGCTGTCTGCAGTCTCTACCTCCTTCCTCTCTCTGAATGCCTTGGCTGCACTTATATCACAACTCCCCCCACTTTTCCTGGTATTGGGACTTCAATGCCTATAATACCCTTTGTGGTGGTTCTAAGATTTCTGGTCCTGGCAGAGTTGTTGAGGACTTGCTTACTCAACTCGACCTCTGCCTCTTAAACACTGGTGCCCCCACACATTTTAGTGTGGTGCACAGCACGTTCTGTCCCATTGATTTGTCGATCTGCAGCCACAGCTTTCCTCCATCCAGCCGTCCATTGGAGAGCTCATGACGACCTGTGTGGCAGTGACCACTTTCTGATCTTTTTGTCACTTTCGCAACGTCAGTCCCCAGCATGCATGCCTAGGTGGGCTCTACACAGGTCTGCTAGAAGGGAGCCTCTGGGGCAAGGTGCTGGAGAACCATGGAATGGACAGTGTCTTGAAAAGAGGTTGAACAGTCACCAGCGAGTGACCTCTGGGGAACCTGTCTCACCTCATTTGTATATGGCTTACCCAGTTCCGACAAAAAGCATGGAACCCACGGAGGGTCGGTGAATGTGCATTCATAAACCGCAATTCCTGCAGGACGACACAGGCTGCAGAAGAAAGAGAGATTAGCTGTTTAATCTCCAAGAGGAAATAGTAGTTGCCATTACAATTCCATTGGATGATCACATCACGAGGATCTAGGTGGGAAGCGAACGGGGTAACGCTCGTCACGCTGCTTTGTCAGCGTCCGTCAACAAAGAAGAAGGGATGACATCCATCAATAGCTGATCAGCCTCAGGCTCAATGGGATGAGTGAGTGGCGAAAGCACAGTTGGCACCTCCTGTGGTACCGGAGGGGCTTTATCTTGCAACTTTGGTTTCTTCTTCTTCTTTTCCTTCTTCTTCTCTCTTGTGGGACATGAAGTACCAGTCCCAGAGAGAGAAATTTTGCCAGTAAGGTATGGTACTGACGAGGATCAGGCAACCTTTAAATTCGCCAACTGTGAATCTGGTGGCCGACTGGAGGTCGAAGATCTCCGATCTGGGGAATGCTGGGACGAAAGGCCCTGAGATGGGGCACCGTCACCGGCAGGCGCCGGAGAAGGGGTGCACTTCTCCAGTTGGGAAGGGGTGGTACACAGAGGGGGGGGGGACGGAATGTAGGAGGGAGATGGGAGCTGGAAGGGGAGGGTGAAATGTTAGAAGATAATGTCGTAACAAAGGTAGTCGCCATCTGCACAGGATGCAGACGTTCATACTTACTGCGGGCCTCAGAGTATGTCAAACGCTCCAGTGATTAGTACTCTTGTATTTTCTTTTCTTTCTTGAACATAGGGCAATCTGGCAACCGTGAAGAGTGGTGTTGATGACAGTTGACGCACACAGGCGGAGGAACACAGAGGCGCCCCTCACATAGTGGGCATCCACAATCACCGCATATGGGGACTGCTGTGCAGTGAGAGGACATATGGCCAAACCGCATGCATCGAAAACATCGCATTGGAGGCGGAATGTAGGGCTTCATATCACAACAATAAATCATTATCTTGACCTTCTCTGGGAGTGTGTCCCCCTCGAAAGCCAAGATAAAGGCCCCAGTATCAATGCGGTTCGCGGTTTTCTTTAGGTCCCCTCTGAACGCGGCGAACAAAATGTACACCAAGCCGCTCAAGGTTGGTCCTAAGCTCCTCATCAGTTTGAAGGAGGAGGTCCCGGTGGAATATTACTCCCTGCACCATATTCAGAGATTTGTGCGGGAATATAGGGCTTCATCTCTCAGTATAATATGTCCTATTTCATCTTGATCTATTTCCTCTTCCCTTCCTACAACATTGTCTGTAAGTTCAACTCCTTCGTAGAGCTCCTCCATGTACTCTTTCCACCTTTCAGCTTTCCCTTCTTTGCTGATAACTGGTTTTCCATTTGAGTTCTTGATATTCGTAGACCTGTTTTTCTTGTCCCCAAATGTCTCTCTTATTTTTCTATAGGCAGTATCTACTTTTCCCCTTCTTATACATTCTTCTACAGATTTGCATTTGGCTTCTAGCCAGTCCTGCTTAGCCATTTTGCACTTCATGTCAATATCATTTTATATTTTCTCCTTTTATCGATTAAATTTAGTATGTTCTGTGATATCCACAGAATTTTTTTTTTTTTGTAGGTCTTGCCTTTTTACCTATTTTGTCCTCTGCTGCCATCACTATTTCATCTCTCAATGCTACCCATTCCTCTTCTATTGTTTTATTTCCCTCCATTTCTGTCAATTGTTGCCTAAAGCTCCCTCTGAAATTCTTAAGAAATTCAGGTTCTCTCAATTTATCCAAGTTCCATCTCCTCATTTTCCTAACTTTCTGCAGTTTTTTCAGTTTCAACCAACAGTTCATGACCAATAAGTTATGGTCAGAGTCTATATCTGCCTCTGGGTATGTCTTACAGTTTAATATCTGGTTCCAGAATTTATGTTTTACCATAATAAAATCTATCTGATAACTTCTGGTGTCTCCTGGTCTCTTCCACGTATACAACCTTCTTTTGTGATTCTTACACCAGGTGTTTCTTATGATTAAATCATGTTCCGTGCAAAATTCTACCAGGCGACTACCTCTTTCATTTCTTCTGCCCAGACCATATTCACCTATTATTTTTCCTGTCACTATCACTATTGCCAGGTCATATCGTATGCTTTTTACATATCAAAAAAGACGGCTATCAGATGTTGAAGCCTGGAAAAACCAGTGCGGATTGCGGATTCGAGGTACACTAGGTTGTCAGTGGTAGACTGACCCTAGCGGAAACTGCCCTGTCAGAGAGCAAATAAGCCCCGAGTCTCGAAAATCCAACACAACCGCCGACTGACCATATGTTCTAACAACTTACAGGATACATTGGTTAGGTCAATGGGCCAATAGCTATCCACATGAAGAGGAATCTTGCCAAGTTGAGCACCAGGATGATGATTCTTTCCCATCAACGTGACGGGAAAACACCATTGCAACAGATACGGTTAAAGAGAGCAAGGAGTTTACATTGGCTCTCCGCTGATAGGTGCATCAGCATTTGGCTACAGATGCTATCAAGCCCACAGGCCATGTCATGACATTGTTTAAGAGCACTGAGGAACTCCCACTCATTAAATGGTACATTATATGCCTCAGAGCGGCGAGCGATAAAGAAAAGAGGCTTACATTCTGCCCGCTCCTTTAATGCACAGAAGATGTGGGTAGTTCGCAGAGGCACGAGCGTAAGACTCAGAAAAGGCCTCAGCAAGTATGGCGGGGTCTGTACAAACAGTTCCGTTAATGCAGATCCCAGGGATACTTGCTGGCGTCTGGTGTCCCTTTATGCGCCTGATTTTGCCCCAGGTGGAAGTACCTGTCCCAATAGTAGAGATGTACCTCTCTCAACACTACTGTTTACGTCTTTTGATAAGTTGACGAGCACGAGTGCGGAGCTTCTTAAAGGTGATCAGGTGCTCCATAGAGGGGTGCCACTTGTAGCGTTGTAAGGCTTGCCTGCGATCTTTAATAGCCTCACTGACCTCTGGCGACCACCACAGTACTGTCCACCTTCGTGGACACCCGGAGGGAATGAGGAATGGTTGTATCTGGGGCTGAAACAATGGATCATCTGGTGCTCTTGATCAGCACATCGATGTTGTCGTGTGGCAGAGGTGCAATGATGACAGCAGAGGTGTAGTCATCTCAGTGAGCCCTGTGTAGAGCCCACCTAGGCATGCATGCTGGGGACTGACGTTGCGAAAGTGACAAAAAGATCAGAAAGTGGTCACTGCCACACAGGTCGTCATGAGCTCTCCAATGGATGGCTGGATGGAGGAAAGCTGTGGCTGCAGATCGACAAATCAATGGGACAGAACGTGCTGTGCGCCACACTAAAATGTGTGGGGGCACCAGTGTTTAAGAGGCAGAGGTTGAGTTGAGTAAGCAAGTCCTCAACAACTCTGCCAGGACCAGAAATCTTAGAACCACCACACAAGGTATTATAGGCATTGAAGTCCCAATACCAGGAAAAGTGGGGTGAGTTGTGATATAAGTGCAGCCAAGGCATTCAGAGAGAGAATGCCATCTGGAAGGAGGTAGAGACTGCAGACAGCGATCTCTTGTGTTGTTCATACCCTGACAGCCACAGCTTCTAACTGTGACTAAAGGGGCACTCATTCACTATAGATAGAGGCAGAACATATAAACACACTCTGCCTGACACCCCGTTATGCACGCTACGATTGCAAATGTATCCCCTATAGCCCCAAAGGGCAGGGGTCTGCATTGCCGGGAACCAAGTTTCCTGGAGGGCAATGCAGAGAGCAGGTGTTATGCTCAAAGGTTGTCGTAACTCAGCCAGGTGGGTGAAGAAACCACCATAGTTCCATTGGATTATGACGTTTTCCGTTGTCTGGGAAGACATGAATGATAAAATGTGGCTCATTACACTTCATCATGACTTCCATCCACCGGTGGCGATGTGTCTGCATCTATGTCCATCATTTCTGGTGGGTCCCCGAGAGCAAGGTCCTCAGGGGACGCAAGAATCTCCACCTCATTTTCAGAGGAAGAGGTGGAGAGGGGTGGTGGCACAGTGCCCACCGGGAGTTCTTTCTTTTTCGGCTGCTTCTTTTTTGTCTCTCGCTGTATTCTGGGTTTCTCAGATCACAAGGGCTTTGCTGTCTCAGTCTCAGGGACTGAAGACGACCTCAAGGCCCTGAGACCAGCAGTTGGCGGAACTGTCCGCCACCTGCTGATATCCGCTGTTGCGGCGGGAAGAACCTCAGAAGAAGGGGATCTAAGTGATCCCTTCCTAGCGAGAGGGCCCAGAGAAGGCTGTTGCTCCTCTGGCTGAGGGGTGGGGGCTGGTGTCCCCTGAGTTTGTGGGGGTATTCCTCCTGAGATGGGTTTGGAAGCAACTGAAGACGACATGCCTCCAACAGTCAATGGAGCAGGCATAGTCAATCGGACCTGTGGGCCCTGTGTAGTAGGTTGCACATATGGAGACCTGGTTGCCAGGGATGGTGCTGTTGAGACAGTTGTGGCATAGGAGGAAACCACTGTAACTGGATGGAGCTTCAAGTACTACTTCTTGGCCCCCTAATAAGACAGCTTGTCCAGTGGCTTATACTCCATAATTTTCCTCTTTGTGGAGAACTGCATAATGTGGTGAGCAGGGGCTGTGCTGCTGGCTGCAGTTGACGCAGACTGGAGGAGGGATACAGGGGACATTGGGATGGGATGGACGTCCACACTCTCGGCAGGTGGGGTTGGCTTCACACCTGGACGACATGTGCCGAAACCTCCAGCACTTAAAGCAACGCATAGGGGGAGGAATGTAGGGTTTAACGTCGCGCCAGTAAATCATCACCTTGACTTTCTCAGGCAATGAATCACCTTCAAAAGCCAAGATGAATGCACCGGTGGCAACCCTGTTGTCCTTCAGACCCCTGTAAATTCGTCGGATGAAATGAACACCACGCTGCTCTAAATTAGCTCTCAGTTCTTCATCGGATTGTAGCAAGAGGTCTTTATGAAATAAGACGCCCTGGACCATATTTAGTGTCTTATGAGGTGGTGGTGTAATGGAAACATCAACCAGCTTGTCACAGGCAAGCAACGTCCGTGACTGAGCCGGGGATGACATCATTATGAGGACTGCCCTGATCGCATTTTAGACATGCCCTGCACCTCTCCGTACTTGTCTTCCAGGTTCTCCACAAAGAATAAAGGTTTCATTGCCTGGAAAGATTCTCCATCAGACCTACTGCAAACTAGGTATTTTGGAGCATAAGCCTCATCTTGCTGACAGGCCCTACGTTCCTCCCATGGTGTGCCCAGGGATGGGAATGACTGGGGGTCATACTGTGCAGCATTTTAGTCACCTCTTCCTCTCTTAGAGATGCCAGTTGTACATCCAGCAATGCAGTTATTTGCTTGTTTTATCCTGTTCCCACGAGCAGCTAGGCAAATAAGGGTCCACCCAAGCAGAGCCCCACTTGCCTGGGTAAGCCATATACAAATGAGGTGAGGCAGGTTCCCCAGAGGTCACTCGCTGGTGACTGTTCGACCTCTTTTCAAGACACTGTCCATTCCATGGTTCTCCAGCACCTTGCCCCAGAGGCTCCCTTCTAGCAGACCTCTTCAACCATCTTAATCTTGTCTGCCTCAACATTGGTGCACCAACATTCCTATCCAACACAACACATACTTACTCCCACTTAGACCTCGCAATATGCAGTCATTAGCTTGTGCGTCGCTTCGAGTGGTATGCACTTTCTGACACGTACTCGAGTGATCATTTCCCTTGTGTAATCCACTTCCTTCATCATACCTCATCTCCTCATCCCACCAGTTGGTACATCTCTAAAGCCGACTGGGGGCTTTATTCTTCTATGGCTGTTTTTCACGATGAGACTTTTTCCAGCTTTGACAGTCAGGTCGAATACCTCACAGAGGTTATTCTCACCGCTGCCGAAGATTCCATACCTCATACATCCTCTTCTCCACGTCACGCTCCGGTCCCTTGGTAGAATGCAACCTGCTGCGACGCTCTTAGAGCCCGGCGACGTGCTATACGCACCTTCCACCAGCACCCTACGTTGGAGAATTGTATAAATTATAAACGACTGCGAGCGCAATGTCGTGTTATCAAAGACAGCAAGAAAGCTTGCTGGACTGTTTTTAACAGATTTACTCCTTCCTCGGCTGTCTGGGGTGGCCTACGCCGTTTATCCAGCATAAAGGTCCACTCCCCAATCTCTGGCCTGACTGTCGAGAACGTGGTCCTTGTAGATCCCGCTCCTTTGCGGAGGTTTCGAGCTCTGCCCATTACCACCCTGCCTTTCTCCCTCGCAAACAGACAGAGGAGGCACGGCCACCTTCTTTCCACTCTTTTAATTGTGAAAGTTATAATGTCTCCTTCACCATGCAGGAGCTATATCATGCTCTCGCCCTGTCCCGATCTTCTGCTCCTGGTCCCGATTCCATCTATATTGAGATGCTGAAGAACCTTTCTCCTGTGGGCAAGTGTTTCCTTCTTAGCACCTATAATCGCATATGGACTGAAGGTCAGGTTCCCACAAGTTGGCGTGATGCCATTGTTGTCTCCATCCCCAAACCACGGAATGACAAACATCTTCCTTCCAGTTTTCGCCCCATTTCTCTCATGAGCTGCGTCTGTAAGGTGATGGAACGTATGGTTAACGCTCGGTTGGTCTGGCTTCTCGAATCTCGACGCCTCCTAACGTCCAATGTGGTTTTTGTCGACACCGCTCTGCTGCTGATCACCCTGTCGACCTTCGTTATGAATAACTTTCTAAGGAAGCGTCAAACGGTAGCAGTGTTCTTCGACTTGGAGAAGGCTTATGATACCTGTTGGAGGGTGGACATTCTCCGCACATTGCACATATGGGGCCTTCGTGGCTGCCTCCCTCTCTTCATTCAAACATTTTTGGCAGGTGGGCTCTGTTTTGTCAGATACTGTTCGCCAGGAGAATGGGGGGCCACAAGGATCCATCCTGATTGTGGCTCTCTTTGCCGTTGCAATCAATCCGATCGTGGATTGCCTTCCAGCTGACGTTTCTGGATCTCTTTTCGTAGACGGTTTTGCAATTTATTGCAGAGCCCAGCGGATGTGTCTCTTGGAGCGTTGTCTTTAACGCTGTCTTGACCGCCTATATTCCTGGAGCGTTGCGAACAGCTTCCGTTTCTCCACTGAGAAAACGGTGTGTCTAAACTTCTGGAGATACAAGGAATTTCTTCCTCCATCTCTAAGTCTTGGCCCCATTGCTCTACCATTCGTGGAGACTACAAAATTCTTGGGGCTAATGTTGGATCGAAAACTTTGCTGATCCCCACACGTGTCCTTAATGTTCTTCGTGTCCTTAGTGACACATCATGGGGAGCGGATCGTACTGTCCTGCTTCACCTTTACCAGGCCATTGTTCAGTCGAAGCTGGACTAGAGAAGCTTTGTATACTCTTCTGTACGGCCGTCCATTCTCCGCCGTCTCAACTCCATTCACCATCAGGGATTACGCCTGATGATGGGTGCATTTTATACCAGCCCTGTTGAAAGCCTTTATGCTGTAGCTGCTGTATTACCCTTGACCTCTCAGCGTGACATACTCTTGTGTCGGTACACATGCAGACTGCTGTCAATGCCCAACCATCCATCTTACCCATTATTCTCTGACGACTCCCTTGGTAGCCAATATCTGTTGTCTGCGATAGCCTTGTTTCCACCTGGAGTTCGGTTTCGCTGCTTGCTTCAGCGGCTCAATTTTACCCTTCCTTCCACCTTTCGGTTGACCGAGAGCCCATTGCCACCGTGGCATCAGGCCCAGGTTCACACCCACCTTGAACTTAGTTCGCTCCCCAAGGAGAGCACTCCAGGTTTGGTATATTGCTCGAGGCTAGTCGAATTCTGTTCGCGGTTCAATAATGCCATTTTTATCTGCACTGATGGTTCCAAGAGCACCGACAATGTCAGATCTGCCTTCGTTGTGGGGGACGACCTGTTCCAATACAAGCTCCCTGACCGGTACTCGAATTTCACGGCTGAGCTTTTTGCCCTCCACCAGGCTGTTTTATACATCCGCCATCGCCGCCATCCCTTTTATGCCATCTTCTCTGACTTCCTTAGCGCTCTGCAGAGTCTTAGCAACCCTTTCTCGACCCATCTTGTCATGTACCGAATCCGACGCTCCCTTCAGTTGCTAGCAGATAACGGCTGTCACGTTTCTTTTCTGTGAGTCCCTGGCCACGTGTGTGTGCCCGGGAATGAGACTGCCGACATTGCAGCCAAGGCAGCAGCTCTTTTGCCTCGCATGGCTACCTTCTGCGTTCTCTCAGACGATATTCAACGGACTCTTTGCCAGTGTTTTGTGTCGTCCAGGCACAGTTCGTGATTCTCAATCCACGATAAGAAACTGAGAACCATCAAACCGATCCCAACCGCTTGGAGGACCTCCTCACACCCCTCTCGGCGAGAGGAGGTCATCCTGGCCCGAATCAGTCACTGCCGATTCAGCCACCGTCATTTGCTCACCGCTGACCCTGCACCGCTGTGCTTCTGTGGTGAATTGCTGTCTTGTCTTGTGTTCATTTTAATCATCTCCGTGTAGCCCTTAATTTGCCGTCTACTCTGGAGGAACTTTTAGCTGATGACACACGAGCAGCTGCTAGAGTTTTGCGTTTTATCAACATGGCTAATTTATCAAAGGATATTTAACCCTTCTATTTGTTTCTTTTTATCCTTCTGTTTTAGCTTTCTCTTGATACTCTTTCTGGCAGTTATAAATTCTTTCGAGATCTAGCTGATCTCTGTTCCGATCTGGGCGCCAATGACCTGAGAAGTTGTGCGACCAAAAAAAAAAACCTTAGGGGAGTTGACATTTGTGTCAATTTGACGGAGTGACGACTGTCAGGCCTTAGTGTCATGTTTGGATGTTTCCTTTTTCTTAGTTTTCTTCCAAGCATAACTGTCACACTTTCACTATTCTTTACTCTATAATAGAACATCTTCTACTATTTTCTATACTCACCGAACCAGACAAACATGTTACATGTATGTGTAAAAACGATATACGCCATACAAAGCTCATGGCAATCTAGCTGCACTGAAGTGTTAAATTTTAGTTATTGGTCTTACATGTGAGTAAATAACTGACAGTGACCTGCTGACTGCTGACGTCTAGAATAGCTCACCAGCAAAGAGCTTATTTAGATGAGAGTGTGGCTGATTCGGCACAGCACATGTCAACAAACCAAATTATGGTGCAAAACTATAGTTATAAAAATCATACATTATTGAACATATATAATTAATGTGTTTATGAATAGAATTTCTACGTATGTAATCTGTTTACTCTGAGTTCTGTTCATGATACAGAATACCGTTACTATCTCTACAAGGAACAGATTGACTTTCTGGCATTGACTCTCAATTTAGTCAGTATTGACCTAAAGGAATCATAGGTTCTTACTATGATTGGAACTATAAAGTTGCAAGCAAACCACTTCCCCATTGTGTGAATTGTGAGTAACATCATCCAGCATGCTCTCCGAATTGTTCTACACTGGGAAAGGAAAATAATGGAAATAGAGCCTGGACCGGTTCACTTTCTCTGAGACATGTAAGAAGTACGAGCGGTTCCATCCCGTACGAATGTCATCTTTTGCTGCAGTCACAGCAGCACCAGTTTCCTTGAGATCGACAGCTCCAGTTGTTCTCTCCATCCGTGAGCTCTACGGGCCATCAACCTGCCACTGCGCTCTCGATTTGTGGGGGCACGTCTACATCCATTGCTCCCCCAACACCTTGGAAGCAGTATCTCCACAACCATCGGGGACACCAGTCCCCATTCCGCAGCCAGAGAAGCAACAGTTTTCCCCGACCCCTCTCGCTAGGAAGGGGTCCGTTGGGGCACTTCCTTTCGAAGCTTCCACGAGTGGATTAGAGGATCCCAGCCAGAGGTTGCAGGATCCACCCACTCCCAGTCGACAGGCTTCCTGGTCGACATAGGGCCCTGGCTCTCACTGAGACTCTTGAGCCAATGTTTCTAGATGATGTAGATACACAGCACCTGGGAGAAGTTAAATCTTTGGACTGACAATCTTCTGTCCTACATCATGGCCTTCCAGCAAGGAGTTAATCAAATCCTTCAGTGGAATTGTGGTGGATTTTGCAATCATCAAGCTGAGCTGCAGCAGTTGTGCTGATACCCTGTGTTCTGTTTGGCATTACAGGAAACATAATGATTTCCTGCCCAGCGGACCCCTGCCCTTCGGGGCTGTTGGGGCTACTATAAGAACCATTCTGTTTACAACAGAGTCTCCAGTGGTGTATATGTTTACATCCTTTCTACTATCCCCAGTGCCCTGTGCCTATCTGCACAGCACTTGAGGCAGTGGCTGTCTGAATCTGGGAATTGTGGGAACTTATCATCTGTTTTCTCTACCTCTCCCCAGATGAGGTCGTCTCCCTCGCTGACCTTCCTGCCTTGGTCGATCAACTTTCCCCACTAGTCCTCCTTTTGGGGGACTTCAATGCCCGTCACACTTTGTGGGGTGGAGCCGAGATCTCCCAACGGGATAGGGTTGTCGAGACTGTCCTGGCACAGCAGGACAATTGTCTCCTAAACACTGGTGTACCCACGCACTTCAGCGTGGCACACGGCACATACTCAGCTATTGACCTTTCCATTTGCAGCCCAAGACTTCTACCCCATCTCAGCTGGAAGGTATACAATGATCTATGTGGCAGCGACCACTTCCCCATTCTCCTCTTTCTGCCTCAGTTCCAACCTGCTCAATAGTCACTCCGCAGAGCTGATTGGCCGGGCTATACCTCAGCTGCTGTGGTAGCTGCTCCACTTCCTGCAGATATTGATATGGTGGTGCACCAAGTAACTGCATCCATCATTTATGCTGCTGACACCACGGACCCAAGTTCTCGTGGCTTGCTCAGTCGTACAACAGTGCCATGCCCCCCTTTGATAGAACACCTGATCTCCTTTAAGCATCTCTGGGACCAAGCCCGGCATCTAATCCAGCAGAGTAAGCAAGACTTTTGGGTGTGGTCTGTTGCCACCATAGGCTCTTGTGCTTGCCCTTCTTGAACGTGGTTGCAAGTGCAATACATTTTGGACACCGTCCACCATTTGGAATCCTCTGTCTCCAATCCCAGGGTACTCTATGCACTGACCCCACCGCTACAACAGAGCACATGGCAGAGCATTACAAACATTGGTCTGCGACGGCAGCCTACAGCCCTTAATTCCGCACCCTTAAAGAGTGAGCCGAGAGACAGACATTATCATTCCGTATATGTCGCCAGGAGACATACAGCACTCCCTTTAGTGTGTGGGAGTTCGAACGTGCCCTTGCTAGATGCCCTGATAAGTCCCCAGGACCAGACTGCATTCACAACCAGTTTCTTCGTCACCCATGTCAGCGGATTCTCGACATCAACTGCTCGCCCTTTTTAATCATGTCTGGGCTGAATGTTTTTCCCATCACAATGGCGGGAAAGTATCATCATCTCAGTGTTAAAACCTGGTGACAATCTGCAAAAGGCAAATAGTTACCACCCGACTAGCCTCACCAACATTCTCTCCAAGCTCATCGAACGTATTGTGTGTCGTCGGCTCATGTGGATCCTGGAAGATAGGGGACTGTTTGCTCAGCAACAGGGGTGTTTCTGTCAGGGTCACTCTGCTATCGACAGCCTTGTGTCACTTGAGTCAACCATTCGTCTAGCTTTTGCTCGGCGTGAGCACCTCGTCGCTGTCTTCTTCGACCTTCAGAAGGCTTACTGTCTGGCGTCACCACATACTGTCAATGCTGCATGAATGGGGTTTATGGGATGCTCTTCTGATCTTCATACAGAATTTTCTTTCCCTTCACACCTTTCTTGTTAGGGTTGGCACTTATTGAAGTTCCACTCACACTCAAGAGAATGGTGTCCCACAAGGCTCCATTCTAAGTGTTCCCACCTCTTTTTGGTGGCAATAAAAGGTTTCGTAGCTGCAGTAGACTCATTGATCTGTTGGTCCCTATTTGCTGATGACATTTCCCTGTATTATAGCTCACAAGCATCAGCTTTATTGAAAGGTGCCTGCAGGGAGCAATTAACGAGGACACACTCATGGGCCTCAGTGCATGGATTCCACTTCTCTGCATCTAAGACCCAAGCCATGCACTTTTGTCGTCGCTGGACTGTTCGCTTGGATCCAGAGCTCTTCTTGGCCAATCAGCTGCTTCATGTCGAAAAGACACATCACTTTTTCAGCATGCTCTTCGATGACCGGCTCACTTGTCAGCTTAAACAAAAGTGCCGGCATTACCTGATTAGCCACACTGCCTTAGCTACACTGTTTGGGGAGCCACACGTCCAACACTCCTGTGGCTTTATAAGGCACTTGTACAGTCATGGCATGAGTACAGGAGCTTGGTTTATTGTTCTGCAGCTCCCTCAGCATTGCAGCTTCTTGATCCCATCCTTCACGGTGGTGTCCGGCTTGCAACGGGCACTTTCTGCACAAGCCCTCTACATAGCCTGCTTGCCGAAGCTGGGATCCTTCCTTTGGAGGTTCGCTCCTAACAACTGATTCTCTCATATGTGGTCCATGTCAATACCTCGTCAAACCACCCAAATCATGGGCTCCTCTTTCCACCTGCTGCACTTCCCTCTCCACCTTGCCTGCCCATGCCGTGCCTTCTGATTGTGTTCTGTGTTTGTATCCTCCTTTCCTTCATTGAGTCCCTCCCTCTCCCTCCTGCTTTCTCCTACCAACCCAAAACATGCCTTTGGTCCATCCCCCCTGCAGCTCCGCCTGTAATTCTCACGACCCAAAGGCATTGGTTTTGCCACGAACTCTGTTGCCAGTTCCTGGCCACTCTCGATGCATTGTGTGGTGCTGACATTCTACACTGATGGCTCTTCAGTAGATGGCCGATTAGGCGTTTTTACTGTGGAACTGGTCACGATATCACATTCTCTTGACTATTTTAAAGGGTGCTCCAGGATTTCGTTTGTCCCCTTGATTGACCAGTGTTTACCTACTCATCCTATGGTGCGATTGATTCAAAGTTCCATCTTCACGCTCAATACTTCCGGCAGTTCAGTAGTGTTTGGACCCTGGGCCATGTTGGCATCCTGGGGAATAAGCAGGTCGATCGATTGGCAAGTAGGCTACCACCTCATGGCCCCTCGATATTGGTACCCTATAGAGGAATATCAAATTGGGGTTATGCCTAAAGGTCTTTGCTGCTTTGGAGTCAGAGTGGTCTACTTTGAGCACGCCCAACAAGCTGAAATCACCACAGAGATGAAGACTGCCATTGAGTTTTTTAATGATAACGAGGGGAGAGGGCCACTCGCTGGAAGAGATGGGACGCAGTACACCCGAAACAGTCAGCCAATAAAGCTCCCATTTGACTGAGTCACTCTAGGCAACAGGAATATGTCGGTCCCGAAAGAACCTTGGGTGACCAGCAGGCTTGAGAGTAATATGTGCTTCAAAATTGATGGCACAACTAATACCAGGAGAAATGAGCATTGAAAAGGCCTCTGATAAAGAATCAGGCTAAGCATAAGGAATATCGTCAGAGACAATGTGCACTGTGTCGTCCACTGGGAATCCAAAAATGCGAAACTCGTCGTACCCACATCAATTCTCAGTCTCACTACTGTCAACACCAAACACACTGACGGTGCCCACAACAGATTTGCAGGAAATATCTACATTGAAGTGACCCAGAAGTGAAGTTTTCTGCTATTAAAAGTGCGTAGGTGACGCGTGATGACCAACAATGCCAGAGAACCCAGCCTTAAATACATCTGTGAGTTAATAATAATGTGTGCTGAGCCGGTGTTGACCTGCATACTCACATCCTTTTCTAACATTTGCACAGTAATTTAAAGTTTGCTGTAATGAGGGGACACACAATTTATGTACAGTACAGAATCATCAACAGCTACCCCATCTTGCATATCACATACTTTTCAGACTTGCAAACATACGAAATATGTCCCTTCTTTTTACATTGGTGGCAAATTGCCCAACATTGTGGACAACCTTCACGTGCATGTTTGGTGAAACAACAAGGGCAGGAAGGAAGAGAATGCAAACCTCTGTTTGGCTGCTTCAAGTTGTGTTGACTGCCTGGCCGATACTGCGGGTGTGTGTTTACTGCAGCAACATCCTTGTTTGTGTAAGTGCCTGGCATGTCATCATCTGCTTGACCTGACTGTATCTCACTGATGTCACCCCATTCCTCTAATTGAGCGTCCACAGCACAAGTGATTTCAAAGGACTGAGCTGTGGTAATACTTCTTTCAACAAGGTATTATCTAACTGAAGAGCTCTTGTATGAACTTCTTTATTTGGCGGTGAATGCTAAATCACATCCCTAACTATAGAGTCGGCATATGATTCTTTGTGAATTTCTGTTACAAATTGACTTTTGCGATTGAGTCCTTGTAATTCCGTAGTCCAAGCATGATAGGTTCGATGAGGCTGTTTCTTACATCTATGGAGTGCAATGCAAGATGCGACGATGTGTGTCTGTTTCTGAAAATATGTTGAAAGAAGAGTACACATTTCATAAAACGACAACATTTGATACAACTTTGGAGAAGTCCATTAAAGGAATAAAGACTTAAAAGTTTGTTGCGTAGCACCTGCTCAAGAGTTGCCATATTACTAACTTTCATGTTACTTGAAGAGACAGAAAATCTTGTACTCGTCAACAATAAAGTGTAGTAACTTTAAATTGTATAAACTTTATTTCCACTTCTGGAATACATACAGAACAAAACACACTTCAGAAACTAATTGATGTATACACTAAGGCAGTTCTGAAGGGACTGTGCTTGTAGCTGTGTTTTTTCTGACCCAGCTTACCTTGTGACGCTGCCATAGCATTATATTGAGAGCAGCGCCCCTACAATCAGTCACGCGGAATCACACAGTGGCCTCGTTAAACATGAAACCACAGCAATGGTTTTTCATTAATTACCTAATTGCATTTTGTTTCAGTGATGTGTCTAAATATTCATGAATATCTAAGTTTGTACAAGATATACTTTTGCAGATATTGGAAAACAACTGGCTGTATACAGGCAAGTAAGATGATACCAACGTGATGTATTCCTCATTGATCTCGCACAGATACTAACAGATGTTCTTAACACAGCATTTGGAGATTGTTAAAATGGTCATCTGAGAAACACAAAATGGCACACTCATCTGATCTAACAGATTTGATACACAGTAATTTTACCTGTGAGCAAAATTAAATTAAAATACACGCAATGAAGCACAGAATTGTATAAGCCTTGTAAAATGGCCCACGCTGTGACTGAAATTGTTTTGTAGTATACAAGCTGCAAATATCTGCTTAGCTGTGTTTTTATTTTGTCCTATGTTTATTTTGTATAAAAGGAATCTATTTATTATATTTATTTGTTTAGTTAGAATACTTTCATTAAAATTTTTAAGCTTTGGCATCATTCCTGATATTTTTACTTCTCAAATGCGCTATCCACTTTGCACTTATCCTAATTTCTCCCTAGTCATATGTATCATGTTTCGCTTTATATAGTCTCAATAGTCATCACTGTTCTTCGTCTGTTTATCTCTGTGTCAATTATAATTTTCTTGAAGCAATGTTAGACATGCATCTCTTTCTTCCATAGATTCACTTTTCCGTGCTATTTCCTGCCACTTGAATAAGAATTGGGAAGGGAAAAAATTCTTACTCTTTGGCATCATTTTTGATAGTTTCAGAATTTTTTTAAACAATCCAAAACAGTCAAGGACACATGCATTGAATTTTATATAAGGTGATAATTTCCAACCCTCATATCTTCTACCCCCTTGTCATTATCAACCCTCAACAACCATAGTGCATAATGGGGGACTGGTCACTACTATACACAAACATTATTTTTATTTGTGATGTGTAGCTTTAGCTGCAGAGTGAAATAAGACACCTCAGCTTTATGTTTTCTACAATATTTTTGAGAAGGATAGGTTGCTACTCACCACAGAGGTGGTTCAATGAATTGTAGAAAGGCACATGTAACATTATAAACCTACTACAAAGCTTTCAGCATTCATCAGATGAACACACACATTCTCTCTTTCTCACACACAGACTCATACAAATATGTCCATTTTCTCCGGCCACTGTAGCCAAACTGTAAGTTCTAGGGTGGCTGAGGTGAAAGCAACCAGTTTTGGAATGAGGAGACAGCATGGAGAGGGAAGTAGAAAGGGAGGAGATGGATGCATGGCAGGGGTAGGGGTAATATGCCAGTGCTCTCTGGTGGACAGGATGGAAGGGGAGTGGAGTATGTGGTGGGAAAGAAGACAAATGTGAGGGTAGTGTGTGTGAGGGGAAAGAGGCAGAAACAAAAAAATGTTTAGGCCTGGGGGGGGGGGGGGGTTGGGAGTGTTGGATATATTGCAGTATATTGTAGGAAAGCAAGGAAAAATTTGGAATAGGGATTAAAGTTCAGGGGGAAGAAATAAAAACATTGCGTTTTGCTGATGACATTGTAATTCTGTCAGAGACAGCAAAGGACCTGGAAGAGCAGTTGAATGGAATGGACACTGTGTTGAAGAGAGTGTATAAAATGAACATTAACAGGAGCAAAACAAAAATAATGGAATGCGGTCTTAGAAAATCAGGCAATGCGGAAGGAATTAGATTAGGTAAAGAAACAATGAAGGTGATAGATGAGTTTTGTTATTTGGGTAGTAAAATAACATGTGATGGTCGCAGTACAGAGGATATAAAATGCAGAATGGCAATGGGAAGAAAAGCATTTTTGAAAAAGATAAATTTGCTAACATCGAATATTAATTTAAGTGTAAGGAAGTCTTTTCTGAAGGCATTTATGTGGATTGTTGCCTTGTACGGGAGTGAAACATGGACGATAAGCAGTGCGGACAGGAAGAGAATAGAGGCTTTCGAAATGTGGTGTTACAGAAGAATGCTGAAGATTAGCTGGGTAGATCGCATAACTAATGAAGAGGTACTGAACAGAATTGGTGAGAAAAGGATTTTTTGGCATATCCTGACTAAAAGAAGGGATCGCTTGGTAGGACACATTCTTAGACATCGGGGAATCGTAAATTTAGCATTGGAGGGAAGTGTGTGGGGTAAAAATCGCAGAGGGAGACCAAGAGACGCGTATAGTAAGCAGATTCAAGTGGATGTGGGTTGCCGTTCTTATGAGGAGATGAAAAGGCTTGCTCAGGATAGAGTAGGGTGGAGAGCTGCATCAAACCAGTCTCCGGACTGAAGACCATAACAACAACATTGTAGAATACATTTCAACTATGTTTCACCCAGTATCCTCCCCACTCCTCCTACAGTGGTATTCCAGAAATACATAATATCCTTGTCCATCCCTGCTCCCAAGCACTTGCCCGCAGTTCATATCCCTGCAATAGACCTAGATGGAAAACTTATCCTATCCACCATCCCACCACCACCTACTCCAGTTCCATCCCATACGTTTTATATCCCATAAAAGACAGATCAACCTGGGAAGTGTTACAGGGCCCCTACTCTTCTTTATTTTTATAAACGATTTAGGAGACAATCTGACTAGCTCTCTTGGACTGTGCACAGATGATGCTGTCAGTTATCGATTAGTAAAGTCACCAGAAGATCAAACACAACTGCAAAATGATTTAGATAAGAATCTGCAAGATGCAAAAATTGACAATTAACCCTTAATAATGATAAATATGAAGTCATTCATACAACCACTAAAAGAAATATGTTAAACTTAATTTATATGATAAATCAGTCAAATCTACAGGGCATTATTTCAACTAAATATCTAGGAATAACAATTACCAGCATCTTAAATAGGAAAGAACACACAAGAAAATATTGTGGGGAAGGCGAACGAAAGACTATGTTTCATTGGCACAACACTTAGAAGATGCAACAGTTCCAGTAAAGAAACTGTCTACACAACACTTGTATTTTCTATTTTGGAGTATTACTGCACATTATGTGATCCACACCAGGTGGAACTGAGTGACAGAGAAGTTCAGAGAAGGGCAGCTTATTTTGTATTATCATGATATAGGAGAGAGAGTGTCATGGAAATGATGCACGAGTTTAGGTGGAAATCATTAAAAGAAAGGCGTTATTTGTTGTGGCGAGATCTATTTGTGAAATTTCTTTCACCAAATTTATCTTCAAAATGTGAACATATATTGTTAGCACCCACCTACATAGGGAGACATAATCACCATAATAAAATAAGAAAAATCAGATCGAAGACAGAAAGCTTCCATTTTCTCCCGAGCTATTGGAGGCAAGTTGGCAGACAAGTAACAAACTGTCTGTCAACATGAATGGCCATCGTGAAACTGGCCAGGAGACAGCTGGACCATCCTGTTGCAGAGCACACAGCCCCGATTGGCGTAGCTCACTCCAGTGACTGCTACACAGCTTATGCCGTATGGATCCTCCCCACAAACACCAGTCTTTCAGAGCTTTACTTGTGGAATCTCTTCCTGGAATATATCCTATCTTCAGCAATCCTCCAGGCCTAAAACTTCGCTAGTTCCTGCCTCCACCTCCTTCCCCTCTCTTTCCCCTGCCCGTACTCTAGCCACACGTATGTCATCTTCACCACCACACACTCCACTTGTTCCCCTTCCCTTCCTCCCTGTCCACCAGACTGCACTGATAGATTCCCCCACACCTGCCGTGCATCCACCTCCGTACTTCCCTTTCCATGCTGTCTCCTCATCCCCATGGCTGGTTTATTTTGCTTCAGCTGTCCTGATCCCAGCTGTCTGGTTATTGTGGCCAAAGATGACGGGCATGTTTGGGAAAGTGCATGTTTCTCCATCTAAATCTGTAAATGCTGAAATCTTTGTAGTAGGTTGATCTGTTATGTGTGCCTTTCTGTGGCTCATCGGGACATCTCTGTGGTGAGTAGCAACCTATTCTTCTCAAAAATATTATTGAATCCTTCCTGGAATTTCATTGTTCAATTTCTATGTATATAAGAGACATCAGTAATCGAGGCCAATAATATAATGAGGATAGACACAAAGGAATATCTGGGCTTTAAATGAAATTGATGGAGAAAGTTGAAAATTTGTGTCTAGCTAGAATTTGAACCTCGGTCTCCTGCTAACTATGTAATTACGCTAACTAATAATGGAAAGTCCAGGTTGGAATTAACAGTATGGTTATAAGGACAGTTTGCAACTCACCACAAAGACAGGACGAAGAGCTGTGACAGGCACATAAAAGACACACACATACAACACTTCGGATATCGGCCATGGCCTTCTTCAGAGAATAGAACATTCACATAATCGCGCAGGCACGCATCAGACACACAACCATTATCTCTGGCTGCCGCACTCCGAATCCAGAGTGTGGTAGCTGGAGATGACGGTTGTTTGACTGTTGTGTACCTGTGTGATTGTTCTAATTTTTGAAGGATGCCATGGCCGATAGCTGAAGTGTTGTATCTGCATGTCACATCTTTGTGGTGAGTTGTAAACTATCCTTATTACTATATTGGTAATTATGCTAAATGCTACATCACTAGGACACAGTGATCACCATAACTGTACAGTTAACTTAGTACCCCTACCATCAAATGTAAATTTTAAAGTTATTCACATACTATTGTGGTAATGCCCTACATCTACCTCTACATACATACTCCGCAATCCACCGTAAGGTGCGTGGCGGAGGGTGCACTGTACCACTACTAGGCATATCCTTTCCTATTCCACTCCCAAATAGAATGAGGGGGGAAAATGGCTATATGTCTCCGTACAAGCCTTAATTTCTCTTATCTTGTCATTATGATCACTACGCGAATTGTAAGGAAGGTAGGTGGCAGCAAAATCGTACTACACCCAGCTTCAAATTACAGCCCTCTAAATTTCCTCAACAGAAATTCACGAAAATAACATCGTCTTTCCTCCAGCAATCCCCAATTGAGTTGCCGAAGCATTTCCGTGACACTCACACATTGGCGAACCTACCAGCAACAAACCTAGCAGCTCGCCTCTGAACTGCTTCTATGTCTTCCTTTAAACTTATCTGCTGCGGGTCCCAAACACTTGAGCAATACTCAAGATGTGGTCGTACAAGTGTTTTATACGCGGTCTCTTTTACAGATGTAGTACATGTTCCCAAAATTCTCCCAATAAACCGAAGTCAGCTATCCGCCTCACTCACAACTGTCCTTACATGTTCGTTCCATTTCATATCGCTCTGCAATGTTACGCCTAGATATTTGAACGACGCGACAACATCAAGAAGCTCACTACTAATGCTGTATTCGCACATTATGGGAATGTTCTTCCTACTCATGCGCATCACCTTACATTTTTCTACATTGAGAGCTAGTTGCCATTCTTCGCACCAACTAGAAATTTTGTGTGGGCTGGGTAGACAGCTAAAACAGGTCAGGTGGTGAACTGTGACAGTATTAACATCAGACTTCAATACTCTGCAGAGTACAAGTTTGTCTGAAAACTAAGTGCACTGAACACTCTTAATGACGGGCCTCTGTTGCCAACAAAAAAATTATGTGCCAATGTTAACACCATGACAGTGGTGAATACTACAGAAATGGCCACATGACCAATGTCACTGCAAGTTTGCGAAGTGGCAGAACGTTGTATGGCCTGATGAATGCAGTTACCTTCTTTATCATGCAGATGAGAGGGTGTAAAACCATTGTCTTCCAGGGAACAGTTCTGGAACACCAGTTCTGCAATATGGAGACAAGCTAGCAGCATATTTCAACAAGATAATATTCCTTGTCACAAGCCAGGAGTATGATGAAGTGGTTCTAGGAACATAGTGCCGAGTTGCAGTTGATGTGCTGGCTACCCGACTTGTCAGATTTAAATTCGGTCACACACATCTGGGATGTTATTGAATGTGGTGTCAGAGCTCATTGCACCACCACCCCTCCCTTTCCAGGAATTTATGGGGACTGGGCGACTTGTATATGTGCAGATGTGGTGCCAACCTCCCAAGGCCTCATTGCTTTATGCTAAGAATGCTACTGATTTTAGCCATGCCAGAGATACTTCATGGCCTGATACAGCAACAGTATTTCAGTTCAATGAAAACAAAAAGCACATATCTCAGTGTATTTAGCGGAGGTCCCATTGGTCCCTAAAGTCCCTTTTTTTCCCCAAAAGTACCTAAAAGGCACCTTTTTTCTTTTTCAATTTAGTCCATAAAGTACCTTTTTTCCAAATTGGAACATACATTTTGTCGTATTTTAATAATGCCAGTAAAGCTTAATTGAGGCACCTTTCATGTTACAGCTGGCTTTAACCTTTCTGTCAGCATTTTCGGCACTTCTCAGCTCCTGCGCATAAAAAAGTGTCCTGTTCAAGGGGAGTACAGGGAGTGATGGTAGGACATCGTCGACTGCGTGGGCGAGGAAACGTATGTGGAGACAGTTGTACGCAGTGCCAGAAACTTTTGCGCGACTTCCTCTTCATTTCTTATGGTAGAAATGACACATGGAAGTAGTTCGCATATGTTGACAGCAGCTCCAACGAGGACGACTTGCGAAGTCTACTGACAAAGTGATATCCATCGGAGGCAAGACATGCTGAGAAATGTGCTATCGATTTCAACTGCGATCAGAAATGTTCAGCTACTGAGATTGGCGGCAGTACTACGTTATTCTCAGCCACTGTATGTGTGTGTCAGTCACACCATACTGAATTTCGAGGCTGCGCCAAAACCATCACGTTAGCAAAAGAATTACATCACTTTCGTAAGCTGTCGGAATGGTAGGTTGTTAGCTTTGCTGTGAAAGTCATGATAATACAATCGAGAGAATTAAGTTGTATAGTAACTACTTTCAGATTGGCGTTGTCTTACAATATTTTATTAATGATTAGGTGTATACTGTAGATTTCAATTTTTTTTCTTTTTATCCCCCCAAGAGTTCTTACACTGCGGGCAAACCCTTAAAACTGCGGATCTTTCAACATTTGTAAACTATTCTTTTCATCAGCCCGTAACCATACTGAAAATGGAATTGATAAGATACGTCATAATATATTGCAAGACTCAGATTAAAATGACGACACTTGCACGGAACAATGTTGTACAGTAGTGGTGTAATGGCAAACCGCAATTGTTCTTAAGTTGGTGTTCTCGGGGCTTAGTAAGCACAATAGAAACAAATTGTAATGTTCACCTATTTGCAGAATTATCACTGTTCACGCAGGTAATGTAAGTGAATTTGTGTTTACAAATGAAATCATAAATTTTAACTAGGCAAAGTTAGTGAAATTTAAGCTACAGTGATTGCAATGAAAGATTCTTTGGGCATAATAATAGTGTAGGGCTACTTCAGTTATGTTATAATTGTAAATGAAACAAAAGTTATAGCCTATCAAAGTGATTGTTTGAAAAACTTATTTTCTTATGTTACCTAATTGCAAGTGACCTAATATTTTTGTTGTGTATATATTGTCCTCTAGATACTGGCTGAAGCTAGCAACACTGATAACATTTTTCAAATTAAAAACAGCCTTGATTGCATTTTATTTATAATCTGCTAACTCGTCTCAGCCTTTTTGGTCATCTTCAGGACAATAGGTCTGTGTATGCTGATGTGCATAAATCAAACTATGAAATCAAAACATTAAAGCCGCAAGTTTAAGCTTTGCGTATATATCATTCTATAGATGTCTCAAAAGGGCAAAAACATTAGCAGTAAAGAGATAAAGAACAATCAAGACTTCTTTATTAAATAAATAAAGAAAAATGGGTCATTGGCTAGGGTTGTTCCATTAAAAATAAATTTATTGATATCTCGTATTTCGTATCCCTGTTGGTCCATTAAAAGTTCTTTAGATCTCTTTTCTTTTAACAAGTTGGTCCCCTAAGGCCCTGTTTATTTTTATATTTCTGCTAAAAACACTGGTCTCTGTTGCAGTTAAAATTTTAGTTTTCAATGACGCATTTCACACTTGTGGCGCATCTTCAGATATGATCATAGGGTGATGGGGCACACTGAGAGGTAGAAAGGTGATTACTTAATTTTATCCTTTGTTGTCAGTGTTTATTCTGTGACAGTTTTATTTTGCAAATTAAAGAGACAATTTTCACTCTGCATCATTTTCTGCTAGCATGAAACTTGGTGGCAGGTTAAAACTGTCTACTGAATAAGAATTTGGTAAACTGTTAGGGCAAGTTGTAATTGTGCTTTGGAAACTCGGTCAGTCAAATAACTGTGTTCAAAAGGCAAAGACCCCAAGTTCGACCCCAGTTTTACGAATGGAAGTTTCATAGTTTCACTTCTGCTATTATGTATTTTCAAGATAACTAATAGAGTGGAGCATGTCTACATTACCCAGATTTTGAATACTTCTTTTTACAAGAAATTAAAATTTATTTGGTACAGACTATCTATCTCTTCATATTATCTTTGAGCAGTGAACAGAAGACTGAATGCCTTTAATTGCCAGTATTTTGCAAAGGGCTTTCTATTTATTATAAAATTACATCCCTTGCATCAAGTTTGTGTGATCACAAAGCTGGAAGTTATTGGTAAAGTAGTTTACAATCAACTCATTGCCATTTTTGTTTTAAGGAAACATGATTATGTATTCATTGAAATGGATACTTGTATGTATGTAGTTGAATTTCCTTGTGGATATTATTTCTGTATTATTGTTACCTCTGATAATAATTTCCTATACCCCTTCTTGTTTACCTGTGCTTTTCACTGTGCTTCTATTTATCACAAAAAATATTTACAGATTTATTTCTAATTTTTAAAGTTTTGTATATTTAAATACATTTGCCTTGGGAACTATTACTAATAATTGAGCTCCAACATCTATGTAATGTAGTTATTTTTTAAAAGATGGTTATTCTGTTTTCTTAGTTTTGACATGCTTGGGTATTTCTGGCCTTATGCATTAGTAAATAGACTGTGTCATTGTTCAGTTAAAGTTAAGACTAACTGGAAAAGATCTTTTATTAATGCACACTGAACATCATTGTTAGCCTGCAACTATATCTGAATTTACAAACCATGTGTAGTGTTTTAAAAGGAAGCATAGTATCCAGCTCATTCTAGTGTCTTCTTATGCAATCTCCTTAGAAACATATAAACTTACATTTTTCAGATAAAGTCTTTGTGATCATAGTTGCATTTTCTGTAACATCTACCACGCTTATGTTAAAATTTTTCTGGCAGTGTCTGCCTATATGGATGAAAAAAGTACAGTTCTTCTCTGAATATCATCAGGTGCTTGACTTCATACATTTTAATTTCAATATTTGCTACAAGAAAGAACTGAAGGAAACAAAAATTTGACATTTTGCAGTGGTTTTTTCAGCAAAGTTCATACCATCGCAACTGTCAAGGACTTTACATCAAATCAGCATGTGTTTTAACCTATGCCTCCTCAATTACCCCTACAGGCAGACTTTTAACTGATATTTTGCTCCTTGTAGTTGTTTCAATTATTTGTAAATATTTATTACATAATTATCGGTACATTTCTTTATCCCTGTATTGTTTAAACATATTAAGTCCTCTGTGTTGTTTTGTCTGCCATTCTTATTAATCGTGGGTAGGCCTTTCAGTCTCCTACCTGTGTATACAATTCCACTGTATTCTCAGTGCTGTATTCTTTGGTTGGAAGATAGTGATCACCCATTTTGTATTATTCTAAGTTTGAACTCTACAATTAGAAATAATTTTTGAGACTTTTGATCACACTCTTCTGGATTATTTAAGAAAAACATTCCACTGGTGAATTTTCACAAAATACTCAATTTATTATTGCACAGCCAAAAGGTATCCACTGTGTTCTTATTTATTTCAGTTTGTTAACTGGCCATACACGTCAAATCTTGAATGATGACCAGGTCAGCAGAAACATTGATTGTAATATTACCTCAAGCTTTTGGACCCAGATGTTTCTTCTGGAGATGAGATAGACGGGAAAAATGAGGAGGTAAGGTGAAAGATGACAGCTCCAATCCTTAGGATTGACGATCTTCCACATGAGAAGGGATACGGAAATCAGATCTCTATTAAAGATTTGCAGTTACCCCCATAGTTTTCCTAGCTTAGAAACCATTTGGTGAATAAGCAATCATATTATGGCCCCTTTTTAATGTTCCTTCTTTGTGTGTGCTAGCACACTTGAGCTATCCAGTTTTGATACCAATGCATAGCTTCAGAAAAATCAATTCGCGGGAACTATAAATCAGCAATGCATATTCTTTTTCTTATTTTGAACATGATGTATCAAATGAAACCTCAATCACTGTCAAGACTTGAACATATGTTCAGTTTTTATTTTGTTGAAATAACAACTCAATAAGTTTCCCTCATTTGTGGTTTTTATTTGGCATATTAAAAAGACATGGTTCACAGTAGAAGTGAGTTTATGCAGTTCTTATCACACCAGCCGTATCTGCAAACACAGCAATCATGATATCAAACTGACAAAGTTCATGAATGAAATTTAAAGATTTAATGGGTATCAGAATCATATGATGATATTTCTAATGATTTTCCATTCATTTTGCTTCCTAAAAACAACTTTCATCCACAGAAAAGGTCTCTCTGTTGCTGCAGCTCCTTAATCAGTTCACAGTCACAATACCATTCATTGTCTTCACATAATTATATTCCATTTGCTTAATGGCCACTGACATTCTAATCACAAATTGCCCACTTCCATTCTATTCATAGGTTCATCTGAATAATATCTGTATAATTACTGAACATACCCTATATACAATGTATGAGTTTTTTGTCAAGTGTTGTCAACAATTAGTCCATGGCAGCACTGCAGAAATTACATGCAAACTAGCCCCCACCCCCTCCAAAAATTATAAATAAATAAATGCAGAAACCATGCAACTCAATTACTGCCTCTTTGTGTCTTTCATGATCTGTCCAGTGACAAATAATTACATCCATTATTTGCTTTGACCATGCATTTCAAAGCCCAGTAAATCACTATTTCACTTTATCAGAAAACACTATGTAATGACGCTTGACGAAGATTATTACATAGCACTTGGAAGTTGCATATTATGACATAAAATTCCCAGAGTCTAAAAGAATCAGTTAAACATCATAACCATCTTAGTAAATTTTGTAGGCAGAAATTGGCCAGAGTTCTTGATCATATTTTTGAAAATTATTTATCATTGTGTAAACATTATGCCATGGGTCTGCAAATATGCAGAAATCTACTTCAAAACCTCATTTGCAACCATACTTGATGAATGGTGTGCTATGAAATCCATTGTCATCTGTAGTGTAGTATTTTGTGGTGTATTTTGCCACATATATATTATTCTAGCATAAAGAGTTCATGTTCTTGAAAAACATAGACAAGTTTTTCTTTGAATAGCTACTAATCAGAGCAATGTAAATGCACGACATGATATAAGAAGTATATTTTCTGTTATGTCGTAGACTACATCCTGTGTATTTTTTTATGACCTTGGCTAAGTTGTATCCACCTCTCAGTAACAACTCAGTACTGTACAGAGTTTCAGTAGTATGGTTTTCTTCATCAAAGGATAATGATTGTGGAATTATGCTATGTGTGGGCTGTTTCTATATGGTACATAAATCCAAGGCGAGCACTTAAATTGACACTGTTAAATTTACTGAAACCCGAATTTTTTCCCCTAATAGTTAACCTTTCTGTATGGCGTCTCTGTGTTTATAATTGTTTTCCCAATTTTTCCTTACTGTGTAGTAATTCCTTTATAATTCCCTGCAGACTCCCAAAAGCTTGAGGTAATGAAGTCTCTTTGTGAAATTGAATCTTGTTTTATTTCTATGATACAGAACTTTATTTTATAATAGCTAAAATATCTACTTAAATGATAGTCACAGGATACCTACTAAGTCATGCTGAGACTCATTTCTCCTGATAAAGTTCAGCAAGTTGACATGACAAGGACTCAGTAGACAGTTGGAAGTTCCCCTGCAGAAATATTTAACCATGCTGTCTCTATAGACATCCACTATTTCAGAAGTTGCAAGTGCAGGATTTTGTGCTCATCTGGACATCTTGATTATTTCCCTTAAATGTTTGTTGGGATTGTTATCAGGAAATCTGAATGGCCTAATCATTTGCTGGAATTGTCCAGAAGTTCTTCAAACCAATTGTGAATTATTGTGGTCTGGTGACGTGTGTGCATTCTCTCCATAAAAATTCCATTGTAATTAAGGAGCATGAAGTCCATAAATAGCTGAAAAGGGTCTCCAAGTAGCTAAACATGATCATTTCCAATCACTGATTGGTTCTGTTGTACCAGAGGATCCAGTTCATTCCATTTAATGGCTCTACCACCAGCTTGCAAAATGCCTTGTTGACAACTTTTGTCCATAGCTTTGTGGGGTCTTTATCATAATAAAACCTATTATCAGCTTTTATCAACTGAAATTACAACTTGTATGACGAACCCACAGTGTTCCAATCATCTGGGGTCTAACTGTAGTGGTAAAGTGCCCAGGTGAGGTGCTTGCAGGTAATGTTGTGCTGTTAACAAAGACACTCAAGTTGCCACAGCTCATTAACACCAAATTGTTCCCCATTTTCCTAATGGATACATTCATCATATATCTCTTTGATCTCTGTGGCCATTTTCCACAGAGTTTCTTGTCTGTTAGCACTGACAACTTTGTGCAAATACTGATGCTCTTCCTGGCTGTGTCACATTGTTGTTTATGCTTAAAATGCCTAAAATTGGCATGGGCCGATTCACATGCTACGTAAGCTCACAAGCTGCCTTGTCTTATGGAAAACTGAACAAATATGAATCTTACATGTTTTCTGACATGCCAAGCCAACAAAGTTTGCCTCAAAACATACATTTTATGTTCACCCTGTTTCACAAATTTCCATTTATGTAAGCATCTGAATTTATTTCCTTACTTACAATGTTTTAAAGTAGCTTGAACCTATCTTCGCCAAATTTCTTCTGCAGACCTGATTGAAACCAATTGAGGGCACAATCTGGTTGCTCATCCAAAGCCTAAAACTTGGAATTCTTGGCTCACACTTGACACTGTTGAACTCTGAATATTGAATTATCTAACAATTTCCAAAGCAGAATGTTTTGTGCGCCTAGTTCAGATTACCATCCTGTGTTCATTGTTTGTTGATTTCCATTGTGTGACAATAACTGAGCTTGAAAACTTTACACATGAATCACTGAAGTATAAATGATACCTCTTTCAATGTACCATCCTTTTATAACTTGTGTACATGATAACTACCATTATCTGTGTTTGTGCATGTTGGTAATACATGACTTTTGTCACCTCACTGTGTATTGTAGGAATAAATGAGAGTGTCACTATAATTAAAAATTATGATGTCGAAAACTCAGGTAGATAGTTTTAAGAGTCAAAGTGACAAATCACCGAATATGTGAATTGTGTGTGTGTGTGTGTGTGTGTGTGTGTGTGTGTGTGTGTGTGTGTTTTCACTTGTAGATTAGTAACTATAGTTACATTTGCAATAATGTTCCATAAATCTGAATGCATTTTCTGGAGCAATTCTTTTCTGTCATTCAACTTTACATGGATAGAACAACATAAGAAATAGAAATATTTCAAAACTTAATTTGTTAAGCATTACTTCCCATTGTCTCAAGTAGCGGTTTGAGATACAGGTAACTGGGCTGAATGATTCATGAAGACAATTAAATAGTAGTGACAATTGCCACAAGTAATAGGATGCTTTGTAAATTGATTCACTCCTTTTTCAAAGTTATCTCTGTCTCTAATGGAGTAAAGTGATTTATTTATTCTAATTACAAAAAAATGTGTTTAATGTCTAATATACCATTTATATAAGACTTTGCGCATGTGTTTAATGTAAGTATTGTTTCATTAGGAGAAAATATAAATTTATTATATTGTTGCTACCAGTGAATATAATCTTATTACCTTCCATTTGGTAAATATATAACTGTAGTAATCTTCAAACAAGGTGGTCACAAGCAATCAGCTGTCATTGAAAACTACAAGTTTATTATTGCAAGTCCAGTATATTGTGAGAATGAAAGGTTACAAGTGTACATCAACATATCTAAGACTTACTATTAAATATTTAACATACCACTCTGAAACTTTCTACTGAGTGTGGCTTGTTACTAACCAAAATCTGGATATGTGCTAATAAAGCATGTAATTTTCAATGACAACTGATTACTACGGACCTTTCTGTTTGACATGAGTATAATTCTGTAAGGCACTATCAATTTGCATGAGAAAAATGTCAAGCATTATCACAGGATCACTGTTCCCCAGGATGAGGCTAATCGAAATGGTGGAAAGTGGGTTGTCAGACTGAGGAAAGGAATTGTTTCACGTTGTTGGGAGAACCTAGTACTTGCCATGCTGGGAGAGCAGTTTATGGTTGGAGAAGAAATATGTGGTGCTGTGGTTTCCATCAGGTTTCAGGTATTGTGTTACCTTTGCTTTTATTGAAGTGTCTGTTCTTTTTAATTATAACATTCGTGATAAGTATGAAGCGAATTTGCATAATGTAATGTTTTTCACTAAAACTGTGAACTTGTGATAAAAGTGCAGAAGAAAGTAAATACTGTTTATAATGACGACGATAATGGTGATATAGAAAATTTCAACCACTGAAATTTTAATTACTGTAAATCCCTTTGCACAGAAAACAGTTATCTCAAAAGCTAGAGAAATGTTTGTTTTTAGAGAAATACGAGTGTCACATTAGAAGTTTTGAGATGAGAGTAATGGAAATTTCTACTTTGCCACAGTCCGAGCATAAGATATTCTTATTTTCTGCTATTAAAAAATACCTTGTATACTCCTGACTTTGTGTCGTTTACTGGGGATGATCTAAATTGCTTTAATAATCTGAAAAATTAGGTTCTTCCAAGTATACTTCAAGATCAACGATATAATAAGTTTACAACTCATCGTAAAGACTTCATGATGAACTGTGACATAGACAAAAAAACACACACACACATACATACAACACTTATTCCCGGTTTCTGGAAAACTAGTTACCATTTCATTAGCTACCGTCATGTTAAATTATAACATGCCAGATAACTTTTATGGGTTTCCCTTACCTGAGTTCAATGGTTGTTAGTTAACTTTGAAGTAACTACTCCTTCTGTCAATGCTAATAGTACATCTCAACAGATCACAGATGCCACTGCTAACAAAACATGCAATTATTTGAATTTTATCGATTATTAAGGGAAAAACGAAGATGCATCATAGTTTGTATAGCTGTCACACATTTTCTGTTTTGAAACTCAATGGGTGACACGTGAGGAAAAAAGTTTTACTGTATTTGAGAAAAACCTTTGGACTGACCTAGTTTTAGAGATGTCTGCCTTGGAAGATGGAAGTATGGATGGAGCCATCAGTGAGACAAAAGTTAACATCCAGGAATGAGGAATGGTGGATTGAGAAAGTCCAGGTGAAGCGGATGGTGGAGGAGTTGAGATTTTGAAGTAAGGAGGACAAGGTGTCCTGGCCACGAGTCCAAAACATGAAAATATCATCAGTAAACCTGAAGAAGGGCAGAGGTTTGGGGTTAGGGGAAGCTAGGAATGATTCCTCTAGCTGGCCTATATACAAGTTGACATAGGATGGAGCCATGTGGGTATAAAACTCTAGAATTTTTGTAATCTGTTCAAAACTGTTGTAAAAATTGAGCTAATGAACTATAAAATTTAAGGGTTTTTTGTTACATGTTTAAAATTTACAGCTCATTCATTTTTTCATAAATTAAATAAATTCTAGAGTTTCATAATACACCTGTACGCATGGTTTGTATGCTGTACAACATTCAATGAAGAATCTCTTATATTAATGAAGAAAAGTGTACCTATAGCAACAAATGCAGCCAATAGAATGATGAAATTTCACATGGAGGAGGAAAAAAAGGGGGAGGGAGAGGGGGGGGAGAGAGAGGAGGAGGAGGAGGAGGAGGAGGAGAAGAAGAAGAAGAAGAAGAAGAAGAAGTAGTGAATCCTCAATCATTCCTGGCCACACTGATTTAGTTTTATGCATTTATTTGTAAAAGTATAAGCAGTGGAAATTAAAATGTCCTGTGGTGTCTCTCCTACTCAAAGTAGACCCTTTTGATGTTCTACTCCCTGTAATAGGCTTGTTTTTTTCCAGGAAAGTTCTAATTTTCTGTTCATTTTACAGGAAGATATTATTTCCATTTGGAATAAAACAGCCTCGGATACTGTTACAACAGGTCGGATAAGAGATACTTTAAAAAGGGTGTTGAATCTTCCTCCAACTACGATACTAGAGTACAAAACACACAATGACAGCCTAAAGTAAGTAACTTTGTTTGGAATATCCCAGTTCTTTATGAATTCATGTTTCTTCATCACTAAAGCTTAAATTAATGAAAATGCCATTACACTTGTAGCCAGATTTTTGTTTTTGTGTAGTCTGTATTTTGTTGTTCAGTATAATTTTAGGGAGGTTAAAAAAATTCTGGCATGGTGTTTTCATCATGAGTCAACTCGGCAAGAGACCTCACATCTGTGTTTGAAACTTAATATTAGAACTTTATGTATTCTGCTGAACACAGCTTCACCAATAATAAAACAAGAGAGGAAATAAATCGTGTAATTTTAAAATGTTTTTAGAACATGAGTTGAAAGTCAAATATTGTAGCACTTCTTAAAGGTTAGCAATATTCACCTACAAATGCTGAGTTATATGAGAAAATGCTGTCATTAATATCCTTTGGAATAATATTTTGCCCATTTTTAATGTTAGAAATCGTTTAGAGGAAGGTATGATAATTAGTGGTGTTATTGCGAGACATTGGTGTTGACAATCTGATAAATCAACTGTGGATACAGGAAAAGTAATTATTTGGCAATAAAAATCATTAAAGTTAAGTTATTTTAATTCTGCAGAATTATGTATCTCTAATGGACTTTTACCACTTCTTTATTACCTCGAAACTACTCTGGTCCGTCATTTGCTAGTTCACTTGAAAAATTTTCTGGAAATTTTGAAAATTACTAAACATTGATTTTAAACTGCTGTTCTTGAAGTTTCACTTTGTCACCACTATGTTGGATAAATTATGTCCAGAACAGGTGTTTTTTTTTTGGTCTCCTTTCCGACTTATTTTATGATAAAAATATTTAAGTGTTAAGTTAAACTACAGCAAATATCCCCCTGCCCTTTATTTTTAATTGTATTTCCTTTAGGCCTAAACCACATGTGATGCAGTGATCACTAAATGTAGTGCATTATTCTTCACTTTACTGTCCCTGATGGACCAGGTATTGTGAGTTCTTAGTCTTCATAATTGAGCAAAATTTCACAGAATTAATTATTATTATTATAGATGTAGTAGACCCTTTGTGGATCACATGAAGTCTCTACAGTTCTTCCTGCGATTTGCCCACGAGACCTTCATTTTCTCGCTCATGGCTTTCTTTCTTTCTTTCTTTCTTTCTTCCTTCCACTTTGTGCAGGTTTTTTTTAGCTCTTATCTCTGGCTGGACTTCCCACTTGTCTACTTTGCTTCTGTAAATGTTACGGTCTGCAGTGTCCTGAATGGTGAGTTGACCATCAGTAAGGCCTCTTCATACCTGTTCATAACTTTAAGGTTTTCAGTGGCTGTGAGAATCTGGTGTGTGAGTCTATACTTTAGGCATATTTTTCTAACGTCAGCGGCAATATTTGAAAATTTATCTGTAGTTTTATTGGTTTGCAGTATATATCCAGCTTCAGTTTTTTGTGGTCCAAGGATTTTTCTAATGATCTTTCATTCATCATTTTGTAGTAGCATCTTCTTATGGAGTGACAAGGTTTCTGCTGCTTATAGCACCTCGAGTTTGACAGTGCCATAATGCCAGATTTTTGCATACATGAACATGCACTTTTTGTTGTAAAGTTGATGTGTTCAACTGTAGGCTCTCTTTAGTTTTTGTGCTAGAGTTTCTTGAGATCTTTTTTCTAGTTCAGTGGGTTCCAAAATTTCCTGTAGGTAAATGTGAAACTCTGTTTATCCATCCATATTTTGTGACAAGATGTTCTATGTTTAAGAGCGTGCACATAAATTGTGTTTTCTCAAAAGAAATTTGCAAGCCAACCTTCTCAGCGCATTCCTTGAGTATTTCTCTCTGATGTGTTGCATTTTGTTCATTGTCTGCCAATATTGCAAAGTCGTAGGCAAAGGTTAGGCAGGTGACTTCAGCTTCCCTTCCAATCTTCACTTGTTTTTGTAGGTCATGTTTTCTAAGCTGACTCTCCCATTCCGGTATGACCTTATCCAAAATTATATAGAAAAGAATTGGAGATAGTCCATCTCCTTGTCTTACTCCAGTTCTGATCTCACACCATTCCGAGATTCCCCCGTAAATTTTACTTTAGAGGTTGTGGTGGAGAGTGCTATACGTCACGGCGCACAGCACATTAATTACGCACCGCCACATGTGGTTACGCCACCAGCTAAGAGACAGCGACAGTAGTGCGGACCAGTGTTACCGGCCTGCCACCTAGAGGCCGCCGCCACAGCGAAGCCAAGCGAACCGCAACCTGGCTCAGTTGTGTGTGAGACTTGTTCTAGCGTGCATAGTATCAAGTGTTGTATACTGCCATACTGGCGATCAGTTCTTTTATGTCAATCTACTTGACACTATTATTAGTGCTCGTGATAGTACTACTGAGAAGTTACTTCACTGGCGATGAGAGTAGGGTTCAAACGCGTGTGCTTGGGTCACCCTGCTTATCGACTATGGAACAGCCGCAGGCCACCATTGTTGACATTCTTATTCCCCCTTTGGGTCAAGTTCTTCATAATGACTTACAATCTTTAGCTGACACTCTTTGGCAGTTAGTTGCCGTGAAAGTGGTACAGGCGAGCCATATAGACAGTCTTTCATCTGTGGTTACAACCCTGGTTTCGTCCCCTGCGTCGTCGCCAGCTCCAGCATGGGTAAGTACGGCTCCTTTTCCACCGCTGTTTTCTGGATTTGACGATAGTCTTGAGGTCTGGGATTCTTACGAAAAAAGATTATGACAGCATTTCCTGGCCTTTGGTGGATCTGACCCAGAGTTGTGTAAAGCTTTATTTTTGTCTTGGATTTCCCTGCACATCTACCAGCCGTTATGCCAGTCAGCTCCCCTGCAGGAACCCGCAACATTGTCTTTTGACGAAATGTGCCGCCTGTTGTCTTCCTATTATCAGCTGCGCAGTCATGTTATTGCGGCCAGGGTTGAGTTCTACAAGGCATGCAAGAAGCCAAACCAATCTTGGGTGGCTGAACTTCAGGGTCTTGGCCATCGTCGTTTGTGCCAGACCGGGAAGTGCGCTAAAGAGTCTTACAATTAGACAATCCTACATTAGCTGATGTGCTTCACATTCCTCAATGTTTTGAAATTTCTCGGGCTGCGGGGGTTCTAAATTGTGGCATGGGGGGACGTCGCGGCTATTTCTTCCAATGGCATTCACTCTTCTGATTCTGATGTAGATGTTGCTGCGTGCGGCTGACAGCAACAAACTAGAAAACAGTGCCAACAGCCTGTGCCGTGGGGGTATCCCAATACTCAGCAACCTCTTACATCCTGCCAATTTTGTTTTGTTGTTCATGACAGGGCTCCTTGCCGTAAACGGTGGGTGACTTGTAATAAGTGTCAAAAGAAGGGCCATATGGCTTCAGTATGCCGTTCTCAACCCGTTTCAGCGAAGGTAGATATGGAAATCAATTTGGTTCAGGAACTGCAACTGTCTCCTGTAAAACTATTTATGGAAGTGCACGTTTTTGACAAAAGTGTGACTTTACAATTGGATACAGGGACCTCCGTCTCCTTGTTGAACTATCACAACTATGTGCGGCTTGGTTCCCTCCAGTTAGCTCCAGTGGAACAATCCTTGCACAATTACATCCATCAACGCATTCCCATGTTGGGTCAATTTACGGCTTCCACTGCATATAAATCGATGGATCGTCCGATTACCTTCCTTGTGGTTGACGATACAGCCATAGTGAACATATTTGGCCTTGATGCCTTCACCGCCTTTGGATTTTCAATTTCTGACTCAGTTACCTTAGTTTTGGACACTGTGCCTTTTCATGATCTTGAGTTGCTCTGTCAAGAATTTTCTTCTTTATTTTCCGGTGAGTTGGGCTATGCTTCTGACTTCTCGGCACACATTACTATGAAGCCGATAGCGCGACCAAAATTTTTTCGCTCCTGGCAGGTACCGGTCGCCTTACACGATCAGCTGAAAGCTGAAATCAATCGCCTCCAAGCCATGCAGGTTCTTCGCCCAGTAACGTCCAGTGAATGGGCCACACGACTTGTTATTGTAAGGAAACCCTCGAGCGCCTTACGTATCTGCGGTGACTTTAAAGTCATGATTAACGCTGTAATGTTTTACTAGATTCTTAAGTAATGACAGTTCATTCTACCACTTCCAAACAAGATAATTAGCTTTTCAACATTACAATGTATGGAGGTTCTGCTCGCTACAACAGCAGTCGCATTTGTGTAAGTGTCTGTGTAAGAAAATGTTTTTCTATTTCCGAAGAATGCAAAACTAAGTAAACTAAATATTTTACTTGTGCCTGTATGTGAATCATCGATATGTCTCTGTAGCGAGTAGCAACCTATCTTTGGAAAATATTGTTGAATCTTTTAACAGTTTCATGCAGGAACAAAAGGGATCTTACACATTTAAAGTACAAAATTCCCAGTCATGTTCTGTCATTAATAAGTTATGTTAGTGTTACTTACTTTGGATAGTTTTTGCTATTTGACACCATTCATAATTCAGGTTGCCAACAGTAGTTTCTTTACAGTTTGTGGCCCACCTTCATTATAAGTCTCTTGCTGTAGTTTCTTTACAGTTCGTGGCCCACCTTCATTATAAGTCTCTTGCTGTATAAGTGGGACTTTGGTTCAAGTAGTTTTTTGTATAAGAGAATGGAGTGTCTTTATCGGTATAGAGACTTTATCTTGGTATAATCTTATAGTGTCTATCTTCATGGATGTGCACAAACTACTGAGATATGCCTGTGTTTATTGAGGCATGTAGTGATGAAAGAGTTGAAAGATTATCAAACTACTGTTGTGTGTGAAGATCAGAAGGCCTGTGTAAATATGACTTTTTTAAATTTTTTTACTGCAGTTGTATTTGTTGGTAGTTGCCCAGATTATCATCATTTGATAGATTAAAACTATTAAGTAAAATATTGGAGACAAAGTTTTCACAGTAATTAAGTACTACTAGTAGTATAAAAATTTTGTTACAAATAAGAAGACAAACATTTAGAGGATGATCTGTCAGAAAGAAAGTGTACAGATAGTGAACTTTGATGAAATCAGACTTAACTATAATGATGTCTGTCTGCTGATAAATCTAACATTCTGAATAACCTTAGAAGCTGTGGTTTTCATCTCGTTATGGAGTAAAATTTGGTAATATTAGTCTCGCAGGAAAAATTTGTGTTGTTGTTGAATGTTGTGGTCATTCAACAACAGTATCCTGAACTTCAGTAAGGGCATAGTCTTCTGTAGAGATTTGGTCGACATCCAAGTAGATGAACTGAAGCAAGAATGGGCTGCAGAAGGTATAGTCAATGTGAAGAACATTAAGAAAAGGGTGACTGAGCGAGGTGGCGCAGTGGTAACCCACTGGACTCGTATTCGAAAGGATGGTGGTTCAAATCCACCTCTGGCCATCCAGATTTAGGTTTTCCGTGATTTGCCTTAATCACACCAGGCAAATGTCGGGATGGTTCCTTTCGAAGGGCGCGGCCGATTTCCTACCCCCATCATGATCCAAAAATCCGAGCGTAAGCTCCGTCTCTTAATGACCACGCTGTCGACGGGACGTTAAACCCTAAGATTCCTTCCTAAGAAAAGGGTGGATGGAGTACATGTCCATTCTGAGTCCTTCATCCTAACTTTTAATAGTCCTTGACTACCTGAGTATGTGAAAGCAGGTTTTCTGTGTTTAATTGTATGTCCCTAACCCCATGCGCTGTTTTAAGCGTCAGCGCTTTGGGCACAACACCTTGGGATGCATAGGAGAGACTGCTTGTGGCAAAGCTGCACAGAAAGGGATTAACTGCAAGTCACCTGCAAAGTGTGTTAATTGCTCAGGGGATCATCCACTTGGGAGTAGGGATTGTGAGGTTCATCACAAGGATGGTGCCAGAGAGACCTTAAGGCAATGCAATCTCATGTGTTACCCATCTCCTTCACCTCTGCTCTGCAAAAGCCGTTTGCCAAATTTGAGGCCTCCACACAAATGAAAGTTGTTAGTGTAGGCATGAATAATTGCACATGTCAGTGCACTTGTTAGGCAGCAGAATCATATGCACCTGTAATCCCCCAAAGACATCGGACAAAGGAGCAGTTACAACCTTTGTAGAGCAACATTCAATGCCACTGCAGCCCCTAGAAAACAATCGGGGGACAAAAAAGCAACCGGAAAAATCAAACTACAGATAAAAGCAGGAACGAAACTATCTGACGATGTTGAAGTAATTATTGCAGATTCTCCATCTGACTCATCTCCAAAGTCCATGGAGATTGATGGACATCTGGAGCAATCATCTCACTCCAAAACTGAACCTCCACCTAATTCAGTATCCCCGCCTCAGCAGAAGGAAAGAGTGAAGGTGCAACCTCCATAATACATGCTTCCATATGGCAGTGGAACGTGAATGGGTTCCAGTTACATCTAGAACAACTGAAGCTCTAACACAGGAACTTCCTGTGTGTTTGTGTTTACAAGAAACACATTTTAAGTCTTTCGACACCCCTCTACTCAGGGCTTATACCATTTAACACAAGGAAAACCTTAGAGGTGAGAGGGCTGTGTTTGTCAGTACAGCGCGTCACTCCTTGGCCATTAGTTTGGTCACTGACTTCCAAGCCACGGCAGTGGAAGTTCAAGCGGATCTGAGGATCACAGTTTGTTCCTTGTATTTACATCCTCAGTAACTGATAGACTCTGAGACTTTTCACCACTCTCATAGAGCAATTTTCCCACCCAATTCTTCTATTGGGAGACTTAATGCTCTCATTGTGTTAAGGGGGTCAGACTGTATTTGCCCAAGGAGTCAGGTTGTAGAGTGGCTCTTGATGTTGCAGAAACTTTGCATGCTCAACGTGGGCAAACCGACACAGTTTTTTGTGCCACCACAGAGATGTTCTCAGTCATTGACCTTTCTGTCTGCTCTCCAGCTCTTGCAGACTCTGCTCAGTAGGAAGCAACTGATGACCTTCACAACAGTGACCATTTTCCACCGTGCTGTGGATCCACCTACCAGATGGCCCATCATTAGGGCAGAAGCTGCCGAGATGGATAACTAGCAGGGCTAACTGCATATTGTTCAGTCGTCTGGCTGCATTTGAACATCTACATGGCATCCGAGATTGGGTGAACACATGTGATCCATCATGCTGCTGACATTTCTATCCCTAAGTCATCAGGTCATCTTCAAAGACATCCTATTCCTTGGTGGACAGATGAGTGCCACACAGCAGTTAAAGCCAGCCGTGTGGTCTTACGATGGTTTAAGGGTGCTCCAACAGCTGACAACCTTGCAGCCTTTAGAGTTTCAAATGCCATGGCTCGACACATTATTAAGGAGAGCAAGAAAAGGTTATGGAAAGCCTTTCTGAGCTCTGTCAACTGCTCCACTTGTCACAAAAGTACAGAAAGCCATAAGGATTTCTGATAAAGGCAGTTGTTTACCTATTGCAGCTGTAATGAAACAGGCGTGTCTACAAACATCACAAGCATTTTGCAAATACTACAGTCACGGATAGCCAGGGTCTATCGTTCCAGTGATTTCATGCCACCATGGAGACTGGAGAGTGTCAGGTTGAACTTAAGGTCCAACAGTGCTGAATCTTACAACTGCCCTTTTTTCCATTTGGGAGCTGGAATCTGCTGTGTCTGTGTTTCATGATACTGCACCTGGCCACGACAGTATACAGTACAGCATGCTTCAACATCTGTCTGGAACATGAAAGGAAATCCTCCTTGAATGTTTTAATTTGATATGTCATTTAGGCCATTTCCTCAACTTATGGAGGGAAGCAATTTTATTTCCATTTCTCAAACCAAGGAAGGACTGAACACTTCCTAGTAGTTATTGCAGTGTCAACCTTAGGAATTATGTAGGAAAGACCCTGAAATGAATGGTCAATTGCTGCCAGGCCAGGTCTTATCAGCTCTCAGTGTGGTATCAGGAAATACACTGACACCTTATTCTAGAGCAGCTCCATTAGTGGGGGCTACCGTGGCCACCCTCCTAGTTATTTACAGTCCTTCCTCTCTAAACCCTTTCTTAGGTACCAAGTTGGTGGCAGGTTTTTCATTGGGGTCTTCCACAGGGATATGGTCCCTGTGGTAAGGGGTTGGGGTTGGGAATGGCAAAGGGATGGACTAGGATGTTGTGGAGGTTGGATGGGTGACGGAACTCCACTTTGGGAGGGGTCAGAAGGATATTGAGTTGGATGTCTCTCATTTCAGGCCATATCCCCACAAACCACCAATCCTCCCTCCAACTCCAGTAACTAGTCACAATGGAGTGCCCATGTCGCCCAGTATTACCCCAGACTGGAACAACTAAATCTCATCCTTCATCAGAGCTTTGATTATATGTCATCATGGCCTGAAATGAGAGACATCCTACCCAGGATTCGTCTGACTCCTCCTAAAGTGGCGTTCCGTTGCCCACCAAACCTCCACAACATCCTAGTCCATCCCTATACCGCTCACAACCCCAACCCCTTACCACAGGGATCATATCCATCTGGATCCTCCCCTCCACCACCAGCTCTTCTGAACTGTGGCAGATGGGAGTTGTCACTTAAAAATATTCTACGGTCCCACAACCACACTGGCTTCAACCTAAGATAACCTCCCATCCCTGCACCCTATGCCTATCATTAGCCCTCCCCCCTCCCCCCTGTCATTCCCAATCCTTGTCTTCCTTGCAACTGCTTGTCACTCCTTACAATAGCCCCTTAATTGATTACTTTTTATTTATTTATTTATAATATATTAATTTTTTGCTTATTATTTTTATAGTTTGAAATACCCAACTCCCTTTTATCCTTTCCCTTACTGTATTCAATGTTGCAGTTCAAATTCCTGCCTATCAGATCTTTTATAATGTGTCATACAACACGGAACTTTGCATCCCCACCCTTACCCAGCATCTGTCCCCCTCCACTCCCAACCCCACATCATTCATATTGTAGTTGCTTGTGGTACTGGAGTGGTCGGACATGGTGGTTGTGTGTGTGTGTGTGTGTGTGTGTGTGTGTGTGTGTGTGTGTGTGTGTGTGTTTCTTTTTCTGATGAAGGCCACAGCCAGAAATTTAGTTGTGTGAATGTGATTGTCTATTTTTCTTGCCAGTCAGCACCTCAGTGAGCCTCTTTATAGTCATTTTGTCTTTACTAGTCCTTATTTTGGTTCAACTACCTCCTCCCAAAATATGGAAAGCAAAGAGCTTGCAGTAAAAGAGAATTGTTTCTCAGTGTCAGAAAGATGAAGTAGTGTCATAACATTACTGGCAGACATTTCCAGACATGGGTTCCTTGTCAGAATGTTACGTACTCACTCTCCTCTATTTATTCTCGAAGTTTGTTGTGAGAATTTGTGGACACCTTGAATTTGATTTTTAATCTAATGCAAATTATCCTCTACACATGAAAAATCATGTATTTAGCATCATTTTGTGAAATAGTCTCCTCAGTGCTATGAAATTTTGTTTCTTAACTACTGTTAACAGACATGTCTTCATATTTATGATAAATTGCACTTCTGAAATTTCACATCACAAACTTACTTCCAAATTGATTACTTTCTGATTAACATGCTGGATTCTGTTTTTGTGATCCTGTCATTTAATTATGTGATTTTAAAATTTGCAGTTTCAATTTGTACAATTAGTCAATCACTGGATGGCAAATATATGATTATGTAGTTTGTACTGGAATACTAGAAGCTAATTTCTCAGCCTAACTGCATCACAGCTTTCAGAAATGTTTCTTGATTACGGCAAGCAGATTCAAATGGGTGATGGGTGCAACAGAATTAGCCATAGGTCTAAGTCTTGGTCTTTTGATATATATAGTAATTGGAAGTTTTGCATTGTATTGTATTGATTCAAACATTTTTGACACTGATTGTAATTTTTTTTTTTTTTTTTTTTTTTTTTTTTTTTGTTACACGTTATCCTATATGTGACTTCTATCTATTTTTACAGAGCATGGAAATCAGTTCCTCTGTTGAAATCGTGAAGTACCTGAGCCAACAAAAACCAGTAATGTGATGTGAATATGAAGCTGCATTTGCTTAAATGAATTGTATAACATATGGTTTATATGATTTGAACTGTTGTTTGTTATACTGTGTAACTGAACATTCATTATTCAATCACCTCTGTCCAGATGTATGTTTTGCAATGAAAACATTATTTGAATGTGAATAATTGCAAAACAGTTGTTTATGAAAGTTGTCAAAATAAAATATTTATTGTAAATAATATTCGTTGTGGATTTCTTAAAACTTTGTTTGCAGATGATTTTTTACTCTCCAGTATTGTGTTCTTGCTTCCCATAACTGAAAACTGTTCTTGACATGTAAATATCGCAAATTGAATCAATAACATTTCGTGCATAGGTTAACAGTAATGAAAGTTACCTGCATTTCTGAAGGTGGAATAGAAATTTGACATCCCAATGGCAGAAAATATGGAAGAGCCACCAACACATATCTGGTAGTGTCTGTACTCCTTGTTGTAAGGGCAACCGAATGGTCAATTTCTCTGTATTTTGAGAAGCCTGAATTCATCTTCGGGATTTAACATCAGTCATATAATTGAATGGGCATGACCTGCTCACAAACATTCTTTTTAGCATGTTATCATGGAGAGTAGAATTGAATTAAGATTACCAATCACAAATACACTGCTGACCAAAATCAGTACAAACGTGTATTCTCATTTTGGAAAACCAGCTGAAAACATGTTAGGGAAGAACCGGAGGTTGCAAGAACCTCAACAAATAACAAGACCAGTAAACTTAAATGAGATGAGAAAAGGGAAACATCAGAATACAGGGTGGCCACTTAACCTGGAAAATCAGGGAAATATTGGGGAATTTTGGAGTTCCAGGAGAAATCAGGAAATTTTTGCATATTTCTGGAATTTTAGTTAGAGGTTTAAAAACTGCACTCTTTCATGAGTCGTGTGATCTCTCTCATAAGTTCCCGTTTACACGATTGCGAAGACAAGCAAAGACATAACAGCCAACAAGAATTCTCTCTGGTGTAAGCACTTTGCACACATTGTTCAGTCGCATTTGAATGCGACTGGTCGTCGGGTTCAGGAGGAACCACCAGATAAATTTTGGCTCCACCCCACTTCAGCACTAGTTTTGGTGATAAACAGAGTGCACTCGTTTTGATGCAGTATACTGTTTTACCCGGGCGCATTATTTGGTATTGGGTACTGAAAGCTATTCTCATGGTAAAGGAATGGCTATATGAGACTACTTGAGTTGATAGAAGAATACAATTCCCATAGATGTTTTTGAGATCATGTTGTTGTGGTTGTGGTCTTCAGTCCACAAACTTGTCCATGCTACCCTATCCTGTGCAGACCTCTTCGTCTGAGAATAAGAACAGCAACCTACATCCTTTTGAATCTGCTTACTTTATTCGTCTCTCAGTCTCCCTCTACGATTTTTTCCCCACACACTTCCTTCTAATGTTGTTGATTTCTTTATGTCTCAAAATGTGTCCCACCAACCTAACCCTTCTCTTACTCAAGGGTATGCCAGAAACTCCAACTCTCCCCAATTCTATTGAGCACCACCTCATTAGTTATGTGATCTACCCATCTAATCTACATCATTTGTCTAAAAAAAAAAAAAAAAGTAGCACTACATTTCAAAAACTTCTATCATCTTTTTGTCTGAACTCCTTATCGTCCACATGTCACTCCCATACAATGCTACACTCCAGACAAATGCTTTCAGGAAGGACTTCCTAACATTTACACTAATATTGGATGTCAACAAATTTTGATTCTTCAGAAGCGCTTTTCTTCCCATAGCCATTCTAGATTTTATATCTACTTTACTTAGGCCATCAGAAGTTATCTTGCTACCCAAATAACAAAACTCATCTACTTCTATTGTATCAATAACTAATCTAATTCCTTCAGCAGCACCTGATTTTCTGACACTGCTTTGTATTACCATCTTTTTATTCTTTTTAATGTTCATCTTATTACCCTGTACATTCCGTTTCATTGCTCTTGCAGGTCCTTTGCCATCTCTTGACAGAATTACTATGTCTTCACCAAACTGCAAGATTTTTATTCCCTCTACCTGGACTTTTAGTTCCCTCTCCAAACTTCTCCTTGCATTCCTTCACACGTATAGATTGAACAACATTGGGGAAAGGCTACAAACAACCCTGTCTTACTCCCTTCCCAACCACTGTGACCCTTTCATGCCCTTCAACTCTAATAATTGCTGTCTGGTTTTTGTACAAGCTGAATATAACTCTTCGCTCCCTATATTTTACCCCTGCTACCTTCAGAATTTGAAATGGTGTATTCCAGTCAACACTGTCAAAAGCTTTATCCAAAGCCACAAATGCTAAAAACGTAGGTTTCCCTTTTTTTTATTCTATCTTCTAAGGTAATAATATTGAGATTATACAGATCCTAATCCCAGAATATTAAAGAAAAAAAGATTATCCTTGGCAAATTGAATTGCAGAAATGTGATTTAACGGTAATTTAATTTCATTTTTGTTGTGCCTTTCCTTTACTTTCTTTGTGAAATTGATGTCAGAGAAATAAATGTCTACAACAGTGTCCTCACAATACGAAATATAGTTGTTTGTTTGTGTTACACATCTCGCTGGGCACGAGACTTACGCATAATAGTTTGCGATCGGGAGCGCCCACTTCAGTTCGTACGCTCCCAGTGACAGCTGAGTGGCGTGGTCTGCACATGCAGGTGGAGGGTGAAGTTTCCCCGCCTAGCTGCTTCATGCGCTGGCTGCTTGAGCCGCTAACGATTTCATGCAAACCAAAAGAAACAGTTTGTGGATAATTTCTCTCGTTTAAGTTTAGAGTTACCTATATATCTTGGAATTTATTAGTCATATATTGCAGAGTGCAGAATACTTCAAAACAGAAATTTTGTAGCACTGAACTATGTAATATAGCAGGCAGATGCTCACCTCGAAATGGCTCTCATCATCAGAAGGCAAACGTGTGATTTTTAATTCTGCTGCACACCCTCTCGATATTGCCCAACGGAAAAAAATCCAACGAACTAAGAAATGAGATACGTTTGGCGTAACATGTGTTTTAGTTCACGACCGATCGCGCATATTTTAGTTCACGACCGATTGCACATATTTTAGTTCACGACCGGTAGCTCTCCTTTTAGTTCATAGTTTGATGGCGGAGTAGGTCGCTCTTTTTAGTTTGCCGCTCTTTTTGGCTTTTGCTACCGCTACTAAAAGAGCTCTTTCTTTTGTTATGACAGCTTTTTTTTATATATAATAATTAGTGCTGCCAAGTCTTGTGCTATTACCCGTATTTTTGGGCATTTAGACATCAGATACTTAAGCAAATAAACCAGTTATTTACATGAATGGGTGATAACAATGTTATTCAACTACTTTACAAACAGAGTGCTCATGGTATTTTATTTTTAAAATTTTTGTCTTCAGTGCTGGGGGACTCTAATCCTTTGTTTCGGAGGGACCTAAGTTGCATTGAAAGTTAAGCCAGTTCGGTCAACCTCACACTTATTACATAAATTTATTTTGTATTAACAAATGAAATAGAAGAAATTTTTTATCTTCACGCTAACGACATTGATGACAATGGGTTTCAACCTTTACATTTTCTATTATTTGATGAAGGAGATGTTTAATTAGCAAATATTAATTAGTTAATGCCACAAGCATATTGTTATATTTCCGATAGTATGCTAATTAGTACCTCTGATAAAACTCATTAATTCTTTTCTCATAATATTACAGTAGGTATTATTATCTTTCACAATTAACGTTAAGAAAGTTTGGCCCTCATTAGTATCTGTATAATTACTGTTTATTATGAAAGTATTGCTGACCATCCTATTAAATTATACGAGGCGCATCCAGAAAGTAAATTCCGTTTGGTAATAAAATGAAATTGTACACAGATACAGAAGAAATTTTTATTGCACAAAATTCTACAACTCTTAAACTACTTTTCCACATAACTGCCAAAATTTTGCAGGCATTTGTCATAGCGTGGCACCAGGTTTTGTATGCCTTCTTCATGGAAATCTGCCGCCTGTGTCTTCAACCAGTTGGAAACAGTTTCTTTCGGGGAAGTCCATAGCGAGAGCACTAATTGTAAACCTATGGTTTTCCTGGATCTTGTCATCAATCGCGTGAACCAGTTCTTCTGTAACCAAAGGTGGATGCCCACTTCATTCTTCATCGTACACATCACTACGCCCGCCATTGAACTGTCAGACCGATCTTCTCACCATTGAATCATTCATTGCATTTGGTCCATAAACATCGCAAATTTTCCGATAAATTCCACTTGGTTTCACTTTCCTCGCATTCAGAAACCGCCGAATCACCAACCTGATTTCACAGGCGGCGGGATTTTCAATCAACGCCGACATTTCAAACAAGCACAACAAAGCGTACATAACTGACAGCAATCTCCAAATGGCACGCATTCTTCTCCTTGATACACATTGTCTACAGCACATGTGCAGAACTGCAATCGCAACGCTGTAGCGGAGATAAATTGAAACAGAACTTACTTTCTGGACGCGCCTCACATATTAGCATAGAAATAATATTAATCTAACGAAGACTTATATATCAGCTTACTCAGTATTATTTATGCTATCTTTTACTATAGCCAGTTGTACGTAATTATCTACTTTTCCATTATAATCAATTTAATGTACACTTGACACCAAAAAGTGTGCCACTGCTGAATGCAACCCAACTAACGTAGCTGTGTTGCGGGTACTCTACACACCAAACCCCTGTGGAGAATAGTCATTTCGCTATACAAAATGCATACCTCAAAGTACACTAAGGAATACTGATCTTTAAGGCAGTCAATGCAGATGTAAAATGATAATGTAACACAGAAATATTAGAAAGCACATTATTAGAGATGAGACAGCCCTTAAAGCTTGTAAATTGCAGCCGGCCGCGGGGACTGAGGTGCTCCAGTCACGGTCTGCACGGCCACTACGGTCGGGAGTTCGAATCCCCCCTCGGGCATGGATATTTGTGCCGTCCTTAGTATAAGGTAGTTCGTAAGTAGTTTGTAAGTTTAGGGACTGATGACCCCGTAGTTAAGTCCCATAAGCTTAACAAACACACTGGAACTGGCTTGTAAATTATTAGCGTGATGTGCACATGCTCGGCTAGAGGAAACGAATAATTCTGTGCTGCCTGGGACTCCAACTCCAGGCATATCTTCATTGTTGACTTTACACCAAGTGTCAACCACAACATCCTCCTTCATTAGTAGCTAGGATCATGCTTTTTGTAAAGACCTGGAGGGTTTCATTATCCTGAAGTAATAATGAAATGATTGACCAGTATTATATCGAAAAGTTAAAATACAGAGAAAAATTCGAATCAAAGCTTGACTACTATTATGTGCCAGTATAACTGACTCAGCCTTCTGTTTATGATCTCAATTATAACCTATTGTTGACCAAAAAAGCTTGCGTGCCTGATCGAGACTCGATTAGGTGTAAAGAGACATAAAATATTGACTTTTCATCAGTGTCGGCTTACAAGGGCAAATATCTGAACCTGGGAATAAATTACAATAATTTTTAGCACTGCTGGCTTATGTTGTCTGTAAGAGATCCACAATATCTAGTGATGTTCACAGGCATTAAACACAGTGACGGTGCAGAAATTGTCACAGATTAGAAGCTAGTATATACTCGAGTAATCTGCGCACCCCCCAAATTTTGACGACAGGGAGGGCGGGGGGGAAGAGAGAGAGAAAAAGAAGAAGCGGATATGTGTAGATGAGGGTACCACCTGTCGGCTTTGAAAGGCATGCGAGGGTAACTATCTTGGGATGTCACGTCTGTTAAATTTCAAAAAAAGAGAGAGAGGCATGCAAAGTTGTCATATCCAGAGCGTGCGAATCTTGTACCAATCCCATAAAATTTTCGTATTTTACCTACTAAACATTCTCATTCAAATTGAAAAATATTTCATTCATAACGTATTACTGTGAAAACGTACTCGTAGTAACACACGCTGAAATGAATGCTTGTAGAACCTGAACAGTTATTAAATAAATGGAGCTGAGACTGGTATTACACGGTCATATATCGTTGTCAAAGTCAATAAATATGTCATGTATTTACATCAAAGATATTTTATAGTGTAATAGGAAACTTTGACATACAGGTATCTTTCATCAAAGAAATATCATCAAATGTAACGCGTCGCTGTATATTTGATTATAAAAGTAGCTTGTCTTCTGTTCGCTGCAATGCAAAATGTAATCGCTATGAGCGCTAGCATCGCTGTTGCAAAACGACGTGTGCATGTTTGAACATAGCTGCAACGCCATGCCGTAATTAACATTTAACCCCAGCAGCAAGAAATCACTGCAAACGTAGAGTGCCGATACCGGTGTGGGTAATATGGTGGCACTGAACCGAATAATATCCAACTTAAGTATATAATGTCCTTTATTACTCAGGAAGATGGTATCACAAGCAAATGCAACTAGTCATTCTTATAACAACAATGCAAGTGTTTGTATGCAACAGCTGCGCTGCCAAAGAAACTGGCGGAAAGAGACGCTACTGTGCCACATTGCTTTGTGACGTGAGGAGACCCTTTACAGTAAAATTACCGATACATTGTGTCGTGTCAAATTATATGCAGTTTTGATAATGGCCAAAGCAGCGCATAATAGAAAGTTGTTATTGTCCGCTTTCTTGAAATATGACGACCATAATACTCCTTGTTAACACCACAATTAAGATTTATGTTTCTGAAATATTACAAATATTATTAAATATTTCTTTGTCAAAGATTTGATCAAAAATATTATCGTGTAATACCAACCTAAAGAGATCTGTTTTTTTTTTTTTTTTTTAAGCGGAGTAATACCCGCCTAGTGTGTTTTGTTGTTACAGATGGAGTAATACCAACCTAAATTTGTGTAATCCGCGCACCCCAGTTTTTCATTCATAAATTCGGAAAAAAAAAATGTGTGGATTACTCGAGTATATACAGCATATGAATTGATAACTATGCACAACCACTAATAATGTGATACTGGAACCTGAATGGCAATACAAATGACATTTTCCTGAGATTTGAACCCGGTATCTTTCAGCATTGTATAAGAGCTACAAATATATTGTTTCGTCAACAGTAGCGTGATGTGCACATGCTCGGCTAGAGGAAACAAATAATTCTGTGCTGCCTGGTTCTCGAACTCCGGCATATCTTCATTGTTGACCTTACACCAAGTGTCAACCACATCTTTCTTCATTAGTAGTTACCCTTTTTGTAAAGACCTGGAGGTTTCATTATCCTGAAATAATAATGAAATGATTGACCAGTATTATATTGAAAAGTTAAAATACAGAGAAAAATTCGAATCAAAACTTGACTACTAGTCATGTGCCAATATTTAAAAAAACCTCAAAGCCACTACTAATAAGAAATGAATGTTCTGTGACATAACAACAAATTGTTAACTATGCACAATATGATGTCACATATTAAGTACATTCACAAAAACTTGTTACTGGGACCTGAATAACGTTGCAAATGATTTTTGCCAGGTAGGGATGCGGTCATGTCACATTTTGCCAATATGAATATATTTCTTGTTTCATCATCAGTAGCGTGATGTGCACATGTTCATCTAGAGATAATGTAAAGAATAATTTTGTGCAGACTGGGACTCCAACCCCACGCATGTGGACGTTGCTGACCTAACACGACGTGTCAATCACCACATTCTCCCTCGCTAATAGTTAAGATTGTGCTGTTTCTGGACCCCTGGTGGGGCTACTTTTAAGAGTTATAATTCAAAGAAAAATTGGAATCAGAGTTAAACTCCTAGTCCTGTGCCAATATTTAAAGAAATCTAAAGGCCATTAATAATATGAAATGAAGGTGTTTTAACCATACATGACACTGGTTCATGAACGAAAATAACATTGTCAGTGTAAGAGAGCCTACTAGTCACAGTTTCTGCAACAACGTGTCTGCCTCTGACAGCAAAAACTGAACCAACTCTGTTCCATTCAGTAGCGAATGGACCAGTTTAATTACAGCACAGTCATGCTTTCTATGCTTTGCGTTGCTGGACATGAAGAGAATACGATTGTGCCCCTTAAAAACTGATACCCCAACATTGATTAATACGTTAGTCATTACAAGATAGCCTCAGTGCAACCAAACACCAAATTTTGTTCGCAGAGGTAATACAAGCTGACTGTGACACCTCTGCTGAATGAAATGTGAAACCTTATATAAAATTACTGTGTGGCATTTTCACCAAATTTAGCAAGAACTAGAAAAACGCCTTTTGAAAACTGGTTGTGGTGACAGCATGATTGGTAACAAAGCTCAAAATCTAGATTATGTGTAGAGTCAACAGTCTTGATATGGATTCAAGAAGTCAATGGAAGTCCCATCTCAAAAGCTGGTTGTGATAGAAGAACAATCTTTAGGGTAACCCAAAGTCTGTGTTATATTGGGAATGTCCATTTGTTTGTGAGTTGGTAAATCCAACAAATAGCAGGATAAGATGGATGGTTTTTAGTAAAACTCAAGATCTACATTTAAAGTCCATAAAAGTGAAATCTGAAAAGCTGGTTGTGATGACCCATTAATCTTTAGGGTAACCAAGGTCTATGTTATAGTGGGAATGACCGTTTGGTTGTGTGTTGGTAAATCCAATAAATTTAGAGATGAAATAGATGTATGAGGTGAATGGATGGCCTGTAGTGATCTCTTGATGTGCATTAGAAGTCAATCAACGTGTAATATGAAAAGCTGGTTATGGTTAGAGAATGATATTTTGTGTGACTCAAGATCTATGTTAAATTGGGAACTACTGTTTGGATGTCAGTTAGTAAATCCAGCAAATGTGAAGACTGAAATAGCTGGATGAGGTGAAAAGATGGCCTGTAGTGATACCCAAGATCTATGTTGTGAGGCAACAGTCTAGTTGCAAATTGGTGACATCAATAAAAGTGAAAGCTGGAAAATTGTGGTGATAGTATAATCAGTAAAACAGATTAAGGTCTAGATAATATAGTGAGGACAGTTTACTACTCACCGCAAAGACGTGGCGACGAGCTGCGACAGGCACATACAAAAGACACACACATACAACACATTCAGCTATCGGCCATGGCCTTCTTCAGAAATAGAGCACTCACGCAATCACACAGGCACCCAACACAGTCATACAACCATCACCTCCGACTGCCACACTTCGAATCACGCTCTGCAGTGAATCGGGGACGGGAGGGGAGGGGAGGGGGAGGGGATAGAAAGGTTACGTCACGGTGGTGGGGATGGGTTAGATGGGAATAACGAGATGCAGCTTAGGAATGGAGTGGGGAGGCGGGTGAGGGGAGAAAATAAAATAAAATAAAGTAAAATAATTCATGTACACTGCAAGTGCACAAGACCACATACACACACACACACACACACACACACACACACACACATACATATACACACACACGATCACACATTCACACACCACTCAAATCAGGCGAGGTTTGGGATACAGAGGTAGGAACTGTAAGGTATGGAAGGGGGGGGGGGGGAAATAATAATAATAATAATAATTATTATTATTTAATAATAATAATTATAATTATTATTATTATTATTATTATTATTATTATTATTATTATTATTATTTCCCCCCCCCCCTTCCATACCTTACAGTTCCTACCTCTGTATCCCAAACCTCGCCTGATTTGAGTGGTGTGTGAATGTGTGATCGTGTGTGTGTATATGTATGTGTGTGTGTGTGTGTGTGTGTGTGTGTGTGTGTGTGTGTGTGTGTGTATGTGGTCTTGTGCACTTGCAGTGTACATGAATTATTTTACTTTATTTTATTTTATTTTCTCCCCTCACCCGCCTCCCCACTCCATTCCTAAGCTGCATCTCGTTATTCCCATCTAACCCATCCCCACCACCGTGACGTAACCTTTCTATCCCCTCCCCCTCCCCTCCCCTCCCGTCCCCGATTCACTGCAGAGCGTGATTCGAAGTGTGGCAGTCGGAGGTGATGGTTGTATGACTGTGTTGGGTGCCTGTGTGATTGCGTGAGTGCTCTATTTCTGAAGAAGGCCATGGCCGATAGCTGAATGTGTTGTATGTGTGTGTCTTTTGTATGTGCCTGTCGCAGCTCGTCGCCACGTCTTTGCGGTGAGTAGTAAACTGTCCTCACTATATTATTTATTCCAACCTGGACTTTCCATTATTAGATTAAGGTCTAGGTTATGTGTGGACGCAACAGATCGGATTTGGGTAGAAAAGGCATTAAAGTGAAATCTGAAAAGCTGGTTGTGGTGACAGAATGATCTATAGCAGTCACTTTCCTTTCAGATAGCATAGCTTTGGTATGGTTCATAAGGAGGGGACAGAGTCGCTAGAATATTTTTATTTGGAAGGGATTCACCAGAAAATTTTTACTTCAATGGGTTCATATCAAAGGAAACAAATGTGATTATAGAAGGAAACTTTACTGGTGAGATAAAGAAATATAAAAAATAGAAAACGGATGACTTACTCAAAGGACAGGCTTGTCGACAGACACAAATAAAATAAATTGGTCGCTTCTTCAGGAAAAGAGGAAGAAAGGAGAGGAGAAAGGGAAGGATATGGGTTTTAAGGAAGTGGAAAAGGAGTCATTCCAATCCCAGGAGTGGAAGGACTTACCTTAGGGGAAAAAAGGAAGGTAAACAAATACACACACACACTCACACATATCCAAACGCAAACACACCTAGACAAATGTCTGTGCTTGTGGTTGTGAGGAAAAATTCTGGCTGCAAGTTCGTGACATCAATAAAAGTGAAGGAAGGAAGCTTAGGGTTTAATGTCCTGTCAACTACGTGGTCATTAGAGATGTAGCTTATGTTCGGATTTCTGGATAAGGATGTGGCTGGAAATCGGGCATGCCCTTTGAAGGAACCATCCTGGCATTTGTCAGAAGTGATTTAGGGAAATCCCAGAAAACCTAAATCTGAATTGCTGAATAAAAAGCTGCTTGTGGTGACAAATGATGTTTAGAGTAACCCAACATCTATATCAAAGTGGGTTTGGTTGTGAGCTGGTAAATTCAACAAATATGAAGACCGAAATAGCTGGATGAGGTGAACGTATGGTCTGTAGTGAAAAACGAAATCTACTTTAAGGTTGTGAGTTGACAAAGTCAATAAAACTGAAAACCGCCGGCATCCACGTGTTACATCTGGTGGCGAGTGGTTCAAGCTGTAGCGGTCTCCGAAAGCTAAGTTCCAATAAGTGTTTGTGTTATTGTAGTTAAATTATTAAAGTGAGTAGATTCAGAAGGTGTTATCACGCTAGTTATTTATTAAATTTAGTACTTTTCAACAGGTGATTTGCTGTTTTTAACGTAGTTGAGGTTGGGAAACTTTAAGTTATGGTATTTGATAACTCTTGTACTCTGTGTTTAGTTAGTTTATTAGTGACGCTTGAATTTGAACTTGTTTATACAAGCAATAGTGTAAAGTTTCAGTGGTAGTGTTATTTGTTCTTTTCTGATACTATTAGTTGTTGTTACTTGATTTTGTAGAGACTGAGGTTTGTTGATTGCTGTAGTTAAGAGGTACTTCCTAGTTCTTTCGTAGAAACGTACCTTAATTGTGGAATTTTACCATGAGTGAAAAATGTGGGCTCTGTCGTAGGGTCGTGCGTAGTGGGTTGCAGTGTGGGATTTGCAGTAAGTATTTTCATGGGGGGGGGGGGGGGGGGGAGTGCAGTGGGGAAGCCAGTGGGCATTGTGGTGAGGTTCTCTCCTGGAACTGTAGAATTTGCAGCAGGAATAAGAGGATAGAGGAGCAGGAGCGTTTGATCTGCGCCCTTCAGGTGCAGCTGAAAAACGCTGAAGAGGAACTAGGTAGGCTGAGGAGGGGAAGGGGGGCTGGGGAATGGGAACTGGCAATTTGCAAGAAGGTAGCTAGGAGAAGGTATTCAGATAGATTTACATTGCAAGTTGCAAATAGGTTTGACCAACTGTCAGAGTTGAGTGGAGATGAACCTCCTATAGCTGTAGGTGTAGGAAGTACGCAGCAGACCTCAGCTGTTAGGAAGCCGAAATCTGTAGAGAGGTCTCTTAGGAAGAAGAAGTTTCTGCTGCTAGGCAGTTCTCATGGCAGAGGTGTGGGCCAACAGTTGCAGGAAGTACTTGGGAGTGAGTACCAGGTCACCAGCATAGTGAAGCCTAGTGCAGGGTTAGCTCAGGTCACTTGTAACATAGGGGACTTATGTAGGAATTTTTCAAAAGAGGATCAGGTAGTTATAGTGGGTGGGGCCGGGAATAGTCTTGATAGGGACGGGGAATATGATATAGGTGGTGATCTGGAAAGGATAGCAACTCAAACTGGTGGCACGAATGTGCATTTCGTGCAGCTGTTTCAGCGTCATGATAGGCCTTGTCTTAATACGGCTGTCAGCTGTGTTAACATGGGGATTGAGAAGGCGCTGATGACGGAGGGCATGGATCACATTGCAGTGGTGCCAGTTGAGACTATCCAAAGGTTGGATTTTACTAGGCACGGCCTGCACCTCAATAGGCATGGGAAGGGGAGGTTGGCAAAGCTCATAGGTGACAGTGTAGTAGGGGGTGGGGGTGTCACTCATGGAAAAATTCCTGTAGTAGTTGGTGTTAGGGCTGCACCTTTTTTAGACTGAAGACAGCTGATAGGTATTCCTGCTTAAAGGAAGTCCCTCTAAGAAAGGAATCACCTTTCACAAAGTCTAAGAATATAATTATAAGGGAATTACTGTTTTTCATAAAAATATACAGGGTATCAGAGATAAAGTTAATGAACTGCTTATTGATACTGATTCTGACATTATTGGTATTTCAGAGCACTTTTTAAGTGGTGTGACAATTCAGAGACTTCCTTTGCCAGGATACAGGTTAGCTGCCTTCTACTCTAGGAGTTCCTTGCAGTGTGGGGGAGTGGCTATGTATGTAAAAAACGATTTTTCATCAGAGTCAATCGATTTTTCTAAACACTGCACAGAACAGATATTTGAATGTTGTGCAGGAGTAGTTAATGTTAATGGAACTAAACTAGTAATAGTTGTTATTTATAGATCCCCTGACTCAGATTTTAAAATGTTTCTGCCCAAGCTGGAATTGGTTCTGGGTTCACTGTATAGGAAGTATAAAAATTTAATTGTGTGTGGAGATTTCAACATTAATTGTGTAGGTGATAGCTCAAGGAAAAGTCAGCTGTTAGATCTATTTAATTCCTATAACATGATGCAAACAGTATTTTTTCCAACGAGAGTGCAAGGAAATAGCAGTTCTACCATTGACAATATTTTTGTTCATTCTTCATTATTAGAGGGGCACTCTGTCAGCAGAATAGTAAATGGCCTTTCAGACCACGATGCCCAACTTTTAATTCTAAAAAGTATTTGTTCTTAAACAAATGTTAAACATAAATATCAACTACTCAGAAAAGTTAATCCAGTTGCAGTTGAGACCTTTTTAAGCTTAATTAAGGAACAAGAATGGCAGGATGTTTATAGTGCCGATAATGCAGATGATAAATATAATGCTTTTCTGAACACATTTCTTATGCTGTTTGAAAGTTGCTTTCCGCTGGAACAATCAAAACAGGGTACTTCTAATAACAGACAGCCAGGGTGGCTGACAAAGGGGATAAGAGTATCATGTAGAACTAAGCGGGAGTTGTATCGAAATGTTAGAAGCAGTCAGAATGAAGATGCAGTAGCTCATTACAAACAGTACTGTAAGGTTCTGAAAAACGTCATTAAAAATGCAAAAAGTATGTGGTATGCAAAAAGAATAGCAAACTCTTGGGATAAAATTAAAACTATCTGGTCAATCGTGAAGGAAGTGTCAGGTCAGCAGCAGCAGGTAGAAGATATAACGTCAGTGCGTAGTAGGAATGTTTCTGTTACTGACAAGTTAGATATATGTGCAATATTCAATAATCACTTTCTGAATATAGTAGGGGAACTAAACAAAACTCTAGTTTCTACAGGTAATCATATAACATTTTTAGAAAATGCCTTTCCGAGGCTGTTACCTGAAATGGTCCTTCATGATACTTCCATAGGTGAGATTGAGTCAATAATTAAATCACTAAAGACTAAGGACTCTTGTGGATATGATGGGGTATCTAGCAGAATTCTAAAGTACTGTTCTCCATATGTTAGCCCAGTACTAAGCCATATTTGTAATTTTTCCTTTCAGAACGGTCAGTTTCCTAACAGATTAAAGTACTCAGTAGTGAAACCACTTTATAAAAAAGGAGAAGGGATAATGTAGACAACTATAGACCTATTTCTATGCCATCGGTTTTTTCTAAAGTTATTGAAAAGGCTGTATTTTCAAGATTAATTGATCATTTCAGTTCACATAATTTATTGTCAAACGTGCAGTTTGGATTTAGAAGTGGTTTAACGACTGAAAATGCTATATTTTCGTTTCTCTGTGAGGCACTTGATGGGTTAAATAAGTGGCTACGGACATTAGGCGTCTTCTTTGATTTAACAAAAGCGTTTGATTGTGTTGATCACAAAATATTGTTGCAGAAGTTGGAACATTATGGAATACGGGGAGTAGCCCACAACTGGTTCACCTCTTACTTTAATAACGGACAACAGAAGGTAATTCTCCGCAGTGTAGAAAATAGCTATGACGTGCAATCCCAATGGGGCACAATTAAGTATGGGGTGCCCCAGGAGTCTGTTTTGGGACCATTGTTGTTTCTTATTTATATAAATGATATGCCTTCGAGTATAACAGGTGACTGTAAAATATTTTTGTTTGCTGATGATACCAGCTTGGTAGTGAAGGATGTTGCTCGTAATATTGACACAATAACAAATAATGCAGTTCAAGAGATAAGTTCATGGCTTGTAGAAAACAAGTTGATGTTAAATCACAGTAAAACTCAATTTTTACAATTTCTAACACATAATTTGACGAAAGCTGACATTCTGATTACACATAATGGGCATATGATAAGTGAGACTGAACAGTTCAAATTTCTAGGTGTTCATATAGACAGTAAGTTGTCATGGAAAGCCCATGTTCAGAATCTTGTTCCAAAACTAAATTCTGCTATATTTACTATTAGAACAATATCTGAGAAGTGATTTTTCAACACGAAAAGTAGTTTATTACGCTTACTTTCACTCACTTATGACGTACGGCATTGTTTTTTGGGGTAACTCGCCTGATGCAAAAAGGATATTTCTGGCTCAAAAACGGGCGGTTCGAGCAATATGTGGTGTAAGTTCGCGAACGTTATGTTGACCCCTTTTCAGTAGTCTGGGAATTTTGACTCTGGCGTCACAATACGTTTTTTCTTTAATGTCATTTGTTGTTAATAATATCAGCTTATTCCCACGAGTTAGTGGCTTTCACTCGGTGAATACTAGACAGAAGTCGAACCTGCATTTGCATCACACCACCTTAAAACTTGTACAGAATGGGGTACAATATTCTGCGGCATCCATTTTCAATAAGCTGCCACAAGAACTAAAGAATCTTAGCACTAATCCACACGCTTTCAAATCTAAATTGAAGAGTTACCTCATGGCTCACTCCTTTTATTCTGTCAAGGAACTCCTAGAAAAGTTAAACAATTAAGATAATTCATTTTTTTCTTTATTGATTCTTTTCACTTTGTCTTAAGATTGTTGTGTGCAAAGGACTACTTAAAATTTTTCTATTACCATTCTTGTGTAACAATTAATGTATTGACTTGTTCCATGACCTTGGAGTCTCACTCCTCAATTGGGTCCTATGGAACAGAAAAACCAATAAACACCTGATTGTGGTGACACAATGACTCTGATCGTAACCCAAGATCTATATTACTTTGGGCGGTAACAGTTTGGGCAAAAATAACTGGCTGATGTTGCAAAATTATCTGTAGTGTAGATGAAGGTCTATGTTAAATTGGGAGCCAACAGTCTGGTTGTCAGTTCGTGACTCCAAAGAATGTGAAGGCTGAAATAGCTGGCTGATATTGCACAAAGATCTGATGTGAAGCCCAAAGTCTATATTAGGTAGGGAGGCAACTGTTTGTTAGTTGTTGAAGCCAGCAAATGTGATTAGTGTAACAGATATCCGAGGTGATGGAATATTCTGAAGCACAACCCAAGGTCTAGTGGATAGGTGAAGAAAATGAAGTAGAGAGTTGAAATGCTTGTTGTTGTGTTTGAATGCTCTGCAACATGGCCCAAGGTCTATCTTAGGTTGGAAGCAACAGTTTGGTTGTGACTTTGTGATGCCAAATAATGTGACAGTTGAAATAGCCAGCTCATGTTATGGAATGGTCTGTAGCGATGCCAAAGGTCTATTTTATGGTGGGAGGCAACAGTATAGTTGTGAGTTTTTGAAGCAAGCAAATGTGAAACCTGAAGTAGATATCAAATAGATATTTGAAGCGATGGAACGTTCTGAAGGGCAATCCAATGCCTGTGTTAGTTTGGGAGGCAACAGTTTAGTTATGAATTGGTGAATGATTGCTTCGAATGCGTAGTCAGTTCAGCATTGATGAGAAATGAACGAGATGGTTGAGTTGCAATTTCTTTAAGTTTTAAGGGCAATAAGCAGTTAATAAAATTGATGGAAAATGGATTCATCATTAAAGAGATTACGTGTGAGGTGTGTCGATGTTTAACGAAACTTGTGTGCAAGAAGACATTGAGTAACAGATTTATTTGACAGTGGCATTTAACAAGCAATAATGGGCACAAGAAGCAGAAAAAGTTCCTGGTTTGCAGGTAGCAAACTACCTATAATAACCATCTTAACAATGACATCTTCTTAGTTGGTTGAGTAACAAATACACTTCCTGTGAGTAAAAAAAAAAAAAAAACTTGCACTCAATGGATTGTTGATTGGAAAGAGTACTGCAGCAATGTCACTTTCTGTTGTTTAGAGAAAATTGGGAACTTAGTGGGAAAGATGTAGTAGTAGAAACTGATTAATCTCTGTTTGGCAGTAATGAATATGTCAGTGGCAATAACCCACCGTGGCAATGGGTATGTGGCACTGTTGATTAAGTAACTGGCAAGTTCTTTTCGCATTTTGTGAACCAAAAGTTCAAAGGAATTACTTTTGGAGATAATAGGGGACAGATTATTCCAGTTCTTACATATGTCTGAAAGATGGAGGTTTCAAGCACCTTTCTATAAATCATAGTCTTCATGTCAAGGATCCTGAAACAGGAGCACATACAAGTAGAACTGAAGTAACATGGTGTGCAATTAAAAGATCCCAAGGCACAAGATATTGCAAAGATTTGCTTGATTCATACTTATTTGAATAAGTATGATAAAGACAAAATAATGACGAAAAGCACTTATTCAGTTATTTTAAGAATTATGCTGATCGTCTCTATGATATGAACTAGTGAAACAAGCTCTATACATTTTCAAGAACTGTCTCATCAGCAAGTGCATTTTTAATTTCTCCAATTTTTATTTCCTTTAACTTTATTTGTGCAGACCCGGCAACACTTCGCAGCCCCTAATGTGTATGGGATATATACCCTAATCTCTTCTCTCCCGATGTCTATCCCTTCCTCCCTCCTCTACTTCTTCATTGTCTCCTTCCACCTTCCTTTGTCCATCTCCTCCTCCCCGTATCTTCACACCACTCCCTCTTACCCCACACCATATCCATCTCCTCCCCCCTCCTAACATCCCCCCTTTTTAAATCCATTTCATTTCCCCATTCTCAATCTCCTCCTCTCCATCTCTGATCTTATTTATTATTATTGCATTCGGAACCTGGATTGGGAATAGAAATGAAAAAGGATGGGTAAAACAATTGGAAACAGGTTATTAGAGAGAACTTTTGAGCTGCTCTATCTGTGAGGTTAGTAGCTTTAATTTCCGTACTTTTAATGGTTTTATTCCATGAACATACATATCAATGGCGAACTGATGAAACAAACTGCGGCATTTCAGTATATGATTGTCCTAGTTTCGGTGAATCATAAAACGGTAAGCATAAAAATTCATACAGTTGACCTTTGTGCTAGTAACTTTATCTGTAAGTGAATAATGAACTCTTATTAGGAATCTAATTGAAACACAATTAACAACATTGCTACATACCGGTAAAATTTTAAAATCCACGACACAGGTAACCGCTGTTGTATCATGGGAATAAAGCTGACCACTCGTGGCAAAGCTCGAGACAGCCAATGAAATTTTAGTTGGCAACAGTTGTTTTTTCTTCATACTAAACGATATTATTTTGAGAATCCGCAGAATAATTTAGTTTCAGACACATTAAACTTACTAAGGAAGATGATGTTTTTCATGTATAAGAGGGAAAGGGACTTCCCTTATGGAAACAGTCTTACAAATGTTAATCACTTATAACCACGAGAACAATCAATAGTGTTTCCATGATCGAAAAATGTAGTACTGGTAAAAAATTGGCAAATATCATTGGATATTGGATATTATCACCTGTTTGGCTAACAGCGATGTAATGCAATTTCCCGGAATCAATGGCTGTTGCTAACATTGCCTGTGAGGTCGGTGTAGCGGATTTAAAATGAAACCCTACATACTAGTTAATCCCTGGCTTGAAGCAATGCCCTCCCTTTTTTCTAACCTCCTTGGTGTATTTGTTTGCTCCGTTACAGCGTATTTGGTTGCTAAGCAAGTAGCGAATGAATAAGCAGATTGTTGGAGAATCTAGTAATGATCCAAGCTAGAAGTGTACATTCAGTTATTCTCAAATTCTAATATTATCTGGTAGATTTTCCAAAAATTTTCTTTCATACAAACCTTGTCCTGAGAATTACGAAAATAACAAAGAAAAGATCAGCCAAATTGGTGAAGCCATTCTCAAGTTATGCGCTTTCATACATGCGACAATTCATTTTTATTAATATAGATAGATGTGTCATATATAAAATATTAAATAAATAGGTATCTAAAAACCTTCCTGTGTCCGTCTCCTGCTTCTAAGCTACCTCCCCACCAATTTTGAGCCAAATCAGTTCAGATGTTCTTTAGTTATAAATAGTATAACTAACATGACTTTATAAATATGTACAGGTCTAGGTCCCTTTGTAGATATACAGACTGAAACTATCATTGAGTTGGAGTCCGTTATTGTTGTTGTTATTATTATTATTATTATTATTATTATTATTATTATTATTATTATTTTTACTGATTTTATTAGTACTACTTTGCGTCAGTATGATGGTACATCGAAATTACAGGTAGTATCTCTTTTTACTTAGCAGAGTACCAATCACCACTTAATCATTTCCACTTTGGAAGAAAACATATTCCTGTTTCTGCTTTTATCTACTCCCTACCAACTATGTCATGCCTTTAGAATAAATTTGAATATACTCTTTCGTATTTTCATTCCAATTAAGAACACATTTATTTCCAAACACTATCACGCGAAATAAGGTGGTAGCAATACAAATCTGTCTATATTTTGAAATTTTTGTTTTTGTTTGTTTGTCAACAGCCTATATGATTTGAACATGATTCATATGCAAATTAGGCACTACCTCCATTTGTGTCACAACTCTGTTCTCTGTAGATACCGAAATGCCAAATCTTGCAACTTCTCCCTTTAGGATGTACGCAGTTATCTAATAAGTACTGATAAGATGACTGAATATCAATAAGGTGGATAGCGAAATCTGAATTTAATGCTTCTTCTTTAATTTTTTGCCTTCCCACAGCCTATAGTGTCATTATGGTGATATGCACGGCCAACGATAAATACAGGCATGAGCGCAAGTGAATAGGGCCGATCGCGTATCTGACTGACTGGATGTTGCAAGGCAGCTTGAACATTTTCACACAATTTGGGTGCATAGATCCTGAGAAATCAGTACCAAGAACAACCACCTCTAGCCATAATAATGGCCTTGATATTCCTGGGCATTGAGTCAGGTACAGATGCCCATGCAGCTTCAAAACGATACCACAGTTCATCAAAAATAGTGACTGGCATATTGTGATGAGCCATTTGCTCAGCTACCATTGACCAGACATTTTCAATTGGTGCTAGTTCTGGAGAATGTGCTGGCCAGGACACCAGTTGAACGTTTTCCGTATCCAGAAAGGCCCGTACAGGAACTGCAACATACGGTCATGCATTATCCTGCTGAAATGTAGGGTTTCACAGGGATCGAATGAAGGGTAGACCCACGGGTGTTACACATCTGAAATGTAACGGCCTCTGTTCATAGTGCAGTTGATGTGAACAAGAGGCGATCAAGATGTTTAACCAATGGCACCGCTTACCAACATGCTGAGTGATACTCCAATATGGCAATGACGAATACACACTTCCAATGTGCATTTACCACAATGTCGCCAAACACGGGTGCGACCATCATGATGCTGTAAGAGAATCTGGATTCATCCGGAAAAAATGACATTTTGCCATTCGTGCACCCAGGTTTGTCGTTGCATGCAGCATCGCACATGCTCCTGTCTGTGATGCAGTGTGAAGGGTAACCACAGCTACGGTCTCCGAACTGATAGTTCATGCTGCTGCAAGCATCGTCGAACTGTTCGTGCAGATGGTTGTTGTCTTGCAAAAGTCCCCATCTGTTGACTCAGGGATCGAGACGTGGCTACAAGATCCTTTACATCCATGCTGATAAGATGCCTGTCATCTTGACTGCAAGTGATACGAGGCCATTGGGATCCAGCACAGCATCCCATATCGTCCTCCTGAACCCACCAATTCCATATTCTGCTAACAATCATTGGATTGCGACCAACGCGAGCAGCAATGTCACGATACAATAAACTGCAATTGTGATAGGCTACAATCCAACCTTTATCAAAGTCAGAAATGTGATGGTATGCATTTCTGCTCCTTACACGAGGAATCATGATAACGTTTCACCAGGCAACGCCGGTCAACTGCTGATCGTGTATGAGAAATTGGCTGGAAACTTTCTTCATGTCAGCATGTTGTAAGTGTTGCTCCTGGCGCCAACCTTTTGTGAATGCTCTGAAAAGTTAATCATTTGCATATCACAGCATCTTTTTCCTGTTAGTCAAATTTCAAATCTGTAACACGTCATCTTCATGGTGTAGCAATTTTAATGGCCAGGAGTGTATATTGAATAATACAGAAAGTACCAATCAAGTACTTCGATTCATAAGCACGAGGACAATAAAAAATGTTCAAATATTTGTTAAGCTCAAGGGACTTAATGGCGAAGTTCTCAGTCCTTAAACTTACAGATACTTAGGCGACAGAAACATTCATGTCTGAGGGGGGATTCGAACCCCCGACGGGGCCTTGTGCATCATAGCATTGTGCCGCAGTGCGCATGGCCACTCTGCCACGGCACTAGAGCAATCACTAGTCTTTTTTTAACTGATGATATTAAGCAGATGTTTAGAATTAATATTTACTCAAATTACCCACGTACCAGAAAAATTTTAAAATGCATTAAACAAAAATAATTGTCAAAAGTACAGTAAGCTGTTTCTAACGTTCTGTCGAAAATTATGATTTTATGGAACAACCTGAAACCCGGCCCTTCCATCCCCAAATTAAAAGCACAGCGAGCAGGTACTGTGACCCAGTGCTGTGCTGGTACATTGTTAGTAATGGAAAACTTAAGTGAAAAGGACACTAATGTAAATGGTGACAAATATTTCAAAATTACGAAGATTCTTAAGCTGCCAGATTTAATGTTAGTCCATGTTTGTTTTGTCCAATGTTGTTCTAAGCCATGTCAATGCCCCTCGACTAATGAACATTCTAAAAGTGCTGTAGATAATGTGCCAACATTTCGTAGAAGTTTGCTCACAAAATTGTTTCACAGAGCGCAGATCATAATCTGAGCTTACCTACGACCGGCACAATCTGTGTGGTGAAAAGTGTTTTCATTGGGTGTTGTCATTTGTAGCTTGTTATAGTCCCTCATAACTAATTCGATGTTAATATAACAATGGAACATGGTCTTCCGTGTCATGTTGATATCTCTTCTGATTTTCCTGCCACTCGTTAACGTTAGATCAAACCTAGGTTTTTCCAAAGGATAGTTTCCAGTAAGGAAACCATATAAGAGGTAAACATTTAATTAAATGGATCAACAGACTTGCCACAGTGGTTACACTTTCTCTCTTCAGAGCACTGAAGTTGAGCACTGTGGGTTTCGGTTAGCACTTCCAAGTGTCACCGCCCGCATCTACCGAGCGCTGTTGGCTAGCGGGGTGCAGTCAGCCCTTGTAAGGACAAGTTGAGAAGCTACTTTATTCACAAGCAGCAGCTCTGGTCACGAATGCCCGGGGACGCCTTAATGGGCCGAGGATGACAAGGTGGCTGGTCAGCGCTGTTGGGTCACACAGAATGGCTGCGAGGTGTAAGGAACGCTTTGCTGCTCCAGAAACACTGATGCTAGAAGGAAGCAAGTTGCTATACATACTCCACACAAAATCGAAATGGTATCCTATCAGGTCAAGTGGCCCTTTTTTCTGTTTAGTGATTTCAATTGCTTTTCTATCCCTCTGACATTTATTTCAATATCTACCATTCTGTCGTTTGTGCAGTGGTTTAGAGGAGGAACCTCAGTGCAATATTCCTCTGTGGAACAGCTTTGGTAAAATACATTTAATATTCCTGTCTTTTGTGTGTTTTATCCTCTGTTTCAACGCCATTATGGTCACAGTGTGTCTAGATATCTGGTTTCAACCCTTTTACTGATTTGACATAGGATCAAACTTTCACAGGATTTTCTACCAAGTCGGTATGTAAAACATTGCTTTCAGAGTTAATGAATGCCTTTTGCATGGCAGTCTTTATGCATTTGGCATCGTTAATCATTTGGCTACATTTATACTTTCAGTGAAGTTCTCTTTGCTTTTGTAACAGTTTCCTAACTCGGTGGTTGAGTCACAATAGGTCCTTTCCATCTCCCAAAGTTTGCTCGACTCATGCCTATTTGACGCGTTCTGCACGGTGCATTTTAACTTCGTCCATCGACGCTCAACAGTGTCAGATTTAGATACAAAACTTCCGTTTTGAGCAGTTAAGTATGAAATCAGTTCCTTTTTGCTTGAGATAAACAGGAAGATCTTCTAATTTTTTTTTATGACTCTATTTAAATCTATTTACAGCCCTATGATCGCTGATCCCCTGTTATACGCGAATTGTGTTGATAAGTTGGGTGCTGTTTGTCATCAGCAGGTCTAACGCGTTACTTCCATGAGTCGGCTCTCTGTTTAACTGCTCGAGGTAATTTTTGGATACAGAACTTAGAACAATATTGCTCGATTCTCTGCATCTGCCATCCATCTTAAACACGTTAGTCACCCAGTCTATATTGTGTAAGTTAAAATTTCCACCTACAGTTGTATCATTACTAGGAACTCTATGGGAAAAACTATTTATGTTTTCCCTCATATGTTCCACCACTGCTGCTGCTGAGCCAAGTGGTCTACAAAAACAACCAATGAGCATGATAACCCTGTCCTTCACCCAAATTGTTTCACATTCCAGATCTGTGATAATTTCATTTGATATGATAGTATTTTTGTCACTGTAAACACGCCTCTCCCTTCATGGTTCAGCCTGTCTCTGTGGTGTACGTTCTAATACGAGTTCAGGATTTCGTTATTGTTGACATGTGGTTGGAGCCAGCTTTCCCTTCTTAGTACTATGTGGACGTTGTGACTGTCTAAAACAGAGCAGTTCTGGGATCTTCCCATAGATGCTCCTGTAGTTAATTATTACGAAATTAATGTTTCCTTTTTCCGTTGTATTGTGCCGAGTGCTGCCCTGACCAGAATCTGTAAGCATCTTAACGGGCCTGTGACTGCATTTCTTTATCCTAAGAACCCCACATGGGTAAACCACACATACTCTGTTACCCTGTTTACCGCTTCTTGCATGTATGGCATGCTGACCTATTCACAGGGTTTCTACATCTGACAGCGGAGGTCAAGAAATTTGCACTCAGTATCCCCACAGAATCGAGACTTGTTCAGTCAGAGTTTGTTTTAATACCTAGTATGTATCTACATCTGGATATTGTGTGATGTTAATTACCAGCAAACTAAAATAGAAACAGATTGGGACATGACAAAACAGGACACCTCCCTTATAAGCAAAACTGCAGATTGTAAGTTGCTCGTCTGTGTAATGATGCAGTTACAGGTTTGAGACACTTTATCCCTGTCACCCATTTCAGTTCTTAGCTGTCACCTCTATCCATGTTACATGTTTCGCCAATCAGTGTTATGTGTGCAATCTTGCAGTGGGGGTAAAGTGAGTGACCACAATCCGTATAGTGCTATCAGCGTATTCACAGCGTATGTTATATGCAGCCGAGGTTTCAATCAACATCAAATGTCTCATGTGGCTGGGACAGACAAGGGTGTACCATCAATATATGAACAGAGATTTTACAACAATTATATTGCAAGGACTATGAGCGTTCACAAGTCGATGTTTGCGAAGAGGATCAGACAAGAGGAGGAGGATGGGAACTTGAACGAATGGCTTCATTCTGGTGTTCACCGCAATACAACAGCAGCTCAGGATCAGTCGATATGCCGTTCCAGCAGCGGAAACCACCCATTCGTCAACGCTAGATTCAACATGCTTTGATCCCAGCTGTTATCAGTAGAACTGTAATTTGTCATTTAAGGAAAGGTGAACTTATAGCAAGAAACGCTGCTCTGAAAGAGAAACTGAGAAGCCCGCCATGCTTTTGCTGCTGCAAATGTGCACATCCCTCTTCTTATTGGAGGCAAGTGGTTTTCACAGACGAAAAAGCTTTTTGTATGGCATCAACATGCAGAATACTTGCTTATCGACCAAAAGGTGCTAGGTATAGCCCAAAATATATTTAAAGTTGCTGAAGAAGTGGCAGAGAATCGGTAACAGTCTGAGCATGGATATCAGTCGAAGGGTGAGACCTCCTGTGGGAAGTGCAAGGAAAACTGGATGCCCACAACCATGGGCCTAGTGAGAGGAGAGGTGTCTGGGGTTCAAACCCTTCCAGAAATATTGGCAAACCTTATAAAAGTAATGGCTTCATTATGTACCAGAGTAAAACCTGCCCAAGTTTTGCGAAGGCTGACAATTCGTTACACATGTTCCATACAGTCCCGATTTCTTCCCATGCGATGCCCATATTTTTGGAGCCCTAAAGAAAGACATTCATGGCTGTATATTTCAAATGAAGAAGTGCACACCTGGGTATAAAATTACGGTCCTGTAGCTAACTGCAGACATTTTTGCATGGAGGAATTGACCATTTTGTCTCACAGTGGGTTACATGTATTAACAGTTATGGTAATTATTACAGAGATAATGAGCAGTTTACTTAGTTTTTTCCTAAGGTCTCTTCTTTCAATTTGTTTGCTCCTGATAAATGAGTGTAACTTGCCTGTTTTCCAATCACTGCGAATAATTCCTTGATCAAGGTACTCCTGGTAAATTATTTTAAAGAGGGGGACTAAATCCAGCAGAGATTCTGTGTAGAAACTGTTAATGACCCTGTCGGATCCTGGAGAGTCATTGCACTTTTAGAGATTTGAGCGGTTTCCTACCAACACTGTTAGTAATTACAATGTCAGTCCGCAATATTTCTTGATGTTCTTATGGAAATGATTCAAGGTTCCTGTCTAGTCAAAGAGAACACTTTTTAAGTACTGAAAATTTTGAATTAGGGAGTGCTTCTCTGATAATGCTTCAGAAGTTATTAAAAGCTTCAGGCACTGCCTTTCTGGTTGAACATTTGAACCTATTTTGTGGAATTAGTAGATTCTGAAGAAGTTTACTAATTTTGTTTCATACCATGGTCACACTCTGTCCTTTGGAATGAAAATAATGCATACAATATTAATGCTGTTTGCAATTTCTAATAACGACCATTCATTGAAAAGCCCTCCTGAAATCATATTCTGTCTATGCCTATGTGCTTAACTTAGAAAATGTTGAAATGTTTCTAAGGCTATGGGAGTTAACTACTCTGGTTATCAGTCCCTAGGCTTACAAACTACCTAAACTAATTTATGATAAGGACAACAAATACACCCATGCTCGAGGGAGGACTCACACCTCCGATGGTGAACAGCGGCGCAATCCGCAGCTAGGAGGCATGGAATGCTAGGCCACTTCACTGCAGCACGCGCAACAATATTTATGTTCTGGAGAATGTGATGTTGCCTTCTGTGGCAGCAAGATTTTGTGACGATTATAAATGGGCAGAAATGATCAAAATAATGAAAAAGGGACATTCACCATCCACTTGTGCCAGCTTTCTGATGCCTTTCATGACACTCTGAATGAGTTAATTGAATATTAATGTTATGCAGCTAGAGTTTAGGGTTGAAGATTGTTCTTTCATCAAAACCAGGTATTGACATGTCACTCTCATTGACTTCTTGAACCCATATCCAGACTGTTGATTCCACACATAACATAGACGTTGAGCTTTGTTACAATCACTCCATCTCCACAGCCAGTTTTCCAGCTTTCTCAATGTGCTTTACTAGTTCGTGTTAAATTTGGTGAAAATGCCACACACAGTAATTTTATACAAGGTTTTGCATTTCATTCAGCAGAGGCATCACAGTCAGCATGTATTACCTTTGTGAGCAAAATTCGGTGTTTGGTTGCACTGAGGCTAGCTTGTAATGACTAATGTATGGGTTTATTAACATTGAGGTATCAGTTTTTAAGGGCCACATACATATTCTCTTCGTGTCCAGCAACACAAAGCCTGGAACACATGACTGTGCTGTAATTAAACTGGTTCATTCACTACTGACTGGAACAGTGTTGGTTCAGTTTTTGCTGTCAGAGGCAGACATGTTGTTGCAGAAACTGTGACTAGTACGATCTCTTACACTGAAAATGTTTTTCGTTCATGAACAACTGTCATGTATGGTTAAAAGACCTACATTCCATATTATTAATGGCCTTTAGATTTCTTGAAACATTGGCACAGGATTAGGAATCGAGCTCTGGTTCTAATTTTTCTTTGAATTATAACTCTTCGATGTTTTATTGCCACACCAGGGGTCCACAAACAGCACAATCCTAGATACTAGAGAGGGAGAATGTGGTGGTTGACATGTCGTGTTAGGTTAGCAACGTCCATGTGTGTGGGGTTGGAATCCCAGTCAGACAAAATTATTCTTTACATTATCTCCAGCTGAACATGTGCAAATCGTGCTACTGATGATGAAACAATAAATATATTAAAGCTATAGTACATTGGTGAAATGTGACAGGCTCGAATCCCTGCCAAGCAAAAATCATTTGCATTGTCATTCAGACTCCAGTAACACGTTTTGGTGAATGTACTTAATATGTGACATCATGTTATGTTATCAATTCATATAGGTATTTGGTTCTAATCTGCGTCCATTACTGAAACTTAACTTAATGTCGTTTAGCACCTGCGCATTGCCCTACATTACGTATCTTTTTTGGTTCTCTAAGTTCAGACATTCCCCCTTGTAAGCCGATACTGGTGATATAGTCAAAATCTTACTTCTCTTTGGTTAACAATATGTTCAGATTCAGCTTACAAACAAAATCTCATTATGTCATTTAATGAGAGTAATGACATTTCACTATTGTTAATGAAAATTAATTTACAATTTTTTCAGAATGCCTCATCTCTAATACAGTGGTTTCTCATATTTGTTGTATGACGGTACTGGTTTATGTCTGAACTGACTGCATGAGAAGATGTGATGTTAAGTAGTCACTTGTAGTGCCTGTTGCGTATAGTACAATGACTGTACGGTGATATGATTATAGGATGCGCAACACACCTGCGCTGTTTTGGTTGCATGCCATAAGGTACAGCCTACACATGGGAATTCATGGTTGAACCACTTTTTTTGGCATCAAGTGTACATAATCAACAATACATAATTGCAGTGCTTCAATGTTAGGTGTGTAGAAAGTGTATCTACAGAGATTAATCCTACATATTTGTGCCACATTCAAACCTACACCTCAGACTTTAATATTCCACTGACAAACTGTGTAAATTTGTATTATTGACATGTGGAATGTGCGTATTGGATTGTAGTGATTGTAATTAATGAGACGTACGCTGGCCACAAATGGGGACCACTCGGCACTAACGAATCATTAAAGTGTCAATGAACTGTAATTCTACATGTTGCCTACATTATTTGTAGCAGATAGTTTTGTCCCATGAAATTTCAACCAGCAGTTACTGAGAGCACCGATCTATGAGAACAGCAAGAAGCAACAAACTTACGACCTGGTACATTACATTGTTTTCCACTCCCATGCACCACAGACATTGCCGAGGTGGAGTGGCTTACGTGCCTCAGTGATGCAGATAGGTGTACCGTAGGTGCAACCATAGCGGAGGGGTATATGTGAAGAGGCAAAACAAACGTGTGGTTCCTGAAGAGGGGCAGCAGCCTTTTCAGTAGTTACGGGGGCAAAAGTCTGGATGATTGACTGAGGTGGCCTTGTAATATCATCTAATGTGGCTTTGCCACACAATTACTTTGAACGGCTGAAAGCAAGGAAACTACAGCCATTACTTTTCCCCGAGGACATGCAGCTCTACTGTATGAACATATGATGATGGCATCCTCTCGGGTAAAATAGTACCCCATTTGGATCTCCGGGCGGGGACTACTCAGGAGGATGTGATCATCAGGAAATACAACACTGGCATTCTACGGATCGGAGCGTGGAATGTTAGATCCCTTAATTGGGTAGGGAAGCTAGAAAATTTAAAAAGGGAAATGGATAGGTTTAAGTTAGATGTAGTGGGGATTAGTGAAGTTCAATGGAACAAGGAACAGGATTTCTGGTCAGCTGAGTACAAGATTATAAATACAAAATCAGTTGGGGGTATTACAGGAGTAGGTCTCATAATGAATAAGAAAATAGGAATGCGGGTAAAGTACTATGAGCAACACAGTGATCGCATTATCATAGTCAAGATAGATAGGAAGCCAACACTGACTACAGTAGTACAGGTTTATATGCCAACTAGATCTGCCGGTGATGAGGAAATCGAACAAATATATAAGGCTAAAGGATATTATTCAGACAATTAAGGGAGAAGAAAACTTAATTGTTATGGGAGACTGGAATCGGTAATAGGACAGGGAAGATAATAGGTGGATATGGTATGGGCAAAAGGAATAAAAAAGGAAGCTACCTGGTAGAATTTTGCACAGAACATAATTTAGTTATAACAAACACCTGGTTTAAGAATCATGAAAGAAGGTTGTATGTGTGGAAGAGACCAGGAGAAACCGGATAGATTTTATAATGGTAAGACATAGATTTCGGAACCGGGTTTTTAACTGTAAGATATACCCAGGGGCAGATATAAACTCTGACCATAACTTATTGGTCATGAATTGTAGGCTGAAACTGAAAAAACAGAGGAAAGGTAGGAAAATAAAGAGATGGGACCTGGATAAACTGAAGGAACCTGAAGTTCTTGAGAATTTCAGAGGGAGCTTTAGGCAACAATTGACAGAAATGGGGGGCAATAAAACAGTAGAGGAGGAATGGGTAGCAGTAAGAGATGAAATAGTGAAAGCAGCAGAGGACAAAATAGGTAGGAAGGCAAGACCTACAAAAATCCTTGGATATCATAGGACATACTACATTTAATCGATGAAAGGAGAAAATGTAAAAATGCAACAAATGAAACAGGCAAAATGGAGAACACACAAGTAAGAAAAGAGATTGACATGAAGTGCAAAATGGCTAAGCAGGAGCGACTAAAAGGCAAATGCAAGGATGTAGAAGAATGTATAAATAGGGGGAAAATAGATACTGCCTAAAGGAAACAAAAAAAAAAAAAAAAAAAAAAAAAAAAGAGAGATATTTGGAGATAAGAAAAACAGCTCTATGAATATCAAGAACACATATGGAAAACCAGTTCTCAGCAAAGAAGGACAAGCTGAAAGGTGGAAAGAGTATATAGAGAGGCTCTACGAAGGAAATGAACTTAGAGGCAATATTGTAGGAATGGGAGAAGAAGTAGGTGAGGCTGAAATAGGAAATACTATATACTGAGTGATGAATTTGACAGAGCACTGAAAGACGTAAGTCAAAACAAGGCCCCGTGGAGTAGATGACATTCACTCAGAGCTACTGAAGTCTCTGGGAGAGCCAGCCATGACAAAACTGTTTCACCTGGTGTGTAAGATGTCTGAGAGGCGAAGTACCCTCAGACTTTAAGAAAAAAAGTTATAATTCCCATTCCAAAGAAAGGCACAGACAGGCACAGACAGGTGTGAAAACTACAGAAACATCAGTTAAATACATCATGGTTCCAAAATATTAACATGAATTATTTACAGAAGAATGGAAAAGCTGGTAAAAGCCGACCTCAGCGAAGATCAGTTTGGGTTCAGTAGAAATGTAGGAACACGGGAGGCAATACACATCCTAGAAGATAGATTAAGAAAAGGAAAACATACATATCTAGCTTTTGTAGATTTGGAGAAGGCTTTTCACAAAGTTCTGAAGCAAGCAGGAGTAAAATATGAGGAGCGTAAGGTTATTTACAACTTGTACAAAAACCAGAGTGCGGTTGTCAGAGTTGAAGGGCATGAAAGGGATGCAGTGGTTGAGAAGGGAGTAAGAAAGGGTTGTAGCCTTTCTCCAATGTTATTCAATTTGTACACTGAGCAAGCTATAAAGGAAAGCAAGGAAAAATATGGTGAAGGAATTAAAGTTCAGGGTGAAGAATTAAAAACATTGTGTTTAGCTGACGACATAGTAATTCTGTCAGAGACAGCAAAGGACCTGAAATAGCAGTTGAATGGAATGGTCAGTGTGCTGAAAGGTGCATATAAGATGAACATTAACAAGAGCAAAACTAGGGTAATGGACTGTAGTCTAAGAAAATCAGGTGATGCTTGCGGAATTAGATTAGGTAACGAAACAATAAAAGGTGGTAATTGAGTTTCATTATTTGCTCAGTAAAATAACAAATGATGGTCACAGTACAGAGGATATAAAATGCAGAATGCCAATGGGTAGAAAAGCTTTCTTGAAAAAGAGAAATTTGTTAACATTGAATATTGATTTAAGCCTAAGGTAGTCCTTCCTGAAGGCATTTGTGTGGAGTTTTGCCTTGTATGGGAGTGAAACACGGATGATAAACAGTGCGGACAGGAAGAGATAGAGGCTTTTGAAATGTGGTGCTACAGAAGAATGCTGACGATTAGGTGGATCACATAACTAATGAGGAGGCACAACAGAATTGGGGAGAAAAGGAATTTTTGGCATACCTTGACTAAAAGAAGGAATCAATTGATAGGACACATTCTTAGACATCAAGGAATTGTAAATTTAGCATTGGAGGGAAGTGTGTGGGGTAAAAACCACAGAGGAAGACCAAGGGATGGATACAGTAAGCAGATTCAGACACATGTAGGTTGCCGTTCTTATGTGGAACTGAAGAGGCTTGCTCAGGATAGGGTATTGTGGAGAGCTGCATCAAACCAGTCTCCAGACTGAAGACCACAACATTACATCTGGTGCCCAGTGAGGACTCATCATTAATGGCTATGTAAGTCTAAAACTCACGACCTGGTGTGAAACAGTGAATAGTAGTACAATGGGTATAGGCAAATCTATGTCAAGTGGCAGCCAACTGAGGAAGAAACAACACCAACACCATTGTGGAAAATCAACCCATCAGCATTCCGAGGTAGCTTGTAAACAGAAGGGAGAAATTATGCCACAGTCTTTGAAAATGCAGTAGCAGCTGTCCCTGGACATTGTGTTGGGAACACTGCTCTTCAACACTGATCACTGCCAAGAAAACATCGCATTTCTAAGAGAAAGTCCTTAAAAATCAATGATGGATGATAAATAGGAAAAAAAGTAATGTTTTAGTGGAGAATGGGCAGCAGGAGGCAAATGTTAATGACAAAGAAAGATGTTTGCTTTGATAAAGTTGGCTTGGTGAAGAATCAGATACTGTAGGAGACAGTAGTTAAAATCTGAATTAAATCAATCTATGTACAGTCAGTCTGATGTAAGTGGAATGATGGATGGGGGAGCGAAAGCTTCATGAACTATGATAGGTAATGTAGCTGGACCAAGTGGTGATGGTTTTGTAAAGTCAGTATGAGATGAACCTCCTGGTTGGGCAAAGTTATTATTTGCGAAAATGGATGAAAACAACAGTAAGACTGAAATTAAAATCAGTAGTGAAATTGGTAGTTTGCATCAAGAATTGCATTAAATAGTACTTTATTAGATTTAAATAAGAAAATTTGAGACGTAGAAGATAGTTGTGAGAATGAAATAAAAACTGTAGAAGAAAATGCCAATGTGAAATTAACTGAAATTAATAAGGCCTGTGTAAGTAATCATAACAGAATTACATTATGTTGATAAAAAAAGTGGAAACTGTTTCTAGTGCTTGTGATAACAGGTTTCAGTTTGTCAGAAAATCTTGTACAAAGAATAAAGAAGAACTTGAAAATCATATTGGTCAGGTAAAATCAGAATTGGAAACTAGGTTGGGCACAGTAGAGGATAAAGTGGATGGAAACACTGTATCTGTGGTAAAAAGTTTGAGGATATGGATTCTAAACATGTATAAATTAAGAAGAAAGTGAAAATGGTAGAAAACTTAAAGTATAGTGTATGTGCTGGGGGCTATCAATGTTTGTATTGTTAACTGTAAAAAGTTTAATAACTTTGGACCTAATGGTGATATGCATCCTCTTGATTTCGTTAGGGAATTTAAAGAGTTGCCTGAAATTTGGAATGATAAGGAGAAAATATCTTTTGTAAGGGGATCTTTGAAGGGTGATGCTTACAGTTGGGCAGCTGGGGTATCAGATGATTGTACTTCATGGGAAGAAATTAAGAAGGCAGTTTTGAATGAATATTGGTCAAAGGGGAAACAACAGAATTCTGAGTGAGTTTTCGAATGGGGAAAGGTATAACTCTAGAGGAGGTACTGTTAAAGGGTTTCGCCAGTATTGGATCAGCAAAGTTAAATATTTAGACAAAATACTGAGCAGTGAAGATATTATTATGGGTATGGAAGCAAAATTGCCTCATAGAGTTAGGGAGCTGCTTGTACCTGCCCCAAGAAGTAATACGAGACTTTTGGATTATCTAGACAGAGTAGAAAGGGTTAAACCGAATGTAGAGGATCATAGAGGGAACTTTGGCAATAATAATCACCAGGGGAGAGAATTTCAGGTAAACAGGATGAGCAGATCAGATTATGGTAGAAACAATTGTAATGACAGGAACGGATGGAATGAGAATGGTCAGAATTGGCATAACAATGATAGGAGTGGAGGAAAAGGTAATGGTTCACATGCTTATCATTTAAATATGCTATGCTCCATTTAAGGCTTGCACTTGGGTGACTAACTGAAAAAGAGACATGTGTACATAGAAATACAAATGTAGATAAAGTATTTGAAGATATTAATAATCATGTAAGTAGAAATTGTAAGCCATCTAGCATAAGTAATGAACCTTCAACTAGCAGTAGTCATGAAAGTGTAAGTAGAATTGTGTCTGGTTCACCAGAAGTGAAATGGAATTATGAAACTGTTCAGAGCATGGGGAGGTGAAATAAGAGGCACCAGGAGGTTTCTGGTGGTGGTAAATTATTAAGACAGCATGAAGAAATAGTCTGGCATTATGGTCAATAATTAGGATAAAGGAAAGATACTAAATAGTTTGTTTGAAGTAAGTGATAGTGATGAGAGTAGTGACAAATCTAGTGATGAGGAATATGAAATTATTTTTGATGATGATGATAAAGTAGTTATATATAAAAATTAAGATCGTTTCATTTACCCAAAGCACAGGCTTGTTGATAGATAAAAACACACACACAAATATTCAAGCTTTCGCAACCATTGGCCGCTTCATCAGGAAAAGAGGAAGGAAAGGGAAAAACCCACATCCTTCCCTTTTCCCCTCCTTACCGCCTCTTTTCCTGATGAAGCGGCCAACGTTTGCAAAAGCTTGAATGTTTGTGTGTGTTTTTTGTATCTATCAATGAGCCTGTTCTTTGGGTAAGTCAAACGATCTTTATTTTTTTATACATTTTTCCCACCAGGAAAGTCTCCTTTTATAATATCTGTTTCATCAAAAGATAAAGTAGTTACGAATATTATAGACAAAAAATTCCTTGCAGGAAAAATATATAAATAAAAAATAGATGAAGATTACTCACCAGGCGAAGGAGCACAGGTGGTGACAGTAGCGCGCGTGCGCGCGCTCGCACACACACACACACACACACACACACACACACACACACACACGCACAGACACACGCAAGCTTTTGCAACCCAGTTGCTTCTTCAGGCAGAAGGGAAGGAGAGGGAAAGGAAATGATGAGGGTTTTAAGGGAGGGGGTAAGGAGCCATTCCAATCCCGAGAGAGGGAAGACTTACCTTGGGGGATGAAAAACAAATACACGAAACACCCACACATTTACACAGATGCAAACACACCTAGGCAGACATACTGTAGAAAGCTGTTTTGCCTAGGTGTATGTTGCAGTAGTTAGTAAGAGAAAAGTGAGGATGAAGAGAATGCACAGTTAGAGCTGGAAAATAATAGGGAAGTGGAAGCATTCCATAATGTGTGTCGCTTAACAGTAGCTTCAAATGATTTGCCTGAAATGTATGAGTGCTTATCCAGGGAGAGAATTAATGAAAATCTGTTATTGAAGAAGAAGCAACAGGAAGTACTGATAAGGTGTGGAATCCAGTAGTGTCAACTAGTGTGCAATATGTACATGTAAAATGTTTGCTGGACAGTAGTGATCTTAATGGTATTTCTCAGGCTTTAAATGAATCAATTAAGGATACAGATGGAATAGTGATGATGGATGTTTCTGGAATAAAGATTATTGGTACTACTAGTAAGTTATCCAAGAGTGTGAAACAAAAAGTCCTTGTATCAGTGGAGTTAGCAGGATCAAAGTTAGAATATAATTTCTTAGTGATACCAGATCTTAGTATTGACATGATTCTTGGAACACAAGGTTTATGTAAATGGTGTGTCAATATTGATTTTGCTAGTGGTAAGTTTAAAGTCTGATAATAAAATGTATGCTGTATTGTTTGAGGGAAAATATCAGAGGGAGACCAGCAGTAAGCAGTTTCAAAAGTATAGCACAGAGACCTGCATCAAACCAGTCCTTGGACTGAAGACTGTTAAGTCCCATAAGCTTAACAAACATTTGAACATTTGACTGAAGACTACAACAAAAAGACTGCCTTGGCCAGCCCAAAGATTGTTGCTGTCCCAGATTTTCAGAGACCTTTCATTGAGCAGACTGATGCTTTTAAGTTAAGTTTGGCAGCTGAGCCATTGCAGTAACATAATTAATGGCACCCTACATTTACAGGTCTATGATGCTCTCTCCAGGGGGAGCATTTCATTTATGAGTGAGTGGTCTCGGCAGTCATATCTACCATGGAGAGAGTCAGCTTTTATCTACAGCTTCAATATTTTGTACTTCACTCGACTGAGCCTCAAATTGGATTCTGGCTTGACCCAGGAAAACCAGACCCATTGCCCAGAAGGAGGTCCTTACATGAAGCTTTTGTTTTGCCATCAAACATACAAGAGGTACCAATAATTTGGTACTGAACAGGTGGAACAGTGGTAACACACTGGAATCGCTTTCGGAAGGATGGTGGTTCAAACCCACTTCCAACCGTGCAGTTTTAGGTTTTTCGTGGTTTTCCTATAATCACTCCAGAAAAATGCTGCCATGGTTCTTTTAAAAGGGAATGGCCAATTTTCTTCCCCAGCCTTATTCAAACAATCCAAGCATGAGCTTTGCCTCTAACGGGCACACCATCGAGGGGGGTTGGGGGAGAGACCAGGGTGGTAATAAGCTCTAATCTTCCTCTCCGGGGGACACCACCTTGACGAAGCACTGTCCATGCGGGTGGAGAGGCTTGTGTATCCGCGTGAAGCAGAGGGCTATACCGAAGGTAGAGAACCTACTGCCGGAAAGGCCTCAGCTGATGGATCAGACTAAGAGTGTCCCACAACGTCCCGTCTTCCTTATCCTCTCCCAGTCCTTTCCCAATTCCTTTCCCAACCCAAGGTGTGATGCGATCCGTGCCAAGGGGTGTGTGGCACATGGTGGATGTGTCTCAAACGGAGCCTCAGGGATACCGGGCGACCTCCCTGAGTAAGTAGCCTTGCACCGCGCAGGGTTATCGTGGTGTGGACCATATAAATCCCCAAATCTCGTGGGACTAAGATGAACACGGAGAAAGAAAGTATTTTAAAAGAATCTGAAGGGCAATCTGAGTCCTCAGTTACTCAGACATCGGGATCAGGACCGATGGAGTGCACTCCTACTTCTGAATCAGGGTCTAGACCTGAGCAAGAAGTGGGAACCATAACAGAGAAGTTGGACCAGATTAGGATTAAGGCCTTGTCTGGGGCTCAGAGGAGGAAACTTCTCAAGGAACAGAACCAAAAGGAAGGAAAAGAATGGCTTCCTAAGCATAAGTGGAGGGAATCAAAAGGGCTTGAGCCCAAGACCTCCAAAAAGAAACTGCCTCAGGTCGAAGGGGATACACAGACCCCCTCGATGTCAAAGACAGGTGGCAAGAGGGTTAGGGAGGAATCTAAGACTCCCTCCTCTCTGGACAAATGTGATCCTGAAAGGCTGAAGCAGGAAATAGGGAAACAGACCTATAGTACTGCAGTCTCGGTCTTTAGAATGGCGGTTGTCCAAGAAGGATACCCACTGGTGAGCATCACCTCACAGCAGGAGCAGCTCATGCAGATGGCCCTCTTTGAAGAGATTGGGGGAGACGCTGGTCCAGGACCCAAATTCAGGAGGGTCTATCTAGATCACGGTGCCCTCATTTTTGTCTGCGAGGGGGAGCACTCAGCAGAATGGCTTAAGGAAAAGGTGCCCATGATATCCCCGTGGGAGGACGCGAAGCTGCTGGTCAAGACAGCAACCGAACTCCTGAAGACCGCAAAGGTATCAATATGGGTACCAAAGATCCTTAAGGATGTCCCTCCAAAGACTCTGTTCGAGAAAATAAGGGTCCAGAACCCAAAAGTCTCGACAGAGGATTGGAGGATAATTAACCAAAAGGTCGTTCCAGAAGGACAAACCCTGGTGGTGGAGGTCGGAGAGAAGTCCCTGAAGGCAATGCGAGAGCAAGGCCTGAAACTGTTTTTAGGGTTCTCGCAGGTCGCCGTCAGGGTAATAAAAGACCTTAAAGGCAATAATGGCAGCAAGATGGGGACTGGAAGTGCTGTAGATAAACTTGCAGCACAGTAAAGGGGCCACTGCTGCCCTGAGCCGTCGTCTGGGGAGACAGGAGATGGACGTGGCCCTGATACAAGAACCCTATTTATACAAAGGGGGTGTATCGGGCCTTGGTGGTACTGGAGGTAAGCTGATTTATGCTAGAAATCTAAAAAACTCCAGAACATGCATTTATGTTAGAAATGGAATACCTCTCATACCAATGATGGATTTTTGTTCCAGGGACTTGGTGACCATCAGGATGCAGCAACGTGAGGAAGGCATCAAGAGGGAAATTGTTTTGGCCTCAGCATACCTTCCTTATGAAGACAGCTCTCCTCCTCCTTTGGAAGTGAGGAGACTGACGGAATCCTGCCACCAGCAGGGTGACGAACTGTTGGTGGGATGTGATGCCAATGCCCACAATCTATCGTGGGGCAGCAAGGGCACCAACAGTAGAGGTGAGCACCTTCTTGAATTTCTCCTATCTAACAACTTGGAGATCCTGAATAGGGGTGATGAACCTACTACATTCAGGAATAGTAGAAGGGAAGAAGTAATTGACATAACGTTTGGTTCCATGATGATGGGAAGTTATGTCAAACAGTGGCATGTGGTCCTGAAGCCATCCTCATCAGATCACATGTATATTAAATTCAAGGTTGAAATGGGAACCAGACAGACTATGGCCTATAGGAATCCCAGGAAAACAGACTGGGAGACATATAGGAGAGACCTTGACTTCAGCCTATCGGAAATTAAAACTTCTATAAGGAATCCAGCAGAGTTTGAGGAAGTAGCAGAGGTCGTAACCTCTGTTATAATGACCTCATACCAGGACAACTGCTCAATCACTAAGAAGTGCACAAATAGGAGTGTGCCTTGGTGGAATAGTAACCTGGAAATGCAAAGGAAACAGGTATGAAGACTGTTTAACTTTGCGAGGCGCCAAGGACAATGGGCAAAGTATCGTGAGGCCCTTGTCAATTACAACCTTGCCATCAGACGGGCAAAGGAGGCATCCTGGAAGGTATTCTGTGAGGAAGTGGAGGGCACGGCTGCTCAAGTGAGACTTCATAAAATCCTCACTAGAGTACCAACTAATCCAGGAGGAACATTGAGGAAGGAGGATGGGGAGTATACAAAGACAGCACATGAAACGCTGGAACTGCTCCTCAAGACTCACTTTCCTCAATATACTCTGGGGGATAACTCAGACCAGAATGTGATTCCTGAGAGACAATGGTTCTCAGGTATTCGCAAAGAGGACTGGGATCTGGCCAAGGAGTGTGTCGATTTCAGTAAGGTCCGATGGGCGGTGGGAACATTTCAACCGTTCAAGTCACCTGGCCCCGATGGAATCTTTCCAGATCTCCTGCAACAAGCGGGAGAAAATCTTATTAGATTCCTATGCAGGTTATTCAGGGTTAGCCTAGCAGCAGGAATCATTCCCAATGCCTGGAGGCAGTGAAGGTTGTCTTCATTCCAAAGCCAGGGAGAATTGATCATACCAAGGCCAAAGATATGAGACCAATCAGCCTGTCCTCCTTCATTCTTAAGACATTGGAAAAGCTGGTTAATGTGCATGTTGAAGAAAGGAGGTTAAGTAGGGTTCCTCTACATTCAAACCAACATGCATATCAACCAGGTAAATCATGTGAGACAGCTCTCCACCAACTTGTTGGGAAGGTGGAGAAAACACTACACTTTCAAAAAATAGCCCTCTGTATCTTCCTGGACATTGAGGGGGCTTTTAGCAACACAACCTTCGATTCCATGGTTAGGGCAGCAGAGGTGCATGACCTAGGGACCACTATATGTAGGTGGACTACGGCCATGCTCAGTGGAAGAAAGGTAGAGGCTTCCATGATGAATGAAAAAATGGTAATCAACACCACTAGGGGTTGCCCGCAAGGAGTAGTTCTTTCCCCTTTATTGTGAAATCTAGTGGTGAATGATCTCATTGGAGAATTAAACTCTAGGCAGTACTTTTGCCATGGATACGCAGATGATCTTGTCATAGTAATACTTGGCAAATTTGCTGACACATTGAAGAACATGGCACAAGGTGCTTTGGACATTGTGCAAGACTGGTGCAGAAAACAGCATCTGGGGGTTAATCCTAAGAAGACTGTTGTTGTACCATTCACAAGGAAACATATCCAACACTCAAGTTGGAATCTAAAGCTTTTCAATGAAGCGTTACCTGGGAAGGGGACAGTGAAATATCTAGGGTTTACCCTAGATGAGAAACTGACATGGACCCCTTACATTAGGAATATTTGCTCCAAGGCAAAAGGTACTTTAGTAAGTACCAGGAGAGCTTGTGGCAAAAATTGGGGCCTGAGCCCCAAGGGTATGCACTGGATATACACCACAGTGATTAGACCCAGGATCACCTATGGGGCGGTCGTGTGGTGTAAGAAGGTAGAACAGCAGGTTGCTGCTAAGAAGCTTGGTAAGGTGCAGAGACTACCCTGCTTAGCCATAACAGGCGGAATTAGCAGCACATCAACTACTGGGATGGAAACGAAGCTGGATATGCCCCCATTACACCTTTGGGTCAAGATGGAGGCGACAGCTGGTGCCTACAGACTCAAATCTGTCAACAACTGGAACTCTTTGGGATATCCAGAATCACACACTAAAATAGTGAGTGAGGTAAATATAGGAAAGGTTGGGGAAATGCCAACCGACTATATTATAACCCCATACTGCTTCAACAAGCCTTTCAGTATAACAGTTGGAAGTAGGGAGCAGTGGGAGAAAATAGTTCGACACCGTACGGGGGGATATTGTCTGGTTCACTGATGGGTCAAAAATCAGACCAAGGCTTTAGGGCCGGGGTATACGGGGTGCAGCCAAGCCTGGAGGGCGTCATCTCTCTAGGGAAACTTGCCTCAGTATTCCAGGCCGAAATCACTGCCATCAGGGCATGTGTGGAGGAGAATTTGCGTAGGTGCTACAAAGATCGTAGCATCTATATCTATTCAGACAGCCAGGCAGCCCTGAGATCACTGGCAGCTCCTACAACAAAGTCTAAAATTGTTGCAGAATGTCACAGGGTTCTGGTGGAGCTAGGGGAAAGCAATAGAGTAAACCTATTGTGGGTCCCTGGCCACTCAGGGATCAGTGGCAACGAACATGCCGACAGATTAGCCAGGATGGGGGCAGAGGCTCCATTTATTCGACCGGAACCTGTCCTGACAATCACCAAGGCAATGATTAAATTGGAGCTACGTAACTGGCTCAGAAGACAGCACGTAGAATATTGGACCAAAGTCCATCAACAAAAACATGGCAAGGTAATGATGCCAAAGCCTTGTTTTAAAAGAAGCTCTGCAATCCTGGGTCTGAACAGGAGAGAGATTAGACTCATGGTTGGATTGCTGACAGGCCATGGGAATTTCAAAAAACACATACATACAATGGGAATAACAGAAGAGGACCCTAAATGTAGGCTCTGTGATGACGGTGATGAAACTGCATCACATCTGATCTTCGAATGCATCGCATTGGAGAGTAAAAGGCACAGAACATTTGGGACAATCAGACCCGAAGAAATTGTGTCTAATAAAGAACTGGTAAAGGGACTCCTTGCACTGTTAAAGGGCATTGGTTGGCTTTACTAGACATACAGGGAGCGATACCGCACAATAAACTTAGTTTCGGTGCGGGCAGTGGCGGGTTGGACCAAGACTGTTTTGGCTTCCCTGAAAAAAATCAATTCAAATCAAGCTCTAATCTCCCTTTGTTAATTGGTAACTGATTCCATAAGACATATGTTTCATTCAGTTAAGCAGGAGAATCAGAATAGTTTGGACATTATTAACTCTTATTTGATTATGGGAAACTTCTTGAAGGTTCCAAGTCATTTAATAAGCTGAGGGGAAAAGCTGAGTCAGGTCTACTTGTTTTATGTGAATTAACAACAGCTTCTGGTGGGATAGTTCTTCCAAGATTTGCTTACATGCTGAGTTAGTTTCAGCTATTTTCTATATTTCATTAGGGAATTGACATGGTTCACTTCCTAAAAAAACATCAACTGTTATATGTTGGTTCTCGTGTTTCATTTCTAGTAGCGGGGTCACAGTAGATTTTAGCATGAGACTGTAATTCTGCAACCCGCATTTGTATCGATTGTTTAATGATTCAATAATTAGTTGGAAAGTCTCACTGGCGAAAGTTCTTGCTGTGTTAAGGAGCGAAAACTTTCTGTTGTTGTGACTGGCGGAAAAGTATTGTAGCATCAGTTGCCAATGAGATCAGTAGGCAGCAACACTGTCAGAAGTTTTGTGTAAAGTTTCAAAGTAACAGAGGTTTCTTCGAAATTGTGTACTTTGTGGGGTGATTTTGGACAATGCCGAGAATGTATAAAAGTAAGAATGATGTTTGAGATCGGTGTAATTATGACCCAGTAATTTTAATGAAAGCAATTCGAGATATTCAGAGTGGCAAATTAATGTATAGAAAAGCCTTTAATAAATAAAATTCCTTATCTCAGTCCTTACCCCTTATTTCAATGATGGATATCCTTAAAATATGTTAAGTCACTAAAATTAAAAAATTGAATAAAAAGTGAAATTGTGTCAGAAATAGCTCCATACAGTTCGAAACTCCAGTCAGAGATTGAATCTGAAATCACCCCATTTGACGGTACATCAAAAATTCCTCTTCTTCCCAATTCTGTTACGTACCTTCTCATTAGTTACACAAACTACCCACCTAATCTTCAGTATTCTTCTGTAGTGCCACATTTCTAAAACCTCTAACCTCTTCCTTTCTGAACTATCGATCATCCAGGTTTCACTCCCTTACAAGGCAACAATCCACACAAATGCCTTCAGAAAAGACTTAGTTACACCTAACCTTCATGCGCTCGTGCGAGCAGGTGGTGAGGTGACTGTCTTCTTATAATTTCTTGCCACACAAACAGCATGAAGATAAGATGACAGTGGGACATACATGCATTCTCTAGTTGTACTAACTAGAAATATGGCTATCCCACTGTTATTTACCTTTGTGGAATTAGTGTGACAAGAAATTGTAAGAAGGTGGTCACCTCACTGACCCCACAAGCACATGAAGGAATATTCAATGTCAGCAAATTTATCTTTTTTAAATACGTTCTTGTTCCCATTGCCATTCTGCATTTTATACCCTCTGTAATGCAACCATCATATATTATTTTACTGCCTAAGTAACAAAATTTGTCTACTGCCTTCATTGTTTTGTTGCCTAATCTAATTACTTCAGTATTGCCCAATTTTCATAGACTGCAGTCCATTATTCTTGCTTTGTTATCTTCCAGCTCCTTTGGTGTCTGACAGAATTACAATGTCATCAAGAAAACACAATGTTTTTATTTCTTCACCCTGAACTTTAATTCCTTCTCCCAATTTTTTTTCTTTGCTTACCTTCAGAGCTTGTTCAGTTTACAAATTGTATAACATCAGAGAAAGGCTACAGCCCTGTCTTGCTCCCTCCCCAACCACTGTGTCCTTCCATGATTTCAACTCTAATAACTGCCATCTAGTTTTTGTACAAGCTGCAAATAACCTTCCTTTCTCTTTATTTTACCCCTACTAACCTTCAGAATTTGAAGTAGTGTATTCCAATCTACATTTCTAACAGCTTTTTACAAATCTACAAAATCTAGAAATACCATTCCTTAACCTATCTTCTAAGATAAATCATAAGGTTGAGTATTGCTTCCTGTATTCCTACATTTCTCCTGAATCCAAACTGATCATCTCCTAGGTCTACTTCTACCAACTTTTCCATCCTTCTGTAAATAGTTCATGTTAATATTTTGCAACCATGACTTATTAAACTGATAGCTCTGTAGTATAACATTTTTCTTAAAATGTGAGTGTACTTCGCCTGTCTCATACATCTTACACACCAGGTGAAACAGTTTGTCAAGGCTGGTTCTACCAGAGACTTCAGTAGCTCTGAGGGAATGTCATCTACTCCAGAGGCCCTGTTTCAACTTAGGTCTTTCAATGCTCTGTCAAATTCATCTCTCAGTATAATATCTCCTATTTCATCCTCATCTACTTCCTCTCCCCTTCCTACTATATTGCCTCTAAGTTCATTTCCTTCTTACAGCCTCTCTATATACTCTTTCCACCTTTCAGCTTGTCCTTATTTGCTGAGGACTGGTTTTCCATCTGTGTTCTTGATATTCATACAACTACTTATCTTGTCTCCAAATGTTTCTTACTTTCCTCTAGGTAGTATCTATTTTTCCCCTAGTTATACATTCTTCTAAAAATTTCTATTTGTCTTCTAGCCACTCCTGCTTAGCCATTTTCCACTTTCTGTCAATCTCATTTCTTACTCATCTACACTCCATTTTTGTATCTTCTCATTTTTTTCAATTAAATTTAAAATTTTCTGTGATACCCAAGGATTTTTGTAGGTCTTGCCTTTCTACCTCTTTGTTCCTCTGCTGCCTGTACTCTTTCATCTCTCAAGGCTACCCATTCTTCTTCTACTGTTTTATTTTCTCCCATTTCTGTGAAATGTTGCCTAATGCTGCTCCTGAAATTCTTAAGAACTACAGATTCCTTCAGTTTATCCAGGTCCCTTCTCCTTACCTACCTTTCTGCAGATTCTTCAATTTCAGTCTACAGTTCATAACCAATGAAATATGGTCAGAGTCTCTCTCGGCCCCTGGGTATATCTTACAGTTTAAAATCTGGTTGCGAAAATCTGTCTTCCCATTATAAAAACTACTTGGTACCTTCTGGTGTGACCTGGCCCTTTCCACATAAACAAGCTTCTTTCATGGTTCTTAAACCAAGTGTTTGTTATGATTAAATCACTCACCATGCAAAATTCTACCAGGCAGCTTCCTCTTTCACTCCTTTTCTCCATTCCATATTCACCTATTTTTCCTTCCTTTCCTTTTCCAACTACTGAATTCCAGTCCCCCATCACAATTAAGTTTTCCTCTGCCTTATGTGTCTGAATAATTTCCTTTACCTCCTCATACATTTCTTCGATCTCATCATCATTGGCAGAGCTAGTTGGCATGTAAACTTGTATTACGGTGGTTTGGTTTTGACTTCATATCTATCTTGACTATGATCATGCAATCACTGCACTGCTCATAGTAGTTTACTCGCATTCCTGTTTTCTTATTCATTATTAGACCTACTCCTATAATACTACCAACTGATTTTGTACCAACTGACCAGAAATCCTATTCCTCTTTCTACCACTCTTCACTATGCCCCAATATATCTAACTTCAACCTATCAATTTCCCTTGTTAAATTTTTTAACCTGCCTACCCAATTAAGGGACCTAACATTCCACACTCCCACCTGTATATTACCTGTGTTGTCTTTCCTGATGACACCCTTCTGAGTAGTCACCATCTGGAGATCTGAATGGGGGACTATTTTACCTACAGAATATTTTTCCCGAGAGGTTGCCATCATCATATATTCATACAGTAGACCAGCATGTCCTTCGGAAAAGTAATGACTGTAGTTTCCCCTTCCTTTGAGTTGTACACAGTAACAGTATGGGAAAGGCACATTTGCTGAGGTTACATGGCCAGCTCAGTCAATCATCCAGACTCTTGCCCCTGCAACTACAGAGACTTTGCCCGGATTTCTGCTGTTGTGTTCCACTGACCTATACCTTCTCTTAGTCAGGATATGCCAGAAACTCCTTTTCTCCCCAGTTCTGTTGAGCACCCCGTCATTAGTTATGTGGTCTACCCATCTAATAGTCATCATTCGTCTGTAGCACCACATTTCAATAGCTTCTATCATCTTTTTGTCTGAACTCTGTATCGTCCACATTTCACTCCCATACAATGCTACACTCCAGACAAATGGTTTCAGAAAGAACTTCCAAACATTTAAACTAATATTGGATGTCAACAAATTTTGCTTCTTCAGAAACACTTTTCTTCCCGTAGCCATTCTGCATTTTATATCTACTTTACTTGAGCCATTAGAAGTTATCTTGCTACCCAAATAACAAAAGTCATCTATTAATTTTATTGTGTAATTACCTAATCTAATTCCATCAGCATCACCTGATTTTCTGACAATATTTTCCATTGCTTTTGTTTTACTCACGTTACTGTTCATCTATACCTTCCTTTCAAGAGACCATCATTGCGTTTTAATTGCTCGTCCAGGTCTTTTACTGTCTCTGACAGAATTACTACGTCGTCAGCAAACCACAAGGTTTTTATCCTCTCTCTCTGGACTTTTAACTCCCTCTCCAGATTTTTCCTTGCATTCCTTCACAGCTTGCTCAATGTACATATTGAACAACATTGGGGAAAGGCTACAACCTTGTCTTACTCCCTTCCCAATCACTGCGACCCTTTCATGCCCTTCTACTCTAAATAATTGCTGTCTGATTTTTGTACAAGTTGAATATAGCCCTTCGCTCCCTATATTATATCCCTTCTACCTTCAGAATCTGTAAAAGTATATTCCAGTCAACATTGTCGAAATCTTGATCCAGATCCACAAATGCTAAAAACATAGGTTTCTCTTTCCTTAATATATTTTCAAAGATAAGTCATAATGTATTGTCTCATGTGTTCCTACATATCTCCTAAATCGAAAATGATCTTCCCCAAGGTCAGATTTCACCAGATTTTCCATTTGTCTGTAAATAATTTCTGTTTGTATTTTGCAACAATGACTTATAAAACTGATAGTTCTATAATTTTCACATTTGTCTGCACTTGCTTTCTTAGGTATTGGAATCACTATATTCTTCTTGAAGTCTGAAGATATTTCTACTGTCTCATACATCTTGCACACCAGGTTGAACAATTTCTTCTACCTTGTTGTGTGTGTGTGTGTGTGTGTGTGTGTGTGTGTGTGTGTGTGTGTGTGTGCGCGCGCGCGCGCGCTTGGTTGCCTTTCCTTTTATCCCCATAAGGTAAGTCCTTCCACTCCTGGGATTGAAGACTCCTTTCCCACTTCCTTAAAACCATATCCTTCCCTTTCTCCTCTCTTCCTGAAGTGGTGGCGAAAGCTTGTATGTGTGTTTGCGTGTGATTTTATTTGTGTCTGTTGATGGGCCTGTGCTTTGGATACCAGAAAACTTTCCTGGTGGGATAAATTTATATAAAAAAAATAGAAAACGGATGACTTACCCAAAGGACAGGTTCGTCGACAGGCACAAATAAAATCACATAGAAGCTTTCGCAACCGGAGTTCTGAAAGCACTCCGGAGATGGGAACTTGTCCTTCAGCTTATTCTCTCCTCCCGTTGCCCACCTGGTCTTAACCTACACTAACTTCTCTGTCCAACTTCTTTGCTTTTTACAAATGTCTGTCTAGGTGTGTTTGCATTTGGATGTGTGTGTGTGTTTACCTTCCTCTTTTTCTCCCTAAGGTAAGTCCTTCCACTCCCGGGATTTTAATGACCCCTCATCCACTCCCTTAAAACCCTTTTTCCCCTCCTCCTTCCTCTTTTCCCGACGAAGTGACCAATAGTTGCGAAAGCTTGAATGTTTGAATGTGTTTTTATTTGTGTTTTATGTGTCTATTGGCGAGCCTGTTCTTTGGGTAAGTCAAACAATCTTTATTTTTATACATATTTTTCCCACCAGGAAATAGAGGAAAATTCCCTAGCAGGAAAAATATATATGAAAAATAGATGAAGTTTACTTACCAGGCAAAGGAGCACCAGTAGTGACAGCAAACATAAATAAAGAAAACACACACACAAAAGCAAGCTTTTGCAACCTAGTCGCTTCTTCAGGCAAAGTAGGGAAGGAGAGGGACAAGGAAAGGATGAGAGTTTTAAGGGAGTGGGTAAGGAGCCATTCCAATCCCGGTAGAGGAAAGACTTACCTTGGAGGAAAAAAAGGAGGGTAAACAAACACAAATACATCTAGGCAGACATACTGTAGAAAGCAAAGACGTTGGATGTCTGTCCAACATGTGTATTTTATTTGTTACTATCACTACCTGTGCTCCTTCGCCTGGTATGTAATCTTCATCTACTTTTTATATATATTTTTCCTGCTAGGAATTTTCCCTCTACAAAACACAAATAAAAACACACAAGCATTAAAGCTTTCACCACCACTGGCAGCTTCTTTAGGAAAAAGAAGAAGGAAGGAGAGGACAAAGGGAAGGATAGGGTTTTAAGGAAGTGGAAAACGAGTCATTCCAATTCCAGGAGTGGAAGGACTTACATTGGGGGGGGGGGGGGGGGGGAAGGGGGTAAACCAATACATACACACTCACACATATCCACACGCAAACACACCTAGAAAATTTCTGCCTAGGTGTGTTTGTATGTGGATATGTGTCAGTGTGTGTGTGAATTTGTTTACCCCTTTTTTCCCCCCCTAAGGTAAGTCCTTCCACTCCTGGGATTGGAATGACTCTTTTTCCACTTCCTTAAAACCTGATACTTCCCTTTGCCCTCTCCTTCCTTCCTCTTTTTCCTGAAGAAGCTGCTAGCGGTGGCGAAAGCTTGAATGTTTGTGTGTTTTTATTTGTGTTTTCTGTTTCTATCGGCGAGCCTGTACTTTGGATAAGTCAAACAATCAAAACCAGAGAGGAAAGATCAATCAGAAAGAGAAGAAAAGAAGAGTGAACCAAATGATGCAGAGAGGTGGAGAATGTCTAAAATGTTTCTGATTAACAGGGAAAGATGGAAGGACATGCGCCAACGCACACCTGCGCACGCACACACACACACACACACACACACACACACACACACACACACACACACACACGAGCGCGCGCACGCGTATGTACAGGGTGACTATTATTGAACTATATGAAATCAATACATCATAACTTCTGAATGATTTTCTTTGGAACATTCAAACTGTATGTGTGCCCGTGGTGCATGGTGGGAATTAGTATGTGAATGTGGTTTGGTTTAGTGATGAAAATGTGCAAAATTTGGTGCATTTGGGGAATGGAGAATCCACATTTTGTGTTCAGGACGTCTCTATTATTATACTATGTCAAGTCATAGAATAATTAGTGCAATATTCTTTGATGGTGTGGTGACTACTGAACAGGAATATGATTTCACCCCCATTATGCAAAGTGACACTGATTTCAAAAAGAAGTGGTTCCCACAAGAGGGATCTCGAGTTCATCAAAGCAAGTAGAGTGTTTGATGTCCTGCAGGAGCACACTAGGGTAAACATTCTGGCTCTTGGGTGCCAAGAGACCACTGGCATGGGCCCCAAGTGACTGCTACATTTGCCAGATCTGAACACACGACTACTTTTTGTGGGCTTTTAAAGACAAAGTTTACAGCAACAACTCAAAACTCACTGCCCAGCTGAAAACAGTCATTCAGGTGCTCATCGACAACATTGATATTCGGACACTTTAGCGGGTCATGCAGAATTCCAGCGTTTGTCTTCAGTGGCGATAATGTGCAGATAACCATACTGAATGTGTAGTTTTCACGTTGAATAAGTGTGTGCCCACCTTCGTTTGTAACTAACTTACTTTTTGTTGCATATAGTTCAATAATTGTGATCCTGTATGTATGTCAGAAGTAATGTGATATGAGTACTATCAAAGATATGATGAAATAACAATAGATAGATATTTTTATAGACAATGCTATAACTGGTATTTATGTATATCCATATAGAAAATTACATTCACACAAAATTCTTTACAATAAATAATACATTGTTGCGAGCTTGTCAGCCAGAGATCAAATTACCACAAATACCAACTGATATTATAGTTGGGAGTTTATTTAACATTTGTTCTGCAATTAATTCTTTACTTGAAAGGCAGAGAAACAGCATTACACAAGTACAGTCATGTAAATGGTACAGCCTAGCCAAATCATATACACAAATCAAAATAGTAGCCACACATACAAGAAAAACTGTTGTTTAATTTTGAACTTCACAGAATAATATAATTTCCTCCATGTTATGAAATTGTCCCAACAATATTCATAAAGTAATGTATCATGTACTTCACATACGTGGCGCATACAGAAAGTAAGTTCCATTTCAATTTATCTCCGCTGCAGTGCTGCGATTGCAGTTCCGCACATGCGCTGTAAATGATGTGTATCAAGGAGAAGAGCGTGCGCCATTTGGAGATCGCTGTCAGTTACGTACGCTTTGTTGTGCTTGTTTGAAATGTCGGCGTTGATTGAAAATCACGCCACCTGTGAAATCAAGTCAGTGATTCGGTTTCTGAATGCTGAAAGTGAAACCAAGTGAAATTTATCAGTAAATTTGCGATGTTTACGGACCAAATGCGATGAGTGATTCGACGGTGAGAAGATGGGTCCGACAGTAGCGGGCGTAGTGATGTGCACGATGAAGAACGAAGTGGGCGTCCACAGAAGAACTGGTTCACGCAATTGATGGCAAGATCCAGGAAAACTGTAGGTTTACAATTAGTGCTCTCGCTATGGAATTCCCCCAAAGAAACTGTTTCCAACTGGTTGAAGACACAGGCGGCAGATTTCTATGAAGAAGGTATACAAAACCTGGTGCCACGCTATGACAAATGCCTGCAAAATTTCGGCAGTTATGTGGAAATGTAGTTTAAGAGTTGTAGAATTTTGTGCAATAAAAATTTCTTCTGTATCTGAGTATAATTTCATTTTATACCAAACAGAACTTACTTTCTGGACATGTCTCGTATAATGAAACATGAAAGAAACATTTCAATTATATTTCACCATGGAATACTTCATGCAATGTCTCTTTCAAAGGTTGCACTGTACTTTCAACAGTGTGAATGATGGGAGCCCTCACACCTAAATTTCAAATCAAAATATACATATTTTTAAAAACTCAAGAGGACCTTTTGTAATGAAGGTATTACACATTCCATGTTCCCTTCCAACAACATAACTTCTAACTTATCATTGGCCAATTTCACTTAACTACCCAAAACTTCTTTTCTGTCATGGAACCTCAAAAATACTTATCACAGCTCATTTAATGAGGAGCATGGATAATTTATTCTTCTGGAGGGTGGGGGACCATCTTATGAGCAATAGCACTTACCACTTTTGCATAGTTAAGTGCTTCTCTTTTCTTAGTTCTTAAATGAATGGAACGTAATACTTCCACAGAATATCAATTACTATAAAAGAAAAACACGAGAAAGATTAGATTCCAATGTCTATTGAGTGATTTACATGTAAGGACTAGTTGTGTTCTTTTCAAAAGAAATACCTTGACATATGCATATGTAATTTACAGAAATCATGTACAACCAAAAGTTGAGCAGCTGGGTCAGCATTTTAATTCTACTATGTCTTAACCACTGTAAAACCTCATTTGTTAATACCATATGTACATCATGTGATTTAACCTTTAAAATTAAGGGAAGTACGACTGATGAGATATCTGACAGAGAAAAAAATAAAGTGAGAAATGGAATGCTGAGCTACGCATAAAGTGTAGAAAAATAAATCTTCATAACTCGTAGAAATGTTGTCACAGAGAAGAGAAGCTACACATTAGACCACTGATTCGAGTTTTATTCTTAGAGTATAAATAGGGGCAAACTACGTAATAAGGAAAGCCTTTGTAAACATAATGCAATGAGCAGTTACCAAATAATTCTCAAATAAAAAATAGCAAACAAAAATTCATACAGGGCAGCAGAAATTTTAAGTCATCCGTAACATAAGAAAACAAAGTGTATTTCAGCATCATTTGTGCAACTTGTGGTTGCTATTTATGAGTTAATTAAGAGCATACCAAATAATTTGTGTTTTCTATACAAAAGATAACCAAAAGCTCAGTTCTGAAGTTTGCATACTGTGATTGTCACAAGAAATACAATGACTAAAAATTAAAATCTCAACCGCGAAATATAATTTTCTTAGATTAATTCTGTGGACCTTCTCCTAATGTTTCTTTCATGTTGATTTCTTCATGAAATCCACTTTTTTTGTAAGTAAATGGGGATATTTAACACACCGACTGCTGTAAACACACACAGTGATGACGGCTATCTCACAACCAAATCACACACAGCCATCGTTGTGTGGCTCTGTTGCACCTGTTGGTTGCCTCCTGGCAGCCAGTGTCTTTAACATAACTCTAAATATAAAATTAGTATGACACTAGAGAGTCACAAAAATTGCCACAGGCAGATTAAAAATAATGGAATGCTGTATATAACAACAGCATTAGCATCACCTTAGGTCCATATTAAAATTATACTACACAATAGTGAAGTCCATGGATTTACATTTCAATTATGGTTTCAACAAATACTGTAATCATATCTGAATTCATAGCACCCAGAAAAGGAAAATTCTCATCTTGGGCATAACAAAAAATTGTGCTTCTAAAAGAAGTCAACAAGCAAACCAGTTAAAATTGTCAACAATATATAAAAGAGGATCAGAAACCATATGAAATATAAGAAAACAGTGTATACAGTCCTTCTTGTGCAAGTTATACAATGCAACGTTATTTCTGAAGTAAGGGTTGAGACTAGGAACCACTTGAAACAAACAAAATGACAGTGGAAGGACAATGGGGAAAATAAAGTTTTTTTTTTCTTTTTTTCTTTTCTTTACCCTTTCAGAATTGAATGTTCAGGTATTTTGAGCTGTCAGCACAAAGCACACTGGAAACTCAATAAATGGACATGGACTTTTTTTTCAGGTACTCATTTTAAAAGCAGATGGAAAACAGTAAATAATAAAAATTGGCATCTTGTCATCCATTGAAATACTCTCTTCTTTTTCAATCATCAGTATGTTTAGCCTGGCTTCAATACGACGACTGTCACCATGCCTGTAAAAAATAAAAATGCAATTATCACAACCACTTGAACACAATTATTAAAATTATATACTGCACTTTATTGACACCAGTTACAAAAAGCTCTAATGTAAATTTGAGGAATTAACTAGAGAGAGAGAGAGAGAGAGAGAGAGAGAGAGAGAGAGAATGTCTTGAATTAGAGAATCCAGGTGGTTTCTGTTGTTGTTGTTGTTGTTGTTGTTGTCTTCAGTCCAAAGACTGGTTTGATGCAGCTCTCTACACTACTCTATCCTGTGCAAGCCTCTTCTTCTCTGAATAAGAGCAGCAAGCAACCTTTTGAACATGCTTATTGTATTTGTCTACCAGTCTCCCTCTGATGTTTTTAGCCCAAACACTTCCCTCCAATACTAAATTGTCAGATTTCTTGATGACTCAGATTATGTCCCACCTACAATCCCTTGTTTTAATCAAGATATGCTAGAAATTTCTTTTCTCCCTAGTTCTACTCAGTATCTCCTCATTAGTTATGCAATCTATCAATCTAATCAAAACATTTAAGATATTCTATCACTTTTTTGTCTGAACTCGTTGTCCACATTTCACTCCTATACAATGCTATACTCCACACAAATGCTTTCAGAAAGGATTTCCTAACATTTAAATTAATTTTGGATGTCAACTCTTTACAATTTTTTTTCCCTCATAGCCATTCATAGCCTTGCATACAATTTCTACAACATTTTTACAGTTGGATACTTCTGTCAGCCCAGTATTTGTGACTTAGACATGCTCCAGCATTCTTCCCTGTGTACATTAAATGAAACTTTGAATATCAGTTATCATCACAGGAGATTCATCATTGTGCCCCTAGTATGTCATGTTAGAAGCTCAGTCTGTGGGTGTTGGAGGTAGTGGCAGCATTGTCCAATGCATACAATGTTGTATTTGAATATGTGCTTTTTCTAGTCATCAGTCACACATTATTAAGCAATTCTCATATCATACAAATTCTGCATACTAAAATCTGCTTAGTATTTGTGCATTTTTATCACTAAATTTGGCACTGGAACTTCAAGGGTAGTACTCATAGCTGCACAGAGGATGAGGTGGACAAAATAATATGAAAACCATGCAGTATACTGCATCTTGTTGCAAGTAGGCACCAGTGTAATTATTAACACTAGGACACGACGGCAGTGCACACCTCTTGTTAAGTCTTTGAAGTAAAAGGTAAAGCAGTCAACAATCCGAAGATTGGTTTGAACACCACAGTGCTTTACTAGGCATGGTCGTTTGGAGGTGGTATGCCGTTGCCTTCCCCCGACCTTCGAACTGACTTACCCAGCCAGTTATAGGGGGACCTACACAGTTTAACGTGGGTTCCGAACCACGGTGCTACTCGGTATTTTTCACATGAGCAATACTGCCAGAGGTGAAAGAAGTGGAAAGTGACAGATAAAAATCCTGGGACCTGGCGGGGATCGAACCAGGGACCTTTGGATTTGTAGTCTAGCACTCTACCACTGTGCGTAACCTTGCGGTATATTTTGTTCTATGATGGCCAACACAAATGCCAAGTTAAATGCATTACCTCTCAGACTTCCAAAGAGGTCAGCCTGTTTGTGACTAGTTAGTGGGAGCACCTGTGACAAAAACAGCTGCATTGTTTAACATTTGACTACTGTCAGTGTCCTCAGTAAGGACATCAACATCAGGCACAAAACAATGTAAAACTTCATTGGCAAAGAGGAACAATTGATGGAACCTGAAGTTAATGATAAGTATTAACTAGAGATCCAAACGGGCTTCAAAATGTTGCTTAAAACCCACTAGCGGGCTTCATGACGTCACCGGCTTGGCCCGCTGCGCTCGTGGGCTTGCCACGCGGCTCGCCGCCTTCGCCGGGCCTGGCGGTACCCGCAGCAGACTCAAGAGCCGCGTTGTCGGTTACACTGAACCCGCGGAGGCTGGCGGGCGCAATGGGTACAGTGGGCCGAGCTAGCGAGCCTACAGGTACAATGGGACAAGCCGGCGGGCGCAGCAAGTACAACGAGCCGAGCCGGCAGGCGCAGTGGGTACAGCGAGCCGAGCCGGCAGGCGCAGCGGGCCTGGCTAGACGAGCCAAGACGAGCCTGGAGAGCCATGCCTAGCCTGAGACTCTTAACAGAAGACGCGCAGAATTTTCACGACCTATACAACTTACACTTGATAATAACCTATGATTTTGTGTTACATACGCCTGCTTTATTCCAAACTTGATGAAATGATCACTCATCACTTTCAAAACAAGAGAATGGTCACTCTTACAGGGATTCATGTAGTGCATGGCAGAGGGTGATTCAGTTACAGAATTTCTTACAATCTACGTTTTTATCATGATCTTGATGAAATCTGCACACTTGACATTCAAAATAAAGGTCAAGGCCTACATAACATTTACGTGGTGGATGGCGGAGGATACTTCACGTATATAGTTTATAAAATTGATAGTATTATTTCTAACTTAATAAAATTTCGAGCACTTGACATCAAGACTAGCGGAAGGTCACTGGCTATGTAAGATTCGTGTGGTACATCGCCGAGGGTACTTCAGTTAACACTTCTATAAAATCTAAAGTTTTATTACAATCTTGATGAAATTGGCAGAGAGTGCTTCATTTAAGAATCATCTAAAATCTAAAGTTTTATTACGATCTTGATGAAATTCACACACTTGACAACTAGCGGACAACTACATTGCGAAACTAGCGCAAGGACACTGTCTACGTAAGATTCGTGTGGTACATGGCAGAGGGTACTTAAAGAATGCTAGCGGAAGGTCACTGTCCACATAAGATGCGTCTCATACATGGCGGAAGGTACTTCACTTACGAATTCTACTAAAACATAACAGGGGTACCATCATGTATATTATTTTGTTTCGTTAAGGGGGGTGGGGGCAGCTTACTTCACACTAAGTTCCATGGCCTGTGATTTTGTTTGACAGAGCGTCTATGTCTTGTCATGGAAGAGGTAGAATAGACAAAACTACAACCATTTTCTGTGCAATGCACATACTTCGTGTATTTTCATTCTGCATCGTTCACTACTGCGTCAAACGTTTTCCAGGCGCCACTGTTTCTCTTCTTCAGCATATTTGCAAGTACATACACTCCATCATTTAATTTTCTTTTTGCATCCTCTACGGTCTCTCAACCAACAGATTCATTAGAGGCTACGTCATCACTAGAGTCGGTCATTTTCGCTCAGCCAGTGATATGCAACAAAGCGAGAACGGGCACTCAACTGCCGTGTTACATCGCAACTAGTACTTCCTACTCACTTTACAATTGCTGACGGCAGCACGCTGAACCAAACTTTGTTTACCGCCAGAGAGGGCAGAAGGCGTCCGACAACACTCTGTCAACACGATCGAGGCACGTGGCTCCGCATTCTTGAAAAATGTTCAGATGTTTGTAGAGCTTTTGGAACTTAACTAGGGGGTCATCAGTCCCTAAACTTACAAACTACTTATGAACTAGCTTATACTAAAGTTGGCACAAACATCCATGCCCGAGGGGGGATTCAAACCCCCGACCGCAGCGGCCATGCAGACCGCTCGGCCACTGCGACTGGCCGCATTGTACACTCACGGTATTGTCACAGTGCGGCTACGTAATCTGAGCGTTTGCTGAAATGGATAGGTATTGCGCAAATATATGTCCTCACAAAGTACGTTTATAATGAAAACTTAATTAATTTTCAGGTTTCATCGACTACTCAAAGGCTCAACAGGGTGAATGACAAATCTATACCGCGTCCATCCCGGCAGCGGGGATATCTTCCTTCTAATTATTTGCCTGTACCTCAATATTTTAATTTCTTAGATTTTCGTATTAACAGCAAATGTATTTTTATCAGCTACCCGCAAAACCTAATTATTACATTGCAAAATAATTTTATTTTCATTCCGTACACTTTTCTGTAGAAAAATATGTTAATAGAAAATTTATTATGCATTCGCTCCAGTTATTCCATAGTAACATTACAGGTCTTTTTCAGTTCACTCTTTTTTCCTTCAGAAGAATATATTAAAAACGACTGTAATGTTTTTTCTTTGCAAGCATGCTGCAGCATTGTTTATCGTAAAACAATACATTTAATTATATTCTTAATATTCATTTCGATTGCTTTTCTGTTCAAGAATGAGTTAACAGAATGTACAGGTCTGTTATCTGTTGCATATGTACCAATGAGCGTAAGTATAATTCCCGTACGCCATACGAAATAAATGATAGAACAAGTCAACAGTTCACAGCGCCTTCAGCAGAAATGGCCATTATAAATTGAACGGGTAATCCTGTGACAGTACACGCTTTAGTATCCGTCGCTAAGTAGTGTGATGGAAATGTTTCTCCCTATGCCCCACGTGCACATCCAAGCAACACAGTGGTTGACGTGGTTGCAATTTGGGATGGGCGGCACAGTGCAGTCTAATGGGGCCACGCAGACTGGCAGTAGAGGGGATGTGACGCTGACGTGACCTGCACCTGCGCTGGGCTGCGTGTCCCTGCAGCCGTGGCACAGAAAGGGGAGGTGGGGAGTGGGCGAGCACTCTGCCGTACGCTCTGTATCGAAAGTGGCACTATTGTTGGTTCTTCAAAATGTTACAATGTATGTAATTGTTGTTGTTGTTGATGTTTAAAGGGGACTCAACTGCTGGGTTATCAGTCCCCTGTTCCCAGCTAGGATTGAACTGGTAAAAGTTTCCCTTTCGTCGCATACTACTCTAAGTCCAGGATGCTCCAGGTACTGAGCGACAGTCAATCGTAAAATGATGACAGAACAATGGACAAGACAGGAGTGGACAAAATAGACAGAACACTAAAACAAGGCTGCAGAAGCGTGTGGCTGGCTGATCACAAAATAATACAGGATGAGCCAGCCACTCTGCACACTTTAAAATCCGTAGTTAAAAAGCAAGTCACAAACCGTAAAATGACAGTGGCCTATTGTTCTGGAGGGGGTGAAGCCCGACAGGGCGGGCTTATAGGCCCCACCACTAAATAGACCCATAAAAGCCAGTTGCGCGAATAAAACCTAAAACACGATCGACCATAGCAGCATCGTCTCCTAACATAAAAGGAAGCGCATCTGGGAGATTAAAAGATTGTCGCAAAACAATTAAAAGTGGACAGTCCACCAGGATGTGGACCACTGTCAAGGGGGCGCCACAGTCACACTGTGGTGCGTCCTCCCGCCGAAGAAGGTGGCCATGCGTCATCCATGTGTGGCCGATTCGTAGGCGGCAGAGAACAACAGATTCCCTACGAGACGACCGCAGTGAGGACTTCCATGCGGCCGTAGAGAGCTTCACTGCACGAAGCTTGTTCGGGTGAGCAGAGTTAGCCCACTCGTAGTCCCACAGGCTACGGATCTTCCGATGGAACTCCAGTCGGAGATCGCTCTCTGGAAGACCAATAGCCAATGGACTGGAGGAAGTAGCCTGCTTAGCCAGCTGATCCACACGTTCGTTTCCAGGAATGCCGATGTGGCCTGGGGTCCAAACAAAGACCACCGAGCGACCAGACCGAACAAGCCTGGAAAGAGACTCCTGTACGGATTGCACCAAAGGATGTTTCGGGAAACATTTACCGAGGGCTTGCAAACCACTAAGGGAGTCAGAACAGATGACCAGAGACTCCCCATGGCAACCTCTGAGATGTTCAAGTGCCCGATAGATGGCAACTAGTTCCGCTGTGAAGACGCTACTTCCACAGGGCAGTGAATGCTGTTCAGTATGCTCACCATGGACGTATGCGTAGCCAGTACGGCCGTCAACCACAGAACCATCCCTGTACACGACGTCCGCGCCACAGAACGACTCTAAAACCGCCTGAAACTGGCGACGGAGACTCAGTGGCGCTACAAAGGCTTTTGATACATGCGCCAAGTCCAGCCGAAGCTGTGAACGTGAAAGTGACCGGGGAGCGATGCGGTAAGGCCTGTGAAAAGCAGGAGGGATAGGAAGGGACTCAAGAGACGACAGGACGGAACGAACACGCACCGCGATCGGAAGACCCGACCTCGGTCGTCGTTGTGGAGATGGAAGTGCAGCCGTTGGAAAAAGAAGCCTGCGATTCGGATGATGTGGCATCTCATGAACATGGGCAGCATAGGAGGCCAACAGCTGCCGCCGCCGAAATCGCAGGGGAAGGACTCCAGCTTCGGCTAGTAGGCTTTCCACTGGACTTGTCCGAAAGGCCCCTGTCGCTAAATGGACCCCACTGAAGTACTGGGTCCAAGGCCTGCAATGCAGATGGGGCTGCTGAACCATACACAAAGCTCCCGTAATCCAATCGCGACTGAATCAGTGCCTTGTAGAGCTGCAAAAGACTCGTACGGGCGGCACCCCAACTAGTGTGGCTGAGGCAGCGTAGGATATTGAGGTACCTCACGCACTTCTGCTTGAGCTGGCGAAGATGGGGCACCCAAGTGAGCCGGTTGTCGAAGAGCATGCCAAGAAATCGGTGAGTCTCTTCGACACGAAGAAGTTCATCATATAAATATAGCTCTGGGTCCAAATGGACAGCTCGACGGCGGCAGAAGTGCATAACCCGGGTTTTCGATGGAGAAAACTGGAACCCATGGGTTGAGGCCCACGACTGCGCTTTTCGAATGGCTCCCTGTAGACGCCTTTCAGCTACCCCAACGCTAGCTGAGCTGAAGTATAGGCAGAAGTCATCGGCAAACAAAGAAGAAGAAACCGAAGACCCCACTGCCTCAGCAAGTCCATTGATGGCAATTAAAAATAGGGGTACACCTGTGGGACACCATTCTCCTGGACGTGAGAGGAGCTGAGGGAAGTACCAACCCGTACCCGAAAAGATCGGAGGGAAAGGAAGTTCTGAATAAAAAGTGGGAGCGGACCTCGCAATCCCCAACCGTGCAGTGTAGCCAGAATGTGGTGGCGCCAAGTGGTATCGTAGGCCTTTCTGAGGTCGAAAAAGACGGCAACAAGGTGCTCACGCCTGCTAAATGCCGTACGAATGGCGGACTCCAGAGCCACTAGGTTGTCAACAGTGGAGCGGCCTTGGCGGAAACCCCTTTGACGTGGGGACAACAGACCCCGATGTTCTAGGATCCACATAAGCTGCCGGCTCACCATACGTTCGAATAGCTTGCACAGAACGTTGGTGAGGCTGATTGGGCGGTAACTATCAGCCACCTGTGGGTCAGCACCAGGTTTCATCACGGGGATGACGATGCTTTCCCGCCATTGTGACGGGAAAGCCCCCTCCACCCATAAACGGTTAAACAGGGCGAGAAGCTGGTGTTGAAACTCCACGGAAAGGTGCCGGATGAACTGGCTGTGGATTCTGTCCGGTCCTGGAGAGGTATCGGGGCATGCGGCAAGGGCAGTTTCGAATTCCCATTTACTGAAAGCAGAGTTGTACACTTCGGCGCGACGTGTGTGAAAGGACAGCCGTCTCTGTTCAACAAGCTCCTTCAGCGCACGGAAGTCCGCACTGTATTCACATGTTGCAGAGGTGCGAGCATAATGCTCGGCCATGTGTTCTGCAATGGAAATCGGGTCGGTGCATAGGGTACCCTGGATGCGTAGGCTGGGAATCGCCGCCGGTGGACGGTACCCAAATAGGCGCCGAACCTGCGACCACACCCGAGATGCTGAGGCGCGACGGCCGATGCTGGTGACATACGTCTCCCAACAGTCCCGTTTACCCTGCCTGATGAGCTGTCGAGCCCGGGCCCGGAGCCGTTTAAAATCTATTAGGTTTTCGACAGTGGGGTGTCGACGATGCCGCTGGAGCGCCCGACGACGATCCCGAATGGCCTCAGCGATTTCCGGCGTCCACCAGGGCACAGACTTACACCGTGGGGAGCCAGAAGTGGTGGGAATGGTTGACTCAGCGGCTGAGACTATTGTGCTGGTTACCTGGTCAATCGCCATGTCCACGTCAGCTGGCAGTGGAACAGGAACCGTTGCAACTGAGGTGTAGCGTTGCCAATCAGCTCGATGGAGAGACCATCGAGATGGGCAGCCCGGAGGTTGAAAATCCAGGAGCGACACGAGGATGGGAAAATGGTCGCTGTTGCAAAGGTCATCATGGACCCTCCACTGGAAATGCGGGAGCAGGCTCGGGGTACAAACGGAGAGATCTATAGCTGAGTAGGTGCCTCGTGCCATTCAAAAATGCGTGGGTGCACCAGTGTTTAACAGGCAGACGTCTTGCTGCGATAAGAGCGTCTCTATGTCCCTACCGCGAGCTGTTGTCTGCGCTCCACCCCACAAGGGATGGTGAGCATTGAAGTCCCCCAGAATCAGAAATGGTGGGGGAAGTTGTGCCACCAGGGTAGCAAGGTCAGTAATTGAAATCATCTCATCTGGAGGAAGGTAAAGTGAACAGATCGTCAGTTCCTGCATAGCCCGGATCCGAACAGCCACCGCCTCAAGAGTCGTGTGTAGAGGCACAGCGGCACTGGGGACAGTGGCAAGGACGTAGATACAGACACCTCCAGAGACCCTGTCATATACGAGACGATTTTTGTAATAGCCCCGATACCCACGAAGGGCTGGGGTCCTTTGGGCAGGAAACCAGGTTTCCTGCAGGGCTACACAAAATACTGGGAAGGGGCACAACAAGTGCTGTAACTCTGGCAGATGGTGGAAAAATCCGCCACAGTTCCACTGGAGGATCAGAGAGCCTCCTGGTCGCTGGGGCATGCTGAATTCGGCGGCGCGGTAGGGGTCGCAGTATCTTCTGCCGTCGCCGATTTCTGAGGCAGAGCCTCAACGTCCATGACTTCCGCAGACTCGGCAATTGCCAAGTCTTTGGGGGACGCAAGGATCTCTATCTCGTCCTCAGAAGAAGAGGTGGAGGGGGGTGGTGGCAAGGTTGCCACCGGGATATCCTTCTCCTTGGGCGGTTTCTTGACCTTCTTCTTCTTTGTTTCGCGCCTCTCTTTAGGTTTCTCATGCTGGGAGGGCGCTGCCAGCTCAGTCCCCAGGACTGAGGAGCGGCGTGCAGCCCTACGACCAGCTGGCAGTACTTTCTGCCATCCACTGGCATCCGCTGATTCAGCGGGAGAAACCTTAGAGGGAAGGGATCCGAGCGACCCCTTCCTAGCGCGAGGAGCCAGAGCAGGCTGTTGTTGCTCTGGCTCTGGGGTGGGGACCAAAGTCCCCTTTGGTGTGGTGGTTACCGCTCCCAAAGCAGGGTCTTTGGGGGCGGTGGAATTTGAGGTGCCCCCAGTAGTTAGGGGGGCAGAGGTAGATGGTTGGGCCTGGGAGCCCACTAGGACCGACTGCACACGTGGCAATTCTTTAGATGAAGATACGGCTGCAGCAAAGGATGTCTTCATACTGATGGGATGCAGTTTTTCGTATTTCCTCTTCGCCTCCGAGTAAGACAGCCTATCCATGGTTTTATATTCCATTATCTTCCTCTCTCTATGCAGAACAGAGCAGGTGGGCGAGCAAGGGGAGTGGTGTTGTCCACAGTTCACACAAAGTGGAGGAGGTGCACAAGGGACGTTAGGGTGTTCCGCACGTCCACACTCTCGACAGGTGGAGTTGGCAGTGCACCTGGAGGACATGTGCCCAAACCTCCAGCACTTATAACAGCGCATAGGGGGAGGAACGTAGGGCTTCACGTCAATCCGGTAAATCATCACCTTGACCTTCTCAGGCAACGTGTCACCCTCGAAGGCCAAGATGAATGCGCCGGTTGCGACCCTGTTGTCCTTCGAACCCCTATGCACTCGCCGTATAAAATGAACTCCTCTCCGCTCCAAGTTCTTACGTAGCTCGTCATCGGTCTGCAACAGAAGATCTTTATGGAAGATTATACCCTGCACCATGTTGAGGCTCTTATGAGGAGTGATCGACACGGGAACTTCACCCAGCTTGTCACAGGCAAGCAGTGCTCGTGACTGTGCTGGGGATGACGTCGTGATAAGGACAGAGCCGGATCGCATCTTTGACATGCCTTCCACCTCACCGAATTTATCCTCAACGTGTTCAACAAAAAACAGGGGCTTTGTGTTGGTGAACGACTCACCGTCAGTCCGGGAACATACTAGGTATCGGGGGGCATAGGCCTCACCTCGATTTCTTGTCCTACGTTCCTCCCATGGCGTTGCCAAGGCAGGGAACGACTGAGGGTCATATTTCTCAGCATTGTACTCAACCTTTCCTCTCTTAGAGACGGTGGTTAAATGCCCACCAGCGTTACTTTGGGTTCTTTTCATCGTGGTCCCACGAGCAGCTAGGGAAATAAGAGTCCACCCAGGCAGAGCCCCGCTTGCCTGGGTAAGCCTTATACAACTGAGGTGCAGCAGGTTCCTCAGAGGTTGCTCGCTAATGACTGTTCTACCTCAACAGCCATGCATCTCCTCGGCACGTAGCACACCTTGAGATTGAGGTTTTTTTTATAGAGGTTTGTACCGTCCTCGCGACCCGGGCGATTAAGCCAAGATCCCCGGGCTCTGAAACGTACAACATTCCACCGTCGCGCCGAACGATGGTCGTTGAAGCACGCACAGAGCTTACGGTGTAGCGGACTGTTGGCGCGACACAGCCCACAGCTCAGGACCCCGGGTTCGCCAAGCCCGTACTCAGCAAATTAATGCTGAGCCCCTGAGGGGAATGTATGTAAAACTATTGTACCATACTGCTATAGTAATCAGTCCATAGACTTACAAACTACTTAAACCAACTTACACTAAGAACAACAAACAAACACACACACACACACACACGCACACACATATATGCCTGCGGGAGGACTTGATCCCTCGGCAGGAGTGACCACCCCGTCCATAGATTATTGGCTGTTCGAACAACATTGCCTTACGACTGAATGTGTTTGTCATAGACTAATGATTCGTTTTTCATCATTTTTCTTGTTCTCTTTTCATTTGTGCATTATACTTTACAGTTACTGTGTACTTATATCTGTACAGTTTTGTTAAGTGAAATATTGTAACATAATATGATCAACAACCAACGCAGAAAATTTTTAATTTCGTAGTAGGACATCTTCGACAATGTAGTAGATAAATGGATGCAACATTTTGTGGCTTCTTAAATAAATAAAACCAGTCATTTTGTTCCTAAGGAACTAGTAAAAATCTATATTATTTTCTCAGAATTGTGATAATTACTGTAATTAATGCTAAAGAATTTTATAATCCATACATAATGTGGTTAGAATCTCAAATGTAAATTTTAAAGCTCAAGTCAACATTCCATATCTTCGGGAGTTGGTACGTTTATCTTTTCTTGGTTGTATTTTTTGTATCAGATACTTACTGGAAGATGAGCTTATGATTCGAAACATAGGTCACTCTTTATTAATAAATGAAGTGAGTCTTTCGTTTGGTTAAAACACACACAATTGTGAGATTTCAACGTCTACCTTACCTCAAAGATACCGCCGATTCCGCTTCATTTGCAATAGTCTCTAGCAAATTACATTCATGTAAGTTAATGGCGTCCTATATAATTCCCTATTATACTTCTGAAAACTGCCTCTTAGTCAGTCTGATGTAAAATCAGCATCACTTGTCTTCGTAGTAGTTTGACATCTTCCAGATTTTCCATTCACTCTAATACATTTATTCGGTGATTTTTTAATGCAGTAATGAATAAAGCTAAAATGAGTATGAAACTTGATGATTGATATGACCACATGATTCTCGATGCGCAGGGATGGAAATGGAAGCACCAGTGCACCAGTGCGTTCTGCTCGGTTTCAAATGAAAAGTCAGAATATTGTCTACATTTCAAACACAGCAACTTTTGATCAAAAATCAACTGTACCAAAAACTCTATGCAATGTGATTTTACCAAAGCACATTCTTAATTTTCGTATAATACTTCACTTAATTCAATGCTACACAGTAATGAACATAAATTTAGGCCCTTATTACATCAAACTATAATACATGTAAAATCTTCTGCGAATTGTTTTCTTAATATAGAGAGACAAATGTTTCACTTGATATGCAAGAACATTGTCATGAGATGAAAGAATTATTAAATTTATTGAATGAATTGAGAGTATAGCATGAATGTGTGGAAATGATTTTCAATACAATGGTACGAAGTTGTCTCGACACATTGCAGAAAGAAACTGATGAATACTTGATCTGAAGATCAAGTGTGAAAAATGTCAACAGAATCGTAAGAAAACTGTTGATGTTGTCGAATTCTGTGAGTAAAGTAGCCTTCGCCATGGAATATTGTGTAGGCAGTGATATTCCTCTTATTTTAAAGATAAAGTATGCAACATTTCATCAAGATCGGAATAAAACTGTAGATTTGTATGATTTACAAACATATGGTCGCTGAGCTCACGGAGACAGCGAGTATGGATATGGGGTGTCGAGTACCCACGGAGCACATGTCTGGTGGCTACGAGCCCGTGAGTATGATGGGGCGGCTGCGACAGCGCACTTAGGCTCGTTGTACTCGCGCAATTACAACAGGGTTGAAGGGAAGCGTTTGTAGTATATGCAACCCGCAAGACCGGGCTCATACTCGCAAGACCGGGCTCATACTCGGCCCGTTTCTGACCTCTAGTATTAACAACTGTGAGCATTAAGAACAATTGTGACCAGACAACATAAAACTACCATGGCAAAAGCATGGGAAAACTCTGAACTCAATTGAGTAATCTTGTTTCAATAAAACAGTATAGCTGGAGCTTAACATTTTTAGAAGGGCTACAGTTGCTAACCGTTTAATAACAGAAGCCAAAACAATGCTGTGAAGTAACTGATGTCACGATCATAAAACCTGGACACTTGATGACTGGAAGTATGTGGTATGGGGTCCAACGAATCATTATTGCTTGCTATGAAAAACTGGGCTTATGTATAAGTAGTACCAAAAAGCATAACATATGGCACCAGTAACATTAATTAAGCAATACTCATGTTACATCACACAAATTCTTAAAAATGTCTTTCTGCATACCAGAATCTGCTTTGTTTTTCTTCTTCATACCATTTCTTTCCTTTCATAAGGGGGGGGGGTGGGGAAGGAGAGAAGAATATAGGTTATTAAAGATGATTTATAGATAAAAATGAAATCTGATAACTGTTGTTACTTTTTACATGAAAGTGATTCTTCATTGAATTAACACAACCTTCTGTAGGTTTCATGTTGGAATTACAATCAATAAGTAAACGAAATTGTGGTATATACTCCAAGTTTTCTGTTAAATAGCAAGTACTGTAGTACTGGCAACAAGTGATAGCAGCTTAGAGAAACATTCAGTAAGGCTGTAATTTACAATTAGTTTTGGGCTCGGGGTGGCACACAATAGCAGCATGTACAACAGTACTAGTGATGCAATAACAGTAAAATAATTGGAGAGAACATTTAGAAATTGTGACCAGTCACATCATGCTGGCAATAATTGCTCAGAAAAGCAGAAAGTAATCAACATACAAAAACTATGTATGAGGATGTCAATTGGTAACACAGGCATTACTCTCTTCTACTTTCGCAACTGTAAATCTAGTAATTAAATGAACAATTTTGACAACTTATGGTGTATTGGTAACACGCACAAGTACGAAACCTCTCTATCAGAATATGAAGAACAGCTGAAGAAAATATACAGATACTCAATACTGTCAATAACTTAAAGTACTGAATGAAACTATATCATAATTTTATGCTAATACAAACATAAAATATTTTGCAACACCCACCAAACAAAAGTTATAAGATATTCTATACTATGGTGAACTGGTATTTATAAAGTAACTAGTGTTAGTTCCTGGCACACCTGGGAATGTATGTATGTATGTACGTATTCCATTGTTAAGGGTGTCCACCTTTGCCGCAGTTGCTCTTCATTTTAGTTTCCTTTTTATGTAACTCCATCCTTATGACATATCTGCTGAATAATATGTCCTACAATAATGTTTTCCAGATATGTCGACTGGAATATTAGGAAACTGTCAATGAAATGTGTTGCGAATAGAGTTGGTAGTGCAGATATAACAACCTCTTACAGGATAGGATAGTTATTCACAAATCTCATTTTTATGACATCATATGTCATATGTGGGTTGCCGTACTTATGAGGAGATGAAGAGGTTTGCTTAAGATAGAGTAGAGTGAAGAGCTGCATCAAACCAGTCTGCAGATTGAAGACCACAACATGTCCTGAATTGTGTGTCGTATGGCAATATAATTTCAAAGGTACATTCATTGGTATATGTGCACACTGTCTGTACATTACATTATGAATACTATTAATATACTGCAGTTTTACTAAACAATCAGTACAATACTAGTAAGTTATAATCTTCTTTGCTTTCATCATTTTGCTGTGATTGTCAGTGAGGAAAAAGACTTGTAAAGGTATTGAAATTATGTGTTAACTTTGTTGTAAGTTGGTAAGTGCTCTCATTCTCAAACAGTGGATAAATAAGTCATGTTATTCACACATTGCTTGATGCATTTTTTTTTATCTACTGGACTGTGTTTGTCATATGTAACTCTTACTCCATCAGCTATTATTCACTCACAGTAAAGAATGTGTATACCAATTCAATTTTTGATGGAAATTCTCCACTAGATGTTAAAATATTCCCCAAAGAGGTACGATTGGCTGGCCAGCATGAACCTTAGTGTTTTACTGCCAATAATAATAATAATAATATTAATAATAAGAGGAAACGAAATGGAGATTAAAAAATAGGGCACTAGCTTTCAGAACTGTGTTCCTTCATCAGGTAGGAGAGGAGGGAAGAAGAGAACAGGGAACAGAACAGGAAAAGTTATTCACGACCTTGGCCATGAGGTGGTGATGGGTGGTAGGTGGAGGTCAGAGGTATCATATAAGTGCTTATCATGAACAATTCCCTTGTTTCCTGTTCCTTCTACATGATGAAGGAACACAGTTCTGAAAGCTAGTGTCCTATTTTTTCATCTCAATTTGGAAGGACCCCCACCCCCTTGTGTGTGTGTGTGTGTGGTGTGTGTGTGTGTGTGTGTGTGTGTGTGTGTGTGTGTGGCATTTCAACTTGAGTTTAAGTTTTGGGAATAGTCGAAGTCGCAAGGTGCCAAATCTGGTAAGTGCGGTGGGTCGTTTTTTACCAAAAAGGTCCTGATGAGCAAGGATGTGTGACAAGATGTGTTGTCATGATGGAGCAGCCAGTTCCCTTGATGCCAAAGTTCAGGCCATCACCATCGCACGGAGTCATGGAGCTATCGCAAAAGTCACAGTAGTAAGCAGAATTCACTGTTTGGTTGGGTGGCACAAATTCTTTATGCACATTTCCCTTGGTATCCAAGAAAACGATCATGCTCTTCACCTGTCTTGCTTTTTCGAGTCTTGGAGACCCATTCAAACACACGTGTACAGCTCATGCTCTATCCCCAAACACTTGTTGAATCATTTTAAGGGTCTCTGTAGCACTTTTCCCGAGATTCACACAGAATTTGATACACATGTACTGTTCTGTTTGCAGATCCATCTTAAAATCACCACATACCAAACACAGAGTATTACAGAAATCACTGTGGAAATACAACTTGTCCTCCCAGCTGAATGCCACTCTCTACACTGTCTCATAGGATATGCAGCTCTCGTCACCTAGTGGTGCAAAGATCTACTACTCCTACTTTCCAGATGGCAGCACCAGTCCTGATAATTTTGGATTCCACCTCGTACTTTGAAAAACTTTTATAATATTTTATCTTACATTGAGTGTTGAAAGTCATATAGATTTTTATTGCGTAATTACCCTGTGGAGATAACAATAAATGTAGTTGTGGTAACGCGCGGCGTGTGTGTTTAGACGGCGTGCTGCCCGTTACCAGAACTGGCCGCTGTGCAGCGCTGGCTGCACTACCACGCTGCACCCTGTTGTCCGCGCGGCGTTTGAGAGAGGCACCGGGACAGCTGAAAATCTTGCCTCAGTTACTTACTTAGTGTGCTTACGAACATGTCTCTGGAACTTACTACTGACTAGGACAAGAGTGGCCGCGGTACAGTCCCTGCCGCATCCTGTATCTGTTAAGGATGTACAGGTCTTCTTGGCAACATTGCCTATTACCACCGTATTTTACCGGGGGCTGCCTCAGTAGTGCATCCTTTACATCGTCTGCTTCACAAGGGTGTTCCCTTTGCCTGGTGTGAACAGGGGTTTTGCACATTAAAGCGCTTACTGGTTTCTGCACCTTGTTTGATGGCGTATGTTCCCGGACAACATTTGGTTCTGGCGTCCCAACATGGCATTGGAGCGGTTTTGGCCCATAAGTATCCCGATGGGATACGCACCTAAGACGTTGACGGCAACCCAGGAATGGTACTCTCAAATTGAAAAGGAGGCATTAGCCATTGTGTATGCTTTGAAAAAATTTCACGTTTACTTGTATGGGGTCAAATTTCATCTTATTACTGACCATAAGCCCTTGGTGTCTCTACTTCACCCTACAGCAGCGCTTCCCGACAAGGCAGCTCATAGGTTGCAACGTTGGGCTCTCTTTCTTTCCCATTATAATTATGAAATCCATTTCCGTCCCATGGCACAGCATGCTAATGCGGACACATTATCGCGCCTCCTGGCGGGGCCTGATCCTTACTTTGACCGAGAAGAACTTTTATGCTTTTATTTGGATGAGGAAGCTCAGGCTACTGCTGATGGTTTTCCTATTACAGCACCAGTGTTGGCCAAGGCAGTGTCGTCAGATCCCGTGCTGCAGTGGGTCCTTCACTACATTCGAGTAGGCTGGCCTGACGCCCCTCCACGTCGGGCTTCAGATCCCCTCCATAACTATTATTCCTTCTCAGAATGAAACTTTCACTCAGCAGCGGAGTGTGCGCTGATATGAAACTTCCTGGCAGATTAAAATTGTGTGCTGGAACCGGGACTCCAAACTGGGAAGTTTGGAAAGTAGGAGGCGAGGTACTGGCGGAAGTAAAGTTGTGAGGTGGCATCGTGAGTCGTGTCGGGATAGCACAGTCAGTAGTGCGCTTGCCCGCGAAAGGCAAAGGTTCCAGGTTCGTGTCCCGGTTCCGGAACACAATTTTAATCTGCCAGGAAGTTTCATATCAGCGCACATTCCGCTGCAGAGTGAAAGTTTCATTCTGGAAACATCCCTTAGGCTGTGGCTAAGCCATGTCTCCACCATATCCTTTCTTCCAGGAGTGCTAGTCTTGCATGGTTCGCAGGAGAGCTTCTGTGAAGTTTGGAAAGTAGGAGGCGAGTTACTGGCGGAAGTAAAGTTGTGAGGCGGCATCGTGAGTCGCGTCAGGATAGCACAGTCAGTAGTGCGCTTGCCTGCGAAAGGCAAAGGTCCCAGGTTCGAGTCCCGGTTCCGGCACACAATTTTAATCTGCCAGGAAGTTTCATTATTCCTTCCGTTTTCGCCTGTCTGAATGGGACGGGGTTCTCCTTTGGCTACAGATGGACAGGCTTCGCAGGTGTTGATTCCGGCGGATCTCCATTCCAAAGTGCTTCAGATGCTTCATGAAGGGCACTGGGGAGTATCCCGCACGAAAACATTGGCTCGCTGGCATGTGTTTTGGCCCGGCATCGATGGTGACATTACGAGGCTGGTGACTAAGTGCTCATTGTGTGCTTTACAGCAGGTGGCGCCTCGGGCGTCTCTCTCTTCTTGGCCGCGGCCCCAACAGCCGTGGGAACGGGTGCACATCGATTACGTGGGCCCCTTCCTGAACTCTTATTGGTTTTTTCTTGTAGATGCATACTCAAACTTTCCATACATTTTTCGTTGCTATACCATGTCCACTGCGGTAACAATTTAGTCACTGTCTAAAGTTTATGCTTTGGGGGGGTTTCCACACACACTCATTTCAGATAATGGCACCCCTTTTACTACTTCTGTTTTTCAAGATTTTTGCGCTCATCTGGGCATTCACCATATTACGGCCCCTCCGTTTCATCCCCAGTCTAATAACTAAGTGGAAAGGTTTGTGCGTACGTTTAAAGCTCAAATGCACAAATATGTGACCTCTTGCTCTGTGGATGATGCAATTATCCGTTTCCTGATGTCGTATCGGTTCACTCCGGCAGGGGAACGCAGCCTGGTGGAACTGCTTCATGGCCGGCAACCTCGCACTCTCTTTCATTTGTTGTTGCCTCAGCCACCGAGTGTGCCCCCACGTCCATCAGGACGGTATAGTCCGGGGTCGCTAGTGATGGCGCGTGGGTTTGGCCGGCATCCTCGTTGGCTGCTGGGTAAGGTGAAGCAGTGCCTTGGCCGTCGCCTTTGCTCTGTGGACACCAGGCGCCACATCCAACCCCGCCTCGTCCGGGGCCTGTTTTGCCGGCATGCTCTGTGCTGACATCTTCGGGAGGGCCGACTTCTGCACTGCATGCTGTGTCCGCCCGAGCTCCGTCGGCGGTAAGGGCGCCTTTCCCAGCACTGGCACCAGTCCCAGCAGCTACATTTCTGAGCGCCAGGTCGCCTCCACCTTCGGCTCCCGTCGCTGAGAATCCGGCACTGGACAGGGGGGAGGGAGCCACCGCTTCCGAGGCTATGGACATCAAGACACTGGAAAGGACCATGACTCAACCTGTGAGCAATGAAACTGCTCCTTTTTTATCTCCAATTCTGGGAGCGGACGGTGTGCCCTCATCTCCGGTCATTGCGAGCAACATACACAGAGGTACCAGCCACTCCTGGCACAGACGAACAGGATATTATCAACCCTATGGGGGAGTACCAGCCCGACGCTGGCAGCCAGAGATGGACGAGGCCTCGCCCATGGATGTAGCCTGGGTGCGGTTGACACCCCTGGACATTACACCATGAAGGGGGAGGAATTTGGTAATGCGCGGTGCGTGTGTTTAGACGGCGTGCCGCCTGTTACCAGAACTGGCTGCTGTGCGGCGCTGGCTGCACTACCGCGCTGCACCCTGCCAGCCACACTGTGTTTGCGAGAGGCACCGGGACACCCGAAAACCTTGCCTCAGTTACTTACTTAGTGTGCTTACGAACGTGTCTCCGGATCTTACTACTGACTAGGACAAGACTGGGTGCTTACGAACATATCTAGTGTGGACTTCGAGGGGCGGATCAAGGTCCTAGCGACATTGTTAGCTGGTATATTGTTTATAGGTATGTTATTAGTCATAACAGTAGGCTATGTTCTGTTTTTATCTCCACAAGATACAAAACTTTTAGTCAGTGCTGCATTATTGGAGTGTAATCTTTACAAGGGGAGGGGGGGGGGGGGAAGCTTGGTAGATTATGAAGTTTTCTCTTTACTATATTAAATATTATTGCTGGGTATGTTAACTAAAAGACTGCAATGAACAGATTCAGGTACCAAATTTTTAAAATGCGTGTCTCATTTTAAAACAATTGCACTACTGAAATAGTCCACCTAAATACGTTAGCACAAAGGAGGCTTAGCACAATGGTTAAAGAAGTAGTTAAAATACCAGCAGTTAACAAATATTTGAATATTTCATATAGGTTTTTATAAACTTGCTATTTGAATAGTCACACAAAATTAATAATCTGTCCTATTACTAAATTACAGCATTTTAAAAAATATGGGTGTAAAATTTGTCATATTAGCTTCTTGGATTCACATTATATAATGAAACAACTAACATTATTACACAGAGTTTTAGTAGTTTGCTGTAGTCTAAAATTTGACAGGAAATGAATTAATGATATATTAATATTTACCCAATTACCACCTTCAAATATAGATTAGTGATTGCTGTCTGATATTGTAGTGTATCATTGTACACTACTGGTTCCTAGCTCAACCCAAAATATTCAAATAGTTTATTTTATGAGGGGTTTGGAACTGTGTGAGCAAATACTGCCAGATGTAATTTATTTCCACAGGTTTTAGCATATGAATACTGGCTCACTTGTATGGAGTAAAAGGACTGCAAAGTGCCGTGGAAGAAAGAAGCTCTGTAACCTCTGTGATTATCATTTGTTTTATATGTAGTAGTAATGGTCATTATTAAATGAGTTACCATTTGGAACACTTCAGAACTAATCATGTCAAGCTAATGTAGTAGCATAGTTCTGGTTGTAGTAAGATTTTTTATAACCATAAAGAAGAGTTCATCATTAATCAATAACTAAGAAGTCAATTTCCAAATGTTCTAATAACTTCATGAAGACAACTTCGGAAATGGCTCAGATCTTCAGATATTACTTCCTTTAACACAGGGCACGGACTAGCCGGACCTTGTGAAAGGAACATCTTAACTTCTCCATATTCATACCTAATAACTAGTCATACTGAAGGATATTGAAATATCGAAGGAAACACACAGTGACAGCACAATATGTGCAAAGATGGCTGAGTTTCAAGTAGTGTTGCATTTAGAGTTTGTCCTTACCGTACACTTTAATAGAAAAAAAAAAAAAAATTATATCAAAGTTATAAATAAAAAGTTAATTCTTGTCCATAGGGGCTGGTGACCATAATTACAACAAGTAGTGATATTTTGCTCTTGAATTGGAACTTTTTCTGAATGCCTAGGGTTTCACTACTATTGTTTCTCTTGTGCTATATATCTTTGTGAAATGAAGGCTACCTCTTATACTTTCCTCCATTACGAACACTCACGGACAAAATTAAATCCTCTCAGAGGGGCACAATTCTGTAAGCTGGAGGTTGTAGCAGTTCAGTGCAGTTTGAATTTTGCTCTGAAGATATCTGTGACGAGTTATTGCATATTACTAGCTGTATTGCAAGTGGCTGTTAAGCTATACCAACTGACAGGAGTGTTGCAGGGTGAGCAGCATGGCACAAATCTGGAACATTACTTGTAGTTTGAAAACAATTCCTTGTCCTTAGCACATCACTCTGACTCATGACTACTTTCCTTGCAATGTCTTTTGATAAAAGTCCTTGTTGACATAAAGCAACAATCCTTGACATTGTGGAACATCCATACAATGTCTACAAATGCCGTACATTGTCTCTTGAATGAAGGTACAAATGATATTTTACTTCCTCCCTACATTCAATAGAATAGGTATGCTTTTGATAGATGTGGCTAAAAGTAAGTTTTTAATATTATATTTTCAAAGGGCCGAGTTTATTGAACCATGTCAACATAGAACTAGGAGAACTGTGTTTAGGGCATACACAAGTGTTGCAAAACATAATGGGTGTTTGTAGGAATAGAGAACAGAAAATAAAATTAACAAATATTCAGTAATTATTTATAGTAAAACAAAATTACACCACTCACCTAAAACATATGCAAATATTAGCTTCAGATTAGAAGTAAGATGAAAATATTCTGGAAACCTTGAGTCTTCGTCACCCTGAGTTGGCAATAATAGTGCACCAATACAAATAATGGCTGCCATGACCACCACATAATTTGGTGTTTGGTACCGACCTGCAACTGAAACCAAAAATTCTGTATCACAATGGTAATATTTTTACTTACGGTAACACAGCAACACCAAAAAAATATTTGTATTTCAATATGTTACAATAATTCTAAAGAATATGGATATCTTCGACTGGTCATCAGAAATAAACCCCAAGAATATTTAGGGTGATGATCTTAATTGGACTGGTCATCAGCAATAAACTCCAAGAATATTTAGGGTGATGTTCTTAATATACTGTTGCAAATGGCAATTTTAGTTCTAACTAGAGTCTGACAAACATATGTGGCCAAAACTGTAACTGAATATTCGGCTCCTCTTCTAGTTATAGCCAAAAACAAATCCAAAACTTACATAATTAAGTTAAAATTTGGTAAATTTATGTTATACCAAGAATCACTAGTTTTCCCACATTTTGCAAGATCCCTTCCCTGAACTAAGTCTTCTTGAGTGTGTGTAAGCCTAACCAAAAGTCTGTAGAAGATGACATACGAAGCACATAGTTTTATTGCCATAAACCTTCCATCCAGCAGTTGTGAATATTAAGCCAAACACTCCTTTAGTTGGATTTGTAAGCCAATGCATATGAATATCTCATACCTGTTATCAGTGAAGCTATGTCATTTTTCCTCACAGTTCTCATAGTGCTTTGCATTTAGAAAGAAAGTGCAAAGCAGAATAGCTGAAAATATGCTAAGCAGTTGTGAGTAGACATTCTCCTCTATTTGGGATCCAAATTGAGATATGTTTATTGCTGATGACACTGTAATATGAATAACAATCACTTCTGGTTTAGGTTCATTTCTCAAATTAAAGTCAGTGAAACTTAGGAAAGGGAAACTATGATTGAAAAAAGTAAATGGTTGATAGACTGGAACCTGATACACATCCAATGGAGAGTAATGTAGATGATAATATTTCTGAATGATAAATCTGTAACCATTGGCACCTGGTATCTTAAAAATATTGGAGCAAGAGCCTTGGATCAGTCTTATCAGGACAGCAGCATTAATGACACTAAATGGTTTGACTACACACTACATTCTTCTATCATTTTCACATATTCAGAAGGAACTTCTATATTTTCAACATTCTTTACCAGCATATCATATTTTCCAAGATTTCTGTCACATTGGTTGTAGTAGTTCAGTCTCAATTCCATTCTTAAGATGTCTGGCCAACCAGGACAAAAAACACACACAAACATTCAAGCTTTCGCAACCGTTGGCTGCTTCATCAGGAAAAGAGGAAGGAAGGAGGGGGGAAAAGGGAAGGATGCAAGTTTTAAGGGAGTGAAAGAGGAGGCATTCCAATCCCTGAAGTGGCAGGACTTACCTTAGGGGGAAAACAGGAAAGGTAAATAAGCGCGCGCACACACACACACACACATGCAAACACACCAAGGTAGACATTTGTATAAACACAAAAAATAGTTTTGGTTGGGCAACTTTATGTAGAACTGAGTATAAATAAAATAAAAACTAGTTTCACTCTGACACACTATCCTGGCAGTTGGCTGTGAGTGTAGAAAAAAAGACTAATCATATACCACATTCTAAAGTTGCAAAACTGCCTTCGCTTTGGCGGAAAAGTGTTACTTTCTGTGAGATGATTAGCCTTCCTGTACATAATGAAGATTTTGTCATTTATTTATAGTCGCAGCTGGCCACCAGGGCATAGTGTCCTAGTAATACATAAAGCTTAGTTTGTAATAATAATTGAGTAACAAAATAAAATTTATGGGAGATTCAAAATATGTATCTTCACTGAACATAATTTGACATAAGGCACATATTGCCTTTAAGAAACATTAACATATTAAAATTCTCGTCTGACTTTTAGGCATGTTTGGGAGTCAAAATATCTTTTCCCCGTAGGAAAAAGATGTTCCACTGCAGCACTTTAAGGTGTAGCAGTAATATAGTTCATAAAAACGTTTGTTAAAATATTTTCCCCTACCACATTGTTAAATGCCTCCTTAGATTGGAAAAAAAAGTTCTTGCACAGAAGGTATGTTAAAAATAAAAAACTAGATGCATCCAGTGTAAAATATTTATGTGTGTGTGTGTGTGTGTGTGTGTGTGTGTGTGTGTGTGTGTGTGTACATGGTTTTGTGTACCATGCACACAAGTTTTTATATATTTATTTTATATTGTATATTTTATTTTATTTAATATTTCTCCCCTGACCCGCCTTCCCAAACCAATCCTAAGCTGACTCCCGTTATTCCCATCTAACCCATTCCCACCACTGTGACGTAACCTTCCTATCCCCTCTCCCCTCCCCTCCCGTCCCCAATTTACTCGCCGCAGAGCGTGATTCGAAGTGCGGCAGCCGGCGGTGATGGTTGCATAACTGTGTTGTGTGCCTGTGTGATTGCGTGAGTGTTCTATTTTCTGAAGAAGGCCATGGCCGATAGCTGAAAGTGTTGTATGTGTGTGTCTTTTGTATGCGCCTGTCGCAGCTCGTCGCCACGTCTTTGCGGTGAGTTGTAAACTGACCTTACTATATTATTAATTCCAACCTGGACATTCCATTGTTATACTTATTATTTACATTTACATTCCACAGAGCTGGTGCAAGTCCTCTTCAATCTATAAAAACTAGAGGATACTATAGTCTAAAAGATGCTATACATTGTGTCAGACAACCCATAATTGTATACTGATAGTAGACAACATACCAGTAAAATTTGTTAAAGTTACATAAAACATCTAATACATGTTTAAACAAATATACTGCTTGCATAAATTAAATATTTTTTTCACAGCTTTACATAAAGCTCTCAAATCAAAAGAATTACCTGGTCTAGGATCTCGTATTAAACCAAATTGTTGCTGTACAGTGTTGGGTGCTGATGGAAGTCTAAGGAATTCTTCTGAAGAATCTGACAAGCTGCCACTTGATTTTCCTGGAAGCAGTGTTGCTGGAATGTCCTGCTTACCCATCAGCTAAATCAGAAGAAATAATTTTAAAAATAATAAAAATGTATAAATCTCTCCATGATCATGCTACTCACACACAAGATAGGTCAGACACTACAATTTAGCTATATGGAAATATTGACAACTTAATTTGAGAAAGCAGTATTTATTTAGAAGCACACAATAAACAGAGAAATTTGAAGAATGCATTTGTCATGTGGATGGTGTCTGGACCAAGGAAGTACAGAAATAAGTGCAATATAGAGGATGTCGAGGAATGTGCCTTGGAGTATGCAACAATAACACCGGGTTTTGTGTGTGTGTGTGTGTGTGTGTGTGTGTGTGTGTGGAGGGGGGAGGGGGAGCATGCATATCAGTTACTCCCCCCCCCCTTTTTTTCAGATATTTTGACATTACTTTCGTTGTTTTCTTCATAGTGGAGAGGATTTAAATAGTTTTTTGGAACATCTAAGTTCAATCCACCTGAATATTCGCTTCACTATGGAAGTGAAGAAGAATAGCTGTCTTCTCTTCCTTGATATATTTGTCAAGAGGAAGGTTGATGGTACATTAAGACATACTGTTTATAGCACGAAAATTCACAATGACTTGTATCTGCAGGTTGATAAAAGTGTGAAGGGGTTCTTTGAACACGGCACTCAGAGGCACAGAGCTCACGTCATTTCCTGAAAGGTTGTCAGCTGTGTTATCCCATCTGGATATTGCTTTTCTTCATAATTGTTATACTGAAAGTTAGATAAAAAGAACATTGTGCTACTGAACAACTGTGCAACAGTGCATGATGACAGCACCATTGTAGGATCCCAGACAATGGCCTTGTTGTTTTAATGCTTTAAGCATCTGCAACAGCCTTAAATACATTTTTGTGAAAATATGATGTGAAATGAGTTTGCTGACCATCTGTTTTAGTCTGTAAAGGATGATGCCCATTAGCATAAGGTCAGTGTATCATATCCCATGCAATTGTGGCAAGTCATATATTGGTCAGACTATAATGAATGTGGAGAACCAGTGTACTGAACACAGGCATTTCACATTGCCTAGACACAAGTCACCCAATGATATATAACAGGACAGAGCCTGCCATGCACTTTCAGCTATTGGGATTGTGATAATAAGGAAAAAGTTGAAATTAAACTAGTGGATAGGGGAGGCTTTTATGTAAATTCTGTGTGGAATCCTTCCCTTGCACTTCTAAAATATGTATAGATTTAATGCCACTCACCTTCACCTTCATCTAGTGATTATTGATATTTGCCATTGATATTTCTGATGTTTATCATCTTTGGTTGTGTTATTGGCACTGTTGCTTACATCTACACACATACTCTGCGATCCTACCAAATGTGTGTGGTGGAGGGTACTACTACTATTAGTTACTTGCTTGCCTGTTCCACTTCCATACAGAACAAGACTAAAACAAATACTTGTATGCATCCGAATGAGCCCTAATCTCTCTGATCTTATCCTTGTGGTCTTTATGCAAAATGTAGGTTGGCGGCTGTAGAATCATTCTACAGTCCACCTCATATTTCCACCCTCTAAATTTCTCCAACAGTGCTCTCGAAAAGAATGTTGTCTTCCCTCCAGCGACTCCCAGTTGAGTTCCCAAAGCACTTGCGCATTGATTGTATCTACCGGTTACAAACCTAGCCACCTGCCTCTGAACTGCATCTATGCTCTTTAAACGGATCTGGTGGGGATCCCAAACACTTGAGCAATACTCGAGACGGGGCTGTACAAGCATTTTAAATGTGATCTCCTTTACAGATAATCACACCTTCCCAAAAATCTTCCAATAAAGTGATGTTGACCAATTGCCTTCCCCACAACTGTCCTTAATGCTCGTTCCATTTCATAGTGCTGTGCTTACTTGTTTGTTGTCTTGCATCTTTCCTGTTTTCAATGGAAACAAAGGTATTAAACATCCATACACAGTGGTTCCTATCTGTTGTAACCTTGACAATGGCAAGTAGTGCTCCTACTGAAAAATCTGCGATCATACATCCTCTGACTTGGCTGCATACCAGTAAGATTTTCAAATTTTCTTGTTGTGTTATACAGTATTCATCTGTCAAATGTTTAATAGTCATCATGTTTAAGGAAGAACTTACTTTCAGAGAGAGAGAGAGAGAGAGAGAGAGAGAGAGAGAGAGAGAGAGATTGTCAATATTTGGGCAGGGGAGTATGTGGATAAACAGACATTTAATTACTGCTGATTTTCCCCCTTCTATAAAAAGTGGTTATATCATACAGCTTCCTCAAAGATTAGAAGCAACTAGTGTGTTGTTATACCTGAGGTCCTAAAGCATAGTTTGTACATCACAACTTGGTATCAATAAAAATGAACAAGATATTACAGTTCTATGTCAATAATATGAGGATAGATAGCAACTCACTATAATGACAATTGCTGCCCTTCATCATGGCCTAGGTTGTGAGTAACCCTTTCCTTCTATCTCTTTTCTCCTCCCTCATCTGTCCTACCCGATGAAGAATTTTTTTTTTCTTTTTTTCCTCCTACAAAAGTTTGAATCTAAGTTTATTTTTGTCTGTTTTGAGTGACTATTGGCGGTACTATGTCGAGGTAAGTACTAGCCAGCCACTTTTTATGTAATATACTAGCCTGTCACTATCTCTTTTAAGTAATATACTTGGGTTACTCTTTATTCTACATTCATTATTGTTATTTTACTTTTGTTGCTATTTATATTATTGCCTATTTCCAAGATGAACAGAATGAATTTAACTGACCTCATAAGTCCTTTGTCATCTCTACCCAGATATTACAATGCTACTGGGAATCTTCAGTTTGTTTTCCCTTACTGAATTTACGTTCTGAAGTTTTCCTTTGTTTCCTAGAATGCTTGCTCTTTGGACATACTGACCATTATTAACTACTGACTCCTTGCATGTAGTTTACTACTTCATCCACACTCTGCAACCCACCACACGATGGGGATCACAGATTACTTTGGGTACTGCTATGCACAGCAAGATTTTTATGGGGAGCAGTAGGCAGAGGGATATCTTTTTTAGAGTCAGGACTAAGTAATCTTGTCATGGTAGAAGTTACAACAACAGGAGAACCCCCACAAAATGTTTAAGAAAACACAGAAAAGTAAGTTTAGATTGTTGTATCAGCAAAACATTAGACAATTTACATGGGGAGGATGCAGAACAGGTGTCATCAAGTTGGAAAATGTTCAAATGTTTGTAAAGCTTATGGAACTTAACTGTGAGGTCATCAGTCCTTAAACTTATGAACTACTTATGAACTAACTTATACTAAAGACAGCACAAACATCCATGCCCGAGGGGGGATTTGAACCCCGACAGGGAACAACCTCACGCATCGTAACATAGCGCCTCAATGCGCTCCGCCGCGGCCATCAAGTTGGCTTCAACAGTGCGAGTACAAGCAAGTGGATCATCTTTCCAAATTTCTAGAATATAGTCTCGTAGTAGGCCAGAGGAAAAGATAAATATGCTGTAAGAATTTTGGAGTAGAGAGTGATGGATGATCAAGGTATAATGGTGAAGTAGGTGGTGTGAGTCAGTGGTCAAGTACATCAACTGACGAGGTTTGATTTTCACTGCTACCTTTTCCCCTTTAAATTAATTTTATTCCTACAAAGTTAAGTTATTAATTATAAAATTTGATTATATTCAATTCATATACATAAAATTAATATAATATACGTAAAAAATAGATGAAGTACACTTACTAGGCGAAAGGGCACAGGCAGTAATAGCAACAAATAAACACACAGACACACACACACACACACACACACACACACACAAATGCTGGCTTTCGCAGCCTAGCTGCTTCATCAGGCAGAAGGGAAGGAGAGGGAAAAGGAAATGATGAGGGTTTTAGCTTTTTATTTATTAGTGACAGTTACATAACAATTCTAGAATACATCAGCTATTCTGAAATTTTGGACAATTATTCAAACAGTGAAATCCATTTGTAGTTACAAATCTCTTATTACCTTTCTTATAGAAGTGACTGGCTAAGGTATTTTTAACCCCTCTGAAAATGTGTCCAGTATTACAGATGTACTATATACTTTAAGAACTTTATTAAATTGGTACAAATCTTTAGTAAATCTTCAGATCCAGATTTGCTTTTATTTTTGAGAAGAGAGAGAGAGAGAGAGAGAGAGAGAGAGAGAGAGGAGAGAGAGAGAGAGAGAGAATTAATGATTTTAGAAGAAAAATTATGCGAGACATCCATGTGATTTAATTTTACACAATTTGCTTATTTAATATACTATTTCAATTTTTCCCCTTTAGAGTTTTCTGACCCTAACTTTCAAATACATTTAAAAACAGTTCCAGTTCCTTTACCACACAGCACCCTACTTGTAATAGACAATGCTATCAATCAAAACAACAACTGCAATGCCCTTAACTTTGTTCCAATTGTAATGGGCACCCACAAGGCACCATTCTGGGCTAACCTATTGATGGGCCATCAAGAGGAATATTCCCTAACAGCCCAGAGAACATTTTTGTAGTCCATAGTTGACACCAAGGCAGCTGACATCCCATAGGTTAGCAATACAGACATTTGCAAGGATACCACCACTGCTTGTGAGTGCATGTCAATTAAGTCTAGTCTCCAGTGGCTACCACCAACAGTGACAGGTTTAGGCTTAAACCTTTGCTAGTTGCTTCCTCTACAATTCACCACCCCCTCCCTCCCCACCCACACACTATCCTTACATTCGTCTCCCATCCCACCACACATTTCAGTCCCTTCCCTTCCTTTCGCACTGTCTGTCAGACAGCACTGGTGTATACCCCACCCGTACCGTGCACCCCCCCCCCCTCCCTCCTGCTTCCCTCTCCTTGCCACTTCCCCACGCCTACCACTGGTTGCACATACCTCAGCAGTGCTGGGAGCACAGACTGGTCACAGCAGCCAGAGACGGCGGTCTTGTCTGTGTAAGTGTGTGTATGTTTGTCTCTCTGTAACTGGTGAAGGCCTAACAGCTGAAAGCTCTAATGTTGAGTTCTATTATTTGTATCTTTCTGTGGTTCGTCAGACGTCTCTATGGTGAGTAAGCAACCTATACTTCTCAGAAATATTGTTGAATCCTTCCTGGTATTTCCATTGTTTGATTAAACCAATTTTGAGATAGAAACAGTAACAGAATTACCTGTTTAGTAGTATGATTTTGCATCTGTATCCGAAATTTGTCAGTGATGTTGCAATTTGCCAGCGTAACTGCATTATGTCTCACAACGATATCAATGCAACAGCGAGGTCTAATAGAACCCTCAGGATCCACAACCGTGTACTTGTTTGGAGCAGTACACAACACTGAAAATAAAAAATGAAGTAGGTTATGTCAAATATTATGACTATTAAAAAAAATAATACTCAAAAAGTGTTTGGTTATGCAACTACATTAATGGATTTAGCAATTATGACACCTTACTCATGTGATTACTGCCACAGAACATAATATTTTCATCCTCGAAGGAAGGAGATGGAATCAAATTAAACATTGACAAAGTGAAACAGCTGTCCTGTTACAGTATGGTAGTTACACAATAATTATGTTTGGAAAGGCTATTTGCAGCATCGTGTTTTTTGGGTTTTTAGTGCTTGGTTCCAATTTGAGCTATGGACAATGGGTAAAAATGTTTTAGTTTAGCCAATAGAAGATCTGTCTTACTGTAGCTATGTAACAGTATAAAAGGAATGAATGAACTGGAGCTGTCAAATTTTGTGAAAGATGCCAATAGGACTGAAATGAATGCTTGGCTAATGTACCATTTTTATGTTCATTTAGAAAAAAATGTTTTTCTAGTAGGATCTTGAAGCTTGTCACTTATACACCTTAAACTTGCTTTAATTAGTTAAAACTTTGTATAAAAGTAGATAAATGGATGAAGCCTGATCAAATATTTGTTTTTTAAATCCAGTACCATAATCATTATCTGTTGTTGACTTTTGGAGATTTAAAGTTAAGGTAAATTTAGAATGTTCCAAGACTCGTATTTATTAGAGGTGCTGTGGGTGCCACCACTTGAATGGAAAACCAAGAAAAAGAAGTCTGTACAAAATGGACATAAGACTGTACCTGAGTATGTATTATGAGATTTGAAGTGGTGCAAGAAGCCTTGCTCATCCTTCTGGAGTTATTTGAAGCTTGAAGCCGAGTCCAGATCAGCACCATCTGCACTCATAAGTGCTGTAAGAAATGCTACAGAGCCAGTTTCTACATGGTTCTTATTATCGGGGCAGAGCCAAGTTTACTCTGACTCAGGGTTCCAACTATTTGAGAGTTCCAACCATTCAAGAAAGGTAAAATATATTTCAGGATCAGTTTTGATTCAATCCAGTACTATCTTCTCACAACTAAGCAGTAGTTAGAGGGTGTGCCCCATGAAAATGCTAAAGCAATTATTACTCAACAAGAAAAGTCAGATGCTTCAGTGCTTCTGCTTTCAAATGGTAAATTTTCAAGGATTCCATTTTTAGGAAGTTTGTCCCATGACAAGGCAAGGCTTTTATGAGGGAAGGACATAAACATGTTTTTTATTACTGCTAGTAGCATCCAATGCCAATATTTTCATAATAAATTCCACAATAAGGCTAAATATGTCTCTTCGGTTGTTTATAAACCTAGATGTTTGAGCTGCCAAGCCACATATGTATGAAAAACGGACAGAACCTTGCAAGGAAGGGAGGAGTAAAACATGAGTTACCTTTTGCCAATCATCTGGCTACAGGGCACTCTCCACCCACGATTATTAAACCTAAAATTCTAAACTGTTTGAAAAATGAAAGGAAGCTCACTCTTTTGGAAGAAATTGAAATAGCTAAGCAAATGTATTTAAAAAAGATAAGTATCTTCATGATCAACTGGCCACTAGAAGCCAGATGTATTACAATCAGGCATTAACTGTTTTTAGTAGCCTACAGCTTTCTCCCATGTTTTTTTTCTTTTTTATTACATTTTTATCCTTTCTCTGTCATTATAGTTTGCATTTTTATTTTATATTCACTGCTATTTTATTGTAAAATTTTTATGGGTTGATTATTGTTATCTGTCCTGCACTGCTCAGCCGTGTTATGTGGCCCCGGTTACTTCCCACCTACCTAACTTTGGAGGCCATAGAGAGCTGTGCACATGTTACATCCCATGGTCTGATGCGCTATTATGTAAATAAGCATGGCCATGTGCACAACTGCTCCGAGTATTAGAACCATACAGAAAAGAACTTATCCAGTAATATTCTTCTTATGTCTATTGACTTTTGGTGTATCATCTATTTGATGCACAGTATCCCCCTTTTTCTCCTTCACAAATCTTGACATATGCTGATGGCATTAATGTTTTATATTGATGGATACTTCTATTACCCCTTGGTAACTACACAAATTAGTTTATAATTTAGTGGGTGCTACCTTCATGAAAATTAACTATGAATTGCAGCATCTGTAAAAATTTTAAAATCAGTGCCATATAATGTTTTGGTAGAATTGAACATGAACATACAGTTCAATTTTAATTCTAATTTTTCTCCTTCCTTGTTTACTTGCAAGTCTAATGAGAACTAAAAATGTCAAGGTTGGAATGCCAATAATAAAGGACAGATGATCATTGAACTGCAGACAGGCACATACAATAGACAATCACATGCACACAACTTAAATATTAGAACACAGCCTTCATCAGAAAAAGATACACATACATTCACGCAATCACTCAGGCATAATTGGTGAACACATGACTACCATCTCTGGCCACTCCAGCACAACATGTATCTTGACAGTGAGTTAGGAGCAGAAGAATGCCAGGCAAGGGTGGGATGCAATGTTTCATATTGCGTGATGGATTGTAAAGGCTCTGATTGGTGGGAATACGAGATGCAGCTTGTAATGCACTCTGCAAATCAGATTTAAGTGTCTGGCAGAGAATTCACTGAACCACTTTCACGATATTTCTCTACCATTTCATTCTCTAAAAGTGCAGGGGAAAAAGGAACATTAAATCTTTCTGTTTTGGATCTGATTCGTCTCATTTTATTATGATATAATAATGGAAAGTCCAGGTTGGAATTAATAATATAGTAAGGACAGTTTACAACTCACCGCAAAGACATGGCGACGAGCTGCGACAGGCACATACAAAAGACACACACATACAACACTTTCAGCTATCGGCCATGGCCTTTTGCAGAAAATAGAACACTCACGCAATCACACAGGCACACAACACAGTTATGCAACCATCACCGCCGGCTGACGCACTTCGAATCGCGCTCTGCGGCGAGTAAATCGGGGATGGGAGGGGAGGGGAGAGGGGATAGGAAGGTTATGTCACGGTGGTGGGGATGGGTTAGATGGGAATAACGAGATGCAGCTTAGGAATGGAGTGGGGAGGAAGGTCAGGGGAGAAAGATAAAATAAAATAAAGTGAAATAAATATACAAAATGTGTGCACACTGCAAGTACAGAAGACTACACACACACACACACACACACACACACACACACACACACACACACAAACTGCACATTCATGCACCACTCAAAATAGGTGAGGCTTGGGATAGAGATGTAGCAACTGTAAGGTATGGAGAAAAGAAAATGGAAGTTATCGTAGGTTCAGGCCTAGTAGATTTCGAGATTGGAGAATGTATTGTAGGGATAACTCCCATCTTTGCAGTTCAGAAAAGCTGGTGCTGGATGGGAGGATCCAGATGACCCGAGTTGTGAAGCAGCCATTGAAATCAAACATGTTCTGCTGCATGCTGTGTCACAGGGTGGTCCACCTTGTTTTTGGCCACAGTTTGGCGGTGGCCATTCATCCTAATGGATAGCTGGTTGGTGGTCATGCCAATATAGAAAGCTGTACAGTGTTTGCAGCACAGTTGGTAAATTACATGGCTGCTTTCACAGGTGGCCCAGCCTCTGATAGGGTAGGATAAGCCTGTGACAGGACTGGAATAGGAAGTGCTGGGTGGGTGGATTGGACAGGTCTTGCAGCGGGGGTCTTCCACAAAGATATGATCCCTGTGGCAATGAGCTGGGTTTCGGGGTGGTATAAGGACGAACTAGGATGTTGTGGAGGTGGGGAGGGCGACGGAACACCACTTTAGGAGGGGTGGGAAGGATCTTGGGCAGGATGTCTCTCATTTTTGGGTATGAGGGTAGAAAATCAAAACCTTGGCAAATGATGTAATTTAGTTGTTCAAGTCCAGGATAGTACTGGGTGACAAGGGGAGTGCTCTTTGTGAATGGTTACTGCTGTTAGGAGGAGGATTTGGAGTTTGTGAGGATATGGCATGGGAGATCTGTTTGCGGACTAGGTCTGTGGGGTAGTTTCTGTCTGTAAAGGCCTTTGTGAGAACTTCAACATATTCAAAAAGGGAGTTCTTGTCACTGCAGATATGCTGTCCACGGGTGGCCAGGCTGTAAGGGAGGGATTTTTTGATGTGGAAGGGGTGTCAACCGTCAAAGTGTAAGTACTGTTGGTGGTTGGTAGGTTTAAAATGGACTAAAGTGTGGATGGAGCCATCAGTGAGGTGGAGGTTGACATCCAGGAATGTGGCATGGTAGGTTGAGGAAGACCAGGTGAAGTGGATGGGAGAGAAGGAATTGAGGTTCTGAAGAAAGGAGGATAGGTTGTCCTGGCCCTGAGTCCAGATCATGAAAATATCATCAATGAACCTGAACCAGGCCAGAGGTTTGAGGTTTTGGGATGCTAGGAAGGATTCCTCCAGACGGCCCATAAACAGGTTGGCATAGGAGGATGCCACGCAGGTGCCCATGGCTGTGCCTTGGATTTGATGGTAAAGTTGCCCCTCAAAGGAAAAGTAGTTGTTAAGTAGGATGAAATTGGTGAGGCTTGTGAGGAATGAGGTATCAGGCTTGAGTTCAGAGGGACGTTGGGAGAGGTAGTGTTCCAGAGCGGCAAGGCCATGGGCATGTGGGATGTTGGTGTATATGGAGGTGGCATCTACTGTGACAAGTAAGGATCCAGGAGGCAAAGGGGGTGGAAATGGTGGAGAGTCGGTGAATCAAGTGGTTGGTATCCTTGATGTGGGAAGATGGATTTTGGACAATTGGTTGGAGGTGTTGGTCAACTAGGGCTGAAATTCGTTTGGTAGGAGCACAGTAACCAGCCACAATAGGATGTCCAGGATTATTAGGTTTGTGGATTTTGGGGAGCATGTAGAAGGTGGGTGTGCGGGGTGCTGCTAGAGTGAGGAGGGAGTTGGATTCAGGGGAGAGTTTCTGGGAGGGGCCATAGTATTTAGCAGGGATTGTAGATCTTGTTGGACTTTGGGGATTGGGTCATTCCGGTACAACTTGTAGGTGGAGGAGACAGAAAGTTGGTGGAGCCCTTCTGCCAGGTTAGACACTGTGATCCATAACTACAGTGGTGGAACCTTTATCTGCAGGGAGGATGATTGTCAGGATTTATTTTAGGGTTGTGGATGACTCTTCTTTCTTCTGCTGAAAGGTTTGAGTTCTTGAGAAGGGACTTGGGAAAGGATGGTGAGGACAAGTTGGAGGTGAGAAACTCTTGGAGGGTAACCAGAGGATATTTAGGTAGGAGTGCAGGGGGATCTTTGTTGGATGGTGGTATGAATTGGGACAGGCAGGGTTCAATATTGGGATAAGGTAGGTTCCGGTCAAAAGGATTGGTGGCAAAGTAGTATTTCCATCGTAGGGATCGGGGAAAGGAGAGTAGGTCTTTGACAAGACCAACATGATTGAACTGCGGTGTAGGACTAAAGGTACGACCTACGGATAAAACGGAAACTTCAGTGGGGTTTAGGTTTTTTGTGGATAGGTTGACCACAGTGTTCTGAGGGTGTTTTCGTAAGCTTTTCTGAACTGCACAGATGGAAGTTATCCCTACAATACATTCTCCGATCCCGAAATCTACCAGGCCTCAACCTAAGATAACTTGCCTATTTTTTTTCTCTCCATACCTTACAGCTCCTACCTTTCTATCCCAAGCCTCACCTATTTTGAGTGGTGCGTGAATGTGCGATTGTGTGTGTGTGTGTGTGTGTGTGTGTGTGTGTGTGTGTGTGTGTGTGTGTGTGTGTGTGTGTGTGAGCAGTCTTGTGTGTATGTGCAGTCTTGTGTACTTGCAGTGTGCATGCATTTTGTATATTTATTTTACTTTATTTTATTTTATCTTTCTCCCCTCATCCGCCTCCCCACTCCACTCCTAAGCTGCATCTCATTAATCCCATCTAACCCATCCCCAACCACTATGACATAACCTTCCTATCCCCTCTCCTCTCCCCTCCCATCCCTGATTCCCCACAGAGCGTGATTCGAAGTGCGGCAGCCGGAGGTGATGGTTGTATGACTGCTTTGTGTGCCTATGTGATTGCGTGGGTGTTCTATTTTCTGAAGAAGGCCATGGCCAATAGCAGAATGTGTTGTATGTATGTGTCTTTTGTATGTGCCTGTCTTTGCGGTGAGTTGTAAACTGTCCTTACTATATTAATTATTGAAAATGTATGTACTTATTTGTAATTACTTTGACTGCCACCTGGTGTGTCTCTAGTTTTCAGCAAATAAAAAATAAATAAATAAATAATTATATATCAGCTAACTGAAAATCCTTATGACCAGTTTACACAAGCAACTATCTGTTGTTTCTTCAACTAGGGTGTGCTATTTAATTAAAGAAGTTTGGGGTGGGAGTGTGGGGGAGGAGAAAGCTGTAGTGGGATTCAGTCTGTCACATACTACAGTTACTAGTATAGTAAGCTGACGCCTATTAAGGAGCTATTGCTCTTATCTTTATGGCATAACAATTGAATAGTCCTACCGTAGTTGAAGAACGAATACTAAACTGGAAAACAGACAATGGATGGTACATCCAGTTGCTTGTGTAAACCATGCGTAAGTACTTTGAAATATGTGTTGATCAGCTAATAAGTTTTTCTTGCTTGAAAACTATAGACACACATTTGGTGGTCAAAGTAATTACAAAAAAATATATCTAGTTTCAATATTTTTACTATGTCCACTTGTCTGTTAATTTAGATTATTGTATACTGGAAGCATTTGAAAGAATGTGGAACCTAGAAAAGTCTACAACTGCTCAATTTGTAGCAAATTAAGGTTTGATATATTATCTGCATAAGTCTAAGTAAAAAAGACAATTGAATCTAGTTGGACAATGTAAACACCAAGTCGAAGGTCCACAGACTGCTAGAGTTCAGAACACTGACACTTCTGAACTTGAGCATGTCCAATGTTATATTCTTGGACTCAAATTATTCTGGCCAGGCCATCTTTTTGCCTCTCATTGTATACACTGAAGACCCAAAACACTGGTACACTGTCCTAATATCAAGTATGGCCCAAATGAGAATACAGAAGTGCCACAACATGATGTGGCATGGACTCAACTAATGTCTGAAGTAGTGCAAGAGAGAATTGACACCATGCAGCCTGCAGGGATGTCCATAAATCCATAAGAGTACAAAAGGGTGTGGATCTCTTCTGAATAGCACATTGAGAGGCATCCCAAATATGCTCAAAAATGTTCATGCCTGGTGAGTTTGGTGGCCAGCAGAGGTGTTTAAGCTCAGAAGAGTTTACCTGGTGCCACTCTGTATCAATTCAGGACATGTGGGGTGTGACTTTACCTTGCTGGAATTTCCCAAGTCCACCAAATTGCATAATGGACATGAAAGGATGCAGGTGATCAGCTAGGATGTGTATGTACGTGTTATCTGTCAGAGTCATACCTAACCATATCACTGGTCCCATGTAACTCCAACTGCACACGCCCGTACCATTACAGAACTTTTACCAGCTGACATGCAAGGTCCATTTATTCATGAGGTTGTTTCCACACCCATACACATCAATCTGCTCAATACAAGAACAAGACTTATCAGACCAGACCTGATATTTCCAGTCATCAACAGTCCAATGTCAGAGTTAATGAGCCCAGGTGAGGTATGAAGCTTTGTGTTGTGTAGTCAGCAGGATACACAAGTGGGCCTTCAGCTGCAAAAGCCCATATTGATGGTGTTTCGTTGAATGGTTCACATGCTGACACTTGTTGATGGCCCAGAATTGAAATCCTTAGGAACTTTTGGAGGGGTTGCACTTCTATCACATTGAATGGTTCTCTTCAGCCATCATTGGTCCTGTTATTGCAGGATATTTCCCAGCAGCAACTATGTTTTGATGTTTTACCAGTTTCCTGATATTTACAGTGCACTTGTGAAATTGTTGTGTGGAAAAATCCCCACTTCATCACTACTTCTGAGATGCTGTGTCCCATCTCTCATGTGTTGACTATAACACCATGTTCAAACTGACTTAAATCTTGATAAACTGCCATTGTACCATCATTAATCAAACGAACACCTGTGCCTGACACCTGTTGTCTAATATAGGTGTTTCTGATCACAGTGCCATCCTCCGAGTGTTTACATATCGCTGTGTTTGCACATGCATGTCTATACCAGTTTGGCTCGTAAAGCGTATATTGTAGCATGAGAAAATACAATGGGGGTCCACAACATTAGTTGCACTAGAACTTCTATGTCTGTAAAATAACATTATATTTGCTTTTAATCAAATGTTCTCCAGTTCCCTGTATGGCTACTGCATTATACAAGTGCAAATTCACTAAATTTTATTTTCTCCTTTCATTTATTTAGTTATGAAATGGCCATCCATCACAAAGTACTATGTCTAATCACTGAAATTAGTCTGTTATACAAATTCGAGCAAATTTTGTGGAGGTATACACATTGTTTTGGCACAGCAGATTGAAGGATTTTTTTGTATGGAAGCTGCGAGAGAAAGACAGGAAGTGCACAGGATAGAAACGTGCCCTTGATGAGCTGTTGGTGACAAACAGGGGGAGTTGTAGGTGGTACATTATGCTGTAGAACTGTGGGCTGAGCAGGAAACTGTAATGATAAGGCAGTTATATCATTCACTTCAGATACTGATAGGAGGACACTGTTTCTTATTAATTGGGACAAGTTGCTGGAGCAGTCAACTTCGAGTATACAGAAGTTAGTTAGTTTTGAGTATAAATGGTTAAATCCAGAAGTATTCTACAACACATATGACAGTTTTTATCTTATTTTTAAGTGGTAAATGAATGAAAGCCATCTGTCCAGGCACTTGATGATCTTAATGACATCAAAATGGAGGAATAACAGAAATAAATTTTAAATAATACAATCCTTATTTTAAACTGTTTAACTGAAGAGGATTATACAGTGGTTCCTGCTTTAACACGTTAGCTGCTCTGGCACACCACTGACATCATCACGGCAGCCTCATACAAACCTGAAGTGACATAAGGGACCTTAGGACAGAAAATAATCTAAAGTTGCCCACAAGAGGAAAGAGAACTGGTCCAGTTTGGAATACCTGTATGATTCTATATAGAATATGTAAAATATGTTCCTCATCTGCTACTAGTAAGGACAGTTCATCCTTCCAATCTTGCCGGATTATTCGCAAGATTAAGAGGAGATCATGGCAACAGTTTCTAAATTCTCTGAACCATTCTACTAAGACCTCAGTTGTATGGGAGACTATCAGGAGGATCCCGGGAAGAGGAGGGAGTTGCCCAGTAGCTGCTGTGATGGGGAATGGTATTCTCTGCACCACCCTGCGTGACATTGCCCAGACTATCGCGGCCCATTTTTCGACAATTACTGCCTCTGCCGGTTACGATCCAGCTTTCCAGCGCCACCGGATGGCTGCTGAGAGGGTTATTTTTGACTTCTGGTCAAGCAATGAGGAAGATTATAACTGCCCCTTCACTATGTGCGAACTGGATTCTGCATTGTCTGTGGCCCTTGACACCTCACCAGGTTACGATGGAATCTACTACTCCATGATACGGCACCTGACCAGGCAAAATCAGGAAATCCTCCTTGACTTTTTTAACTACATCTGGGCGTCAGACCAGTTCCTTGACTCGTGGAGGGAGGCAATTTTAATTCCTATTTTAAAACCCGGAAAAGACCGCACAAGCCCCAGTAGTTATCGTAGTGTTGCTCTGACTAGCTGTGTGGGGAAGACCTTAGAGCAGATGGTCAACCACCGCCTTGTCTGGATGCTGGAATCTAGGCAGCTTCTTTGCTGCTTTCAGTGTAGGTTCAGGAGATATTGCTCCACCTTTGATAACCTGGCCCTCCTGGAGGCGGCTATACAACAGGCTTTCCTGCGTCGGCATCACCTTCTGGGGGTATTTTTTGATAGTGACAAAGTTTATGATACTACGTGGCAGCATTTTATCTTCAGCCAACTTCATGACTGGGGTTTTCGTGGCTGTCTTCCCCATTTTATTCAGTCATTCCTTTCTCCAAGTTATTTTAGATATCGAGTGGGAAATGCCCTTTCTGATCGCTTAGAGCAGGGAAATGGAGTCCCTCAGGGTAGTGTTTTAAGTGTGACCTTGTTTGCAATAGCCCTTAACAGTATCACTTCTGTCGTGAAAAGTCCTGTGCAGTGTTCTCTTTTTGTAGATGACTTCTCTGTCTTTTGCTCTTCACCCAATCTAGCAACGACTACACATCAGTTGCAACTGACTCTTCAACTATTGGATGACTGGGCAAGGAGGACTGGTTTTAAGTTTTCTGCTGAGAAGTCTGATGTGTCCTTTTTAACCGTTCATGTACTGTTTTTAATCTCCCTATACTGTGGATGAGGGTCTCTGTGCTCACTTTTAAGGACACAGTGTGGTTTCTGGGTCTCACATTTGATTGTAAACTTAGGTGGTTGCCACACCTTAAGGACCTGAAGACCCGGTGCCTGAAAGCACTGTCAATTTTAAAATGTCTTAGTCATACTTCTTGGGGAGCTGACAGAACCTGTTTGCTTCAGTTTTATAGAGCCTTCATGCGATCCCGTCTTGACTATGGGTGCACAGTTTACTGGTCTGCACATCCCTCTTATTTAAAGATGTTGGACGCAGTACACCATGCAGGGATTCGGCTGGCAATTTGGGCATTTAGGACGAGTCCCGTACACTGTACATCAGGCAACTGCTTCTCATGGTGCACCAGGCATACAAGTCACTGTCCACACCTTTCATGCCACCGTACCATACCATTCCTCGCCCTCCATTGGAAAGGCTCTTTCACAATCGGCGACGAGGCTGTATGGGGTTCTTGCGAGGGATTGCCTTCTTGAAATGGAGGTGGCTGGTTTTAATGTTCTACACTGTGGCTGGAGCAGGGTTCCCCCTTGGCTTCTCCAGAGGCCCAGGCTTGTTTTAGATATGACGAGCTTCAGGAAAGAAGAGACTTCCGATTTTACTTTTCAGTCAGTGTTTTATAATGTTTAGATCACCATCATGGTTTTAGTGGTGTATACAGATGGCTCGAAGAGGGGGACACAGTTGGTTGTTCCATTGTGTTCCCCAACCGTGTTGTTAAGATTCAACTCCCCGAATACTATTCCATTTATTCGGCAGAGCTGCATGCTATCTTAAAGGCACTACAGCTGTTACTTCGAATACAGGGAAAACAATTTCTGCTTTGCTCTGATTCCCTCAGTGTATTGCAGTCACTACAATAGCTGCAAAGTTCTCCACAGTTGGACAGCTCTTGAACCGCCTCAGAGCAGCTCTTCTGGTTCTGATGGCAGAACGGCAATCGGTATTCCACGAAGGGACTGGATGCCTTTTTGGGCGCCCAGAAGACCTTGGAATGGAAACAGTGGCAGCGTGGTGGATTATCACAGTAGCATGATCCACCCATTCCAGATGCTGTTACAGGGCTTAAGTTCGGCAAGTTATCCATAATGAATCCAGTCCGCCCTACTAAGCATCCATCGAGGTGGATGCCTTTCAGGGTTTGCTTTGTCTGCAAGATCAATCTAAATCAGGAAGTGATCACTACAATGCAAGTCTGCATCCACTCCCATTGAGCAAAGTGGGCAAGGGCCAGAGAGCAGAGAGTAAGATTGATGGCAGAGAATGACCCTGTTGCAGCGCAAAAGTGTGTTCTCTTACCTGTATTTAGTACATGGGCACTTGATGATAAGAGAAGCCTCTCAACTGCTCTACCCATGGGGCAGGTCGTTACAAAGCCCCAAAGCACATTGTGTGCATTAAAATCACCACTAAGGATGAATGTATGGGGGAGCTGTTGAAGGAGGTCTTCAAGAGCCTCTTCATTGAGAGGATTGTGAGGATGCAGATACAGAGAGCACACAGTCAGTCGGTGGTGCGCTTGTACAGTCACTGCAACTGCTTGTAACGTTGTGTTGAGGGAGACGGGTGCAGAGTGGTAGGCTGCGGTGATGAAAACAGCCACCCCCCCCCCCCCTCTCTCTCTCTCTCTCTCTCTCTCTCTCTCTCTCTCTCTCTCTCTCTCTCCCCCCACTAACATTGTCCTTTATGTGGAGACTGTAACAGTGTATCTCAGGGCTATCAGCAGGTTTGAAATTTGTCTCCTGGAGACATATACACATGGGTCGTCCCTGAGATAATAACCGGGGTTCCTCCATGTGGGTTCTAAATCCCTGACAGTTCAACTGCAAGATAGGGGCTATTTGTCAAGGAGGCTGTATCTTCACCCTCTCTTTCTGACGGGACTGGCCGCCTGTAACAGAAGGGGGTACACCTTTGGGGCGAGATGTTTGCCCCAGTTGAAGGTCAGTTTTGGACCGAGATGATTGCCCTAAAATTACATCAATCTCCATGGATTCTTGAGCTGACTGATTGCTAGAAAGTTCCACATGGGACTTTTCCTTATCCTTTTTTGCCTTAACCTTTTTGGATGTGTCAGCAGTTGAAGCGGACGCGACACTGGTCTTGGAAAGTGATTCTGGTAGTGAAGGTGGCAGGAGCTCTTCACTGTCAGTGGCAGTACTTTGTTCCAGCATTTTTGGAATGGCTACAAGCACTGTAACTTCCATCGCTTAACACGTACATGGGCATGAGCAGGTGTTCATACCAACACTGGAGAAGTCCGTCTGTGTAGACACCTCAACCTTTGGTGTAGACCTTTGAAGGGCCGCCGCAATAGAGGTAGTAAATGATGGAGGTTGCATGGCCTTATAGATTTTCCTGGCTTCAGCATAGGAGATATGTTTGGCTGTCTTGATCTCCTGCACCTTGCGTTCCGCGAGGTATGCAGTGCATTCTCTACTCCAAACGTGGTGGTCACCAGAACAGTTAAAGCACTTGAAGGGAGGTGAACAATTGTCTCCATCATGTGTGGCCTGAGCTCACTTTCTGCAGGTCAGAAAGTGCTGGCATTTAAAACAGCACATTGGATTGAGGTAATAAGGTCTGACTTTCAGCTGAAGGAAACCTGACTTAACATGTTCCAGAAGCTTTGGCTTATTAAATGTTACAATAAATAACTCTGACTTAACCAGCTTGCCATTTATCCTTTTCATGATATGTTGGACATCTACAATGCCTTCTGAAGCCCATTCTTCTTTTAATTCATCCAGAGGAATGTCCACCAGATCCCTGCAGGTAACTACACCTTTGCTGCAGTTAAGGGTGTGATGCTATGACATACTCCTCAAGGTATTGAGCTTGCTGAATTTTAAGCACCTGTTGTGATGTTGAGGTCTCCACCAACAGTGTCCCATTATGCAAACGTTTCACGGTTTTTAAATTTCCAGCTATGCCTTCTAGTCCCTTCTGTATGTAAAGAGGTGAGAGCTTCTCAAAGGTACTCTCTTCTTCTCTTAATTACCATAAACACATTTTGCGGAGCAGTAAGTGCTCTGTTACTATTCACATTGCCCCTCTTGTTCATCCCAAAATCTGGAGGACTGGCTACCCGAAACCTCTTCTTAGAGTGGGTGCTAGTACCCCCCCCCCCCCTCCGCTCCCCCAGTGGTACACCCATCCCACTAGGAGATTGAAAATTATTCGAGAGTTCCATTTCGATCACATGAGTAGCTAGGGGAGTACGTGTCCGCCTAGACAGAGCCCCGCATGCCTAGGTAAGCCTTATACAACTGAGGTGCAGCAATTGCTCACAAGTTACTGTTCCACCTCAACAGCCATGCATCCCATCAGCACGTAGCACACCTTAAGATTGATGTTTTTTTTAGAGAGGTATTTCCTTCCTCACGACCTGGGCGGTCAAGCCAAGATCTCCATTCCCTGGTACCCTCCACGTTCCACTGCCGCGCCACACGGTGGTCGCTGAAGCGAGCCTAGAGGTTATGGTGTCTAGAGGACTGGCAGCACATACCTGTCCCCAGCTCATGGACCCTGGGTTCACCAAGCCTGTACTCAACAAATTATTGTTGAGCCCCGTGAGGGGATTTGAAACAAGATAATCGTTATTAGATACACAAAACAGCTGTTTCACCATTTTAGCCTCCCACCAATGCCTGCAGTAGGTGTTACCAACATACATGTCACATAGAATTTTACCGCACAACTTCCAAAAATTTTAATGGATATCAATGGTGTTGAACAGCAACCTCATATGTCAAAAAAATTCAGTTTTACAGGATAGTGAAATAAGCATTATTATTTTACAGTTATCTCGATCGCAAATAAATAATAAAAAAACAATTATCATCACTATAAATTATTTCATTAATAAAATAATCCACCAGAACATACTGGAAAAATTTTTTCCAAGCCATAAATTAAATAAAAATTGTCAATGATGTTCATAAATGAACAAACTGATGTACGAGGTTGCAGTTCAACACCATCGATATGCTATTGTATTCAATTGGAATTTTTAAATTTACAACTTGCAACTCAGTTATACCGTCTTTAATAACATATTAATCACTTGCCATAACATTTTATACAACAGTATTAACTAGGAACTGTGCTTACCTCTGAATCTAATTGGAAATTCGTAAGGATTGTATAATGTTAACACTTGTTTGTGTGATGCTTGGTCTTCAAGGTAAAATGTGATTGGTGTTGGATATACGAAGACAGGCACTTGAATTGGTCCAGGATGCATTCCAATCACATTTATTCTCAAATCACAACCACATCACTGCAACATAATACCAAAAGCTGTAATGGAATGCACTTCGAAATAATTATATTTGCTAGCTGTCTTTGCTGACCCTGTTATTCAATTAAACATTAAAAACAGAATTTCAAAAACAAAATACTATTTAAAAACTTCTTATTAGGCAACATCATAAATTACAAAACTCTACAAAAGTGGAAATATACATTTTTCTTTTCTTTTGCAAGATCCTTGGATGTCTGGTTAACTCATTTACAGGTAAAGTGAGCTGTAAGTTTTCCTGCAGTTTATTTGTGTTTGAATTCACGAAGATTTAGGCGATTTCAGTTTGTAAGTGAGATGTTAGTTTCCACATTCTTAATTTTTAGAGTGAAATATCCCCCCCCCCCCCCAAATCCAGAAGTTCAAAGATGAGGCATTAATTTGGCATTAACTTTTGTCATTACTCACAAGTAAATGAGCCCTATTAGCATCAGTTGTTAATTGGTTTCCATTACCTTGTCTGAGTATTATGAAGAGTTTAATTTATCTATAAGTTGGCATGACTGGGAAGTAAATTCTGGTAGATCCAGAGGGTATCCAGGAAATAAGGACGAATCTAAATTTTGTGCCAGTCTGGCATATGACAGTAAGCAGCCATGGTTTTTTTCGTTTGTTATCTGTGACTGCTCCCATTAGTAGTCTGACAGCTTTTGTGTGATAAACATTGTTGTTGATGTTTATTTTCATCGTGGAGCAGATGACAACTGATCAACATGTCTAAGTGATAAAAAGTTATTACAGAAACAGTGGAAGTCCCACGGCAGCCACTTGTGAATTGCGTGTGACACTCTAACGCAATGCTCCTCTAACCGAACCATCAGTTTAGCAGTTGATCTGGGAGTTTGAGACCCCATGTTCTGCTTCAAACAATGTTGCTGTCATGTGCGAGAAATTGACCATAAGCTCCAGAAACCAGTTCACCAAGGAGCTCAACATTTGGATTTATTACCAAGTCCACTGCATGAAATCCTTTTAAAAGATTTGAAAATGCACTTGTACAAGATGCAACTTGCACAAGAGTTGAAGCCTACAGATCATGTAAGAAGAGAATGATTTTCTCAATGGGTCTTGGCTTGACAAGTTGAGAATTATAATTTCACAAAAAGAGTAATTTTCTCAGCGAGCACGTCAATAAGCAGAATTTGGGGTAGGCCTAATGTAAATCAATGACTGAATGTGGAAGATGAGATCCATCCACAACCAATGACAACGTGTTATGGGTTCTGGACAGGAGGAGAAATCGACCCATACTTTTTTTGAAAATGATGAGGTAGTTGCCATCACTGTGAATGACGACCATTACTGAAACAAGCTTACAGATTAGCTTTTCCCTCTTGTTTCAATGAAAATTATGATTTTTTGGTTGCAATGAGATGAAGTGACGCACTGCGCATTCTGTGCAATGATTGCTCAGCTGAATGAAAAGTTTCCTCAAAAAATTCTCTCTTTGGATGGAAACCACGATGGCCTGACAAATCATGCAATCTTACACCTTGTGACCTTTATTTGTGGGGATTTGTGAAATCGAAAGTGGACGTAAACACACCACAAACAATACACCAATTGAAGGATGACATTAAAAGGGTTATTAACAACATCCCTTGGATGGTCATATGGAAGATACAATTTTTCATAAATAAACAAGAGAAGTTACTTATGTGTTTGTAAATAAATAAATAAATAAAAAATCGAATAATTTTGCATGTTCTATAGCATTTTAATATTCATCCCTACTTCCTGGACACCCTCTGTTTCCAAACTTACAATATAGAGTTATTGCAAATGGAATATCAGCAGCTGATGAGAAAAATTTTTGTCTCACACAATAACAGTCCTAGAAGAACTGTAGGAATGCTGTCACTTCATTTATTTAACCATGTGCTCTGTTGGATACCTTCTATGTTCAACAGAATCTATTTTATCACTTAATTGTAAATAATATGCCATACTTTGTGTTCAGGCAGATCTGATTGGATTTGTGATCTTTGGCCAGTCACTAAATGTTCGGTTTTCCAAATCTAGTGATCCAGAAATTTTTAAAACACATACCTTGTGCCACTGTTTGTGTTCAAATGACATATAGTGGAATGACTTCTGTCCAGTTATTGAACTGGAAATAAACAGTACATGATTTCACCTGAGAGCAGCCACTTTGTTCTTTTTGCATGCTGCACACAGTTTAGTTTCTTTCTGAATATCTTGGTTGACAATAAATAAAATCATGGGTATTCATCCACAACTATTTATTTCCTTTTGCTAATATTTTCGCTGTATATCATTAAGCCATCCTTGACGGGATACAGAATACTACTAGACTGTCAGCAGAGGGTTCCCATCCACGTTCCAGCAAATCAATGGCAAGTATATGTAAGGCTGTAGTGCCCTCCATGGAGATTAAATATATAATCATAATCTGTGGTTAACTTTATCAGCAGAGAAGTACGAAGATGTAATGCAATATATAGAGAGAATATGTAGTCTGTATGCCACTGTGTTTGTTTGTGTATGATTGTGAGGGCCGGATTCCAATTTTCATCAAGAATAGAACCATAATCCCGATTAATTAAATTACTCACCATAAAAATTTCAATGGAAGGTGGACAGGAACACTCTACTGACAGTCTTCAGTTATTGCTCCAATGATGGCTGAACGATATACAGCTGAAATATTAACAAAAGGAAATAAAATGGGTATGGAGAAATACCTGTAATTTTATTATGAAATACATCATGAAAATATAAAGGTACATATCTTGGTTGATGTTTGACCACATAAATCTACATGTGAGTATCTTCACAGAAAATTATTAACAGTGCGTGCCATACTCTGATAATGCTGAAAAACTGAATTTAGTAACCTATTCCAGAGGATGGATAGAAAAGTGAAAATTTTCAATCTATACTAATAATAAATCTGTAAATGTAGGCCTGTCGTCGTTCAATCTTCAAAACTACTGAACGAATCTTCATACAGTTTTCACAGAAAACATGAGTTAAGTTTGGGTCAACATATAGGCATAATTTTATCAATATCGGATCACGGAAAAAAAAAAAAAGATATTGAAATTTTAAGTGTTTTCAGTAACCGTCATATCTGTTTGTTCAACTATTGAAAACCTCTTATCTCCAAAACTACTTCACGAATTTGCATGGGGTTTCACAGGTAACTTCAGCATAACTCTGGACAACATACAGACTTCGCTTCATAAAAATCGAATCAAGGAAAAAAATATCATCATAATTTGAAACTTTTTATCTACGACCATCATGTCTGTCTGTCTCTTTGAACACATTTATCTCCAAAACTACTTGATGAATTTTCATGGGTTTCCACATGTAACTTGAGCATATCGTACAGTCACATAAAGGCTTCAATAATTAAACTTGGATCAGAGAAAATAAAGATATCATAATTTAACCATTTGTTTAAAAGCCATCGTATATGTCTATTTGTTGAGGATAATCTCCAAAAGTACTACACAACTTTCATGGGTTTATACAGGTAAATTGAAAATAGTTTGGAGAATAACATAGGCTTCATTAAATCAAAATCGGACCAGATGGGAGGAAAGATACTGTAATTTGAAGTTTTATGTTTATACTCTACTTATAAGTATGGTGTAGTATAGCAAATCTCCAAGAGTACTATACGAACTTTCATGGGGTTTCATAGATCAACTGAGGGTACCTTGGGGCAACATATAAGCTTCATTTCATCAAAATCAGATCGGGGGAAGAAAATATATCATAATTTGTATTTTCTGGTGTATGCTATGCTTGAATTGCAGCATATTATAGCAAAGATCTGATAGAGGTGTTGTTACTTACATAGTATATATATACCAAATGGCTACGATTTTTCATACGGCAACGTACTGTACTGATGTTGGCAACAGCCGTTGAATCCTTTTTGAAAAATCAGTCACATACAATGATGGGAATAATTCTTTGTGTTGACAATGAAATAAATAATTAATGTTGTTCTGATCAGTAAATTAATGATCTCCCTAAAGCGAATATTTCGTTGCTGACGTTAACATACTGCACCGCTGCCACTGCAAGTAAAATTTAACCCAGGTACGACACAAAAAAAAATAATAGCTGTATCCCGCATGCCTTGCAATACCATGTAAAGAAAAAAGTGCTTCATCCACGGTTATCGTTTGAATTTAAAACATAACGACATCCCTTCGTGTCTATCGATGTTTTCATTTACCTAGAATTCTTTGCAAGGAAAGACGAATTTATGTAGTTTCCTTTCTGATTTCTGTGCGTACTTATTACATCTTGATCCATTGTGTTTAGGAATGCCTAGAAAACGGTGTACTACAGTACAGTACAGAACAGACAGACACCCTGTTAGTTATACAGTTCACCAAAGAACTAAGAGTTAGCGCTGCTGCATGTTGTTTTTGCCCCCCCCCCCCTCCCTCCCATGGATATGGCATAGAACAGCAACAAACCACTGAAGCTGCTGTTGGTTTTGTAGTGCTGCAAAGAAACAATACAGGATCGTGTTTTGTGTATTCGCTAAGTAGCAGAAGTATTTTGAATTAGGAGCCACAATCTTATCTCTGCAAATACAAACTAACATTGAACAGCGAGTTGCTGATTACATAAGAATTCTTTGCAAGAAAAATCAAATTTATGTAGTTTCCTTTCTGATTTTGGTGCATACGTATTAGATCTTGAGTCCCCCCCCCCTTTTTTTTTTTTTTTTTTTTTTTAGAAATGCCTATAAAATGGTTTAGTACTGTAAAGAACAAATAAAGGATATTTTAGTTATGTAGTACACCAAATAACTAACAGAAGGCAATGTTGCTTTTTTTCATGCTCATAACTTTGTTGTAGTTCTCTACAATGCATGATGGTATCCTTTATTTAATATCCGTTGAGAAGCATGGGTGTGCAGCTATTACAAATCTCTAATCTCCTAAACTACTTCACGGTTTTGCATGGGGCAACTTTGTTTCATAAAAGTGGGATCACGTGGGGAAAAAATGATATCTTAATTTAAAGTTTTGTATATATGACCGTCATGTCTGCAAGTCTTTTGAACATGTTTATATCCAAAAATACATGATGAATTCTCATAGGATTTTCAGCCAGAACTTGAGCATATCGTGTGGTTGGATACACGCTTCATTTCATAAAAATTGGATCAGAGAAATCACAATTTAAACATTTGTCTAAAAGCAATCAGTGTCTATCTGCAAAGGCTAATCTCCAAAACTACTACATGAACTTGCATGGGGTTTCATGGGTAAATTGAGACTAGAGAGGCGCTTAGGTGCACCAAAGATCTAATAGATGCCACTGCTGCGTAATAAGTATGGCGTAGTACAGCAAGGAACCACACGTCTGTGACAGATATAAGCGATGCAACCTTAAGAATACCAACAAACATTGAACATAGTGTTACCGATTTCGCTTTGTGCACTACATACTTAATGACATTTCTTTGCTTCTCTCTGCATGTTTCATTTACGTTTAAAACTGACTGACAGGTCCGGACCCTAAAAAGCCATGATAAGCACAGGCCCTTCTTTAATAAACTATTGCGAAGCATGGGTATATAAGCTAGTCTTAGAAATAGGCTGCTCTCTCCCAGGCCAAAACAAGATGTCAACAGTGTGTATTCTAACATCTTACAACTAGGTCAAATGAAACTGTGCACAAGCTGGAACATCAACAGCAACTAAAAGTGAATAATCTTAATTAGTAAACATCCAAGTATGGTAGAATAAAAGAAAGGTATGGCTTCTATTGCCATTGTAAACACCCCCCCCCCCCCCCAGATATTTCTGTAAGTGACATCTGATTATGCTAATGTAATTGTTGTGCTTGATTCCTGAGTCCCATACCTCAAGTAGTTGCTGACCCTTGTTTCAACCCCAGTCAAACCAATAAATGCACATCCAAGCCAACACATCTTTTCAGAATCAGGATATCAGGATGTAACATATTAGGCCTTATACTTGGAAAGATGGTTGGGGCACAAGAGGACCTACAATTTATGAGGCCGTTGTCCATGTAGAAGCTATTTCATGCTGTGTCCATTTACCATAATGGTTCAGTGTTTGGTCACAAAATGCAAAAGGACCACTTCTATCAGCAAGGCTGCACTACCTCCCTCATGTCATGACTATCCGTTCTGCCTCTTGCCCCTTAATTGAATGCTGGAGTAAAAGGAGCAGTGGTCAGTTGCAGGATACACCAAGATGACAGAACACCTGAAACCCTGACTCTGTGTTATGGAAGCCAGAATATTGCTGTTGTAGTGAAAATCACCAGTATCAGTGACACTTCCCCATGAAACAGATTTTCAAATTCCATGTGCACTCTGTCCTATCGATGAACCAGTTGAGACCATAGCAAAAACTTCTGGGGCCTGCTTTGTTCTGCTAATAGGCTTCATACTGTGCATTTGATGTGAGTGACAATTGTAACCCATTGCTTGTACCAATAAACTGACATTTTCATGCACAACATCCCCCTGTGAACAACATACAGCAACTGCAGAATGTGTAGACACAGTGATGGCAGAACTATAATGTGGCACTTGTTATCCTCCATTACAAAGATCTACTCTCCCTGAGGTACAATGAGCTGCTCTTCCATGAGTGTGTAAAGTTAGAAAATAGGGATGGGCATTGTTAGGAAGGTACACAGGTCATCCCATCTGAACCACTGCAACAAAGCTGTGCAACATTGGAGATTTGGTTTCTGCTACTTCTTTAGCAGTAATGTGAAGTTCCTGCAATGTACTCAGCAAGACATCATAAACTGTATCTTCCCAGTCAAACTCATTGTCAGGTCCCATGGGCAACCTGACAAAAGCATCAGCATTTGCACACTGTGCTATGAATAAAAAATCCATATCATAAAAATAATTACTGAGCTTTTTAATCAGGGAGACAAGTCTTGGCATTAAACAATGACATCAACAAGAAAATGTGACACATAGATGTAAATCAAATGTAAGTAACAAACAAAGCAATGAAATTATAACAAACATTTGCAGTGACTTAATCAATACAAGTAATTTCTGAAGCAAACAAAAACACACATTTCTAGTGACAAACATTTAAAATGTTAACAACAAACCATTTAAAGAGATCGAAAGAAATCAGTCCTACAATCTCATGAACCCCAAAGTTAAAAAAAGAAAACAGAAAACCATAAATAAATAAATAAATAGAGGAACCATTTTAAGAAGTGCACAAGAAAAGAAAAACTACACTTAATCATTGCTTCTTTGCACCCTGAGTGGGGACATAGCAGGAATAAATTGCAGTTCCTGTGTTCCAAAACTGAAATAAATTTTACAAAATTTCGTTTTCTTTAATACCAAAGAACTTACAGAAAAGGACATTGTCAGTTGGAAAAATATAGAAACCATATGCCGCAATAAACAGAGCTACAATGCACTGCAACATGAAATGTCAAGCTGAAGTGATACTTCCAAAAAGTGCCATGCAAGGCCAAGACAGTCTAAGTGTCACTTGGCCCATTGTGTGACCTGTCGTGGTCAGCCCTGACTAAGACTGTGCCTGAAAAGACAAGCAGCCATACACAAGAGGACTACAAATTACAAAACAAAAACAAAGCTCACAATCACAGAACTTAGATACACCTGGAAGTGTAAAATCTAAAAGCAGTTTAAAACTGAAAGTTGGTACAGGGGACAAACGAGTAATGCTATGGTGAAAAAGTGCATGGATTCATCTGAGCAGTCATCAGAAGTGAGGTGTCATTAAATTCCTGCAAAAGAAGTTTCCTGAACATAACCACTTAACAACCCTAAAGTTAGAAACCAAAGGACTTAATGATAGTAAACATAGGGATGACTTTGAGCTAAGTCATGGGTAATACTGTATGGCCCAAAAATATTACATCAAGTGTTACCTTTGGAGAATGGATAGTCTTCCTCTGAACTAGGCTAATCTATGATTAACAAATGTCAACAGCAAGAAAGTGAAAAGGCATTATGAACTGCTCCAAATGTAAGCCTCCACAGTTATAGGTAATGCCAATGTACAATGTCTTGGGATTAAACTTTATGTATTGTCATTGTTTATAGAAAAAGTGAAGCCAGTTATACTGTATATATATGTGTACACTGGTTATCAGAACAAGAAGCTGAATACTACAAATCTATTGAATAACTAAATCTTGTAAATGTCTGGTACAGAACAACTGCTTTCAGTGGTGGTGTGTCTATATATACCAACAGTGTATTAAAGAAATTCAGTTAAAAAGCTTCACGGTGAAAAGAGATTCAATTGACTGTTTTGGAGTTTAGCATAATTGGTATCTCTGTGTACCATTCACGAAATGCAACTTTGAAAATTTTCTCAATAAAATTAAATCTTGTCTGCACTACTTAATTCATTAAACAATGAAAATTCCAGGAAGAATTCAACAATATTTTTGAGAAGGATACATGCTACTGAGCACAGGGACGTTCCGATGAGGTGCAGAAAGGCACACATAACAGAGCAACTTACTACAAAGCTTTCAATTGCTATGGTCTACTTCAGACAGATACACACACACACCCCCTCCACATACACCTTCCCTCTCTGGCTGCTGTAACCAGACTGCAGGATCTAGGACAGCTGAGGCGTAAGCAAACAGTGGTGTGGGTGAGGAGGCAATATCAAGAGGAAAACAGCAAGGAAGAGGAAGATGATGATAATAATTATTATTATTATTGGTGATGATGTTTAAGGGCACTCAACATCAAGGTCATCAGCACCCGTGCAAGGGAGAGGATAGATGCATGGTGGGGAGGTGACAATATGCTGAAGGATAGGAAAGGGAAGAAAAGGAGTGTGTTGTGGAATGGAAGACGTGTGAGGCTAGAGTGCAAGCAAGGAAAGGGAGGGGAAGGTGGTGGGGACAGGAACTAGTGGAGGTTTAGGCCTGGGGGATTGTGGGAGCATAGAATATATTGTAAGGAGAGTTCGCCACCTGTCAATTCAGAAAGGCTTGTTTTTGGGGAGGATCCATTGGCACACGCAGTGTAGCAGTCATTGAAGTGAGCCACATCATGCAGGGCTGCATGCTCTGAAACAGGATTGTCCAACTGTCTCCTGGATACATTTTGATGATGGCCATTTGTGCAGAAGGCTACACAGTGGTTGCTGCTCACTTTGTAGATCACATGATTGCTTTAACAGTTTGCCCTACCTATCATGGATAGGAAATGTCTATGATGGGACTAGAATAGGTGGTGGTGGGATAGTGGATAGAACAGGTTTTGCACCTCGGTCCATTGCAGCGATATGAGGCATCATGGGGCAAGGCTGCTGCTGTTGGATTTTTGAAGGGACTAAACAGCAACGGTTATCAGTCCCTTGTTCCGTTCTGAGAGATAAAACATTATGTTAGGTGTTCCTAAGGAAATGCATTAACAGGTCAAAGAGTAAAAATCACTGGTAAATATGAGGAAAGGATACAAGTAAAAACAAAGAAGAAAACAAACCACCATTAAATCACATGATAAAAACCAGCTGCGTGAATAAAATCTGAAACACGTTCAACCATAGCAGCATCGTCTCCTAGCATAAAAGAAAGTGCAACTGGCAGATTAAAAGATTATCGCAAGGCAACTAAAAGTGGACAATCCACCAGAATGTGGACCACTGTCAAGGGGGCACCACAGCCACACTGTGGTGCGTCCTCCCACCGAAGAAGGTGGCCATGCGTCAGCCATGTGTGGCTGATTCGTAGGCGACAGAGAACAACAGATTCCCTACAAGACGGCCGCAGTGAGGACTTCCATGCGACCGTAAGGAGCTTCACTGCACGAAGCTTGTTGGGGTGAGCAGAGTTAGCCCACTCGTAATCCCACAGGCTACGGATCTTCCCATGGAACTCCAGTCGGAGATCACTCTCTGGAAGACCAATAGCCAATGGACTGGAGGAAGTAGCCTGCTTAGCCAGCTGATCCACATGTTCGTTTCCAGGAATGCCGATGTGGCCTGGGGTCCAAACAAAGACCACCGAGCGACCAAGCCTGGAAACAGACTCCTGTATGGATTGCACCAAAGGGTGTTTCGGGAAACATTTGGCGAGGTCTTGCAAGCCACTAAGGGAGTCAGAACAGATGACCAGAGACTCCCCAGGGCACCCTCTGAGATGTTCAAGTGCCCGATAGATGGCAACCACTTCTGCAGTGAACACGCTACTTCCACAGGGCAGTGAATGCTGTTCGGTATGCTCACCATGGACATATGCATAGCCAGTACGGCCGTCGACCACAGAACCATCCGTGTACACGACTTCCGCGCCACAGAACGACTCTAAAACTGCCTGAAACTGGCAACGGAGACTCGGTGGCGCTACAGAGGCTTTCGAGACATGCGCCAAGTCCAGCCGAAGCTGTGGACGTGAAAGTGACCAAGGAGTGATACGGTAAGGCCAGTGAAAAGCAGGAGGGATACGAAGGGACTCAAGAGATGACAGGACGGAACGAACACGGAACGCGATCGGAAGACCCGACCTCGGTCGTTGTCGTGGAGACGGGAGTGTAGCAGCTGGAAAAAGAAGCCTGCGATTCGGATGGTGCGCTATTGCATGAACATGGGCGGCATAGGAAGATAACAGCTGCTGCTGGCAAAATCGCAGGGGAAGGACTCCAGCTTCAGCTAGTAGGCTTGTCACTGGACTTGTCCGAAAGGCCCCTGTCGCTAAACGGACGCCACTGTGGAGTACTGGGTCCAAGGCCTGCAATGCAGATGGGGCTGCTGAACCATACACAAAGCTCCTGTAATCTAATCGCGATTGAATCAGCGCCCTGTAGAGCTGCAAAACACTCGTACGGGCGGCTCCCCAACTAGTGTGGCTGAGGCAGCGTAGAATATTTAGGTACCGCACGCACTTCTGCTTGAGCTGGCGAAGATGGGGCACCCAAGTGAGCCGGCTGTTGAAGAGCATGCCAAGAAATCGGTGAGTCTCTTTGACACGAAGAAGTTCATCATATAAATATAGCTGTGGGTCCAAATGGTGGCAGAAGTGCATAACCCGGGTATTCGATGGAGAAAACTGGAAACCATGGGTTGAAGCCCACGACTGCGCCTTTCGAATGGCTCCCTGTAGACGCCTTTCAGCTACCCCAATGCTAGCTGAGTTGAAGTATAAGTAGAAGTCATCGGCGAACAAGGAGGAAGAAACCGATGACCCCACTGCCTCAGCAAGTCCATTGATGGCAATTGAAAAGAGGGGTACACTAAGGACAGAGCCCTGTCGAAAATCGTTCTCCTGGATGCAAGAGGAGTCGAGGGAAGTACCAACCCGTACTCGAAAAGACCGGAAAGAAAGAAAGTTCTGAATAAAAAGTGGGAGCGGACCTCTCAGTCCCCAACCGTGCAGTGTAGCCAGAATGTGGTGGCGCCAAGTGGTATCGTAGGCCTTTCTTAGGTCAAAAAAGGCGGCAACAAGGTGCTCACGCCTGCTAAATGCCGTACGAATGGCGGACTCCAGAGCCACTAAGTTGTCAACAGCGGAGCGGCCTTGGCGGAAACCCCCTTGAAGTGGGGTCAACAGACCCTGATGTTCAAGTATCCACATAAGCCGCTGGCTCACCATACATTCGAATAGCTTGCACAGAACGTTGGTGAGGCTGATTGGGCGGTTATCAGCCACCTGTGGATCAGCACCAGGTTTGATCACCGGAATAATGATGCTTTCTCGCCATTGTGACGGGAAAACCTCCTCCACCCATAAATGGTTAAACAGGTCGAGAAGCTGGTGTTGAAATTCCACGGAAAGATTCCGGATGAACTGGCTGTGGATTCTGTCCGGTCCTGGAGAGGTATTGGGGCATGCGGCAAGGGCAGTTTCGAATTCCCATTCACTGAAAGTGGAGTTGTACAATTCGGCTCGACGCGTGTGAAAGGACAGCCGTCGTTGTTCAACCCACTCCTTCAGTGCACGGAAGTCCGCACTGTATTCGCATGTTGCAGAGATGAGAGCATAATGCTCAGCCATGTGTTCTGCGATGGAAGTCGGGTCGATGCATAGGGTACCCTGGATGCGTAGGCTGGGAATCGCTGCCGGTGGACGGTACCCAAATAGGCGCCTAACCTGGGACCACACCCGAGATGCTGAGGTGCGACAGCTGATGCTGGCGACATACGTCTCCCAACAGTCCCGTTTTCCCTGCCAGATGAACTGTCGAGCCCGGGCCCGGAGCCGTTTAAAAGCTATAAGGTTTTCTACAGTGGGGTGTCGACGATGGCGCTGGAGCGCCCGACAACGATCCCGGATGGCCTCAGCAATTTCCGGCGTCCACCAGGGCACAGACTTGCACCGTGGGGAGCCAGACGGGGTAGGAATGGTTGCCTCAGCAGCTGAAACTATCGAACTGGTTACCTGGTGAACCGCAATGCCCAAGTTGGCTGGCAGTGGTACGGGAACTGTAGCAGCTGAGGTGAAGTGGTGCCAATCAGCTCGACGGAGAGACCATCGAGATGGGCAGCCCGCAGGTTGAAAATCAAGGAGCGTCAAGAGAACAGGAAAATGGTCGCTGTTGCAAAGGTCATCATGGACCCTCCACTGGAAGTGCAGGAGCAGGCACGGGGTACAAACAGAGAGATCAATCGTGGAATATGTGCCTCGCGCTACGCAAAAATGCGTGGGTGCACCAGTGTTTAACAGGCAGATGTCGTGCTGTGATAAAAGCATCTCTATGTGCCTACCGCGGCTTGTTGTCTGCGTTCCACCCCACAAGTGATGGTGGGCATTGAAGTCTCCCAGAAGCAGAAATGGAGGGGGAAGTTGTGCCACCAGGGCAGCAAGGTCAGTAAACGATACTATCTCGTCTGGAGGAAGGTAAAGAGAACAGATCATCAGTTCTTGCATAGCACGGATGCGAACAACCACCGCCTCAAGAGTCGTGTGGAGACGCACAGCGGCACTGGGGACAGTGGCAAGGACATAGATGCATACACCTCCAGAGACCCTGTCATACATGGTATGGTTTTTGTAATAGCCCCGATAGCCACGAAGGGCTGGGGTCCTTTGAGCAGGAAACCAGGTTTCCTGCAGGGCTACACAAAATACTGGGAAGGGGCACAACAATTGCTGAAATTCCGGCAGATGGCGGAAAAGCCGCAACAGTTCCATTGGAGGTTCAGAGAGCCTCCTGGTCGCTGAGACATGCTGCTTTCAACGGCGTAGTAGGGTTCACAGTTCTTCCTTCTGTTGCCGATTTTGAAGCAGATCCTCAACGTCCATAGCTTCCAAGGACTCGGCAATGGCCAAGTCTTTTTGGGACGCGAGGGTCTCTATTTCGTCCTCAGATGAAGAGGAATGTTTTGGTGGCACGGTAGCCACCACAGAATCTTTGGTTTTACTCTTATTCTTTTGTTTTTTCTTCTCGCGAGGTTCTTTAGGCTTCTCATGCTGGGAGGGCTTCACTGAGCCATCCTCAGGAACTGAGGATGCCTGCGTGGCCCTGCAACCAGCAGGAGGTGGCTCCTTCAGCCACCTACTGGTATCCACAAGAGAAGCCTTTGAAGGAAGGGATCTGAGGGAGCCCTTCCTCGCGAGAGGAGCCAGAGATGGCTGTTGTCTCTAGCTCAGGGGTGGGGACTGAGGGCCCCACAGGTGGAGATGGTGGTGCTCCCAAAGTAGGGACCTTGGGGACAACGGAGGATGAGGTACCCCCAAACACCATGGGGGCAGATGTGGGCAGTTTGGGCGAAGGGCCCACTGTGGAAGACGAGACAGTGGAGAGCGGTAGCAGAGATGGCAGAGGCAGTTGTGATGCAACTGTGGCATACGATGTCTTCATGCTCACAGGATGGAGCTTGGCATACTTTTTCTTGGCCTCTGAGTATGATACACGGTCCAGGGTCTTATATTCCATAATTTTACGTTCTTTATGAAGAACCGTGCAGTCCAACGAACAAGGAGAGTGATGCTGCTTGCAGTTAACACATACTGGAGGAGGGACACAAGGGGCGTCCGGATGTGAGGCACGTCCGCACTCCTGACATGTAGGGTTACCATCATATCGGGAGGACAAGTGCCCAAACATCCAGCATTTGAAGTAGCGCATAGGGGTAGGAATGTAGGGTTTTACGTCACACCGGTATATCATTACCTTGACTGTCTCGGGCAATGAATCGCCTTCAAAAGCCAAGATAAACGCACCAGTGGCTACCCTATTGTCCTTCGGAATCCTATAAACATGACGGATGAAATGAACTCCACGCCTCTCTAGGTTCTGCCATAACTCGTCGTCAGACTGCAATAAAAGGTCCTCGTGAAATATAATTCCCTGTACCATGTTCAAACTCTTGTGGGGAGTAATGCTAACGGGGACATAACCCAGCTTGTCACAGGCAAGCAGTGCCCGTGACTGGGCTGGGGACGATGTCGTTATGAGTACAGCCCCAGATCTCATCTTAGACATGCCATCTACTTCCCCAAACTTATCCTCAAGGTTATCCACAAAAACAGAGGCTTCGTGGTTGTAAACGATTCGCCGTCTGTCCTAGAGCATACCAGATAACGGGGGGCATAAGCCTCATCTTGCTGACGAGCCCTGCGTTCTTCCCATGGTGTGGCCATGGAAGGAAACGCTTGGGGATCATATGTTGCAGCATTAAATTCAGTTCGCCCACACTTAGAGACGCCGGTTTTGTGTCCGGCAACGTCATTTTTTGCTCGTTTCATTCTCGTCCCACGAGCAGCTAGGGAACTAAAGGTCCACCCAGGCAGAGCCCCGCTTGCTTGGGTAAGCCTTATACAACTGAGGTGCGGCAGGTTCATCAGAGGTTGCCTGCTAGCGACTGTTCAACCTCAACAGCCATGCATCTCCTCGGCATGTAGCACACCTTGAGATTGAGGGGTTTTATATAGAGGTTTGTACCATCCTCGCGACCCGGGCGATTAAGCCAAGATCCCCGGGCTCTGAAATGTACAACATTCCACCGTCGCGCCGAACAATGGTTGTTGAAGCATGCACAGAGCTTACGGTGTAGCGGACTGTTGGCGCGACACAGCCCACGGCTCAGGACCCCGGTTTTGCCAAGCTGAGCTAATGCTGAGCCCCTGAGGGGCATGGGGCAAGGGGTTGGGAGTTGGAATGGAGTAGGCATAGAGAAGGATATTACATAGGTTTGGGGGGGGGGGGGGGTCAGAATACCACTGCTTGAGTCCTGGGTCACAAGTGTCAGTGCTCCTTGGTGGCCAGTCGGTGTGTGTGTGAGAGAGAGAGAGAGAGAGAGAGAGAGAGAGAGAGAGAGAGAGAGGGGGGGGGGGGGGCAGTAAGTGACTGAACAGAAATGCACGAGATTGTTTCTGGACAAGATTGGAGGGTAATTATGGAAAGTGAAGGCCTCTGTGAGGCCTTTGGCATAATTGGAGAGGGACTGTTCATCACTGCAGATGCAACAAACGCATGTGATTGGGCTGTATGGAAGGGGCTTTCTGGTGTGGGATGGATGGCAGTTGTCAAAATGTAGGTATTGTTGATGCCTGGTATGTTTGACATTGACGGAGGTTCTGAAGCCATCCTTAAGGTGGAGGTCAGTGTCAAGGAAGGTGACTCATAGGGTTGAGTAGGACTAGGTGAAATGAATGGAGGAGAAGGTGTTGAGGGTTTGGAGGAATGTGGATAATGTGTCTTCACCTTCAGTCCAGATTATGAAGATGCCACCACTGAATCTGAACTAGATGAAAGGTCACCTCAGCTGTCCTAGATCCCACAGTCTGGCTACAGTGGCGAGAGACGGAAGGTGCGTGCGTGTGTGTGTGTGTGTGTGTGTGTGTGTGTGTGTGTGTGTGTGTGTTTCTCTGTCTGAAGTAGGCCATAGCAGTTGAAAGCTTTATAGTAAGTTGATCTGTTCAATGTGCCTTTCTATGGCTCATCTGGATGTCTGTGGTGAGTAGCAACCTATCCTTTAAGTGAAAACATTTTGGTATAGGCTTTACTGTGACTGTTGTTTGAAACTGATTGAAACACAGGATATTACTGCTACCAGTCACTTTTCAATAAATAATAACTATAATAAAATTGAGGGTTGAAACCCCCATCAGGTGGAATAACATTAAGCTTTGATTTTGTCCATCTTATGCATGGACTCTGAAGTTACAGCCATATATATACCAATGAATACGATGAACATCATAGGGACTGATGACCCTGTAGTTAAGTCCCATAAGATTTACAAACATTTGAACATTTGAATGAACAATACCGTCAGCTGCACTTTCATCCTGCTACCCACCGGCAACCAGCCTCAATGGACCATGCCACCACCACCAGGCTCCCAAAAAAGGGCAGACTGCACTCAACTGTACCAATAAAACAACAAAGTGACTGGGGCTGTTGATCGTCCCTACCGCCATGCTCAACGACTGTGTGACACCAGTCGCCCTGCTGCTCTTCAATGCAGCAAAATGCAGTCTACCCCAGTGATTAATAATGGTAATACCTTGTGTTTCAATCAACCCATCCTTCTCAAAAACATTGTTGGGGGGGAAAAAAAAAACAGTCAATGGAGACTTCAGTATACACTTTGATCAAAATAGCACTAAGGAGAGAGAATTTATGAATGTAATAGCCAGTTACAGTCTATTTATAGCAAATTATCTACCAACCATGGATGATGCCAAACTAGACACTGTGATCACAAGCCTAAATACTTCAGACTATAGGATGAGTGTGTTTGACCCAATCAGTTCTGATCACAGAGCATTAGTTATGTACCTCTATACAAAAAGAAAAAAGGTAATTAACCAGCTCTTCCGTTGCTTGATAACTACGTTTTCACAAAAAGGAGCATAAATAAGGAAACACCTGGTGAGTTTTGAAATACAGTATTTCCAATAGACTGGCAGTCCAGACTATAGAAAATTTGATGCATTACAGACCATTAAAGCCAAATTTGACTATAGCTATCCACAGAAGATTAAATAATAATAATAATAATAATAATAAATCTGCAAGCAAAAGGTAGAAAAAGAAAAAAAAAATTGTTATAGCAGTGAAATGAAAAAATTAAAATGTGTTGTACTGCTACTTCGTGATTATTACAAGACAGCGACAGATCCCAATGATAAGAGATTTTTCTGCAAGAAATTTTTGCAGGCAAAAAAGATAATATAGAAAGGATGTGGAAGAAGCCAAAAACAAAAGCAAGGGTGGTTCATTGCAGATGATAAGGCATCCTAGATCTCGTTAATAAACACAGGAAGAAAATCACCTTCCCCTTAAGCTTATGTGGTCCAGCTTAAGCCACTGTGGTAACAACAGAAAGTGCAATCCCAGATCAGAATGTTGACCCTTCAGCTGTTGTAAGAAATAACAATAGGTGAACATGACGAACTGGAAGGAATTTTTTAAAATAAAATAAAAAATTAATAATAATTTTAAAATCTTTCAAGCCTTCTGAAATTAGGATATATATCGGATGTCTACTAACGTCGCCAATAAAATCATCTATGGAATTACTGAACCATTAACAGTGTCATTAATAAGTGAATCTCTTCAGATTTATTTACTAAATTTTTCAAACTTGCAAGGACAGTGCCAGTTTATAACAAGGGTGAATCCAGAATGACAGCAATCTTCAGACCAATATCAATTATTCCAATGAAAGACCAAATCTTACACTACTTTGGAAGTAATGAACTGTCCACAAAGGCACCACACGGCTTCTGGAAAAGCAGATATACTACAAGAGCAGCAATGGATTAACACAGCTTTCAAGAAAAAGAATCTATGACACTGGCATTCACTCCACACAGATGGGTAATTGACCTCCCCCCCTCCCCCCAAGATCCCTGGTTACGTAAACCCATACAAACATATAGGCCTACAAACATTATAAATGCAAAAGAAGCTCTGTCTGTTACAATTTCACGACTAACAGGTTTCATGTGTACCAGGTTTTGATGAAATTGAGTATGGAGATAGCCCAAATGCTGAAGAAGAATGTATACTACTATAGAAGGTATTTAATTCAAGATATTTGTTCATTTTAAGTATACGTTGACAAATATGGAATAGCTGAGCACCACTGTTTCTCTTATAGCTTCCGAGACACTTGAAGACTCATCGTAAAAGCTATGTATTCTTTGATGTTTGAAAGGTATCATATTTATTAAAATACTTGTAATGGAGATATATTGTACATAATATGATTAAACTTCATTAATGCAATGCTTACACAAGACGTCAACCTCTTATGAGTTTGATGACATTTGAATCCTGATTAATTTACACATTGTGAAATATGTATTGCTTCTTCAGTCAGTGGTTTACTTACTGTGTATCTAACAGAGGTTCTTTTAGTGTTTAATAATGTAGTTAATAATTTAATAATTCTCAATAAAGAAGGACAGTGTATGCCGGCATTATACGTATAATTTATATGTAAACCAGAAAATTGGAAACCTTTTGTTTATCCTCATGATTCTGGTCATAACTTAAGAACAAAGTTACAAAATTATTGTACTTTCAGTGGCTTTTATTACAAGGTCTTAATTTTCATTGGCCATTGCCGGACAGATTGCGTCAGAACATACAAAACTGTTAAAAGAAACACAACACTTTTATTAACAATGGTTATGAACAACACTTGTAAGAACCATGATGATTCTGTGACATAACATATAGAGAAAATTATTAGTTTCTCCATGACTGGACGCTTGCTTTTGCTGCAACTGTGGTAGAATTTAATGAAAGTCCAGCTCCAGTTGCATTTATTGGTGCTTTATTTATTACAATCATTTTACATCCCAAGAATTTTTGTACCTTGCTTAAACAATACAACCAACTTTAATGTAAATTAAATCGAATACAATTGGCCTTAAGCTAAATTATTATACCTTCTGTATCAAAATCTTAAATTGATGAGACACCCACTTTTCACATAGCCTCATTGGCCGCTAAATGTTCCGTTTTTATCATAACTGACATTTATAATATTTTATTATTGACCTTTACATTTTATCAACTAATGGTTAGAATTTTATGTTTGCAATGATGTAATGTTTATATCAGAACATGCCGATTATAATGATTTGGAATGTTAAATATGACACGCCCATTTTTCTCTTGTTGCCATTGGGTGCCAAAAGTTTTAAATTCCCTGAGCTCTATTGTTTTAATTTACTTGATGTTGCTTTCTCTACAGCATAACGTAATTTCCTTCTGCTTCTGTACAGTACCTTTTTATATATGTAACATTCTATCTTATACCATGTCATTTTTGTAAACTTATTGCTACACACTATATGCAGGTTTGTCACACTTGAAAATGGACTAACATAGAGGCCGAAACTGATAGTGTGGGCTTAAATAAAGCACCAATAAATGCAACTAGAAACTGGAGCTGGACTTTCATTATAAAGAGAAAAACTCATTTACAGAATTTAGTGGACGTTGCTTGACCACACGTGACTGTCTATTTCTGAACATCCTTGGCGGTAATGCCCGAACATCAGGTGGTAGGTGGTTGTACATTTTCTGGGCAGATGTGGGACAGCTTGGTATATCAATGTCAGCCTTATTTTGGTTGTGGATTTCTTGTCTCTTGCAGAAGGATGCTTCATTTTCTTTTATGTAGACAAGTGAGTTGAAGACATACTGACTATATATTGTCATTATACCCAGCTTCTTGAAAATGGGTTTGTAGTGATCTAATCTCTTGCTGGAAGATATTATTCTTTACAGCCTTCTTTTGCAGGAGAAAAATGTTCTTACTTGCAGGAGTGTGTCCCCACAGTAACAGTCCATATGCAATGTGGCTATGAACAGTGCATAATACACTGTGATTAAGTATTGGTCTGTTATCACATTTGAGCTTCATGAGGAAATAAATGACTCTAGATAGTTTAGAAGTGTGTTTGGCCCATGGCAGTTTATTGTCGATTGTGATACTCAGGAGTTTGATACTGTCTTCATTTGATATGAAACCACAGTCACCAAGGCTGAATAATATTTTCTGGGTTTTATCTTCATTTATCTACATGTTGTTGGCTTTGAACCACTTTTTCGCTTCTTCGAACAAAATATCAGCATTGTTTAGAGTCTCAGCAGAGTTCTTACCCTTTGTTATTAATGATGTATCATCTGCAAAAAGCAAGGTATGACCATCACAACTCAGATCATTGACATATATTTGGAAAAGCAGAGGGCCAAGTACGGAGCCCTGTGGTACCCCATGTTCAAGTTACATTTCACGAGACACCGCTCCCTGGATACAAACACTCTGCCGTCTGTCTCTCAGGTAGGAAGATAAAGTATCAAAGATGGCACCCATTATTCCACAAGATTTTAACTTTCCCAACAGTATCTTATGAGAGATGCAATCAAAAGCCTTATTTAATCACAAAGAATTAAAGCCAGGCAGTTCTTTTCTTCAAATGCTTCCATTATTTTTGTTGTCACATCAAGCAATGCAGTGAATGTGGTTTTACCTCATCTAAATCCATGTTGATTATCTAAGAACAGCTTGTAAACGGTTCATACAAGATACAAAAAGGAGATAAGAAGACAAATGAAATGAAAGTTATCATGGGTATCCCTCAGTCACTTCCATTGCTTATAAAATATCATCTCTCGTGTTTGTAGGTCTATACGAGGAAAACATTTGCTAACTGTCAATTAAGAAGTTCAGATTTCTGTGACAAATGAGGAAGTATGCTATATGACGATAGCTGCCAATTAACGTTTCTTAACCCAGAAAATTATATAGAAAAACCACAAACGTCTACAATTCGCGCTACACACTTTCCCGCTATAAGGAAATGCACATAAGCTTTTCCGGCTGTGAGCCAGATGATTGTTCAGAACGACGTAATTCGCAGGCAAGAGAAAAATAGTTCATTGGAGTGATTCCATGTTCTTGAGCTTCACAGTTAGTTGAAAACGATACAAAATTAAATAAATAATTATTACTTACAATCAAGTCACTGTTAGTAAAGAAAACACAATGACACAGCTATTAACACAATTTCCGAACATTGATTTCCATACAAAACACGATGCTTTTTCATTCATACGTGGCGTGAAATCCAAAAGTCATACAAAAATGTTAACAAATAACTTTATCATAACGCTATACCTCAGGAATAGTCAGAAACTTTGATACATTGGCTGGCTATTAATCACAACAAAACTATCGTCTACCTGATAAGCTTTTCAAACAGCTGATTTTGACGCTTTACTGATAGTAATGTACAAATAAAACCAAAATAAATATAATCTACACAACCATATATTATAACGGTTTCTAAACTAAAACTATACAAATAAACACAACATATACCTCAATATACTTGAATTCCAAATCTTAAATTGGTAAAACTCATGCAAACAATAATAATAACCTTGACTCAATTCATATCTTTCCGGAAAAAACAATACAAAGAGCGAAATCATGCTGGCAAATTTCTAATGACGTGAAACAAAAGGTTAATACTTAGCGAAAATATTGCAAAAATCTTCATTTTTGAGGTTTACCAATGGGGTGTCAAAATTTCTAGTAAATTGATTTTCTTCCAGAATGAGCAAAGTTCCGCGATTATGTATGTGTAATTCGAAGGTTGGTAAGGAGCAGACGACATTGACCAAGGTCAGTTACGTCAACAGAGTTTATATCGTGCCTGTGTATGCATTATATTGTATGATACTGCGACAGACAATAGTTCGTATATTTGCTTTGCAGAAGGCATTTCTTACAAGTGAAGCATTAGCCATGGCAAAAAAATCTGCAGTCGTTTTGTTAGCAGAAGGAGCAGAAGAAATGGAATTTGTGATCTCCGTTGATGTCCTGCGTCGTGCCGGTGTAAGTCCAGTCAATAAACGATTTCCATTTTATTCGTCATGTTTATATATGGTGATCCTTGAGCAACAACTACTGGTATGACATTGATGTACACATTTTATATACATTCAAACTAAATAATGCAGGAGGCCCACCTGCAGTTGTTTATTGTGTCCTCATGAAAATAATTTTGAGCCTTACAGTATTGAGCAACACCTTCAACAAAGTGCCCAAAATCAAGCCGTCGATAACAAAGATACCAACCATGTCCTGTAGTAGCTCACGGCCAATACCCACCCCTGTATCTCTTTGATCCTTCCTTGTCACTATTGATGTCACTACCCTATACACCACCAGCCCATGATCATAGTGTTTTGGTGTGATTGAATACTACCTCTCCCAACTCCATGCAGACTAGCTACCTCATTCCTCATAGTGACTTTCTAACTATATCATAATATACTACTTATCCTATTGTGAAGGAAAGGTACAACAACAAATCCACAACACAGGCTTGGACACTTCTGTACCAACTGATATGTGTGCCATCAACAGGAAACCTTGCTAGCTTCTAAAAACTCTCGTTTAAGTTCACTGTTATATCCTCGTGACCAGTTCTCAAATCCGAGACACCCTATCCTCATCACTTCAAAACTTCAAGATCTTCTTTTCCATCTGCTTCACCAGGTCTTCTTATGATGAAAGAAACACTGAACATACAAACAAGTAGATTAATCATGCAATATAGTCTCTTCAAGTAGAGTGAAAGAAAAATTAAACACAACTGTGGGGTGTCTCTTACAGTCATAAAGTGTAATTTCTGTGTATTTTTCTTCTTAAGTCATGCATATGAAAGTTTTCACCATCATAAAGGCAAGTAAATAATATTGCAAGACCTTCAGCTCCTACATCAAATTCTAAATCTACATATATGCTCCGAAATCCATCGTACAGTGTGTGGCTGAGAGTACACTCAATCACTACTATGCATTTCCTTTCATATTTCACTCCCAAATAGAACAAGGAAAAAAAGAATGCCTATATGGCTCCGTATGCACTCTAATTTCTCTTATCTCGTCATTGTCATCATTATGCGAAATGTAAGTAGGCGGTAAAATTGTACGACACTTCTCACCAGGCTCCAGTGCTTATGTTGGCAACAGATGAACAATGAAGTGTAAAATTGTGTTAATATCTTTCAAGAGCTACAGAGTAAATGTTATTGCTGCTCGTTTCACTCGTAGCAAATTTAATGCCCTACCTGCTCTATGGTCGACAGGTTCTTGTATGTACCCTTGTCTGTTCAGAAAAATATAATTTTCGTTTTAATTGCAGTTGTCATGAAAAAACATTTGTCATCTGAGTTGCCATCATTACCATTGGTGCCAGCATAACCACTGCAGCCTGACGAGAAGTGTCGTACAATTTAACCTAAGTAGGCAGCAGGTAGATTGTTCTACACTCGGCTTCAAATTCCAGCCCTCTAAATTTCTTCAACCGAAATTTATGAAAACAATATCATCTTTCCTCCAGTGATCCCCAATTAAGTTTCTGGAACATCTCGGTGACACTCACACACTGGTTGAACCTACCGTAGCTGCTCGCCTCTGAACTGCTTCTGTCTTCCTTCAAAATGATCTGCTGTGGGTCCCAAACCCTTGAGCAATACTCAAGCTGAGATCGTACAAGTGTTTTATACATGGTCTCCTTTACAGATGAACTTCATCTTCCAAAAATTTTCCCAATAAACTGAAGTCGACCCTCAGCCTTACTCGCACTCACTGACTGACACTTTTTTCTTCTTTTCTGCTCCTTTCTGTTTTGCTCAGTCCTTGTTTTTTCCCACCTCCTCACTTAATCCCAAAGCTGCATTTCACATTTCCACCTTTTCAGTTGGCTATCTACACATTCCATCAGGCTGTTGGGACTTCTCTATTCCCACCCTTGCTCTCCATCTCCCCTCATTCTCCCCTTCTCCTTTCAAGGATCATGATGAAATAGAGTGGTTATTTTCCTTGCGGTTCTACCAAACACAGATATCAGAAATAAACCAGAAAAGTAGCAAAAAAAAAAAAAAAAAAAAAAAAAAAAAAAAAAAAAATACCCACCATCTTCAAAGCAAGATAATTTCATCTTACTCCAGATCCTGTACTTCCAAATGGGTACTCACTTTTTTTGTATACATAAATCTTCCTTAGGCGTAATGAGGTATTCAGTTATACTAACTCAGAAACACAGTTAGGCCTATTCTTCAATACTATAATTTATTTATTATAGTAGTGCTTTTTTTTTTTTTAAGGACAACTTCTATTCTTCTGATATTAAATCAATATCAACACTGAATAATAATCCATCTTATTTACAAAGTCTCTCAGATCCATATATATACTCTACTTTGCACTTAGTGTTCACCGGAAACCAGTACAATGTCAAAACCTCTTTGATGCACCTGTAGTGATGTCGGAGCACCCCAAAGTTCTGCCGCACCCAGAGTTCGGAAGAATACCTTGAACAAAGAAAAAGAAACACACCAACAACACAATATATTTTAAAATAAAATTAGTGGATATGAAACATCCATGAATATATTTTCAAGAATACATTTGATTGTTTATAATTGGAATTATTAGTTCATTGGTTTAAGAATCTGTTCCCTTTCCTCAGACTCACTCTGAATATACCAGCAGCCTACTCATTTTTAGCAGCAGTTGAGACACAGTGACCGGAGATAGATGTTATGTGTGGGAGTTGTGATTTTGTATAGCCTAATACACACACACACACACACACACACACACACACACACACACACACACACACACACACACAAAGCAAAAGGCAGTCATACTTTAATTTAGATGTTTACTGGTGACACAGGTGTTTTGTCTTCTCTGATATCTAAGAGTGTTATTGCGGTTCGGAAGTGTGCCTTTGTTCATGAACTAGTTGTGCTATTTTTCCTATTTATTTCTGATATTTGTGTTTGGTAGGCTGGATATCATAAGAAAAATGTATGTTTGCTTTGAGGGATGCAATGGAAGATGCCATGTGGGATGTTAATAAGATTCTGCAGCTGTTTGGTTTACTAAGTGAAGTTGTCAAATGTTCGCAATGTCGGCCAATGAAGATGGTTGTCTCCCCACCTCAAACCAGGGACCTGTTAATTGGGAGGTGTCATCGGGAAAGCCCTGGGCAGGCTATATGGAGGGGAACCTAGTTTGACAAATTGAAGTTGGCCCTGAGAGAGATTGTTTTTGTTATCAGTTGTCTGTGAAGGTCTGTTTGCATGAGACTGCTGTGAGTGAATGTACAATAGTAGACTGGTTTTCATTTTTTTTTTTTTTTTTTTTTTTGTGAACTGTGTTCTGATTTTAATTTGAATAGTGTAGTTTACGGGGCCCGGGGCTAGTGACGAAAATTGATGAATCACGTTTTGCGAAAATGAAATCCTGGAGGGGTGGGTCAACACCACCTAGAACTCAAGTCCTCATCACATGCCTTACCACATCACACTGAGAGGCTGAAAATGCTAGCTGACTGGCTGGCCATTACAAGGCAGTGGGCTGTGCCCCAGCCGCCATCCAATCAGCTAGATGTCACGACCTCTCGGTGAGACATGCCATGGCCTGTTGTGAGGCCTTGTCTGTTGGGTTGTTGAGGGAGGGGCTGTTGTTTTGGGGGCGTGATGGTTGCGAGGACCATTTGCGGGTTCTGGAGAATTATTCTAAAGTGTTATTGGTAGGTTTAATTGAGCAATTTGTTGAGGTAGGTTCAGCAGTTATGTCGGTTGCATTTTCTTCTTGTGTGTGGTTGGGGAGAACGGGATATGATCATTTGGTATTGAATCGCAGATTAAGAGTTTAAGGCTTATTGGACTGTACAAATACTATAGAGTGGGTTTGGGGGGCTGTGCAGGTTTATCTTCATGAGTAGGCCTACTATTGATGGAAGAGCATCCCTGGCAATTTTTGTGTTTTACATTGTTCCTTTGAGGGTTAATGGAAAAAAAATTATTGTCCAAAGGAGTGAAGTTAAGTTTGTTTCTGTGTTATTAAATAATTCACAGTCTCTGTTGCAATGTCATTGATTATATCCAATAACGCATTTTGCGCTGTTAGCGCATCATCAGACTGGAAACAGACAACTGTTTTATTGCAATCCATGTACCTAGCGGGCAGCGAATTTAATGTTTTTGTGTTGGTGGTGAGGGCGGATGGGTGGGGAGTTAGGGGTGGTGGCGAGGGATGGGTTGGGTGGAGGAGAAGGTTTGGCAGGGCTGTTTGTGGGGTATGGGTGGGTGGGGGGAATAGGGTAGATGGGCCAGGGTGGGGTAGGCTGGGAAACTTTTTATTTTTTAGTGTGAGGTGGGATGCATGTGGTGTCATTGATTGTTTTTGTGTTAATTTGCGTGAAATACTCTCGGTGTTCTTGCCGCGTCAAATATGGGTACGAGCCCAAGTTTCCGACTATATCCTCCATAGTCGTCGTCAGGGGTAAAACTGACTGCTGTGAACTGGAGGCATCCGCTTATATAACCAGGAGATGGCTTCTCATTGGTTGGTTTACGTCATAGCGGTAATGGCGCGTACTCAGGTGGTGCCATCTAACCACCTAGAATTTTCTAGCGCACTCTATTCCGCGTTGTTAGCAGCGCCATCTCTCGCAGCAGGCGGTAATCTGCGGGAAGTACTAAAGGTTCTGGGAGCCAACCTCTGTTCCTTCTCCAGAGCTCGCTTCCATGCATTGCTGAGTGCATATCCGGAGTCTCTATTGATATTATTATCACATAATCTGATTTCAATCGCCTCCCTGATGACAGAATCCCAGTAGTTGGATGCGTGAGCCAGTACTCTCGTTTCTTCAAACAAAATCCGGTGTTTATTTAACAGGCTGTGCTCAATCACCGCAGATTTTTCTAAATGCCTGTATTTCAGGTGACACTGATGTCCAACGCAGCGTTCAGAAACAGTTCTTATTGATTGCCCCACGTAATTTTTGCCACACTCGCATGGAATGCTGTATATTCCCGGCACTCTCAGACCAAGGTTGTCTTTGATGGGTGGCATCATTTCTTTTATTTTCTTGGGAGGACGAAAGACAGGTTGGATCCCCTGCCTGTTTAGGACTCTTCCGATTTTACTACTTGTTGCACCGCAGAATGGAAGCCGCGCAATGTGTTGGTCCTCTTGATTTATTGAAATAGCATCCTGTCTAGGTTTCCTCGACAGTGTGGACCTAATATCACGGGAGGAATATCCATTCTTTCTGAAGACCTTCTTCAAGTGGTTGATCTCAGAGTCGAGGTGGTTTTCGTCTGAAATAACCCTTGCTCTGTGTACCAAGGTGTTCAGCATAGCTTTCTACTGAGTAGGATGATGAAAGCTACGTGCATTCAGATACAAGTCTGTATGCGTCGGCTTTCTGTACACAGAACCTCCCAAGAAGATAAAAGAAATGATGCCACCCATCAAAGACAACCTCGGTCTGAGAGTGCCGGGAATATACAGCATTCCATGCGAGTGTGGCAAAAAATACGTGGGGCAATCAATAAGAACTGTTTCTGAACGCTGCGTTGAACATCAGCGTCACCTGAAATACAGGCATTTAGAAAAATCTGCGGTGGTTGAGCACAGCCTGTTAAATAAACACCGGATTTTGTTTGAAGAAACGAGAGTACTGGCTCACGCATCCAACTACTGGGATTCTGTCATCAGGGAGGCGATTGAAATCAGATTATGTGATAATAATATCAATAGAGACTCCGGATATGCACTCAGCAATGCATGGAAGCGAGCTCTGGAGAAGGAACAGAGGTTGGCTCCCAGAACCTTTAGTACTTCCCGCAGATTACCGCCTGCTGCGAGAGATGGCGCTGCTAACAATGCGGAATAGAGTGCGCTAGAAAATTCTAGGTGGTTGGATGGCACCACCCGAGTACGCGCCATTACCGCTATGACATAAACCAAGCAATGGGAAGCCGTCTCCTGGTTATATAAGCGGACGCCTCCAGTTCACGGCAGTCAGTTTTACCCCTGACGACGACTATGGAGGATATAGTCGAAAGCTTGGACTCCTACCCATATTTGACGCGGCAAGAACACAGAGAGTATTTTACGCAAGAACTATGTCGCTAAAGACTTCGTACTCTTTGTGTTAATTTGTTGTGTGTGTGTGTGTGTGTGTGTGTGTGTGTGTGTGTGTGTGTGTGTGTGTGTGTTTGGATTGGCCAACTTTGGTGGGAGTAGGTGAGACGCTATTTTTGGTAAGGAAATTTTAAATTTCTTCTTCTTCTTCTTCTTCTTCTTCTTATTATTATTATTATTATTATTATTATTATTATTATTATTATTTTAGTCTTCTTGTTGTAGGTGAAGTGTTCTCATTTTGTTTTCTCATCGTTTTAGGGGTTGTATGATATCCTCTGCTTCATTTTAAGCAATACTATTGTCTGATACCAGTTTTCTCATTTCTTTTCTTTTAATTTTTTTTTTTAAATTTCCTTTTTTCCATTGTTTGATGTGTAATATAGGTCAATTGAAGTGTCAGATATCATTTTTGCTGGTGTTTTGGAGGTGGTTTGTTTTACTGAACGTTTTTTTAAAAATTCCCCTCTTCCCCCCCTCCCTCCCCCTTTAGGAATATCCCTGCCCATATGTCCCCCGCATTCCCACACTTTGCCTGCTAGTGTCATTTAATTGATTTTTATATTAATTTTTGTTTGTATGTGTCTTTGACGGCATTTTATGTGTTTTGGGTGCCATGTTGGCTGAGAGTATATCTGTCATTTCTGCCATGTTGATGTCATTAGTCAAAGCTGACAGGTGCTATCCCGATCTTCAGTTATGCCCAACTACTAAACTCTTAAATAAAGCTACACCATATGGCTTAATGTAATATGCATTATGGGATCTCAACTCTGTTCACATTGATTGATAATGTTTTACTTTCCCTGGATTCTCGCCAAGTATGTCACAATATTTGTATAATAATTCTCGATCAGTGGCATGGCCTAATGTATTTACGTGACGTGAAGTGGCAGTGTTGGCAACAGTCACTGTGGATGCTGGGATGAATGGCAGCACACAATGTTTACAAGATGTGAAAATGAATGTGTTAACATCACGTTTGAATGATTTAATTTTCTAAATGAATCACAGTGTTCGAATATTGAAGATCGCACTCTAGAAAACTATGTTTCTCCACATGCGCTGTCTTTCTGTTCAGATGTGTTCACTTTGTTGTTATGTAAATCGAAATATGTGTGTGTCTGTCTCTCAAAGGATACAAATCACAATATTTTTTCAATGTTCATAATTTGGTAAAATGCATGCAACAACTTAATCTGTACTCTTCGGTTCCTGCCTAACCACATCCTTTAATATCACAACATATTCATAAAAATCATAACATTCACTCACAACAATTTAAGCCGTACCCTTAGGTTCCTACCTAACCACAAGCCTTAAAATCATTACATATTTGTAAAAATAATAATTTCGTCGATGACCCTTGTTCAGTCAGTAATTGAAATATCATACACGCCATTGACTACTCGAAATGTACTACGTTGCCAACCTAACACTGGTATGGATGCACCGTGACGCTACCCATCCGCTGATCGAGACTTTACCCAAATTCTCTAATTCCCCTTTATCTTCATGTTTGAACTCTCAGCTTCTGTTAACTTAATCGCTACTGGCTTACTATACGATTTTATAGTCATTGCCTCATTAGTAAAACCTTCATTTTCACCAAATGTCTTCTTATCAGATTGCTTTTGGTTTTCTGGCTTTTAGATCTATATCTACTTACATATTGCACAGGCCACTGTAACCCCCCCCCCCCCCCCAGGGGGCCCACAGCTCTTTTGTGGGTACGTGTGTGGTGCGCACGGGGCCCTGAGCTGAAGCGAACTTTCTTCCGCCCCAGGCCGCTTCTCTCTTTCCCCCCAGTTTGTGCCTTCGCCCGGAGACGGGCGTTTTTAGTCGGTCCAAGGTTTCCTTTTTCGTTTCCTCTTACTTCCTCTTTTCTTGGTCCTCTTCCTTTCCTGTTCTTTAGCCTTCCCCCCTTGTCCTCGACCCGCCCTTTTAATCTCCGCCTCGGCGTTTGAGGTTCTCCCTCATTCATCCCTTTCTCTCCTTCCTCCTTTCTTTCCTCCCTGTGCGTGTCTGAAGGTCAACCCACGCTCTGCGTAGCCGATGACAGGGTAAGGCGTAATTCCCCGCCCCGGGTAGACATGTAGGGCACGTATGTACCCCCCGGTAAAGGACGGGCCCAGGGAGGGGTGATTACCTGAGCTGATACCTTCCGAACATGCCGATTAGTCCCTCCGTCCGTTCTCGGGAGGTGTGACCTGAGGTGCGAACAGTCACCTAAGGCGGGTGCGCCCTCAGTGAGGGCCCCCACAAGGAAGAAGCGCGCCATCGGAGACACCAGTAATCATGGGGGACACCTCCGCTATGAAACCTTCCAAATCATCTTTAACCTTGACCCATAAGCGGAAACTTGATGATTCTCAGCCACAGAAAGTATTGCCTAACATTCCTAAGTTCCTGATGGTATCACGTACTGACGATAAAGATTTTTCTGCTGTGAATCCGTTTATCATTCAGAAGGGTGTCGATGCGATCACCAGTCCCTTGAAGACCTGCTGCAGGCAGCGCAATGGGGCCTTGTTACTTGAATGCATTCCAGGCACAGAAGTTACTTCGGGCTACGCTTGTACATACTTTCCCTGTGAAAGTGGAGGCTCACCACACCCTCAACTCTTCACGGGGGGTAGTCTAAGGTGAAAGCGGGCTATGAAGTCATCTCCGTTCACCCGTATATACCCAACCCTACGCGCTGCTTCCATTGCCAGAGATATAACCATACCAGTAAGTCTTGTCTGAATGCAGCCAAGTGCGCCACCTGTGGCAGGGACGCCCATGAGGGTGACTGTCTACCTCCATCCCCTCGCTGCATTAATTGCATGGGTGACCATGCTGCTTCTTCGCGGGACTGCCCCATTTATAAAGAAGAGCGGGTCATCCAAGAGATTCGTGTCAAGGAGAAGGTCTCCACCTATGCCGCTCGGAAGTTATTAGCGAGTAGGAAGCCCGCTGTACGCCCATCAGGTACTTACAGCCAGGTCCTCACCTCACCTCGACCAACTAAGGAGGTAGGCATTCAGACCTGCGATCTAACGTTCTGTGACACTGTTGTCAGGTCGGCTAGCCCAAAAATTGCTCGTTCCACCTCTCCGATCCCTTCTGCCCGTTCTACAATACATTCGTCGGCCAGTTCCCTCACATCCTGGGCACCTAAATCCGCTGCCCGCAGTTCAAAAAAAGAACCTGTTCCTGAAGACTTCCTCAAGACTACGTCTTCTCCATCGTCAACTGCTTCCTCTGCCCGTCATGCCTCAAAGAAGGCTCACAAAAAGAATAGACCTCGTCCTTCCCTGCCACGGTGTGACTCTTCAGTCACGCCATCCAACAGTTGCCGGCCTCGGCTGTCTTCTGGTTCACCGGGAAGCTCCGTCTGCCGGGCACCCGGCCCTTTACCAGCGGTGGAAACTGCCCCTCCTGATCAACTCAGGGATGTTGCAGGCGCTCGGTTGAACCTATGGACCACGACCCTTTGCCCCTAGACAGCGATAGCAGTGCTCCCTCGAAATCCGGTCCTCAGCGGCCGTCGAGGTGACCCGCTTGCTTGATCGTTTTAATCCTCATTTCTTGTCTCATTTTTTATCATGGCGCTCCTTCAATGGAATATTCGCAGCTTTCATTCCAATTGGGAGGAGTTAAAACTACTCCTTCGATTGCACTGCCCACTTCTAGTCTGTCTCCAAGAAACTAAGTTGCGTCCTAGTGATCGTGCAGACTTTCCCCACTACACCTCTGTGCGTTTCGACCTGCCGACGTTTCCGGATCCCTTTTTGTAGACGATTTCGCAATTTATTGCAGCGCCCAGCGGACGTGTCTCTTGGACCGTTGTCTTCAATGCTGTCTTGACCGTCTATATTCCTGGAGCTTCGCGAATGGCTTCAAATTCTCCACTGAGAAATCGATGTGTATCAACTTCTGGAGATACAAGGAATTTCTTCCACCATCCCTACGTCTTGGCCCCGTTGCTCTCCCTTTCATGGAGACAATGAAATTCTTGGGGCTAATGTTGGATCCGAAACTTTGCTGGTCCACACACGTGTCCTACCTGGCTGCCCGTTGTGCCCGATCCCTTAATGTTCTTCGTGTCCTCAGTGGCACATCGTTGGGAGCGGATTGTGTCCTGCTCCACCTTTATCAAGCCATTGTTCAGTCAAAGCTAGACTACGGAAGCCTTGTATACTCTTCTGCACGGCCGTCAATTCTCTGTCGTCTCAACTCTATTCACCATCAGGGATTACGTCTGGCGACCGGTGCATTTTATACCAACCCTGTTGAAAGTCTGTATGCAGAGGCTGCTGCATTACCCTTGACCACTCAGCGTGACATACTTTTGTGTCGGTATGCATGCCACCTGCGCTCGATGCCCAACCACCCATCTTACCCATTATTCTTTGACGACTCACTCGATTGCCAATATCAGTTGTCTGCGATAGCCTTGCTTCCACCTGGAGTTCGGTTTCGCCGACTGCTTCAGCGGCTCGATTTTACCCTTTCTTCCACCTTTCGGTTGAGCGACAGCCCGTTGCCACCGTGGCATCAGGCCCAGGTTCACACTCACCTTGAACTTAGTTCGCTGCCCAAGGAGAGCACTCCGGATTTGGTATATCGCTAGAGGCTTGTCGAACTCCGTTTGTGGTTCGATAATGCCATATTTATTTACACTGATGGTTCCAAGAGCACTGCCGGTGTCGGATCTGCCTTCGTCGTCGGGGACAACCGTTTCCAATACAAGCTCCCTGACCGGTGCTCGAATTTCGTGGCTGAGCTTTTTGCCATCCAACAGGCTGTTTTGTATACCTGCCGCCACCGCCAACCTTTCTATGCCATCTGTTCGGACTCCCTTAGTGCCCGGCAGAGTCTTAAGGACCCTATCTCGAACCATCCTCTCGTGTATCGGATCCAACGCTCCCTCCAGTTGCTAGCAGATGACAGCTGTCACGTTTCTTTCCTGTGGGTCCCTGGCCACGTGGGTGTGCCCGGGAATGAGACCGCCGACATAGCAGCCAAGGCCGCAGCTCTTTTGCCTCGCATGGCTACCTTTTGCGTCCCATTGGACGATGTTCAACGGGCTCTTCGCTGGAGTATCGTGTCGTCATGGCACAGTGCGTGGTTTTCACTGTACGACAATAAATTGCGAACTGTAAAACCGATCCCGACCGCTTGGAGGACCTCCTCACGCCCCTCTCGGCGAGAGGAAGTCATCCTGACCCGGTTGCGGATCGGTCACTGCTGTTTCAGCCACTGTCACTTGCTATCCGCCGACCCTGCACCGCTGTGCTCCTGCGGTGAACTGCTGACAGTGCGACATGTTTTACTGTCTTGTGTTAATTTTAATCATCTCTCCGTGTAGCCCTTCACTTTCCGTCTACTGTGGAGGAAATTTTAGCTGATGACACACGAGCAGCTGCTAGAGTTTTGCGTTTTATCAACTTGGCCAACTTATCAAAGGATATTTAACCCCTTTAATTGTCTTTTATCTTTCATTTTTAGCCTCTTCTTGATGTTCTAACTGGCAGTTACCAATTTTTTGAGATCTAGTGAATCTCTGTTCTTGTCTGGGCGCTAATGACCGTAGAAGTTGTGCGCCCTAAAACCACAAAAAAAAAAAAAAAAGGGGGGGGGGCGGGGGGCACTGTACAGCGTGTGGCAGAGAGTAGTTTGTACACCGGCCGCGGTAGCCGAGAGGACTGAGGCGCTCCAGTCACGGTCTGCATGGTCACTACGGTCGGGGGTTCGAATCCCCCCTTGGGAATGGATATTTGTGCTGTCCTTAGTTGTAGCTAGTTCATAAGTAGTTTGTGCGGTTAGGGACTGATGACCCCATAGTTAAGTCCCATAAGCTCTACAAACATTTGAACATTTTAGTAGTTTGTACCATTAATAGTTGTCTCCTTTCCTGTTTCACTTCTGATTTTAGCATAGTGTTATGATTTCTCTAACCTTTTGTCGTCATTATGAAAAATATATTGGCACATGAGGAATCCTTGTGCAGTCGGCTTCAAATGTAGAATTACTATATTTCCTCAGTATTTTCCTTAAAAAGGTACCACTTTCCCTTGAAGGATTCCAGCTTTTCTGTAATACCGAAGTGTTGGTCGGACCTACCAGAAACAAATCTAACCACCTTCCTCTTTCTTTAATCTGATTTGGTAGGAATTATAAACACTCAAGCAGTACATAAGAATGTGTCACACTAGTGTTCTGTAAATGGCCTCATGTAGAAATAAAAACCACTTCTCCCAAAATTCTTCCAATAAACCAAAGATGAAGATCCGCCATTACATGCTTGTTTCATTTTATATTGCTTTGCAACATTGTGCTTACAAGGGTATCTCCCCATTGCAGTCCCCTCAGACTTAGTGGTAGTATGGCGCATTCAATAGCCTGTCAAAAACTGATCACAGATAAAGTGTGAAAACAGTAAGAATGTGTGTGGTACTTTGAAAAAAGAGTAAAATAGAAACCGTGAAGCCACGCAGAAATGACCTAGCACTATAAGGCACCTTACTGCAGTGTGTGGAGGTTAAAGTCCTCACTTGGGCATGATGTGCGATCCCAAGTAGAACATTTACGAGAGGGAAACACCTACAGTAAGAGTGTTATGGACCTGTGGTTATGGTGGTGAATGTGAAGCTGAAAGATCCTTGTTCACATCTTATCCAGTGCAAAAACTATTTCTTTTTTCTATTTTGCACAAAATTTCGAACTGATGGTTGTTCATTGGCATGTCTGTTTGGTGTAACCAGTTTTGTGCCTGTGTTGTGCTGTAATGTCTGCACAATGTTTGTTTAGGTGTGATTACCTCACATTGGACTGCTTCCAGTGGGGTCTTAGCTACTTATAGGTTTGTAACCAAGATTATATATTTTCATGAGTACTTGAAATTGTGATTAGAAGGCGATGAGCTGTTGTGACATATTTCCCACCTATTTATTTGTTTTTATAGGTGAGCACTTACTATTCCTTACATTTGCAGGTCATTTATATGGTGTGAGTCCACTGATCGGCTTTCACCTGTGGCATTAGTGTGTTGTGTATTATGCTGTGTGGTGAAGAAATGTTCATTTATAAGGGCAGTTACTTTTACTTTGTGGACAAGAGTACATTGAGAACCGGTTACCCATAGAGCAGGAACAGCATCACTTATTTTATTTATGATCTCTACAAAACTCAATCCTTCTGTTGTGTGGATTTCTGAGAATATTAAAATCTTGACAAATCTGGCAAGGCTGTTGGGACAGGGAGTAAAATTTCAACAAGCTCTGTGATTTAATTAAAAACACTAATCAATTGAAACATTGATTATTTGCAGTCTATGACTGAAATACAGGTTTTGACATGTTGATGACATCATGGGTCAAAGCAGGTGGGTAGAATTGTGTCGTAAAATGATACCACATTTGTTTCTGACAGTAATGTTCTTACCACATGACTCATATTCTGTAATTAATTTATAGTACGAAAATTGCCAAGGCTACAAAAAGAGTACAGACATGTCAATGAGATGACAGACAGTTCATAATGTAGTGACAAAAACAAAATTAAAAAATTTGTTCAGGATCTTCTGTTTTGTAGTCCAATACCATGACCACAGAACCACAACACATTTGCTGCAGTTGCCTCCTTAATGTGGCATATCATACACTTAGTTTTAAAGATCTTCTTTTTTCATAGTTCTATACACTTTCTTCCTGTTTCTGTCCTTGATCTGTATTTAGTATTACACCATCCTTCCACTAAATCTGAGGGTGGTGCTGTAGGGAGTTTTCCCTGTAAGATATTTATTTCTGTAATTGTGTGAAGCAGCACATGCCTATTGCTGTATTTGAAGAATATGGGCTGACTTTTGATACTCATCTGCATTAAGTTCATTTTTCTATATTTAAAGCTACCTGCAATCCATTACACCAACCAGAAATTTTGTCTAAGCCCTCTTGTATCCTTCTACAATCACTCCACAATGACATCTTCCCATACACCACAGCACCACCAGCAAATAGTTACAGATTGCTATTCAAGCTGTTGGTCTTATGTAGATTGAAACTACTGCCCCTAATTACTTGTCTCTGATAAATACTCACTGTCAAGGACAACTTAATGGGTTCATTACTTAAGAAGTCTTTCATCCACTCGTATAACTTTGTCTGTTGTGAGAACTATGTGAAAAGTGGTAATTTGGAAGACACACACACACACACACACACACACACACACACACACACACACACACAGAGGCTAGCTTGCCAAAAGTACTTCCCCTTTCAATGAACATCTGATATTACTCCTTATTACATGATATACCTTGTAGATGTCTATTCTGATTGTTAAAAGTACTTAACTATTTTTTACAAATGTGTCACAATTTTAAATGATGTGGTTAGGCAGGAACCTAAGAGTACAGCTTTTATGCTTGTGTGTTCCAAATATCGCTTGCAAGCAGTCTTCCAAATCACCTGAAAAGCTTTTGGAAAATGAGGTAATAGAGAGTTTGCTGGCTAAAGTCTTGATCAGTGGCAGGGGGGCATCATGGTGCATTAGGTTGACAATGTAGTACATTTCGGGTAGCCAATGGCATCTAATTTTGACATAACCAATGAGAAGTAAGAATACACTTTGAATGGCCAATGAGAAGCAAGAAAATATCTAATGTGTTTATAGCACCAGAATAAACGTTTGATTTTCGTTGTGCTGTAGACGAGTGTATGTGTGTTTTCGTCTGATTATGGCAGGCAATCCCCTTAATTGGATGGACTTAATTGAACTTGTAATGCACGGTGATGTCATTCAATGGTATATGTGCTATGGATTGATACCTGAGAAAAGGCATTGTAAGAAATGTGGATTGGAGGTGATATTGCAAAGGTTGCAGGATTGGCTTTATGGTGTTGCATGGAATTGCAATAGAAGTGGGCATTTTGCTAAATGTTCAATCGGAAAGATATCGTGGTTTGCCTGTAGCAGGTTGCCAATTGCTACCATTCTGCAATTCATATTTGTGGGTGTACGAAAGCCAATCGAAGTTTATCGCAATATAGCTTAAATTAGGGAAACAAACGGTAGTCAATTGGTGACAGCTTTATCATGAAGTGTGTACAGAAATGTGTGTCTGTCAGAACAAAAAGGTGTGTTGTCGAAATTGACGAATCCCAGTTCAAGGAAAAAGAAGCTTGGGAGAGGGAACAAGAAAACCGAAAGATGGGTCTTTGGTGCCATTGAAAGAGGTACTTAAAAGTGCTTCTTGAGAGTTGTTTCTTGGCGTTCCAAGAGTGTTCTTTTACAGTTGAGAAAATATAATATTTTGCTGCGGAAACAATTATTTTGGACTGTTTTTCCTCTTACAAATATTTGGAACATGAAGGTTTTAAACACCTTACTGTGAATCTCAGTCACATGGATCCAGAAATGGGTGCCCATACAGGTGCAATAGAAGGGGCATGGACTGCCACCAAACACATGTTACATGGCATCAGGCAGTGCAAAAATCTTTTAGATTTCTATTTTTTCAAATATGTATGGAGGTAACAGCACAAGAATGAAGCAGACTTATTTTCATGTTTTTTAAAAGCTGCAACAACCTTGTATTAACTAAACAAATAAAAAATTTGTATAGGACAATAATGCATATTTTTTTTCCTTTTCTTTTCTTTTTTTTAAACAAATGATTCATTACTTTTTACAATACAACCTGATCCAATTTTGGGGTCAATCGAAGCATGCGATACAACCCGTCGGCTTTGAATCATGGCATCTGCATGTTGCGTAGTATGATGTGGTGTGCTCCTCATTTTTTCAGTGGCAGTTACTTTTACTGACCGGACAAGAGTACATACAAGAACCTGTCAATCATAGAGCAGGTAAGGCATTTTAATTTATGATCTGTATGAAACTGTATCAAGTTGTAATGTTGTAATGTAAAGCGTTACTGGCCTTTATCATAGACATGTCTATTTTCCACTCTCATACTACTATAGTTAGCAGGAAGCTTAGTATCATACATAGAGTATGGAAGAGAGACAAGATACACGTCAGCGTAACTGGTTCAGTTTCAAGACTTTTCGCACCTGTGTTCATGGTATCGATCCAAATTTTAATAAAAGTGGTTTTAATTTCTTTCTTAGGTGGTATAAAAATTTTAGAAAATCATATTATCTCTGCCAGAAACATACTTTTTTTTTCCAATTTACGAACAAGGCAAGTGATGAATTTAAATCGCTGGCCAGTGTTTGTACCATTTGGTACAGGGGTTAAAAATGAAAAAAAAAAGAAAAATTATGAACATTGAATAAATTATAGTAATTCATATCATTTGAGACACACACACACACACACACACACACACACACACACACACACACACACACACACAATTTCGATTTACATAGCAAGAAAGTGTTGAATCTTAACAGAAAGACAGTGCATGTTGAGAAACGTGGTTTTGTAGTGTATGATGTTCTACCTTTGAATCCTGTGATTGATTTGGAAAATAAAATCATTGAAACAAGATGTTAACATGTTCATATTAACGTCTTCTAAACACTGTGTGCTGCCATTTATCCCAGCATCCATAGCGACTGTTTCCAGCACTGCCGCACGACGACACCTAAGTACATTAGGCCATGCCACTGACTGAGACTTTTACTGCGTATGTTTGTTGCCATGCTTGCAAGGTATCTTGTGAGAAAAGGCCAATCTGACTTTCACACAAGGGATCCTTTCTAGAACAATGCTGCTGCATGGACAGAAGCTCTTCCGTCTCAAGGAAATCTGTTATATTTGTACTGAGAGTATTTTCAAGAATTCTGCAGCAATTTAGTGTTAAGTTTATTGGTCTGTAATTTTCTATACCAGTCTTTTATCCTTTTTGTATAAATGGGTCATTAGAGCTATTTTCCATTTACTTAGGACCTTGCATTGGGCAAGATATCACAATAAATTCAAGCTTTGTAGTGATCTAAAAGATGTTCATATGAGAGAATAAAGAATTATAATTAGCCATGGTTGTATGCCATGTCTTTCTCCAAATAAAATTTTGAAAGGAAAACAGTAATTTACTACTATTGCTTCTTGATGCATGATAAGTGATAATTGAAAGTAGTTAATTACTGTTTGGCGTAAACATTATCAAGCTCATCCACATTCACTTGAAGAATGTCCCGGCCGACACTTCAGCCGTTTGACAGCGCACCGCCAGCAGATGGCGTGCAGCTCATGACAGCTGTCTTAGACAACCGCGCCCTCTCGTGGCTAGGCCGGGAACTATCTCGGCTGGACCCGCGCCAGCCACAGAGCACAATACGGGCAAGCGCGATCTGAATGGCCCGCTCGGCCATAACATCCCTCCCCCTTTGGGGTGAGAGGCTGGAATCCGGAACAGCGGTGAAGAAGTCTGGCTGTTGGGACTCTTCCACCTTCATCTGATCATCTGGTGGCTCCTTCAACTCCCTAGTCGGAACCACCTTGTACGGGTGAAACCCCTTTGCACGAAGAGGGGTTAGCCCTTGCGAGCAATGTCTTGCCACTCACAGCACTGGCAATGGCAGTGGGTCCTCTATTCCCACTCCTGTGGTACATCCATCGGCTGGCTGCAAGGTGCCCCCACTGCCGGCGACCGGAGCTGTCCACTCCTTGGATTTGGCCACTGGGCCTGCGGCAGGAAAGTGGGCCCCGGACCCCGATGGTGGCGGGAAATCCCCTTGCTGACTAGCCAATGTCTGCGGAAATGAAGTTGGTAGAGAACTGTCCCCTGATGGTGCTCCCGACAGAGGGGGGCATGACCTGGAAAAGGGGTGTGGGAGAAGGATGCTGGACCCAGAGCTGATTGTGGTGGCGTGTGAGGATACCAGTAGGAGAACGGACCTCACAGAGACGAGGCCACGCCCCCGAATGACCATGGCTGGGACCCAATGAGGATGGCGGCTGTAGCCTCGAGCCCAGACAGCTGAACCTGGGGCAAATGCTACAGAGGACAAGGAAGGGGTGTGGGAGAACCCAGATGAAAGAGGGATAACAGTGTCCAATGAGGGCGGCCATGAAAGAGCTTAGAGAGGCTCTGCTGACCTGCCGGAGTGGACCGATAAGATGACAAGAATCGAACGAGGGCTTCCTCCACTGAGAGATGTGACACATACTTCAGCATTTGTGTCTTGAAAGTGTGGACAACCCTCTGCGCCGCCCCATTTGACTGTGGGTGGAAAGGTGGGGCCAGGACATGGTGGATCCCATGGGTAGAACAAAAATCATGAAAGTGTTGTGAAGTAAACTGTGGACCATTATCTGTCTCCAATGCAGCCGAGGGACCTTCAATAGAAAATGTCTTTAACAGGAAACGTGTGGTAACTTCCATGGACGTGCAGGCCAGGCGAACAACAAACAGGAAGAGTATGCGTCAATGACTCAAAGCAAATAGCTATCTAAGAAGAGCCCTGCAAAATCGACAGGGAGTCGTTCCCAAGGTGCGGACGGAGTGGGCCATGCAAAGAGAGATGAGCGAGGAGCTGCTCGTTGGGATGTACAAGAGCATTGTGCTATGAGGCGAGTTATGTTCCCATCTATGCCTGGCCAATATTCATGCCGACGTGCAAGCATCTTTGTGCGGGAGGCGCCCCAGTGGTCCCGATGTAGAAGATTGAGAATCCGACGGTGCAATGATGCTGGAACCACCACTCGGTGCTCGGTGGGTGCCGTCTTCCATTGACAGAAGTAAAATGCCTCATAGGTGCTAAGGCAGTGACAAATTGCATAATGATTGTGGAGAGGGTCTGATGCCCGATCCGGAGGACGCTCCGACCAGCCTTGCTGCACCCGGTGAAGGACGACCCGGAGGAAAGGGTCAGCAGCCGTAGCCTCCGCGATCCGTGAGCTATTGATAGCAAAATCGGTGACTACGTCTACTGCCGACTCGTCTACTGCAAAACACAAAGGCTCTTCGGCATCAAAGACTGGGTCAGGGCCTATCGTGAGGCGCGATAGGCATCGGCATTGGCATGATGAGCCGTTGAGCGGTACTGTATCTCGTAATGAAAACGGCCCAGCATTGGAGACGATGGGCCGCCTTGTCTGGAAGAGCCGCCGACGGATGGAACAAAGACCCTAGTGGGTGGTGGTCCCGTGTATAGGGTGAACTTGGACCCATAGAGATATACATATTTTTTTTTTTTTAGAGCAAAAACAATGGCTAGGGCCTCTTTGGCCACCTGGGAATACCGGTGCTGCGCCTCCATAAGATTTTTTTATGCAAACGCCAACAGGCGTTCAGTCTCATTGGGGAACCGATGTGCCAGCACTGCCCCAACACTGTGCTGGGAGGCATCTGCTGCCACGACTATCAGGACCCCCGGGGTGTATGCAGCGAGGCATGGAGCCTCAAGGAGGGCCGCTTTAAGTGATTGAAAAGCCCGCTTGCAAGATGGAGACCAGTGGAACGGGATGCCGTTACACAGCAATTGGTGCAGGAGGGTGAGCCACTGTGGCTGCCTGCGGGAGGAAGCGGTGACAATAGGCAATCTTGCCCAAGAATACTTGAAGTTCTTGAACGGAAGGAGGACGGGGAAGATATGCGACCGCACGCATTTGATCACCCACAGGACGCGCCCCCGACCTGGATACCTCGTAGCCCAAGTACTCGATAGATGGTCAGAAGAAAGAAGATTTCTAGAAATTACAGCGGAGGCCAGCCTCCTCCAGAATTGAGAACAAGGAGAGGAGGTTGGCAATATGGTCAGCAGCTGTGGACCCAGTCACCACAATATCATCCATGTAGTTCACGCAACAGGGAACTGGTGCTAGCAACTGCTCTAAAAAAAACACTGAAAGATTGCGGGGGCACTGGCCACCACACATGGCAATCTCTGATATTGATATAGGCCAAAATGTGTAGAAATTACCAGCGCCTGCTTGAAGGCATCATCTAAAGACAACTGGAGATAAGCATCTGCCAAATCTATCTTCAAAAAATAGTGGCCCTCTGACAGCTGATCTATCAATTCCGCTGGGCGAGGCATGGGAAAAGAATCAATGATGGCATGAGAATTTACAGTTTTCTTAAAGTCGCCACATAAATGCAGGGCCCCAGAGGGCTTGCATATGACAACTAGAGGGGGCACCCACTCGCTTGCTGTGACAGGACACAAAATACCTTCCACCATCAGGTGATCAAATTCGGATTTAATAGCGCCATGGAGGGGGATCGGGAGGAGCCGAGCCCGACAGAAGATGGGGCAAGTCGTATTTTTAAATGTAATATTGGCCCGAAAATTCTTAGCACACCTAAGACTCGGCGCAAACAAGGACGATGAATCCGCTCTGAGCTGCGTGAGACTCTCGTATGGAATTTGATCGGAAACCAAGCAGACAGAATCGGTAGTAGTAAAACCAAAAGCATGGAAAGGGTCGAGGCCGAAGATATTCGTAGCCGCCGCACTGTTTACTACCACAAATGGTACCGCGCGGCTAACATTCTGATGTGTAGTTTCGGCGACAAACGACCCTAATGCTTGATGAGTAACAGAACTTAGAAGCGAAGTCATCGCGCCAGTGTCCACTTGCAGCGTGACAGTTTTCAGCAGAATGTGGAGGTCCATAAACAATTTTGGCGGCTATACCGCCGACGGAACAACCTTATTAATATCCGTGGGTGACGCGCCGAAATCGCGAGGGTGAGAGGTTATTTTGTGGCCCCGAACAGAGGAGCGACACACTCGGGCGATGTGTCTAAATTTTCCACAATGATTACACGTGGCCCGTCTGTGCGCCCCGCACAAAAGACATGAAATCTGCTCGCTCTCTGAAGCGGGAGACGCGCGTCGCCTTTGCCCCCGCCCACAAAACACAGGTTAGCGCCGCGGCGTCGGAAGGGAGGGAGGGGAGGGTGACGCAACAACAGCCACTGAAGAAACCGGCGTCGTGGATAACTGGACCATATCGGCAACTGAGTATACCTCCCCCCAAGCGGAAAGTTGACTCCCCACGGCCTCAGAAACTTCAAATGCATACACAATACGCAAAAACTCCGCTAATGAGGGATCGTCCGATTGAAGAGCCTGCTTGTGAATGTCCAGGTTGGAAGCAAAACAAATCAAAACATCGTGGACCATAGTCTGCATACGAATCACCGTGCGGTTCGGACCGAAACAGACGACGACGGGCCAGCCCCTGCAGTTCCGTGGCCCAAGCGCGAAACCACTGACCCGGCTGTTTCCGGGAACGGTAGAAACATATGCGGGCCGACACCATGTGAGAGTGGCGGCGAAAATATGCCGTAAAGAGAGAACAGATATCCGAAAAGGACAGGGATGCTTACGTCTGAAGTGGCGCCAAATGGCCCAGCAATCGAAAAAGACGAGGCGAGAGCCACGAAAGGAAATAAGCTTTTCAATTACCTTCATCACACACCTGGAAGGCTACGAAGTGTTGGCATAAATGCCATTCGTAGTCGGACCAATCCTCGGCATTGTCGTCAAAGGGAGGAAACGGAGGAACGGGCACAGAAAACCGCTACCCGACCTGTTGTGTCACAGCCCAAGTCAAGGTGTCAATAGACACCGTGAGGGAAGCATTTTGTTAGCCAAAACTTCCGGTAATGACAAGATTTGTCAGCAACACGCTAAGTTGCTCTGCCATGACTGCGGCAGGAAGACCACGCTACCATAAACCTCGTCGCCACTGTTGAAAATGCTGTTTGGTGTAAACACTATCAAGCTCGTCTGCGTTCACTCGAAGAATGATCTGGCGATTTGACAGCACGCCATCAGTAGATGGCGTGCAGCTCATGTCGGCTGTTTTAGACAACGGTGCCCTCTCGTGGCTAGCCCGGGAACTATCTCGGCCGGATCCACGCCAGCCACTGAGCACAATACGGACGCGCGCGAGCTGAATGGCCCGCTAGGCCATAACAATTAAGGTATTGTAATTTGTGTCTGTTTAAGATATTAGTACTTGCATTTTATGATCAGAAGTACTCATTGTAGCGCATTCATTATCTAACCTCATATACAGGAAGTTAACAATCGTTAGTTCTGTCTATGAAAATATTATAGTGCAAGTTCCGATGTCAGAGAGTATTGAAAAAACTTCAGAGGAAAACTGCACTACTGATTATAGGTATAGATGAGTGTGCTTTGTCACAAAGAGAGATCTAGTAGGATACTTTTCAGTACCATTGCTTTGCTTAAGACGTCACATTGTGCGATGTGGCAAAGTGGTAACACATTGAACTCTCATTCCTGATGACAGTGATTCAAACTATCCTCTGGCCATCCATTTAAAAGTTTAACATGATTTCCCTAAATTACTACAGGAAAATAGCAGGATGGTACCTTTCAAAGGGCGTGGCCCGTTTCCGTCACTATTCTTAACCAAAAAACTATCAATTTGTGCTCTGTCTCTAAAGATAATGTGGTTGACGGGAAGTACAGTCCTTCCCCATGTCATTGAAATGGTAAAAAATGATTTTTTAGATGTTTTTTTTTTTGGGGGGGGGGAGGAGGATGAAACATCCTTAGTTAGTTTCTGTGTGCAGCATCTGTAGACAAGGAATTTAATGTAGAAATTCTCTGATGTATGGATAAAAAAAAAAAAAATAATAATAATAATAATTTTTAGATGATAAAAGTTACTGCCATTTTTAGCCAGCTTATACACCTAATCTGCAGATTTGACACCTTTGTCACACCTGTGAATACATTTAAATATATATAAGAAGTTACATTCAGTGCTGTAGTATGTTTGTTACTATATGCTCTGTTCAATATATTTTATTATCTGATGAATTTATGCTTTTCTCACTTTTGGGAAATAATTTCAGCAGTTCATGTTGCTTGTGTTGACAGGTAAATGTCACTGTGGCTGGGGGTGGCGGGAAACAACCCTGTGAAATGCAGTCGTGATGTTGTGGTGTGCCCAGATTTAAGTTTGGCAGATGCTGTTAAAAAGGGACCATACGATGTAGTGGTGCTTCCTGGTGGCCTTGGAGGATCCAAGAATCTTGCAGCAGTATGTATTATTACCAAATACAAATGATTAGAAGGTTATCAACTTGTATGTCTAAAACTGGCCAGAAATACCCACTATATAAGAAATGATAACTTTTAATTAACTGTAGTGTTTTATGTTTGTATTTACTATAGGGAAGGGGGGAGGGGTGGGAGGGAAACAGAACCAAGCTGTACACCAGTCAATGGTAGCTAGTACACTTAGCAGTAGTAAATCATTGATTTAGTGCCAGGTGACCACATGTGGTGGTCAGGTGTGCATGAGTTGTCTGACTTTGTGAATGTATGTGTGTCTTTTTTTTTATGAAGACTGTGGCCTAAAATTTAAATTGTATGAATGAATTGTCTATTCTACATGTCTGTCAGTGGGTCAGCGATTGCCTTGCTACCTATTCTTCTTAACCGACATTCCAAATATTGATATTTATCATTTATGAGACTCTCCAGCTGTAGTATCCTCTTTGTTAAGTAAATTTTAAAATACAGAATTTAAAATATCCACTTGGGCCCTCTCTAGAAAATCTCTCTAATCTTCAGTAAAGTATATGTATTCACATCATCATATGAATGGTACCATTAAACCTGGGGTCGCTCTGTACTCTCTTACTTCACTTGGAACATTAATGTCCAGACTACAGTTCATACAATCTTTCTCTGCTTACATACTCCACAAGGTAGCATATAGTATGTGGCAGAAGGGCACCACATATTACTACTAGTAATTTACATTTCTGTTTCTCTCCCAAATAGACTAAGAGAAAAACACTGTCTATTTGTATCCAGCCGGCCGCAGTGGCCTAGCTGTCTGCGGCGCGCCAGTCACAGTCTGCACGGCTGCTACGGTCGGGGGTTTGAATCCCCCGTTGGGCCTGGATGTTTGTGTCGTCTTTAGTATAAGGTAGTTCATAACTAGTTTGTAAGTTTAGGGACTGATGACCCACAGTTAAGTCCCTTAAGCTTAACAAACATTTGAACATTTGTATCCATAGGAGCCCTAATTTCTCTATCTTTGTGGTTATAATTCAAGATTTAATTTGGTGGTAGCAGCATTATTCTACCATAGCCTTAAAATTATTGAATGTCTACAGTAGTACTTCTTGCAAAGAAAGTCACCTTCCCTCCAAGAATTCCCGTATGAGTTCCTGAAGCATCTCTGTAACACTTGCATACTGATCGAACCAACCAATAACAAACCTTACAACCTGCATCTGAATTGCTTCTGCGTCTTGCTTTAAACCTATTTGATGGAGATTCCATATACATAAGAAGTACTAAAAATGGATCAATGTTCTGTACATATTCTATTATATTGATGTATTTATGCATTTATTTTACGTGGCAAGATTAGGGCCATCAGGCCCTCTCTTACACCTAACCAGGCTTAATCAAAGTGAACAATTTGTTTAAAAAAATAGAAATCGGATGACTTACCAAAAGGACCAGCTCGTCGATAGGCACAAATAATCACACACAAACACACATACAAGCTTTCGCCACCACTGGCAGCTTCTTCAGGAAAAAGAGGAAAAAAGGGGAAGACAAAAGGAAGGATATGGGTTTTAGAAAAGGAGTCATTCCAATCCCAGGAGTGGAAGGACTTACCTTTGGGGGCAAAAAGGAAGGTAAACAAATACACACACACACTCACACATATTGAAATGCAAACACACCTAGACAGACGTTTGTAAAAAAGCAAAGAAGTTGGACAGAGATACCACTTGAGGCAGAGGCTCTGTCCACAGAACCTGGGCAAAGATGCTAAAGATAGTGGGCGGGAATTTGAATTTAGTGGACGTTGCGACCAGGTGGGCAACAGGAGGAGAGAATCAGCTGAAGGGCAAGTTTCCATCTCCGGAGTTCTGAAAGGTTGGTGTCAGAGGGAAGTATCCAGATAACCCGGACGGTGTAACACTGTGCCAAGATGTGCTGGCCGTGCACCAAGGCATGTTTAGCCACAGGGTGATCCTCATTACCAACAAACACTGTCTGCATGTTACCGTTCATGTGAATGGACAGTTTGTTGCTGGCTATTCCCACATAGAACGCTTCACAGTGCAGGCACAGTTGGTAAATCACGTGGGTGCTGTCACAAGTGGCTCTGCCCTTGATTGTGTACACCTTCCGGGTTACTGGACTGGAGTAAGTGGTGGTGGAAGGGTGCATAGGGCAGGTTTTATAACGGGGGGCGGTTGCATGGGTAGGAGCCAGAGCCATATCCTTCCCTTTCTCCTCCCCTTTTTTCCTCTTTTTCTGAAGAAGCTGCCAGTGGTGGCGAAAGCTTGTATGTGTGTTTGTGTGTGATTATTTGTACCTATCGACGAGCCGGTCCTTTTGGTAAGTCATCCGATTTCTATTTTTTATATTTGTTTATCCCACCAGGAAAGTTTCCTTGTATAATTTTCATTTGTTTAGTGAATTACAGACCTACCATGTGAAACAAAAGTATTAAAAATAATAATACATTGATAATTTATAAGATCAATAATAATAATAATATTAATAATAATAATAATAATAATAATGACTTTGCTAAGGACAGTAAGCATATTTCATATCATGAACCTCAGCCCTATTACAATTTAGAAATTGCCTCGTTATGTTCTTACACATTATGAGTTAGTCACATCAACCCGAGACATAAGATGATAGAAAGTGGGGGGGGGGGGGGGGGGGGGGAGAGAGAGAGAGAGAGAGAGAGAGAGAGAGAGAGAGAGAGAGAGAGAGAGGAGAGAGAGAGAGAGAGAGAGATATTAGAGGAAGGTGATTCTGATTCTGAGGAATAGAATGGTAAGTTTAAAAGCTATGATGGAGAGAAAAGAGAGAGACTAAGAGGAGGAAAACAGTGGAGGCTATGCCATAGTTAATATGTAAATTTTGAGTTTCCTTCTAAATATCAAGTGTTTTAGGGTGAGACGTAGATCACATGGCAGTGTATTCCATTGTTGTATGGCTGAGATGACACAGAGAAAGATTTAGTGTTATGTGGAGGTACAGCCAAGATGCTAGATGTATTTGATCTGGTACTGCAGTTGTGGAATGATGATAGCTGTGTAATGTGGGAAGATAAGTATTGGGGGCACTGGTGGCTGAGTAATCGATGAAGTAAGCACAGCATTTGAAATTCACTCCACTTATATGGGCTCATCCAACCTAGCTGGGTATAGAAGGACTGATATGATCACACACGTACCTATGCAAGCATTCATCACTAGCTCAAGGCATCTAAAATTTTCACTATCTGTTCCATGTTGAACTACATCACAATAGTAAAGATTTGGCAAGACAAGTGTTTAGGCTAATTTTTATTTTGGATTGGAAATATATTTCTAAATTTTTGGATTACATACAGGGATGAAAATGGTTTCTTGCAAGCTACAACGGTTTGTTCTTTCTAGTTTAGGTGTTTATCCAAGATTATCCCAAGGTCTTTCAATGTTTTTTGATGTGGTAATTGGGCACCACTGAGGTGTATTTCAGGGACTGTGTCAAGAAAATACCAGCTAATTAACTTTGGATGAGATAAGAGGACAACCTGGGATTTATTGGGGTTTTAAGACCTAGGTTTTGTGCCCATCGTGAAACATAGCAAAGATCTGCATTCACACCAGCTATTTGCATCATCAATGTTCTTAGGGCTGGCACTTGTGTACGGTTGGATGTCGTCAGCATATTGATGGTAGTTGCAGGGGTGAATAACTGAAGAAATATTAATGATATACAGTAACAAGAGAAATGGACCAAGGAAAGACCTTGGGGAACTCCAGAGCACATGGTTTTTCCATAATGACTTCCCCAACCCACAAATGATTTATTGACATCTGTAGGTGTTGAACCATTGTATTGCACTGTTTGAGAAATTCAGAGGTTTCATTTTAATAAGCCGTATATCAAAATCAACCATATAGTTGCTTACTGCTTACTAAAGTCAAGCAGTGTTAAGATGGTAGCTTCACATCTGCACCTAGCATGTTTAATGTCGTCAATTATTTTGATTAATGCAGTTGCAAATAATAAGCTGATTGGCCAGTAGTCACCTGGGGACTCTGTGTTACCAGTCTTGGGTATAGGTTGATTTAAACTTTGCTTCCACTCAGTGGAATATGTACTACTGACAAGAGAGAGGTTGAAGGTGTCTGTGAGAAGTGGAACAATAGTGTCAACAGTGGTTTTAATCATGCCTATGCTAACTCCATCTGACTGGTGTGAATTATTTTATCTGGTCACACTGTTGCTATTATATCTATGAATGTGTGGCTCCTTTACATATGAACCATATCTTCACAAAATTGTCCCAATACAGCAAAGCTGACCATATACCTTCCACATAACTGTCCTTACAAGCTTGTTTCATTACTTATAACTCTGCAACATTATGCGTAGATTATATTGATAAATTATTGAATTTGTCTCTCTATTGCAACTGAAATAAACCAATAATTTTGTTTGCCATATACCTTTTGCTTTTATTGTATGCAAGGCATCATCAATGGTCTAAAATATTCATAAATGTCTTACATTGTTTTGTATGGAGATTACAAACAGTTCAGGCATGGTGTAGTCACAGTCTAATATATACAGTCGCGACACTAACGCTCATTTTTGTTATACTAGGCTACTGCAGCGCTCCTTGCGGACGTAAAGCCACGTTGTTCTATATCGTATACGAGATGTGTGTTGGTTGTTACTGCTGAGCGTTTCTGCGTGGGCATTCGAAAATAATTTACTACTGAGGCAAATGTATGGAAAAGAAGTGTTCAGTGTGGCCATTATTAATGATTGAAAGGTTAAATATGTTTTTTGTTTTATCTAATAGAAACCACAGTCTAATACATAAACCTGTTTACCTGAAATCAAAGAGCCGCCTTATTTTACAGACGATTGTTGCCCCGCCCCCTCCCACTTCTCCCTCTTCTATTAACCACATAATGACAGACTGTGTTAATGACTGAGGATCATCCATATAATATGACATTTACACTGTCGTGTAATCGACGTTTTATCTTAAAATAACATAATTGAAATAGCCTCGTAGGAAATTTATATTAGACGAAAGTTTCATTGCCAGTGGGTGTTGTTATAAGTAAAAAGCAGGGGGCGCGGGGGGTGTGTGGAAAAAACGTTTTTTCGCACCATTTTACACCGGGAGGTGCAGTTAGCGTCAGTTTATTCAGGATTTTTTTTCTAAATTTACATTTATTGACATTTAATTGTCCCCTGGAAGTTTAACTATAGGATAGTCTATCACTACCAGCTGGGTAAGCTGCAAGCAATTTCTAACGAAGTTCTTCGTAATATATTGCAGTTTGTGTCAGATCACAACGAGTTTTTGCTCGGTTAACGTTTCTTTTAGGCTCAGTCATGTGTAACGATACTTAAATAAAGCTTGGAATGCAAGAATATAGGCAATATTTAGCAAACCACACAGAAAAGTAATTACAAGCGGTCATTATTAATGTGTCGTATACGGCGTTAAGGGCAGCCGGCTTTACGACCGCTTGGAGCGCTAGTGTCGCTCCAAATCTCAGACGGTAACAGATTTCACAGCAGTGAGTGTCGCGACTGGATATATTAGACTGTGGTGTAGTGCCATATAAATATTAAAACTTCTGTAGATATTGGTCTGTATATGTGTGCTACTGGTACTGCATTTCCTCTGTTCATGCTGTTATTCAATCCTCCAACTCAAAATTTTGTTCTTCCAGTACTAGGAAATAATTGTTTGTTTTAATGTTTGTTGTGTTACCAACTTCTGAATGTGTTACCGACTGTTGAGAGTGTGTCTGTGATATCAGTAAAAGCCTTCTCTCTCTCTCTCTCTCTCTCTCTCTCTCTCTCTCTCTCTCTCTCTCTCTCTCTCTCTCTCTCTCTGTGTGTGTGTGTGTGTGTGTGTGTGTGTGTGTGTGTGTGTGTGTGTGTGTGTGTGTGTTTGCAAAACTGTTTCGCATTTATATGAGAGAATTTCCTTTAATACTTTTTTCTTTGTAATTTCAGTCAAACGAAGTTGGTGCACTGCTGAAGGAACAGGAAAAATCTGGTCGCCTGATAGCAGCCATTTGTGCTGGTATGTTGAAATAAAATTCATATGGAAAAAACCTTGAAATAGTTTCCACCATTGATTCAACTTTCTCTCACTAGAATACAACAGATCCTCATTTAACCAAAAGTAAAGGAACCAAAAAATGGCAAATTTGGTTTAACAATATTTCCCCCTTTTACATTTCTATGTCATTTATTTTCAGAAGTCTATTGCCCCACCCCTCACCTTTCCACCCACCTGTCTACCTTGTATAATGCCCATAACATTCAGCTCTTAATAATGCAATATTTTAAAAGAAAAACTCTGTCTTGCTTACCCTATGTTCAGCTTTCAGCTGCTAGATTTTCAGCCTTTGTATGGTGCCATCACCAACAATAAGCCGTTCCTTTTCAATTCAACCAGCAAGTCTCCTCTGATCTGGTGTTCTAGGCAACTTAATCATACTCTTCCCATTTCCTAAACCTTGTAAACCCTCTTTCTTAATTCATTTTCCTTTCTCTTGACCCTCTATGCCTGGAATAGGAACTTCTAGCTCTGAAAGCCTGCTTATTTCCATAACATTTGTATGTTTTTCCTCCTATAACTGAGTAGATTTATCTGTTTAGGAATTATGAACATTCTTATTTATTGATATATTTAAGGTAATTTAAACACTGTACACTGTAGTGAGCAAAATATTTAGGTGACTTCACCCTGATCCTTCTACATTGTGTAGGAATGTGTCTCACCAGATGGAATTACACAAAACAGACCTAACTTATTAGATGATATTATGGGTGTGATATTTTTTTAAACTTCCTAATATATATATATAATCTCCTCTTTCATTATAGTGAGGAAATAAAAGCACAACCATCCTACAGTCATGAACTCATGGTCATAAATCCCTATGGGAGGCATTCAGTGTAGAACTGTCATTCCTCTTGCATGAACAATACCTACTCAGTAATGATTATTGTCAAATATTTTTACATCATTATCTTAATACTATTGTGAAGTGAAACATAACTTCAAAAACTATGCAGGCAACTTACTTTAAAAATCAGAATGTCATCCCTGTGTTAAATAATGACATAATAATCAGAATGCAGCAGCTGGAGATGATTGTTGTGTTAGTGATAATATAGTTTTAAGGACAGTTTACAACTCACCACAAAGAAGTGGCGACAAGCTGCAACAGGCACATACAAAAGACACGCATATACAACAGTTTCAGCTGTCAGCCATGGTCTTCTTCAGAAGATAGAACATTCACGCAGTCACACAAGCACACAACACAGTCATGACTGTGTCGTCTGCCTGTTCTGGAGAAGGCTGTAGCCAAAAGCTGTCTGCTGCTTAACAATTGTATTGTGGCGTGTTATAACCTAGCCACATCATATTGGCAAAGAAGTCATAAGATACTGAATATATGACAATCATTCTCTTCTGTATGATGATTGCATCACAAATCATGACAAATTGGAAGATTCTTGTCTTGCTATACTAGCAGTTGTATACAAAACATTAAATATGTATAAGTATGTTTCATTTTAGTATGACAGCTGATGTTCTTTTTTTATTTACAGCTCCAACTGCTCTGAAAACACATGGAGTTGGTGCAGGAAAAAAAATGACATCATACCCATCGTTTAAAAATGAAATGGAAGAAGGTGGAACCTACACATATAGTGAAGACAAAGTGGTAGTTGATGGTATGTGTGTGCATTCAATTAATGTAATTATAATAAAGAGTCTAAATGTAAGAAGTATACAGAGCAATTCTCTCATGTATCAAAAGAAGAGCCTGAATGATAAATCACAAAAGTTCTCATTTTTTAATTAAAAAGTACTAAAAGAACATGAAAATACTGTATTATGAATTTGTGGATGAAGGGAACACCATGAGTGTCTTCATTGGGGTTGTATGCGGAACAAGAAATGAATGTGATTATATAATGTGTATTAGTGCATTTATTTGAACAATAAAACTTGCACTGTGACTATGCCATTGTATATAGAAGGTAGTATATGGAACAAAATACCTGTTGTTCTTGGCACATACTGCATTTAGTGTTGCAACACAGTTATTCATTGCTCAGTAGTGCCATCTTTTATTAACTAAGTACACTTTTAAATGTAATGTGAGGTAGTTACCTCCTAGCATCTTGGTTTCAGATAATTCATAAGAATTAGCAGCAAACTAGTGAGACATACTCCTCAGAAAAATCACAATAAAGTAAATTTTTTTAAGCATACTGTTCTGTTATGTGCAGCTTTTTAATTATTTAGATGGTAGAGCTAGCATGATGCTGAAATGTGCCATGCCAAACTAATATTCAAATATGACTGAATCAGAATCTGTGTTGTTTATGAAATTGTCTTATTCTCTACAGGAAACTTCATCACAAGTCGTGGACCAGGCACAGCATTTGATTTTGCACTTGCTGTTGTGGAAAATCTGTTGGGAAAATCAGCAGTGGAACCTGTAGCAAAACCAATGTTACTTGTTTAAAGTGTTTGTTGAAAAATCTGTATTTGATATTCCACAAAATAAATATAAGTTTACAGCATAAACATGTGAATTCAATGATAACATCTGCGGAAAGTATGGTCGTAAAGCAAACAAATTTCCTATGAATATCATTCTCTAGCTCTGAAATGAATCATTTTGCTATTAGTTATTTCTTTAATTCAAAGTTACTTCTCTAGAAAATCACAGAAAACACAATGAGGTTGTAAACCAGACATAACTTGTTTCACACTGAAAACTAATCTTGTTGCTCAAACATTAATCCAAAGGTAAAGAATTAGAATGAAATCATAAAGATGTATGCATAAAATAAGTAAAATATTGTATACATTATTTTGTTGCCGTTTCAAGCTCCAGACCATTCATACAGATTAAAATTTATAATTATTTTGTAGGCAAAGTAAAAGTTGTGTCCAAGTCTAGGAGAGTTTTACATTAGTTAAATATTCTGTCTGCAGTCCGCTGCATCACAGAGTTGAGATTCTATACTCCAATTTCTGAATCATCTTATTGTACAAGGAGATGCAATGTTGAAGGTAATGAACGTAATTTTAAATCCACCTATAATCATATTTTGATCTCAATAAACATGTTAGGATTATGTAATATCTATTGTATATTGTTAGGAAACCAAGATGACATCTGTGTGTCCCATATTTACACTACATACAATGCCCTGTATCTTGCCACTCATCTTAAAAACATGCTAAACAGTGTGCTTCGACAACGTATAGTGCAGAAATGAAAAAATAACAACAAAAGATAAATGTGTCAACTAGGGATGGGTTGAATCCCAATTTTACCGAATCGAATCCGAATACCGAATCTTAAATATAACATGTGCCGAATCCCGAAACTGAATCGAATCTCAAACCCAAATAATCTGTCAACTCAAGTATCTGTATTTAAAAAGTATTACTACCCTATGACAGCCAGTGAAGAAGATAAAGCCTTCTGTGATGGATCTCAAATGACAATATTACAGTAAAATTTAAGAAATTAAAATTTCATATGGGTTTTTATTTTAAATTTTAAGAATTTTTAATACCTCCTTATCCTCTTAATAGAAATTTTTATGAAACATTTTGAGATATATGTTGTTTAGATGCTCTAAAAGATAATAAGAAACTTTCTTCACTCTATTACCAACTGTTTCATTTTGATGAAATAAAAAATAATTGCATAAAGAAGTCTTACAAAGGAAAGAATTATTTTTTTTTTCCTTTTTCAAAGCTGAAGAATCAAAAATAAAACCTGAAAATGTGAGTAGATATTTTGGAAAGTTTGAAAAATAGGTTCTTAAAAAAATAGGATGTGTAAATATAAAATCATTAAACAGTCACTTATATAAGCCATTATAAAATTTATTATACATCCAAAGCTAATTTATTTTGTGGGTTAAATTGTATGACGCTTCTCGCCGGGCTGCGGTGGTTATGTTGGCACCAATGGTAATGATGGCAACTCAGATGACCAATAAATGTTTTTTCGTGGCAACTTCAATTAAAACAAAAATTATTTTTTTCTGAACGGGCAAGGGTACATACAGGAACCTGTCAACCATAGAGCAGGTACAGTATTAATTTAGCTGCAAGTGATACGAGCAACAATAACACTTATTCTGTACCTCGTGAAAAATATTAACGCATTTCTACACTTCATTGTTCATCTGTTGCCAACATAAGAACTGGAGCCCGGCGAGAAGCGTCGTAAAATTTTACCGAATGAAGTGTAGAATTGCGTTAATATTTTTCACGAGGTACTGAGTGTTATTGCTGCTCGTTTCACTCGTAGTTAAATTAATACTGTACCTGCTCTATGGTTGACATGTTCTTGTATGTACCCTTGTCCATTCAGAAAAAAATAATTTTTGTTTGAAGATGTCACGAAAAAACATTCATTGGTCATCTGAGTTGCTGTCATTACCACTGGTGCCAACATAACCACTGCAGCCCGGCGAGAAGCGTCATACAATTTAACCGGATTTATTGAAACAGACGTCAGATGTTTGTTGAATTGACGTTATCCCGCCTGAATGGTGCACGATTAGAACTTTTTTTCCACATATGGTAGTAAATAACTTTCTTCTTGAAATCCTAGTGCTTCTCTAAGGTTCACATACCCCAGCACTTCACAAAATTCGACAAAAGAATACGCGAAATTAGAATGAGACAACTCATGCAAGAATTGTAGGTGATGTCCTAGGAGCTGTGTACACCGAATGAAGCGGCAGTACGATCGATATATATCGGATAGTGTTTCATATAGAAACGATAGGTCTGTGCGATAGGTATCGAAGAAGCTAATGTTATGATTTTTACTGAATATGTCATGATTTTAAAGGATGTGTTTAGTCAGGAACCTAAGAGTACAACGTAACTTGTGAGTGAACAAGTTGTACTCTTAGGTTCCTGCCAAGCCACATCCTTTAAAATCATGACATATCGTAAAAATCATAACATTCACTTGTTCGAATACTGGTACCTATAGTCTAACGATCATAGCTTTGACTGAAAAGTCCATTGACAACGAATTAAGGTCAATTCACACTGTCCGTCACGTCAATTACCTTTTTCTAGTACTCCATGTTGAAAGTGAGGTTATGAGTGGCGACATGTTATGTAGAAAGTCATTTTATAATACTGTAATTGAAGAAACAACAACGCTAAATGTTATTGATTGCCAAAATCAACTTTACAATGTATGTTTTGGGCTAACTTAATGTGGTCAAGTGCTGGGAACTGAAACATGTCAAAACATTGACATCTATTTTAAAGCGAAAAATATAAAGTTCCTTGCTACTGTTAGCGGAGCGAGAGTTGAATGTCTGATATATATCGATTGTATTGTTAAAATTCAATAGTCGAAAATAAAGTGGAAATTAGACTCGACTTCCTTCTTTTTATTTTTAACGAGTGCAAAAGTTTTAGCGCCAGTATTTACATTTGCGCCTACGAAGCAAGCCGCTCACTACGTTTACATGTAACACCTCTTCCGGAAGACGAAAACCGATTTTCGTAAACCGTTTTTCACTTTTGGGGTGTTTACATGACCAACCAAAAGTGGAATTGGGAAATCTGTTTACGAAATCCGGTTTTGGGAGCCCATGTAAACGGGGTGTGTGTAGCACTCCTTCGACGAGACGGAAAACTAACTTGTGGCGGCTCCTAGTACCATTCAGAACTTTTTTCGTTTTGTACTCTATTTAACCTCATTTTATGATGTCACGTCTTTCAGCGGATCCATGAAACAATAATGTAAATAACGCAAATGAAAGCGCACTGTTATGCAAAGTTAACTACAACATTCGTAACTGAAGGTTTCCATATAAACTTTGGATTCGGGATTCGGTAGTATTCGGCCATTGTGCATTGAATCACGAATCCGAACCCAGTGTGCTAGATTCGGTGAATCTGGATTCGGCCGAACCACTTGGACACAACCCTAGTTACTTTGGGTTTCTTGAGTTTACCAGTTTTTTGTGATGAACCACCTGTTGCTCATTATTGAATGAACTTTGACAATAAATTTATTTTGTGGCTAATACATTTTATTTAAGTAGGCCCTACTTCCTTATTTTTCTTTATACCTATTAGTTACAATCAGCTACAGTACATATCTATTAAATTCCGTTGCGGTGGAGTAGCCGAGCTGTCTAAAGTGTCACGCTGCGGAGCGCGTGGTTGCTCGCCATGGAGGTTAGAGTCCTCCCTGGGGCATGGGTGTGTGTGTCTGTCCTTAGGTTAGTTTACCTAGGTTTAAGTAGTTTGTAAGCTACGGACTGATGACCACGTAGTTTGGTCCGATAGATTTACAAACATTTGAACATTTATTAAATACCCTATGCAGGCCTATCTATTAAAATGAAAAGAAACTAACAAGTGTATTCACACTAAAGTGTGTTCTTAATAGGTGTGAGATTCTAAATGTTCATAAGCACATAAGTTTGAGTCATTGGTGAATGTTTTTGCTAGATGTGAGGTTCTTGGAATTTTCATAGAATTTAAAATTCCCTCGTCTCCATGTAGGCCTACTGGATAATCCAGTTAATCATTTAAGGAAATGGTGCACGGAGGGTGGAATAATTAGGGGTCTTTCACTTTTACACATGATTATGCTCTGACTTTCATATCTTATTCCTGACTTCACCTACAAAATCTTTTATGATTCTGGTGGCAGTTTTTTCTATCTACTTCCAATATTAGGTACTTTTCAATAAAATAAAACAAACAAGAAGGAAGTATGAAATGTATTATTCTCAAAGACTACTGGTAACTGATAATTGGATAGAGAGAAGCACTAATCATCAGACAACCAAGCACAGAGGGTTTGCTTAAGAAGTATTTCTGACAGGAGAGCATACGTGTTTTACATATCATGGGTGAATGAAACAAGTATGTTCGTGTTTACACTTCAGTAATTACTAAAATATGAACTACAGATATTACACCGCATTAAAGATCTCCATGAAATGAGCCATTTTCACCATTATCTTAAGTCCCACACTGCTCAGAAGTGCGATAGTAATGGGTCTAAATGTTACCTGCTAGTGTTTTACAGTTATTTTAGCAATACTGAGTGGTTTTAACTTATGATAACAAAACATCTGTTGTTTCTATATAATTAAGAGTTTAAAAACGTTAATTTTCAAGACTGTTTACCAATATTATCAGAGTATTTGACTGAAATTGCTAGGGGTTACGTCTTTACTATATCAAAGTACCTCTTATACCTACTTTACTGCAAGAAAATTTATCTTAAAATACGTGTTTTGGAAATGTCTTTAATGCGCCGTTTCATTTACCCTGCAAAATTTTGTAATATGAAAGTGTAAATACGAAATCTACAGGCACATGTAATCTATCATCGCTCCACTAGGTACTATACAGTGGCGTAGCACCTCCTTCCCAGATGTTGCCTTGGTCTAATGGTTAAGGCGACAGGTCGCGAACATTGAGGGTTCATGTTCGAATCCTGCCTGGTACAAAATATTTTTTTCCCATCATCTTGTTTGAAACACATTATAAGACTTTCTTATTCATTTAAGAGAAGCATGATCTGCATTATTCCTTATTATATAGATGTAAGACAGAGCTTTCGCAACAGATAGTTTTTCGATATTGTGGCTTCACTCTCGGTTATATAAACGAAAGATTAAATTGCAGTGAGTGAAACAACCAATACTGACTTATATTTTTAGTTGTTTTTTTTGTTTTTTTTATTCTTGTCCCAACTAAATGCTGTTTTCAATGCTCCATTTGGCAGGCTGTTGAACTCGATTGCAAGTTGTTGCAAAAGTCTCTGCCTTGTTTCTTAATCCGTCCTGTGAATCTCCAGGTTGATAATGCCATACGTTTTGTCATGAAAGCCAACGTCACTGTTTGCTGCTTCATGGAGATTCACGTAAACTGTTGTTTTTGGGCATGTAATAAAGCAACTACACATAAACAACAAAGGAACGTCATACATGTTGCCGTAAATGGTATCAATAGTTGATCTTCTTTTATTAAGGTTATGCAGAAATTGGTGTCATCTTTATAACAAACCAGAAAATTTGGCCTTGTTTTGGATTCAATACTATTGCTTTCCAGTTAATGCAAGTAGATTAAAACTTGTGAAGTATTTTTGTTTTCCATCGTGCTAGCTGGCCTCTGTGTGCATTCCAGATTGTCTTCACACTGTCCTCATCTGACTGTATTGAGGATATCATCCTTGATGTCTCATGTGATTACTCACACTGTTACCATTGCTGTTCCCAGTAAAAAGGTCTTCGTAGCTGCCGTCCAGTTTCATAGTGGAACGCAATGATTGCCACAGCAATTTGAGAGTGCCGTTGAGCCTTGGAACATCTTAAGTGTCACATGTCCTACACTGGTCTTATCAACTTTAAATGCCTACATGCTAAAGCTCATTATATAATCAAACAGAACAGGAGCATTTTCTCTCTTCCTTGGCCACTTCTGTTCCCTTGTCTAGAGTGTGGGCTATGCTCCATTCCATTCAAGGTTGCCAGTGGCCATCTTTAATCCCTGACTTTGCCCTACTGGATGGTGTCTGTACTGACATGTGTGTTCTCACAGAGCACCTTGCAACTCACTTTGTTAAGGCAGTGATGATTGCTTCCTACCTGGCAGCTTTTTTCCCAAGGAACAAGATGCCAAAGCCTCCAACTTATGTTTTACGTCTCACTATAATGAATTCTTTACTGAATGGGAACTACTACTGGGTCTTTCCTCTTCTCATGAATCAGCAACTAGCCCTGACACCATCCATAACAATTACTCCAACACCTCACTTCTCCACGACGACACTATCTCCTCCAGGTATTTAATCATATTTGGCTCGAAGGGGTTTTCCACTCTCGGTGGAGGGACAGTATTGTGGTTTCTGTCATTAAGCCTGCCAAGGATCCATTATCCCTGAACAATAACCAGCTGATTAGCCTGACAAATGTACTCTGTAAAGTGGTGGCCCACAGATTATGCTGGGTTCTCGAATCTTGGGAATTTCTGTCACCTTATTAGTGTCGGTACAGGAATGGGACAATATACAGTAGACCATCTACTGTAATGGCTGGAAATGGCTATTAGACAAGCCTTTTCTAAATGTGAACGTCTTGTTGCAGTTTCCTTCACTCTATGTAAAGCATACGACACCACTTGGCATCATCATATTTTACATTCCCTTTATGACTGGGGTCTACAAAGCTCCTTGCCATTTTTTATTAGTAAGTTTTTATGCCACCACTTTCTCAGTGTTAGCTGGCTCTTCACTCGGCTCCCTATGAATCCAGAATAATTTTATCCATGTTCTGATACGTCCATTGTCGAGGTGCTTTCCAATGGATGGAGAGCCTGGGCAGATATGGCAATATTTCATGAATCACAGAAGTCGAATTAGAGTTTTTGACATGGAGGTAAGTCATATTTAGAGTATTCTGAGGCACCTTAATCACTAATGGTGTGGTGGTCTAGTTGTTAAGATGTCTGCCTAGTGAGCATGGAGGTCCGGGTTAGATTTCCAGCTGCGCCACAAATTTTAATTCAATGCTTCACCTTCAACTTTAATGTCTCTGACATTTTTGAGATGCAAAACGGTCTAAGAGTTTGTAAATTTATCATTATATTGATATTTAAATGGTCTGGAACTTAAAAGTACATCAAACATAAGAAATATGTAGAATAAATTTATATAAAAAATAGAAAATGGAAGACTTACCCAAAGGACAGGCTCGTCGACAGACACAAATAAAATCTCACACTTACAAGCTTTCTCAACCGTTGGTCGCTTCTTCAGGAAAAGAGGAAGGAAAGAGAGGAGAAAGGGAAGGATACGGGTTTTAAGGAAGTGGTAAAGGAGTCATTTTAATCCTAGGAGTGGAAGGATTTATCTTAGGGGGGGAAAAGGAAGGTAAACAAATACACACACACACACACACACACACACACACACACACACACACACACACACCTAGGCAGACATTTGTAGAAAGCAAAGAAGTTGGACAGATATATCACTTGAGGCAGAGGCACTGTCCACAGGACCGAGGCAAAGACGTTAAAGATGGTGGGCGGGAATTTGAATTTAGCGGAGGTTGAGACCAAGTGGGCGACAGGAGGAGACAATAAGCTGAAGGGCATTTTCGTTTCATCAATTTGAATCTGACAAACATGTATAATATTTAGAAATACTGAATGTAAAGAAATAATTTTCTTCTGCCCATGGCAGAATTTGAACAGGGATCTGCAAGCATAGTGATCTGTGATGCTGACCACTGTGCCACGTGTTCCTTTGGGCGACTTGCGGCAATATTATAAAGAACTTTATAGAATGTCCATCCTTTAATTAGTGCATAATCACGTACATGAAAAAACTGTTCTATGACCTTCTGCAGCCAAGAAAACTTTATTCCTTTTAAAAAATCCAGTGTGGGTAATTAACATTTTACAGCAATACTTCAAGGGTGTTAATATTGAATACTTTTATTCCCCCCCCCCCCCCCCCCCCAAAAAAGGAATATATTTTATGGTTTTGTTAATATTAGGAACTTAGTAATAAGTGTGCGAGGAAATAGTGTGTCATATATAGCATGCAGCAGAGATGGCCTACCTGCCACTGCCCTGTAATTTATCATAATTGGAAGTGTACCTATACTTCAACATACTCACCATGCCATGCAGATTTTTGCTGTACTATGTTACAAAGACAGACTAGCTTGCTATTAAGCAGGTGGTCATAATATTTTGGTTCAACAGTGTATGTTTAATTTTAATTAAATACATATTCTATGACATAATGCTACAATTTGTGTTGCTGCAATCTGGAGCTGAAAATGTCTCTTTTTGTTTTTCTGCTCCTAGATTGATCATGGAGTAAATATCCATAAATTTGTAACTATGTTTTTATTCTATTTATAATTTCAGCAATATACCTGCTACATGTCTACATAATAGTTTATTCTAGAGGCTGAATTGTTGCTACAGATGTTGAACTGAAATATCAGCAGTCATTCTGAAAGTAACAATTTATTATCTGCAACATTTGGTATTTAGTTTGTATTTCACAGTGTGATAAGCCCAGAAAACGCCACATATATTACTATAACAAATCATTCAACACTGGAATATCCTAGTTTGAATATCATCATTGTGAGTACATGCAACTCTCTTTAAAGACAGTGAGCTCAGGCAGGCATGAAGGAAAGACCAACTAAAGCTGCCATCACTCAGGGAAGGTAGTAATGTAGTAAGTGTGTGTGTGTGTGTGGGGGGGGGGGGGGAGAGATATCAGTGCTGCCTGATGCACCATGCAGGGTCTAGATGGGTGGATAAGATGTGAGATGCAGCACTGGAAATCAATGAGGGGTATGGGTGGTCAGAGTATCTGGGGAGGGGGGGGGGGAGGACAAATTGGGAAGAGCGGAGAAGGGAAAACTGCACCTAAATGGAATTCTCCTATGTAAATTTGTTCCTAGGTTGTCTTAGAAAAAGGCATCCAAAACCCCTAGTCTGGTTTAGGTTCATTGATGATATTTTCATGATTTGGACTCAGGGCCAAAACACCCTACCATCATTCCTTCACAACCTTAACACCTCTCCTGTTTGCTTTACCTGGTCTTTCTCAACTTGACATGCCACCGTCTTGGATGATGACTTCAGTCTCTCTGAGATCTCAATCCACATCTCTCTTTACATTAAAAGGGAGCAAAGGGACCACCTGAAGCACAACATGCATCTTGGCATGACATATTTGATTTCAATAGCTACTTCATAAGTAAACTGAAGTCATCTGAACCCTCCACCCCCACTCAACTATCAGCTTTTCTGAACTGCACAGATGCAGTTATTCTCCAGTCTCTAAATTAACAAAGCGTCAGCCTACAGTTATGTACCTACTGTTGCAACATCACCCATGCCCCTCTATCCAACCAACTCATTGTTTACCACTTTTTCTCCATCTCTGCTTATCTTTCACTACCCACTTCCCACCCTCTCCCTCATACTGTGTTCCAGTGTGTCACATCATGTCCACCCACCTAGACAGTGCTTGCTGATATCTTCATCCCCACCATGCCCTGCACCCTAGCCTTCGGGTCTGATGACCTAGATGTTTAGTCCCCTCAAAACAACAACAACCCTAGCCTTCTTATCTCCTACTCTCAACCCACACACTGCAGATTGCATTCACAGTTGACACAACATTTGAGATGCAGCAGCCAGAGACAGTGGTCATAATTTACCTGTATGATTCTCTCTCTCTCTCTCTCTCTCTCTCTCTCTCTCTCTCTCTCTCTCTCTCTCTCTCTCTCTCTCTCTCTGTGTGTGTGTGTGTGTGTGTGTGTGTGTGTGTGTGTGTGTGTGTGTGTGTGTGTGTGTGTGTTTTAAGACCCACCACCAGGCAGCATATGTTTCTCACAAAGGCTCTGACCAATAGCTTTAGATGTGTGATTGTCTTTTCTTCATGCCTGTCTGCAGTTCAGTGAACATCCCTACCATGAGTACCAACCTATCATTATAATATTGTTGGCTGAGATTTATTGTGTCGTTAGCAGCTAAATGAATCATTGTACTAATTTCAGTAACATGTTTTAATACAGTAACATTACACTTTTATGCAGTACACAGTTCTTGGCCTTGAGGGTTTTTATTTTCAAACAGTACTCATTCTGATTCACTGTAACATATTCTTGTAAAAACTGTCTGCATATCTGAAAGCTCCACATCATTTTCTCCTAAAATAAAATAAAACAACAATTTTTAATATATGATGAGGTTTACTAAGTGCAAGGCAAATATTAAACTCACAGATTGAATCTAAAAATTATAAATAATTTCATGTATGTGGTCAAATTCAACACTTTGATATGGGAAAAGACAGAGAGACAAATACTGTCTCTCAGAAATGTAGTAACATTTTTGAAAGGACAGATTGTTACTCACAACAGAGATGACTCAATGATTTGTAGAATGCCACACACAAAAAATTATAAATATACTCAGCTTTCAGCCACTTTCAGAAATAGAGAAACATTCTCTCTCACAAACACACACCAATTAACATGACCACCATCTTCAGCTGCTGTGGCCAGATTGAGGAACTGTCAAATGCATTGTGGAGATGAGGAGGCAGCAAGAAGAAATGGAGAATGGAGGGGAGGGATGCAAAGTGAGAGCAGAGGAACAAGCCAACACTGTTTGACGGACAGGGAGAAAGGGAAGAGGAGACTTGAATGCATGGTAGAGTGGAGGATGTACATTAGGCTAGTGTGTGGGCAGAGGAGAGGAGGTTGTTGGGGGCAGGAAGAAGTGAAGTTTTAGGCTTTGGAGATTTTGGGAGTGTAGAATATATTTTAAGGAGAATTTCCACCTGCACAATTCAGAAGAACTGGTGTTTGCATGGAGAATCCATATGGCACAGTCTTTGCAGCAATCACTGAAATGAGCCACATCATGCAGGGTTACATGCTCTGCAACAGGATGTTCCAGTTGTCTCTTAGCCACAGTCTCTCTCTCTCTCTCTCTCTCTCTCTCTCTCTCTCTCTCTCTCTCTCTCTCTCTCTCTTTCAAAGTGTATTTCTTCTACATCTATGAACAGATGTTGTCTCATTACACAGTCTGAAAAGACTGCTTGGAAATTATATTGAAAATCCTCTTTAAGGCAGTGCACTGAATTCTCCTTTACTACCAAATGACTCTCAATTTTGTTGCTTCAAGCTCATTTTCATTCTTAGAAACAAAAAGGAATCTGACGGTGCCAAGTCAGAGCTGTACAGTTGCTGAGGCAACAGTGCCACATTGTTCTTATGTCAAACATCAACATAGTGAGCATGGAAATGCTTGGCGTATCATCATTATGAACTATCTAATTGTTCGTGCCTTAACCTTGGATTTGCTTATACTCACCTTCTTCAGGCAAAAGGAATTTTCATTTGTCACTTTTTGGTTTACCTTTTTGATTTGGGGCCCCATCAAAAAATCTATGTCTCATCATGTGTCACTACTTCATCCGAAAAATTTGGGTCACTTTTGTGGATTCCAACAACTTGTGACACTTTTGCATATGGATTTCCTTTTGTTCATCAGTCAACACTGTTGTCTTTCAAAATATGGTACATGTTCAGTTTTGGTATATTGCAATCATTCATCATTCTTTTCCTGAAGGCCTGATCCCCAGTTGGAGACTTGTTGCAATTTCTCCTCATTTTTGTGTGTTTGGGAAGTTTTTGGAAGCACAAAGTACTCGTCATTATCATTTTCTCATCCTTTATGGAACATCTTATGCCACTTGTAAATTCTTAGCTAAGATATGGCTTCTGTCCCAAAGGCTTCTGTATTGGGTCCACAGCCTCAGAACAAGACTTTTTAGTTAAACACAACATTTTTGTGTATTGTTACTCAATTTAATGCAGTGTTTTGACTCTTAATGCATCACTTAAACAACGTGTTTGCAATATGTGATCCTCTGTGTCCCTGCCCAGAAATGAATGAGCCAAGTTGCATTTTCATTTATGTAAATTTACTTTAACCAAGTCTCCACATAACTGTTTTTGCCAAAACCCACAATGCTCTAGCCTTTCTAGTTCAGTAGGAAATTTTATTCTCAAACCTTTTGGAGTACACCATCTATGAATATGGCTTTCTACAATGAGTTCATCAGTTTACTCATTGTTACTGGCATGTAATTTCTAAAATAGAAAAATGGGGAGGGGGGATGAAATTAGTTGCCTTGTATTAGTGCTCACAGATGAATCATCCACCATTTACCTGAAATGTTAAAGGAAAATAATGAAAAATCTAAATTGGTAGGGCTTCTGAGGTTTTGAACTCCACTGCTATGAATATATGTTGTCTATGATAGACGGCCACTAGCCATCCGTAATCAAAATTGGAGACTGATTATACCTTTCAATGTTAAGACTGGAACATAGTCCCCCTAGTAAAATTCCTTAATGATTTCCTATTCAATGCTAATAATGAAGTCTCATCTAGTGTTAAACCTTGTACTTCAAAATCATTCTTGACCAAATCTAAGTACTTTCTCTATGGTTTCCCTTGGCTTCTCTAACCCTCTAGTGCCAAACTCGTGTGCCTCTTGGATAACCATGCTTCTCCGATGCCTGTAACATGACCCCACCAACATAGCCTGTTTGCTCTAGTGGTTCCATCTATGGTGTTCATTACCAGTTTTTCTTTAATTTCCTCATTGTGAACAACCTCCTGCCATTGTTCCAGAGCATATTTTAAGGATTTTCACTGGGTGACATTGGATGGATGATCCGGGGGTTCCGGGGGCCCTCCCCCAGAAAAATTTCAAAATATTGATGCCTAAAACCGTATTTTGAAGCCTTTTTTTTTTTATTAAAATCAAAGCTGCTTAATTTTTCCTTAATAGATTTTTATTCATGTATGTTTTCAATGATAAAGATAATGAAGAAGTCATTTATGTCTCATAATTTTGTTTAACAATCTTTCAATTATTTTTGTTGTCTCTTATTTGTTAAGTAGTTAAATAGAGTAAAGTACCTGTTATAAGTTCACTTTAATTTGATATGGCTATTAAATGAAAATAGTATTACATTAAACTAATATCAGTACTATGATTATGTAAAATACCTTCCTGTGCACTTTCTGTAAAAGTTAATAAATCACTATTTGTCCTAAAAGCTCTTATTATGTTATGGTTCATCAATTTGTATTTTTGCTCTAGAGAATTCTGTACACTAATGGGAAAGAAACACAATTACAATTTTAAACTATTTTAGAAAAGTACTTAATTCTGAAGAAAATGAGTCATGAGATGCTGGTGCTAAAAAGTCTTTAAAGAACGTAAAGTTCTAGTGTAACAGTTTTCTTTCAAAGAGTATTGAACAGTAATTTTATACCTTCACTTGTAAGATTGTAGGTAAAAACAATTCTTTTGCCATTTTTATAAATGTTTTAATGCACACAAGAAACAGTTTTCAAGAAATATTTTAAAATAGGCCTACAACAAAATTTTAAAGGATAATGAAATTACTGGGTTTACAAATTATTTTGATAAAAAAAAGGTACAAAGTCCCTAACTAAAAGAATCAAAGAACATCAAATTTAAAGGTTACTGTTATTTGCAAAAACTTTTTTTACAAACTCTTGGTCTTGATACAGTTCAAAATCGGGCAGCTTCCTTATTCTCTAGGAACTTCGCCACGGAAGGCCTTGAGTCGAAAAAGGCTGTCCCAACACAGTTGAGAGCGATGCGCATTCTAGAGTTGAGAGCTTCTCGTGACAGGCCAGATTGTTTGTTTGATTTTAAAGTCATATGTAGTGACACTGCTCTTTCAGGACCTGCACTGTGTGGTGTCAGAGAAAGATATGACTGCACCAACTTTCTTAGGATCGAGTGAGGTAGAGATACTTTCAAAAAGTGGTACAGCTTTCCAGTAGGTGGTGTCATACTAGACGGAGCAGGGAGTTTTTCTGCTGCAAACAACCCTACATCATCAGTAAAATCTGATACTTTATCTCTACCAAACAGGCCTTCAACGTCTGCACGAACTGCGTTCACAAGCTCAATAGGATTTTTAGAATTTAATAATCTATTAATCCTACCGCAGATTTCCTTCTGGTCTTCGGGAAGCTGTTGTAAGAGAAACTCTTTCCAGCTCATTATAACCTCTCTTCTCACTGCAGGCCAGTGTCTCTTTGTTGAAACAAATCGGTTTACCTGACGTCTTCTAGGAATATCTTCAGTATCTGATTCGTCACTTTCAAGTTCTCTTGCACCTTCTCTTTCCAACTTTTCTTCGTATCCACCAGGATAACAGTCTTCTTCCATAAAAGATAATGAATCAACAAATATTTTTTTAGATACTTCAATATCAGGGATTGTAACAAATGACCTCTGACAATCTTTTTGCAGTTTTCCAGACGTTTCAGAAGATCTAGCATAAGACTGGTAAGACACTGTTGTTCACCCCCTGTCTCCCACAAACGTAGAAACATGCTGAAGTTTTCTCAACTTTTGAGCAGTCAGTCAGTCCAAGAACATTACTCCAATGTTGTTGCATTAATGAAAGGTTGTTCCAAACTGCTTTGGCTAAATTGTTGAGGTGTTGTACGAACCTTACATCAAAGTGTGCTGGAAAGCAATAGACAGTTTTCTTGTTTAGCTCAGCCAGCTCTTCAAGTTCTTCAAAGCATAAAACCAATGCCCTATAAAACGTTCCCACTGCTTTTAAATTTGTCTTCCAGTACTGAACTTCAATGACTGCTGGTTCTAAGTCTGACATGGCTAGGTCAGATCGATGAGTCACACACCAAATACAAAGTAAGTCTCTCTTCCTAAGTACTCTTTCATTCAAACCCGCCAGCGTTGCCTTGCTGCTAAGCCACCCTGAGCCACCACACTCTCTCTCCCCGCCACCCAGTCTGCAGCCCACTGCACTTCTGTGTCAAACACAGGCAACTGCACTGCTAGCCGTCAGAGCTCCTCTCGCCGTACCAAGTGAATCTATCTTACTTTGCCCCCATGCAACACACTCACAGACTTGAATAAATACAGGATATGTTTTAGAATACCCAGTATGCATTTAAAATTTCTTTGTCCATTTCTGAAGTGGTTTCGCTTACACCAATAAGCATACTAACTTGCCGATAAAGCTCTGCATTCCATTTCACCCTTTTGGTGTTGTTGGAGAGACGTATTTGTGCAACTGTAAAACATTTTGATGACAGATAGCTTACCACCTCGTGTACTTATTTTGCATCAGAGGTCCGTTTTAATGAAAGAACATGGCAACGAGGATTTATTTTACTTTGCAGAGTGGCATCAAATCACTTCTGTGCTGCTTCTCTCTGCCCATTTAGAAATAGGACTCCTTCTGGAAAAGCAAGGAACACAAAAAGAGAGAGATTTTAATCAAAAGTAAAAGAAAAAACTGTCGAAATGTTGGCGTATCTTGCTGACGTTTTCAGTAAAATTAAGCCTGAGTATTTCATTGCAAGAACATAGGACTAATATTTTGGCAGGGCAGGATAAAATTTCAAGCTTCGTCCGTAAACTGGAACTTTACCAACGCATGGTTCAAGTCAGAGATCTATCGATGTTTAAGCAACTGTGTGATCAATGAGTAGGCAAGGAAAATAAAAGAATCATGTTTTAAACTTCCATTATTTTGCATCCGTCTGCAGTTTTAAACTCAATTGAGCAATATTCCTCAGCTATGGATAATCAGCACGTCAACACTGGGATATTGAGACCATTTTCTGTTGAAGAAGAAATTTTCAAAGATGTTTCAGCCAAAGTAGAATACTTCTGATTCCTCGAAGATAGCACATTCAAAATAGAATTTCAAAATTATGACCTTGGTACATTTTGGCGAAAAGCAGAAGCTGAATATCCTGTTATAGCTGACAGAGCTCTAAGAACGTTAAGACAGTTCGGTACCACTTATAGATATCAGAGTGGCTTCTCAAAGCTACTGACAATAAAAGGTAAGACCAGTAACCGTCTCAATGTGGAACATGACCTGAGATGCGCCTTAAGCAAAACAAAACCAAACATTAGAAAACTTGCGACTGGTAAACAGTACCCACATTTTCATTGAATATAACTGTTTCATTGCTGCATCGAAAGTGTGAAATATATGTATCTTATGCAGTGTATTGTGATTAACAAAGACTGGTAGTGTTTTCATTTATTGCTTTCTTTGACAATATTTTAATGGGTGATTTTTTTGGCGGGGGGGGGGGGGGGAGGGTAAATTAGTTTTCCTATTAGGTCTTAGGGGTAACAAGACTGAAAAGGTTGGGAACCTATGCTCTAAAAGATTTACAAGAGGTTATTTTTTAATTCCAGGTACATTTGATATGTCATTCAATAAAAATCAATTGCCGGCGCTACCCATAGCCACTGGGCAACAAAATCTCAGCACTGGGTGACACTTGTGTCGCCCAGTTAACATGTTATTTTATGCCCTGCATTGTTCCCATCGATTAGTACATGCAATCATACCCTATGACTTCAAGAAGAATATTGTAATTACAATTCCAAAGAAAGCAAGTGCAGACAAGTGAAAATTACAGAACTATCAGTTTAATAAGTCATGGGTGTAAAATACTAACACGAATTATTTACAGATGAATGGAAAAACTTGTGGAATCCGACCTCGGGTAAGGTCAGTTTGGATTTATGAAAAATGTAGGAACACAGGAGGCAATACACACATTACGACTTATCTTAGAAGATAGGCTAAGGAAAGGGAAACCTATGTTTTTAGCGTTTGTCGATTTGGAGAAAGCTTTTGACAATGTCAACTGGAATACACTCTTCCTAATTCTGAAGGTATCAGGGATAAAATATAGGGAGCGAAGAGTGATATTCAACCTATACAAAAATCAGACAGCGGTTATTAGAGTCGAAGGGCAAGAAAGGGATGCAGAGGTTGGGAAAGGAAAGAGACAGGGTTGTAGCCTTTCCCCAATGTTGTTCAATCTGTACATTGAGCAGGCAGTGAAGGGATGGAAGGAGAAATTTGCAGAGGGCATTAAAGTGCAGTGAGAAGAAATAAAAACATTTCGGTTTGCTGATGACATAGTAATTCTGTCAGAGACCGCAAAAGATCTGGAAGAGCAATTGAATGGAGTGGATAGTGTCTTGAAAGGAAGATATAAGATGAACATTAACAATAGTAAAACAAAGGTAATGGAATGCAATGTCAGAAAATCAGGCAATGCTGAAGGAATTAGATTAGGTAATGAGACAATAAAAGTAGTAGATGAATTTTGCTATTTGTGTAGCAAGATAACTTCTGATGGCCGAATTAAAGAAGACATAAAATGCAGAATGGCTATGGGAAGAAAAGTGTTTCTAAAGAAACATCCAATATCAATTTAAATGTTAGGAAGTCCTTTCTGAAAGCATTTGTCTGGAGTGTAGCATTGTATGGCAGTGAAACATGGATGATAATGAGTTCAGATAAAAAGATGATAGAAGCTTTTGAAATGTGGCACTACAGACGAATGATGAAACTTAGTTGGGTAGATCACGTAACTAATGAGGAGGTACTTAACCGAATCGGGGAGAAAAGGAGTTTCTGGCATATCCTTACTAAGAGAAGGGATAGATTGGTGGGACACATTCTGAGACATCAAGGAATTGTCAACTTAGCATTAGAAGGAGGCATGTGGGGTAAAAATCATAGAGGGAGACCAAGGGACAAATATAGTAAGCAGATTCAAAAGGATGTAGTTTGCCGAACGTATTCTCAGATGAAGAAACTTGCACAGGACAGGGTAGCATGGAGAGCTGCATCAAACCAGTCTGTGGACTGAAGACCACAACAACAACAACAACAAACATTTTTGCTACTTTCATATCTGTAACCTCAACCTTATGAATAAGGTAACCTGTATCCACCCAGCTTTCACTCCCACACAACAAAGTTTGTCAAAAGATATATATGTTCACTGCTAACTTAGTCTTGGTACTGACTTCCTGCTTGTATAAGAGTGTAGATCATAACTGAGCACTGTATTAGCTTTCCTACACCTTCAAGTTCTTTTACAATGTTGACATCGTGTGAGAAAATGCATCCTAAGTACTTGAAACTGCCTACCTGTTCTAAACTTGTTTCTCCTATTTGGCACTCAATCTGTTTAAATCTCTTTCCCACAGACATTACTTTCAGTTTGGAGATGCTGATCTTTGTACCATAACTCTTACACCTCCAATCTAGCTCTGAAATTTTGGATTGCAACCTTTAAGTCAAGTCTGCCATCTCAACTGAATCATCTGCATATGCAGACTGCTCATTTTGTTTTCACCTATTTTAATCTCACCCTGCCAGTCTATTATTTTCAAAATATTATACATACATAGTATGAACAACATTGGTGACACGTTACAGCCTTTTCTTATTCTTAAAATTAACCTGAACTATGAACTCAATTTACTGTCAATTTTAACTGCTGCCTCACAATCTATGTAAAGACCTTTAATTGCCTGCAGAAGTTTGCCTCCTATTCCATAATCTTGTAGAAATGATAATAACTTGTTCCTAGGACCCCGATCATAAGCCTTTTCTAGATCTATAAAAACACAGATATAATTCCCTGTTGTACTCTGGTGTAAGCTACAGATCTGGTCCTGACAGCATCTAAGAGGCCAAAACCCACACTGATTTTCATTCAAATTGTCTTTAACTAATACTCTTACACTCCTTTCAACAATACCTGAGAATATTTTGCCCACAATGCCAATTAAAGAGATAACTATGTAGTTGTTACTGCTTTCATCCAGTCAGAAGGAACCTGTCCAAAATTTCACACTATTTCAATTATCCTGTGTAACAATTTGAGACCTGACATTCCTCTAGATTTGATGTGTTCCAACTTAATTTCATATACCCCAGCCACTTTATTCCACTGCAATCTATTGACCATTCTCTCCACTTCTACAAATGTGATCCTGTTTCCAACATCATTCCTATTCTATTCTACCTCAAAATATGAAAAGTAATTGAACGTCTCGCTTACATTGGCCAACTCTTCAAGATATTCCCTCCATCTACCCAAGGCATACACAGGATTCACTAACAGCTTTCCTGACCTGTCCAGAACTTCCCATTCAAAGACTACTAATTGCACTCTGGAATGTTTTTCCCATGGCTTGATCCATAGCTTCTAGCTTATTTTCAGAATCTTTCCATGATTTCTGCTTGGATTCTGCAGTTATCTGTTTGGCTTTGTTTCTTTCTTTGACATAACTTTCTCTGTCATCCTGATTTCTAGTATGGATCCATTTTTTGAAATGCCTTCTTTTTCTTTTTACAGGCAACCTTGACTGTGTAATTCCACGAAGCTCTTTACTTCTTCCTGCCTTTACACACTACTGTTCCAAGACATTCTCTAGCCACTTCTAGTAGTATGTACCTGTATCTTGTCCATTGAACTTCTTTGGTTTGTATAGTATGTCTGCCTAGGTGTGTTTGCGTCTGTGTAAATGTATGAGTGTGTGTGTATTTGTTTACCTTCCTTTTCTTCCCCCAAGGTAAGTCTTTCCTCTCCCGGGATTGGAATGGCTCCTTATCTCCTTCCTTAAAACCCTCCTCATTTCCTTTTCCCTCTCCTTCCCTTCTGTCTGATGAAGCAGATAGGCTGTGAAAGCTAGCGTTTGTGTGTATGTTAATATGTATTAACAAAAAATAAAAATAGAAAAGAGATGACTTACCAAAAGGACTGGCTCGTTGATAGAAACAAATAAAATAAATAAAATCACACACAAATACACATACAAGCTTTCGCAGACTTGTGTCTGTGTAAATGTTAGGGTGTGTGTGTATTTGCTTACCCTCCTTTTTTCCCCCCAAGGTAAGTCTTTCCTGTCCCGGGATTGGAATGACTCCTTATCCATTTCCTTAAAACCCTCATCATTTCCTTTTCCCCCTCCTTCCCTTCTGCCTGACGAAGCAGCTAGTCTGCGAAAGCTTATTTATTTTATTTGTTTCTATCGACGAGCCGGTCCTTTTGGTAAGTCATCTCTTTTCTACTTTTATTTTTTGTTTATCCCACCGGGAAAGTTTCCCTCTATAATTTAATTGAAGCGAACATAGTCAGTATGAAGTTAGTCTAGAAGTCAGTCATGAATCAGTATTAAGTTGGTATTACTTTGAACAGTCAGTAACAAGTAGTCATTATGCATTACTTCTGTGTATGTGCTTTATCAAGATTAAATAAAAATACATAAAATGAAACGTGTCATATAGGTAGTTTCCATGACTTGGAAGAATACGTCGTCCTGATGTTTTTATAATTATTTAAAGGCAGGCGAGCTACTAAAAGAAAAAGACCTAGATCTACCACTGAACAACTGAGGCAACAAGGTGATGTATACAAAATGTGGTTTTAGTGTAGTAGTATAAAAAACTATTATAAAATGACGGTTGTGTGTCTGTGAAGTGTGTCTGTCTGATTGTGTGAATGGTGTCTTTTATGTCAAAGGATAATGGCAGAAAGCTGAAGTTATGTGTGTAAGGGTGTCTTTTTTATGTACCAGTTGCAACTAGAGATACATCTTTGCACTTCGTTGCAAACTATCCTCATTATGTTGTTGAGTGTAAGTGTTAGGTATTTTTCAGTCACCACTCAAAACACTATCAGGTATATCACATAATTTGGTAGAAAATCCAAAGAAATTCTAGTTATATGTAAAGTATACTAGTGGAAAAACACAATAAAAACCTTTACTACACAATAGTAATGGTGATGCCACTGATGACAGTGCTATTAAAGTAAAATTTCTGAACATAGCTTTTCAGAATTCCTTCACCAAAACAGACAAAGCAAGTACTGCAGAATTCAAATCAAGAACAGTTGGCAGTATATGTAATTGGAAAGTAGATATTCCTGTAGTATTAAAGTCACTGAAATCACTCAACAAAAGCAATTCCCCAATTAGGTTCCTTTCAGGGTACACTGATGCAATAAATCAATACCTAATTATTATTTAGAACCATTCGCTCTGTGAAAGATCCATATCTAGAGATTGGAAAGATGCACAGATCACTCCTTTGCGTTGGGGAGTTCGAGTTTTAATCATTTGTCAAGTGCTCTGGAAGCTATGTCAGTCTGTTGTTTTAAAATGGAAGATCTGTCAGCTAAGATCTGTTGCATTGTATATGTTTTGAAGTTGTAATGTTTTGGTGGAGAAGTAGTTTGATTGCAAATTAAAGAAGAAGTGAAAAAATTGTACCTACGAGTATTTATTTCTACCACGACGCCCCAGGAGAATAATGTTGCAGCGAACAGAACCCCCATAGCTACATCGTAATGTTGAAAAGATAAGTATTATGTTTGAAAGTGGTAGAAAGTAATTACTTAAGAAGCTAGTAAACATTAAAGTTGGTAGCAGGATTTGAGAACATATAGTTTACTCAAATATTACGAAATACCTCAAAAAGTACAAGCTATTAACCCACAGTAAACAAGAATTCAGAAAATATTGTTCTTGTAAAACACCAGCTAGTTCTTTACTCTCAGGAAATAATTGGTGCTATCAACATGGGATCTCAAATCAATCCCATATTTCTACATTTACATAATGCCTTTGACACTGTACATCACAATCTAAGTCTAATGCAGGTATACGAGGAGCAGAGTTGGGAAAGAGAACAGTATTTCATAAGTTTGGAGGATGGCGGAATATCACTGTAAAGGATTGTGGAGGATATTCCTTATTCCAGTGCTCAATAAGGCGCAATGAAAACCCTGACAGATAATGTAATTCAGTTGTTCCAGTCCTGGATGGTACTGAAAAACCTATAGTAGCGCTTCTTTGCAGCCAGACAGTGTATAAGTGAGACATGGAAGGTGTCAGGATAAATAATGCATGCATAACACTGGGTGGGTAATTTTTGTCTCTGTTGGACTTGGTGAGGGCACTGGCACAATTAGAGACAGACTTCTCATCACTACATATGTGATAATCATGGTGACTATACTCTGTAGGAGAGACTACATGGTAAGAAATGGGTGGCAGCTGTTGAAGTGAAAGTATTGGTGGTGGTTAGTGGATGAAGGCACTAATATAGACACCCATGAGATGATGGTTAACATTAAGAAATGTGGTTTGTTGGTTTCAGGATGACCAGATGAAGTGAACTGAGAAGCAGGTATTGCTGTATTGGAGGAATGTGAATAGGGTGACTTCATCCTTTGTTTAGATCATGAAGATATCATAATGAATCTGAACTAGGTGAGTGTTTCAGTAGTTGAGTGGTTAGTATTCCTCTAGATGATCCATAAATATGTTGACACAAGATGTTGCCATGTGGGTGCTCATTACTGTTCCATGGGTTAGTTTGTGGATGATACAGGTAGAGGTAGAAAGGATGGTTGTTTTTATAATAGAAAGTATTCAAGCTCAGTTAAGAAGAAAATTTAGTAAACATATAGGCCTAGTTTACAAATTTTAATCAAAGTTTACTCCCTATATGTCCATCTCTTTGTGTGATGGATACAAGCTCTTTATTATCTATACAAATAATAAATCTGTAAATGCAGGCCTGTCGCTGTTCACTTCAATCTTCAAAACTACTTGGTCGAATTTTCATGCTGTTTTCACACGAAATATGAGCAAAGATTGGTTCAGGATCTAGGCATGATTTCATCAAAATAGAATCATGAAAAGAAAGAGATCTTGTAATTTAAAGTGTTTTCAGTAACCATTGTCTCTGGCTGTTCATCTATTAGAAACAACTTATCTCCAAAACTACTTCATGAATTTGCATGGGGTTTTCACAGGTAACTTCAGCGTACCTTGGGGCAACATATAGACTTTGTTTCATAAAAATTAGATCACAAAAAAAGATGTCACAATTGAACATTTTTATCTACAACTGTCATGTCTGTCTTTCTCTTTCATCATGTTAATCTCCAAAACAAATTTTCATGGGTTTTCACAGGTAATATGAGGGTATCTTGCAGTTACATAAATGCTTCATTTCACAAAATTGGATCAGAGAAGGTAAGGATATCACAATTTAAATATTTCTCTGAAAGCAATCACATGTGTCTATTTGTAGAGGGTTATCTCCAAAAGTACTACACAAACATTCGTGGGGCTTCACGTGTAATTTTAGAATAGCTTGGAGCATAATGTAGGCTATTTTTCATCAAAATCTAATCAGGGAAAGAAAAGTTATCGCACTTTGAAGTTTTATATGTGCACTACACTTTTAAGCACGGTGTAGTATGGCAAATATCTAAAAGTACTAAATGAAAATTCATGGCATATCAAAGATGAATTGAGGATAGCATGAGGCAACATATAAGCTTCATCTCATCAAAATCAGATCAGGAAAATAAAAGATATCATAATTTGAAGTTTTAGGTGTATTTAATGCTTGGAAAGAATGCATTAATGCAGCAAAAAACCGATAGACGCGCTGTTAGTTTTGTAGTGCACCAGAAAACTAGTAGATAGCGCTGTGGGTGTTCGTGTGAAGTTTGACTGCTTTGGCAGCAATCAGATTATTATCATTTGATAATGCTTTTAACTCTTTTACTTTTCAAATTTATCATATTTCTCAAAATTGTTTTTTGGTTGCTAAGTCATATACAATATGATTCAATGAAATGAATATAAAACTGATACAATCCTCACCGTGTTTAATCCATATTTACATACTGATATCACAGTCTAAAATACATGTACAACTGCTTTGGAAGTTTAAGTCTCATGCTTTTTAGCGGCAATAGTGCCTCTAGCAGAAAGAGAGCCAACCGTAAGAATAATGATTGTTTTAAGTGATATTTCTACTTCATTAAGGAAATAATTATTATATTTCAGCTTTCCTTGCCTCAGTACATTGTCAAGAGATATGAATGATCATGAAATAAATGTTTCGAATGGAGAATATCACTGATGTATGATGTAAGCTATTTCATATTCATGAAGTTATGCCTATTTCTAACACGTTTCACAAACATATTTAAAAATAAATAAATAAAAATAAATAATAATAATAATAAAACTATTGACATAGTTCATGTGGTTTTCACAGGAAACTTGAACTAAGTTTGGGGCAACATATAGGCATGATTTCATCAAAATCAGATCATGGGAAAAAGATATATCTTAAGTGTTTTCATTCAGTAACTGTCTGTCTGTTCATCTATTAGAAATACTTAATTTTCTAAACTACTTCACGAATTTGTATGGAGCAACTTCGTTTCATAAAAGTCGGATCACAGAATTTTTTTTAGACATAGGCTATGCTTGAGGTATGGATGGTATAGTGCAGCAAACAAATGATACAGGCGCCATGATGCACTAAAGAACTAACAGACACCGCTGCTGCATAATAAGTATGGCATAGTACAGCAAAGAAGCATAAGTCTGTGACAGAATTAAGCGACGTAATCTTATCTCTAAGAATTTCAACAAACATTCAACATAATTTTCTGATTTCTCTTTGTGTATTACATACTTAAAGATATTTCTTTGCTTCTTTCAGCACATTTCAGCACATTCCTTTGTGTCTCTCAGTTGTATCCAGTTACATAAGAGTTCTTTGAAATTTCACTTTTTATATCCAAAAACTTATGAAGATCCATTGTTTTGGACAATTTCACATCATGGCTAGGACAACTGAGTTTAATGACAGAGCGATCCAACAAGGGTTCTGTTTTTAGTGACTGAGTCTGGAAGCCATGACATGCACAGGACCTTCTTTAACAACTATTGTGAAGCACAGGCATATAAGCTAGTAAAATAATAATAATAAGTACAACACATACAGCCTTCAGTTTTAAATTTAATTTATTCACACAACCAGTTTTGATGATATACTTTTGCCATCTTCAGGCCAATGAGCAGACATAACAAAAGATCCATGAATATATGTTTATCATCAACACAATGTGGCACTTGGTAATGATGTTCATAAATCTGTTCTAAGAATGATGCTACACTTCTCACCTGTTACTATCTACTTCCACATCAGGAAGTAACAATGTGTGTAAATGGCACCTGATGTTATTACTTCAACCACCAGTAGTCAACTGGTGGTGCAATAATAACATCATATGCTGTTTATACACATTATTACTTCCTGTTGCGGAATTAGGTGGTTGAGAAGCTTAACATAGTCTTAAAGACATATTTATGGACACCATTATTGATTGCTGCCGTCGTTTGATGATAAACATAGGTTCATTAGCTGTTGGTTTTGCCTGTTAAGTGGCCAGAAAGTGATGAAAGTATATTGTCAAAACTGGTAGTGTGAATAAATTAAATTTAAAACTGAAGGCTGTATGTGTTGTACTTATTATTATTATTATTTTACTAGCTTATATGCCTGTGCAATGGGCACAGTGTACTGTAATGTGGGGGAGGATGGAAGGTGCACATGAGAGAACCCTCAATAGTGAGACAAGTGAGGCAGAGAAGGGAGAAGGCAGGCTTGATGAGAGAGTGGAAGGAATGGGAGGAGTGCGCAACATATGCGGGCATGGGGACGAAGGCAACAATATGCTCGGCAGAGAGTCTGTCAAAAACATGTTGTGCACAATACACCTGCGGGTCGAAGTCTTCAGCAGAAGGAGGGTCAGATACTGGCTCAATATTGGCCAGTTTGAGGCAGTTAATGGAGACCTTGACCAGATTTCCCTTCTCAAAGATGTGATTGGTGTTCTGCATGCGAACATCTAAGCACTCGGTGGGGGCTGGAGCAGTGGCTGCACTGTGTCATTGTGGAGCATGATGAAGTCACAGGCTTCTAATATGTGCGGGACCCTATAATTGGTGATGGGGAGGGAGGAGAGGTGTGACTTGAAGGAGGAGGGAGGTTGCTTTTGGAACAATGCAGACGGACGTGATCAAGGAAGTTGGGCATCTCCGTGAAGTGTCAGGTAAGATGAGAGGTTGCTCGTACACGAACTCTGTGATTATGCTGCACAAGTCTTCATTGTAGGGTGATGAGAGCCCGAGGAGAACAAAGGGAAGAGCTTCAGCCCACAGTGTCAACACAGTGGAGGGCTGCTTTGAGAGATTGATGCCACTGCTCCACCAAGCTATAGCTTGGTGGTGTGAAAGATATTAAAGGCTTGAAGGCTTTGATCATTGGTGACAACCAAGGGGCAACTGAATTGTGAAATCAATGAATGGACAAATGTGTGCACAACAGTTTCTGCAGTAATGTTTATTAATGGGGTGGCCTCGCCCCATCAGTGGTGGTGGTAGGAGGGGTGGAGTGGCGTGTGTTATGATGTTGCTCCATTGACATGGGATGCATGCATGTGCCCAAGCTTGGGATCACGTTTCATGTTATGACAGACAAATCATTCTGTAACCTAACAGCTGGATGTGCAAGGTTGTTAGAAACTTCCCACAGAAGTGGATACGGGATGAATGGGCAAAGTGTACCCTTAGATCCATTACACCAGATTTCACCTACAGCTCCAGGGAAGGTCATGTGTATTGGCTTAAGGGAGGAACTTTGATCAGATATGTGCTGCATGATTTGGTCATCAGTGGATTGTAAGATTGCAAGGTTGGAGAGATAAAATAGTGTCAAGATGGCATCAACACATCACAGGAAATCGGTGACAATGTTGCTAGCACCTTTTTTGTATCTGATGTCAGTTGTGAACTGTAAGATATAGTCAAAATAACAGATTTGGTGGGGAGGTGGATCAGCAGGTGGATTTTTAATGGTAGCCACTTAGGGGCTTGTGATCAGTGAGCACATAGAAGGGACATCCATCGGCCGAGGAATGGAAATGATTTCTGCCTTCATACATTGTGAGTAATTCATGGTCAAATGCCAAGTATTTCTTCTGGGTGTTGTTGCAGTGGGAAAGTGTCACCATGGCCAGTTTTGGCTGAGGACAGAACCGATGGTCACTCACATTAGTTGTGACGAAGAGTGAGTGGTGAGTGGTGGCAGTCGTCCAAGAGGACCTTAACAGCTGTGAAAGCATGTGTCATATCAGAAGTCCATGGTATGGAGTGTGTTTGCCTGAAAGTGCATCTGTCAGAGTGGTCTTTAGGTCTTTGTAGTGTGCTTATATGATTCTATGAAAAAGATTATGTCTTGGCTGTGGCTGAAAGCTGAGTTACATGTGTATGCATTTATTTATTTTTATTATTTATTTTAATTTTTTTATTTTTTATTTATTTATTATTATTTTTTGTCTGACACAGCTTGGTGAATATCTTTGTAGTGAGGTCCAAACTATCCTCATTATTGAGTCCTAACCTGGACTTTCCAGTGTGGGATTTTGTTCTGATAGACATTTATGAACCAATCTAGCTCAAAAATTCATGGAACAATTTTGTTAGGTACTTGCATGTTGAGTTTGCAGTCTCAGCTGTGTTTGTCTCAATAGCTAAAATAATTAATTGGCCTATGTATGATGACCCTCACCTACAAATAACTGGTTCATATTGTCACAACTGAAGATAATAGTAAGTATCTGATTGAAATATCATGTTGTTTTCATGACAGTATCCAACATTATGTCTATGAATTATTTGAGCAGTTATTGTGTCAGGAAAGAATCAAAAGCCAATATAGGATGTGTTTATTAAAGAAACAATTGCACAAATTTCAAGAGGTTTGACATAAGGTGGTCTCAGAGAGATGCTATTCTAAGGGCAATACTGTGGTGCCCAACACTCAAAATACTTGCTTTCCAGAGTCAGCAACATTACAGCAAGCTTACTATCTTCAAAATTGATTAATAAACTTCTGTATCTGATCATCTAACAACACTTTCTCTAATAGCTACTTGTGAATCTCGACATCTCGACATACCAATAACTAAAGGGAACAGCCATGGGAACCAGGATGGTCCCCTCATACGCAAACTTATTCATGGGACGCTTAGAGGAAGCCTTCCTGGATACTCAAGCCAGGCAACCCAAAGTTTGGTACAGATTCATTGATGACATCTTCATGATCTGGACTCACAGTGAAGAACAACTCCAGAATTTCCTCTTTAACCTCAACTCCTTTGGTCCCATCAAATTTACCTGGTCCTATTCCAAATCCCATGCCACTTTTCTCGATGTCGACCTCCATCTGTCCAATGGCCAACTTCACACATCCGTCCACATCAAACCTACCAATAAACAACAGTACCTGCATTATGACAGCTGCCATCCATTCCATATCAAACGTTCCTTCCCATACAGCTTAGGTCTTCATGGCAAACGAGTCTGCTCCAGTCCCAAATCTCTGAACCAGTACACCAATAACCTAATAACAGCTTTCACATCCCGCAGCTATCCTCCAAATCTGGTACAGAAGCAAATTGCCAGGGCCACTTCCTCATACCCCCAAATTCAGAACCTTCAACAGAAGAATCCCAGAAGTGCCCCTCTTGTCACCGGATACTTTCCGGGACTGGAGCGAACTCTGGATGTGGCTCTCCAGCAAGGATATGACTTCCTTAAATCCTGCCCTGAAATGAGGTCCGTCCTTCATGACATCTATCCCACTCTACCGAGAGTGTCTTTCCGCCACCCACCTAACCTCTGTAACCTCCTAGTCCATCCATATGAAAACCTCAAACCATCTTCCCTACCTTCTGGCTCTTACCCTTGTAACCACCCCCCATTGTAAAACCTGCCCTATGCACCCTTCCACCACCACTTACTCCAGTCCCGTAACCTGGAAGGTGTACACGATCAAAGGCAGAGCCACCTGCGATAGTACCCACGTGATCTACCAACTGACATGCCTGCACTGTGAAGCGTTCTATGTGGGAATGGCCAGCAACAAACTGTCCATTCACATGAATGGTGTTTGATGGTAATGAGGATTATCCTGTGGCTAAACACGCCTTGGTGTACGGCCAGCACATCTTGGCATAGTGTTACACCGTCCAGGTTATCTGGATACTTCACACCAACACCAATCCTTCAGAACTCCGGAGATGGGAACTAGCCCTTCAGCATATTCTCTCTTCCCATTACCCACCTGCTCTCAACCTCCGCTAAATTTGAATTCCTGCCCACCATCTTTAACATCTTTGCCTTGGTTCTCTGGACAGAGCCTCTGTCTCAAGTGGCATCTCTGTCTAACTCCTTAACTTCTTGCTTTCTACAGTATGTCTGCCTAGGTGTGTTTGCGTCTGTGTAAATGTGTGGGTGTGTGTGTATTTGTTTACCTTCCTTTTCTCCCCCCAACATAAGTCTTTCCTCTCCCGGGATTGGAATGACTCCTTACCCCCTCCCTTAAAACCCTCATCATTTCCATTTCCTTTTCCCTCTCCTTCCCTTCTGCCTGAAGTAGCAACTGGGTTGCGAAAGCTTGCGTTTTATGTGTGTGTGTGTGTGTGTGTGTGTGTGTGTGTGTGTGTGTGTGTGTGTGTGTTTTATTTATTTGTGCTACTATCACACCTGTGTTCCTTCGCCTGGTGAGTAATCTTCGTCTACTTTTTATATAAAAACTATTTCACCCAGAGTTGTGATGGAAATCTTGAGAGGTATTTCTAATTCAACTGAGTGTTGGTGACTTATGGAAAGGAGACTGAAAAGTGACATATAGTGGAAATCAAAGTGGTCAATGTTTACACATTATCAGCAAAGGTTATACTTGTCAGAGTTAGTCTTAACTGTGGTTGTTGTTTTCCCAAACATAAAAGATATTAATTCTACACAGCAACTGCCAATACATCACTAAATTTATGGATTCCTCTTTTCTGTTAAAATCATTCCCGTATTTGTATACTATAAATGTGCACAGTAGTTTGTCATTTGGTTTCCAAAAGCTTCACTTCATATTTTCTGATTGTGCTATAGCTCTGTCCTTTGTCTTACTTGCTCTAAAAGACTTTTCTGTTCCTTCAGTGGTATTTTCACACTTCCCTCAATAGTTCCAAAATACACCTTACAACACGGGCACACAATCTTATGTACTGCACACCACCCTTTAAAGACTGGAATGCTCCAGGTGCTTACTGTATTGGAATAAATACCAGTCAGAAAAACATTTCTTTAAAATTCTTATGATATGATCAGTTATTTTTTTAATAAAATGGAGAGAAACTGTGTTCTTCCATTGTTATGTTTGACCCCTCTCCGTCAGCCTACTGTTATTCGATCATAAAAAAAACTATTGTTTCAGCATCAAGGTGTTCCAAGGTACAAATTCATTTGGCTCTGTTGACAAGACTTTTAATGACATTCTACTTTCATTGCAAATATCATTATAGTTCTTATGTAAATACCTGACTGTGTCTGTCTGACTTTCCAAAAAAACTTTATGTTCATCCATAATTAAAAGTAATAAGTTATGGTACGAGTCTTATAACAAACAAGATGGCGCAGTGGTAACACACTGGACTCACATTCGGGAAGACGATAGTTCAAATCCACTTCCAACTATCCAGATTTAGGTTTACCATGATTTTCCTAAGTCACTCCAGGCAAATGCCGGGATGGTTCCTTTCAGAGGGCACGGCTGATTTCCTTCCTCAACCCTACCTGAACACACCAAGTGTTAGCTCTGTCTTTAACCATAGAACGGACGGACTGGGTCTGAGAGACCCAGGTGGATTTTGTTTTATAAATATCCGCAAGAGTACGCTAGTTACTAATAAACACTAAAAAAGTTTTTTTGGTACTTTTGTTGAAAGCTAATTTTTTACTCATTCTAGAATGTAAATAAACCATTGGGTCTGTCTGACCCAGCCCGCCTGTTTGCGCTAATTTTTTTCGCTAGTCCGTTAATGACCACACTGTCGATGGGACATTAAACTTCAAACTTCCTTCCTTCCTTTGAGTCTTATAAATTAGTTTTGCACAAGTTTAATAGAAATACTTTAAAGAATGTAAGCTAAGAATAAAATGCTATATTAAAATACATTTTTGATCCAAAACAATATGACTACTGCCTAATGCAAGTTTTAATACTACCTGCTGGCAGTGAGGTCAAGGACAAGGGATACTAAGGAAAGTATTTAAACAGAGAAAAAATGAAATAGAAATACAGAGATATAGGTTGCAAAATAGAAAATCTATTGCTGTAAGTAACTTTGACAAAGTGCAGATTGTTGTACCCTGACACCTTCTTGGCTTTGTATGTCGTCCACGTGAACAGCTGCTTGAAACAAGCACAACAACACAGAAAGAGGCTGGTGGGGACAGTATTATGTTGTTGGGGGAGATTGTTATGTTGAACCTTAATGGCCCTGTGATATTAAACAAATTTACCATAATTTCATTACATGCACATAGACATCTGATGCCATTCACTGCTATATGCTTCGAAAACTTCCAAGGACTTGTCACATCCATGTCATGCAGGTTTGATGATGCACTAATGTTCAAAGATGGACCAATATATTATTAAGCAGATGATCATAATGACACTTTCCCACAATTGCCAGCGAAAGGCAAAGAAGGTGGGTCCGAGTCCTGGTTTAGAACATAGTTTTAATCTGCCAGGAAGTTTGATATCAGCACATACTCTGCTACAGAGTGAAAATTTCATTCTTGGGTTGGTCATAATGTTTTGGAAAATCCGTGTATCTTTCAGAAATAAAAAATAAAGTAACATACACTGCCAGAAAAAAAATAGTACACCTGAAAAGACAATGTTTATTTCGATACAATGATGGCTGACATCACCTACAGGGCAACATGTCTACTGAAAATGGTTCCATTGTAGTCTACCAACAGGTAGGACAGTAACACAGCTGCCAGAGCACAATCTGTTTTTACCCTTTAACAGGGAATGTCGACAGTCGTTATGTCTCAACATGATATCTCTGTGTGAAGCAAGAAGGCACCATGCCAAGGAGATGCACTTGTGCTTCTTACAGCCAGATGAGCAAGGTTTGAAAGGGGTGAAATTCAGCCTTCTGAGTTATGCAATGATGCTATTTTCAGTGGTTATGCAAATTTTCTCACACCCATAGATGATATTCTGGATTTCCACACAGCACAGACATCTGCCAAGATCTTTGTATTGTGAGAGCAACATTGGCAGCTCATAAAGTTACCACAACATAGATAAGATGGTTTATGAGCCTGGAAGTGTTAAACACTGCCAACCAATTACTAGCAGTGGGACTATGGACACACACACACACACCTATAGGTCATCTTCCACTCATGCCACAGCATTGACATGCATAGGTCGATTCGTGCCTTGAGAGGATCACTTGGAAGATGGAATGGTGGGCCATAGTCTTTATGGAGGGAAGCAGATTCTACCTGCACACAAGTGACGGTCGTTTGTGTGTACTACATGGACTTGTAGAGAGCTGTCTTATATAATGTTTTCATCCAAGACATACTGGCCCCAACCTAGGTCTGGGATGTGAGAAGCTACAACTTTATCATAGGTGTTGTAACATTTCTGCATGTTGCACATACATTGCAAAAACATTACACATTGCCAACATTACAGATGCAACCAGTTAGGAATCTTTAAGTAAAAGTCTACCACCAGATGTGTAATTTGTAATATTCTTGTACTCTAATAAACTACTATGGTTCACCTACATGTACATGATACTGAAACGTTTATTTAAAGAACTTGTTAACTTTGGCCTCTAACTACGTACTTTGTGTTTTCATACTTTCGTAAATGACAATTACAACCACTAAGAATACATTACAGACAGTTACGAAATATGCTGTTCCCATAAACTTGTTTACCAATATAAATATAGCAACATTACATGCTATAACTATTGTGCAATATTCTTACATATTTACCTTGTTTTTAAATAAATTAGGGCATATCATGTTTCATGTATCACTGAATCCTAAATCAAATATTTAATATGAGTAAGTCACTGATTTCAATAATCTGTCAAATAATACGAAATTATTGCTGAACTTTATAAAAGTACTATGACACTGAACAAATCCATATTTATTAAAAAAATAAACCACAAATTGTAACACATTAAAATTACAAGTCTAAAGAATAATACATTGAAACAGTAATTCAAACTATAACCTACACACATAAAAATTGTAAAGTTACTCAATTGATTAAGTGTAATATGTAAATGTATAAAGTCAAATGGGTGCTTGTTATTTGTGTGACATGTTAAATACAATTACTGTAACTACATAAATCCATCCAGTCTCAATTAACTATATAACCTATTTCAAATGTAAGTTTGATGTCTATATAAAAACTGCATAATGCAATTGTTCCAATGTTTATGCAGTCTTCAATCAAATGTTTTGGTAGAAGCCATATTGTGTCAGATTTGTTTGGACTTTGCTGTCATTGAGACGTGATTTTTGTTGTCTATTCTGTGATTTTCTTAACAAGAGTGGAGATGGTTGATATAAATAAAAGGGATATATAAAAATGACATTAGGTGTTGACTCTGTCATTTGACATTGATCATATTTTTTCCCTTTCCATACGGTGTACTGTGCTACTGCAAGATCCTGGATCATCGGTTTTCAGCACAGTGGCCAACACTCAAGATAAGTAAATGTTTCTATCCAGTGAACCCCACCACTCTCATGTGTCCTCAGGAGGGTGATTTGCAGTTCCAACAGGATAATGCTCACCTACACCCTGCACATGAAACACAACATATTGGGTAAAATGTGTGGCAACTTTCCTGGCCAATATGATTGCCAAACTTGTCTCCAATCAAACACATGTGGGATATTGATGGAATGAAAACTGACTTGTGTGACTTGTCAGCCCACAACTCTTGCAGAACTTAGAGAAGAGGTCAAGCAGGTGTGGAATAATGAATAGCATGATAGTATTTCTTATCTGTATAATCAAATGGATGCCAGAATCAGTTCCTACATTGCAGCCTATGGAAGCTACACCACATACTAATATGTATGCTTCACCTCAGTACTGGCTGAGCTATTGTTCTGGAAATGTAATTGTTTTGTGCACTTCATATGCACTGTTTCAACAATAAATCTTGAGTGAATTGGAAGGCTCAAAGAGCGTATACTAATTTTTGACTCCTCAAATAATTAATACACAAAAAATTAATATTATTACCTGACATAGTTTCATCATCTATATCATTTTCATTGTTGATATTGGCTTCTGGTCTTCCAGCATGTCCACTGATGTGGTCACTAACATCACTAAATCCATCATTGTCACTTAGCTCCTAAGAATAAAATTTTGGTTTAGTGAATTATATTTGTACATACAATTATAATAGCAATGCTAGTGAGAAATTACCTCTGAGTCAGTGCTGCTGTTACTGGACACCCTTTCTGTCATGCTCATCAGGTTCACAGGCAAATCCAGTGAGAGAAATTCATCACAGTTTCTTAAACTGATTGGAACTGGTTCTGTCACTTTGAAAACTGACCGCAATGGCATAGATGCACTGTTACCACTACTGTTCACTTCATTTATATGGTTTCCCTTAGGAAGTTTGTTAGTTTCCTCTGACAGTCTATTAAAAAAAAAAAAAAAAAAAAAAAAAAAAAAAAAAAAAAAAAAAAAAAAAAAAAAAAAAAAAAACACCATATATTGGGATAAATATTATAATTGAATAATATGACTAACAATACATTTATTATTAGTGTTTAACTCCATGAAGAAATTTAATTTCATAAGACGATGCAAGTTAATCACTAGAATTCATTTACACTGATTTAATAAGACTAATCTTTGTCAAATTGCATATTAAGACAAAGGAAATATAACATATGTGACACTATTGCAAAATCAATGGTACAGTACTTTGAAAGATAACAATGTAGTCAACTTCATATTTAAGTTGTTGGCAATATCACACATAAGGAAAAATTTTATTTTATGATTCATAATGCAGGAAAGAATGGTATTTTTGAATATTAATTACTTCTGGAAAGGTAAATACTTTGTAACATGAAGTAAGAAGGCCAGAAGATGGAGGTTGAAGAGGGGTGCACTCATCTTATAGCATGATGTAATCACACATGTTTAAATCTTTGTGGATGAATATGCGCAGGGTGGTATGCATGCATGTGGGGAGTCGTGTGCACACTTGATGTGTGTACAGAAGTGTTCAAGCAATGTGGAAAGAGCTGAAGGGGGAGGATTAGGGGAGGGGGAGGGGGGAGGGGTTACATCCTTGACAAATTCAGATGGCAGAATGAAAGGTTTGCCTGAAGGTTATCCTTGACTGCCTTGCAAATTCTGAACAGTATTCTAGCAATGATTCAGTCCATTTGTCCCCATGACACGATAAGAAAGTCTTAACAGTATGATGCCAGTGTTTGATGAGACTATTGCTTTGTTGGTGGTAGGTCATTGTGTGGTATTTAGCCACACCACAGAGTAAACAAAGGCTGGTGGAAAGGACTCATTAAAATTGTCTATCTTGGTCATTAGTGATAGTAGAAGAACAGCTGAAATGTGCTTCCACCCATCATGGAGTATGGACAGTGACTGAGAGAATGAGTGTACAGAAGTGTTCGAGCAACATTTATTGCCATCTAAAAGGGGGAGGGGACTGGCCAGGTCAATATGGACATGGCAAATATGACCCTTCAGGATTTCAATGTACCCACAGGATATTGCATGTGCCTGCCTGTTTTGCTAATTTGACAAGTTGTACAGGCACAGGCAAAGTGTTTGGTGACTTTATTTCATTGTAGGCTTAATGCCTAGATGAGCCAGATTATGCCCATAAGAATATCACATACAACAAGCTTGCTCACACCTGGTAGCAAGCGGGATTCAATTTGAAATGAGGATGTTTTCCAGAAGTATAACTATGGACCACGTGATATAAAGACAGCATTTGCCAAGAAAAGAAAACCTAAAGATGCTGCAGATTCAGGTGATGGACAACCAACTTCATTGCTTCCATTCTGTAGTATTAATTCTAGCAAAATAGTCAGAGTCCTGGGGAGATAAGCTATTAGACTGATATTCCAATCTCCTAGGAAAATAAAAGACATGCTGCATCCTGATAAGGACAGTCTCAGCCTCAGAATACCATGCAAATATGGAAGAAGCTACATTGGTCAGTCCATTCATACCGTTTCTGTCCATTGTACAGAACACAAACAGCATATTAAAAACCAAATATTTAAGAAATCAGCAGTTACTGAACACATCCTCACAAAGAAACACAAAATCATGTTTGGAGAAACAAAAAAATTGTCCTAAGCCTCTACATACCAGGGAACTGTAAAAAGGCTGTAGAAATAAAAATGGGGTAATAAAGTAAGCAGTGCAAGGAAGTGAGTGCTCGATACAGAGCAGCAGCAGACACACTCTACACAGTGTCCATGATACTATAGGAGTGATGGTGCCACCAGTACTGACGATGACACAATCTCTGACATAGTTGTTGCCCAATCAGAAGTTGACCAATTGAAAGTAGTGCATGTGCTATTTAAGCCACCGTAGCACCAATATACACAGTCAGTTGCTCCTGCCAAAGACAATGGAGGTAGCTGTCGAAAGGTTATGGTTTTATCAAAGTTTAACATGGCAAGAAGTCTGAAAATATTTTATCCAACAGATTCACCACAAAAGTCTTTTTTCTCAGTTTTCAAATTCTTGAAGGCATTGATCATGTCAGTCAACTAAGCAACTTTACATGCACTGAAAGTGTTCTTGTGCATCAATGTATTAGTGAGAGCCATCTTCAGTGAAGCTGCATTAGGAATATGCTAGCAGAGAAAATATTACCATCCTGAGATGTCTTTGTAGGTCACTGGGAGTGGACATACTTTAATCAAAGCCACATGGTCTGAGGTTGGAAGGATGCCATTTGCAGTAACCTCATGACCTAAGACTATCACTTTTGTGTGTTGCAGCTGATACTCGTCATAATTGATCAGGACACCATGTTTATTCAATGTCTGTAAGACACATCAAAGGTGATATTTATGTTCCACCTTGGACGTGGAAAAGATCAGAATATTGTCCAGGTAGGCATAGCAAAAAGAAAAAGAAAAAATAATGGAGTTGATAACTCATTGCTATGTCTGTGCTGCATTTTTAAGTCTTAACGGCATGAAACAATTTTCAGATAACCTAAACGGAGTAATAACAGCAATATTACATGTATAATATAATAATGGAATGTCCAGGTTGGAACTGATTACATCGTAAGTACAGTTTACAACTCACCGCAAAGACGTGGCGATGAGCTGTGACAGGCACATTACAAAAAACACAAACATAAAACACTCAGCTATCGGCCATGGCCTTCTTCAGAAGATAGAACACTCACGCAATCACATAGGCACACAACACAGTCATACAACCATCACGTCCGGCTGCCGTACTTCGAATCACGCTCTGCGGCGAATCGGGGACAGGAGGGGAGGGGAGGGGAGGGGAGAGGAGAGGGGATAGGAAGGATGGTGGGGATGGGTTAGATGGGAATAACAAGATGCAGCTTAGGAATGGAGTGGGGAGATGGGTGAGGGGAGGCAACCTCAAACCTCTGGCCTGGTTCAGGTTCATTGATGATATTTTCATGATCTGGACTCAGGGCCAGGAAACCCTATCCTCCTTTCTTCAGAACCTCAATTCCTTCTCCCCCATCCACTTCACCTGGTCTTCCTCAACCTACCATGCCACATTCCTGGATGTCAACCTCCATCTCACTGATGGCTCCATCCACACTTCCATCCCTATTAAACCTACCAACCACCAAGAGTACCTACACTTTGACAGTTGTCATCCCTTCCACATCAAAAAATCCCTCCCTTACCCTTAGTACTGGGTAACAAGGTGAGCACTGTTTTGTGTATGCTCACACATCCCAAATTCTCCCTCTAACACCAGTAACTATCCACAAAAGAGCACTTCCCTTTTCACCAAGTACTAACCTGGACTCGAACAACTAAATTGCATCCTTCACCAAGGTTTTGATTTTCTGTCCTCATGTCCAGAAATGAGAAACATCCTGCCCAAAATCCTTCCCACCCCTCCTAAAGTGGTGTTCTGTCACCCTCCAAAACTCTATAACATCCTATTCCATCTCTGTGTCACCCTGAAACCCATCCCAAGTGCGGCAGCCAGAGGTGATGGTTGTATGACTGTGTTGTGTGCCTGTGTGATTGTGTGAATGTTCTGCTTTCTGAAGAAGGCTATGGCCGATAGCTGAAAGTGTTGTATGTGTATGTCTTTGCATGTGACTGTCACAGCTCGTCACCATGTGTTTGCGGTGAGTTTTAAACTGTCCTTATTACACACCATTAAATCCTTCAAAGTTGCTTTGGCAGCTCAGATTGATGTTACAAAGGACATTCAGGTTTCTCAGGTTTTTAGTCAATGGTCATCTGATGATAATGACTCATAATCCTCTGACTCAGCTTCTCTCACCTGAGTTCATGGGTATCTGGATTGTTGATATCTCACAAGTCACTGAAGCACATCAGTCTTTCCATTTTCAGCTTTCCCCCCTGGAATTAAGTACCTGAAGCACATATAAAGTCACATGGGCATAATATCTATGTGTGACTGTGTAATGCAGTTATCAATATGTCAACTCCACTAACCTTAAACAGCTACAGAAATTTGAGGGTAAAACCATTTAGCACGCAAGTTCATTGCCAAAGCAGTGCAAATACCACTCTTTCCTGATCAGCTGCACAAGTAGAGTATCTAAGTTGAGTAGTCAGTTGCCTGTCAATTACATATTTGCCATAATACTTAAAATGCCAACACAAGCACCCTGTTCCACCAACCTCTTTGTCATGACCTAGGATTTGTTCAACATGCAACTATTTGCTTTTTTCTGGATCGACAGCTTCAAACAAATCTTGACAAACTATGAAGCATGTGAGGTCACCACATTGATGTCCCATAGCTATGGCGTGTATAAAGTTTTTTGTATGGCCTCGTCCTGATTACCTTCACGAGAGATTTCACATAAATTTTTCTGGGCTATTTCTGGAAGCTGCATAGCTGTTAATTTGATACCCTTTCCAATTTCCATGTCCTTGAAATGATTTTCACCACTAACATCTGGTTTCAGAATTTGGGCCCCAATATAGACGCAATTTGAGGTCTTCTGTTAATACAATGGCATCATTCATCTGACCACCATCCCTCTCCATACCCTCTTCTGATGTGGAAGCTGAATGGGATGTCCATATCTTCAAGATGCGTATAGGGTAGACATATTAGTCTACTTTTGTCAATGAAGTCTCAATAAAAGTCTACACAGCTACAGACATCACACCCTGTGGGACTCTGGTGTACCAAGTAGCACACAATTCCGGCATATAGACCCACCTACATACTTGGGTTCACATGTTTGACTGGTGTTCTGGAATGGACTAGAGGGGATCTCAAGACTACAGGGACTGTGTGGCTCACTGTTGAGGCTAAGGGTGTACCTTTACAACTTGTGTCACAACCAGGCTTGCAAGTGTGTAAACTGATAGATGGCAGAGTTTTGAGGGGGAGCGGGGAGCAGAGGAGGAAGCAAGTCCCACCTCACACCACGACAGCCGCGGGGAGAGAGGCGAGAGGGGGAGACAATCCACACCTACGTCCTGCAGTGCTGACACCACAAACTACGCGTCATGCTTCCGTGAAAGTACAGGTGGCGCACATCGCTTTAAATGTTGATCATAAGTGAAACAAAGCAGCATACTTACAAGAATGGTTGATTACGAAACCAACTACAGGAATCACGTAAGTTACGTGTTACACAAAACGGAACACTCAGAACACTGTTATGCAACCAATAAGAAAACAGACGTCTATTGTTGCCTCACACAGCACTTTCAGTCGTAATGTTGGCTGCAGCCTCAAAACAAAGACTGCCGTTCGAGCCACCTGATGTCTACCAATTTGTACCGATTCAGGGCGAGGGAGAGCTCTGCCATCTAACAGTTAACACACTGTGCCTTAGTCCTTGTCTTCTCCTCCGCCTCATTAGAAAACTATAAAAGAACTCCCAAGTGTAGTGATAACAGATCTAAACAAGAAAAATTATCATACTGGTATATTCTGAGACCTTTGTTTGTGTGGATCTCAAAATTGTAGTTAGCAAACTAAGTCCTTTTGCATTAATGGTGTCCCTCTTGTGTGATAAATATTTTACCTCTGGAACAGGAAATGGATACTTTCATTACAGTCTGTAACTCAGACATGAAAGTTACCTCAGAATCAGGAAATTTAACATACAGTGGCAGAGGGATTAGTATTGGATCCACTCCTGTTTCTAATCTATGTAAATGATCTGATAACGTCAACCCCTCAACTTAATGATTTTTTTTTCCAATTTACATTTTTCCAAAAAATTATATATTTTGTTAAAAAAATCATGTATAGGCTCTAAGGCTCTATGAGTATATTCGTGCAATGTGCTTTCAATAAAGAACTGAAATTGCATTATGTTTCTTGTCAAGTAGATATTCGTCTCTACAGTACCTGTACTCCGTTCCGAAATCCACAATTGCCATAGTTCATTTGTATAGGTATTTTGAATTGAATGTATTTTAGTCTGCAATTCACTAATCGTCAACCCATCAATATTGATTTCACGAATAATTGCTTCAAGAGCACTAACACGCTGCTGCTTATTCCTGAAATTTTAATTGTTAAAATCACACAAACACCTATGCATCGCATAAATGTTCAAAAACCAAATTATTTCTTGTGTTCCCCCTTTATGTTGTATTTAATTCTGTATTATTTTTCAGCTTACCTACAAACACATGCAATAAGTTTCGCCAAAGTTGGAAGGTGTCGAAACTGTTTAGTTTCGCCAACGAGTTGCGCAAACGCCTGCCGCGCATGCGCACTGGCCAGTAGTGCAGTTTCATGACACTTAGTGTCGTCGTGTAAACGAGCCTTTTAGGTATGATTTAAACCATTTGTACACTGTCCCATTCATACCACACTACCTTAGTTTATCTAGAAGAATTCCATGAATTAAACAATCAAAAGCCTTGGAGAGATCACAAAAAATCCCAACAGGTGATGTCCGGTTATTCAGAGCATTTAATATTTCATTGGTGAAAGTATATATAGCATTTTCTGTTGAAAAGCCTTTCTGAAAACCAAACTGACATTTTGTTAGAACTTTATTTTTACCTTTGTGTGAAAATACTCTAGAATACATTACTTTTTCAAGAATTTTGGATAAGGCTGTTGGAAGTGAGATTGGGCAGTAGTTGTTCACATCAGATGTGGACAATTCTTTCACCCCATACATTTTCTCTGCTAGTTTACTGGCGACCATCCCTTGTGCACTGGACATAAGTTCATTAAGAAGCAACATGCACAGTTTCTGAAGTTTATTTTTTTCTTTGCCACAATTAAGATCATTTAATGGTAATATTAATAGTATTTGGTTACCACATAAGGTTGTGGTATCCATGATGAATTCCTTTTAGACATCTAAGAAGATGGAACCTAACTGTTCATCTACATCGGTGTTTGAAACTTGAGAAAAAGCAAAGTGTTTTGTAACACAAATAATTTTATTCTAATTCTATATTATAATCTTATTTACATGTAAGGGTGGTATAGATTTTCTGTAATAGTGTGCATGTTTCCACACCTTTACTCTCTATAAGGCCAAAATAAATGTGTTACTGTGTGGATGATTCATATAAACGAAAAAGGATGAAAATGATCTTGGACTGCACAGTGGCATTAATATCTGCAGTGTGCTATGAGTGTACCACACTAAATAAAAATATGAGACATACATAGTGCACAATTATCAACAATCTAGTAACCCGGATCTATTGGACACTAGCTGACAGATCATATAATTATGATAAGGCCAAATTATTCAAAAGAAATATAAAATAAGTAAAAATAAATTACAATAAATACCTATTTTCTATCTCATTATCAACTGAATGTTCGTTGTCACCATCAGGATTTGATGTGGTGATAGATTTGCTGTGTACTGTAGCTTCTGCATCATCATTACCTCTTATAGCTGACATGTTGTTCCGTGAAATTTCTATTCTCAGTCTCTGAAAGAGAGGCATATAGTTAATTACAATTATTTGTAAGTGATTACTGTAATGCTGAAATTTCTTATTCGTATAATATGAAGATAGGTAGCAATTCACCATAAAGATGATCACTAAGCCACAAACTGGTGCATAGAAAAGACAATTACCTTCACACAACCTAAATTTTCAGCTACATCCTTAACAAGAGAAGGAGCACCATACGATGTTAGTGTTCATAGCCACAAATGTAGATTGTAGTCAGCAAGGGTGTATATGTGGACCTTTGGCTCCGAAAGCCCATATCAATGAAATGTTGGAGATTTGATGTTTTATCATTTTTCCAGTATTCACAGTGCACTTGCGAAATGGCCATAGGGAATAATCCCCACCTCCCTGCTACCTTGGAGATGCTGTGCCCCATCTCCCATGTGATGCACTGACTATTAAACCATATTGAAACTCACTTAAATTGTGATCTCCATCTTTAATGACCCAACCTGCACATTACAGTGAATAAAAAGGGGAGGGGAGGGAAAAGGATGTGGGCAAGGGTGGTGTAGAATGTCCCTGGTGTCTGGATGGAGCACAAAGGCACTGGTAGGTGGGAATGCTATATGCTGCTTGGAGTGTAATAAAGGGAGAGGGCCAGGGAAGTCAAAAGGGGAAAAGCAAAAGGATGGGTGGATAGTGAATAAATAGGCAGCACACAGTTGGGAGAGAGACATCAATTGAGAAAAGGTGTTGAATGGAGAGAAATTGTTTGAAGTGAGGTGTCAAAATGATAAATTAAGTTGAGGCCAAGGTGGTTGTAGAGCCATACAATGTGTTGTAAGAACAGCTACTATCTGTGCACTTCAGAAAAGCTGGTGGTGGCAGGGAGGGTCCACATGGCCCAGAGTGTTATGCAGTCATTGAAACTGAGCATGTTACACTTTGCTGCCTGATGTGCCACTCAGTGGCGTATCCTGCTTTCAGTGACAATTTGACAGTGGGCATTTATTCTAATGGACAGCTGTTGGTATTCTTGCCAATATAAAATGTGTTGCATTAACTGTAGGAGGCCACCTGTGAAAGCAACCATGTAAAATGCACACAGGATAAATTGGCTGGTAGATGTGCAGACCGCTGTCCAAGCATGGGGAGAGCAGTAGTGGTGGGGGGTAGCGACCGAAGTAGTAAGGGAAAGTGACAAAGTGACCAGTGCTGGTTGGGAAGTGCTGCTCTAAACTGAAGCCTACACTCCACTATCTTTGGAAGTTTTATAAATTCTCTCTTCTGTACCTAACTATGCCATCAAAAATACCTTTTCCTAAATGCTCAACTCAATGTTATTAATATTTCATTATTTTTGTCATTTTATTAACATTATCTACCTTACTGTGAAATACATGTAACTTAAAGCATTAGTTATCTAACATTTGTGATACATGATATGGACTGATTTGTTAGTATTACTGGTGTGCATGCAGGAAGTATGGTGTTTCTGTTTAACTTGCAAATAGAAATTTTTTTCATTAGTCTTCAATCTACTGCACTCATCTGGATAGAGCTTAAACAATCAGTCAGAAACAAAACTAAATCAAACACCCACAGTACAAAACACATTAATAAAACTGATGGTATTTCTGTCAGTGCATTACAGACCGTGTTTAAATTTAAATTGAAATCTCTTTTTCTCCTGTTCTACAATATTGTAGACCAGAAAACATATGTTTCCTTTAGACTTTGGACACATTAATACCTTATAATCTGCAGAACTACTTGTCCTTATCAGTTATTTTTGTTACCTGCATGCACTATAATCAGACATTGTCTTTTGGATGCGGCACCTTTACTCCATTACTTGATCCATATGTCCACTCATTGGGCCTAGTATGTGAACGCTGAATGTATGTTTCATTGACATATATGAGAGGTCAATTCTCTTCATGGTACTATTTAATTTAATTTAAATAATCAGCATCTTTACTGCATATTTCTAAATGTTCCACAGCACCATCCTGAACCTGCTTTTCTGTGCCACCTAGTAAATATTAAGTGTTTTAATTGCACGAAAAATGAAGCATGTAAGTATTAACTTAAAAAAAAAGAAACACCTAATCTACCTGAAGCCTAACTTTTGATGTAGGTACCACAATGAAGAAATACTTCCCTTGAAAGATGTATTTTCCCTTATTACAGGAAAAAGAACTTTATTGTGGGGTGCTGTTTGTTTGTCACATGGAAATTGTTGATCAATCTCTGCACAACTTGTTCATGAAAACCATAAAGGCTTTTTTCTCTTTATTCCACTTTTTCTTGGAGTATAGAAACCTTCAGAACTACTGGCAACTAATTTCTCTCTCTCTCTCTCTCTCTCTCTTTATTTTTTTTATTTTTCCTTATTGTCTAAAGTGAAACACCAGTAGCAGCCTGCACTCTTTCAGCAACACTTTTAACGGGATTTTTATCCCTATTTTGCCTCTTCTGACAGAAATTTAATTACAATGAAAACAATCTCTCATGCTTGGCTATGCAGAACTCTTCCTGCACCTGTAGCACTTGGAGGCTGTGCAGCCATGCTGTTTATAGCAGTGTGCTCACTCAATGCGCTCTGGCCAGCATGCAGAATTGGACTGATGCGGCCTCCTCTTCCGAACAAAGGAATGAACTAGCCTGGCACTTCAGGCAAAAAGTTATCCTTCCACATTGTCCACCTTAACCTGTGCAGCCTCTAATTTACCAACTCTGCTGCAATCATTACACAGCAGGCCACCTATCAAAGCAATCATGTGGTTTACCAACTCTGCTGCAATCATTGCAAAGCTTTCTATACTGGTATGAATACCAACCAGCTGTCAATTGGAATAAATGGCCACTATCAAACTATTGCCAAAAGTAGGATGGACCACTCAGCAAGCAACCGAGCATAACATGCTTGATTGCAATGGCTGTTTTACAACCAGGGCTATCTGAATCCTCTCGTCCACCATGAATTATCTTAACTGCACAGATGGGAGTTGTCCTTACAACACACACTGTGGTCCAACTATCCTGGCCTTGATCTAAGGTAACCTATTGTCCCTTCCCACTCCCACTATGCCTCTTTCCAAAACATATCTCCCTCCCACCTGTTGTCTTCTTATTATACATCTTTACAACATCAACGACATTGCGATTTATTTCATTAAACGAACGCTGTAACGTCGTCAAAAATATATAATTGTATACAAGTCAAGGCTGGGCTCCTGACAACAATTAATTGGGTCTCAATATCCCATGGTCTGTTCTCCCTGATGCGGGAATACAGTATTGTGGCTGCAAGAATTACAGAAAAAAATAGGCCGTGGTAATAGGAAAGAGACAGCATAGCGAATGGAGATTTGGGTGTGACGGGAGATGTGCAGGGAAGAGTCCTCTGCAGTCGGGCTGGTCACTGTGTCCTCGGTGGTGGAGTAATCAATGCATCTGCCTTGTAAGCAGGAGATCCCGGGTTCGAATCCCGGCTGCGCACAAATTTTCATTCGCCGCCCTTTGTTATTCCATCTAAACCTAGTACAGTGATGCCATAAGTGATCGCAAATTGCAATTTATTTCATTAAATGAATGCTGTAATGTCATCAAAAATATAATCATATATCTATCAATTTGAGGCAAGGGACACTGATCCAAAAATGAGTTAGTTGAAAGTTATAAGAAAAAGTTGTTTTGATATCTCTGATAATGATCTACACATACAAGTATTGTTGTTTTTAAGGTTTCAAGTTTCTGGAACACATCCCTCTTGTTTCTCATCAATAGATGTAGTTACAGCATGATGAAGGCCTACCTCACTTTACACGGAGGGTTCTGAAGATTTGGATCAGCAATTTTCTAAAAAGTAGACAGAAAGAAGTGATCCTATTTTGTGGCCAGTATGTTCACCAGATATCACTCCAGTAGACTACATGCTATTGTGCCATAGAAAAGTCTTGAATAGGTGATGACTGTTGAATATGAAGACTATCTTCCTGCAAGTCATCTCACTCCTTGTGACTACATTCAAAAGACACTGTGGATGTTAGAATGATGAAACTTTGTGCAACAGTGACCTGTATTGACACTGGAGGACCACTTTGAGCAACTGCTGTATGTGCAACAGTTTGTGGAAATGGAATTATTATTACAGTACTAGGCTTTACAGTTTCTTTGACTTCAAGTTTTGTGTACTGTTACTCTGTTACTAGTCCATCAATACAGAAAATTACCTGAGGGTATTGGGAAGTACATGGCACGAATTCTGTAAATTATGATTATGGTTGTGCAGTTGAGTCCCTTAGTTTAAGCACTGTGCAAGAATAAAGTGGAAACTGAGTAGATTTTTACTTAAACATTGTATCTCATATAGGGTCCCTCACTCCAAATTCTATACTCACTCTTCTCCACCAATCCTGAGATTTTGTTTCATCAGAACTAACATGTATAAACACATTCAAGAAAAGGAACACATCTAGCACAATTACAAACCATGTACCTATATGTAAGGCAAGAAAACTGTATGTAAATAAGTAATTAAATTTTTTATTCCAACCTAATGTCAATAAAATTTACTTTCATGTACAATCTTTCATTAATGCAAGTCTGCAGTTATTGGATTAACTGGTTCAGTTATTGTACATTGTTTTGTTTATGAAATTACATAATTTTCTTAAAATCCTGTTGTATTTTTTCCATATTTATCCAGAGTTTTTCCCTTATTTTGCTGTTGTTTGCCACATCTATGATCTATGGTCTGTTTAAGTTCAATTTCTTACTACATTATAAATCCTTTCAAAGATGCACATCAAGCTGCAACAGGTACACAATATAGACACTTATACATAAAAACACAAGCTTTTGGCCATTAGCCTTTGTCAGAAAAGACATCAAACACACAATCACAAAGATACACTTCACAGACACACAACTATCATCTACAGGCAAAGCATACTCTGGGATAATGGGATAGTAGGAGAAGGGGGAGGGATTGGGAATGGGACAGAAAGGTTACAATGCGATGGTGGGGATGGATACAGCATTTAAGTTCTACATGGGTGGACATATACGCAGCTTAAGATTGTAGTGGAGAGGTGAAGGAGGGGAGGGAAGCAAATACACACACACACACACACACACACACACACACAGAGAGAGAGAGAGAGAGAGAGATAGAGAGAGAGAGAGAGAGAGAGAGAGAGAGATTTGGAAAGGGAGACGTGTAGTGAGTAGGATAAGAACTGTTGAGAGTGGGGAAAAAGGGAGTTATTGTGGATTGTGGATGTAAACAAAACCAACACAACTTCAACTTCTCAACTCTGATTAACAAACTGGGATATACTGTGAACGTTGTTTATTATTGCCCAACACTTGACGAATTTTCCTGTAGGACATGACGCAGTTTCATTCACTGCTGCCAGATTCCACAATGTCACACCTTTTTGGATCCATCCCTTATGCGTATTATGTTCATTTTCGAGTTTGTAGATGTTAGTGTCAATACTGGGGATTTCCACAAAAGCATTCTTCAAGATGTTGCTCATAACCAGTTTATTTTTGTCGAAGACAGCTCACAAATGATCTCAAAAGGAACCTAGTTTTTGCCAACGGAAAAGAAGTGACACCGATTCGTTATTTAAACCTGAAAATCGGAATTCTTACCATTACAATCATATACTCGTAATGTTAAACAATTTTCGTAACAATTATGATTAAATTGTAATGGCTGGAACCTCTGAGATAAGCCTGTGATGGGACTGGAATAGAAATTACTGGGTAGGTGGTTTGGACAGGTTTTGCAGCAGGGTCTTCTACAGGAATATGAACCCTGTGGCAGTGGGCTGGAGTTCAGGGTGGTGTAGGGATGAACTAGGATTTTATGAAGGTTGGATGCTTGAATGTAAACCACTTAATGAGGTATGGGGAGGATTTGGACATGATGTCTCTCATCTCTGGGCAAGTTGACAGAAAATCAAAACCTTTGTGCAGCATTTGGATTAGTTGTTCCAGTCCAGGGTAGTATTGGTTGACAAGGGGAGCACTCTTTTGTGGCTGCTTACTGGCGGTGGAGGAAGGATTTGAGTTATATGGGGATATGGCACTGGAAATCAGTTTGTGGACTGGGTCTCGTGGGGTACTTTCTGTCTGTGAACACCTTTGTGTAACCTCCAGCATATTGAGAAATGATGTTCATGTCACTACATTAAGATGAATGGCCTCCACCTGTGGCCAAAAACAAGGTAGACCTCCCTGTGGCACAACATGCAGCTTGATTTCAACAGCTGCCTCACAACCTGGGCTATGTAGCTCATCTGCCCTTACCAGCTTTTCTGAATTACACAGATGGGAGTTATCCTTACCGTACATTCTCCAATCCCAATATCATCCTGGCCTCAACCTATGATAATCCCTTTTCTCTCCCCACACCTGATGGTTCTTATCTTACTCCTAGGCATCTCCCATTCCATGTGCTGTGTATTTGATTGTGTGTGTCTGTTTGTTTTGCTCCTCTCTCCTCACCCTCTCCCACCACCCACCATTTCTAAGCCATGTCTGTTTCCACCCATGTAGTAGTTAATGCTCCGTAAGGCAATGCTGTATCCATTCCCCTCACCACCTGGCAACCTTCCTGTCACCCCCACTCCTCCTGACCTCTCACTCCAGAGCATGATTCAGAGTGTAGCAGCCATATATGACAGTTGTGTGTCTGTAAAGTGTGCCTGTGTGATTCGGTGAGTGATGTCTTTTCTTGCAAAAGCTAATGGCAGAAAGCTTGAGTTCCTTGTGTATGTATTTTTTGTGTCTGTTGCAGCTTGACATATGTCTTTGCAGTGAGTTGTAAATTATCCTCACTGTATTCTTAATTACAAGCTGGATGTTCCATTATTAAATATTAAATCTCCTTTATTCAGTTTCTTTCTTTGCATTCCTCTGGAAGAAAACATCCTAAGTAAACAATAATGTTTAGGTTATCTTTTGTTACATTAAATACTTTTTCCTTTACTTCTTTATTACTCTTATACTATATAATCTAAACAACACTATAACCTTCATCCATATCTCCTATAAGCCTTCCTCAATTTCAGACTTTTGTTTTGAACATTTTATGTTTGTAAATCTAAGACTTGTTTATTTTTCCTTCTTCTTCAGTACTGTTTCTCAACAGCAGTCAAAAAGACACAATTTTAATTTGTATGTGAGCTACTTCTATAAAGCTATTGCAGTTGGTTTCTTTGAATGTCAATTTCTACATCTACATGGGATACTCTGCAAATCACATTTAAGTGCCTGGCAGAGGACATGTTGTTGGACATAGCCCCTGAATTACTTTAATACTTTTTATTTTTCTGAGGTAAGTTTTCATTTTCTAGGATATCCACGATCTACTAGTTTCGAAACAGTTTTTTCCTATGATCCCCAGAAAGTGATCATTTCAAATGCTACCCATCAATTGCAGAACATAAATATTTCAATGCCTTAGAACTAGTATTTTCTGATCCTTGTTATTACTTGTAATTACACTTGGTTCAGATTTAAAAAAAAGTACTATTATGGTTATTTACCTCTTTCAGAACTTGTACCTGTGCAGCATATTTGACATTTAATTCATTTAATTTTCCAATATACCACTGTTGGTCCTTGCACCTCTGATAATAAGATGGTGGGCGTACTTGAAACCTTTCAAAATGAGAAAAGAGTGATTCAATGTTTGTTCGTATCTATAGAAAGATACTTTTATTGTTAATGATCTATGATGTACACTAGTATTTTTAATGGTCTGCGATTTACACAAGTAGCAAGAATAACTAGTGATATGCTAATGAAAATATTTATTTCAGCAAAAATTTGAAAAACAACATAATATAAAAACACTCCAGCAAGAAATAAAAAAAATGGGTATTCTTTGAGTACTGGATCCACTTCATTCTCAATCTATGCAAATGAGCTTCCAATTTCTTTAAATGATTGCTCACAACTGTGATGTTTGATTGTGAACTCATAGTAATCAACATGAGACAAACAGTTGCTTTGGATAAAGCTACTGTTCCCCTAAACTACTCAGTTGGTGATTTATTTATTACTTAAAGATTTTTAACTCCATAAAATCACTGTATTTGAGAGAACTCAAAATATATCATATTAAATATTAATTATAAAGAATTTAAATTTGCAATGAGATATTAATTAATAAAAATAATTAATAAATATGATTTTATATAGTTGCACATGTTTTAGCCAATATTGCATATAATTTCTTTTTTACAATGGACCAATTAGAAACAAATCTGCAATGTGCAGATGAAAAGCAATACTGGGCAATCAGTACAACTGTAAATGTAATGTGCAGATTACACTGCATAGCCTTCTTCCTGAACTTAAATTGTACACATTACCCAAAACCTATTGTGGGATACCATTACAGTGTAGTAGCATTGTATTAAATATGTTTGAAAAGGCTAAGTGAAGAAGTATGATTTTGGGGGTCTTTGTGCTTGGCTTCTATTTCTTCTATGATTATGTGGTAGAAAGTATGATTTAGGCCAGACCAGCAATCATTTATATGGCCATTAGAATATCTGTCTTACTGTAACCATGTTACAGTTCAAACAACAAACCAGGCCAGGTGCCCAGGCAAATATGTGAATTGATTAATTTCTTTAGTAAAACATTTCAATTGGGCTGAAATTAATGGCACTATTTTATGCACTGTTTGGATATTATTTGGATTTTACAAACTGAAAATGTTTTTCTTTGAGGTTTGTGAAGTGCATCACTTCTACTCTCTGAACTTGTACCAATCAGTTTAAAATTTGAATGAAGGTAGATAAACATACAGGCCTAAAGTCAAAATGAAAAATCCAGGTTGGAATGTCAGTTATTGGGGATAGATAACATTGCACCATAAAGACAATCACTGAGTTGAAGATATGTAAAATAGTCAATCACATACACACAACTTACATTTTTGGCCATAGTCTTCATCAGAAAGAGACACAAATACATTCATACAATCATTCAGACATAACACAAGCACTTCAACAGTGTCAGGAGGCAGCAGCATGGGAGGGCGGTTGTGAGTCGATGGCACATCCACAATGAAATTGTCTAGGCATCAAGGCCGCTGGACCATTTGGGCTGGATGCGATGATTCCCAGGCAGGACCCAGTGGGCCAAAGATGAGCACCTCGGAGGGAGGCAGGAGAATGGATTGAACGGCCGTCATGACAACCTTGGTGGGAAGGGGGATGTGTCTCAAAAGCTGCCACTCGATGCAAGGATGAGGAGAGCGAACAGCTGAAAACAAGCACAAAATGAAAATGGAGCTGTCGCAGAGGAAGATGGTGATATCAGTGGCAAGAGGAGGGGGACAAAGCAAAAATTCAAGGGCAGGGGGGAAGGGAGGGGGGAGAGTAAGAAACCTCAGAGGGAGGAAGGAGGAGAGGAAGGGGATAATGTAGAGGAGGGGAGAGGGGAAACAGAAGGCAAGGCACAGTGGGTGTGGAGGGAGGGGTGGGAGAGATGAGGGAGGGTGAGGGGAAATCACTGGAGCCTGGCTGAGGCTGAGGAGAGGCAGGGTCGAGGTTGATGTGAGGTGGTTTGATGTGGTGCACAGAAACAGTGGTAGGTGAATCGTTTACGGCTATAATCAAGGTGTCACCTCGCTTCAGGACCTGGTGAAGGTCAGAAAAGGTGGCTGGAAGGGCGGGGGGGGGGGGGGGGGGAGAAAAATACCTGAAAGCATGTCTTCCAAGGATCTAGGGACATGAGGAGAGGGTGGGGAATGGCTGGATGGAGAAGGGGAGGGAGGGGGGGCAGAGGAAGTTTGGAGCAGTAGAGTCTGAGTCTGTTGATGAAGGACAGAAGATCAGAGGGAGGAGGAAGTGGAGGAGGAGGACGAGTAGCAGGAGCAGGAGGACAGGGCTGGACAAGCTCACTGGGGACAGACAGCATTTGGCTATAGACGAACTCAGCCACAGTGCCGTTCAGGTCGTGTTTGTACATGGATCAGAGACCTAGAAGGACCAAGGGGAGAGTTTCAAGCTATTGTGAATCATGGCACATAAGAGCCGTTTGAGTGTGCAGTGCCATCATTCAATTAAGCCATTGATTTGAAGATGATAAGCAGTAGTATGAATGTGCCTATCTAAAAAAAGGTGACATAAATTCTGAAAGAGAGCTGATTCAAACTGCTGAATCTGGTTGGTGGTGATAACAGCCAGACAGCCAAAGTGGGAAATCCATGAGTGCACGAACATACGAACAACAGTCTTTAAGTGATGTTTGGGAGTGGTGTGGTTTCCGCCCAGTGGGTGGTGCAATCAATAGAGGTGATGAGGTAGCAGAATCTATCAACAGTGGAAGGGGGCCAACTAGGTCAATATGAACATGTTGGAAATGACCAGCGGGGTCAGGAAAAGAACCCAAGGGAGGAGGGGGGGGGGGGGTTAGTGTGGGTTCTGTACCTTGCTTCGCTGGCAGGGGACAATGGCACAAGCCAAGGCTTGACAATCTTGTCTCATGTCCCATGAGACAAAACGGTCTGTGACTAGCTTGGTGGAAGCTTTGATACCAGAGTGAGCTAGATTGTGGAGTTTATTGAATATTTCTCAGCTGAGGCAGCGAGGACCGTAAGCATCGGGTGTGCCCATTGTTTCATCACACCAAACCTCACTAAGACACTGGAGAAGGTGGTGTGGATGGGTTTCAGGTAAGAGCTAGTGTCATGAATGATTTGATGGTGCATGATTATGTCTGAAGAAGTGTGGTTTTCTTTCTTTATTAGGAGAGTTGATAATTTATTATTTAATATTGGATAGATGAAAGCATATTTTAATTTTTTTGATTTGTTTATTTTCTTATCTTGGTTGAGATATTCCACATGGCTTTTCATTAGCAAAGTTACTAGAAGAGTCTAGTCATGCTTGTACCAAGGACTACCTCAACCAAGAAGTCGTACATACATATAAGTAAGTTTTATAAAATATATATATCTTCTGGGGTTGCTAGGAGAGTTGGAGTTGTTGTTAAGTTTGTGACAGAAAAAGCAATAGCTGTACTGTATTATAATAAAACACTGCTTTTATTAACAAAGGAGATAGATGAAAACTTACATAAAATCATCAGAGTAATATCTTTCTACTTTATTAGAAGCTGAATTTCAACGGAAAGAAGACTAACTGTGAAAGAGACAGGGGTTACAGACAAAACACAGAATAGGTAAACAAAAAAACGAAAGGAATCCTTGCAATAAGTTGTATTGTGTCCCCATCCACAGCCTGAACAGTGGCGAGATTAGAGGGATCTATGAGATACGAAATCACGTCAATGCATAACAGTAAATTGGCAACAACATTGTCCACACCCTTGATGTATTGGACATAGGTGATGAATTAAACACAATAGAAAGCTGCATCATTGAGATAGTAATGGTCAAAGATCGTCTTAGTGATGGTGAATCAAGTTGTGGGAGCCTTGAAGGAGAAAGGCGGCAGCTTGGGAAGGCGTCCTGGTGACTGGGGCAGTGGTGCATCCGGAACATCAACCAATGGGTTGATTTATACATGCTGAGGCATTGCGAATGAACCCAATGCAGCAGACGTTCCCGGCGGGACATCAAAAGTGAGCAGGTGAGCCATGGAAGGAAGAGGCACGACAATGTGTTAGCCTGATGCGGCCGAACCATCAATGTGTACTGTAAAAGCAGGCAGATACAAAAGTGAGTACACTCAAGACTGCCCTTGCGTGGCAGCCATGTGATATGGCAGGAGCAATGTGACAGGCACTCACATGTTGCAGGTAGCACATGAGTCCCATCAGCACCTTGAGAAAAATTTAAGTTCATATCACCACTGACAGGATGGGCAGATCTGATAGAAGAATCACTGAACACGTTCGGAGGTGTAGATTGCACAAGGCTAGCTGACACAATACTTGCATTGTCCAGGCCGGCTGCTCAGGCAGAAAAAGGTGCACCTGAAGTGTGAGCAAATTGACCATAAATAACTGAGCAGGTGATGAAAGAGTTGTGGGAAAGGGGTTGTCTTTAGCAGATGGATTATGTACAGAAGCACCAGAAATGTTTGAATGGTTTGAGGAAACTGCACCTCATTGGAAGAGCACATGGTCAGTGGAAAGATACACGAACACACTCAGCAGAGGAATTGCTGGTCTGAAAATCAAATTTTGTAAGTTTGAGTTCATCCCCTGTAAATTTTGAGTGAACTGAGCGCACGTGGTGTGGTGCGAAACAAAATTAACACTGTTCATTGAGAAAACACTTGAAAAAACAAATGGTGAACCGAGGACAGAGTCGGTTAAGTTCCTGGTAGCACATTGAGCACTTGCAATCATGAACATGTCCTGAGAATATTCGTTCTGAGAACTAAAAGGCAGAGCACTAAAAGAAGTAGGCATGCATTGAGCTTGAGGCGATGAAACTGATGCAGCGTAAAGTCTTGTCAGAGGTCACACTGGTATAGTCATTGTAGTGGTCAGCAAGATCATGAATCCCATATTTCACAGGCGAAAATCACTCGAAAAACACATGGCTGCACAAAATGCACAGTATGATAGTGCCAGTATAAGATTCAAGTGGGATTTTAGACCCAATGAGACCACATGTATTCAGACTGACAAACACTTTATTGTAAACTTTAGAACAGATTATACAAAATTGGTTACAAGAAGGCCGACGGAGAACAGTGAACCTACCCTCCCAAAGAAGCCAGTCACAAAGATATCACATTCCATGTACCCTACTGTCAACATGGAGGCTGATCAGTCACCACAACTGTGTAATTCACAAACCCTGTCAACTACGACAACTAATCAACTATGGTGCAATAAACGTTGGGAACTAGAATGAAAACTCTGCTTATCACAGCACTACAAAAGGCAAATAAGTGCTGGCCAGATTCAGGATGTATAAGAGGAGAACTAGCTTCTCAACTTACCAGGCAGCATAAAAAACATTTAAATTAAAAATCTTGACTCATTCACATTTTCTTAGTAGTTAAAATAAGAGCAGTGAGCTCTCAAAGAAAGTGCATCTTTAATAGCAAATATCTGTAGGTCAGGATGCATGTATTCTAAACTTCAAAGGCATATAGTGTCATTTTGTACACCATGGGAAATGCTGTGTTAGATGATATTGTGGCATGTTATCTATATCTATAAATGTGAATGTCTGTTTGGTGCACATTTATCACGTCTGAAGCACAAGACATAAAGAGCTAAAAATTTGTACAGTTACTAATGTCTACCCAGGGAAGGCTTTAGGTTTTATGGCGATCAGATAACTATATATATATATGTTGTGTTGTTGTGGTCTTCAGTCCAGAGACTGGTTTGATGCAGCTCTCCACCCTACTCTATCCTGAGCAAGCCTTTTCATCTCCTCATAAGAACGACAACCCACATCCACTTGAATCTGCTTACTATACGCGTCTCTTGGTCTCCCTCTGCGATTTTTACCCCACACACTTCCCTCCAACGCTAAATTCACAATTCCTTGATGTCTAAGAATGTGTCCTACCAATCTATCCCTTCTTTTAGTCAAGGTATGCCAGAAATTTCTTTTCTCCTCAATTCGGTTCAGTACCTCCTCATTAGTTACGCGGTCCACCCACCTAATCTTCAGCATTCTTCTGTAGCACCACATTTCAAAAGCCTCAATCCTCTTTCTCTCCACACTGCTAATCGTCCATGTTTCACTCCCATACAAGGCAACACTCCATACAAATGCCTTCAGAAAGGACTTCCTTAGGCTTAAATCAATATTCGATGTTAACAAATTTATCTTTTGCAAAAACGCCTTTCTACCCATTGCCATTCTGCATTTTATATCATCTGTACTGCGACCATCATTTGTTATTTTACTGCCCAAGTAACAAAACTCATCTACCTCCTTTATTGTTTCGTTACCTAATCTAATTCCTTCAGCATCACCTGATTTTCTTACACTGCACTCCATTACCCTAGTTTTCCTCTTGTTAATGTTCATCTTATATGCACCTTTAAGCACACTATCCATTCCGTTCAATTGCTCTTCCAGGTCCCCTGCTGTATCCGACAGAATTACTATCTCGTCGGCAAAACGCAATGTTTTTAATTCTTCACCCTGAACTTTAATTCCTTCTCCAAATTTCTCCTTGCTTTCCTTTATAGCTTGCTCAATGTACAAATTGAACAACATTGGGGAAAGGCTACAACCCTGTCTTACTCCCTTCCCAACCACTGCATCCCTTTCATGCCCTTCAACTCTGACAACTGCTGTCTGGTTTTTGTACAAGTTGTAAATAACCTTACGCTCCCTATATTTTACTCCTGCTTGCTTCAGAACTTTAAAGAGTTTATTCCAATCAACATTGTCAAAAGCCTTCTCCAAATCTACAAAAGCTAGAAATGTTGGTTTGCCTTTTCTTAATCTATCTTCCAGGATAAGGCGTAAAGTGAGTATTGCCTCCCGTGTTCCTACATTTCTCCTGAACCCAAACTGATCTTCCCCGAGGTCGGCTTCTACCAGCTTTTCCATCCTTCTGTATATAATTCGTGTTAATATTTTGCAACCATGACTTATTAAACTGATAGTTCTGTAGTTTTCACACCTGTCTGCACCCGCTTTCTTTGGAATGGGGATTATAACATTTTTCTTAAAGTCTGAGGGTACTTCACCTGTCTCATACATCTTACACACAATGTGAAACAATTTTGTCATGGCTGGTTCTCCCAGAGACTTCAGTAGCTCTGACGGGGTATCATCTATTCCAGGGGCCTTGTTTCGACTTAGATCTTTCAGTGCTCTGTCAAATTCATCTCTCAGTATAGTATCTCCTATTTCATCATCATCTACATCCTCTTCCCTTCCTACAATAGTGTCTCGAAGTTCGTTTCCTTTGTAGAGCCCCTCTATATACTCTTTCCACCTTTCAGCTTTCCCTTCTTTGCTGAGAACTGGTTTTCCATCAGTGTCCTTGATATTCATAGAGCTGTTTTTCTTATCGCCAAATGTTTCTTTTATTTTCTGGTAGGCTGTATCTATTTTTCCCCTATTTATACATTCTTCTACATCCTTGCATTTGCCTTCTAGCCAGTCCTGCTTAGCCATTTTGCACTTCCTGTCAATCTCATTTCTTAGTCGTCTGTACTCAATTTTGCCTGTTTCATTTACTGCATTTTTATATTTTCTCCTTTCATCGATTAAATTTAGTATCTCCTGTGATATCCAAGGATTCTTTGTAGGTCTTGCCTTCCTACCTATTTTGTCCTCTGCTGCCTTCACTATTTCATCTCTCAATTTTACCCATTCCTCCTCAACTGTTTTATTTTCCCCTGTTTCTGTCAATTGTTGCCTGAAGCTCCCTCTGAAATTCTTAAGAACTTCAGGTTCCTTCAATTTATCTAGGTCCCATCTCCTTATTTTCCTACCTTTCTGTAGTTTCTTCAGTTTCAGCCTACAGTTCATAACCAACAAGTTATGGTCAGAGTCTATGTCTGCCCCTGGGTATGTCCTACACTTCAAAACCTGGTTCCGATATCTATGTCTTACCATTATAAAATCTATCTGGTATCTCCCGGTGTCTCCTGGTCTCTTCCACGTATACAACCTTCTTTTGTGATTCTTAAACCAGGTGTTTGTTATAACTAAATTATGTTCCGTGCAAAATTCTACCAGGCGGCTTCCTCTTTCATTCCTTTTGCCCAGACCATATTCACCCACTATCTTCCCTTCCCTTCCTTGTCCTACTACCGAATTCCAGTCTCCCATAACAATTAAATTTTCCTCTCCCTTAATTGTCTGAATAATTTCCTTTAGCTCCTCATATATTTCTTCGATCTCCTCATCATCGGCAGAGCTAGTTGGCATATAAACCTGTACTACTGTTGTCGGTGTTGGCTTCGTATCTATCTTGACAATGATAATACGATCGCTGTGCTGGTCATAGTAGTTTACCCGCATTCCTATTTTCTTATTCATTATCAATCCTACTCCTGTGATACCCCCAACTGATTTTGTATTTATAATCCTGTACTCCCCTGACCAGAAATCCTGTTCATCCTGCCACCGAACTTCACTAATCCCCACTATATCTAACTTCAACCTATCCATTTCCCTTTTTAAATTCTCTAATTTTCCTACTCGATTAAGGGATCTAACATTCCACGCTCCGACCCGTAGAATGCCAGTATTGTTTTTCCTGATGATCACATCCTCCTGAGTAGTCCCCGCCCGGAGATCCGAATGGGGGACTATTTTACCTCCGGAATATTTTACCCGAGAGGATGCCATCATCATATGTTCATACAGTAGAGCTGCACGTCCTCGGGAAAAATAACGGCTGTAGTTTCCCCTTGCTTTCAGCCGTTCGCAGTAGCTGTGTGGCAAAGCCACATTAGCTGATGTTACAAGGCCAGCTCAGTCAATCATCCAGACTGTTGCCCCTGTAACTACTGAAAAGGCTGCTGCCCCTCTTCAGGAACCACACGTTTGTCTGGCCTCTCCACAGATACCCCTCTGCTGTGGTTGCACCTACGGTACGGCTATCTGTATCGTTGAGGCACGCAAGCCACCCCACCTCGGCAATGTCTGTGGTTGATGGGAGTGGATATATATATATTAAGATGAAAAATTCCTAGCAGGAAAAATTATATATAAAAAAAAGACGAAGATTACTCACCAGGCGAAGGAGCACAGGTGTGACAGCATCACAAATAAATAAATGAATACACACACAAACGCAAGCTTTCGCAACCCAGTTGCTTCTTCAGGCAGAAGGGAAGGAGAGGGAAAAGGAAATGATGAGGGTTTTAAGGAAGGGGGTAAGGAGCCATTCCAATCCCGGGAGAGGAAAGACTTACCTTGGGGGAAAAAAAGGAGGGTAAACAAATGCACACATTCACACAGACACAAGTACACCTAGGCAGAAAACGGATGACTTACCCAAAAGGACCGGCTCGTCGATAGACACAAATAAGTTTACAGCCAGAGATGGGAACTTTTAGTGTGAGGCCCTTGGGGGTGATGCAAAATGTTAAACAAGCCTGTATGAAAAGAATGTGTGACCTCAATCTGTCAAGGGTAAAGGCATGATTGCGGAGGGAATATAAATAAGATTTGATGGGGTCGATGTAGGGTGACATGTATAGTATGGAAAAAAGAGAAAACTGAACTGAACGGTACAAAGAAAAAAAATGAATAAATAAAATTATATATGGGAGAGATATAAAGGTGATCAGATAGCAAAAAGAATTATTCAGATAGGAAAAAATAGAAAAAGTTGTTTGAGAGAGTAGCAGAAGAGAAACGTTGTAGAAACTGTGATCGATCACAGTTATTCAACAATGTGATGCACAGGGGTGTGGCAGTTGTATGGGCGTCCAAACAGGTTATGGGGTGAAGAAAATTTGGAAAAGATTTGCAAACCGTGTGAGAATGAAAGTATACTGTAAGGATTCGTTCTGTAGTGGCAGAATATGGTAGGAGGGTAAAAATAATCTGACGAATGAATATAAGTGAAAACGCATAGAAAAAAGATCAGAAATGTCGGAAGAACAGACGGAAATATCGAAAAATGGGAATGGAAAGAATCGCGAAGTTGCTACGAAATGTCGAAAATTGTTATTAAATGAAAACGTGTAGAAAAAGGATCGGAAATGTCGGAAGAACAGACGGAAATGTCGAAAACAGGAATGGAAATAATCGCAAAGTTGCTACGAAATGCTGAAAATTGTTATGAAATGAAAATGTATAGAAAAAGGATCGGAAATGTTGGAAGAACAGACAGAAATATCGAAAAATGGGAATGGAAATAATCGCGAAGTTGCTACGACATGCCGAAAATTGTTATGAAATGCCGAAAATTGTTATGAAATGCCAATTAAAGGTTATAGTAAACTGAAGTTCTGAGATGGTGTTAATGCAGTAAAATGAGAAATTTGTAGATGAATGGGGGATTTTATCGAGATTCAGTTATGAAGGCGGTATCTGCGAGAATATGAATAAAAAACAATAAAGACATTGGTCGTTTTGTTAGGTTGTTATGTGTAGTCTAATTAGCCTGGAGAAAAGTGAATAGTCCTCTTGGGTAAGTCATCCGTTTTCTATTTTTTATATTTGTTTATCCCACCAGGATAGATAATACACACACTCACAAACGCAAGCTTTCGCAACTCAGTTGCTTCTTCAGGCAGAAGGGAAGGAGAGGGAAAAGGAAATGATGAGGGTTTTAAGGAAGGGGGTAAGGAGCCATTCCAATCCCGGGAGAGGAAAGACTTACCTTGGGGGAAAAAATGGAGGGTAAACAAATTCGAATTTAGCGGAGGTTGAGACCAGGTGGGCAACGGGAAGAGAGAATATGCTGAAGGGCTAGTTCCCATCTCCGGAGTTCTGAAGGACTGGTGTCAGTGGGAAGTATCCAGATAACCCGGACGGTGTAGCACTGTGCCAAGATGTGCTGGCCGTGCACCAAGGCGTGTTTAGCCACAGGGTGATCGTTGTTACCAACAAACACTGTCTGCCTGTGTCCATTCATGCGAATGGGCAGTTTGTTTGCATGAAAAATGTGTGAGTGTGTGTGTATTTGTTCACTTTCCTTTTTGTCCCCTAAGGTAAGTCCTTCCACTCCTAGGATTGGAATGGCTCCTTTTCCACTTCCTTAAAACCCGTATCCTTCCCTTTCTCCTCTCCTTCCTTCCTCTTTTTCCCAAAGAAGCTGCCAGTGGTGGCGAAAGCTCAAATGTTTGTGTGTTTTATGTTTCTGTCGCCGAGCCTGCACTTAAGGTAAGTCAAAAATCTTTATTTTATACATATTTTACCCACCAGGAAAGACTCCTTCATATATATATATATATATATATATATATATATATATATATATATATATATATATATATATGTGAATATCTGTTCGGTGTACGCTTATCGCATCCGAACGACAAGACGCATATTTTTACAGTTACTAATTTATACCCGAGGAAGGTTTTAGGCATGGTTTTATAGCGATCTGATAGATATTTAGTAATTTGAAGAATATAATGCAAAATGCAGAACAATAATTACTCTTTGTAAATTATATTTACTCTTTGAAAATGGTTTTATTGGTTGCATTGTTGCTTGAGGGTTGATAATGATAAAAGGGTGGAGTATATTTGGATGGAAAGTTATCTGTGTATATAAAATTCTATGCGTGTGTCTGTGTGTTAATATTTCACTTTGCAGGGAAAACTACAGAACGCAAACGAATGGTCTGTGTGTAATTGTTGTCGGAAGTCTCCTGCTGTACACCATAGCAGTTCCATGCCGATAGCTATAACGGGGTGGGAGATATGTTGGTTGAAAGTCGTCAAATTATAAAAAAATTTGAACAGAAGGCCAGCGATGACGTTTGCGACTCTATAGCAAGGAGGTTACATACAGCGAAACATGATGCCACAGACCATATCTTTGGTCTAAGCGCTCTACAATCTCTTCAGCTCTTTCTCTGTAAGGAAATATAAGAATAAATAAATAAAGCAGTAAAAAAGAAATTTCTTTTAATACATCTCTTTAAAAAAATCGATTTGATGTTTCGTGCATTACATCAAGTGGTTGATCTGTGATACTATTACAATCATTATTGTTGAATTTGCTTTAATCCCTTCAGATATGCCATTTCAGTTCAAAAGACTTCAGTTTTCAGTTTGTCTAGCTATTGCCATGACAAATAACAAAGCTCAAGGACAATCATTAAAGTCGCAGGAATCCATTTACAGCCCTCATGTTTTTCACATGGTCAATTATACGTCGCTTGTTCAAGGATGGGCAACCCAAAAAGTCTCTACATTTACGCTCCAAACAGTACTACAAATAACGTAGTTTACTAGAATGCCCTAAAATGAAATTAAAATGAATTTGGACATTACTCTCACCATACGTGTGGAGATATTGCAACACAGGCTATAAGGAATAATGTATGTACTATTTATTGTAAATCATTAAGCACTTCACATAATTTTTTATTTGAATGTTGATTAAAAATGTTTGTTTTTAAAAAGGTATTGTATTTCATTTCATCCTTCAAAACCAGTCTTCTAGCACACAATCAACCAACACGCGAGCAGAGCCGCGGTTTAAGCTAGTATTACATAATATTATAAACCTGTCATGATTATTTGATTTAAATGTTTTTGAGAAAGCCAGATAAGCTCCTCTTTTACATCTTTAACTATTGCCAGGACACATTTGCCTTATGTTGTCCTGCAATATGAGCAGTCTGCTGTTTTTATGATATTTACAGTCATGGTCACATGTTGTACTTCCAAACTTGACCTATGTGAAAATATTACATCTGATATTGGCTGCAAAATATTGTAAACAACAGATCACTCCCATTAACATGTGCAACTTACATAAAAACATGCTAGGTAATGTGCACAGTATAATTATGTTAAGGTAGGAGATTATGACATGCAATCTGCACATTAGATTTATGGTTGTGGATATTGTCATGACAATGTTTTTCCCTATACAATATAGGTTTGAAAATAACAGTTACATTCTTTTGAAACTGATCAATTGTGAAAATATTGCATGTGGTTTTTGCTGCAAAAATTATAAAAGTATAATTTCTGTCAATCATCTTATTACATGTGTTGGGACAATCCCATTCCCAAAGTTATGAAAATCAATGCAAGCTACCTTGTCACACTGAAATTCAAATCTACATTGGTTAAGAAAAATCTGTATTACCATTCATGACATAAGGTAAGAAACTGGAAATCTTTATGTATTAAAAAAGGAGCACATACATGGGCTTGGGGGAAGTAAATTTTGATTAACACTAATGATAATATAGAACTGGTTTTACCTAACTGTAAATTTTAGTTTCTCAGTTCTTCAATGTTATGTCCTTTGAAAGACTGAAATCAATGTCACTTTATCTTTAATCTGTAAATTGGGAGCCACTTTTAAAGTGTTAATCAATCTTCAATTATGTTATACATTTATGTCTATACTCTGAAGAAGGATACAATATCTTAACAGTGGAAAATCCGATTGGAATGTCACTGAGCTGCTGAAAGGTATTAAAAATAAACAACCATTCACACAACTCAAATTTTCAGCCATGTCCTTCATTTCCAGCTGCTCCAGCATTACAAGGATGTACATGTTTCTTTTCCTGATGAAGGCCATAGCCAAAAATTTAAGGAGGGTACAATATATAGCAGTGTCACTTTCAGCCTTTCTCATTCCAGTCAATAATGATGAGCATGAAGAATGATTGTACTTAAATCTCCTTATGATCTTAAACTGTCATTGAAAACTGTATTAATAGAACCAATTATAAACCAGACAACAATCTGTGGAGTGTACAGACACTTTATAATTTCACTTTAACACAGATGTAATCATCAAATAATGGCCTAAATACTCATATCAGACCAGAATAAATATTTCTAATCATCATAACAATCATTTAAGACTGACTTTGCCTTTCCCTCATTCATCTCTATGTGTCTCCCAATCCCAAATCCTTAGCATATGGATCATATCCCTGTAGAAGACACTCATGCAATACCTGCCCAGTCCACCCAATCAGCACTTCTTATACTGGACCTGTTAGAGGCTTACCCCATCAGTGGCCAGGCCACTTGAGAAAGCAGCAATGTGATTGACTAATTCTGCTACAATCATTGTACAGTTTTTTTTTACATTGGTACATCTCTCAACTAGCTGCCCAATAGAATAAAAGAGCAGGATAAACCACCCTGTAATACAACATGCAGCTGAGCGTAACAAGTTTGATTTCAATTGCTGCTTTGAACATAACAAGCTTGATTTCAATCACTGCTTTACCACATGGGGCATCTGGACTCATCCCTCCATTACCAGTACAGATGGAGTTATCATTACAGCACATTTTTGACCTCACAACCATCCAGCCCTCAATGTAAGGAAAACTATGGTGCCTCATCCAGCCCTCAATGTAAGTAAACGTACAGCCCCTATACCCCACTCCTTACATATCCCCATTCCACCATCCTACAATTCATGTCTGTCTCCCAGCTATGTTCATCCTTCATCCTTCTTCTTCTTCTTCTCTGCAACTGCCCTTTTCACTCCCCCTCCCCCCCCCCCCCCCTTTTCGTCAATCACTGTTACAGTACCAGTTGAACTACAGTAGCAGCAGGCGGTGGTCATGTGTGCGTGACTTGTGTCTGAGGGACTAATATGTGTGTTCTTCTTCTAATGAAGGCTTTGGCCAACATTTATTGGCGAGTGTGATCATCTTTTCTATGTACCTGTCTGTGGCTTAGAGATAATGTTTACCATGACTTGCAGACTATCCTTATTATACAATAAGGAACAATTTTATAAGAAAACCACCCAGTTTCAGTCTGCAGATTCCTCTTTATTCTCAAATAATCAGCTTTTTAGTTACCCACCTTCAAATCATTTATAAATATAAATTACGAAGTAACTTCTCAATTTGGAACTGTAAGCTTACTATGATAGCTAAAATGTCTTTTCCCCCTAATCCTTTAAGAATTCTCATTGTGACTCTCTAAGCAAGAAGTGAGTTAAATCAACAATATAATAAGGATATTTTACAACTCACCACAAATACATACAATGAGCTGCAACAGGCTAATAGAAAATGACACACATACAACACTTAAGACTATTGGCCTTCTTCAGACAAGAGAGCATTCACACAATCACACAGGCACACTTCAGTGTCTCAGTCATCTCCAGGCACCACACTCCCAGTCAGAGATGATGGTTGTGCGATTGTGAAGTGTTCCTGTATGATTGTGTGAATGCTCTCTTGTCTGAAGAAGGCCGATGGCCAATAACTTAAATGTTCTACATGTGTGTGTCTTCTTTATATGCCTGTCACAGCTCGCCATACATGTTTATTTGATTTAAATCAACAATATTTTTCTTACAGATAAGTGACTGACAATTTGGTTAGTGTGGCAATTCTTGCACTGATTATCGAACACTTAGGATGATCACTTACTGTAAATGAACCAGGTTGCTTCGATAAAACTAATCAACGTTTTTTAATTTATCCAATTTTTCATTGACTACTAGTTTTTCTAAGCAGCTTTGTTACTGGCAAAGGTACTACATTTTATGACCTGTCTATTCCTGAAGTGTAGCTGACTGATTGCTACGAATACCTCAAGGTTAGCATATCCTCTTCAGCATTCAAGAATCCCTCACTGACGAGTAAGTCCAAGCGGAAGAAACGATTGTAGCCCCAGCACTCGCCTACTTCAAAATCAGAAGCGAATTCTCGAACAATATTCTTGCTTTCATCTTGTGCGGCACGGTGGACCATCTCCATTCGATACTCATACCTGTGTAACATAGTATAAAATGATGTATACTCCTGGTTAGTGATCATCATAACAGTTCATCTGCATTTAGTGAAAGGAATGATTTTGCATTATTTAGTAACTTATGGCATACTTGCAGGTTTCTGGAAGCCCAGCAGTAAGTTCTAAGAAAACAGAGAGATAAGTCCCTCGAACAAAACCATTTCCATCAGGATACACCTTGAGGCGCCAAGAGAGACCATTAACTATCAGTGGTTGTGAATATACTGGATCTGCTTTCTGCTGAAGCTGACTATAGTGCTGAATTTCGAAAGTGCCGGTATCATATGAAGGAACTATTTCACTGTAAAAGAAACAAACAAGTTGCATAAAAACTTTCAATCTGTAAAAGTATCAATATATCATGAATGAGCAAAAATTAAAGCAAAGTTCCTACCTTTGAATATCAAATGTGTTAATCAACTTTTTAAAGCCTATTTATTCATTACTGCTTTTACAAAATATCGCATTATTGAGATCCAAAGGCTGAATACTTCTTTTAGTAGTGTAACTAGGCCTAACACTACTCATCCTATTCTTATGGTATGCATATAATTATTTTTAGAGTTAATTTACTGATACAGTTCCACCAATGTTAAGTAAGATGCATTAGATAAATAGCAGTTAATTAGAAACTTCGTGTTATTAAAAGATTTAGTGGCTTTCCTCATTATTAGTTTATGTTCATTTGCATCCTGTGTGTGTTAGTGTAGTGGATACAATGAATATACCCATAATTACTTTTTGAAAACTCTTATATATTAATATTGATTTACTGTTCATCTCTGAATGTTTTTCTTTAATGGAAATTTAATGAATAAATGATTGGAAGACTTTAATAATAGTTGCCTACTACAACAGTCTTAAAAAGTAGCCTGTGGGCAGATTTAATACAACTAAAAATAAGATTTCATCTTCATGCAATGTAGGGTTTCAAGATGGTTTTAACTGTCACACTGTGCTTGATGTAAAAATGTTCACGTAACATCTTTTCTCTGAATGCAAAAGACATCTATTAATGTACAAGTGTCTCCCTTTAGGGGAAAGTTTTCCTGACTGACCACAGACTCTCAGCCCAAAAGATTTCATCTTTTTAACAATATTCTGGTAATTAGCAAAATGTTTTCATATAATCCTCTGATTTCTGTTACAGTATACATTACTGTGTTTACAATGACAATTAACATTTGCTTGTGTGATTTTATTGATGGTAGACACAGAGAAACCCACTTTATATGAACATATACTTTATTGAGCTCGATGAAGTACAAAGGACAAGCATATTATTGTTTTTATATCATGGCAGTTGGAACTTCCAGAAGGGATGCCCAAAAGATGAACCACTGGGTCAAAGATACATAAATGATCAATACTAATATGTCTCTTTTACAGGCACTGCCACACAGCCCTCCCCCCTTTCCATTATGGAGTACCTCTCTGGGGGTGGGGGGAAGGGGTGGTGTCCATGGTGTTGGTTGAGGTGGCCTGTGCTAGGTGTGCTACCACCAGATCCATGGCATTGGCTGGTAGCAGTGTGGGAGTGCAACAGCATCTAGTTGGGGCCGCCCATGACATAGTCAAGGAGGCATCATGGGGGCTGTGTCTGACGTGTTGGTTGTCCTCTTGTTGGGGGCGTAGACAGTGATCTCGAAGGCCCGAATGTTGATAAGGTCGATGGCGGGGGGGGGGGGGGGGGGGAAGCTCAATGCACTTCACCAGATGGCATTCTAGTGGCACTGTAGAAGTCAGTGATGATGTTGATGCGCATAAATAAACAGGACCTGTCTCAGAGCATGATTGAAACATTGTGTGAAGAGAGCAGGTAATACATACTCCAGTGCTGGTGTCTCTGGCATTTGCGGGAGGGGAAAACCTCGGGGAAAGGCTGGTGGAGTCGGTGATGTCCTTGACAGAGACAAATGTGTGAGTCTCTACTGAGCTTGACTTAGAGCTGTTGCTGTTACTTGACTTGCTGAAGTGGGTGTAGATGGGCTACTCGGTGGAGTATCTCTATTGCTCAACATATGAACATGAGGGACACTCGATGGAGTGTGTTGTTAGCTTGATGGAGGAGTGTGATGTTCACTCAACGAAGGAGCATGATGTACACTCAATGGAGTGTGGTTGTTTTGTAGTTTGTGTGTGACTATAGGACCTTGGGTGTCCTCAACCAAAGGGTTGCACATGCCTGGCTCAATGTGAGCTGCCTTCACTTGATGTAGAGAAGCAGTCAGAGTGGCATTTTTGTATGAGATATCCATAGTGTTGGTTGTGTGGCTGAGCACTTAGTATGGACCAGTATATGGCTGATGTAGAGGAGACTTGACAGTGTCATCTCTCAAAATCACATGAGTGCAAGGCACATAAGCATGTGGTGATATGGCCTTTCGCGGTCGGAGGCATCACGTTGGTACAGTGTAGCGTGATGCAGTCTAGAAGTGTTGGCAGCTAGGGAGGTGAGAAACGTGGTGCTGGTTGCACAAGTATGCCTGGCAGAACTAGCTTCTGTCCATAAAGAAACTCTGCGATCATGTCTTGCAGGACTTCTTTGAAGGTGGTGTGGAGTCCTAATTATGCTAATAGCAAAGTTTCAGTCCACATTTTGTCATAGCAATGGAGAGCTGCTTTGAGGGTCCTGTTCGACAAGGCTGTTTGCTTTGTGGATGGCAGGCTGTCATGTGGATAGGTTTGATGCTGAATAAGGAGCAATTGCTGTTGAATAGTGAGGACTCGAATTGCCTACCCTGGCCCATCATGATTACAGCTGGGCAACTGAAGCGAGCAATCCATGAGTCTATAAATGCTTGAGCTACTGTCAGTGCCATGATGTCCATCAAAGGCATTGCTTCCACCCACCTTGTGGTACAGTTGACGGGCAAGATGATGCATCTGCGGCCGCCTGAGGGGGTGGCCCCATGAGGTCAAGGTGAATATGTTGAAATTGCCCTACTAGGATAGGGAAGTTGCCAAGGGATGGTGCTGTGCGTCATGCGATCTTGCTGCATTGGCACCTACTGCATGTCCTTCCAAACAAAGCATTTTGACACTAGTCACATCAAAGCTCATGCACCAGGGTGACAAATTATGTAATTTGTCAAAAATAGCATGTTGTAACGGAGGTGGGAGGAAGGGATGGGTTGCGCTGGTGGATTCATCACACCATACTTGTCCTATCACTCCCACTAAAGTTTTCCATACTGGTTTGAGTGCTGAGCTGTGGTCTGATATGAGTGTGATTGTTTCTTTGTGTTGTGAGATCTGACAGGTTGAGGAGTGTAGACATAGCATCCACTACTGAAAGGAAGTCAGCGACAATGTTATCCACTCTTTTAATGTATCTGACGTCTTTCGTGGATTGCGATATGTAATCAAAATATCTAAATCTGCACAAGGGTGGGTCAGCTGGTAGGTTATGGATGGCTGCTGCTATTGGCTTATGGTTAGTGAGCACATAGAATGCTCCATCATTGACTTCTGACCTAAATTACTTGATGGCTTTGTATACTGCAAGCAATTCCTTATCAAATGTAGAATACTTTATGGGCATTATTTAATTTTTTTGAGAAAAATTTCAGTGTGAGGTTACGTCATCAACTGTTTGGCTCAATACTGCACCTATAGCTGTGCCTCTTGCATGGGTAGTTATGAAAAGTTTGGCTGTAGGGTGCAGGTGACCAATGCTTACTGCTTTGGCTAAGAGCTATTTCAAGTTGCCAAATACTTTTTCCATTTCTGATGTCTATGACACTGGGTGGATACCGGACGTCAGCCAGCCACGGTGGCCGAGGGGACTGAGGCACTCCAGTCATGGTCTGAATGGACACTTCGGTTGGGGGTTCGAATCCCCCCTCGGGCATGGGTATTTGTGCCGTCCTTAGTATTATTTAGTTCATAAGTAGTTTGTAAGTTGGACTGATGACCCTGTAGTTAAGTACCATAAGCTATACAAACATTTGAACATTGAACCGGACATCTGTTTTCCCACTAAGGTATCTGTCAGTTGTACATTGTCTGCTGCTGGTAGATGTTTCCTATAATAATTTATTGCCCCCAAAACTGCCATAACTCCTTGTAAGTAGATGGGTGTAGAATATCAGTAATGCTTTGATCCTGTCTGCCAATACTGTAAAGCTGAGGTAAGTTACTGTCGGTTGGAACAACTGAAGCTTCTTAAGGTAAGTTTCGATCCCTGCTGTTGCTAGCATGTCAAAGACTGTTTCGACATGTAGTTTGTTTTCTTCTACTCAATTACTATACACTAAAATATTGTCTAAGTTGACAAAACAGAATTCCAAGTGGAACAACACTTTATGAATTCTTATTATGAATCGTTTCCACGTCTGAGCGATGTTTCTAAAACCAAAGGGCATAAAGTGAAAGTGGGAAGGACTGAATGGTGTTGTAATTGCTGTTTTTCCATGTCTTTGGGTGCCATCAGGATCTGATCGCATGCCCTTTTGCAATCAATTATTGTAAAAATCTTGGTTCCTCCAAGTGCTTGCATAAATCCTGCAGTATTTGGTAAGAGCAACTGTCCATAATTGTTCTGGCATTGAGACATATATAATCACAGCACATGCACCAAGTACCATCTTTTTTGTTGACTCAGTGTATAATTGTGGCCCAGTTCCTATCTGAAGGTCCTAGCACTCCTGTGTCTAAAGTTCCGAAATTTTCTGTTGAACTTCAGTCATTTCTTGGTTTGCCATTGATTGGTGGGCCCTCTGCTAATTAGTACCAGTTGAATCACAGTAGCTGCAGATGGTCATGTGTGCAAGAGCTGTGCCTGAGAGATTCTGTCATTATGTGTGCTTTTTTTCTAATGAAGGTTTTGGCAGAAAATTTAAGTTAAGATGGGTGAGTGTAATTGTCTTTTCTATGTGCCTGTCTGTGGCTTAAGATAATCTTTACTCTGAGTTGCAGACTACCCTTATTGCACAATAAAGAACAATTTTATAAGAAAACTATCCAGTTTCAGTCTGCAGCTACCTCTTTATTCTTGAATAATCAGTTTATTAGTTAGTTACCTACCTTCAAATCATTTGTAACAATATTTATGAAGTTACTTCTCAATTTGCAACTGTAATCTCACTATCACAACTAAAATGTTTTTTCTCCTAATCCTTTAAGAATGTGTGTTTTGTGATTTTGTAATGAAGGACTGACTTAAATCAGCACTATAATAAGGATAGTTTACAACTCACCGCATAGACAAACAATGAGCTGCAACACGCATATAAAAAGACACTCACATACAACACTTACAGTATTGGCCTTCTTCAGACAAGAGACCATTCGCACAAACACAGTTCATAGTCCCAGTCATTTCCACTTGCCACACTCCCACCCAGAGATGACACTTGTATGACAATGAAGTGTGCTGTGTGACTTTGCCATTAGTGTAGCATTATTGATGACAGATATAGCTGGTAGTGAGTGCGCAATGCAATGTTCATCTGCATGCAGCGGATGTGCATCATTAATGGGGTGACTTCATGTTTGCCGATGGCTGCCAAAGTGCGTAGTGTCATGCGTGGCTACTTGCTTGACTGGGATTGGTGTGGTCGGTCATTGAACTGACATGTGAGTGCTGAGCCCTAGCAGTTTTTTCGCATAGTTTGTGACTTTCACAAGGTGTTGTGAGGGTGCCGCATTTCTATAGTTACAGAGCAGGCCACTGGGATGAACTCAGGCACTGTTGGTTCCAAAACAGTAGCCGAGTGCTGTGCCCGCTTTACTAGGCTGTCTTTTAATGTCTGAAACTGCCACATGGGACTGGGGGGCATTGCTTAACCACACAAATATGGCATTGTTATGGAAATTCCAGATTGTTTGACAACATTAGCATACGTTCATGGAGGGCGGGGGGGGGGGGAGGGTACAAAGTTATTACACACACTGTTTATTTATTGCCCATGGGCACATGAGGTCATTGGAAATGATATTGGAGCACCATCAATGACCTGTGTGTGTAAGCTTTTCAGCTCCTGTCTTAACAGCTGTGCTTGTTGATATCTGTTCTGCTTGTGAGAATTACAAGCTCTAAGTGAGTTCTTCTCTCTCCTGTTGAAGCTGTAGCACTTGTTGGTTGTCGTCAGACCACTTGCAATTAATGTTATGCAGATTCTCTTTGAGCTTGGAACACTCACAGATGAGTTTGATGCTTGAGGATGAGGTGAAGTGTTAATACTTGATAGAGTACAGGGAAAATGTGTTTTATACTGATGATGACATACTGTATGGCATACTACGTTAGATGACAGGCCGTGATGTGTGAGGAAATCAATCCATATTATTGGTTTGCCATATCAACTATTAGAAATGTCCACTAGAGTTTGTTGTCAGGTGACAGATGGATGGTTAATGAGACTGAGCCCATTGAAATGAGTTGCATAGCGTTGATGCTTGTAGTAGTGTGTGGTGTGGGTGCAGTTTTTCTGGTTGCATCGCCAGTGGAAGTAGTGACACATCAGCACCTGTGTCAATCAGGAATTTTGCTTTGGTGTGTGTCTACCACATGGAGGCAATTGCCTGTTGGCAATGAATCACAAACAGAATGAAGGATCAGTGGGCACCTGGATGTCCATTTGCAGAAGGTGGTTGGGAAACTGCACAGGGATCTGCAGTTTCTGGCCACTGCACTGAAGTGTGTGTGATAGAAGAATGGTGTGTAGTGAGGCTCCTGTGCTTGTGGTAAGCATCTTAGTGGGGAAAATCCTCCATCTGAGTCTTCTTCTTTGGATGTTGTGCAATGTGGCACTGGCAGGGCTGGTGTTATTGTTGTGGTCACCTGCACAGCTGACAGGTTCAGAAAGGTGTCGGGTTGGTTTGATTGTGGTGTGGGCTGCAGCCTCAGCCAGTGCCAAGTGGGCATGGCATGCTGTGTGACAGCAGCTCTAGCTGTTGTCCGCACCAATGTAGTATCATTGTGGCAAATGCGCTATCCGTGATCTTTATCCTGTGGCTGATGGACTGTATCACTGAATGTATGAGAGTCATGAGTATATCTAGCCGGAATTTGTATGGCCAGACTGCTAAAAGTGTCTCGTCTGGCATTAGTATTTAATCAGTTTGGAAAATATGGTTTCCTTATTTGGAAAAAACAGCGAACTTATAATTATCTGAAGTTAAAAATAACAGTCTAGTTCACAAAATTTTACAATTTATTATTACAGGTAACAGGTTTTGATCTAAGATTAGATTATCTTCAGACCTCTCGCTGTAGATGTTCAGGCGGTGAGGGTGCGGCGACTGCAAATTTTGTTAGACTGTTATTTTTATCTGTAAGTTACTATTTAACTTATGAGCATTTGTAGATGGTGCCATAGTTGCTAGCTTCCTAGCTCCTGCTCATGCAAAATGTGGTTAATGTTCTCTTCTGGTATTTGTGAAACCCCCTCTAGAATCAATCTTTTGGCCAATTTGTACTTTTTATGGACTGCTGGTGTCAAGATTAGATCACAGACAAGCTCGACCTGAGGTTGCAGATGAGTTACTTGGCAAAGGTATCTGGCTGAATCATATAGCGAATAATGGTTAAAAAGGGTCTCTGCCAGGGGAAACTACATTTCTGGTGAATCAAATGTGAAATCCAGAAGTCTAGTCTGGAGCTCATTCTGATGCTGGAAGATCTGTTGCCTCGGCAGTTGCATGATGCTCAAGGTTTGTGGTGTGGCTGTGGCCACGAACTGTTGCCTCTCAGGTTGTGATTGCTGCATGTTGCAATAGGTCAGTGTGGCTGATGCATCTATTTGTGTTGTGAATGCTAGAAAATGTTCTTATGGAACTGGCAGTGGTCACATGTAGGAATACGCTATGTGTGTTGGCAGATACGTTTGAAGTAGTTGTGTGATGGTTGATGCAGCCGGGGTCACAGTACAAGTTGCACAAGAGCAGTCATTATGATGAATAATTTGTCCTGGGTGACTGCCCTGTATGTTTGTAAAATTAAGTTCGCTTTGTCCCACTGATGCTGCGTTGTTATCACTCGAAAAGTGTGGTTTGCGCGAATGCGCTGATGTGCTGGAGTTGCATGGAAGGTAGTAACTGCTATTTGCTCCTCTATTAGATCCACTGCTGCTTAACATATGTGCAGGGAGGTTTACTAACGAGTACACTGAAAGTAGCCTGTTAAATTATTTAAGAGAGATCTCGGGCAGTTGAGATCTGCAAATGCAATTTAAAATGCTCACTGCTGCTCTAAATTACTTTGCAAGTGGCCGCAGTATTCACGCAAAGGAAATCTATCTAACTGCTCACTCCTTAAGGGAGCAGCCAACGTTTTAACAAACACAAAATCAATGTTAAAAATAAATGAATAGATAGTTAAACATGGGACGGGGGGCATGGAATTATAAAGCACAGATTTGATACTTTAAATCATCATCTATTCAATAAAGTGAACAAGCAAATAAATGTGGGGAGACCAAATTAAGCACACACCTTGTACAAAAGTGAATTAAACCATAAAGTTACTGCCCATAATAAAATTGTTTCTGCCCTTTATGAATATGGAGGTAACATGGGAGGAAATTTGCAAATACACAATGGGAAGAGGAAAGCACACTCATTCATTCACAGATTTCATCCAAGATTAGGTTGGTACCACACTAAGAACACGGCACCTTGCCATCTTGCCAAGTAAGCTTGTCTCTGGCCACCCAGCAGACGCCAGTGCAGACGACAAACGAAGCCATGCGTTCTTAATTAAAGTAAATGAAGCCCTAAAGCGCTAGGTGGCAACTATAAGCCTTTGCATGGCAGTCAGTCAATATTAAAAACAACCTTCCACATTCACATGAACACACAAGTTCAATCACATGGGTGGAAACATATATAAACATGGGGCATTGATCATTAATAAACAGAATAAAAATAATTAACATACTAATAGACAATATTAATGGTGCAGAAACACTTTAGGTTAATGAATTACACAAAAAGGCATTCAGTGGACATGTTTCAATACTAGACTATTTAAACTTGACAGAGCCACCTGCTCAACTTGTATGTGGAGCAAGCTTTGTTGGCCAACAACGTGGTTCACGCTGAATACAAAGGCACATATGGCGGCACAGTTAGCGCTTGATCCAGTATTTGAATTGCACTGTCTTTTGTTAATTGGATCGACATCATATTTATAACACTGTTGAAAGAGTCTGAATACACATTGTCATTATTAAAACTATTGTGCGTGAACACTGTAGGCATTTGGAAGCTTGAGTCTATATCGCCACTAACCTCGCACGCACTTGAGAAAACATCCAGCGAGGTGTATGTATTTGTATAGTGCTTATCACTCCCCCCTCTCCGGGGGACACCACCTTGACAAAACACTGTCCATGCAGGTGGAGAGGCTTGCGTATCCACGTGAAGCAGAGGTCTATACCGAAGGTAGAGAACCTACTGCCGGAAAGGCCTCAGCTGATGGATCAGACTAAGAGTGTCCCACAACGTCCCGTCTTCCTTATCCTCTCCCAGTCCTTTCCCAATTCCTTTCCCAACCCAAGATGTGATGCGATCCATGCTGAGGGGTGCATGGCACATGGGTGGATGTGTCTCGAACAGAGCCTCAGGGATACCGGGCGACCTCCCTGAGTAAGTAGCCTTGCACTACGTGGGGTTATCGTGGTGTGGACCATATAAATCCCCAAATCTCGTGGGACTAAGTTGAATACGGAGAAAGAAGTATTTTAAAAGAATCTGAGGGGCAATCTGAGACCTCAGATACTCAGACATTGGGATCAGGACCGATGGAGTGCACTCCTACTTCTGAATCAGGGTCTAGACCTGAGCAAGAAGTGGGAACCGTAACAGAGAAGTTGGACCAGATTAGGATTAAGGCCTTGTCTGGAGCTCAGAGAAGCAAACTTCTCAAGGAACAGAAGCAAAAGGAAGGAAAAGAATGGCTTCCTAAGCATAAGTGGAAGGAATCAAAAGGGCTTGAGCCCAAGACCTCCAAAAAGAAACTGCCTCAGGTCGAAGGGGATACACAGACCCCCTCGACATCAAAGACAGGTGGCAAGAGGGTTAGGGAGGAATCTAAGACTCCCTCCTCTCTGGACAAACGTGATCCTAAAAGGCTGAGGCAGGAAATAGGGAAACAGACCTATAGTACTGCAGTCTCGGTCTTTAGAATGGCGGTTGTCCAAGAAGGATACCCACTGGTGAGCATCACCTCGCAGCAGGAGCAGCTCGTGCAGATGGCCCTCTTTGAAGAGATTGGGGGAGACGCTGGTCCATGACCCAAATTCAGGAGGGTCTATCTAGATTGCGGTGTCCTCATTTTTGTCTGCGAGGGGGAGCACTCAGCAGAATGGCTTAAGGAAAAGGTGCCCATGATATCCCTGTGGGAGGACGCGAAGCTGCTGGTCAAGACAGCAACCGAACTCCTGAAGACCGCAAAGGTATCAATATGGGTACCAAAGATCCTTAAGGATGTCCCTCCAAAGACTCTGTTCGAGAAAATAAGGGTCCAGAACCCAAAAGTCTCGACAGAGGATTGGAGGGTAATTAACCAAAAGGTCGTTCCGGAAGGACGAACCCTGGTGGTGGAGGTCGAAGAGAAGTCCCTGAAGGCAATGCGAGAGCAAGGCCTGAAACTGTTTTTAGGGTTCTCACAGGTCGCCGTCAGGGTAATCAAAGACCTTAAAGGTAATAATGGCAGCAAGATGGGGACTGGAAGTGCTCAGATAAACCTGCAGCACAGTAAAGGGGCCACTGCTGCCCTGAGCTGTCGCCTGGGGAGACAGGAGGTGGACGTGGCCCTGATACAAGAACCCTATTTATACAAAGGGCCTCGGTGGTACTGGAGGTAAGCTGATTTATGCCAGAAATCTAAAAAACTCCAGAACATGCATTTATGTTAGAAATGGAATACCTTTCATACCAATGAGGAAGGTATCAAGAGGGAAATTGTTTTGGCCTCAGCATACCTTCCTTACGAAGACAGCTCTCCTCCTCCTTTGGAAGTGAGGAGACTGATGGAAGCCTCCCATCGGCAAGGTGACGAACTGTTGATGGGATGTGATGCCAATGCCCACAATCTGTCGTGGGGCAGCAAGGACACCAACAGTAGAGGTGAGCACCTTCTTGAATTTCTCCTATCTAACAGCTTGGAGATCCGGAATAGGGGTGATGAACCTAAATTCAGGAATAGTAGAAGGGAAGAAGTAATTGACATAACTTTTGGTTCCATGATGATGGGAAGTTACGTCAAACAGTGGCATGTGGTCCTGGAGCCATCCTCATCAGATCACATGTATAATTAATTCAAGGTTGAAATGGGAACCAGACAGACCATGGCCTATAGGAATCCCAGGAAAACGGACTGGGAGACATATAGGAGAGACCTTGACTTCAGCCTATCAGAAATTAAAACTTCAATAAGGAATCCAGCAGAGTTTGAGGAAGTAGCAGAGGCCGTAACCTCTGCTATAGTGACCTCATACCAGGACAACTGCTCAATCACTAAGAAGTGCACAAATAGGAGTGTGCCTTGGTGGAATAATAACCTGGAAATGCAAAGGAAACAGGTACGAAGACTGTTTAACCTTGCGAGGCGCAAAGGACAATGGGCAAAGTATCGTGAGGCCCTTGTCAATTACAACCTTGCCATCAGACGGGCAAAGGAGGCATCCTGGAAGGTATTCTGTGAGGAAGTGGAGGGCACGGCTGCTCAAGCGAGACTTCATAAAATCCTCACTAGAGTACCAACTAATCCTGGAGGAACATTGACGAAGGAGGATGGGGAGTATACAAAGACAGCACATGAAACGCTGGAACATCTCCTCAAGACTCACTTTCCTCAATATACTCTGGGGGATAACTCAGACCAGAATGTGATTCCTGAGAGACAACGGTTCTCAGGTATTCTCAAAGAGGACTGGGATCTGGCCAAGGAGTGTGTCGATTTCAGTAAGGTCCGATGGGCGGTGGGAACATTTCAACCGTTCAAGTCACCTGGCCCCGATGGAATCTTTCCAGCTCTCCTGCAACAAGCGGGAGAAAATCTTATTAGATTCCTATGCAGGTTATTCAGGGTTAGCCTAGCAGCAGGAATCATTCCCAATGCCTGGAGGGCAGTGAAGGTTGTCTTCATTCCAAAGCCAGGGAGAATTGATCATACCAAGGCCAAGGACACCAATCAGCCTGTCCTCCTTCATTCTTAAGACATTGGAAAAGCTGGTTAATGTACATGTTGGAGAAAGGAGGTTAAGTAGTGCTCCTCTACATTCAAACCAACATGCTTATGAACCAGGTAAATCATGTGAGACAGCTCTCCACCAACTTGTTGGGAAGGTGGAGAAAGCACTACACTTTCATGAGATAGCCCTCTGTATCTTCCTGGAGATTGAGGGGGCTTTTAGCAACACCTCCTTTGATTCCATGGTTAGGGCAGCAGAGGTGCATGACCTAGGGACCACTATATGTAGGTGGACTAGGGTCATGCTCAGTGGAAGAAAGGTAGAGGCTACTATGATGAATGAAAAAATGGTAATCAACACCACTAGAGGTTGCCCGCAAAGAGGAGTTCTTTCCCCCTCATTGTGGAATTTAGTGGTGAATGATCTCATTGGAGAATTAAACTCTAGGCAGTACTTTTGCCAAGGATACACAGATGATCTTGTCATAGTAATACTTGGCAAATTTGCTGACACAGTAAAGAATATGGCACAAGGTATGTTGTACATTGTGCAAGTCTGGTGCAGAAAACAGGATCCGGGGGTTAGTCATAAGAAGACTGTTGTTGTACGATTCACAAGGAAACATATCCAACACTCAAGTTGGAATCTAAAGCTTTTCAATGAAGCACTACCTGTGAAGGGGACAGTAAAATATCTAGGGGTTACCCTAGATGAGAAACTGACATGGACTCCTCACATTAGGATTATTTGCTCCAAGGCAAAAGGTACTTTAGTAAGTACCAGGAGAGCTTGTGGCAAAAATTGGGGCCTGAGCCCCAAGGGTATGCACTGGATATACACCACAGTGATTAGACCCAGGATCACCTATGGGGCAGTCGTGTTGTGGAAGAAGGTAGAACATCAGGTTGCTGCTAAGGAGCTTGGTAAGGTGCAGAGACTAGCCTGCTTAGCCATAACAGCCGGAATTAGCAGCACACCATGGAAACTATGGTGGATATGCCCCCATTACACCTTTGGGTCAAGATGGAGGCGGCAGCTGGTGCCTACAGACTCAAATCTGTCAACAACTGGAACTCTTAGGGATATCCAGAATCACACACTAAAATAGTGAGTGAGGTAAATATAGGAAAGGTTGGGGATATGCCAACCAACTATATTATAACCCCATACTGCTTCAACAAGCCTTTCGGTATAACAATTGGAAGTAGGGAGCTGTGGGAGAAAATAGTTCGACACCGTACATGGGATATTGTCTGGTTCACTGACGGGTCGAAATCAGACCAAGACGTTGGGGCCGGGGTATACGGGGTGCAGCCAAGACTGGAGGGCGTCATCTCTCTAGGAAAGTGGCCTCAGTATTCGAGGCCGAAATCACTGCCATCAGGACGTGTGTGGAAGAGAATTTGCGTAGGTGCTGCAAAGACCGTAGCATCTATATCTATTCAGACAGCCAGGCAGCCCTGAGATCACTGGCAGCTCCTACAACAAGGTCTAAAATTGTTGCAGAATGTCACAGGGTTCTGGTGGAGCTAGGGGAAAGCAATAGAATAAACCTATTGTGGGTCCCTGGCCACTCGGGGATCAGTGGCAATGAACATGCCGACAGATTAGCCAGGATGGGGGCAGAGGCTCCATTTATTGGACCAGAACCTGTCCTGACAATCACCAAGGCAATGATTAAATTGGAGCTACATAACTGGCTCAGAAGACAGCACGTAGAATATTGGACCAAAGTCCATCAACAAAAACATGGCAAGGTAATGATGCCAAAGCCTTGTTTTAAAAGAAGCTCTGCAATCCTGGGTCTGAACAGGAGAGAGATTAGACTCATGGTTGGATTGCTGACAGGCCATGGGAATTTCAAAAAACACCTACATACAATGGGAATAAAAGAAGAGGACCCTAAATGTAGGATCTGTGATGACGGCGATGAAACTGCATCACATCTGATCTTCGAATGCATTGCATTGGAGAGTAAAAGGCACAGAACATTTGGGAAAACCAGACCCAAAGAAATTGTGTCTAATAAAGAACTGGTAAAGGGACTCCTTGCACTGTTCAAGGGCATTGGTTGGCTTTACTAGACATACAGGGAGTGATACCGCACAATAAACTTAGTTTCGGTGCGGGCAGTGGCGGGTTAGACCAAGACTGTTTTGGCTTCCCTGAAAGAATCAAATCAAATCAAAACTTGACAGAGCCACCTGCTCAACTTGTATGTGGAGCAAGCTTTGTTGGCCAACAACGTGGTTCACGCTGAATACAAAGGCACATATGGCGGCACAGTTAGCGCTTGATCCAGTATTTGAATTGCACTGTCTTGTGTTAATTGGATTGACATCATATTTATAACACTGTTGAAAGAGTCTGAATACACATTGTCATTATTAAAACTATTTTGCGGGAACACTGTAGGCATTTGGAAGCTTGAGTCTGTATCACCACTAACCTTGCACGTGGGTCACGCACTTGAGAAAACATCCAGCGAGGTGTATGTATTTGTGTAGTGTGTATCACTGTTTGTAGTAGGCTGCAGTCTACACGGGTTGTACACACTTACAGCCAGATGGGACTCGATGCTGAATCCTGGTGGCGGGAGCGGTGTCAAAGAAATGTTGTCTCTCTGTTGGAGGTAGTATTTGAGTCGCAAATTCTAACACGATAGTCACAATTGCACTACTATTGAAACATGGTTGCTTATTAAAACAAATGGGATTTCCTTGGTGGTATACAGAGAGAAACCCACTTTATATGAACATATCTTCATTGAACTCAGTCAAGTACAACAGACTAAAGCATCTTACTGTGTTTAGATCATGGTGGTTAGATCTTCTGGAAGGGAAGTTCCAAAAGATGAACCGCTGGGTCAAAGATTCATAAATGATCGATAGTGATATGTCTCTTTTACTGGTGTTGCCACACACTTATTAAGGCATATTATTTGTACAACATATTTTTTATATTTCTTCACTAAGAAGATCCTACAGAAATTTAGAATTATACTAGACACAGCCTGTCACTGAAAACTACTTCTTTATCACAGCTGTATAACTTCAGTTATGTCCAGTGCTTGTAAACTTACTCTGATAACTATAAGAGTTACTTCCAGGTTAATATATATATGGATTCTGAGTAGAGCAAAGCAGTGTTAATGAGTAACTTGTGACATTTAAGAAGCCACTTGGGCCTCTTGGATTATGTCAAATAACATGCACTACCACAAGCTCTGCCTTTATTTTCTGGGTACAAGTTGGACGGTGAATTTGGCTTTCCAGTCCTCAGAAACTGTAAACTCTTGTCATTCTTCAGTGATCAGTGATGCAGAGTGGTGGTGGAATTTTGTGTGCCACAGGGGATCTCAGCTTTACTGCACAGATTGCTAGGATGAAAGAAACTTCTACACAAAAATCACTTGGTCTTGAGGTGTGCTGAAAGATGACAAGAAACACATTTGTTGAGGAGGAAAAGTTAGCAGGCAAAATATGGGGAATCTAGTACACTTTAGTTGTACAATAGAGAAAAGGGCTTGGTCTGAGTTGACATTGCTGCTTTTAGAGAGCCTATTAATTCTCCAGCTCTGCTTCCAGTGGATAATATGGGCCACAGTGAGCACTTACCCAATCATACAACAGCATTCTAGAATTTAGTTCTCCTGAGCATGTGTCTTCAAAAATTTGAAACAGTTATAGCGAGGGGGGGGGGGGGGGGCAGGAATCCTGCTCGCGTGCAGGGCTCTCGGATGAGTTCTTTAGGTTGTGTGGGACCATCATACAGGGGGGCATGTCAGCCAGCTGGCTTTCTCCTCAACCCTCCAAACTACTGACTCTCCTCTTCTTTCTCTGTAATTCTTTTTTCTCTCCTTTTTTAATAGTTTACCTTATTATATGAAGGTACTGGTTTAATAGGTCAGTTGAAAAAATCATGGTTTGAAACAGTACCTCTTATCTACAATTACTTTTATTTATCAGATGTAAAGTTTACAATACAGTTTACATCTGGCAGAAAGATTCTATATACAGACAAATGCAAATAGTTATGCAAATTTTCATCACTCATGCTTGTTCTTAACTGACACTTATTAAGCTTCATAACAGAAAAAAATGCCTCACAAACGTAAGTTTGAGCCAAACATTGACATTATCATTATGGCTTCACTGTGGAGACAAAGAAAGTCTTTTTGTGACAAGTCTGTCACATGAGAATGACATAGCAGAACTATTAATTCCATTTGCAACTTGAGATGAACATCATCTACAAAAACAGCTCTCAAAATCCATTAAAAATGTTGTAATAAATGTTGATGTATCCCCAATTCTTTTCTTGTACAGAGTAGGAAAATGCACTACGTACTTTGATGAGAGCTGTCATTCCCATAGCACAAGATTTCTGGTGACGGCTAGTACTTTTTCACTCATTTCACAAATTAACTGACTTTCATCTTCCAGAGTAGTGTTCAATGTATTCCAATGTCGTAATGTCCACTAAATAAGAAAGGGCAGCAAACTTAGGGACATGCCTTCCTTTATGTTTTGAAAACTGTTTTACTGGTATTCTTAATTCAAAAAATCTTTTCTGTACATTTCTGCGGCTAAGCCAAGGGTCTTCACTGTGGTAAGGCATGTCACCGTACTCCGTACTGATCACAAAATTCAGCTAAATATTTTTGAAATTGTTGCTGTGTAAGCCTGTGCAATCTAAAATAATTAACTGATTGATAAACTTTTTTCATGACATCCCCTAATTTTCCTAATTTTGCACAGAGTACTTCTTGGTGCAAAACTCTGAATACTGTACAGTGATTCTTCAGTGCACAGTAGCTTCTCCTGCCCTTTATGGTACATGCTCTGTCTGTTGTCACGGACATAAAATGTTCCCAGTATAAGCCTACAGAATTGCCAGCTTTTATGGTGCATGTGCCGGTGTTAATGCTTCTTAAAGATATCATATCTAAAAAAAAAAAATCCTCAGTTATGTGAAGAGCAGTGTCCATGCTGCAGATATAAATCACTAACTGCACTGTGTCAGAAATATATATGTGGAATCTTCAAGTGCAATGGAAAATGCAGTAAACTCCTACATTTATTAATTGATGGTAAATGTCAGTTGCCATGACACTTATGTCACTACTTACAGTCTGCTGAGAAACACTGGTAGCTTGGAACTGATCTGCATTCAGTGGGGATAGACAATCATTGGTGTCACTGTTGCACTCCATTATAAATTCACCTTCATCAAATGGTTTTCCAGCTCTAGTTATGTTAAGTGAAATATTATAACTTGCTGATACCACTGTCATTGTGAGAAATTGAAAGCAGTGCTCCATAAAATACTAGATCAGTTAGATGAGAGACATGAAAGAAGACAATTGTATGGTGTCAGGTTCATATGGCATAGTCTGACCGCTCTTTTTCAGATTGGTCAATTTCCCCATATGCTCAGAATATGAAAAGAAATTGTGCTTGTCCTTGTGAAATATAATGCAACGGCATTCAATACTAAACTTCTAATGAGCAGTGAGTATACAGCCAAATATTAAATATTTGGAATTTTTTTATCATTCTATACAGAAAAATACTGATAATTCCATTCCTTTTTAAAATGTGGCAAATTTACACTTCTCTGTTTGTTTGATGAGTTTCATGGTTCACAAAATATAACTTTTGCTATGCAGTGGTCACTTCACATGAGTATCTGCACAGCTATGCCTGAAGTTAACACAGCTGGCCTAGTATAAGGCTGTGATTATAGTGGAGTGGCGTGGCAAGAGCAGATCAGCATCCCTCAGGGGCTCAGCATTAATTTGCTGAGTACGAGCTTGGTGAACAAGGGTCCCAAGCTGTGGACAATGTTGTGCCAATAGTCCGCTATACCATAAGCTCTGTGCGTGCTTCAATGACCATTGTTCGGCGCGACGGTGGATAGTTGTACATTTTAGACCTGGGGATCTTGGCTTAATTACCTGTGTCTTGAGGACGGTACAAACCTCTATCAAAAAACCCTCAACCTCAAGGTGTGCTACATGCCAAGGAGATGCATGGCTGTTGAGGTTGAACAGTTGCTAGCGAGCTACCTCTGAGGAACCCACCGCACCGCAGTTGTAGAAGGCTTATCCAGGCAAGTGGAGTTTTGCCTGGGTGGACATATAGTTTCCTAGCTGCTTGTGCAACCACGATAAAATGAGCCAGTAATAGTCTCTATTGTTCAATATGACAACCAATGACCCTAAGATGTTTCCATCCCTAGCCACCCCATGGGAAGAACATAGGGCCCTTACTGGATCTGAGCCATACTCACCACAATAGCTTGTGTGTGCCTGTTCTGATGGAGAGTCATTCATGTTCACTAATCCACAGTTCTTTGTCGATCATCTTGAAGACAAGTGTGGCAAAGTGGCATTGTTCTCTAAGATGAGAAGTGGAGCTGTACTGATACAGACGTTGTTTCTAGGCTTACCATCAGTGCTTTTAGCTTGGCCTTCGAAGGCGATACATTGCCTGAGAAGGTCAAGATCATAATATACCTTCCACTGCCCCCTCGACTTGTGGGGGCACCTTTACATCCACTGTTCCCCCAACACCTGTGGGAGCATTATGCCCCCCCCCACCATAGGGGACACCAGCCCCCATTCCCCAGCCGGAGAAGCAACAGTCTTCCCTGGTCCCTCTCGCTCGGAAGGGGTCGCTTTGAGCATGTCCTTCTGAGGCTTCCATGAATGGATAAGAGGATCCCAGCCAGAGACTGCAGGATCCACCTGTTCCCAGTTGACGGGCTTCCTGATCGACATCGGGCCATGAATCCACTTGTGAGAAGTCCATCCAGCCCTCAAAACTGAAGGTGCAGTGAGAGGCTAAGAAGAAAAAGCCCAAGAAGGACTCATCGGTGACTTTAAAGTCACAGCCTCATAAGATGAGGTGGAGATCCTCGCGTCTCCTGATGATCTGGTCTTCACTGAGATGCTCAAGCCAATGGTTCGAGATGATGTGTGCAACACCTGGCAGAACATACATCTTTGGGCTGACGATCTTCTGTCCTACATCATGGCCTTCCGGCTAGGAGTTAATCAAATTCTTAAATGGAATTGCAGCGGAGTTTCAATCATCTAATTGAGCTGCAGCAATTGTTGTGCTGATTACCTGTGTTCTGTTTGGCATTACAGTAAACATGGTACCCTGCCCAGTGGATTCCTGCCCATCGAGGCTACTATAAGAACCATTCCATTTACAACAATGTCTCCAGTGCGTGTTTGTATTTACGTCCTTTCTATTGTCCTCACTGCCCCTGCGCCTCTCCGCACAGCTCTTGAGGCAGTGGCTGTCAGAATAAAAAAACAATGTTCAAATGTTTGTAAAACTATTGGTCCAAACTCCGTGGGCATCAGTCTGTAGCTTACAAACTACTTAAACTAAGGTAAACTAACCTAATGACAACACACACACCCATGCGCCAGGGAGGACTCAAACCTCCAATGGCAAGCAACTGACTGCTCCACAGTGAAGCACCTTAGACTGCTCAGCTACTCCACCGCAGCTGTCAGAATTTGGGTAACACAGGAACTTACCAAATGTTTTCTTTATCTCTCCCCAGATGAGGTCGTCTCCCACCGCTGATCTTGCTGCCTTGGTCGATCAACTTCCCCAACCATTCCTGCTTTTGGGGGACTTCAATGCTTATCACGCTTTGTGGGGTGGAACTGAGATCTCTCGCCATGGTAGGGATGCTGAGACCACAGGGATGTTGAGACAGCAGGATGTCTGCCTCTTAAACACAGGTGCAACTACGCATTTCAGAATGGCACATGGCATGTACTCAGCTGTTGACCTCCCCATTTGCAGCCTAAGCTTTCTTCCCCATCTCAGCTGGAAGGCACACAATTATCTATTGTGGTAGCGACCACTTCCCCATTTTCCTCTCTCTGCCTCAGTTTCAATCTGCTTACTGTCTGTCCCAATGGTCATTTCTCAGAGCAGATTGGCCGGCCTTAACCTCAGCTGCTGTGGTAAGTGCTCCACTTCCTGCAGATGTTGATATGCTGATTCACAAAGTAACTGTGTCCACCTTTTCTGCTGCTGAGGCCACAGTCCCAAGTTCTCGTGGCTTGCTCAGACAGAAGTCGGTGCCGTGGTGGACTCCAGAAATTGCGGAAGCAATTCGGGAACATTCAGCGAGCGCTCCAGCACCAGCTGCGCCATCCTTTGATAGAATACCTGATCGCCTTTAAGTGTCTTTGGGCTCGAACTCAGCATCTAATCCAGCAGAGTAAACAGAACTCTTAGGAATGGTATGTTGCCACCATAGGCTCTCACGCTTACCTATCTTGAGTGTGGTTGCAAGTGAGACGCATTTTTGGACACCGCCCACCTTCTGGAATCCTCTGACTCCAATCCCAGGGTACTCTATGCACTGACCCCACCACTATCGCAGAGCACATGGCAGAACATTATGAATGTTGTTCTGCAACGGCAGCCTATAGCCCACAATTCCACACCCTTAAAGAGAGAGCTGAGAGATGGACATTATTGTTCCGTATGCGCCACCAGGAGACATACAACGCTGCATTTAGTGTGTGAGAGTTCAAAAGTGCACTTGCTGGATGCCTTGACATGTCTCCCAGGCCAGCCTGCATTCACAACCAGTTTCTTTGTCACCTGTCAGTGGATTCTTGACATCAACTGCTTGCCTTATCTAATCGTGTCTGGGCTGAAGGTCTTTTTCCATTCAATGGTGGGAAAGTATCAAGAACCTGGCAAATATCTGCAGGTGGCAAACAGTTACCACCCGATTAGCCTCGCTAACATTCTCTTCAAGCTTCTTGAACATATGCTGAGTCATTGGCTCATGAGCATCCTGGAAGATAGGAGACTGTTGGCTCAGCAACAGGGGGGCTTCTGTCAGGTTCACTCTGCTATCGACAACCTTGTATCACTCAAGTTAGCCATTCGCATAGATTTTACTCAGCATGAGCACCTTGTTGCCATCTTCTTCGACCTTCAGAAGGCATACGACACTGCTTGGCATCACCACATACTGGCAATGCTACACAAATGGCGTCTGCGGGTGCTCTCCCAATCTATATCCAAAACTTTCAATACCTTTGCACCTTTTGTGTTAGGATCAGCAATTGATTGAGTTCCAATCACACAGGGCTCACACAGGGCTCTGTGTCCCCATTTTTTTTTGGTGGCAATAAACAGTATCGTAGCTGCAGTAGGCTCTTTGGTCTGTTGCTCCCTATTTGCTGACGACTTTTGCCTATATTATAGCTCCACAAGCATGAGTGTTACTGAAAGGTGCCTGCAGGGACCTATTAACAATGCACACTCATGGGCCTCAGTGCATGGATTCCAGTTCTCTGCATCTAAGATCTGAGTCATGCATTTTTGTCGTTGTCTGGCTCTTCACTTGGATCCAGAGCTCTTTTTGGCAGATCAACTGCTTCATGTCAAAAAGACACATCGCTTTCTCAGCATGCTCTTCGACGACTAGCTCACTTGGGTGCCGCACCTCCGTCAGCTTAAACAAAGGTGCTGGCGATACCTGAATATCCTACGCTGCCTTAGCCACACTGTTTGGGGAGCTGCATGTCCAACACTCCTGCGGCTTTATAAGGGAGCTTGGTTTATGGTTCTGCAGCTCCCTCAGCATTGTGGCTTCTTGATCCCATCCTTCACAATGGTGTTCAGCTCACAATGGGGGCTTTCTGCACAAGCCCTGTACCATGCCTGCTTGCCGAAGCTGGGATCCTTCCCTTGGAGTGTTGCTGCCAACAACTGCTTCTCTCATATGTGGCCCATGTCCATGCTGCACCACACCACCCAAATCATGGGCTCCTGTTTCCAGTTGCTGCACTTCTCTCTTCACCTCACTAGCCCAGGCCAGGTCTTCCGATCACGGTCCGTGTTCGTACTCTTCTTTCCTCTGTTGAGTCACGCCTTCTCCCTCCCGCTTTCTCCTACTAACCCCATACACCCCCTTGGTCCATCCCCTGCCTGCAGCTCCACCTGGAATTGTCTCATGACCCAAAGGCATAGGTATCGCCACTAGCTCTCCGTCGCCAGTTCCTGGCCACCTTTGATGCATTTCATGGCACTGACATTATCGACACTGATGGCTCCTCAGTAGATGGCCAAATTGGGTATGCCTTTATACATGGTGACCACACTGAACAACACTCCTTGCCTCCTGGCTGTAGCGATTTTACTGCAGAACTGGTTGCTATATCACATGCTCTTGACCACCTTAAATGGTGCCCCAGGAAGTTGTTTGTCATCTGTAGTGACTCCCTGAGAGGCCTACAAGCCCTTGACCAGTGTTTCCCTACTCATCCTGTCATGCTTTTGATCCAAAGCTCCATCTTCATGCTCACTACTTCTGGCAGTTCAGTAGCCTTTGTTTGGACCCCGGGCCACATTAGCATCCTGGGTAATGAGCAGGTCGATCGCCTGGCCAAGCAGGCTACCACTTTCTAGCCCTTTCACAATGGTACCCCAGAGAGGGATATCAAATTGGGGTTATGTTGTAAGATCTTTGCTGCTTGGGAGTCAGAGTGGTCTACTTTGAGCACACCGAATTAGCTCCATGTGATAAAATCATCTACGGCGGCATGGAAGTCCTACCTGCAGGCCTCTCACAGGGAGTCTATCGTTCTTTGTCATCTGCATATTGGCCATACCTGGCTAACACATGGCTATCTTCTTCGTAGAGAGGACCTGCCAGAGTACTGCTTTGGCGCCCTTCTGACAGTGGTCCACCTTTTGTTAGATTGCCCACTTCTAGCCACCCTGCGGCAGTCTTTTAATCTGCCTGCTGCACTGCCTCTAACACTTCGAGATGATGCCTCTGTGATTGACAATGGTTTAGATTTTATTTGTGCAGCTGACTTTTACCATCCCATTTAGTGGTGGGTACCCTCACCTGAAGTGACAGGTCCCCCCACATCTCATCCATTTTTCAGTCACCTTCTGACTTTCGTGCAGATTATCTAGCAATTTAAATGACTGCAGGATGGCTGGCTCATCCTTTATTGTCTTTGTGATCAGTCAGCCAAGATATCCTGCTTTCCAGTTTTAGTTCAGTTTGTCACTTGATCTCCTCCTGTGTGTCCTTCCTTTACGTGTTAGCAACATGTTCATTGTAGCTCAATATATTTTGTGGCTTTCGCCTTTGACAGTTAACTCTTTGTTTGGAACATGGGACTGATGACCGAGCTGTTTAGTTCCCTACAATTCCTAACAACAAGAGCAGACCAGCACAGCACTGCGAGGGGAGCAGCACTGGCAAAAATGTGTTGGACAGTGGCACTGAAAGCAGACATGTGTGGAGCAGAGTAGCAAAGAGTGGCATGAATAGAATCAAACACATGTGTTTCCGAGTGCAGTGACCAGAGCGGTCAGCCAACTTCAGCTGTGGTAAGACAACTATGGCAGCTCTCAACTGCAGCTGCGGCGTCAGCTGTTGTGTTCGGTACTTTTTTGGCACTTTTGTTGCTATTGCACTATATATTGAGAAAATTGATACTTTAATAACAGCCATTTTCATTCAGTGTTCTTCGTGGGAACAAAGTGACAGTAATCATGACAGATTTATTTTAAACAAATTGTGGGATGAGATAAAGTGACAGTAATCATGACAGATTTATTTTAAACAAATTGTGGGATGAGATGGCAACAGAATATAGGCTACAGTAGTAATACATTAATACTAGTTCAATAGACCTTGACTATGACATTTCATAATGATGTTGATTATGTAAGTTTAATGGAAAGTATATTTACTTGCTGTTAAAAGATATTCATATTTATTTTATTTATTTTTGTTTGTTTGTAAAATTACTTATTTATATTTACAGTTATTTATTAAGGTAAATTACTAATTTATAACTACATTCCTTTTTGCAGTCTGTTATTTCTTTCATACAAGAAGTGATAGTAAAATTGTAATTGGTACAACTGTCATATATTTTGTGACAAATACTTTGTGAAAGTGTCTCCCACTTGCACAGCTTCATTTGAAGCTTTATTGAAGTGTCTTATTGTTGCATAAGAGCATCAAACAGAACATGACCATTATCAAGTATGACGCTAATAAAATACTGGTTGGTTGGTTGTGTGTGTTAGGGGGCAAAAAAGTGTGGAGGTTATCAATCCCCCAATAAAATACCATCAGACTTCTATACAACAAGTCATCTTATGATGAATTCAACATAATTAAATTTTATATCATTCATGAAAGAAAACAAGAATGTACCTATAAACGAAGAAATTATTTTTGAAATGTTGTTTTAATTTAAACATTTTAAAATTTTAAATTGCAAAATATATGGCACTGCACCAGGGGAGAAGTCATGCAAATGTGACCGACCACTTGTGACAAGGAGGGGGGCGGGGGGGGGGGGGGACTCCAAATATTGTGAAATATTCATGTGATAATTTACTGGTGGCACCTGTTACCAAATATTGAAGTCGGAGTCTTCATATGGACATGGATACTCAATTTCTTTCAGGAAAAGATGTAAGAATGAAATAAATTGTGTAAAAGATAAATAAACAAAAAATAAACCCTAAGAGAGAAGATTTTGTGGTGATATAGGAAAAAAATCTAGCAGCACTGTTTAATAAGATGATCAGATTATGAGCCTTTGATAGTGACATCTTTCAACAATGAAAGTGACTGTTGGTGAGGAACAACTCTTCCCACTTGTTGAGGAACTTTGACAGTTTCCGGGCTCGTGCACTGTGCTGCTGCCTCACTCCACTATATCTGAGAATTCAGCAGTGCTGCAGCCGCTGGCCGAATACACAGCTCTGTTTTGCTTTGTAGTGCTGCTCCACTGTAATTCTGTAAAAGGGCGGCATGAGGGCAGCAAGCTGGCAGTGCTGTACACTAGCAAACTGAGTGCAGCCTTTGCCCATCCCTGAGTTATCACAATAGAGTACAGATATGTCAAAATGTTTTTGTGAGTGTTGATTGATTTTTTCAGGGAAGCCAAAACAGTCTTGGTCCAACCCGCCTCTGCCCGCACCGAAACTAAGTTTATTGTGCCGTATTGCTCCCTGTATATCTAGTAAAGCCAACCAATGCCCTTGAACAGTGCAAGGAGTCCCTTTACCAGTTCTTTATTAGACACAATTTCTTCAGGTCTGGTTGTCCCAAATGTTCTGTGCCTTTTACTCTCCAATGCAATGCATTTGAAGATTAGATGTGATGCAGTTTCATCACCGTCATCACAGATCCTACATTTAGGGTCTTCTGTTATTCCCATTGTATGTAGGTGTTTGTGAATGTTAAAAGATTAAATGACATCTTTGCATAGGTGAGCCACTGATAGGCATATAAAATAGACAATCACATTCAGACAACTTAAATTTTCAGCCATGGCCTTCATCTGAAAAAGAAACATACATTTACATAATCTCTCAGACATAACTTGCAAACACAGTCATCATCTCTGGTCCCTTCAGTGCTACAAGAGGTTTGTAGTGAGTGTATCTTTTCCCTTGAGGGAATTGGTAAGGAGAAGCTGTATGGAAGCTGCTAGAGGCAAATGACAGAAATTCATCATATCCAGAAATCTTTGGAGTTCTTTGAACCTAGAAGGCTGAGTGACAGAATGGATTGAATTTTTTTTTTTTTTTTTTTTTTTTTTTTTTTTTTTTTTTTTTTTTTTTTTACAATCAAGGGTACTGAACACTTTGGTGCCTTCAAGTAGCACTGAGAAGTCTTGAATATTAGCGATGGGATAACTGCCCATAATCATACATGCATTTAGTCCCCAGTAATCGCTGCAGAGGTGGAATGAGCCATCCATTTTGGGAAACAAACGAATGGACGAGGACTGGTCGCTAGAGGAGGCATGCATGACGCCACAATTAAGGAGTTTGAGGATAGCCTTTCTGGCTGCAATTAACTTCTTAGGTGCAAATAGGCATGCTTTGTGTTGCACCAAAGGGCCAGGAGTGGTAACAATATGATAACAAGTACCGTTAGTGATGACAGCAATGTGAAGATGGAAAGTAGGAAGTAAGGTGCTAGCAACTGCTATTGTTGTGGAACTGACCTGTCCTTGAGTGTCAGCTGCTGGTTGTATCCAATGCTGTGAAGGTGCTGTCAGTGGAGTGTGGGCAGTAGACTGTTCACCAGAAGGTGTGGGTGATTGAGCTGCATTGGTCTGATGCTCGATGTCTATGATGTGCACGTGAACTCCGTTGGTGCATTGCTTGATCTTAGCTGCAATGGCAGGGATGTGGTGGTGCATTGTCCAGGGTCAGGGATAGGCAGCACAGCTGTGGAGATATGTCACTCCATAGGTAGGTTGAGCAGCTGTGCAGCATTACTGAGATAGAAGTGTGACATGTGCATCTTCTATGACCTGCAAGGCAGTATGCAGCCTTCTGCTTAAAGCGCCATTTTGCTCCCACAGAACAGCAGTTCTGCAAATAGGATGATCATATTGAGTTGGGCTGATTGGGTAGTGACAAACTTGATGAAAGCATGCAGCTTGCTCAGTAATGAGCTGTCCAAGGGAGCTAGAGAAAACATCACAGGGATTGTGGGGCCCAAACATTATAGAAGTGCCAAAATAACCACAACAAAAGAAAGGGTGAAATGGCAAAGGAAATCTATACCCAACAGTGCAGTATCAACAGTCGCAACACGGACAGTTCATGTCAGGCAGAAGAAATCTGTGAGACCGACTGTATGTTCAGTGATGCAATGAACCTTGATTAATGAGTTGTTGATGGAGGCCAAGGGTGAAGCACTTGGTAAAAGAGGACCCACTGACATAGAACCTGGTAAGACTCTCATCTCTGTTCCAGTGTCAACAAGGAAGCTGCCTTGTGTAAGTCAGTCGATCACAATGAGTCTGCCAGGAGTAGTGAACAGAAAAACGAAGTGCTTGGGCCCTTTTAAGAGTCAGGGCAGGCTGCTGTGTCCACTAAGGGCTACCTTGGGTGTTTGTATAGGCACATGGTGTGTGGCCCTGCCATCCGTGTCACCAAATCGTGAGTGGAACCAACAAAGTGGGTAAGCAAGGTGTAGCATTTGCTTCTGTAGCCATTGATTGCCTGGTGCAGTCAAAACAGACAATGTAGCCAGAGTAATAGAGGTGGTGATGGTGTCGCATGACCCATGCACTCTGTCAATGGAGGGACAGGAAATGACTTGCAAGGTGGGCATGATTGTGAATGGTAGGCCTTGAGAAATCAGGAGGCAGTATGTTGTATCTGGCAAGTACAGCTGCTCATCTATTGTGTTGCTCAACTGCCTCAACTGGCATTTTAAACAGCCAGAGCATGACATTGGGGATAACAGTGGGGTCGAATTGAGCCCCAGTGTTTGCCATAAGTCAGATGGCGATTTGTCATCCAAGGAAGCTATGTATATGTAGTCATGAATGGCCTGGTCAGCCAGGCATGAGAGTCTTTCAATGATATCGCACTTTACATGGTTGCATATTTCCTCTTTGGGCAGGTTTAGTAGTAAGTCACTGAAGAGGCCTAAGTGTTCACGTAAACTTGACATAAGGCACACAAAGCAAGAATTATCACTGTGGTATCATGCATTGTGAACAAAAGCTAGACTAGAGTGAACCATGTTTGTGGATTCTGGTGTGTGAATGTGAGGAGTTTAGGGTATTGGCTGACATACAGTGAGCTTACATAACCTGGTGGCAAGCTGGGCATCATGTTGCAATGCGGAAGACAAGTCTCTGTTTGTCACTCCAATGTAACAGTGTGAAAAGTGGAAGGAGTTGGCAGTAATGGTTTCACAGATTCAGATTGAGTCTCATGCATGGTTGACATAGAAGGAGCAGGACTGAATGCTGACACAGAAGAAGATACCGGTGCAGTAGGGGTGGGTATAAGCATGGTGAATGAATACACCTTGTCAGAAAGAGAAGAAGGATACTGCTGCCAACATGAAAATGGTGGTACATTGTCTGTGGGCAACATGGTGTGTTTCACATTGTCTGCAAAAGAAAACTGGTCTGTGGAAAAGTTAAGGAGTTCATGCTCACAACATGAAAAATTGTCTGAATGCAATGTACAGTACGGGTGTACACACATAAAACCCAGTAGCTGTTGCTGAGATGTCACAAATTGCAAATTGTTTGTAAGATACACACACAACATAGTAGCATTGTTTGTAGCACAGGAAACAGTCACCAAATTAAGATTCAGCTGTGTGTAGCATTCAAACCACTGAAGGAATCCACTCCAGAATGTATCAATCAAGTTGTTGCAAGCAGAAATTTTGAAGTTTGCAAGTGTGTAGTACATGGTTGGTAACAGCACATGGTAAAGCAATGAGTTCCTGCTGTAAACATGACACACATGATGTTCACAGAATTGTGGGATCGATGCACAAAAAGAACTGTCTGGGGTCACAACTGTGGTAGAGAGATAGTTATGGACTACAGAAATCACTACTCTCTGATCAAATGTATTATTATTGTAATGCATATAGCAAGCTACAGAACAAGAGTGATACATCAGAGCACATGGGAACAGAATAAATCAGTGTTCGAACAAAGAGCTTAGTTTACAGATATGAGCTTTCTTTGTTGTTGATAGCATGATCTGCCACACACCTCACCATGACAAGCTAAGTATTGCAACTGAAGGAACAAGGACCTTTTTATACATGGTGGAGGAGCTTCAAGATATACAGTACCTTTTCTTCTAAAAAGAAAAATGTTTCAGATCCATATGCCATTGTACTCCTGGACAGAGTGAGAAAACTGTAAGTGACAACCAACACTGTAATTGGACAGCTGAACAACATGGACTGCTGCAGCTGACACTTAAGTGTAAGATAAATACTGGTAAAATTTGTTACATTTTGTGTAAGTAGTTGTGAATAACACAGTGCTCAATGAAAGGTCTGGACCCAAAGACTGGAAAATTACACAGGTCACTCCAATATTCAAGAAAGACAACAGGAGTAATCTGCAAAATTACAGGTCTGTATCACTGATATAGGTTTGCAGCAGGATTTTGGATCATATACTTTTTTCAAACATTATGAACAATCTCAGAGAGAATGACCTTTTGACCCAAAGTCAACATGGATTCAGAAAGTATCATTCTTGTAAAACACAAGTAGCTCTTTACTCACTTTAAGTGGTGTGTGCTTTTGACACGGGATCTCAAATCAGTTTAATACTTCTAGATTCTCATAAGGCTTTTGACATTGCACCTCACAAGCAGCTTCTAATAAAATTCTCCAAATTGTATGATTGGATTAATGATTTTCTGGAAGAAAGCACACAGTATATAGTAATTGATGGAAAGTCATTAAGTAAAACAGAAGTGATATCAGGCATTCTCAGGAAGGTGTTATAGGCCCTACAGCCCCTATCCAGCCTGTTTACATGGGTTCCCAAAACTGGATTTCGTAAACCAATTTTCCAATTCTGCTTTTGGTTGGTCACGTGAACACTCCAAAGCGTATTCTGGACATCCACTTTTATACAGCAGTTTTCCACTTCTTTAACCAATTTTTGTAACCATGTAAATGTTAACTGTTTTTGAAACGTTCTTGGCTTCTCAGATTGCATCTTTTATTTAATAATTTTTTGTTAATATTAACAAAATATTTTTTCTGCATTGAAAGAGATTTATAAGTATTAGACTGCGCATGAATCTGTGTATTTAAGTAAAGAGAATTTGTAACTGTGATGGCTACAATGAGATACACAATCAGCTGTTTTCCAGGTGCCATATTGACTGGACTAGGAAATCTGATTCACGCATGTAAACACAACAGCAAAAAAAAGTCTACAAAATTTGGTTTTCATCTTCCAGACGATGTGTTGAATGTAAATGTACTGTTCCTTGTTTTTATAACAGAAGGAAATATGTCACTCAGTGTAGTTCACAGGTGCAAACAGTCTGAAAAAAGTGCAAAAATAATGAGGAATAGCGTTTAACCTGCAATATTATCCATATTTATTGTAAAAATTTGTACTAGCTGTGCTAAATAATCAAAACAGTAGTCAAAAGAAGCAATGACACAAAAAGAAAATGTGATAAGAATTTCACCCCAAAAGCATCAACATCGTCTCACATCGTATCGAGTGAAATATTGGTCTCAGACCCTTGCCACTACAAGAAACATGTAGTTAAAGGTATAATGTGCATGCGTATCTCATTTTAACTGTGTAAACACAGATTCAAAACACTTTGTGGCTCTGTCCAAAGTGTGGCAGACTTTGTGCAGCTGACGGATATGAATTTTTAAAAGACAAATGGGAGAAATTCGCACATTAAAAATATGTATGTCATGTAATGTTATCTTTTACTAAACTGACATCTTTCACATCATTACGAAATCACGTATTCACGATATATGGAACAAGTATTAATCCAATCTAATCTACAGCAGAACGCAGAGAGTCCAAAGGAATTTCACAGTGACCTGCCCTCAGGTACCAGAACTCAGAACTTACAAACAAGCAAACTCAAATGACAGTGAGGTTGAAAAATGTGAGAAAGTGAATGTAATCTGGGTAATATGCATATTGTGCAAAACAGAGATCAATTTCCAGTGTAGAAAAGCTAATTCACTGCCAAAAACAGATGCCAAACATAATCACAGATTGGAAATGTGAAAACTGTGGAAACATGACAAACCCACATGTTCTATTAGAAAAAAACAAATAGGAAGTGCTAAGAGAAATTAATGGTGATAGTTGTTCAGAAAATGTCACTAAAAGTGCCCAGGAACACTATCTGATCAAAAGTATGCAGAGACCCCCAAAACATATGTTTTTCATCTTAGGTGCATTATGCTGCCACCTACTGCCAGGTACTCCATATCAGTGATATCAGTAGTCATTAGATATCATGAGGGAGGAGAAGGGGATCTCCACAGAACTCATGTTTGAAGTGGTCAGATGATTGGGTGTCACTTGTGTCAGAAGTCTGTACACTACTAAACATCTCTAGGTCCACTGTTTATGATGTGATACTGAAGTGGGAATGTGAAGGGACACGTACAACATGAAAGCATAAAGAACAAACTCTTCTGTTGACTGACAGAGATCGCAAACAGTAGAAGACAGTCATGCACTATAATAGGCAGGCATCTATCCACACAATCACACAGGAATTCCAAACTGGATCAGGATCCAATTCAAGTACTATGACAGTTAGGCGGGAGGCGAGAAAACTTGGGTTTCATGGTCGAGCAGCTGCCCATAAGTCACACATCACACAGGTCAATACCAAACAATGCCTTGATTGGTGTAAAAACCATAAACATTGGATGATTGAACAGTGGGAAAAATGTTCTGTGGAGTGACAAATCACAGTAAACAATGTTGTGATCCAGTGGCAGGGAGTGGGTATGGCAAATGCCCAGTGAACTTCATCTGCCAGCGTGTGTACTGCCATCAGTAAGATGGTGGTGTTATGGTGTGGTCATGTTATTCATGGAGTCAACTTGCACTCCTTGTTGTTTTGCATGTCACTATTACAGCACAGGCTGGCAGACTGGTTACAACACAATAAACATCCTTCTAATGGACTATCCAGCATAGAGTCCTGACTTGAATCCCACATACCACCTTTGGGATGTTTTAGAATGTCGACTTTGTGCCAGATCTCACCGACCTACATTGCTACCTCTAATCAGTGCAGCATTCCATGAATGGGCTGTCATTCCTCAACAAACCTTCCAGCACCTGACTGAACATTTGCCTGGGATAGTGGAAGCTGTCATCAAGGATAAGGGTGTGACAATACCATATTGCATTCCAGCATTACCGTTGGAGGGTGCCACAAACTTGTTAATTCATTTTCAGCCAGGTGTCTGGATGCTTTTGATCACATGGTGTATGTGATTTAGGTGTTGCTGCTACGGTACCCCAGACACTCGAATACACCAAGATATACTCAGTTCACAGCAAAAAACCTCACAAACATTTCATGAACATTTACATTCCAGCTGATAGCCATGGCTGATAGCCTCTTGTAATAATGAGGCATCATTTGTAAAGACTATGAGTATCGTCAAGCATGGTGCATCTCTGTCAGAAACAATTAAGGCTGTCCACTCTGAGGAAATTATGAAATTATCTTTAAACTATTATGTGGTTTTGTTTGGAGGCACCAACAATATTTATAGAAAAGAAACATTCACAGGTTGCAATGAATTGAAAAAGCACTTAGTTAATATGCCACACACAACATATTCTTTGTGAATGTTTGCTTCCACTTCCATCTCCCTCACTGCTCACGTGTAAACAGGAAGACAAATGCCACTTTCTGTGTACTTGTAAACAATTCAAAAGTGTTTGTGTTATTGATATTAGTACCATTGGGTGCAGACTTCAAACTTCACAAGGGCTTAACCTGAATAAGCTAGGGAAGAAAATTGTGTTGCAAAAATTACTGGAAGAAATCTGGTGATACCAAGAAACATTTGCAGCATTGAAGTCAGAAATTACACCAAAATCAGTAACTGCAGGCACAACACAAGAAACACCATCATCACCACCACAACCATAACCACCACAGCCAACAACAACAACAACAACAAAAACATCTATCAGCAGCAACAATAGCAGCAAAATTAAGGCAAATAGTAGAATCTCCACCAGTAACATCAGTGCCAACACTAGCAACAGCAGCAGACACAACTACAACAAAATTAACAGCAAAAGTGCCAGCAAAAGAAGCAAAGGCAGCTACTGTTCAGGGTAATGTCAGCCTCAGAAGAAACAGCACAAACCAAAAATGCAACCACCAACAACAGATCATCACCAGTAGCAGCAGCTACAAATTCAGTTTGAACAACACAACACAGCTTGCTGCAGAACCAAATACCAAGAAGATCTGCTTTGTTGAGTAAGGATTTTTTTTTCTTTTTTTTTTTTTTTTTTTCTTTTTTTTCTTTTTTTTTTTTTTTTTTTTCAATCCAAGAAAAGAACGAGACAGTGACTAGTCAGGCTGCTGACTTACTTAATGCAAAGGTGGGAATAAAATATTCAGACATGGCCCAGCGATCTCAATATTGTTTCAAGATCATCCACCAAAACTTTGGAAGTCTAGCAAAGAAACACAAAGATTTAGAAGTCATAGTATTTGTTAATAAACCAGATGTTTTAGTTATTACTGAGCACTGATACCCCAAAGAAAAACTCCCACTATGGATCCATTAATGATGAATTTATGCTCATATTATAGTAGGGAGAACAAGCAGAGTGGTGGTGGTGCCCGTATTTGCAAAGAGTGGTAGTAATTTTTGTGCTTTATGTATAAGTTTTTTAAATGTTGAAGGAGTGATTGAACTATGTGGTATAAATTACAGATGCAAAGGGCAATATAACTGCTGGGTTTCAAAGAAACCTGTGATATTACAGATACAGGGAGAAGCTGATTGTTTCCATGTGAAAGATGGGTTTTGCCAGGATGTTGGGTTCCCCAGCCGGCCGGCTACCAGTTTGGACCTAGTGAATGGGATACAGCAGATTGCAATTGAAATACAATATAGTCACAAACATTATTCTAAAAATCCATATAAAATCAGGAAATGATCATATGGCACATATAATTGTACAAATGGATTCAGGAAACTCAAGAGAATCAAATGCTGTTATTACAATTTCAATATCCCTTACAGATAAAAAGCCAATAAATCTAAGTACTATAATAATATTATAATAAGACTTATATTTACAATTATTGATATACAGTGTTTATCAGTAACAGATTAAGAAACAAATGGGCAGCATTGCACCATGCTACCTATCTTAAAAGACGTACCACATTATTTCTGTATTCTTTCAATAAACTTTGTTTTACTCTCTTGTTCTGCTTTTCGTTGAGGTAATAATATTCTTGTGTTAGAACATAGATTCTACCACAGAAACACCAAACATGAACCCAGTGAAGTGTATTACATTTATATATGTATTTTATTTTATTTAATATTCTTAGTAACATTCATTTTTATGTTGCAGACTGTCACTTAAGTATTTCCTGGGTGACTAAAAATAGAAGATATGCAGCAAATAATTTATATATAAACAATTATTTGTATTTGTGGAAAAGAACTGAATATATTTACATAAAAAGCCATGATAAATATTAATTGTGTAACTATATTTTGACGGCTGCAGTATATTTGAACAGTGAGATGCCATGCTTAATGGCTATCTGAGCAAAGAGCTTAAGTCTCAACCATTTTTTAGTATCGTAAAATATATATTTGTTTGTTAAATGTAAACAATATTTGTAGGGAGGTGATCAAAGTATTTAATTCTGTGATATTCAAATGTATAATATTTTGGAAGGGAAATTGTACTTTAAAGATGAGGCATTAGGGTGTGAGGAAAGATACAATTTTGGGAGCAGAGGGAGCACGCTTTCGAACGCTTGGGAAGGGACTCGTAACCTGGACATGGTAGTGAATGGTTGTGATGTTGGGCAGTCGAAGCCACGTTACAAACTCGTGATTTGAAGAGACAGGCATGTGTGATCTTAGAAAATTTATGGGACTGTGACTGCAGAACTTAGTTTCTGCTTGAAAAGTGATAAACTATGCACGGTAGTAGGGCTGTGGAACTGTGATGTGATGACAAAATGTTTTATATAACAAATACTTTTATTGTGGATTAACTTGGAACTGCAAAGTTTGATGGACTACTCTAACATATGAGTGATAATTTGGAACTTATACTCTTGAGTGCACGTGATACTTATTGTGCCTCTCATGAACAATAGTTGGGGAAATATTTATTTACCGATGTATAAAATAGGACCACCTCTGCATTTCATGTCAAATAAGAGTAATTTATAAAGAATTACTTCTTGAGTAAATCACTTCTTTATCTTAGAACCCATTTTGCTGATTATTCAGATGTTTAATTTATGTTTGTTTAAATATATTTTCACATCATCATATGCAGATTGACAGACTGGCTAAACTACAGATTAAATATTGATATTGTTTCAACAGATTGGATAGCTGTTTAGGGCATAGAAGCTGACATACATAACTCACCGCTATGAACAGAGACAATGAGCCATAAACTTGTACTATCCTGAGTTATGTATTGCCCAAGTCATATTGGTGAGAACCGATAGGAAGGTCACAAACCTATTTGGAAATACAGATATTTTTCTGGCTAATCTAAATCAACAGTTGGTTTATATAGATAGTAAATATTATGGGAACATCAACATTGACACTCTGACCAATAATTCCACCACAAAAAGATTATGGCTCTTATTGCATGAATTCAATTTAAACTTACTAATCAAGGACCCAACTAAAGAGATAGTCATCACAAGAACCTGATAATATTATCACTAACATGGATAAATTTACCATAAAACAGCTGTTCTCAAACTGGCCATTTCAGACCACCAAGCTGTGGCATTTCAGTGTCTAACTAATACATACCTTCAATCTAGTAAAATGAAAAGATATGAAACAAAAAGATTTTTTTTAAGTATTGGGGGAGGGAGGAATTGTGGAATTGGTGAAATAATCAGAACTAAGAGACCATCCATAAATTAGGTCACATGTTAAAGGGGGGTAAAAAAAGTGTGATATTGTGTGAAAATGGTTTTCATTTCTTACTGTACTATGCTTCTGTAAATTCATAAAAGTTTGTGTTACCATAATTTTTTCAAACTTTGGAAAGGGAGGATACTCCCCCTTATACTCACCTTGTGTTCATTATTGGATGAGAGCATCAGAAACCTTACCCACTTGTTAAAAAGTGCAACATGGGTAGAAACAAATCGTTATTCTCTTGAAAATTTTGCTAGTGACTTCTTTTATTATTTTCACTTCGAAAGCCCAATAAAATCTGTAACAGTAGAAAGTAATCAAAAAGTAATGATGAAAAATTCATGGATAGATGCTGAAATTAAAGAAGCAAGGAATATGCTAACTATATTCCAATACAAACTGCAAGGAAACCATGAAAATGTAAAGCTAAAAAACAGATTTCAATAGATATCATGTATATTATAAGTACTTATTTGTACACAAAAGGAACAAAAATTTAGCTGACATATTAAAGAATTAAAACAATACTGCAGTTAGCATTTGGAGTGTTAATAATGTTCTAGTAATAAGCCATAATGGTTCTGTAATAGAATGCCAAGAGATTGTTGCAAATAGCATTAATGAATATTTCTCTTCTGTTGGAAAATCCATAAATGACCAGTTCCATAACAATAGATATGAGTTTAAGGGTGAGGCTTCAACATACAGTGTCTACCTCACTAAAACAGATAGCAATGAAATAAGAACCATAGTAAAAACTTTCCATAATTCCAAGTCTGCAGGATATGATGGGCTAAATACAAACATTTTAAAATCCTGTACTAACAGCATATCTGGACCCTGTCCACTGCAATTAACAACATCCTGACATTGGTTGGTTGGTTTGTGGGTTTTTAGGGAAACTAGACTACTATGGCCATCAGCCCCCCATTTCATAGCTAGGCGACATGCAGAAAAACTGAATCATCGATAGATGCGCCTGAGCCGGATTTAAAATAGTGCAAAATGAAAGAACCCATTGTCAATCAAATGTTGAAAAATTCAACAAGAGATGATACAAAAGACGCCAGATACATGGTAACAGATATGAGATAAAAATTGTATAAAACAACAGAGCCAATGAATGTGGTTGAACAACCATGAGGATAAAAGGGGGAAAGCCAACAACATAGCTTGCGCAAGAAAAGTTATTGTCAAAAGACGCACCAAGTGGAACAAAGATAATGAACTAAAAGACCAACCAGAAAACTCATAGCAACTGGTCCCCCCCCCCCCCCGCCCCCGCATGAATAAATCATAAAACAGAATTAGCCACAGTGGCATCGTCTCCGAGCATCAAAGGGAGTGTGTTCGGGAGGTTAAAGGAACGCTGTAGTGGAGCTAAAATGGGACATTCCAGTAGGAAATGGGCCACTATCAACGGGGCACCACATTGGCACATGGGCAGGTCCTCTCGATGGAGGAGGTGACCATGCGTCAGACGGGTGTGGCCAATGCGGAGAGGACAGAGGGCCACGGAGTCCCTACGGGACCCCAGCTATGAGGACCTACAAACAGATGTTGTTTCCTTGATTGTTCGCAGCTTATTTGACCTGTACAGAGCAAACCATTCAGGGTTCCACAGTTCTCTTATTTTATTACGAAGCAGTGGGCAGAAGTCTGGCTCTGGGAGGCCAATGCTAGAGGGCGGCGAGTGGTAGCATGTTTGGCTAGCTGATCAAGGCTCTCGTTACCTGGAATACCAACATGGCCCGGGGTCCAAATGAACGTCACCGAGCGACCAGATTCATCAAGACCCAGTATCAACTCCTGAATGGCCCTGACCAATGTATGATGAGGGTAACACTGATCAAGGGCCTCCAAGCCGCTCAGGAAGTCGCTAGATATCAGGCAGGAGTTCCCGGGGCAGGTGCGGATGTGTTTGAGGGCACGGTATATAGCAACCAGTTCTGCGGTGAATATGCTGCTGTCAGGTGGTAAAGAGCATTGCTCAACATAAGCGCCATGGATGTAGGCATATCCAGTGTGGCAGCCATTCAGAGAAACGTCTGTGTATATGACTGCGAAGTTGCGGAACTCGCAAAGCAGGGCATAGAACTGTTGCTGGAGGGTGAGAGAAGAGGTGGAGGTCTACGGCTCACGGGAGAGATCCAGACGAATCTGAGGTCGAGGAATGGTCCAGGGAGGAGCATGGGAAGTAGAGCAGAAAGGGGGACTAAGAGAGAAGGAGTCAAGGGTCGAAAGGAGTGATGGGACCTGTGCCGCTATCAGGAGTCCAGACTGGGGCGGCAAATGAATTGCTTCTCCTAGGAAAAGTATCCTGTGGTTTGAATGCTGAGGGAAGCAGTGAACTCTGGTAGCATAAAGGGTGAGCAGTTGTTGACACCGGAATCGCAGTGGGGCGACTCCAGCCTCTGTGACAAGACTCATGACAGAGCTTGTATGAAAGGCCCCAATGGCCAGATGGATGCCAGTATGGTGCACTGGGCCAAGAACTCTCAGAGCAGAGGGGGAGGCAGAGCTGTAGACTTGGCTCCCGTAGTCCAGATGCGACTGCACCAGAGCTTTATACAGCCGGAGGAGGATATGGCATGCTGCCCCTCCCAGACTGTATGGCTTAGGCAACGAAAGATGTCAAGGTGTCATGAGCACCATTGCTTAAGCTGGCGCAGATGAGGGAGCCAGGTCAAACATGAGTCAAAGAGGAGACCCAGGAAGCGGTGAGTGTCCACAATCTGAAAGAGTTTACCATCGAGATAGACCTCTGGATGCAGATGAACTGCCTGACGGCAACAAAATTGCATCACCCTAGTTTTCCCAGGGGAAAAGTGAAAACCATGGGCAGAAGCCCAATTCTGCACTACGACAAATGGCTGCTTGGAGTCATCGTTCAGCGACACTTGTACTAGTAGTATTATAGTACAGGCAAAAATCATCCGCATAGAGAGAGCAAGACACTGACGGCCCCACTGCAACAACTAGGCCGTTTATGGCCACCAGGAAGAGAGGAACGCTTAGTACGGACACTTACAGTACCCCATTCTCTTGGATATGGAAGAAACTGAAGGAGGACGCTTACGGTACCCCATTCTCTTGGATATGGAGAAAACTGAAGGAGGTGTCAACTCACCAACTCAAACTTGGAAAGTAAAAAGTTCTGAATAAAAATTAGGAGGGAGCCACAGAGACCCCATCCGTGTAGCGTTGCAAGGATGTGATGACGTCATAAGCCTTCCGGAGGTCAAAAAAATAGCTACGAGTTGTTCACATTGGGCAAAAGTGCTGCAGATCACCAACTCCAAAGAGAGGAGGTTATCAATGGCAGAGCGACCCTGCCGGAAAGCAAATTGTTGTGGGGCTAGTAGACACTGATGCTCTAGAACCCACAGCAGCCACCGGCTCACCAAATGTTCAAAGAGCTTACATAGAACATTTGTGAGACTTATAGGGCAGTATCTATCAACGTTCAGTAGGTCTGCACCTGGCTTCAATAGAGGGATAATGATACTCTCCCGCCATTGAGACGGGTATGCTCCCTTGATCCAAAGATGATTGAAAAAGTCCAAAAGATGGCGTTGGGAGTTTACAGAAAGATGTCATATCATCTGGCAATGAATCCGGTCCGGTCCTGGAGACGTATTGGGTCAACCGGCAAGAGCACTTTGAAATTCCCATTCGCTAAATGGGGCTTTATACGGCTCCCGGCAGTTTGTGTGAAACACGAACCGCTTTCGTTCAGCTCACTCTTTCAGGGTACGACAACCCGGGGGGTAGGTAGTGGATGCCAAATTGAGAGCAAAGTGCGCTGCTAAATGCTCGGCAATGATAGTCAGATCGGTATGGACAGTACCATGGATGGAGAGAACCACGACCCCTGATGGAGGGTGGTTGCCTGTTATTCGGCGAATCTTCGTCCATATCTGAGAAGAAGAGACATGGGGTCCAATGGTGGAAACATATTCTTCCCAGCATGCCTGCTTGCACTGACGAATGAGGCACCACGTCTGGGCCTAAAGACGTTTAAAGGCAACCAGGTGGTCTACCATGGGACATGGGGTGGTGCCAGTACTGCTGCAGAGCTCTGCACCTATTGCGAATGGCTGCAACTATCTCTGGTGACCACCAGAGCACTGGCCTTCGATGGGTTAAGCCAGAAGAGGCTGGTATAGCAGACTCAGCGGCAGAGATGACCACAGAAACAATATGAGGAGCAGCCATTGTTGCATCAGTGGGGAGAGGGGTATCCAGTATTGCAGCTTAGGTGTACGCTGCCAAGTCGGCCTTGTGGAAGGGCCAGCGGTTGGTGGTGAGGAAGCGAAAGGAGGATGGGAAAGTGGTCGCTTCCACAAAGGTCGTCATATACCCACCAGTTAAGGAGCGAGCGTAAGCCTGGACTGCATACAGAGAAGTCTATGGCTGTAAAGGTGCCTCGGGCCACATTAAAATGGGTGGGGGCCCCAGTATTTAAAATGAAAAGGTCAAGCAGGTTAAAAAGCAGTTCAATGTCTTGACCACGTCCTGTAGTCACGTTGCCACCTCACAGGGGGTGATGAGCGTTAAAATCTCCTAAAAGAAGAAACAGTGAAGGAAGTTGAATTATCAGTGCTGCTAGGTCGGCTGGTGCCATATCTGCATCATGAGGTAGATAAAGGGAACAGATGGTAATGTCCCGTGGTGCCTGAACGCTGACAGCAACAACCTCCAGGGCTGTTTGAAGTGGCACTGGGGAATTGAAGACAGAGGCATGTACATATAGACATACCCCACCCGACACACTATTGTAGACTGTGCAGTTATTGAAATACCACTGGTAGCCCCAAAGGGTGGGGGTCCAATAAACAGGAAACCAGGCCAAATCTTCAGCTGTCGTGAGAAGGATGACCTCATTCTCAGGAGCGTCAGGTGCAACGGCTGAGGGCACTGGGGCCTGCAGTGTCTCCTTGTGCTTTCCGGTCTTTTCCTTCTTTTCTTTCTTGTCTTCCCACTGTTCCTTGGGCCTATCGGAGGAAGAGGGTTTCTCCAGAGGGGATTGAGGAGTATGGGAAGACTGAGGAGCCAAACGGATTTCTGGACGAGGGTCATTCAGCCGATGGCCAGTGTCCGAATTCTTGGGAGAGACTGGTGGAAGGAGCACACAGGTCCCCTTCCCAGAAGAAGAAGCCAGGGAAGGGGGGGGGGTAACTGCTCCTGACATGGTGGGACAGAAGATGGTGTGCCCCCAGATATCTGGGAGGCTGAGGTACAGGGGTGACCCATAGGGCCCACAGAGGAAGGCAGAGCAGATCGAGAAGTGGCCACCAGTGGTGGCATCATCGTAGCTGCAGCGTAAGATGTTAGCAGAGAGACTTAGTGCAGCCTCTCATATTTCCAACGAGCCTCAGACTATGTCAGGTGGTCCAATGGCTTGTATTCGACAATCTTTCGCTCTTTCTGTAGAACGGGACAGTCCTGTGAACATGGAGAGTGGTGATCTTGATAGCTGATGCAGTAAGGAGGGGGGGGGGGGCAAAGGCAGTGTCCGGTTGTACAGGACGGCCATAGTCCCGACAAGTTGCAGCAGCATCGCAACAAGAGGACATGTGCCCAAAACGCCAACATTTAAAACACCACATTGGAGGTGGGATGTATGATCTGACGTCACAGCAATACATCATCACATTGACCTTTTCAGGTAGAGTGTCACCCTCAAAGGCCAAGATGAATACACCGGTGCCACCCAATTATCTTTTGTCCTTGTAAATTCTCACAGACCTCATCGGTGTATAGCTAAAGGTCTCGGTGATAAATTACCTCCTGCACCTTATTCAAGGATTTGTGGGGCATTATCAAGACAGGAATGTCACCAAAGTGGTCACATGCTAGGAGTTGTCATGATTGAATGGGGGTTTCTGCCTGTAATAGGACCTAACCGTCACTTAGTTTGGACATTCCGGCAACTTCTCTAAACCTTTCCTCGAGATGTTCAATGAAGAAGGGAGGCTTAGTCTGCACGGCCACTATGGTCGGGGTTCGAATCCCCCCTCGGGCATGGATATTTGTGCCGTCCTTAGTATTAGCTAGTTCATAAGTAGTTTGTAAGTTTAGGGACTGATGACCCCATAGTTAAGTCCCATAAGCTATACAAACATTTGATTGGAAGGCTTAGTTGCCTGGAAAGATTCCCCATCCTGTCTGGTACACACTAGATACTGTGGTGAGTATGGCTCAGTTGGCTTTGTGGACCTACGTTCCCCCCATGATGGAGTTAGGGAAGGAAACAATTTGGGGTCATATCTTTCAGCATTTAAGTTAAATTTGCCACACTTAGACACACCTGACTTGCTGCCAGGATTTTCAGAGGTTTTGTTCCTCTTCATTGTGAAATGTCTGCCTCGATGCCACCCACTCCAAAACGGGCTCTCCTCAAGGGCGCCACCTAGCCACAGCGTCACCTGGTGGGATGACCGTTGCTTGGAGTCCTGATGCCCCACAGATCAACCATCCACTCCTTAGCATTCAGGAGGAGGTCACAGCTCAGACATTGGCAGTGTGATCCCTGTGTAATTCAGGGGGCTCAACCATGAGGGTACATAATATCCCCACAACACGGACTGGCTACACATGCTGGTGACCTAGCGGGGGTGGGGGCTATGGCGAGGAAGGAATTGGGAAGGACAGGGGAGGGAATCTGCGCCATAGGGGCTAGGTTGGGATTTCTTACCCAAATAGCTCACACTCAGACTAAAATTTGGATGGAGGTCGAACCCCTAGCGAGATCTAACTGGGATGAAATTGGTGAAAACAGCAAGCAAAAACACAATTGCAGAACCAGAAGTACCATGGAAATAGCCGGGCCGTCAACATGAGAACACCTAGAGATGGGGTTGGGGAAGGGTAGTGGGGAGAAATGGGATTGGGGTGCCAGGGAACTGGGGAGGGGGAATGCGGCCCAGGATACAGGAAGGAAGGCCGCAATGGCTCGGGGACCCGTGCACGCCACACACGTATCCACAAAAGAGCTGTGGGCCCCCTGGGGGCAACATCCTGACATCAGGAAGTTTCCCTGACACAGTGAAAATCGCCCAAGTAAGACAAATTTTATTTTATTATTATTTTTTTTTTAAGGTGACAGACCGAAAATAGAAAATTATAAACCAATTTCTATCTTACCTGCCTTCTCAAAGATTACATTTAAAAATAAACATAACCTAATCTTTGAAAAGCAAAATGGATTCACTAAAAACAAATCAACTACAACAGCTGCCACACAGTGTAATGATGAGGTAATGTCTGCTATTGAAAACAAGGAATGCGTGACAGGTAAAGGGCTATTCATTAATTTTGAAAAAGGCATTTGACTATGTGCTATCTATTGTTCAAAAGCAATTTTTACTTTTACATTTTCATGGTTTTCTTCCACTTTGCTTTGGAATATAGTTAAGATATTCCTTGCTTCTGCAACCTCTGCATCTCCATGAATTTTTCTTCATATTTTGATTTCTTTTTACTGTTACAGATTTTATTGGACTTGTGAAGTGAAAATAATAACTAGCAAAATTTTCAAAAGAGTAACAATTTGTTTCTGCCCATGTCACTCCTAGAGAAGTTATGGAACTTAGGCATCAGAGGCATCGCTCATGATCTAATTAAATCTTACATTACTAAAACAAGGAAATTTGTACTTCTAAGAGTGGCAAGTGACACAGACAGATCTTGAGTCACCATTTATAATGTGGGGTATCCCAAGACTCGGTATTGGGACCCCTTCTCATTTTGATACATGTTAATGACATAAAATACTATTCCCAACATTCAAATGTAATTCTGTGTGCTGACTACACATCTGTTGTGTGCAAGCATGAAGATTATTACCAGTTAAATATATTGTGCAACCCTCTTAGAAATTATATAGTTCATTGTAGTAGAGCGAAAACAGAGGATGGAGGAATTGTCATATTCATTAGAAATTGTTATAATATAAATGGATTCTTCCATCGCTTCTTGGTAGAACGCTTCCATATTTACAGTTGAAATCAAAACAAACTATTTTTGTTCTACTAAATTTTGTTTATTTACTAACTAGTTTTCGGCTTATTAGGCCATCGTCAGGTAAACTGTTGACATGCGTCGACAAAGACGCTATTGCTTGGTTCTCAAAGATGGTAAGACAAAGATACAATACACAGATTACTTGGTCTTTGGATTTGACATTTGTTGGAATTACAAACAGTATCTGTTGCCATGCAGAATTATGTTCACATAATCAGTGGCCTCCTTAACATTGTTACATTTTAATTTGCGAGTGAACAGGGTGAAACACATTACATTTCAAATATTATTGAATTAAAAACTATATTAACATTATTGGTACTGTAGCATATGTTGTGATCATCACTTAAGGTGTACATTAAATTCGTTTTCTACATTGATTTTACTTTTTACTTACATGACAGCATTTGGCAAGATTCACATATTTAAATTACCGTACATTACATATTACTGTGCAGTTATTATATATTGTTGTATTTTAAAGACTAAAAGTAAACATGGTAGGAAAGGGTACTCTACTTGTGACATTATGTTGGACTGTGGTGGGTGGCTGTTTTGTTTACATCATGTGAAGCTTAACAGTGGGGATGTGTTCAATTGTACCTGGTCATTAAGCACTAGCTGGGGATTTTTAGCTAAATGTTTGTTTATTTCCAGTGCTTCTAATAGGTTTAGTTTTCTGCCTTTGTTGGCTACGTGAAGCACTTCTGTGTGGACCTGGTAGTTGTGTCCTTCTTTCAGAACATGATCAGCAAAGGTGGAGTCTGTTTTCTGTAATCTCCAGCTACGTTCATGTTCACTCAGTCTAATTTGAATTGCCCTGCCTGTCTGACCTATATACAGTTTGTTGCAATCATTGCATGTTATTTTATAAACCCCACTGTTACTTAATGGAGCCCTTGTGCCTTTGCTGTTAAATAGGTTGTTAGCTGTAGTGCCTCTTACATAAAATGATGTTCTGTATTTACATGATTTGAGAATTCTGGCAATTTTGGTAGATAATTTTCCTAAATATGGTATAGTACACCAGTTAGTCTTAGTAATTACTGTTTCTGAAGTGGGGGAATAGAGGAGGGGTAAAACTTTCTTTCTTTGTTTTCTTTCTAAAATGTTATCTATTAGTTGAGGTCTATAACCATTGTTGCATGCAATATATTTAATGGTATTTAATTCTGCTTGGAAATCTTGTTTTGATAGTGGTATGGATGTCAGGCGATGTACCATGGAGTGGAAGGCAGCATGTTTGTGTGCTATTGGATGTTGTGAACAAGCTGGTATTACAGTGTCAGTTGTTGTGGGTTTTCTGTAGATTTTGAAAATGTGTGTGTTTGTGGTAATATCTATGTTTAGGTCAAAGAAATTGATGGATTTTTCCCCAAGCTCCATAGTGAAATGTATTTTATGGTGATTAGAGTTGAGATGTTCAAGGAAAGTGTTGAGTTGTCTATTGGTGCCAGTCCACAAGCACAGTACATCGTCCACATATCTGTACCAATATTTAACTTTATCACTGAGGGGTTCATTATGTAGAAAATGTTTTTCAAAATGGTCCATAAAGATTTCAGCTAATAGGGGGCTGAGGGGGGATCCCATTGCTAATCCATCACTCTGTTTGTATACAGTATCTTGGAACTGGAAGTAGTTTTGTTGTAGGCATGTTTGAGTAGCAAGTCTTATGTCATCTACTTGTACAGGGTTGACACCTGCCCTGTAAAGTAGGTCTGTCATAACATCAAGACATTCTTTGATTGGTATGTTTGTGAAAAGGCTGCTAACAGCCTCCACCTTTGCTGATCATGTTCTGAAAGAAGGACACAACTACCAGGTCCACACAGAAGTGCTTCACGTAGCCAACAAAGGCAGAAAACTAAACCTATTAGAAGCACTGGAAATAAACAAACATTTAGCTAAAAATCCCCAGCTAGTGCTTAATGACCAGGTACAATTGAACACATCCCCACTGTTAAGCTTCACATGATGTAAACAAAACAGTCACCCACCACAGTCCAACATAATGTCACAAGTAGAGTACCCTTTCCTACCATGTTTACTTTTAGTCTTTAAAATACAACAATATATAATAACTGCACAGTAATATGTAATGTACGGTAATTTAAATATGTGAATCTTGCCAAATGCTGTCATGTAAGTAAAAAGTAAAATCAATGTAGAAAACGAATTTAATGTACACCTTAAGTGATGATCACAACATATGCTACAGTACCAATAATGTTAATATAGTTTTTAATTCAATAATATTTGAAATGTAATGTGTTTCACCCTGTTCACTCGCAAATTAAAATGTAACAATGTTAAGGAGGCCACTGATTATGTGAACATAATTCTGCATGGCAACAGATACTGTTTGTAATTCCAACAAATGTCAAATCCAAAGACCAAGTAATCTGTGTATTGTATCTTTGTCTTACCATCTTTGAGAACCAAGCAATAGCGTCTTTGTCGACGCATGTCAACAGTTTACCTGACGATGGCCTAATAAGCCGAAAACTAGTTAGTAAATAAACAAAATTTAGTAGAACAAAAACAGTTTGTTTTGATTTCAACCATAAAAATTGTTATAAATTTAATAACATAGACATTCATAAAATTTGTCTAGAGCAGCATATGGAAGCATGTGCAAAAAAAGCAGAATTTCATAATAAATCATTTATTATAATAAGTGTGTACAAAGTACCAAATATTAACTTAAATCTGTTCATAAATCATTTTGATGCTTCATTTATTTGATAACAAAAGAGAAAGAATTAGTGTTTGCTGGTGATTTTAATGTAGACTTTCTTAAACACTCTGCCCAGTAAGAAATTATTGCATTCAGTAGCATTGTCATTCAAATTAATTCATACTGTTAACTTTGTGACTAGGATAGCTAAGGGCTCAAAGGACAGCCATTATGATATCTTTATATAAATGTCAAATGATCAAAATTATATCATAAAAACAATAACAAGCAGCCTTTCAGACCATGACATGCAGTTCCTTTTGCTATATGGTAATACTGATTGTTGTTGTTGTCTTCAGTCCAGAGACTGGTCTGATGCAGCTCTCCACCTCACTCTATCCTGTGCAAGTCTCTTCATCTCCTCATAACAATGGCAACCTACAAACATTTGAATTTGCTAACTATTTTCATCTCTTGGTCTCCCTCTGCAATTTTTACCCCACACACTTCCCTCCACACTTCACAATTCCTTAATGTCTCAGACTATGTCCTAGCAATTGATCCCTTCTTTTAGTCAAGATATGCCAGAAATTCCTTTTCTCCCCAATTCCGTTCACTACCTCCTCATTAGTTATGCAATCCACCCACCTAATCTTCAGCATTCTTCAGTAACAGCGCATTTCAAAAGCTTTTATCCTCTTCCTGTCAGCAGTGTTTATCATCAATGTTTCCCTCCCATACAAGGCAACACTCCACACAAATTCTTTCAGAAAGGACTTCCTTATGCTTAAATTAATATTAGATGTTAACAAATTTCTCTTTTTCAAAAATGCTTTTCTTCTCATTGCCATTTCTGCATTTTATATCCTTTGTACTACCCAAGCAACAAAACTCATTTACCACCTTTATTGATTCTACCTAATCTAATTCCTTCAGCTCGCCCGATTTTTTTAAGACTGTATTCAATTATCCTTGTTTTGCTCTTGTTAATATTCATTTTATACGCTCTCTTCAACACACTGTCCATTCCATTCAACTGCTCTTCCAGGTCCTTTGCTGTCTCTGATAGAATTACAATGTCATCAGCAAAACGCAATGTTTTTATTTCTTCGCCCTGAATTTTAATCCCTATTCCAAATTTTTCCTTGCTTTCCTTCACCGCTTGCTCGATGTACAAATTGAATAACATCGGAGAAAGGCTACAACCCTGTCTTACTCCCTTCCCAACCTCTGCATTCCTTTCATGCTCTTCAACTGTGATAACTGTTGTCTGGTTTTTGTACAAGTTGTAAATAACCCCCCGTTCCCAATATTTTATTCCTGCTGATTTCAGAATTTAAAAGAGTGTATTCCAATCAACATTGTCAAAAGCTTTCTCCAAATCTATAAAAGCTAGAAATGTAGGTTTGCCCTTCCTTAATCTATCTTCTAAGATAAGCCGTAAAGTGAGGATTGCCTCCCGTGTTCCTACGTTTCTCCTGAATCCAATTTGGTCTTCCCCCAAGTTGGCTTCTACCAGCTTTTCCATCCTTTTGTAAATAATTTGTGTTAAATTTTTGCAACCGTGACTCATTAAACTGATGGTTCTGTAATTTTCACACCTGTCTACACCTGCTTTCTTTGTAATGGGAATTATTACATTTTTCTGAAAGTATGAGGGTATTTCCCCTGTCTCATACATCTTATGCACCAGGTGAAATAGTTTTGTCAAGGCTGGTTCTCCAAGAGACTTCAGTAGTTCCGAGGGAATGTCATCCACTCCAGGGGCTTTGTTTCGAGTTAGGTCTTTCAGTGCTCTGTCCAATTCTTCTCTAAGTATAGTATCTCCTATTTCATCTGCATCTACATCCTCTTCACTTCCTGCAATATTGTTTCTTAAGTTAATTTCCTTTGTAGAGCCCCACTATATACTCTTTCCACCTTTCGACTTCCCCTTCTTTGCTGAGAACTGGTTTTCCATCTGAGTTCTTTATATTCCTACAGCTGCTTTTCTTGTCTCCAAATGTTTCTTTTATTTTCCTGTAGGCGGTATCTATTTCCCCCCTATTTATACATTCTTCTACAAACTTGCATTTGCCTTCTAGCCACTCCTGCTTAGCTATTTTTATGCTTCCTGGCAATCTCATTTCTTAGTTGTCTGTACTCAAGTTTGCCTGTTTCATTCACTGCATTTTAATATTTTTTCCTTTCATCAATTAAATTTAGTATTTCCTGTGATATCCAACGATTTTTTGTAGGTCTTGCCTTTCTACCTATTTTGTCCTCTGCTGCCTTCAGTATTTCATTTCTCAAGGCTACCCATTCTTCTTCTACTGTTTTATTTCCCCTCATTTCTGTCAATTGTTGTCTAAAGCTCCCTCTGAAATTCTCAAGAACTTCAGGTTCCTTCAATTTATCCAGGTCCCATCTTCTTATTTTCTTACCTTTTTTCAGTTTTTTCAGTTTCAGCCTACAGTTCATGTCCAACAAGTTATGGTCAGAGTCTGTATCTGCCCCTGGGTATGTCTTACAGTTTAAAACCTGGTTCCGAAATGTATGTCTTATATGGTACCTTCCAATGTCTCCTGGTCTCTTCCATGTATAAAACCTTCTTGCATGATATATAGACTGTTATGATTAAATTATGTTCCATGCAAAATTCTACCAGGTAATCTCTTTCATTCCTTTTGCCCAGTCAATATTCACCTACTACTTTTCCTTCCCTTCCTTTTCCTACTACTGAATTTCAGCCTCCCATCACAATTCCTACTATATTTCTTCCACTTCCTTTTCCTACTACCGACTTTGTCTCCCATCACAATTAAGTTTTCCTCTCCCTTAATTGCCTGAATAATTTCCTTTACCTCCTCAGACATTTATTCAATCTGCTCATCATTGGAAGAGCTAGTGGGCATATAAATTTGTACTATTGTGGTCTGTGTTGGCTTTGCATCTATCCTGACTATGATAATGCAACCACTGTGCTTGCTCATAGTAGTGTACCCGCATTCCTATTTTCTTATTCATTAACAGACCTACTCATGTAATACCCCAACTGATTTTGTATTTCCCAACTGATTTTGTATTTATAATCTTGCACCCACCTGACCAGAAATGTTGTTCCTGTTTCCACCAAACTTCACTGTGTTGTGGTCTTCAGTCCAGAGACTGGTTTGATGCAGCTCTCCATAATACCCAATCCTGAGCGAGCCTCTTCAACTCCACATATGAACAACAACCTATATCTGTCTGAATTTCCTTACTGTATCCATCTCTTGGTCTTCCTATGTGGTTTTTACCCCACACACTTCCCACCAACGCTAAATTCAAAATTCCTTGATGTCTAAGAATGTGTCCTACCAATTGATCCCTTCTTTTAGTCAAGGTATGCCAGAAATTCCTTTTCTCCCCAATTCTGTTCAGTACCACCTCATTAGTTATGTGATCCACCCACCTAATCTTCAGCATTCTTCTGTAGCAGATTTCAAAAGCCTCTATCCTCTTCCTGTACACACTGTTTATTGTCCATGGTTCACTCCCATACAAGGCGACACTCCACACAAGTGCCTTCAGAAAGGACTACCGTAGGCTTAAATCAATATTCGATGTTAACAAATTTCTCTTTTGCAAGAATGCTTTTCTACCCATTGCCAGTCTGAATTTTATATCCTCTGTACTGCGACCATAATTTGTTATTTTACTGCCCAAGTAACAAAACTCATCTACCTCCTTTATTGTTTCATTACCTAATCTAATTCCTTCAGAATCACCTGATTTTCTTAGACTGCCCTCCATTACCCTTGTTTTGCTCTTATTAATGTTCATCTTATATGCACCTTTCAGCACACTGTCCATTCCGTTCAACTGCTCTTCCAGGTCCTTTGCTGTCTCTGATAGAATTTCAATATCATCGGAAAAACCCAATGTTTTTAATTCTTTATCCTGAACTTTAATTTCTTCTCCAAATTTCTCGTTGCTTTCCTTTATAGCTTGCTCCATGTACAGATTGAATAACATTCGAGAAAGGCTATAACCTTGTCTTACTCCCTTCCCATCCACTGCATCCCTTTCATGCCCTTCAACTCTGACAACTGCTGTCTGGTTTTTGTACACGTTCCGTTCTCTATATTCTACTCTTGCTGATTTCAGAATTTGCAGGAGTGTATTCCAATCAACATTGTCGAAAGCTTTCTTCAAATCTACAAAAACTAGAAATGTAGGTTTGCCTTTCCTTAATCTATCTTTTAGGATAGCCGTTAAGTAAATATTGCCTCCCAAGTTCCTACATTCCTCCTGAACCCTGAACTGATCTTCCCAAGGTCGGCTTCTACCAACTTCTCCATCCTTCTGTCACTAATTCATGTTAATATTTTGCAACCATGACTTATTAAACTGACGTTTCTGTAGTTTTCACACCTGTCTGTGTCTACTTTCTTTGTAATGGGAATTATTACACTTTGTCTGTCTCATACATCTTACACACCAGGTGAAACAGTTTTGTCATGGCTTGTTCTCCCAGAGACTTCAGTAGCTCTGGGGGAATGTCATCTACTCCAGGGGCCTTGTTTTGACTTAGGTCTTTCAGTGCTCTGTCAAATTCATCTCTCTGTACAGGATCTCCAATTTCATCCTCATCTACTTCTTCTCCCCTTCCTACAATATTGCCTGTAATTTCAATTGCTTTGTAGAGCCTCTCTATATGTACTTTCCACCTTTCATCTAAACCTTCTTTGCTGAGAACTGGTTTTCCATCTATGTTCTTGATATTCATAGAACTGTTTTTCTTATCTCCAAATATATCTTTTATTTTCCTGTAGGTTGTATCTATCCCCCCCCCCCCGCCCAACTATTTATACATTCTTCTACATCCTTGCATTTTCCTTGTAGCCACTCTTGCTTAGCTATTTTGCACTTCCTGTCAATCTCATTTCTTAGTCGTCTGTACTCCATTTTGCCTGTTTCATTTGCTCCATTTTAATATTTCCTCCTTTCATCCCAGGATTTTTGCCTTCCTACCTATTTCGTCCTCTTCTGCCTTCACTATTTCATCTCTCAATGCTACACATTCCTCCTCTACTGTTTTATTTTCCCCCATTTCTGTCAATTGTTGCCTAAAGTTTCCTCTGAAATTCTCAAGAACTTCAGGTTCCTTCAGATTATCCAGGTCCCATCTCCCTATTTTCCTACGTTTCTGGAGTTTTTTCAGTTTCAGGCTACAATTCATGACCAATAAGTTGTGGTCAGAGTTTATATCTGATCCTGGGTATGTCTTTCCGTTTAAAACCTGGTTCTGAAATCTATGTCTTACCGTTATAAACTCTATCTGGTATCTCCCAGTGTGTCCTGGTCTCTTCCACATATACAACCTTCTTATGTGATTCTTAAACCAGGTGTTTGTTATAACTAAATTATGTTCTGTGGAAAATTCAACCTCTTTCATTCCTTTTGCCCAGACCACATTCACCTACTATCTTCCCTTCCCTTCCTTGTCCTACTACTGAATTCCTGTCTCCCATCTCAATTAAGTTTTCCTGTCCCTTCATTGTTTGAATAATTTCCTTTGGCTCCTCATATATTTCTTCAATCTCCTCATCACCTGCAGAGCTAGTTGGCATATAAACCTGTGCTACTGTGGTCAGTGTTGGCTTTGAATCTATCTCAACTATGATAATGCAATCACTGTGTTGCTCATAGTAGTTTACCCACATTCCTATTTTCTTATTCATTATCAGACTTACTCCTGTAATATCCCCAAGTGATTTTGTATTTATAATCCTGTGCTCGCCTGACCAGAAATCCGGTTCCTCTTTCCACTGGACTTCACTAATCCCCACTAATCTAACTTCAACAACCTATCCATTTCTCTTTTTAAATTTTCTAGCTTTCCTGCCTGATTAAGGGATCTAACATTCAACACTCCTATCCGTAAAATGCCAGTATTGTCTTTTGTGATGATCATATCCTCCTGAGTAGTCCCTGCCCAGAAATCTGAATGGGGGACTATTTTACCTGAGAGGATGCCATCATCATATATTCATACAAAAGAGCTGCATATCCTTGTAACGGCTGTAGTTTCCCCTTGATTTCAGCCGTTCGCAGTAGCTGCGTGGCAAAGCCACATAAGCTAGGCCAGTTCAGTCAATCATCCAGACTGTTGCCGCTGTAACTACTGAAAAGGCTGCTGCCCCTCTTCAGGAACCACATGTTTGTCTGGCCTCTCCACAGATATTTCTCCTCTATGATTGCACCTACGGTACGGCTATCTGTATCGTTGAGGCACGCAAGCCACCCCACCTCGGCAATGTCTGTGGTTCATGGGGGTGGAAACTTCACTAATCCCCACTATATCTAACTTCAGCCTATCCATTCCCCTTTTTAAATTTTCTAACTTCCCTACCCAATTAAGGGATCTAACATTCCACACTCTGATGCATAGAATGCCAGTGTTCTTTTCTGATGATCACATCCTGCTGAGTAGTCCCCGCCTAGAGATCCAAATGGGGGACTATTTTTACCTTTGGAATATTTTACTTGAGAGGATTCCATTATCATAAATTCATACAGCAGAGCTGTATGTCCTCAGGAAAAGTAATGGCTGTAGTTTCCCCTTGCTTTCAGCAGGTCACAGTAGCTGTGTGGCAAAGCCACATTAGCTGATGTTACAAGGCCAGCTCAGTCAAGCATCCAAACTGTTGGTCCTGTAATACTGAAAAGGCTGCTGCCCATCTTCAGGAACCACACATTTGTCTGGCCTGTCCACATATAACCCTCCTTTGTGGTTGCACCTACGGTACGGCTATTTGTATCGTTGAGGCATGCAAGCCACCCCACCTCGGCAATGTCTGTGGTTCATGGAGGTGCACTGTTATGCAGGAAATAAAAGGTAAAATTAAACTACCCGATTGCTCTTGGCTAGAAGAATTGCCAGTAGGTGCAGAATTGGTTATTAAAACAATAAAAGAGACAGATTACAGTGGTGTGCACATCCTAGGTTTCTTCCCTCTTTGGAAAGAGCTTTTTACTCTTCTGCAGTGTAGGAGAAGCATATTTCTCCCAATCGAGAACATTATTCTCCAGATACAGATATTGTCAAATAAGGTCTGGGTATCAATAAACAGCGTCATTCCATAAGTACAGCGAAAAAGAGTAAATGTATCGTGCTGACTCAAACCATTCTCTATTAAAGAAATTACACAGCTATGTGCAGTTAATGCCTTATGTATACGAAAAAGGAAACTGGAACTGGAGGATATCGAAGCCAAGAATTGAGAACTTGATTATATGGCTAAACTAACTTCCATAAAGGCCTGGGAGATTGGTCAGGATATAAAATTTATCAAATCTGTGTTCAAGAGGCTAGTCAGTAATGAAAAAATTGTTTGCTCAAAGATATGAATTGAATCAGTTATTATGAAATGGTCACGAGTCTATAACACATGATTTTTAGATAAACAAAGAAATCTGTTTTATGCTTCAATGGTAGGTGTTATGTAGGACTTGGATTTTTATACTTTGGTGTACGTGGAAACCATTAAATCTACACCTTCAAATCACCAATTTCTATTTTCATAGTTTTCAAATTAATTTTTTTGTCATGAACTCATGACCTTTTTGAACCATATTAAAATAAATAATAGTACAATTATAGATTTTTGAGAAAGGTTATTAATAAACACAAATTACAAATATTACCTTTACATAATCATCATTACAGATATGCATTGTTGCAAAACTTTCTGTAGGTTTCATACATCTTCATCATCTTCAGCTGTTGTAGACCAAGTAAGTAAATCAGTATAAAAGTTTTTGTGCTTCTCTGGGATGTACTATTCCAATTTTTTAATATCATTTATCTTAACTTTGTTTATAGGACATTTCTCTCAATGTGCTAAGGTTGTTGGAATACACAAGTTGCCAAAGTGGCGTCCAATTGAAAACTTGCACCACATCTATGAGCCACATGAAATAATAATAATTATTAGTGGTAGTGTGATATTTGCTATGGGTTTTAAAAGTCTAAAAGAGCTTTGAATCAGTCGATGAATGAATGATTGGGTTACTAATACCCCTGTGTTGTGGCTGTGTTACTCAAACATATTGTGTTGTGAAATACTGAAGTTGACTTTCATGGAACTGTCCCTTCCCAATGTTTCTATACACTGGGAATTGTGTTAAAGAAGATCAGGCCACCAGTTCTAATTGTTCTGATCAATGATGTTATCCTCACGGTTGTTGACAATGAATGAGTTCTTTTTATTAGCCTAGCAGAATTAAGAATAAGTTCAATATGTTCTTTGACAGTGTAAACTCTTATCAGTTTGTTGTAACTTTCAACTTATACCCCAAACACAAGGTAGGAAAGAGTACCTCCAGATAGAAAAGTACTGATTTTTTTTTTGTTTAAACATACCAAGCCCTACTGATGCCATTAGGAATCAGACTACTGAATCAGATTAGATTAATACTTGTTCCATAGATCACTAATACGACATTTCACAATGATGTGGAATGTGTTGGGTTAATAAAAGTTGTCTGTACAAGATATTATATTACACAAAAGATTACATAACACAACATCTATATATTACTAATTTATATCTAAAAATTCATCGAATGAGGAGTTGTCATTCAGAAAGTCTTTTTATTTATTCTTAAATGCTAGTTGGCTATCTGTCAGGCTTTTGATGCTGTTTGGTAGGTGACTGAAGACTTTTGTGGCAGCATAATTCACCCCTTTCTGTGTCAAAGTAAGATTTAACTCTACATAGTGGAAGTCATCCTTTCTCCTGGCGTTATAGCTATGCACACTGCTATTACTTTTGAACTGGATTGGATTATTACGTAATAACAAATTTCATAAGTGAATATATATATATATATATATATATATATATATATATATATATATATATATATATATATATATATACTGTGAAGTTACTGTGAGGGTACCTAAATCCGTAAATAGATGTCTGCAGGATGATCTTGGGTTCGCTCCAGCAATTATTCTGATTACACACTTTTGTGCAATGAATACATATTTACTCAATGATGAATTACCCCAGAACATGATGCCAAATGAAAGCAGTGATTGAAAACAGACAAAATAAGTTAATTAACTGAGATTCTTATCGCCTTTATTTGCAATAATAGCATAACTTACGTAGCTGAACTCAAACTTTTCAGCAGTCCATCATGTGTTGATTCTAGTTTAATCTCTCATCGATGCACACACCTAAAATTTCGAAAATTCTACTTTAGCTACAGACTTCTGTTCAAAGTCTATATTTATTACTGGAGTTGTCCCATCTACTGTACGAAACTGTATATGCTGCGTTTTTTCAAAAATTAATGAGAGGCAGTTTGCTGAGATCCACTTAATGATTTTGTGAAAAACATTATTTACGATTACATCACTTACTTCTTTTTTTTTTTTTTTTTTTTTTTTTTTTTTTTTTGTGTTATTACTATACTTGTATCATCAGCAAGAAGAGTTAACTTACACCCTTCATCAATGTAGAATGGCAAGTCATTAATGTATATCAGGAACAGTAAAGGATCTAAGAGCAAATGCTGTAGGACCCCATTCTTGATAGCTTCTCATGAAGAGTCAGCTGGTGTTTTGACATTGTATTTATGCGGTTCTGTTCTGGGCAACCATCAGAGAAACTCTGCATCTCCTTAATATTTTTATTGAAGTAATGTTCTTCGAAGAAGGCAAGCAAGAAACTATAAATCTCATTAGTTTCCCTTTTTGGCTATTCCTTCGTGGAATACAAAGAAATGCGGTTTGCCAATTTTAAGATCGTAAATACAGGTACAGAAAGTGAAGACCCCGAGCTGACGTAGGTAAAACACTTCCTGCAATGGAATGCAGGGAAGTGGTACATTATGCATAAAATTTATACATATGCCTTCGACATCCTCGTTTTGCTTGCACTTTTCCTGTACAGCTTTTATCTTTTTATAAACTGTTTTATCCTTCGCATATGAACCATTTACTCAACAACAATCACTCTATTAGCTGAATCACAAAGGTATGTGTTTTTTTTAGCTTAGTTTTAGGTAGGCCTACCTCACAATAACCACAAACGTCTTTTTGAGGTCTACCAACCCTGTAATTATAATCTTCGTCGAAAAACTTTAAATAAAATCCATATTTTGCATCCAAATCAGGGAACATCCCTAGAAATAGCGAATGCATGTTCTTTACACTCAAACCAGCCTTCAAATATTGAATATCTGTGTTTACATAATGATTAACTTTTACTTTGAACGATTCAACGTGTTCCTTTATTTTATCAATAACATCACCTTTTACAGCACTGACTGCTTCCCATGCTCTTACCCCTGTTATCTACGGCCCTACAAGAGATTTTCCTAAAATCAGCAGATCTTCTGACCTTCAAATCCTCCTGTCACTCTTCAGGCCAGGAATACTAATAAACGCAGTTTTACATATCAATATTCTCTTCCCCTGAACTAGAACATGATATTTTAAGTTGTTCTCCCTACTTTTTGGATTATCCTTAGGCCTACTTAGGCGTCTACGGGTGGGCCTAATTTCCGTTAACTTCCATAAGACCATGTAACATCCATCTTGTGTATTCTTGGTCCCGAATTCCTTGAACATTTCCATGATATGGGCTCTGTCGATATCATCAATGACATGAAAACAGCGAAGCTTACAACTGCAATAGAAGAAAGCAATGTTTATAGAATAAATAAGAGAAACATAGGCTTTATGTTTTACTATACATATACAAAATATGTATTCAGAATTAAGAGTTTAAATTCAGACTTACTTGTAATTTATCCCCACTGCAGTTGCAGCAATGTTTTGTAATTTGTAGTTAATGTGCGCTTCTCCTCGTAATCTAGCCTTCTTTATTATGATGTGTTTGTATTTATCATAATGCCATTTGCCTTTCCTCTTGTTATGGCTGTTATCTTCTTCAGATGAGTCCATGCTCTCTTTTCTGATTAAATTGCCACTACTAATGAAGTATTAGACAACAACCACACAAAAGTTGTCTTACAATGCGGTGCCAACAACAGGTCATGAAATCGAAAGTGGCAAAATCTGATTGTTGTTACTGTAGGGACATAAACTCGTAAAAAATGTTCAAATGTTTGTATAGTCTATGGGACTTAACTCCGGGGTCATGAGTCCCTAAAGTTACAAACTACTTATGAACTACTTACGAACTAGGACGGCACAAATATCCATGCCAGAGGCGGGATTCGTACCCCCAACCGTAGTGGCCGTGCAGACCGTGACTGGAGCGCCTTAGTCTCCTCGGCCACCGCGGCCTGCTCATAAACCGTAAGATGCTTCCGGTGATTTAAAAATATTGCATAAAACTAATGAGAAGAAGTAGTAGGAAAACGTCATGAGTCCTGACATTTTCGTACCAACTAAATGTTTGGCAACGATGTTCTTGGCTTTAAAGGCAGAAACTCATGACGTTCTCAACACAGATACATGCGTATGTAGATGGAGAAAGTAAAAATAATGAATTTGTGAAAAATTGGACTCATGACCTTTCATAATACGACAACTGGTTCAATTAGAGTGAGCAGTGAGTGCTCATAGCGTAAATGAGAAATACAACACTTTCATTAAAAAGTCCTCAACTTTGTTTGAAAACTGCTTTCCCACAAAACTAACCCAGATTAGACCGAAGACTATGTAAGGCAACCATGGACTACTCAAGAAGTAAAGGTCTCCTGTAAGACAAAGAGGAAACTAAATTCCTTTTTTCATAATCTGGTGTTTATATGTTAACCATCTGCAGTGGCGGCTGGTGATAATGTGCTAAAGTGCTGCAGCACACTGTAAATATATTACTAAAATTATGCCATTTCTCTTCGAATGCAAGCGAGAAATCGCTATAAAATTACATCCTTTCTCCTGGAATACGAGCCAGATATCACAATAAAATTATGCCAATTCCTTTCCAATGCGTATTACGATGCTAGTAATAAGGATGAAAACGCATTTTGGAGCGCTCTCGCCGCAATAGCTGGAAACCAGCTCCGTGTGCTGAAGGGGGAATCAGCCGCGCTGGTACGTGCGCAGAGAGGCGGCGCAGTCGTCTGTTCGCTACTGCGCATGCACAGACGTGATGTCAGGTCTGGCGACTCGTGTGTGCTGAGACCGACTGCAGCACCAAATCAATATTTCTGTTCGCGCTGCGTATAACGGCTGCGGAAGAATAGTATATGACGTATATTGCGGCATACAGTGTCAAATAGCGTGCTGGCTCAGGCGTCTTGCGCGTTGTCTCTCAAACCTACCTGTGTGAGGCTCATATTCAAATACGTCTGAGTCTAAATTTTTAATTTCTTAATATTTTTTAAACGTTATATTTACTATCTGCAGTGAATAAATGCAGTTGGCAGCGCTGTTACGGATTCCCCCGAAGGTCTTACTGTCACTATATTATTAACTGATATTTAATTAAAGGCAATCATAGAAAGGTTGACATTTTTATTTTAGTATATTTTGTTTCCTGTTTATTTTTGTAATATTGTGGCACACTGGTCAAATTTTGTAGGAGCCGCCACTGCCCATCTGTACCATTATGTATGTACTGACGATGCCTTACAAAACACAATTGTTGTTTACAGGCAAATAAATAAATCAAACCAAAAATACCAGTATCAATAAGAAACAGTTCAGACGTAAATGCTTTAGATCAGTGGTTCGCAAACTTTCGGGACGCAAGGACCAAAAGGTGGCAAAGTGAATTAAAGGCGGGCCGCACTTGTCCATAATGGGGTAAATTGGTCTGCATATCTCTTTTTAAAAGTGCCGGAACGTACACACAAAGATTTTGTCCCATTGTCATGGTACACCCCCCCCCCCCCCCAATCCGCTAAAATCGTAAGTTAGGATATTGAAAACCCTTTAATATGACTTGTTATAATGAAAAATCATTTTTTCAAAGTACTTTCCTCAAATTCAGATGTTTGGAACGATAGTCTTACAATCAGAAAAACAAAACCACAGTATTTATTTTAAACAATGGGTGCTGTGTAATATTCTTGGAAATATTCTTGTTTAGGTATGTCGGCTGTGTCTCATTTATCCCCCATATATCGTTATGTCGCGTTATCCGACAAAACATTTTTTTCCTTTTAATGGTAACAAAGGAGAACAAGCAAGTTTCAGTTAAAATACGATGTATCTGTTTCCTGTCCCCTCAAATCTTTTTTACCGAGGAAAACAAGAAAAGTACTGTGAACACTATCAAGCGACAGTCTTTAAAGAGAGAGGCAAAGCGAGTCCATAACTTAATACGAGCAGCAATTTACCACACCGCGCACGCGCATGCGATTCTTTAGAGGCCCATATCTCACGGTCTATTCATCTCAGAGTGAAGGGGTAAAGTGTTCTGGATAGATCTTGGCCTAGTGATCATTTATGTATATATTAGAAGAATGGGTATACTATAGCTATCATACAGTACATCGTCAAAATTTTCAAAGTTACACACTTCCTGGAGCCCATCCAAATTGAGAAAATCAGTTGGCTTTTGTACGTGACGTGTAGTTTATGGTGGGCTGTAAACGGCTGAAAAAAGCACCATTCATTCATGGGCAGTTCCTAAGTAAATCTAAAAAAAAAAAAAAAAAAAAAAAAAAAAAAAAAAAAAAAAAAAAAAAAAAAAATTGTGGGGATGATCACTTCCATACTTTCTATTCATTGCAAAGCTTCGAAATTTTTACCATATGTTCTTATGATAATATTCTAGAGGCCGTTTTTAAATTTTTTCGATATCGTTATCCCTTACCGAGTTCCAGAGGTTGAAACTTTATCATAGTTTTGCACAAAATCACAAAACCCGATTTTTAGCCGTTTTAGCACCGTGAATAGCAAATATCCTTATCGCTAACAAGAAAATTGTGGTACAGACTCTAATTTATTCGTACAAGAAGGCCAATGAAAGTTACAGAATTCGAAAGATTGTTTGTCGTAGATTTCACGAATATAAATATTATGTGTGCATTTAGCCATTAAAATTGGTAAAAGGAAGTAGAAATGTTCCTGTCTATAGCTTGGATAAAGTTCTACATTCTCCAACAATCAGCTCACTGATTGGCTATTCCCCTCGACCAAAGACGCTGTCATGCAGTATTAAAATAACGTATTACAATAAGTGAATATCGAAACATGGAGTGCTCTCAACTCACTTTCTTGGGCCGTTCAAATGCTTCATTTTTGCAGTGATTAAGAGTGGTTAAAGGAAATTGATGTTTTCATATGAATGCCGATATAAGGGATGATGCGCCGGGAGAGGCATCTAGCGGTGCTCGGGTGGAACTACAAAGTCGAGAATGCCGATATAAATGATGATGCGCCGGGAGAGGCATGTAGCAGTGCACGGGTGGAACTACGAAGTCGACATGTTGTCAGCTCTGGAATTCTGAATATCGCAGTATCGAAATAACATTATTTCTTGGCGTTGTATAAATATATGAATACCGAAATTGTAGTCCCATTTCAAATATTAGGCTAATGAAAATTATATAATTCGAAAATGGCATGAGAAGTATGTACTTCCGGTTTTATTTGTTGTTATTGTGTCAGACATGTTCCTTAACACGTAAAAGATACCGTTTCATACCTCCCAGTGCCGGTTAAATTCTACCAAATATCCCAGCGGCCTCCTATGATAATGTTGGTGTTGGCAACAGATGCTGAAGTGAGAATCCTGTGAGTCTTCATTTTAGCCAATCGCTTGACAACGCTGATGTTTTCACAAGGAATCTTCGCTTTACGAGGGCAATTATTTTTACTGAGCGGACGAGGGTACATACAAGAACCTGTCAACCATAAAACAGGAACAGCATTATTTGTTTACTTCATGGTCTGTACGATACACTAATCGAGTCATTCTATGTGTTTCGAACAAATGGGCAAAGATTTTCTATCATGTTGATGTTGCCAAGATAATAACGCGAGGCCGCCGACATGATACGTAAAATTTTACCCTCAGTGACCATTGTAAACACAATTGGTCGATTTTCGACCACAGGCAATACTAGTCTAAATAACTAGCCATAGAAAATTGTTTACACATTTACAATACATCATGTAGACATTCATCTATAAACGGCATTTTTCAGTTTTCGTAAATCTTAGACCGTTAGCAAGATACGGCCAAAAACCGCGATATTTTGCTAGAAAAAGTGCGTATTGTGCTGAAAGACGGCATTCGGACAGCTCTGAAACTTACCACGCGATTTGAAAAAAGGTACTCGGTGAAAAAAATTGATTTTTGTACATCTTACAGATTGAAATCTTCGGTCGATGAAGGGGTGATTTTTGTTTTCGTTTACTTCACACATTTTAAAGAGTTTGCAGAGGTAAAAACACATTGCGTAGACTTCTCGTATGGTTAATTTTAGGTTGCACATAGCTGCATATGAAATGTAGATAACGTATCGAACTTTTATTTAAAGTTTAGAGCAGAATGACATCTTATGTGGTTCTTGAGATATCGGTCCGTGAATGATAGCACGCGACAGTTACGTGAGGTAACGTATCTTGAGGAATAGGAAATGCCTAAAATGTTTTGTGTATGTTGTTAAGGTGTTTATCTGGAAAATCCCTTTCTCGTTTTTGGAAATGTGTATTCGTTATCGCGATATCTACAAAAATCATAATTTTTAGTATCAAAATATCCAACTGCGTGCATTGGCAAATCTACACTTCTATTCATGGCAAATCGTCGAAATTTTTACGATGCATTCTAATATTATGATTCTGGAAAGCTTTGAAAGTTTTTCCGATAATACTATCCATTACCGAGATCTGTGGATTCCAAGTTACCGCACATATTCATGACAAATATGCATGTAATATCCAGTCTGACGTGTAATTATGGTTTTAACTAACGTAGCGAACGTCCAGCAAGGGTTCTTGGTTTGCAGGTCACGAACCTGTGTTTCTAGTCGCCGTTTATTCACCGATAACAAATCATCGCAAATCTTTCAGGCCACTGAACGTGCAAAATTCGTCATCGTAATGGTTGGATCAACATGAACTTGAATTATCGTGAAATAGCAATATCATATAAAACTAAATTCTCAGCTGGACTCGAAAATATTTACATGCTTTTTATGGGACGATATTGATGATGTTTAACAATGTTCTTTGAAATAGCTAAGCGTGTTTAGCAATCATCTGAATGTAAAGCTCTTTTTAAAAAGTAAACTACTACATAGTCAATTTGGTCTGACGTTTGTACAAATGTATCAAGGTATATAAAATACTATCCAAATTTTACTCACCATTGATTTCATGTTATAAAGGCAGTACACTCTGATGTAACAAGAGAAAGACGGAAACCAGCTGAAAAATGCTCCTGCCAGAGCACAGAAAAGGCGAATATGTTCTCTGATACAAAAGTGTTTGCCGCGGTGGAGTAGCCGAGCGGTCTAAAGCACCTCGCTGCGGAGCGCGCGGTTGCTCGCCGTGGAGGTTCCAGTCCTCCCTGGGGCATGGGTGTGCGTGTTTGTCCGTAGGTTAGTATACTTAGGTTTAAGTAGTTTGTAAGCTACGGACTAATGACCACGCAGTTTGGTCCGATAGGATTACAAACATTTGAACATTTACAAAAGTGTGGAACCAACTGCCTTAATCCTCATTCCGCCTTCCTCACCAAAATTTTTGGCATTTTTCGACTGAATGTGAGTAGGATAGAGACAGTGCAACACGTAGAGAGAGCCATATATGATGGGACAGAGAAAGTTTCAGTTCAGGTGAGGGAAGCGAAACGAGATGTCGGAAGTCAGGAACAGTGGGAACAACAAACTAAGACAGATGCAAGTAGTAGCAATTGGAGCAAAAGATAAAACAGTGGGAAACTGAGACGAATGGAGACCACACGTAAAGCATGAGCGTGCGGCTCTCCAATACTATAGCACGAAGCAATTTGTCCAATTTTTCCCATCCCCAGTACCCGCTTGCTAAAGTTTTCCGGTGTACAGGTCAAACCGCAAGCAAACCATCCCCATGGACATATGTGTAATGGGGACAATCGTGATTGAAGAAAATGAAAGCCGACTCTAAGTGAGAAAGAAAGGATACTGGCAACAGGACAGGAAGTGAATGGGACAACATCAATGGGGTAGAGAGACGATGAAAGTGGCAGAAACAGACAGTGGTGAGGAATCGCGAGGGAAATGGATGAAGACATTGAAAGTTTGACATAGACAGAAAGCGGCAGTGGGAAAGACAGCAAACAAACGGACAGAGACATATATAGACACTGACAGTGATATGACATTGCTGACTATGACGGATTAACTAGGCAAAAGTAACTACACAGTTATGCGCTAAAAGTGCGTGGTTACGTTCGTATGCCAAAATTTTGATTTGATGAGGATTGAGGCAGCTGGTTCCACACTTTTGTGTCAGAGAACATATTCGCCTTTTCTTTGCTCCGGCAGGAGCATTTTTCAGCTGGTAATGTCATACTTCATAAAAGTTTTTACAGACTTCCAGGTCATGTCAGCAGCTAACAGTCTGCATACAGCCTTCCTTCAATGTTAACTCACAGTGGTAAAAATAGCAACACAGGTTTCGGCATGACAAGTTTGACCATTCCCTTGTTAGATAAATATGACGATGCTTTGAAAGAGGGTAACAGATTTCTGTAATTTAACCGATATTTATAGAAATAGAAACACAGAAGGAAGGAAGGCCGATTAGGGCTTAACGTCCCGTCGACAGCGTGGTCATTAGGTCTAGAGACGGTACTCACGCTCGGAGTGTTTGGAGTAGGGCGGGGAAAGAAATCGGCCGTGACCTTTGTAAGGAACCATCCAGGCATTTGCCTGGAGCGATTTAGGAAAATCACGAAAAACATAAATCTGGATGGCCGAAGGTGGATTTGCATCAACGTTTCCCAAATGCGAGTTCAGTCTGTCACCACTGCGCCACCTCACTCGGCGAAGGAAAAAAAAAAGGAGTTTATGCTGACTAAAACACATCAATTTTGACACCGCTAATTAGTTCTGTAGAGACGCCAAGAGAGTACAAGTTAATTGTATTATAACGAACTCCACTGCATGTATTGTAACTTATTTTATCTGTGACTTACTATTTGTCGACCTCTTCAGTAAGAATATCAATGTAAGACTTTATCAGTTATGTGACTGGAATGTGAATTACGTTCATCACTGTAAAGTTTTAACGCAACATATAGACCTTTATTCGCACTCTTGTTCTCATTGGCCAAAAGATGGTGTTTTTGTGTGCCGAAACCAGTTGTCAACGAAAGTAAAAATACTTTTGCGATCTTGGCAAAACATTATTTCACATTAGTTTAATATTACAAATTTTCTCTAATTTTGAAAGACTTAAGGCTACAATTTTACCTAACCTTACGAAATCAGCAGGAACTGGTGCAGTGACGAAGCTCGCCATCGGTTTCTTACGCAAAGCGTGTATCATAGATGACAGTTCGTGGCTCCTCCGTATCAATTCGGCGTGAGAACATGACTGCATTTGGCCCTCCACTTCTTGTAAGATGGCTTCCAATTGTTCTGCGTCCTGTGGATAAAAACTTACCTCAGATCATTTGCTGCACAAACACAAACCGCTAAGCAAATGTATCAACAGCTATGGTTGTTATTTCTGCTTATTTCAACAGTTACTGTTAAAAGAAACAAATTGACGATAGATAGATAAACTGAAACATGACCGATAAGCATACCTGAATAAACTGTTATACCAAATCAGAAAATAAAATTTAATCTACATTAATATGGATCCGCATTATCATTCACAATAACTCTTCAGATTTAGAAACAATGATAAGGCGATACATTGGAGGATATAATGCAGTTTCAGCTTAGTCACATGACATATCTTCTGTTCCTGCAGCTGCTGCAGAAGGTGAAGTATTCGTGCCGTGTCTGTCGAAATAGATTCCCAGACTTTTGGGTTGAAATTAAAATAACTTAGTAGCGTACGTAACTGTGGTGTCGCACAAGTCTGAAGTGCGCGCCACGTACTTTCGTCACGCGCCGCCTTGCAAGCACGGCGCGGCAGTCTTAATACGTCAGCCACGTGCGCCCTCTGCTGCAACTCCACTCGTGTCCACCACTGAACTGGACCGCTCACTTGGTAATAGGACAGGCACTAGGACTCATCAGTAGGCAGGTCTCTACCTAGTTAAACTATGTATCTGCATTCCACTAGTCTTCAGTTAACAAAGTTAAGTATTGTACTATATTTCTACGAAATATAGATCTTGTTCTGATCTATCTTAGTGTTTCCAGTTTCTGCTGTCCCACTGGCTGTTCACCTCAGACTGTACCCGCACACGCGTGCATCCTACTTTCCTGTGTCGGTCTCTCTCTACTCGGCCAGTGACGCCCAGGACAACCAGCGGAAACGAGACACAAAAATGGCGACGAGGATGGGATACAAAAATGGCGACGAGGATAGGATTCGAACCCACGCGTGCAAAGCACATTGGATTAGCAGTCCAAGACTTGCCTCCTCCTAGGAATGTGCACGAATTGCAAGCAGTAATGGGAAAGCTTAACTATTATTTCAGATTTATTCCGAATGCCTCTCAGATTGCACCTCCACTGCATCGCTTACGTAGGAAGAATGTTCCTTTTGTATGGTCTAAAGATTGCTAGGTTGCATTTGACAAATTAAAGTCTGCACTACTCAGTGATGCGTGTTTGATTCCCTTTGACCCACAGAAGCCTGTAGTGCTTGCAGAGCATGCCTCTTCTTTCGGCCTGGGTGCGGTATTGTCACATCGTATTGGATCTCACGATCCTCCTATTGCCTTTGCATCCAAGCTCTTGACGTCAACGCAACGGAATTAGTCAGGTAGAAAAGGAGGCCTTAGCAATCACTTACGGCGTCACGAAGTTTCATCATTATCTCTGTGGTAGAAAATTCTATTTGTTGACAGACCACAAGCCTCTCACGTCGTTGTTCTCAGCCACAAAGACAATTCCGCCACGATCGGCACAAAAGCTTTCAGAGATGGTCCTTGATACTGTCTAATTACCAGCAAGAGATTTTGTACCGACCTACCACTAAACATGCCAACGCTGACACACTTTCCCGACTTCCGGTTGGCCGGGATGTGTCGTTTGATTCTTCAGAAATGGAATGTTGCCAGATAGACTCCAGAGATGCTTCCGCTGTCGCAGACTTCCCTTTGAACTCTCGTCGGGTTGCACAGGAAACAACTGCGGATGCGGACCTAAGTGTGGTAGCACATTTTGTTCGTTATAGGTGGCCTGCCAGAGCCAAAGACATTGAGCGGCCTCTGGTTCGACGTTATTTTGCACAACGTCATGCATTATCTTTAAGTCAGGGTGTTCTGTTGTTACATACCGACAACGACCAAACAAGAGTGGTTGTTCCTCGTTCCCTGCAACGAGAAGTCTTACGCCTCCTGCATCAAGGACATTGGGGTATTGTTCGGACAAAGCAACTGGTCAGACTTCATTGTACCTGGGTTGGTATGGCCGCCCAGATAGAGCGAATGACGTCACAGTACGGTTTGTGCGGAGCATCAGGCAGCTCCTCCGCAAAGTTTCTCGGATGGCCACGCTCCAAGGGACCATGGCAACGTTTACTCATTGATTTTGCCGGACCTTTCTGGAATACGCGCTGGTTAATAGTTGTAGATGCTTTCAGCAATTTTCCTTTTGTGATTGCCATGAACTCAACTAAGGCGTCTAGTACAATCAGTGCCTTAACATTGTATTTTGCATCGAAGGTTTGCCTGAAACTATCGTCAGTGACAATGGACATCAGTTTGATAGTGCGGAATTTCAACAGTTTTGTCGTGGGAATGGCAATCAGCACATCACCACCGCACCTTTTCACTCTCAGTCCAATGGTGAAGCAGAACGTTTCGTTCAAACATTCAAATCTCACATGGAAAAGATGAAAGGTCAGCACTCCAGGCCAAGCTCTTCAAATTTTCCCGTCTTCGTATCGGTGCATGCCACGTGACGGCCCGTCTCCTGCCGAGCTGCTACACGGCCGCCGTCACCGCACTCTCCTTCACCTGCTGCAGCCTCCCACGCACCGAGTCGGTTCGTATGGCGCTTCGCGTTTTCCGGTTTCTACGCCGGTGCTGTACAAGGGGTATGCTGGAAAGAAGAGATGGTTGCCGGGCACGATACAGAGCGTGCTCGGTCGCAATATGTATGTTGTACGTTCTTCCACAGGGTCGGAGCTGCGGCGCCACGCAAACCAATTGCGCCTGTACAGGCCGCGCGATCCTGTCACTGGTTTCTTCATTCCAGACCCAGTTCACCGCCAGGGAGCACCACCACATCGTTCGCTGACGGACCCAGCGTCCCCGGACTACGAGATCGTTCCCATGGAGATCGACGCGCCACCCTTGCAGTCGTCACGACCACCGCTGTCGCCGCCGCAGCGGTCTGCGTCACCGAGAGGGACACCGGGAACGTGAGTGCCCCCCCCCCCCCCCCCAGATTGGGCCACGTCACTCGGAAGAAGACGACCTGCTCCCTCTGGGCGGAGGTGTGCGCCCTTCCCCTCGTTTTGGTGGGTTTTCCGGGGGATCACAAGGTGGATACCGGGGCGCGGACGGCGTCTCGATCCCAGCCGCAGCTACGACGCCCGTCCCACCAGTAACGCCCCCGCAAATGCCTTCCTCCCAGTTCCGTCGCCTCAGCCCTACGCCACGACGGCGCAGCGTTTTTTTTTGGGGGGGGGGGGAGGGGTGTGGTGTCCCCCAAGTCTGAAGTGCGCGCCACGTACTTTCGCCGCGCGCCGCCTTGCAAACACGGCGCGGTGTTCTTAAGATTTCAGCCACGAGCGCCCTCTGCTGCAACTCCGCTCGTGGCCACCACTGAACTGGATCGGTCACTTGGGAATAGGACAGGCGCTAGGACTCATCAGTAGGCAGGCCTCTACCTAGTTAAACTATATATCTGCATTCCACTAGTCTTCAGTTAAGAAAGTTAGGTATTGTACCATACTTCTACGAAATACATATCTTGTTCTAATCTAGCTTAGTGTTTCCAGTTTCTGCTGTCCCACTGGCTGGTCACCTCAGACTGTACCCGCACACGCGTGCATCCTACTTTCCTGTGTCGGTCTCTCTCTACTCGGCCACCGACATCCAAGACAAGCGGGGGAAACGAGAAACAAAAGTAACAGCGCAACACTGTAAAAAAGTCAATGATTGATAAATGTGTGTATTTCTGAACGTTTCAAGATCTAAACGATTGTAATTTGCAATATAAACAATGTTATTTATTTTAAATTGTTAACAAAGCCTCACATAAAATCATTTGTTTTTATATCCTCACACCAACAAGGCAGGCCATTAAGAGCGTTTAGAGTTTGTTTCCATTAAATTTGTTCAACAGTTAAGTGCTTGTTTGCGACACTGTTTTGCGGTGACGCGGTAATTTTAGGTTCAAACAATACCAGTACGTCTATTCAATATGGGTTGCGTAAAGTATAGTCCATATGTGTACCTATACTCCGATTAAAATTACTTTTTGTGACTGCAGTATCAGCTAGTCAGGTGATAACGTCCAACTGCCATCCAACCACAGTTCTCTAATGGGTGACAAGTGCTCGCTGAGTTGCCAATTTTCCACCTACGTGCAATGACATGTGAAATATGGCTGGTTGCATGCCAGTACAAGATATCTCTAACTACCTTCACGACCACTTAAGAAAGAAAGCTGAATGCCATTGACGATAGAACTGACATAAATGATACTGAACTGCTTTTAGTTTAAATCCCTGGTGTCGATGTTGTTGTTGTGGTCTTCAGTCCGGAGACTGGTTTGATGCAGTTCTCGACCCTACTCTATCCTGAGCAAGCCTCTTCATCTCTTCATTTGAATTTCCTTACTGTATTCATCTCTTGGTCTCCCTCTGCGATTTTTACCCCACACACTTCTCTCCAACGCTAAATTCACGATTCCTTGATGCGTAAGAATGTGTCATACCAATTGATCCCTTCTTTTAGTCAAGGTATGCCAAAAATTCCTTTTTCCCCAATTCTGTTCAGTACCTCGTCATTAGTTACACGATCCACCCACCTAATCTTCAGCATTATTCTGTAGCAGATTTCAAAAGCCTCTATCCTCTTCCTGTCCGCACTGCTTATCGTCCATGTTTCACTCCCATACAAGGCAACACTCCACACAAATGCCTTCAGAAAGGACGTCCTTAGGCTTAAATCAATAATCGATGTTAACAAAGTTCTCTTTTTCAAGAACACTTTTCTACCCATTGCCATTCTGCATTTTATATCCTCTGTACTGCGACCATCATTTGTTATTTTAGTGCCCAAGTAACAAAACTCATCTACCTCCTTTATTGTTTCATTACCTAATCTAATTCCTTTAGCATCACCTGATTTTCTTAGACTACACTCCATTACCCTTGTTTTGCTCTTATTAATGTTCATCTTATATGCACCTTTCAGAGGTCCCACTGTCCATCCGTTCAACTGCTGTTCCAGGTCTTGTAATGTCTCTGAGAGAATTACAATGTCATCGGCAAAACGAAAGGTTTTTATTTCTTCACCTCTCCAGATTTCTCCTTGCTTTCCTTTATAGCTTGCTCAATGTACAAACTGAATAACAATGGAGAGAGGCTACAACCCATACTCCCTTCCTAACCTCTCCATCCCTTTCATGCCCTTCAACTCTGACAACCGCTGTCTGGTTTTTGTACAAATTGTAAATAACCTTCCGTTCCCTATATTTGACTCCTGCTGATTTCAGAATTTGAAAGAGTGTATTCCAGTCAATATTGTCTAAAGTTTTCTCCAAATCTACAAAAGCTAGAAATGTAGGTATGCCTTTGCTTAATCTATCTTCTAACATAAGCTGTAAAGTGAGAATTGCCTCCCGTGTTCCTACATTTCTCCTGAATCAAAACTGCTTTTCCCAGCTTATACCAGCTTTTCCATCCTTCTGTAAATAAATCGTGTTAAAATTTTGCAACCATGACTTATCAAACTGATGGTTCTGTAATTTTCACGCCTGTCTGCATCTGTAGAGCTGCATGTCCTCGGGAAAAGTACCGGCTGTAGTTTCTCCTTGCTTCCAGCCGTTCGGATTAACAATGTGGCAAACCACATTAGCTGATGTTACAAGGTCAGCTCAGTCAATCATCCAGACTGCTGCCCCTGTAACTACTGAAAAGGCTGCTACCCCTCTTCAAGAACCACACGTTTTTCTGGTCTCTCCACAAAGACTCCTCCTCTGTGGTTGCACATACGGTACGGCTATTTATATCGTTGAGGCACGCAAGCCACCCCACCTCGTTAAAGTCTGTGGTTCATAAGGGTGTCAATAACAAAGAAAAACTGGCAGGCTTGGGTTCCATGAAATGGATGAAAACCGGTGGAGACATCTTTTAACGAAGCTAAAAAATGCCTCTCGAAGAAACTGGGTTTGACTTTGGAGAATATTGTGATCATTAGCCCCGGTGGAGCACCTGCTATGTATCAAAATAAGATCGGTGCAGTATAATTATTGGAAGAATATTTCGGAAAAACAAAAGTTTCATTGTATTGTTAATCAACATGTGTTATTAAGAAAACTTCTGGTATACGACCATTTCATGTCAACTATATTTACAGTTATTAACTACATCCGATCAAGAGGGCTGAAATACGGAACATTTCGAACATTTCTTAAGGAACAATGGGAACGAAGTTCGGCGATTTATTATATCATAAAGACGTTTGTTGGCTAAGAGCTGGGAAATTATTGCAGCGCGTTTTGCACTAAGATATGAAATAAAATATTTTGTGGAAACGATCTACAGGACTCTCCTGAGTTGAAAAATGAATTTTGGTTAAATGACTTACATTTAATATAACGGTTCATTTAAGGGCACCAAACTCAAAACTGCTGGGAAAATCACTGTTTATTTCTCAACTGTTGGCAACAGAATGTGCTTACAAATTGAATTATGTACTCTTCAAAAACCATTTGTTGAAATGAAACAACACATTTTTTTTATTTACAAAACAATTTGTTGAGATAAGAATGCTGTGCAGGAAGTAAATTTTCTCTCGGTATTCATAAATTAATTTTAGAATTCGAAAGAGATTTGAAAGAGGAGAAAATAATGTTCAAGGTGGTTGAATATCTAGAGATTTGTGTTGTCAAAATAGGAGGAAATCGTGTTCAACGACGTTAAAGGTCTTTTTTCTGTATACCCAGAGGAGATGCGCATGTAACTGCAGATAACACAAATTCTCTGTTCTCCAGTCTGTTTAACGAAGGACAGAGAATGTCATCTTCTTGATTTCTATAAAAACTTGGAGAGAAACAAATTCAATAATTCAAGATAAGAAATGATAAAAGCATTCAGCATATTTGGCTGTACTTTATTCATGTGTGTACAAACATTTCTGTTCTGAACTTAAAAGTTAATTCCGCTGACTTTTCAACTAACGAACATTTAGAACACGTACTAAAAACTTCATCATCAAACATGATTGGTTGGTTGTTTGGGTTAGAGGGACCAAACTGCTAAGGTTATCGCTCACCCGGTGGGGAGGGGAAGTAGTGAGGATAGGAAAGGAGGGGAAGGGAAAGGAAATGCTGTCCAGGGAGGAAAGAAGGAAGAAAGATTGCATTAGCTCAGGGCCCCCGTGCTCGTCCGCACGTACTCATGAAAGAACCGTGAGCCTCCTTGGGGGGGGGGGGGGGGGGGCGTGCAACGTCAAATAATACTCGAGACTTCTAAAAACTTGTAACTGACGTAAGATGCAATGTCTCACATTACAGCTTTGCGTCAGTTTATTATCGTATTGATAATTAATTGTTTGTCATGCTAATTTTCTACGAAAACTGTGATTCTACCTGTGATCAATTAAATCGTCTTTTAACCAAAATACACTGCTCCGAACAATTAGGGGGGCAGGTGTGATATCATACACAGTATACATATGGTAACGTAATTTATTCAGAAATTGGTTACAATTGTAATTTATGTGTGATATAGTACGATATTTTACTATCTCAAGTCTTTACTTGAGATTTCCATGACGTTTACTTAGATCGAAGCACAATGGGACTACCATAATAGTGAAAACACCATTCTCGTTGCCCTCTAGTATGGTGTCTGATCACCTCGAACGGCCAGTACAGTTGCTCACCTGCGTGGCACGGACAGAGTGAGGTTATTCAATCAGTTCTTGAGGGATATTTGGTCATTCTTACGTGTGTGCAACTGTTGTGGGAGGTGCTGGTCTGGCTATAATGCTTCTGCCAAGTGTATCCCACACATGCTCAATCGGGTTTAAGTCCGACGAGTAAGCTGGCCACTCCATTCGTTCAATTTCCTTTGCTTGAAGTATGTTGTCCACCAGTGCAGCTCTGTGGCGACCAGAAGGCACTATGGCACCAACGTAGGGTACAACAAAAGGTCAGAGGATCTCGACCTCCTCTCCATACCTCTGAGCAGTCACAACGCCAGTCCGTTCGTTCGCCAATACTTAATCCCGCCTAGACCCTTCATTCACCACTGTGATATGGTGATGTTAACTGTTCCGAGTTACACGTTCTCTCCGGACGAGGGAACGACGATTGTCCGGTTGAACATAAAATGTGGACTCATCTGTGAACAGAACCCGGCGCCATTCGTTACGACTCTAATCCTAACGTTCGTCCACCCAGTTCCTGCTGGCTAAAAGGTGTCGTGGTTTTAATGGGACACCCGCCATAGGCCTCCGTGCGTAAAGGCCACATTCCCGAAGGTGATTTCGGACTGGTTGTATTTATTGTTGCTTTCCGGAGGGTGCGTTGCAACTGAGTTGCTTTCAATCTCCTGTCTCGACGGGCTATTAACCGGGCACAACGTCCATCTCTTGCTGGTGTTACCCGTAGACGATCTTCGCCTTCCCTTCTTTTGATGATTCCTGTTGTCAGAAATTCCGGCCAGGTCCTCGAAATTGCACCTTGGGACTCTCCAATAGCCGCGGTGGAGTGGCCGAGCGGTCTAAGGCGCCTTGCTGCGAATAGAGCGGTTGCTTTCCGTCGGAGGTTCGAGTCCTCCCTCGAGCGTGGGTGTGTGGGCTGTGCTTAGGTTAGTTTAAGGTAGTTGAAGTAGTTTGTAAGCCTAGGGACTGATATCTCAGTAGTTAATTCCCATAGATTTCCAAAGTTTGAACATTTGTACAATCCATTAGCAACAGCCACCTCCCTTTGTGTATGTCCCGCTTCTAACCTTCCTAAACAAAAGTCAAAGGCCAGCTTCCTCTGCAGCAACTTTCTTTTATTACCACTGTTTCGGTTGCCGCAATGTTGTTGTCTCCACTCCGTGCAAGGTAAAAGGCAAGGTAAAGCAGCCAACAATTCGAAGATACCTAGTCTTTACTATGCGTGGTCCTGTTTGGAGGTGGTATGCCGTTGCCTTCCTCCGACCTTCGAACTGACTTACCCAGCCAGTTATAGGGGGACCTAAAGTTTAACGTAGATTCCGAACCACGGAGCTACTCGATATTTTTTACATCAGCAACATTGACAGAGGTGAAAGAAGTGACATATAAAAATCCTAGGACTTGGCCAGAATCGAACCCGCGACCTTTGGAATCGTAGTGTGGCACTACCACTGTGCTACCCAAAATGTCGAACCATTCTTGTTCATTCTGTCGATGAGAAAACTTCACATCATAGATATCTCAAGTGATCCCCTAACTGTTTTGACCAGTTAAGTATGTATTTACTCAAGGGAACAAAACAAAATTATGTGTAGCTTCACCATGTCTAACGTTTCTCGTTGCTATTTATGTTACTTACAGGTGTGGACTCTTTTTATTTTATTTTATATTTTATTTATTTATTTATTAATTATTATTATTCAAATTAAAATGTTTGTATAGTCTATGGGACTTAACTACGGGGTCATCAGTCCCTAAACTTACAACCTACTTATGAACTACTTACGAACTAGGACGGCACAAATATCCATGCCCGAGGGGGGGGGGGGATTCGAACCCCCGACCGTAGTGGCCGTGCAGACCGTGACTGGAGCGCCTCAGTCTCCTCGGCCACCGCGGCCGGCTTATTATTATTATTTTGCGTGGAGGGGATATGAATAATTGGTGAAATAATCAGATTTAAGGGGCTACCCATAATGAATTACGTCACACTTTAAGGGGTAGGGAGGAGACCAAAGAAGTGGACATCGTGTGAAAAAGGTTTGCATTTCTTACAGTGTAATGCTTCTATAAAGTCATCGTAAATATTTTGAATTTAACGCTCCGCCACTGATTACTTAATCTTTATTTACACAGTACATCAGCTGTTTTTCTGTCACAGTCCAATGAAAATATGTAATAAATTAATAGTTGGAATAAATATTTATTTTTACTAATTATGTTAAATTTCATTGTGGTCCGCGCTTTAGACTCCCTGTACTTTAAGAGTTGTGCAGATATAGGCTAGGGAATGGAAGGGTAAAAACTGAAGAGTTGTGCAGATCTAGGCTAGGGAATGGAAGGGTAAAAACTGAAGAAAGGAACTTGACGAGGATTGGAAGCATACCTCCATGGAGAATGTAGATTTGATGTCCCAGCACTGTTTTTTCCCCTTTTGTGGGGGGAGAGATTACACCGGTTCTTTGCGGGTATTGGCTTAGTTTTTTTTTTTTTTTTTTTTTTTTTTTTTTTTTTTTTTTTTTTTTTTTTTTCAGAGGGCTCTGACCCAAACGTGCGGGGCTACCGCGCGCCGACTTGACTTTATTATGACGGGAGTGCAAGTGGATACACTTTCTTCTGAAACTTCCTATGTGCTGCACGGTGTAACAATGCTGCTAACTGCTCGCTTTAATGCCTCTTTGTTTTTCAAACGGCCCTACCCCCGACCTGATGTTGCTACATAATCGTTTGTTTTAAATTCAGATGAGAACAGAGCAAGGTTACACACTGGTGATTGTCAAGTGTAGACAACATTTACTAAATTGACACGTTCCACATCATTACGAAATGTCGTATATAGCCGGCCGCGGTGGCCGAGGGGACTGAGGCGCTCCAGTCACGGTCTGCACGGCCACTACGGTCGGGGGTTCGAATCCCCCCTCGGGCATGGATATTTGTGCCGTCCTTAGTATTAGCTAGTTCATAAGTAGTTTTTAAGTTTCGGGACTGATGACCCCGTAGTTAAGTCCCATAATCTATACAAACATTTGAACATTTTGTCGTATATATGATCTATGGAACAAGTATTAATCTAATCTAATCTAGCATTCGGGAAAGATGGCGGCTCAAATCCAGCTCCAGCCATCCAGCTTTAGGTTTTCCGCGATTTCCCTAAATCGCTCCAGGCAAATGACGGGACGTTAAACCCTCAACTTTCTTCATAGATGAGGAATCACTTGCCGACCTCTGCGGTGCTTTTTCGTCACACGGAAAGGAGGAAGTGGAGGATCATGCTCCGTGCAAAAATCCATCCAAATTGCATCTAGTTTATGTATTTGAATGAAATAAACAAAACATTTATCCTTTAAAAAACTATATAATACTTCGGCGCAGATTGGTTTAATGTTGAACACGGTGGTTATAAGTAAATTAATAAATAAATGGCCAATCAACAGCGAGTGATTGTATTAACCTTTACCAGGTTTCGACACCAGTGTGAATATAATCTTCAGAAGAAAATAAATTTTTAGGATTTGTGGCGCTTACCTGAGTTTCGCACCCACTAAATGTGTGGGAGAAAATATAAATTGATTTAACGTCAGTCTTCAAAGCGCCAGGCATGATAAAAATTTATTTTCTTCTGAAGAAGATATCTTTAGTGGTGTACAAACTTGGGTAAAGATTAATAAAATCATCCGCAACTATCGGCTGTAATGCACATTTATTAATTTGAATTATTGAGCAACATAACAAAAAAAAGTCATCGAGTACTATATTTCTCTAATACAAGCTGGGAGATTTGCCCATTACTTTTACACATCCTTAACATGTTAATGTAATACAGATGTGTCACAATATATAATTTTGATTAAAATAACCACAATATACATTTCATGAAGTATATGCAAAAATATATTTTAAATTACTACATCTATCACGTAAAACAATACCTGCAAGAGAGCATTTTTCTGTTTCTCTAATTTGATCAATTTTACTGTCAACTGTATATCCAAATTTTGAGCCATGGCATCCATGGCATTATGCAGCTCGTTCACCCGTTCCTCTTTAGCCGCCCGCACGGAGTCAACATTGTCCTCCTAAAGAAACATAAGTGAGGGAACTAATTTTACTTATTTAGCGTATGGGCTCTCTATGGAATCATGTGGTACATATGAATAATTTTAAATATATAACAATTAGTACTTTTTTTACTAATACAGTAAACCACTTTCAGAGGGTGGGTGGGAAGTATCACTTTTGCTATCATTGGGTAACGTTCTGAAGCATCCTGAGAATAGTTTTTCTTTATTTTCAATGCCTAGGTAATATATTCCTTTAGCAATGTGTCAAATATTATTTCTTCGATTATATCGCCATGATTCGTGATTCAAAGGAAAAAAAAGAGTTTTCAAACAAACTAAGCATGATCTGCAATATAAAAACGGGGGTTTCCATTTAACGTTTCAAATTTGACTCCCGTCCCACCTCCGCAAAGAGTGGAGATTGGTATTATTCGATCGCCCCTTCGAAATATATAGGGATTATTTGGGGCTTTTTTCGTTTAACGAATATTTTATCTGATATTCCACTGCATCATTTAAAATGACTAATCCTGTTTATATACAAATTATGTAGGTATCAGTCGAAGTGATTACTTTACATAAGACTTAGTATAGATCACATAATTATAACATCTTACGTAAGGAAAGACTTAATATACATTGTAGAAGGAACCATTTTATTGGACGTGTTTAATGAATGCACGAAGCTCTGCAAGGAAAACCGACCATAAAAATTAAAACAATATCAAATATTGTCGCTGAATGTGACATGTGATTCGAATTACTAAGTAAAAGCAGCTGCAGAGGAAGAATAACGCCATCTTGCGTAAAATATGACACAATTACATTTTTGTATAATTTCGTCCAGAAGGACACTGAATAAACAACGCTGCCTGTTAGCAGGAAATATTTGATCAGAGATGAAGGACGTAGTTGCCAAAGTAAGGTAGCCGAACATCGTAGTAGATCATAAAAATGGTATGTCATATTGACACTGTGGAACGCATTGAAGCGAGATCAAATTACTAGAGTGAATACAACTGAAACCTCAGAAGTAGACAAGGAAATGTAACATCTCCGTGGATTAATGTCTGCTTTCACTGAAGGGCAGTAGAGCTGTGTCTGTGTTGTTTGTGCCATGTGCCAGATGTCACGCACTACCTATTGCCCATGCATGTCTGAAGGACATTTGCTTAGTTCTATCGATAGTATTTATGCACATAGTATTTATTCATAACTATTAGATGCTGAAGAAGGTCTTCATACTTTTGTATACTCAAAAACAAATGCAGAAAAAATTAATGGCTTATGTGTGCTTTTCTCGTTTTAGTAACAATTTACAAATTTACCCCACTAGAAATGCAATGTTACCCGACTATCTGCAAAAACCTTGATTTTGCATTATTATTTTTTCCTTAACTGTGAATTACAGTTCAAACTTTAGATAATCCATTCAGACTTTGTTATACAATAACGAAAGATTAGACGGAAGGCAGTTCACATACAGGTTGTCAGTAAATGTCTACCCATCTTTCAATATTTCATCATGCCACACACGACAGAGCACGGTATTAAATGTTCGAAACCGCAGCGCAAGGAAATGCAATTCTTCAGGTGCCATATCGCGAGTTCTATTGATCACAGAGATAAGGGAGTGAAGTGATTGGATAGTCCTTACTCTAGTGGCCGTAAGTATAGATGTAAGAAGAACTGTCTATCCTACAGTTATGGTCAAAATTTAAATATTATACATTTCCTGCAGGCCATCCAAATTTCGCAAATTGGCTGATTTCTGTACATCACGTGTTCTCTAAAATGGGCTTGAAAAAGTACCATTTGTTCATGAATGGTTCCTGAGAAAAACTCGAAAAAACGATGATTTTTGGGAATTAAAACTATGAACTATGGACACGGTCATTTCTTTTTTCTTATTCATTGCAAATCGTCAATCGTTTTGCCACTTGTTCTTTAGATGATATTCTCAAATTTGTTTTAATTTCTTTTTATATCTTTGTGAGTAAGCGAGATTCAGATGTTCAAAGTTCCCGTGCAAAATAATAATAAAAAAAAGATTTTCTCCATTTTGGTTTCGTGGACCACAATTATCTAAATAACTAACCACAGAAAAGGCTCGAATTTTAACAATATAATCTATAGAATTCTATTTAGGAACAGAAAATCTTTAACATTTATCAATATGAAGTGAAATACCATGATATTGGGTACTAAAAGTGCAAACGATGCTGAGAAACACCGTTTGGGACGATATGAAACATACAGCTCAAATTTTAAGAAATATACTCGGCGAAAAAAATTGATTTTCTTACATATTACAGTTAGATATCTTCACTCGAAGAAGGATCTTTTTATTTTATTTTTGATATTAGTTAGAATTACTGTGCAGCATCAAATTATGTAAAGTATTGCAACATATTTTAAAGAGTTTGCACGGGTAGAAACTCATTCCGTTGACTTTATGAATGGTTATTTTAGCTCATACATAGCTGTATATAAAATTCAGAGAAGATACTGAAATTTTATTTAAAACATGCAGATGAACCTTCATGGTTTGCCCACTTCTGTCCAAGCGATCTTACCGGATATTGGAAAACACTTTTCATTGCATTTCGACAAAACTGTTCTATAAAGAAATTTGATTTCGGACATCATAAAGTTTTATATTTTTTCTCGATAAATGATGCATTTTTCAAATTCGTCATAGTCTGTATATAAAGAAACTGTCAAATTTTTACAGATCTACGGAATGTGTTTTTATACTCGGCACAAACTGCTAAAGCAACAAAAAGACAGAAACCAGCTGAAAAATTCTCCTGATGGCACAAAAGGAAAATATGTTCTTATTTAAAAGACTCTGACAAAATTGGATAACGAACTGTGTTGGTCATCGCCAAGAATTTGTTCATGCAAACATATTCGCACTTTGTTCTGTGAGAGAATAGCGGAGAGTGGCTGTAATAGACAGAAGACAGTGTGAGTCGGTGAGAAAGAGAGTGGGCAGTCCTGGAAAGAGAGACTCAGTGTAAGTAAAAAAGATATGGGGGCGGAGATAATAGCCGTTGGAGTAAAAGAGAGAGGATACAGTGAGAATGAAAAAGAAGGAAGAGTCGAGACTATATATAAAGCTTTGGGGGTCTGAAAACCTCAGGCAGACCTTAACAGGAAACATCTCTCGTCTTCCTTCCAAAGTTCAAGTTTCTCGGTATAGATCAGACCACTCGAAAGGAGAGACGATGGTAACTGAAGTGACAGACTGACTGAAGCCTTTGGCAAAGAAAGAGACAGAGTAAGAATGGGACACAGTGAATTGTGAGAGTACAAAACGGTGTTTAGGGACATAGAAAGGGATGAAGGCAGCGATACTGGGAGAAACAAAGAGACTGCAGAAGAAAGACAACTACAGACAGTGGTACGGGAATGCTGTGTATGAAAACTTCATTACGGGGAGAGACCGGGCAAAATTATTTTGAATGTCTTGTGTTAAAACAGCATGAATATAATCTCATGCTTTTTTTTTTTGCGAGGAAAGCGCAGTGTGAACCGAGACAGGTGATTCCTCAATTTTATGCCACAGGAACATATTTCTATTTTTCGTGCTTCGACAGAAGCGTTTTTAAGCTGGTATTAATAATATTAATGATGGTAATATTTTTTCTGTTTAATATGTATACTAGGGAAATAGCTAGTTCGTAAAAATGACTCCCTTCATCTAGCCACATGGATGGAAACGTTTTCTAGAAGGGGATTCGGTTCAGAAACGGACAAGCAGCGCCTGACCACCTGACGACTGTGCATCTACAAATTCGCCACAGCAATCGATTAGACAACCTTGGCGTCAGATTCTAGCACCAAAGAATACAGTGCTTTAAGTGGTTCCAAGGAGGTTAGAGTGGTTCACGTTTTTCTTAATGAAACCTTTGCCAACAACTGAAATAGCAGAGACAGTCTAATTCCAAGGCCTTCTAGACTACCCTCTTCGATTTCTGTCTTTGGGAGTATGTGAAAGATACTGTGTACAGAATAACAGTTCCTGATACTGTGACATTACAAAAACGCTTCAGAGATGCTATTGAACAATCACAACATACATGTGTAGCGAGAGACTGAACACCAGCTTTATATTTTGAGTTTTACCAGGGTCTCCAGGTGGAAGTAATTTAAATGTTGTAGCGTATTGCCCATAATAATTAAACGTCATAAGATTCAATTCTTAATTAGTAGAGGCACATGTGGTATAACGTGTGTTTCATTTACTGTATTCAATAAAGAGTTACAATGCTTTGTTATCAGAGTAAACTGTGACGGACACACTAAAGCGTTAGGGCCGGCCGCAGTGGCCGAGGGGACTCAGGCGCTTCAGTCACGGTCTGCATGGCCACTACGGTCGGGGGTTCGAATCCCCCCTCGGGCATGGATATTTGTGCCGTCCTCGTTCGTAAGTAGTTCATAAGTAGTTTGTAAGTTTAGGGACTGATGACCCCGTAGTTAAGTCCCGTAAGCTTTACAAACATTTTGAACTAAAGCGTTGTGCGAGGGTGTTAAAATGAAAAGTTACGAAACGTCTTAACAACCGAATCCGTTGAAATTTGAATATGACCCTTTGGGATAACATAGTTCAACGTCTAGGGACGCAAAGCATACGCCGTCACCTCCCAACTAAAAAAAAAATTCATCGCTGTGCCTTCAGTAGGCAAAGTGATGCTCACGTATCTGTTTCGATACTCATTGAATTCATCGAGCACAAAAACCATTAACAGTGACACTTCATAGCCTACGCAAGTACATGAAGAGCAAGCGGCCTGGGGTGCTCATGGAGTGATTTCGCTTTATGTTACAGCCTCAGGAATTCTGGGAATAGGAAATCCTTCTGCTCGTTAAACAGTGGGATAGTTGTGCTCATGCATCGGGTGATTACTTATAATAAAGACTTCGATCATACCCATCCAGTCGTTTCGTACCTTTTCATTTGACAGCCCTCGTAGATTGTTACTAGGGTTGGAACTTAAATAGTGACAACTATTTATTCACAACCGAGACGAAAGCATTACATGTTTGCACTTATTACTGTCCTTCAAAGTAGTCACCAGCGTTGTGTAGGATCCGTTGCTAGCGATGTGGAAGGCGTAGTACACCGTTAGCAGAGCCTGTTCTGTTGATGGTGCGAATGGAACGGTCTGCTGCCTGTCGAATCTGTGGAACAGTTTTGAAGCGAATGCCACGAAGTGGTTACTTGATCTTGCGCTTTATGCTCCCGCACATTGCCGAGCAAAATGATGGGTGGGTTGCGCAGAAAGTGTTGCCGCTTCTCTCGCAAAGCTTAAGTGACTTTCATTTGATTTCGAAGATGAATGAATCACTTCGTTGCATTCGCTTCAGAATTGTTCCACAGATTCGGCAGGCTGTTCAAATCCGTTCAAATGTTTGTGTATCTATGGGACTTAACTACTCTGGTCATCAGTCCCTAGGCTTACAAACGACTTAAACTAACTTGTACTAAGAACAGCAAATATTCCCATGCCCGAGGGAGGATTCTAACCCCCGACGGCGAGCAGCGGCGCGCTCCGCAGCTCGGGGCCTTGGAACGCTCGGCCGCTCCACCGCGGCGACGGGAGTAGACCCCTCTGTTCGCACCATCAACCGATCAGGCTCTGCTAACGGTATACTACGCCTTCCACATTGCTGGCAACAGGTTCTACACAGCACTGGTGAGTACTCTGAAGTAGTGATGGGCAGTTTGGATCATTTCACTGTTTCGAAACATACGGATCATCTGAGTTTACTGAGTCAACTAACTGTTTCGGCACACGAAACATCTGGCGCGCCGTAGTGTCTTGCGTCACTCTACCTTTCCTGATTCACGTGAACTGTGACAGCTGCAAGCACTGTACTGAGTCGGCTCACTGCTTCAGATCTCGAAACATATGGCGTAGCGCAGAGTCCTCAGTCGTGCTACCTTCCCTGAATCACGTGAACCACGATAGCTGCAGGCACCGTACTGAGTCGGCTCTCTGCTTCGGCACTCGAATCATCTGGCCTCTCGTGTAGGGGGGCTTACAAATACCTCAGAAAGGACCCTTTTCCACAACTCTTACCTTTATTGTGCGGCCCTTGGCCTCATTATTCTAGGGGGACCTCCAATGCAAATCCTGGGGGCATTTTTTATTTATTTAGTCCTAGATTTATTTCCAACGTGGCCTCATTTTGTTATACCGCCCTGGGCCTCCGACAGCCTTAGTCCACAACTGCTCCAAGTTATGGTTTTAACTGAATGAGTGTCTCACATTGATGGCACACTCTAGTGGGATTGATTGGAAGTGATTGATCAGCTGACTGATTTGACTATTACAGGAATTAGACGATGTCTATAAAAGGAAATTCCAACTCTACATTTCCTTCAGATTTTCGAAAGCTAGCATAGATACCACGCATTCGTACGTCATATAGAGATTATAGTGGTTAAATGTCACAAAACGCTAATATCGCATCTTTCCGCGTATTTTCAGAACAATGTTACTCTTTTGTGTATGAAGAAGTTAAGAAAGTTGAGTGCAGTCAGCTATAGTTAGGCTTCTTATTTCATTCTTTTTATTTTTCTCAATGACATCAGTGTAATTGTCAAGAACACTTCATACCACAAAAAAGTATATTTTTCCATAAAGTTACATTACACAAAGAATGAAATAGCAATAGTGCCAGGGATAGCGATTGTTTAACATTACTCTTTGTACTTAAGTGAAGAAAGTTAGAACCGCTGAAAACTCTCATTTGGTTTGATCACTAGTAAGCGTCACTACCGGGATTTGGACTGTGATAGAGTAGTTATACATCTTTATAGGATTCATGTAAGCTATATTACGCTTTGCAGTAACTTCTGTTTTATTACCTTTGCATTACAATTTATCAATTTTGAAACATCAGTAATGTTCATTCAGGTATTCTTCACACTAAAAACTAATTGACAAATCTGAAAAGCGCTGTCAACCTCAGCAGAAGGGCATAATAATTACGGAAGCCCCATGTGACGTGACTGGCGAACACTCTAGCGGTAAAACTTCAAACTCGTTGGACGTCTGAGCGCTGTGTCGAACTCACCTAGGCAGACAGACAGCAAGACGCGTGTAACGGTACCTAGCGTCCGATATATGAATCACAAGATTCGTTGTTTCGAAACAGTGCCGATTCATGTTTCGAGTCATTCAAACAGTTCGTTAGGTCAATTCACTGAGTCGGAACATCAACTCAGGAGCCAACTCTACTCTGAAGGACAGTAATAGGTGCAAACATGTAACGCTTTTGTATCGGTTCTGAATAAATAGTTGTCATTATTTAAGTTATAGCCCTTGTATGTTTCTTTCACAGTGTAGCTAGTCAAATAAAAACGAATTTGCAGACAGAATTATACACGAAATTAAATTGTCATTCAGCGATCCCGGTAAGCGAGGTGTACGTATACACTCCGTTGACTACTGCAAGTTGTAGTAAAACATGATTAAGAACAGTTGCCCTGGCTGGTGGGTGGGATGCTTACCACCTCCTGGACGAGGCTGATGAGCTCGAGCAGCCTGCGGCGCAGCTGAGACACCTCGTCGCCGATCTGCACGGCGTGCTGCTTGTACACGTCCTCCAGAGGCTTGAAGTCGTGCCCCGAGTGCTCCCCGCCAAACAGCGCGCACTGGTGGCAGATGCACTGCCGGCACGTCCAGCAGTACACCGTCAGCTTCTCTTGGTGCTCTTCACAGCTACAACAAAAAACCAACGCATCGTACTATGACAGTCATCTGGGCAGCGAAATTAAGCACGGTGTGCTTTATTGCTGGAAGTCGAGAACTCTTCCCTAACTCCTTTCCGCCTACTACTACCAAAAAACCTCGGTCGCCTGTCTCCTGCACATGAGTCTTTCAATGTTCTATTGAAGTGGTAAGTTTCGATTTTGATCGGCTTAGAATATGTTGTAGTGTAGAGGAAAATAAGGAAAAATAATTTATACTTGGTCATACGGTCACAAAGGGATGAAACATATCCTTAAAAACTGACACCACATAAAACTTCCGGGCTGAGATGTCGTGGTCCATACATAAAACTTTCCCCTAACGTTTCGTGCACCTTCGACTGCGGAAGGAGTGGCGTACTGCAACGAGAACGTGTTTTTTTTCCTTTAATGAAAAAAAAAGATCTTTTTTATTTTGTGTAGTCGTCATCGATACCGTCGCTTTGCAACTTGCCGAACAGGTGAGTGGTTGGATTGTTCACTATTTCTTTACATAAAATATTCTCTAACATGCACAGGCGTCCATGGGCCTCTGGGACACTTAGCCGACCTGCTATGGTGACTCATCCGCGTCTTGGGGTTGGTTGTTTGCCTCCTCTTCAGTAAACATGGGGGCTGGGGGGGGGTCCTAAATCGGTCAGTAGGTCGTGGTTGTGTAGTGCCTATATCTCGGATTTGTGGGAGTATGTCCTGGAGAGCTTCACACTTGGCGAACAGTTTGCGTGCCTTCTTATGAATGGCTGGATGGAGTGAATCCATTTGGGTCGCGTCATGAATCGCTCGAGTAGGGTCCCATTGAGAAGCGCGTAAAATCCACTTGAGGACCTTATTTTGGACCACCTGGAGCGAGTTGATCTGAGGCCTGGAAGCAATGCCCCATGCTGTGCTGCAATACAGCAGTCTCGCCAGTACCGTCGACTTGTAAAGCCGGAGTTTTGTTTCTTGCCTGAGGTCGTCGCTGATGAAAAAAGGGGCTAGGGCCTTGGCCATTTGAGAGCATTTTTGTTTTTTTTTTCTCCTTGTACGTGCTTGTTGAAAAACAGGCCTGAATCCAGCAGCACTCCAGGTATCGGACGCTAGGCGACCAGGGAAGCCTGCGGCCCATAACGTCTACTCTATCTACCCTCGGCCGTTTCCTGGTGAAATAGACAATCGTGGTTTTTTCCGCGTTGAGGGTGACCCTGTTTCGGCGACACCAGGATACTACAGTGTCCATTTGCCGTTGGAGTCGATTAACGTTGGCGAAGTGTTGCCTCCCACTTGTGAAGAACGCCGTATCGTCCGCAAATTGTGCTATGTGGACGTTGTTATTTTTAGGAAGATCGTTAATGAAAACGTTAAAAAGAGTCGGGGACAGCACGAATCCTTGAGGGATTCCTGCAGCAAGACTCTTCGTTGCAGACGAGTGGCCGTCCTCTTTGACGATGATCTTCCAGTTCAGGAGGTAGTGGCGAATAAGCTGAACATAGCAATCTGGGACGATGGTCTGGGTAGCGAGTTTATGTACCAGCCTCTCAATCCAAACTTTATCATAGGCCTTTTCCCAGTCTAAAAACTCTGCGGCAGTAGCATAAGATGTGTTGAAATGGCGCGGGGTGTGTTCAATGACACGTAGTACTTGAAGTTCTGCTGACAGTTTCTGTTGAGACCCAAACTGTTCTGGCCGAATAGTGCCATCGGATGATAATCACTCGTTCGAAGGACTTGCTGATGGCTAACAGCAGGCTTGTTGGGCAGTAGCCATCAGGCTCCTTGAGATCTTTCCCCAGTTTGGGGATGGATATGATCCTCGCCGTTTTCCTTTGTGGGGGCAAGAAGCGACGGAGAAGGCAAGCATTGAAGATTCTCATCAAAACCAATGGTTTCCTTGGCAGTTCTTTGAGCTGAGAATTGGTGATGGAGTCAATTTCAGGGGCCGAATTCCTCTTATAGACTATCGGTTGATGTTGCGGATTTCAGGCGGCGTGGTCATTTCCAGTTGTGATGACGGCTGTCTGCAGAGGAAGGCTTGCAGGCATTGTCATTTTCTGTTCTTCTCGGTCCTCCGCCTCGTTGCCTGTCAGATCTGGAAGAGTGTTCTGTTGCTCATAACACGTGGCAAACGTTTCGACAATCCCTAACGGTTCAAATGTCAACTCTTGTCCTGCGTCGATAGCCCTTCTCGGCGTCTGTGACAATCGGATGGCTTTGACTAGGTCCCATTCTTACTTGTGATGTAAGCGAAACTGGTCGATGCGGTCCTCCAATTGTTTGTGGCGCCATTCTTGGAGTCTGCTACAGAGTTCTCTCCGGAGCTGGTGCATGGTTCGTTGGTCGTTAGGGTCACGGTGTCTTTATCTATTCTTTTGAAGCGGCCATTCTATCTGGTGGTTGACTTCGTCTACTGTGGTAGTGGTGGCGCACCGAGCCGCCTCCTGGATTTTCCCTGTCAGGTAATCAACTGCCCTCATGATGTCTCCATCTGTTGTCAGTGGGAGTGTCGGGCAGGTCGAGTTGGTAAGGATCTTCCTATAGGCAGCCGTTTTGCATGTCGTCTTTGGTGTATATGGTATGGTGATCCGTCGAAGAGTAATTAGTACTGGAATATAGTCGGATGGTAGGTCGTTGATCGCTTTCAGTTCGATGTCCGCTGGAACGTTCCTTGCCACAACGATGTCAAGAACATCAGGCTGGTGTTGTCGGTTGAAAGGAAAGTATGTCGATTAATCTGGGCCATGGACTGTTAGATCCAGGTCGTCAGCTATGGCGACAAGGCAGTTGCCGTTTGTGTTGTCCTTCTGCTGGTCCCTGTGTGGTGCTTCGCATTGAGATGGCCTCCAATTAGCGTAGCGTCAGAGAAGCAGAGGAGGGGGTCGACATCCTGAAGTACAATGCGTCTCGTGGACGTAGATAGATCGCTACCAGTGTATCGTTGCCGGCATTGGTGCGTGCTGTGACGGCGGTGGCTTCGAGGTTGTTTAGCGGCGGCAACTCCTGTGGTGGATGAGGGAGCGGTGTAGGTAAATCGCTGTGCCTCCCCGCATCATTAGTGGGCGATCGTCGCGGTGGGCTAACATGTTGCGTAATTTAAAGTGTTCATTGGCTCACAAGTGAGTCTCATTAACTAGGAGTACGTCAACTTTTTGCATATCGGTAAAGCGTGTGTTGGATCTTCGCAACCACTCAAACACACACTGTTTACTCACTGCTTCAACACCATACACTTACACTAAGATCCCATGGGTCTCCATCGCCAGTTTGCCCAATTTTAAACAAATCTTTATGTTAATGCGTTGATTCATTGCTCCATTTTGCGCTCCATGTTGCAATTTCAAGAGTTTTCACACTGGCCCTGTTAGCTAGCTCGCAGCGTCTACGACCGCTTCACTGCAGTGATTTTCATGATAATCGGCGCTTGTTTACATCTTCATCAATGTGTATGCGCGGGCACTTCATCCTAGACAGCGCGGTTTGTAAAGTATGCGACCATTAATCGAACATTTCAGAAGCACCTTGTATTTCTAGCTTGTTTCTGACTATCATCATATGTGGTTACATTTCGTATTAATAGTGCTATACGTTCTCAAATCATTGAAATGTTGAACTGTGGAGCAAAATAGTGGGGGAGAGAGGATATCGAAAAAAAAGAAGAAAAATACTGTTTCGGCAAATCTGGGCCCAAAGTTGTAACATTGTAACGTGACATTAAAAACCACAAAACTTTGACCTCAAGTTGTGTACATCACTTACCGTTTCAATGTTACTCATTCCCAGTGTTAAACGTAACTTTTTGAACGGTGTGTTTCACACCTTTTATGGCTGTATGGACGCATAAAGAATGTTTGTCTTGCTTTACTCTAATGTTCAAAGTCCATCAAAATCAAAGCCTTTCCGTAGGTTTTTGGGTAGGTTTTTGTGGAATACAGGCGTTAACGTAGCTGCCTATTACACTCTTTGCTTCTGATGCTGACAATAAATGGACGACGTAGCTAGATGTAGTTATTAGGTGCTTCAACGATACAGAAGGCTGCACAGGGCTATTCAAAAATAAGAGACAGATTTCAAAGATTTATATCTTCCAAACTACAAAAGATAGAACCATAATTTCAATGTTTATGGACAGGCAACAGTATAAAGTTTGTATATGAAACAGATTCCCTGAAGACTTACGTCTTAACAAAGTTTATGGGCCTTTCCTGTTCATGAAGAAAACCTATTTAAAAAATGGTTCAAAATTGGTTATATCCACAATCTGAAGGGGATTCAGGTGGCTTAATCTTCATGCAAGATGGTTCCCGCTTCATTTCTGTACCAACGTCCCACGTTAGCTGAATGACACCATTCCAGGGTGATGGATTAGAAGAGGAGGAGCAGAAGATCAACTGCATCGACCATGGGCTCTCATGTTTCCGGAGCTCAAGCCCTATGACTTTCATCTGTTGGGTTATGTAAAAGAAAGTGTTTCTAATCCCACCTTTGAAAGTCTGCTGCATTAAATTGTTCAGGCCGTGAATTTGATAGCGAGAAACCAGCTACTTTATGTGTGTCATGTAACACAGGGTGCTCATATTTAACGTATGGAAATTTGACCTTTTCTCTTTCCAAGAAAAAAAAGATTTCAAATGTTTGTAGAGCTTATGGGACTTAAGTACGGGGTCATCAGTCCCTGAACTTACAAACAACTTATGAACTAGCTTATTCTGAGGACGGCACAAATATCCATGACCGAGGGGGGATTCAAACCCCCGACCGTAGTTGCCGTGCAGATCGTGACTGGCGCGCCGCAGACCGCCTGGCCACCACGGCCGGCTTCTCTTTCCAGGAATGTCGGAATTGTGTTTCTATATTTCATAGTTTGAAAGCAATATATTTTTGAAATCTGTTCCTTCCTTTTGAATACCCTTGTACTTTACGTACGAGGTGCTTTCAAGTTATAGTACCTTCGATTTTTTCTCACAAAATAAAACCACTCAAACTATGAATCTTTTGTCACTTCTCGACGTAATTTCCCTGCAGCTGTGAACATTTTTCACGACAACGATACCATGATTTCATGGTCGCTGCGAACGCTTCTTTAAGAGTCTCCTTCGACCATTGGAAAAAAATTAACTGGCGCTACGCTCAGGATTTAAGGGGGGCAGACGTTGTCAGAATGGATAAAAGGAAGTTCTATTCACTCCGTCATTGTTGCCGACAACACGCCACGCAGGTAGCCTTGTGGTCATCCGTGTGTATTTCCGGCACACATATGGATACTTTTCGCATTTTCACGACCTCATACAGGAAATGAGAAATTGTGAAAGGGAATTAAAGTCCAGGGAGAGGGAACAAAAACCCTGCGGTTTGCTAACGACATAGTAATTCTATCAGAGACAGCAAAGGACCTGGAATAGCAATTAAACGGAATGGAGAGTGTCTTGAAAGGAAGGTACAAGATTAACATTGACAACAGTAAAACGAGGTTAATGGAATGTAGATGTTTCTGAAGGAATTAGATTAGGTAATGAGACAATAAAAGTAGTAGATGGGTTTTGTTATTTGGGTAGCAAGATAACTTCTAATGGCCAAAGTAATGAAGATATAATAAAATGCCGAATGACTATGGGAAGAAAAGCATTTCTGAAGGAGCGAAATTTGATTACATCCAATATTAGTTTAAATGTTAGGAAGTACTTTCTGAAAGTATTTGTTTGGAGTGTAACATTGTATGGGAGTGAAACGTGGACTATAAGGACTACAGATAAAAAGATTATAGAAGCTTTCGAAATGTGGTGCTGCAGACGAATGATGAAGATTAGATGGGTAGATCACATAACTAATGAGGAGGTACTCAACAGAATTGGGGAGAAAGAAGTTTCTGGCACATACTGACGAAGAGAAGGGATAAGTTGGTGGGACTCATTCTGAGACATTAAGGAATCGACAACTTAGCCTTAGGAGGAACTGTGTGGGGTAAAAATCGTAGAGGGAGACCGAGGGACGAATACAGTAGGCGGATTCTAAGGGATGTAGGTTGCAGTATGTATTCTCAGATGAAGAGGCTTGCACAGGACAGGGTAGCGTGGAGATCTGCATCAAGCCAGACTGCGGACTGAATATCATAACAACAAGATTTGTGTGTACAGATAAGCTTTAGAAGCTATGTATTCCCCTGTCCTTTGCTGATTCTGCAAAACAATTTCCTCCAATAGTCGTCTATATCGACAGACAGCTTGGTGTGAGGGCGAGATTTATTAGTGTTTTGTCAAACGACGCTCTGCATTTTCTGAAATCATACACTATCGCACATTGGATACATCCATGATACCATCACCACTTGACGAACTCAACTGGCGATAAATTTCACTCGGCTCGGTGTCGCGCCTTGCAAATGAGGAAAAAAAAAAAAAAAAAAAAGGTAATTGGCCACGGTATACAGCCCAAGTCAAAGTCATTGTGACATTGTGACACTTATTCCACATGCGTCTTTTCAGAGCAGTATTTGGACGTGAGTTCATTTATGTGGATGACAATGCGCAGCTACAAACTCTGCAGATGTAGGATCTTTATGTTCGTGAAACAGCTGTTGAAGAAGAATACCCACCTTATGTTTGTCTTCAGGCCAGTCCAAGAGTGGTACACAGGCAATGACTAAGGAAGGCCATGCTGCCGTGTTCTGCACCAACGTGTTTATCCAGTATAGAGCGCCTCTCAGACGTTTTGAGTTAAACTGCAACATGTCATAGTGAATGGACAACCGTTTTAACTGAGATAGGGAGAAACTGATCGGAAATGCATGTTTCATGTGTTATAGACATTGACAGTGAGTACCGCGTAACAATAGCGTATCTTATAACGATTGTTGAAATCGTTGATCGCGAGCCTCAATCAGTGCCGGATCAACGATATTTCCACACCGGGGCACGAAATTTATAGTGGTGGACGCCCCCCCTCCCCCTCCGCTCGGCGTCCTTCTTTTTGGCTCCCCCCTTCACATTTGTTGTCCCCCTTCCAAATCCGCCGTATAGGAGGATCGCCACGCCATCCCCACCAGAAACAACTTTTGTCGACATATGAAGGGTTCTGCCGAACGTCACCTGATTCCAGCCGAAATGCAATGATCCCTGGCTTTGAGTGTCGGCTGCGGCAGCCGACCGCGTCCGGCTGTGGTATGTACTTTTGCCAGTTCTGTCGGACAACAGCGACCATTAGCTACACTGTCCGGCAGCGAACTATCTATTTGGCAACATGGTTTCACCCGTTAGACTAGTCTACATTGCTTGGTCTTTCCGCGTGGTCTTCCTGCGAGATATGCTACCATAATACTCTTCTTGTCCGTGAAAGGATGTGGTTTCAATACGTCTGTGCACCACCACATCGATGTTAATGTCTGCGAGCACTTGAATAACAAGTGTCTTCATGGTTGAATTTGAAGGGGAGGTCCTGTCCGAAGGCCAGCACGATCACTGGATCTTAACCCTGTGAAGTTTTCCCTCTGGGGTTCGTCTTCTCATTGGCGTATGAAACTTCTGTACAAATAGATAAAATCCTGATTGCTGCTCCTGCTGGTGGTTTAAGTCCTTAGTGTAAGTAATAGTAAGTCTAGGGACTCCTGATCTCATCAGATTGGTCACTTACGATGAAACAAAAAGTTTCCTCTAAAACGCATATATGCATTTGGTTCCCTACATCAATGTATTCAATTTGACGTACACTCTTCGACAAAAAACCTGGCCGCCGGCCGCCCGCCGCTGAGCCTAAGTCCGAGCCGATCGCGACATGGGACAATAAAAATGGCCGCGCTGATTCGCTCTAAGTCCAGCTATCTGCACAATCTGGCAACACTGTAGACTGCGGGAGTTCATACAGTACTTCTCGTGTGCACTTAGAAGACAACATGGTCAGCTACATCCCTGGTCTTGCGGTAAAGTGTGCGACTTGCATCTTCAGTATTAGCGATCGAAACCGACTGTTGACGAAAATTTTAAATTCATGTCACTCGTGCGTGCTGATGCCACATGTGTAAGGGGAGCATATGTGTAACGTATTTCATTTTTTGGTACACTGGTAATAACATTCCGGCCCAATAACATTGCTGGCTCTGGCCGCAGCGCTTGGCAGAGCTCTCCGCGGCCCACTCGCCGGCAGCAGCGGTGGCGGCGCTACACAGCGCTGCCTCGCCCTCTACCCACAGCGCCTGCTGCCGCACATCGCCCTGGATACGTAAAATTCTGTAGTGTTGCTAAGTGGTGATCCACAAAAAAGGTTGCGATTCGTATTTCACACAGGATATAACGAAGCAGACCACCTATTTTGAATGATGAGCATATAATACATTAGAGAGGCAAAAAATTGTCATTGTCCAATCCAATGGCACTCTACGATGGTTAACACTTATTTGTGGTTTAAATCTCGATCCTTTTCCTTTCAGAAAAGCCTTTCATGTAATTTGTTATTGTCAGCAGTTCATATGTTTTCATCAAGACACAATATGTAACTCACTAAAATGTTTTAGTGTCGTTGTTTCATTCCTTACGGTAAATGTATGAGCTAAATTATGTGAATACGTTTCAGTGCACGTTCTAAAGCAACACAGGCACACTGCAAGGTTCGTGTCTGCATGTCTCATTTCTACTGGAGATATTTCGCATCAATGGAGGTGAATTCGAATTTCTTCGAAGGCGTTTGTATGGTGTAGCAAAGAAGACATCTAATACCATTTCCATAATTTGAAGTCGACCTTCCTGAAAGACTTGTTGTATAAAGCTTTTCTTATGATTCCGTTAAAGAGTTTCTTCTGGCAATCTGCAGTGAATAAAGTAAAATGAAACAAAATAAAATTAAATTAAATTCCGTCCCCAAACGCAGTTTCTCCAACCATGATTAGAACAGCCGCATCACACCAGGCTTGCATGGTAAGACACAAGCAGAACCACACAGCCAACCACACACTGTCACGTATAGCCCTCTGTCTCTCACATATTCAATGCTGAGCCTCTAACGCATCGCGAAAGATAACCTGAAAGTTACCTACACAAATAACTACATTCCTTGAGTGCAAAAGTTAAATTCCTGTCTCTCATTTCACGTGCACATTACACATCATGAGTCATGAAAGTAGAAGAGGAACGTCATGTGAACTTAGTGAGATAATTCAGTACCATTTGCGGAAGTAACTGCACTGTCACAGTGTTGCCAAATATCAGCAACGATGTTGCCAGTTCTTAGCTGTACTAGGAAGACCTGTGTAGCGATAAGCGACGCGAAATCGCGTACGACTCATGCGGGCTTCTAGAGGGGAGTCGTGCATTTTGGTTAATATGCGGCGCTCTCTCTTGATAGATTCCGTCGTCACATTTAGGATGTAAATATTTAATTCGTCCAATGAGGCCGAATCTAGCGTTTAAATTTTTGAAGCTTTACTGCATTATGATATATTTTCAGCAAATGACTAGAGAAGTTAAAAATACGGATATTGTGCTTGCAACATACGGCAGGTCAAAGACTGAGATATGTAAACTTCCATCACGATTTCAGTTTCACCCCCCCCTCCCAAAAAAACTAAAACAATTACTTTTTTAGATATCTACAAAAGCTATTTTTTATGAGTTACTGGAAATGAACGTTGCATCATCCGTCACTAAACTGTAAGGTATCAAACACTTCACATCTTGAAAGCGACTGCCCTTAATATTCTCGATCCTACTAGCATCTGGCCTCAACTGGCTTTTAGCCATGCATTGAGAATAAATGCTGATGCATTGATAACTTACCCTCATCAACTTTCAGTGAGAGCTTTTTGTAACAAAACGAAAAAGTAATGCGTATCATCATTTTTTCCAATGATACTAGGCACTGTTGTCCGAAGATGGACTGTATCTACGTTGAGTCTTGTCAAACGCGTCTCACATTCAAGGAATATTACCTAAACGAATTTAGTCCTCATGAAGCTGTAACAAAACAGAAAATCTGGGTGGCTGTGCATATTCGTAAGTTTTCTTACTTTGCCGTAATACTTGATGCAAAGATGAGCAAAATACAAATCCATCATCTATCGGTTTCTTCGATTCTTTGGGCAGTCTTCTTTGGTTTGTACTGCTTCACTTCGTCCGCGATCTACTGGTTTTATTGAAAATACAGTAATCAAAATTACGCGACTATTTGTCCCACATTTTAATGTCCTTGGTTTTTATTCTGAAGACAGTGATGATTTCTGTTGGACTGATTCCATCTATCGGAGCCTAATTAATGACATTTTATTCCCATGACAGATGAAAGCAATTAGAACCTTGTGTCTGTATAATGAATTTTCATATGAAAAAAATTTACACCTGAAGATGGGTCTTTAAAAACGTGGAAACGGTCGTGGGCCTGTAGAGCAACGTTCTTAATAAAAAAAAAAATATAAAAAAAACAGCTTACGCGGCTTCAGAATTTATTATTTACTTTATGGGATGATTGAAGTGATTTCCAAATAAGTTGTTCTATCTATATTTAAAATTTTACCATCATTTTAGAACAATTGATAAATTCATTTAAGAAAATGTTCTTTCGTTTTGTTGGTGATGTCACTTGATATTCTTGAAGTAGGTGGCTACAGCATCTGCTATGAGGTTTCCAGGAGACAGTTGGCAGGGTGATTTTGTTTGACAGTAAGCGGATAAATTTAAGACGTAACGAAACGAAATGATGAGATCCAGCTTTTGCAACAAAACGCACCCGATTTCTAAATTGGCTAGATTTTCAGAAAGTGACTATTATACAGCTAGACATTACTGCTATAAACCCTACCTCATTGATTTACCCACAGCTGAGGCAGATTGCTCCCAACATGAAAGAGAGTAGGAGTAGTTAATGTATGACAATGAGCTTATTATGATGTTAATTTTTCAAAATATTTAATGTAGGTGACAATAAAAAGTCAACTGACTGCAGAATTACATATCAGACTCACATCTACATGATGCCGAAGTAGCGAAACAATAGGCCCTACTACGACGTTGGAAAATCTTGATTACATTGATGGCCTGATGAACGAGTTTTTGTAGTTGGCGTCCTGTATGTTAGGATCCAGATCCGTAATTCCACTCAGGCTCGAGATACTGTGGTCTCCAAATTGCACATTTGTAACATATTAAAAAAAAGTATACCTCATTGAGCGTATTACCAGTTTTGTTTCTCGGTTTATGGTTGATTCATATGCAGGACTTATAGTTATGTTTACTGTAATCCATTAACTAACAATAAGACTCACAATTTGTCGCGGAAAAGTCTTCCTAAAAACTCAAATTTTGTCCAGTTTTCTTCGAGTTTGCTTCCTGATAAAATAAAATGTCCGCAGGTCAATATGGAAATTACAAGCGACCTGTTATTCACAGAACATCTTGCTACGTTAAATAACGTTCCATTTGAATTTTTTGACCACGTGCTCAATGGATTCCGGACCTGTCTTTGTTGCCTGCCTCGTTGATTTCATAAAATGTTACGTAGTCTCATGGCCGGATGCGATGCAGACATAGTTTTAATTGCACTGTGTTCATTACAGCGCGGTGATAGGTTTCAAAGTACAAGCTTAATGGCGACTTTTAGGTGCCAGGTATCTCACGTCGATAGATTATCATTCGATCGGTGTCGTCGCAGATAGCGGACGACATTAATTTACTAACCATTGCAATGTTCAATGCAATTCGTGAATTTCATTTATTTCTTATTTTACAGTCAAAACGCGTAAGTTCGGGGAGGTCTACCGAACATCTGTTACACTCTGTTTGATGGCTTCGTCTATTCAGGGCGACAAGTATCCTTTCCCTCCAGCAGGCGCGCTCCGCCTTCTCCGTTTACAGACGCGTGCGCCTTCGCTCGCTCGTTGAGCCGCATTTACCAAAACGACCGTGGCTGCTCCCACCGCGTCATACCTCTTATCGATTACAGAAAGTTTATGAAATAAATTACCCTTCAGGTTGGTGGCCACTAAACGCTACTGTTAGCATTACTCATGATGCAAGAACACTTTATGTTCCAGTGTTACTATGATGTCTGACATAGCTCTTAAAAATTCGAAAATTTATTGGAACTATCCTTAATGCGGTAGCAATTATCGAGTGGACAAAAGGTACTTTGTACGTCTTAGTCTATTTTAAAACCACGTTTATATGCATTTTCCATTTGAATGATTATTTTACGCTTTTCAAATTTTGTATGTGTGAAATTTTTCATTCAATTTCAAACATTTTTATGAGAATACAACAGAGACATTCGATACATTTGTTTTATTTCTATTTCACCTAACCCCTCTTATGTATTAGTCACGAAAAGATCGCGAAGGTAAAAGATAGGGCAATATGAACTCACACTAAGTCTTACCAGAAATAGTTTCAACGGCGAACCATTCACGACTGGAAGAGAGACAGGCGGAAACAGCAGTTGTATAAAAAATGCCCTCCACCACACACCAATTAAGAAATGGCGTTAATGAAGCAGTGTCATCCAGTTCTAAGTTAATTTGAAAGTTCAAGGTCTCTTGTTCAGAGGGAAGTTGGTTTGAAACGAACTGCAAAATTTGTACCAACACACGGAAACATGAACAAAGTAAGCTCTATTGCACACGAGACACGAAAGAAAGAAGGAAGGTTACGATTTAACGTCCCCTCGACAAGAGGGTCATTAGAGCGAAGCAGAAGTTCGGATTGTCATGATAAGGATGTGGAAGGAAATCGGCCGTGCCCTGCCGCTGGGACCATTCCTGCATTTGCCTAGACTGATTTAGGAAAATAATGGAAAACTAAAATCCAAATGGCTAAAGGCCAGTTCGATGCGCATTGCAGCCCAATATGAGTCGAGTGTGTTACCACTGCACTAACTCGCTCCGTAGCAAAAACGAATGCGAGTAAATATTGCATTATCACGCGGATCTGAGTTACGTTAATTAAGTTTCTGGCCTATCGTTAGTATAAAATCAATTGTAAAATTTGTAACAAAAACACAATAGACAATAAAGCAGCCTAATAAACACGTGTTACAACGATTAAAATTGATCGATGAATTGTGCCATGGTTTAAAACAATATTAGGGAAAGCAACTGCACTGTTGCTTGTTAAAAGATAGTAAATAAAAGTATTGGCATATCTCTTATTCATTGATTTTGAACAGATGCCGTAGAATGCGCAAGGCTGTAATTTTACCGCTATTATAAAAATGAAGTTCAACCACTTCACGAGGAGAATTATAGGAAAAATATGTGTTTAACAATATTAAGGAGATGAACAGCAAGAGCAAACTTACGGTTATGAACAATATTCGTACAAGTAAATATACCAACGGTGGAAGTACGACCACCTACTGCGAAATGAATTATGTGGAGCACATGTTTTCTTTCGACGTGAAATCTGGGACCGGCAGAGACAAAGTATTATCCATCTAGAGACAACGGAAAATGTAATGCGGTCGGAACCGTCCGCTTCTCTGCCTTTCGTGGTGATATTTCAGATGAAAGCGTTCTGCCCATGGACGATAGACCTGAAATAACCAAACGGTTTGGTTTATAGGACAATTTCACTTTTGTCGGTTGCAATTACTTTACAAATAATAGATCGAATTAATGGAGTAATTTGAAGGGAAACTAATTATTACAATTACTTTGAATCACCTGCAAAGATAAAAATATTTAAGACAAAAAGTACTTCCGAAGCAACATTAAACACTAACATTATAATTCACCAAAACATGGGCATCACTATACGAAGAAAACAGTTTCTTATTGGGAAAGGGTATGCGGATGTAATAGAAGACATTATATTCTGCAGCAAAAGCCGTCTGGTCAATTTTATGATTATCGGTTAAAACTTGCGTAATAGCTGCTCTAGGACGGTTCCCGCCAGATATTTTGGCGATATTCCTGAACTGTGAGCCGCGTATGACAAGATTGAACATATATACGTCCAATTTGGGACAAAAATGCGTAGGAACTTTGGAGAAAGTAGTCATTTCACACTTTATCCGTTTCGTTAAAAGAAACTCTCCCCGGAAGTTGATGAAGGTAAGTCATCTATTCATCAGCATTTTCAATGATGTTGTCTGATTTCGGACTGAAGCCTGACTGAATGGGCTTTGGCAGCGCAGCATGGATAAAAGCCAGTTGAAGCAAGCTGTTTGTAGGAATGAGGATATTGTGGAATGGCCAAGAAATTCTTCCTATAGCTTAGCAGTATTGGTTTCGATGCTAGGCAACTCTGATCGTTCCCTTAGTTCCAGAATTCGAGGTATTTTCCAATATTCATGAGGATATGAGATTAGTCATTGCATTTAAATGACTCTGTTGTCCTGAATTATATTTTCGACCGCAGAAAGGTCTACTCCTGCTTAAATTGCAAACAGTTTTGTGTTTTATGTCGGGACTGTGTGTGTTAACTGCAAACAAATGTCAGATAACTGAACTAGTAATCTCATTTTACATCGGTGGCGCCATTCTCGTTTTCTGATCTACAGCAAGCATAGTTGATTAGTGATGTATCGTTGTACTAGTGATGTGTGTACTTCAGGTCTATTTTTCTCCTCTGAAAAATGTCCTTAATGGCAACGAAATACCAAAACTCATTGCAGTCTGTCAACCAAGAGATAGGCATTTTCTATTGTTATTGTAATCTTTATCATTCTGCTGTAACGCCATAAACATCATTCATTACTATCATTATTACCATCATTATTATCATTAATTCAGTTCCAAAAGCGTTCTTTCCCATGTGGCTAAGAGACCAGAAAGAATGTGTGGTTTGACGAAAAATAGGACCATAGGAAAAAGTAGGTAAACGTTTGGAACAATTTCTGTTGATTTAACATCGTGACCACAGATACTAAGAAACAACACATGCAAGTCATAGGTTGCAACGCTCGAAAAATCCATCAGACACATGGGTTCGGGTTCTCATCATCATTTGTTGGCCCAACAAGACTATAACACTACGAAATAAAAAGGTGCTTAGTAGTCTATAGGTTATATGTATATGTTTGCAGAGGAAAAACCTCAGAATTGCACATTTCCCACATATACAGTTTAGTTTCTATGTTCATGGCCGTAATTTTAAATATCCAGGCTTCTGAATACTCAAGTGAAATAATTACTGTGTTGCACAAATAATCAGTTAACTATGTTTCTTCTGGCTTTCAAGCAAACCAACACATTTATATATTCACGTAGAAGACATGAAATATTACTTGTACAGTCGTAAGGCAGCATTTTGAAACGCAGTCACTTTCAAGTTGCAAAGTTTTCGAGACGGATGGGGCATCATTGATTTACAGTAACTTTTCATAAAAAAATAGCTTTTGTCGAAATGTAACAAAGCAATTCTTTTAGTCTCTTTTTTGGGGGGAGGGGGGGAGGGGGGGATGAAACTGGAAACGTCATGCATGTTTACGTATCTCAGTCTTTGACCTGCCGTATGTTGCAAGCACAATATCCGTATTTTTAACTTCTCTAGTCATTTGCTGAAAATATATCATAATGCAGTAAAGCTTCAAAAATTTAAACGCTAGATTCGGCCTCATTGGACGAATTAAATATTTACATCCTAAATGTGACGACGGAATCTATCAAGAGAGAGCGCCGCATATTAACCAAAATGCACGACTCCCCTCTAGAAGCCCGCATGAGTCGTACGCGATTTCGCGTCGCTTATCGCTACACAGGTCTTCCTAGTACAGCTAAGAACTGGCAACATCGTTGCTGATATTTGGCAACACTGTGACAGTGCAGTTACTTCCGCAAATGGTACTGAATTATCTCACTAAGTTCACTTGACATTCCTCTTCTACTTTCATGACTCATGTTGTGTAATGTGCACGTGAAATGAGAGACAGAAATTTAACTTTTGCACTCAAGGAATGTAGTTATTTGTGTAGGTGACTTTCAGGTTATCTTTCGCGATGCGTTAGAGGCTCAGCATTGAATATGTGAGAGACTGAGGGCAATATGCGGCAGTGTGTGGTTGGCTGTGTGGTTCTGCTTGTGTCTTACCATGCAAGCCTGGTGTGATGCGGCTGTTCTAATCATGGTTGGAGAAACTGCGTTTGGGGACGGAATTTAATTTAATTTTATTTTGTTTCATTTTACTTTATTCACTGCAGATTGCCAGAAGAAACTCTTTAACGGAATCATAAGAAAAGCTTTATACAACAAGTCTTTCAGGAAGGTCGACTTCAAATTATGGAAATGGTATTAGATGTCTTCTTTGCTACACCATACAAACGCCTTCGAAGAAATTCGAATTCACCTCCATTGATGCGAAATATCTCCAGTAGAAATGAGACATGCAGACACGAACCTTGCAGTGTGCCTGTGTTGCTTTAGAACGTGCACTGAAACGTATTCACATAATTTAGCTCATACATTTACCGTAAGGAATGAAACAACGACACTAAAACATTTTAGTGAGTTACATATTGTGTCTTGATGAAAACATATGAACTGCTGACAATAACAAATTACATGAAAGGCTTTTCTGAAAGGAAAAGGATCGAGATTTAAACCACAAATAAGTGTTAACCATCGTAGAGTGCCATTGGATTGGACAATGACAATTTTTTGCCTCTCTAATGTATTATATGCTCATCATTCAAAATAGGTGGTCTGCTTCGTTATATCCTGTGTGAAATACGAATCGCAACCTTTTTTGTGGATCACCACTTAGCAACACTACAGAATTTTACGTATCCAGGGCGATGAGCGGCAGCAGGCGCTGTGGGTAGAGGGCGAGGCAGCGCTGTGTAGCGCCGCCACCGCTGCTGCCGGCGAGTGGGCCGCGGAGAGCTCTGCCAAGCGCTGCGGCCAGAGCCAGCAATGTTATTGGGCCGGAATGTTATTACCAGTGTACCAAAAAATGAAATACGTTACACATATGCTCCCCTTACACATGTGGCATCAGCACGCACGAGTGACATGAATTTAAAATTTTCGTCAACAGTCGGTTTCGATCGCTAATACTGAAGATGCAAGTCGCACACTTTACCGCAAGACCACGGATGTAGCTGACCTTGTTGTCTTCTAACTGCACACGAGATGTACTGTATGAACTCCCGCAGTCTACAGTGTTGCCAGATTGTGCAGATAGCTGGACTTAGAGCGAATCAGCGCGGCCACTTTTATTGTCCCATGTCGCGATCGGCTCGGACTTAGGCTCAGCGGCGGGCGGCCGGCGGCCAGGTTTTTTGTCAAAGAGTGTACATTTATTTATTTAAGCTGGCAAGATTAGAGCCTTCAGTCCCACTCTTACAACTAACGAGGAGTTATGATACTTTCCATTGCCAACATTACAGTAGTATATAGGTGGTTTTCAAAAAAGTTGACCATACCTTGTCCGTAACAGCTAATAACCCGTAAAACCTATAAAATCAAAAACAGAAAGAAAATTTTGTTACTTATACTGTTGTACAGAATGTGTGTAATAAGAAACACTCAGAAAACTCTAATACATTCTAATTGATTTTTTGTAATTTCAAGTAATAATGTGCAATGCACATAAAACTGTGTGTCCCACATAGTGGATTGTGTTGAATCTGATGATAGTATTTAGTTCAGAAATCATCATAAAATGGTCCTTTGTCTACTAAATAATTACATATTATGTATGAAGTACTTGGGAGCGCTTTTTTTAATTTTTAACATTAACTTTTTCTGATAAATATTGTCCTAGAAGGTTGGCCAGGAGTGTTACTTACTAAGTATTTACTTACATTTTCAGTAATAAAGAAAACAAATCTAGAAAGCAGTGTGATTGTTAGTTTCCACATTGTTTAGTGTTGACCCATTTAACTTAGTATTTCACTGAGGATTATCCAGTGGCTTAACATCAGCAGAAGTTTGTTCTGAGGTGTGAGTATTTTTATTCTGTGTCATGAGTGTTACCAAACATTTTTTATTTAATGTAAACATAAAAAATTTCCTTCCTTAATATATTAGGTTCATGTTGTAGTTATACTTTTAACATAAGCGCTAATCAAAGAAGCACACGCTCCTTGTGTTTATCTGAATATTGTGTATCATTGTCATGAGTGTTACTTTTATGTGGTAACACTCATGACCCATTAGTAACACTTGCGAAGCATATGTTGTATACAATAGTTCATTTTCTTATTCTTTTTATGCATTTTGGTTAATACGGTATTTATTATTAGGGAAACACTAAAACAAAAAAGTTATCTGCAGCTGAAAAAGAGCATCGATACAGAGATAAGAAAAAGTTGAATAAAGAAAGGTGAACAGAGAAACACAAGGGAATATAGATATGTAGCACTGTGCCAGAGATGGAAGCATCAGAGAAATATTTCAAGACGTTTGTAATACTGACACCTATTTGTTTCGGCTAAATCAAAATGATCTGAAAGATATAGTCTTTGATCAAGTTTTGGGTATACTTCCCTTTCCAGACAAAACATTTCAAAGATGCAGAGATGAACATTTAAAAAAAATAAAAGCAATTTTATTAAAACTTTTTTAGTCTGACATTTCATTACAAACACTTGTATTTTTAATGTGTAGGCCTATCAATGATGTGAGCTGTTACTTTTAAAATGTCAGGGAGGTTGAAATTATTAAGCTATATAATTTAGTTTATTTTCAGTACTATTACTTCAGCATCTTGAATGTAATTTTTTTTAAATTAGTGTTACCTTGTCACGAGTGTTACTTCAGTAAAAAAATTCTGCAAAATTTTGTGAAAGCTACTATATCACGTTTTATCACTTCATTTCACGCTACATTTAGATTTTAAAATTCTCATGTAATTGACTTACCTTTTAAAAACAAAAGTTTGTGTGCAAATTGAGAGAAACTAACACTCATGACAAAATTCATTTGAAAATTTACTAGTAAATTTAATTACATGCATTTCACAACGTATTTCTTTTAATGACATATTTATGTTGTGAAATGTCTAAGATTATATTTTAGGTACTAATTATGGAAAATAATACTCTTTTAAAGGTAACACTCATGACAAAAAGTGCAGCATGACTGAAGGTTTGAGGTAAATTCTCAAAAACTACGAATGTAACTCATAAATAAATATGTAAAGTCCAATATATTTGCAATCATTTAAAACGAAAACAAATATTGAAATACAATCTTAATTGTTTTCAATTTACCTCTTGCGTTCGGTCAACTTATTTGAAAACCACCCATATATATGTGATGTATATTACTTCAGACTTGTCGGTGAGTGCAGCCATTTTGAATAAAGACACAAAGAAATTTACGACAATTACTGGCAGTGGGCACTGAATTAAATGAATGGGGAAAGGTGAAAATTTGTGCATGGGCCGAGGTTGGAAATAGGGTTTTCGCGCTTATTGGAGAGTTGTGCTGTCCAGTACAACACCCTCACACAGTAGGCATCACAGCTGCGCGGACTACTCTAGTATGCGTGTCTATCCCCACACTACTACCCATTATCTCATTGCTGGCGGATGCGAACCACACTCGCACTTGTATACGCTTGACATTATTCAAGGCAAAGGGGCGATCTAAATTGCTATTTATTGAGAAATATATATGCCAAAATTGATGTTCAATATTTTATTCCAGATTATTAGTTTCAACAAATTCTCTCGTGATCTTCCGATTTGCAAATCTACATTTTTAAAAAGTAGCACCTCTTCGTACGTCATTTAGAATTGCGCAGTTCACTAGCGTTGTGTCTCGATTTAGAAATGACGAACAGATGCAAATTCTTGTAAATCAAGACACAACACGATCGAACTGCGCAGTTGTAAATGATGTATGGAGAGGTACTACTTTTTTTAAAATGTAGAGTTGCAGATCTCTAGATGATAACAAATTTTTGTCGAAACTGGTAATCTGGAATAAAATATTGAACAGTGATCTCGGCATATATATTTCACAGCCGCGGTGGAATGGCCGAGCGCTTTAAGCCATCTTGCTGCGGACGCGCGGTTGCTCTACGTCGGAGGTTCGAGTCCTCCCTCGGACATAGATGTGTGTGTTGTCGTAAGGTTAGTGTTAAGTAGTTTGTAAGCCTAGACTGATAACCACAGTAGTTAAGTCTCATAGATTTACAAAAATTTCAACATTTTACAAAAATATTTCACAACAAATCAAAGTCAAACTCTTACAAGAATCTATCAGATGCCGCTAGAAATGAGTCAAGTGGGTAGGGCACTAGGTCAATACTGCGCGGACAGATTGAAAATTTGCGTCTGACGGGACGTGTGAAACGGTAGTTCGTGCACGTGTGGTGTCCATTGTGTCCAGGTGACGTAGTGGACAGCGATAATGCCAACTGAGTACGAGACTCGGTTTTGAATCCTAGCTTGTCACAAATTTTCAACTTTCACCACTGACTTAATGCAGTGCCTGGTGCCAGCTAAACTATGTGCTACAGGCCTCAAATAGCCCATCAGGCACCGACCAGTTGCCCGAAGTGGTAACAGTTGCGAGTATGGAAAGGGGCGTGGGCAGTAGGGTGACCAGATTTCCAAAATAAAAATACGGGACACATATGGGTACAGATACTTGTGACTCTAAATGTTCCCTTTACCTGTAGCATCATGTCATACATAAATACATGAATTGATGCAGACATAGTATAGTGTTTTCCCTCTCCCCAAGCTAACGTGTCGTATTCGCTTGTTCTCGTATTTACATTTTCTCGAAGTCACCTATTTTCGAAAACTGTTCCCACAAAGGGAAAAGTATTTAATTGCTTATAGAACATGAAAGCAACGGGACCAGCATCAGAATTACGGGTTTTTGGGGCGGGAAAGAACTACATATAAGGTTATCTTAGTAAGTAAGATATACAAAGTCACATGCTAATACAAAAATTAACCCAACATAAGCACTCGCCGCGCTGGAGTGGTCGAGCGTTCTAAGGCGCCTTGCTGCAGAGCGCGCGGTTGCTCGCTGTCGGAGGTTACAGTCCTTCCTCGGCCATGGATGTTATGTCTTTAGTGCAGGTTAGTTTAAGTAGTTTGTACGTCTAGGGACTGGTGAGTGGTGACCATAGCACTAATAGGTTACCAAACATGTGAAAATTTTTAACAGAATTAATCGCACAACTAAAAGCCAAATATATCGCATTAGCGTACTGATTAAAGAAATACTTTTTCTTTTATATTTCTCACAGGTAGACAAGCAAGAAAGACAGTTATGATTTCTTACACAATTCACGTATTCCTCTGTGAATTATATTTTGCAGAAGAATAAGTGTTATTATGGAGGTCAGTATTTTCATATAATAATCACCACATGAAGTATTGTGAAAAAGTCCTTATTACAATTACTTCCTTGACAGTTTGCACACTAAATTTGTTGTTTTCCCAGTCCATAAAATATTTGTAACGGTGAACACTGTGTCCACATCATAATTTACTCCAGATGTCTTCAGATGCAAATAAGTTGAAAATGAGACACCAGTTTTTATCAACTCGTTACACAGTTCTCGGTTAATAAAATTTCCCCTACCAGTCACAATTATTTGTTGTTTATTAAAACACAGCCGGTGAACTGATACCTGTGAAAAATGTACGAACGTGAACTGGATACACTACTTATATGTGAGTACACTTACAGCCTTAACACAAATCACTCCACCACATGCCATAATTATATATGTATATGTATGTCTGTATGATACTTGTGTATGCATATCTGTTATATAAGCCCAATGTAATTTACGGTTTCTTTAAACAGTCAACAACAAGTAAACACCGGAAGATGAGCACAAGCCCGAAACCGGTAGTGTTTTAATAAACCACCAATAATTGTGACCGGTAGCGGATTTCATTTCCCCAACCTATAAGGAACAGTCACGGAGTTCTTCAACATCCATAATGGATAAAATTCACTTAGTAAATTTTTTCTTCACGTAATGTTTTAAAGATGGTCCACTTTCTCAATACGCTGATCTTCACATGTTTTTTGTAACATATTTTCATCAAACTCAGGTACAATTTTAATTATTTACTGAACACACTTCCATATTTGAGCTGAGACTAGTTAAATGCATTCAGCATATTAAATGGGTGAACTCGTTTCGCGATATAATCAGTTAACGTCTCGTGAAATGAAATTAAAATGCCTAAGAAATCAGATTCTTTCAGCACGCTATCCTCTTGCAATGAATTCATTAATCACTGAATTTGTAGCGATTTTGGGCACCCTATGCTTTTTGCATTTAAAAGTTAAGAAAAAGAAGAAGATCGCCCACAAAGGTTGAAGTACTGGAAATAAATGAAAGAATTACGTCAGAAATCGTGAGTCATATCCTTGGAGTTGAAGCCTAATTCCTTCTTGCATGACTATGATTACATTTGTTCTCCATTTGGTTACGCTAACATTACTTTACATATATTAATTCAATATATACGGGTTGGTTAGTAAAATACGGGATAATATACGTCCCGCATTTATCTTGTTGGGACAACGGGATACTTGGGTAAAATAAGGGACGATCCCGTAAAATACGGGACGTCTGGTCACCCTAGTGGGCAGCAACCCGTTCTCCCAGGGGATGAGTCGGTTGTCTTGAACGGAGCCGCTATTTCTCATTCAAGTAACCCCTCGAGTGGATTCATAAGCCTGAATGCACCGCACTAGCCAACCCGACAGTTCTTAACGCTGACGGCCACACTAGGGGCCTCTGAGGCCCAGATGCTCACTCGGATCTGTCTAATCGCGCTCCAACACAGCTGGAGGGGGCGTGACACGCATGTAAGCCTCCCATAGTTAGTTGTCTCTGAGCTAGTGTACAGCGCACAACTCTTCCGCCCCTGTCGGCCCGTTCAAGTAAACAACTAGGCCTCCGAGACCTCTGTAAATTGTCCCTAGTCATGAGAGGCCTATGATGTGGTTGAACATATGTCAGTAGCTAGGTCTCAGAGGCCTTCGTGTGCTTGTCAGTAGTCCGTATTTTATCTTACAGTATCCCTCTTTTGACTTCTTGTTTTTTTCCTTCGTCTATAATAAAACATGTATTCTATCAATAGATAAAATCCTTAGATATTCCATTCTATCTGGTGATTAATTACACTGTCTCCTAATGCAGGTGTTCCTACTATTACCAGAATGGATTCTAAGGGGGAAGCGATTCTACACTGATGATGAAAAGTTAGCAGAATTGACACAACATTTGTCAGATGATGACTGTGCCTCTGAAGTTGAATCACTACTAGGGGACGGAGATTGTGATACCGAAATAGAAGAACGTTCCAATTCGGAATCAGAACACTCTTTAGATGACAATCCTGAATTCATCCCTTCGGATGATGAAGAAGCAGTGAGAGAGACTGTGCGACTACTTGTCTTACCCGAAAACTCCAAGAAGGACACTTCGTCGTCTTCAAAACATTTACAACTACGTAAAAAGAGAAAGACAGAAATTAACGTTTTGGTACATTGTAAAACACGTGTAGCAGATGAAGTTGAGAGGATGGTAGTGGAAGAGAAAGCTGAGAGCTTGAAAATGTACATCGACGGATCAGAGATTAAATGGAAGAATGGTCTCACAGTTTGGAAAACCAGACCTATGCGAACGACCGCGACGAAAACACACACACACACACACACACACACACACACACACACACACACACACATATATATATATATATATATATATATATATATATATATATATATATATATATATATATATATATATAGGAGACTAAAGACCCTTAGCCCCGTCGCTGATGCTCAGACGCCTGTTGAATGCTTCAGAACATTTTTCACACATACCCTAATGCATCTTGTAGTGAAATACACTAATGAGAGGATGGTAAAAAAAAAAAAAAAAAAAAAAAAAAACAAAAAAAACAATGCATTTTTCAGCAGAGAAGAAGTGTAAGCCTCCATTCAGACCACTTGTTGTAGAAGAACTGGAAACTTTTATTGGTCTTCTTGTTTTGTCTGGAGCCACGAAAAGTAATCATGTCCCTATCAAACAGCTGTACGACCGCACGATAAGTGGAGATAGATTCCAAGCTACACTGTCTCGCAACCGCTTTGTTTTCATTAGTAGCCACTTACGATTTGACGATTCCCTGACGAGAGGAGGAAGACGGAAGATAGACAAATTCGCCTTAGACTCTGAAATTTGGAATATTATAATTGACAAATGTACGACCAATTATCAACAAAGTTCGTACCTTAGTATAGATGAACAGTTAGCGGGTTTTTATGGCTAAGTGCCCATTTAAAATATACATACCTAGCAAGCACAATAAATACTGGATTAAGACCATAATGCTTTGAGATCATGCAACTCGATATCTAATAAATGCTATTCCATACTTGGGTAAGGGCTCCACATCACCTAGCTGCTGTTTACTATACCAAACTACTTACCAAACCGGTTAACGGTACTAATCATAATATCACCGGGGATCACTGGTTTACTGGTATTCCTCTTGCCACTGATTTGCTGAAAACCCACCAGCTGACATATATCGGGACCATAAAGAAAAATAAACGAGAATTACCCCCTGAATTCATCGATATGAAGTACAAGGCCCGCAAAGTTGAACCGTCGCTTTTCATATTCCGAAAAGATGTGACAGCTGTTTCATATAAACACAAGAAAAATAAAATGGTTACTGTCATTTCAACCATGCATGGGGATGATGCTGTACATCCCGACTCCAATAAACCCTATATGATCCTCATCTACAACGAAACCAGAGCGGGAGTCGACGCGTTTGATCAAGTGTTTCAGTACTATAACGTTGGCCGAGAAACACCTCGGTGGAATGTATGTGGCCTTTTTTTTTTTTTTTTTTTTTTTTTTTTTTTTTTTTTTTTTTTTTTTACAACAGGTTAAACATTGCTTTCATAAATGCCTATACTGTCTACTTCCATAACTTTTACAAAATCCAAGGAAAGGGAGACAACGATCAAACAAAACCATTGTTTCGATTTGAGTTTATGTTGACGTTTTCTGAACAGCTTACAGCACCTTGGATGAAGGCTAGTCTTGACACACCAATTCTCCGTGACCTACGTGCCAGTATTTATAGATACCTAAACATGACTCCACCTGCAGAGGCAGCTCTCGAAGAAATTGAGCAAGGAGCCATTCCCAAAAGAACTTACTGTAAGTTTTGTGACTACAAAAAACAAAGGAAATAAAAAATGCAGTGTGATTTCTGTAAGTTGCTAGTATGTGGTCAGCACCACAAAAAATTTGTCCAAATTGTACCGGTAAAAAATGAGAAACTTCCGCTGAATTTTGTGATACCGATATTAGTTCTAAACATTATTAATTGTACGTGGTTTACGAATATGATGGATTTTTTTGCATTATATGAAATTTAGACTACTATTTGCGATTTTTTTTTACAACAGGTTAAACATTGCTTTCATAAATGCCTATACTGTCTACTTCCATAACTTTTACAAAATCCAAGGGAAAGGGAGACAACGATCAAACAAAACCATTGTTTCGATTTGAGTTTATGTTGACGTTTTCTGAACAGCTTACAGCACCTTGGATGAAGGCTAGTCTTGACACACCAATTCTCCGTGACCTACGTGCCAGTATTTATAGATACCTAAACATGACTCCACCTGCAGAGGCAGCTCTCGAAGAAATTGAGCAAGGAGCCATTCCCAAAAGAACTTACTGTAAGTTTTGTGACTACAAAAAACAAAGGAAATAAAAAATGCAGTGTGATTTCTGTAAGTTGCTAGTATGTGGTCAGCACCACAAAAAATTTGTCCAAATTGTACCGGTAAAAAATGAGAAACTTCCGCTGAATTTTGTGATACCGATATTAGTTCTAAACATTATTAATTGTACGTGGTTTACGAATATGATGGATTTTTTTGCATTATATGAAATTTAGACTACTATTTGCGATTGTAGACTTTCTCGGCGTATTCCGTTAATGAAGTCTTCTCGGGTAATCAGCCGAGTGATGGCGTTTGTCTTGTCGCTAAAAACGACGCCATCACTCGGTTGATTACCCGAGAAGACTTCACTAATAGACTACTATTGTTTACAGAATGAAACTTTCACTCTGCAGTGGAGTGTGCGCTGATATGAAACTTCCTGGCAGATTAGAATTGTGTGCCGGAACCGGGACTCGAACCTGGAACCTTTGCCTTTTGGGGGCAAGTGCTCTACCGACTGAGCTATCCCGACACGACTCACGATGCCGCCTCACAACTTTACTTCCGCCAGTACCTCGCCTCCTACTTTCCAAACTTCACAGAAGCTCTCCTGTGAACCTTGCAAGACCAGCACTCCTGGAAGAAAGGATATGGCGGAGACATGGCTTAGCCACAGCCTAAGAGATGTTTCCAGAATGAAACTTTCACTCCCGAGTGGAGTGTGCGCTGATATGAAACTTCCTGGCAGATTAAAATTGTGTGCCGGAACCGGGATTCGAGCCTGGGACCTTTGCCTTTATGAGAGTTTGGTTATTTTGTTTTGTTTATTTTACATTATACAAGGTTATTTAATGTATTATACCCTAATCCTTATCAAGGCATTGAATTTCTTAAAAAGTTTTTCATTATTATATTTCGTAAGGGCCTCTGAGGCCTATGGTGTGGCCCAGACTTAGGAGCCTGGTGGTGTGGCCCATAGGGTTATCTGTGATCTAGCGGCTTCCAGTGTATTTACTGCGCCGCAGATGTAAATTGTTTGTATCTTAACCTAAGTTTGAGGCCTCAGAGGTGAGGCACTGGTCACCTGTCGGTCTGCCCCGGGTCGCCGGCGCCGGCGTTGGCGGCGAGCGCGTCGATGTGCCTGGTGACGTCCTCGACCCAGCGGCAGTTGACGAGCTCGTGCGGGCGCAGCGCGGCGCGGCAGTGCGGGCACTGCGCGCGCTGCTCCGTCAGCCAGCGGCGCATGCACGGGTAGCAGCACAGCTTGGAGCAGTGCGGGCACAGGTGCGCGTCGCGCAGCCGCTCCATGCAGATGAAGCACCGGAACGTCTCCGCCAGCGACTGCCCAAACACACGCACCACAACTCAGCACTGACAAAATCCCTATATATTGAATGATCCTGTTATATCTGGATGAAAATACTATTGAGTCAGGTGGAATTTACAAAGGAAAACCAGCCATTAGAAATTCCAATAATACGAATATGTTAGGGACAGCCTTTATGGACAAAGAGCAATATACAGGTGCAATAACAAATTTTAACTCCCCATCAGAAAGAATTTCATTTTTGACTTTTAAGTCAGGCAATTAGCGTTATTCCATTATAAATGCACACGCACCCATCAACCAACACAACAGAACAAACATTGAAAAAAGTGGAAGATTTTTGGGAAATGCTAGAATTTGAAACATCCAAACTACCAGATGAAACTATCAAAATTTTAGTGGGAGACTTTAATGCACAAGATGGCAAAGAGAGAAAATTTAAATCAGTAGTGGGATACTATCCAGCACATGAAAGAACAAACAGAAACGGGGAATGACTCATAGACTTTTGTAAACAATTTAACCTAAAACTAATGACAACATTTTTCAGGAAACTTGCAAGGAAGAAAAAAACATGGGTATCACCAAATCCAAATCAAGGTGAATATCAACTAGATCATGTGGCAATAAATACTTGCAACCACAAGGAAATCTTGGATGTTAGAGTGAGGAAAGGCCTAAATATAGACTCAGACCATTATCTGACAGAAATAAATACCAAGTTTCAACCCAACAAACCTAAAGTAAAACCAAAACGATGTCAAAGAGTAAACACTAAATTCCTCATGCAAAATCGGGATAAATTCTGTGATATATCAAGCACACGAAAAATGGAAGACTGGAAAGAAATTAAAGAAACAATGATAGAATCAGTTAAAAAATGGGACAACCACGAAGAATACCGAGACACAGATGGTGGAATGAGTTATGTGACGAAGCGATTGACAATCGACTAAAGACATAGGAAAAATGGAACAGTAATAAAAAATGTGAATATTGGGAAGACTTTAAAGAAGAAAGTAAGAAAACAGCAAAAATCATCAGATCAGTAAAAAGAAAATATGATTAAGACAGATTAGAAGAAAAGGATTCAGGGACTTTTACAAAACTGTCAGGGACGTATTGACACGATTCCAATCACCAAGTCTACTTTTTAAAGATAATTATGATCTTAAGCACCAGCGAAAACTGCCAACTGTTAGCTGAATATTTTGAAAATCTATTGAACTGTGAAGAGCCTACTGACAGATTACATTTTCAAAAACCACAACATGAAAATCCACCATCGGAGCCACCTACAATAGAAGAAATCGGCAAGATTATCAAGTCGTTGAAGAATAACAAGGCACCAGGAGAAGATGGGATAGTAGCAGAAATGTGGAAACTAAGGGGCTTATCCGCATGGCAGAAAATTCACTCAGTAATTAAAGACATTTGGACAACAGAAAGCATACCCAGTGACTGGAAACAAGCTCTGATCCTTTCTCTGGATAAGAAAGAAGATAAAACTGACATTAACAACTACAGGGGCATCTCCTTGTTACCAGTGACATACAAAATATTATCGAAAGCACTTCTAAATAGAATAGAGAAACAAGTAGGAGCTAATATAGGAGAATACCAAGCAGGATTTAGGAAAGGCAGATCATGTGCAGAACATTATTAATTTAAAAACCATTTTGAGAATGAGAGCTATCCGAAATAAGAACACACTAGTTACCTTCGTAGACTTCAAGAAGGCTCAGTTGACAGACAATCACTATTTCAGATATTGTACGAATCAGGGATAGTTGAAAATACCAGAAGACTTGTTGAACAAACACTCAAGGATTAAGCTTCAAGGCGAAATTTCTGAACCATTCAAAATCAAAACAGGTGTTCGACAAGGAGACGGACTTGGTTCTAGGTAAAATAGTCAAAACACGGGAAAACACACTAGAAACGAGAGGCATAAAAGGTATAAACATGGGACAAGGAAAGAACAAATTTGAAGTAAAATGTTTAGCCTTTGCGGTGATATTGCACTGATAACTGAAAACCAGGCAGATGCAACTGTTATGTTTGATCTATTACACGAGACTGCTGAAAAGACTGCACTAAAAATATCTTACGAAAAAAAACCGAATATATAGCACACAAACATAATGGAGAAAAAATTATGAAAACAAAGTATGGAAAAATTAAAAGAGTTGATAAATTTAAGTACCTAGGGGAATGGATCCAAGCATCGGTCTAGATAACACAACAAATAAAGAAAGAGTAAAAAAGTTAGAATTTGCTTACAAATTAACACAAAACTACTACAATAAGAAATCAATATCCATCCAAGCGAAGCTTAGACATTATAATTCAGTTATTAAGACACAGGCAACATATCGCTCAGAGTGCCTCAGATTGAGTAAGAAAAGTGGTCTAATAGAACTAGAAAAAAAGAGAGAGGAAAATACTAAGAAAAATTCTGGGTCCCGAGAAAAACAATAACAACGTATGGATGAAAAGGAGAAATGAGGATTTATACAAAAATACTGGAAAAAATTACAGATAGAATGAGGAAAAGACGGCTAAAATTTTATGAACATTTAAAAAGAATGGAAGACACACGGATTACAAAGAAAATGTTTAATTATGTTAATAAACAGAAAAAACTGTAGGATGGATAGAAGCAGTGAAGAAAGATGCAAACAAAATAGGTGTTACAGAAGAAATAATATGTGACAGGAATCGCTTCAGGCTACTGATAGAAAACGCAACCTATGAAGAAGATAAGCCCAAACCTCGACCAAAGAGAGTGTGGACAGATGACCCGAGACGAGCAGTTGGAGAGAAAATGAAGAAGTACTGGGAAGAAAGGAAGAGAAAGAAACACCATTAGTCTTAAGTTGTATGCGATGTGGTTCATAGCTAGCCAAATTCATAAAAAAATGGAATGACCCTGTGTTTATGTGTTTGAATTGCATACAAATAGTACTGCTCCAATATTGATGAAATTTTGGACACCTGACCTTCAAACCAAGAGGAAGGTCAGTGTCAGTGTATCACGCACAATTCATAGTTCAATCAATGAAAATTCCAGGAAGGATTCAACAATATTTTTGAGAAGGGTTGCTTACTTACCACAGAGTCGTCCGATGAGCGGCAAAAAGGCACAAATAATAGAATACAACATCAGAGCTTTTGGCCGAAAGGCCTTCCTCACACAAACTCGACCGCTGTGGCCAGTGGACTCATCGGTCGGCTCTGTGGTAAGCAACCTATCCTTCTCAAATATACAATTCATTGTTCAGAGGATATGACGTCATAAACAATGAAACGTGCGGACTGTTGCATTACGCGACAATGTTGCACATCTCCTAAACCACTGGACCGATCTGAACCAAATTTGCTACACAAAATTCGTACCCATTGCCCCCACAAGGGCGGGGCTGAAGACGCAATGGAGTGGCCGAGTGCTGTAAGGCGCCTTGCTGAGGAGTGCGCGGTTCCTGCCAGTTGGAGGTTCTAGTCTTCCCTCGGACATGGGTGTCTGTGTTTGTCCTTACGTTAGTTAAGTAATTTTTAAGCCTAGGGACTGATAACCAGGGTAGTTAAGTCCCATAGATTTACAAACATTCGAACATTTGAATTTTGGTGCAGAGAGTGGATCCCCGGGTCCAGGGCACAGACCCAAAGGGGACCCAGATACGGTCATATGCAGTTCAGTTTTTTAATTTTAAAACCACAATTTTTCTCTCCAAATATTCTTCGCATTTATCAGACTCTTACAACTTCGTTGTACACGTAAAGAGTGTCCATAGTAGGATACAGTCTTCCAATCCGAAAGGGACCCGATGAAGCTTGTCAACTTCATAAATGAGAAAAACCTTCCACAATTTTTTTGAACCTATGTACTGCAATTAGTCTTTTTTGTACCATTTCAGTAACCGTGTCTATGACTTGGTAAAGTGGCGAACTCTTTAAAAACTGGATAAAGGAGCACAACAGGCCAAAGTCGTCTTCATAATTTAGCACTTTTCGCACATTAAAACGAGTTGTCCAAAAATGTTGATTCTTCCAACGTAATTGATCATTTTAGTAGGAAGAAAATGTGGGAGATTATTATTTGCAACAAATACCTAAACCGAGACTGTTATTTTAGTTTTTTGTGTTATTTTTATTTTAATCTTTGTCTTCTAAATAATTTTACTTACTGTGATCAATTTTAAGTAAAAGAAATCGATAAGTAATGTCTTCTATGGACTAATAAATAGTTATTGTGGCCATGCCCTGTACTTTCAGGTTAAATGATATTCTAAACACAGAAGCTATGTGTGACAAATAACCATGAAATTGTAATGTAGCACGGGGGTGGGGGTGGAAGGCCCATCTTTGATGCCGGGTCCAGAGTCCACAATCGAATGAGGGAGCCATGGACCTTACTGTCAGGTAACAATTGTTGTAGGGGTAAGAACCACCTATGACATAGTGTAGGAGACATGAGGTCATAAACTATGAAAATCATGATAAAACTTTTAATTTGCGTTTTTACTAATAACTCTTTTAGCAAAAGATTTCGCTCCCTACTTCCTACTATTCCACTCTACGGAAATTACATTACTGTGTGACACATGTTGATGAGAAATGACGTCCTAAGGATTGAGGTACGTGAAAACAAAACTACAGGCTGAAATTCACTACAGATTGGGCAGAGTGAGACAGAAGGCGATGGATAGAGCGGTAAGGAGGAGCTCACCGTATTCTATTTACGGACTTCGACAAATATAAATTTTTATTCCGATTTTGATGAAATTTTGCACAACTGACGTTCAAAACAAGATGAACATTGTTCACATAAAATTCCGTATGGTACATGGCAAACGGTGCTTTACTTTCAGACTTCGACACAAATCTACAGTTTTATTCCGATCTTGAAGAATTTTTGGACACTTGGCCAGAAAATCAAAATGAAAACCACTGTCTACATTATATTATGAACGGTGTAAAGCAGAGGGAATGTTGCAATAAACTTTACGCTGATTCGCTGATCGCCACAGAAATCGACTGATCTATGTAAATTTCACAGAGAGAGATAGTAAGATACCAAGAAATGACACAGGAAGACCATCCCTCCACCCCTTAAAATCAACCAAACCATTTCCTTAGTCAATCATAGGAGATTGACAGATGGCGTGATGGGGGCGGAAGGGGGGGGGGGTAAAGGGTGAATGGCCGAGAGAGGTGGAGTCGAAGATAAACAGTGCGAGGAGAGAGGAAGAGATGGGAGTGGAGATGGACAAGAATATGGTATAAATAAATTCCCGGGGAACGTCTGGTTTTCACCCTGTAAAATATAAATACATCTTTTGCTTCTTCGTCATGTACCGTCTCCATTTCGGAGGTTGCCTAGCATCATGGCTATTTTAGTTTTGGAAGTTACGGCCTTAAATAGGTCAGATCAAGTGGCATTAAACCATTATTGCAGGTTCCAAAACCAGGACATTTTACACCTTCAAATAAATAAATGCAATATATGTATTAGCAATTGCGAGAGACTACCAAAATTTATGTGTAAAAAGCTTGTGCCTTTACCTAAGTAGCCATTCTCTACATAATTGTGATCGGTCTTTCTGTTTTTTGCATTATATATATAAATGGCAGACGGCAGATTTCAACTCGTGACACGTGAACACAACCAACCACGTCTGCAGCAATCTTAATACTTGTCCATACGCAACGATCACTCTGCACAGAAATTTGTGCAGGTATCTGCGCAGACAGATTATTGAGTGTGGACCAGCTTATCAATAAACTCCGACACCAGTATATCGTTTTATTCCGATAATGATGACATTTTGTACACCTGAAGTTCAAATGTTTGAAAATATATGGGAGTTAACTACTGCGGTTGTCAGTTCCCAGGCTTGCAAACTACTTAAACTTTTACTAACCTAAGGACAACATACACACACACACACACACACACACACACACACACACACACACACACACACACATTCCAGAGGGAGGACTCGAATACCACCGCAGCACACATGATCTTCAAAACAAGAGGACGTTCGCTGTAATTTCCAAGAATCCGTGTACCTCGAAGTTGCAATCGATATATATCGAACGCTAGACTTTCGAAGCAGACTAGCAGACTTCCGAAACCGGCCAATTCCGCTTTTGGTTGGTCATGTAAACGCTCTAAAACCGATTCTGAAAATGAGGTTTTATAATGCGGTTTTCCACTTCCACAACCGATTTTCGTGACCATGTAACAAATTTACTTTTTTATGCAGTGAAAGAGAAGTATAAATATTAAACTGAGCATGAATCAGTGTATGTAAATGAAGAGAAATTGCGATTGTGATAGCTATAATCAAAAACTGTATCAGCTGTTTCCCATCGCCATATTGACTGGACTAGGATATATCCGATTCATTCTTTTAACAAGTAATTCAAATCAAATGTTCAAATGTTTGTAAATCCATCGGACCAAATTAAGTGGTCATCAGTCCGAAGCTTACTAACTACTTAAACTAAGGTAAACTAATCTGAGGACAATACACACACCCACGCCCCAGAGAGGACTCGAACCTCCGACGGCGAACAAACGCGCGCTCCGAAGCGAGGCGCCTTAGACCGCTCGACTATTCCACCGCGGCTTTTAACATGTAATCACGACAGCGAAAGACGGTTTACGAAATTCGGTTTTCGTCTTCCGGAAGATGTGCTGCTTGTGAATGTAGTGGAATACGCAATTGTTGAAGTGGAAAATACAGATTTTTTCCGACATCGCAACGTCACTCATGTCACTACTTCGAGAGTTATTTATAAGTCATGATTTTATTTCTAACTGTGAACAGTGTTACAATTCTCTATACATTTTATAGTAGCCTATTTATAGTGTTTATCATTCTCAATAGTGTAAAATGTGTCGATTTATTCTGAATTTTATCGATTATGATGTCCGAAAAATGTTCAAATGTTTGTGAATCTTAAGGACTTGACTGCTGCGGTTATCAGTCCCTAGGCTTACAAATTACTTAAACTAACGTACGCTAAGAACAACAAACACACATCCATACCCAAGGGAGGACTCGCAAGGCGCCTTAGAGCGCTCGGCCACTCCACCGTGACAGGAGGGAGTAGTATGTGGACTAACTGAATATTGGAAAAGATACATGCCCGAGCAACGGCGGGTTTTCAGCTAGCTAATACAGAAAGAAGGCGAAGAGGACACAGGGGAAGATAAGAAATAGGCATAAGGGAGTGGTGAAGTGATGGAGAGAGATTAACGGAGGGACAGAATGGGATTCTATATCCAATTCCCATCCATATTTAGCAATTGAGAAACAATGCCCGGTTCGGTAGTAACTAATGTATTTTTCGAACAAGTGCGACGACGAAAGACCAACAGTTAGAAATGTATAAGGAAATAAAACGTAGGAAGCTCAGTTTCTTCGGGGAAGAAATGGTTGGAGAAGAAAACAAAGTAGGTAATTTCGCAGATGTGTTGCATAGCGCGGCTATAGCGGGAGTTCTTATATCTCAAGGAAAAATTTCTTTCCCTCAAATGAAATTCGCTGTTACATTAGCCAATGAACGACGACTTTGGAAAGTGACATGAAACGATATTCACTTGTTCCTTCCATGTCACAGACGCCTTCTTGATTTGCCGTATATCTCACAGTTTTGGTTTTATAACTCGCTCTAAACCGTTTCAGGGCTACAGCGAATTATATATATATATATATATATATATATATATATATATATATATATATATATAATCTTTTGTAACACATTGTAGGAGTTTTTTATCCTCAACACTTTGTGGGATTTTCTTATTCACATAACAGTATCGTAAACTACACTTGACCCAGTTATTCAGTACTCTTATGTGCTGTATCAGGAGTTAGTAACACCCATTTGGTGATTTATGTGTGACTGAAGAACGGAGAATGAAATTACTGCTGCAAGTGGTATGATCAGCAATGATATTTATGTTCTTCTTTCTCACAAATATTTGACTTTGTTCCAAATATGTTGCGGTTTTCGAGAATATGGTTGGAGACAAAACTATGCCAACGTTTAAATTGTTGGTACGGTAAGTGAAATGAGTATCAATGACATTTAGGCCTACACTATTCGCTAGTCAGAAAGATTTGGCTATTTATTTCCGAATATCTCGTGATTTCCGAGGGTATGGAAAGGCTGATATTTCTTGTTTCTCCCCAATATTTTTCTGCTTAGTATTTATTGTTGTTTTCTGTTCCATAGGACCCAATTGAGGAGTGAGACTCCATGGTAATGGAATAAGTCAATACATTAATTGTTACACAAGAATTCTTTAGTTCTTGTGACAGCTTATTGAAAATGCATGCGGCAGAATACTGTACCCCTTTCTGCACAAGTGTTAAGGTGGTGTGATGCAAATGTAGATTCGACTTTTGTCTAGCATTCACCGAGTAAAAGCTACTAACTCGTGGGACTAAGCTGATATTATTAACAACAAACGACATTAAAGGAAAAAGGTATTGTGACGCCACAGTCAAAATCCCCAGACTACTGAAAAGGGGTCGACATGTCATTCGCGAACTTACACCTGATATTGCTCGAACAAAACTATGGCAACGTTTAAATTGTTTGTACAGTAATTGAAATGAGTATCAATGACATTTAGGCCTACACTCGCGATTTCCGAGAATGTGCTTAGACCGTTATGCCTTACTTGTCACCAATATTTGGTAGTTTGTTTCTGAACATGTCACGATTACAGTGTGTATGGTTAACTAAGATCCTAACAGGATAAATTTAATTTCTGTTGCAAGTGTATACAAAATACTCTGAACAACGTCGTCTGCTAACATCTCTACATCCTTACTGCATGAATGGTTTAGATCTTTGCCTAATGCCAACAAGTAGTATCCCTGGGAAAGATTTTTTCGCTTGGGATATAAGCGCACGTGGCTATAGCGAGGCTTCTACCTACAAACGATATATTATCGAAGCTCTTAAGTATCGAAACGATAGGTATCGAACAGGCGGTATTTTGTAAGATTCCGTGTACATAGAAGTCGTTTTCTGTCGGCATAAATGACAAAACATTATTGATATCTATGTAATCAGGCAATAAGAAGTAAACAGAAACCAATGTAATACGAAGTGTGCAAATGTTGGTAATCAAATGTTCCCTTTATGCGGATAATTAATTCACCGACCGGACAAGGGTACATACAAGAACCTGTCAACTAAAGAGCAGGAACAGCATTTATTTTTTCTCTTCATTGGGAAATAACCACGAAGTACATCCAGAACCACTCACTACATGGCTGTAACAGTTTTGTTTTTATTACGCAACTTTGACTGGAAACAGCTTTTAAAAGGATAATGAAAGTTATTGTTGAATGAAATGCGTTTAGCTTCCATCATTAAAAGAAAAAAAACTGTTACACCTATGTAGTGAATAGTTAGCCATGTAATTTCTCCATCCACTCATTCGCATCGGCTGTCTGAACGCCACTCCTGATTGGCTGTCTTCACTTCACACCATTAGACGCGCAGCTACTAACAACGAAGCGTCTTGCAAAAGCCGCCGTCATCTAAAGTACACTTTAACCCAAAATGCAATAAAACAGCCAAGTTTTTTAACTTTTCCTCAAAACATAAAATCTCCAGGCAAGTAAAGTAAGCTTTTCATCGAAACATTCATCCTGCACAACAACTGCTATTCCAGGGACGAATTACGGTAAAATTTTACTTTCGGTCTCAGCGCTGTAATATGCTAATGTTGGCAACGACATTTGAATGCTCTTTGAAAATTCAGTCACATAGAATGAGATGGAATAAATTTTTCGTGATGACCGTGAAATAAATCATAAATAGTGTTACTGGTTAAATTGTACGACGCTTCACACCCGGCTGCAGTGGTTATGTTGGCACCAATGGTAATGACGGCAACTCAGATGACCAATAAATGTTTTTTCGTGACAACTTCAATTAAAATGAATATTATTTTTTTCTGACCGGACATACAAGAACCTGTCGACCATAGAGCAGGTACAGTAATAAATTTGCTGCGAGTGGAATGAGCAGCAATAACATATAACCAAGCAGCTGATTCCCATAGATTTGCAAACATTTGGACATATTACCGAGCCAATCGTCATCCGCCCCAAATTTCTGCATTTGTCCAATATTGGTCTGACGATAATGAAAATTATATAACACCTTCTTTGGCCTTCACATTTATCTGATTAGACTATTACCACATTATTACGCTGTATAATGGAAACAAAAATTGAATGCCAATTATTCTCCTCTGTTTAGCAGAACGCGGTTGCCTTTATTATTGTAGAAATACGTAGGTACAATTATTTATTCTGCGCATCATTACTATGTTGAGAATTCGTCTTTTTTTTTTACGTACATACTATTATCAATGGGCAGTGAACGGAATATTACAGCATACAACAGTTGCATGCAAATGACCGAATGATGTATGTAGCTTGAATGCGCCACGTAAACTTTCAACCGTATGGCGTAGTACTGCTTTGGAATCCAGAAATCAGTTAAAGACAAAATAAAATTTAGATTATAATTTTAAATGTTCACTACAGGGAAATTAATGTTAGTTTTTTAAGTGCACACAGTACAATTTCCTTTTGAAACTCTTAAAATATGCGCTAAAATTTGTTTTTAGGGGCGAATGCGTAAGAAATATATCTCAGGTTGCAGAATACGTCGTTTATTAGCGAAATCAATAATAACGACTGCTTGTCGCAACGTAATTGTGATGTATACCAACTGAGACTATACAGATAATGTTATCCGTTGCCAATGCATGAGTTTCGCTGTATTTTACATAAAAAGACTCCTCTACATCCGTGAAGTCATAAATTTATAAATTCCACATTAAAAAAATCTACATACTTTAAACGGAAAAGAGAGGTAGACGATATTTAATTTTACTTACAGCTGTTGGTACCTCGGAAGGTTGCTCCATGTTCTCGGGCTGACACGTCTAGATTCCTGAAGAGATTTTACTGGTTTAATTTTGCATTTATTTTAACGAATTACTCGTATTTTCATGTATTTGGTAATGTTACAACATCACTTAATTTAGGCACCGATAAAAATGTCAAAGACGATATTTCTATGAAGTATTCTTTTGTTTCAATAAGCAGTGAAGTAACGTAATGTTTATCTATGCCTAATATAGTTCCCCTTACGATTAGATGAACTATCAGAATTCATCAATTAGATGTGTGATTCTAAGGGAACTGATCAGATCCTATATGTATTTTTCTATTACATAATTGTCTTGATTCTCTGACAGAAATTTTGGTTCCAGTAAGATACAACTTCTATTAGCTAGTCCAAGTACGACGATTTTCATTGTTTCTTTTATTTAATTAACCTGACATCAAGTAAGAGCAAAGGAAGGTGGTTGGGATAGGAATATTGTCTTCGTGGATTTGTCATCTAGTATCACGAGGAACAATCTTCCAATAATGTAGACAGTAAAATAGCAGAGGATGTAGAAGGGTTTGTCTGAGTAAGCTGCAGTGCATTTATGAACAGTTTGAATGTTAGCTGAAATATTTGATTCGTAGACTGATAATACCTATAACGTTGAATAATGAAACACAGGTGTTGTGCTCTTCAGTGCAAAGACATTTGATTGATTTGATGCAGCTCTCCACGCTACCCCATCTGTGCAAGCCTCATCATCTCTGCTTAACTACTGCCGTCTATAACAATTTCAACAGAATTACTATAGATAATTTTTGCCACGCATACTAACTTCAAAACTCTCGCAACAATACGTTCACTATTTATCATAACATTAGCGTAAAATCGGTAAAAATGTCTTCTTGTAAGCGAGAAATTCGGCATTTATTATGTAGTGCTTATTGACTTCATTAAATTGGGTTGGAACCGTACACAAATGTTGTTCTAAAGCATCCAAATGCACTCAGTTCACACGAAGATAGTAATTTCTCTATACAGTGTTTTAACACTCGGTTGCCAATTGTTCAGACTTTCCAGCGTCCGGGAAAGAGCGACTGTAGTCCAAAGACATTTATAACTGAACGCAGTAGATAAACGTAATGGTCTCTACATTTCACATAAAGAGCCACTTCATGATACACTATGGCAGAGGATAGAGTTAGAGAACCGCAGTAAATGACCCGACCAGGGTGGTGTTCAGTAATCATCTGCTGTTGGATGTAATCTTCTGAAAGACACAATTCTACCCATTCCAGTTCCATGATGCGCACTAACATTCTTCACAACATTCTCCGTTTCAACCACAACACGCCAATCGTGATCCACCGATGCTTATATAACAATATTTAAACGTTTTGAACCGCTTGCAGTTAAACTGTACGTGGTGGCGAAAAGCAGTATGGTTACACTGACGTTGAGTGGACGTACTTTCTCCTCTCCATACAGCAGCACAGGGATGTTCTGCAACGGAGCACGTGTTGGTTCAAATGTTCAAATGTTTGTTAAGCTTAACGGACTTAACTGCGGGGTCATGAGTCCCTAAAATTGCAAACTACTTATGAACTACCTTATACTAAAGAGGACACAAATATCCATGCCTGAGGGGAGATTCGAACCCCCAACCGTAGCGGTAGTGTAGACTGTGACCGGCGCGCCGCAGACTGCTCGGCCACTGAGACCGGCCACGTGTTGTTAGCCAGTACAGAGCACCCATAGGATCATGTTGGAAACCGGGACACTTATCATTATACAATGTATTGCACTCGTTCGAGTGTGAGCGTTTTCTAGGTTGATGAGCGAGGACAACATTTCACTGATGGCCCACTGTCAAACTCGTGCTCTTGAGCAGAACGAGGAGGCGGTGGCACGCCGACAGCAGCTATAGGGGGGAGAGAACAAATATGCGTTACATGCGAATGGTAATTAAAAACGAAAAAAATTAGCAATACAATATCAGAGTAATAAGTGATGAGAGATACTTACATGCTCGTTTCTTCTTCCTAGCTCACGGCAGTTAAGGAGCTAAGCTGGATGACGACCATCCCTGCTGACCCTTCATGGTGAACTGATTGCGGTCTCACTGTCTAGAGCTTTTGTAGCCCTCGGATTAATCACTTGACTAAATTCTAGTCTCCCATTGGCTATCACAGTTATCATGAGCACTATCTGGTGATGAAAAATTGAACTATTCAGTTTCTATTTCGTTATGTGTTTATGGTATGCAATACTTTCTGAAGCATTGGGACTACGACAAGTTCCTCTTCATCTAATGCTAAGTACGATTTGATATTCAAATAAAATAGCCAGGGGCAGATTGCCCAGGGACGAGCGGATCTCAATCACACGACCGTCGGGGGCAATGAGGGTGGTGGCGGATTGCTCGGGGGCAGTTTTCCCCACTAATACACAAGCGTCAGGGGCAGTGGGGATGGACAAGTCCGTATCTGCTGGGGGTGGCAGCCAGGCAAGTCTCAACCTGTTGGAGAAGCAGGCTCCTAAACTGACGCCATCTTGAATTTTGTTGAAATGTTGAAATGTTTGTAGAACTTATGGGACTTAACTACGTGGTCACCAGTCCCTAAGCTTACAAACTACTTATTAACTAGCTAACACTAAGGACGGCACAAATATCCATGCCCGAGGGGGGATTCGAACCCCCGACCGTAGTGGCCGTGCAGACCGTGACTGGAGCGCCTCAGGACACTCGGCCACCGCGGCTGGCTAAAATTTTGTTGCTGGCCTGTGGAGGGGTAGGGTTTCCGCGACGCCACCTTGAATCCTACTAGTGTATACAAATGCTTGCTTCGTGAACGTTCTGTACCAAAAGACTGGAAAATTGCTCAAGTCACTTCAATACTCAAGAAAGGCAATAGGAGTGATCCGCAAAATTACAGACCCATATCACTGACATCGGTTTGCAACAAGATTTTAGAACATATACTTTCCTCAAATATTATGAACTACCTCGAAGAGAACGACCTATGGTCGCATAATCAACACGGATTCAGAAAGTGTTGTTCTTGTGAAACACAGCTAGGTCTTTATTCACATGATTTATGAGTGCTATCGACAAAAGATATCAAATAGATTCCGTATTATCCGGAAGGTTTTTGAAACTGTACCTCACAAGCGTCTTCTAATCAAATTGCTAGCTTGTGGAATATCGCCACAGCTGTGCAACTGGATTCGTTATTTGCTGTCAGAAAGGACACAGTACGTTGTAATTGACGGTAGGTCATCGAGTAGAACAGAAGTGATATCTGGCGTCCCACAGGGAAATGTTATAGGGCCCCTACAGTTCCTTATTTTTATAAACGATTTAGGAGACAATCTGAGTAACTGAGTCTTGAACTGTTGAGGATGATGATGTCATTTACGGGTTAGTAAAGTCTCCAGAAATGCAAAATGGTTTAGATAAGGTCTCTGCATGGTTCAAAAATTAGCAATTGACCTTTAATAATGGTAAGTGTGAGATCATTCACATGACCATTAAACGAAATTCGTTAAACTTCAGTTACACGATAAATCAGGCAAACCTACAGGCCGTCATGTCTACTAAATACCTAAATACCTATAAGTAACTATTAGGAACAACTTAAATTAGAAAGAACGCATAGAAAGTATTGTTGAAGGTGAACCAAATCTACGTTACATTGGCAGAGCACTTAGAAGATGCAAAAGTTCTACTAAAGAAACTGCCTAAACTACACTTGTGCGTCCAATTTTGGAGTATTTGCTGCGCTTTGTGGGACTGACGGACGAGTTAGAGAAAATTCAGAAAAGGGCAGCTCGTTTTGTATTATCGCGATATAGGGGAGAGAGTGTCACGGAAATGATGCATGAGTTGGGGTGGAAATCATTAAAAGAAAGGCGTTATTAGTTGCGACGAGAGCTATTTGCGAAATTTACTTCACCAACTTTCTCTTCCGAATGCGAACATATATTGTTACCACGCACGTACGTAGAGAGACATGGTCATCATAAAATAAAAGAAATCAGATCGGAAACGCAAAGATTTAGGTGTTCCTATTTCCCGCGAGCTATTGGAGAATGGAACTATAGAGAAATATCATAAAGGTCGTTAAATGACCCCTCTGCCATCCACTTTGCAGAGTATCCATGAAGATGTAGATTGTCTCGATTGTTGTCGTGCATCTTGTCAATTTCCGTTTTAAGGGGACCACACCGTGATTCAGGTCGAAAAAAATCGATTTTCGGTTTTCATCATATTTCGATAGATTAATGTTTTATTTAAGTACCCTGAAAAGGATTTAGCTGAAATTTTTTTTTCGAGTATTTAAAGAGCATTTTCCTACCATTTTTCTGTCACCCACTGTTCTGCATATATTTTAGATCTTTATATCCCCTACATTGCACGTTAGGGATTTTTTTTTACTCCCGAGTGTGTTGGCTATCTTTGGAATGCAACGGTCGGTATTCTTTTGTTCTGCTATTTGTAAACAACACGCTTTGAAACTCACGGTTAGTTTTATTCGAGCGTGATTGCCAGTAGTTGTTATACTTAGGTTTGGATTGCTTGATTATGTGTGTTTTTGTGTGTTTATTGAAGATGACGAAACGTAAAGGCGTTTTCAAGAAACGACAATTTGGAGGATACAAGTTTAGAAAGCTTTCTCTACAAGAGGTTATGTCGCCTGGCAACAGGGTCGGTTAATTAAAACTGGAATAGAAAACTTGGAGGTAGACTATGGACATTCAATTAGAATCTGGAGACAATGAAGAGAGATGTTTGGGCTATATTCCTCTACTGATGATAAGACATGTAATGCATTGTATCAATCAGGAGAAAATTAGTGGTGCAAATACAATAGGTATCAGGTAATTAGAGAATCTTATTATCACCAGCATTCTCTTCCTGCTACTTTTATTAGAGCAGTTAAACATATTTTTAGAGACTTGGCTCATCTTGACCTTCTAAGGAAATGTCTGCATGGGCAGAAACAGAACCCAAATGAAAGTTTCAACAGCATAATCTGGAACCGCCTTCCTAAAACTGTATTCGTAGGCATGCATGCAATGAAACTAGGAATTCGTGACGCTGATATTACATTCAATTGTGGTAATATTGAAAAGTGTTGGGTACTGAAGAAGCTGGGAATTAATCTAGGTGAAATTATGATCACTGGGCTGCAACATTGCGCTAAAATGAGGATAGCCAATGGAGACAGGTCTGTACCTAATATGGCCAAGAAAGCAAGATAAACATCCAAGAAGTTGAAAAAGCTGGATGACCTTCTAGAGACCAAAGAAGGGCCATCATATGCAGCAGGACAGTGTTAATTAACTGTATGTAACAAATGTCAAACGTGTTTTCTTTAAAGTCAATTTCCCGCAAACTAAAATTTTCAGTATATATGCCCCATTATATCAGAAACCATCATGAAAATTTCGGAGACTCTGCATAACTCAAAAAGTGACCTCTGGTACTACATTTATTAATATTCACCCTTTACGAAGGTCACAAAAAATATTTTCTGCAGAAAAAACTTAATGTTATTTTTATTAATGAATATAAAAAGTATTTCTTAAAAACTATAAAATGGATAAAGTAGATTTTAGTACAGTTTCGACTATTAGCATCATGTAACATACAGTAAAAATGTTAAGGTCCTGCATCTAGTAGTTTTCTCATAAACGGGTCAAAACATGCCTAAATTAACATGGGTTAGATAGGCAGGATGTGCCCCCCTTAAGGGAAATAAAGAGGAAATGTAAATCTCTATTCCGTTTTTATGCAAATGGTCATGAAACCCTAGATTCGTGGTATGCAATACTATTTTGATCTGAATATATAGAATCAGATTTGACAATCAATATTATGGTCATCATGCTAATAAGTGCGTAATTTTGGTTAAATTTAGTCCATTTACGACAAATTTAAGCCCCTAGTACGATAGTTGTTTCGTTGGTTTGGAACCCTAATTACATTTTAATGACCAGTTACTTGGTGGCTGTGCAGTTGCTGGGTAAGCTGCGTATTTTCCACTTAGTATGCATTAATTAGCCTAATGCCGTTTGAAGCGAGCAAAGGCAACAAGCTGTGAAATCAGAGAGAGTATACAATGCATCCCAGACCGGAGAGCGAATGATTTTATAATTTCAAAAATACTACAGCGAGACCGCCGTTTTTTTTTTTTTTTTTTTTTTTTTTTTTTTTTTTTTTTTTTTCGTCGCCATTCCGCTGATACGCTAACAGTCGACTGGTTCTCCCTGTAATAAGCCGAATCGTCATCAGCAAAGCCTCCCTGCCAATCAAATCACACCGCTGTATTACCTGATGTGAGTGAATTCAGGCTTTTGGAGCCGCAGCGAAACGCAGCACTCTTCTGTTTCGAGAAGCCTACCAGAACAGACGCTCTCATGCTTGATTCCGTTATCTGACCGTTTTCCCTTCTCTTTCGAGATAGGTCTGCGTTCATTTGAGCTACCTTCTCTCGTCCTCTTATCTTCAGCATGTATTCCCATTCAGGAAAGAAACGCATCAGGTTTCGCGATCAGATCTGAACGCCGCCTTGCATTCCTGACTACACCTAAAGTGGTGTGTACAAGCGAATGCCCAGGCTAGACAAAACTGGGGAGGTTACGATTACATTTGGTATACCGAAACGGAAGCAGCCTACGAATTTGCAGACCCTCTGGCGAGCGATCCCACGGTTAAAATTATGGTTAACAGAATTAGCAGGTAATTCCATCCAGCATTCACATGCAGTTGTAAAATATCACAATAGACCGTATCCCAAAGAAGACACAAGCGCCTGAGAACTGTACTGTCATCGGTTTTGCAAGTGTCAGACAGAGACGGAAAATGCACAAAACTGCTGTAACAGCGCTACCCACCTACCAGAGCCTCAAATACGGCGCCAAATGACGCAAAACATAAATGTTGTTAAACATATTAGAAAGATCCGTGACGTTTAGCCTTCATCTGAACACTCTTGCCACTTATTTTAGAGTTTGTTAATGTGAAGTCCGAGAGCACCTCTCCATATAGAGTAAGAAGGGGGGGGGGAGGCAGTGTAAAATAGTGGCTGTCCATAAGCACCTTGGAAGGTGCAGAGCCTCACGTCGGATTGGCTAATGTAAAAAAAGTGCAGGTTGGATGGGCGTTCCCACTGCAGATAGATCATTAGTAGCACCCCACCCCCCTCAGTCCCTTAAAATCCTGTCTTTTGAAATTCAAAGGATTTCTCAGTCATACTTGGAAGAGGACCTGGAAGAGGATGTGGAGAGTGCGGAGGTGAAGGGATGGAGGGATACAGTGGTGGAGGCATGGCAGAGGCCCATGATTGGCGAAGATTGGGTAAACAAAGGTGATATGGGAGTCTATTTTACAGGATATACTGTATCACTGTGAGATACGATTGCTTTATGTGGTGCTTAACAACAAAATACTACAATTTTTACGCGGGGGAGAGACTCCGGCGCGCTGACGAGAGAGGTAATCCATCCAGAACGCGGCCGGTCCAAGAAAGCTGGTTTAGGCCAAGTCGAAGATTCGGTTCCTTTCTGACCGAAACCGAAACTGCGGCCGTAACCAATATTTTGGTCGCAACTGGCTGAAGCCGGAACCGAGTATTCGGTCGGTCCTTACTTGTTTTTAAGGCCAAAAATCAGCCGAATCTTCGGCTTTGCCGAAACTAGCTTTCTTGAACTTACTGTGAAGTCTGATCGCGTTCAGGGTGGATTCAGTCAACGATAACGCTTTACCTCAGTTGACGGCTTTGCCGTTGAACTATTGGGAGTCTCTTCTATCGCGTAAAAATGTGGGCATTTTGTTGTTAAGCACAATATAAAGCAATCGTATCTTATATTCTTAGTTACGTACTTAATGGAACCGCTTATCATACTGTTAGGCTGAAAAGTTTTATTAATGTTTTTCTTTGGAAGAGAGGAGTTTCCTAATAACTGATATGTGTTTAGGAAACTTTGATCACGTGGTACGCAGATTTTCCGGTTCAGTTTGCGTGAATTTATACTGACAACAATCATACTGTCGAAACTGTGATCTTATTTTTCGAAATACTTCCTGCAGCACTGTTGAAGCTGATTTCCCAACTGTAACGTGTGCATTATGTATTTCGGAATGCTAAAAAGAAGATACGTAAAGTTGTTTCTCGATTGGAAAAACGGTAGCGAAGACGGCTCCCAAGAAAAAAAAATTGTAAAGATGTTTCTTATGAAGCAAACAAATTATTACTTTTTGCATATTTTTTTATTGTGATAGTCATGTCTAGGCTCTAGTATTTGCTTGGCCTGTCTGTTGTGTACGTAAAGACTATCTTTCTAGAAGAAGATATGCATGACTGTGGAATGTTTCTTGGTAGGAATACAGTAGAGTTCAGGTAATTCGGAGTGAACGGGACCGGGACCGGAACCACTTCGAAAAATCGAAATTTATGTGCGAAAAAGAAGTAAACCCGCCTTGAAAAGAATACACGTGTAAAAAAATACGAACTTTTAAACAAAGTGTTTAAATAGGCATTTTTTTGGCAGTCTAAAGGTATTAAAATCTTTTAACCATTTACTTCGCGATGTAATGGTCCAGTGTCTTTTACGGTGAAGACAGAATGTACCCATAGTTTTTGTTTTGTTTTATGACGCTCGGACTTATGCAAAACCGGTAATTCAAAGGTTCGAAATATCGAGTCTCCACTGTATCGAGATCAGTTTACTTCTTCTCTAACTTACTTTAATTTTTCAGCTAGAAAATATCGCAACGAGAAGAAAAGAATCAAATTTGGAAGTACCTTAATAAAAGTACCAACGATTTGTCTAAACCTGTTCGCCTCCGATGTCATATTCTGCGGACTCCTGGTTGGGCTTACACGCACTCTAGAAGGCTGAATACAGGGAGGGGATCTTACAATATGTGGGAAAGCTAATGATTTGTGTTATAAATTTACCGAAATTTTAACTTAATTACGCAAGCTTCGGTTACGGTTTCGGTCGCAAATCACGTTTCGATCGGAGTCGACATATTTTAATGTAGTGGTTAGTCTGACTGTAACAAAAGAGTTGTCAAACTTTCTGTCTTTCCCGCAAGGAAGTACGTTTCGAGTCCCGAAAATCATCGCCTCTATCAAGTACAGTGATTGACTCTACACAGAGCTTTCCAAACTGGGTGTCTCGAACCCTGGGGTGTCGCGTAGTGGTATCAAGGGTGTCGCGAGACTAACAAATTTAGACTCAAAACAAAAAGCCTGTCATAAAATAACACAAAATATCCTTCTCTTCATACTGCCCTGAAGTCTCGCCTGCAGTTAATCATCTTTCCCTTCATTCAGTGCACTACAGATCAGGATTAAAGGAATGAATGGACGCTCGATTATCCTGACCTCAGTTATAGGGATTCGCGATTATCCGGATTGTCAACTGCGAGTAAATACCTTTGTTGTCTGGTCCAAAAAAATGTTTCAAATGTTTGTATAGCTTATGGGACTTAACTACGGGGTCATCAGTCCCTAAAATTACAAACTACTTATGAACTAGCTAATACTAAGGACGGCACAAATATCCATGCCCGAGAGGGGATTAGAACCCCCGACCGTAGTGGTCGTGCAGACCGTGACTGGAGCGCCTCAGTCCCCTCGGCCACCGCGGCCGGCTTGTCTGGTCCGAGCATGTACAACATTACCCGCTGGAACTACCCACCCAACCCCACACCATTGGTGTTCTACGCCTTTCATTACTCTTTGAGTTAGACAGGGAGCATTTATTTATTATTAGGCGTAGACAGCGAATATTTCATCGTTGAGTTAGGCCGTTGCCACTCGCTAAGCCACTAGGCCGCGTACCACGTGTGATTAAAAATATCAAAGCACAATATTGTTTTGAATAAACACCTAACATTACGAGTTAATCCTAGAAAAGTAAAAATATAAGAACGCATCTAGAGCTAATAATACGAATCACGGTTTCATGCATAGATTCAATTATCCGGATTTGCGATTATCCGAATGTTTTCTAAGGCCAATTAATAAAGTCTCATTGTATAGGTTTCATTTAACGTCCAGTAATTGCACTAGATGTCTCTTTTGTGCTGTGGTATAATGTCGCGCTCTAGCGGCCAATGTCTAAACGAGCTTTTCGAGTGGCAATAATGGATTAATGTTCCATGTTTCGTTCGTAACATGCCATTAGTTTACTTCGGTCAGAGTGATACAGTTTACACACATCAATAGAATTGGATAAATTTATTGTGAGAAAGAGGCCTTAGGCGGTTTATGAAACCTCAGATGAAGAGCACCAATGAAGAAATGTAGCTGGAACATCGCAAGACGCAGAACAACAATGTACACACGACAGCGAAAAACGGCTTCCGAAATTCAGTTTTCGTGTTTCGGAAGTTGGCTCGCATGTAGAAGAAGCAAGTATACCACAGTCTAAAACAGACAGTCACGAAACTCAGTAGGGGAAAAAATGAAACCATTTGACAGCTGAAGCGATACTAGTGCTCCAAGCGGCTGAGTAGCAAGCTCAGTAGCAGAAAATGGCACTACCGAAACGAAGAATTTTTTATTGCTGTTGTTTATATATTTCCTAGGAATTAAACGTGGTATTGTATTTCGTGACATAAATACGAAGACATTATTAAACGGAGCCATCTGAGCAAGAATAAAGCGAAAGAGCTTTTAATAGGCGTAACACTTAGTCTCTAAGAATGTAAAAATCGTGTATTAAGATGTTCAAAATCTACAGAAAAAATGTGAAACGTGAAACTACATACCAGAACATTATATAACTATAAATCAGTTGCTTTTGAAGTTAAAAACACCAGGTTACAATTCGCTTTTTGTCTTAAACCGTTTTTGGATGTTATGTTAGAACCGTGTGAGTGAGAGCCGTATGTATTACAATGACTGGCATTTTATTATTACAAACTGACAACAGGAAACGGGATTTTCGTTTAATAATGTTTTCGTATTTGTGTCACGAAATACAGTACCACGTTTAATGCCTAGGAAATATATAAACAACAGCAATAATAAATTCTTCGTTTCGGTAGTGCCATTTTCTGATACTGAGCTTGCTAGCCAGCCGCTTGGAGCACTAGTATCGCTTCAGCTGTCAAATGGTTGCATTTTTTTTCCCCTACTGAGTTTCGCGACTGTCTGTTTTAGACTGCGGTATTACTGTGTGAGTAAGGTATTGTTGTCTGCGGTGTTACTCTGTTGTACATCTCCATAGTTCCTAACGTTTCCTTTTCTTGCAATAAGTGTACGTAATTGGTTCAGTCAGGATCAACATTAAACATGTCAATGCGTACGAGGATTTCAGTTTCGTTTACAAAATACATTTAAGCGATACTTTATTTCCGCCCCCCCCTCCCCCCGCTAGAACAATGTAAATTCTACCATATGTATTTAGATTAGTGAAAGGATGTCGCGCAAAACTGTAAGCTATAAAAGGGTGTCGCTATGAGCGAAAGTTTGGAAAGCACTGCTCTACACATTCCACTGCCTTCAATGGACCATTATCGTTTACACATTGCGAGAGTGAAGGTCGGGGTGAGAGTTTAAAATAGGGAAAGATTAATATTTAAAACTCACAACCACCAACGGCGAACCAAATTCCTCAACATGCAAAAACACTGTAACTGTGATTGCTACTGCTTGACTCGTTTTCTAGGGGATGATATCCCACGTTCGCAGCTTTCCTTCCCTGCATATGATAACAAAAAAATTCATAATAAAGTCAAGTTCACGAGAGAAGAGGGTGTACTAACTACTATTTTTGAAAACATGTAAAAGTTCACTTTATGTTCTTTATTTCACAGTCTTAGAACCCTGTGGCTGATACGTCTGTACGTCGGCACATTTATCAAATAAAGTTATAGCTCGTGAGCCCCCAGACAAAATGAATATTTGTCGCAAATTGTTTTAACACCATGTGGCTATCTCAAACATCGTTTATGTTCATGCCTATGCGACGACACGTGTTACATTAACAAATCACTGTTACTTTAATTCAATGCGATGGACACCTTGTTCCACCGGCTAAATATTCACAACACAAAGTAGCACTCGATTCAACTTGGTGCAGTCTACGACGAGACGACGAGCAACCACACGTGGCGATTGCCACACACAAATCTAAAGTCTCCACCTGGAGATACACATGCCGACTGATTCCGAGCGACGCCGCCCGGCCAGCTACCCCACGTGCTCCCGACTCGTCACTTCCTACCCTCGCACGCGCCAAAAGCTCAACTGCCGGGGTTTTTTCCCCTACGTCATCAACTTCCCCATGTGAGCTGTTTTAACCGATTTGCTAACGTACAGCGCTCAGCCAATACATTTCTAAAACTTTACTTAAAATCAAAATAATTACACTACACATTAAATAAATATCTTCTTACGTTTTCATATTGGTATAAACATCCTTTGTGCTATTTATCATAATCGTGCAATTTCTTATATCACAGATAAGTGATTTAACTGAATACTTCAAGATAAAATACACAAGATTAATTGAAAATAAAATGAAAAATAGTTAATATATTATTTTTATAAACAAACATTGCCATGGTAGTTGTGTAACTGTCTTGTATTCATTGGTAATTTATTACTTTTCATTGTCCATTAAACATATTACGTCAGATGTGACTATATCAGCTAATGTATTATTTGTCAACAGGCTATTTTGTAATGAGGGCCTTAAAGGTTCCTAACTGCATCGTATTACTTCAAATGCAAGTAGTATTAGAATATTTTATTTCACGCTGTGCACTGTACTGCACCTGGCACTCGCCATTGTCCCTCTCTCCCCTCACCGGAAACGAACTGGAAAATCCTAAGCTGGAAAAGCCGCCAACGTCGGCCTGCTCGCTTGCCTCCCGTCAGCTACAAGCGCACAGTAAATCTCAACGTGGAGAATTTCTACCTATGGCCTAACTATAAATGTTGTCAACCAACTGCGTACATACATTGCTACCATAATTAATAAGATTAAAATTGTGTAACATTTAGTGCATTGGCATGGTCAATGTTTGCAGTTAACTTCATACTGTTTAATTATCAAATGCTATTAATTACCAATATTTCTATTGGGCGGTAATCTTACAAGATACCCCTTGAAAACTCCTACGTCCCTCTTTCCTTTGCATGGATGCGACAGTATGTCGCTTGCGAATTGCAGATGTAAGTGGCATGCAATACATAAAACTAACGCGCGCTCATTATGAGTTGTTTGGTTAATTTTCGTAATAGTGGTAGTTACTAGATGGCTTCTGCGCGCTATTCCTGGGACACGCCTGCTCTTAAACCTTGTGGCAACGGGCGGCTTACCCCACGGGAGAACGTGGTCGCTGAGCCGTCCTCGCTGAGTGGGTGTGCGAGAGGTGGATTGGCTGGCGAATGACGGATCAGGGCAGCCAATCAGCTAATGTGCAGCCAGATTGCCGCTGCCGCTGCCGCCCCCGCTGCCCCGCCTTTGATCCGCCGCCGACGCGCTCTGCGTCACGCGTCAGCCGGCGCGTTCTCTTTAATGGAATCCGTTCCCTTTGTTTTATTTCCGCTCCATCCGCGACGTCGGCGCACAGCACGGCGGCTCTGTTGCGTGAGTGACACCGCGCGGAAGTGACGACCAACTTTTTGCTCACCGCGTGGGAAATGGAATGTCAGAGTGTGAGGAATAATCAGTCGCGTTTCACGACGTAACTGCAAGAACAGTTTAGAAACACCCGATGAAAACAATGAGATCATTACAATGTTTAAAATGCTTCAAACAAACTAGCATCAGTTACCTGCGTGGAGGATTTCCGGAATAAAATTAAAAAAAACTTTGGGAGGTGCTGGGGGGAGAGGGGGCTTCAGCCCCATTACCCCCACCAGTGTCTGCGCCACTGTACAGTACCAAACACAGACAGTCCGAAATCCCCTTTGGGAATGTGGCTTCTACGAACGGAGGCGTATGCTGTGTGTCCCATTAAAAGTACGACACCATTTATCCAACACCATCCAAATTCCAGAATGAAACTTTCACTCTGTAACGGAGTGTGCGCTGATATGAAACTTCCTGGCAGATTAAAATTGTGTGCCAGAACCGGAACTCGAACCTGGGACCTTTGCCTTTTGAGGACAAGCGCTCTAAGCCGAGCTATCCCGACACGACTCACGATGCCACCTCACAACTTTACCTCGCCTCCTACTTTCCAAACTTCATAGAAGTCTCCTGCGTACCTTGCAAGACTAGCACTCCTGGAAGAAAGGCTATGGTGGAGTCATGTCTTAGCCACAGCCTAATGGATGTTTCCAGAATGAAACTTTCACTCTGCATCGGAGTGTGCGCTGATACGAAACTTCCTGGCAGATTACAGTTGTGTGCCGGAACCGGGACTCGAACCTGGTACCTTTGCCTCACGCGGGCTAGCGCTCTACCGACTGAGCTATCCCGACACGACTCACGATGCCACCCTTTCTTCTTTTTTACATGTTCCTTTTAAACTTTGACGTGTTAAAGCATATGCTTCGGAACGCTTAACACAATGTTTTATCTCTAAGACTGGAACAAGGGACTGATAACCCTTGATGTTTAGTCCCTTTCAAAAACCACCAACCAACCAACCAACCAATCACGATGCCGCCTCACAACTTTACTTCCGCCAGTACCTCGTCTCCCGCTTTCCAAACTTCACAAAAGCTCTCCTGCGAACCTTGCAAGACTAGAACTACTGGAAGAAAGGAGACGAGGTACTTGCGGAAGTAAAGTTGTGAGGCGGCATCGTGAGTCGTGTCGGGATAGCTCGGTGTAGAGCGCTTGCTCGCGAAAGGCATAGGACCCAGGTTCGAGTCCCGGTTCCGGCACACAATTTTAATCTGCCAGGAAGTTACCATCCAAATTATAATACGCCCTCTGCGCTGCCTGCCACGAGTTGTCATAATAGACTATTTTTCTTACGTAGCGTTGTACTGACTTTGGGAAAACGTGGACGTTGCACAGTGTGTTTCAGAATGTTCTCAATGTTATTTCTGTGATTCACATACAAATTTGTGTCGGTATAAGATTTTTATGCACTGTTAGGCATTAGGCATTTTGTCTCCTGCCAGCAAAAATCAGCACGGAGAGTTACATAAATAAAACGAAAAGCATTCTGAAACACAGAATGCAATTTGCACGAATTCCCCAACTCAGTTTAATGCTACATAACACGTGTTATGACTATTCTTGGCAGGCAGTGCACAGACCTTGTTAATCTAGATGGCGTTGGTTTATTCCGCAGAAACTGGGTGGAGGGATATCAGGATTGGAATAGTAACGAATGGCGCTGGGTTCTGTTGTCAGATGACTCAAAATTTGTATTCAGCCGGAAAATCGTCGTTCCCTCATCTGGAGAGTACGTGGACCTCGGAACAATCCTGCTTATGTGCAGGAAACATCACCATATCATGGTGGTGGACGAATGGTGTGGGCAGGAGTCAGAAGGTGAAAAGGCAACTAATTATCCTAATAAATACAATATTGATAAGTAGACAATAGTTTAAAAAATTGTATATAAGTTTGACTCTACCCTAATGGCATGACAAGTTCTAAAACTGAGAAGCTAATCTCGATCACGTCTCTAGATGGTGCCGTTTTCAAATGATTTGCACTAAATGACCACAAGCAGACCTACCTCGGAACCAACTTTTTTGTGAAAAGGCAATTCATTTAATGAACATCTTTATGGTCGTCGATTGTTAAAAAGGATTGGTTAAAATGCTTATGGTTAAGATACATCATTCGCGAGTTTCAAATACAAGGGGAAGACGTGATTCCTGATTCTCTAAGTTTGTAATTTTCAAAATCAAACTAAGGGAATTAAGGAGATAAAACCTTATCCTCTGAAAAACTTTAAAATACAGAAAGATCTGAGAAAGCTTGTGCTGAATTACGATGAATATCAACATGACAAAGGAGGACACTGGCAAAAATTAAGATCGTAAAAGCTAAGTAAAATCATTTAAAGATCTTGTAAGTACAATCCCTGAAGACTTGAGATACCATCTGTAACTAAAAACTCTCATTACTTTGTCGAAGGGGGCTTTCAAGAGAAATAGAAGATTTTGATGTAGCAAATCTGATAAAAGTGTGAGGAAAAGGCTTGGCAAGTGTTTTGGCTGGAGTGTGGCACTTTACAGGACAGAATTATGGACACTGGGACGAAAGGATAAGTAAAAGCTGGAAGCATTTCAGTTGTGGATGTCGTGGAGAATGGATAAGCTTGGTGGAATGAGTTAGCAACGAAAAAGTAATGAAAAGGATGGTGAGAGGAGAAGATTGTTGCAAGTTGTAAGAAAGATGGGGCATTCATTGAGGAAGAAGTGCTTGATGATTTCATTTGATTTTCTCAGGGAAGCCAAAACAGTCTTGGTCCAACCCGCCACTGCCCTCACCGAAACTAAGTTTATTGTGCTGTATATCTAGTAAACCAAACCAATGCCCTTGAGCAGTGCAAGGAGTCCCTTTACCAGTTCCTTATTACACACAATTTCTTCGGGTCTGGTTCTCCCAAATGTTCTGTGTCTTTTACTCTCCAATGCAATGCATTGGAAGATTAGATGTGATACAGTTTCATCACCGTCATCACAGATCCTACATTTAGGGTCCTCTTCTGTTATTCCCATTGTATGTAGGTGTTTTCTGAAATTCCCATGTCCTTTCAGCAATCCTACCATGAGTCCAATCTCTCTCCTGTTCAGGCCCAGGATTGCAGAGCTTCTTTTAAAACATGGCTTTGGCATCATTACTTTGCCATGTTTTTGTTGATAGACTTTAGTCCAATATTCTACGTGCTGTCTTCTGAGCCAGTTATGTAGCTCCAATTTGACCATTGCCTTGGTGATTGTCAGGACAAGTTCCGGTCCAATAAATGGAGTCTCTGCCCCCATCCTGGCTAATCTGTCGGCATGTTCGTTGCCACTGATCCCCCGAGTGGCCAGGGACCGACAATAGGTTTACTCTATTGCTTTCCCCTAGCTCCACCAGAACCCTGTGACATTCTGCAATAATTTTAGACCTTGTTGCAGCAGCTGCCAGTGATCTCAGGGCTGCCTGGCTGTCTGAGTAGATATAGATGCTACGGTCTTTGTAGCACCTACCCAAATTCTCCTCCACACACGCCCTGATGGCAGTGATTTCGGCCTGGAATACTGAGGCCACTTTTCAAACAATTGGTTCACTCTATTGCGTTCCCCTAGCTCCTCCAGAACCCTGTGACATTCTGCAATAATTTTAGACCTTGTTGCAGCAGCTGCCAGTGATCTCAGGGCTGTCTGGCTGTCTGAGTAGATATAGATGCTACGGTCTTTGTAGCACCTACGCAAATTCTCCTCCACACACGCCCTGATGGCAGTGATTTCGGCCTGGAATACTGAGGCAACTTTTCCTAGAGAGATGACGCCCTCCAGTCTTGGCTGCACCCCGTATACCCCGGCCCAACGCCTTGGTCTGAACCAGACAATACCCCCGTACGGCGTCGAACTATTTCCTCCCACTGCTCCCTACTTCCAATTGTTATATTGAAAGGCTTGTTGAAGCAGTATGGGGTTATAATATAGTCGGCTGACATTTCCCCAACCTTTCCTATATTTACCTCATTCACTACTTTAGTGTGTGATTCTGGATATCCCAAAGAGTTCCAGTTATTGCCAGGTTAGAGTCTGTATGCACCGGCCGCTGCCTCCATCTTGACCCAAAGGTGTAATGGGGGCATATCCAACATGGTTTCCATCCCAGCAGTTGGTGTGCTGCTAATTCCGCCTGTTATGGCTAACCAGGCTAATCTCTGCGGCAGAAGTGCTTAATAACATATGCTTTTGAAAGACTTGTTTGTGGGAGATGACCGAGAGGAAGTACAAGTTCTAGGGGTAGTGGAAGTTACCCAGACCTAAGGAACACTGCAGAAGACAGTACAGCATGGAGAGCAACCATGTGGAAACCTACTTCTGGACGGAACACACATGATGATGATGTGCAGACGGAGCTTGGAAAGAAAAACTCAGACATCAGGTCGTGAATTATGAGCACATGGTCCTAAAACAAGTAGGGATCGTATTACTGCTTTAGCTTGAGGTAATGCTAATGTTAGCCACCGATTGCCTATGCTTGTCTTTGGTAATAAACTACATTATTTGATATATGTGAATACATCAACGATACCAGAGCGTCTGGATGGATAGTACAGTTTTCATGGAATAGTTTACGGAATTTTTTGTACCCCTCTATAAAAGATGATTAGTTAAAGAATTCCAAAAGGGAGACTATATTACTGTTGATTGAGAAAAGTACCAAATCATCCATCGCGAAATATCTTCACCTGAAGATGATGTCATAGAAGAGTCTTTTGTTCTAGCGAATGTAAGCTCATTATTATAGATAAAAGATAAAGGCGTTCTTAGGATTACAGAAGTATAAAACTGATGCACCCTTCATTATATCAGTCACAGCGGATAGTGTAAAGAAACAGTATTTGAAAAGAAAAGAAAGAAAAACTGGGATATAATTTTATTTATGGCGGGAAGTTGTCAAATTTAAAATCACAGATAGAATAGTATGCCCTCTATGCTCAATATGGTAAAAGAACTGTATTCCCATAAATGTAATGAAAAAGACAATCTGGAATGGATGAGTGTCAACAAAGCTGGTTTAGGGAACCAAATAATGCATGATAAAGCTGATACCGCCAACACCTCATAAATTATTGGTTCAGAAAATGAGAATAAAAATACATCGACTTCTTCTGAAACATTTGCATATTTAGACACTATTTTGAAAAGATCTACAGTTGAAAGAGACCAGCGTCAGATAACTTACTTGAAAAAGTAGAATAATAATAACAGCTGCTCATGAGTGGCTAAGCCGGCCGCGGTGGCCGAGGGGACTGAGACGCTCCAGTCACTGTCTGCACGGCCACTGCGGTCGGGGGTTCGAATCCCCCCTCGGGCATGGATATTTGTGCCGTCCTAGTTCGTAAGTAGTTTGTAAGTTTAGGGACTGATGACCCCGTAGTTAAGTCCCATAAGCTTAACAAACATTTGAACATTTGAACATGAGTGGCTAAGCTTGCTTAGGCAGACCCAAATTTAAGGATATTTTAAAGAGTTAATTCTATGCGTATGTAAAGTGCATGGAAAATGAATAAAAGGATAAAGTTCGATTATCCTAGTGAAACACGTCCACTAAATGTGTGGTCGAGTCCATTTTTAGTTATTCATTTCTCTAAAGTGTTTCTCCACAGTTAATATTGTTTATTTGTATGTCAATTATTTTATTTCTTTATTAATGATCAATGCCTCATGTTTCCACCAGTGTGACTGAACTGGTGTGTTCATATGAATGTGGAAGGTTGTTCTTAATATTGAATGACTGCCGCACACTGGCTTACAGACGGCGCTTCGCGCTTTAGGCCTCCTTTACTTTAGGTAAGAACGCATGACTTCGTATGTCGTCCGCACTGCCGTCTGCTGGGTAGCCAGAGACATTCTTACTTGGCCTGTTCTTAGTGTAGTACCAACATAATCAAGAGGTGACAATAGAGACCTCTCTGGAGCTCTATTAGAGGGTATTATCTCCTTCAGGTAACGAGGGTTGGTAGACAGTAGGCTCTGAAAGCACTCAGCATCGCTTTGAGCGCGCCCTACACCCAGTGCGGAGAGAGGAAGGCTCAGCACATGGCCTAAGGCACCACTCTTGCCACGATCGCTGAAGTGAATATTTCGTTGAATCATGCTCAGGGGATGGCATGCTGTTAGAACTTTACTTTGTTCGTGACCAGGCAGTCTTAGTTTATCAGTAATAGTTTTTCTTGAGTAATTCTTTCACTATGAGAGGCAAAATGTTTCTTAAATTACAGAACTCGAGTAATTCAGTGTAAACTTAGTATTCGTATTTCCAATCCAGTAATGATTTCTGTGTCTGGTATTCTCAAGTTAGAATACTCATGTGTGGCCTTCAGCCTTTGTTTAAACTTCGTATGTTTGAATTCATTGTTAATTTTTAACTAACATTTTTGTGTCATGTCTGTTTCTGTGAGCATGCTAAATTCTTTCTCAGAATTTCTGGTTTGATTCTGTCCGTCCTGTATTGGTATGACCAACTGCACAACGTGCTTTTGTAACGGTCATTACTTCTGCCTTCAGCCATGCTTTTACGGAATATGAATTCTCACGTGTGCTTGACTTGCTTATTTTAAATTAATTTCTTTTTTTAAATTCTTCGTAATTCACTGTGGTTGCACACCACGTGGTACTTAAGGATAGTATGCGACTGCCTCCTCACACATGAGTTCGTTTGGTGCATATTTTGATTTTAATTGTGCTTGAAGACACCCGCTATCTTGACAAAACGCTGCGTGCCGCTTTGTTTTGCCGCTGCTATTAAGTGTTCCCGTTGAATAACGTGTTGCAAGCTTTATGTGCGAGTCTGTGAGTGAAAGAATGTGCTTTCCTTTATCCGTTGTGTATTTACAAATTTCTTCCCACGTTATCTCCATATCCATAACGGGCAGAAACAATTTTACAACAGGAAGCAACTTTATGATTTAATTCACTTTTGTACAAGGTGTGTGCTTTACTGTGCTTATTTGGTCTCCCCACATTTTGCTTGTTCATTTTATTGAATAGATAATAATTTAAAGTATCAAACCTCTGCTTTATAATTTCATACTCCCTGTCCCATGTTTAATTATCTGTTCCTTTTTTAACATTAATTTTCTGTTTGTTAAAACGTTGGCTGCTCCATTATGGAGTTAGCAGTTGGATAAATTTCCGTTGCGCAAGAACTGTGGCCACTCGCAAAGTAAATTAGAGTAGCAGTGACGGTTTTAACTTGCATTTGCAGATTCCAACTGCCTGAGATTTTGCACAGAAAATTGAACAAGCTACTTTCATTAGTAAACTGATGTTCCAAGTAACACACCAGTCTCCCAATTACTTCGGAAAATCGCCAATATACTGTGTTTGTTAAACAATATAATTCTACAATTTCGATATTGCAATAGAGTGTTATTTTTCTGTAGAACAATGTGAAGAAAGTAAGTTTGGCGAAGGATTTCATACATTTCCGGTCCATACAGTATGTACTACATTATTTTGAGATAATACTAACGTAATTATTAAAAAAACACGAACCTACTTTTTGGATTCTTCTTAGGTACACGATAATACGACGTAGTATTTCTAATCGATCTTTATGAAGAATGAAAGGAAGTTAACTTGTAACTCAAGGTGTTCTAGAACGGATCTGCAACTGGACTGTTCGAGATTTTCTCCGCTTTCATGAATATTCAACGAGAGTTTCATACTCAAGGCAGATGGAATTTCCACAGTGGCTTCTATTTTTCTTTGGCGGTGTCTTGACAAGGTACAAGTTACCACGTAATTTTACGTCAATATGGTACCAACTGACTGCTCGCGTTGCTGTTCTTTAAGAGCTATGTTGTTCATTATACGCGGCTGTCCCCTTCGGAGGTTCGAGTCCTCCCTCGGGCATATATATATATATATATATATATATATATATATATATATATATATATATATATATATGTGTGTGTGTGTGTGTGTGTGTGTGTGTGTGTGTGTGTTGTCCTTAGCGTTAGTTAGTTTAAGTGGTTTGATAGTCTAGGGACTGATGACGACTGCAGTTTGGTCCCATAGCTTTACAAATATTTTTATTTGAATTGTTCATTAAAAGCAAGAATTCATCACATTATTTCCCTGTTATTGAGAGCCGCGACGGAGCTGCCGAGCGCATTGAGGCGCTATGCTGCGATGCACGAGGCCGTTCCCCGTCGCGGGTTCGAATCCACCCTCGGGCATGGATGTTTGTGCTGTCTTTAGTATAAGGTCGTTCATAAGTAGTTTGTAAGTTTAGGGACTGATGACCCCGCAGTTAAGTCCCATAAGCTTCACAAACATTTGAACATTTGTTATTATGATCTATTGTTTATGTTTCCCGAGGAAGCCGCCATAGAGCGTGGGTTTGCACCGCGTTATAGTGCTGACTATACTAGATAAGGATTTACGCGATTATCGGTGTCTTCAACAGAAAAAGATCTGAACATACTCATCATGGCCTGATAATAGGTTATATACCTATGTATATATTTTTCATGGATATGAGGTCTTGAATTCCGTCTGGCACTTATTTAATTAACTTGTTTTGCTATTGTTTCGAATTTGATTAAATGTGGTTTGGTCGTGAACAGCCATCAAGTCTTGTGACCCTCGCAGAACGATAGTCCCCCTCCCCTCCCTCATCCCACCCCCTTCTTCAGTTCGCCACTGGCCACCGGCCGAGTAGACAGTATATTCCATTCTTACGTTGATCCATCTATTTTTTTAACCCTCTGTCCATCGCCTTCTTCCCATTCTCTGTCCAATACATCTGTATATTTGTTCTTGGCTGTATTACAGTTTTCACATAGTTCAAACCTAATGACGTCATATCTTCTCAACAGTGTGTTCTACAATAACATAATTTTCTCACTACGCTTAGTGAGAAATTTAGAAACTGTCTGCGAAATATGTCACGAAGTTAGTAGTGAAGACAAAATAAATTAAAATTTAATGTGTGATGAGGCGGTTTTTCACGCATCTCATTGTTTATGACGTCATATCTATGGAACTGTGTGTCGCACTAGATGTAATTTTGAAGTGTTATATGTGCATACTGTCTGAAAATGTCGTAATGCCATAGTTCTACTTGATGAATAGCGTAAACATAGTACGTAGGAAACGTCTTTTCATTCACAATTTTAAGGGTTTTCAGCGAGAGAAAGCATCGTAAAAGTTTGCAAATTTGTGCAGATTTTTTTGTAAGTCGGTAAGTGCTGTAATTTTCAAATACTATGAATATATTAGTCTCGCGGCGCATGAAACAGCATTTTTCACGGACGTAATAACGCAATATCTCGCGAATTATGTGTCGTACTACGATATAAAACTGAAGGTGCATTCAGCAATAGATGTACCTATTGTCTGTAAAGTGTCTCGTGAATACATTTAGTACTGCAGAAGTAATAAATTGCAACGTCATGCCAAAAGACGTAGTTTTACCGCATCATTAGTGGAATAGTAATAAGCGATCACCCTCTCTTTCTCTCTCGATTAGCCGCGCGTGCTGGAGCGCCGTGTTGAGGTGCGTGCGGCCGTCCGCCGTCGGGGTTTCGAATCCCCCCTCGGGCATGGATGTTTGTGTCGTCTTTAGTATAAGGTAGTTCATAAGTAGTTTGTAAGTTTAGGGACTTATGACCCCGCAGTTAAGTCCATTAAGCTTTACAAACATTTGAACATTTCTCTCTCTCTCTCTCTCTCTCTCTCTCTCTCTCTCTCTCTCTCTCTCTCACACACACACACACACACACACTTGTATCGATTAAAAAAAATTAGCGGAGCAGAATTGTACTAAGAGCCTAATTTCAGTTGAAATTCAGTATATCGTAATGAGTCTGTAACCTGGTCAGATGAATTATTAATCATAAATATAATAAAATGTTCAACAGTTGCATTTTTTGGGATAAGAAATTGGTGGCACTTTCCCAACTAAGTAATTATAACTTCAAGTAACACAGAAACTCTGCATATTTCACGAACACTCGATATGAAATTGTCAACAGTTCAAAACAGAATACTTGTTCTCCCCAAATTTTTGCTGTGCAAATCTTAACAGTCTGCCCGATCGAATCACTGCCATCATCGAGTTAGGTCCTTCTTCTGCCAAGACTAGACATGGAGCTCCTCATCCGCGTACTCTTCGCTCACCTGCCCTCTCCCAAACACATTCTCCCCAACAGGTCTGTTCCTCGGCCGCTTCCTTATTTGCCGACCGACATCCCTTCCAAAACCATGTACATCTTAAAATGATATATTTCTGTAAGTAAAAACTGACAATCAGAAACCATTTCCTTACTAATATAACATTATTTAAATACAAAGAGGACTGTTAATTAGTACTACATAAAGTCTGAAATAAATAAATAGACAAACCAGCTTTCAAGAGCTTGACCACTTATTCTACATAATATTTATGTAAATTACGGAGATGAGTGTATATGTTGTCCTTAGATTAGATTAACTTAGTTCACTCGCCGTGGAGGTAGAGTCCTCCCTGGGGCATGGGTGTGTGTGTTGTCCTCAGGTTAGTTTACCTAGGTTTAAGTAGTTTGTAAGCTATGGACTGATGACCACGCAGTTTGGTCCGATAGAATTACAAACAAAAAACTTAGTTCAAGTAGTTGGTAAGCTAGGGACTAATAACCAAGTTAGGTCCCTTAGATTTACAAATGTTTGAACATTTTTAATAAAGTTGTACTACTATGGTTGTGTTGGCTTCTTGTCTATCTTTGCTGCGATAATGCGTTCACTATGCTAGTAACTTACCCGCGTTCCTATTTTCTTATTCATTATCAGAGCTACTGCTGCGTTACCATCAACTAATTTTGTATTTATAATCCTGTACTCACCTGACCAGAATTCCTGTTCATCCTGCCACGAACTTCACTAATATCTCTTTTAAAATTTTGTGACTTGCATACCCGATTAAGGGATAGAACGTTCCACGCTCCAATCTGTAGAATGCGTGCTTTGTAGTAGTCCTCACCCAGAGATCCAAATGGGGGACTGTTTTACCTCTGTAATATTTTACCCAAGATGACGCCATCATCATATACACATACAGTGTATAGTACGACTGCTACACTATAATTACTGTTGTATATTCTTTACAACCTTGTGCTGTGTTGGCTGACCTATTGTGTTATTGCAGCCATATCTATAATTCGTAACTGCTGCACTGTGTCTACTATCATGTATTCTTTTATTACTGCCTTTTATACAGATGTTTGTGTTTTATGTACTATCCAATATTTTATGACTTATACATTGTAGACATTGTTGTATATTCTTTTACACTTGACTGTGGTTTTATACAAGTGTTTTGTGATATGCATTAACTAATATTGCATCACCGCTGCATTGTGGCCACTGTTGTATACTTTTTTTTTTTTTTTTTTTTTTTTTTTTTTTTTTTTTTTTTTTCCTTTATTGTTAATTTCACTCCGACTTTCGTCGGCGGGCTGGCAGCAGCATCAGCGCTGCTCTTCAGCCGAGAGAACAGACACATGACAAGCGAGATAAAAGGAACAAAGACATGAAGTTAAAAACAATGAGTATAAAAACATGGTACGGAGGAAAAATGGAAGACTTACAAACTGGACATCGGAGACAATACTGCAGACTTAAGACACATGAACAAGAGAGACTGACACACATAAGCAGATTAAAAACAGTCTGTGCCACGCTGGCGATAAAATCACATGGAGATACAACACTGGACACACGAAGGCACACGATGAATAGGTGGTGACGACATGAGTTGCGACGCACTGGAGGTGAACACACGGCGATGACGATGCACTTGACACGAGAATACACTGTTGTTAAAAGGCGACGCTGCAGCCCCCGCGGGGCAAGGAGAGGGAGGAAGCGAGGAAGCGCGGGGGAGGGTCGAAAAGAGAGAGAGGGGGGGAGAAGGTGGGGAGAAGGAAAGACAGGCGCGATTGAGACTCCAGGTGGGGAGAGGAGGGGGGAAATCCAAGCGGGGAGGGGGAGAAGGAGGGGATGGGGAGAGGGGGCCGCTAAGTCTACGGGGAAGGGATCAAAGCTGATAGGAGGGGTATATTTCGGGGCGAAGGGCGTCATCCGGTAGGGGAAGGGAGCGGAAGTTGCCTTGGGAGAGGATATGTAGGGTGTGCAGGTGGAGAGAGGGAGGAATGCAGTGGTGGAGGCGTGGCAGAGGCCCAGGGGCGGTGAGGATAGGGTTGTATACTTTTTAATCGACAGTCGTTTTATACAGATATTCCTATGGTATGCACAAAGCAATATTGCATGACCGCTACATTTTAACTGTGTTAGTTTTCGTTTATAAATGACTGTCAGTTTATACAGATATTTTTGTGGTATGCACAAACTTAATTACGCCATCAATGTATATATTAGTCTATTTTTAAAACGACTTCTAAATTATTTTTATAATCTGTACAACACGTTTTTAACCTCATTGTGTCTCAACATTACATTGGTGTGTGCTGCCATCTGGAGCCATATTTTTTACCCTTGACTTGTATCATGTATCAGTTTGCTTTTGTCACTCACTGTGTTAATTACGTTTTATTATAATGACGTAGTGCACTTATGCACTGTAAATCGTTTTATATAACAACTATTTGACGTTACAAGGTATGTCTCATTTCTAAATATGCCCGATCTTGCTCTTATGGATTTATTTGACGTATCTTCTCGTTTTATTATAATGACTTGCATGTTTTAAATATCCGTTTCTCCTTTTAACAGATTGTGGTCTTGTAGAATATTTTATTTGACCTGATGATGCTGACATAGATCAGTGAAACCGGTCGTCATTAATAAAAACTGATGATAAGCGATCTTGGCTATTTTATATCTTTTTACAATAATATAAATAAATCGCCTCCTATAACGTAAACCAACTCAACATACAGTAGAGCTGCGGAAGAGTGACGACTGTAGTTTCCCCCTTACCTGACGTCAACTCAGTCAATCATCCAGTCTGTCGCGACAGTAACTACTGCCCCTCGTTAGGAACCACACGTTTGTCTGCCTCTCGACAGGTATCCCTCCGCTGTGGTTGCACCTACGGTACTGCTATCTGTATCGTCGAGGCTCGCAAGCAATGTCTATGGTTCATGAGGGTGTAAATGGCGGAATGAGACGAAGCATAGGTCGAAACAAATTGAAATTAGTAAAACCTTTAATATGTTCAAAAATGTTGGAATGTTTGTGAAACTTAAGGGAATTAACTGCAGGGTCATCAGTCCCTAAACTTACAAACTAATTATGAACTACCTTATACTAAAGACGACAAAAACATCATGCCCGAGGGGGGATTCGAGCCCCCGACCGTAGCGGCAGTGCAGACTTCAAAATGTTCAAATGTTTGTATAGCTTATGGGACTTAACTACGGGGTCATCAGTCCCTAAATTTACAAACTACTTATGAACTACCTAATACTAAGGACGGCACAAATATCCATGCCCGGGGGGGGGGGGGGGATTCGAACCCCCGACCATAGTGGCCGTGCAGACCGTGACTGACGCACCTCAGTCCCCTCGGTCACCGCGGCCGGCCGTGCAGACTGTAACTGGCGCGCCGCAAACAGCTCGGCCACTGCGGCCGGCCCTTAAATATGGAATCCGCGTACCGTGTTTAGTGGTTCTGTTACATCATCGGGTGCACTTGCTGTTGGTATGGTCCGCGACGTCATTAATAAAGATAACAGTCAGGTCCGGAAGACATTTCCCTGAGGAGCCCCTGCAGTCGTTAGTACCGTCAAGAAATCGGCTCTGTCGCCATCTTGTGGCCTGCCTGGGGCTGAAGCTAATGCAACAGGCGGCGATGTCGCCGGCATCGATTTCACGGCTTTGGCTGTAGAACTGGCCGAGGCAGCAGCACGGGCGTGCGGTGCACCGCGTTTCCCGAGTTACGGCAGCGGCTGACGCAGCCGACACACTCGCGACCGCCACCATCCTCTCGCCCTGCTGCCGCATGAGTTTCCTAACTTTTGTTTGTCGCGCCCTCTACTGCCAAAATTGCTAGCTTCGCGTGCCTCTTCAAAATAATCGTTGTACAAGGTGCGTCCGAAAAGTTAGCTGAATTGTCTCAGGAAGTAGAGGAAACAAGAGTTACAAGCAGAATAATTTTACTGGGCTTCAATGTAATCGCCGTTGGCTACAATACACTTTTGATATCGGTTGTACAGCTGTTGGAAACCGCCAGCAAACGCTTTTTGTGAAATCACTCGAAGCACTGTAGTCACGCGCTTAGATCTCTGCTACCTTGCGAAACGTAAGCCTTTCAGAGTTTATTTACTGTGGGGGGAAAAATAAAGAAAAGTCTGCCGGCGCCATATCTGGAGAATAATGATATCGAGGAAGTACACTGACTTTGCGTCTAGCGAGAGTATTGAGCTCGCGCATAGCAGTGTGTGGAAGAGCATAGACGTGCAAGAAATTCCACTGTCCACTCAGGACGTGCAAGAAATTCCACTGTCCACTCAGGTACAGTTTTGGCCGAATCCGCCGGATGCGTTGCAGTTGCCTTTTCAAAACCTCCCCGTAAACTTCCGTATTTTCAAGTAGAACTTCATCATGCATCAAGCTCCAGTTTGCGCTGAATAGACGTGCAAGAAATTCCACTGTCCACTCCGGTACAGTTTTGGGTGAACCCGCCTGAAGCGTTGCAGTAGCCTTTCAAAACTTCCCCGTAAACTTCCGCATTGACAGTATGACCGTCAGGTAGAAATTCATCATTGATCACGCTCCATTTAGCGCTCCATTTTGCAATGACGCGAGTTCTCACACTGACCCTGTTAGCTGAGTCACAGTGTGTACCAAAGCCTCACTGCAGTGCTTTGCATACAGAGGTACAGTTTTGTTCCAATCTTGATGACATTTTATAAATTTGACCAAACCAAGAGGAAGGTCACTGCCAATGTAAGGTTCACGTTCAACACATACCGTATTTACTCGGCTATAAGTACCCACCATTTTTCCAAATTTTTTTTCTTCTGAAATTAGTGAGGGTACCATAGGCGGAAACCTCGAAAACGATGCTACTGAGCGTTGAAATTATAGGTGCTGGCATCTGCTGCTAGGACACCCCTCCGGCAACTTGTGTGGCCTGCCCACACAGTTGCTACATACATCTTCTCCACCGGCGATCGTTGCAATAACTCGCAAACTCTGAATATCAAAAACCACATATTACAGACCTGCCCATGGTTTGTGTGTCCACAGAACGGCGCATATGCCACCAGAGGGGTGGCCTAGCAGCAAGCGTCAACACCTATAACTTTGACGCTCGGCAGCGATGTTGGTTGACGTTTCCAGACAGGGGTTACATATCTCAGTTTGTTCCTCTAGCCATCCTGTCCCAGCTATCTTGTCCACCCAAAATACCTCTGCAACAATAACAGCTATTGGAAAACGACTCTCAACGGTATCAATGTACGGCTAGGGCCCATGAATGTGAATATTTGGAAACATTCTAAAACGAATGCAACTGTGATTTTAACACAAACTTACGTTTTTTTTTAAAATGAACATTCTATGTTTTTTCTTCAGCAATCCATAGCATGACAAATCACATAAACAATGGCGTTGATTGCATCGCAATATTCCAATTACATCCCGAGATATTGCGACGCGCAGCATGGGGTTCTCGCCTGAGTCTCAGGACGTGCGCTAGCCGCGCGTTTCGCGTATTTCAAGCGTCAACTTCGCGTCGCAATATCTCGGGATGTAATTGGAATATTGCGATGCAATCAACGCCATTGTTTATGTGATTTGTCATGCTATGTATTGCTGAAGAAAAAAAAAAAAATAGGGTGTCCATTTAAAAAGAAAAAAAAGGAAAGAAAACAACAAGTTTGTGTTAAAATACACATTTGCTTTCGTTTTAGAATGTTTCCAAATTTGTACATTCAAAGGCACCAGTCGTACATTGATGCCCATAATAGTCGTTTTCCAATAGCTGTTATTGTTCCAGAGATAGGCTGGACAAGATGGCTGGGACATCCTGTATATACTCCTGGCCATTAAAATTGCGACACCACGAAGATGACGTGCTACAGACGCGAAATTTAATCGACAGGAAGAAGATGCTATGATATGCCAATGATTAGCTTTTAAGAGCATTCGCATAAGGTTGGCGCCGCTGGCGACACCTACAACGTGCTGACATGAGGAAAGTTTCCAACCGATTTCTCATACACAAACAGCAGTTGACCGGCGTTGCTTGGTGAAACGTAAGTAGGAGAAGTGCGTACCATCACGTTTCTGACTTTGATAAAGGTCGGATTGTAGCCTATCGCGATGGTGGTGTATCGTATCGTGACATTGCTGCTCGCGTAGGTCGCGATCCAATGACTGTTAGCAGAATATGGAATCGGTGGATTCAGGAGAGCAATACGGATCGCCGTGCTGAATACCAACAGCCTCGTATTACTAGCAGTCGAGATGACAGGCATCTTATCCGCATGGCTGTGACGGATCGTGCAGCCACGTTGAAAGACGACCGTCTGTCGTCTTCCATATATTTTTGTATAGTTTCTGTAAAGTTATAATTTATTTAATGTCGATAGATTATCACTTTGTTAAAACTTGAACCCCACTCTTTTCAAGGCTTGAGGAATAACATTTTTATTTCCTGTGTTAGAATATTAGTTAATATTGCGAGGTTTTTCTTATTTTGTTATGTTAATAATTTATTATTAAACTAATTAATGTGGCATAAGTACGGCTTTTCGCTACGCCATTGTCCCTTTGAGAATGTGCAGTTGTTTTACCTTTAACTGTGTGTGTGAATCTATGGCTCTTTGAATGTGGGGAGTAAAAGCTCGCTTTGCATCGTTCTCTCTGGCTCAGTATCGATAGCTGCTGATACTACCAAAGAGGTTTCCACACCCTTTTGTTGCGAGCTGGTTGGCGAGTCTCTCGGTCCCCCACCACCGCTGTTTTCGTGGATTTTACAGCTTCCGGTGGCTTCCCACGTTTTCCCGCGGCCCGGTGCCCGCACGGCGACTCACTCTCGGCTGGTCGTCGGGTGAGGTAAGGTTGGTTCTGCTCTTGTTTCTGGAGATGGTAGCGTTTCATTGACTAGCACGTTTAACTTAGATATGTGAACTTAGCATCATTTTTTTGAATATTTTCTCCTATCGTGTGCCTAAATGTGTTCTTGTTTTTCAATTCAGTGATTTCACCAATAGATAAACGCGGTGTGTGTGATTCCAGTTGCAGTTTGATAATGGCCTGATATGTAGAAAACCTTTTGTGATCATGTGGCGGTGTATGAACTCTGTGTAAATACTTTCTAGCTTTGTGGGGCCCGTTTTCTAATAGGTGATATGTTCGTTTTTATACAGTGCATGTAAAATTCTTCTCATCGTTTCCTTCCGTGAGTGATATGTGTTCCACGTGGTTGGTCCCTAGAACAAAGCCTTCAGCTTCCACTCTTGTTTGTTCCATGCCCATCAGGCAAGTAACTATGCAGATTTCCTTCTGATTTTCACTAATGTTTCGCGATCTTCTCTCCCAGTCTATTTTAATGTTGCCGTTTCTCCTCTGACTTGTAGTTCGAACTCTGTCTGTGTCTGTAATTCTCTCTGAGCCTTGTACAACCTCCTTCAATAGCTTTCTTATGTAATTCTAAACATTTCTATGGGTTGCATGCAGTAATTATTATTTTATTTTTCTGACTTTGTAATTATTTCATTTTTGTGGTTTTTCTGAGACAAGACCTCATCCGTCTCTGTAATCGCCCCCTATCGCGTTTAGCTGTATTTCATTCGCTTCCTTATATAACTATATGCATTTCTATGGGTTGCATGCAGTAGTTAATTTTCTTTATTTTTCGGAAACTGAATTTATTCAATTTTATCGGTTTTCGGAATCACGTGGGTTCGAGTTCCGACTTCCGGGGTTTGCAGCTAGTCGCCTGAATTCACGCCACTTCTCATAAAAAACCAGTACCTAGATCGATTTCTGACAGACTGCAATTTAAGAATCCACCCTGATTTTATATAATGAATCCGATTTTCAACCACTTCACCTTCAGTGGAGTGCGTTCATGTAACTTAGCCGTGTATCGCCGTTAGCTTGTTTGCTCGCGGTCCAATTCAGATGTAATTTAACTTGGCTATACACACGAACCATCTCAAAACAGGCACGACAGACGAGAGCCAGCTTCAAAGTGTTTTTGTATATTGTGTTTTGTGCTACCTCCGACTTGCTGAATTTCGCCTACGATAGCGGCACCTGCTTCCGCCTCGTCTCAGCACACTGTTTTTGGTCGCTGTGGCATTGCGTGTGTGTGTGAGAATGAGTGTTGTTTGTGAATCCTTCCCCCCAGTCGCGTTTAATCATGTGTAATTTAGGTTGGGCACCGTCCTCATTAATTCACGTAAGAGAAGCGATTTATTATATCAACTAAATTGGTTCCTCATTTTGTTTGTTTTTATCTGAATAAACAAGTGTAAATTAAACATAATCCGTAAGTCGCACCTTCCCTCTTTTATTTAATATTGTTTCATAAGTGCTGAAAATAAGATCAGATGCTAATTTTCATAAATGTAAATTCCGTTGCGCCATAAATGTTTCCTAGCCACCTTTCTAAGATAACTTTAATTGTGGTGACTTGCCTATTAATGTCTGTGTGTAATAACGTGTGAGCTGCTGTGTATATTGACCACTGTAGTATTAACTTCCTGTTGGTAGAGTGCCAGACTACAAATCCAAAGGTCCCGGCTTCGATCCCCACCAGGTCCTGGGATTTTTATCTGTCACTTTCCACTTCTTTCACCTCTGGCAGTATTGCTCATGTGAAAAATACCGAGTAGCACCTGGTTCGGAACCCACGTTAAACTGTAGGTCCCCCTATAACTGGCTGGGTAAGTCAGTTCGAAGGTTGGAGGAAGGCAACGGCATACCACCTCCAAACAGGACCATGCCTAGTAAAGCACTGTGGTGTTCAAACCAATCTTCGGATTGTTGACTGCTTTACCTTTTACCTTATTGAAGTAATTGAAACGAGTCATTTCTCAGTTTGGGCCAGGGAACAAGGCTTTGTAGCTGGGAGTAACCAATAGTTCACACGGACAATATTTGCTAATTTTAGTGACAAAGCAAGGCTCTTGTTAACTACAGTGGTCGACGTTTTTCGTCTAGATCCCTGAGTCAACAGATGGGGACGTTTGTAAGACAGCCGCGGTGGAGTAGCCGAGCGGTCTAAGGCGCCTCGCTGGGGAGCGCGCGGTGCTCGCCGTCGGAGGTTCGAGTCCTCCCTGGTGCATGATTGTGTCTGTTGTCCTTGGGTTAATTTACCTTGATTTAAGTAGTTTGTAAGCTACGGACTAATGACCATGCAATTTGGTCCGCTAAATTTACAAACATTTGATCATTTATTGTTTACAAGACAACAACCATCTGCACGGACAATTCGACGACGTTTGCAGCAGCCTGGACTATCAGCTCGGAGACCATGACTGCTGTTACCCTTGACGCTGCGATGGTGTACGCAACGACGAACCTTGGTGTACGAATGGCAAAACGTCATTTTTTCGGATAAATTCAGGTTCTGTTTACAGCATCATGATGGTCTCAACCGTGTTTGGCGACATCGCGGTGTATTCTTCAACCACATACTGGCATATCACCCGGCGTGATGGTATGGGGTGCCATTGGTTACACGTCTCGGTTACCTCTTGTTCGCATCGACGGTACCTTGAACAGTGGCCGTCACATTTCAGATGTGTTACGACCTGTAGCTCTACCCTTCATTCGATCCCTGCGAATCCCTACATTTCAGCAGGATAATGCACGAATTCATGTTGCAGGTCCTGTACGGACCTTTCTAGGTACTGAAAGTGTTCGACTTCTGTCCTGGCCAGCACATTCTTCACATCTCTCACCAATTGAAAACGTCTAGTCAATGGTGCCCGAGCAACTGGCTCGTCACAATACGCCAGTTCTACTCTTGATGAACTGTGGTATCGTGTTGAAGCTGTACCTGTACACGCCATCCAAGCTCTGACTCAATGCCCAGGCGTATCAAGGCCGTTATTACGGCCAGAGGTGGTTGTTCTGGGTACTGATTTCTCAAGATCTATGCACCCAAATTGCGTGAAAATGTAATCACATGTCAGTTCTAGTATAATATATTTGTCCAATGAATACCCGTTAATCATCTGCATTTCTTCTTGGTGTAGAAATTTTAATGGCCAGTAGTGTACTAGAAGAACCTTCCTCATTATATATATATATATATATATATATATATATATATATAATGAGGATGGTTCTTCTAGTACACAATACGATTTTATATATTTGAGGTTTACATGGCGTTTACAAAGAGCGAGGCACCATGGATCTACCATAATAGTGAAAAAGTCATTCTTGTTGGCCTCTAATATGGTGTCTGATCACTGATCACCTCGAAAAGTCAATACAGTTGCACACCTGCTTGGCATGGGCAGTATAGGAATATTTAGCCATTATTCTATGAGTGCAATATCCAACTCTGCAACAGTTGTGGGAGCTGCTGGTCTTGCTGGAATGCCTATGCCAAGTGCAATTCAGAGATGTTAAATCCATTCGATCAGTTCCCTCAGTTTCAAACTTGTTGTCCACCTGTGTAGCGCCCTGGGGACGAGCGTTGCCGTCCACAAAAAAAATACCCATCTCCTATGGCACCAGCATAGGGCACCAATAAGGTCTATGGTGATATTTTCTGCTAAGCAGAATTGTTTCCACATTCTCTACAGATGAGGGAACGACGATTGTCCGACTGAACATAAAATCTTGACTCATCTGTGAAAAGTACCCATTCGTTACGACTCCAATCATGATGTTCCTCTGCCCAGTTTCTGTAGACTAAAGGATTTCTTGATTTAAGTACTGGATGCTTCGCCCACCGCCCATCATGCGATGTCGGTATTAACGAATAAAAAATACATTATGTAATTTTTTTCCTTTATTGTTATTTCACACTTGTATATATATACAAACATACAGGTAGGAGTGGGGGAGGGGGGGGCGGGGGTTTGGAAGCGCAGGAGAAGGGAAAGGAAGCGGGGAAAGACAGGGAGGGATCGTAGGGACTCCAAGGGAGAGAAGATGGAGGAGGTTAGCCAAGTGGCTGGAGAGACCGGGACGGGGCGTTGAATCCACGCGGAAAAGATTAGGGCTGGGATGAGGGATAGATTTCCGGACAGAGGGTGTCATCCGGGAGGAGGAGGTGTTGGAAGTTACCCTTGGAGACAATGTGGAGAGTGTGGAGGTGAAGGGAGGAAGTCGTGGCAGAGACCCGGGGTGGGTAAGGATGGGGTAGACCAGAGGAATTCTGTTTTGCGGGTAATGTAGAGGCGCCGGTGATGTTCAAGAAACAGAAGGAGATGGGGGAACGGGGTGTTGTATAGGATCCGCTTTGGGAGAGGGGAGGCGGATGCAATAGGCGATGCGGAGGGCGTGGCGTTCGAGGATATGAAAGGTGCGATAGTAGAGGGGGGGGGGGCGGCTCTCCAAGCGGGATGGAAGCTGCATAGGATGGAGCGCATGACTGATGTACAGATGCAGAGGAGAGTGGACTGGTTGAGGCCCCACGTTCGTCCGGCGAGGAGTTTTAGGAGGTTATGATGGGACATGGCCTTCTGGTGAGGGCTCCAAGGAGGGATCTGAAAAGGTTAACATTACGTAAATAAAATTATCTATTTTTATACAGTGGATGGAAAACTTAAAAAGTTCTTTAAGTTATATAATTACATGCTAATTAAAGCAACTAACTGAGGACATTTAAAATTCTACACCAAATGTTTACACAAACGTAACTACTAAAATTGGCGGTGGCTACTTGATACTTAAATTTTCGCGTTCATCTGTTTATTATAACGCCATTCCTATCACAGTTTGGGAGCTACAACCCTTCAACGTTCCGGGGGCGGAGGCTGCGATAGCGTAGCTGACTGGCCGAGTGGCTATCCCCTGGGGCACGGCCCACTGTCTCATGACCATCAGCCAGTCAGATACGCTGTCGTAGCCTCCGCCCCCGGAACTTTGAAGGGTTGTAGCTCCCAAACTAACAGTGATAGGAATGTAGTTTAAATTGATTTGGACGCAGGTGGTTTCAACGAATCCAATGCACGATAGAAAAAAAACTATTGTTCCATTTAAAAAATTACATCTTTGTGCTGTAACTCTTTGGAAAATGATACAATAAACTATGTTCATAGCTCCGCAGAAAGTGTAACATTTCTTGTGTTGACCTACCGCATTAAAATTTCCCGTCACCTATTATTTTATAAGTTACAGAGGCAAACACACTTAGTGAAACACATGTGTGTGTGTGTGTGTGTGTGTGTGTGTGTGTGTGTGTGTGTGTATGATATCTTACCTGGTCGCCTAATTGTTTTATGAATGGTACCAGGGAATAGGTACGACCATTAAAAAGTAATAAAGTAAATCAAATCATTATAGTACTGTAATTTGGCTCGTTTGAAATACCAGTTTTCTGACCGCTGACCTAAACAATCATTGAATTGGACGTTGAACATTCTATGGACAGCGCCAAGCGGACGCTAGAGAGACACACTGTGAAGACTGTTATTCGCCACCAGACACACAGTGCCGTCCTGACGCGCAACCCCACCACCCGCCTTCTTCCGTACACGCCACTATGTCTGCGAGAAAACACTGTGTAGCAAAATATAAAACACCTGAGCCAATGGGGGGAAATACGGGCAAGTTACGCAGCTGGTGTAGCGGGAACGACACTGGCGAATAAACGCAAAGTAAGGAACTAGCGCTGCGTCGGCATTTTCCGTGAGAGAGAGTGGCAGCGGAGGTGCTGCAGAGAGCAGACAGACTTCTGTAGGCGAGTCACGGATACGAGCCGAGAAGCAGAGCGGAGCGGAGCGGCGTGTCGTGGCGAGATCGATCTGCGCGTCGACCCTGCCAGAGCTCTCTGCGCCTCGCGACTCACACATCCGGCGGCCGCGCAGCTGTCGTTGCCCGCCGTGTCCGCAATAGGCCCGCGGCTGCTCAGGTGCGATGCTGGAGGCACCTACCTCTGCAGCCGCACATCGGCATGTAGAGACACATGTGCTTATTTATATGGAAATTTTTGCATCCACTTGGAGGTGGTCTCTGACAACCATATCACGGTGACTCACCGTGCCAATGGTAATATGTAAAATCTCAAACAGACGTCTTTGTGGGGTTGCTGCAACGAGAAATACGCTCGCATCTAGACGCAGGATTCGGATGACGTACATACTCTGAAAAACTATTTGGATGGTGATACTTCACATTGTTGCAGTTGTTACGGGTTCCTACCGATTGATAGGACCAAAGTTCATAAACCAATCAAGAAGGCTAGGAGCGTGTTTTTGTTGGGAAGAGCCGACAAGCAAATGTTACGATCGCACTTAGAAAATGAATGGGCATCGTTTAATTCCGGGACTATGGATGTAGAGGAATTGTGGACTAAATTTAAGTGCATTTTTAATAAAGGGTTAGAGAAATATGTGCCAGTAAAGACGATTAAGGATGGAAAAGATCCACCGTGGTATAATAATAATGTTAGAAAGCTGCTGAGAAAGCAAAGGCTGTTGCACTCTAGATTCAAAAAAGAACACGCAAATGATGACAGGCAAAAGTTAGTAGAGATTCGTGCGTCTATAAAAATATCGATGCGTGAAGCATACAATAATTATCACAGCCATACCTTAGCAAAAGATCTTTCCGAGACCCGAAAAAATTCTGGTCCTATGTAAAATCGATAAGCGGGTCAAAGCCCACTGTCCAGTCACTAGTTAATCATTCCGGGGCAGTAATAGAAGAAAGCAAACGGAAAGCTGAAGTTCTAAATTTAACTTTTAAAAAATCTTTCACGCAGGAGGACTGCACAAATGTACCATCATTTGATCAACGTACTAATTCAGAAATGGGGGACATAGCAATACGTATTTCCGGTGTAGAGAAGCAGCTGAGAGAGCTAAATACGAAAAAGTCTGCTGGTCCGGATGGAATACCAGTTCGGTTTTACAAAGACCATTCTGCGGCGTTGGCCCCCTACTTAGCTTGCATTTATAGCGAATCTTTAATTCAGCGCTAAGTTCCTAGTGATTGGAAAAAAGCGCAGGTGACTCCCGTGTATAAGAAAGGAAAGAGAACTGACCCATACAATTACAGGCCATGTGATGCAGAATTTTGGAGCATATTCTCAGTTCGAATATAGTAAAATTCCTTGAAACGGAAAAGCTTCTTTCCATGAATCAGCACGGGTTTAGGAAACATCGTTCATGTGAAACTCAGCTTGCCCTTTTCTCACATGACATCCTGCGAGCCATGGACGAAGGGCAACAGGCGGATTGTGTTTTTCTCGACTTCAAAAAGGCGTTCGACGCGGTGCCACACTGCAGACTGCTAACGAAGGTACGAGCTTATGGCATAGGTTCACAGATTTGTGACTGGCTGGAAGACTTACTAAGTAATAGAACGCAGTACGTTGATCTCGACGGCGAGTGTTCATCAGAGACGAGTGTATCGTCAGGCGTGCCCCAGGGGAGTGTGATAGGACCGCTATTATTTTCTATCTATATAAATGATCTGATGGACAGTGTAAGTTGTAATTTGCGGCTGTTTGCTGATTATGCTGTGGTGTATGGGAGGGTGTCGTCTGTAACTGACTGTAATAGCATAAGGATGACTTAGACAAAATTTCTAGTTGGTGCGAAGAATGGCAGCTAGCTCTCAATGTAGAAAAATGTAAGGTGATGCGCATGAGTAGAAAAAAACAATCCTATAATGTTCGAATACAGCATTAGTAGTGAGCTTCTTGATGCTGTCGCGTCGTTCAAATATCTAGGCGTAACATTGCAAAGCGATATGAAATGGAACGAGCATGTAAGGACAGTTGTCATTAAGGATGACAGCCGACTTCGGTTTATTGGGAGAATTTTGGGAAGATGTACTTCACCTGTAAAGGAGACCGCGTATAAAACGCTTGTACGACCACGTCTTGAGTATTGCTCAAGTGTTTGAGACACGCAGTAGATCGGTTAAAGGAAGACAGAGGCGGTTCAGAGGCGAGCAGCTAGATTTGTTACCGGTAGGTTCGACCAATGCGCGAGTGTCACGGAAATGCTCCGGCAACTCAGTTGGGGATCGCTGGAAGAAAGACGACGTTCTTTTCGTGAATTACTGTTAAGTAAATTTAGAGGGCCGGAATTTGAATCTGAGTGTAGTACGATCTTGCTGCCGCCTACTTACATTTCGCGTAAAGATCACAAAGACAAGATAAGAGAAATTAAGGCTCGTACGGAGGCATATAGGCATTTTTTTTCCTCGTTCAATTTGGGAGTGGAATAGGAAAGGAAATGCCTAGTAGTGGTACAGTGTACCCTCCACCACGCACCTTACGGTGAATTGCGGAGTATGTATGTATGTAGATATGCGTATAAAGGAAGAATAATTGGCAAGAAGCCTTGCGATTCCTGAAAGTATCTAACAATAATGAATTTCCAGAGAAATCGAAGCTATTAAATTCAAGAAGGGGCATTGATATCGAATTTGAACCGGGGTCCTCCTGCTTAGTGGGCAACACCATAACCATTAAGCCACCGGAACCTTAGGTATCCTGTGATAAAACGACCTGTCGTAAAGGACGTCTCCATCGACAGCACAAACTTCAATTCTGCCTCATGTTACCACATATAAATATGTCTACGTATTCAACGTTGCCGAGCCTCTCCAATAGCGGAATAGCACCCCGGCAATGAAAGTGAGTGGGAACGATGCTGCCTTGTACCTCCAACACACATGACATAAATATCAAATAATAACGAATGTCCGGAGATATATTTTGTCTCGGTCTATGTCAAAAATATTAAATTGCAGGAGAGGCACTGAATTAAAATTTTGATCGCGGGCGGGATTGGAACTCGGGGCATCCTATTCACTAGGGACGTATTGTATCCACTTTTTTTTTCTTTCATTCCCCAGGTAGGTCAATGCTTTACAGTCGTTTGTTCTTGTTCGTTCTAGGTTGTTCTTTGAGTATTCGGCTTAGCTTCTTTATTACGGGAGGCGTTTAGCCCTCTGACCGGGCGCGCTGAGCGACGGTGCCCGGCAACTAATCCGAAACCACCATGCCTAAATGTATACGGTTATTGCACGAACAGCGAGCATAGAATAACATAAGAGAGGCCTTACAATGCCAGTGAAAAGAAGCGGCCGAGCGCCAGCCGGCTACAGCTGCGAGCACAATTCTTTTTCATATATTTTAAGGCGGTCCTTTTTGACAATCTGTTTTTGCCATAAATTATTACAATTTTCAGCTAGGGATAGCAAATCATACTATTATATAAAATAGAAGCGCATTTTTCCTCTGTCTGCCCTTTTAATCTTTTATAACTCGAGGAGTACCGAACGTATCGTCATGCGGTTTATTTTAATTCCTTATTTAGAATGCTGGGATAATCTTAGGCTATATTTAATGTCAATACGAATGTATATTTAAAAAACTAAAATAAGAATCAACGTAGAATTGTTCACCGCTTCTGCACTTTAGTCAGCTCTGGAGCCTAAACTATAAGTATACATAGTATAGTGTACATAATATAGACTTGCAGAAATCACAAACATCTAAAGCAAAAAAAAATCTTCTTTTCTAAAGCTCTAGCGCCAGATGGCTTCAGACTACAGATATAGTGATTGTGGGAGAATTGTAAAAGTTAGACATATAATCTCGCGGTCTTTTTTTAAATTTTTATTTTTTTAAATCGTTGTGAGTTCTACTATTTTATACTATGTAGTGAAAACTATAAGACCTGCCCCAAAGCACAAAGGTCATGAAAGTGCGGAAGAGGTAAACCGTTCTACGTTATTATTCTTGTTTCAATTATTTCTCATTTTCGAATTGGCATTTAATACAGCCTTCAATGAAGGCAGGAGTATACCGAAGAAACTGAAAGAAACAGCATCACGATACGTTCGCAGTCCTCGAGTTAAAGTAGTTGAAAGATTACCCGTTCAAAGCCGCATCGGCTCAGCTAGTTAGCAATAAAATAAATAAAGAGTGTTAAGTCATAATTATTGGATACAGCACATTGTATCTCAAATTACAAATGTTTGTCAATATTCGTCACAAAGTACAAGGTGAGTGGCAACAGAATCTATGCTCGCTGGTGGCCAAGCACGCTGAAAGTAACGAGTAGAGTTTGAAAAGTTCCACCACTCGATTGTATCCAAATCTGTGAGAAAACCAGGGGAGCTATAAAAAAGTTGTTTAAGTAAAAAAGAAAAGTTCATTCCATTATCTACAACTTTCTCCCTCACGAAAATTTCTTGACCCCCCCCTTCTCAAAAAAAAAAAAAAAAAAAAAAAAAAAAAAAGTGGCAGGCGACTAACTTTTTCATGTCGTAATTTTAATTTCATATAAAAGTAGTAGTTTCAATTATTATTTTTACATAAACACAATACGTATTGCACTTGCTAATTCCTTCGGTATTCACGTGTCTGCGTGAAGTATTTGGTAATTTTTTGCTATCCTAAGGGGTTCAAATGAGAATGTAATTGAGACGAGCGCCACTTGAAGAACGACGCATTTATCGGTCCAACTCCGTTTCTACACCCAACCAAGATGGCTACCGGGCTTCACTGCCTGTACTCTGGTGTAGGCGGTATAGCCTCTCTATGTTATTCCGTGCTCGCTGTGCACGAACTGCCTTAAAGCATGTCTCGCTCCACAACACAAACTTCACTTCTACCTCATGCTCTCCTATATAAATACGTATCAAAGTTGGCGAGGATCTTCAATAACAGCCCAGCAATGAACGTTAATGGCTGTGCTTCAGACACAGGTGATATAAATATCAAATAATAATGAAGGTCCAGAGACATATATTTTTGTCCACATTCACAAGACGTTTCATTCACACTGAAGCCCGATCACTCCGGTTGTCTCTGGATCTTCCAAATCCTGATCTGCTGACCTTAACCTGTTTAGAGACTTCCATACCAGCTAGCTTCCATTGTTGATACAATGATGTGCCAACAGGCGTAAAATTTTTGGGATGATTTTAATTACACAACTGTCTTCGACATTACCCTAGCGCCATATCTAAGCCTTATTGACGAATACCATCCTGTCGTATATGTTTAGTAAAACAGCCGCATTTCTCCGATATTTGCAGCTCCCGAACTTCCATACCCACATCATGTGGAGGACGGCAGGAGCTACAAATACCATACAAATGCGCTATTTTCAACTAAACATGTACGACAGGATGACTGTCGTCAATATGGACTGAAGATGGTACTCATATGGTGTCGTAATATTTCAACACTGTTTTTTCGATTTTTAAAGACAATAAACTGACCTTTTTAACTCTCAGTAGAACGGCACTTTTTTTCTACCGAGACACCGATTAATGCCACATTCTTGCACCCGGTGAGGTGACTTAGCAGTAATATTTTATTTTCTACTTACTGGAATGGACGTTCGGTTCAGTTTAAGTGCAGTTAAGAGCCTCCTACCTGCCTTGGATTGAAACGTGCACTGCTTTTTGATGTCTAGCCTGCGTGTTACGGTAGATTTGTTCCACCTGAGGAGCCAACCGTTTTAGAGTACAAGACACTGGAGATCAGTCCTTGCGCTTAATACAAGGTGGAACAAATCGTCTGTCAAGTTGTAGAGACAGGCCGGCACCACGTAAAGTAAAGCGCGCTGTAGTGTGTGCTCAGTTTATTCTGGAACGAATTTGTACCCTCCTTCATTCTGGTAGTGCCTTTTCCTTCCTTTATTGTCGACGTAGACTTTCATGTTATCTGTAAGTTGCTGGTCATATATATATATATTCACAACATAGTCTCGATCGCAAGAGATTTTTTTATTTTTGTTACTCAACCTGTTTCATTTACTTGTGAGACCATCTTCAGGCCTACCACAGCAGCCGATTGTGGGCGGATCAGGAACGATTCCTAATCCGCGCACAATCGTCTACCGTGGTAGGCCTGAAGATGGTCTCATAAGCAGACTGAAACCGGTTGCCTGACGCCAATAAAAAATTCTCTTGCGATCAAAACTGTGTTTTGAAAAATTTAATTTCATTAACGATCGCGGTTTCTCCAGAAATGTTTTCTAAAATTGCAATACATGTATTTAAATATACATATATAGTTATGTGCCACGGTGGAATGGCCGAGCGCTCTAAGGCGCCTTGCTGCGGAGCGCGTGGTTGCTCGCCGTCGGAGGTTCGACTGCTCCCTCGGGCATGGGTGTGTTGTCCTTGGCATAATTTCGTTTTAGATAGTTTTAGTAGTTTGTAAGCCTAGTTAAGTCTCTTAGATTTACAAACATATAAATTTGTAGTTACGTTTAGACTTTCAGTACATACTGATGCGGAGGCACAATTGTACTTACAAGATACGTAATTTTATTTCTGTCATCTTTACTGAGTAGTGCCTTAAATGTTTTAGGATTTATTTTTGAATATTTGCGAGAATGGGGAACTTTCTTAAGTACTTTTCTGGCAGCTACTATTGTCCTCTTAAGACAGTGCATTTATTTTACCAAAAATTTTTAACTTTCAGCAGATTTGATGTTTAAACGAGAATAATAAAGGAATTAAAAAGTCGTCTCGATGAAAAGGGGAAATAACTAAGGAGGTTAGAATACAGGGACACGCACTTACGCTGAAAAAAATGAAGCCTGCTTCCGCCATATTGCTACGTTTTGGAGAAGTGTTCGTATTGTAGAGCTGATGTTTTATGCCACTTAAAATAGGAATAAAATGTCCGACGCTTTAACCGTGATGTACAACGTATTAAAATAGTGCAAATTAGCCATTAAAATTAAGTTTTCAAATAAATTATGATGAGTATTTATTACTATTTATTCAAGAAAGTATATTGTTTGAAAATATGTACTTTGCAATGACTTTCGGTTCAATGCATTAACAGTAAGAGGGTCGACTTAACACATAGTTTTAACGGAGAAACAGCATTCCAAAACTGATCAAAATGGCGTGTAGGATTCAACTGACTTATGTGCTAGGCATAGACAATGCCATCTCCCTTTATTCTAACCTCCTTGGAAATAACTTCTTAAGAATTGGAGGGTAACTTACCGATGTTTTTGTAAGAGATGAAAGATGTTGGCTTAAAGTAGCAACTCTAGCGGGTATCTTTGCTGCAGTTGCACCACCGTCGCTCTGACAGTGAACAGCAAATATATAATTATATATTTTATTATGTATATAATTTTGTATTTTATTGTATATATTTTTGTTGAATTTATGTTTGAATCACGATTTGTACTGACATCCTCTACATTGTTGAGCCATGCTGTAAGATACCAGGTATGTAATTGTTATGTGAAATATGGTTATCGTAATATATGTAAAAATTGAGGTTTTTGTGTCTGTATTTCACTCTGCAGCCAAAACTACACATCGCAAACGAATAGTGTTTGTGTGTGGTCGTAGGTATCAGTCTCCCATCGTGCAGTATGGTGGTAGAGGGTTGATAACGATAAGGTGGTGGATGATATGGGAGTAGAAATTACCGACTTATATACAATTCTACGTGTGGATGTCAATATTTTGCTCTTTAGCAAAAACTACACAATGAAGACAAACGATCTCTCAGTGTTGTAGTAGTACAAAGTCTCCCGTTGTACAACATAGGAGTTCCGTGTCGATAGCTATAAGAGGGTGGAAGATATAGTGGTTGAAAGTCGGCAGCTTATATACAATTCGGATTGAAGACCAGTGATGACTTTTGACACTATGATAGCAAAGAGATTATATTCAGCGAAACATGATGCATATTCTTCTGTTGTTTTTCTGCTACAAGCATAAGAATAAAGAAAATTAAGTATATATTCAGTTTGAAAAGTAAAATTACCAAGAAAGATGCGAAAACGCAAGAAAGAAATTTCGCGCTGTTGATCCGTTACTACAAGACAGAAAACGGCGCTGAAAAGTGAATCTACAGACGATAGAAACTTGAAATTTGTAGACGTTGTTTATCTTACACTGTAGACATCTAAGATTTTTCAATATTCCCATCCCTAACGGGGTGAAATAGGAGATGAACGGCTTTTTGAAAATACGTTGCTATTCAGGAAATTTTAAAGCAAGAAATACAAAATTTCGGATTTAGATTTTTCATTGTAATTTTAAAAACACGTGTTTCATTGTTTTTGGAAAAGCGACCATTGTGTTGGTTAAGTAAGGGACAATCTTTTAAGGGTGCTACTAAGACTATTTTGATGCTAGAAATGCGAAAATTTGGATTTGGAACCATGATTAGAAATAATAATAAAAAAAGTGTTTCCGAATGTTTTGAATTCTGCCATCAATGGTGCAATAGGGGGTGGCATGTTGTATCAAAATACTTGCTTCGGAAAGCATTTTTAAAGTTAAATCTATGAAAATTTATATTTATAAGTAGAAACAACCAATGCAGACCATCCAGTCTATGCGTGAGAAGCAGTGGGAATTAAGCTAGTCAACATTATATTTTAGACACATGTTTATAGATAGTACTTCATTTTCCCTTAGACCAGACGATGGTACCTCAGCGTACGACACAGGTCGTCAAAAGGTTTGTGTTTAAAAGCAAGTCGCCTATTTCGAAAATGAGCAAATAAAAGGTATTAATTTGTCTGATGTATTATATCCGTGTTTTTAGGTATGCAAGAATACTTCCATTTACTTTTCCTTTCATTCATATCAAACTGCGTCACAGCGAAGCGTGGTGGAGCTAAATTGGTTGTTAATGAATTGTGAACTTAAACACGAAAACGAAGAGGAAGATTAGGGATTAACGTCCCGTCGACATCATAGCCGTTAGAGATAGAAAAACCGTGCAGGTAGCTTATGTCTGGGATTTGGAAATAAATAGGCCGTGTCCTTTGAAAGGAACGACCCCAGCATTTACCTGCAGTAATTTAGGGAAGTCACGGAAAACTTAAATCTAGATATTAATATTACAAAAACAGTCTTGATCGCAAAAATTTTTATCCGGTTTCGATCTGATGTAGGTCATCTTCTGAACAAACTTTAGCCCATGTGGCCAGTGCAGGACTCGGCTGGGCTGGGCTGTCATGGCTGTTCTCCTGCCAGCTGGTAACTGTTCCGAAGATGACCTACATCAGGTCGAAACCGGTCAATACAAACTTAATTTTTGCTATCAAGACGGTTTTTGTAATATTAATTATACCAAATAGTTCGCTGTTCTTCTCCAACGACAATGTTGTCTAAATTAATTAAATCGAGATGGCTGGAGATGGGTTTGAACCGCCGTTCTCCCGAATGCGAGTCCAGTGCGTCACACTGCGACACCTCGCTCGGTAACTGGGATATAGTACATTATTATGATGCAATAAAGGCTGACTTTATGATAGAGATACATTACCTTTCTAAATATAGAAGGATTCCACGTAAATGAAGCATTAAACAGCTCACTTTTGGTGAATATTTTCATAAAATTAATAATTTCATGTCAGCTGAAAAACAGCGCTGCCTAAAAGAGGTACTTTGATTTAATGCGACGAAAATCAACTGCAACCAATCGTGACACTTCACTGGTCCTGTCAATTAATTGCTTCTCACAAATTCGCTCGTGAATAATTACTTTTGTCCAGTGATTGCCGACGGCCGAATATTAATATTGCAGCCATGGAATCAATTACATTTATATCAGTGAACAAAGCGAGTCATTCACAGGGCTTTTGTGCAAAGTTGAATAATCTCACCATTTTCGGAGCTGTCTATTCCATGGCTGCTCGCTACAACTGCTCTTAACAGCCTCATGTTGTCATGTTGATTTCACCAGTAATTCTGCTGTAATAAAAATATTTATAACCTTTTTTTCACAAAAAAGTTTAAAGCACGGCAATTAAATTAATAAATATATTATAAATTACAATAACACAACGATTTCGGTTCAGTGAGTTGCACAAAGATAATTTAATTTGCAGTGAAAATTTCAAACAAATCTGTTCAGTAATTTCTGCATATCATTCCACTCCCTTGAATTTAGATGAAAGCGTGTTAAATACAGCATGCATGAGGTGCGGATAGAATCGTTTCTCAATGATTATTCTATTAGGCAGACACTTGATAGACTAAGTAAACCAGGACACTACACCGATAAGGATGATGAAACAATGTTGGCCGCGCGGGAGTAGCCGGGCGATCTGGAGCGCCACGTTACGGATCGCGCGGCCTCCCGCGTCGGAGGTTCGAATCCTCCCTCGGGCATGGATGTGTATGTTGTCCTTAGGTTAGTTTAACTTACTTTACGTTATTTGTAAGACTAGGGACTGATGGCCAACGTTGTTTGGTCCCATAGGATAACAAACATTTGAACATTTGAAACAATGTTGTTTCTTTGCGGCGGAGGATTGAAGCATTGGTATGAAGTGGAAGGGGTTGTCCGAGTGCAAGTTCTCCATTTTCTCGTGTGTTCGAGGCCTATGGCAACCACAATGATATTGTCCTGCAGAATGTAAGCTCATACCTATTCCGTCAATTTGGTAATTTTTTACAACCAATTCTGGTAATTTTAATGGATTATTGCAACAATTTGTATCACCCGAAGCTGAAAGTATCTATCACATAGCCGCGGCGGAGTGGCCGAGCGCATTGAGGCGCTATGTTCTGATGCGCGAAGCCGTTTCGCGTCGGGGGTTCGAATCCCCCCTCGGGAATGGATGTTTGTGCCATCTTTAGTATAAGGCAGTTCATAAGTAGTTTGTAAGTTTAGGGACTGATGACCCCACAGTTAAGTCCCTTAAGCTTAACAACATTTGAAAATTTCTATCACATATACTATTTTCAGTTACAGGTAAGTGTGCAATATATTATCACAAGTTATCTAGATTCAGTTTTGTAACCTGAAGGAAAGACGATAAATAAAATTGACACTTTATAAGGCATTTCAGTCCACCGGTCGCTATGGTGTTATTTATCCAATGTCAACAGTAGAGTTTTGATGTTAAAGTTGTGATGTGATGGTTCAGTTTACACTTAAGTTTTCATTGTGATTTGTTGGCCAGGTCTAGTGTACAGTAGGTGGTAACCATGCCGCACACATTTACACTTGATAAGAATGCCGATATGATATTTGTGTAAGAGGTTTTGTAATAGAAACGCTGCTGCTGCTGCTTCTAGAAAATACAAGATACGGCTTCCTAACCGCAGACTAGAGACGTAGAAGGGTTTACACGTGTGTTGAATACAGTGCGAGACATTGGTACAGTGCCCAGCAGTCACACTGCAACTGAACGTGTGAATGAACAGACTTTGGATGAAGTACAAGGCATAATTCAGTCCCTAGCTCCTTCAGCACCTTCGAGTAGATGAACATATACAGTTAGAATTTTGTCGGAGGTTATTTGAAAATCCCCAAGTGAACTCATTTTTACTCTTCAATGATGAAGACAGTTTGACTCGTGACAGCATCAAGAATCACATCAATGGTCCAAAGAAAACCCATTTTGCCATTGTGGAAACACATTTTCAAGAACGCTTCTCTGTAAATGTGTCGTGATTTGATGGAAAAACAGTTGATCGGAGTAGTTTCTTGAAAAAGTGCTGGCGGCATTACTTGAAGAGATTCATTTGGCTACAAGAATGCGTATGTTCTTGCAGCATGACGGAACTCCTGCACATTACAGTCATAAGGGGACACATCAACTAAACGTAACATTCAAAAGTAGATGGATTGGTAGATTTAAGCACGTTTCTTTGCCACCAGGGTCCCCGGACTCGGGTTTTTACCTGTAGGGATGTTTTCTTTTTCTTTTTTCTTTATTCTTAAGGGGGCAAACTACGTTGGTCATCAGTCCCTAAGCTTATAAACTACATAAAGTAAGTCAAACTAACCTAAGGACAACACACACATCCATGACCGAGGGAGAATTCGAACCTCCGACGCGGGAGGCCGTGCAATCCATAACGTAGGGATGATTGAAAGGCGAAGTCTACAAAGAAAAAGTGAACATAGGAGGCTATTCGATCGGATTATGAATAGTGCAGCGTCATGAAAGAACGCAAAGACTATTTCAGAAGAGATTCACAGTGTGTTATCAAGAGAAGAGAAGAGTGCATTGAATTTGGTAATGAAATTTTTGAAAATCATCTTTGAACGTCCTCATATGCCCTCGCTTTATTTGGGTGTTATACTAACTCAATAAAAATTGGACACATGTTATATGAAAAACATATTTTTATTGAAATTTATTGCAATTCACCTTCTAAAACATTTAGTACTCCTCATGAGACACCCTGTCATAAACTGAATAATAAATAAAATGAAATGCATTTTGTTTTATTGCGCCTTTGGCGACTACGAGTTCTTTATAACCAAAGACTGCGAAAAGAGTCTATACCGCGTTCGAAATTTTGACGGCGGAGATGGGGGTTTACCTTGTACAGTGACTAAAATTAAAATGAAAGAATGGAAATAGGCTTGCGGTGTTCGTCTTCAGTGGCGGCGCTAGGCGTCGGCGACGTCGGCAACCGCAGACGGCCACGCGCCTGTGGGGGTCTCGCAAAACATGGTTAAAAAATGTTTGTGTAGCTTATAAGACTTAACTGCGGGGTCATCAGTCCCTAAACTTACAAACTACTTATGAAATACCTCATACTAAAGACGACACAAGCATCCATGCCCGAGGGGGTATTCGAACCCCCGACCGTAGCGGCCGTGCAGACTGTGACTAACGCGCCGCAGACCGCTCGGCCACTGCGGCCAGCCATTGTTAAAATTTTAGTTTTTTTATCTTTTTTTATATTTGCAGTTTAACGGCGCATTTCAACTGCTAGGTCATGTAGCGACGTCCTGCGTCTAACCTAACACTAGCTTAACCAAAGGACGAACATAACATTCCGTACCCTAGGGTAGGATTCGACCCCCGACGAAAGCGATCTCGCTCACCGTAGTATGACGCCTTAGTGCGCTTCGCCATTCCCGGTCGGCAGCTATTTAGTTGTCCGTATTTATTTCCATGTGAGTGCAGCAGTGATGCAATTTATAGTTAAATACTTGCAAAACAACTTCTGCGGTACATTTTAGAAAACAATTTGGAAGAAGTATATCCAAATGTTTATATAACAGAATACTGCTCAAAGTTCCAGTCAGTACAGCGTCGGCCGAGAGAAGCTTCTCAAAGTTAAGACTGATTAAGACTAACTTGAGAAGGACAGTGAGCCAATAAAGACTATCGGCGTTGTCAGTACTATCAATTGAAGCCGAAATAGCGACTAGTATTATTTATGATGTGATCTTTAAAAAATTCAGTGACGCGAAAAACCGAAAAGTTTCAGTAGTTTAACTTGTGCTTGTTTATTGTAATATTTGTGATTGCAATAATACTCGTCTAATATATAAAACAGAGTGTCTGTATGTTTGTATGTGTTGCATATAAATCTACAGTTTTGTTCCAATCTTTACGAAATTTTGTACACGTAAGCTGCAATCCATGAGGACGGTCGCCGTAAGTGTAAGAATCACATACGATATATAGTTCACGAGATATGACGTCATAAACAATGAGATGCGCGAAAAACTACTGAATTTTGCGACAATGCTGCTCTTTTTCTCCTAAAGCATTGGACCGATTTCACCCAAATTTGGTACACACATTCCTTACCGTGAGGTAACGATTGCTGCATGGTTAAGAATCACATACGGCACATGGTTCAAAAGATATTACGTCACCACCAATAGAAATCGCAAAAAAATGTCATATAATGCGGCGAGACTTTCGAAATACACTGTATAAGAATGACTACTTAGCGACTTTAAACGAAATTTCAAACCTTTATTAAACTTTTTCTCGCTGGCAACCATAGTGAAATGATCAAAGGAAAAAAGTTTCTCGCATACTACTTTTCCGCTGTTTATGGGGTAAAACTACGGCTCTCGGTATGACGTAAACATTTATAATTTCTACACTACAAATTGTAGCCGCAGGAAATTTTACAAGCAGTATATACGCATATAGTTCGGTGTACCCTCTTAATTGTATCACAGTACGACGCGTAGTTCATGAGATATGAGCATATAAACAGTTACCTTTCGTGGAAAACCGCGCTATCACGCACCAAGTTTTAATCTACTGCTAATTGTATATCCAAGATATTTTACAGACATAAAGTTCTTATACAAATGAATATATACCGAGAAAATGGTAGGAATAAATAAATAAATACCCGGGAAACGCCGGGTTTTCAGCTAGTATATTATATTAATAAAATTTTAGTATGCTGATTGTTGTTTTGGTCTTCAGTCCGGAGACTGGTTTGATGCAGCTCTCCACCCTACTCTATCCTGAGCAAGCCTCTTCATCTCCTCATAAGAACGGCAACCCACATCCATTTGAATCTGCTTACTATACGCGTCTCTTGGTCTCCCTCTGCGATTTTTACCCCACACACTTCCCTCTAAATTTACGATTCCTCGGTGTCTAAGAATGTGTCCTACCAAGCGATCCCTTTTTTAGTCAGGGTATGCCAAAAATTCCTTTTCTCGCCAATTCTATTCAGTACTTCTTCATTAGTTATTCGATCTGCCCACATAATCTTCAGCATTCTTCTGTAGCACCACATTTCAAAAGCCTCTATTCTCTTTCTGTCCGCACTGCTTATCGTCCATGTTTCACTTCCGTACAAGGCAACACTCCACACAAATGCCTTCAGAAAAGACTTCCTTACACTTAAATTAATATTCGATGTTAGCAATTTTTTCTTTTTCAAAAATGCTTTTCTACCCATTGCCATTCTGCATTTTATATCCTCTGTACTGCGACCATCGCACGTTATTTTACTACCCAAGTAACAAAACTCATCTACCACCTTCATTGTTTCGTTACCTAATCTAATTCCTTCAGCATCGCCTGATTTTCTATGACCGCATTCCATTATTTTTGTTTTGCTCTTGTTAATGTTCATTTTATACGCTCTCTTCAACACACTGTCCATTCCATTCAACTGCTCTTCCAGGTCCTTTGCTGTCTCTGACAGAATTACAATGTCATCAGCAAAACGCAATGTTTTTATTTCTTCCCCCTGAACTTTAATCCCTATTACAATTTTTTCCTTGCTTTCCTTCACCGCCTGCTCGATGTACGAATTGAATAACGTCGGAGAAAGGCTACAACCCTGTCTTACTCCCTTCCCAACTGATGCTTCCCTTTCATGCCTTTCGAGTCTGATAACTGCGGTCTGGCTTTTGTACAAGTTGTAAATAACTCTCCTTTCCCTATATTTTACCCCTGCTGACTTCAGAATTTGAAAGAGTGTATTCCAGTCAACATTGTCAAATGCTTTCTCCAAATCTACATGATGATTATTGATGTATAATTCATCTCATTTTAGTTAACATTTTCCTCCTTACTGAAAAAAAAAAAATGAAAGGGGCCTCGCAAAGACGAGTTCGCCGACGCCCAGTTTCCGTGCAGCGCCACCGCTGTTCGTCTTTAACAACGACGTGAACGTCTTGGAGTGGTGCGGCGGCAGTCACTTGCAGCGGAACAGAAGGAACTGGCGGTGGGGGGGGGGGGGGGGGGGGCAGACGGCCGTCTGGGGGCATTTGAATTTCAAATGGCGGCGGTGTGTCTGGGCGGCAGAGATTGGCCGCCGCGAAATATTGTTTCTTTCATTGCGCGCTGGGGGCTGCTCTCGCGCTGCCCCGGGGCCGTCGTCTGGCCAGCGAAGCGCCGCGGGGCGCAGTCCGCAGCCCTGCGATACTCGCTCCACTGCCAGATTAACGCAGGAAGCCGTCTGCACCGCAGGCCCTACAAGTCATTTAGCTTTTTTAATAAACTTGTTCCTTCCATCTCTTCTCATTGTTCTTCTTACTCGTTGCTTGCAAAGGCTTAAATCGCAGATTCTTATATTCTTACCCACTAAAATGGGGGGAAATAACAGAGTATAGAGTCCCATTATGCGAAAATTGACAATTGACACTGAATAAAGAAAGGTGTGAAGTGATACACATGACAAATAAAAGAAATCCGCTGAACTTCAATTACGCGATAAATCAGTAAAACCTTAAGGTCGTAAATTCTACCAAATACCTAGGAGCAGTGGCGTAACTACGAGGGGGGGGGGATGAGGGGGATAGAAACCCCCCAGAACCCCCCCCCCCAAAAAAAAAGAGGAAAGAAAGAAAGAAATCGTATAACAGCAATCTCGTAAAGGTAAAGATTGGAAACTCGGGGTGTTTTACCATAAGCTTTCATTGGATGGGAGTGAATTAATCTTCAACGGGAGTGGTAGATGGTAGTCTGTCTGGAAACTGACTAAAATTTTGCTCGTCAAGCAGATCTATCCCTCCCCCCCCCCCCCCCCCCCCAAAGCCAAGTCCTAGTTACGCCACTGCCTAGGAGTTACAATTACGAACGACTTACACTGGAGAGAACACAATAGAAAATATTGTGGAGAAGGCGAACCTAAGATTATGTTTCATTGGCAGAATGCTTCGAAGATGCAACAGCTCCACCAAAGAGACTATCACACTTGTGCGCCCTCTCCTGGAGTATTGTTGCCTAGTGTGAGACCCTCACCAGGTGGGACTGACGGAAGATATTGAGAAGGTTCAGAGAAGGGCAGCTCGTTTTGTTTTATCACGTTAAGGAGGGGGGGGGGGGGGAACTGTCACGGAAATGTTGCACGAATTGGGGTGTAAATCATCAAAAGAAAGACGTTATTCGTTGCGGCGTGATCTGTTTGTAAAGTTTCAATCACCAACTTTTACTTCTGAATGTGAAAATATTTTGCTAGCACCCACTTACTTAGAGAGACATGACCATCCCAATAAAATAAGAGAAATCAGATCGAAAACGGAACGATTGAGGTGTTCTTTCTTCCCGCGCGCTATTAGAGAATGGAACGGTAGAGAAAAGTTATGAAAGTGGTTAATGAACCTTCTGCCAGGCACTCAAATGTGATTTGCAGAGTATCTATGTAGAATAATGTAGAGATCGTTTTGGGTCATCAGAACAGCTCAATCGAGTTTTTAATCTAGTGTCTCATTCAGTGTCAGTGTTTCTTCTAGTGTGTTAGTGTACTTTATCAGTGCGTCCACCGGTAACAAACAAGTGCCGCATATGTTTTTTTTTTTTTTTTTTTTTTTTTTTTTTTTTTTTTTTTTTTTTTTTTTTTAATTCTATGGGACCAAACTACTTTCCTCATCAGTCCCTAGTCTTACAAACTACTTAAACTAAGTTAAACTAACCTAAGAAGAACACAGACATCCATGCTCGAGATAGGATTCGAACCTCCGACGCGGGAGGCCGCACGATCCGTAACGTGGCGTTCCAGACCGCTCGCATACTCCCGCGCGGCCCGCATATGTCGTTTTAACTGGTGACTCCGATTGTTTTATTCGAGTCGCGTGTCCTGGTTTTTCAACGTGATTTTAACGCCACCGTGGCACAAGATTTTTTTTTAACTTGCTACATGTTTTAATCATCTGTCTTGCTATATGTTGGCCAACAATTTCTAATTGTCAAAGATATTAAAAACTCCATATTTTAACTTCATGTCAATGTTTTATAATTATCATGTTCATTATTTTAATTTTCTCGCGGTTGAAGAGCGGCGTATCATGCTGCTGACTGCCTGCTGACTGTATGTTAGCGTGAAATAATAATAATGATAATAATAATAATAATAATAATAAATAGAGATCGTCAGGAACTGGTATTTTTAATTCACACTCTGAAACATAGTCTTTGGCAATAAAGTTTGCCGAATAGTCCTTTAACATTAACATAAATGAACTATGAACTACAGTTACCTTACTGTCCTTCGTAATAGCCATCTCCCATAACTGTGCACAGCTGAGCTCAGCGATTCATGATCTGGAAAATTTGCACGAAGCCAAAAGCTTCGTTATGTTTCATTGGATGTCACGAATTTCGTGAAATCTCTTTCCTTTCAAAGCGAGACTGAGGGAACAGGAAGAAGTCTGGAAGATTGAGATCCGGCGAGTATAGGGATGCTCATGTTGCACATGTTGCACTACCTTTTTTTTTTTTTTTTTTTTTTTTTTTTTTTTTTCAGGACCTGTTTGGCGACAATGGTTTTATGTGGGCGAGTGTTGTCGTGCAACTTGAACATCTACCATACTCCACGGATCTCCATCCTCCGCTATTCTATTTCGAAGACAGTAAGGTAACTAGTTCATAGTTTCTATATGTTAATGTTACAGGACTGTTCTCCTAGCTTTACTGTCAGAGGTTGTATAATGCAAATTAGTAGCGCCTTGTGGCGCTGTAGACTACTGAATGGTTGTCTCCTGTCGTGCTTTCATGGATATTCCCGGCCTAGTAAATGTTGATTGTGTTAACGTGTACACAGTCCGATTTCATCGTCCTGACGATACGGTATTTCACGTTCCACCTCGCCGCCATCTCCATGTGAGACTGTAGGTTCGTAATCACTCAGGAATTGATGAAACAATACAAACGGCTGCTCATTTAGGCCTATATCCCGAGTATAAATAGGATATTAGGACACAGTGTACACCCACATCAAAATATGATCAAGATAAATGCCGACAAAACCAAGCCAGTAATGTTCACCAGGCGACGAGCTGATCTGCCCGATAATCTCCACATAAACAGTACAAATATTCCTTGGTATCCACAAGTTCGATACCTCGAAGTGCAACTCGATAATAAGTTAACATTTAAACAACACATTTTACTTAAGAAATTAAATTAATCCATAAACTGTTTCCGTTATTGTACACTACCCAGATGGCCAGAGAGGCCGACAAATCCATAGGCCTCCCTGCCTTGACACACGGATGCTCGTCTTGTCCCACCAATATAAAAATGTTACAAGTACTGCAAAACAAGTGCCTACGACTCATTCTACGAGCCCGTATATGGGCCAGAACGAGAGAGTTGCATGACATATGGATACTATACAAGACTTTATAATCAAGCACACAAGGAACTTACTACGCAAAATAGAAATCCTCCGACCGACCACCAGGCACTTAGAATATACGGGCACAGTATGGCACCGTGAGAGAATTCCACGTGCAATTATTGAAGATCCACCATAATAAAAGGTGCGGGACCTCCGATAATAAAGGTAACCACCATCTGAGTAGGGCAAAAGAGCGATTGCTCAAAAGTCCTCCTAACGTAGAACTGTTGTTACAATAATCAGTTGACTTGGCACACATGAAGTCCAGCTTTCAAAGAAAGCAGCACTTCTGAGAAGACATAAGAAAAAGTGTACACCGTAAACCTGCATACATGGACTACTAACCTTTCTTCGCTTCGCTCCTATCGTATGTGCAGCAGCCTATACTCGGGGTATAAAGGAGCCCCTGTACCTGATGTTATTTCAGTTATGGCGTGACCGGGCACCTGTAATCTGACCTGAAGACGGCAACCAAGTGCGCCATCGAGATTTAGAACGCATACCCGTGGAAAGCATCAACGTTTTAATTTTACAAACAAAACAGATATTTGTTTATTGTTATGCTATGATTGGGGTCGGCAGAGTCAATATTGTCGCGTTGCAATGGAAGCAGGCTTGACTTCGAAGGCAACTAAACACAGCACTTATACTGAAAGCACGTTTATTACGAACTCAACATACACGCAGCACTGACTGCCTCTCAGGCAGAGTGCTCTGCTATTTATACACAGACATAAGTTACCAGAAATTAGAAGAACAGTTAACATAAGAAACAAGTAGAATTTACACATGAACATAAGAAAGATGTAGAACCTTCTGGAATTGTCAATTACAAAGAAATACATTTTTGCCGGTGGGCGGGATTGAACCGGCGACCTTCTGCTCCGCAGTCCGTGACGCTATCCCCTGCGCCACGCCGGCAGTTGGTGTTCGTGGTCTCTCGCGGCATTGCTCCCTCTCCTGGAGAAACAGCGACCCGCTGTTATGATCCCTGTGGAGCCAGCTGCAATGTCCTGGATCTTGACCGTGTCATGGGTCCTATGTATGACAGTTCAAGAGAATCCTTCCCTTCTCCGCGATTATCGACGACAGACGTTCCTGTCGTGGCTTCATCAAGAACATTACTGTCCTTAAAGTCCTTGAATAAGAAGCCATTGTCGTCTACCTGCTCTTCAGGATCATAGTAAGGCTTCATGCGCAGAACGTGAACAATGTCTCTTCGTTTTTGACGTTTAGAAGACGGCTCATAATCTTCAACTTCGTATGTGACGTCTGACAGGCGTCGTATGACACGATACGGACCAAAGTATCGCTTCAATAACTTTTCTGACAGTCATCCTGAATGTCGTCCGGTTGGAACGGGAACAGTGTATCCATTGTCGTCTCAGCTTCACGACCATGGAGCAGGAAAAACGGAGTGAAGCCTGTGGTGTCTTGTCTTGCGGTATTGTAAGCAAATGTCACGACTGGCAGAATTGTATCCCAATCCTTCTGCTCAACATCGACGTACATCGACAGCATGTCGGCTAACGTTTTGTTAAAACGTTCCGTAAGACCATTTGTCTGAGGGTGGTATGCAGTTGTCATTCTGTGGACAATGTTGCACCGTGACATTACCTCTGATACTAGTTTTGACAGGAATACTTTTCCACGATCAGATATCATGACACGTGGTGCCCCATGCTTCAAAATAATGTCTTCTACAAGGAATTTTGCGATCTCTGGTGCTTCTGCAGTCGGCACAGGTTTGGTGACAGCGTAGCGTGTGAGGTAGTCAGTGCAGACTATTATCCGTTACCGGTTGTCGACTTCGGGAACCTCCCTAAAAGATCGATCCCAACTCGGTGTAATGGAGCTGCTGCCGGTGGAATCGGTACGAGATGTCCTGGAGGTAATTGCGGCACATGCTTCCGTCGCTGGCACTCCTTACAGTGACTCACATAGTGCTTGACAGATCGGTAGAGACCTTTCCAGTAATACCTGCGTCTGATTCTGTCAAGGGTCTTCACGAATCCCAGATAACCGGATATTGGAGCATCATGGAAATATTTGAGAATAGCTGGCTGGAGATGAGCTGGAACAACAAGTAGCCATTTGGGGCCCAGTGGATCGTAGTTGCTCTTGTACAATGTTCCGTTTATAAGTTGGAACTCTCCATTGGTCGGTTCTCCTTTCTCCAAAGCCTCTATCATTTTTAATACTGTTTGATCTTCCCTCTGTTCAGCTGTAACGTCATCTAATTCAGTAAGAGCTGAAATTTCATTAATGCTGTTGTGTTCCACTAATGGATTCCTCGAAAGGCAGTCGGCATCCTTGTGTTTGCGCCAGTTCTTGAATACCACTGTGACATCGTACTCTTGGAGTCTTAGTGCCCATCTTGCTAGTCGACCTGATGGATCCTTCAAGCTAGTCAGCCAACACAAAGAATGGTGGTCTGTCACGACGGTGAATGGTTTGCCGAATAAATACGGCCGGAACTTGTTGATAGCCCAGATAACCGCGAGACATTCTTTTTCAGTTGTAGAGTAGTTTATCTCGGACTTTGAGAGTACTCTTGACGCATAGGCTATCACTTTTTCGGCACCTTCCTGAACTTGTACAAGCACTGCACCAATCCCATAGCCACTGGCGTCTGTGTGAAGTTCCGTTTCTGCATTCTCGTCGTACAAGGCTAGTACTGGTGCGGAAGTTAGAGCCTCCTTAAGTGCTCGGAAAGATCTTTCTTTTGTCTCATCCCAGTAAAATTTGGCGTCTCCCTGGAGAATTCTTGTAATGGACGTGCCTTGTTACAAAATCCTTTTATGAAACGTCGGTAGTATGAGCACAGCCAGAAAAAAACTTCTTACATCACGAATGTGCTGAGGAGTTGGAAATTCTGTGACTGCACTTACTTTATCTGGATCAGAACGGACACCATCTCCGTTGACTAGGTCCCAAGGATTTTTATCTCTTTGGCGACGAAGAGGCACTTCTTTGGATTGAGGCGGAGACCTGCAGCCTGAACACACTTCAACACAGTTGACAGGTGACTCAGATGTTCTTCAAATGTTTTCGAGAAAAGGACAATGTCATCTAAATAGCAGAGACACGTCGTCCACTTAAGGTGTCGAAGCAAGTTGTCCATCATGCGTTCGAATGTGGCTGGAGCATTACATAATCCAAATGGCATTACTTTAAATTCATAGAGGCCGTCAGGTGTAATAAAAGCCGTCTTCTCCCTGTCAGCTTCGTCAACCTCGATTTGCCAGTAACCTGTCTGCATGTCCATAGTTGAGAAGTATGTAGCTCCTTTCAAGCAGTCTAAGGTGTCGTCAATACGCGGGAGTGGGTAGACATCTTTCTATGTGATTCTGTTAAGCCGCCTATAGTCGACACAGAATCGCCACGTGCCATCCTTCTTCTTTACAAGGACCACCGGAGACGACCAAGGACTCTCCGAAGGTTGAATAATGTCATCTCGCAACATCTTCTCCACTTCCTGCCGAATTATCCGTCTTTCAGCTGGCGACACTCTATACGAACGCTGGCTAATTGGCGGATGATCCCCAGTATTGATATGGTGCTTTATCGTGGGCCGTTGCGTCTGATTTTTCCCCTGCTGAGGTGTGAATGCACCGGAAAATTGGCGTAGTATACCTAACACCCGCTGGCGTTGTTCCTGGGTCAGTCCAGGCCCTATTGGCAGTTCCATGTTTGTTTCCTCCAGCGTGTTGTCCGTACTAGCAGCAGGGCAAGGGTCTTCAGTGATGACGTTGAGCTCACCATCCTGGATTGGTTCAGCTGTCCCGATACACATTCCCTTGGGGATAAGTTGTGACTGCTCGCGACAATTTGTGATCCAAATCTCTCCTTGACCACCGGTAATGCTTATGATAGCCGCTGGTATGTAAATTTCTTTTGTGAGCCTCATAAACATTTTACAAGAACTTCACAGTTTAACCAGTCATCTGTGTTTGTGACTGCAACTCTTCTCATTGTCAACGGCGGTATCGTCACATTGTCAACGACGAATAGCTTCCCAGAAAATTCTGTATTACGTGTATCCGGCGGAGCAACTTCTTCAATTTGCAGCTCAGATCTTCCACAGTCAATGATAGCTTGGGATGCCTGAAGGAAGTCCCATCCGAGGATGACATTGTGACTACATTTTGTTAACACGACAAATTCAAATGGCTGCGTCCTGTTGTTGGTGGTTATCTTGCGACACAAGTTCCTGCTGGATGGACGTACTTTCCATTGGCGACCTTCAGCACAGTTGCCCCCGTATCACAGAACATTGTCTTCTTTAGTGTGCGGCGGTAATTATCCGACAACACAGAAAAAGACGCTCCTGAATCAACAAGTGCCCGGACAGGTTGGCCGTCGATTATGACGTCGATGAGATTTCCCGACATCTTGGCGACTGTCGTCCATGGAGGATTTTCACCTGCGACGGCCTCACCTCCGTAGATGGTCGCCTCGCTTAGTTTTCCTGGGCGCGGCGGCTAGGGGAGCGGCTGGTATCTCTGTACGTCGACGGTGAACGGCTGCGGCGCGTCGGAGAACGACCTCGTCTAGGGTACGGCGATGGGCTTCTTCCCATAGGTCGACTGAACTCATCAGCAGGTGACTGCCTTGGATAGAACTGCTCTGACGGCTGACGTCTTCCGGCAAAATAATCATCGAATACTCGCCTCCTCTCTCTGCAGTAGCGTACGACGTGTCCAGGGCGTCCACAGTGGAAACACAGTGGTGTGTTGTCTTCTGTGCTCCAGACGTCTGTTCTTCTGAGGGGCGTCATAGTTACCGGGGGAGTTGGCTGTGGTCGCGTCGGTCGGTTCATGGGCTGCCGTTTGGCGGCTGCAGCGTAAGTCATAGCAGGGCGACGCCATTCTTCACGTCGGGTGCGACTGACGGGGCAGACAGGAGCTAATGTTTGAAATACCTCATCCTCAGCGGCGTCGGCTACCTCGTGACTTACAGGGCTCACATCCATGGCCATAATCTGATGCTCGCTCGGTCTAATACTCCCGGCTGCCATGCACTGTTGTAATTCTTCTCTCACGATTTGTCGTATGAGAGAAGCCAAGTCCTGCTGGTCTTCCACAACGGCCATAGGGACTACATTTGGGAGTCTGTCATACTTCTTGCGTCCAACCCTCCTTTGTTGCATCTCTTCAATGCGCTGGCACCACTTGATGAACTCTTCTGTCGTAGCGACGTCTTTTATCAGAAGAGCTTGGTACATATGTTCTGCAGTTCCCTTCATCAGGTGCGTGATTTTGTCCGCTTCAGTCATGTTCGGATTGATTACGTTACACAGGGCCAAAACACTCTGTATGTACGATTGTGTCCGCTCACCATGTCGTTGGGACCGGTTCTTCAGTTGTTCTACCACCGAGCGGATTTGTCGCTGGCGGTCTCCAAACGTCTTCTTGAGTTCCTCCTGGAACGTCTCCCAGTCATTCAATTTGTCTTCGTTGTTCTCGAACCATTGCTGAGCCGTTCCGTCCAGATAGAAGTAAACGTTGGCCAAGCACATCGTATGATCCCACCTGTTGTACTTGGCGACTCGGTCGAACCCTTTTAGCCATTTGTTTGGGTCCTGTCCAGCGTCTCCAGAGAACATGTGTAGCTGGCTTACTGCTGGTTTCGTTTCCATAGTTCTTCTGACGATACGGACTCTTGGAAGGACGTACTCGGTGTATCCCTTGTAATCCGGTTCCAGTCCGTGTAAGCGACGGCTTTTACGTTGCCTAATCGGAGCCAGGGTGATGCAGCTGTTGCACAGTGTACCCGGCGCATCCACCAAACAACGTCGTGTTGCAATGGAAGCATGCTTGACTTCGAAGGCAACTAAACACAGCACTTATACTGAAAGCACGTTTATTACGAACTCAACATACACGCAGCACTGACTGCCTCTCAGGCAGAGTGCTCTGCTATTTATACACAGACATAATTTACCAGAAATTAGAACAACAGTTAACATAAGAAACAAGTAGAATTTACACGTGAACATAAGAAAGATGTAGAACCTACTGGAATTGTCAATTACAAAGAAATACATTTTTGCCGGTGGGCGGGATTGAACCGGCGACCTTCTGCTCCGCAGTCCGTGACGCTATCCCCTGCGCCACGCCGGCAGTTGGTATTCGTGGTCTCTCACGGCAATATGTAACTGTATCGGTTGTATTTGGCCTGCCGGTGTTAACATACTGTATAACTGAAATTGTACATAACGGCAAGACTTACAACCCATGCATAAATTTCAAGCTCTAGACTAGTGACTGCTTAGGTCAAAATTCTGCCTTTTCAATTTTCTCCTACAAAATAATAAGATTAGGGCGACGTTGATTAGATATCAGATCAGTGACAGAATAAAGCTTCAAGTGGGAGAGACTTCTTGAATTATTACGTTTGTACATTATGGGTCGCCACTTATTTAATTAGACCCGCCGTGATTCTTCGGACCTGTTTCGTAAGCAACGGGAGCAATGTGGCAATCTGACAAAAAATTATCGTTTTCATAAAAACACAACTTACTGTATCTTCCCTTGTTATCATGAAATACACGCTGCCTAGTTATAGCAATTATGTACCACAGCTGTTGAATACAAATCCCAATAAAAACTAAAACACGTCCACAGGAAATCCAAGTTACTACAAAATACTATGATAAGGAGCTTCGGGAGCTGATTTTAGGTGGACAGAAGGAGGCGCTTAATCTTAGGAAGGGAGAGGATGTTTAATTTGTAAATGACAGTTAAAGTATGGAATGTATACTATGGATGTGTGTCTTGTCCTTAAGTTAGTTTAACTTAGTTTAAGCAGTTTTTAAGACTAGGGACTGATGACCAACGTAGTTTGGTCCCACAGAATTACAAACATTTGACCATTTGAATGTATGCTTTGATTACAAGCAAACCTCAGACAGTAACAGACATGTAAAGCAAATCCAGCATTATATTCGATGTAAATTACTGTATGTAAGCAAAACCAGTGGAGCAAGGGAGCTATATGATAGGGAATATGTAATATAATTGATTACCAGATGTTCATGCTCCAGCTACAATTAGCTTTGCAGTAGAATAAACTGCATTGATCTGCAGGATACATACCTTTAAACAAATCACTAATGTCGAAATTGCTGCTTGTTTTCTCTAGATCTCATTGTAATATGGAATTCCTCATTTTAGTCTTTTTGCAAGATGTCATTTTGCAACATCATGTGAACAACATATGAGGTCGATTTTTAAACAACATGCTACCTGCATGTTCAGTCTAAGTTAAATGTTTTACTAACTAAATATTGCATCACAACTAACATAAACATGCTGTTCTGGATGCCGAAAAATGTGGTGTGTTATACATGCATCTGTCAGATGCAGTATGTTATGTACAGGTCTCTAATATCGTGCTAGTAACACACCTTGTATTAACAATATGATACTCTGAACTATTTGTGCTATAAAACTTTCTGACATTAGAGTATGCTTTACCAAAGTATTCGTACTACAAGTCTACTAATGTCTCACTAAAGCAAAATTACTATAGCTCAATTGTAGAGAGAGGAAGGATATCTGTCATAAATAGCCTAACTATATCACCAGAAACGTCTTTGCACGTCCTTTAAAAACACTCCTTATTTGCTTATTAAACATCCACCAACGAGAAATTATAATCATGTCTCAAATTTATAAGTGAGTATTGCTGTAAATATACATAACCAATCTTAGAAACCAACTAGATGTTTAGCTTGGAGTACACTGTTATATTATTAACTGATGTTTATCATGTAAACTAACCATAAACTAATAATCGTAAGTCGCAGCACATTCCAAAACTTGCTGAAAACCCGGCGTTGCCTGGATATTTATTTCTTCCACATTCTTGTTAGTCCATCTCCTCTCCTCTCTCTGTTCATCTACTCCTTCCCCTCTCTCGTTCCATCGTTCTCCCCTCCTCCCCAACCCTCTGTACATGTCCTGCCTCCTTCAACTTCGCTTCCTCAGTTCTCCCGTTCCTCTTCTTTCATTGTTTTCCTTGTACCTTTTCCCTCTAGCGCAGGGCTTCGTGTTGACTGCGCAGTTGGCATTACTTTTAAAGGTTTACCGGCTGCCCTCCATGTGCAACATTTCCTCCCTCTCTCTTTGAAAAAATCACGTCAACTTTCGTGGTTAACAGTGAAACTAAAGTTTATAGCAAGGTACCCTCTACCCTGTATCACATAGTAGCTTGTGGATTATAAAACATTTTCCATGGAAACATACTTACATGAGTCAACTTTCATGGTAATTGTAAAACAATGTCAAGGTATCCTCTGCAATGGACTGTACGAAATATTATGCAATGACCTTCCCCTTGTTTCGATGGTCAAGTGTGCGAAATTCGTACAACAGCCGAAAACTGTACGATGCTGTCGAAGTTTTTAAGAAAAGAAACCTGCCACATGCAGTATACAAAATTTTATGTCGATGTCCCCGTCATCTTGCTTTGAAGATCAAATGTGAAAAATGTCTTCAAGTTCGGAGCGAAACTGTGGATTTTATCGAAGTCCGTACGTAAGTATCCTTCTCAAAGCACCATACAAAATTTTATATAGACATTGACCTGATTTTCGTTTTGAAGATAAAATGTGGAAATTTTTTTATCAAGATTGGAAGAAAACAGTAAATATGTGTACAATACAAACATACGAATAGCTTACAAAGGTAAACATAATTAAAAAAGCTCCCATTAGAGCACAAGAAAAGGCGAATATATTCCGACCGGGAGAACAAAATCATCAACGTATGCGGTTCTCCAGAAATAAAAGAAAAAGGCATTTAAATAACAAAATCTTGATATTTTCACCCACTTGTAAAGCAACACGATAAAAACTACATGTCGTACGACATGACACATGATATAATGTCGTTTGTGCATTCTTCCAGACCGACTTGATGGTCGCACGTATCTCTTATTGCTGCGAGAGGCTCTGCCGGACTCGCTGAATGATGTTCCCACGCTTCGCCGCGTTCTATTTCAGCTCGACGTACCCCAACCCACTTCAGAAGACAAGTGAGCGCACATCTGCAGGCAATCTTTCCCGGTCGCTGCATTGGTCGCGGTGGGGTAACCGTATGAACACAACGATCGCCCGATATGTCCTCACGCGATTTTTACCTGTCGGTGTATCTGATGGGCCTTGTGTATGAAAAATCTGTTACATCGCCGGCGGGCCACGTGGACAGCATTGTTGCAGCAGCAGGATGTCTTCTAGATACAGGAGGTATCTCTGTGAGGATGCGCCGTTCTGTGCATCGTCGATGTCAGACATGGCTCGAAGCATCTGGACGAACCTTTGAGCATCTCCTGTAGCGGACGTCCAATTGTAGCACGTGGCCAAAAAACTTCAACGCCATTTAGAAGGCCCCAATGGACTTTGCGACCCCCAGTTCCTTAGTGATAACTCTGATACGTGTTGTATGCCCGATGTGCCATGTCATTATCTAAACGTTTTTTAATCACTATCTACTTCTACATAAATACTCTGCAAGTCACATTCAAATGCATGACAGAAATTTAATCAAACTGCTTTCATGGTATTTCTCTACAGTTCCATTCTCTAACAGTGTGCGGGAGAAAAGGAACACCAAAATCTATTCATTTTCGATCTGATTTCCCTTATTTTATTATGATAGTCATGTCTCCCTATTTAGGTGTGCAAGAAAATACACTCCTGGCCATTAAAATTGCTACACTACGAAGATGACGTGCTACAGACGCAAAATTTAATCGACAGGAAGAAGATGCTTTGATATTCAAATGATAAGCTTTCCAGAGCATTCACATAAGGTTAGCGCCAGTGGCGACTCCTACAACGTGCTGACACGAGGAAAATTTCTAACCGAGTTCTCATACAGCATTTGACCGGCGTTGCCTGGTGAAACGTTGTTGTGATGCCTCGTGTCAGCAGGAGAAATGCGTACCATCACTTTTCTGACTTTGATAAAGGTCGGATTGTAGCCTATTGCGATTGCGGTTTATCGTATCGCGACATTGCTGCTCGCGTTGGTCGCGATCCAATGACAGTAAAATATGAAATCGGTGGGTTCAGAAGGGCAATACGGAACGCCGTGCTGAATCCCAAGGGGCTCGTATCACTAGTAGTCGAGATAACAGGCATCTTATCTGCATCGCTGTAACCGATCGTGTGCAGCCACCTTCCGATCCCTGAGTCAACAGATGGGGACGTTAGTAAAAATAAAGTTCTAACAAAATATCAGTTTGGTTTTCAAAAAAGCTTTTCAACTGAAAATGCTATATATACCTTCACTGATGAAATATTAGATTCTTTGAATAACCGGACATCACCAGTTGGGATATTTTGTGATCTCTCAAAAGCTTTTGATTGTGTAAATCATAGGATTCTTCTAGATAAGCTTAAGTATTGTGGTATGAGTGGGACAGTGCGCAAATGGTTTAAATCATACTTAACTGGAAGAGTGCAGAAAGTTGAAATAAGCAGTTCACATCATATAGATGAAAAAATTAATTCTTCTAACTGGGAAGTTATCAAAAATGGGGTCCCACAAGGTTCGGTCTTGTGTCCTTTGCTGTTCTTAGTATATATTAATGACTTGCCATTCTATATCCACGAAGATGTTAAGCTAGTACTTTTTGCTGATGATACAAGTATAGCTATCACACCTAACAAACATGAATTAACTGATGAAATTATAAATGATATCTTCCAGAAAGTTATTAAGTGGTTCTCTACAAATAGACTCTCATTAAACTTTGATAAAACACAGTATATACAGTTGCATACAGTAAATTGTATGACAGCATTAATAAATTTAGACTTGGAACATAAATCTGTAGCAAAGGTAGAATATTCGAAATTTTTAGACGTTTGCATTGACGAGGGACTGAATTGGAAGAAACATATTGAAGATGTCCTTAAACGTTTGAGATCAGCTACTTATGCTACCAGAGTCACAGTAAACTAGCTTACTACGCCTATTTTCATTCACTGCTTTCATATTTAATTCAACATTGAGTAAAAAAAGTATTCCTTGCATAAAAGCGTGTAATCAGAATAATTGCTGGAGCCCACCTAAGAGCATCCTGTACACATTTATTTAGGGATCTAGGGAGTTTCACTGTAGCTACACAATATATATATTCACTCATGAAATTTGTTATTAACAATCCGACCCAATTGAAAAGTAATAGCAGTGTGCATAGCTACAACACTAGGAGAAAGGATGATATTCACTACTCAAGGTTAAATCTAACTTTGGCTCAGAAAGGGGTGAATTATGCTGCTATAAAAGTCTTTGGTCACTTACCAAGTAGCATCAAAAGTCTGACAGCCAACTAGTATTTAAAAAGAAATTAAAGGAATTTCTGAATGGCAACTCCTGTAGATGAATTTTTTAGATAAAACTTAAAAATAAATAAATAAATAAAATAAATCCTTAAAATATAGATTGTCAAGTATAGACAACATTTACTAAACTGACACGTTCCACATCATTACGAAACGTCGTATATATGATCCATGGAACAAGTATTAATCTAACATAATCAACAACCATCTGCACGAAGAGTTGGACGACGTTTGCAGCAGCATGGACTATCAGCCCGGAGACCATGGCTGCGGTTACCCTTGACGCTGCATCACAGACAGGAGCGCCTGCGATGGTGTACGCAACGACGAACTTGGTTGCTCGAAAGGCAAAACGTCATTTTTTCGGATGAATCCAGGTTCTGTTTACAGCATCATGATGGTCGCATCCGTGTTTGGTGACATCGCGGGGATCGCACATTGGAAGAGTATATTCGTCATCGCCATACTGGCGTATCACCCGGCGTGATGGTTATGGGGTGCCATTGGTTACACGTCTGGGTTACCTCTTGTTCGCATCGACGGCACTTTGAACAGTTGCCGTTACATTTCAGATGTGTTACGACCCGTGGCGCTACCCTTCATTCGATTCCTGTAAAACCCTATATTTCAGCAGGATAATGCACGACCGCATGTTGCAGGTCCAATACGGGCCATTTTGGATACGGGAAATGTTCGACTGCTGCCCTGGCCAGCATATTCTCCAGATCTCTCACCAGTTGAAAAGTTCTGGCTAATGGTGGCCGAGCAAATGGCTGGTCACAATACGCAAATCACTACTCTTGATGAACTGTGGTGTCGCGTTGAACCGGCACGGACATCTGTATCTGTGCACACCATCAAAGCTCTGTTTGCCTCTATGCCCAGGAGTATCAAGGCCGTTATTACGGCCAAAGGTGGTTGTTCTGGGTACTGATTTCTCAGGATCTATGCACCCAAACTGCGTGAAAATGTAATTACATGTCAGTTCTAGTATAATACATTTGTCCAATGAACACCCGTTTATCTGCATTTCTTCTTGATGTAGCAATTTTAATGGCCAGTAGTGTGTTTTGGCAGTCCTAAGAGAAAGTTTGTGAAATAAATTTCGCAAATAGTTCTCGCCACAACTAATAACGCCTTCTTTTAACGATTTCCACCCCAACTCTTGGATCATTTCCACGACACTCACTCCCCTATATGGCGATAATACAAAACGAGCCCCCCTTCTCTGCAGTTTCTCTAAATCGTCCGACAGTCCCATTTGATGAGGATTCAACAACGCGCAGCAATACTCCAAAAGAGGACACCCAAGTGTAGTGTAGGCAGTTTCTTTAGTAGAACTGTTGCATCTTCTAGGTGTTCTGCCAACGAAATTTACCGTTTGATTCGCCTTCAATATTTCCTATGTGTTTTTTCCAATTTAAGTTATTCGTAATTGTTATTTCTAGGTATTTTGTTGAATTTATGGCCTGTAGATTTGACTGATTAAGTTTAATAGATTTCTTTTAGTGTTCATATGGATGACGTCACACTTCTCATCATTAAAGGTCAAGTGACAATTTTTGCATATGCAGATATCTTATCCGCATGTGAATGTATTTGGTTCATCATGCAATAATGTGAGACTTCCTGACCCCCGTGGATACCAAACACTTTTTCGGAAAGGTGACGGACTTCATTATTGTACAGTATTTCGGCGACTCGGCAAGCCACCCCCCCCCCCCCCCTCGCCTTTAGGCGCGAGCAGCGATGCAGCCAGCTGGCTCCCCGCCAGCAATGTTGCCCGCGGAAATGAGGAATCCAGCTGAGGCATCTGCTCTCACAGTTGGCAAACGGATGTATTTTTACCCTGCTATATGCCGAGAATCGTTTCCCACAGTGGCAAGGAATCTTATAAACACCAGGTTTTCTCAGCCCCAAATCGTCTTTAACTGAGCCAAGAGCCCTAGTCTTAGCAGGTGGTCGAAACACACTTTTTACATTAAACTTTTTTTTAAATACTTCCAATTTTTGATGACACATTTCCGGCGTACGGAAGGAAAGCAACTGATCTGCATTGGTCCTCTTCTGGTTCTGGCAATGGCCCAATCTGCATGGCATGACGGATCTGTCTCTCTGTGTACCTGTTCTCCTTAAACATCAACTTCAGATGTTCTAGTTCCTGTGTTAAGGTATCTGCAGCCGATATGGCATAAGCTCTTTTAACCAAAGTTTTCAGGACGCCTGTGCGTTGGTTCGGTGGGTGGCAACTCATTGCATTTAGAAATCGGTCTGTGTGCGAAGGTTTTCTGTACACACTATGGTTCCATCGTCCGTCCTGTACACTAATACATCCATAATGGAAGCTTCCCATCCCTCTCCACTTCCATCGTAAATTTTATGTTCGGGTGGAGGCAATTAAAATGATCCAGGAAATGATTAAGAGCATCCGGTCCGTGAGGCCACACCATGAACGTGTCATCCACGTATCTCCAGAAACAGGTAGGTTTCAGACTAGCTGTCCTCAGTGCCCTGTCTTCAAAGTCGTCCATAAATAAATTGGCGACTATGGGGGATAAAGGACTTCCTATAGCCACTCCGTCATTCTGCTCAAAGTACTGGTAATTAAATAAAAATATGTAGAGGTCAGCACATGACGGCAGAGCTTAGTCATTTCTGCGTCCAGTTTGTCACCAATTAACTCTAAAGACTCTTCAAGAGGGACCCGTGTAAACAGAGATACAACGTCGAAGCTGACAAGCATATCAGATGGACCAACACACAAAGATTTCAGACGTTGAGTAAACACCAAAGAGTTGGGGATATTGTGTTCGCAGTTTCCAACGTGAGGACTAAGGACCGATGCTAAATACTTCGCCAAGTTGTAAGTCTTTACACCCAAGTTACTCACTATAGGACGTAATGGCACCCCATATTTGTGGACCTTTGGTGGGCCGTATAGTCTCGGAGGAACCGAAGCACTAGGGCGAAGTTTTTTGACCACCTCCCCAGGTAGCAAACTATTTCTCAAAAGCGAAAAGTCTTCCGTTTTACTCGCTCTGTGGCGTCATTTGGGGCTGAGAAAACCTGGTGTTTATAAGATTCCTTGCCACTGTGGGAAAGCATATATAGGACAAACGATTCGCACCGTCAATGATCGATACACCGAGCACCACAGATATACACGTTTGTTGCAACCTGACAAGTCTGCAGTAGCGGAGAATTGTTTAACCGAAGGACACAGAATGAAGTATGACGAAACACGTGTACTTGCTTCTGCGTCTCGCTACTGGGAATGTATTTTAAAGGAATCTATTGAGATTAGGTTGCGGACGATTTAATAAATAGAGATACGGGGTTCCCTATAAGCAACATGTGGAATCCAGTTTTGTCTAATTTTAAAAAACAGCGTGCTCTTTTCTCCACCTGTGACAACTAGCGCATGTAAGCGATACATTGATCCTGCCAGTATTCTCCACTGAGGCGCTGCACCGGCTGCTTGCGGCAGAGGACGCAGCCACGACTCTCTGGCGCACGCGCCGTTAGTACTTCGCGGCGTATATAAGGCCGCCGGTCACGGCAAGACTTCAGTTTCCTACGAGACTCAGCAGCATTCAAATCACCTGAAGATGGCGGCCAAGTGGTCCGCAGAAATATTGTGTCAAGATGACTCTACGATCCAGGCGTATCAAAGCCGTTATTACGGCCAGAGGTGGTTGTTCTGGGTACTGATTTCTCAGGATCTACGCACCCAAATTGAGTGAAAATGTAATCATATGTCAGTTCTGGTATAATATATTTGTCCAATGAAAACCGTTTATCATCTGTATTGCTTCTTGGTGTAGCAATTTTAATGACCAGTAGTGTACATAAATTCCGAAACATTCATAATTTCGCGTCATGGGAGTGTTGGAGTAATGCAGTTGGCACCCCTGTACACGTCTGTGTTGAATGTAACTGCCGGAAATTTCATTATTGTTCGTGTGTTATTGTCTAGCGCTGTATTCAGAAGAACGTTGTACCGCGCACTTATTATTTAGAGATGGCAGAGTTAGAGGAGTAGTGCGTCTGCATTAAATTTTGCGTGATACTAAAGGGAAAAAAATAGATGCACGCCAAATGATGCAGGAACCCTTCGGTGATGTGTGCTTAAGCCGTTTTGGGGTACGAATGGTTCACGCGGCTAGCAAAGGGCCGGGTGAAGTTATAGATGAGTCTTGTTTACGACGCTCACGTCAGTTTCGGTGTTGGGAGCGGTTTATCACTTGTGGAATATGCTATTTCGAAGGAGACCATGCACAATTTCTAAAAGGTAAGCGTAGAAAAATTTTGTGAACAAAATTCCATACATTTTTGAACATACCACGTACATCTGCGTAACTACACTGCAATTCACGCTTCACTGGCAGAAGGTTCATCGAACCGTATTTCTCTACTTTTGCTTCCTGGAGTAGCGCGTGAGGAAAACCAACACTGAAATATTTGACTTTTAAATCTCATTCAATAATCTTGTCTCCCGATGTTGGCAGATGCCTAACATATTTTACAGTTCCACTATTGAAACGTGAAAGGAGGTTAGCGTACCGAAGGTAGAGATTAAAACCATGTACTCCTTTGAAAAACGCGTTTTTCTGGTGCTAGAGTACCACAGGTTAGAAGAGAGTCCTACGGCAACAAGGCGAAGTTTTCAAGCACGATTTAATGTTCCAAAAGGACCCGATGCGAAAACCATTCGTACGCTCTTCGCAAAATTTCAACGAACAGGCAGCGTATCTGATGATCTAATAGGTCATGTTCACCGCAAGCAAACCGTAGTTACGCTTGAAAATATCACCACAGTTTCTGGAATTATTCAGCGAAATCCAATGTCACCCGACCGTAAAACTGCACCTGAGACTGGTTTGAAGCGTTCCAGCACGCATAAAATCTTGAGAAAGAGCCTATACGTTTTCATTCAAATTTCAAACGCACCAGGCCATACCCGTACGAGCTGTGCAACAAAGGGTTGCCTTTGCTAATCAGATGCTCACAATGATTGATAGTGAAGGATTTGATGTTGGCTGCATCTGGTTTACAGATGAAGCACACTTCCACCTGAATGGATACGTGAATAAGCAGAACTGGCGATTTTGGGGTTCCGAAAAGCCATATTGGTGTGAAGCGAAACCCCTGTGTTCTCCTAAAGTTACGGTGTGGGCTGCAGTATGCAGCAGAGGCATTATAGGCCCTTTTTTCATTCTAGAAACGGTCACTGGTGCACGTTACGTTGAAATTTTGGAACAATTTGTCGCCACACAGCAAGCGTTAGAGGATCGACCAGGTACTGACTGGCTTATGCAAGATGGAGCCCGACCACATCGGACCGAACAAGTGTTTCGCTTTCTTGAGGAATACTTCGGTAATCGAGTCACTGCTTTAGAATATCGCAAATTTACTGGTGCAGGAATGGATTGGCCTCCATATTCGCCGGATTTGAATCCCTGTGACTTTTTTTTGTGGGGCACAGTGAAAGACAGGGTCTACCGGAAGCATACCGCCATGCTGGACGAGCTTGAATCGGCGATCTCTGTGGCATGTACATCTATTTCGGTTGAGACTCTACGAAATGTGATGGCGAATTTCATTCTTCGTTTGCGCCACTTCTGTAGTGCCAATGGTGAACATTTTGAAAACATTGTGATGTGATTGTTTGCAAAGAGTGTTTTCAGACGATTATTTCACTTATGTATGCTGATTATGAGCTGTACAGCGTACAGCGCCATCTGTTAGCAGCTTTTGTAACTATTATTTCAAACTGCTGTATACATTTCTTACAGCTTTCACAATAAACATACCGTTTACTGCATTCCTCTATCTTTCGAGATACTTAATTTTGAAATTAGGGCGCCCTTTTCTGGACACCCTATAGCTTCTACATTGACTATGGTATTCGGAGCTTATTTTAATATAAACAGTGAAATGCAGCTATCTACTGTGGCAGCCCCTGACTGTGTAAGTGCCCGCATAAGTGGCAGCAAGGCGGGCTGCTGAGCTCCACTTTGTAGGCGCCACACGTAAAACATAAATAACGGCCAACTCAAAGGTCTAACCTCATTGGGCTAACTGCATAAGAAACGGCGCTGTACTGCGGCACTACTTTACGGTTAGCTGTGTGACAGTGCCCAGCCAATGACAGCGCAGTAGCCGGTTGTAGCCCTCCGCCGCTGCCGGGTTCATAAGCGCGCCGACGCCCGACGGAGTGTGGACAGAGCGCAGCGGGCAGCCGAGCGGAGCGGACGCACGGCAGCGCAGCAGCAGCATTCGTCTCGCAACCGACTTCTCCAGCAGCCATGTCCGGACGCGGAAGAGGAGGCAAGGGAAGGTCAAAGGGTGCCTTATTTCGGCCATTATGAGCATCTCGCTTGCGAGGTGTTGCATATGGCCGGAAAAGATGAGAAGAAGAAGCGGAAGAAGAAGAAGAAGCAGACGACGGTGCAGTGTTTCCACTGCCAGAAACGTGGCCAGCTGGTCAAGGACTGCAAAACGCAGCTTCGTGTATGAAGTGCGCTGAAGCGCACGACACACGCAACTACAAGAAGACGCGGGAGGCCGTGAAAAGTGTGCCAACTGTGGTGGCCCACACGCCGCCAACTTTCGCCGCTGCAGGTACATCTGTAGCTGGAACGGCGGGGGAAGTAGGCACACCGACAAGGGCTCCATTGAGGGGATGGAGAACCAACAAGAACCCGCTGCCGATCCGCCCCCTCCCCCAAGAGGGGACAGCGGACCAAGCTGCGAAGAGACGTCTGCGGCCATCGACGCGATGCGCGCCTTCAAATCCGCCATGGCGGAGGAGAGAGCGCTGCTTCGCGCCGAACTCGACGCGGCGCGGCGTCAAATTGAGGAACTGGTGCGGGAACTTCGCGCCGCGAAAGAAGAGGCGACCGCCCTTGTTGTCAACCCACAAGCGGGGAGGAAATCAGGGGAGGACGCAGGAACGCAGACAGAAGCAGATGTCACACCGACAGGCGTTTCCACAGTCCCTGTAGCAATGCAGGAGGTCGAGGGGGCGCACATGGAGGTGGACACATCTCCTCCTGGACAGGAAGAGTCCGAAGAAGAGGAGGACGTATGGATCTGGAGCACGACGACCACAGAAACTGTGGTCATGGAGGACGAGCTTCCGGAAACGGAAGAGTGCTTGCCCATGCCGGACAAGCACAGCGTCAAAAAGCTTCTTGACAAGCTCGTCTCCTCCTATCCTTTCCTTCCGTCCCATCTTAAACCCAGGCTCCCTCACAAACTTGTCATTTTTAGGAGCTCTTGTCTTCCCTGCAGATTGCAGAACGTAACATGAACAGTGTCTCGGTATTGAAAACACTGCTTTTCTGCTAACGGCAATAACATTAAATCTGATAATAGTCAATTAATTGAATGTAATAAAACAAAGATGTGTAAAATTTTGTCTTAATTGTTCTTCGCAATTTCATTTATAACTGCCACAGAGGTACTAAAATCCTTTATGATATTCAAATAAGGTGAAGGTATTCTGTTACCGAGACAACGACAGAGTGGAGTAACGGACAACGAATAATAAAAAAAAATTAACAATTTCATGGTGCTTATATAAAAAAATCTAATAAGGAACCTCATTAATGTAGGTTCGTAAAGTAATTATAGCAGGAAAAATATTAGCTCCGACTATTTACGGATATGCTACCGGGTGACGTTGTCGACCACAGCCGATATTTCGACTGGAGCACTCCCTGCCATTCTCAGGGCACAACTGCACTCAAGGAAGCGATGTGCAAGCGAATTTGCCGCGGCGGAGGGGCCAAGCTCATTGAGGCCGTTCCCCGTCGGGGGTTCGAATCCCCCTCGAGCATGGATGTTTGTGTCGTCTTTAGTATAAGGTAGTTCATAAGTAGTTTGTAAGTTTAGGGACTGATGGCACCGCAGTTAAGTCCCTTTAACTTAACAAATATTTGAACATTTTTGCAAGCGAATTTAATACCTCAGTTTGAAAAGGAAGAAAGATAACACACACAGTACCAGTAACCGCAGATTCAGCACAACCAAAGATGACCAACTTAACAAACATCGATAGTGACTTAATCAACATGCGAGGCAGCATTAATTCTGTCCCTCTGTTTTTTGACGAGAGACAGGGCCGGATTCCAAGCAGAATTTAAACAAAAACCACCATCTTATTTATAAGGTCGCTTGCTAGTTTAATCTTAACAGCTTCCTTAATAACACTGTCCCAATAGATGGATGCACCTACCACATTCTCTGTGTTGTTATATTTCATAGGATGACCGGTGCCAAGACAATGTTTTGCAACAGCGGATTTACTAGGCATGTGTGACGCTTGTGTTCAGTGCACCGGTCTTCCACAGTCCTGATTATCTGAACAATATATAACATGCCACAACTGCAAGGAATACGATAGACACCAGCCTTATGCAAACTAACACCATTCTTTAAGGACCACAACAGGGCCTTTATCTTAGAAGGTGGTCGGAAACAATATTTCACATAATATTTTCGCAGAATACGACCAATCTTGTTAGAAACGCTTCCTGCGTAAGGCAAAAAGGCCACAGATGTAGGTGCGACTTCACCCGATGCACGAAAGGTGACCTCGAGGTGGGACAACTCAGCTGGCAATCTTGCAGGGTCAGGAATGACATGTGCCCTGTGAACCAAGGTACGAAGTACTCCTTCACGCTGAGCTGGATGGTGACAACTATCAGCTCGCAAATAAAAATTGGCGAGAGTAGGCTTCTTAAAATTACTAAAAAATTTCCGGGCTGTTATGCCGTGGTCTAGTGGATTTATTATTGTGTTTTAATAATAAATCCACTAGACCACGGTATAAGAGCCCGGAAATTTTTAGTAATTTTGACCATTCCGGCCGTGAAAGTTTACATTTTACAAGTAGGCTTCTTATAAACAGCATGTTCCAACGTACCATCAACCTTCATTCTGACCAACACATCAAGACATCAAGGAAGGGAAGCCAGCCATTCCTACTTGAAATCCACCTCTCTCATAAAAAAACAGAGGGATGAATTGATGCTGCCTGACTTGTTGATTAATAGTCACTATCGATATTTCAGATTTTGGTCATCTTTGGTTGTGTTGACTCTGCGGTTATTTGTACTGTTTGTGTTTTCTTTCTATTTTAACCTTTCGCCAACCGAGGTATTAAATTCGCTTGTACAGTGCTTCCTTGAGTGCAGTTAGGTCTTCAGTATGGTAAGGTGTTCTCCATTCGAAACACTAGCGGTGGTCGACGACGTCACGCGTAAGTTGTCTGAAGATTCAGTACGCCGTGAAAAGTTAAGGTTTCAATATATTAAGCTGCTTATGACTCACTACGTGTTTCAGAAAGGCGACAGAAAATAAATGTCCGGGAGGTGCAGAGTTTAACCTGTCATAGGATGTGCGTATTTCACTTCAGAAAATGAACATGGTCGACACTCAAGGTATATTCAAAACAATGCATTAACTTTTTTTCTTTTTCCCATGAGTGCAAATATATGTAACCCCGTCTGCAGATACGTTTTCAAAGGACAGCTAATTTCGCAATAACTTCCACGACTCTTTTGCATTCGGCTGCATGCCATTCCGTTCCACCAGTTCTCACCACTCCGTTTCACCAACATATTCCGAATACGTTATTTAAGAGGGGATACCTAGCTGAACTTCCCGCACTTACTCCCAACGCGTTCACCATATGATATTGACTATGCAGACTTTCGTGATTACCGTGGCGAGCAGTTTTTCAGACGGTGTTCATGGTGCACGTTAATTGTATGTTTTGAACATTTCTTGGATGTCGAAATATCTATTTAGTGAAGTGTAATAATACATGCCAGAGAAAATTGATGTATGCACCTCCTGGGCCCTCATTTTGCCTCACTCTTCTGATGCCAACAGCAGCTAATATTTTCTTGTCATAATTGTTAACACTACACTTTCAAATGAATTCGAAATGTTCTAGCATCTCGACCGTTGCAGATCTCTAAAATGCATTCAATGGCGAAGTTGAAAATTTGTGCTGAACCGGGGTTCGAACCCGGATATGCTGCTTCGGACCAGCGGTCGTCTTAAAATTTCATCTTCGCCGTTGAATTTATTTCAATGCGCTGCAATGTTGGAATATTTCGAAAATGTTAGAATTTTTGGACTTTAATGACAGCCAATTAAGTCTGTTCTTTCGAACATGTTCGAAAGCACAGGCACCATATCAATAATTGTATATATTCCCACAACAGGCAACTAATTTCTTTTAAGCGAATGCATAAGTACGCTCGAACCCTTGTGGAGATCTAGTATAGGATAGGAGCAAGAGGAAGTAACGAGTAGCAGGCAACATTATCGTAGTGCGCTACAAGTTGAGAATTCGGGCTGGACAAGGAGCGTGTTTGGGTAGTCTAATTGGACCGCTGGCCAAAAGTGGGAAGTCTGGGTTTGAACACTAGTCCAGCAAAAATTTTCAACTTCGCCATTGAATTTTTTTATTGTCCTGTAACAGGCTACATGTTAGAATATTCCTATTTCATAATTTCACGGCCGTTAATGTCATCCAGTGGTGTCCGAAAGAACAGTCGTCATATGCATAACTTTCAAGGGACTGAAATTACGATCTCTCGCTCTAGCCAACCTAACCGCTACTTGGTGTAAAAATATAAGGAAAAACTGAAAGTAACAATAAAAGAAAGAAATAAATGGAATCTGGCTGGCAGTAACATCTCAACTGTTAACACGGCGGCAGAAGCACAGACTGACTCTTAACTCTGAGAGCCTGGATTAGCTGGCACGGCCTGGCGGGGAAACTTCCTGCATGCGTGCGGCAGTCGGCGCGTCAAGCTGTTGCCGTTTACGGTTGGCAGCAGCGAGAGCTTTCGCTTGGGACGCAGTGTGCAAGTTACGAGTGTGAGCTCCCTAACTCCCAAGCGACAACCTCTTCCCTTTCTGCCTGGGGACATGACTTCTGCATTAACAGCGATAACTACGCTAATGATGTTTTCTACTGTTTTAACACCCTGCTTGTTAATATGTCGGTGGGGCTGTAAAGATCTAGACAATCTCAGTGCGCGAACCTCTGTTTTCTCCTCGAGTTGGTACAGTCTCCTTAGTTGCAGCTTGTGTGATAATGCTTCTTAAAAACGTTTCCATGTACATAATTTTTAATGTTGCTTTATCGCAGGAGGGACTCATTGTCGTTCAATACACATTTCAAGTTAGCACCTTTCGAAGCACCCAGCACTCTAAAAATCGTTTTAGTTTCTATATCGTATACGGGTTATTTACATATTATTTTCTCCACTTGGCTTCACATTGTGCTACATTCTAATATTTGTGTTAGATGATTGATAATAGTTACGATTTATTAAAAGTATAGTCAATGGTTACTGTACTTCATCAATTTCTATGTGCAGCTCTTGTGATTGCCATGTTTTCAGTAAAAAAAAAAAAAAAAATTATAAGTATGTTTCATGCCTGATATGCCAAACACTCTTTTTTACTTTAACCAAGACATGTTTCAGCACCTCTGTGCCATCATCAGTGGGTTTATTTATGGCTGTGAAAAACAAATTGTTTTAATAGTAACCTATGTGTGAGTATTAAGTCTAAAAGTAGTATGTCTTATTTTTGGTTATTATCTTGCTTTTATATTTCGTGGTCAACAAACAATCTGAGTGAACATTGTGACGATTTAACATTCTAAAACGAGTGTTTTACATATCAAGCGGATCTCATATCCAGCGCTTGCTGAACTTTTTAGTACTGTATCTTAACATATAATACTTAATACTGTAATCACATATGCATTTAAAGAAGGAAAGAAATAAGATTACGGCTTAAGATACCATCAACAACGTGGTCATTAGCCGCTTAGCACCGGCAACCACTGTTTTTTTATTATCACTTTCTTTTCTTTTGATTAATGATCAAGGAGGAAAGTCGGGTGTGCCTTTAGAAGGAAACAATCCGCATCGTGATGGCCCATGGTGCGTTTCAACCAGCGTCCTTCCGAATGCGTGTAGTGCGGTAACCACTGCGCCACTCCACCAGATCATGAACTGTGTATTACGAAGAAATGCTGTGCCTGACCGTTGTACTACCTCACATGAGGCTCAAGGAAGGGTTCATTCCCATTATTTCCATTCGTACATACATTGGGCAGAAGACTATGTCGATTTTCTTGTCAAGAAGTGAAAGTGTGAAACTCTATCATATAGGCGAGTATTAGTGTTACTATGTTCTCAAAATTTAGATAATCTTATTAATTACTTCTAATTACTTCAGCCATATTTGTCCTGTTGAACTACAGAAGAATGAGGACTCGCTTTCGACAAGGAAAACGAGAAAAAAATTATATTTTGCAAATGTTTACAAGACACATCGTTACACAAGCTGAAAGTTGGAGGAGAATGGTAACTAGGCATTTTATCATAATTTAGATAATCCTGCTAATTACCTCAGCCATAGTGTCAATTCTAGCCGGTATCTATATACATTACACACGGTAAAGTTACTGGAAGACAGGCTTTACTGATGTACCAGGAATTAAACACACATTAATTTTATCCTACTGGTTTCTACAGCAACATTACAATATTGCGAGATTTAGTCTCATTTTGGGATTCTATTATTATGTTCGTCATTGCGATGTAATGGACGTTTTGCTGTATGATCTGCTCTCAAACAAGCCTGTAACAATTCGCATTGCCTTTGTACGTATATTGTAAATTACTTACCAAAGTGATACGGATATGGCACATATGAGTATTACTCATACACAAACCAGAAAAGTGTAAGAACAAGACAAACAGCATTTATCTTTTATCCCCTTCCACGAGTTTTACCCTACACACGTCCTTCTAATGCTACGTTAACCTAGCCGGCCGCGGTAGCCGAGGTGACTGAGGCGCTCCAGTCACGGTCAGCACGGCCACTACGGTCGGGGGTTCGAACCCCCCCTCGGGCATGGATATTTGTGCCGTCCTAGTTCATAAGTAGTTTGTGAGTTTAGGGACTGATGACACCGTAGTTAGGTCCCGTAAGCTTAACAATCATTTGAACATTTTGCTACGTTAACGATTCCTTGATGTCTCAGAAGGTGTCCCACCACCCTATCCCTTCTCTTAGCCAGGATTTGCCAGAAACTCTTTTTCTTCCCAATTCTGTTGAGCACCTCCTCATTGGTTACGTGATCTACCCATTTAATTTTCAGCATTCGTCTGTAGCACCACAATTCTAAAGCTTCTATCATCCTTTTGTCTGAACTCCTTAGCGTCCACATTTCACTCCCATACATTGTTACACTCCAGACAAATGTTTTCAGAAAGGACTTCCTAACATTTAAAATAATATTGGATATCAACAAATTTCGCTTTTTCTAGCCATTCTACGTTTTATATCTTCTTTACTTCAGCCATCAGAAGTTATCTTGCTACCCAAGTAACAAAACTCATCTACTGCTTTTATTGCCTCATTACCTAATTTAATTCCTTCAGCATCGCCTGATTTTCTGACGCTACATCCCATTATCCTTGTTTTACTCTTGTTGATGTTCATCTTATATCTTCCTTTCAAGACACTGTTCGTTCCATTCAATTGCTCTTTCAGGTCTTTTGCGGTCTTTGACAGAATTATTATGTCGTCAGCAAACAAGGTTTTTATTCTATCTCCATGTAATTTAATTCCCTCTCCAAAGTTCTCCTTTCATTCCTTCACTGCCTGCTCAGTGTACAGATTGAACGATAAGGGGGAAAGGCTACAACCCTGTCTTACTTCCTTTCCAATCACTGCGACCCTTTCATGACCTTCGACTCTAGTAATTGCTGTCAGGTTTTTGTACAAATTGAATATAACTCTTCGCTCCCTATATTTTACCCTTGCCACCTTCAGAATCTATAAGTGTATTCCAGTCGACATTTTCAAAAGCTTTCTCCAGATCCGCAAATGCTAAAAATGTAGGTGTCCATTTCCTTAACCTATCTCCTAAAATAAGAGAAAATGTGAGTATTGCCTCCCGTGTTCCTAAATTTCTCCTAAGTCCAAACTAATCTTCCCCAAGGTCGGACTCCACCAGTTACTCCATTCGTCTGTAAATAATATGTGTTACTACTGTGCATCCATGACTTATTAAGCTGATAGTTCTGTAATTTTCATATTTGTCTGCTCTTACTTGCTTTGGATTTGGAATCACTATATTCTTCTTGAAGTCTGAAGGAATGTCCCCTGTGTCATACATCTTGCAAAACCAAGTGGAACAATTTCTTCATGACTAGCTCTCCTAACGATAATAACAGTTCAGACGGGAAATCATCTAGTCCAGCGATCGTGTTTCTACTCAAATCTTTTACTGCTCTGTCAAATTCTTCTCGCAGTATAGTATCACCTATCTCATCTCTCGTCTTCCTCTACTTCTTCCTCCATTTCTAGAATACTGCCTTCAAGTTTATTTCCTTTGTACAGGCCTTCTCCCTTCTTTGCATAGTGCTGATTTTCCATCTGAGGCCTTGATATTCATGCAGTTGGTTTCCTTGACTTCAAATGTCTCGCTTATTTTCCTGTAGTCGGTATCTATCTTTCTCCTAGTATACATTCTTCTAGAGTCTTGCATTTCTCTTCTAGCAACTCCTGCTTAGTCCGTCTGCACTTCCTCTCAAACTAATTTTTCACATATCTGTTGAAAGAGTACCGCTCCATTGATTTGATTTGATTTGATTCTTTCAGGGAAGCCAAAACAGTCTTGGTCTAACCCGCCACTTCCCGCACCGAAACTAAGTTTATTGTGCGGTATCGCTCCCTGTATGTCTAGTAAAGCCAACCAATGCCCTTGAACAGTGCAAGGAGTCCCTTTACCAGTTCTTTATTAGACACAATTTCTTCGGGTCTGGTTGCCCCAAATGTTCTGTGCCTTCTACTCTCCAATGCAATGCATTCGAAGATCAGATGAGATGCAGTTTCATCACCGTCATCACAGAGCCTACATTTAGGGTCCTCTTCTGTTATTCCCATTGTATGTAGATGTTTTTTGAAATTCCCATGGCCTGTCAGCAATCCAACCATGAGTCTAAGCTCTCTCCTGTTCAGACCCAGGATTGCAGAGCTTTTTTTAAAACAAGGCTTTGGCATCATTACCTTGCCATGTTTTTGTTGATGGACTTTGGTCCAATATTCTACGTGCTGTCTTCTGAGCCAGTTACGTAGCTCCAATTTGATCATTGCCTTGGTGATTGTCAGGACAGGTTCCGGTCCAATAAATGGAGCCTCTGCCCACATCCTGGCTAATCTGTCGGTATGTTCGTTGCCACTGATCCCCGAGTGGCCAGGGACCCACAATAGATTTACTCTATTGCTTTCCCCTAGCTCCACCAGAACCCTGAGACATTCTGCAACAATTTTAGACCTTGTTGTAGGACCTGCCAGTGATCTCAGGGCTGCCTGGCTGTCTGAATAGATATAGATGCTACGATCTTTGTAGCACCTACGCAAATTCCCCTCCACACATGCCCTGATGGCAGTGATTTCGGTCTGGAATACTGAGGCCAGTTTCCCTAGAGAGATGACGCCCTCCAGTCTTGGCTGCATCCCGTATACGCCGGCTCCAACGCCTTGGTCTGATTTCGACCCGTCAGTGAACCAGACAATATCCCCCGTACGGTGTCGAACTATTTTCTCCCACTGCTCCCTACTTCCAATTGTTATACTGAAAGGCTTGTTGAAGGAGTATTGGGTTATAATATAGTCGGTTGGCATTTCCCCAACCTTTCCTATATTTACCTCACTCACTATTTTAGTGTGTGATTCTGGATATCCCTAAGAGTTCCAGTTGTTGACAGATTTGAGTCTGTAGGCACCAGCTGCCGCCTCTATCTTGACCCAAATGTGTAATGGGGGCATATCCAGCATGGTTTCCATCCCAGCAGTTGGTGTGCTCCTAATTCCGCCTGTTATGGCTAAGCAGGCTAGTCTCTGCACTTTAGCTCCTTAGCAGCAACCTGCTGTTCTACCTTCTTCCACCACACGACCGTCCCATAGGTGATCCTGGGTCTAATCACTGTGGTGTATATCCATTGCATACCCTTGGGGCTCAGGCCTCAATTTTTGCCACAAGCTCTCCTGGTACTTACTAAAGTACCTTTTGCCTTGGAGCAAATATTCCTAATGTGAGGGGTCCATGTCAGTTTCTCATCTAGGGTAACCCCTAGATATTTCACTGTCCCCTTCACAGGTAGCGCTTCATTGAAAAGCTTTAGATTCCAACTTGAGTGTTGGATATGTTTCCTTGTGAATGGTACAACAACAGTCTTCTTAGGACTAACCCCCATATCCTGTTTTCTGCACCAGTCTTACACAATGTTCAAAGCACCTTGTGCCATATTCTTCACTGTGTCAGCAAATTTGCCAAGTATTACTATGACAAGATTATCTGCGAATCCTTGGCAAAAGTACTGCCTAGAGTTTAATTCTCCAATGAGATCATTCACCACTAGATTCCACAATAAAGGCGAAAGAACTCCTCCTTGCGGGCAACCCCTAGTGGTGTTGATTACCATTTTTTCATTCATCATGGAAGCCTCTACCTTTCTTCCACAGTGACCGGCGGCCAGTGCACACGTGACCAGCAGCAGCTCTACATTGTACGGTAACCGGCTTCTTAATAGAAGCGACTTATTTACATTTCGTGTGTGCTTTCTCTTGCAGCTCTTTATACTTTAGTGTGCTCGCGTGTTTGTTTATTAAGAATCGCGTTTATTTGTCAGCTCAGTTACTGAATTTTTTATTTATTAGCTCGCGTATATATTTTTCAGATTCGCCGTTAATAAACAGTTCAGCGTTAGGTTTATACTTTACAAAGCTCACTGTTTATCAAACTACTGAGTCCTCTGACGTACTTACTTGGAAGAAACAAAGGTTTTTAGAATGGCTAGGAACAGTGACTGCTGCGAACGGATGGAGGCAGAGTTGGTGACTCTTCGCTCGCAGCTTCAGGCGGCGTTGGCTACGCTGGCAACGCTTGAGACTGCGGTGGGTGGGCGCCGCTGTTGTGGGCCGCTCGCGGGGGTGCAGCAGACGCCCTGTGCGTCTGTTGTGCCCTCCGATCGGCCTGCGGCTGTGGCCAGCCCGCTCACTGCCCGCGAGGAGGTAACCCCCAATCCGTGGTGGATTGGGAGGTCCCCTCAGCGCGTGTCAGGCTGCGTAAGACTTCCCGGGGGGACCGAAGTGGAGGCCTCCCCGGTTAGTCTTGCCAACAGATTCGAGGCGCTGTCTGTGGCAGGGGATGTTCCTGATGCGGATGGTGTCGCTTGTCCTGTACTCGTCCCTCTGCCTTCAAGATCTGGGCACTCACAGAGGGTGGGTTTGTTGGTAGTTGGGAGCTCCAACGTTAGGCGGGTAATGGAGCCCCTTAGGAAAATGGCTACTAGGGAGGGGAAGAATTCCAATGTGCACTCCGTGTGCATACCGGGGGGAGTCATTCCGGATGTGGAACGGCTCCTTCCGGATGCCATGAAGAGCACAGGGCGCAGCCAACTGCAGGTGGTGGCTCATGTCGGGACCAATGATGTGTGTCGCTTTGGATCGGAAGAGATCCTCTCTGGTTTTGAGCGGCTATCAGAAGTGGTTAAGACTGCCAGTCTTGCTCGCAAGATGAAAGCGGAGCTCACCATCTGCAGCATTGTCGACAGGACTGACTGCGGACCTTTGGTTCAGAGCCGAGTGGAGGGTCTGAATCAGAGGCTCAGACGGTTCTGCGACCGTGTCGGCTGCAGATTCCTTGACTTGCGCCAAAGGGTGGTGGGTTTTCGGGTTCCGCTAAATAGGTCAGGAGTCCACTACACTCAGGAAGCGGCTACACGGGTAGCGGGGGCTGTGTGGCGTGGACTGGGCGATTTTTTAGGTTAGAGGGCCTCGGGAATACACAAAATGTGTTTCAGTCTCAAAGGGGGCAGGTCAGACACGGGAAGAAAGTAGAGCTCCAAGCGCTGATAGAAAGTACTGAGGCACAAATCGTTGTAGGTTCTGAAAGCTGGCTGACGCCTGAGATAAATTCGGCCGATATTTTTTCAAAGGGCCAAATGGTCTTCAGAAAGGATAGAATAAATAAAACAGGAGGTGGCGTGTTTATTGCTGTTACAAACACTGCAACGAAATTGAGGCAGATACTTCCTGTGAATTGGTCTGGGTAGAGGTTATACCTGACCACCGAAATAAATTAATAATTGGATCTTTTTATCGGCCCCCTGACTCAGACGATGCGGTTGCAGAAATGTTCAAAGAAAGCTTGAATCATGTTTCAAATAGGTATCCGAAGCATACTGTTATAATCGCTGGAGACTTTAATTTACCCTCGATATGTTGGCATAATTACGTATTCAAAACCGGGGGCAAATATAAAACATCGTCCGAACTAGTTCTGAATGCTTTTTCTGAGAACTACTTCGAACAGTTAGTTCATGAACCTACTAGAATAGTACGTGGTTGCGAAAATACTCTTGATCTCCTAGCAACAAATAATCCCGAGATAGTAAAGAGCATCAAAACAGATACAGGGATTAGCGAACATCGAGTTGTAGTAGCGAGACTGAATATCGAAATTCCCAAATGCACCAAAAATAAACGAAAAATATATCTATTCAATAAAGCAGATAAAAATTCGCTTCACGCTTTCCTGAGTGATAGTCTCCAGTCCTTCAAAACTAAAAATGCGAGTGTAGATCAGTTGTGGCTTACTTTCAAAGACATAATATCAGTAGCAATCGAGAGATTTATACCAAATAAATTAATAAAAGAGGGGGCTGACCCCCCGTGGTACACAAAACAGGTCAGATCACTGTTGCAGAAACAAAGAAAAACGCATGCAAAATTTAAAAAGACATAGAATCCGCAAGACTGGCAATCTTTTACTGAAACTCGCAACCTAGCGCGGACTTCAATGCGAGAATCTTATAGTTGTTTCCACAACGAAATCCTGTCTCGTAATCTTGCAGAAAATCCAAAGAAATTCTGGTCATATGTGAAGTACACTAGCGGCAAAACACAAACAATACCTTCACTACGCGATAGCAATGGTAATACTACCGACGACAGTACTGCTAAGACAGAATTACTAAACACAGCTTTCCGAAATTCTTTCACCAAAGAAGACGAAGTGAACACTCCAGTATTCAATCCAAGAACAGCTGCCGGCATGCGAAACTTAGAAGTAGATGTTCGTGGAGTAGTAAAACAACTTAAGTCACTAAACAAAAATAAATCTTCCGGGCCAGACTGTATACCAACTAGATTCCTCTCAGAGTATGCTGATGCAATAGCTCCGTACTTAGCTATAATTTACAACCGATCACTCAGCGAAAGATCCGTACCCAAAGACTGGAAAGTTGCCCAAATCACTCCAATATTCAAGAAAGGCAATAGGAGTGATCCCCAAAATTACAGGCCTATCTCATTGACGTCGATTTGCAGTAGGATTTTGGAACATATACTTTGTTCGAATATTATGTACTACATCGAAGAGAACGACCTATTAACCAATAGTCAGCACGGATTCAGAAAGTATCGCTCTTGCGAAACACAGCTTGCCCTTTATTCACATGAAGTGTTAAGTGCCATCGACAAGGGATCTCAAATCGATTCCATATTTCTGGATTTCCGGAAGGTTTTTGATACTGTATCCCACAAGCGGCTTCTAATGAAATTGCGTGCTTATGGAATATCTCCCCAATTGTGCGATTGGATTCACGATTTCCTATCAGAAAGGACACAGTTCGTTGTAATTGACGGTAAGTCATCGAGTAAAACAGAAGTGATATCTGGCGTTCCACAGGGAAGCGTTATTGGTCCCCTACTCTTCCTCGTGTTTATAAACGATTTAGGAGATAATCTGAATAGCTCCCTTAGACTGTTCGCGGATGATGCTGTCGTTTATCGGTTAGTGAAGTCAACAGAGGATCAAAAGCAACTGCAAAGCGATTTAGACAAAATTTCTACTTGGTGCGAAAATTGGCAATTGACACTAAATAAAGAAAAGTGTGAAGTAATACACATGACCACTAAAAGAAATCCGCTGAACTTCAATTACGCGATAAATCAGTCAAACATTAAGGTCGTAAATTCTACCAAATACCTAGGAGTTACAATTACGAACAACTTTGACTGGAGAGAACACATAGAAAATATTGTGGGGAAGGCGAACCAAAGGTTACGTTTCATTGGCAGAACGCTTAGACGATGCACCAGCTCCACCAAAGAGACTGCCTACATCACACTTGTGCGTCCTCTCTTGGAGTACTGTTGCCCCTTGTGGGACCCTCACCAGATGGGACTGACGGAAGATATTGAGAAGGTTCAGAGAAGGGCAGCTCGTTTTGTTTTATCACGTTACGGGGGGGAAAGCGTCACGGAAATGTTGCACGAATTGGGGTGGAAATCATTAAAAGAAAGACGTTGTTCATTGCGGCGTGATCTGTTTGCGAAGTTTCAATCACCGACTTTTAGTTCTGAATGTGAAAATATTTTGCTAGCACCCACCTACTTAGGGAGACATGACCATCCCAATAAAATAAGAGAAATCAGATCGATAACGGAACGATTTAGGTGTTCTTTCTTCCTGCGCGCTATTAGAGAATGGAACGGTAGAGAAAAGTTGGTTAATGAACCCTCTGCCAGGCACTTAAATGTGATTTGCAGAGTATCTATGTAGATGTAGATGTAGATGTAGCATGGCCCTAGTCCACCTACATATAGTGGTCCCTAGGTCATGCACCTCTGCTGCCCTAACCATGGAATCGAAGGTCGTGTAGCTAAAAGTCCCCTCAATGTCCAGGAAGATGCAGAGGGCTATTACTTGAAAGTGTAGTGCTTTCTCCACCTTCCCAACAAGATGGTGGAGAGCTGTCTCACATGATTTACCTGGTTGATATGCATGTTGGTTTGAATATAGAGGAACCCTACTTAACCCCCTTTCACCAACATGCACATTAACCAGCTTTTCCAATGTCTTAAGAATGAAGGAGGACACTCTGATTGGTCTCATATCTTTGGCCTTGGTATGATAAATTCTCCCTGGCTTTGAAATGAAGACAACCTTCACTGCCCTCCAGGCATTGGGAATGATTCCTGCTGCTAGGCTAATCCTGAATAATCTGCATAGGAATCTAATAAGATTTTCTCCCGCTTGTTGCAGGAGAGCTGGAAAGATTCCATCGGGGCCAGGTGACTTGAACGGTTGAAATGTTCCCACCGCCCATCAGACCTTACTGGAATCGACACACTCCTTGGCCAGATCCCAGTCCTCTTTGAGAATACCTGAGAACCTTGTCTCTCAGGAATCACATTCTGGTCTGAGTTATCCCCCAGAGTATATTGAGGAAAGTGAGTCTTGAGGAGCAGTTCCATCGTTTCATGTGCTGTCTTTGTATACTCCCCATCCTCCTTCCTCAATGTTCCTCCTGGATTAGTTGGTACTCTAGTGAGGATTTTATGAAGTCTCGATTGAGCAGCCGTGCCCTCCACTTCCTCACAGAATACCTTTCAGGATGCCTCCTTTGCCCATCTGATGGGAAGGTTGTAATTGACAAGGGCCTCACGATACTTTGCCCATTGTCCTTTGCGCCTCGCAAGGTTAAAAAGTCTTCGTACATGTTTCCTTTGCATTTCCAGGTTATTATTCCACCAAGGCACACTCCTATTTGTGCACTTCTTAGTGATTGAGCAGTTGTCCTGGTATGAGGTCACTATAGCAGAGGTTACAGCCTCTGCTACTTCCTCAAACTCTGCTGGATTCCTTATCGAAGTTTTAATTTCCGATAGGCTGAAGTCAAGGTCTCTCCTATATGTCTCCCAGTCCGTTTTCCTGGGATTCCTATAGGCCATGGTCTGTCTGGTTCCCATTTCAACCTTGAATTTAATATACATGTGATCTGATGAGGATGGCTCCAGGACCACATGCCCACTGTTTGACGTAACTTCCCATCATCATGGAACCAAAAGTTATGTCAATTACTTCTTCCCTTCTACTATTCCTGAATGTAGGTTCATCACCCCTATTCAGGATCTCCAAGTTGTTAGATAGGAGAAATTCAAGAAGGTGCTCACCTCTACTGTTGGTGTCCTTGCTGCCCCACGATAGATTGTGGGCATTGGCATCACATCCCACCAACAGTTCGTCACCTTGCCGGTGGCAGGCTTCCGTCAGTCTCCTCACTGCCAAAGGAGGACGAGAGCTGTCTTCATAAGGAAGGTATGCTGAGGTCAAAACAATTTCCCTCTTGATGCCTTCCTCACGTTACTGCATCCTGATGGTCACCAAGTCCCTGGAACAAAAATCCATCATTGGTATGAAAGGTATTCCATTTCTAACATAAATGCATGTTGTGGAGTTTTTTAGATTTCTAGCATAAATCAGCTTACCTCCAGTACCACTGAGGCCTGATACACCCCTTTGTATAAATAGGGTTCTTGTATCAGGGCCACATCCACCTCCCGTCTCCCCAGGCGACGGCTCAGGGCAGCAGGGGCCCCTTTACTGTGCTGCAGGTTTATCTGCAGCACTTCCAGTCCCCATCGTGCTGCCATTATTGCCTTTAAGGTCTTTGATTACCCTGACGGCGACCTGGGAGAACCCTAAAAACAGTTTCAGGCCTTGCTCTCGCATTGCCTTCAGGGACTTCTCTCCGACCTCCACCACCAGGTTTCGTCCTTCTGGAACTTGGTTAATTACCCTCCAATCCTCTGTCGAGACTTTTGGGTTCTGGACCCTTGTTTTCTCGAACAGAGTCTTTGGAGGGACATCCTTAAGGATCTTTGGTACCCATATTGATACCTTTGCGGTCTTCAGGAGTTCGGTTGCTGTCTTGACCAGCAGCTTCGCGTCCTCCCACGGGGATATCATGGGCACCTTTTCCTTAAGCCATTCTGCTGAGTGCTCCCCCTCACAGACAAAAATGAGTGCACTGCGATCTAGATAGAACCTCCTGAATTTGGGTCCTGGACCAGCGCCCCCCCCCCAATCTCTTCAAAGAGGGCGCCATCTGAACGAGCTGCTCCTGCTGCGAGGTGATGCTCACCAGTGGGTATCCTTCTTGGACAACCGCCATTCTAAAGACCGAGACTGCAGTACTATAGGTCTGTTTCCCTATTTCCTGCCTCAGCCTTTTAGGATAACGTTTGTTCAGAGAGGCCACCTGTCTTTGACGTCGAGGGGGTCTGTGTATCCCCTTCGACCTGAGGCAGTTTCTTTTTGGAGGTCTTGGGCTCAAGCCCTTTTAATTCCCTCCACTTATGCTTAGGAAGCCATTCTTTTCCTTCCTTTTGTTTCTGTTCCTTGAGAAGTTTCCTCCTCTGAGCCCCAGACAAGGCCTTAATCCTAATCTGGTCCAACTTCTCTGTTACAGTTTCCACTTCTTGCTCAGGTCTAGACCCTGATTCAGAAGTAGGAGTGCACTCCATCGGTCCTGATCCCGGTGTCTGAGTATCTGAGGTCTCAGATTGTCCCTCATATTCTTTTAAAATACTTTCTTTCTCCGTGTTCATCTTAGTCCCACGAGATTTGGGGATTTATATGGTCCACACCACGATAACCCCGCGCGGTGCAAGGCTACTTACTCAGGGAGGTCGCCCGGTATCCCTGAGGCTCCGTTAGAGACACATCCACCCATGTGCCACGCAACCCTCGGCACGGATCGCATCACACTTTGGGTTGGGAAAGGAATTGGGAAAGGACTGGGAGAGGATAAGGAAGACGGGACGTTGTGGGACACGCTTGGTCTGATCCATCAGCTGAGGCCTTTCCAGCAGTAGGTCCTCTACCTTCGGTATAGCCCTCTGCTTCACACGGATACGCAAGCCTCTCCACCCGCACGGACAGTGCTTCGTCAAGGTGGTGTCCCCTGGAGAGGGTACCGCTCCATACTTCTTGGAGGTTGGTATGGTTGGTGACACACTTTCAACAAAGCAAAACAAAACTGTCACATTCAATAAAGGAGGTCACTCCCAGGTCCTTCGTTATACAACAGATTTTTGCATATAAAAACGTATTAAGCTTCAAAAAGGAGCCAGTTGTTTATTTTCTCTTCTAAGGTGAACAGGCCCATTTTTAACTTCACAAGTGAAATACATCGCTTCTGTCATGTAAAATGTAACTGCCAACAAATTATACCAGAAAATATATATCACAATTCCAACGCAAAAACATAACTTCATTTCGAAGCGTAAGCCAAAACTAACTTACAAATGACGTTGCCAAGCTCTCGCTTATAAAACCAAAAGATTACAACTCTTTACTCATAGATAGAAAACGTACACCTCAGCAAGGAGGTTAATGTGCATTCTGCGCATATAATTTATCTTTGGCATGTCACATAATTTGTCTTTGACATGTCACTGGCAAAGCTTCATCGTAAACAAAACGAACTACATGAATATACAAATGTTCAGAATATTACAGATTTACAGAATGGTAAATGTTGCACAGTGCAAGAAATGTTTGTAAATCTATCGGACCAAACTGCGTGGTCATCAGTCCGTAGCTTACTAACTACTTAAACTAAGGTAAACTAACCTAAGGACAACACACATACCCATGCTCCAGGGAGGACTCGAACCTCCGACGGCGAGGAACCGCGCGCTGCGCAACAAAGCTACTTAGACCGCTCGGCTACTCCACCTCGGCTTGCACAGTGCAATTATACATATGTGAAGTGGTACTAATACAAGATATTAGAACAAAGTTACTAATAACCTGTAAATATGAATACATAATTGAGAAAATGTGTTACATCTTATTACGAGGGAAAATAATAGCATTTACCAAAAGAAATACAATAATCACGTAAGTAAATATCACAGAATAAGCATCACAGTGATTCCACTTTAAAGAAATGCAATACTCACGTAAGTAAATATTTGAGAATAACTATTACAGTGATTCCACTATAATTAGAAATGTATATTATATACGTGTATTGCAAATGACCGAAGTTGAAATTCATCCCTACAGTGATAGGTATACTCACAAAAGGCGGGGCATGTACCATAATACTGTAATCCCATTTGCCTGTTTCACTTGCGGCATTTTCATACTTTTTCCTTTCATCAATTAATTATCTCCTATATTATCCAAGGATTTCTATTAGGCCTCGTCCTTCTGCCTATAAGATCCTCTACGGCCTTCACTACTCTCTCAGAGCTACCAATTCTTCTTGTAGTATATTTTTTTCCAGTTTCAGACAATCCTTGCCTAATGCTCTCGCTGAAACTCTCAACCACTTCTGGTTCCTTCAATTTGTCCAGGTTTCAACTCCTTAATTTTCTACCTTTTTGCAGTCTCTTAAGTTTTAATCTGAAGTTCATAACCAATAAGTTATGGTTTCTAAACCAAGTGTCGGTGTTCATTAAACTGTGCTCTGCACAAAATTCTACCAATCGATTTCCACTTTCATTCCTTTTCTCCAGTCCATACTGACCTACTACATTTCCTTCTCTTCACTTTCCTACTACCGAGTTCCAGTCCCCCATCACAATTACGTTTTCTTCACCTTTAACGATCTGACTAATTTCCCTATATATTTCTTCCATCTCCTCATCATCGGCAGAGCTAGTTGACATATAAACTTGTACTACTGTGGTCGGTGTTGGCTTCGTGTCTGTCTTTACTACAATAATGCGTTCACTATGCTGTTCATAGTAGCTGACCCGCATTCCAATTTTTTTTATTCATTATCAGACCTACTCCTGCGTTACGCTAACTGATTTTGTATTTATATCCCTGTGCTCACCTGATAAAACATGCTGTTCATCCTGCCACCGAACGTCAGTAATCCCCACCATACTTAACTTTAACCTATGCATTTCTCTTTTCCAATTTTTTAACTTACCTACCAGATTAAAGGTTAGAATATTCCACACTCCGATCCGTAGAATGCCTGTTTTGTTTTTCTTGATGACAACATCCTCCTGAGTGTTCCCCGCCCGGAGATCCTAATGGGGGACTATTTTACCTCCGGAATATTTTACCCGAGAGGACGCCATCATCATATTTCTATACAGTAGAGCTGCATGTCCTCGGGAAAGTAACGGCTGTAGTTTCCCCTTGAGTTCAGCCGTTCGCTGTAACTGTGAGGCAAAGCCACATTAGCTGATGTTACAAGGCCAGCTCAGTCAACCATCCAGACTGTTGCCCCAGTAACTACTGAAAAGGCTGCTGCCCCTCTTCAGGAACCACACGTTTGTCTGGCTTCTCCACAGATACCCCTCCGCTGTGGTTGCACCTACGGTACGGCCATCTCTATCGCTGAGACACGCAAGCTACCCCACCTCGGCAATATCTGTGGTTCATTGTTATTTATGGTCTTGTATTTTCTATATGGGTGTATAAAAAGTGGCCTGCTATGTTATATTTACAACTATCCACCGACAGATATAAAAACTTCTATGAGACGCTGTTAGCAGTTAGCAGTTTTTCTACACATTTCACATAAATTCCACTCATCGCTGGTCACTGAAACGTTTGACTATAGCTGACTCTGCTTGTGCCACAACTTGTATTACAGCTTCGTTCCATCTGGTATTGTAAAACAGGTTCCACATTTGCATTTTGTCTCATAATAGTTGATTTCTGTTTCATGAGTTGTTTTATCGATCTATAATATGCAGCGTATGGCTCGTATCGCTTTAAAGTTTTCTTGTATTGACACAGAGCCAACTTACAAGTGAAGCGAAATGAGGCACAACAAACTGGTAGGGGCGCCGGAGGGGTTATAGCAGAAAGATTTCTGTACAGTATTTATCGCTGTTAGCGGTGGGTATTTGCGCCGTTCGGTGTGCAAAACCTATAACAGTTCACTTCACAATCAGCAGCGTAAAACAGACTCGAGTGAAACTGTATGAGGGTAGCAAATGATAAGCACGGAAAAATCTCGAATAACCTATTAATTGTTCGAAAGCTGTAATGGTGATAGTTTCGATAAAGAATTTGTATGCTAAACCAAGACAATTTAATGACAGAAGTGTTATATCATGTACTAATTTAGCTATCAAACCAAACTCGTAATCAGTGGTACTAAATGATAAATAAGTGACAGTAGACGTAAACATAGGCTTTTTGTACTTGCTGATATTCTATTACGTTATCAATATTATACGAAACTAGCTTAAACCCCCGGCTCCGCTCGCGTGTTGGTTGATTATGATAGATAAGCTATCTTTCAGTAGTGCGCTATGAGACTGGTATTGAAGGATGAAATGAAATATAATATCTTTTTTAGAAACAAACATTTTTAATCAACATTCGAATAAAAAATAAAATTATGTGAAGTACTTAATGATTTACAATAAATAATACATACATTATTCCTTATAGCCTGTGTTGCAATATCTAAACACGTATGGTGAGAATAATGTCCAAACTCATTTTAAGGATTTCTAATAACTACGTTATTTGTAGTATTGTTTGGAGCGTAAATGTAGAGACTTCTTGGGTTGCCCACTCTAGAGCAAACGACGTATAATTGACCATGTGAAAAACATGAGGGCTGTAAATGGATTCCTGCGATGTTTAATGATTGTCCTTGAGCTTTGTTAATTGTCACGGCAAAAGCTAGACGAACTAGAAACCGAAGTCTTTTGAACTGAAATGGCATATCTGAAGGGATTAAAGGAAATTCAACAATAATCATTGTAATAATATCACAGGTCGATCACTTGATGTAATGCGCGAAACGTAAAATCGATTTTTTAAAAAGATGTATTAAAAGAAATTTCGTTTTTACTGCTTTATTTATTTATTCTTATATTTCCTTATTCGTATGCTTATTCTTACAGAGAAAGAGCTGAAGACAAAGATATGGTCTGTGGAATCACGTTTCGCTGTGTGTAACCTCCTTGCTATAGAGTCGCAAACGTCATCGCTGGCCTTCAGTCCGAATTGTTTATAATTTGATGACTTTGAACCACCATGGAACCCTTCGGCATGGAACTGCTATGGTATACAACGGGAGACTTCGGACAACAATTACACACAGACCATTCGTTTGCGTTCTGTAGTTTTCGCTGCAGAGCGAAATATTAAAACACACACACACAAACACACGTAGAATTTTAGATACACCGATAACTTTCCATCCCAATATACTCCACCATTTTATCATTATCAACCCTCAAGCAACAATGCAACGAATAAAACCATTTTCAAAGAGTAAATATAATTTTTAAAGAGTAATTATTGTTCCGCATTTCGCGTTATATTCTTCAAATTACTAAATGTCTATCAGATCGCTATAAAACCGTGCCTAAAACCTTCCTCAGGTATACATTAGTAACTGTACAAATATTTAAGTCTCTGTGTCTTGTCGTTTTGAGGTGATAAACGTACACCGATCAAATATTTACGTAAATATATATAGATAAATAGCTATCCGATCGCCATAAAACCGTGCCTAAAGACTTCCCGTGTAGACATTAGTAACTGTACAAATGTTTAGCTCTTTATGTCTTGTGGTTCAGACGTGATAAACGTACACCGAACAGACATTCACATTTATAGATACAGATAAAGCTGCGGCTCCTTGTTCATAGCACCACTATTACATTATATTAATATATGATTTTATTGTAAACCTCATTTAAAGACTCCATAGGTAAATGGAGCATAGTCTTTCACAGATAGCATTGTTAGTTATTGTTTCGTACGACAAATCATGGAAACAAAATTAGTGATTCCATTATATCATTATGTTCTACACTTAGACACTGTTAATAGTGTTTTTATGATTTATTTTAGCCATGCGTTTGTAAAAGCAAATAGAATTTTAATGATCATTTTATCCATGGCAACGTAAACACAAGATATCCGTAATTTTACAATCAGTCCACTATCAGAAAATCATTACTTTACGGAAGTTATTTTAAGATTTGACATCACTGTATGTAACTGTACAATAGACATCGATTTCATATTGCATGTATCGACTATACAAGATCTTTGATATCATATGGTAACACGTTTGTGGTTGTTTGTGAACAAAAGTTGTGAATGATGAGCTTGCAATACGGGTGCAACATATTTTACTATAGACTAAAAAATGTTTTATTTTCGACATTCCGATATCCAAGAACAGAAAGTGAACATTACGAAATATTATCATGTGATATTTAAAAAGGTATGTAGGTATGTAATTACGTTAACTGGGGTATTATGTAACACATGACAATTACATACAGTTGTTACTAGTGTTATATATATCTCGTAGAACTGAACTGTTCTGCCAATAAAACGAAGTCTTTTGTTCGCTTTTCCTACAATTTTTTCTGTGTGTTCTTTTCAATTTAAGTTGTTTGTAATTGTTACTCCTAGGTATTTAATTGTATTTAAGGGCTGTAGTTTAGACTGGTTTATCGTGTAAATGAAGTTTAACGGGCTTCTTTTAGTAGTCATATGGATGACTTCACATTTCTCATCATGAAGGGTCAAATACCATTTTTAGCACCATGTAGATATCTTATCTATAACATTTTGCAGTTGCTTTTGATTTTCTGGTGACTTTACTAACCGGTAAGTGACAGCATCATCCAAGAAACAGTCTAAGAGAGCCACTCAGATTGTCTCCTAAATTATTTATAAAAATGAGGAACCGTCGGGGCCTTATAACACTTCGCTGGGTAATGACAGTAATCACTTTTTTGCTGCTCGATGACTTTCTGTCAATTACAACGTACTGTGTCCTTTCTGTCTGGTAATCACGAATCCAATTGTTCAATTGTTCCGATATTCCAGAAGTACGCAGTTTGATTAGAAGACTGATACAGTGTCGAAAGCCTTCCGGAAATCTCGAAATACGGAATCTCTTTGACATCCTTTGTTGATAGTACTCATTACATCATGTGAGTAAAGATTGAAACTTTCTGAATCCGTGTTCACTATGCGTCAATCGGTCGTTCTCTTCGAGGTACTTCATAATGTTTGAGGAAAGTATTATGTTCTAAATCCTGCTGCAAACCGACATTAATGATAGAGGCCTGTAATTTTGTGGATCACTCCTTTTGCCTTCCTTGAATAGTGGAGTGACCTGTGCAACTTTCCATTCTCTGGCTACGGAACGTTCGCTCAGCGAGCGTTTTTTGTATCATTACTAGGTAGGAGGCTATTGCATCAGATACTCTGAAACGAAACTAATTGGTATACAATCGGGACCGGGAGACTTACTTTTGGAAAGTGATTTAAGTTGCTTTAATACACTAGGGGTACCAACTTCTAAATTACGCATGCTGGCAGCTGTTCTTGATACGAATTCTGGAGTATTTGCTTCGATTTCTTTCGTGAAGGAATTTCGGAAAAGCTAACACGAAATGATTTAAGTATTCCATTTTTTCGTATGTAGACGTAGATGCAATCTGCAAAGTTACCTGGTTAAATTATTACCATGATCAAATCTGACATTACTTGTAATGCAACACATGAGAAAAAATGTATTTGCCTGAAATATATCATTGAACTAGCTGAAAACCTGGTGTTGCCTGGGTATATATTTATTCGCATTCTGTCTCCCCTTCAACCATCTATCTCTCTCGATGTCCATCTCTTCCCCTTCCATTTCTCTGTACATCTCCTCGTCCTTTCTTGCCCCATCACTTCGGTGTCCCCTCCATCTCCACTCTCTGTACACGCCACCAGTTCATCTCCTATACTCACATGTATGAAAACTCACATATACTTGACGACTTTTGTGGTGACCAGTGAAACATAGCAAGAGTTGATAGCAAGGTACATGAAGTGAGCCAGCAATCAAGTTCCCAACAAGGGTTTACTATATGTTCCACAATTACACAAGCTGGTTGATTACAATGTACAAATCTGAAGCAAACCTGAATGTGGGGGCGCGTCTTCCTCGGTCTGTCTTTCTTGAAGAGTCGATGTCTTCCTAGGGGCTTCAGAGAGAATTTTCATCTTCAGAACGATGTCGTCTTTGATGAGATAAATGACCTCTGTTGAGGACTTGCTTTCTGTTGGTGAGGCTCGTGCTTATAAAGCCAGACCCGACCAATCACGGTCTGGTGAATTAATCTGGGCTGTGTCCGGGTTGGTGCAGAGCCATCTGTAATAACAGGTACCAGTTAGCGTCTTGTAGTTTCTGTAAAACATAAATGTTACTTCCAGGGCGCCTGACTGCTGAACCGGATTGCTTCTCGGCAAGTTCAGCAGTGTTATTGTAGTGCCAGATTGCCAGACGTTTCACCTTCTCATTGGATTGGGGGTGAAACGGTGGAAAGTGTTGTATGCCGGCGTAGTATTGCGGAACGCAGTCATATCGATCTTATTTTTGATTTTTCCCGTCGGCGACGCTCCCGACTACGCTTCGCGCTTGTCTACCGGCGGCTATCTTCACTGCCCGCGAGAGGGCCTTATGAGCGAGGAAGTGCGAGGAGGAGTCAGTGGGTCGGCAGCCGGAATGTGTGGTGTATTCGCCGGCGGTACTCCGAACGGGCATGGGCCGGGCGTGCTGGCTTGAGTATTTACAGAGTGGTGTGTCACTTGCCGGGCGAGCGGTTTCGTCGAGTGTGTTCCATGTGATTTGAGCCTCCCAACATCTACCTGTTTCTCCGGAGTCTTCAACTTGGATTAAAACAGACTCACTTCCATCTCCGAGTAGTCTACCCAGGCGCCATGGCACGCCATGTACAACTGTTATTGGACTTTGGAGTTAAGTAGTTATTACGCTTGGCCGTGTCAATTATTTGCGTCATTTGGCGTCTTTATCTTCTGGCTCTCCATGTACTTACCTGTCTTTGTGTCCAGCTGGTTAGCTGAACCCCAGCTTGTGAATACATGTACTTTGACGACCGATTGTAGTTGTGCTTGATAGCACCAAGGTCTTCTGTTTGAGCGGCTGTTCGCCCATGAAATTTGATCTTATATGGTTTCTTAGCTGCTATTTGCTGATTGCAACATATTTAAGTGTCTGTGGTTTTTTCCTAGTAAAATTTACCCTTCTGGTACCTAGTGGCCCGTCCGGGGGACAGCCGTAATCATAGGCAAAGTGTTTTCCTTCTACGGGAATATTATGGCAACCCGTAGTCGTATTTTGGGCAATGTTGTGGGACTTTAGGAGCTTCCTTCGGATTAAGGCTGTAGTTACTTAGTTCGTTCGGACACTCCTTAAACCGTAACCTTTCCCTTTCCTTTTCCCTTTTCTCTCTCTCTCTCTTTTTGGCCCCTCGCCGTTATCGTGCTGGGAAAGACTTTGCTGCAATGGGAATTGATTAGTGTTTACCATTGATGTTGCTTCACCTCTGCTGTAGCTTGAATTGTAAATTTTATACTGTGACCTTCAGCCTAGTTGAAGCCTTTTCTTAAATTGTATGTTTTTTGTTAAGCTTTTGTATCTATCAGTTATTGGCCATTTAAAAGGACTTGTTTACTTGACATTTTATCTGTTAGTGGTAAGGCCTATTGTGAACGATTGTTTGCTAATTTAATTGTTGCTCTTCAAGCTGAAGCCTTCCCTTAAAGTTTAATGATACTGGCTATCTTTAAGTGGTTTTAATTTTTTTTTTTTTTTTTTTTTTTTTTTTTTTTTTTTTTTTTTTGCAAGCTAGTGATTATATTGTCATTTGTGTTTCCTGTTGAGTTTTAATAAACATTGCGTGCTTAAAATACTGAATGTAAGGTAACCCGACCCGGATCATTTTAATTTCGCATTGGTCTATCCTTTTTTTTTATGTTCCTTTTATATTAATTCAACGGGAAAAATCAATAACCCCCTCGTTATGAAAGTCTCAAGAATGCTCTTCAGAAATTTTGGACACTTGGCTCTTAAGGGTGTGGACCAGACGTTTGACCTTCCAATTACGCACAGAAGCATTGAAACTCTTGGCTGCGATAAGATAGAAACGTCCAGAAGCTTGGATGCGTCCGTGGCCAGGAGCAGTAGAAGGGATGGGGTGTAAGACATTAAGCAGGCTGCAGACTGCAGACTGCAGCTGCTGCTTTAATGTGTGGAATGCCGTGTCACACGTGGTCGTTCGCCGGAAAGGAGCTGCCTTATTTTGCACAAGTGATAGAGGGGGTGGCCACGTGTGCAGCTGACGGTAATCGTTTCCTATTGTAAGAGATTTTACCAAGGTATGAATAAAGTTGATGGATATCACTTAGCCGTAGAAGCTTGGAAATGACTTCCATAAAGAGCGGAGAGATACCATCTTGGGAAATGATTTGTCCCAGGTACAATATCGATGGCTGGAGGAAGAAACAGTTATATGTGCAACGGCTGCCTGTTATCTGTAACGTCGATCAAAAGCTCGCAAGCGGTCACAGACTAAATCTGGGAGTGTGGTCAGTGACGTCCAGGGCCGCCGTGGTTGGAGTTGTGGTGGCTCGGCAGACAGACGCCAGATGATGTTGCCGTCAACAATGGCTACAGTGTGCCTCTCGTGGGCTGCGTAGCTGGCCACACATGACTGCAGACGCTGCAGGGCTCTCTCTGCCTTGTAGGTGGATGTTGCCGTGAGCTCCAGATGGGAAGCTCTACCTCGGAATCTGCCGGTTGTTGAATGCCGCAGCGTTTACAGCGGTTGGGCGAACAAGGCGTGGCACTGTGTACGGTGGCTATGTCGTCGGCGTCCTCTGTCGGGGCTTCTCCAAGGACATCCCGCCCACGATTCGAGGCGGCAGTCTACTGCTGTGTAAATATCAAATTTGAAGGTTAAGTCGATGAGTTGGACCAACGCCGGGTCTTCTAATGTCAAAGCGTCGTGACGAAATGCCGCGTCCGGAGCCACGTAAATGAGGTGCTCCCTCACCAAGTCATTGGCGTAGGATTCCTGTGGGACGTGGGTGGTGAAACTGCACTTGTGGCTGAGGTCTTGGGGTTCCGCTGGCGATATGTCTGGTCCAGCTTCTTTATACACTGGTAAAACTCCACTCGAGCTGCCAGGACATGGAATCTCTGACCGTAGTAGGTGGAGAGGGTATCGCAGATGGTAGCAAAGGAAAGGACTGCAGCGTCCAGGGATTGGAAAAAAAAAAGTTTGTAATTCTATCGGACCAAACTGCGTGGTCATCAGTCCGTAGCTTACAAACTACTTAAACTAACCTAACCTAAGGACAACACACACACACACACCCATGCCCCCGGGAGGACTCGAACCTCCACGGCGAGCAACCACGCGCTCCGCAGCGAGACGCTTTAGACCGCTCGGCTACTCCACCGCGGCAGGGGTTGCAAGTTGGCAAGATGGATACCAGGACATACTGCTTGGAGTGACTACAGGAAGTAATTAAGCAAGTTGGTTGGGGTCCTCACTTACTTGGAAGTCCGGATTAATCAATTTCCCTTAATACGTTACTCCAAAGTTCGTTGGCCTGGTGTGGCAACTGTCCATTCACGATTGTTTTTTATTCTCTAAATTCTATTTTAGGAACTTTTTGTCTCACCTCTTACAAATCTTGACGATGCTTTTGATTAAATACTCAGATTTTATCCAGTCCAAAATGCTGAGCATCGTGTGCTTTTATGCCGACTAATGTCATGCAGCTGTTTGTGAGGTATGTTTACGTCCTCATTTCATTGTTTCCTAATATTGTAGTGGATAGGTCCGCGGCATGAAACTGACATTTGTATATTTTCCCTGTTACAGTGTTCTGATGATGCGCCAAAAGCGCGAAACGCCTTAAAAAGAAATAAATATTATAATTTGCAACAGAGACTACTTTTCAATTCTAATTTCTCTTAAGTTTCCCATTCTTCAGCGTTCGTGAAAAATCATTGTGATTGACCAAAACCTGTACATTATTTTTGGCCAATGCTACTGGTTTCAGTCCTTGACCACTTTCAAGCGCCGGCAGAGCATTGGACAAACAAAATAAACTGATTTTGGTCGATCACAGTGACGTTTTACAAATATCTAACACCCATTAAACCCCACCGTATCACTTATTTAAATTATTCATTGTCCACGTTTAAAGTGGGGAATAGGGGTGGGACAGATGGTCGGCGAAACTGTCTCATTTTCTCGATGAGTTGTTGCTGTAACTCAGCGAATTGATGTAAAAAGTTCAATCAAAATCAGTTGGACACTTAGAAGAGATTTTGTTGTTCCATCTTCTGTGCTGTTTCGTTTCCTGCACTCGTTGCCACTGAATGAACCAACAACCAAGCTTCCTGCAAGAAGTTATTACATGTTCCACCAGTACACAGACTGGTTGGTTCAATGTACAAATCCGAATAAAGCCTCAATATGGCGGAGCGCCTTCCTGACTCAGTCTAAGAGACGCCGTCTTCCTCGAGAGTGCGGAGAGAATCGACGTCTTTGGAACGATGTCTTCTGTGATGTGATAATCCGGCGATTCTTGGCCTCGGTTGAGAACTGGCTTGCTATCTGTGTGACTCGCTCCTCTAAAGCCAGGACCTGAGAATCACGGGCTGGCGTATTAATCTGGGTGGTGTCCAGCGTGGTGCAGAGCCATCTGTAGGATTAGGTAGTCGTTAGCGTCACGTAATTTGTGTTTATTAGCCGTGCACGTAATATTTCTTCCAGAGCGCCTGGCTTGCCAGCGACTTCGGCAGTGTTGCTGTGATGCCAGCTTGCCAGGGGCTCTGCCTGGCTGTCAGAGCAGTTCCCTTTGGCATGCGACGTTATGCTTACTTGTGGTCTATAAAACCATGTTCATGAAAAAATTTGTACATGGGCGATTTTAATATTTAATAAAATTGTGTCAGCTTATTGTTCTGATGGCCAAGTATGAAAAATTTCTTAAAGATAAGAATAAAACTGTGCCAATGTCTGCGAAAAAAGTACCCTCCGCCATCCACCATACGAAATTTAAAATGGAAAGTGACATTTATCTAGCTTTCAAGGTCAAGTGTTCAGATTTTCTTCATTTTTGAATAAAACTATAGATTTGTATGAATTGTAAACAAACACACGAAAAGACAGTCTTCTCTATATATAAGAATAGGAAAGATAAATTCAAAAATTGTTACTTCAGATCCATGTTGATGTATTAATATTATAAATCCTTCCTACGGCTACAATGGAGTATGGCAGGATGCCTTTCGAGGGGAGAATAAGTGTCAGATTTTTTTGATATTTTTTTAGGTTTCTCAGCCGCTCTTTTTGGTTTTCTTTATTCTTTTTTCCAAACCATTTCTGCATTGAAGCGAGCAAAAAAAGCAATGATAATAGTAGTAACAAAGATTCAAATCGGCCAACCAATTTCTGCGTTTTAGTGAGACTACTACATTGAACAAACAGTGAAGGAATGCAAGGAGAAATTTGGAGAGGGAATTAAAGTTCAGGGAGAAGAAATAAAAACTTGGCATGACGTTTAAGATGAAAGTGGAGCAATGAATTAAAATTTGTGATGCGGCCGGGAATCGAACCCGGTCCTCCATGCTTACTAGGCAGACGTCTTACCGTTAAACCACCGCACTTCTAAAGATTAAGGCGCCTCGCAATAGTCTAAGTACGACTTCCCTCCACGTCACAAACTTTAATTCAGCTTCCTTGTTCCACAGACGAAAACCCGTCTCAGGGTTTCTTAATTTATATTTTAAAAAAAGTCTTGGCAGTTTGCCGATGACATAGTATTTCTGTCAGAGACCGCAAAGGATCTGGAAGAGCAATTGAATGGAATGGACATTGTTTGCAAAAGAGGGTATAAGATGAAAATCAAAAAGAGTAAAACAAAGTTAATGGAATGTAGCGTCAGGCGATGCTGAAGGAATTAGATTAGGTAATGTGAGAATAAAAGTAATAGATGAGATTTGTTATTTGCGTAGCAAGATAACTTCTGATGGCGGAAGTAAAGAAGATATGAAATGCAGAATGGCTATGGGAAGAAAAGCGTTTCCGAAGAAGCGAAATATATTGACATCCAATATTAATTTAAATGTTAGGATTTCCTTTCTGAAAGCATTTGTATGGGAGTAAAACGTGGACGATAATGAGCTCCGACAAAAAGATGATAGAAGCTTTTGAAATGTAGTGCTACAGATGAATGATGAAGATTAGATGGGTAGATCACGTAACTAATGAAGAGATGCTTAACCGAATTGGAGAGCAAAGGAGTTTCTGGCATATCCTGACTAAGAGAACGGATAGGTTGGTGGGACACATTCTGAGACATCAAGGAATCGTCAGCGCAGCATTAAAGGGAAGTGTGGGGGTAAAAATCGTAGAGGGATACCCAGGGCCGAATAAAGTAAGCAGATTCAAAAGGATGTAGGTTGCCGAACTTATTCTCAGCTGAAGAGGCTTGCACAGGACAGGGTAGCGTGGAGAGCTGCATCAAACCAGTCTGCGGACAGAAAATCACAACAACAATGCACAGATATTTATTTTGATATACAGGGTGGGCACTGAAACTGGTTTTCGGAATATGTGGAAAAATACAATGTTGTTCAACTTCAAAAGGTACATCTATTAACACAAAAATCGACCCCTCTGCAACATCCCTGGCGGGAGAGGGAGTGTTTTTGAAATCTTTAATGGGAGTCACTATTTTTATTACAGATTTAGATTCCCCGTGAAAAAATATGTAACTTTTGTCTGAAACATTTATTTTCGTTTCATGATATATGTCGCTCTAATCGGCAAAAATGGAAATGAGTCGAAAACTGTTGAAAAACGGTAATATCTCAAACAAATATACATCAAGTTATGAAAATCAAAGTACAGTTTTTGATAGTTTTTAGAATGGCACGGTGTGACAGAGTGAGTTTTAGGCAACTTTTAGCGCTACCCAGTAACAACGACGTGAGCGTAGTAATTACGTTTTCCATTCGGAGTGTTGACTCCCCTTGCCTCTCACAGGTATTATTAAAAAGTCTCAAAGTACGAGGAAATGATTCTACAATCGTGGACCAGTTGCGTAAAGATGTATTCAGTCCAAATCATTGAAGTACAGTAACCAGTCTGACCATGGACGGAAAGTATGATCACAGTAGTCTATGCTTCATTCCTTTGTGTGAGGTGTCACATGATAGCATTATCAAAAATATCAGAAACTGTACTTCGATTTTCCTAATCTGATGTGCATTTGTTTGAGAACGCAGTTCGTAGTAATCGATGGTAAGGCATCGACTAAAACATAAGTGATATCGGGCGTTCCACACGGTAGTGTTATTGGTCCTCTGATGTACCTTATTTACATAAACGATTTGGGATAAAATCTAAGCAGGTCTCTTAGGTTGTTTGCAGATGACGCCGTCATTTTCCGTCTAATAAAATCATCTGAAGATCAAAACCAACTGCAGAACGATCTGAATAAGATAGCACTACGGTGTGAAAATTGGCAATTCAGTCTAATTACTGAGAAGTGTGAAGTCGTCCACATGAGCACAAAAAAATCCGTTAAACTTTGTTTACAAGATAAATCAATCAAAAGTGAAGGCCGTAAAGTCCACAAAATATCTAGGAATTACTATTACTTCAGACTTAAACTGGAAAGAACACGTAGATAATGTCGTGAGAAAGTCGAACCAGAGACTGCTTTTTAATGGCAGAACCCTTAAAATATGCAACAGAACTACAAAAGAAACTGCATACACTACGCTTGTCCGTCCATTTTTAGAGTATTGCTGCCCAGTGTGGGATCCTTATCAGGTGGGTTTGACGGAGGACATCGAAAGAGTCCAGAGAAGGGCAGCTAGTTTCGTTATCACGATACAGGGGAGACAGCGTTACGGAAATGATACAGGATCTGGGATGGGAATCATTACAACAACGGCGCTTATCGCTGCGGCGTGCGCTACTTACGAAACTCCAATCGCTAACATTCTCCTACGAATGCGAAAATATATTGTGGACTCCCACTTACATAGGTAGAAATGACCATCAGAATAAAATAAGAGAAATTAGTGCTCGAACAGAGAGATTCAGATGATCTTTCTTCCGGCGCGCTATTCGAGAATGGAATGGTAGAAGAATAGTAAAAGTTGGTTCTATGAACCTTCTGCCAGGCACTTAAATGTGATTTGCAGAATATCCCATGTAGGTTCCGTTTCGAACAATTTTCACTTACTTTACATTTTACCGATTACAAGGCCGTCTACCATGAAAAACAAAGTTTAATACAAAGGTTCATTTTTGAAGAAACCCTCGTTAGGACTCACTAACCGTTGAGCAGGTCAGCTAAGATAAAAGGATCTCTAAGCGGAAGACACCAGGCCCAAAAGATTTTAAGACTTGGAAATGAATTTTTCTGTTCCTCCTTTCTATTTGCCAAAATGCACGGCTTGGTAATGTAGAACAGTATTATTTTCATATAAAACACCTCAAACTCTTAAGGTACACAGTTATTTAACCAGTTTACCAATTAATTTTGGTTTAGTAAGTACTCAAAATCGGTCTACATTGGTACTATATAACAACAACTTTCCATTTTAGGAAAGGTTTAACACAACATTCAAAGGTTTACAATAAAATCTCGATGTAAAACACCTGAACAAATTCACCAAGGACACCCTTTTAACTTTACAAGCTTTCAACCCACAGTATCCCAGTTTAGAAAAGTGTTTAACACAACTCTCAAAATATTAAAATATAGTCTCGATGTGCAACAATTGAACAAGTTCACGAGACACCCATTAAAAAAAATTACAATCGTTCAAGCGACAGTATCTCAGTTTAGAAAGGTTTTAACACCACTCTCAAAATTTTACAATAAAGTCTCGATGTTCAAAACTTGAAAAAATTCACCAATGACACCCTTTTAACTTTACGAGCGTTCCACACACAGTGTCTCAGTTTACGAAAGGGTTTAACACAACTCTCTGAATATTGAGATTGAGTCTCGATAACCAACATCTGGGCACACCTACAAACGCCGCCATTTAACTTTGTCAACATCCAAATTTAAAACCAACAAACTACGGCTAGGCTCAAAACACAAGCCAATTTCGACGCGCTTAAGCCCAGATGGTATAAGTCAGTAACATGGGGATCCCCACGCGGCTGAAGCGGCGAAAGGCACCGCCGTGAGCCGCTACTGCAAGCTGGTCGCGTGCACGGGCGGCGCAGCCCATCAACACTCCACTCTTCTGGATGCGCCTCCCGCTCCCAAAGTCGCCGCAAGTCAATGGCTCTCTAATCCTTCAAATTGCGGTCAGCAGTCAGTTCCGCAAGCCTCTCATTTCACTGGCGCGCTCTTCGGCCCGTCCGCGATACCCACAATGCGCCGCTCACTCGCCGTACGGACAGAAAGCGCCCCACAATCCGCGCGAGATGAAACAAATACGAACGTATCAAATTTTTTCACGTAGAATCGACATCTGCAATAAATTTCTAAGTCAACCCCAACTCGCCCCCTGGGGGAATTGCAGGGGGCCGAGCTTTATGTTGATGGCTGTCCCTTTTCCAGGCGAACAACTTTTGTTGCAACGTTTTTTAATCCGATTTGTATTTTTCCAAATATTCCGAAGACAATTTTAAGTGCCTCGCCATGTATAAAGGTGACTACTTTTTGTTACATTGTTACCTAACCGTAGTGCCTCACAGTCATAACTAATTGTGTGGTACAGGTCATCGTACTCTTGTAAAAATCATTATTGCAGTATGCCTCCAGTTGACTTCTGTTTTCATGTCACCCTCGAGTGACTGCCTTCTAATACAATGTGGATGTGTCTGACAGACAGCATTTGCTGACGACAAAGTTTTTTATTATCTTGTGCGGTGCGAAGGCCTTGCCTGAGGCACAGACAATGTTACTCTGTGCCTGAGGTGGGCGACTGGGGTAAGCGAGCAGAACAGGTGTGGGGCCGGGGGGACGTCAGCTCCCACTTGAACTGCCGCTTCCGCCAGTCAGGTTTTATGGCTGTTCCGTCCGCACTCTGCTCGCTCCCTGCCTTACTCTCTTAGCCCCGCAATTTCTCTTGTTCCAGCAGCGTGCCATGAGCACTCCAACTCACAACTCCTACTGTGTAGGTTTATACGTTTGTATACTTATGACAAGATATTGTATAACATTTCCTTAATTGTACTTACCATTGCTGTATTTTAAGATTTTGTTTATATATTCACAACTGAACCAGCCATCTAAACAGGTGCACTTCGCTAAAATTGGAGCAAAATTTGATTAAAAAAAAAAAAAAAAAAAAAAAAAAAAAAAAAAAAAAAAAAAAAAAAAGAAATAGCTGACGACTGAGAAGAACAATCGACACAACACTGATTATGAACAGATCTGACACATGTCCATGACACAAACAGCTTGTAACATTCATGTAAAGGTATCTTGTGGTAGAGATACATCATTGTTTTTAAAATGCAACACTAAATAATATCCAAATCAAATCTTGTAAGTCACCTTGGGTCGCTCTCTCTCGCTCTCTCTCTCTCTCTCTCTCTCTCTCTCTCTCTCTCTTGCACATAGCGCGCGTCGACTGTTTTATCTTTCAGGGAAACGTCTTAAATGCTTTGCACAACTACTGCGCTACAGCGGGTTAAGACTATGCGTATGTTTATGCATACGAGTTATGTTAATATAGTTAGTTAAGGAACCTTGTGAATTAAAGAGTTGTACAATCCTGACATTGGGACCTCTTATTATACATGTAACATGTCTTTTTCATTGAGGACCAGAAATCATCGCAAAGTTAATGATCAACAGCGTGTTTGGGTAAAGGATGGCAAAGGTTATACAAAAACAGTGGCGGCGATACACAAAAACTGGGCGTAGGCGGACTCGTCTTTGCGAGGCCCCTTTCAGTTTTTCAGTAAGGAAAAATATGTTAAATAAAATGAGCTGAATTATACATCAATAACATTTTATTAATATAATATACAAGTATTGTTGTAATGACAAAAATTACAATAAAGAAATATAAATTAAAATAGTGATAATTATCGGCCTTTCGTCCCACATAAAAAAATCACATCTTAAGTAATACTAGCCGCTATTTCGGCTTCAATTGATAGTACTGACAACGCAGATAGTCTTTCTTGGCCCAATGCGCTTATCAAGTTAGTCTTAATCAATTTTTTGTGGAGCTTCTCTCGGCCGAAGCTGTACTGACTGGAACTGTGAGCGTCATTCTGATTGTTATTTCAATTATGAAAATTTACAGTTCTACTCCAATCGTGATGCCAATTTGCATTCTTGACCTTCGAAACAAGAGGACTATCACTGTCTACATAATATTTGGTATGGTTTTATCAATTACCAAAAAATATGTTTTGTGTGAAACATAGGTTTCCTTGGTTTTTGTAGTCCCCAAGCCACCCTGTGGTACATGGAAATGGGTACCTTGCAGTAAGTTTTGATCACCCCGAAAAGGGACGAGATGGCGAGATGGGCAGAGGGTGTGGGGAGGGGACAGAGAGAGAGAGAAAGAGAGAGAGAGAGGGGGGGGCGGAGAGAGAGAAAGAGAGAGAGAGAGAGAGAGAGAGAGAGAGAGAGAGAGAGAGAGAGAGAGAGACAGGGGGAGGGGGGAATAACAGGGAGTGGACTAGGTGAAGAGAGAGTTTAGGACGGAAGAACGAAAAGAGAGAATAACATAAATATTACACGGGAAACTCTGAGTTTTCACTCACTTTAGAAAAAAAAAAATGCAGATGTTGGACTGTGATTACAACAAAAACAGATGAACAAATGTAGTTGAAATATCACTTTAATGTGCTTCGATGGAGATCAAATTGCATATCAAACGAAATATAGGAGTAACACGTGCAATTGCCGTTTGACTCTGTATTTGTTATTGAGAATATCAAGAAACTGTAACGTGCAGCTCACATGGAAGAGTTAAGAAAGAGAAACAACACCTTACCAAGAAAATAAAGTAAATGCTGGCGCGGGATATTTTAGTGGAACACTAGTTAACTTAAAACAAATATTACTAAACAATTTAAGACAACTGCTAGAGAAAATTATCCAGAGCCCCGAAAAGTAATTTATAATAATTTGCATTCACTTATCGCTCATCAGTAAGATTAAACCATAAATTTATAATGGGCAAATAAATAACTGCAGCAATCAGAAAAAAAAAATTAGTAACGTTAAGAAAGTCTCTCAACATTTGAACTTTCAACTTTGGGAACTACCAGCAAATCCAGAGCACAAACATTAGTTTCAATAAGGGTCCAGGTCTTTAAATTCCAACCCTACCAAACCAGACATAACGGAACACACATTTAATAAAATAGTAACAATTGAGACATATTGCGTACATAATAACTATTACATTAATTTTGGACCAGGATTTCAGAATAAAGAAATACACATGACTTATAAGTTCTGTGGCACTCTTAATAGCCCAAAACTATCGTTACTGCAGTCGGCGTGCCAATAAGTCGACCTAGTCAGGAAGCGACACACAGCCCACATATAAATACAGCAATTCTAAAACAGTGACGTGGAGCACATTAATACACGATTGTAGTGTTACGCCGCCGCTACGGCCAGGGCTCTGTCTTATGCAGATTTTTGGTCAAACCTTAGGGTTAAAGCAAATATTAACGTGGTAAAATTTTCACTTATCAAAAGCAACAGACGCCAAGCGAAGCTTCTTACAGAATTACGGTTTCAATGAAACAGGTGAAATACTTAAACTGATAGAACTATAGTTAAACAAAATTGAAATTGAAATTTGATTTGTTGCTAGTCAAAATGTGTGGATTTGAAACAAGCAGTTAATCTAATGGATAAGTACGTAGAGTACGCGATTTTAAGAGTACAATAAGGCTTTTGACACAGTTCCTCACAAACGGTTTCTAATGAAATTGCGCGCTTATGAATATCGTCCTAATTGTGCGATTGGATTTACGATTTCCTATCAGAAAGGACACAGTTCGTAGTAATTGACGGTAAGTGATCGAGTAAAACAGAAGTGATATCTGGCGTTCCCCAGGGAAGCGTTATAGGTCCCCAACTCTTCGTTGTGATTATAAACGATTAAGGAGACAATTTGAATAGTTCCCTTTTTTGCGTCCCAACTTCGTCGCCGCTTTTGTGTCCCAGCCTCGTCGTAGGTGTCGGTGGCCGAGTGGATGAGACCGACACAGGAATAAGATAGCACGCTGGTGCAGGTACGGAGGGGAGCAGCCAGAAACTATAAACACTAGAGTAAATTAGAAAGAGATATATATTGCACAGAATGTAACAATACTTAACTTTTACATAGTACTGCAGAATGTTGATACATAGTTGTTAGAGGCCTGCCTAGTGCCTGTACAATAGCAAAGTCTTCACTGGTGCCTATCTGATTACGAAGGTCCTGACTGGTTGCTATCTCAGTCCCAAGTGACCGATGTCCTTCAGTGGTGGCCACGAGCGGAGTTGTCGCAGAGGGCGCTCGTGGCTGTCGTCGTGAGAACGCCGCGCCGTGCGTGCATGGCGGCGCGCGGCGAAAGTAGGTGGCGCGCACTTTGTACTTGTGCGACACCACACCCTTAGACTGTTTGCGGGTGATGCTGTCGTTTATCGGTTAGTGAACAGAGAATCAAAAGCAACTGCAAAGCGATTTAGACAAAATTTCTACATGGTACGAAAATTGGCAATTAATACTAAATAATGCAAAATGCGAAGTAATACAGATACATAGGAGTTACAATTACGAACAACTTAGACTGGAAAGAACACATTAAAAATATTGTGGGGAAAGAAAACCAAAGGTTGCGTTTCATTGGAAGCACGCTTAGACTATGCATTAGCTTTACCAAAGAGACTGCGTACATCACACTTTTGTGTCCTCTCCTGGAGTACCGTAGCCCAGTGTAGGGACCCTCACCAGGTGGGACTGACGGAGGACGTTGAGAAGGTTCAGAGAAAGGCAGCTCGTTTTATAACGTCATAGGGGGGAAAAGAGTCACGGAAATGTTGTACGATTTGAGGTGGAAATCATTAAAAGAACGACGTTATTCGTTGCGGCGTGATCTGTTTGCAAATTTTCAATCGCCGACTTTTACTTCTGGATGTGAAAATATTTTGCTAGCACCCACTTACACAGGGAGACATGACCATCCCAATAAAATAAGAGAAATAAGATCGAAGACGGAATGGTTTAGGTGTTTTTTCTTTCCGCGCGCTATTAGAGAATGGAACGGTAGAGAAAGGTTATGAAAGTGGTTAATGAACCCTTTGCCTGGCACTTAAATGTGATTTGCAGAGTATCTAAGTAGATGTAGATGTCGCATGGATTCACACTACAATGGGCTCAGCAAGTAGCAAGTAAGTCCCACAGTTACAGTGAGAGGGTTAAGGGACACAGTACGCTTTCAATATGCAATCAGTAATATAAACAGTCCATCGAAATGCGGAAGGCAACAACATTCAGCGATTGTACGCGAAGCGGCAGCACTTGATATACACTGAATTCGAACGCGGATGCAGAAGGCACTCTCCGCGGATGAACCAACAGATAACAACCAAACGCCTTCTTCCTTGCTAATGTACTTTCATAAGCATATCACGAATGGAAAATGTAATTCATGACCTGCCAGCAATAGCCCGTCACTGCCAGGGAGACATCAAGTGGCAACACACTGCAGGTCGCGCCAGAACATGTCCTTCGCAGTGCTAACAGTAAAATAATTTTCCAGTATCAGAAACACGGCATTACTGGCAGCGTCCTCTCTCTGTGCTACTGAAGTTGCCACGCCCGGATCGTATGATGAGCCCCGCCACTCGCGAGTCGTGTAGCTCCGCGGCCGCGCCTCAAAGGAATCGTGGCAATTCAGAGTTGTCGCCAATGCGATCAGCTGAGGAAGCGAGCAAAACAATAGTAATGCCGGCAGCGTTATCAAAGCCGGTCCGGCTCAACTTACATATTTTTTCATTTGTTTGAACGTTAGCTAAATACACTCCTGACCATTAAAATTGCTACACCACGCAGATGACGTGCTACAGACGCGAAATTTAAGTGACCGGAAGAAGATGCTGTGTTATGCAAATGATTAGCTTTTTAGAGCATTCACACATGGTTGGCGTCAGTGGCGACACCAACAACCCCAGAAAAAAATTCTGTATCCGCCACTGCCTGGCCATTAAAATTGCTACACCAAGTAGATGACATGCTACAGACGCGAAATTTAACCGACAGGAAGATGTTGTGATATGCAAATGATTAGCTCAGTTGGCCTGTACGGTTTCGTGCTGAACGTTTCCATTCACGTTTCCACTTCAGTATCACATCAGAAATAGTGGACCTACGGATGTTTAGGAGCGTGTAAATGTCACGTACTGACTTCTGTCAAAAGTGACACCCAATCACCTGACATCGATCGACGTCTGTGAGTTGTGTATAGCGCCGCAGTCTGCTCTCTCACTATATATAATGGCTACTGAGGTCGCTTGGCAGTAGATGGCAGCACAATGCACCTAAAATGAAAAAGTATGTTTCTGGGGGTGTCTGGATACACGATATAGTTTATCCATCATGTTTCGCTCTTACATACAGCCGGTCCTTCTTAAGCCCACAACCGTTCATAGATGAGCAGGATACATCTACATGGGATACTCTGCAAATCACATTTAAGTGCCTGGCAGAGCGTACATCGAACCACCATTATACTATTTATCTCCCATTCCATTCTCGAATAGCGCACGGGAAGAAAGAACACCTGGATCTCTACGTGCGAGCTCTGATTTCTCGTATTTTATTCCGATGATCATTTCTACCTTTGTAAGTGGAAGTCGAATATATGTTTTCGCATTCTGAGGAGAATGTTGGCGACTGGAGTTTCGTAAGTAGCCCACGCCGCAGCGATAAGCGCCGTTGTTGTAGTTCTGTTGTATCTTTTAAGGGTTCTGCCAATGAAACGCAGTCTCTGGTTCGCCTTTCCCACGACATTATCTACGTGTTCTTTCCAATTTAAGTCTGAAGTAATAGTAATTCCTAGGTATTTTGTGGAGTTTACGGCCTTCACTTTTGATTGATTTATCTTGTAAACAAAGTTTAGCGGATTTCTTTTTGTACTCATGTGGACGACTTCACACTTTTCATTATTTAGAGTCAATTGCCAATTTTTACACCGTACTGATATCTTGTTCTGATCGTTCTGCAGTTGGTTTTGATCTTCAGATGATTTTATTAGACGGGAAATGACGGCGTCATCTGCAAACAACCTAAGAGACCTACTTAGATTTCCTCCTAAATCGTTTATGTAAATAAGGAACAGCAGAGGACCAATAACACTACCCTGTGGAACGCCCGATATCACCTATTTTTTAGTCAATGCCTTACCATTGATTACTACGAACTGTGTCCTCTCTGACAGGAAATCTCCTATCCAATCGCAAATTTGATTAAAAGTCGTTTGTGACGTACGGTGTCAAAAGGCTTCTGGATATCAATAAATACGGAATCGATTTGCGAACCCTTGTTTATAGCACCCATCACTTCGTGTGAATAAAGAGCTAGTTGTGTTTCGCATGAACGATATTTTCTAAATCCGTGTTGACCTTGGGTCAATAGATCGTTCTGTTCAAGATAATTCGTAATATTTGAATACAGGATATGTTCCAAAACCCTGCTGGAAATTGACGTCAATGAAATAGGCCTGTAGTTTAGTGAGTATACAAAAATTTAATCCGAGCACTTCATGTGATTGGTTGATCTGAATGTAATGTTTTACTCAATACAATCAATGGATTTCTTCGTTCAACGTGAACAAAATACTGAAAAAACGCAATATTAAGCACCCTCGTTCGATGTTTTTTCAATGAGAAAAGGCCTTAGCGGCAGGAGTCGCAGCGGTGGTTGGGTTTGGGTGGTTTGGTGCGCTATTAGCCGCCAGCTCGCGTCCCTGGGGACGGCAGTAATCGGATTAGCAGGCCGCGTGGCGGGCGCGGCGCTGACTCGTCGCCGCTAACAGGGCCACAGCCGCCGCCACCGCCACCGCCTTTCATCCGCCCACGCGCCGTCATTTGTCACGTCCCAGCTGGCCGCCCCAATTAACAACACGCCCTGCCGCCAGGGCTGCGGTATGCGCTCTTTCTAATTTGAACCTACTTAGCATCTGGTAGGCGAGCACATCTGTGCATAAGCACAGCAATTAGACGCTACTTGTTTCATTTCGTCGAAGGGGCAAAATGGCAGTAGTTTTTGTACATTCCACACAGCCGGCCGCGGTGGCCGAGGGGACTGAGGCGCTCCAGTCACGGTCTGCACGGCCACTACGGTCGGGGGTTCGAATCCCCCATCGGGCATGGATATTTGTGCCGTCCTTAGTATTAGCTAGTTCATAAGTAGTTTGTAAGTTTAGGGACTGATGACCCAGTAGTTAAGTCCCATAAGCTATACAAACATTTGAACATTCCACATAAATTATTGGTTTTTGAAATACACTGTAGGGGGATTACTACTTAAAAAAAAAAAAAAAAAAAAAAAAAAAAAAAAAAAAAAAAAAAAAAAAAAAAAAAAACACGTCGATTTTGACCCAATGACAGCACATGCCACTTAGATGATAGTAGATGTACTGTACACCATCCGCGAATAGATACTGTAGTGATATAGCTGCCAGAGCTACATCGGTGTACGAGGTGGAATCCAAAATTTTCGGGACTGGTGCTGCCATCCGCAAAGTAGGAGTAGTAGATCTTTGCACCACTCCGTGGCAAGAGCTGATGAGTCGGTGTGCAGAGTGGCATTCTGGTGGGAGGGTGAGTTGCGTCCACAGTGATTTCCGTAATTGTGTTTGGCGATTTTATGATGGATCTGCGAACAGTGCGTGTGTATCAAATTATATGGAAATCTTGGGAAAAGTGCTACAGAGTTTCTCGCAATGATTCAACAAGTGTTCGGCGGACAAAACGTGAGCCGTACGCATGTATTTGAGTGGCAAGAAAGGTGAAGAGCAAAGTGAACAGCATGATCATCGTTTCCTTTGATACCAAAGGAATTGTGCACAAAGAATTCGTTCCACCTAATCAAACAGTCAATTCCACACACTACTGTGACTTTTGCGATGGCTCTGTGAAACCATGCGGCGACGATGACCTGAAGTTTTTGGCAGAAAACCAACCTGGCGGTTCTACCCCACCCACCGTACTTGCCACATTTTGCAGCTTGTGACTTTGTGCTATTCCCAAAACTGAAACTCAAGTTGAAAGGCTGTCAGTTCGATACTCTTGAGAGGATTCAAGAAGCATTGCTGGCGGTGCTAAACACCCTCAAAGAACAGGACTTTCAGAAAACGGTTTGACCAGTCGCAGAAGCGCTGAGACTGGTGTGTATGTTATAATGTCTATATGATTGCTAAGTAATTACATTTCATTCATTCTACCACTTCCAACCGATACTCATCTTTTCAACATTGCGATGTATGGGGATTCTGCTCGCTGCAAAATTATTCTCCTGGGGCGTCGAGGTAGAAATAAATATTCGTAGGTACAATTTTTCACTTCTTCTTTAATTTCCAAACAAACTGCTTCTCCACCAAAACATTACAAGTTCATAACGTATACAATGCAACAGAACTTAGCTGACAGTACTTCGATTGTCAAACACAGACTGACATAGGTTCCAAAGCATTTGATAAACGCCAAAACTCGAACTCCCCCACGCAAGGCGGTGAGGCAAATTTTTTTTTTTTTTTTTTTTTTTATGGGACTTAACTACGGGGTCATCAGTCCCTAAACTTACAAACTACTTATGAACTACTTACGAACTAGGACGGCACAAATATCCATGCCCGAGGGGGGATTCGAACCCCCGACCGTAGTGGTCGTGCTGACCGTGACTGGAGCGCCTCAGTCACCTCGGCCACCGCGGCCGGCGGCAAATATATAACCTCGACAATAATGACATTACATCATGCATTGTTCATAACAATTGAATGTACTAATTTACAAGTACCAAACACACAAATAAAACATTTAATGTATACAAAAATAATCGCAATATAAGATGAAAACTATACATACAATAATTTTGGATGGCGCATATCTTTTTAAGTTGAAATCTCAGACCTTTTTCTTTTACAACAAAGTGCGATGTTAAATGGCAATTAATTAGTTAATGAGTACATCATACATGTTCCTAACATATATTGAACTATCAAATATATTGGCAATTCTGAAACTAGGTTTAAAGTCTTACGTCAGTCCATATATACAACGAATCATAATATTTAAATCTCGACTATTACATTAATTAACACAATTAGCTGGTCAATACAACTTGTTTATGAGCCTAACCTATATACAATGCTGTTTATTTTCATTTACATAAAGGTTCTAAAATTCGTCTATCTAGTTATTGAAATAATATACAATGACAAAACTATTGTTTATAGAACTGTCTGGAAAGCATCTAAACGAATCTCTTAATTAATGAAATCTATCACTTGTTTTGATCACAATATCACCGAGACACTGTCCTACACTGATTCCTAGGCTGGCTATTTCGTTTGTAACTAACTTCACACGCAACATGTATCACTATTAAACCACACGATTCCGGGTCCGACGCAGACGGTATCGTACGGTAACATTGAGACGAGAGGGCCAGCAGTATCATTACAATGTGCAGAAGGGAACTACTTCCAGGGCGACAGTGACCATTAGTTCAAAGGTAAGGTTTCAACAGATGGCAGCACCAGTCCCAAAAATTTTGGATAGCACATCGTATATCCATTAACAGCGAATGTTAACAGCCTTGTGAAGCAAAAAGGTGATATTTCACGGAGACGCAAGCATACTTCCTTCAGACGATGAGCGAGATTGAAAAGTGAAATTATGCCGTCCCAAGTGGCGGGATGGTTCTGTTCGTGACTGGTACACGAGTTGGACACATTGTCTCAGTTGTATAACCATGCCAGTTTTGACCCATAGACGAGGTCCTAGACGTCTACTTGGGACAGACACCCGCTAAGAGCGTCATACTTTAAGGGCAGGTGGCAGATTGTTCAGCTACTACAGCACAGATAAGAAGTTTGTAAGCCCACAAGAATCAATGCAAACTGTTGCAAACTGGTTGCTAGCATTGGGAATATGGGCACACAGACCTCTATCCTGTCTTCCACTCATGCAACATCATTGACATGCACGGCTCGACTGGTGCAGTCAGGGTGTCACTTGGAATAAAGACGGCGGTCCTCAGCGATGGTAGGAGATTCTGACTGATGAGCACTTTCTGGTAGAGTGAATTCGTCCAAGACATCCCACCCGAGTATTTTGCAACAGGAGGGTGATGTGTTGTACCAACAGGATAATGTTCGCCTACATACTACACAACTACCCCGGCCAGCACAATTTTCAGACTTCTCTCCGATGATCACGTATGCGATAGGATGGAATGATGAAAATTGACACGTCTGACTCATCAATGCACCACTCTTGCAGAACTACTGTATGTGAACAGTTCGAACATGTGTGGAACAATGCATGCTAAGACTCTATTAGCCCCCTGTGTGATATAATAAATACCGGAATCAGTGCCTATATTGCCAACTGTGGAGGCTACAGCACGAACTGATTTGGGTGTTTTAGTATGGATTGATACCTGCTATCTCAGTACCGTTAGAACTATTAATCTTTAAATGTTCAAAAAAAAGTTCAAATGTTTGTTAAGCTTAAGGGACTTAACTGCGGGGTTATCAGTCATCAGGCCGCAGACTGCTCGGCCAACGCGGCCGGCAAACTGTAAAGATGATCATCTTATGTCCTTCATAAGCACTCTTTCAACAATAGATCTTCAGTAAATTGGAAAAGTCTGAGATTGTCAATACTTTTGAAATTTTTTATTATAAAATTTTTTAAGACACCTAGGGCAAAGAAAAATTAAAATTCGTAATTTGGTGACTAGTTTCGACTTTTCAAACATTTTCAAAACACAGTCAATGGCGTGATAAAATTTTATTGATTGTGGTTTGAAAAAGACTGCAAAGTCGGAACTAGTCACCACATTATAAACTTTCTGCAGTGTAGGCCTTTAAAAATCTTTTGCAGAAAACAGTTTTAATAATTTATAAATCGCCTTATGCTCCTCTGACAAGTGTCAGCATTCATAAACTATATCTACATCTTACATAGATACTCCACAAGTCACGCTGACGTGCATGGCAGAGAGTTCATCAAACCACTTTTATGATATTTCTCTACAGTACCAATCTCTAATAGTTCGCTGTGTGGTGTCGCACAAGTATGAAGTGCGCGCCACGTACTTAGGCCGCGCGTCGCCATGCACGCACGGCAGCGTTCAGGCACGAGCGCCCTCTGCTACAACTCCGCTCTTGGCCACCACTGGACTGCATCGGCCACTTGGGACTCAGATAGGCGCCAGTTAAGACTTGGCTATTGGATAGGCTCTAGGAATCATCAGTAGGCAGGCCTCTGTATAAATTATGTATCAGCATTCTGCAGTCAAGAACTATGTAAAAGTTAATTATTACCAAGACTCCACGAAATATATATCTTGTTCCAATTTAGCCTAGTATTTCTAGTTTCTGCTGTCCCACTGGCTGGTCACCTTCGTACCTGCACACGCGTGCATCCTTTATTCCTGTGTCGATCTCTTTCAACTCGGCCACCGACACCTACGACAACCGGCGAAAACGAGACACAAAACGCTGGTTAAAGGAACACCTATATCTTTCCGTTATTTTATTTTTATGACCATGTCTTACTATGTAGGTGGGTGCTAACAATATATTGTCGCATTCGAATGAGAAAGTTATAGAAAGAAATTTTCTAAACAGATCTTGTGTCAACTAATAACGCCTTTCTTTTAATGATTCCCCCCCCCCCCCCAACTCGTGCATCATTTCCATGGCTCTCTCTCCCATGTATCACAATAATACAAAACGAGCTGCCCTTCTCTGAACTGTCAGTCCCACTTGGCGGGGATCCCACAATGTGCAACAATACTCCAAAATAGGATGCACAAGTGCGGTGTAGATAGTAGAACTGTTGCATCTACTAACATTTCTGCCAACGAAACGTTTTACTAGTTTATCTTTTCACTGTGTATTTTCTGCAGCTTTAATAAAGATCAGGAGCTCCATTATGCACTATTCAGGTTTTCAAACTTATGATAGTTTATTTAGACCATGAACCGACTGTCTTTGGTTCGTTCAACGAATGAGAACTATATATCAAGTGCATATAACATAATACCTTATGTAACAATTTCATCAAGTATACGACGTAAAACAGGGCTGTTGTTGTTATGGTCTTCAGTCCGGAGACGTTTGATGCAGCTCTCCACCCTACTCTATCCTGAGCAAGCTTTTTCATCTCCTCATAAGAACGGCAACCCACATCCACTTGAATCTGCTTACTATACGCGTCTCTTGGTCTCCCTCTGCAATTTTTACCCCACACACTTCCCTCCAATGCTAAATTTACGATTCCTCGATGTCTAAGAATGTGTCCTACCAAGCGATCCCTTCTTTTGGTCACGGTATGCCAGATATTCCTTTTCTCACCAATTCTGTTCAGTACCTTTTCATTAGTTATGCGATCTACCCACCTAATCTTCAGCATTCTTCTGTAGCACCACATTTCAAAAGCCTCTATTCTCTTCCTGTCCGCACTGCTTATCGTCCATGTTTCACTCCCGTACAAGGCAACACTCCACACAAATGCCTTCAGAAAAGACTTCGTTACATTTAAATTAATATTCGATGTTAGCAATTTTTTCTTTTTCAAAAATGCTTTTCTTCCCATTGCCATTCTGCATTTTATATCCTCTGTACTGCGACCATCGCATGTTATTTTTCTACCCAAGTAACAAAACTCATCTACCACCTTCATTGTTTCGTTACCTAATCTAATTCCTTCAGCATCGCCTGATTTTCTAAGACCGCATTCCATTATTTTTGTTTTGCTCTTGTTAATGTTCATTTTATACGCTCTCTTCAACACACTGTCCATTCCATTCAACTGCTCTTCCAGGTCTTTTGCTGTCTCTGACAGAATTACAATGTCATCAGAAAATCGCAATGTTTTTATTTCTTCCCCCTGAACTTTAATCCCTATTCCAAATTTTTCCTTGCTTTCCTTCACTGCCTGCTCGATGTACAAATTGAATAACATCGGAGAAAGGCTACAACCCTATCTTACTCGCTTCCCAACTGATGCTTCCTTTTCATGCCCTTCGAGTCTAATAACTGCGGTCTGGCTTTTGTACAAGTTGTAAATAACTCTCCTGAAAGAGTGTATTCCAGTCAACATAGTCAAACGCTTTCTCCAAATCTACAAAAGCTAAAAATGTAGGTTTTCCTTTCCTTAATCTATCTTCTAAGATAAAACATAAAGTGAGTATTGCCTCCCGGGTTCCAACGTTCCTCCTGAACCCAAACTGATCTTCCCCGAGGTCAGCTACTACCAGCTTTTCCATTCTCTTGTAGATAATTCGTGTTAAAATTTTGCAACCATGACTTATCAAACTGATGGTTCTGTAATTTTCACACCTGTCTGCACCTGATTTCTTTGGAATGGGGATTATTAGATTTTTCTTAAAGTCTGAGGGTATTTCGCCTGCCTCATACATCCTACACATCAGTTCAAATAGTTTTGTCATGGCTGGCTCTCCCAGAGACTTTAGTAGCTCTGAGGGTATGTCATCTACTCCTGGGGCCTTGTTCTGACCTAGGTCTTTCAGGGCTCTGTCAAATTCATCTCTCAGTATAGTATCTCCTATTTCATCTTGATCTACTTCCTCTTCCCTTCCTACAACATCGTCTCTAATTTCATTTCCTTTGTAGAGATGCTCTATGTACTCTTTCCACCTTTCAACTTTCCCTTCTTTGATGAGAACTGGTTTCCCATCTGAGTTCTTGATATTCGTAGAGTTGCTTTTCTTGTCCCCAAATGTCTCTTTTATTTTTCTGTAGGCGGTATCTACTTTTCCCCTTCTTATATATTCTTCTACAGATCTGCATTTGGCTTCTAGCCACTCCTGCTTAGCCATTTTGCACTTCCTGTCAATCTCATTTCTTAGTCGTCTATACTCCATTTTGCCTGTTTCATTTACTGCATTTTTATATTTTCTCCTTTCATCAATTAACTTTAGTATTTCCTGTGATATCCAAGGATTTTTTTGTAGGTCTTGCCTTTATACCTATTTTGTCCTCTGCTGCCTTCACTATTTCATCTCTCAATGCTACCCATTCCTCTTCTACTATTATTTCCCCCTGTTTCTGTCAATTGTTGCCTAAATCTCCCTCTGAAATTCTCCAGAACTTCACGTTCCTTCAATTTATCTAAGTCCCATCTCCTTATTTTCCTACCTTTCTGCAGTTTTTTCAGTTTCAGCTTACAGTTCATGACTAACAAGTTATGGTCAGAGTCTATATCTGCCCCCGTGTAGGACCTGCAGTTTATAACCTGGTTCCGGAATCTATGTTTTACCATTATAAAATCTATCTGATACCTTCCGGTGTCTCCTGGTCTCTTCCAAGTCTACAACCTTCTTTTGTGATTGTTAAACGACGTGTTTGTTACGATTAAATCATGTTCCGTGCACAATTCTACCAGGCGGCTTCCTCTTTCATTCCTTTTACCCAGCCCATATTCACCTACTATTTTTCCTTCTCTTCCTTTTCCTACTACCGAATTCCAGTCTCCCATCACAATTAAGTTTTCCTCTCCCATAACTGTCTGAATAATTTCCTTTAGTCCTCATATATTTCTTCGATGTCCTCATCATCGGCAGAGCTAGTTGGCCTATAAATCTGTACTACTGTTGTCGGTGTTGGCTTCGTATCTATCTTGACAATGATAATGCGATCACTATGCTGCTCATAGTAGTTTACTCGCATTCCTATTTTTTTATTCATTATCAGTCCTACTCCTGTGATACCCCCAACTGATTTTGTACTAATAATCCTGTACTCACCTGAGCAGAAATCCTGTTCATCCTGCCACCGAACTTCACTAATCCCCACTATTTCCAACTTCAACCTATCCATTTCCCTTTTTAAATTTTCTATTTTTCCTACCCGATTAAGGGATCTAACATTCCACGCTCCGATCCGTAGAATGCCAGTATTGTCTTTCCTGATGACAACATCCTCCTGAGTAGTTCCCGCCCAGAGATCCGAATGGGGACTATTTTACCTCCGGAATATTTTACCCGAGAGGATGCCATTATCATATGTTCATACAGTAGAGCTGCATGTCCTCGGGAAAAGTAACGGCTATAGTTTCCCCTTGCTTTCAACCGTTCGCAGTAGCTGATGTTACAAGGCCAGCTCAGTAAATCACCCAAACTGTTGCCCCTGTAACTACTGAAAAGGCTGCTGCCCCTCTTCAGGAACCACACGTTTGTCTGGCCTCTCCACAGATACCCCTCCGCTGTGGTTGCACCTACGGTACGGCTATCTGCATCGTTGAGGCTCGCAAGCCACCCCACCTCGGCAACGTCTGTGGTTCATGGGGGTGGAAAACAGGGCTACATTGCATAAATTTCGGTAGCGTTTAGGTGACTACATCCCTTACCTCTAATTTGGGATATTATTCCCTTTGATGCCTCTCATGTATTGGTTCCATGCATTTACCACTACAAGGTCCACAAAGTGCAGAATAACTTTCCATGTCCATTTCCTAGTACTGAACCAGGCTCTGTAGCATTCCATCTGCTGGTCACAAACATCAACTCCACCCATGCATCTGCATCTGCGTACCACAGCAGGACAAACGCTTCAATGTGTTTGTTTTCAGTTTTTGACCAACGTTTCACAGGCTCAGTTGGTGTGGAGCCACAGCAGTTTGATGCCATGATTATCTTGTTGCTGTCTTTCCACTCTACGACAGTTAACTCATTGTTTCCTGCAACGTGTTCTGCGATCTGTCCACGAAACATCTTGTTAGGTTCAGAGAGAGCCAAGCCCTTTACTCTGTTGTCCATAATTGTGCCACTGCCATAGAGCTTCATCTCAGTCAATTTCTGCAGTAAAGGCAATGATGTAAAATATCTATCAAAGTAGATGAAGCTTCCTTGGAGCAAGGTTTGCACCAACCTTAATATCACTGAAGAGCCTAATCCAAACTCCTTAATCTATAGAGGAGTGGAATCACTTAGATATATTTCAAAGTCTAATACAAGACCTGCTGATGTAGTGAGTACAAAATTCTTTAATCCAACTGGTCGAGGTTTGTTTTATACAAACTGTTTCAGTGGACAGCGACCTGTAATTGGTATCATTTACTTCTGTGGGTTGATATCCTGAATATTAGGTGGGTAGATCGCATAACTAATGAAGAGGTACTGAACATAACTGGGGAGGGAAGGAATTTCTGGCATACCTTGACTAAAAGAAGGGATCGATAGGTAGGACATATTCTTAGACATCGATGAATTGTAACTTTAACATTGAAGGGAAGTTTGTGGGGAAAAGTCGCAGAGGGAGACCAAGAGACGAGTATAGTATGCAGATTCAAATGGATGCAGATTCCGTTCTTATGAGGAGATGAAGATGCTTGCTCGGGATGGACTAGGGTGGAGAGCTGCATCATACCAGTCTCCGGACTGAAGATCGATACAACAACAACAATTAACAAAATAATACCAAACTCTCAGGGTGGGCCTGCTAACCTCTACCAGCTGAAACCACGTTCGAAATAAAAACGGACGACTGTCTCTTAAACGCGAATGCAATATACACACGATAACGCAATAAATTTGGAAATTGAAAGAAAAAAGTGCACAGAAAAATCAAAATACTGTATGTCGCTTCTAGTCAGAATCTGATTACACTTACAAAATGTTAAAGTGTGCTGTGCTCTTGACGGTACGTCGGTAACTCAGCGACTCAGTTGAAACCAAAAGTTCTTGAAAGCCGTTCAGGTTCTCACTGCCGCGCGGAAGTAGTCGAGCGGTCTGGAACGCCACGTTGCGGATCGCGAGGCCTCCCGCGTCGGAGTTTCAAATCCTCCCTCGGGCATGAATGTGTGTGTTATCTTTAGATTAGTGTAACTTAGTTTAAGTAGTTTGTAAGCTACGGACTAATAAGCTAGCAGCTGAGTCTGATAGATTTACAATCATTTGAACATCAGGTTCTCACTACCACGAGGTCAAACAACAAATTTGTGTAAAAAATTCAGGTTTTAAAGACGTTGACTCCAAGGTATGTGACTCGATGTATTTCATAAACAAATTGACAATAATAGTTAATAACACATCCTAGTTCTGTCCACTGAACAAAACGTAGACGGAAGATAACACATGTCGAAATAGGTTCGTTAATTTCTCACATAACCCAACCTCAAATAAATGGACCGAATCAGATAAAGGAAATTATAGGGTGCGCCCCTGTGGAAACATTGACTGCATTCTCGCACATTACCTGAAAAATGTTCGATATATTTAATGCTGGAGTTTAGTATTCAGGGAGTTCAGTTAAGTGTTCATCATTACCACCAACATAAGCAAAACAGGATGCTAATGTTGTAACTAATTGTTAGTGATGAACATATATGTTATACGTCACCCCTCTTAATTATCTTATCTTTAAAACATTAGTCATTTTAAATATTTATGAGGAAGCACTGTGCCTACAACGCTGGAAAAAAATCATTCTCGACAGACTGAACAAAAGGAAGTTATTAGAAAGCAAGACAAAAACAGTTATTTGCATTCCAGGTCCATGCTGCAGTGAATTACAGAGCAGTTATCATATTAGAAACGTCGTTGCACGTTAGTGTTATGCTTGCGACCGTATAATTTCGTTTTGTAGAGGATTAAACGCAAGACAAATATATGTCGTGACGTCAAAATGAACCAGGCTACAATGCACGCACAAATTTAGTTTACAGCTTTGCGAACAAGCGAAGCTCAGGCGTACAAAATGGAGCAGTCGCACTTAATGAAATTACATAATTTTACGCATTCCATAATCAGATAAATCTCTCGGTGTTTTATATTGATTTAACACTTAACGAGTTTACTAATGAGTTCAGATAGAATACTTAATGTCTTTTCGGAAAACACTCTTTGAAATATTTATTTATTCACAAAAGGCAATTTTTGAACATTTTGAGACTCGTCTTCATTTACGCCACATTGTAGTTATGTATTTACTTTCTGGGTTCACGTTCTGTGACAGATAAATCTGGATTTGTAACATAATTAGTTCTGTCGAAAAACTAATTTTATTACTTACTATGTCAGTTTGGGCAGAATTGATGTTAATATCGCCCAGAGATTACGTTTTAATTTCTCATTTCCCACAGATTAATGACTTTTCGGTGTAAATGCTGATTGTTGCTGTAACTCTTCTACTAGTAAGAATGTACTGTACAACGGATGTGTATTACATTTTCACACAAAAATGAGATATCACTCGGAGAGAATTCTTTGGTTTTTTGAGCGTGTATTGTAATAGATGTTTCTAAGTGAAATGCGATGTCTTTGAGTGAAGATCTTTGCGATGGATATCAGTTGCACATGGTTGTGCGTAAAGAACGTGTAAAACTAACTATGCTTGCTGAGGACGCTACAGGCGTTGGGCAATACGAATCTTCAACTGAACGCTGTTATGGTGGTAAAAGTTTGAAGTGTATTGTCGTCTGCTACAGACATATATTAAACGTTATATATGTTCTGGTATATACCTGGAGATACTATACTGAGAGTGACAAGTTTATATATATTTATATATCAAAATATAATTTCACGTTTTTCGGATTACAAAAGATATATTAGCCTCGAAAACGCGGTGAGTAGCACCGTCGCAACCGGAGCACTACGTCCTGTGACTGGATGTCATTACTCATCCCAGTTACGTATCGTGTATCATTAAACGAGTGTGTGATCACGCATGTAACGTGCATACGACGACGGCGTGACTGTGACTGCATGTGAGAAAAAGTTTCTGCTTTTGTAGCCAACCTGTGCACTTCGAAATATGTTGGAAACTTTGGACAAAAGATTTACTGTGACATTGAACTAGGTACATTTATGGTTATTTTCGTTTAAAGATTGCAGTTCCTGCGTAGGTTGTGTTGGAAAATAATTACATAAGAATAACGCTATGCAATAGAAGAATAATTTCCGAGCAACGCTCGGTCACCAGGTATTAGTAACTACACTTACCGATATAGATGAACAAAGGTGGTTAAATGTACAGCGTTTAATGACACGACTAAATTCGGAAAAGGAACGAATAATGCCTTTGGCAGATTCTTGAATACGCACTCATTTTCAGGAAAAACAGAGCACCTTGAAAGTCTAGAGATAATAAGTTAATAAACACAGGACATGTTCATTACTATGTTCTGAAGAAAGGGTTAGCATTTCAGTCACCTGTGTGCAGCATGTGCCCCTGTTATTTAGTAGGTACAGGGTCGGCCATGAGCTCTCACAGCGTGTTCCACCCGTGATGCCATCGACGCGTATAAGGCGCGAATGGCGATCTGTGGTACAGTCATCCATGCTGCACTCACGTTGTTCCAAAGTTCATCCGTGGAGGTTGGCACTGCGTCACAGCCCGGCATCTGTCGCTTCACCATACCCCGGACATTTTCAGTCTCATGAACTTGATGGCCAGGGGAAAACGCTGACGTCCTGTGACACCAAGAAGGCAGCAACATGTGATCGTGCATTGTTTCGCTGAAAAATGGCGTCTGGGGTCTCGCGCAGAAAGAGTGTGACTACGCGTCGCAGGATGTCATTCAGGTAGGTCAAACTGGTTTCAGTGCCCTAGACACTCAACAACTGTGATTTGTGGTTGCATCCATTAGCACCGCAAACTGTAAAGCCTTGAGTTGGTGCTTTGTGTCATGGGAAAATGCAGTGATGCTTCTCTTCCTTCTGTGGTGGATTCGTCCGAAAACACTGACGCCACTCCTCTCCCCAGTTCCGTTGTTCCGTACGCCATTGCCATCAAAGGTTAGTCAAAGGTAGACGGCGAAATGTACGACTCGCCGTAATAAACGGCGATGTGCTACAGTGCTCCACGGCGGCGACAGAGGCAAGGAGGACGCAGATCTGTCCTGCAGAGCCGTTGGGATGAGCTGTCGGTGTTGCAGGGGGATGGCGTGGTGTCGAGACCTGGTCCATCTGTTCTACGGACTTCCGTAAACTATAACTCACACACCAGTTGGACTGTCGCAACACATCGTCCCACAAAAGCAGCAGTTTAGCGGTATTACATTCCCTCACGCCAATAATACGCCCTCTTTTAAACCAATGCTTTGTTGGTACGGTTCACGCACACGTCCGCGAGACATCCTGCATATAGGTTCAAGACGTTACGAACGGTTTATACACAACGACAGCTGCAGGCACATTTTATAAATAGGTGGCGGTGCGCGCGGCCGTCTGCAGTCGGGGGTTCGATTCCCCCCCCCCCCCCCCCCCCTCGGTCATGGCTGTTTGCGTTGTCCTTAGTTTACTTTACCTTAGGTTAAGTAGTTTGTAAGCTGGGGATTAATAACTAAGATGTTGAGTGCCATAGGTTTACAAACATTTCCTATCTCTAATCTCTCAAGGTGTTTCAAGATGATTGATATTATGGACTGTAAGTGATGCCACAATCGTTTTTCAAATGGGACACATCACTGAATTTACGTTGTTTATTTTAACAATTTCCAACCGAAATTGTATTACTTTATGAACACAAGTATTTCTTTGCATATTTCTATTCATAACGATTGGAATAATGCTTATATATTGGAATTTTTGAGATTTTGTTTTTGTTTTTGGAGGGAATCTGGGATGATTTCATATGGCATCATTTTTTCAAACTGTCTACTAATAATTTAGACATTTTACAATAATTTATTAATGAAATTTTCAAATTACGTTTTTCCTTTACCTTGATATAATACTTGCCGGCCGCGGTGGCCGAGGTGACTGAGGCGCTCCAGTCACGGTCAGCACGGCCACTACGGTCGGGGGTTCGAATCCCCCCTCGGGCATGGATATTTGTGCCGTCCTAGTTCGTAAGTAGTTCATAAGTAGTTTGTAAGTTTAGGGACTGATAACCCCGTAGTTAAGTCCCATAAGCTTAACAAACATTTTTGATATAATACTTTGAAAGTCTTGCTGTTTGTGCTCTAACAAAGACATTAAGCCACAATATATATTTTGTCAATGCGTTGTTGTCTAATGCTCTTCTGTTTCCTCGAAGTAATGGTAGCCAAGCTGTCTGCATTTAATTTTGGAAAGTCCTGCAGTGTTCTTTACAGGCTTTGGTCAAATGGTTGGGCCGAGAGTAACAGATAAAGATGATGCTGTCATATGGCATCATTGGCCTGGAAAGGGTTAAGAGTACCTAATGTTATTTTTCACAGTAATAGTGCATATGAGGCTCGAACTTTGTCGCTTCAAAGTTTTGGAGCACTAAACCCAATGCTACGGTTCGAGTTCATGCTAAAGTAATACGCTGCAATTAGATGCGAGCAAGCGGCTACGTCAAATGTCTTGTGCTGCGTGAGAAAATGGTTATAGAGAGACTGATTGTTGTTTGCCCATGCGCTAAATTACTGTTTTGTAGGTACTACCATGCGCAAAAATATCCGAACGACCTGAATTGCGTTTCGCCTGATGTGCATGCAACCCAACTAACGTACGTGTCTTGCGGATGTTCTGCTCGCTCCGCGGTATAGTCGTTCGACTATTCAAAATGGAGCCACTACAGACAAATGCGCTTTATGGCAATCATTCCAGATGTACATTAACACAACGATTTTGCAAATAAAAGGAAACACGTTATTAAGTTCTTAACGTTTATTAAATCCAATTTATTACAATGACATATCTTAAGTATTGTCAAACATATTACAGTCTCATGTAAGAAAATCCGTCACATAAAACATTAATTAATCCTTAAACAACATTTAATATTGTTACAAACAACAGATTTTACTATAGTATCGGAAATCCTTAAGTCCTGTAGAAATTCGAAGTACTTTTGTTCTCTAAATCGTTTTCTCATAATTGCGAAACGTCGTTCCACTGGCGAGCGTATTTTTACTAACCGATTGTTGAACTAACTAGATAATAATAACTCAATTAACAGCAGCAAACTAACTATGGAATCTTCAATATTAACTATGTATCACCAACGTTTTCTCCTGAACAAATATTTGTACAAAACTTTGAACGCCGGCCGCGGTGGCCGAGGTGACTGAGGCGCTCCAGTCACGGTCAGCACGGCCACTACGGTTGGGGGTTCGAATCCCCCTCCCGGGCATGGATATTTGGGCCGTCCTAGTTCGTAGGTAGTTCATAAGTAGTTTGTAAGTTTAGGGACTGATGACCCCGTAGTTAAGTCCCACAAGCTTAACAAACATTTGAACATTTTTGAAAGCTTTGAACTTTTAGTGAGATGACAGCCTACTTTGTTCTGGAATCAAACCAACCACCTGTAGCCGTAACTAACCAAGCAATGTTTTCATGTCTTATAGATACTTGATTATGCCTAAGATTGTCACAGCTGACGAAGCATAAAGATGTGTGAAATATTGGAGATCTCCTCATAAATATTAGAATGCGCAAACCAAATCATATAAAATGCCAATTCTTAAAATATTTTTATTTATTTATTTATTACTGAACCAGAAACTTAATAATTACCCTTATGTCCCTAATCACAAGTGCCCAGACTCAGTTCGGTGTGGGACTGACATACGAGGCTGCTCCTATCGGAGGTTCGAGTCCTTCCTCGGTCAGGGGTGAGTGTGTTGTCCTAAGATTAGTTTAAGTAGTTATAAGCCTAGGGACTGATGACCACAGTAGTTTGGTCCCATAGATTTACAAACATTTGATTTTGATTTTCATACCCAATATCTAAATGAAGTCAGATGTTAGTGGTAGAATAATTTCACCAGCAGCGGGATGTCTGAATCTGTAATCAGGATATAATTACATTATGCGTCACCGGAAATCGAACCCCGAACCTACCGATTTCCTTTCTAAGCATGAGTGGACGTTAACTCAACAGGAATTACGATGCGGGCGTATCTGACTAGTAACAACGGCACCTATCGTTGTTATAATAATAATAATAATAATAATAATAATAATAATTTCGTGTGGCTCAGTGTTCTGGTGCAAGTCATTCAACTGTGCGCCACTTCAGAGACTTGCATGTCCCTGACCTGCCCCAATTATCCAACTGGGAAAGGTGACCTACAATTTAACGTGGAATATAAACCACGTGTAGTTTATAACGACTCCTCACATTGTTGAGACGTGAATACTGGGTTAAAACACAGATTGGAAAAAATCTGTGATTTAACTAGCTTTCGAACCCGCGACCCTTCAGTTACCATTCAAGCACATTACCCCAAGACCACCGCAACACCGTGGCTCGCGTTCATAATGCACGAAGAGACATTCAAAATCATTTTTTACTAGTAGTCCAGTTTGCTCTATCTAGGGCGTCAAATGATTTATGAATATTTTGTGCTGGACCTGGATTCGAATCCATATACGTGCCTTTCGTGGAGACCTAGAGGAGTCGGCAGTCTCGGAGAAACCTACGAAATGATTCAACTATATGATTCCGAGAGGGTCGAGTGAGGAAAAGAGGAGATCCGAATTAGAATCCCAGTCCAGCGCCATAATTTTTAACGTCTCAAGTTAAATTCAATACGAGACACGTGACCTTAAAGGACCACTGGTTTGAAAAATAAAGTTTTGTAATATAAGAAAAGCTTTCTAGCGACAGAGTTACTGATTGCTGTGTATTCTGCCTGTTACTGGCAACGATAAATCGGCTTTGTCCGAGTTGATAGAGAAATAATTCGGTTTAATATTCCTCGTGTGTGTGTGTGTGTGTGTGTGTGAGAGAGAGAGAGAGAGAGAGAGAGAGAGAGAGAGAGAGAGAGAGAGAGAGAATGGGGGAATGGTAGACAGAATGCAGAAAGCAAATGCTTTTCTCAAGGTTAACATGTTATTTGACTGTTCTCTGGTAATCATCTTAAATGGGTGATCATGTCATCTTATGTTTATAACGTGAGCTGCGGTGGAATGGCCGAGCGCTCTAAGGCGCCTTTCTGCGGAGCGTGCGGTTGCTCCTCGTCGGAAATCGCGTTGCCTCTCGGGTATGTGTGTGTGTGTGTGTGTGTGTGTGTGTGTGTGCGTGTGTGTGTATGTGTGTGTTTTTGTGTGTTGTCCTTACATTACTGTAAGTTAGTTTAAGTAGTTTGTAAGCCTAAGGACTGATAACCACGGTAGTTCAGTCCCAAATATTTACAAACATTTGAACATTTCATAACATGACTTGTTTTCCTTGTCAATAGCAGTATTCTTTAAAAACAACCGGAAATGGAATTCAAATATAACTTGAAATTCAGCTAAAATGCTTCTTTTGAGTCATGTGATGCCTGTGAACTCAACCCACATGGTGTGCTCCTACTGTTGTAACATTCACTGACAGTGATACATTGTCTGTGCATTCGTATTTTGAGAAAAGGTCTACATATATAGCGTAGTGCCGAACTGTACAAATAAATCTACAAAAATCTAGAAAATACGATTTTGCATGTTCCAAGCAATGATAAAGGCATAAATTGTGGTTTATACTCACTCTTAGAGATCCTAATCAGATAGCGGTCACTTGGTGCATTTAATTTTGGGAGAATTACTTTGATGTAAGTAAACACTCCGTACAACAATTATTATTCTATTAGTTCACAACCGGTATTAAGAATCATGTTCTGCAGCCGCAAAGGTGTATAGTATTATTGTGTACACATCAGTGAAATGGTGTTTACATCTGTGAAAAAGGTGTTCACGATATCACACACCAGAGTTTTGTATTTTAAGTCGTTTACAAACATAGTTGGTGAAAGTACAAATTTCATGATGGTTGTCTTTTCAATATTTACGTCGGTGAGGCAGTGTTTCAGTATATGATAAAGACATCAACACTTTGTCTCAAAAACGCCTTTTTAGCGCATATAGTGAAACCAACTGGATTTGAACACGGAATGCAAAATTTGTGAACGATACTGGAACCGCATAGCTACCAAGCTTATGTGGAGCTGATTAAGTCAGTTCAAAACTTCGACATTTTTTCTTTGAATATTTTAATTTTGGCACATAAGCCAAGATAGTTATCCTTTTAATTTCATCCTTCCTTAGGCTAACAAGTTACGATTTAACTTGGCAAATTTCTTAGTAACCAAACAGCACGAGAAAAATGCATAGTAATTCGTGGAAAGTGGCTAGCGCGCAAGATTAAATTGCATATACACATGAATTAATCGGAATCCGAAATGTAACTACGTAGTAGCGCACTGACCGTGTAATTTTTGCAGTGGCTTTTATAACAGAGTTAATTTAAATGTGAAATGCATTTGGTAGAAATACGAAGACTTAATCTAAGATGCAATCCATATTTACACACGTTTGTGTTGTGTAATAGTTTATATCTTTGGACTAGAGTCAGTCTGTTGACATAAACAAATATACGTATATTTTACTTTAAATGCAACTTTCACCTTTCTTACTTACGGTACGTAAAAATCTGGATTGTTGTCCAGAAACTAAGATACCTTAAACGCATCAACTTTCGGATGGTTTTTTCACTATCAGACTTCACATAATTTTCTCCCTTCTTACAAAAATGTTATAAATGCGTTTTCCATCACAAGAAACTTAATTTTACACATAAAAAGTAACGAAAAATTTAGTAACTTTCGCTAACACTGCTCTAACACGCATATGGCTTCTTCTTCCTCGTGTTGTGTGAAATCACCAGAGCTTAAGCCAATAACAGAGCGTTTTTGATCAATTTATTGATATTCATGCTATAATTTCAAAATAATAACAAATGTTTTGTAAGAACAACGACGGAAAATTCTATTTCAACATTACAATCATCCAGATTGAAAACAATTCGAACCCTATTTTAAACATAGCATAATAGCCTTCTATATATGGCACATTGCAGATTTGTTAAGCCATTTCAATGTGTAAGTAGGAAAAGGGGAATAAAATATTATGTACTGATTAGACTGATGTATTTTCTCGGTTCGTCTATGTTAGCAAGAATACTTTTGCTTACTGTCCCATTCATTTCATACCAGACTGAGCTACAGTAAAGCGTAGCCAGGTTTACCTAGTTAACATGAAATTTTCGAATGTTGGCAAGGCAACCAAATTATTAGAATTAAGGATGGTGAAATTAATAAAATATTTCGAAATGAAACATAAATCATTTCTTCCATAAGACCTCTGATTATAAAATCGCTCCTACACAGATATTAAATGCCAAATGAGTAATTAACCCTTTAACTATAGTGAACTTCTACAAACGTTCATTGTAATTGGGCCTTGCAAAAGGTGGACTGCTGTAAAAGCTGGGGAAAATAAGTCCCCTCTGATGAACTTCCGTCTCTAATGACCACTCTTTCGACGGGACGTTAAACGCTAATCTTCCTTCTTGTTTTCGCGTGAACTGGTGCAGTCCTCTGGAGGGAAAGTCGTTCCCAGGCGATTTCAAAAACAGTCCACCTCTGCAAGGCTGTATTATTGTGGTATTTTAAGAAGTCAGCAGTAGTTACAGAGCTAAACGTCGCTCTCTGCATGAATTCAAGTAAAAGCCGATAAACAATTGCATCGGGTGACCGTTTGATAAACCCAGGACTTATTTTAAGCCATTAATATCACTTCTCATAGTCTCTAAAACAAAATGAAAGTGATAGTTATCCAGTGAGTTAGAGTCACCGAAAGTGTTACGTTTTTAACATATCAGCGTATTTTAACAATTACATATCGATAATTATTGTCCGCGGTGGGCGTCAGACTAGAACTACGAACAAACTATACCAACTGCGAGATACTATACAGTAGTCTCATCTCATGCACTCTTAAGGTAACCTCTTCCTGTTTCTTTCGCACCTCTCTGTTTCTGGGAGACTGGAAACTGGAGAGTTCATTGATCAGATGCTTTTCACTTTTATTTAAACAGCATCACCAGCAGTTACACTGTAATCTTTACGAGTACACCATACTTATCGTCCCTTTCGATTTTATAGAATGAATTACATATTCTAAACTTTATTTTCGCGAATTTTTTTCCTTGTTTCATATTCTTATCACAAATGCTTCTCATGTCACTTATAAGCTTGAATCGAATTATCATTGAAATTGTTCAGATGCTTAATCTTTTCGCAGATGATAAGTCCTATTTTTCAATCATTGGGAAAGATTTATTTGCACGGTTCGTCTGATTGGAAACTATATGATCTAAACTTATGAAATATGTTTGTGAAGTTTGCATTTTGTAATCAGGGTAATTCTATCTTTGCATTTGTGCAGTTATGTGTTAGAGGTGGTGCCAACGAAAAAATTCATAAGGAAAATAGTATTCAGGTATTTAACATTAAAATGTATTGTGCAGAAAATGTTAATAGCGTCCGGTGATGCTATAGTTAAATAAATGGTCTATGCTAGGTATTTCTCTTCTCAGTCAACACAGTGGCAGGCTGCGCGCCTTCGAAGCCGCCATCTCCTTCAGCGCTAAGGCAGCGCGAGGAACACAGACGCCGAGCAAACGTATTCTGCCTGTCGCTAGTCTAATGGAGAATTGGCAACATTGCAGAGTTCGTTTGGCAACTCTGTAAGCGGGAGTTACTTCCTGGTATACACAGAATTAAGCTGATAAATTCACTTGACTTTTCATGTCATTTGCATTCAATAATCTGAGTGATTTTTCCTTAAGGTGTGACATGAAGTTATTAATTCATATTTTGAGTCCAGGAAATTCGTTCCACGCGAAAATTGCAACCAATCTCTTCTTTTAAGGTTACGCTTTGATCTGGTCTCCTAACTAGTCGGCCAGTAAGGAAGAACGAAGTGCCGGAAGTCTTCGCTAGCCTTCGGGTAACGTAGTCGGCTGCGAAGTGAACGTGCTGTCGACTTTCAATGCCAATCGTGGCGAGAGCAAAAATTTTTAGCTGTTCTCTGACAAAGCTACAGGAATCCAGATTGAAAATCAATAGGGAATTCTTAACAAAACTACTCAGTCAAAAGGTGTTTAGCTGTTTCCAGGACGGCATTCTCTCATATACTCTGAAAGTGACTTACAAGGCTCAGGTGGTTTACCGATTGCGTGCGTACAAACCAATTTCTTTCGAGTTAAGGCTGTCGCCGAACCATGTTGAAGTCAATTTGCCCAGAAATACATTTTCTTGGCGGTAGGACAACTACTTCCAAAAATGAGTAAAAAACCATGAGACTAGTATAATTTCTGTATTAGAAGCGTGCTTATAGTTGATCATTTCATTGAGCACCAAATTGTCTTAACTGCGTCTTGTCGATATGCTAAGCGCAGTTTCCATTACGTTGCCGTAGTGGTCTGGTAGATAGGTTGTAGTTTAATATCGTCATTTGTGCGTTCGATTGCGCCCTGTAAGGGGTATATTATTAACTAGGACGATCATGTCTACTTCACCTCTGGTAACACCAAGTGAAGAACTTCGAGTTGCATCGTAGTTAACAATCCGTATTAAACCGAATTATTTCGCTATCAACTCGGACAGAGCCGATTTATCGTTGCCAGTAACAGGCAGAATACACAGCAATCAGTAACTCTGTCGCTAGAAAGCTTTTCTTATATTACAAAACTTTATTTTACAAACCAATGGTCCTTTAAGGTAACATGTTTCTTATTGAATTTAACTTGAGACGTTAAAAATTATGGTGCTGGACTGGGATTCTAATTCGGATCTCCTCCTTTTCTCACTCGACCCTCTTGGAATCATATAGTTGAATCACTTCGTTGCTTTCTCCGAGACTGCCGACTCCTCTAGGTCTCCACGAAAGGCACGTATATGGATTCGAATCCAGGTCCAGCACAAAATATTCATAATTTCATTTGACGCCCTAGATAGAGCACACTGAACTACTAGTAAAAATGATTTTGAATGTCTCTTCGTGCTTTCGGAACGCGAACCATGGTGTTGCAGTGGTCTTGGGGTAGGGCGCTTGAATGGTAACTGAAGGGTTGCGGGTTCGAAACCAAGTCAGATCACAGATTTTTTTTTTTCAATCTGTGTTTTAACCCAGCATTCACGTCTAGACAATGTGAGGAGTCGTCAAAAACTACGTGGTTTGGATTCCACGTTAAACTGTAGGTCGCCTTTCCCGGTTGGATAATTGGGGCAGGTTAGGGACATGAAAGTCTCTGAAGTGGCGCATAGTTCAATGACTTGCACCAGGACACTGAGCCATACGAAATTATTATTATTATTATTATTATTATTATTATTATTATTATTATTATTATTATTATTATAACAACGATAGGTGCCGTTGTTACTAGTCAGATACGCACGCATCGTAATTCCTGTTGAGTTAACATTTGAGATTTAACGTCCATTCGTGCTTAGAAAGGAAATCGGTAGGTTCGGGGTTCGATTCCCGGTGACGCATAACGTAATTATATCCTGAGTACAGATTCAAACATCCCGCTGCTGGTGAAATAATTCTACCACTAACATCTGACTTCACTTAGTTATCTTCCCTTTAGATACTGGGTATGTAAGTCAAAATCAAATGTTTGTAAATCTATAGGACCAAACTAGTGTGGTCATCAGTCCCTAGGCTTATAACTACTTAAACTAATCTAAGGACAACACACTCACCCCTGACCGAGGAAGGACTCGAACATCCGACAGGAGCAGCCTCGTATGTCAGTCTCACACCGAACTGAGTCTGGGCACTTGTGATTAGGGACATAAGGGTGATTATTAAGTTCCTGGTTCAGTAATAAATAAATAAATAAAAAATTTTAAGAATTGACATTTTATATGATTTGATTTGCGCATTCTGCTATTTGTGAGGAAATCTCCAATAATACCACACATCTTTATGCTTCGTCAGCTGTGACAATCTTTGGGATAATCAAGTAGCTACAAAACATGAGTGCATTGCTTGGTTAGTTACGGATACAAGTGGTTGGTTTGATTCCAGAACAAAGTAGGCTGTCATATCAATAAAAGTTCAAAGATGTGTACAAATATTTGTTCAGAAAATGTTGGTGATTAGCAGTTAATATTGAAGTTTCTATAGTGCGTTTGCTGTTGTTAATTGAGTTTTCATTACGTGGTTAGTTCAACAATCGGTTAATAAAAATCCGCTTGCCAGGGGAACGACGTTTCGCAATTGTGACAAAACGATTTATAGAGCAAAAGTACTTCGAATTTATGCAGGACTTTAGGATTTCCGAAACTATAGTAAAATCTGTTGTTTGTAACAATATTAAATGTTGTTTAAGGATTAATTAATGTTTTATGTGACGGAGTTTGTTATATGAGACTGTAATATGTTTGACAATATTTAAGATATTGGATTTAATAAACGTTAAGAACTTAATAACGTCTTTCCTTTTATTTGCAAAATCGTGTTGTTAATTTACAACTGGAAGGATTGCCGTAAAGCGCATTTGTCTGTAGTGGATCCATTTTGAATAGTCGAACGACTATACCGCGGAGCGAGCAGAGCACCCGCAAGACACGTACGTTAGTTGGGTTGCATGCACATCAGGCGAAACGCAATTCAGATCGTTCGGATATTTTTGCGCATGGTAGTACATGCTCAAATATGATGGTTGCGACATAACTCAAAGGAAGATGCAACGAATGGTTTATAGTTTACAATTATAAAGACCCCCTTTCGAAGTTTCTGTAGTTCGCAGTAGAACACATGGGAGAGCCTTGGCAGAAGTGCGCAAGCTGGTTGCTGGTTGATTCATAGGACCATCAGTGGTCAATATCAGTTCTGCGCCAGCTAGAGTTCCAAGTATCGGAATTCACAGAATTTTCATTACTAGTCAGTTTCTTACATTTCTTCACTGCTTGGGTTTTCTTTAGCGCTTTATTCTCACGTATTTGGTAAATACTGTTGTTTAGTGTTTTCGTCTGTGTTTTTCAGGTTTCAAAACAATTCGGAGACCTTTGCTTCAGATAATTAGCGAACCTAGTGCCAGTTGCCTCCAGTATCAAGCCTTAGAAACTCTTAAGTAGTAGAATTAAACTTTCTGGATTTTTATTAGTAGTTAAATTTCTTAAAAATTCGTTAGTTTTCTATTTTTAAGGTCTTTATTCTCTTGTGTTTCGCTACACACGGTAATTTTAAGTAACTTGACAGAGATGGATAGGAACTGTGCCTGCTGTGTCCTAGTTATTGTAAGCGGTTGGAAGCCGTGTTGGTCACGGTCAACAGCCTTCAACATGCTGCCCTGGGCTGCAGTATCACCCGGCCACGCGAGGCAATCGCTAGGATAGCTCTGGCGTCTATGTAACGTCTCAGATCCCTGATGTCACTGTAGTTACAGTTTTCGGTGTCCCTGCCAGTCGACAGTTGCCTGAAGGTGGATAGCGAACTGCACATGGAAACTATGGGCAGAAGGCAATACCGGGAAAGGGCCCTTCCGCCTCAGCAACAGTGTCGAGGTGTTGCCCGGTACTGATAATTCCTCTGAACCAGCACGGGCTTGCCTCGCCTGTTGCGGGAGCAGCCAATCCTTTTGAGAGGTCCGGACAGAGGGTGGGATTGCTAGGGTGGGTTAGGCGGCTGTTGGTACTCGTTACGGCAGAATGCCAGTGTGCACTGTGTTTGCCGGAGGATCTCATCCGAGATGTCGAGGAGGCTCTGCCGACGGCGATGCAGAGTACTGGCTGCACCCGGCTGCAAATCGTTGCTCATGTCGGCACCCGTGACCCCTGCCGCTAGTGTTCAGAGGTCATATCCGAAAGAACAGACACCACAACAATATAATAAGTTGTGAGGCGGCATCGTGAGTCGTGACGGGGTAGCTCAGTCGGTAGAGCGCTTGCCCGCGAAAGGCAAAGGTCCCAGGTTCGAGTCCCGGTTCCGGCACGCAATTTTAATCTGCCAGGAAGTTTAATATAATAAGTATTTACACGCGAAGACGGCGTTAGCTTCACAATACTTCACCGCAAATGCGGTCATATGTTCGACCTCGCACGGGAATCCGTAATGGCGAGTGTAAGAGGGCATGAACGATAGGGGCACTACAGCCATAGCGTGCGACATGTGGAAGTTTGAGACGGACAGTGGGCGAGCACGGATAGCCATGTGGTTAGGGCGACCGCTAGCCCGAAGCGGGAGACCCGGGTTCGATTCTCGTTCTCACTTATTCTCATTGTTTAGTTTCAATGCCCTAATGGAGCCATTGTCAATTCTTTCCTTCCTAATCCTTCTTCCTTCCCTCCTTTATCAATACTTATTTGTTTATATCTGAGGGGACATTCAATAATACTACACTGCCCCCCCCCCAGCAAACCACGTGCTTGGATGGCCATCTTCAATGGGAATTTCCGGTTTGTGCCTTAAAAACTACATAAGTGTAATCTTTGACATTTTCCTGTTTCGCCACAGAAAACGTTGTAATCTGCGGAATCGAAATAAGTCCACAACTATAATTTAGAACATGCAACTCAGTATTCATTTAATATCCGGTTGCACTGGGGGGGGGGGGGGATGACACTGCCGGCCGCGGTGGCCGAGGGGACTGAGGCGCTCCAGTCACGGTCAGCACGGCCACTACGGTCGGGGGTTCGAATCCCCCCTCGGGCATGGATATTTGTGCCGTCCTAGTTCGTAAGTAGTTCATAAGTAGTTTGTAAGTTTAGGGACTGATGACCCCGTAGTTAAGTCCCATAAGCTTTACAAACATTTGAACATTTGAATTTGAGTAGTCATGACACAAGCAAACTGTTTGTCTTACGTAGCGTTGTGCTGAGTTTGGGGATACGTACACGTTGCACAATGTGTTTCAGAATGATTTTCGTGTCATTTGCGTGATTCTCCGTGCAGATTTTTGCTGTTATGAGACAAAATGCCTCAAATGAATCGTCCGATTCCAATACCTTACTAGTAGTTCATAAATATCTTATAACACGAAAAATATTTCTTTGACTCACGTAAATAACATTAAGACATGCTGAAACACAGTGTGCAACGTGTACGTATCCCCAAACTCAACAAAACGCTACAGAAGACAAGTAGTTTGCTTATGTTATGACTACTCTTGGCAGGCAGCGCACAGGCCTTGTATCTAGGTGGCGTTGATTTGAACCGCCGGAAAATACAATCGCGCGGCGCCCGCCCGTTTCTATTTCTGTGGAATCATATAGGAGCGTCTAGTTTGGTTGCGGGCACCGCGCGGTTCGGACGTCTCAGTGCTACAAGCTTGCAATGGATCGCTACGACACTGAATTATTTATTATTGATGAAGTGGAGAAACGACCTGTATTTTGGGATCTTCAGAGCGATGAATATTCTAATAAAACTGCCAAAAACCAAGCTTGGCAAGAGTTGGTGGATATATTTGGAAATGATGAAGATACGTTGTAAAAACAGAATAGTTTTGATAACTGGGTGTTTATTGAACTAAAATGAATTTACATAGAATCATATTTTTGCCTCATGTGTGTTTCAGAACTTTAAATGTTTTCCCCGACTAATTGAAGTAGCTCGTCAAAAGAATTTATTGACATCTTCAAATAGTCAAAGAATTTTTCTCCAAACATTCTTAATGTGGGATTCAACGTTACGAATTGGCCATGTACGAGCCGTACAATTAGTATAGGATGCACCCAATACTGACTTTTTTTTAACTCTCGATCTCTTTCTTTTAAGCAACCAGAGTAAACACAATATTTCTTCTACGATCCATTTTGCCACTGTCAATTCCTGCTCCACACTGCGAAGGACAACCGCTTACTAATCGCGCCCTAACTAAACACACATAGCATCATTTTGCGGTTCAACCCGCGCGATTCCAGCATGTCTGAACGCGGCCTAAGGCGACTCGCTGCGGAGCGCACGGTTGCACGCCGTCGGGGGTTCGTGTCCTCCCTCGGTCACGGTCCTTAGGTTAGTTTACCTTAGTGTAAGTAGTTTTGTAAGCTACGGACTAATGACCACTTAGTTAAGTCCGACAGATTTACAAACATTTGAACATATGACTCGATGTTTGCCGCGGTAGAGTGGTGGAACGCTCTAAGGCGCCTTGCTGCAGAGCGTGCGCGCGGTTGCCCGACGTCGGAAGTTCGAGTCCTTCCTCGGGCATGTGTGTGTATGAGTGCGTGTGTATGTTGTGCTTAGCATAAGTTAGTTTCTGTCGTTTGTAAGCCTAGGGACATAACCGCAACAGTTAAGTCCTTTAGATTTACAAACATTGGAGTTAACTCCAAGCTTCGATCGACGGTAGGACAGGTTTAAATTGTACCCTCCACTCATAAAGTTGCATACCTCCGGCATATAGATCAGAGAACTACCTGATACGCCTCTATGTGCGACGCACGAAGCGAACGTTCTCATGATTTTCCAATTAAAGTAATTGTTCAAATGTAATACATTCAACTGCATTACTCATAGTGACCCGTTCTGCAAATGATTGGGTGCAGAATATAATCATATCATGTGGAAATGTCAGCACTATCGTTACATATGTTGTAGATCATCACGGTCTGTTGGCATTTGCTGATACACCTCACCTTTTAAATATACCCCCCTCCCTCCCCCCAGAAAGAAAACTAGTGGCGTAAAATAATGTGAACTGCCAGACCAGTTAATAAGACCACCTCTGCCGATCGAACAACCAGTGTAAACATGGTCTAATACTTCGTGTGCTTTATTTACGTAATGCACTGGGCACCCGTCGTGCTGAAACCATGAAACCAGACGTTCAAGGCAACATCTTGGAGTAAAATTCGTAGTTCCTGTTCCAAAATCGTTCCATATTTGCGTCCATCCAATGTGCCATCAATATAAGATGGACCAACGTGTTTGTATCCCATAATACGTTACCCGACTGTGAGTGTTAATGGTCGTCTTACCATAACCAGTGTCCGTTAACATTACCTTGATTTGTGAAGGTAGACTCATCGCAAAACAGTACCTTGACTAAGAACCTGTGGGTTGCTACACAAAGCATGCTAATCGTCTCCATCCAGTTTTTGAGGCAGTTATATGCACTATGGATGGTATCTATGACGTTGCAGTATGTTACAAATACTAGCGATGGACATACCAAAATCTCGTCTAATTGCAGAACACTAATCTGTGGCTTGTGGTGTATTGCTGTAAGTACTGCAGTTCATTAGCTTTCCCTGTAACTGGTTTGCTTCCTTTCTGCTGAAAGTAGCCTGTTATTAAAATAAGCAACATCTGGGGCAGTTGAGAACTGCAAATGTAAGTTAAAACGCTCACTGCTGCTCTAAATTACTTTATGAGTGGTGGCAGCAAATGCGCAACAGAAATTTATCTAACTGCTCACTCCTTTAGGGAGCAACCAATGTTTTAACAAACACAAAATCAATGTTAAACAATAAATGAAATGATAATTAAAGATGGGATGCAAAGCATGAAATCATAAAGCAGAGGTTTGATACTTAATCATAATCTATTCAGAAAAATGAAGAAGCAAATAAATGTGGGGAGACCAAATTAAGTACACACCTTGTACAAAAGTGAATTAAATCATATAATTACTGCCTGTAATAAAATAGTTTCTGCCCTTTATGAATTTGGAGGTAACATGGGGGGAAATTTGCAAACACACAATGGGTAGCTGAAAGCACATCCATTCATTCACAGACACGCGCATAATGCTTGGAAGTACATTACTCTGCGGGAACACTTGATAACAGTGGTGAAACGAAGCGGCAGCGGTGTCTTGATGAGACGACGGGTGTCTTGATCTCAAGTTTTAAGTACACTGTGCACTAAACGAAATCATGTGTAGGAAGACAGCGACATACTATTCTTAAGTACAATGTGGTGTGCGACCCCACTAAATTACACAGCATTTACTAACAGAAATTAATTTAAAATTACCAAGTAAAGCACACATGAGAATTCATATAGAAGGAAACTGGTATTAATAAAAGTATGGCTGAAGGCTGAAGTTTTGAAAACATATGGTTCAATCGGTCATACAAGACAAGAAAGACAGAATCAAGTTGGGAAATATGAGAAAACATTTAGCATACTCACAGATACAGTAACAACGTGAACACATTAGTTAAGAAGAGCAGGGAAATTCAAACACATTCAGTTTGATTCAGTTTGCACAAAGGCTGAAGGCCATACACGTGTATTCTAACTTGAGCAAGACTGGACACGAAAGCATCACCAGAATGAAAATCCAAATAATAAATTTACATTGATTTACTCAAGTTCTGTAAATTAAGAAACACTTCGCCTCGCATAGCGAAAGAATTACTCAAGAAAACTATCATTGAAAAACCAGGACTGCCTGATCACAAAGAAAGCAAAGTTCTAACAGCCTGCCTTTCCCTCAGCATGATTCAGCGGAGTACTTACTTCCACAGTCGTCAGAGCCAGAATGAAGCGTCAAGAGTGAAGCTCTAAGGCCATGGAAAACCTCTCCTTGCCATACACCGGATGTAGAGCGCGCTAAAAGCGACGCAGAGAACGTTGAGAGCGTCCCATCTACCAACCCTTGCTACCTGGCGAAGACAATTCCCTCTACATCCGCTCCCAGAGAGGTCTCCTATCATCTCATTTGTCCAAGACTAGGTTGGTACCACACTAACAACACGGCCACCTCGCCACCTTGCAAAGTAAGCTTGTCTCTGGCCAGCCAGCTCAGATGACAAACGAAGCCATGCATTCTTAACTACAGCCAAACGAGGCCTAAAGCGGGAGGCGGCGAATGTAAGCCATTGAGCGGCAGTCAGTCAATATTAAATGCAACTTTCCTCATTCTCATGAACATACAAGTTCATTCACATGGGCGGAAACGTATATAAATATGGGGCTAACATACATAAACATGGTGCATTGATCATTAATAAAAATAATTAACACACAGATAGGTAACATTAATGGTGCACAAACATTTTAGGTTAAAGAATAAATCAAAATGGAACACGACGATACAATCAGTGGACGTGTTTCACTGCTTTCTGGTGTGTACACTGTAGACGTAAGGGCGTTCACAACATAGTAACAGAAAGAACGAGAGCGAACATTCTATAGCAAGCATTCGACATACATGGCAACAGCAGCGTAATTACATTTCTTACATTCGCCGAAAATCAGTATCATTTCAGATTTCTGCAGTTGTAGCGTGCATCGTCTATTTGCACGTTTGTCTACGAATCATAGATACGTGTGTAGTAAGTATACGTTGTACACATAACGCTTAAATATGCTTTCTGTTTAATATCTGCTAGATACATGAGCTCTGGTCAAAGTGTACTGCGTATTATTATACGTCGTGGTTAGCTACACGGTCGCAGTGACGCATCGAACAGTCCTATGTTCGAAATATCAGAGGGATACAACGTTGCGGATGAGGTTCGGAGCTGTGAGCTACTCTCGCAGTAAGAATGTGCGCCCTCTTGTTATTGGATATTAAATGGACATTGTGCTGCACATTGTAAATTACAGTTGTGCCCTCATTTCGATTCCACTGATTACAGCCTCATCTGTGTCGAAACGGAAATATTTGTAAGACGAACATTATGTTGTTTTTGCCGTACAGTCATAATCTACGGTAAAAGCGTGGGGTTCCCATCGTAGATACCCAAGTTGCCCTCTCTCACCCACATACAGGGGTTGGTGGGCGAGTGTAGTATCATTGGATGTCCCCCTCCGATACAAATTAGTGTTGTACCTTTTTTGCACCGGTGTTTAATTTCCGTTATATCTGGATGTCTTTAGTTAAAATGAACACCCTGTATAAGGGTTTAAAAATTCATTAGACATTGGTTATAACGAGGAATATAACTCGGTAAAGGTGCTCGGGAGATCGAGCAAGAACGCTTCCTGGCGACCCCTTTTGATAAGACAGAACAATGACGGCCTGGCAGAGTGTTGTGTAGGGATTAGGCAGCCCGGAACGAGGCCGAGCGAAATATTCATTTTAACTCATCAGTGGGAGAAGCGGCGCAGCAATAATGGATTAAGCGCGAATAATGGCGCGAGCTTTTGTCGGAATGAAAGGGAACAGCCGGCCGTGGCAATAAAACCGACCGCGGACCGCCGCTTCACACGGCGCGGCGGCCGGCCTGCGGTCTAATTCAGGATATTGCCGCCGCCGCCGCCGCGGTGATGCAGTGTGGTGTGGCGGGGCGAGCCAACGGCCTACCCGACACGCGTTACCACGCTTGCCTTCCGGGGTTCTTTCATCTTCCTCTTTCGGCTTTCACTGCCCGCAAGATTACTCACAATCAGTGGGGATTTGCTTGTCGTATATGGATTCGTTGTTCAACGGCCGTGCCGCAGTGGCTACACCGTTTCCCGTTAGATCGCCGCAGTTGAGCACTATCGGGGGTTGATTAGCACTCGTGGTGCCGAGCACTGTTGGCAAGCGGCGTGCGCCCTCTGAGGCCAATTGAGGAGCAACTCGACTGAGAAGTAGCGGCTCCGGGCGCGAAAATCGACGAAACGGCCTGGAGTGCAGGGCGCTGACCTCGTCCGCCTTCAATCCAGTGCCGTTTTCTCACGGTTTGCCGGTTGTTTGTCAACGCTCTGTTGAAACCGAATGAAAAGTAATAGGTTATTTTCATCTGTTTAGACATAATGTTTCATTATATTGTGTTTTCCTTTCATTATAATTTCATTCATCTGTTCCATACACTACAGTCATCTTCCGCGGTGTCCGGAATCGCCAGCCGCCAAGGCGTTGAATCTGCTTCCAACAACCTGGCAGCTCCACACGCCGCCAGTGCGCATGCGCGCTGCCAGTCTGTCCTCTCGCCATAGGGCTATTCTATACGAGCGCTAAAATCGCGACGTTGACAACGCCGCGTTAACTTCTGGTGACTGGAGCAATGGACCTACAATAAGACAAACTGTACGAGCGTTTTCGACGTCGGTGTTTCCGCGTTAACCCGGTGTTGAGCGCTAGGCGTAAAAACGCGGCTTCAGTAACGTTTGTATCGTTCTATACGAGGCGTTAGTAACGCGCAGAGACTGAGCTTGTGTCAGTGAAGTTATTATTTGTCGCCGGTCAATATGTTTGGTACGGAGAAATTTATATATGAAATTGAGAAGCAGTCTGCCATTTATGAAGTCGGACGAAAGGACTACAGCGACAAACAATTGAAGGCGAAGTGCTGGAACGAAGTCTGCGAACCCATGCACCTAAATTGGCATGTGATGAGTGCTGTTGATAAGGATAAAGCAGGTACGTAACAACTATACGAAACCTCATTCTCCATTTTGTGGCCACCGAGATAATTTTGATGATAGCACATATTAATACAAATATTATGTAAACAACATTTTTTTTCCAAATCACATGTTTTCATTACAACTTTGTTGGTCTATGTTGCTGAAAATCTTACTGGTACTTATGGCAGGGGACTGTATTTCACAACGTTAAGACGTTCTGTACCGTAATCTCATGGTCGTTTATATTTATTTTTTTAATTTATTTTTTTATTTATTCATATTTTAATCAAGATCACAATAAATACCTTACGAAATAGATGTTCAGAAAGTAAACAGTACAGTTAACATAAAAACTAATCATACAAAGCGAAGTAACATGAACAACTGACCTACATTTATCTAATGACGTACTTACACATTGTTTTGTTCAGGTAAAGAACTAATAAAGAGGTGGAAGTCTCTAAGGGACAATTTCGTAAGGGAATTCCGTTTATTAAAAAAAAAAAAAAAAAAAAAAAATAAATAAATAAATAAATAAATAAATAAAAATAAAAACCGAGACCGGTGTGTCTGAAACGAAGAAGAACTAATACGTGTACTTTGACCAACTGTCTTTCTTAATTCCACGCGTAAAAGGTTGTGAAAATACCGTGTCCAATATTCCGCCACAGGACACTGAAACTGTTTTAGGAAATGAAACAGGAGACCTCCCAGAGGCCTGCGTGACAGCACCTTCAAAACACGATACACATCAAACATTGTCATCCTCCGAAAAGCGAAAACTGCAGCAGGACAAGACAACAAAACGTCTAGGTGTAGGCAGGGCGCTAGCCTCGGCATCCATTTTTTCATCACTGTGTCGTTTTTCCTTATATGTTCACATATGGCATTAAGCAGTTCGTCAAAAGAAGCAACCAACATTCTATAATAATGACAGAATTTCTTTTCGTTCATTCGGTGTTTCTGAAATATTAAATGAAACTGTCCTATTGATAGTCTACTTGCAAGCACCGGGTGTGAGCCTCAACGTCTCGCTTTTCTCATTTTGTTACACTCTTCATACATTTGTAATATACAGGGTGCCCCAGCTATCTTGTCCACACAAAATATCTCTGGAACAATAACAGCTATTGGAAAACGACTTTCACCGGTATCAATGTACGGCTGGGGCCATGAATGTACATATTTATAAACATTCTAAAACAAAAGCAAATGTGGTTTTAACACAAACTTCTGTTTTTTTTAAATGGACACCCTATATTTTTTCTTCAGCAATCCAGAGCATGAAAAATCACATAAACAATGGCGTTGATTGCATCGTAATATTCCAATTACATCCCGAGATATTGCGACGCGTATTTCAAGCGTCAACTTCGCGTCGCATGCTATGGATTGTTGAAGATAAAATGTAGGGTGTACATTAAAAAAAAAGAACAGAAGTTTGTGTTAAAAAACACATTTGCTTTCGTTTTAGAATGTTTCCAAATATGTACATTCATGGGCCCCAGCCGTAAATTGATCCCGGTGAAAGTCGTTTTCCAATAGCTGTTATTGTTCCAGAGATATTTTGGGTGGACAAGATAGCTGGGACACCCTGTATATAGGCTGGCGCAGCCCAATTGGATAGTGTCTATTTTGAAACTAATGTCGTAAAACCAACGCCAACGCCCCAAATACACGGTATATACGCCCAACGCTAACGTGGCGTTAAAACGCGGCGTTTCTAGCGCGCTGTATAGTATGCAAATTTAACGCCTAGTTTTCAGCGTTAACACCAACGCGATTTCAGCGCTCGTATAAAATAGCCTGCCAAAGTGTTGATGCGGTTTCCAACGCTTTGCGTTTGATTGTTGTTTCCCAGTTGCGAGCAAGTGTACTATTGCTTATGCGACCAAGTCAGGCGTTAAAGCATTTAATATGGACAATGAAAGTGTAGTAAGACACTAATTATACGCCAGTTTTTCATCATTTTCGTATAGAGAAAATTGATAGTACCCCCCCCCCCCCCATAAACTATTATATGGGTCCCCTTGCTATGTCATTTAGGCGAACTACATAGTGGGCAGTTCGCCGAATTTGCGGGAGGACGCCATACATACGGCAGAAATTTTGACTGTAAAAACCATTGTCCCTTTACTTTGGTAATAGTTATCCCTTCCACCTGCATAATGATATAGGCCTAACGTTCCGAACAAGTATTTGCACCACCCTCATTACTTATGTTCGTTTGCCCTTGAATCTAAGTGCACTCACGTTCACAGATCAGCGGGTGGTACCCTTCGCCCCATGCCGTATGGTTTGTTGCAATGCAAAGATGTTGTGAGCGAATAATTTTAAACTGTTGCTGACCTTACCTGATAAATCGTACATTGGGTATTGAAAACACCGATGTTAGTTTCGCTTCTGGAGTACTGAAAAAACAACACATACCTTCATCTTGCAGGCAAGACTGGTAGTCTTTACCACTTCAAAAAGTCTCCCAAAACTGGAAAGTATATCTCTTAATACAAAGCGAGACACATCGTTGGTACTGACATAAGCCACGACCTGTGCTGTCCACAGTATCTACATCTACATAGATACTCTGCAAATCACATTCAAGTGCGTGGCAGAGGGTTCATTAACCACATTCATAACTTTTCTCTACCGTTCCATTCTCTAATAGACCGCGGGAAGAAACACCACCTGACTCGTTCCGTTTTCGATCTGATTTCTCTTATTTTATTGGGATGGTCATGTCTCCTAAGTAGGTGGGTGCTAGCAAAATATTTTCACATTCAGAAATAAAAGTAGGTGATTGAAACTTCGCAAACAGATCACGCCGCAATGAATAATGTCTTTCTTTTAATGATTTCCACTCCAATTCGTGCAACATTCCCGTGACGCTTTCCCCCCCGTAACGTGATAAAACAAAACGAGCTGCCCTTCTCTGAACCTTTTCAATGTCTTCGGTCAGTCCCACCTGGTGAGGGTCCCACAAGGGGCAACAGTACTCCAGGAGAGGACGCACAAATGTAATGTAGGAATTCTCTTTGGTGGAGCTGGTGCATCTTCGAAGCGTTCTGCCGATGAAACGTAACATTTAATTCGCCTTCCCCACAATATTTTCCATGTGAGTTCTCCAGTCAAAGTTGTTTGTAATTGTAACTCCTAGGTATTTGGTAGAATCTACGACCTTAAGGTTTGACTGATTTATCGCGTAATTAAAGTTCAGCGGATTTCTTTTAGTGGTCATGTGTATTACTTCACACTTTTCTTTATTCAGTGTAAATTGCCAATTTTCGCACCATGTAGGAATTTTGTCTAAATCGCTTTGCAGTTGCTTTTGATCCTCTGTTGACTTCACTGACCGATAAACGACAGCATCATCCGCGAACAGTCTAAGGGAGCTATTCAGATTGTCTGCTAAATCGTTTATAAACACGAAGAAGGATAGGGGACCTATAACGCTTCCCTGTGGAACGCCAGATATCACTTCTGTTTTACTCGATGACTTACCGTCAATTACAACGAACTGTGTTCTTTCTGATAGGAAATCGTGAATCCAACCGCACGATTGGGGAGATATTCCATAAGCACGCAATTTCATAAGAAGCCGCTTGTGGAGTAGTGTCAAAAGCCTTCCTGAATTCCAGAAATATGTTCAAATGTTTGTAAATCTATCGGACCAAACTGCGTGGTCATCAGTCCGTAGCTTAAAAACTACGTAAACCTAGGTAAACTAACCTAGGGACAAACACACACACCGATGACCCAGGGAGGACTCGAACCTTCACGGCGAGCAACCGCGCGCTCTGCAGCGAGATGCTTTAGACCGCTCGGCTACTCCACTGCGGCCCAGAAATATGGAATCGATTTGAGATCCCTTGTCGATGGCACTTAACACTTCATGTGAATAAAGAGCAAGCTGTGTTTCGCAAGAGTGATACTTTCTGAATCCGTGTTGACTACTGGTTAATAGGTCGTTCTCTTCGAGGTAGTTCATAATATTCGAAAAAAATATATGTTCCAAAATCCTACTGCAAATCGACGTCAATGAGATAGGCCTGTAATTTTGGGGATCACTCCTATTGCCTTTCTTGAATATTGGAGTAACTTGGGCAACTTTCCAGTCCTTGGGTACGGATCTTTCGCTGAGTGATCGGTTGTAAATGACAGCTAAGTACGGAGCTATTGCATCAGCATACTCTGAGAGGAATCTAGTTGGTATACAATCTGGCCCGGAATATTTATTTCTGTTTAGTGACATAAGTTGTTTTAGTACTCCAGGAACATCTACTTCTAAGTTTCGCATGCTGGCAGATGTTCTTGGATTGAATACTGGAGTGTTCACTTCGTCTTCTTTGGTGAACGAATTTCGGAAAGCTGTGTTTAGTAATTCTGCCTTAGCAGTACTGTCATCGGTAGTATTACCATTGATATTGCTTAGTGAAGGTATTGTTTGTGTTTTGCCGCTAGTGTATTTCACATATAATCACAATTTCTCTGGATTCTCTGCAAGATTACGAGACAGGATTTCGTTGTGGTAACTACTATAGGCTTCTCGCATCGAAGTCCGCGTTAGGTTGCGAGTTTCAGTAAAAGAATAACAGTCTTGTGGATTCTGTGTCGTTTTAAATTTTGCATGCGTTTTTCTTTGTTTCTGCAACAGTGATCTGACCTGTTTTGTGTACCACGGGGATAAGCCCCCTCTTTTATTAATTTATTTGGTATAAATCTCTCGATTGCTACTGATATTATGTCTTTGAAAGTAAGCCACAACTGATCTACACTCGTATTTTTAGTTTTGAAAGAATGGAGATTATCACTCAGGAAAGCGTGAAGCGAATTTTTATCTGCTTTATTGAATAGATATATTTTTCGTTTATTTTTGGTGCATTTGGGCATTTCGACATTCAGTCTCGCTACTACAACTCGATGTTCGCTAATCCCTGTATCTGTTTTGATGCTCTTTACTAGCTCATGATTATTTGTTGCTAGGAGATCAAGGGTATTTTCGCAACCACTTACTATTCTAGTGGGTTCATGAACTAACTGTTCGAAGTAGTTTTCAGAAAACGCATTCAGAACTAGTTCGGACGATGTTTTATATTTGCCGCCGGCTTTGAATACGTAGTTATGCCAACATATCGAGGGTTAATTAAAGTCGCCACCGATTATAACAGTATGCTTCGGATACCTATTTGAAATGTGATTCAAGCTTTCTTTGAACATTTCGGAAACCGCATCGTCTGAGTCAGAGGGCCGATAAAAAGATCCAATTATTAATTTATTCCGGTTGTCAGGTATAACCTCTGTTATCTGTCTCAATTTCGCTGCAGGATAAACCCTTAGTAACAGCAATAAACACGCCACCCCCTTTTTTATTTATTTTATCCTTTCTGAAGACCATTTGGCCCTTTGAAAAAATTTCGGCCGAACTTATCTCAGGCGTCAGCCACTTTTCAGAACCTATAATGATTTGTGCCTCAGTACTTTCTATCAGCGCTTGGAGCTCTGGAACTTTTCCAATACAGCTACGACAATTTACAACTGTTATACCAATGGTTTGTAGATTTGCTTTCTTCCTATGTCTGACCTGCCCCCTTTGAGACTGAAACCCATTTTGTGTATTCCGGAGGCCCTCTAACCTAAAAAACCGCCCAGTCCACGCCACACAGCCCCAGCTACCCGTGTAGCCACTTCCTGAGTATAGTGGACTCCTGACCTATTTAGCGGAACCCGAAAACCCACCACCCTTTGACGCAAGTCGAGGAATATGCAGCCCACACGGTCGTAGAACCGTCTGAGCTTCTGATTCAGACCCTCCACTCGGCTCTGAACCAAAAGTCCGCAGTCAGTTCTATCGACAATGCTGCAGATGGTGAGCTCCGCTTTCATCTTTCAAGCAAGACTGGCAGTCTTTACCAATTCTGATAGCCGCTCAAAACAAGAGAGGATCTCTTCCGATCCAAAGCGACACACATCATTGGTCCCGACAAAAGCCACCACCTGCAGCTGCTTGCACCCTGTGCTCTTCATGGCATCCGGAAGGACCCGTTCCACATCTGGAATGACTCCCCCCGGTATGCACACGGAGTGCACATTGGATTTCTTCCCCTCCTTAGCAGCCATTTTCCTAAGGGGCTCCATCACCCGCCTAACGTTGGAGCTCCCAACTACTAACAAACCCACCCTCTGTGAGTGCCCGGATCTTGAAGGCAGGGGGGCGAGTACAGGACAAGCGACACCATACGCATCAGAAACATCCCCTGCCACAGACAGCGCCTCGAATCTGTTGGCAAGACTAACCGGGGAGGCCTCCACTTCGGTCCCCCGGGAAGTCTTACGTCGCCTAACACGCGCTGAGGGGACCTCCCAGTCCACCACGGATTGGGGGGCTACCTCCTCGCGGGCAGTGAGCGGGCTGGCCACAGCCGCAGGCCGATCGGAGGGCACAACAGACGCACAAGGCGTCTGCTGCACCCCCGCGAGCGACCCACAACAGCGGCGCCCACCCACCGCAGTCTCAAGCGTTGCCAGCGAAGCCAACGCCGCCTGAAGTTGCGAGCGAAGAGTCACCAACTCTGCTTCCATCGGTTCGCAGCAGTCACAATTCCTAGCCGTTCCAAAAACTTGTTTTTTTTTTTCAAGTAGTCAGTCTGAGGACACAGAAGTTTGATAAACAGTGAGCTTCGAAAAATATGGCTCTAACACTAAACTGTTTATTAACGGTGAATCTGAAAAATATACGCGCGAGCTAAAAATTTGACAACCAACGCGATTCTTAGTAAATAAACACGCGAGCACACTACACTAAAGATTTAAGAACTGTAAAAGAAAGCACACACGAAATGAAAATAGGTCGCTTCTATTAAGAAGCCGGTTATCTTACAATGTAGAGGAGCTGCTGCTGCTGCTGTCGCGTGTGTCCTGGTCGGCGTTTACTGAGCAACTGAAGTGTAGGATTACCAACCGCGAGTACGATAAAAAAAAAGCAGTGAGTGGCGGATTTACACTGCGGATAAATACACTGAACTGGCTAGCTGAACGCGAATCTAAGTAAATATACACAGGAGCTCGAAAAGTTTGATAAACAGTGAGCTTCGAAAAATATGAAGCTAACACTAAACTGTTTATTAACGAAACTGTTTATTAACGACGGATCTGAAGGACTCATTCTACACTTGGAATGACTCTACCCGGTGTGCACAGTGAGTGCACATTGGATTCCTTCCTCTCCCTAGGAGCCATGTCCCTAAGGAGCTTCATAGCCTGCCTATAGCTCCTTACTAAAAGCAAACCCACCCTCAGCAATTGTCCGGTTCTTGCAGGCTGCGAGGTGAGTTCAGGACAAGCGACACCAGTGGAGTGTATTGTGGGCCATCAAAGCTATCGCCGAAGCCCATATCTAAAGCAAACCAGAAACTGAGAACCAATATTAACAAAAATGGCAATAAAAGCAGTTTCCGTCATGAGGAATTTGCACGTAGTGTGGAATATGTGTCGTTCGCTTCATTTCAGCAGTGGGAGAACATAGCTTGGGACGCTCACTGCCGCAGCTGCGCTAAGGTTTGGGGTAGGAAGCGGTGGGGTGGGGTAGTGCGGCCAACAGTACGCAACACAAGCATGAGCGCTTCCGAAATGTGCCGAACGAACATAAGTCGCTCATGGCGAACTCCCCATCAGTTAAAACCAACAAAGATCGTGTTTTTGTGCTTGTTACAACAGCTGTATTTGTGTTCCTTATTTCACAGTGTGCAATGTACTTTGACAGTTATTAGTGCTAATTCTTCAAAATGGATGGGCAATGTTTAATTAAACAGCTATTTGGAATCTCCGTGCATAAATATGTAACTTCCCTATAAAACATTTTTTTTCGTTTCATGATATATGGCGCTGTAATAGTAAAAACTAAAAATGTGGAAATTGTTGAAAAACTGTAATATTTCAAACAAATACACATCAGATCAGGAAAATCAGAGTACAGTTTTTCATGTTTCTGTTAATTCTATCTCGTGACATCTCCCACAATGGAATGAAACATAAACTATGATGATGCTATCAGTCCGAGACCAGACAGTTTGTTATATTTCAATGATTCGGACTGCGCCACTTATCACGAAACGAAAAAATGTTTCATACGAAAGTTACATTTTTTCACGAAGAATCCAAATCTGTAAAAAAACGTAGGCGTTCCTATAAAATATTTCAAAGGTTCCTCCCACCACCCATCTCGGGTTTCGGTAAGAATTGGCGGGTGGGGGCGAGTGTAGTGTCATTGGATGTCCCCCTCAACGCTATAACATTTGCCGGTAACTTTTTTTCAGTTTTCTGCTAATTTCTTGAGATATTTGGGACGGTCACTATCAATATCTCGAAAACAGAACACGATATCGAATTTTTCTCAGCATTTATTTCTCGGTACAACCGTAGAAAGTGAGATGGTTAGTGATAGCCCAAGTTACAAACCCAGCATTCGCCACTGAGCGACACCGTTCAACTTAGGCACATCGTCCAGCACAGATAACGCCTCGAACTTGTTGTTAAGACGTGCTGAGGAGGCCTCTCGTTGTGTCCCCCGGCAAGTGTTTCACTGCCTGCCACTGCCTGCCACCACGCGACCGCGGGTGGGATGTCTGGCTCACTGCGAGCAGCAGCCCGCTGGCCATGTGCTGGGCGTTCGCTGACTCGCCACGCCGGCTCACAACAGCGGGTCTCCTGGTTCGCAGACTCCAGCTGTGGAACTGAATTTAACGTCGGCTGGAACTGCGATCGAAGTGTCGCCAAATCAGTTCGCACGTCCATGCAACACGCATTCGGGAAGATGGTGGTTCAAATCCACCTCCCGCCATCCACATTTAGGTTCTCCGTGATTTTTCTAAATCCCTTTAGGCAAATGCCGGGATGGTTCCTTTCAAAGGGCACGGCCGATTTCCTCCCCTATCCTTCCTCGAAAATCCGAGCGTAAGCTCCGTCTCTAATGGTCACGCTGTCGACGGGACGTTAAACCCTAAGCTTCCTAACCAGAAATGCGGAAGATCACAAAGATGCTTTGTAGTCCTCTACACAGTGGGTAACTACTTACATATATAAAACTTTTTTTCCCATTAACAATCACAGAATGACCCACCACCTTGAAGGTGGGTCGTATACTACCTGTGATAGTAGCATTGGTAACGGTTGCTGGTTTCTTAGCCGTCGTAGGAAGTGGAAGTATTACCTTCGTGTGTTCTACGCCGCTGCCCGTCCCTAGCCACTCGGAGGCGAACCAGTTCTTCGCAACCGTACCTAGCTTGCTCTGTGAGTAAAAGGTTTCTACCAAATATGGTTTATAGTGGTTTATTTGAGATAAATATTTGAAATAAAGATGAAATTGAAAATAAAAATGTATGTTTACAGAGCAGTGTTACAATAACATTACTCCTAAATTCTACAGAGATAAAATTTGGTAAGTATACAATTAATTAAAAATGTTTTTAACACTGAATGACAATTACTTTATAACAGGAGATAGTACAGATCAGTGCTAGTATAATGATGTAATCAATTTTTTTTGTTTTGTTTACGGTGCATAACATCAGTATAAAAATAATCTGAAAGGGGAGTCAACGTCTTCGAGTTGACCTGTGATCAGGTACAATATCATAGTTACAGTAGTGATGAACAAAGAATGATTACATAGAGAACGAATTGATTTAAATCGTACAGAAATATTTTTCAAGGAATGGTATAGTAAAATTGCAGTGAAATCCTGTTATTTGAAGTAAGTAAAAGCAATACAGAGTTGGTCTCAATAGAATATTAACATCTTGTAGTTAATTTTTAGTCAAGGCTTGTTTACATGATTTTTGTATTGAAACCGTATATATATATATATATATATATATATATATATATATATATATATATATATATATATATACATGATTCTGTCTGAGACGATAAGATTATAATCATGCAATAAAAGATTATAAAATGGGCGCCTAGAAAAATTTTGAAAACACATTAAGAATGTAAAACATGTGAAGATTTACGTATCAGTCAGTTGTATATAAAAAGGGTGCTTACAAGTTTAAAAATGTTGATAATCTAAAACTGTCAGTCATACAATTTAAAACGGGTGAAACTTAATACAATTTGAGATAAAAAAATCAAATTAATAGGAACAGTTTTTAAATTAGCAACGTCTTTGAGTTGCGTTCTAATCAAGTACAATATAGTAGTTACATATATTTTTAACAAAAGTAATTACATAGAAAACAGATTTGCAATCACATTATATCTACATGCTTTTTTGTTCTAAGTTGTATATATAAGATCATAAATCATGCAAATAAAAAGTTATATAATGATAAGGGTGCATCAAAATTTTTTAAAGACACATTGGGATGTTAGCTTGTTAGTCGATTGTATATAAGAGGTAGCGCCTGAAGTAAAAGACTGTTAGACATCTAAAACTATCAGTCATACAATTTAAAACAGGTAAAATTTGATACAATTTAACATAACAACCCATTAGGAAAGTAGGTACAATTTAAAATTGTCACCTTATGAAATAAGGATTACTATTTAGCTATCTTTTTTATTTATTTTTTATTTTTCACAAGGGGTAGTTATTATGTCTCCTAGCAGGGGGAGGAGGAAGATAGTCGCCATGTTGCATAGTTTAAGCATCTTGTGCGTTATTTTGCTGCCTCAAATCCCTGCCATATGGATTTTGTTGTCGATATTCTTCTACCTTGGCTTTGGATATTTTGTCTGCAATTTCGTTCAGTTTGTTCCACTCCACATGATTACGTAGCATAGTGTGGAGATCGGTGTTATTCTGTGATGGCTTTACATGTGATTACATGGTACACCTAAGTACAACATGTTCAGGTGTTCCCAGTTCTCCACAAGCACATTTGTCCTCTGTTGTTAGCCCTACCCGGTATAAGTGAGTTGGGTAAGACCAATGACCGGTCAAGAAACGTATCATGCCACGGCTTGGATCGATGTGCTACAGTTTTAGGCGGTCGCATATATTGGAAAATAGGGAAGCATCAAGAAGTTAGTTTACTCCGCTGAAGTCAAAATTGGAGTATGAAATAAGTGAAACTAAAACGATGACGCGGTATAGGCGGGCTACGGCGGAGCGCATTGAGGCGCTTTGCTGCGATGTGCGAGGCCGTTCCCCGTCGGGGGTTCCAATCCCCCTTTCGGCATGGATGTTTGTCCTGTCTTTAGTTTAAGTTAGTTTGTAAGTTTACTGATTGATGACCCTGCAGTTAAGTCCCTTAAGCTTAACAAACATTTGAACATTTTTTGATAATGTCGGCGAAAATACACAGTTATCAAACGATACGGTTTTTAAAAAACGCGACATTGGGCCTAGTAACCTCTACCAACTACAGCTACGTTCAAAACAAAAACAGACGATTGTCGCGATTCACAAGGAGGGAGAATACAGAGGTACTTAAAAGCGAATCTAATATGCAGAGTCTTTCATAAAGAATGAACCGATTTCATTAAGCCTTATTTTCCCAACAGTCAGTACTACAAGATTAAACCTAAGACACATGTGTTTGACGTTCAAGTGTAGTCCTACAAGTGTTCAATACAACCAACACCAGCAGCACCGACCACGTTAAGGTCTATAGCCGATAGGACAATTCCTCCTAATCGCGTTGTAGCTTATCTAGGAGGCCATGCAAGGAGAGCACAAACTGTAGCAGTGTGTCGACTAGTCTACCAATCCGAGAAAAACAGCTTCCGAGATTTGCAGGCTCCAGAACGAGAGCGCTCAAAAAAAAAAAAAAAAAAAAAAAAAAAAAGTGCTTTCCAGGTATTTGGAGGTACCCCAAGACGAGATGGCCGGGGCTGTCCGCCCCCTCCGCCCCCCTCCCCTTAATCCGCCACTGGTCGCATGAGTGTGTTAGCAGCAAGGCGGAAGAGGCGGTTCCGTACCTTGAGGAATAGCTTTGCCCTGTGACAGTCTTGGGGTTTTCCATAAACCCTGAAACTACTGACAGCACAGAAAATATTTCCAAAATCAAATGTTGAAATGTTTGTAATTCTATGGGATTAATCTACGTTGATCATCAGTCCCTAAACTAGTTAAACTAAGTGAAAATAACGCAAGGCATTACACACATGCGATCCGTAACGTGGCGCTCCAGACCGTTCAGCTACTGCCGCACGTCGAGAACATTTGCATTGGGAGAATTTCGTTCGTGCTCGATTGTAGCATGTGGGTGCTCGGTTCCCCGAATCCAAACACTGTGACGATAGACACTGCCATTAATACGGAAGGTTGCTTCGTCAATAAAAATAACGCACGAAAAGGTTTCTTCATAATTTTGTTCAACGTTCAGCATTGCATAAAAGAATTCCACCAGTTTTGGCTTGTCCACATGTCTCAGCGCCTGGACCAGCTACAATCAGTACAGTTTCATGTGTAGGCGTCTTTTCAGATACTGCTACTACTTACCTGAAGCTGACGAAGACCTTGAGATGTGGATTCCTGGGGCTCCGAGAAAACGCCTGTTTGATTCTCCTCACTTTTCTTCTGACCGTGCAGTTCACGGACGACCTTAGACAAAAATCCTGCTTACTGTTAGTTCCGAAGCGGCGCGATCGCTAGCTCAGTGGCTGCCGCTATGACGCAGCGGCCGGCCAGTAGGCTAGCGATCCCATCGACCCATGGCTCGAAGAACAGGGCTTCAAACAGATACGTGCATTGTGCAGAAGAGCACTATTCACGCGAGAACAATGGGATGTCATGTTACACGACTTGCTGTACATTATTACTGGCAAACCATGGAACCGCACGGCAAACTGCGTGTACGATCCATCACCACGTTCACAGATGATGTTTGACCCAACAAATATTCCGGAGTTACCTCCAACACCGAAGAAGAAAAGACCCCAACTTAGAAACAAATAATCCACTCAAGTTGCAGTTATGAAGATAATACCACTACAACATCTGAAGATTGCGGGGCAGTAGTAACGCCGGTCATGTAAAAAGAAAATGAATACCTCATCAACAATGAAGATGGCGGGGCAATAGTAACGCCGGTTACGAAGCACAACAATGTGGAATAATTCAATTCAACAATAAAAATACGCCAATAAGGCAACAAGAAGGAAAACAAAAAAGAAAATTAACCCCCTTAAGAAATAAACAAAGATCCCACAAACCACTGATGCCAAAACAAAATAAAGAATTCCCTTCCTTACCGATTAAAAATCCTTATGATGTAGGAAATGCCCAAACGGTAAACACTACGTAATATAGCTATTAGAAGATAGTCTTAAGAATGTGGAGTGTGCGATGGCTCGGAACTTCCTTGCTTACGTGGCATGACTACTGCGCTGGGGCAGCACTGTCTAGATACAAGGCCTCCCAACAAATCCGTGTCACGTCACACCGATAGGCAGCGGTCGCAAGCTCACTGGATGGCGCTACGAGGCAGTGGGCTGTGCCCCAGCTGCCAGCCACTCAGATAGCGCCGGCAGCCTATCCGTGTGACGTAACACGGACTTGTTGTGAGGCCTTGTATCTAGACGGTGTTGGCTGGGGCCTGTCTTTCTCGTAGGCCTCGTGTGCAGGTTGAATGTAGTTGGGTGGAGCAGCGGGGCTGGGAGCGGAGGAAGGCACGGCGGGGAGGGGAGGACAGCAAGGCGCGAGAACTCTGCTGACTTATGATAGAAATGTGAGGCCACGTCCTTTGTGACGATATGTGACTTGTTCCGCTGCGTGGCTTCAGTATGGTGCGATAAGCATACCAAATTGGTTCATTTTTTATGAAAGACCCTGTATATGAAGGCACACAGTAAATTGTTGTTGTTGTTGTTGTTGTTGTTGTGGTCTTCAGTCCGCAGACTGGTTTGATGCAGCACTCCACGCCAGTGGCGTAACTAGGACTTGGCTTTGCGGGTGGGGAAGGGGGGGGGGGAAGGGGATAGATCTGCTTGACAAGCAAAATTTTAGTCAGTTTCCAGACAGACTACCATCTACCACTCCCGTTGAAGAAAGTAATTCACTCCCTTCCAATGAAAGCTTATGGTAAAACACCCCAAGTTCCAAATCTTTACCTTTACCAGATTGCTGTTATACGATTTCTTTTCTTCCCCCCCCCCCCTTCTCTCTTTTATTTTCGGGTTCTGAGAGGGGGTTCTATCCCCCTCATCCCCCCCCCCCCATAGATACGCCACTGCTTTAAGCTACCCTGTCCTGTGCAAGTATTCATCTGAGAATACGTTCGGTAACCTACATCCTTTTGAATCTGCTGACTATATTCGTCCCTCGGTCTCCTCTACGATTTTTACCCCTACCCCTTTTCCTTCTAATGGTAAGTTGACAATTCCTTGATGTCACAAAATGTGTCCAACCAATCTATCCCTTCTCTCAGTCAGGATATGCCAGAAACTCCTTTTCTCCCCGATTCGGTTAAGCACCTTCTCATTAGTTACGTGATCTACCCAACCAATTTTCATCATTCGTCTGTAGCACCACATTTCAAAAGCTTCTATCATATTTTTATCTAAACTCCATAAGTAAATTATAAAACTGCATTTCACTTGTAGTCAGAAGCAGGTTGCCGTTACATTGAGATGCTCTGTGCCAGGCGTGGCTCATTGTTGTCACACTAGGGAGGGCTCTGACATTTACCGATCGGAAAAAACCTAGACCTCGAGCTACGTATCAGTCTGTAACCACGACGATTTCCAGAAGGGGGAGGAGGTGGCAAAGTCATATTTTACCTAAACTTTACGTACTACACCTACTTCCTGTTTCAGAAGCAATTAAAAATATCATCAAAGGCTAAAACCAACATAGAGCCTTCTGGTAGCTTTTATCTACTGATATCGCAATAAACAGTACTAAATGACACAGTTTGCAGGAATCTTTAAAGTGGTGTGGATAAAATACGTTGCTTGCTTAATGTTATGATAATTTCAATTGTAAACATGAGGAGTAATATACAATTGTATTGTGTTTTGAAACAGCGGCGTTGAAGTTCACGGGGCGCCACGGGTCTTTTGTTGTGATTGGTTGAGATGAAATACGCTATCAACTGCAAAGGCGCAAAGTTAATTTACGTTTTTGAAGCGAACATAATGCATTTCTCATTTTATACTTTTATGTCACTAAAATATTCATTTCAGCTGATACAGTGCACCAAAGGCCGGCGCAAGGCACGTGCGAAACGTGCGGCCGCACGGGGCGGCACTTTCGTGCGCTTTTTTCTTAAATCATTCGCGATTCTCTTGCTAGGTGGTGACACTTTACGGTACCGCATTGTAGTGCACTCTAGTGAGAAATTTTCGAACTTATTCTAACACTGGATACCAATATCAGAAACAAAAAGTTATCTAAAACTCTATTAAAACAGTAAAACTAACGAGTGATTAACCACACACCAAAACATAATAGACATATACAGAGACAAGAGATTCGATAGTGGAGTTTCAGCCACTCTCTATTCTCTTTTGAAGTAAGCAGAAGAACGTGAAAGTAGTGTGGAGGTTGGTAGGACACTCTTATCCTATATGAACTCATCCCCTTTCCTCACCTCCTTCAATACCTCGAACACCTCCGAATCCTGTATGTCACCCGCAAAATAGATTCCCGCAACCCACTCGTTTACCCCATCCTAACCAGTCCTGGGCCTCTGCCACGCCTACACCACTTCATTCCTCCCTCTCTCCACCTGCACACGCTACATGTCCTCTCCCAAGGCAACTTCCGCACCCTTCCCCTACCGGATGATACCCTTCGTCCCGAAATATACCCCTCCTATCAACTCTGATCCCATCCCCGTAGCATCAGCGCCCCCTCTTCCCGTCCCCTCCTCCTCCCTCTCCCCGCTTGGTCTCCCCCTCCCCCTTCCCCACCTGGAGTCTCGATCACACCCGTCTTTCCTCTCCCCCCCCCCCTCTCTCTCTTCAACCTTCCCACGCGCTTCCTAACCTTCCCCTCCCTTTGCCCTGCGGGGGCCACAGTGACGCATTTTAGAACCAGTGTCGTCTAGTGTCTATTGTCCAGTGCATCCGTGTCTCAGTGTGCGTTTACAGTGCGTCGAATAACATTTCCTCTTCACCTGTGTCGTCGTGTTTCTTCTTCGTGTGTCCAGTGATGTTACTCAATGTGATTTTCTCGCCACCGTAGCACAGACTGTTTTTAACTGTTTGTGTGTCTGTCTTCGTGCCATGTTTTTTCATTCCTTGTTTTTACTCTCGTGACATTGCAATGTACATGTACGCTCGGCTGAAGAGCAGCGCCTGATGCTGCTGCCAGCCTGCCGACTCCGTCGGCGTTAAAATAACAATAAAGGAAAAAAAAAGGACACTCTTAGGCTACAAGCTCGGAGCCTTCGTGACGCCCATAAAAGCAATACACTAATGAACCCCCCCCCTCGCAAACCTCCACTACATGGAGCTAAACGACATCTCAAGGCGCAGCCTTAAAGCTACTACCCGATCGAAAAACATCGTTCAATATCAACAGTTCCAAAAACATTGTTGATACATATATTTCAAATATTTTTTTGGGGCGGTTCCGCCTCAGAACCTTTAATTACGAGCCGCGCCTGCTCTGTGCTCTGTACGGGACGACGGACTCTCAGTAACACGAATTGACGACAGGAGGGGATAAATAAATACCCGGGCAAGGCCGGGCTTTCGGCTGGCCTGGCAATAAAAGACTGTGTACTTAAGGCACGTGACTCGGGGATGGAATGAGCTGCCCTCAGTGTAGTCTCGGAAGCAGGCCTGGTGCGTTGGCCGGGCCTCACGACGACGGAGGTGGCTGCTGGTCTGCGGCCCCGTAACGCAATTAGCGCCGCCTTGAGGCGGGGGAGGGGAGAGGTCTGGACAGGGCGAGGATGGCAGGGTAGAGGGGGGGAAGGCTCTCTGGCAATCGAGTTAAAGCGGCCGCTGGCGGCAGCTGCGGAGCGCTATTACACTGCGGCCTAACTCACTGCCGAGCCGGGCCAGCCGTTTAATCCGCCTCTCAACTCACATCGCACACGACTCTCCTAAAGATAAGCAGGTATCTACTTCCTAATGAGCGGACGTGACAAACCTGTTCAGCTTAAATGTTTCCTAATCAAGCGTCTCCTAGCCGAGCAAGGTGGCTCAGTGGTATCGCACTGAGACCCTATTCTGTATCTTTTCGGCGCCCCAGAGTTCGGTTCGGTCAGAGAGCGCACCGAGGGGTCGAGTTATCGAAGCAGCGCCGTTAGTTCATTCTGTATGCCTTTCGGTGGCGTTGCCGTACGCCTTCGTGGACACCGAAGCTCACGGTGGCGCAGTTGCCAGATCTGGTCTCATCAGCCAATCAGAAGTGATTGCCTGCTTCTTCGCGCATGCGCACTGCTGGTGACCAGGGGGCACGGCAGCCGTGGCCGGCGTTCGCGGCGTTTCCTACCATGAGAGAGAGCCCATCAAAATGTAAAAAAATGAAAGTCGTGTATTTTATAATCTGGTGACATAACACGACAGTGTGTTCCGAGAACTATCTACTGAAACTTTTTTTAAAATTTAATGATAACTTTTTGTCACTGAAAAAAGAGAATATTTAAACTTTCATGAAAAGTTGTTTATTCACGCTACTCTATGTTTATCACACCGTTTCTCCTAAACTAAGCGTCGCACAGCAAAATAATTTTATAATTGCCTTCAGTGCTATATGTTGTCGATGTCTGCAAACTTCCTGGCCAATATATTCAGTGATAGTGAAGTAATAAATTAAAATCCCACGTCTGACGCAGAACTTTTACCAAACCAACGTCCAAAATGTAGTAAGCGACAAACTTTTTCCCTTTAAATTTTTTGGTGAGGGTGTAAGCGAGAAAAAGCTTCGGAAAGGTTTGAATTTATTTTTCCCGTTAGTTGGAAGTCGTTAGGTGCTACCGTTTCTACTACACAAGAGCAGAATTGTGCGGTTCATTAGCGCGGTGCGAATTCAACGCGTTGGGAGGGAAGACGCGGCGTTAGCAGCAGAGAGAGAGAGAGAGAGAGAGAGCAGTGCTAGCAGTGAAAAACTTCGTATTTTGGCACTACGGAAGTACATGGAAGTTGCGGGAAAGGAAAAGGATTACGTATTAGTCGAGACAGCTCTTAGAAGTACAAATTAGTCAATGTTTTTTTACTGAGGGAAGAACGTACAATATTTTAATAACAAAACAGTTGTTTGACGATGCGGGAAAGCTAAAGGAATTTTTTTGTTTCACTCATAACCAGTTTTAGTATTTTCTGTCGTTAACTGGACAAAACCTGAAACGTCAAGTTTGATTCCATCTTGAATCCAAATGTTCAGTGGCTATTAACATATACGGATGATGAAGAGCAGTCGCAAATATTTCTTTACTGTCGCAAAATTTGATTTTGGTCGCTGTCAGACTCTCATCAGTGCTTAAAACATAGTTTGGAACGTACAAAAATTTTCAGTCTTTGTATTGAAGATTATATGATCGTCAAAATGAAGGCTAAAAACCTTTGTTTCAAACTGCGTTTCAAGCATTGAGAGTAGTCAAAAATGAATTATTTGTAACAAGTAAAAAAAGTAAATGAATAAAAATAAAAGTCGACGTTTGTTTCACTCACAGAAATTTCATCTTTTGTTTTATAATAAGAGTGAACCCCGATGTCTAAGAAACTACTGCTGGCACTCGCTCTTACATGTACATGCCAAAGAATATTGCAGATCATGCTTCTCTTACACGACTAGAAAAGTGTTACAAACAAGATCACTGGTGAAAAAATATTTTGCACCGGGAAGGATTCGAGCCTAAAACACTTAGAATAGAAGCTTGTCGCCTTAACCGCTAGACCACAGCGTCTACAAAGACATACCGCTCTTTGTTTCCATTGACTTCTTTGCGGAATAATTATCGGTTATTTATACTGCTACTAATTTGTATGATTTCCACTAACTTCACAAAATTCCTTTTTATTTTAACTTAACCGTTGTAAAAGTGTTTTCTGTAAGTAATAAATTCTCAGTTTGTACGGAAAAGTACGGTAAAACACCACCAAGTACCGTTCATATACATCGGTAACGTGCTTGTGGGCACAACAGGACTTAAGATTGCGGTGAAAATGGCTCATTTTATGAAGATTTTCAATGCGGTGGAGTATCTGGAGTGCGTATTTGAGTAATTCTCACGTACAAATACTAAAATTTGCCAAATACGACGCGACAGCTTTGCGAACGGCGAAAACGAAGGTGACGCCGTATTTCATCTACATCTACATACATACTCCGCAATTCACCGTAAGGTGCGTGGCGGAGGGTACACTGTACCACTACTAGGCATTTCCTTTCCTATTCCACTCCCAAATTGAACGAGGAAAAAAAGATTGCCTATATGCCTCCGTACGAGCCCTAATTTCTCTTATCTTGTCTTTGTGATCTTTACGCGAAATGTAAGTAGGCGGCAGCAAGATCGTACTACACTCAGCTTCAAATTCCGGCCCTCTAAATTTACTTAACAGAAATTCACGAAAAGAACGTCGTCTTTCTTCCAGCGATCCCCAATTGAGTTGCCGGAGCATTTCCGTGACACTCGCGCATTGGTCGAACCTACCGGTAACAAATCTAGCTGCTCGCCTCTGAACCGCCTCTATGTCTTCCTTCAAACCGATCTGCTGCGGGTCCCAAATACTTGAGCAATACTCAAGACGTGGTCGTACAAGCGTTTTATACGCGGTCTCCTTTACAGGTGAAGTACATCTTCCCAAAATTCTCCCAATAAACCGAAGTCTGCTGTCCGCCTTACTCACAACTGTCCTTACATGCTCGTTCCATTTCATATCGCTCTGCAATGTTACGCCTAGATATTTGAACGACGCGACCGCATCAAGAAGCTCACTACTGATGCTGTATTCGAACATTATAGGATTGTTTCTTCTACTCATGCGCATCACCTTACATTTTTCTACATTGAGAGCTAGCTGCCATTCTTCGCACCAACTAGAAATTTTGTCTAAGTCAACCTGTATGTTATTACAGTCAGTTACAGACGACACCCTTCCATACACCACAGCATCATCAGCAAACAGCCGCAAATTACAACTTACTCTGTCCATCAGATCATTTATATAGATAGAAAATAATAGCGGTCCTATCACACTCCCCTGGGGCACGCCTGACGATACACTCGTCTCTGATGAACACTCGCCGTCGAGAACAACGTACTGCGTTCTATTACTTAGGAAGTCTTCCAGCCAGTCACAAATCTGTGAACCTATTCCATAAGCTCGTATCTTCGTTAGCAGTCTGCAGTGTGGCACCGTGTCGAACGCCTTTTTGAAGTCGAGAAAAACACAATCCGCCTGTTGCCCTTCGTCCATGACTCGCAAGTTGTCATGTGAGAAAAGGGCAAGCTGAGTTTCACATGAACGATGTTTCCTAAACCCGTGCTGATTCATGGAAAGAAGCTTTTCCGTTTCAAGGAAATTTACTATGTTCGAACTGAGAATATGCTCCAAAATTCTACATGAAACTGATGTCAACGATATTGGCCTGTAATTGTATGGGTCAGTTCTCTTTCCTTTCTTATACACGGGAGTCACCTGCGCTTTTTTCCAATCACTAGGAACTTTGCGCTGAATTAAAGACTCGCTATAAATGCAAGCTAAGTAGGGGGCCAATGCCGCAGAATAGTCTTTGTAAAACCGAACTGGTATTCCATCCGGACCAGCAGACTTTTTCGTATTTAGCTCTCTCAGCTGCTTCTCTACACCGGAAATACCTATTGTTATGTCCCCCATTTCGGAATTAGTACGTTGATCAAATGATGGTATATTTGTGCGGTCCTCCTGCGTGAAAGATTTCTTAAAGGTTAAATTTAGAACTTCAGCTTTCCGTTTGCTTTCTTCTATTACTGCCCCGGAATGATCAACTAGTGACTGGACAGTGGGCTTTGACCCGCTTATCGATTTTACATAGGACCAGAATTTTTTCGGGTTCTCGGAAAGATCTTTTGCTAAGGTATGGCTGTGATAATTATTGTATGCTTCACGCATCGATCTTTTTATAGACGCACGAATCTCTACTAACTTTTGCCTGTCATCATTTGCGTGTTCTTTTTTGAATCGAGAGTGCAACAGCCTTTGCTTTCTCAGCAGCTTTCTAACATTATTATTATACCACGGTGGATCTTTTCCATCCTTAATCGTCTTTACTGGCACATATTTCTCTAACCCTTTATTAACAATGCCCTTAAATTTAGTCCACAAGTCCTCTACATCCATAGTCCCAGAATTAAACGATGCCCATTCATTTTCTAAGTGCGATCGTAACATTTGCTTGTCGGCTTTTCCCAACAAAAACACGCTCCTAGCCTTCTTGACTGGTTTATGAACTTTGGTCACCATCGACGCTATGATGATATCATGATCACTAATTCCTGTCTCTACACAGACATCGTTAATAAGGTCAGGCCTGTTTGTGGCTATAAGGTCTAGAATATTTCCATTGCGCGTGGGTTGCCGGTTTAACTGCTCAAGACAGTTTTCGGAGAATGTGTCCAAAAGTAGCTCGCAAGACTGCTTGTCTGTACCGCCTGAAATGTAACTAGCGAGGTCCCAATCTATACTCTTAAGCTTGAAGTCACCTCCGACTAATATTGCATGGCCCGGATACCTATGCACTACCTGGTGTAGACTTTCCTTGAATGATTCTAAAACTGCTACAGCAGCACTGGGGGGCCGGTAAAAACAACCAACTATTAACTTTACTTCTTTTAGACCTGTTATGCGTGCCCAGATAACTTCACAATTACTTTCAACCTCGATCTCAGTAGAAACAATATCTTTGTCCACAGCGATGAACACTCCTCCTCCGGTTGTATCAAATCTATCTTTCCGATATACATTCCACGCTTCGCTAAATATTTCTGAACTTTCCACATCATCATTTAGACAGCTTTCGGTGCCAAAATTATCTGAGCGCAATAACTTCGATGCAGCGCTGCAAATTCGGGAACTTTGTTTCTAATACTCTGTAAGTTCGCTGCTAATATTTTTATGTTCGAATTTTTGTTCCGAACGTGGCCTGAATTCGCTGTTTGAATGCTGACAGGCGAGTGCTCATCAGAGTTAGCGCCTAGCCTAAAAAAACCCCATGTGCACTCCACAAGTACTCTGCTACCCGAGTAGCCGCTTCCTTAGTGTAGTGCACCCCTGATCTATCTAGGGGCTTGATGGGTTTCGTATTTACACTTTCGTAATATGAGAGTTTGCAGGATAAATGAAACGGCGCATTAAAGACACTACCGAGACGCGTATTTAAAAAACAAGTTTATTGCAATAGAGTTTACAGAAGTGCTATTTCGTTATATTAAACTCTAGAACACTAGCAATTTTAACGATATATTCTGATACTATCTGTAGGCAGCCTTGAAAATTAACTTTTTAAAGTTACTTATTACTTAAAAGCAACAGATGTATCATTATCGGAATTTAAAACGGCATTGCTGAAATAACAATTTATCTTCGCAATCCAAGCCCACCGAAACGAACCAAACGGCCTCACCGAAACCTCAGCGGCTTTCGGTGCAGCGCTCGAAATTTCGGTGGCTACGCAGAAACATACAGAATAACCATTTCGCTACCGAACCGAAATTGACGTCACCACCGAGAAAAATACACGTAACCGAACGGTACGAAAGATACAGAATAGGGCATTCGGGAGGACTGTGGTTCATATCCCCCTCCGGCCATCCTGATTTATTCTGTGATTTCCCTAACTCACTCCAGGCAAGTGCCGGAATGGTTCCTCTGACACAGCCGATTTCCTTACCCAAAACTTTGACATAAGCCCCAATGACCAAACTGTCGGCGGGACATTAAACGCCGACCGAGCGGTCTGCGGCGCGCCAGTCACAGTCTGCACGGCCGCTACGGTCGGGGGGTTCGAATCCCCCCTCGGGCATGGTTGTTTGGGTCGTCTTTTGTATAAGGTAGTTCTTAATTAGTTTGTAAGTTAAGGGACTGATGACCCCGCAGTTAAGTCCCTTAAGCTTAACAAACTTTTTTTTTTTTTTTTTTTTTTTTTTTTTTTTTTTTTTTTTTGACTTTAAACGCGAACCTTCCTTTCTTCTAATGAAGCGTCTGTCAAACAATCAGTAGAGGATTTACTACTAGACTGAGTAGCCTGGAGGCTAGGGCGGCAGAGTTGAGACCAAAGTTTTTAAATTCTAAGTGCAAAAAAGTTATTTAATTGCGTTTAGCGAATGCACATTATTATGTAAGTAGTATTAAGCCATACTTTACCCTCGCCCCTCACCCACCTTATGGATGTGTGTTGCCGTTCTTATGAGGAGATGAAGAGGCTCGCTCAGGATAGAGTAGGGTGGAGAGCTGCATCAAACCAATCTCTGGACTGAAGACCATAACAACAACATCCTGCTAAGCAGGCTTCTTCTTTTATAAAAGCGGCTTAAGTGTACGTCCGTCTGTCGCCAATAGAACTGCGCATGCGCAGAGCTGATTGTTTATTTCCATAAGCAGCTATGTATATACGCAGTGTTGCAGCCTACGTGTGTGTCAATTGTCACCTATAGCTATTATAAACGTTTTCCGTAATATAACGCGAAAGAGTAATGCTCTGTACTAGAGTTCATCGATATTCATCGCTGTTAGGTAAACATTGGCGTTACAATATATTTTTAAAAATATATTTAGACTGAGTAATGGAAATATGTTACAATTGGACAAAGACATTGAGTACAATACAGAATACATGAGGCAGAGGAAATACCACCAGACTTCAAGAAGAATATTGGAATTCCAATTCCAAAGAAAGTAAGTGCAGACAAATGCCAAAATTACAGAACTATCAGTTTAATAAGTCATGGTTGCAAAATACTGACACAAATTATTTACAGACCAATGTAAATACTTGTGGAATCCGACCTCGGGGAAGATCAGTTTGGATTTAGGAGAAATGTAGGAACACAGGAGGCAATACTCACATTACGACTAATCTTAGAACATAGGCTAAGGAAAGGGAAACCTACATTCTTAGCTTTTGTAGATTTGGAGAAAGCTTTTGATAATGTCAACTGGCAAACACTCTTTCAAATTCTGAAGGTATCAGGGGTAAAATACAGGGAGCGAAGAGTTATATTCAACCTATAGAAAAACCAGACAGCAGTTATTAGAGTCGAAGGGCAAGAAAGGGTCGCAGAGGTTGGGAAGGGAGCAAGACAGGGTTGTACCCCTTCCCCAGTGTTGTTTAATCTGTATATTGAGCAAGCAGTGAAGGAATTCAAGGAGAAATTTGGAGAGGAAATTAAAGTTCAGGGAGATGAAATAAAAACTTTGCGGTTTGCCGATGACATAGTAATTTTGGTCAGGGAGAAGTAATTTTGTCAGAGACTGCAAAAGATCTGGAAGAGCAACTGAATGGAATGGACAGTGTCTTGAAAGGAAGATATAAGATGAACATTAACAAGAGTAAAACGAGGGTAATGGAATGTAATGTCAGAAAATCAGGTTATAACGAAAGAATTAGATTAGGTAATGAGACAATAAAAGTAGTAGATGAGATTTGTTATTTGGGTAGCAAGATAACTTCCGATGGCCGAAGTAAAAAAGATATAAAATGCAGAATGGCTATGGGAAGAAAAGCGTTTCTTAAGAAGCAAAACTTGTTAACATCCAGTATTAATTTAAATGTTAGGAAGTCTTTCCTGAAAGCATTTGTCTGGAGTGTAGCATTGTATGGGAGTGAAACGTGGACGATAAGGATTTCAGATAAAAAGATGATAGAAGCTTTTGAAATGTGGTGCTACAGACGAATGATGAAAATTAGATGGATAGAACACGTAACTAATGAGGAGGTGCTTAACCGAATCAGGGAGAAAAGGAGTTTCTGGTATACCCTGACTAAGAGAAGGGATAGATTGATTGGACACATTCTGAGACATCAAGGAATTGTCAACTTACCATTAGAAGGAAGTGTGTGGGCTAAAAATCGTAGAGGGAGACCGAGGGATGAATACAGTAAGCAAAGGATGTAGGTTGCCGAACTTATTCTCAGATGAAGAGGCTTGCACAGGACAGGGTAGCGTGGAGAGCTGCATCACACCAGTCTGCGGACTGAAGACCACAACAACAACAGAATACAGATTTATATATACCTATTTCGTTTGTGGCTTGGTATCCTGGACCATATCAAACTTTTATTAGTGAATCCAGTTGAATCTTCAGATGTAGATACCGATGGTCCTATATTTGTACTCATACCACCGATGTGTTAATCAGCGATGTCCATCTAACAGCGATGTATATCGAATACGTTTTAATCGCGCAGCTGGTTTTTATCATTCCATTTAGTGGTGGGTCATATGGCCTGGTCTGTCATGTCCCCGCCATCTACCACTTTCAAATAGTTTTCCGTCTATTGTATCCAATGACTAGAGTTTGTAATGTGTGCAACGTGTCTGGCCCATCCTTCATTATCTTTGTGAACAGCCATTGACGGTATTCTGCTATAAAATTTTAGTTTGGTTGAACGGTTTGTCTATCCCTTTTGTGTTGTCAAGGTTACGTGCATTGTCGCTCTATACACCTCGTTGGTTTTCCTACTGTGTGTCAGCGACAGGTTTTATTTTGTTTAGCATTAAGATGTAACGTCTTAGCCAGGAACAGGGGACTGATGGCGTAGCAGTTTAGTTCGCTTTAAAATAACAACAACAAGAATAATTTGTTGCTTTTCATTCTCCCTGGTGCGGGAATACAGTATAAGCCGTGAGGGCTAAGCGATGAATGTAGTTGACTCTCAGATACATAGTTAGTGTGGCATGTGGAAGTTTGGGTCTGTTCTGGAGGATTTTTAATAGCCTGATGGTAAGGTGACCACTCGCGAAAAGAGAAAAACCCAGGTTCGAGTCCCAGCCCGGCCCAAATTTTCATGTGTCACCAATTGGTAGTACATCTATGCTTTATACAGTGAAGATGTAAAAAAATTCGTTTCTGCGATAAACATTAAATAAATTATTTGATCACTGTTATCCATCACCATGTGGGTAATATTAAAAAAATAAAGTGTGTAATTTTTTCATATTGAAATAACATTTAGCTGTAAGCTGTCACTAATAACAAAAAAAAAAAAAAAGAAATAAAAAAATAAAAATAAAAATAAGTAAATAAATAAAATAAAAAAAACCCACATACTTCAAAACGCATTGAGGGATATTATGAAGCTTAACACGAAAATTAATTTTAATAAGCAATGATTACCTATTCATGTAATGCCAAATTATGCATAACTCTGTGTAAATAGGAATTCTGTTTCTTGTCGTGTTCAGAAAAAAAAAGAGCAGCATATTATAATTTAATCCGAAAGAGGCTTGCAAATCGAAAGATATTTTAAATTGCGAAATAATCTGTATTTTCTTTTTAAGTAGTCAAATTTCACCCCTAATTTTTTCTAGATGTTCAAATTCATAGATGGAAAGATTAATGTCTTGAGAAATAATACTGGCCGGCCGCAGTGGCCGAGGGGCCTGCGGCGCGCCAGTCACGGTCTGTACGGCCACTACAGTCGGGTGTTCCGATGCCCCCTCGGGCATGGATATTTGTGCCGTCCTTAGTGTAAGCTAGTTCATAAGTAGTTTGTAAGTTTAGGGACTGATGACCCCGTAGTTAAGTCCCATAAGCCATACAAACATTTGAACAATTTTTTTAAATACAACTGCCGATAGACACCATAATAAAATCGCTTCTTTGTCTATTTATCAAAGTAAAGTAATGAAAGAGAATGCAGAAGGTACACATAAGATTTACGCTGGAGTTGTACATGCATTTTAAAAGAGATGAAAATAATCTTTTAAATAAAGCCATAAAATATAAATGCTAGCTTTAAATAAAACTACCAAAAATCGTGCCGCGGTGGAGTAGCCGAGCGGTCTAAGGCGCCTCGCTACGGAGCGCGCGGTTGCTCGCCGTCGGAGGTTCGAGTCCTCCCAGGGGCATGGGTGTGTGTGTTTGTCCTTAGGTTAGTTTGATCCGATAAATTTACAAACATTTGAACATAAATCGTATAATTGCTGATGTCCAAGTTACAACCCAATCCGCTAAATGTAGCAAGTTAGAAGATATGAAATAGTGATACAAATCAAAGAACGTATCAACGAAAGAAGAAAGTAGGCAGAAGTTAAATAAGGAACACTAAATTATAAACTACACAAATAACAAATTGTCAATAGGCAATCCCATAATAACTAAGGTCGATAAAGAGAATTCTCTCGTCATCACAGGCCAAGATAAATACACATCAAGGACCATCTACAATTAAGAAGTTACTCGATAATGTTAACTTTCTACTCCTACCTGAAGAAATGAACACTCTGAAAATAATGAACCAATAGTTACCAAAGATTACGTCACAGTTTAAGTGGAATAAACAGAATAAAATACAGAATGGCAATGAGAAAAAAACCGTTTTTGGAAAAGAGAAATTTGTTAACATCGACTACTAATGTAAGTGTAAGGAAGTCATTTCTGCAGGCATTTGTGTGGAGTGTTGAAACATGAAAAGGATAGGGGCTTTTGAAATGTGGTGCTACAGAAGAATGCTGAAAATTAGGTAGATAGATCGCGTAATTAATAAAGAGGTACTGAACAGAATTGGGGAGAAAAGAAATTTCTGGCATACCGTGGCTAAAAGAAGGGATAGACTAATAGGACACATTCTTAGACATCAAGGAATCGTGAATGTAGCGTTGGAAGGAAGTGTGTGGGGTAAATATCGCAGAGGGAGACCAAGAGATGAATACGATAAGCAGATTCAATGGATGTAGGTTGCAGGTCTTATGAGGAGATGAAGATACTTTCACAGTCCCGGACTGAAAACCACAAGAACAACAACAAACATAGTATCCCTGTATATCCAGTTGCTAATAATAGAAGCTGTCCCTCTAATAACCTCAATAGGAAACTCGATGGGATTTTAAAATCTGTGTACTTTTATGAAGACTATTTTAACATTAAGAATAGCTCTGAACTTGCCTAATTAATTTACAATATTGACATTCCAGCAGGTGCTAGATTCACGTCATTGGATGTTGAAAAAATTATACACATTCCTCCCAATCAAAAAATTAATAATATAATAAAAATAATATATTGAAACACAAAACAATGAGTGTAGAAAAATAGTAGAACTCGTAGAACTGCCAGAGAGTTTTCTTGCTTTCAATTAATTTTTCTTTAATAAGATAATTTATCATCTGAATGATGGATTGGAAATGGGGAATTCTTCATCAGGATCATTAGCGGATATATTTGGCGCCGGCCGCGGTGGCCGAGGGGACTGAGGCGCTTCAGTCACGGTCTGCACGGCCGCTACGGTCGGGGGTTCGAATCCCCCCTCGGGCATGGATATTTGTGCCGTCCTTAGTATTAGATAGATCATAAGTAGTTTGTAAGTTTAGGGACTGATGACCCCGTACTTAAGTCCCGTAAGCTCTACAAACATTTGAACATTTTGAACATATATTTGGCAACTACATGAGATAAAAAAATTTAAATACAAAATCCTGAAATTGCTAACTAGATTTTCTGTTACAACAGTTAATCGGACGATATGCTGCGGCTTTACAGAGTTTCAAAAGAAGAAACTGAAACTCTAGATATACTTTAGGCAAGATTCATCCAAAATTACTTTTCACTGTAGAGCTTGAAACTAAAAAAGCCAACTGAAACGGATACTACAATCAATGCCACTCAAGTCATTCACGGAAATATTAAAGAGTGTTCTTTAATGCTATGATCCATAGATTATTAAAAATCCCGTTAGCTCATGATGAAATTCAAAAATAAATTGGACTTTTGAAACAAATAACTAAAATTAACGACTAAAATCCAAATGACATCCGATGTTTTCTTCAATAAGCTAAAATAGAAATTTTGTCAATCTTTAGTTGCAGCTGAAACGAAATTTATCAAATGAGTTACATGGGTAACTTGCCTGACAAAATTATAGGATTATTCAAAAAGACGGATGTAAGTTTCACATTCGCTACAAAGAATCTCACACAGAATAGACTTAAACATACTTATGGCAATAATGATGGCAAATTTTTGAACTGTGGTGTCTACAAAGTTCACTGCAATGACTGTAGTAAACAATACATCGGCAGTTTCCTCTTTCGCTTTAGAGAGCAGACAGCTGGAGTCTCAGCTAGTAAACCTGTGTTTGGACAGCTCCTACTACAAAGCAAACAACCTGAAGGGCCTATTCAAGCGAATCTGAAAATCTTACAGAATGCACCTAAAGGGCCTTTATTAAATAGTCTAGAAGAGTCCGAAATAATTTCTCATCTTAAGCAAACAGCAACCGATACTTTTAAACGAATGAATGGACTATAGGGAGGAACGTTTTTACGATCTCTTTGACTACTGGGTGTGGTACATACCTGCTGTTTTGCTTTCCTTCTGTCACTCGGTTTTATTATTTTATTACTGAGTTGTATTTTGTGACAATTTAAAACACCATAACATGTTAGTATATTTTCTTTGACAAAATTATTGCATTCATTGAAAACCAATAAGATATCTTAAATGCTATTCTTACCTGATTACATACTGCACTGGCCAGTTTTAGGGATATTACCGTTGTACTTACAAACACTTGTGATCGCTACAGTTGTGTGGGCGTCCCCCGGCCACTACGCCTCTGGCGCGTCGTCAGCTCCGACAGTGACGCGACGTATCGATGGTCTCCACACCACTGTAGCCACGGCAACCATTGACGTTACTACACTGTATCTTTGATTCGGATTGAAATTTTACTGTAATTAACTGCCAATAGATGACAGGTACTTATTACATAACTGATATCTTTTTACTCTTCTAATGTTCTAATGTTTGTTGAGCTTATGGGACTTAACTACGGGGTCAACAGTCCCTAAACTTACAAACTACTTATGAACTAGCTTATACTAAGGACGGCACAAATATCCATGCCCGAGGGGGGATTCGAATCCCCGACCGTCGTGGCCGTGCAGACCCTGACTGGAGCGCCTCAGACCCCTCGGCCACCGCGGCCGGCTTTTTACTCTTAAATACTTCTAATTTCTCTTCACAAAAGAAATTAATAGTAACAGCAACTACGTTTTATAGATTAAAAAGTGCCCATTTAATATCTACAAGGTTATTCATATTTTTATATTTTCTTTTACACATAACCACATTAGGACAAGCCTTTAAAATTGATGTGAGTAGTTTTTTTCATATTGTAAGATAGCAACAATTCTATCATTTTAAAGCAATTTAATGAGCTTAGGACTACCAAGTGTACATGTAGGCGACGATACATTCAGCCCTGCTGGCACGATTCGTGTCCTCTGGGCCTATCTCGTTACCATTAGTTCTAGATTCTTTTCAGTACGGTCAACTGTTTTCATGATACGTCCCTGTATTATTGACAATTACAGCCCCAAAAGTTGCTTTAAACTAATTACAAAATTTATCGAGATTTCGACAACACTATATAATCATCAGAATGCAAATTTTACAGAAGTAAAGAAATATTCATTTCGTATAAAAGATTAAAAACAATATGCTAGTTACTGGCTCGCATTCCGAACGAATAAAAAATTTAAAGACGTGGCAAGCAATAAGAAACTGCCGATGTGCCAGCAGGTCAAGGTGGAATCAGACATCAGCAGCTAAGACATCAGCAGCTAAGACATCGGCAGGTAAGGGGCTATCTGGTGTCTGATGCCACCTTGATCCGCATACACATCGGCAGCTATGGGGTTGACTCATGACTGATGCTGCCTTGATCTGCTGACACATCCACAGCTAAGTGGCTGACTGATGCCTGATGCCACCTTGATCTGCTGACACATTAGCAGCTAAGGCGCTGACTGATGTCTGATGCCACCTTGATCTGCTGACACATCGGCAGCTAAGGGGCTGACTGATGTCTGATACCTTGATATGCTGACACATTGGCGGCTAAGGGACTGACTGATGTCTGATCCACCTCAATCTGCTGACACATCGGCAGCTACGGCGCTGACTGATGTCTGATGTCGCCTTGTTGTGCTGACACATCGGCAACTAAGGGGCTGACATATCTGATGCCACCTTGATCTGGTGACAGATCGGCAGCTAAGGGGATAACTGATGTCTGGTGCCACCTTGATCTGCTGACACATCAGCAGCTAAGGGGCTGACAGATGTTGATGCCACCTTGATCTGCTGACACATTGGCAGCTAAGGGGCTGACTGGTGTCTGATGCCACCTTGATCTCCTGATATATTGGGAGCTAAGGGGCTAACTGATGTCTGATAACCCCTTGAGCTGTCACATTGGCAGCCCCTTAGTGGCTTGCCACTACTTTTAATTTTTTATTTCTTCGGACTGCTAGCCAGTAACTAGCACATTGGTTTTAATCTTTTATACAACATGAATATTCCATTACTTCTGTAAAATATTACATTCTGATGATGATTTCTACTGTTTTTTCAAGTTCTTGATAAATTTTGTAATTTTTTAAAGAAACTTGTGGGGCTGCAATTGTCAACATTATTTGATATCCAGTTGCTGCATAAAAGGCCATGCTCAAAATTGTAATAGGTCCCTATGTTGCTCCAACATCCGTCATACCAATGATATTGCCTTTCTCCAAGCCAAAAGATGAAGACGTGCTTTTCGAACACATTGGAAGTTGTGTAGCGTTATGCATATTCTGGCGATGGGGCTCTGTCTGTTTAACTGAAAGAAAAGTAAAAAAAAAAAAAAAAAAAAATACCATCGACACTCTTAGGGCTTCGTCATCATACAGTGTAATGGTTTTAGAATTGAAAGTGCTTTAGAACGTGTACATATCTTGCATCTTAAGACTATTGCCTCATGCATTAGAAATTTCTTCGCTCCACTAATTAATTGCATCATAGCATCGGTTATTATTTCTTGTAGTTTTCAAACATTGCCCTGGGTCTTTAAAAATTGCTGCCCAAAGTATTAAAGAGACAGGCTGTATTACTTCTGAAAATGAGTTTATTCCAATATATTTAGCTAATTCATTTAATTAAATAATATTACATATAGATACACAGTTCTTACGAATTGACTTCACATAAACAGACCAACTCCATACACTAACTTCTTTTCAACAAAAGATGCATCAAAAGTGATCAGAGGTAATATTTTTACAAGCACATCGATTTTGTAAAAATATATATCAATACTTTATGGAAAGAGTACATTTACATTTTCACAACGAACAAATGTATAAGAATTGCAAGTAATGAATCTTTAATTATCTGGGGCGATAATAATATTAATAATTTAATAATAATAATAATAAACAAATATGTTATTCCAAAATTTGATAATGCTAAAAGAACCCCAACTCTAACAAGGGAACTTGAGAGAAGTTGAACAGCACTTGGCAAAGCCTGAAAGAAAAGTTCATAAAAACAACACAATATTTAATTCCGCTTGCAAAGAAACAAAACATCTCCGGGGGAATGCGCATTGTAAAACATCAGTTAAGTCTCGGCAGAAGGCATTCCAAAATTGGAATAATAACAAAGCTACGAAGCTACGAAAATGCCTAACTCTTAGAAATCGAAAAAGGCTTCCAAAAGAAGAACACATGAAACTTTTATAAAACATTAAAAACAAAACATATCAAGCTCAGAAACTTAGCTTCAAAAATTATGACAGTTTGGTTCTTACCAACCAAGAAAATTGTAAGGTATTTGATCATTATCTTGGAAAACTATTAAACCGTCCAGAAAGAGAGAATAGATTCCAATCAAAAACATACTAATAACACCTGTTCCAACTCTAAAGAACCTGACGAATTCGAAATAAGTTAATTAAGAGACTTAAAGACAATAAAGCATCCGAAGAAGACGGTGTAAGGTTCGTTTAAGCAACTGCAAGATAAGTACTTACAATCGCGAGCATGTAGGCGTTACTGCACATGTGCAGCTTGTAGCTTGCACTGCTTGAACGCTTTGCGTCCCAAGTCTGGTGGGATTCTCGTGCCTACCGTTGGGTCAGCAGCTGAAATGTGACCTCATTACTGTTTTGGTATTCCTATTTAGTGCCGATCAGTTACGCAGAACAACAATGGTTTATTTTTCAGTTTTATAAGTGTGACTTAATGAAACCATGACAAGGCTATTAAATACTTATCATAACACATCATACGTACAAAGTAACGAAAATGTGTACAGTGATAAAACACTGAACGATATTCTCGCAGCGCGTTCCATTAATTTGACAAGGAATATCAGGCTGTAAATTTAAAACGTAAAAACACAAATACAGACATAAATTTAATCCTGGAGAATGTACCACAGATCTATGAAACACATTGTTTTGTTTCTAAAAGAAATCATTTTTTCTTATAAAGCTGTCAACATTTTCTAATCTTATTCACAGCACTATTCGCCTTTAAGAGAGTATCAACATGTCCAGACTCACGTACATGTACCTGATATTAAGTTTTTCTTCCCGATTATCAGGTTACCAATTTCCTTGAAATATATCCTCATGTTTAGTTCTTTATTATAGCAGAATATGAAATCTGTTAACACTATATGCATTGTAAAATAAAACAGGAGCTCTTTAAAACACAGCGAACAGTTTAAAGAAGGCACCAGTCTGAAATATGGTTTCAAATAATTTGGATGCCTCTGTGGCAAAGAACAGTTTATTGTCGTTGATAAAAGCCAGATTTTTTAGTAAATCAACAATGATGACTTTAATGTTCAAATCGAATAATTATTAATCCTGTGTAAACACTCGATAATGAGTCGTATGTCCAAACCACTACAATATTACAACAATAACAGACATTTCCGCTTGGAGGTTATTATGTAAAATATATATTTTTTATTATAGCAAGTCGATTTCGTTCACTGAATGAACTTCCCCAGTATAGACTAAAGTCCGGGGAGCTCATGTACACCGCACAATTTTTTAACAGCTACAATATATAAAATGACCTGTCAGGTGTGCGTTACATGTTCATCTCAATACTTGATCTCTGCTGATAACATGGAAATAAAATCAGAAAACTGAAATATTATCACATTATTTTATTAGTCTTCCCAAATTTTGTGAATGAATTCGCCTGACAGTTCCCAGTCAGAGAAACCCATTTTGTTCTCACATGACGAGACAGTTGTACACGAAGAAGAACAAATTAAAATATCACGAAACGTAAACACCACGCCGAGACTATTCCAGCGCCCTCCCACTACAGCTCACAGTCCTGCGCTTGCGCGAATCTGGCAGCTTGGGCGCACCAGGAATATTTTTCCGAGTAGAATCTGGTAGCTTGCGGTTAGTGCTTAAAGAGCAAACAGCCACTCGGCAAGTATCTAGAAGCGGGAGAAGGCGCTGCCTGAACTTCATTTAAACTGCGCATGCGCGAGTAGCTTGCTGGCAGCTGCTTAAACGAACCTATAATTACAGAACTACTGAATCAGCTGATCCCAACACTATAAAAAATGATCACTCAACAAACGAGACACTGAGAAAATTCCTGAGGACTGGAATACCCCTAATTCATACACTGCAAAAAAGAAGATAGAAACAACGTTAATGATTACCGAAGAATCTTTCTCCCGATCACATACGAAATTCTCTCGCAAATTTTACTTGATGAGTCCAACGACCGTTGGAACTGCAAATTGGTGAACAAACAGATCCTATCCAGAAAAAATTCTTACTTTAAAACTAAACCTTAAACACCGAAGGATTTATAATAAAATGGCCTACGACTCAGTTCATGGTGGATCTCTTTTCAAATACCCTATATAGGGGACCCTATAATACTTCTCTGAGGAACGCCAGTTCTTCTCAATGACTTTCTATCAATTACTACGTACTGTCTCCTTTCTGGCAGGAAATCACGAATCCAATCGCAAACTGTGGCGATATTTCATACGGACGTACAGTATCAAAACCTTTTTGGAAGTCTAGAAATATGGAATAGATTTGAGGATCCTTTGTCGAAAGCACGCATTACATCATGTGAGTAAAGAGCTAGCTGGATTTCACAAGAATGATACTTTCTCAATCCGTGTTGACTATGGGTGAATAGGTCATTCTCTTCGAGGTAGTTCATAACGCTTGAGGAAAGTGTATGTTCTAAGATCCTGATGCAAATCGCAATCAATGATATAGGCCTGTAAATGTGCGGGACACGGAATGGTGGATTAAATATGCTAAACGTGTTATTTGTACGTTCATATTTTTCCGGGGGGTTCAGTGAAGTACCACCACAGCTTCTGATAGCTATGAAAATTATCGATAGGCTATACAAAACACTTTTCTGGTACGCTTAAGGTTCAAAAGCTTCAATGGTTATGTAGCGAAGAGACCAAAGTGCTGAGGTCATGAGTCCCTAGACTATAGCTTACCAAACTGGGTGTCACGACACCCTGGGGTGTCGCGTAGTAGTATCTAGAGTGTCGCGAGACTAACAAATTTAGACTCTAAACAAAAAAACTTGTCTCTTCATACTACCTTGAAGACTCACCTGCAGCTAATCATCCCTCTGTTCATTCAGTGTAGCACAGATCACGTATTAAAGGAATGATCGGTGCACATTAATTGCGTACTCAGCCACTAGGCGGCAGCTCTGCTTCAGCAGCAGTAGACAGGGTTCGTACAAGCACTTGTCACAAATATTTATCCATGTTTTCCGAATATGTTGGGAGTTCCGATGTCGTGGTGAAGCAAGAACCTAACAATATAATTCATCACTTGTCACAAATACATCCTCTTTATTTCTGAAAATAATGTGATAATATTGAACTGAAATGGAACAGCCACTGTGCTGTCTAAATCAGAATTCCGAGCAGCTAATTTCCAGATGCTGTTTTCACTCGATCCAGCAATATCATATCTGGCCCTGACATGTACACACGACAGCGAAAAACGGTTTTAGAAATTCAGTTTTCGTATTTCGGCAGTTGGGTCCCAGGTAGAAGAAGCAAGTATTACTGTGTGAGTTAGGCATTGTTGCCTTCGGTGTTACTCTGTTGTACATCTCCGTAGTTCGTAATGTTTCCTTTTCTTGCGATGAGTGTACGTAATTGCTGCAGTCAGGATCAACATTAAACACGTCAATGCGTACGAGGATTTCAGTTTCATTTACAAACTACATCTAAGGGATACTTTATTCCCGCCCCCCACCCCGCCCCCCGCTAGAACCATCTAAATTCTACCATATGTATTTATATTAGTGAAAGGGTGTCGCGGAAAACTGTGAGCTATAAAAGGGTGTCGCCATGAGGGAATGTTTGGAAAGCATTGTGTAATATTGCGTTTTCTTTCGTCCGATCAGGTGTTGGAGTAGTAGTTACTGTTCGCCGCTATTAAAGTTCACAACGGTACAATAATACAAGAAAGTAATTTGATGGATCTGACACATTTAGGTAACTTTATAGATAGATGACTCCAAAAAGGAAGCGGAACCTGACTTTAGAGTTTAGCGGCAGAAGTAATTTCGAATGAAAGCGACACCTGAGCACAATATTACATAAAGAAACTAGCAGATTCCGCGATGACCTTTTTTACCACGATGATTATGTTGACTGGATGTAGCAGATGAAGCTGTAAAACCTCTTGTTGCATTGTGTAAAATGATGCTTGGTTGGCTTGGAGCAGATTGTACTAACTGAATGACCGTTTTAAAAAAATGTTAAGTTAACTTTCGTGACAAAAGGCTCTTTAAATGGAGCGGATTTCGTTTAATTCCGAAGATTTCTTTGCAGGCATTACTAGAAAGTCACATTCATGAAAATTACAAGTAATGAGATCTCGAAGTACATTTAGTAAATTATAGATACAAGTCCAACAATGGGTCCAAGCATGATATTACGATTTCTCTAGACTTACCCAGTATTTGAAATAACTTACGCTAAGGACAACACACACACACACACACACTCACTCAAACACACACACACACACACACACCCATGGCTGAGGAAGGACTAAGCTTTGGCGGGGGTGGTCGCACAATCCGTGACATGGTGCCTTGTCCCGCGGGGACCCCATATGTCTGTGATCAACGGAATCCAGGACGTGGGCTCCTGAAAGATCGCACGTGCCTTTTTCGGAAATACGAGGCGCGTCCAGAAAGTAGGTTCCGTTTCAATTTATCTCCGCTGCTGCGCTGCGATTGCAGTTCCGCACTTGCGCTGTAGACGATGTGTATCAAGGAGAAGAACGTGCGCCATTTGGAGATCGCTGTCAGTTACGACTCTTTGTTGTACTTGTTTGAAATGTCGGCGTTGATTGAAAATCCCGCCGCCTGTGAAATCAGGTCGGCGATTCGGTTTCTGAATGCGAGGAAAGTGAAACCAAGTGAAATTTATCGGCAAATTTGCGATGTTTACGGACCAAATGCGATGAGTGATTCGATGGTGAGAAGATGGGTCCGACAGTTCAATTGCGGGCGTAGTGATGTGTACGATGAAGAACGAAGTGGGCATCCACCTTTGGTTACAGAAGAACTGGTTCACTTTCATCTGTTCTTACATCTAAAGTCTTTCACTGTCGGTCATCACTTCAATGACGACGAGCTGAAAGAAACTGTTTCCAAATGGTTGAAGAAAAAAATGTTTGTACAGCTTTTGGGACTTAACTACGGGGTCATCAGTCCCTAAACTTACAAACTAATTATGAACTACTTACGAACTAGTACGGCACAAATATCCATGCCCGAGGGGGGATTCGAACCCCCGACCGTAGTGGCCGTGCAGACCGTGACTGAAGCGCCTCAGTCCCCTCGGCCACCGCGGCCGGCCTGGTTGAAGACACAGGCGGCAGATTTCTATGAAGAGGATATACAAAACCAGATGCCACACTATGACAAATGCTTGCAAAATTTCGGCAGTCATGTGGAAAAGTAGTTTAAGAGTTGTAGAATTTTGTGCAATAAAAATTTCTTCTGTATCTGTGTACAATTTTATTTTATTACCAAACGGAACTTACTTTCTGGACGCGCCTCGTATTATTACCGTGCGGTTTCGTGCATTTCTCGGTTATTTGCGACGTCAAATACGTGATAGCAGCAGCGGTGCACGTTCCCGAAAAAGAAATGCGACGTGCCGAGCACAGTGAGGGGGCGCAGCGGCTGGATTGGACGCGGGGGCGGCAGCAGCAGTTTCCGGCCCGTCCGTCGCTTCCGGCAGGGCGCGGGGCTGCAGCCGGGGGCGGCGTGACCAGTGAGGCGCGGACAAGGGGAAGTTGGGGGCGGAGGCCTGGGAAGGCGGACAGCTGCTGCTGCTGCTGCCACTGCGGGCGCAGCCGTGATTTACGGGGGCGCCGCGCCGCGCCAGACACACCAACTACACTGTCTGAGCGACTCAACGTCTGTACAGAAATCTACCAGACCAAACAGCCCGGACAGCCGAAAGCTTGCACCACTCTCCCAGTCCAACCGTCCTTCGTTCGTAGCCAATTTGACCTGCAGTCGTCATACTCACCTGTTTGGCGATTAAGTATATTGTTGTTCTTGTGGTCTCCAGTCCGGAGACTGGTTTGATGCAGCTCTCCAGCTTAATCCTGAGTAAGCCTCATAAGAACGGTACATCTACATCTACATACATACTGCGCAATCCACCGTAAGATGCGTGTCGGAGGGTACACTGTACCACTACTAGGCATTTCCTTTCCTATTCCACTCCCAAATAGAACGAGGAAAAAAAGAATGCCTATATGCCTCCATACGAGCCCCAATTTCTCTTATCTTGTCTTTGTGATCATTACGCGAAATGTAAGTAGGCGGCAGCAAGATCGTACTACACTCAGATACAAATTCCGGCCCTCTAAATTTCTTCAACAGAAATTCACGAAAAGAACGTCGTCTTTCCTCCAGCGTTTCCCAATTGAGTTGCCGGAGCATTTCCGTGACACTCGCGCATTGGTCGAACCTACCAGTAACAAACTTAGCTGCTCCCATCTGAACTGCTCCTATGTCTTCCTTTAAACTGATCTGCTGAGGGTCTCAAATACTTGAGCAATACTCACGACGTGGTTGTACAAGCATTTTATACGCGGTCTCCTTTACGGATGAAGTACATCTTCCCAAAATTCTCCCAATACACCGAAGTCAGCTGTCTGCCTTACTCACAACTGTCCTTACATGCTCGATCCATTTCGTATCGCTCTGCATTGTTACGCCTAGATATTTGAACGACTCGACAGCATCAAGAAGCTCACTACTAATGCTGTATTCGAACATCATGAGATTGTTTTTCCAACTCATGCGCATCACCTTACATTTTTCTACATTGAGAAGCAGCTGCCATTCTTCACACCAACTAGAAATATTGTCTAAGTCATCCTGTATGCTATTACATCCATTTGAATCTGCTTAATGTATGCGTCTCTTGGATTCCCTCTGCGAGTTTTCACCCACGCACTTCCCTGAATTTATGATTTCTTGATTTCTAAGAATGTGTTCTACCAATCGATCCCTTTAACGTTGGAGGGAAGAGTGTGGGGTAAAAACCCCAGGGGAAGACCAAGAGATGGATACAGTAAGCAGATTCAGACAGATGTAGGTTCCCGTTCTTATGTGGAGATGAAGAGGCTTGCTCAGGATAGGGTATTGTGGAGAGCTGCATCAAACCAGTCTCCGGACTGAAGACCACAACAACAACAACCTCTTCATTAGTTACGCGATCTACCCACCTAATTTTTAGCGTTCTTCTGTAGCACCACATTTCAAAAGGTTCTGTCATATTCCTGTCTGAACTATTTATCGTTCAAGTTTCACTTTCGTGTAATGCAACACTCCACACAAATGCCTTCAGAGAAGACTTCCTTACACATAAATTAATATTCGATGTTAGCAAATTTATCTTTTTCAAAAAATGCTATTCTTCCCTTTGCCACTCTACATTTTATGTCCTCTGTATTGCTACCATCATATGTTCTTTTATTGCCCCAGAAACAGCAAGGGGAAACTACAGCAGCTACTGATGACCCCGTAGTTAACTCCCATAAGCTCTACAAACATTTTGATCATTTTGAAACTACAACCGTTTGTTTTCCCGAGGTCATTGGGCTAAGTATACTATGTCGTGTAAAGTATACGGAAACCGGAAAAAGCATACGTTTACCGCATTATGTGCATTGTGCTGCTACGTACTGCCAGGTATACATACCAGCGACCTCAGTAGTCATCAGACATCGCGAAAGAGCAGAATGAGGCGCTCCGTGTAACCAACGGACTTCGAAATTGCTCAGGTGATTGGGTGTCTCTTGTGTCAGAAGTCTACACGAAATTTCCGCACTCCTAAACATCCCTTGGCCCACTCTTTCAGATGTGATAGCGAAGTGGGAACGCGAAGGGAAACGTTCATCAAAAAAGCGTAAGTGCCGGCCTCTTCTGTTGTCTGACAGAGACTGGTGACAGTTGAAGAGGGTCGTACAGTACAATGGGCAGGCATCTATCCAGATTATCACACAGGAATTATAAACTGCACCGAGATCCATGTAATATCACAGTTAAGTGGAGGGTGACAAAACTTAGATTTCATGTCGAGCGGTTGTCCATAAGCTACACATCACGCAGGTCAATGACTCGCTTGATGTAAGCCGGCCGCGGTGGCCGAGGGGACTGAGGCGCTCCACTCACGGTCTGCACGACCACTGCGGTCGGGGGTTCGAATCCCCCCTCAGGCATGGATATTTGTGCCGTCCTAGTTCGTAAGTAGATCATAAGTAGTTTGTAAGTTTAGGGATTGATGACCCCGTAGTTAAGTCCCATAGACTATACAAACATATGAACATTTTTGAGCTTGATGTAAGCAGCGTAAACATTGGACGACGGACCAGTGGAAAAACGTTGTGTGCAGTGAGGAATCACGGTGCATTATGTCGAGACCCGATGACAGGGTGTGGGTATGGCGAACGCCATCTGCCAGCGTGTTAGTGCCAACAGCAAAATTCGTGTTTTTCATGGAGGGGGCTTGCACCTCTTGTTATTTTGCGTGGTACTATAACAGCACAGGCCTACACTGATGTTTTCAGCACCTTCTTCCTTCCTACTGTTGAAGAGCAATTCGGGGATGGCGATTGTATCTTTCAACACGATCGAGTACTTGTTCATAATGCACGGCCTGCGGTTGGATGGTTACAGGACGGTAACATTCCTGTAATGAACTGGCCTGCACAGAATTCTGACTTGAATCCTATCTAACACCTTTGGGATGTTCTGGAATGCCGACTTCGTGTCAGGCCTCATCGACTCGAGATTTCTCTTCAGTGAAGCACTCAATGAAGTATGGGCTGCCATTTTCCAACAAACCTAGTACCTCACTGAACATATTCCTGCGAGATTTAAATGTTCAAATGTTTGTAATTCTCTTGGACCAAACTGCGTGGTCATCAGTCCGTAGCTTACAAACTACTTAAACCTAGGTAAACTAACCTAAGGACAACACACACACCCATGCCCCAGGGAGGACTCGAACCTCCATGACGAGCAACCGCCCGCTCCGCTTTAGACCGTTCGGCTACTCCACCGCGGCCCTGCGAGTGTAGAAGCTGTCATCAAGGGCCAACACCATACTGAATGGAGAACGCTACGAATTTTACAGCCAGGTGTTCGGATACTTAGGGTTACATAGTGTGCCCGCATTCAAGTTTTAATCCTTCCGGTCAAAGTATTTGATCTGTGAAATTCAGAAGTAACTGTAAAGGAAGGATCTTTTGACAGCAATCTAGGATACTTCTATGGGGTTAGCTGCGTAGGAAAAAGCCACAGAGGTGGTAAAGCTCTTTGTGGCTTGCTCCATCTCCCTAATCCCCTACAAAATCTATCAAATGTAACTCCTTAGTAAGAAATATCTAGAGGTATACTAAGCTGCAGCTGCAGTTCTGACAAAGCAATATGATTCAATGGATCCTGGCAAGAGAGAGTTACAGTCAAAGAATTCGTGCGAATCTGCTATCAGCATAGCCAATGGAAATGAATAATAATCTACCGAATACAGAATACGGACAGAGAGAAAAATCCAAGGACAGGATTCGATCCCGGATCTCCTGATCACTAGGCAGACCAATATTCCACACTGGATACGTTAATATTTGGATCCAGACGGTTTTAACCTATCACGACTCCCTCTTCAGTTCAAATTCTCATCTCTGTCTCCGTCTACATGATGTGTGTATTGTGCTAGGAAAACATTGCAACGATTTTCGAAAGCAACTGGAACTACACCTCGACACAGAACGAAATGGGGATCCTGCCTGACTCCCAGACGTATGCGTCGTTATATGAAGTAAACGGAGTGATTCAGAAGGTTCTGCAAGTAATAACCACCCATGTTGTCGAAACCAAGGTTCTGACCCATAGCCAGATTTCATTCAGTGTTCCAATAATAATAATAAAAACGTTTATAAAATAGCATGGCACATTGGGCATACAACAACGATGAGTAATCACGTAGGAACCGGGGCTCACCAAAGAGCTACGGCGTGGCGCTGGAGTTACTTAGCCACACGCTACATTTCGGACGCCCACTGCAGGAGATCCTCAGAGATTTGGCCAGATGCATTGAGACGCGCCTGACATAGACGCTGCACAGCACGGCACACATTCTCAGAGATACCCAGTGTGTCTCAAAGGCATCCTGCTGCCGCAACAATGCCGCCCACTAGGTCTGCCGGCCATGTAACAATTACCCCTGTGGGAAAAAATCGCGATGGCTTGTGTTATTGTCCACTTTATGTTTCCTGTAATGATTTTTTGCAAACATTTCGGGCAAAAATAATAAAAATGTAAATAATAAAAAATTCTTGACGATACCATTATGAGTCTACCGTTGTGATATATCTACACACCCTACACCGAATATTCTCTTTTGCCGTATTCTAGCAAACAGGGAAAACAAAGAGCACATAAAAAGTATACTAGCACTGGTTAAGAGGGCATTCATGGCCGCGAAGAATTTACTTTTATGAAACATCGTCCATAATTTGAGGAATACATATCTTGGAGTGAACGTTTGGAGCACAGCTTTGTATCGAATTAAAACATGGTATGTGGGAAAACCGGTACAGAAGAGAATCGAAGCATTTGATATGTGGTGTTGCAGACTAATGTAGAGTATTAGAGGAGGTTTCCCGTAGAATCGGCGAATAAAGGACCACATTTTCAACACTGCTGCAGACTAATGTAGAATATTAGATGGCGTGATAACTAAAGTCGAGATTCTCCACTGAATCGCCGAAGCAATATCGACATCAAGAAATAACATCCATGATACTAAAGCGATTTGTAGATGGTAAAATACCAGGAGGGGATGGCAAAGATTAGAAACAATCAGCAAGTAATTAAAGACGTACCATACTAATCCCAATGTGAAATAAAGAATTTAGCGCAGCAGAGGAATTCTTGGCCGCATCTAACCAGTCATAAGGGCTAATGACTCAAAAAGCTAGAAAAACAATAATAATAATAAACCAAGACCAGGATTTGACCCCCGGTCTTCTGCACACTAGGTAAACTACTATACCACACTGAAACAGTGTTTTTTTTTTTTTTTTTTTTTTTTTTTTTTTTTTTTTTTTTTTTACATTCGACTCCCTCCTCAGTTCAAATTCTCATTCCTGTCTCAGTCTAATGATGTCCGTCTTACGTTGGAAAAACATTGTAAAGGTGTTCTATATCAACTGGAATTGCATCTCCCTACAGAACTAAACGGTGATCCCATCTGAAACATAGACATAGGCGTCTTTATACAAAGTAAACTAAGTGATTAAGGTGATAAAATCGATGTTGTGCGAAATCCGGTATTCGAACTTTCAGTTTCCCAGTCTCTGTATTACGTGATTAAAAAAAAGATTTACGAAATAACAAGTCATACGAGGCATACAATAGGAATGCTTAATAACGCAAGCACCGGGGGTCTCAAAGTCAATCCGCACCTATTGGGCTACAATTATTTACTCACGTGCTGAAAAGGAACGCTCACTACAGCAGATACTCAAATGTTTGTCCCGATGCATCGAGGTACACTGGATATCAAAGCTGCACTGGACGGCAGACCCTTATAGAGAGAGATGCCTGGTGTGTCTCGAGGACATTCTGCTGCCGCAACAATCCTGCCCAGCAGTCCGCTGGCGACCTAACAATACCCCTATAGGATAAATCGATTGAGGACAGATCGCGTCATCGTTCTGGTCATGCGACTGGGCCATCTGGACCAACCCAGCGGTCAGGAAAGTGGGCCTCCAGATATTGCCTCACTTAACTGCTGAAATGCGCGGGGGCTCCGTCGTACTGGAATCGCAGGCGGCGACGAATAGACGCGGGAAAATCGTGCAGCGAGTCTGTCGGACCGTTTCACAAGGAGACGCGCGACCGTCACGTTGGTCCTAGTGAGTCTAAGGCTCAATTAAACAGTCGGCGACGAAGCCAGACTGCCCGTGACCGTAGCGTCGACTTGTGACGCTTGAAACCCACTGTTACAATGTAATTACTGATCTTTGTTCTATGCCTGATGTGCAATGTCAGTTCCAAATGTTTCTTAAACTTATAGGACTTAACTGCGGGGTCATCAGTCCCTAAACTTACAAGCCGCGGGGGATTAGCCGTGCGTACTGGGCCGCCGTGCTGTGCTGAGCTCGGCTGTTCGCCGTCAAGGGTTCGAATCCCCCCTCGGGCATGCATGTTTGTGTTGTCCTTAGATTATTTTAACTTAGTTTAAGTAGTTTTATCCTGCTTAAAAAGGTGTAATAAATATTTCTGGATTTGAGAGATGTTTTTTCAACATTAGTCCTCAGATCCCAGTTAGTTCCTTAGATTTTTGGTGGGGACAAATTATTAATTATATTTTTATGCCACTTGCAGGAAGTGGAAGAGTCTCATTACAATTAGAACTGAAACAGGGCAAATCATGCAAATTATTTGATGTGATGTTAAATTGTTGTTGTTGTGGTCTTCAGTCCGGAGACTGGTTTGATGCAGCTCTCCACGATAACCTATCCTGAGCAAGCCTCTTCATCTCCACATAAGAACGGCAACCTACATCTGTCTGAATCTGCTTAATGTATCCATCTCTTGGTCTTCCTCTGCGGTTTTACCCCACACACTTCCCTCCAACGCTAAATTCACAATTCCTTGATGTCTAAGAATGTGTCCTACCAATCGATCCCTTCTTTTAGTCAAGGTATGCCAGAAATTTCTATTCTCCCCAATTCTGTTCAGTACCTCCTCATTAGTTACGCGATCCACCCACCTAATCTTCAGCATTCTTCTGTAGCACCATATTTCAAAAGCCTCAATCCTCTTCCTGTCCGCACTGTTTATCGTCCATGTCTCACTCCCATACAAGGCAACACTCCATACAAATGCCCTCAGAAAGGACTTCCTTAGGCTTAAATCAATATTCGATGTTAACAAATTTCTCTTTTTCAAGAACGCTTTTCTACCCATTGCCATTCTGCATTTTACATCCTCTGTACTGCGACCATCATTTGTTATTTTACTGCCCAAGTAACAAAATTCATCTACCTTCTTTATTGCTTCGTTACCCAATATAATTCCTTCAGCATCACCTGATTTTCTTATACTGCACTCCATTGCCCTAGTTTTACTCTTGTTAATCTTCATCTTATATGCACCTTTCAACACACTGTCCATTCCGTTTAACTGCTCTTCCAGGTCCTTTGCTGTCTCTGACAGAATTACTATGTCGTCGGCAAAACGCAAAGTTTTTAATTCTTCACCCTGAACTTTAATTCCTTCTCCAAATTTCTCCTTGCTTTCCTTTATAGCTTGCTCAATGTACAAGTTGAATAACATTGGAGAAAGGTTACAACCCTGTCTTACTCCCTTCCCAACCACTGCATCCCTTTCATGCCCTTCAACTCTGACAACCGCTGTCTGGTTTTTGTACAAGTTGTAAATAACCTTACGCTCCCTATATTTTACTCTTGCTTGCTTCAGAACTTGAAAGAGTTTATTCCAATCAACATTGTCAAAAGCCTTCTCCAAATCTACAAAAGCTAGAAATGTAGGTTTGCCTTTTCTTAATCTATCTTCTAGGATAAGACGTAAAGTGAGTATTGCCTCCCGTGTTCCTACATTTCTCCTGAACCCAAACTGATCTTCCCCGAGGTCGGCTTCTACCAGCTTTTCCATCCTTCTGTATATAATTCGTGTTAATATTTTGCAACCATGACTTATTAAACTGATGGTTCTGTAGTTTTCACACCTGTCTGCACCTGCTTTCTTTGGAATGGGGATTATAACATTTTTCATAAAGTCTGAGGGTACTTCACCTGTCTCATACATCTTACACACCAGGTGAAACAATTTTGACATGGCTGGTTCTCCCAGAGACTTCAGTAGCTCTGAGGGAATATCATCTACTCCAGGGGCCTTGTTTCGACTTAGGTCTTTCAGGGCTCTGTCAAATTCTTCTCTCAGTACAGTACCTCCTATTTCATCTTCATCTACATCCTCTTCCCTTCCTACAATATTGTCTCGAAGTTCATTTCCTTCATAGAGCCCCTCTATATACTCTTTCCACCTTTCAGCTTTCCCTTCTTTGCTGAGAACTGGTTTTCCATCAGTGTCCTTGATATTCATAGAGCTGTTTTTCTTATCTCCAAATGTTTCTTTTATTTTCCTGTAGGCGGTATCTATTTCCCCCCTATTTATACATTCTTCTATATCCTTGCATTTGCCTTCTAACCACTCCTGCTTAGCAATTTTGCACTTCCTGCCAATCTCATTTCTTAGTCGTCTGTACTCCATTTTGCCTGTTTCATTTACTGCATTTTTATATTTCCTCCTTTCATCGATTAAATTTAATATCTCCTGTGATATCCAAGGATTTTTTGCAGGTCTTGCCTTCCTACCTATTTTGTCCTCTGCTGCCTTCACTATTTCATCTCTCAATTTTACCCTTTCCTCCTCTACTGTTTTATTTTCCCCTGTTTCTATCAATTGTTGCCTAAAGCTCCCTCTGAAATTTTTAAGAACTTCAGGTTCCTTCAATTTATCCAAGTCCCATCTCCTTATTTTCTTACCTTTTTGTAGTTTCTTCAGTTTCAGCCTACAGTTCATAACCAACAAGTTATGGTCAGAGTCTATATCTGCCCCTGGGTATGTCGTACAATTTAAAACCTGGTTCCGAAATCTATGTCTTACCATAATAAAATCTATCTGGTATCTCCCAGTGTCTCCTGGTCTCTTCCACGTGTACAACCTTCTTTTGTGATTCTTAAACCAGGTGTTTGTAATAACTAAATTATGTTCTGTGCAAAATTCTACCAGGCGGCTTCCTTTTTCATTCCTTTTGCCCAGACCATATTCACCTACTATCTTACCTTCCCTTCCTTGTCCTACTACCGAATTCCAGTCGCCCATAACAATTAAGTTTTCCTCTCCCTTAATTGTCTGAATAATTCCCTTTAGCTCCTCATATATTTCTTCGATTTCCTCATCATCGGCAGAGCTAGTTGGCATATAAACCTGTACTACTGTTGTCGGTGTTGGCTTCGTATCTATCTTGACAATGATAATGCGATCGCTGTGCTGGTCATAGTAGTTTACCCGCATTCCTGTTTTCTTATTCATTATCAATCCTACTCCTGTGATACCTCCAATTGATTTTGTATTTATAATACTATACTCACCTGACCAGAGATCCTGTTCATCCTGCCACCGAACTTCACTAATCCCCACTATATCTAACTTCAACCTATCCATTTCCCTTTTTAAATTTTCTAATTTTCCTACTCGATTAAGGGATCTAACATTCCACGCTCCGACCCGTAGTATGCCAGTACTGTCTCTCCTGCTCTCCTGATGATCACATCCTCCTGAGTAGTCCCCGCCCGGAGATCCGAATGGGGGACTATTTTACCTCCGGAATATTTTACCCAAGAGGATGCCATCATCATATGTTCATACAGTAGAGCTGCATGTCCTCGGGAAAAATAACGGCTGTAGTTTCCCCTTGCTTTCAGCCGTTCGCAGTAACTGTGTCCACATTAGCTGATGTTACAAGGCCAGCTCAGTCAATCATCCGGACTGTTGCCCCTGTAACTACTGAAAAGGCTGCTGCCCCTCTTCAGGAACCACACGTTTGTCTGGCCTCTCCACAGATACCCCTCCGATGTGGTTGCACCTACGGTACGGCTATCTGTATCGTTGAGGCACGCAAGCCACCCCACCTCGGCAATGTCTTAATAATGTAATTAATTCAGTGTCAGCCACTCCTGTCTTCCTATTGTATTAACCCACATTAACCTCGCCCAGCCGGAATCATTCCTATCCATTTCATTTTTTTTTTCACCACCATACCTTACAATTCTGTATTTTATATCTTCTTTACTTCGGCCATCAGAAGTTATTTTGCTATCCTAATAACAATACTCGTCTACTACTGTTATCGTCCCATTACTAATCTAATTCCTTCAGCATCACCTCATTTTCTGACAGTACATTCCATTACCTTTGCTTTAATCTTGTTAATATTGATATTACAGTCTTCTTTCAAGACAGTGTCTGTTCCGTTCATTCGCTCTTCCAGGTCCTTTACTGCCACTGAAAGGATTACTATGTCATCAGCAAACCGCCATTCCTCTCGCTGAACTTCCGCTGAGTTCTCCTACAGTCGCACTTGTGTAGTATCTTTGTGAAAGTGATGGACAGATGAATAGAGCTCCTCACATCAGTACGACCGTGTACACCTGTTAACGTATAGAGTCGCCCCCTGCTGCGAGTGTTATGCGCTCTGTGACGTCATCCCCGGCAGGCAGACAGACAGAGTGTTTGGACGGCGCGGCCCGCCGTTAGGGCCTGATTGACAAGTGGCTGTGTGCCGCGACTTCATTAGGCCGCGCCTCTGATCGAGACTCTCGGCCCGGCAATTAGCGCTGCTAATGGCCCGCTAATTGAAAGAGCGCGCCACTCGCTGTCTGGCTCTGCTCTGCTCCAGCTGTTTCCACAAAGGGCGCCACTGCGGGGCTGATGGCCCCTGAGACCGGCGCCCCGCCGCCGCAAACCGCCCGCAGTCCACATCCTCTGCTGGCCGTCCATACCAACAGCATGCTGGCAAACACACGGCCGAAATGGAGCGCCAACAACGTCCGCGATATCACAGCCAAAGTTATTTGGGAGATAACACGATGTACAAAGGTCACACGGTTGAAGTTCAAAGTGTGCAACTAAGGGACCAAATTGGCGGTTGGTGCTTCTGATGACCGGGGGTTCACTTCTTCACTTCTTTGAGTGCGGATCTTGTAGTGCCGCTGCCAACCCTCCGTCCTCTCTCGCGACTATGTTTCGGCATCCCCCCTCCCTCCACTGTGTCCAAAGAGACAATTTGGCGCCGGGGGGAAGCGCCCCGATTTGCCTCCCCCCTTTAGATACATTTTCTTTAAAAGATCTGCAGAATGTCTTGTTTGCTTGTTTGCACTTGCTTCAACTCGAGCCGAGGCGTCGGCCTACCGAGCGTCTTCATTTCACACTTTTCTTCCAAGCTTAAAGCTGAAAAATTAGTTTCTAAGAGATACTGAATGTTGTTCATTTTTCTTTGATAATAAACATCGAGAACTTATGAATATGCCCATGAACATCAACCCAGATTGCGCGGAATTATTTTTGGCTTTTTTTCTCAGAAACTATTAATTATGACTGCACTAGATCGTTATAAGTGATTTTTTTCACAATCACGCCATTAGTTTTGCAATACTGCCGCTCTTTCTGGAATGACGTGAAAATGAAAGTTTTATAATTTTAATCTGATGAATCATTACTATTAAAAACAACATTTAAGATAAAATATATACATATAAACGTCTCAAAAACTGAAGAAAGTTCAAGAAATATAAACCGAACTAGGAGAAAGTTTTCAATATCTTATGTATGGACCGCATCTTTGCAGATGTATCCAACCACTTTGCAATCGACAGTACAAACTAAAATTTATCTGCATTGAGAGCAGGCTATGCAAAAAAAAAAAAAAAAAAAAAAAAAAAAAAAAAAAAAAAAAAAAAAAAAAATGACACTGTGCGCGAATTCCTAAAAAAAAAAAGTAATCTGCAGTTCTGTCTTTATGGAAAGACGAGCGCTATATGCGTGTAACTGATTACACTGTTAAGTGACTGTAACTAAATGAATCTGTTACGATGAAGAGGCAAGCTACGTTCGGGTCACGTGACACTGCAAGCAGCACCCTGTCCTAACCTTACGTATGTGTAAAGGCTGGTCTCATTCACATCTTTTGAAACAATTAAATATTTGTTACAACGAAAAATATAAATATCATTTACCATCAAAATAGCGACACATTGCTAAAACGTCCAAAGATATGTGACTAGTAATAATAATAAGCCATTGTGTTTCCGTATTTGTTAAAAAGAAGATTGGGTTAAAAAAATTGGTTGCAGACGGTCTCGAACGCTCTATTTTCCAAAACGCAGCGCAATGCCGCCAACCACACGGCTATTCTTGACAGAGTACTGACTTCATTATTATTTATTATCGTATCTCTTGAAGGCTTTTACAAGTGATACGTGTTTAATTTATAATTATACATATTTAGCAAATATGACGGGTTTCTTATGAATCTGCACGGAGAATTTGCGCATGCGCAAGGCGAACTTCGCATTAGCTCCATTGTCTTGCTTCGGGAACATTCGTACGTAACCGCCAAAGCCCGAGTAGCCAGGAGCTGGTGTCTCCACCAGCTCCAACGCCAATGTTAAAAGCGGCGTTTCCCCTCGTCACCCCCTGACGCGGGAGCGCCCATATGTTGCCTTCAGGGCGTTTAGAAGAGAATTTTAACCTAAGCCGCGCATGCGCATTGCAACGCTGCGGCCACTGCCGCCTATATTAGACGACCGAGCTACGACTCATATACGTGCTGTCTCCGCGACGTAAAACGATTTCATGCTATACAAATACTTTGAATGTGCATATAAAATGATCTGATAGAAAAACGAAACGAAGAATAATAGTTTAAAAACACTTTTTATTTAGTTTAATTATCTTCTTTTTTTTCGCGATGAGCTTTTTGCCGGGGGTTCACTGACCCAGTGAACACATGGGACGCGCCGCCACTGGGGACCAAACTGCTAACGTCATCAGTCTGTAGATGAGCAACTTCTTGGTATAAATGTCTCAATGTACTTGGAAATTACGTAGAAAAATAAAGATATGTCTTACCTTCAATGTCTCAATCTACTTTTTTCCTTCCATACGCACCTCTGACCACAGTCGTCAGGGGAAACTCCCCCTCGTAGTTTTGTAACTTAACGGAATTATTTGTTGACTTAAAAATGATTTTATATATCTTGACTGTGCAGCAGTTTCGTGGTAACGATTATTTTAATGCATGTAAGAAATTTTAATCTGGTCCAAACGCAGAGTGTATATTAAGATATATGAGATGTAAGACCATGTGTACTTCCCCGTTGCTGACGTGGAAGGCGCCATAATTTGGCGCACATTTAGAGGCACTGATACACGCAGCGCGGCTGAGAAGCAGTCAGTCAGTGGGTGTGTGACGAGGCGGGAGCGAGGCAGCTTCTCATGGGAGAGTGGAGGCTTTTATCTGCAGCCTCGTATGCTGGAATAATGGCCATTCCATCTTGATATTGAAGTTTGGGCGCATATAAATAGCTGACGACGCCAAGAAGAAACTTTTGCTTCATACATCAAGAGCAATACAGGGTGATGGTTATGCCTCAAGTTGCGCAGTTAAGCAACTGCTCATCCGCAGCACGCGATACTTAACAAGTTTATGTGCTTTTACATTAGTAAAGTGGATGTACAAGTCCGAAAGTACTGGATTTGTTTGAAGTAATCATTCACTTGCATTAAAATTTGTTTTCGCCGTAATTTATCCTTTGCACTTACCTTGTTAGGGTCCTATCCAGGAGTTCAAATATCCGAGTGCCCTACGTAAAAATTAAACAGTAGTAAACAATTTAAAGTGCCAAGTTTGATATTTGGAGCAATTAAATTAAAACTAGTGAATAACTTTTGCTTTTGTCTCCAGTTTTAATTCAACATGTCCCCTCATAACTTCAGAGTGAAATAAAGAAATAATACAATAATTCAAAAATTAAATAAGTAATTATAAAAAAAGAGTTTCAGTATCAATGTGTTTGCAGTAATGAAGCTTTGTCAATTGCTTAAGTTCAAAATCAACACAGTTTCCTATCATTTTTTTCAGATGCAATTAGCAACAGTAAATTTCATTAAAAAGATAAAACTTTGGGAAAGAGCTTACACTTCTTGTTGTTGTGATATTCAGTCCGCAGACTGGTTTGATGCAGCTCTCCATGCTACCCTGTCCTGTGCAAGTCTCTTCATCCGAGAATATGTTAGGCAACCTACATCCTTTTGAATCTGCTTACTATATTCGTCCCTCGGTCTCCCTCTACGATTTTTACCCCACACGCTTCCTTGTAATGCTAAGTTGACAATTCCTTGATGTCTCAGAATGTGTCCAACCAATCTATCCCTTCTCTTAGTCAGGATATGCCAGAAAATTCTTTTCTCCCCGATTCGGTTAAGCACCTCATTAGTTACGTGATCAACCCATCTAATTTTCATCATTCGTCTGTAGCACCAGATTTCAAAAGCTTCTATCAACTTTTTATCTGATCTCCTTATCGTACACGTTTCACACCCATACAATGCTACACTCCAGACAAATGCTTTCAGAAAGGACTTCCTAACATTTAAATTAATATTGGATGTTAACAAGTTTTGCTTCTTTAGAAACGCTTTTCTTCCCTTAGCCATTCTGCATTTTATATCTTCTTTACTTCGGCCATCAAGTTATCTTGCTAGCCAAATAACAAAATTCATCTACTACTTTTATTGTCCCATTACCTAATCTAATTCCTTCAGCATCGCCTGGTTTTCTGACATTGCATTCCATTACCTTCGTTTTACTCTTGTTAATGTTCATCTTATATCTTCCTTTCAAGGCACTGTCCATCCCATTCAATTGCTCTTCCAGATCTTTTGCGGTCTCTGACAGAATTACTATGTCATCGGCAAACCGCAATGTTTTTATTTCTTCTTCCTGCACCTTAATACCCCATCCAAATTTCTCCTTCCATTCCTTCACTGCCTGCTCAATGTACAGATTGAACAACATTGGGGAAAGGCTACAACCCTGTCTTACTCCCTTCCCCACCTCTGCGTCCCTTTCTTGCCGTTCGACTCTAATAACCGCTGTCTGGTTTTGTATAGATTGAATATAATTCTTCGCTCCCTATATTTTACTCCTGATACCTTCATAATTTGGTAGAGTGTATTCCAGTCGACATTGTCAAAAGCTTTCTCCAAATCGACAAACGCTAAAAACGTAGTTTTGCCTTTCCTTAGCCTATCTTCTAAGATAAGTCGTAATGTGAGTATTGCCTCCCGTGTTCCTACATTTCTTCTAAATCCAAACTGATCTTCCCCCAGATCGTATTCCACAAGTTTTTCCATTCGTCTGTAAATAATTCGTGTTAATATTTTGCACACATGACTTATTAAACTGATAGTTTTGTAATTTTCACACTTGTATTCACTTGCTTTCTTTGGAATTGGAATTAAGATATTCTTCTTGAAGTCGGAGGGTATTTCCCCTGTCTCATACATCTTGCATACAGGTTGAACAGTTTTCTCATGACTGGCTCTCCTAACGAAATTAGCAGTTCAGACGGAATATCATCTACTCCAGGGGCCTTGTTTCGACTCAAGTCCTTCAGCGCTCTGTCAAATTCTTCTCGCACTATCGAATCACCTATCTCATCTGGCTCCACTTGGTCTTCCCTTTCTAGAATACTGCCTTCAAGTTTATTTCCTTTGTGTATGCCCTCTATATATTCCTTACACATTTCAGCTTTCCCCCTCTTTGCCCAATACTGGTTTACCGTCTGAGTTCTTGATATTCATACAGCTGATTTTCTTGTCTCTAAATACCTCCTTTATCTTCCTGTAGGCGGTATCTATCTTTCCCCTAGTTATGCATTCTTCTACGGTTCTGCATTTGCCTGTAGCCAGTCTGTACTTCCTGTCAATCTCAGTTTTCAGACGTATGTACTCCCTTTTTCCTGCTTCACTTGCTGAATTTTTATTCTTTCTCCTCTCATCAATTAAGTAAAATATATCCTGTGTTATCCAGGGATTTCTATTAGGTCTTCTCCTTCTGCCTATATGATCCTCTGCTGCCTTCACTACTTCACTCTTAGAGCTACCCATTCTTCTTCTACTGTATTACTTTCCCCCGTTTCAGCCAATTCTTGCCTAATGCTCCCTCTGCAACTCTCAACCACCTCTGGTTCCTTCAAGTTCCATCTCCTAACTTTTGAAAGGCTATCGTCTGTAGTCTTCCATATATTTTTTGTATATTTCTGTAAAGTTTATAATTTATTTAATGTTGTTAGATTATCATTTTGTTAAAACTTGAACCCCACTCTTTTCAAGGCTTGAGGAATAGCATCTTTATTTCATGTGTTAAAATATTAGTTAATATTGCTAGGTTTTTCTTATTTTGTTATGTTAATAATTTGTTATTATATTAATTAATGTGGCATAAGTACGGCTTCTCCGCTACGCCATTGTCCCTGTGAGAATGTGCAGTTGTTTTACTTTTAAGTAGGTGCGTGAATCTATGGCTGTTTGAATGTGGGGAGTGACAGCTCGCTTTGCATCGTTCTCTCTGGCTCAGTATCGATAGTTGCTGATACTACCAAAGAAGTTTCCACAGGAAGGTTGCGAGCTGGTTGGCGAGTCTCTCCCACCACAGCTGTTTTCGAGGATTTCCCATTTTCCGTTGATTTCCCGCGTCCGGTAGCAGTTTACCGCCTCATGACCGCTGGATCTTCATTCCGGTCTGGTCGTCTGGTCAGGTAAGTTGATTCTACTCTTGTATCCGCGAGATGGTAGCATTTCATTGACTAGCACATTTAACTTAGATTCGTGAACTTAGAATCATTTCTTTGGGAATGTTTTCTCCGATCGTGTGCAGAAATGTGTTCTCGTTTTTTAATTCAGTGATTTCCAATAGATAAACGCTGTGTATGTGATTCTAGTTGCAGTTTGATAACGGCCTGATATGTTGAAACCTTTTGTGATCATGTAGCGGTGTACAAAAGTTACATATTTTTGGAAACATTTTTGTTTCACTTTTTGGGCAACCTCTTATTTAAATTTATATATAGAGAACAGTCTAGAGTGCGATTATTCTTTTTTTTACTAGTTTCGGTCTTCTTTTACACCATCTTCAGAAATTTTAGCTCAATGGAGCTAAAATTCCTGAAGATGGTGTAAAAGAAGACCGAAACTAGTCGAAAAAATAAATTATCGCACTCTTGACTGTTCTCTATATATAAGTATAAAAATTAATTGGTTACAAGATTTTTTTTGACACTTAGATTTCTCAAAGCACGGCAGAATACCCAATGCATCAGAAGATAATAAAACTAGTCTTCCGCATTAAAACAATCTATCAAAATTCACAGAATGCCGTCTTCAGTCAGGCCAGTTATTGCGCACTACTTTCGAAAATAGGCACTCATACAAATACAAAAACGTTCGCATAATTGTAGTCCATGCATATAATTTAATGTAAACTCTTTCTATATGAAGCTGAGGATACACGACACTGACATCTTGCGACTGTTCTTCAAATTGCATCGGCAAAACTGATAATTTGATGAAAAAAGTGCGGACGGCATACGCCGTCGCCCACGCTGAGCAGCTGGGCGGCAGGAGTCGACATGCGCTCTCACACACGCTTGAGGGTTAAGCGAGCGGAACAGAAAAGCAACTAATTACTAGTGGTACTGGGTACCCTCCGCCACGCACCTTTGGGTGGATTGCGGAGTATGTATGTGGATATAGATGAGCACCTTCAGTGCAGTTTCAAGTCCGTGGGACTCATGTACACTGCATAAAAGTTACAAAAAGTTACAAAACATAAAAAAGACCTATGCTAACCCAGTTGAAACATGTAATGCACATTTGTCACGACTTTTTGTGTATTTAAATTGTTACAAAAATTTTATGCGCTGCACTTGAATCTCCTGGACTTGAAACTGCACTGTCGATGTCCATTCAACGAACGAAATCGATGTGATTATTTTTAAATAGATAAATATTTTACGTCATAACCATCAAGCGAAAATGTGTATTATATTATTATTGTCTGATGCTTAATGCGTCTTACTACAGTCAATGATGGCACCGTCCCCTTCACAACGGCGTTTTCAGCAAATCGCTTCTGATTGTGTGTTAGAACATTTGCGTATTCAGGACATGGAAGCAATCTTATCGCATTTCTCTGGTGTTGAAGAAAACTCGCTGTCGAGGACAACGTACTAGCTTCTATTTCTTCGAGCTGCCCAGATGTCTGGCAACCTTTTCCATATGCTCGTACCTTCATTTTCAGCCGGCAGTGCGATCCTCTGCCTGTAGCCTTTCAGAAATTAAGAGGTATTGAGCCGTCTTCGTCCATGACTCGAAAGATATCATGTGAGATAAAGGTAAGCTGAGTTTTACTAGAACGATGCTTTCTAAAGCTATGCTGATGCACAGACAAAAAACATTCCACCTCAAGGAAATAGAATCTTATTGTTTGAAACCATACTTGGTAGTCCTGCCACAGCAACCAATAATCTAATTCACTCTTTTATATTACAAGTTTCCACGTCATACATCGTCATTTTCAAATGCACTGGGTGAAAGATTCTTGATAAATGAACGTTAAGTAATAGACCAATGTTGTAGAATAGAACTCTTTCTAAATCCGAATATTGGGATTCCATCCGAACCTGGCAATATTTTTTTCACCTCAGCCGCTTCTGTATACCATAGATGGCCATTAATTTGTCTTCTATGTAGTTTGTGCAATGGTTAAACAAAGATATACCTGTTAATGATTTCTTAAACGGGACTTTAAAACTTTAGATTCCCTTTCGCTATCTTCCATCGCCACCGTAGGTTGATCAACGGATGCCAAGATAGGGGCCTTCGACCCACTTCTCGATTTTACATAGGGTCAGAATTTTCTCTGGTTCTCGGTGAAATCTTTTACTCAGAGGGTGTTATTGTATAATTCGTGCATCGATGTTTTTTTATATACGTGCGAATCTTTTTCCTGTCTGTATTTGCTCGTTGTTTTTTGAACCTACAGCCCAACTGTCTTTCTCAGCATTGTCCGAATATCATTTTATAAATATCCGAACACGAATTTAAAAAATAATTATAACAGGAGCCAATGAAACATATCATTCGAAAGGGGCTTTGACATAGATGTGCACAAAACAAAAATCATTTGTGTACTGACCGCTTAAGGGTGGTTAAAGACAGCAATTAGAATAGACATGCTGCAGTCCGTGAATATTTTCGGACGTTACTGACACATTCAAATTGAAAAATTGCCTGCATATCTTAGAATTAATTCAATTACATGACTGGAAGCAAATTATCGATATTAACCACTACTTAAGGTAATCATCACACAAGTGCAAGTCGACAAATGTCTGGTGGGTGCTACAGCGGCACACTGGCTGAAATCACGCTACCACACTTATTCGTTGAGAGAGCAGACAAAACAGATCCTGTTGTAAACACTTTGCTATGTAGCTAAGGGTTACATCATGGTGTATCATGTTCCGAGTATCGCTGACTGTTTCCGCCCACCGCCTTGGTTGCGCTATAAAGACGACAACCTTTTGGCGCCGCAGATCACTGATGGTATTTCCAAGATTGAAAGTATCGTATCATTTCCACTGGTTATCTTTCGGTTGATGTTGCAACTAAGATATCAGCACAAATTTAACAAAAATAAGCCAGCTGGGTCACCACAAATTACAGTTCTCCTCAGATGTTTGGTACTTTTCCATATCCATGTCTTATTGAAATGCCTAATATTAAGCATTCGACAACGTATTGGGCTATTATAATACAAGATACGATTATGTCAAATGAATGTGCAGAGAAGCAAACAAATGATAAAGATAAGCTTATTTATCTCGCCAAATGACCAACTACTGATCAACGAGCGACAGTTCGATTACTGACTCTTTCACATTTTTCTTCTATTTTGAAATATGGCTCATTATATTTCACACGAAACAATAACAAACAAACATGATAATTGAGTAACAATCTGTATCGCAAACATTGTGGGGAAATTATTATTCCGCAACCATGAAAATATATTGATAATACAATATGAAACATGTGCAACAGAGAATTGTGTTACATCAAATGAAATTCTTTAAACTATCGCATCCAACTCATATTTTTATTCCGTTTATTTCAATAACGACGTAAATGCTACCTTTTTCGTGTAAGCAACGTTAGGAATATTAAATCGCTGTGACATTCAAATCCGTAGTCGTTTAATCTAATCCTGTTTCAATCCAGACAGTAGTACGACAACAAGAATTTCGAATACTGGCGAACTCGGTGTTCGCCACTTGGCTTTCCCAGACGTTAAAGAGATCTTTTGGTGTGAATTTGTCACTGGCGAGTATCGAAGACGATATGTTTCGCATACTAATCAAAAATATTAACCCGTCAAACACCCATACCTAAGAATACATCATGGAGGAAGTAGACGTCTGAACAATCACCTTAGAATGAAGTCGGGTCATCTATTCAAAGAAGCAGGCATTAATTTGATAATGCAAACAGCAAAAACAAGAAGATAGAATAATTTATAAAATCTCGAACCTAAGAGTCGACTTTTGATGATTCTCCATCGTAGCAATTAGAGGAGTTAAAGATTCTAAAGCTAATCCCTTGGTTTTAAAAGCCGCAGCCGTTTATTCTGTAGTAGGACAGCATTACACACCGGTGGGTTTCAGTTACTGTGCAGAATACTAAACCACAGTTTTTCCCCAAAAGCGTGCGTAGTTTCCTGCCACTTATGAATAGGTAGTAGGCCTATGTTCCTGCAGAGATTCGATAAACGGCTATGCTATAGTATGTGTGGGTGGCGCCGGCATAAATGCGCAGATGCCTAACACGAGGTCCTAGGATCGAGCTGACATCCACAACACTATTATTTTTAATTATACATTCATTTTCACGAGTTTAAATCCGTATTTTTCACATACGTAACTTTTCTGCTGAGTAACAACTTTGGTAGCGAATATAGTATAAAAAAATTTAACTCTTCATTCAGCTAGTTCATATGATAACAAAGAAGTTTTGGATGAATGAACGAAATAGGCAGTCTATTTGCGTCAGATGTTCTGAGCAGATTCATACTGCCACCAGAAAAATGCAACAGATCGTGTGAGTCATAGCGTAAGTTTTTCCACAGACAGATAATAAACGATGGTTTCAGGGCACATATCGTATGGACTTATAAATATCAAACATTATAGTAGTCACAATTTAATAGCTGAAATAAGTTAATACTGGAAAACGTTGCCTTTATGTGGGTTCAAAACTTGACAAGCACATACCAAGGGTGTAATAGCTACGGCAATCTCCGAATGCGATTGTCTTGACAAAGGCTAATAATATCCTCTTATGCGTTTGCGTGTTGAAAGTCTCAACACTAGGGATCGCTGGATGGGTCTCCACCTACTTGGCCCAATCTGTGCGACAATAAACACGAATATGAACCTTTTAAATTCCTACAATATCTCCCCTGTGTAGGCCATAGGAAAAGAGAAAACGCACGCCAAATGTTCCAACTACAGCTAGGTGCAATATCAGCTAATATTGAGACTCACCATTGCTGACGACGGTGTTTTCGGTGTTGCGAAGTGGCTAAACGATTAGCTTTTGAATGAAACAGCGTGGGTTTGAATCCCGTCCCTTCCAAAATACTTTTCTTATATTAACCCTAGTAGTTTTAATTATCAATTATAAAAATATCAATGCATAATTAATATATTTGGTTTCGTTATAACTAATTTAATTAATTAATATACCTTATTTCATCACTTAATTTTCATAATTCGATGAAGTATTAAATGAAAATAGTTCTAAATTTAATCAATCTCTAAAACAAATATGGTTGTGTAGAATTGTATTTAAAACATCTGCGAAAAGTTTAAATATAGAAGATCGCCGATGCAGGCGTAATTTGTGAGGGAAGTTCAGCTTAGATGGGGAGATAGAGAGGCCCAAAGAAAAAGAAACAAGAATTTGAAGATTGTTATGAAGGGATATCAATGTAAATGCAAATACACGAAACCTGAAACGGTTTTTCGTCTCAAACATGTCAAAGACATTAAAGATAAAGGTGAAACACTGAATTAAAATTTCTGATGCGGTCGGGGATCGAACTCAGACCTCCATGCTTACTAGTCTATTTCGCTGCGTGGAGAGCCTTGGCAGTAGTTCCAACATTCTTTGGTATACAGAAGCTGAAGTAAAGTTTGTGACGTGGAGGCGCCTTAATCGCTAGTGATGCGATGGTCTAGTGGAGAGTAGTCTGCCTAGTAAGCAATCATGAAGCAGGTGACGAAATAAGGATTAGGAAGAAAAGGATCGACAGTGCTGCATTAATGCATTGAAATTAAACAATGGCGACAAGTGAAAATGTGAAGCAGGCCGGTAATCGAACCTGGGTCTCCAGCTTCGGGCCAGCGGTGGACTTAACCACGTGGATCCCGTTGGTCGCCCCGCGTCCGTCTCGAACTACCACAAGTAGCACGCTATGGCTGTAGCGCCCCTATCGTGCGAGGTCGAACGTATGACCGCATATGATGTGAAGTGATTGAAAAAACGCCGTCTTCACGTGCCGTAATTAATTTGTTGGTATGGTGTCTGTAACTTCGGATATGCCGGAAATAACAGACACCACACCAATCTAATAAGAAACGAGAATACCCAATAGGCTTCGAATCGTTGCAGAAGCAAAAGCGGCTATACGTGAGTCAGAGCAACATTAGCAGAAGAAATTTATTTATTTAGAATGGTTAAGTACGTAACAGTGTAAGAGTGCTACTCATAAGATCCACCTTTTGTATACCATAGGCAAAAAAGCAAAAGGTTTCAAACAGTTTGAGAAACACTGAGGTTCACTAGAACAGAATCAAGATTTCACCAACGAAATGAAACGATTTTTAGTTTATTTCTTTCAAAGCACTTGCAGTATGTTGTAACGTTGTAATTTATTATTTCATTTTATTATTGTGTATTTTTGGCCCACCTTAGGTTACGGTAGTAACACTAGAAGTGGCGCCGGCCGCGGTGGCCTAGGGGATTGCGGCGCGCCAGGCACAGTCTGCACGGCCACTACGGTCGGGGGTTCGAATCTCCCATCGGCAATGGATATTTGTGCCGTCCTTAGTAGTTGCTAGTTTATAAGTGGTTGTAAGTTTAGGGACTGATAAACGCGTAGTTAAGTCCCATAAGCTATTTGAACATTTTTGAACTAACAGTGGGCCTTTGCGTTCGTCTTTTGACAGCTCGCAATTTAAATGAAAATAACGGCTTAGCCATGCATCTGACACGAAAATTGAATAAACCGAATTTGTAGAGGCTAAAATTATCTACAACTTTACGTTTTTATATTTTTTAAATATCTCGTATCGTTTCAGAGATATTTGCAGAAATATCGGCGTTTTTGGGATGTGTGTCTGTCTGTCTGTCCGCAACGTGTTCCCTGTTTTTAAGACGAACCATTCAACCGATCAGCACCAAATTTTGCACACAACTGCCGGCCACCAGAGACCAGAACAGCCCTTTTTCAAATTTTTCGGACAGACAATACGGTAGTATTACGAAAAACAGCCGTTTGTAATTTAATTTTAATTGCAAATGAATCGTTCATCTGAAACGAAAATTGAATAAACGAATTGTTAGAGGAGAAATTTCTCAACAACTCTGTTCCCTTATGTTGTTTACATATCTCTTATCGTTTGAAAGACATAAAAAAAAGAATATTAGCATCACTTAACGATGGCCATCACTAGTATGAAATAAGAGCCCCCAAAGACGGCCCACACCACCATCCCAAAGACGGCCCACACCACCATCCCAAAGACAGCCCACACCACCATCCCAAAGACGGCCCACACCACCATCTCAAAGACGGCCCACACCACCATCCTAAAGACGGCCCACACCACCATCCCTAAGACGGCCCTACCCACCATCCCAAAGACGGCCCACACCACCATCCCAAAGACGGCGCACACCACCATCCCAAAGGTGGCCCAAACCACCATCCCAAAGGCGGCCCACACGACCATCCCAAAGACGATCCACACCACCATCCCAAAGACGGTCCACACCACCATCCCAAAGAAAGCCCAAACCACCATCCCAAAGATTGCCCACATCACCATCCCAAAGATGGCCCACCCCACCATCCCAAAGACGGCCCACACCACCATCCCAAAGACGGCCCACACCACCATCCCAAAGACAGCCCACACCACCAACCCAAAGACGGTCCACACCACCATCCCAAAGACGGTCCACACCACCATCCCAAAGATGGTACAAACCACCATCCCAAAGACGGCCCACACCACCAACCTAAACACGGCCCACACCACCATCCCAAAGACAGTCCACTCCACCATCCCAAAGACGGTCCCCACCACCATCCGAAAGATGGTCCACACCACCATCCCAAAGACAGCCCACACCACCATCCCAAAGAGAGCCCACACCACCATCCCAAGGACGGTCCACACCACCATCCCAGAGATGGTCCACAACACCATCCCAAAGACGGTCCACACCACCATCCCAGAGATGGTACACACCACCAACCCAAAGACGGCCCACACCACCATCCTAAAGATGGCCCACACCACGATCCCAAAGATGGCCCACACCACCATAGCAAAGATGGCCCACACCAATATCCCAAAGACGGCCCACACCACCATCCCAAAGACGGCCCACACCACCATCCCAAAGACGGCCCACACCACCATCCCAAAGACGGCCCTCCCCACCATTCCAAAGACAGCCCACACCACCATCCAAAGACGGTCCACACCACCATCCCAAAGAGGGTCCACACCACCATCTCAAAGACGGCCCACACCACCATTCCAAAGAAGGCCCACACCACCATCCCAAAGATGGCCCACACCACCATCCCAAAGACGGTCCACTCCACCTTCCCAAAGATGGCCCACATCACCATCCCAAAGACAGCACACACCACCATCCCAAAGACGGTCCACACCACCATCCCAAAGATGGTCCACACCACCTCCCAAAGACGGCCCACACCACCATCCCAATGACGGCCCACACCACCATCCCAAAGACGGCACACCACCATCTCAAAGACGGCCCACATCACCATACCAAAGACAGACAACACCACCACCCCAAAGACGGCCCACACCACCATCCCAAAGACAGCCCACACCACCATCCCAAAGACGGTCCACACCACCATCCCAAAGACGGTCCACACCACCATCCCAAAGATGGTCCACACCACCATCCCAAATATGGCCCACGCCACAATCCTAAAGACGGCCCACACCACCATCCCAAGGACGGCCCACACCACCTTCCCAAAGACGGCCTACACCACCATCCCAAAGACGGCCCACACCACCATCCCAAAGACGGCCCACACCACCATCCCAAAGACGGCACACACCACCATCCTAAAGACGGCCCACACCACCATCCCAAAGACGGCCCACACCACCATCCCAAAGACGGCCCTGACCACCATCCCAAAGACGGCCCACACCACCATCCCAAAGACAGCCCACACCACCATCCCATAGGTGGCACACACCACTATCCCAAAGACGATCCACACCACCATCCCAAAGATGTTCCACACCACCATCCCAAAGACGGCCCAAACCACCATCCCAAAGAGGGCACACACCACCATCCCAAAGAAGGCCCACACCACCATCTCAAAGACGGCCCACACCACCATCCCAAAGACAGCCCACACCACCATCCCATAGGCGGCCCACACCACTATCCCAAAGACGATCCACACCACCATCCCAGAGACGGTCCACACCACCATCCCAAAGACGGCCCAAATCACCATCCCAAAGACGGCCCACACCACCATCCCAAAGATGGCCCACACCACCATCCCAAAGACGGCCCACACCACCATCCCAAAACGGCCCACACCACCAACCCAAAGACGGTCCACACCACCATCCCAAAGACGGTCCACACCACCATCCCAAAGATGGTACAAACCACCATCCCAAAGACGGCCCACACCACGAACCTAAAGACGGCCCACACCACCATCCCAAAGACAGTCCACTCCACCATCCCAAAGACGGTCCCCACCACCATCCCAGAGATGGTACACACCACCAACCCAAAGAAGGCCCACACCACCATCCTAAAGATGGCCCACACCACAATCCCAAAGATGGCCCACACCACCATAGCAAAGATGGCCCACACCAACATCCGAAAGACGACCCACACCACCATCCCAAAGACGGCCCACACCAACATCCGAAAGACGACCCACACCACCATCCCAAAGACGGCCCACACCACCATCCCAAAGACGGCCCACACGACCATCCCAAAGAGAGCCCACACCACCATCCCAAGGACGGTCCACACCACCATCCCAAATATGGTCCACAACACCATCCCAAAGACGGTCCACACCACCATCCCAGAGATGGTACACACCACCAACCCAAAGAAGGCCCACACCACCATCCTAAAGATGGCCCACACCACAATCCCAAAGATGGCCCACACCACCATAGCAAAGATGGCCCACACCAACATCCGAAAGACGACCCACACCACCATCCCAAAGACGGCCCACACCACCATCCCAAAGACGGCCCACAGGACCATCCCAAAGACGGCCCTCCCCACCATTCCAAAGACAGCCCACACCACCATCCAAAGACGGTCCACACCACCATCCCAAAGAGGGTCCACACCACCATCCCAAAGACGGCCCACACCACCATTCCAAAGAAGGCCCACACCACCATCCCAAAGATGGCCCACACCACCATCCCAAAGACGGTCCACACCAGCATCCCAAAGATGGTCCACACCACCTCCCAAAGACGGCCCACACCACCATCCCAATGACGGCCCACACCACCATTCCAAAGATGGCACACCACCATCTCAAAGACGGCCCACATCACCATACCAAAGACAGACAACACCACCACCCCAAAGACGGCCCACACCACCATCCCAAAGACAGCCCACACCACCATCCCAAAGACGGTCCACACCACCATACCAAAGACGGTCCACACCACCTTCCCAAAGATGGTCCACACCACCATCAAAAAGATGGCCCACGCCACAATCCTAAAGACGGCCCACACCACCATCCCAAGGACGGCCCACATCACCTTCCCAAAGACGGCCTACACCACCATCCCAAAGACAGCCCACACCACCATCCCAAAGACGGCCCACACCACCATACCCAAAGACAGCACACACCACCATCCTAAAGACGGCCCACACCACCATCCCAAAGACGGCCCACACCACCATCCCAAAGACGGCCCTCACCACCATCCCAATGACGGCCCACACCACCATCCCAAAGAAAGCCCAAACCACCATCCCAAAGATTGCCCACACCACCATCCCAAAGATGGCCCACACCACCATCCCAAAGACGGCCCACACCACCATCCCAAAGACGGCCCACACCACCATCCCAAAGACAACCCACACCACCAACCCAAAGACGGTCCACACCACCATCCCAAAGACGGTCCACACCACCATCCCAAAGATGGTACAAACCACCATCCCAAAGACGGCCCACACCACCAACCTAAACACGGCCCACACCACCATCCCAAAGACAGTCCACTCCACCATCCCAAAGACGGTCCCCACCTCCATCCGAAAGATGGTCCACACCACCATCCCAAAGACAGCCCACACCACCATCCCAAAGAGAGCCCACACCACCATCCCAAGGACGGTCCACACCACCATCCCAGAGATGGTCCACAACACCATCCCAAAGACGGTCCACACCACCATCCCAGAGATGGTACACACCACCAACCCAAAGACGGCCCACACCACCATCCTAAAGATGGCCCACACCACGATCCCAAAGATGGCCCACACCACCATAGCAAAGATGGCCCACACCAACATCCCAAAGACGGCCCACACCACCATCCCAAAGACGGCCCTCCCCACCATTCCAAATACAGCCCACACCACCATCCAAAGACGGTCCACACCACCATCCCAAAGAGGGTCCACACCACCATCTCAAAGACGTCCCACACCACCATTCCAAAGAAGGCCCACACCACCATCCCAAAGATGGCCCACACCACCATCCCAAAGACGGTCCACTCCACCATCCCAAAGATGGCCCACATCACCATCCCAAAGACAGCACACACCACCATCCCAAAGGCGGTCCACACCACCATCCCAAAGATGGTCCACACCACCTCCCAAAGACGGCCCACACCACCATCCCAATGACGGCCCACACCACCATCCCAAAGACGGCACACCACCATCTCAAAGACGGCCCACATCACCATACCAAAGACAGACAACACCACCACCCCAAAGACGGCCCACACCACCATCCCAAAGACAGCCCACACCACCATCCCAAAGACGGTCCACACCACCATCCCAAAGACGGTCCACACCACCATCCCAAAGATGGTCCACACCACCATCCCAAATATGGCCCACGCCACAATCCTAAAGACGGCCCACACCACCATCCCAAGGACGGCCCACACCACCTTCCCAAAGACGGCCTACACCACCATCCCAAAGACGGCCCACACCACCATCCCAAAGACGGCCCACACCACCATCCCAAAGACGGCACACACCACCATCCTAAAGACGGCCCACACCACCATCCCAAAGACGGCCCACACCACCATCCCAAAGACGGCCCTGACCACCATCCCAAAGACGGCCCACACCACCATCCCAAAGACAGCCCACACCACCATCCCATAGGCGGCACACACCACTATCCCAAAGACGATCCACACCACCATCCCAAAGATGTTCCACACCACCATCCCAAAGACGGCCCAAACCACCATCCCAAAGAGGGCACACACCACCATCCCAAAGAAGGCCCACACCACCATCCCAAAGACGGCCCACACCACCATCCCAAAGACAGCCCACACCACCATCCCATAGGCGGCCCACAGCACTATCCCAAAGACGATCCACACCACCATCCCAGAGACGGTCCACACCACCATCCCAAAGACGGCCCAAATCACCATCCCAAAGACGGCCCACACCACCATCCCAAAGATAGCCCACACCACCATCCCAAAGACGGCCCACACCACCATCCCAAAACGGCCCACACCACCAACCCAAAGACGGTCCACACCACCATCCCAAAGACGGTCCACACCACCATCCCAAAGATGGTACAAACCACCATCCCAAAGACGGCCCACACCACGAACCTAAAGACGGCCCACACCACCATCCCAAAGACAGTCCACTCCACCATCCCAAAGACGGTCCCCACCACCATCCGAAAGATGGTCCACACCACAATCCCAAAGATGGCCCACACCACCATCCCAAAGAGAGCCCACACCACCATCCCAAGGACGGTCCACACCACCATCCCAAAGATGGTCCAAAACACCATCCCAAAGACGGTCCACACCACCATCCCAGAGATGGTACACACCACCAACCCAAACAAGGCCCACACCACCATCCTAAAGATGGCCCACACCACAATCCCAAAGATGGCCCACACCACCATAGCAAAGATGGCCCACACCAACATCCGAATGACGGCCCACACCACCATCCCAAAGACGGCCCACACCACCATCCCAAAGACGGCCCACACGACCATCCCAAAGACGGCCCTCCCCACCATTCCAAAGACAGCCCACACCACCATCCAAAGACGGTCCACACCACCATCCCGAAGAGGGTCCACACCACCATCCCAAAGACGGTCCACTCCACCATCCCAAAGATGGCCCACATCACCATCCCAAAGACAGCCCACACCACCATCCCAAAGACGGTCCACACCACTATCCCAAAGATGGTCCACACCACCTCCCAAAGACGGCCCACACCACCATCCCAATGACGGCCCACACCACCATTCCAAAGATGGCACACCACCATCTCAAAGACGGCCCACATCACCATACCAAAGACAGACAACACCACCACCCCAAAGACGGCCCACACCACCATCCCAAAGACAGCCCACACCACCATCCCAAAGACGGTCCACACCACCATCCCAAAGACGGTCCACACCACCTTCCTAAAGATGGTCCACACCAGCATCAAAAAGATGGCCCACGCCACAATCCTAAAGACCTCCCACACCACCATCCCAAGGACGGCCCACAGCACCTTCCCAAAGACGGCCTACACCACCATCCCAAAGACGGCCCACACCACCATCCCAAAGACGGCCCACACCACCATACCCAAAGACAGCACACACCACCATCCTAAAGACGGCCCACACCACCATCCCAAAGACGGCCCACACCACCATCCCAAAGACGGCCCTCACCACCATCCCAAAGACGGCCCACACCACCATCCCATAGGCGGCACACACCACTATCCCAAAGACGATCCACACCACTATCCCAACTATGTTCCACACCACCATCCCAAAGACGGCCCAAACCACCATCCCAAAGAGTGCCCACACCACCATCCCAAAGATGGCCCACACCACCATCCCAAAGACGGCACACACCACCATCCCAAAGACAGCCCACACCACCATCCCATAGGCGGCCCACACCACTATCCCAAAGACGATCCACACCACCATCCCAGAGACGGTCCACACCACCATCCCAAAGACGGCCCAAATCACCATCCCAAAGACGGCCCACACCACCATCCCAAAGATGGCCCACACCACCAGCCCAAAGACGGCCCACACAACCATCCCAAGGACGGCCCACATCACCATCCCAAAGACGGCCCACACCACCATCCCAATGACGGCCCACACCACCATCCCAAAAACGGCCCACACCACCATCCCAAAGACGGCCCAAACCACCATCCCAAAGATGGCCCACAACACCATCCCAAAGATGGCCCACACCACCATCCCAAAGACGGCACACCACCATCCCAAAGACAGCCCACACCACCATCCCAAAGATGGTCCACACCACCATCCCAAATATGGTCCACACCACCATCCCAAAGATGGTCCACACCACCATCCCAAATACGGCCCACACCACCATCCCAAAGACTGCACACCACCATCCCAAAGACAGCCCACACCACCATCCCAAAGATGGTCCATACCACCATCCCAAATATGTTCCACACCACCATCCCAAAGATGGTCCACACCGACATCCTAAAGACAGCCCACACCACCATCCTAAAGATGGCCCACACAACTATCCCAAAGACGGCCAAAACCACCATCCCAAAGATGGAACAAACCACCATCCCAAAGACAGCCCACACCACCATCCCAAAGATGGTCCACACCACCATCCCAAATATGGTCCACACCACCATCCCAAAGATGGTCCACACCACCATCCCAAAGACGGCCCACACCACCATCCTAAAGATGGCCCACACAACCATCCCAAAGACGGCCCAAACCACCATCCCAAAGATGGCCCAAACCACCATCCCAAAAACTGCCCACACCACCATCCTAAAGATGGCCCACACAACCATCCCAAAGACGGCCCAAACCACCATCCCAAAGATGGCCCAAACCACCATCCCAAAGACGGGCCACACCACCATCCCAAAGATGGCCCACACAATCATCCCAAAGATGGCCAACACCACCATCCTAAGGACGGCCCACACCACCATCCCAAAGATGGCCCACACCACCATCCCAAAGACGGACCACACCTCCATCCCAAAGACGGTCCACACCACCATCCCAAAGATGGTCCACACCACCATCCCAAAGACGGCTCACACCATCATCCTAAAGACGGCCCACACCACCATCCAAAAGACGGCCTACACCACCATCCCAAAGAGGGCCCACACCACCATCCCAAAGACAGCCCACACCACCATCCCTAAGACGGTCCACACAACCATCCCAAAGACGGTCCACACCACCATCCTAAAGATGGTCCACACCACCATTCCTAAGAGAGTCAACACCACCATCCCAAAGACAGTCAACACCACCATTTCAAAGATAGTCCACCAAACTATTCCAAAGATAGTCAACACCTCTATTCCAAAGATAGTCCACACCAACAATCCAAAGATATTCCACACCACAATACCAAAAACGGCCCACACCACATTCCCAAAGAGGGTCCACACCACCATCCCAAAGACGGCCCACACCACCATTCCAAAGACAGCCCACACCACCATCCCAAAGACGGTCCACACCACCATCCCAAAGACGGCACACATCACCATCCCAAAGACAGCCCACACCAACATCCCAAAGTCAGTCCACTCCACCATCCCAAAGACGGTCCACACCACCATCCGAAAGATGGTCCACACCACCATCCCAAAGACGGCCCATACCACCATCCTAAAGACGGCCCACACCACCATCCCAAAGACGGCCCACACCACCATACCAAAGATGGCCAACACCACCATCCCAAAGACAGCCCACACCACCATCCCAAAAACGGTCCACACCACCATCCCAAAGATGGTCCACAACACCATCCCAAAGACGGCTCACACCACCATCCCAAAGACAGCCCACACCAACATCCCAAAGTCAGTCCACTCCACCATCCCAAAGACGGCCCAAACCACCATCCCAAAGACGGCCCACACCACCATCCCAAAGATGGCCCACACCATCATCCCAAAGATGGCCAACACCACCATCCCATAGACAGCCCACACCACCATCCCAAAGACGGTCCACACCACCATCCCAAAGACGGCACACATCACCATCCAAAAGACAGCCCACACCAACATCCCAAAGTCAGTCCACTCCACCATCCCAAAGACGGTCCACACCACCATCCGAAAGATGGTCCACACCACCATCCCAAAGACGGCCCACACCACCATCCTAAAGACGGCCCACACCACTATCCCAAAGACGGCCCACACCACCATCCCAAAGACGGTACACACCACCATCCCAAAGACGGTCCGCCCCACCTTCCCAAAGATGGTCCACACCACCATCCCAAAGACGGCTCACACCACCATGCTATAGACGGCCCACACCACCATCCAAAAGACGGCCTACACCACCATCCCAAAGACGGCCCACACCACCGTCCCAAAGACTGCCCACACCACCATCCCAAAGACGGTCCACACAACCATCCCAAAGACAGTCCACACCACCATCCTAAAGATGGTCCACACCACCATCCCTAAGACAGTCCACACCACCATCCCAAAGACAGTCAACAACACCATTTCAAAGATAGTCCACCAAACTATTCCAAAGATAGTCCACACCACTATTCCAAAGATAGTCCACACCAACAATCCAAAGATAGTCCACACCACCATACCAAAGACGGCCCACACTACAATCCCAAAGACGGCCCACACCACCATCCCAAAGATGGTCCACACCACTATCCCAAAGATGGTCCACACCACCATCCCAAAGATGGCCCACACCACCATCCTAAAGACGGCCCACACCACCATCCCAAAGACGGCCCAAACCACCATCCCAAAGATGGCCCAAACCACCTTCCCAATGACGGCTCACTCCACCATCCCAAAGACGGTCCACACCACCATCCCAAAGACGTTCCACACCACCATCCCAAATATGGTCCACACCACCAACCCAAAGACGGTCCACACCACATTCCCAAAGACGGCCCACACCACCATCCCAAAGATGGCCCAAACCACCATCCCAAAGACGGTCAACTCTAGCATCCCAAAGACAACCCACATCACCATCCCAAAGACAGCCCACACCACCATCCCAAAGACGGTCCACACCACCATCCCAAGGATGGTATACACCACCATCCGAAAGATGGTCCACACCACCATCCCAAAGATGGCCCACACCACCATCCCAAAGACGGTACACCACCATCCCAAAGACTGCCCACACCACCATCCCATAGGCGGCCCACACCACTATCCAAAAGACGATCCACACCACCATCCCAGAGACGGTCCACACCACCATCCCAAAGACGGCCCAAACCACAATCCCAAAGACGGCCCACACCACCATCCTAAAGATGGCCCACACCACCATCCCGAAGACGGCCCACACCACCATCCCAAGGACGGCCCACACCACCATCCCAAAGACGGCCCACACCACCATCCCAAAGACGGCCCACACCACCATCCAAAAGACGGCCCACACCACCATCCCAAAGATGGTCCACACCACCATCCCAATATGTTCCGTACCACCATCCCAAAGATGGTCCACACCACCATCCCAAAGACGGCCCACACCATCATCCCAAAGATGGCCCACACCACCATCCAAAAGACGGCCCACATAACCATCCCAAAGACGGTACACACCACCATCCCAAAGACGGCACACATCACCATCCCAAAGACAGCCCACACCAACATCCCAAAGTCAGCCCACACCACCATCCCAAAGATGGTCCACACCACCATCCCAAAGCAAGCCCACACCACCATCCTAAAGATGACCCACACAACCATCCCAAAGACGGCCCAAACCACCATACCAAAGATGGCCCAAACCACCATCCTAAAGACAGCCCACACCACCATCCCAAAGATGGTCCACATCACCATCCCAAATATGGTCCACACCACCATCCCAAAGATGGTCCACACCACCATCCCAAAGACGGCCCACACCATCATCCCAAAGATGGCCCACACGATCATCCCAAAGACGGCCCACACCACCATCCCAAAGACGGTCCACACCACCAACCCAAAGACGGCACACATCACCATCCCAAAGACAGCCCACACCAAGTCCCAAAGTCGGTCCACTCCACCATCCCAAAGACGGTCCACACCACAATCCCAAAGACGGTCCCCACCACCATCCCAAAGATGGTCCACACCACCATCCCAAAGACGGCTCACACCACCATCATAAACACGGCCCACACCACCATCCAAAAGACGGCCTACACCACCATCCCAAAGACGGCCCACACCACCGTCCCAAAGACAGCCCACACCACCATCCCAAAGGCGGTCCACACAACCATCCCAAAGACAGTCCACACCACCATCCTAAAGATGGTCCACACCACTATCCCTAAGACAGACCACACCACCATCCCAAAGACAGTCAACACCACCATTTCAAAGATAGTCCACACCAACAATCCAAAGATAGTCCACACCACCATACCAAAGACGGCCCACACCACAATCCCAAAGACGGCCCACACCACCATCCCAAAGACGGTCCACACCACCATCCCAAAGAGGGCACACATCACCATCCCAAAGACAGCCCACACCAACATCCCAAAGTCAGTCCACTCCACCATCCCAAAGACGGTCCACACCACCATCCGAAAGATGGTCCACACCACCATCCCAAAGATGGCCCACACCATCATCCCAAAGATGGCATACACCACCATCCCAAAGACGGCCCACACCACCATCCTAAAGACGGCCCACACCACCATCCCAAAGATGGCCCACACCACCATCCCAAAGACGGCCCTCACCACCATCCCAAAGATGGCCCACACCACCATCCCATAGGCGGGACACACCACTATCCCAAAGACGATCCACACCACCATCCCAACTATGTTCCACACCACCATCCCAAAGACGGCCCAAACCACCATCCCAAAGAGTGCCCACACCACCATCCCAAAGATGGCCCACACCACCATCCCAAAGACGGCACACACCACCATCCCAAAGACAGCCCACACCACCATCCCATAGGCGGCACACACCACTATCCCAAAGACGATCCACACCACCATCCCAGAGACGGTCCACACCACCATCCCAAAGACGGCCCAAATCACCATCCCAAAGACGGCCCACACCACCATCCCAAAGATGGCCCACACCACCATCCCAAAGACGGCCCACACAACCATCCCAAGGACGGCCCAAACAACCATCCCAAAGACGGCCCACACCACCATCCCAAAGACGGCCCACACCACCATCCCAAAAACAGCCCACACCACCATCCCAAAGACGGCCCAAACCACCATCCCAAAGATGGCCCACAACACCATCCCAAAGATGGCCCACACCACCAGCCCAAAGACGGCACACCACCATCCCAAAGACAGCCCACACCACCATCCCAAAGATGGTCCACACCACCATCCCAAATATGGTCCACACCACCATCCCAAAGATGGTCCACACCACCATCCCAAATACGTCCCACACCACCATCCCAAAGACTGCACACCACCATCCCAAAGACAGCCCACACCAATATCCCAAAGATGGTCCATACCCCCATCCCAAATATGTTCCACACCACCATCCCAAAGATGGTCCACACCGACATCCTAAAGACAGCCCACACCACCATCCTAAAGATGGCCCACACAACCATCACAAAGACGGCCAAAACCACCATCCCAAAGATGGAACAAACCACCATCCCAAAGACAGCCCACACCACCATCCCAAATATGGTCCACACCACCATCCCAAATATGGTCAACACCACCATCCCAAAGATGGTCCACACCACCATCCCAAAGACGGCCCACACCACCATCCTAAAGATGGCCCACACAACCATCCCAAAGACGGCCCAAACCACCATCCCAAAGATGGCCCAAACCACCATCCCAAAAACTGCCCACACCACCATCCTAAAGATGGCCCACACAACCATCCCAAAGACGGCCCAAACCACCATCCCAAAAATGGCCCAAACCACCATCCCAAAGACGGGCCACACCACCATCTCAAAGATGGCCCACACCATCATCCCAAAGATGGCCAACACCACCATCCTAAGGACGGCCCACACCACCATCCCAAAGACGGCCCACACCACCATCCCAAAGACGGACCACACCACCATCCCAAAGACGGTCCACACCACCATTCCAAAGATGGTCCACACCACCATCCCAAAGACGGCTCACACCACCATCCTAAAGACGGCCCACACCACCATCCAAAAGACGGCCTACACCACCATCCCAAAGAGGGCCCACACCACCGTCCCAAAGACAGCCCACACCACCATCCCTAAGACGTTCCACACAACCATCCCAAAGACAGTCCACACCACAATCCCAAAGACGGCCCACACCACCATCCCAAAGATGGTCCACACCACCATCCCAAAGACGTCCCACACCACCATCCCAAAGACGGCACACACCACCATCCCAAAGACGGCACACCACCATACCAAAGCCCACACCACCATCCCAAATATGGTCAACACCAGCATCCCAAATATGGTCCACACCACCATCCCAAAGATGGTCCACACCACCATCCCAAAGACAGCCCACACCACCATCCTAAAGATGGCCCACACAACCATCCCAAAGACGGCCCGAACCACCATCCCAAAGATGGCCCAAACCACCATCCCAAATACAGCCCACACCACCATCCCAAAGATGGTCCACACCACCATCCCAAAGAAGGCCCACACCACCATCCTAAAGACGGCCCACACCACCATCCCAAAGACGGCCCACACCACCATCCCAAAGACGGTCCACACCACCATCCCAAAGACGGTCCACACCACCATCCCAAAGATGATCCACACCACCATCCCAAAGACGGCTCACACCACCATCCTAAAGACAGCCCACACCACCATCCAAAAGACGGCCTACACCACCATCCCAAAGACCGTCCACACCACCGTCCCAAAGACAGCCCACACCACCATCCTAAAGACGATCCACACAACCATCCCAAAGACAGTCCACACCACCATTTTAAAGATTGTCCACACCTAAGACAGTCCACACCACCATCCCAAAGACAGTCAACACCACCATTTCCAAGATAGTCCACCAAACTATTCCAAAGATAGTCCACACCACTTTTCCAAAGATAGTCCACACCAACAATCCAAAGATAGTCCACACCACCATACCAACGACGGCCCACACCACAATCCCAAAGACGGCCCACAACACCATCCCAAAGATGGTCCACACCACCATCCCAAAGATGGCCCAAACCACCTTCCCAAAGACGGCACACACCACCATCCCAAAGACGGTCCACACCACCATCCCAAAGACGTTCCACACCATCATCACAAAGATGGTCCACACCACCAAACCAAAGACGGTACACATCACCATCCCAAAGACGGCCCACACCACCATCCCAAAGATGGCCCACACCACCATCCCAAAGACAGTCCACTCTACCATATCAAAGACGGCCCGCATCACCATCCTAAAGACAGCCCACATCACCATCCCAAAGACAGCCCACACCAACATCCCAAAGTCAGTCCACTCCACCATCCCAAAGACGGTCCACACCACCATCCGAAAGATGGTCCACACCACCATCCGAAAGATGGTCCACACCACCATCCCAATAACGGCCCACACCAACATCCTAAAGACGGCCCACACCACCATACCAAAGACGGCCCACACCACCATCCCAAAGACGGTCCACACCACCATCCCAAAGACAGCTCACACCACCATCCTAAAGACGATCCACACAACCATCCCAAAGACAGTCCACACCACCATCTTAAAGATTGTCCACACCACCATCCCTAAGACAGTCCACACCACCATCCGAAAGACAGTCAACACCACCATTTCGAAGATAGTCCACCAAACTATTCCAAAGATAGTCCACACCACTATTCCAAAGATAGTCCACACCAACAATCCAAAGATAGTCCACACCACCATACTAACGACGGCCCACACCACAATCCCAAAGACGGCCCACAACACCATCCCAAAGATGGTCCACACCACCATCCCAAAGACGGTCCACACCACCATCCCAAAGACAGCTCACACCACCATCCTAAAGACGGCCCACACCACCATCCAAAAGACGGCCTACACCACCATCCCAAAGACGGCCCACACCACCGTCCCAAAGACAGCCCACACCACCATCCCAAAGACGGTCCACACAACCATCCCAAAGACAGTCCACAACACCATCCTAAAGATGGTCCACACCACCATCCCTAAGACAGTCCACACCACCATCCCAAAGACAGTCAACACCATCATTTCAAAGATAGTCCACCAAACTATTCCAAAGATAGTCCATACCACTATTTCAAAGATAGTCCACACCAACAATCCAAAGATAGTCCACACCACCATACCAAAGACGGCCCACACCACAATCCCAAAGACGGCCCACACCACCATCCCAAAGATGGTCCACACCACCATCCCAAGGACGTCCCACACCACCATCCCAAAGACGGCACACACCACTATCCCAAAGACGGCCCACACCACCATCCCAAAGACGGCCCACACCACCATCGCAAAGATGGCCCACAACACCATCCTAAAGATGGCCCACACCACCATCCCAAAGACGGCACACCACCATCCCAAAGACAGCCCACACCACCATCCCAAAGATGGTCCACACCACCATCCCAAATATGGTCCACACCACCATCCCAAAGATGGGCCACACCACCATCCCAAATACGGCCCACACCACCATCCCAAAGACGGCACACCACCATACCAAAGACAGCCCACACCACCATCCCAAATATGGTCAACACCAGCATCCCAAATATGGTCCACACCACCATCCCAAAGATGGTCCACACCACCATCCCAAAGACAGCCCACACCACCATCCTAAAGATGGCCCACACAACCATCCCAAAGACGGCCCGAACCACCATCCCAAAGATGGCCCAAACCACTATCCCAAATACAGCCCACACCACCATCCCAAAGATGGTCCACACCACCATCCCAAAGAAGGCCCACACCACCACCATCCTAAAGACGGCCCACACCACCATCCCAAAGACGGCCCACACCACCATCCCAAAGACGGTCCACACCACCATCCCAAAGACGGTCCACACCACCATCCCAAAGATGGTCCACACCACCATCCCAAAGACGGCTCACACCACCATCCTAAAGACAGCCCACACCACCATCCAAAAGACGGCCTACACCACCATCCCAAAGACCGTCCACACCACCGTCCCAAAGACAGCCCACACCACCATCCTAAAGACGATCCACACAACCATCCCAAAGACAGTCCACACCACCATCTTAAAGATTGTCCACACCACCATCCCTAAGACAGTCCACACCACCATCCGAAAGACAGTCAACACCACCATTTCGAAGATAGTCCACCAAACTATTCCAAAGATAGTCCACACCACTATTCCAAAGATAGTCCACACCAACAATCCAAAGATAGTCCACACCACCATACTAACGACGGCCCACACCACAATCCCAAAGACGGCCCACAACACCATCCCAAAGATGGTCCACACCACCATCCCAAAGATGGACCACACCACCATCCCAAAGAAGGCCAACACCACCATCCTAAAGACGGCCCACAACACCATCCCAAAGACGGCCCAAACCACCATCCCAAAGATGGCCCAAACCACCTTCCCAAAGACGGCACACACCACCATCCCAAAGACGGTCCACACCACCATCCCAAAGACGTTCCACACCATCATCACAAAGATGGTCCACACCACCAAACCAAAGACGGTACACATCACCATCCCAAAGACGGCCCACACCACCATCCCAAAGATGGCCCACACCACCATCCCAAAGACAGTCCACTCTACCATATCAAAGACGGCCCGCATCACCATCCTAAAGACAGCCCACATCACCATCCCAAAGACAGCCCACACCACCATCCCAAAGATGGCCCACACCACCATCCCTAAGATGGTCCACACCACCATCCCAAAGACGGCCCACAGCACCATCCTAAAGATGGCCCACACCACCATCCCAAAGATTGCCCACACCACCATCCCAAAGACGGCCCACACCACCATCCCAATGACAGCCCACACCACCATCACAAAGACGGCCCACACCACCATCCCAAAGACAGCCCACACCACAATCCCAAAGACGGTCCACACCACCATCCCAAAGACGGACCACTCCAACATCCCAAAGATGGTCCACACCACCATCCCAAAGACGGCCCACACCACCATCCTAAAGACGGCCCACACCACCATCCTAAAGATGGCCCACACCACCATCCCAAAGACGGCCCACACCACCATCCCAAAGACGGCCCACACCACCATCCCAAAGACGGCACACATCACCATCCGAAAGATGGTCCACACCACCATCCCAAAGACGGCCCACACCACCATCCTAAAGACGGCCCACACCACCATCCCAAAGACGGCCCACACCACCATCCCAAAGACGGTCCACACCACCATCCCAAAGACAGTCCACACCACCATCCCAAAGACGGTCCACACCACCATCCCAAAGACGGCTCACACCACCATGCTATAGACGACCCACACCACCATCCAAAAGACGGCCTACACCACCATCCCAAAGACGGCCCACACCACCGTCCCAAAGACAGCCCACACCACCATACCAAAGACGGTCCACACAACCATCCCAAAGACAGTCCACACCACCATCCTAAAGATGGTCCACACCACCATCCCTAAGACAGTCCACACCACCATCCCAAAGACAGTCAACACCACCATTTCAAAGTTAGTCCACCAAACTATTCCAAAGATATTCCACACCACTATTCCAAAGATAATCCACACCAACAATCCAAAGATAGTCCACACCACCATACCAAAGACGGCCCACACCACAATCCCAAAGACGGCCCACACCACCATCCCAAAGATGGTCCACACCACCATCCCAAAGATGGCCCACACCACCATCCTAAAGACGGCCGACACCACCATCCCAAAGACGGCCCAAACCACCATCCCAAAGATGGCCCAAACCACCTTCCCAATCACGGCTCACACCACCATCCCAAAGACGGTCCACACCACCATCCCAAAGACGTTCCACACCACCATCCCAAATATGGTCCACACCACCACCCCAAAGACGGTCCACACCACCTTCCCAAAGACGGCCCACACCACCATCCCAAAGATGGCCCAAACCACCATCCCAAAGACGGTCCACTCTAGCATCCCAAAGACAACCCACATCACCATCCCAAAGACAGCCCACACCACGATCCCAAAGACGGTCCACACCACCATCCCAAAGATGGTCCACACCACCATCCGAAAGATGGTCCACACCACCATCCCAAAGATGGCTCACACCACCATCCCAAGGACGGTACGCCACCATCCCAAAGACGGCCCATACCACCATCCCATAGGCGGCCCACACCACTATCCAAAAGACGATCCACACCACCATCCCAGAGACGGTCCACACCACCATCCCAAAGACGGCCCAAACCACCATCCCAAAGACGGCCCACACCACCATCCTAAAGATGGCCCACACCACCATCCCAAAGACGGCCCACACCACCATCCCAAGGACGGCCCACACCACCATCCCAAAGACGGCCCACACCACCATCCCAAAGACGGCCCACACCACCATCCCAAAGATGGCCCACAACACCATCCCAAAGATGGTCCACACCACCATCCCAAAGACAGCCTACACCACCATCCCAAAGATGGTCCACACCACCATCCCAAATATGTTCCACACCACCATCCCAAAGATGGTCCACACCACCATTCCAAAGCCAGCCCACACCACCATCCTAAAGATGACCCACACAACCATCCCAAAGACGGCCCAAACCACCATACCAAAGATGGGCCAAACCACCACCCCAAAGGCAGCCCACACCACCATCCCAAAGATGGTCCACACCACCATCCCAAATATGTTCCACACCACCATCCCAAAGATGGTCCACACCACCATCCCAAAGACGGCCCACACCATCATCCCAAAGATGGCCCACACCACCATCCCAAAGACGGCCCATATAACCATCGCAAAGACGGTACACACCACCATCACAAAGACGGCACACATCACCATCCCAAAGACAGCCCACACCAACATCCCAAAGGCAGCCCACACCACCATCCCAAAGATGGTCCACACCACCATCCCAAAGCCAGCCCACACCACCATCCTAAAGATGACACACACAACCATCCCAAACCACCATACCAAAGATGGCCCAAACCACCATTCCAAAGACAGCCCACACCACCATCCCAAAGATGGTCCACACCACCATCCTAAATATGGTCCACACCAGCATCCCAAATATGGTCCACACCACCATCCCAAAAATGGTCCACACCACCATCCCAAAGACAGCCCACACCTCCATCCCAAAGATGGTCCACACCACCATCCCAAATATGTTCCACACCACCATCCCAAAGATGGTCCACACCACCATCCCTAAGCCAGCCCACACCACCATCCTAAAGATGACCCACACAACCATCCCAAAGACGGCCCAAACCACCATACCAAAGATGGCCCAAACCACCATCCTAAAGACAGCCCACACGACCATCCCAAAGATGGTCCACACCACCATCCCAAATATGGTCCACACCACCATCCCAAAGATGGTCCACACCACCATCCCAAAGACGGCCCACACCATCATCCCAAAGATGGCCCACACCATCATCCCAAAGACGGCCCACACCACCATCCCAAAGACGGTCCACACCACTATCCAAAAGACGGCCTACACCACCATCCCAAAGACGGCCCACACCACCGTCCCAAAGACAGCCCACACCACCATCCCAAAGGCGGTCCACACAACCATCCCAAAGACAGTCCACACCACCATCCTAAAGATGGTCCACACCACTATCCCCAAGACAGACCACACCACCATCCCAAAGACAGTCAACACCACCATTTCAAAGATAGTCCACACCAACAATCCAAAGATAGTCCACACCACCATACCAAAGACGGCCCACACCACAATACCAAAGACGGCCCACACCACCATCCCAAAGACGGTCCACACCACCATCCCAAAGACGGCACACATCACCATCACAAAGACAGCCCACACCAACATCCCAAAGTCAGTCCACTCCACCATCCCAAAGACGGTCCACACCACCATCCGAAAGATGGTCTACACCACCATCCCAAAGATGGCCCACACCATCATCCCAAAGATGGCATACACCACCATCCCAAAGACGGCCCACACCACCATCCGAACGACGGTCCACACCACCATCCCAAAGACGGCACACATCACCATCCCAATGACAGCCCACACCAACATCCCAAAGTCAGTCCACTCCACCATCCCAAAGACGGTCCACACAACCATCCGAAAGATGGTCCACACCACCATCCCAAAAACGGCCCACACCACCATCCTAAAGACGGCCCACACCACCATACCAAAGACGGCCCACACCACCATCCCAAAGACGGTCCACACCACCATCCCAAAGACGGTCCACACCACCATCCCAAAGATGGTCCACACCACCATCCCAAAGACAGCTCACACCACCATCCTAAAGACGGCCCACACCACCATCCAAAAGACGGCCTACACCACCATCCCAAAGAGAGTCCACACCACCATCCTAAAGATGGTCCACACCACCATCCCTAAGACAGTCCACACCACCATCCCAAAGACAGTCAACACCACCATTTCAAAGATAGTCCACCAAACTATTCCAAAGATATTCCACACCACTATTCCAAAGATAATCCACACCAACAATCCAAAGATAGTCCACACCACCATACCAAAGACGGCCCACACCACAATCCCAAAGACGGCCCACACCACCATCCCAAAGATGGTCCACACCACCATCCCAAAGATGGCCCACACCACCATCCTAAAGACGGCCCACACCACCATCCCAAAGACGGCCCAAACCACCATCCCAAAGATGGCCCAAACCACCTTCCCAATGACGGCTCACACCACCATCCCAAAGACGGTCCACACCACCATCCCAAAGACGTTCCACACCACCATCCCAAATATGGTCCACACCACCACCCCAAAGACGGTCCACACCACCTTCCCAAATACGGCCCACACCACCATCCCAAAGATGGCCCAAACCACCATCCCAAAGACGGTCCACTCTAGCATCCCAAAGACAACCCACATCACCATCCCAAAGACAGCCCACACCACCATCCCAAAGACGGTCCACACCACCATCCCAAAGATGGTCCACACCACCATCCGAAAGATGGTCCACACCACCATCCCAAAGATGGCTCACACCACCATCCCAAAGACGGTACGCCACCATCCCAAAGACAGCCCATACCACCATCCCATAGGCGGCCCACACCACTATCCAAAAGACGATCCACACCACCATCCCAGAGACGGTCCACACCACCATCCGAAAGACGGCCCAAACCACCATCCCAAAGACGGCCCACACCACCATCCTAAAGATGGCCCACACCACCATCCCAAAGACGGCCCACACCACCATCCCAAGGACGGCCCACACCACCATCCCAAAGACGGCCCACACCACCATCCCAAAGACGGCCCACACCACCATCCCAAAGATGGCCCACAACACCATCCCAAAGATGGTCCACACCACCATCCCAAAGACAACCTACACCACCATCCCAAAGATGGTCCACACCACCATCCCAAATATGTTCCACACCACCATCCCAAAGATGGTCCACACCACCATTCCAAAGCCAGCCCACACCACCATCCTAAAGATGACCCACACAACCATCCCAAAGACGGCCCAAACCACCATACCAAAGATGGGCCAAACCACCACCCCAAAGGCAGCCCACACCACCATCCCAAAGATGGTCCACACCACCATCCCAAATATGTTCCACACCACCATCCCAAAGATGGTCCACACCACCATCCCAAAGACGGCCCACACCATCATCCCAAAGATGGCCCACACCACCATCCCAAAGACGGCCCATATAACCATCCCAAAGACGGTACACACCACCATCCCAAAGACGGCACACATCACCATCCCAAAGACAGCCCACACCAACATCCCAAAGGCAGCCCACACCACCATCCCAAAGATGGTCCACACCACCATCCCAAAGCCAGCCCACACCACCATCCTAAAGATGACACACACAACCATCCCAAACCACCATACCAAAGATGGCCCAAACCACCATTCCAAAGACAGCCCACACCACCATCCCAAAGATGGTCCACACCACCATCCTAAATATGGTCCACACCAGCATCCCAAATATGGTCCACACCACCATCCCAAAAATGGTCCACACCACCATCCCAAAGACAGCCCACACCTCCATCCCAAAGATGGTCCACACCACCATCCCAAATATGTTCCACACCACCATCCCAAAGATGGTCCACACCACCATCCCTAAGCCAGCCCACACCACCATCCTAAAGATGACCCACACAACCATCCCAAAGACGGCCCAAACCACCATACCAAAGATGGCCCAAACCACCATCCTAAAGACAGCCCACACGACCATCCCAAAGATGGTCCACACCACCATCCCAAATATGGTCCACACCACCATCCCAAAGATGGTCCACACCACCATCCCAAAGACGGCCCACACCATCATCCCAAAGATGGCCCACACCATCATCCCAAAGACGGCCCACACCACCATCCCAAAGACGGTCCACACCACTATCCAAAAGACGGCCTACACCACCATCCCAAAGACGGCCCACACCACCGTCCCAAAGACAGCCCACACCACCATCCCAAAGGCGGTCCACACAACCATCCCAAAGACAGTCCACACCACCATCCTAAAGATGGTCCACACCACTATCCCCAAGACAGACCACACCACCATCCCAAAGACAGTCAACACCACCATTTCAAAGATAGTCCACACCAACAATCCAAAGATAGTCCACACCACCATACCAAAGACGGCCCACACCACAATCCCAAAGACGGCCCACACCACCATCCCAACGACGGTCCACACCACCATCCCAAAGACGGCACACATCACCATCCCAAAGACAGCCCACACCAACATCCCAAAGTCAGTCCACTCCACCATCCCAAAGACGGTCCACACCACCATCCGAAAGATGGTCTACACCACCATCTCAAAGATGGCCCACACCATCATCCCAAAGATGGCATACACCACCATCCCAAAGACGGCCCACACCACCATCCGAAAGACGGTCCACACCACCATCCCAAAGACGGCACACATCACCATCCCAATGACAGCCCACACCAACATCCCAAAGTCAGTCCACTCCACCATCCCAAAGACGGTCCACACCACCATCCGAAAGATGGTCCACACCACCATCCCAAAAACGGCCCACACCACCATCCTAAAGACGGCCCACACCACCATACCAAAGACGGCCCACACCACCATCCCAAAGACGGTCCACACCACCATCCCAAAGACGGTCCACACCACCATCCCAAAGATGGTCCACACCACCATCCCAAAGACAGCTCACACCACCATCCTAAAGACGGCCCACACCACCATCCAAAAGACGGCCTACACCACCATCCCAAAGACGGCCCACACCACCGTCCCAAAGACAGCCCAGACCACCATCCCAAATACGGTCCACACAACCATCCCAAAGACAGTCCACAACACCATCCTAAAGATGGTCCACACCACCATCCCTAAGACAGTCCACACCACCATCCCAAAGACAGTCAACACCACCATTTCAAAGATAGTCCACCAAACTATTCCAAAGATAGTCCATACCACTATTCCAAAGATAGTCCACACCAACAATCCAAAGATAGTCCACACCACCATACCAAAGACGGCCCACACCACAATCCCAAAGACGGCCCACACCACCATCCCAAAGATGGTCCACACCACCATCCCAAGGACGTCCCACACCACCATCCCAAAGACGGCACACACCACCATCCCCAAGACGGCCCACACCACCATCCCAAAGACGGCCCACACCACCATCGCAAAGATGGCCCACACCACCATCCTAAAGACAGTCCACACCACCATCCCAAAGACAGTCAACACCACCATTTCGAAGATAGTCAACCAAACTATTCCAAAGATAGTCCACACCACTATTCCAAAGATAGTCCACACCAACAATCCAAAGATAGTCCACACCACCATACCAACGACGGCCCACACCACAATCCCAAAGACGGCCCACAACACCATCCCAAAGATGGTCCACACCACCATCCCAAAGATGGACCACACCACCATCCCAAAGAAGGCCAACACCACCATCCTAAAGACGGCCCACACCACCATCCCAAAGACGGCCCAAACCACCATCCCAAAGATGGCCCAAACCACCTGCCCAAACACGGCACACACCACCATCCCAAAGACGGTCCACACCACCATCCCAAAGACCTTCCACACCATCATCACAAAGATGGTCCACACCACCAAACCAAAGACGGTACACACCACCATCCCAAAGATGGCCCACACCACCATCCCAAAGATGGCCCACACCACCATCCCAAAGACAGTCCACTCTACCATATCAAAGACGGCCCGCATCACCATCCTAAAGACAGCCCACATCTCCATCCCAAAGACAGCCCACACCACCATCCCAAAGATGGCCCACACCACCATCCCTAAGATGGTCCACACCACCATCCCAAAGACGGCCCACAGCACCATCCTAAAGATGGCCCACACCACCATCCGAAAGATTGCCCACACCACCATCCCAAAGATGGCCCACACCACCATCCCAATGACAGCCCACACCACCATCACAAAGACGGCCCAAACCACCATCCCAAAGACAGCCCACACCACAATCCCAAAGACGGTCCACACCACCATCCCAAAGACGGACCACTCCAACATCCCAAAGATGGAACACACCACCATCCCAAAGACGGCCCACACCACCATCCTAAAGTCGGCCCACACCACCATCCTAAAGACGGCCCACACCACCATCCCAAAGACGGCCCACACCACCATCCCAAAGACGGCCCACACCACCATCCCAAAGACGGCACACACCACCATCCTAAAGGCGGCCCACACCACCATCCAAAAGACGGCCTACACCACCATCCCAAAGACGGCCCACACCACCGTCCCAAAGACAGCCCACACCACCATCCCAAAGACGGTCCACACAACCATCCCAAAGACAGTCCACAACACCATCCTAAAGATGGTCCACACCACCATCCCTAAGACAGTCCACACCACCATCCCAAAGACAGTCAACACCACCATTTCAAAGATAGTCCACCAAACTATTCCAAAGATAGTCCATACCACTATTCCAAAGATAGTCCACACCAACAATCCAAAGATAGTCCACACCACCATACCAAAGACGGCCCACACCACAATCCCAAAGACGGCCCACACCACCATCCCAAAGATGGTCCACACCACCATCCCAAGGACGTCCCACACCACCATCCCAAAGACGGCACACACCACCATCCCAAAGACGGCCCACACCACCATCCCAAAGACGGCCCACACCACCATCGCAAAGATGGCCCACACCACCATCCTAAAGACAGTCCACACCACCATCCCAAAGACAGTCAACACCACCATTTCGAAGATAGTCAACCAAACTATTCCAAAGATAGTCCACACCACTATTCCAAAGATAGTCCACACCAACAATCCAAAGATAGTCCACACCACCATACCAACGACGGCCCACACCACAATCCCAAAGACGGCACACACCACCATCCTAAAGACGGCCCACACCACCATCCAAAAGACGGCCTACACCACCATCCCAAAGACGGCCCACACCACCGTCCCAAAGACAGCCCACACCACCATCCCAAAGACGGTCCACACAACCATCCCAAAGACAGTCCACAACACCATCCTAAAGATGGTCCACACCACCATCCCTAAGACAGTCCACACCACCATCCCAAAGACAGTCAACACCACCATTTCAAAGATAGTCCACCAAACTATTCCAAAGATAGTCCATACCACTATTCCAAAGATAGTCCACACCAACAATCCAAAGATAGTCCACACCACCATACCAAAGACGGCCCACACCACAATCCCAAAGACGGCCCACACCACCATCCCAAAGATGGTCCACACCACCATCCCAAGGACGTCCCACACCACCATCCCAAAGACGGCACACACCACCATCCCAAAGACGGCCCACACCACCATCCCAAAGACGGCCCACACCACCATCGCAAAGATGGCCCACACCACCATCCTAAAGACAGTCCACACCACCATCCCAAAGACAGTCAACACCACCATTTCGAAGATAGTCAACCAAACTATTCCAAAGATAGTCCACACCACTATTCCAAAGATAGTCCACACCAACAATCCAAAGATAGTCCACACCACCATACCAACGACGGCCCACACCACAATCCCAAAGACGGCCCACAACACCATCCCAAAGATGGTCCACACCACCATCCCAAAGATGGACCACACCACCATCCCAAAGAAGGCCAACACCACCATCCTAAAGACGGCCCACACCACCATCCCAAAGACGGCCCAAACCACCATCCCAAAGATGGCCCAAACCACCTGCCCAAACACGGCACACACCACCATCCCAAAGACGGTCCACACCACCATCCCAAAGACCTTCCACACCATCATCACAAAGATGGTCCACACCACCAAACCAAAGACGGTACACACCACCATCCCAAAGACGGCCCACACCACCATCCCAAAGATGGCCCACACCACCATCCCAAAGACAGTCCACTCTACCATATCAAAGACGGCCCGCATCACCATCCTAAAGACAGCCCACATCTCCATCCCAAAGACAGCCCACACCACCATCCCAAAGATGGCCCACACCACCATCCCTAAGATGGTCCACACCACCATCCCAAAGACGGCCCACAGCACCATCCTAAAGATGGCCCACACCACCATCCGAAAGATTGCCCACACCACCATCCCAAAGATGGCCCACACCACCATCCCAATGACAGCCCACACCACCATCACAAAGACGGCCCAAACCACCATCCCAAAGACAGCCCACACCACAATCCCAAAGACGGTCCACACCACCATCCCAAAGACGGACCACTCCAACATCCCAAAGATGGAACACACCACCATCCCAAAGACGGCCCACACCACCATCCTAAAGTCGGCCCACACCACCATCCTAAAGACGGCCCACACCACCATCCCAAAGACGGCCCACACCACCATCCCAAAGACGGCCCACACCACCATCCCAAAGACGGCACACACCACCATCCTAAAGGCGGCCCACACCACCATCCCAAAGACGGCCCACACCACCATCCCAAATACGGCCCTCACCACCATCCCAAAGACGGCCCACACCACCATCCCAAAGACAGCCCACACCACCATCAAAAAGGCGGCCCACACCACTATCCCAAAGACGATCCACACCACCATCCCAAATACGGACCACACCACCATCCCAAAGACGGCCCACACCTCCATCCCAAAGATGGCCCACAACACCATCCCAAAGATGGCCCACACCACCATCCCAAAGATGGTCCACAACCCCATCCCAAATACGGTCCACACCACCATCCCAAAGATGGTCCACACCACCATCCCAAAGACGGCTCACACCACCATCCTAAAGACAGCCCACACCACCATCCAAAAGACGGCCTACACCACCATCCCAAAGACCGTCCACACCACCGTCCCAAAGACAGCCCACACCACCATCCTAAAGACGATCCACACAACCATCCCAAAGACAGTCCACACCACCATCTTAAAGATTGTCCACACCACCATCCCTAAGACAGTCCACACCACCATCCCAAAGACAGTCAACACCACCATTTCGAAGATAGTCAACCAAACTATTCCAAAGATAGTCCACACCACTATTCCAAAGATAGTCCACACCAACAATCCAAAGATAGTCCACACCACCATACCAACGACGGCCCACACCACAATCCCAAAGACGGCCCACAACACCATCCCAAAGATGGTCCACATCACCATCCCAAAGATGGACCACACCACCATCCCAAAGAAGGCCAACACCACCATCCTAAAGACGGCCCACACCACCATCCCAAAGACGGCCCAAACCACCATCCCAAAGATGGCCCAAACCACCTTCCCAAACACGACACACACCACCATCCCAAAGACGGTCCACACCACCATCCCAAAGACGTTCCACACCATCATCACAAAGATGGTCCACACCACCAAACCAAAGACGGTACACACCACCATCCCAAAGACGGCCCACACCACCATCCCAAAGATGGCCCACACCACCATCCCAAAGACAGTCCACTCTACCATATCAAAGACGGCCCGCATCACCATCCTAAAGACAGCCCACATCTCCATCCCAAAGACAGCCCACACCACCATCCCAAAGATGGCCCACACCACCATCCCTAAGATGGTCCACACCACCATCCCAAAGACGGCCCACAGCACCATCCTAAAGATGGCCCACACCACCATCCGAAAGATTGCCCACACCACCATCCCAAAGATGGCCCACACCACCATCCCAATGACAGCCCACAACACCATCACAAAGACGGCACACACCACCATCCCAAAGACAGCCCACACCACAATCCCAAAGACGGTCCACACCACCATCCCAAAGACGGACCACTCCAACATCCCAAAGATGGTCCACACCACCATCCCAAAGACGGCCCACACCACCATCCTAAAGTCGGCCCACACCACCATCCTAAAGATGGCCCACACCACCATCCCAAAGACGGCCCACACCACCATCCCAAAGACGGCCCACACCACCATCCCAAAGACGGCACACACCACCATCCTAAAGGCGGCCCACACCACCATCCTAAAGACGGCCCACACCACCATCCCAAATACGGCCCTCACCACCATCCCAAAGACGGCCCACACCACCATCCCAAAGACAGCCCACACCACCATCAAAAAGGCGGCCCACACCACTATCCCAAAGACGATCCACACCACCATCCCAAAGACAGACCACACCACCATCCCAAAGATGGCCCAAACCACCATCCCAAAGTTGGCCCACACCACCATCCCAAAGATGGCCCACACCACCATCCCAAAGACGGCCCACACCACCATCCCAAAGTCGGCCCCCACCACCATCCCAATGACGGCCCACACCTCCATCCCAAAGATGGCCCACAACACCATCCCAAAGATGGCCCACACCACCATCCCAAAGATGGTCCACAACCCCATCCCAAATACGGTCCACACCACCATCCCAAAGATGGGCGCACCATCATCCTAAAGACGGCCCACACCACCATCCCAAAGACGGCCCACAAGACCATCCCAAAATTGGCCCACACCACCATCCAAAAGACGGCCCACACCACCATCCCAAATACGGCCCACACCACCATCCCAACGACGGCCCACACCACCATCCCAAAGACAGCCCTTACCACCATCCCAAAGATGGTCCACATCACCATCCCAAAGACAGCCCAACCACCATCCCGAAGATGGCCCACACCACCATCCCAAAGATGGCCTACACCACCTTCCCAAAGATGGTCCACACCACCATCCGAAAGACGGCCCAAACCACCATCCCAAAGACGACCCACACCACCATCCCAAAGATGGCCCACACCACCATCCCAATTACGGCCCACACCACCATCCCAAAGACGGTCCACACCACCATCCGAAAGACGGCCCAAACCACAATCCCAAAGACGACCCACACCACCATCCCAAAGACGACCCACACCACCATCCCAAAGATGGTCCACACCACCATCCCAAATATGGACTACACTACCATCCCAAAGATGGTCCACACCACCATCCCAAATACGTCCCACACCACCATCCCAAAGACGGCACACCACCATCCCAAAGACAGCCCACACCACCATCCCAAAGATGGTCCACACCGCCATCCCAAATATGTTCCACACCACCATCCCAAAGATGGTCCACACCACGATCCCAAAGACAGCCCACACCACCATCCTAAAGATGGCCCACACAACCATCCCAAAGACGGCCCAAACCACCATCCCAAAGATGGCCCAAACCACCATCCCAAAGACAGCCCACACCACCATCCCAAAGATGGTCCACACTACCATCCCAAATATGGTCCACACCACCATCCCAAAGATGGTCCACACCACCATCCCAAAGACGGCCCACACCACCATCCTAAAAAAAGGCCCACACAACCATCCCAAAGACGGCCCAAACACCATCCCAAAGATGGCCCAAACCACCATCCCAAAAACGGCACACACCACCATCCTAAAGATGGCCCACACAACCATCCCAAAGACGGCCCAAACCACCATCCGAAAGATGGCCCAATTACCATCCCAAAGACGGCCCACTTCACCATCCCAAAGATGGCCCACACCATCATCCCAAAGATGGCCCACACCACCATCCCAAAGACGGCCCACGCCACCATCCCAAAGACGGTCCACACCACCATCCCAAAGACGGCACACATCACCATCCCAAAGACAGCCCACACCAACATCCCAAAGTCAGTCCACTCCACCATCCCAAAGACGGTCCACACCACCATCCGAAAGATGGTCCACACCACCATCCCAAAGACGGCCCACACCACCATCCTAAAGACGGCCCACACCACCATCCCAAAGACGGCCCACACCACCATCCCAAAGATGGTCCACACCACCATTTTAAAGACGGTCCACACCACCATCCCAAAGATGGTCCACACCACCATCCTAAAGACAGCCCACACCACCATCAAAAAGACGGCCTACACCACCATCCCAAAGACGGCCCACATCACCGTCCAAAAGACAGCCCACACCACCATCCCAAAGACGGTCCACAGAACCATCCCAAAGACAGTCCACACCACCATCGTAAAGATGGTCCACACCACCATCCCTAAGACAGTCCACACCACCATCCCAAAGACAGTCAACACCACCACTTCAAAGATAGTCCACCAAACTATTCCAAAGATAGTCCACACCACTATACCAGAGATTGTCCATACCAACAATCCAAAGATAGTCCACACCACCATACCAAAGACGGCCCACACCACAATCCCAAAGACGGCCCACACCACCATCCCAAAGATGGTCCACACCACCATCCCAAAGATGGTCCACACCACCATCCCAAAGACGGCCCACACCACCATCCTAAAGACGGCCCACACCACCATCCCAAAGACGGCCCAAACCACCATCCCAAAGATGGCCCAAACCACCTTCCCAAAGATGGCTCACACCACCATCCCAAAGAAGGTCCACACCACCATCCCAAAGACGTTCCACACCACCATCCCAAAGAGGTTCCACACCACCAAACCAAAGACGGTCCACACCACCATCCCAAAGACGGCCCAACCCACAATCCCAAAGATGGCCCACACCACCATCGCAAAGACGGTCCACTCTACCATCCCAAAGACGGCCCACATCACCATCCCAAAGACAGCCCACACCACCATCCCAAAGACGGTCCACACCACCATCCCAAAGATGGTCCACACCACCATCCGAAAGATGGCCCACACCACCACCCCAAAGATCGCCCACACCACCATCCCAAAGACGGTCCACACCACCATCCCAAAGACGGCCCAAACCACCATCCCAAAGACGGCCCACACCACCATATCAAAGATGGCCCACACTACCATCCCAAAGACGGCCCACACCACGTTCCCAAAGACAGCCCACACCATCATCCCATAGGCGGCCCACACCACTATCCCAAAGACGATCCACACCACCAACCCAGAGACGGTACACACCACCATCCCAAAGATGGTCCACACCACCCTCCCAAATATGGTCCACACCACCATCCCAAAGATGGTCCACACCACCATCCCAAATACGGCCCACACCTCCATCCCAAAGACGGCACACCACCATCCCAAAGACGGCCCACACCATCATCCTAAAGATGGCCCACACCACCATCCCAAAGACGGCCCACACCACCATCCCAAGGACGGCCCACACCACCATCCTAAAGACGGCCAACACCACCATCCCAAAGACGGCCCACACCACCATCCCAAAGACGGCACACCACCATCCCAAAGACAGCCCACACCACCATCCCAAAGATGGTCCACACCACCCTCCCAAATATGGTCCACACCACCATCCCAAAGATGGTCCACACCACCATCCCAAATACGGCCCACACCACCATCCCAAAGACGGCACACCACCATCCCAAAGACAGCCCACACCACCATCCCAAATATGGTCCACACCAGCATCCCAAATATGGTTCACACCACCATCCCAAAGATGGTCCACACCACCATCCCAAAGACAGCCCTCACCACCATCCTAAAGACGGCCCACACAACCATCCCAAAGACGGCCCAAACCACCATGCCAAAGATGGCACAAACCACCATCCCAAAGACAGCCCACACCACCATCCCAAAGATGGGTCACACCACCATCCCAAATATGGTCCACACCACCATCCCAAAGATGGTCCACAGCACCATCCCAAAGACGGCCCACACCAACATCCCAAAGACAGCACACCACCATCCCAAAGACAGCCCACACCACCATCCCAAAGATGGTTCACACCACCATCCCAAATATGTTCCACACCACCATCCCAAAGATGGTCCACACCCCCATCCCAAAGACAGCCCACACCACCATCCTAAAGATGACCCACACAACCATCCCAAAGACGGCCCAAACCACCATCCCAAAGATGGCACAAACCACCATCCCAAAGACAGCCCACACCACCATCCCAAAGATGGTCCTCACCACCATCCCAAATATGGTCCACACCACCATCCCAAAGATGGTCCACACCACCATCCCAAAGACGGCCCACACCACCATCCTAAAGATGGCCCACACAACCATCCCAAAGACGGCCCAAACCACCATCCCAAAGATGGCCTAAACCACCATCCCAAAAACAGCCCACACCACCATCCTAAAGATGGCCCACACAACCATCCCAAAGACGGCCCAAACCACATCCCAAAGACGGCCCACACCACCATCCCAAAGACGGTTTACACCACCATCCCAAAGACGGTCCACACCAACATCCCAAAGATGGTCCACACCACCATCCTAAAGACAGCCCACACCACCATCAAAAAGACGGCCTACACCACCATCCCAAAGACGGCCCACATCACCGTCCAAAAGACAGCCCACACCACCATCCCAAAGACGGTCCACAGAACCATCCCAAAGACAGTCCACACCACCATCCTAAAGATGGTCCACACCACCATCCCTAAGACAGTCCACACCACCATCCCAAAGACAGTCAACACCACCACTTCAAAGATAGTCCACCAAACTATTCCAAAGATAGTCCACACCACTATTTCAGAGATAGTCCACACAAACAATCCAAAGATAGTCCACACCACCATACCAAAGACGGCCCACACCACAATCCCAAAGACGGCCCACACCACCATCCTAAAGATGGTCCACACCACCATCCCAAAGATGGTCCACACCACCATCCCAAAGACGGCCCACTCCACCATCCTAAAGACGGCCCACACCACCATTCCAAAGACGGCCCAAACCACCATCCCAAAGATGGCCCAAACCACCTTCCCAAAGATGGCTCACACCACCATCCCAAAGAAGGTCCACACCACCATCCCAAAGACGTTCCACACCACCATCCCAAAGATGGTCCTCACCACCAACCCAAAGACGGTCCACACCACCATCCCAAAGACGGCCCACACCACCATCCCAAAGATGGCCCACACCACCATCGCAAAGACGGTCCACTCTACCATCCCAAAGACGGCCCACATCACCATCCCAAGGACAGCCCACACCACCATCCCAAAGACGGTCCACACCACCATCCACAAGATGGTCCACACCACCATCCGAAAGATGGCCCACACCACCACCCCAAAGATCGCCCACACCACCATCCCAAAGATGGTCCTCACCACCATCCCAAATATGGTCCACACCACCATCCCAAAGATGGTCCACACCACCATCCCAAAGACGGCCCACACCACCATCCTAAAGATGGCCCACACAACCATCCCAAAGACGGCCCAAACCACCATCCCAAAGATGGCCTAAACCACCATCCCAAAAACAGCCCACACCACCATCCTAAAGATGGCCCACACAACCATCCCAAAGACGGCCCAAACCACATCCCAAAGACGGCCCACACCACCATCCCAAAGACGGTTTACACCACCATCCCAAAGACGGTCCACACCAACATCCCAAAGATGGTCCACACCACCATCCTAAAGACAGCCCACACCACCATCAAAAAGACGGCCTACACCACCATCCCAAAGACGGCCCACATCACCGTCCAAAAGACAGCCCACACCACCATCCCAAAGACGGTCCACAGAACCATCCCAAAGACAGTCCACACCACCATCCTAAAGATGGTCCACACCACCATCCCTAAGACAGTCCACACCACCATCCCAAAGACAGTCAACACCACCACTTCAAAGATAGTCCACCAAACTATTCCAAAGATAGTCCACACCACTATTTCAGAGATAGTCCACACAAACAATCCAAAGATAGTCCACACCACCATACCAAAGACGGCCCACACCACAATCCCAAAGACGGCCCACACCACCATCCTAAAGATGGTCCACACCACCATCCCAAAGATGGTCCACACCACCATCCCAAAGACGGCCCACTCCACCATCCTAAAGACGGCCCACACCACCATTCCAAAGACGGCCCAAACCACCATCCCAAAGATGGCCCAAACCACCTTCCCAAAGATGGCTCACACCACCATCCCAAAGAAGGTCCACACCACCATCCCAAAGACGTTCCACACCACCATCCCAAAGATGGTCCTCACCACCAACCCAAAGACGGTCCACACCACCATCCCAAAGACGGCCCACACCACCATCCCAAAGATGGCCCACACCACCATCGCAAAGACGGTCCACTCTACCATCCCAAAGACGGCCCACATCACCATCCCAAGGACAGCCCACACCACCATCCCAAAGACGGTCCACACCACCATCCACAAGATGGTCCACACCACCATCCGAAAGATGGCCCACACCACCACCCCAAAGATCGCCCACACCACCATCCCAAAGTCGGTCCACACCACCATCCCAAAGACGGCCCACATCACCATCCCAAGGACAGCCCACACCACCATCCCAGAGACGATCCACAACACCATCCCAAAGACGGCCCAAACCACCATCCCAAAGACGGCCCACACCACCATCCTAAAGATGGCCCACACCACCATCCCAAAGACGGCCCACAACACCATCCCAAGGACGGCCCACACCACCATCCTAAAGACGGCCAACACCACCATCCCAAAGACGGCCCACACCACCATCCCAAAGACGGCCCACACCACCATCCCAAAGATGGCCCACAACACCATCCCAAAGATGGCCCACACCACCATCCCAAAGATGGCACACCACCATCCCAAAGACAGCCCACACCACCATCCCAAATATGGTCCACACCACCCTCCCAAATATGGTCCACTCCACCATCCCAAAGATGGTCCACACCACCATCCCAAATACGGCCCACACCACCATCCCAAAGACGGCACACCACCATCCCAAAGACAGCCCACACCACCATCCCAAATATGGTCCACACCAGCATCCCAAATATGGTCCACACCACCATCCCAAAGATGGTCCACACCATCATCCCAAAGACAGCCCTCACCACCATCGTAAAGACGGCCCACACAACCATCCCAAAGACGGCCCAAACCACCATCCCAAAGATGGCACAAACCACCATCCCAAAAACTGCCCACACCACCATCCTAAAGATGGCCCACACAACCATCCCAAAGACGGCCCAAACCACCATCCCAAAGATGGCCCAAACCACCATCCCAAAGACGGGACACACCACCATCCCAAAGATGGCCCACACCATCATCCCAAAGATGGCCAACACCACCATCCTAAGGACGGCCCACACCACCATCCCAAAGACGGCCCACACCACCATCCCAAAGACGGACCACACCACCATCCCAAAGACAGTCCACACCACCATCCCAAAGATGGTCCACACCACCATCCCAAAGACGGCTCACACCATCATCCTAAAGACGGCCCACACCACCATCCAAAAGACGGCCTACACCACCATCCCAAAGAGGGCCCACACCACCATCCCAAATATGGTCCACACCAGCATCCCAAATATGGTCCACACCACCATCCCAAAGATGGTCCACACCACCATCCCAAAGACAGCCCTCACCACCATCCTAAAGACGGCCCACACAACCATCCCAAAGACGGCCCAAACCACCATGCCAAAGATGGCACAAACCACCATCCCAAAGACAGCCCACACCACCATCCCAAAGATGGGTCACACCACCATCCCAAATATGGTCCACACCACCATCCCAAAGATGGTCCACAGCACCATCCCAAAGACGGCCCACACCAACATCCCAAAGACAGCACACCACCATCCCAAAGACAGCCCACACCACCATCCCAAAGATGGTTCACACCACCATCCCAAATATGTTCCACACCACCATCCCAAAGATGGTCCACACCCCTATCCCAAAGACAGCCCACACCACCATCCTAAAGATGACCCACACAACCATCCCAAAGACGGCCCAAACCACCATCCCAAAGATGGCACAAACCACCATCCCAAAGACAGCCCACACCACCATCCCAAAGATGGTCCTCACCACCATCCCAAATATGGCCCACACCACCATCGCAAAGACGGTCCACTCTACCATCCCAAAGACGGCCCACATCACCATCCCAAAGACAGCCCACACCACCATCCCAAAGACGGTCCACACCACCATCCACAAGATGGTCCACACCACCATCCGAAAGATGGCCCACACCACCACCCCAAAGATCGCCCACACCACCATCACAAAGACGGTCCACACCACCATCCCAAAGACGGCCCAAACCACCATTCCAAAGACGGCCCACACCACCATCCCAAAGATGGCCCACACCACCATCCCAAAGACGGCCCACACCACGTTCCCAAAGACAGCCCACACCATCATCCCATAGGCGGCCCACACCACTATCCCAAAGACGATCCACACCACCATCCCAGAGACGATCCACAACACCATCCCAAAGACGGCCCAAACCACCATCCCAAAGACGGCCCACACCACCATCCTAAAGATGGCCCACACCACCATCCCAAAGACGGCCCACAACACCATCCCAAGGACGGCCCACACCACCATCCTAAAGACGGCCAACAGCACCATCCCAAAGACGGCCCACACCACCATCCCAAAGATGGCCCACACCACCATCCCAAAGATGGCCCACAACACCATCCCAAAGATGGCCCACACCACCATCCCAAAGACGGCACACCACCATCCCAAAGACAGCCCACACCACCATCCCAAATATGGTCCACACCACCCTCCCAAATATGGTCCACTCCACCATCCCAAAGATGGTCCACACCACCATCCCAAATACGGCCCACACCACCATCCCAAAGACGGCACACCACCATCCCAAAGACAGCCCACACCACCATCCCAAATATGGTCCACACCAGCATCCCAAATATGGTCCACACCTCCATCCCAAAGATGGTCCACACCATCATCCCAAATACAGCCCTCACCACCATCGTAAAGACGGCCCACACAACCATCCCAAAGACGGCCCAAACCACCATCCCAAAGATGGCACAAACCACCATCCCAAAAACTGCCCACACCACCATCCTAAAGATGGCCCACACAACCATCCCAAAGACGGCCCAAACCACCATCCCAAAGATGACCCAAACCACCATCCCAAAGACGGGCCACACCACCATCCCAAAGATGGCCCACACCATCATCCCAAAGATGGCCAACACCACCATCCTAAGGACGGCCCACACCACCATCCCAAAGACGGCCCACACCACCATCCCAAAGACGGACCACACCACCATCCCAAAGACGGTCCACACCACCATCCCAAAGATGGTCCACACCACCATCCCAAAGACGGCTCACACCATCATCCTAAAGACGGCCCACACCACCATCCAAAAGACGGCCTACACCACCATCCCAAAGAGGGCCCACACCACCGTCCCAAAGACAGCCCACACCACCATCCCTAAGACGGTCCACACAACCATCCCAAAGACAGTCCACACCACCATCCTAAAGATGGTCCACACCACCATTCCTAAGAGAGTCCACACCACCATCCCAAAGACAGTCAACACCACCATTTCAAAGATAGTCCACCAAACTATTCCAAAGATAGTCAACACCACTATTCCAAAGATAGTCCACACCAACAATCCAAAGATATTCCACACCACAATACCAAAAACGGCCGACACCACCTTCCCAAAGAGGGTCCACACCACCATCCCAAAGACGGCCCACACCACCATTCCAAAGACAGCCCACACCACCATCCCAAACACGGTCCACACCACCATCCCAAAGACGGCACACATCATCATCCCAAAGACAGCCCACACCAACATCCCAAAGTCAGTCCACTCCACCATCCCAAAGACGGTCCACACCACCATCCGAAAGATGGTCCACACCACCATCCCAAAGACGGCCCATACCACCATCCTAAAGACGGCCCACACCACCAACCCAAAGACGGCCCACACCACCATACCAAAGATGGCCAACACCACCATCCCAAAGACAGCCCACACCACCATCCCAAAGACGGTCCACACCACCATCCCAAAGATGGTCCACAACACCATCCCAAAGACGGCTCACACCACCATCCCAAAGACAGCCCACACCAACATCCCAAAGTCAGTCCACTCCACCATCCCAAAGACGGCCCAAACCACCATCCCAAAGACGGCCCACACCACCATCCCAAAGATGGCCCACACCATCATCCCAAAGATGGCCAACACCACCATCCCATAGACAGCCCACACCACCATCACAAAGACGGTCCACACCACCATCCCAAAGACGGCACACATCACCATCCAAAAGACAGCCCACACCAACATCCCAAAGTCAGTCCACTCCACCATCCCAAAGACGGTCCACACCACCATCCGAAAGATGGTCCACACCACCATCCCAAAGACGGCCCACACCACCATCCTAAAGACGGCCCACACCACCATCCCAAAGACGGCCCACACCACCATCCCAAAGACGGTACACACCACCATCCCAAAGACGGTCCACCCCACCTTCCCAAAGATGGTCCACACCACCATCCCAAAGACGGCTCACACCACCATGCTATAGACGGCCCACACCACCATCCAAAAGACGGCCTACACCACCATCCCAAAGACGGCCCACACCACCGTCCCAAAGACAGCCCACACCACCATCCCAAAGACGGCCCACACCACCATCCCAAAGACGGCCCACACCACCATCCCAAAGATGGCCCACAACACCATCCCAAAGATGGCCCACACCACCATCCCAAAGACGGCACACCACCATCCCAAAGACAGCCCACACCACCATCCCAAATATGGTCCACACCACCCTCCCAAATATGGTCCACTCCACCATCCCAAAGATGGTCCACACCACCATCCCAAATACGGCCCACACCACCATCCCAAAGACGGCACACCACCATCCCAAAGACAGCCCACACCACCATCCCAAATATGGTCCACACCAGCATCCCAAATATGGTCCACACCACCATCCCAAAGATGGTCCACACCATCATCCCAAAGACAGCCCTCACCACCATCGTAAAGACGGCCCACACAACCATCCCAAAGACGGCCCAAACCACCATCCCAAAGATGGCACAAACCACCATCCCAAAAACTGCCCACACCACCATCCTAAAGATGGCCCACACAACCATCCCAAAGACGGCCCAAACCACCATCCCAAAGATGGCGCAAACCACCATCCCAAAGACGGGCCACACCACCATCCCAAAGATGGCCCACACCATCATCCCAAAGATGGCCAACACCACCATCCTAAGGACGGCCCACACCACCATCCCAAAGACGGCCCACACCACCATCCCAAAGACGGACCACACCACCATCCCAAAGACGGTCCACACCACCATCCCAAAGATGGTCCACACCACCATCCCAAAGACGGCTCACACCATCATCCTAAAGACGGCCCACACCACCATCCAAAAGACGGCCTACACCACCATCCCAAAGAGGGCCCACACCACCGTCCCAAAGACAGCCCACACCACCATCCCTAAGACGGTCCACACAACCATCCCAAAGACAGTCCACACCACCATCCTAAAGATGGTCCACACCACCATTCCTAAGAGAGTCCACACCACCATCCCAAAGACAGTCAACACCACCATTTCAAAGATAGTCCACCAAACTATTCCAAAGATAGTCAACACAACTATTCCAAAGATAGTCCACACCAACAATCCAAAGATATTCCACACCACAATACCAAAAACGGCCCACACCACCTTCCCAAAGAGGGTCCACACCACCATCCCAAAGACGGCCCACACCACCATTCCAAAGACAGCCCACACCACCATCCCAAACACGGTCCACACCACCATCCCAAAGACGGCACACATCATCATCCCAAAGACAGCCCACACCAACATCCCAAAGTCAGTCCACTCCACCATCCCAAAGACGGTCCACACCACCATCCGAAAGATGGTCCACACCACCATCCCAAAGACGGCCCATACCACCATCCTAAAGACGGCCCACACCACCATCCCAAAGACGGCCCACACCACCATACCAAAGATGGCCAACACCACCATCCCAAAGACAGCCCACACCACCATCCCAAAGACGGTCCACACCACCATCCCAAAGATGGTCCACAACACCATCCCAAAGACGGCTCACACCACCATCCCAAAGACAGCCCACACCAACATCCCAAAGTCAGTCCACTCCACCATCCCAAAGACGGCCCAAACCACCATCCCAAAGACGGCCCACACCACCATCCCAAAGGTGGCCCACACCATCATCCCAAAGATGGCCAACACCACCATCCCATAGACAGCCCACACCACCATCCCAAAGACGGTCCACACCACCATCCCAAAGACGGCACACATCACCATCCAAAAGACAGCCCACACCAACATCCCAAAGTCAGTCCACTCCACCATCCCAAAGACGGTCCACACCACCATCCGAAAGATGGTCCACACCACCATCCCAAAGACGGCCCACACCACCATCCTAAAGACGGCCCACACCACCATCCCAAAGACGGCCCACACCACCATCCCAAAGACGGTACACACCACCATCCCAAAGACGGTCCACCCCACCTTCCCAAAGATGGTCCACACCACCATCCCAAAGACGGCTCACACCACCATGCTATAGACGGCCCACACCACCAACCAAAAGACGGCCTACACCACCATCCCAAAGACGGCCCACACCACCGTCCCAAAGACAGCCCACACCACCATCCCAAAGACGGTCCACACAACCATCCCAAAGACAGTCCACACCACCATCCTAAAGATGGTCCACACCACCATCCCTAAGACAGTCCACACCACCATCCCAAAGACAGTCAACACCACCATTTCAAAGATAGTCCACCAAACTATTCCAAAGATAGTCCACACCACTATTCCAAAGATAGTCCACACCAACAATCCAAAGATAGTCCACACCACCATACCAAAGACGGCCCACACTACAATCCCAAAGACGGCCCACACCACCATCCCAAAGATGGTCCACACCACCATCCCAAAGATGGTCCACACCACCATCCCAAAGATGGCCCACACCACCATCCTAAAGACGGCCTACACCACCATCCCAAAGACGGCCCAAACCACCATCCCAAAGATGGCCCAAACCACCTTCCCAATGACGGCTCACTCCACCATCCCAAAGACGGTCCACACCACCATCCCAAAGACGTTCCACACCACCATCCCAAATATGGTCCACACCACCAACCCAAAGACGGTCCACACCACTTTCCCAAAGACGGCCCACACCACCATCCCAAAGATGGCCCAAACCACCATCCCAAAGACGGTCCACTCTAGCATCCCAAAGACAACCCACATCACCATCCCAAAGACAGCCCACACCACCATCCCAAAGACGGTCCACACCACCATCCCAAGGATGGTATACACCACCATCCGAAAGATGGTCCACACCACCATCCCAAAGATGGCCCACACCACCATCCCAAAGACGGTACACCACCATCCCAAAGACTGCCCACACCACCATCCCATAGGCGGCCCACACCACTATCCAAAAGACGATCCACACCACCATCCCAGAGACGGTCCACACCACCATCCCAATGACGGCCCAAACCACAATCCCAAAGACGGCCCACACCACCATCCTAAAGATGGCCCACTCCACCATCCCAAAGACGGCCCACACCACCATCCCAAGGACGGCCCACACCACCATCCCAAAGACGGCCCACACCACCATCCCAAAGACGGCCCACACCACCATCCCAAAGATGGCCCACAACACCATCCCAAAGATGTCCACACCACCATCCGAAAGACAGCCTACACCACCATCCCAAAGATGGTCCACACCACCATCCCAAATATGTTCCACACCACCATCCCAAAGATGGTCCACACCACCATTCCAAAGCCAGCCCACACCACCATCCCAAAGATGGTCCACACCACCATCCCAATATGTTCCGTACCACCATCCCAAAGATGGTCCACACCACCATCCCAAAGACAGCCCACACCATCATCCCAAAGATGGCCCACACCACCATCCGAAAGACGGCCCACATAACCATCCCAAAGACGGTACACACAACCATCCCAAAGACGGCACACATCACCATCCCAAAGACAGCCCACACCAACATCCCAAAGTCAGCCCACACCACCATCCCAAAGATGGTCCACACCACCATCCCAAAGCAAGCCCACACCACCATCCTAAAGATGACCCACACAACCATCCCAAAGACGGCCCACACCACCATACCAAAGATGGCCCAAACCACCATCCTAAAGACAGCCCACACCACCATCCCAAAGATGGTCCACACCACCATCCCATATATGGTCCACACCACCATCCCAAAGATGGTCCACACCACCATCCCAAAGACGGCCCACACCATCATCCCAAAGATGGCCCACACGATCATCCCAAAGACGGCCCACACCACCATCCCAAAGATGGTCCACACCACCATCCCAAAGACGGCACACATCACCATCCCAAAGACAGCCCACACCAAGTCCCAAAGTCGGTCCACTCCACCATCCCAAAGACGGTCCACACCACCATCCCAAAGACGGTCCCCACCACCATCCCAAAGATGGTCCACACCACCATCCCAAAGACGGCTCATACCACCATCATAAACACGGCCCAAACCACCATCCAAAAGACGGCCTACACCACCATCCCAAAGACGGCCCACACCACCGTCCCAAAGACAGCCCACACCACCATCCCAAAGGCGGTCCACACAACCATCCCAAAGACAGTCCACACCACCATCCTAAAGATGGTCCACACCACTATCCCTAAGACAGACCACACCACCATCCCAAAGACAGTCAACACCACCATTTCAAAGATAGTCCACACCAACAATCCAAAGATAGTCCACACCACCATACCAAAGACGGCCCACACCACAATCCCAAAGACGGCCCACACCACCATCCCAAAGACGGTCCACACCACCATCCCAAAGACGGCACACATCACCATCCCAAAGACAGCCCACACCAACATCCCAAAGTCAGTCAACTCCACCATCCCAAAGACGGTCCACACCACCATCCGAAAGATGGTCCACACCACCATCCCAAAGATGGCCCACACCATCATCCCAAAGATGGCATACACCACCATCCCAAAGACGGCCCACACCACCATCCTAAAGACGGCCCACACCACCATCCCAAAGACGGCCCACACCACCATCCCAAAGACGGCCCTCACCACCATCCCAAAGACGGCCCACACCACCATCCCATAGGCGGCACACACCACTATCCCAAAGACGATCCACACCACCATCCCAACTATGTTCCACACCACCATCCCAAAGACGGCCCAAACCACCATCCCAAAGAGTGCCCACACCACCATCCCAAAGATGGCCCACACCACCATCCCAAAGACGGCCCACACCACCATCCCAAAGACAGCCCACACCACCATCCCATAGGCGGCCCACACCACTATCCCAAAGACGATCCACACCACCATCCCAGAGACGGTCCACACCACCATCCCAAAGACGGCCCAAATCACCATCCCAAAGACGGCCCACACCACCATCCCAAAGATGGCCCACACCACCATCCCAAAGACGGCCCACACAACCATCCCAAGGACGGCCCACACCACCATCCCAAAGACGGCCCACACCACCATCCCAAAGACGGCCCACACCACCATCCCAAAAACAGCCCACACCACCATCCCAAAGACGGCCCAAACCACCATCCCAAAGATGGCCCACAACACCATCCCAAAGATGGCCCACACCACCATCCCAAAGACGGCACACCACCATCCCAAAGACAGCCCACACCACCATCCCAAAGATGGTCCACACCACCATCCCAAATATGGTCCACACCACCATCCCAAAGATGGTCCACACCACCATCCCAAATACGGCCCACACCACCATCCCAAAGACTGCACACCACCATCCCAAAGACAGCCCACACCACCATCCCAAAGATGGTCCATACCACCATCCCAAATATGTTCCACACCACCATTCCAAAGATGGTCCACACCGACATCCTAAAGACAGCCCACACCACCATCCTAAAGATGGCCCCCACAACCATCCCAAAGACGGCCAAAACCACCATCCCAAAGATGGAACAAACCACCATCCCAAAGACAGCCCACACCACCATCCCAAAGATGGTCCACACCACCATCCCAAATATGGTCAACACCACCATCCCAAAGATGGTCCACACCACCATCCCAAAGAAGGCCCACACCACCATCCTAAAGATGGCCCACACAACCATCCCAAAGACGGCCCAAACCACCATCCCAAAGATGGCCCAAACCACCATCCCAAAAACTGCCCACACCACCATCCTAAAGATGGCCCACACAACCATCCCAAAGACGGCCCAAACCACCATCCCAAAAATGGCCCAAACCACCATCCCAAAGACGGCCACACCACCATCCCAAAGATGGCCCACACCATCATCCCAAAGATGGCCAACACCACCATCCTAAGGACGGCCCACACCACCATCCCAAAGACGGCCCACACCACCATCCCAAAGACGGACCACACCACCATCCCAAAGACGGTCCACACCACCATCCCAAAGATAGTCCACACCACCATCCCAAAGACGGCACACATCACCATCCCAAAGACAGCCCACACCAACATCCCTAAGTCAGTCCACTCCACCATCCCAAAGACGGTCCACACCACCATCCGAAAGATGGTCCACACCACCATCCCAAAGACGGCCCACATCACCATCCTAAAGACGGCCCACACCACCATCCCAAAGACGGCCCACACCACCATCCCAAAGACGGTCCACACCACCATCCCAAAGACGGTCCACACCACCATCCCAAAGATGGTCCACACCACCATCCCAAAGACGGCTCACACCACCATGCTATAGACGACCCACACCACCATCCAAAAGACGGCCTACACCACCAACCCAAAGACGGCCCACACCTCCGTCCCAAAGACAGCCCACACCACCATCCCAAAGACGGTCCACACAACCATCCCAAAGACAGTCCACACCACCAACCTAAAGATGGTCCACACCACCATCCCTAAGACAGACCACACCACCATCCCAAAGATGGTCCACACCACCATCCCAAAGATGTTCCACACCACCATCCCAAAGATGGTCCACACCACCATCCCAAGGTGGCCCACACTACCATCCTAAAGACGGCCCACACCACCATCCCAAAGACACCCCAAACCACCATCCCAAAGATGGCCCAAACCTCCTTCCCAATGACGGCTCACACCACCATCCCAAAGACGGTCCACACCACCATCCCAAAGACAGCCCACACCACCATCCCAAATATGGTCCACACCACCATCCCAAAGATGGCCCACACTACCATCCTAAAGACGGCCCACACCACCATCCCAAAGACGGCCCAAACCACCATCCCAAAGATGGCCCAAACCACCTTCCCAATGACGGCTCACACCACCATCCCAAAGACGGTCCACACCACCATCCCAAAGACAGCCCACACCACCATCCCAAATATGGTCCACACCACCAACCCAAAGACGGTCCACACCACCTTCCCAAAGACGGCCCACACCACCATCCAAAAGATGGCCCAAACCACCATCCCAAAGACGGTCCACTCTAGCATCCCAAAGACAAACCACATCACCATCCCAAAGACAGCCCCCACCACCATCCCAAAGACGGTCCACACCACCATCCCAAAGATGGTCCACACCACCATCCGAAAGATGGTCCACACCACCATCCCAAAGATGGCCCACACCACCATCCCAAAGACGGTACACCACCATCCCAAAGACGGCCCACACCACCATCCCATAGGCGGCCCACACCACTATCCAAAAGACGATCCACACCACCATCCCAGAGACGGTCCACACCACCATCCCAAAGACGGCCCAAACCATCATCCCAAAGACGGCGCACACCACCATCCTAAAGATGGCCCACACTACCATCCCAAAGACGGCCCACACTACCATCCCAAGGACGGCCCACACCACCATCCCAAAGACGGCCCACACCACCATCCCAAAGACGGCCCACACCACCATCCCAAAGATGGCCCACAACACCATCCCAAAGATGGTCCACACCACCATCCCAAAGACAGCCTACACCACCATCCCAAAGATGGTCCACACCACCATCCCAAATATGTTCCACACCACCATCCCAAAGATGGTCCACACCACCATTCCAAAGCCAGCCCACACCACCATCCTAAAGATGACCCACACAACCATCCCAAAGACGGCCCAAACCACCATACCAAAGATGGGCCAAACCACCATCCCAAAGACAGCCCACACCACCATCCCAAAGATGGTCCACACCACCATCCCAAATATGTTCCACACCACCATCCCAAAGATGGTCCACACCACCATCCCAAAGATAGCCCACACCATCATCCCAACGATAGCCCACACCACCATCCCAAAGACGGCCCACATAACCTTCCCAAAGACAGTACACACCACCATCCCAAAGACGGCACACATCACCATCCCAAAGATAGCCCACACCAACATCCCAAAGTCAGCCCACACCACCATCCCAAAGATGGTCCACACCACCATCCCAAAGACAGCCCACACCACCATCCTAAAGATGACACACACAACCAACCGAAACCACCATACCGAAGATGGCCCAAACCACCATTCCAAAGACAGCCCACACCACCATCCCAAAGATGGTCCACACCACCATCCGAAATATGGTCCACACCAGCATCCCAAATATGGTCCACACCACCATCCCGAAGATGGTCCACACCACCATCCCAAAGACAGCCCACACCTCCATCCCAAAGATGGTCCACACCACCATCCCAAATATGTTCTACACCACCATCCCAAAGATGGTCCACACCACCATCCCTAAGCCAGCCCACACCACCATCCTAAAGATGACCCACACAACCATCCCAAAGACGGCCCAAACCACCATACCAAAGATGGCCCAAACCACCATCCTAAAGACAGCCCACACCACCATCCCAAAGATGGTCCACACCACCATCCCAAATATGGTCCACACCACCATTCCAAAGATGGTCCACACCACCATCCCAAAGACGGCCCACACCATCATCCCAAAGATGGCCCACACCATCATCCCAAAGACGGCCCACACCACCATCCCAAAGACGGTCCACACCACCATCCCAAAGACGGCACACATCACCATCCCAAAGACAGCCCACACCAAGGCCCAAAGTCAGTCCACTCCACCATCCCAAAGACAGTCCACACCACCATCCCAATGACGGTCCCCACCACCATCCCAAAGATGGTCCACACCACCATCCCAAAGACGGCTCACACCACCATCATAAAGACGGCCCACACCACCATCCAAAAGACGGCCTACACCACCATCCCAAAGACGGCCCACACCACCGTCCCAAAGACAGCCCACACCACCATCCCAAAGGCGGTCCACACAACCATCCCAAAGACAGTCCACACCACCATCCTAAAGATGGTCCACACCACTATCCCTAAGACAGACCACACCACCATCCCAAAGACAGTCAACACCACCATTTCAAAGATAGTCCACACCAACAATCCAAAGATAGTCTACACCACCATACCAAAGACGACCCACACCACAATCCCAAAGACAGCCCACACCACCATCCCAAAGACGGTCCACACCACCATCCCAAAGATGGCACACATCACCATCCCAAAGACAGCCCACACCAACATCCCAAAGTCAGTCCACTCCACCATCCCAAAGACGGTCCACACCACCATCCGAAAGATGGTCCACACCACCATCCCAAAGATGGCCCACACCATCATCCCAAAGATGGCATACACCACCATCCCAAAGACGGCCCACACCACCATCCGAAAGACGGTCCACACCACCATCCCAAAGACGGCACACATCACCATCCCAATGACAGCCCACACCAACATCCCAAAGTCATTCCACTCCACCATCCCAAAGATGGTCCACACCACCATCCGAAAGATGGTCCACACCACCATCCCAAAAACGGCCCACACCAACATCCTAAAGACGGCTCACACCACCATACCAAAGACGGCCCACACCACCATCCCAAAGACGGTCCACACCACCATCCCAAAGACGTTCCACACCACCATCCCAAAGATGGTCCACATCACCATCCCAAAGACAGCTCACACCACCATCCTAAAGACGGCCCACACCACCATCCAAAAGACGGCATACACCACCATCCCAAAGACGGCCCACACCACCGTCCCAAAGACAGCCCTCACCACCATCCCAAAGACGGTCCACACAACCATCCCAAAGACAGTCCACAACACCATCCTAAAGATGGTCCACACCACCATCCCTAAGACAGTCCACACCACCATCCCAAAGACAGTCAACACCACCATTTCAAAGATAGTCCACCAAACTATTCCAAAGATAGTCCATACCACTATTCCAAAGATAGTCCACACCAACAATCCAAAGAAAGTCCACACCACCATACCAAAGACGGCCCACACCACAATCCCAAAGACGGCCCACACCAACATCCCAAAGATGGTCCACACCACCATCCCAAGGACGTCCCACACCACCATCCCAAAGACGGCACACACCACCATCCCAAAGACGGCCCACACCACCATCCCAAAGACGGCCCACACCACCATCGCAAAGATGGCCCACAACACCATCCCAAAGATGGCCCACAACACCATCCCAAAGACGGCACACCACCATCCCAAAGACAGCCCACACCACCATCCCAAAGATGGTCCACACCACCATCCCAAATATGGTCCACACCACCATCCCAAAGATGGTCCACACCACCATCCCAAATACGGCCCACACCACCATCCCAAAGACGGCACACCACCATACCAAAGACAGCCCACACCACCATCCCAAATATGGTCAACACCAGCATCCCAAATATGGTCAACACCACCATCCCAAAGATGGTCCACACCACCATCCCAAAGACAGCCCACACCACCATCCTAAAGATGGCCCACACAACCATCCCAAAGACGGCCCGAACCACCATCCCAAAGATGGCCCAAACCACCATCCCAAATACAGCCCACACCACCATCCCAAAGATGGTCCACACCACCATCCCGAAGAAGGCCCACACCACCATCCTAAAGACGGCCCACACCACCATCCCAAAGACGGCCCACACCACCATCCCAAAGACGGTCCACACCACCATCCCAAAGACGGTCCACACCACCATCCCAAAGATGGTCCACACCACCATCCCAAAGACGGCTCACACCACCATCCTAAAGACAGCCCACACCACCATCCAAAAGACGGCCTACACCACCATCCCAAAGACCGTCTACACCACCGTCCCAAAGACAGCCCACACCACCATCCTAAAGACGATCCACACAACCATCCCAAAGACAGTCCACACCACCATCTTAAAGATTGTCCACACCACCATCCCTAAGACAGTCCACACCACCATCCCAAAGACAGTCAACACCACCATTTCGAAGATAGTCCACCAAACTATTCCAAAGATAGTCCACACCACTATTCCAAAGATAGTCCACACCAACAATCCAAAGATAGTCCACACTACCATACCAACGACGGCCCACACCACAATCCCAAAGACGGCCCACAACACCATCCCAAAGATGGTCCACACCACCATCCCAAAGATGGACCACACCACCATCCCAAAGAAGGCCAACACCACCATCCTAAAGACGGCCCACAACACCATCCCAAAGATGGCCCAAACCACTATCCCAAAGATGGCCCAAACCACCTTCCCAAAGACGGCACACACCACCATCCCAAAGACGGTCCACACCACCATCCCAAAGACGTTTCACACCATCATCACAAAGATGGTCCACACCACCAAACCAAAGACGGTACACATCACCATCCCAAAGACGGCCCACACCACCATCCCAAAGATGGTCCACACCACCATCCCAAAACAGTCCACTCTACCATATCAAAGACGGCCCGCATCACCATCCTAAAGACAGCCCACATCACCATCCCAAAGACAGCCCACACCAACATCCCAAAGTCAGTCCACTCCACCATCCCAAAGACGGTCCACACCACCATCCGAAAGATGGTCCACACCACCATCCCAAAGATGGCCCACACCATCATCCCAAAGATGGCATACACCACCATCCCAAAGACGGCCCACACCACCATCCGAAAGACGGTCCACACCACCATCCCAAAGACGGCACACATCACCATCCCAATGACAGCCCACACCAACATCCCAAAGTCAGTCTACTCCACCATCCCAAAGACGGTCCACAACACCATCCGAAAGATGGTCCACACCACCAACTCAATAACGGCCCACACCAACATCCTAAAGACGGCCCAGCCCACCATACCAAAGATGGCCCACACCACCATCCCAAAGACGGTCCACACCACCATCCCAAAGACAGCTCACACCACCATCCTAAAGACGGCCCACACCACCATCCAAAAGACGGCCTACACCACCATCCCAAAGACGGCCCACACCACCGTCCCAAAGACAGCCCACACCACCATCCCAAAGACGGTCCACACAACCATCCCAAAGACAGTCCACAACACCATCCTAAAGATGGTCCACACCACCATCCCTAAGACAGTCCACACCACCATCCCAAAGACAGTCAACACCACCATTTCAAAGATAGTCCACCAAACTATTCCAAAGATAGTCCATACAACTATTCCAAAGATAGTCCACACCAACAATCCAAAGATAGTCCACACCACCATACCAAAGACGGCCCACACCACAATCCCAAAGACGGCCCACACCACCATCCCAAAGATGGTCCACACCACCATCCCAAGGACGTCCCACACCACCATCCCAAAGACGGCACACACCACCATCCCAAAGACGGCCCACACCACCATCCCAAAGACGGCCCACACCACCATCGCAAAGATGGCCCACAACACCATCCTAAAGATGGCCCACACCACCATCCCAAAGACGGCACACCACCATCCTAAAGACAGCCCACACCACCATCCCAAAGATGGTCCACACCACCATCCCAAATATGGACCACATCACCATCCCAAAGATGGTTCACACCACCATCCCAAATACGGCCCACACCACCATCCCAAAGACGGCACACCACCATACCAAAGACAGCCCACACCACCATCCCAAATATGGTCAACACCAGCATCCCAAATATGGTCCACACCACCATCCCAAAGATGGTCTACACCACCATCCCAAAGACAGCCCACACCACCATCCTAAAGATGGCCCACACAACCATCCCAAAGACGGCCCGAACCACCATCCCAAAGATGGCCCAAACCACCATCCCAAATACAGCCCACACCACCATCCCAAAGATGGTCCACACCACCATCCCAAAGAAGGCCCACACCACCATCCTAAAGACGGCCCACACCACCATCCCAAAGACGGCCCACACCACCATCCCAAAGACGGTCCACACCACCATCCCAAAGACGGTCCACACCACCATCCCAAAGATGGTCCACACCACCATCCCAAAGACGGCTCACACCACCATCCTAAAGACAGCCCACACCACCATCCAAAAGACGGCCTACACCACCATCCCAAAGACCGTCCATACCACCGTCCCAAAGACAGCCCACACCACCATCCTAAAGACGATCCACACAACCATCCCAAAGACAGTCCACACCACCATCTTAAAGATTGTCCACACCACCATCCCTAAGACAGTCCACACCACCATCCCAAAGACAGTCAACACCACCATTTCGAAGATAGTCCACCAAACTATTCCAAAGATAGTCCACACCACTATTCCAAAGATAGTCCACACCAACAATCCAAAGATAGTCGACACCACCATACTAACGACGGCCCACACCACAATCCCAAAGACGGCCCACAACACCATCCCAAAGATGGTCCACACCACCATCCCAAAGATGGACCACACCACCATCCCAAAGAAGGCCAACACCACCATCCTAAAGACGGCCCACAACACCATCCCAAAGACGGCCCAAACCACCATCCCAAAGATGGCCCAAACCACCTTCCCAAAGACGGCACACACCACCATCCCAAAGACAGTCCACACCACCATCCCAAAGACGTTCCACACCATCATCACAAAGTTAGTCCACACCACCAAACCAAAGACGGTACACATCACCATCCCAAAGACGGCCCACACCACCATCCCAAAGATGGCCCACACCACCATCCCAAAGACAGTCCACTCTACCATATCAAAGACGGCCCGCATCACCATCCTAAAGACAGCCCACATAACCATCCCAAAGACAGCCCACACCACCATCCCAAAGATGGCCCACACCACCATCCCTAAGATGGTCCACACCACCATCCCAAAGACGGCCCACAGCACCATCCTAAAGATGGCCCACACCACCATCCCAAAGATTGCCCACACCACCATCCCAAAGACGGCCCACACCACCATCCCAATGACAGCCCACACCACCATCACAAAGACGGCCCACACCACCATCCCAAAGACAGCCCACACCACAATCCCAAAGACGGTCCACACCACCATCCCAAAGACGGACCACTCCAACATCCCAAAGATGGTCCACACCACCATCCCAAAGACGGCCCACACCACCATCCTAAAGACGGCCCACACCACCATCCTAAAGATGGCCCACACCACCATCCCAAAGACGGCCCACACCACCATCCCAAAGACGGCCCACACCACCATCCCAAAGATGGCACACATCACCATCCGAAAGATGGTCCACACCAACATCCCAAAGACGGCCCACACCACCATCCTAAAGACGGCCCACACCACCATCCCAAAGACGGCCCACACCACCATCCCAAAGACGGTCCACACCACCATCCCAAAGACGGTCCACACCACCATCCCAAAGATGGTCCACACCACCATCCCAAAGACGGCTCACACCACCATGCTATAGAGGACCCACACCACCATCCAAAAGACGGCCTACACCACCATCCCAAAGACGGCCCACACCACCGTCCCAAAGACAGCCCACACCACCATCCCAAAGATGGTCCACACAACCATCCCAAAGACAGTCCACACCACCATCCTAAAGATGGTCCACACCACCATCCCTAAGACAGTCCACACCACCATCCCAAAGACAGTCAACACCACCATTTCAAAGATAGTCCACCAAACTATTCCAAAGATATTCCACACCACTACTCCAAAGATAATCCACACCAACAATCCAAAGATAGTCCACACCACCATACCAAAGACGGCCCACACCACAATCCCAAAGACGGCCCACACCACCATCCCAAAGATGGTCCACACCACCATCCCAAAGATGGTCTACACCACCATCCCAAAGATGGCCCACACCACCATCCTAAAGACGGCCCACACCACCATCCCAAAGACGGCCCAAACCACCATCCCAAAGATGGCCCAAACCACCTTCCCAATGACGGCTCACACCACCATCCCAAAGACGGTCCACACCACCATCCCAAAGACGTTCCACACCACCATCCCAAATATGGTCCACACCACCATCCGAAAGATGGTCCACACCACCATCCCAAAGATGGCCCAAACCACCATCCCAAAGACGGTCCACTCTAGCATCCCAAAGACAACCCACATCACCATCCCAAAGACAGCCCACACCACCATCCCAAAGACGGTCCACACCACCATCCCAAAGATGGTCCACACCACCATCCGAAAGATGGTCCACACCACCATCCCAAAGATGGCCCACACCACCATCCCAAAGACGGTACGCCACCATCCCAAAGACGGCCCATACCACCATCCCATAGGCGGCCCACACCACTATCCAAAAGACGATCCACACCACCATCCCAGAGACGGTCCACACCACCATCCCAAAGACGGCCCAAACCACCATCCCAAAGACGGCCCACACCACCATCCTAAAGATGGCCCACACCACCATCCCAAAGACGGCCCACACCACCATCCCAAGGACGGCCCACACCACCATCCCAAAGACGGCCCACACCACCATCCCAAAGACGGCCCACACCACCATCCCAAAGATGGCCCACAACACCATCCCAAAGATGGTCCACACCACCATCCCAAAGACAGCCTACACCACCATCCCAAAGATGGTCCACACCACCATCCCAAATATGTTCCACACCACCATCCCAAAGATGGTCCACACCACCATTCCAAAGCCAGCCCACACCACCATCCTAAAGATGACCCACACAACCATCCCAAAGACGGCCCAAACCACCATACCAAAGATGGGCCAAACCACCACCCCAAAGGCAGCCCACACCACCATCCCAAAGATGGTCCACACCACCATCCCAAATATGTTCCACACCACCATCCCAAAGATGGTCCACACCACCATCCCAAAGACGGCCCACACCATCATCCCAAAGATGGCCCACACCACCATCCCAAAGACGGCCCATATAACCATCCCAAAGACGGTACACACCACCATCCCAAAGACGGCACACATCACCATCCCAAAGACAGCCCACACCAACATCCCAAAGGCAGCCCACACCACCATCCCAAAGATGGTCCACACCACCATCCCAAAGCCAGCCCACACCACCATCCTAAAGATGACACACACAACCATCCCAAACCACCATACCAAAGATGGCCCAAACCACCATTCCAAAGACAGCCCACACCACCATCCCAAAGATGGTCCACACCACCATCCTAAATATGGTCCACACCAGCATCCCAAATATAGTCCACACCACCATCCCAAAAATGGTCCACACCACCATCCCAAAGACAGCCCACACCTCCATCCCAAAGATGGTCCAGACCACCATCCCAAATATGTTCCACACCACCATCCCAAAGATGGTCCACACCACCATCCCTAAGCCAGCCCACACCACCATCCTAAAGATGACCCACACAACCATCCCAAAGACGGCCCAAACCACCATACCAAAGATGGCCCAAACCACCATCCTAAAGACAGCCCACACCACCATCCCAAAGATGGTCCACACCACCATCCCAAATATGGTCCACACCACCATCCCAAAGATGGTCCACACCACCATCCCAAAGACGGCCCACACCATCATCCCAAAGATGGCCCACACCATCATCCCAAAGACGGCCCACACCACCATCCCAAAGACGGTCCACACCACCATCCAAAAGACGGCCTACACCACCATCCCAAAGACGGCCCACACCACCGTCCCAAAGACGGCCCACACCACCATCCCAAAGGCGGTCCACACAACCATCCCAAAGACAGTCCACACCACCATCCTAAAGATGGTCCACACCACTATCATCAAGACAGACCACACCACCATCCCAAAGACAGTCAACACCACCATTTCAAAGATAGTCCACACCAACAATCCAAAGATAGTCCACACCACCATACCAAAGACGGCCCACACCACAATCCCAAAGACGGCCCACACCACCATCCCAAAGACGGTCCACACCACCATCCCAAAGACGGCACACATCACCATCCCAAAGACAGCCCACACCAACATCCCAAAGTCAGTCCACTCCACCATCCCAAAGACGGACCACACCACCATCCGAAAGATGGTCTACACCACCATCCCAAAGATGGCCCACACCATCATCCCAAAGATGGCATACACCACCATCCCAAAGACGGCCCACACCACCATCCGAAAGACGGTCCACACCACCATCCCAAAGACGGCACACATCACCATCCCAATGACAGCCCACACCAACATCCCAAAGTCAGTCCACTCCACCATCCCAAAGACGGTCCACACCACCATCCGAAAGATGGTCCACACCACCATCCCAAAAACGGCCCACACCACCATCCTAAAGACGGCCCACACCACCATACCAAAGACGGCCCACACCACCATCCCAAAGACGGTCCACACCACCATCCCAAAGACGGTCCACACCACCATCCCAAAGATGGTCCACACCACCATCCCAAAGACAGCTCACACCACCATCCTAAAGACGGCCCACACCACCATCCAAAAGACGGCCTACACCACCATCCCAAAGACGGCCCACACCACCGTCCCAAAGACAGCCCACACCACCATCCCAAAGACGGTCCACACAACCATCCCAAAGACAGTCCACAACACCATCCTAAAGATGGTCCACACCACCATCCCTAAGACAGTCCACACCACCATCCCAAAGACAGTCAACACCACCATTTCAAAGATAGTTCACCAAACTATTCCAAAGATAGTCCATACCACTATTCCAAAGATAGTCCACACCAACAATCCAAAGATAGTCCACACCACCATACCAAAGACGGCCCACACCACAATCCCAAAGACGGCCCACACCACCATCCCAAAGATGGTCCACACCACCATCCCAAGGACGTCCCACACCACCATCCCAAAGACGGCACACACCACCATCCCAAAGACGGCCCACACCACCATCCCAAAGACGGCCCACGCCACCATCGCAAAGATGGCCCACAACACCATCCCAAAGATGGCCCGAACCACCATCCCAAAGACGGCACACCACCATCCCAAAGACAGCCCACACCACCATCCCAAAGATGGTCCACACCATCATCCCAAATATGGTCCACACCACCATCCCAAAGATGGTCCACACCACCATCCAAAATACGGCCCACACCACCATCCCAAAGACGGCACACCACCATACCAAAGACAGCCCACACCACCATCCCAAATATGGTCAACACCAGCATCCCAAATATGGTCCACACCACCATCCCAAAGATGGTCCACACCACCATCCCAAAGACAGCCCACACCACCATCCTAAAGATGGCCCACACAACCATCCCAAAGACGGCCCGAACCACCATCCCAAAGATGGCCCAAACCACCATCCCAAATACAGCCCACACCACCATCCCAAAGATGGTCCACACCACCATCCCAAAGAAGGCCCACACCACCATCCTAAAGACGGCCCACACCACCATCCCAAAGACGGCCCACACCACCATCCCAAAGACGGTCCACACCACCATCCCAAAGACGGTCCACACCACCATCCCAAAGATGGTCCACACCACCATCCCAAAGACGGCTCACACCACCATCCTAAAGACAGCCCACACCACCATCCAAAAGACGGCCTACACCACCATCCCAAAGACCGTCCACACCACCGTCCCAAAGACAGCCCACACCACCATCCTAAAGACAATCCACACAACCATCCCAAAGACAGTCCACACCACCATCTTAAAGATTGTCCACACCACCATCCCTAAGACAGTCCACACCACCATCCCAAAGACAGTCAACACCACCATTTCGAAGATAGTCAACCAAACTATTCCAAAGATAGTCCACACCACTATTCCAAAGATAGTCCACACCAACAATCCAAAGTTAGTCCACACCACCATACCAACGACGGCCCACACCACAATCCCAAAGACGGCCCACAACACCATCCCAAAGATGGTCCACACCACCATCCCAAAGATGGACCACACCACCATCCCAAAGAAGGCCAACACCACCATCCTAAAGACGGCCCACACCACCATCCCAAAGACGGCCCAAACCACCATCCCAAAGATGGCCCAAACCACTTTCCCAAACACGGCACACACCACCATCCCAAAGACGGTCCACACCACCATCCCAAAGACGTTCCACACCATCATCACAAAGATGGTCCACACCACCAAACCAAAGACGGTACACACCACCATCCCAAAGACGGCCCACACCACCATCCCAAAAATGGCCCACACCACCATCCCAAAGACAGTCCACTCTACCATATCAAAGACGGCCCGCATCACCATCCTAAAGACAGCCCACATCTCCATCCCAAAGACAGCCCACACCACCATCCCAAAGATGGCCCACACCACCATCCCTAAGATGGTCCACACCACCATCCCAAAGACGGCCCACAGCACCATCCTAAAGATGGCCCACACCACCATCCGAAAGATTGCCCACACCACCATCCCAAAGATGGCCCACACCACCATCCCAATGACAGCCCACACCACCATCACAAAGACGGCCCAAACCACCATCCCAAAGACAGCCCACACCAAAATCCCAAAGACGGTCCACACCACCATCCCAAAGACGGACCACTCCAACATCCCAAAGATGGTCCACACCACCATCCCAAAGACGGCCCACACCACCATCCTAAAGTCGGCCCACACCACCATCCTAAAGATGGCCCACACCACCATCCCAAAGACGGCCCACACCACCATCCCAAAGACGGCCCACACCACCATCCCAAAGACGGCACACACCACCATCCTAAAGGCGGCCCACACCACCATCCCAAAGACGGCCCACACCACCATCCCAAATACGGCCCTCACCACCATCCCAAAGACGGCCCACACCACCATCCCAAAGACAGCCCACACCACCATCAAAAAGGTGGCCCACACCACTATCCCAAAGACGATCCACACCACCATCCCAAAGACGGACCACATCACCATCCCAAAGACGGCCCAAACCTCCATCCCAAAGTTGGCCCACACCACCATCCCAAAGATGGCCCACACCACCATCCCAAAGACGGCCCACACCACCATCCCAAAGTCGGCCCCCACCACCATCCCAACGACGGCCCACACCTCCATCCCAAAGATGGCCCACAACACCATCCCAAAGATGGCCCACACCACCATCCCAAAGATGGTCCACAACCCCATCCCAAATACGGTCCACACCACCATCCCAAAGATGGTCCACACCACCATCCCAAAGACGGCTCACACCACCATCCTAAAGACAGCCCACACCACCATCCAAAAGACGGCCTACACCACCATCCCAAAGACCGTCCACACCACCGTCCCAAAGACAGCCCACACCACCATCCTAAAGACGATCCACACAACCATCCCAAAGACAGTCCACACCACCATCTTAAAGATTGTCCACACCACCATCCCTAAGACAGTCGACACCAACTTCCCAAAGACAGTCAACACCACCATTTCGAAGATAGTCAACCAAACTATTCCAAAGATAGTCCACACCACTATTCCAAAGATAGTCCACAACAACAATCCAAAGATAGTCCACACCACCATACCAACGACGGCCCACACCACAATCCCAAAGACGGCCCACAACACCATCCCAAAGATGGTCCACATCACCATCCCAAAGATGGACCACACCACCATCCCAAAGAAGGCCAACACCACCATCCTAAAGACGGCCCACACCACCATCCCAAAGACGGCCCAAACCACCATCCCAAAGATGGCCCAAACCACCTTCCCAAACACGGCACACACCACCATCCCAAAGACGGTCCACACCACCATCCCAAAGACGTTCCACACCATCATCACAAAGATGGTCCACACCACCAAACCAAAGACGGTACACACCACCATCCCAAAGACGGCCCACACCACCATCCCAAAGATGGCCCACACCACCATCCCAAAGACAGTCCACTCTACCATATCAAAGACGTCCCGCATCACCATCCTAAAGACAGCCCACATCTCCATCCCAAAGACAGCCCACTCCACCATCCCAAAGATGGCCCACACCACCATCCCTAAGATGGTCCACACCACCATCCCAAAGACGGCCCACAGCACCATCCTAAAGATGGCCCACACCACCATCCGAAAGATTGCCCACACCACCATCCCAAAGATGGCCCACACCACCATCCCAATGACAGCCCACAACACCATCACAAAGACGGCACACACCACCATCCCAAAGACAGCCCACACCACAATCCCAAAGACGGTCCACACCACCATCCCAAAGACGGACCACTCCAACATCCCAAAGATGGTCCACACCACCATCCCAAAGACGGCCCACACCACCATCCTAAAGTCGGCCCACACCACCATCCTAAAGATGGCCCACACCACCATCCCAAAGACGGCCCACACCACCATCCCAAAGACGGCCCACACCACCATCCCAAAGACGGCACACACCACCATCCTAAAGGCGGCCCACACCACCATCCCAAAGACGGCCCACACCACCATCCCAAATACGGCCCTCACCACCATCCCAAAGACGGCCCACACCACCATCCCAAAGACAGCCCACACCACCATCATAAAGGCGGCCCACACCACTATCCCAAAGACGATCCACACCACCATCCCAAAGACATACCACACCACCATCCCAAAGACGGCCCAAACCACCATCCCAAAGTTGGCCCACACCACCATCCCAAAGATGGCCCACACCACCATCCCAAAGACGGCCCACACAACCATCCCAAAGTCGGCCCCCACCACCATCCCAACAACGGCCCACACCTCCATCCCAAAGATGGCCCACAACACCATCCCAAAGATGGCCCACACCACCATCGCAAAGATGGTCCACAACCCCATCCCAAATACGGTCCACACCACCATCCCAAAGATGGTCCACACCACCATCCCAAAGACGGCTCACACCACCATCCTAAAGACAGCCCACACCACCATCCAAAAGACGGCCTACACCACCATCCCAAAGACCGTCCACACCACCGTCCCAAAGACAGCCCACACCACCATCCTAAAGACGATCCACACAACCATCCCAAAGACAGTCCACACCACCATCTTAAAGATTGTCCACACCACCATCCCTAAGACAGTCCACACCACCATCCCAAAGACAGTCAACACCACCATTTCGAAGATAGTCAACCAAACTATTCCAAAGATAGTCCACACCACTATTCCAAAGATAGTCCACACCAACAATCCAAAAATAGTCCACACCACCATACCAACGACGGCCCACACCACAATCCCAAAGATGGCCCACAACACCATCCCAAAGATGGTCCACACCACCATCCCAAAGACAGCCTACACCACCATCCCAAAGATGGTCCACACCACCATCCCAAATATGTTCCACACCACCATCCCAAAGATGGTCCACACCACCATTCCAAAGCCAGCCCACACCAACATCCTAAAGATGACCCACACAACCATCCCAAAGACGGCCCAAACCACCATACCAAAGACGGGCCAAACCACCACCCCAAAGGCAGCCCACACCACCATCCCAAAGATGGTCCACACCACCATCCCAAATATGTTCCACACCACCATCCCAAAGATGGTCCACACCACCATCCCAAAGACTGCCCACACCATCATCCCAAAGATGGCCCACACCACCATCCCAAAGACGGCCCATATAACCATCCCAAAGACGGTACACACCACCATCCCAAAGACGGCACACATCACCAACCCAAAGACAGCCCACGCCAACATCCCAAAGGCAGCCCACACCACCATCCCAAAGATGGTCCACACCACCATCCCAAAGCCAGCCCACACCACCATCCTAAAGATGACACACACAACCATCCCAAACCACCATACCAAAGATGGCCCAAACCACCATTCCAAAGACAGCCCACACCACCATCCCAAAGATGGTCCACACCACCATCCTAAATATGGTCCACACCAGCATCCCAAATATAGTCCACACCACCATCCCAAAAATGGTCCACACCACCATCCCAAAGACAGCCCACACCTCCATCCCAAAGATGGTCCACACCACCATCCCAAATATGTTCCACACCACCATCCCAAAGATGGTCCACACCACCATCCCTAAGCCAGCCCACACCACCATCCTAAAGATGACCCACACAACCATCCCAAAGACGACCCAAACCACCATACCAAAGATGGCCCAAACCACCATCCTAAAGACAGCCCACACCACCATCCCAAAGATGGTCCACACCACCATCCCAAATATGGTCCACACCACCATCCCAAAGATGGTCCACACCACCATCCCAAAGACGGCCCACACCATCATCCCAAAGATGGCCCACACCATCATCCCAAAGACGGCCCACACCACCATCCCAAAGACGGTCCACACCACCATCCAAAAGACGGCCTACACCACCATCCCAAAGACGGCCCACACCAACGTCCCAAAGACGGCCCACACCACCATCCCAAAGGCGGTCCACACAACCATCCCAAAGACAGTCCACACCACCATCCTAAAGATGGTCCACACCACTATCCCCAAGACAGACCATACCACCATCCCAAAGACAGTCAACACCACCATTTCAAAGATAGTCCACACCAACAATCCAAAGATAGTCCACACCACCATACCAAAGACGGCCCACACCACAATCCCAAAGACGGCCCACACCACCATCCCAAAGAAGGTCCACACCACCATCCCAAAGATGGCACACATCACCATCCCAAAGACAGCCCACACCAACATCCCAAAGTCAGTCCACTCCACCATCCCAAAGACGGTCCACACCACCATCCGAAAGATGGTCTACACCACCATCCCAAAGATGGCCCACACCATCATCCCAAAGATGGCATACACCACCATCCCAAAGACAGCCCACACCACCATCCGAAAGACGGTCCACACCACCATCCCAAAGACGGCACACATCACCATCCCAATGACAGGCCACACCAACATCCCAAAGTCAGTCCACTCCACCATCCCAAAGACGGTCCACACCACCATCCGAAAGATGGTCCACACCACCATCCCAAAAAAGGCCCACACCATCATCCTAAAGACGGCCCAAACCACCATACCAAAGACGGCCCACACCACCATCCCAAAGACGGTCCACACCACCATCCCAAAGACGGTCCACACCACCATCCCAATGATGGTCCACACCACCATCCCAAAGACAGCTCACACCACCATCCTAAAGACGGCCCACACCACCATCCAAAAGACGGCCTACACCACCATCCCAAAGACGGCCCACACCACCGTCCCAAAGACAGCCCACACCACCATCCCAAAGACGGTCCACACAACCATCCCAAAGACAGTCCACAACACCATCCTAAAGATGGTCCACACCACCATCCCTAAGACAGTCCACACCACCATCCCAAAGACAGTCAAGACCACCATTTCAAAGATAGACCACCAAACTATTCCAAAGATAGTCCATACCACTATTCCAAAGATAGTCCACACCAACAATCCAAAGATAGTCCACACCACCATACCAAAGACGGCCCACACCACAATCCCAAAGACGACCCACACCACCATCCCAAAGATGGTCCACACCACCATCACAAGGACGTCCCACACCACCATCCCAAAGACGGCACACACCACCATCCCAAAGACGGCCCACACCACCATCCCAAAGACGGCCCACGCCACCATCGCAAAGATGGCCCACAACACCATCCCAAAGATGGCCCACACCACCATCCCAAAGACGGCACACCACCATCCCAAAGACAGCCCACACCACCATCCCAAAGATGGTCCACACCACCATCCCAAATATGGTCCACACCACCATCCCAAAGATGGTCCACACCACCATCCCAAATACGGCCCACACCACCATCCCAAATACGGCACACCACCATACCAAAGACAGCCCACACCACCATCCCAAATATGGTCAACACCAGCATCCCAAATATGGTCCACACCACCATCCCAAAGATGGTCCACACCACCATCCCAAAGACAGCCCACACCACCATCCTAAAGATGGCCCACACAACCATCCCAAAGACGGCCCGAACCACCATCCCAAAGATGGCCCAAACCACCATCCCAAATACAGCCCACACCACCATCCCAAAGATGGTCCACACCACCATCCCAAAGAAGGCCCACACCACCATCCTAAAGACGGCCCACAACACCATCCCAAAGACGGCCCACACCACCATCCCAAAGACGGTCCACACCACCATCCCAAAGACGGTCCACACCACCATCCCAAAGATGGTCCACACCACCATCCCAAAGACGGCTCACACCACCATCCTAAAGACAGCCCACACCACCATCCAAAAGACGGCCTACACCACCATCCCAAAGACCGTCCACACCACCGTCCCAAAGACAGCCCACACCACCATCCTAAAGACGATCCACACAACCATCCCAAAGACAGTCCACACCACCATCTTAAAGATTGTCCACACCACCATCCCTAAGACAGTCCACACCACCATCCCAAAGACAGTCAACACCACCATTTCGAAGATAGTCAACCAAACTATTCCAAAGATAGTCCACACCACTATTCCAAAGATAGTCCACACCAACAATCCAAAGATAGTCCACACCACCATACCAACGACGGCCCACACCACAATCCCAAAGACGGCCCACAACACCATCCCAAAGACGGCCCACACCACCATCCCAAAGACGGCCCAAACCACCATCCCAAAGATGGCCCAAACCACTTTCCCAAACACGGCACACACCACCATCCCAAAGACGGTCCACACCACCATCCCAAAGACGTTCCACACCATCATCACAAAGATGGTCCACACCACCTAACCAAAGACGGTACACACCACCATCCCAAAGACGGCCCACACCACCATCCCAAAGATGGCCCACACCACCATCCCAAAGACAGTCCACTCTACCATCACAAAGACGGCCCAAACCACCATCCCAATGACAGCCCACACCACAATCCCAAAGACGGTCCACACCACCATCCCAAAGACGGACCACTCCAACATCCCAAAGATGGTCCACACCACCATCCCAAAGACGGCCCACACCACCATCCTAAAGTCGGCCCACACCACCATCCTAAAGATGGCCCACACCACCATCCCAAAGACGGCCCACACCACCATCCCAAAGACGGCCCACACCACCATCCCAAAGATGGCACACACCACCATCCTAAAGGCGGCCCACACCACCATCCCAAAGACGGCCCACACCACCATCCCAAATACGGCCCTCACCACCATCCCAAAGACGGCCCACACCACCATCCCAAAGACAGCCCACACCACCATCAAAAAGGCGGCCCACACCACTATCCCAAAGACGATCCACACCACCATCCCAAAGACGGACCACACCACCATCCCAAAGACGGCCCAAACCTCCATCCCAAAGTTGGCCCACACCACCATCCCAAAGATGGCCCACACCACCATCCCAAAGACGGCCCACACCACCATCCCAAAGTCGGCCCCCACCACCATCCCAACGACGGCCCACACCTCCATCCCAAAGATGGCCCACAACACCATCCCAAAGATGGCCCACACCACCATCCCAAAGATGGTCCACAACCCCATCCCAAATACGGTCCACACCACCATCCCAAAGATGGTCCACACCACCATCCCAAAGACGGCTCACACCACCATCCTAAAGACAGCCCACACCACCATCCAAAAGACGGCCTACACCACCATCCCAAAGACCGTCCACACCACCGTCCCAAAGACAGCCCACACCACCATCCTAAAGACGATCCACACAACCATCCCAAAGACAGTCCACACCACCATCTTAAAGATTGTCCACACCACCATCCCTAAGACAGTCGACACCACCATCCCAAAGACAGTCAACACCACCATTTCGAAGATAGTCAACCAAACTATTCCAAAGATAGTCCACACCACTATTCCAAAGATAGTCCACACCAACAATCCAAAGATAGTCCACACCACCATACCAACGACGGCCCACACCACAATCCCAAAGACGGCCCACAACACCATCCCAAAGATGGTCCACATCACCATCCCAAAGATGGACCACATCAACCATCCCAAAGAAGGCCAACACCACCATCCTAAAGACGGCCCACACCACCATCCCAAAGACGGCCCAAACCACCATCCCAAAGATGGCCCAAACCACCTTCCCAAACACGGCACACACCACCATCCCAAAGACGGTCCACACCACCATCCCAAAGACGTTCCACACCATCATCACAAAGATGGTCCACACCACCAAACCAAAGACGGTACACACCACCATCCCAAAGACGGCCCACACCACCATCCCAAAGATGGCCCACACCACCATCCCAAAGACAGTCCACTCTACCATATCAAAGACGGCCCGCATCACCATCCTAAAGACAGCCCACATCTCCATCCCAAAGACAGCCCACACCACCATCCCAAAGATGGCCCACACCACCATCCCTAAGATGGTCCACACCACCATCCCAAAGACGGCCCACAGCACCATCCTAAAGATGGCCCACACCACCATCCGAAAGATTGCCCACACCACCATCCCAAAGATGGCCCACACCACCATCCCAATGACAGCCCACAACACCATCACAAAGACGGCACACACCACCATCCCAAAGACAGCCCACACCACAATCCCAAAGACGGTCCACACCACCATCCCAAAGACGGACCACTCCAACATCCCAAAGATGGTCCACACCACCATCCCAAAGACGGCCCACACCACCATCCTAAAGTCGGCCCACACCACCATCCTAAAGATGGCCCACACCACCATCCCAAATACGGCCCTCACCACCATCCCAAAGACGGCCCACACCACCATCCCAAAGACAGCCCACACCACCATCAAAAAGGCGGCCCACACCACTATCCCAAAGAGATCCACACCACCATCCCAAAGACAGACCACACCACCATCCCAAAGACGGCCCAAACCACCATCCCAAAGTTGGCCCACACCACCTTCCCAAAGATGGCCCACACCACCATCCCAAAGACGGCCCACACAACCATCCCAAAGTCGGCCCCCACCACCATCCCAACGACGGCCCACACCTCCATCCCAAAGATGGCCCACAACACCATCCCAAAGATGGCCCACACCACCATCCCAAAGATGGTCCACAACCCCATCCCAAATACGGTCCACACCACCATCCCAAAGATGGTCCACACCACCATCCCAAAGACGGCTCACACCACCATCCTAAAGACAGCCCACACCACCATCCAAAAGACGGCCTACACCACCATCCCAAAGACCGTCCACACCACCGTCCCAAAGACAGCCCACACCACCATCCTAAAGACGATCCACACAACCATCCCAAAGACAGTCCACACCACCATCTTAAAGATTGTCCACACCACCATCCCTAAGACAGTCCACACCACCATCCCAAAGACAGTCAACACCACCATTTCGAAGATAGTCAACCAAACTATTCCAAAGATAGTCCACACCACTATTCCAAAGATAGTCCACACCAACAATCCAAAGATAGTCCACACCACCATACCAACGACGGCCCACACCACAATCCCAAAGACGGCCCACAACACCATCCCAAAGATGGTCCACATCACCATCCCAAAGATGGACCACACCACCATCCCAAAGAAGGCCAACACCACCATCCTAAAGACGGCCCACACCACCATCCCAAAGACGGCCCAAACCACCATCCCAAAGATGGCCCAAACCACCTTCCCAAACACGGCACACACCACCATCCCAAAGATGGTCCACACCACCATCCCAAAGACGTTCCACACCATCATCACAAAGATGGTCCACACCACCAAACCAAAGACGGTACACACCACCATCCCAAAGACGGCCCACACCACCATCCCAAAGATGGCCCACACCACCATCCCAAAGACAGTCCACTCTACCATATCAAAGACGGCCCGCATCACCATCCTAAAGACAGCCCACATCTCCATCCCAAAGACAGCCCACACCACCATCCCAAAGATGGCCCACACCACCATCCCTAAGATGGTCCACACCACCATCCCAAAGACGGCCCACAGCACCATCCTAAAGATGGCCCACACCACCATCCGAAAGATTGCCCACACCACCATCCCAAAGATGGCCCACACCACCATCCCAATGACAGCCCACAACACCATCACAAAGACGGCACACACCACCATCCCAAAGACAGCCCACACCACAATCCCAAAGACGGTCCACACCACCATCCCAAAGACGGACCACTCCAACATCCCAAAGATGGTCCACACCACCATCCCAAAGACGGCCCACACCACCATCCTAAAGTCGGCCCACACCACCATCCTAAAGATGGCCCACACCACCATCCCAAAGACGGCCCACACCACCATCCCAAAGACGGCCCACACCACCAACCCAAAGACGGCACACACCACCATCCTAAAGGCGGCCCACACCACCATCCCAAAGACGGCCCACACCACCATCCCAAATACGGCCCTCACAACCATCCCAAAGACGGCCCACACCACCATCCCAAAGACAGCCCACACCACCATCAAAAAGGCGGCCCACACCACTATCCCAAAGACGATCCACACCACCATCCCAAAGACAGACCACACCACCATCCCAAAGACGGCCCAAACCACCATTCCAAAGTTGGCCCACACCACCATCCCAAAGATGGCCCACACCACCATCCCAAAGACGGCCCACACAACCATCCCAAAGTCGGCCCCCACCACCATCCCAACGACGGCCCACACCTCCATCCCAAAGATGGCCCACAACACCATCCCAAAGATGGCCCACACCACCATCCCAAAGATGGTCCACAACCCCATCCCAAATACGGTCCACACCACCATCCCAAAGATGGGCGCACCATCATCCTAAAGACGGCCCACACCACCATCCCAAAGACGGCCCACAAGACCATCGCAAAATTGGCCCACACTACCATCCCAAAGACGGCCCACACCACCATCCCAAATACGGCCCACACCACCATCCCAAAGACGGCCCACACCACCATCCCAAAGACAGCCTTACCACCATCCCAAAGATGGTCCACATCAACATCCCAAAGACAGCCCACACCACCATCCCGAAGATGGCCCACACCACCATCCCAAAGATGGCCCACACCACCTTCCCAAAGATGGTACACACCACCATCCGAAAGACGGCCCAAACCACCATCCCAAAGACGACACTCATCACCATCCCAAAGATGGCCCACACCACCATCCCAAAGACGGCCCACACCACCATCCCAAAGACGGTCCACACCACCATCCCAAAGACGGCCCACATGCCATCCCAAAGACGGTCCACACCACCATCACAAAGACGGTCCACTCCACCATCCCAAAGATGGTCCACACCACCATCCCAAAGACAGCCCACAATACCATCCCAAAGATGGTCCACACCACCATCCCAAATACGTCCCACACCACCATCCCAAAGACGGCACACCACCATCCCAAAGACAGACCACACCACCATCCCAAAGATGGTCCACACCGCCATCCCAAATATGTTCCACACCACCATCCCAAAGATGGTCCACACCACGATCCCAAAGACAGCCCACACCACCATCTTAAAGATGGCCCACACAACCATCCCAAAGACGGCCCAAACCACCATCCCAAAGATGGCCCAAACCACCATCCCAAAGACAGCCCACACCACCATCCCAAAGATGGTCCACACCACCATCCCAAATATGGTCCACACCACCATCCCAAAGATGGTCCACACCACCATCCCAAAGACGGCCCACACCACCATCCTAAAGAAGGCCCACACAACCATCCCAAAGACGGCCCAAACACCATCCCAAAGATGGCCCAAACCACCATCCCAAAAAACGGCACACACCACCATCCTAAAGATGGCCCACACAACCATCCCAAAGACGGCCCAAACCACCATCCGAAAGATGGCCCAAACCACCATCCCAAAGACGGCCCACTTCACCATCCCAAAGATGGCCCACACCATCATCCCAAAGATGGCCCACACCAACATCCCAAAGACGGCCCACACCACCATCCCAAAGACGGTCCACACCACCATCCCAAAGACGGCACACATCACCATCCCAAAGACAGCCCACACCAACATCCCAAAGTCAGTCCACTCCACCATCCCAAAGACGGTCCACACCACCATCCGAAAGATGGTCCACACCACCATCCCAAAGACGGCCCAAACCACCATCCTAAAGACGGCCCACACCACCATCCCAAAGACGGCCCACCCCACCATCCCAAAGATGGTCCACACCACCATTTTAAAGACGGTCCACACCACCATCCCAAAGATGGTCCACACCACCATCCCAAAGACCGCTCACACCACCATCCTAAAGACAGCCCACACCACCATCAAAAAGACGGCCTACACCACCATCCCAAAGACGGCCCACATCACCGTCCAAAAGACAGCCCACACCACCATCCCAAAGACGGTCCACAGAACCATCCCAAAGACAGTCCACACCACCATCGTAAAGATGGTCCACACCACCATCCCTAAGACAGTCCACACCACCATCCCAAAGACAGTCAACACCACCACTTCAAAGATAGTCCACCAAACTATTCCAAAGATAGTCCACACCACTATACCAGAGATTGTCCATACCAACAATCCAAAGATAGTCCACACCACCATACCAAAGACGGCCCACACCACAATCCCAAAGACGGCCCACACCACCATCCCAAAGATGGTCCACGACACCATCCCAAAGATGGTCCACACCACCATCCCAAAGACGGCCCACACCACCATCCTAAAGACGGCCCACACCACCATCCCAAAGACGGCCCAAACCACCATCCCAAAGATGGCCCAAACCACCTTCCCAAAGATGGCTCACACCACCATCCCAAATAAGGTCCACACCAGCATCCCAAAGACGTTCCACACCACCATCCCAAAGATGTTCCACACCACCAAACCAAAGACGGTCCACACCACCATCCCAAAGACGGCCCACACCACAATCCAAAAGATGGCCCACACCACCATCGCAAAGACGGTCCACTCTACCATCCCAAAGACGGCCCACATCACCATCCCAAAGACAGCCCACACCACCATCCCAAAGACGGTCCACACCACCATCCCAAAGATGGTCCACACCACCATCCGAAAGATGGCCCACACCACCACCCCAAAGATCGCCCACACCACCATCCCAAAGACGGTCCACACCACCATCCCAAAGACGGCCCAAACCACCATCCCAAAGACGGCCCACACCACCATCCCAAAGATGGCCCACACTACCATCCCAAAGACGGCCCACACCACGTTCCCAAAGACAGCCCACACCATCATCCCATAGGCGGCCCACACCACTATCCCAAAGACGATCCACACCACCATCCCAGAGACGGTACACACCACCATCCCAAAGATGGTCCACACCACCCTCCCAAATATGGTCCACACCACCATCCCAAAGATGGTCCACACCACCATCCCAAATACGGCCCACACCACCATCCCAAAGACGGCACACCACCATCCCAAAGACGGCCCACACCATCATCCTAAAGATGGCCCACACCACCATCCCAAAGACAGCCCACACCACCATCCCAAGGACGGCCCACACCACCATCCTAAAGACGGCCAACACCACCATCCCAAAGACGGCCCACACCACCATCCCAAAGACGGCACACCACCATCCCAAAGACAGCCCACACCACCATCCCAAAGATGGTCCACACCACCCTCCCAAATATGGTCCACACCACCATCCCAAAGATGGTCCACACCACCATCCCAAATACGGCCCACACCACCATCCCAAAGACGGCACACCACCATCCCAAAGACAGCCCACACCACCATCCCAAATATGGTCCACACCAGCATCCCAAATATGGTCCACACCACCATCCCAAAGATGGTCCACACCACCATCCCAAAGACAGCCCTCACCACCATCCTAAAGACGGCCCACACAACCATCCCAAAGACGGCCCAAACCACCATGCCAAAGATGGCACAAACCACCATCCCAAAGACAGCCCACACCACCATCCCAAAGATGGGTCACACCACCATCCCAAATATGGTCCACACCACCATCCCAAAGATGGTCCACAGCACCATCCCATGACGGCCCACACCAACATCCCAAAGACAGCACACCACCATCCCAAAGACAGCCCACACCACCATCCCAAAGATGGTTCACACCACCATCCCAAATATGTTCCACACCACCATCCCAAAGATGGTCCACACCCCCATCCCAAAGACAGCCCACACCACCATCCTAAAGATGACCCACACAACCATCCCAAAGACGGCCCAAACCACCATCCCAAAGATGGCACAAACCACCATCCCAAAGACAGCCCACACCACCATCCCAAAGATGGTCCTCACCACCATCCCAAATATGGTCCACACCACCATCCCAAAGATGGTCCACACCACCATCCCAAAGACGGCCCACACCACCATCCTAAAGATGGCCCACACAACCATCCCAAAGACGGCCCAAACCACCATCCCAAAGATGGCCTAAACCACCATTCAAAAAACAGCCCACACCACCATCCTAAAGATGGCCCACACAACCATCCCAAAGACGGCCCAAACCACATCCCAAAGACGGCCCACACCACCATCCCAAAGACGGTCCACACCACCATCCCAAAGACGGTCCACACCAACATCCCAAAGATGGTCCACACCACCATCCTAAAGACAGCCCACACCACCATCAAATAAGACGGCCTACACCACCATCCCAAAGACGGCCCACATCACCGTCCAAAAGACAGCCCACACCACCATCCCAAAGACGGTCCACAGAACCATCCCAAAGACAGTCCACACCACCATCCTAAAGATGGTCCACACCACCATCCCTAAGACAGTCCACACCACCATACCAAAGACAGTCAACACCACCACTTCAAAGATAGTACACCAAACTATTCCAAAGATAGTCCACACCACTATTCCAGAGATAGTCCACACAAACAATCCAAAGATAGTCCATACCACCATACCAAAGACGGCCCACACCACAATCCCAAAGACGGCCCACACCACCATCCCAAAGATGGTCCACACCACCATCCCAAAGATGGTCCACACCACCATCCCAAAGATGGTCCACACCACCATCCCAAAGATGGTCCACACCACCATTCCAAAGACGGCCCAAACCACCATCCCAAAGATGGCCCAAACCACCTTCCCAAAGATGGCTCACACCACCATCCCAAAGAAGGTCCACACCACCATCCCAAAGACGTTCCACACCACCATCCCAAAGATGGTCCTCACCACCAACCCAAAGACGGTCCACACCACCATCCCAAAGACGGCCCACACCACCATCCCAAAGATGGCCCACACCACCATCGCAAAGACGGTCCACTCTACCATCCAAAAGACGGCCCACATCACCATCCCAAAGACAGCCCACACCACCATCCCAAAGACTGTCCACACCACCATCCACAAGATGGTCCACACCACCATCCGAAAGATGGCCCACACCACCACCCCAAAGATCGCCCACACCACCATCCCAAAGACGGTCCACACCACCATCCCAAAGACGGCCCAAACCACCATTCCAAAGACGGCCCACACCACCATCCCAAAGATGGCCCACACCACCATCCCAAAGACGGCCCACACCACGTTCCCAAAGACAGCCCACACCATCATCCCATAGGCGGCCCACACCACTATCCCAAAGACGATCCACACCACCATCCCAGAGACGATCCACACCACCATCCCAAAGACGGCCCAAACCACCATCCCAAAGACGGCCCACACCACCATCCTAAAGATGGCCGACACCACCATCCCATAGACGGCCCACAACACCATCCCAAGGACGGCCCACACCACCATCCTAAAGACGGCCAACACCACCATCCCAAAGATGGCCCACACCACCATCCCAAAGACGGCCCACACCACCATCCCAAAGATGGCCCACAACACCATCCCAAAGATGGCCCACACCACCATCCCAAAGACGGCACACCACCATCCCAAAGACAGCCCACACCACCATCCCAAATATGGTCCACACCAGCATCCCAAATATGGTCCAGACCACCATCCCAAAGATGGTCCACACCACCATCCCAAAGACAGCCCTCACCACCATCCTAAAGACGGCCCACACAACCATCCCAAAGACGGCCCAAACCACCATCCCAAAGATGGCACAAACCACCATCCCAAACACAGCCCACACCACCATCCCAAAGATGGTCCTCACCACCATCCCAAATATGGTCCACACCACCATCCCAAAGATAGTCCACACCACCATCCCAAAGACGGCCCACACCACCATCCTAAAGATGGCCCACACAACCATCCCAAAGACGGCCCAAACCACCATCCCAAAGATGGCCCAAACCACCATCCCAAAAACAGCCCATACCACCATCCTAAAGATGGCCCACACAACCATCCCAAAGACGGCCCAAACCACCATCCCAAAGATGGCCCCAACCAACATCCCAAAGACGGCCCACACCACCATCCCAAAGATGGCCCACACCATCATCCCAAAGATGGCTCACACCACCATCCCAAAGACAGCCCACACCACCATCCCAAAGACGGTCCACACCACCATCCCAAAGACGGCACACATCACCATCCCAAAGACGGTCCACACCACCATCCCAAAGATGGCCCAAACCACCATCCCAAAGACAGCCCACACCACCATACCATAGATGGCCCACACCATCATCCCAAAGATGGCCCACACCGCCATCCCAAAGACGGCCCACACCACCATCCCAAAGACGGTCCACACCACTATCACAAAGACGGCACACATCACCATCCCAAAGACAGCCCACACCAACATCCCAAAGTCAGTCCACTCCACCATCCCAAAGATGGCCCACACCACCATCCTAAAGATGGCCCACACAACCATCCCAAAGACGGCCCAAACCACCATCACAAAGATGAACCAAACCACCATCCCAAAGACGGCCCATACCACCATCCCAAAGAAGGCCCACACCACCATCCCAAAGACGGCCCTCACCACCATCCCAAAGACGGTCCACACCACCATCCCAAAGACGGCACACATCACCATCCCAAAGACAGCCCACACCAACATCCCAAAGTCAGTCCACTACACCATCCCAAAGACGGCCCACACCACCATCCCAAAGATGGCCCACACCATCATCCCAAAGATGGCCCACACCACCATCCCAAAGACAGCCCACACCACCATCCCAAAGACGGTCCACACAACCATCCCAAAGACGGCACACATCACCATCCCAAAGACAGCCCACACCAACATCCCAAAGTCAGTCCACTCCACCATCCCAAAGACGGTCCACACCACCAGACGAAAGATGGTCCACACCACCATCCCAAAGACGGCCCACACCACCATCCCAAAGACGGTCCACACCATCATCCCAAAGACGGCCCACACCACCATCCCAAAGATGGTCCACACCACCATCCCAAAGACGGCCCGCACCACCATCCTAAAGAAGGCCCACACCACCATCCCAAAGACGACCCACACCACCATCCCGAAGATGGTCCACACCACCATCCTAAAGATGGTCCACACCACCATCCCAAAGATGGTCCACACCACCATCCCAAAGACGGCCGACACCACCATCCTAAAGACGGCCCACACCACCATCCCAAAGACGGCACAAACCACCATCCCAAAGATGGCCCAAACCACCTTCCCAAAGACGGCTCACACCACCATCCCAAAGAAGGTCCACACCACCATCCCAAAGACGTTCCACACCACCATCCCAAAGATGGCCCACACCACCAAGCCCAAAGACGGTACACAGCACCATCCCAAAGATGGCCCACACCACCATCCCAAAGATGGCCCACACCACCATCCCAAAGACGGTCCACTCTACCATCCAAAAGACGGCCCACATCACCATCCCAAAGACAGCCCACACCACCATCCCAAAGACTGTCCACACCACCATCCCAAAGATGGTCCACACCACCATCCGAAAGATGGACCACCCCACCACCCCAAAGATGGCCCACACCACCATCCCAAAGACGGTCCACACCACCATCCAAAAGACGGCCCACACCACCATCCTAAAGAAGGCCCACACAACCATCCCAAAGACGGCCCAAACACCATCCCAAAGATGGCCCAAACCACCATCCCAAAAAACGGCACACACCACCATCCTAAAGATGGCCCACACAACCATCCCAAAGACGGCCCAAACCACCATCCGAAAGATGGCCCAAACCACCATCCCAAAGACGGCCCACTTCACCATCCCAAAGATGGCCCACACCATCATCCCAAAGATGGCCCACACCACCATCCCAAAGACGGCCCACGCCACCATCCCAAAGACGGTCCACACCACTATCCCAAAGACGGCACACATCACCATCCCAAAGACAGCCCACACCAACATCCCAAAGTCAGTCCACTCCACCATCCCAAAGACGGTCCACACCACCATCCGAAAGATGGTCCACACCACCATCCCAAAGACGGCCCACACCACCATCCTAAAGACGGCCCACACCACCATCCCAAAGACGGCCAACACCACCATCCCAAAGATGGTCCACACCACCATTTTAAAGACGGTCCACACCACCATCCCAAAGATGGTCCACACCACCATCCCAAAGACCGCTCACACCACCATCCTAAAGACAGCCCACACCACCCTCAAAAAGACGGCCTACACCACCATCCCAAAGACGGCCCACATCACCGTCAAAAAGACAGCCCACACCACCATCCCAAAAACGGTCCACAGAACCATCCCAAAGACAGTCCACACCACCATCGTAAAGATGGTCCACACCACCATCCCTAAGACAGTCCACACCACCATCCCAAAGACAGTCAACACCACCACTTCAAAGATAGTCCACCAAACTATTCCAAAGATAGTCCACACCACTATACCAGAGATTGTCCATACCAACAATCCAAAGATAGTCCACACCACCATACCAAAGACGGCCCACACCACAATCCCAAAGACGGCCCACACCACCATCCCAAAGATGGTCCACACCACCATCCCAAAGATGGTCCACACCACCATCCCAAAGACGGCCCACACCACCATCCTAAAGACGGCCCACACCACCATCCCAAAGACGGCCCAAACCACCATCCCAAAGATGGCCCAAACCACCTTCCCAAAGATGGCTCACACCACCATCCCAAAGAAGGTCCACACCACCATCCCAAAGACGTTCCACACCACCATCCCAAAGATGTTCCACACCACCAAACCAAAGACGGTCCACACCACCATCCCAAAGACGGCCCACACCACAATCCCAAAGATGGCCCACACCACCATCGCAAAGACGGTCCACTCTACCATCCCAAAGACGGCCCACATCACCATCCCAAAGACGGACCACACCACCATCCCAAAGACGGTCCACACCACCATCCCAAAGATGGTCCACACCACCATCCGAAAGATGGCCCACACCACCACCCCAAAGATCGCCCACACCACCATCACAAAGACGGTCCACACCACCATCCCAAAGACGGCCCAAACCACCATCCCAAAGACGGCCCACACCACCATCCCAAAGATGGCCCACACTACCATCCCAAAGACGGCCCACACTACGTTCCCAAAGACAGCCCACACCATCATCCCATAGGCGGCCCACACCACTATCCCAAAGACGATCTACACCACCATCCCAGAGACGGTACACACCACCATCCCAAAGATGGTCCACACCACCCTCCCAAATATGGTCCACACCACCATCCCAAAGATGGTCCACACCACCATCCCAAATACGGCCCACACCACCATCCCAAAGACGGCACACCACCATCCCAAAGACGGCCCACACCATCATCCTAAAGATGGCCCACACCACCATCCCAAAGACGGCCCACACCACCATCCCAAGGACGGCCCACACCACCATCCTAAAGACGGCCAACACCACCATCCCAAAGACGGCCCACACCACCATCCCAAAGACGGCACACCACCATCCCAAAGACAGCCCACACCACCATCCCAAAGATGGTCCACACCACCCTCCCAAATATGGTCCACACCACCATCCCAAAGATGGTCCACACCACCATCCCAAATACGGCCCACACCACCATCCCAAAGACGGCACACCACCATCCCAAAGACAGCCCACACCACCATCCCAAATATGGTCCACACCAGCATCCCAAATATGGTCCACAACACCATCCCAAAGATGGTCTACACCACCATCCCAAAGACAGCCCTCACCACCATCCTAAAGACGGCCCACACAACCATCCCAAAGACGGCCCAAACCACCATGCCAAAGATGGCACAAACCACCATCCCAAAGACAGCCCACACCACTATCCCAAAGATGGGTCACACCACCATCCCAAATATGGTCCACACCACCATCCCAAAGCTGGTCCACAGCACCATCCCAAAGACGGCCCACACCAACATCCCAAAGACAGCACACCACCATCCCAAAGACAACCCACACCACCATCCCAAAGATGGTTCACACCACCATCCCAAATATGTTCCACACCACCATCCCAAAGATGGTCCACTTCCCCATCCCAAAGACAGCCCACACCACCATCCTAAAGATGACCCACACAACCATCCCAAAGATGGCCCAAACCACCATCCCAAAGATGGCACAAACCACCATCCCAAAGACAGCCCACACCACCATCCCAAAGATGGTCCTCACCACCATCCCAAATATGGTCCACACCACCATCCCAAAGATGGTCCACACCACCATCCCAAAGACGGCCCACACCACCATCCTAAAGATGGCCCACACAACCATCCCAAAGACGGCCCAAACCACCATCCCAAAGATGGCCTAAACCACCATCCCAAAAACAGCCCACACCACCATCCTAAAGATGGCCCACATAACCATCCCAAAGACGGCCCAAACCACATCCCAAAGACGGCCCACACCACCATCCCAAAGACGGTCCACACCACCATCCCAAAGACGGTCCACACCAACATCCCAAAGATGGTCCACACCACCATCCTAAAGACAGCCCACACCAACATCAAAAAGACGGCCTACACCACCATCCCAAAGACGGCCCACATCACCGTCTAAAAGACAGCCCACACCACCATCCCAAAGACGGTCCACAGAACCATCCCAAAGACAGTCCACACCACCATCCTAAAGATGGTCCACACCACCATCCCTAAGACTGTCCACACCACCATCCCAAAGACAGTCAACACCACCACTTCAAAGATAGTCCACCAAACTATTCCAAAGATAGTCCACACCACTATTCCAGAGATAGTCCACACAAACAATCCAAAGATAGTCCACACCACCATACCAAAGACGGCCCACACCACAATCCCAAAGACGGCCCACACCACCATCCCAAAGATGGTCCACACCACCATCCCAAAGATGGTCCACACCACCATCCCAAAGACGGCCCACACCACCATCCTAAAGACGGCCCACACCACCATTCCAAAGACGGCCCAAACCACCATCCCAAAGATGGCCCAAACCACCTTCCCAAAGATGGCTCACACCACCATCCCAAAGAAGGTCCACACCACCATCCCAAAGACGTTCCACACCACCATCCCAAAGATGGTCCTCACCACCAACCCAAAGATGGTCCACACCACCATCCCAAAGACGGCCCACACCACCATCCCAAAGATGGCCCACACCACCATCGCAAAGACGGTCCACTCTACCATCCAAAAGACGGCCCACATCACCATCCCAAAGACAGCCCACACCACCATCCCAAAGACGGTCCACACCACCAACCACAAGATGGTCCACACCACCATCCGAATGATGGCCCACACCACCACCCCAAAGATCGCCCACACCACCATCCCAAAGACGGTCCACACCACCATCCCAAAGACGTCCCAAACCACCATTCCAAAGACGGCCCACACCACCATCCCAAAGATGGCCCACACCACCATCACAAAGACGGCCCACACCACGTTCCCAAAGACAGCCCACACCATCATCCCATAGGCGGCCCACACCACTATCCCAAAGACGATCCACACCACCATCCCAGAGACGATCCACACCACCATCCCAAAGACGGCCCAAACCACCATCCCAAAGACGGCCCACACCACCATCCTAAAGATGGCCCACACCACCATCCCAAAGACGGCCCACAACACCATCCCAAGGACGGCCCACACCACCATCCTAAAGACGGCCAACACGACCATCCCAAAGACGGCCCACACCACCATCCCAAAGACGGCCCACAACACCATCCCAAAGATGGCCCACAACACCATCCCAAAGATGGCCCACACCACCATCCCAAAGACGGCACACCTCCATCCCAAAGACAGCCCACACCACCATCCCAAATATGGTCCACACCACCCTCCCAAATATGGTCCACTCCACCATCCCAAAGATGGTCCACACCACCATCCCAAATGCGGCCCACACCACCATCCCAAAGACGGCACACCACCATCCCAAAGACAGCCCACACCACCATCCCAAATATGGTCCACACCAGCATCCCAAATATGGTCCACACCACCATCCCAAAGATGGTCCACACCACCATCCCAAAGACAGCCCTCACCACCATCCTAAAGACGGCCCACACAACCATCCCAAAGACGGCCCAAACCACCATCCCAAAGATGGCACAAACCACCATCCCAAAGACAGCCCACACCACCATCCCAAAGATGGTCCTCACCACCATCCCAAATATGGTCCACACCACCATCCCAAAGATAGTCCACACCACCATCCCAAAGATGGCCCACACCACCATCCTAAAGATGGCCCACACAACCATCCCAAAGACGGCCCAAACCACCATCCCAAAGATGGCCCAAACCACCATCCCAAAGACAGCCCACACCACCATACCATAGATGGCCCACAGCATCATCCCAAATATGGCCCACACCACCATCCCAAAGACGGCCCACACCACCATCCCAAAGACGGTCCACACCACCATCACAAAGACGGCACACATCACCATCCCAAAGACAGCCCACACCAACATCCCAAAGTCAGTCCACTCCACCATCCCAAAGATGGCCCACACCACCATCCTAAAGATGGCCCACACAACCACCCCAAAGACGGCCCAAACCACCATCACAAAGATGAACCAAACCACCATCCCAAAGACGGCCCATACCACCATCCCAAAGATGGCCCACACCACCATCCCAAAGACGGCCCTCACCACCATCCCAAAGACGGTCCACACCACCATCCCAAAGACGGCACACATCACCATCCCAAAGACAGCCCACACCAACATCCCAAAGTCAGTCCACTACACCATCCCAAGGACGGCCCACACCACCATCCCAAAGATGGCCCACACCATCATCCCAAAGATGGCCCACACCACCATCCCAAAGACAGCCCACACCACCATCCCAAAGACGGTCCACACAACCATACCAAAGACGGCACACATCACCATCCCAAAGACAGCCCACACCAACATCCCAAAGTCAGTCCACTCCACCATCCCAAAGACGGTCCACACCACCAGACGAAAGATGGTCCACACCAACATCCCAAAGACGGCCCACACCACCATCCCAAAGACGGTCCACACCATCATCCCAAAGACGGCCCACACCACCATCCCAAAGATGGTCCACACCACCATCCCAAAGACGGCCCACACCACCATCCTAAAGAAGGCCCACACCACCATCCAAAAGACGGCCTACACCACCATCCCAAAGACGGCCCAAACCACCATCCTAAAGACGGCCCATACCACCATCCCAAAGACGGCTCACACCACCATCCCAAAGAAGGTCCACACCACCATCCCAAAGACGTTCCACACCACCATCCCAAAGATGGCCCACACCACCAAGCCCAAAGACGGTACACACCACCATCCCAAAGACGGCCCACACCACCATCCCAAAGATGGCCCACACCACCATCCCAAAGACGGTCCACTCTACCATCCAAAAGACGGCCCACATCACCATCCCAAAGACAGCCCATACCACCATCCCAAAGACTGTCCACAACACCATCCCAAAGATGGTCCACACCACCATCCGAAAGATGGCCCACACCACCACCCCAAAGATGGCTCACACCACCATCCCAAAGACGGTCCACACCACCATCCAAAAGACGGCCCAAACCACCATCCCAAAGACGGCCCACACCACCATCCCAAAGATGGCCCACACCACCATCCCAAAGACGGCCCACACCACGTTCCCAAAGACAGCCCACACCATCATCCCATAGGCGGCCCACACCACTATCCCAAAGACGATCCACACCACCATCCCAGAGACGGTCCACACCACCATCCCAAAGACGGCCCAAACCACATTCCCAAAGACGGCCCACACCACCATCCTAAAGATAGCCCACACCACCATCCCAAGGACGGCCCACACCACCATCCCAAAGACGGCCCACACCACCATCCCAAAGACGGCCCACACCACCATCCCAAAGATGGCCCACACCACCATCCCTAAGACGGCACACCACCATCCCAAAGACAGCCCACACCACCATCCCAAAGATGGTCCACACCACCATCCCAAATATGGTCCACGCCACCATCCCAAAGATGGTCACACCACCATCCCAAATACGGCCCACACCACCATCCCAAAGACGGCACACCACCATCCCAAAGACAGCCCACACCACCATCCCAAATATGGTCCACACCAGCATCCCAAATATGGTCCACACCACCATCCCAAAGATGGTCCACACCACCATCCCAAAGACAGCCCACACCACCATCCTAAAGATGGCCCACACAACCATCCCAAAGATGGCCCAAACCACCATGCCAAAGATGGCCCAAACCACCATCCCAAAGACAGCCCACACCACCATCCCAAAGATGGTCCACACCACCATCCCAAATATGGCTCACACCACAATCCCAAAGACAGCCCACACCACCATCCCAAAGACGGTCCACACCACCATCCCAAAGACGGCACACATCACCATCCCAAAGACAGTCCACACCACCATCCCAAAGATGGCCCAAACCACCATCCCAAAGACAGCCCACACCACCATACCATAGATGGCCCACAGCATCATCCCAAATATGGCCCACACCACCATCCCAAAGACGGCCCACACCACCATCCCAAAGACGGTCCACACCACCATCACAAAGACGGCACACATCACCATCCCAAAGACAGCCCACACCAACATCCCAAAGTCAGTCCACTCCACCATCCCAAAGATGGCCCACACCACCATCCTAAAGATGGCCCACACAACCACCCCAAAGACGGCCCAAACCACCATCACAAAGATGAACCAAACCACCATCCCAAAGACGGCCCATACCACCATCCCAAAGATGGCCCACACCACCATCCCAAAGACGGCCCTCACCACCATCCCAAAGACGGTCCACACCACCATCCCAAAGACGGCACACATCACCATCCCAAAGACAGCCCACACCAACATCCCAAAGTCAGTCCACTACACCATCCCAAGGACGGCCCACACCACCATCCCAAAGATGGCCCACACCATCATCCCAAAGATGGCCCACACCACCATCCCAAAGACAGCCCACACCACCATCCCAAAGACGGTCCACACAACCATACCAAAGACGGCACACATCACCATCCCAAAGACAGCCCACACCAACATCCCAAAGTCAGTCCACTCCACCATCCCAAAGACGGTCCACACCACCAGACGAAAGATGGTCCACACCAACATCCCAAAGACGGCCCACACCACCATCCCAAAGACAGTCCACACCATCATCCCAAAGACGGCCCACACCACCATCCCAAAGATGGTCCACACCACCATCCCAAAGACGGCCCACACCACCATCCTAAAGAAGGCCCACACCACCATCCAAAAGACGGCCTACACCACCATCCCAAAGACGGCCCAAACCACCATCCTAAAGACGGCCCACACCACCATCCCAAAGACGACCCACACCACCATCCCGAAGATGGTCCACACCACCATCCTAAAGATGGTCCACACCACCATCCCAAAGATGGTCCACACCACCATCCCAAAGACGGCCCACACCACCATCCTAAAGACGGCCTACACCACCATCCCAAAGACGGCACAAACCACCATCCCAAAGATGGCCCAAACCACCTTCCCAAAGACGGCTCACACCACCATCCCAAAGAAGGTCCACACCACCATCCCAAAGACGTTCCACACCACCATCCCAAAGATGGTCCACACCACCAAGCCCAAAGACGGTACACACCACCATCCCAAAGACGGCCCACACCACCATCCCAAAGATGGCCCACACCACCATCCCAAAGACGGTCCACTCTACCATCCAAAAGACGGCCCACATCACCATCCCAAAGACAGCCCACACCACCATCCCAAAGACTGTCCACACCACCATCCCAAAGATGGTCCACACCACCATCCGAAAGATGGCCCACACCACCACCCCAAAGATGGCCCACACCACCATCCCAAAGACGGTCCACACCACCATCCAAAAGACGGCCCAAACCACCATCCCAAAGACGGCCCACACCACCATCCCAAAGATGGCCCACACCACCATCCCAAAGACGGCCCACACCACATTCCCAAAGACAGCCCACACCATCATCCCATAGGCGGCCCACACCACTATCCCAAAGACGATCCACACCACCATCCCAGAGACGGTCCACACCACCATCCCAAAGACGGCCCAAACCACATTCCCAAAGACGGCCCACACCACCATCCTAAAGATAGCCCACACCACCATCCCAAAGACGGCCCACACCACCATCCCAAGGACGGCCCACACCACCATCCCAAAGACGGCCCACACCACCATCCCAAAGACGGCCCACACCACCATCCCAAAGATGGCCCACACCACCATCCCTAAGACGGCACACCACCATCCCAAAGACAGCCCACACCACCATCCCAAAGATGGTCCACACCACCATCCCAAATATGGTCCACGCCACCATCCCAAAGATGGTCACACCACCATCCCAAATACGGCCCACACCACCATCCCAAAGACGGCACACCACCATCCCAAAGACAGCCCACACCACCATCCCAAATATGGTCCACACCAGCATCCCAAATATGGTCCACACCACCATCCCAAAGATGGTCCACACCACCATCCCAAAGACAGCCCACACCACCATCCTAAAGATGGCCCACACAACCATCCCAAAGACGGCCCAAACCACCATGCCAAAGATGGCCCAAACCACCATCCCAAAGACAGCCCACACCACCATCCCAAAGATGGTCCACACCACCATCCCAAATATGGTCCACACCACCATCCCAAAGATGGTCCACAGCACCATCCCAAAGACGGCCCACACCACCATCCCAAAGACAGCACACCACCATCCCAAAGACAGCCCACACCACCATCACAAAGATGGTCCACACCACCATCCCAAATATGTTCCACACCACCATCCCAAAGATGGTCCACACCACCATCCCAAAGTCAGCCCACACCACCATCCTAAAGATGACCCTCACAACCATCCCAAAGACGGCCCAAACCACCATCCCAAAGATGGCACAAACCACCATCCCAAAGACAGCCCACACCACCATCCCAAAGATGGTCCTCACCACCATCCCAAATATGATCCACACCACCATCCCAAAGATGGTCCACACCACCATCCCAATGACGGCCCACACCACCATCCTAAAGATGGCCCACACAACAATCCCAAAGACGGCCCAAACCACCATCCCAAAGATGGCCCACACCACCATCCCAAAGACGGCCCACACCTCCATCCCAAAGACGGTCCACACCACCATCCCAAAGACGGCACAATACCATCCCAAAGACGGTCCACACCACCATCCCAAAGATGGCCCAAACCACAATCCCAAAGACGGCCCACACCACCATACCAAAGATGGCCCACACCATCATCCCAAAGATGGCCCACACCTCCATCCCAAAGATGGCCCACACCACCATCCCAAAGACGGTGCACACCACCATCCCAATGACGGCACACATCACCATCCCAAAGACAGCCCACACCAACATCCCAAAGTCAGTCCACTCCACCATCCCAAAGACGGCCCACACCACTATCCTAAAGATGGCCCACACAACCATCCCAAAGACGGCCCAAACCACCATCCCAAAGATGGCCCAAACCACAATCCCAAAGACGGCCCACACCACCATCCCAAAGATGGCCCACACCTCCATCCCAAAGACGGCCCTCACCACCATCCCAGAGACAGTCCACACCACCATCCCAAAAATGGCACATATCACCATCCCAAAGACGGCCCACACCAACATCCCAAAGTCAGTCCACTACACCATCCCAAAGACGGCCCACACAACCATCCCAAAGATGGCCCACACCATCATCCCAAAGATGGCCCACACCACCATCCCAAAGACGGCCCACACCACCATCCCAAAGACGGCACACATCACCATCCCAAAGACAACCCACACCAACATCCCAAAGTCAGTACACTCCTCCATCCCAAAGACGGTCCACACCACCATCCGAAAGATGGTCCACACCACCATCCCAAAGACGGCCCACACCACCATCCTAAAGACGGCCCACACCACCATCCCAATGACGGCCCACACCACCATCCCAAAGACGGTCCACACCACCATCCCAAAGACGGTCCACACCAACATCCCAAAGATGGTCCACACCACCATCCCAAAGACGGCCCACACCACCATCCTATAGAAGGCCCACACCACCATCCAAAAGATGGCCTACACCACCATCCCAAAGACGGCCCACACCACCATCCCAAAGACGGCCCACACCACCATCCCAAATACGGCCTTCACCACCAGCCCAAAGACGGCCCACACCACCATCCCAAAGACAGCCCACACCACCATCCCGAAGGCGGCCCACACCACTATACCAAAAACGATCCACACCAACATCCCAAAGATGGTCCACACCACCATCCCAAAGATGGCCCAAACCACCATCCCAAAGTTGGCCCACACCACCGTCCCAAAGATGGCCCACGCCACCATCCCAAAGACGGCCCACACCACCATCCCAAGAAGGCCCACACCACCACCCCTAAGACGGCCCACACCACCATCCCAAGGAAGGCCCACACCACCATCCCAAAGACGGCCCACACCACCATCGCAAAGTCTGCGCACACCACCATCCCAAAGATGGCCCACACCACCATCCCAAAGATGGCCCACAACACCATCCCAAAGATTGCCCACACCACCATCCCAAAGATGGACCACACCACCATCCCAAAGAGGGTCCACACCACCATCCCAAAGATGGGCGCACCACCATCCTAAAGACGGCCCACACCACCATCCCAAAGACGGCCCACAAGACCATCCCAAAGATGGCCCACACCACCATCCCATAGACGGCCCAAACCACCATCACAAATACGTCCCACACCACCATCCCAAAGACGGCCCACACCACCATCCCAAAGACAGCCCTCACAACCATCCCAAAATTGGTCCACATCACCATCCCAAAGATGGCCCACACCACCATCCCAAAGATGGCCCACACCAACATCCAAAGATGGCCCACACCACCATCCCCAAGATGGTCCACACCACCATCCCAAAGATGGCCCACATCACCTTCCCAAAGACAGCTCACACCAACATCCCAAAGTCGGTCCACTCCACCATCCCAAAGACGGTGCACACCACCATCCGAAAGATGGTCCACACCACCATCCCAAAGGTGGCCCACACCACCATCCTAAAGACGGCCCACACCACTATCCCAAAGACGGCCCACACCACCATCCTAAAGACGGCCCACACCACTATCCCAAAGACGGCCCACACCACCATCCCAAAGACGGTCCACACCACCATCCCAAAGACGTTCCACACCACCATCCCAAAGATGGTCACACCACCATCCCAAAGACGGCACACACCACCATCCTAAAGACGGCCCACACCACCATCCCAAAGACGGCCCACACCACCATCCCAAAGACGGCCCACACCACCATCCTAAAGATGGCCCACACCACCATCCCAAAGACGGCCCACACCACCATCCCAAGGACGGCCCACACCACCATCCCAAAGACGGCCAACACCACCATCCCAAAGACGGCCCACACCACATTCCCAAAGACGGCCCACACCACCATCCCAATGATGGCCCACAACACCATCCCAAAGATGGCCCACACCACCATCCCAAAGACGGCACACCACCATCCCAAAGACAGCCCACACCACCATCCCAAATATGGTCCACACCACCCTCCCAAATCTTGTCCACAACACCATCCCAAAGATGGTCCACACCATCATCCCAAATACGGCCCACACCACCATCCCAAAGACGGCACACCACCATCCCAAAGACAGCCCACACCACCATCCCAAATATGGTCCACACCAGCATGCCAAATATGGTTCACACCACCATCCCAAAGATGGTCCACACCACCATCCCAAAGACAGCCCTCACCACCATCCTAAATATAGCCCACACAACCATCCCAAAGACGGCCCAAACCACCATGCCAAAGATGGCACAAACCACCATCTCAAAGACAACCCACACAACCATCCCAAAGATGGTCCACACCACCATCCCAAATATGGTCCACACCACCATCCCAAAGATGGTCCACAGCACCATCCCAAAGACGGCCCACACCAACATCCTAAAGACAGCACACCCCTATCCCAAAGACAGCCCATACCACCATCCTAAAGATGACCCACACAACCATCCCAAAGACGGCCCAAACCACCATCCCAAAGATGGCACAAACCACCATCCCAAAGACAGCCCACACCACCATCCCAAAGATGGTCCTCACCACCATCCCAAATATGGTCCACACCACCATCCCAAAGATGGTCCACACCACCATCCCAAAGACGGCCCACACCACTATCCTAAAGATGGCCCACACAACCATCCCAAAGACGGCCCAAACCACCATCCCAAAGATGGCCCAAACCACCATCCCAAAAAACGCCCACACCACCATCCTAAAGATGGCCCACACAACCATCCCAAAGACGGCCCAAACCACCATCCCAAAGATGGCCCCAACCAACATCCCAAAGACGGCCCACACCACCATCCCAAAGATGGCCCACACCATCATCCCAAAGATGGCTCTCATAACCATCCCAAAGACGGCCGACACCACCATCCCAAAGACGGTCCACACCACCATCCCAAAGACGGCACACATCACCATCCCAAAGACGGTCCACACCACCATCCCAAAGATGGCCCAAACCACCATCCCTAAGACGGCCCACACCACCATACCAAAGATGGCCCACACCATCATCCCAAAGATGGCCCACACCACCATCCCAAAGACGGCCCACACCACTATCCCAAAGACGGTCCATACCACCATCCCAAAGATGGCACACATCACCATCCCAAAGACAGCCCACACCAACATCCCAAAGTCAGTCCACTCCACCATCCCAAAGACGGCCCACACCACCATCCTAAAGATGGCCCACACAACCATCCCAAAGACAGCCCAAACCACCATCCCAAATATGGCCCAAACCACCATCACAAAGACGGCCCATACCACCATCCCAAAGATGGCCACCACCACCATCCCAAAGACGGCCCTCACCACCATCCCAAAGACGGTCCACACCACCATCCCAAAGACGGCACACATCACCATCCCAAAGACAGCCCACACCAACATCCCAAAGTCAGTCCACTACACCATCCCAAAGACGGCTCACACCACCAACCCAAAGATGGCCCACACCATCATCCCAAAGATGGGCCACACCACCATCCCAAAGACAGCCCACAACACCATCCCAAAGACAGTCCACACCACCATCACAAAGACGGCACACATCACCATCCCAAAGACAGCCCACACCAATATCCCAAAGTCAGTCCACTCCACCATCCCAAAGACGGTCCACACCACCAGACGAAAGATGGTCCACACCACCATCCCAAAGACGGCCCACACCACCATCCTAAAGACGGCCCACACCACCATCCCAATGACGGCCCACACCACGATCCCAAAGACGGTCCACACCATCATCCCAAAGACGGTCCACACCACCATCCCAAAGATGGTCCTCACCACCATCCCAAAGACGGCCCACACCACCATCCTAAAGAAGGCCCACACCACCATCCAAAAGACAGCCTACACCACCATCCCAAAGACGGCCCACACCACCATCTTAAAGACGGCCCACACCACCATCCCAAAGACGGCCCACACCACCATCCCAAAGACGGTCCACACCACCATCCTAAAGATGGTCCACACCACCATCCCAAAGATGGTCCACACCACCATCCCAAAGATGGCCCACACCACCATCCTAAATACGGCCCACACCACCATCCCAAAGACGGCCCAAACCACCATCCCAAAGACGGCCCACACCACCATCCCAAAGATGGCCCACACCACCATCCCAAAGACGGCTCACACCACCATCCCAAAGAAGGTCCACACCACCATCCCAAAGATGTTCCACACCACCATCCCAAAGATGGTCCACACCACCAACCCAAAGACGGTCCACACCAAAATCCCAAAGACGGCCCACACCACCATCCCAAAGATGGCCCTCTTCACCATCCCAAAGATGGTCCACTTTACCATCCAAAAGACGGCCCACATCACCATCCCAAAGACACCCCCACCACCATCCCAAAGACTGTCCACACCACCATCCCAAAGATGGTCCACACCACCATCCGAAAGATGGCCCACACCACCACCCCAAAGATGGCCCAAACCACCATCCCAAAGACGGCCCACACCACCATCCCAAAGATGGCCCACACCACCATCCCAAAGACGGCCCACACCACGTTCCCAAAGACAGCCCACACCATCATCCCATAGGCGGCCCACACCACTATCCCAAAGACGATCCACACCACCATCCCAGAGACGGTCCACACCACCATCCCAAAGACGGCCCAAACCACCATCCCAAAGACGGCCCACACCACCATCCTAAAGATGGCCCACACCACCATCCCAAAGACGGCCCACACCACCATCCCAAGGACGGCCCACACCACCATCCCAAAGACGGCCAACACCACCATCCCAAAGACGGCCCACACCACCATCCCAAAGACGGCCCACACCACCATCCCAAAGATGGCCCACAACACCATCCCAACGATGGCCCACACCACCATCCCAAAGACGGCACACCACCATCCCAAAGACAGCCCACACCACCATCCCAAAGATGGTCCACACCACCATCCCAAATATGGTCCACACCAGCATCCCAAATATGGTCCACACCACCATCCCAAAGATGGTCCACACCACCATCCCAAAGACAGCCCACACCACCATCCTAAAGATGGCCCACACAACCATCCCAAAGACGGCCCAAACCACCATGCCAAAGATGGCCCAAACCACCATCCCAAAGACAGCCCACACCACCATCCCAAAGATGGTCCACACCACCATCCCAAATATGGTCCACACCACCATCACAAAGATGGTCCACAGCACCATCCCAGACGGCCCACACCACCATCCCAAAGACAGCACACCACCATCCCAAAGACAGCCCACACCACCATCCCAAAGATGGTCCACACCACGATCACAAATATGTTCCACACCACCATCCCAAAGATGGTCCACACCACCATCCCAAAGTCAGACCACACCACCATCCTAAAGATGACCCTCACAACCATCCCAAAGACGGCCCAAACCACCATCCCAAAGATGGCGCAAACCACCATCCCAAAGACAGCCCACACCACCATCCCAAAGATGGTCCTCACCACCATCCCAAATATGATCCACACCACCATCCCAAAGATGGTCCACACCACCATCCCAAAGTCAGCCCACACCACCATCCTAAAGATGACCCTCACAACCATCCCAAAGACGGCCCAAACCACCATCCCAAAGATGGCACAAACCACCATCCCAAATACGGCCCAAACCACCATCCCAAAGATGGCACAAACCACCATACCAAAAACAGCCCACACCACCATCATAAAGATGGCCCACACAACCATCCCAAAGACTGCCCAAACCACCATCCCAAAGATGGCCCAAACCACCATCCCAAAGACGGCCCACACCACCCTCCCAAAGATGGCCCACACCATCATCCCAAAGATGGCCCACACCACCATCCCAAAGACGGCCCACACCACCATCCCAAAGACGGTCCACACCACCATCCCAAAGATGGCCCAAACCACCATCCCAAAGTTGGCCCACACCACCATCTCAAAGATGGCCCATGCCACCATCCCAAAGACAGACCACACCATCATCCCAAGGAAGGCCCACACCACCATCCCAAAGACGGCCCACACCACCATCCCAAAGTCTGCGCACACCACCATCCCAAAGACGGCCCACACCACCATCCCAAAGATGGCCTAAACACCATCCCAAAGATTGCCCACACCACCATCCCAAAGATGGTCCACACCACCATCCCAAAGACGGTCCACACCACCATCCGAATGATGGGCGCACCACCATCCTAAAGACGGCCCACACCACCATCCCAAAGACGGCCCACAAGACCATCCCAAAGATGGCCCACACCACCATCCCATAGACGGCCCACACCACCATCCCAAATACGTCCCACACCACCATCCCAAAGACGGCCCACACCACCATCCCAAAGACAGCCCTCACCACCATCCCAAAATTGGTCCACATCACCATCCCAAAGACGGCCCACACCACCATCCCAAAGATGGCCCACACCAACATCCAAAGATGGCCCACACCACCATCCCAAAGATGGTCCACACCTCCATCCGAAAGACGGCCCAAACCAGCATCCCAAAGACGGCCCACACCACCATCCCAAAGATGGCCCACACCACCATCCCAAAGACGGCCCGCACCACCATCCCAAAGACGGTCCACACCACCATCCCAAAGATGGCCCACATCACCATCCCAAAGACAGCCCACACCAACATCCCAAAGTCGGTCCACTCCACCATCCCAAAGACGGTCCACACCACCATCCGAAAGATGGTCCACACCACCATCCCAGAGGTGGTTCACACCACCATCCTAAAGACGGCCCACACAACTATCCCAAAGATGGCCCACACCACCATCCTAAAGACGGCCCACACCACTATCCCAAAGACGGCCCACACCACCATCCCAAAGATGGTCCACACCACCATCCCAAAGACGTTCCACACCACCATCCCAAAGATGGTCCACACCACCATCCCAAAGACGGCACACACCACCATCCTAAAGACGGCCCACACCACCATCCCAAAGACGGCCCACACCACCATCCCAAAGACGGCCCACACCACCAACCCAAAGATGGCCCACACCACCATCCCAAAGACAACCCACACCACCATCCCAAAGACAGTCCACACCACCATCCCAAAGACGGTCCACACTACCATCCTAGAGATTGTCCACACCACCATCCCTAAGACAGTCCACACCACCATCCCAAAGACAGTCACACCACCATTTCAAAGATAGTCCATCACACTATTCCAAAGATATTCCACACCACCATCCCAAAGATGGTCCACACCACCATCCCAAAGATGGTCCACACCACCATCCCAAAGACGGTCCACACCACCATCCTAAAGATGGTCCACACCACCATCCCTAAGACAGTCCACACCACCATCCCAAAGACAGTCAACACCACCATTTCAAAGATAGTCCACCACACTATTCCAAAGATATTCCACACGACCATCCCTAAGATGGTCCACACCACCATCCCAAAGATGGTCCACACCACCATCCCAAAGATGGTCCACACCATCATCCCAAAGACGGCCCACACCACCATCCTAAAGACGGCCCACACCACCATCCCAAAGACGGCCCAAACCACCATCCCAAATATGGCCCAATCCACCATCCCAAAGACGGCCCACACCACCATCCCAAAGACGGCCCACACCACCATCCTAAAGACGGCCTACACCACCATCCCATAGTAGGCCCATACCACCATCCCATAGATGGCCCACACCACCATCCGAAAGATGGCCCACACTACCATCCCAAAGACGGCCCACACCACTATCCCAAAGACAGCCCACACCACCATCCCAAAGACGGTCCACACCACCATCCCAAAGATGGTCCACACCACCATCCCAAAGACGGTTCACATCACCATCCCAAAGATGGTCCACACCACCATCCCAAAGACGGCCCACACCACCATCCTAAAGACGGCCCACACCACCATCCCAAAGATGGCCAACACCACCACACCAAAGACGGCCCACACCACCATCCTAAAGATGGCCTACACCACCATCACAAAGACAGCCCACACCACCATCCCAAAGACGGTCCACTCCACCATCCCAAAGATGATCCACACCACCTTCTGAAAGATGGTTACACCACCATCCCAAAGACGGCCCACACCACCATCCTAAAGATGGCCCACACCACTATCCCAAAGACGGCCCACACCACCATTCCAAAGATGGCCCACACCACCATCCCAAAGATGGTCTACACCACAATCCCAAAGACGGCCCACAGCACCATCCTAAAGACGGCCCACACCACCATCCTAAAGATGGCGCACACCACCATCCCAATGACGGCCCACACCACCATCCCAAAGACGGCCCACACTACCATCCCAAAGACAGCCCACACCACCATCCCAAAGACGGTCCACACCACCAACCCAAAGATGGTCTACACCACCATCCTAAAGATGGTCCACACCACCATCCCAAAGATGGCACAAACCACCATCCCAAATACGGCCCAAACCACCATCCCAAAGATGGCACAAACCACCATCCCAAAAACAGCCCACACCACCATCATAAAGATGGCCCACACAACCATCCCAAAGACTGCCCAAACCACCATCCCAAAGATGGCCCAAACCACCATCCCAAAGACGGCCCACACCACCATCCCAAAGATGGCCCACACCATCATCCCAAAGATGGCCCACACCACCATCCCAAAGATGGCCCACACCACCATCCCAAAGACGGTCCACACCACCATCCCAAAGATGGCCCAAACCACCATCCCAAAGTTGGCCCACACCACCATCCCAAAGATGGCCCACGCCACCATCCCAAAGACGGACCACACCATCATCCCAAGGAAGGCCCACACCACCATCCCAAAGACGGCCCACACCACCATCCCAAAGTCTGCGCACACCACCATCCCAAAGACGGCCCACACCACCATCCCAAAGATGGCCTAAACACCATCCCAAAGATTGCCCACACCACCATCCCAAAGATGGTCCACACCACCATCCCAAAGACGGTCCACACCACCATCCGAATGATGGGCGCACCACCATCCTAAAGACGGCCCACACCACCATCCCAAAGACGGCCCACAATACCATCCCAAAGATGGCCCACACCACCATCCCATAGACGGCCCACACCACCATCCCAAATACGTCCCACACCACCATCCCAAAGACGGCCCACACCACCATCCCAAAGACAGCCCTCACCACCATCCCAAAATTGGTCCACATCACCATCCCAAAGACGGCCCACACCACCATCCCAAAGATGGCCCACACCAACATCCAAAGATGGCCCACACCACCATCCCAAAGATGGTCCACACCTCCATCCGAAAGACGGCCCAAACCAGCATCCCAAAGACGGCCCACACCACCATCCCAAAGATGGCCCACACCACCATCCCAAAGACGGCCCGCACCACCATCCCAAAGACGGTCCACACCACCATCCCAAAGATGGCCCACGTCACCATCCCAAAGACAGCCCACACCAACATCCCAAAGTCGGTCCACTCCACCATTCCAAAGACGGTCCACACCACCATCCGAAAGATGGTCCACACCACCATCCCAGAGGTGGCCCACACCACCATCCTAAAGACGGCCCACACCACTATCCCAAAGATGGCCCACACCACCATCCTAAAGACGGCCCACACCACTATCCCAAAGACGGCCCACACCACCATCCCAAAGATGGTCCACACCACCATCCCAAAGACGTTCCACACCACCATCCCAAAGATGGTCCACACCACCATCCCAAAGACGGCACACACCACCATCCTAAAGACGGCCCACACCACCATCCCAAAGACGGCCCACACCACCATCCCAAAGACGGCCCACACCACCAACCCAAAGATGGCCCACACCACCATCCCAAAGACAGCCCACACCACCATCCCAAAGACGGTCCACACCACCATCCCAAAGACGGTCCACACTACCATCCTAGAGATTGTCCACACCACCATCCCTAAGACAGTCCACACCACCATCCCAAAGACAGTCACACCACCATTTCAAAGATAGTCCATCACACTATTCCAAAGATATTCCACACCACCATCCCAAAGATGGTCCACACCACCATCCCAAAGATGGTCCACACCACCATCCCAAAGACGGTCCACACCACCATCCTAAAGATGGTCCACACCACCATCCCTAAGACAGTCCACACCACCATCCCAAAGACAGTCAACACCACCATTTCAAAGATAGTCCACCACACTATTCCAAAGATATTCCACACGACCATCCCTAAGATGGTCCACACCACCATCCCAAAGATGGTCCACACCACCATCCCAAAGATGGTCCACACCACCATCCCAAAGACGGCCCACACCACCATCCTAAAGACGGCCCACACCACCATCCCAAAGACGGCCCAAACCACTATCCCAAATATGGCCCAATCCACCATCCCAAAGACGGCCCACACCACCATCCCAAAGACTGCCCACACCACCATCCTAAAGACGGCCTACACCACCATCCCATAGTAGGCCCATACCACCATCCCATAGATGGCCCACACCACCATCCGAAAGATGGCCCACACTACCATCCCAAAGACGGCCCACACCACTATCCCAAAGACAGCCCACACCACCATCCCAAAGACGGTCCACACCACCATCCCAAAGATGGTCCACACCACCATCCCAAAGACGGTTCACACCACCATCCCAAAGATGGTCCACACCACCATCCCAAAGACGGCCCACACCACCATCCTAAAGACGGCCCACACCACCATCCCAAAGATGGCCAACACCACCACACCAAAGACGGCCCACACCACCATCCTAAAGATGGCCTACACCACCATCACAAAGACAGCCCACACCACCATCCCAAAGACGGTCCACTCCACCATCCCAAAGATGATCCACACCACCTTCCGAAAGATGGTTACACCACCATCCCAAAGACGGCCCACACCACTATCCTAAAGATGGCCCACACCACTATCCCAAAGACGGCCCACACCACCATTCCAAAGATGGCCCACACCACCATCCCAAAGATGGTCTACACCACCATCCCAAAGACGGCCCACAGCACCATCCTAAAGACGGCCCACACCACCATCCTAAAGATGGCGCACACCACCATCCCAATGACGGCCCACACCACCATCCCAAAGACGGCCCACACTACCATCCCAAAGACAGCCCACACCACCATCCCAAAGACGGTCCACACCACCAACCCAAAGATGGTCTACACCACCATCCCAAAGATGGTCCACACCACCATCCCAAAGACGGCCCACACCACCATCCTAAATACGGCCCACACCACCATCCCAAAGATGTCCCACACCACCATCCCAAAGACGGCCCACACCACCATCCCCAAGACGGCCCACACAACCATCCCAAAGACAGCCCACACCGCCATGCCAAAGACGGTCCACACCACCATCCCAAAGACGGTCCACACCACCATCCCAAAGATGGTCCACACCACCATCCCTAAGACAGTCCACACCACAATCCCAAAGACAGTCCACACCACCATTCCAAAGATAGTCCTCCACACTATTCCAAATATAGTCCACACCACTATTCCAAAGATAGTCCACACCAAAATTCCAAAGATAGTCCACACCACCATTCCAAATATATGCCACACCTGAAACTGGGAGGCTAATTAATTAAATACCTATACTTACAGTTGTGTTAGTTCATCTTAAATACTTACCATCCGCAATCCCCGCCTCCACAGAAATTTGAAAATACTGAGATTCGTAGAAATAGACTTGTCTGTCGGGCATAAGCAAAGCAACTATGATGCGGATCTGTAAGTAATAAATGACGCGGTAAAGTAGCCGCGCGGTGTAGAGCGTCTCGCTGCGGAGCGCGCATATGCTCGTCGTGGAGTTTCGAGTCCTCCCTGGGGCATGGGTGTAATGTTGTCCTTATGTTAGTTTACCTCAGTTTAAGTAGCTTGTAAGCTACGGACTGATGACCATGCAGTTTGGTGCGATAGATTTAGAAACATTAAAAAATGCAGGAGAGAAAGGCAGGGCCTTGTATCACCTCTACATGTTATGATAGGCACATCGTGATCACGGGCGTAATGGTTCGCGCTGCCACATCAGGAACCATATGCTCACAAATTCGGTGCAATAAACAATGTCCACGACTACCGTTAGATGTCGTTTGCAGTAGAGTGTACTTTACAAAATTCGTCCGTTGTTGCGTTTACCTTTGAGTCAACGACACAAGGAATGGTCCTATGAACAATGGAAGTAAGCAATAGAATAGAGTTACATTGGTTTAACTGACGAATTCTTAATTCCGTCTGTGGCACCCCAATTGTCGGATTAGTCTGGGAACACGCTGATGAGAGACTGTTGTAATGTTTTTAGAGTTCCGTTCTATAGGAAAATAAAATCACAAAACAAGAGCATAATTTTAATTCTGTGAACTACTTCCCTAACGAACAGTACCAAAAGGTATGACAGTGCATCATTTAACATTATGTGTCTTCGCTAAAGAAGTAACTCTGAACTGACTTTTATCCTTCCACACAAGCAGAGAGTGCAGTTACACGAGAGTGTAGTTACTCGTTCAAGTTTCTAACAGTCCAGAATCAGTTGTTCTCGAATATGTCTCTAATGCAAGAGGAATGAAGGAATATGAACAAAGTGATTTTGAAATTTTTATAGAGTGTAGAAATTATAATAAAAATAATATTGGCCCACTTTAGGTTACGGTAGTAACACTAAAAGTGGGACTTTGCGATCGTCTTTTGACAGCTCAAAATTTAAATGTAAATAACGGCTTAACCATGCATCTGACACGAACATTGAATAAACCGAATTTGTAGAGGAGAAAATTCTCTACTACTTTACTCTCTTATGTTTCTTTCATATCTCGTATTGTTTGAGAGATATTTTCAAAACTAACGGAGTTCTGACACCCTCCATTAAATTAACGAATTCCAGCCTTTCGCAGATATCACGTGACATTCCTCGCCCAGAACTGTCTCTGGCATACGCCATCTTGCGTTGCGTATTTGATGATTTTCTTATTGTAACTTACACGTTGTCATTTCAAAGCAATGACGCACTGAAGAATTAACAAAAAGACGTCGTTCCTCGTACGATAAATGCTAATCTAGTGTCAACAAATGCCATATTAGCATGAGTTAACAATGGCCATCATTAGTATGAGATTAAAGAACGGAAATCCTAACTTATCAGTAGCGTAGTGGCCAAAGTGTGCCGGGCGCCGTGGCTCAGCGCGCCCGGTCAGGGGGGCTCAACGTCCTCTGTAATATAAAAACTGAACCGAAACCACAACCAACAAATACGATCAGAGACCGCAACGACCAAAACTACTCCTAGATTAAAAAAGTGTTGGACTGTGAAGCTGAAGGTCTGTGGTTCGGAACCCGCCATTACCTCAATTTCTTTTTCCTACAAGGGTTTCAGACACTCTTATTAATTTTTTTTATTATTTAGATTATTATTTTGGTCCAAAATGTTTGCAAAAACTTATAAAACTACAAATCTAAAGTGGCCCGTAAAACATGTCAGTGCGATTTTTTTAATGAGAAATAACAGTATAACGTTTCAAGATTAATTTAGGAAATAAATAAATTAACAAATTGTCAACAATTATAGTATAGGAGACGAAAAAAGTATAAAAAAAGCATTGTGGACGAAGCACGGTGGTCAGGAAGGGCGATGAAGGCAAAATAAAAAAAAAAAAGAAACTCTTTATCACAACTATTGTTGATGGTAAGAAGCCATAAACGATATTTGAATTATTTTTTTTCCTTCCGGTCGGCGGTTTTCCCAGTGTTTTTCTCTCGAAGTTGGTTGCAAAGCTTTTTGTACGATATATAGTAGTAATATTCCCCGTTCATCGATAGTATACAAGGTAATCGTCACCAACTTTAGTCGTCATGTAATGGAACTTACACGAGATTGCTTTTAAATTCTTCTTCAAGCCGTGTCCAATACTCACTTCTGAACCAACTGACAGACTATGACAAGAGGTTAAAAACGTATTGTATTATATTTCTTGACACACAAACAGCAAACTTTGTTACACCATCAGATTTCCGGCAGGTTAGTTCTTCGCTTGCAGCGAAACCTATCGAAATTATTAAAATTAAATCGTCAACAAACAACCTCAATGTTCAAATCAATCTGTAACTGTCATGTCATCATTCAGATATAATTTGAAAGCTACTTCGAGCTTAATGTGTTACACATTCAACAGAATACAATTTTAGTAGAACACACACGCCTTTTTTAAAGCATCATAACTTATTACTGTTCAAAGTGAAAACAAAGTTATTATACACGTGTTGTTTAGCAATGTAAGAATTACCAATAAATATAGTAACTAACAGGACGTCTATCCGAAACCAACCAATAATAGTTTTTAATTCAGTGCACATTCATATAGACTAGGACGACAATTTATTACTAGTTCGGTATCAGGAAAACGAGGGCTAATAAGGCACTGTCCGTATAAGAAAAGACGGGTCCGACCACATTCGTGAGCAGTCGAGGAAAGGCGAGGCATTCCTCTACTCTGCTCAATCGCAGCGAATGTCTCGTGCTTGGGGCCGCTAGAGGTTTACGCGGCACTCACAGCACGGCGAGCGCGTATAAACAAAGTTTCTTACTCGACAACCTAATCCAGCTAAACCTTCCCAATGGTGTTCAGTTTTTACCTCAGACATTTCAAAAGTGATTCTTGTATTAGGTGTGCCGGTAATACGAAACTGCTAAATAACAACTCAGGGTGTCATAACATCTGGCCACCTTTTTGTGGTAACTTGACACGCTTCATTTATTAAAAAGCCTGAGTGGTCAACATACGTATCCAACACTTTTTGTCCTAAATTTTTAGCAAAATTACTCTCCTGTTACCGCATGTGCCTTTCAACTACAGAACACCCACGACTCAAAATACCGACTGAAACAGGTTCGTATTAATGATTCAGATTCGTTGCTGTTTCGCAGATCTGGCATTCGTTGCTACAGCTTGCTCTTTATGAAGAGATAAACGACTCCATTCACTTTATTCACAGAATTTATACGACTGTAGCTCTAAGAGGACCCTGCGTTTCGCATTCATAATGCATCTCCGTCCGTGGACCATAGGCGAGGATGGAATTTGATTCACAAGGAGGGGGGGGGGTGCGAACTATCCCTCAAGTACTCCAACGTCATTCCGTTTATACTGCATTATGTTTATGAATGACCAGAGTAGATCGCGGGTTGTTGTCTATATAGCGCAACTGAGGCGATGGATGGAAACCGTCACGTAATAGCCCCGAACATCATGGTGCACTGTATCTCAGCTTCGTAACAAAGTGTTTAGAACAGGATCTGTTTTTGCCTCCTCGCTCAACGAATAAGTGTGCCACTGGAACACCATTAGATATTTGTCTACTTGCACTTGTGTGATGAACGGTACTTTAAGTAGGGGTTAATGTCGATAATTTGCTTCCTGTCTTGTAATTCCATTACTTCTACGTTACGCATGCACATTTTCCATTTGAATGTGTCAGTAACGTCAGACAGTATACACGAACTGCAGCATCTCAATTCTAACTGCTGTCATCGTTCACTGAAACTATAAGAAAACCGATATAGAAAGGAATATGTCGGTCGAGAATGGCTTAAAACACAATGGCTAAAACGCAAAGCAGCTTGTAAGATATGTTTGCGAAGTCGCCTTCACGTCGTATAGAAAGCAGGCGTGTTACCAACGTCCTCGATACTGAAAGATAACTGTTTTCCTCTCAGATTTCGTCTCAGGTACCCGTGTAATCAACAGTATGTACGATCGTGTCCCCTAGCTGTTTATATTCCCCACCAAGCAGCCAAACTTTGCGGTTGTGCATAGCGATTAGGCGAGGGGTCTCGCGAATTCTGTCACCGACTGTACTTCTTCAACGCTTAAGTCCTCTGCGTCCACTGCACATGAACTAAACGATTCTCTAAGGCAGCTGTTGGATGGTCACTTGGCCATATCGATGTAGTGCAATACATTCCAGTGACGCATAAGATTATAGGATTAATTCGGGGAAACAGGCAAACATTTACCGAATATTCTTTCGTGCCAAGACATATTCCACATGCGTAGTTCGATGTGGTCGCGCATTGCCATCCATATAAATGAAGTAAGCGTCGAAGCAACCACAGACGTGGGGAAGAAGCACAGTATTGCAAAAACGGTGACCGATGTGAGGGAGCTGTATTAAAAGTTTTGGAAGTGAGTATGCCGCTACATCATTCTTCCTCCCTGCACCGAAACATCAAGAATACCAAAATAAACTAAAGTTCAAGCGACAGCAAGTGTTCCTACCTATAGCCATACGAGGACAAGTTCATATTGCACTTCATATTTTCAGTAGTCCTGTCTAGTCGAAACCCAGAATGTCAATGGGACAAATAACGTCGGTATTAGTAATTAGGCCACGGGTTGATTATGCAGAATGGCGGATGAACTGCTGTTACAAAATCGATGGAGCGCGCTTTGTCTGGAGGTGTCGGGCTGTTTGTACCCCTGTCAGAATTTCATTAGTGAGTTATCTGCGGTACATTTCATTTTAATTGCGCGCTCGACGAAGCTTACGGCCATCGAGCCGCAGCGAGTGGAAGAGAAACACCCGACTGTGTTGCCTGGGGAGATCCGCCACAGGGGTACCTGAAAAACGCATTTAGAAACAGCGCACCTGAAAAGCAGATTGAAATATTCCATTTCTGTAACACGTAATTATTCCTCGCTGTTGTTTGCTTCAAGGCATATACTTTTTTCAGAACAACCTCTAATTTACTCTTTTTGTTTATTTTTTTTTCCTTGTACCGTGAAAAATTTAAGGGTTGCCGTTCGTGAAGGGTGTGCGCTGCAACATATCAGTTTTGGTGGGGGGAGGGGGGGGAAAGTACTTTCATTCCCCATCGTTCTTAGAAAACTCCCTATGTTTTGCAAAGAGGTCGGAAATCCGTCCGTCCCTACAGTTTAGAAAAAAGAGATAGAAATCTTTACCCGTAGGGACATGTCCCTGCAGTTAGCAACGCAGACTGCGGTAGGTCGCGCGCCACGCACATAGCGCACACGTGCGCTGCGGCTGGGCAGGCGCGCGGCTTTGGACTTGGCACCTGACACGGAGTGTGCGGATGCAGCGCCTGCTGGGATGAGACTGCAGCTGTGCCGTGGCTCGACGGAATAGCGGCTGCCAACCAGCCACACAACATATGTGAACCAAAATTTTGCGGCCTGCCTAAAGCTACGTTTTCCTAGGTGCGGGAACTGATCGCAGCGTGGTGCGGCACCCGCCTGCGTTTTCGGCTGCCTGCTGCGGGCCGCAGGTCGCTACGAGAAACGTTTTCCTAGCTGCGGGACGGGGCGCGTCACAACGAAAGAAATGAAAGTCGCGTTTTTTTTATGATTTGGCAACTGAATATGATAGAGTGACCCGAGAACTGCCTTCCGACACCTCTTTTTTAATTAAATTAATATTCTTCCCATTGAAAAAAAAAGCATTTAAGATTTTGAGGAGACTTATTTTTTTCCGTTACTGTATATTTACCATGCCATATCTCCAATACTATGTTTCGCACACCAAAGTAATTTTGTAATTGTCTTCAGTAATATATGATGCGTGCAAATTTTCTGGCCAATAGAGTCAGTAATAGTGAAGTAGTAAATTAAAATCGCACGTCTGACACAGAACTTGTACCAAATCATCATCCGAAATGTAGTAAGCGACAAACCTTTTCATTTTAATTTTTTTGTGGGGGTGTAAACGAGAGAAAGTTTTGTGCGACCGTTCGTCCTTGACGAGAGACACAATGTGCGGTTTACTGGCGACGCTGGTGTTACACAGTTTGCTAGGCGTGGGTGAATGTGGGTTAGCAGTAGTAGCGAGGGCAGCGAAGGACCAACATGCAGCGCAGTACTCGGTGTAAAAAGCTTTTCTTTTTGGGACTACTAAAGTACATGGAACGTATGGAAGAGGAGGAAGACTGCTTATTATTCGAGAGAGTTCTCAGGAAGCGCAAAGCAATGAGACGAATGTTTTTACATTGTGAAGAAGAAGGGGCGTACAACATATTAATAAAAAAAAAAAAAAAAAAAAAAAAAATCATTTGCACGTCGATGTGGACAAATTCAAAGAATATTTTAGATTCGTCCCTAAACAGTTTCAATATCTCGTCTCATTAGCTGAAGACAAACTGAAAAGCGATTCCTGCAACCGAGTGGCGGACCAATCACACCAGTAGAAAAACTCGCAGTTACCTTGAGGTTTCTCATTAATAATTAGCGTTAATGTGAATTGGTGTACTAGTAGACCATTTGTTGAATTTTTTTTATGCATACTGAAAATGTAGACCTTATTGGAGCGATTGTTATGTCTACTGCTGTGCCATTGTTCCAATGGAATAAATGCTTTGACGAACGTGTGTTATATATGTGAAAGCATTGACCTTTTTGGATCGTACTGGATTGTTTTCTTTCCGCACTAAATAAAATGCATACACAAGTAATTTTTACTACTGCTTAAGATGCGGAATGGGCCTCAGAATAGAAAAATATTGATTCTGTACTTTGAATGAAATATTATTTTTTTGCAAAAGAAAGAAAAGTAATAATTCTGCGAAGCATAAAACACAGGGCAAGTTTCACTTATTGTAGTTACCGATGTCTGCATTGGTGACATTGTCACATATTGTAGGGTGCTGCTCAATTACAACACTTGAGACAGAAGCAGGAGGGCAAGGTGACGGTGTTGCGCAGCAGTTTTCGTACTGATATATCGAGCTGTTGTCATATCCTTGATCTCTTTGTTTCATGGTTTCTAAATCCATCACGATATTGCACATTTTCTTATTGGCTCTGAATATAAAGTCGGGTCTAAACTTTTTTACTGCAGCTGCTATGGATTTGAAGAATAAGCCAGTTTCGTCCTAAATTTCAGGTTCCACTAGCTTGTCGAAAAATTTCGAAAAAGTCTGTTCGTCCTCACGTCTTTCTTTAACAAGTTCCTGTAGTAAAGTGTTACTCACGAGTGTTGTTTTATTTTCTGCGGGTCCGTGGATAAGCTGAGAAGAGCTCCTCCAGCCAAGCAAGTCGCTGCGGCGTGCGGGACAGACTGCTCTCGGAGCACAGAAGGCAAGCGTTTCCCACAGGTAGAGCCCGCAGCGGCGTGCCGTGTCCCCCAGCCTACGAAAACGGCGTCGTACGTTTGCATTGCGCAAGTGGGGAGCGGGGTTCCGCACGCGTTTCACGCATCATGTTGCGGGATATTCCCGCAGCTAGGAAAACGGCCCTTAAGGGCCGAAAGCTGGGTTATCGATCGTAATTCTGACGCCAAAATTGTACAGCACTTAACCTTTATCCCACGAATGATATTTAAAATAATACAACCTATCCCACTGCTGTACAAATAAGATGGGCTGGAGGCGTTGTCAGGATGGAAGGCGAAGCGGTGAAGGCTTGTGGGCGCCCTAGGATGGGTTGACTGATTGATAAAAAAAAAAAAAAAAAAGGATCCAAGTTAATATTGGCTATATTCTGAAAGTATGGGATACATAGCGGGACTCGCCCAGAGGACGAATGCAATAAATGAGTGCCAGTCTAAGCTACCAGATCAAAAAACAAAAAAAAGATAACAGTTACGCTTCACACAGCTGGGGCTGATACCGAACAGCCGCTAGGCGGGAGCGGACGGCATGAGGCCGTTCGGCCCGCACACAGGCTGAGCCTCCGGAACGCGTCTGTTCTGCACAAGAGCTAGAACGAAAGAGAGCCAAGGAACTGACTGTAGCACCTCAGAGTCCTTCAGCAGTAGCAAACGTGATCAATCGTGGCTGTCTGCTATTGGTTCACACAGTGGCATCGAAACGTCAGTAGTTTCAGCACGGACGCCAGAAGGGTGGCGTGATTTTAGAAACAGCAGTGGCGAACTAAGGGTCCCTGGGACGGAGGGGGCGGACCGCCCGGGCCTCCGGTCTTGGGGGGCCTCCAAATATCTGAAAAGCAAGGTTTGTTGTATATTTTTATTTTTTATTGTAATAAATGTATCTCTAAGTGGACGGGGGGAAGGGGGGGCATTTTCTTTCGCCACTGCCCCAGGCCTCCAATAGCCTTAGTCCGCCACTGTTCTGGCCGGCTCTGTCCTGCAAGGTGGACAGGCTTGGTCACGTTGTTACGGCGGCTGTTGCAGTGGGAGAACATTTGGAAAATTTTAAAATATTTTTTTTTGAGATATTTACTTAAACTATTTTAGACTGGCTGGTCATCCTGTACACACTGATGTTTTTCCATCAAGTTGATTGGGGTTGGTCGGCTTTTGATGTGCTTTTATTGATTGTACACGGAAAATTTCACTTATTTTGGTATCGTTTATTTTTTAATTTTATTTGTTACCACTTAACTTTTTCTAAATTACATAAAGTTTGCATATGACCCGTTATAGTGCAATGCCTTTCGATTTATTCATCACTTCACCACACTATCATTACGTGTTGTAGGTAGATATTTGACTAACCAAATAATCTAACCCACCATCAAATGCTATGCAAACGATGTGACTACTTCATGTACCTCTCAGAAACTTATTACTGAGGAACAACCACATCCACATGGCTGGTAAATGTAGAATATAACATTCACTTGTTTTTACCTATAACAAGTGAATGTTATATTCTAGTAGAATCTAACTCACTATCGAACGACATGCCAACGTTAACGATATGACCAACTCAAGTACCTCCCAGAACCTGATTAAAACACCCTAGAGACATGAAACAGTCGACGTAAATCGGCATATCTAACAGAGTTACCTTAAAAGATTTGTCCTTTCGAATTTAGTTTAATACACTAGAATACATACTATTACACAATGTCCTTCCAAATCTCCTACACAGCAGAACCAGTACCGGTTGTCTTATGAGGAGCACCAACGAGTGACCACGGAGTGAACGCGTAGTGAACGCCTCGCGGGGACGGGGATATAAGAGGACGGGCAGTCTTTAAACTACACAAACCATGACCAAAACGGCTGGTCACGAGAGGAAGAGTGGAGGGCCTCAGCTCGTCAGCACACCTTACGATGGCGATATTACTGATTGCAGAAATACCACCCGGTGGATTAACTAAGGGGGTCGGTGTGCCAGCCAGCCTGGATGTGGTTTTTAGGTGGTTTTCTACATCCCTCTAGGTGAATACCGGGCTGGTCCCCAAGTCTCGCCTCAGTTACACGGTTCGTAAACATTTCATAACACTTTACACTTTCACACATCTAACACTACACGTAGACATTTGGGGTACACATTTCCTCGCGGGGGGAAGGGGGTGGTGGCATGAAGGGCATTCGGCCACCCCGTCAATATTCAAATGTTTCTTAAGCTTATGGGACTTAACTGCGGGGTCATCAGTTCCTAAACTTACAAACTGCTTATGAACTACCTTATACTAAAGACAGCACAAACATCCAAGCTCGAGGGGGGATTCGAACCCCCGACGGGGAACGGTCTCGGGCATCGGAATATAGCGCCTCAATGCGCTCGGCCTCTCCGCCGCGGCCCCGTCAATATTAACAAGCCAATTCCAAATAACCAAGCCGACCCTGCATGCGCTGGAAAAGGCTGAAGAGAAAGAAAAAAGATATATAAGATAAAGATTTTTATGTTAAATTTTTCACGTTATAAATTATTGGTATTATTTTATAAGAGGTTTGTAGAAACATTAATTATGATTGTAGGTTGTCAATTGCCATTTATTCGTGTGTGGGGTACTGTTAGGCTACTGCGGATGTCAATTATTTTGTGTTTATTAAGGTATAGATGGTTAGCTATTGTTGATTTGTCAAAATGATTAAGTCTAAAAGCTTCAGTGTGTTCTTTGTAACGAGTGTGGAAAGTACTTCCAGTTTTGCCGATATAAAATGCAGGGCCGCTGTTACATTGTAATTTATATATCCCACTGTGTTCTGTGATTGAAGAGCTGTTGTCACTGTGTGTGGTAAGTGGTGGCCTAGTTTGTTGTTAGTGGATAAAGGTATTGTAATACTGGTGTTCTTGAATATGTTGGCTATTGTGATGCTGTACCTAAATAGGGAATACTTGCAAAGCCTTTTGTTTGTTTGTGGTTTTACTCATTGTGTTTTTGTTAGTAATGTTGGCTTGTATTTTTCTTGATTGATTTTTCTGAGTATCCATTATTAGATGCAATTGTTTTGATTTTATGAATTTATTCTTTTAGTGCTTTAGGTTTCAAAGGTACTGTGTGTGCTCTGTGTAACATGGATCTGAATGTTATTTCTGTGTATTTGCATGGTGTGACAATTGGTGTATTGTGATATCGGTGTAAGATGGTTTCCTGTAACTGTAAAAATTATGTTTTTGTTGTTCACTTGTGACTATTATGACTAAGAAATTTATGGTTTTTTTAGTTTCACGTTCAGTTGTGGATTTTATTTTTCTGTGAAGTCAATTGAATAAAGTAAGAAATTCTTCGAGCCTTTCCAAATAGGAGCAGAGTGTCATTCACATATCTTCTGTAGTACAATTTCTTTCTGTAAGTTTTTCCCTCTAAATAATTTATTTTCTAGATTGTCGATGGATACATCAGCTAGAAAATTTGACACGCAGTTGTTGTTGTTGTGGTCTTCAGTCCGCAGCCTGGTTTGATGCAGCTCTCCACGCTACCCTCTCCTGTACAAATCTCTTCATCTGAGAATACGTTCGGCAACCTACATCCTTTTAAATCTGCTTACTGTATTCGTCCCTCGGTCTCCCTCTACGATTTTTACCCCACACGCTTCCTAATGCTAAGCTGACAATTCCTTGATGACTCAGAATGTGTCCAATCAATCTACCCTTCTCTTAGTCAGGATATGCATGAAACTCTTTTTCTCCCCGATTCGGTTAAGCACCTCCTCATTATTTATGTAATCTACCCATCTAATTTTCATCATTCGTCTGTAGCACCACATTTCAAAAGCTTCTGTCATCTTTTTGACATGCAGTTACCCATAGCTATAACTTCTTTCTGTTGGTACATTTTATTACTGAATGAAAAGTAGTTGTGGGATAGAACAAGTTCGAATGGGTCTACCAACTCTGAAATTTCTGGTATAGGTAGCTTTTTGTGTTTTATAAGGTATTTTGTAATATTTTCTATTGTCTCTTTAATGGGTATATTTGAATAGATTGGCAATGTCAAATGATGCAAATCTGGCTTCAGAGGGGATTTTTACACATTTGATCAGTGTTGTTAATTCTTGTGTATTTCTTACTGTGTAGATGGTTTCAAAAGTCTGAAAGTGTAGAAATCACAAAAATAATGCTCCAGTTAGACCAGTTGTTGATGCCAAGAATACACGTTCATATAAACATCCACAGTTGCTAAATAATAGCCTCAGAGAGCCTTGTGGACAACCCTTTCTGATTCTTTTAATTTCTTTTTGGGAGCCGAGTACACTGTTACGCCGTCCTCTCACGGGATGTGGAAACGAACGTGGAGGAGGACGTGGTGCGTTGTAGCGTGGAATTCCACGATCCACTGCCCTGAAAAGGGTGGAATGAAGGATGTAGCATGTTAGACTTTAGCTTTGTGGAGTGGAACGTGGCCAATGAAAAGCGGCCTGGTTTTCACGTGACAAGCAGACATTTTAGCCGCCATATTGTAAGCGGAACTCCGTATTTCGTTCTTACTTTCGTTGTAGCGTACGATGTATGGATATAATCTATATAAAGCGTTAGAATACTGAAGAACGTTTGAAAACGTGTCATCCTAGATATGATTTTTACAATAAATTACCGGAAACAAAATTTTCATGGCTTTAAAGGTTCTCGTATTTAACGTGTATCAGTGTTATAATTTGTATAATGTGAAAGAGTATCGTCCCTTTGCTAGGGTATAACGCGTTCTATCAAATAAGCGTCTTTGTGATGGTATGTCATAGATAAATAACATATTAAAACAGGTTTTAAAGCGTAGTACACCTAAAAACCGACCCAGCTGTGTAGTACAGGAATAGCGTAGGTGGAGCGAAACAAATTGTGGCGCAGTGCACTACCGAAATATTTTATTTTTCTCCTTTTTTGTTTTCTTAACATTTCTGGTTGTTTCTTGCTAATTTAAGTGTAATATCCAATACACGTTGTTATTCGTTTTTAAGGCCACGTATTAGCGTCGTGGTTAGTCACGAGTTGTGGAGGATGTAAATAACAGGTTTGTATCTACAGTCTTCCAGACATTTTTAACCATTTCCTTTAATTATGGTTAACGCAACTTATTTGTTAATTTAATACAATTATAATATCCGGTATTCGACGTTATTTATTAGAAACAAGAGAGAATTTGTTGAGTTTTTCGTTCTAGGCCACAGGAACAATAAAATTCAAGACAGTACCCTACGTAACTCGGTTTTCCCCACGCTATTTGAATTAAGTTTCAGTTCAGTACAGTGTTGGAATAGTTCAGTTTCACAGTGCAAAGTGAACATGGCTAGAGCGTGGTTACAGAAGCAGATGCAGTGTAGAACACGTACAATACCAAAAGCAAAAATTATCACAACGAGCATTGTCGAGCTGAGGCATTGTCCCGAGTGTATAACAAGTAAAATACATGGTCAGAACCTATTACCTCCCAATATACAGAATATGTACAACGTGTAAAATGGGAATATGAGCTGGTGCAAATGATGCATTTCACCATTGACAATTTTTTTAAAGAATTTTTGCCAAAAGTGATTTTGTCGTAGTTTTTGTTATTATTCTCAACCGTTTTCAGATACATGCACCGTCTTTGTGCTTCTTGAAGAAAAAAATCTCACTGACGTGTTTTATGGCCCACTTTAGATTTGAAGTTTTAAAAGTTTTTGCAAGCATTTTGGACCAAAATAATAATCTAAATAATAATTAATTAGTAAGAATGTCTGAAACCCTTTTAGGGAAAAAATTAGGTAGTGGCGGGTTTCAAACCACCGACCTTTCGGGTCACGGTCCAGCACCTTGCCCACTACGCTACAGCTACAAATCTTTAATCTCATACTATTGACGGCCATTGTTAACTGATATTAATATGGCATTTGTAGACATTAGATTATCATTTATCGTACGAAGAGCGATGTGTTTTCTTAATTCCTCAGTGTGCGGTTGCTTTGAAATGACAATGTGTAAGTTGTAAAATCATCAAATACGCGTGGAATGTCACGTGACATCTCCGAACGGCTGGTTTTTGTTAATTCAATGGAGGGTGTCAAATCTCCGTTATTTTTGCAAATATGTCTCAAACGATACGAGATATGAAAAAACATAAGGGAGATAAGTTGTAGAGAATTTTCTCCTCTACCAATTAGGTTATTCAATTTTCGTGTCGAATGAACCGTTCGTTTGCAATTACAATTATATTACAAACGGCTTTTTTTTGTTTTACTACCGTATTTTTTGTCCGAGAAATTTGAAAAAAAGGAGGTTCTGGTCTCTGGCGGCCTACAATCATGTCTGTAAGATTTGGTGTTGATCGATTGAACGGTTCGTCTTAAAAACAGGGAACACGTTACGGACAGACAGACGGACGGACGGACAGACAGACAGACATACATCCCAAAATCGCCGTTATTTTTGCAAATATCTTTGAAACGCTACGAGATATGATCAAAACATAAGGGAGCAAAGTTGTAGAGAATTTTCTCCTCTACAAATTCGCTTATTCAATTTCGTGTCAGATGAATAATTAAGCCGTAACCAAAAGTGGGCAAAAAAAAAAAAAAAAAAAAAAAAAAATACAATTTCTGTGAGAGTATTGCGTGCCACTTGCAAGCATAAGAAGGCATTTCGTTTTTTTCCGACGATGGCTAAGAGAGATACCGAGTAATTTTACGCACATACATCTCTGTAAACACAATGATCAATGCGCCAGCCCGCAACGGGCGCTGGAGAGCGCTGCGGTCGCAAAGTATATCACGATTATCAGCACGTTCCGTGGGATGTTCAAATGTTCAAATGTTTGTAGAGTCTATGGGACTTAACTACGGGGTCATCAGTCCCTAAACTTACAAACTACTTATGAACTACTTACAACTAAGGACGGCACAAATATCCATGCCCGAGGGGGGATTCGAACCCCCGACCGTAGTGGCCGTGCAGACCGTGACTGGAGCGCCTCAGTCCCCTCGGCCACCGCGGTCGGCCCGTGGGATGTAGCGGGTCATTTGAGAGCGTGCTGTAGCTAGGTAGACAGAACGTCCGGCTTGCGCCACGTTGGAAAAACACGTCCCGTGTGAGGACGGCTTTAGACTCGGGTACCTGCAGTTGTCTGCCCCGTGCACGCGGTACCACCGGCAAGCCCCGTTGTGTGGCAGCCGGTCAGACGTTCCTGACCAGCTGCGACGTGCTGCTCCCCGCCGCCGCCCCCGCGCGCCTAATGCTTGTTTTCTGAGAAAACGGCGCGCCCTTTATTCTCGGCCACGGCCAGGGTCCGCACAAACATTCCCCCTCCCTCCCTCCAACCCCTCCGTCAAACCGCGTTACGCCCACGCCCGCGCCCCCACCCCGCAGCGCCGACGCACAAATCCAGTTTGCAGCCCCCGGGGCGCAGCAGATTTCATCCCCCGCGGCTCTTGTAGCCGGCTTCCGCCTCCGCTTTCTCTGACCGCCCTCTCCGCATCGCCGGCAGTTGTTCACCCTTCCTGTTCCGGCAACCCTCTGCTTCGGATGAGTTAGGATATTTGGCCCTGCCTCTAGGCGGAGGGAAGCCCGATACTCGACAGAAGAAGAACCGCGGAGCCGGAGGCTGCTTTCGTTCTGCTTCTCGAAATCGCATCCCTGTTTACTTTTCCACTTCGAATTTGATATGAAAACGCTCCAAAACTGGAGACGGTTTTGCTGACACAAGCTGTTTTCTAACAACGTAAGGATATTTCCAGAATGTTATTTTCGCTCTGCAGCTGAATCTGAACTGATATGTAACTTCCTGGATGATCGAGACTCGAATCCGGAATTTTTCGCATTTTACGGACAACTGACTGAGCTGGCTTGGCACGCCTCACAGCCGGTCTTCACGCCTTTACTTCCGCCAGTACATCGCCTCCTACCTGGCAAACTTCGCAGATCTGTGAGCAAGGACAGAGATGCGTGCGACGGTACCTCAGTCGTTAGAGCGCTTGCCGGCGAACGGCAAAGGTCCCGGGTTTGAATCCAGGTTCGCCACACAGTTTTAATATGCCAGGAAGTTTAATATATGCGCACAGTACGCTTCAAAGAGAAAACAACATTCTGGAAACATCTCCTAGGCCGTGTCTAAGCTATGGCTCTAAAGCATCCATTCTTCCAGGTGTGCTAGTGCTGCAAGTGAAGTTTGATAGGCGGGAGGCAAGGTACTAGCGGAGTAAGGCTATGAGCATGGACCGTGAGGCTTGCCGTTGTAGCTCAGTCAGTAGAGCGCTTGTTCGCTAAACGAAAAGGTCTTGGGTTCGTATACCAGTCCAGCATACAGTTTTAATCGGCCAGGAAGTATCACTTAACGGTGATATTAAAAAAAAAAATCTGAATAAGCGGGAGTAGGATTAGCATTTATGCACCGATAATTCCGTAGAGATTCGGTTATGGCTAAAGACATATTCTCCATTTCGAGAATGAAGAATATCGACGATTTTTGTATGTTATTGGTGTACCCCCAGGAAAGTGTGATATTAACTGACACAGGCCTCTCCTACTCAGGCACTTCGCGAGCACCGGCGGGCATCGGCAAAAGCACCGGTGCATTGCTCAACACCACCTAAAAGACAAGGCCTTACAAAAGGCCGTGCCTACGTCACACTTTGAGGCCGCGGCCGCCATCTGACTGGCCGGCCGCTGCGCGGTGGTGGGCGTGCCCCAGCCAACATAGCGCTGGCCGCGGTGGCCGAGGGGACTGAGGCGCTCCAGTCACGGTCTGCACGTCCACTACGGTCGGGGGTTCGGATCACCCCCTCGGGCATGGATATTTGTGCCGTCCTTAGGATTAGCTAGTTCATAAGTAGTTTGTAAGTTTAGGGACTGATGACCCCGTTAAGTCCTATAAGCTATACAAACATTTGAACCAGCCAACAGCCAGTGAGGTGACGGCCGCGGCCTCTAAGTGTGACGTAAGCACGGCCTGTTGTAAGGCCTTGTCTCTAGATGGTGTTGCTTTGCTGCAGTAGTCGGTGGTGTGGGGCACGTGACGTGAGCGAGGCAGACACAGTGCTGTCAGGGCACTGTTCAGAGAGGAACGTGTTGTCAAAGCGCTTAGCGCGGCGAGAGTCGTGTAGTTTCTCATTTATTACAACGAATAATAATAATACCAATTTTTGTGTATATACAGAAAGAATAGTTTTGCTGCGCTCCTTATGTTGCATAAATTTTCAACATTCTTTGTTAACTTTTCTTATCGCTTTGAAACCACTAATTTCCTCATTTTAGGTGCAATTATTTTGGTAGTTACAATTCGAAATACAGCTTGTAACGATGCATTAAACTTGAGCTTGCTTTTGTTTTGTTACTATTCATAACTGAAAACATTTGTTCGCAAACGAACATTGTTCAGAACATTGCAACGGATTTTAGGACAAGGGCATGAATCATCGCGAATTCCTGTTGATCAGCTCCTTTATAGAAAGGAACTGAAATCACTATTGTAATAGTAGAGACGGTCTGTCAAAATTGAATCATACTGTAGTTTTATCAGTTCAATTTGAGGACATGCTGGGACATCCTCTGGGTGCACTGAAAAAGGCACCAAAGAAATGTTTGTGTGCAGGTTTAGTAATTTTATTTATTCAAACCTATCTTCAAATTTTTATGCAATGTGTGCCTGATGTGGACATAAATACTTAAAGGATTTTGAGAGTGAAAATTTCCAAAATTTTCTTCTCTAAGTTGACTTTTAGAAAGCAAAACCTGCAATTTGGAACTTCCAATACGGCCACACATTTGTAGCGATTGATTTACTTTTACCCTGGAACGACTTATTTAAGTCATGTAAATAGCCCGTGATGTCTTTCTTGAAGACGTCCGCGGTGGTCGAGCTGCCGGCCGCCGTGGCTCAGCGCGCCTGGCCAGAGGGCAGAACGCCTCTCGTAATAAAAAAGCTGAGCCAAGAACTAATCGAACGACAACGAACAAAAAGGAACAACGACCGCAATGAAGTGATCTACCCATAGAAAAAAAAAAGAAACAAAGCGCTTTGCGGCGCGACAGTCACAGTCTGCACGGCCACTACGGTCGGGGGTTCGAATCCCACCTTGGCATGGATATTTGTGCCGTCCTTAGTACTGGCTAGTTCGTAAGTAGTTTGTAAGTTTAGTGACTGATGACCCCGTAGTTAAGTCCCATAAGCTATACAAACATTTGAACATTTTGTCTTTCTTGAAAGCAATGTCAGCGGTCCAAATGTTCAAATGTTTGTAATCCTGCGGGACAAAACTTCTGTCGTCAACTGTTCCTAGACATACAAAGAACTTAAGCTAACTTATACTATGGACAACATACACATGCATGCCCGATGGGGGACTCGAACCTTCGACTCGAAAGGCCGCACGATCCGTAATAATTATAAAATTAAGAAAAGGTATATTTTTGTTTCGTTTTTATAATAGACAGCAGCGGCGGAGTGGCCGAGTGGATTGAGGCGCTATGCTCCGATCTGCAAGGCCGTTTCCCGACGGGGTTTTGAATCCCCCCCCCCTCCCCCCTCGGGCATGGATGTTTGTGCTGTCTTTAGTATAAGGTAGTTCATAAGTAGTTTGTAAGTTTAGGGACTGATGACCCCGCAGTTCCATAAGCTTAACAAACATATGAACATATACTAAAATATAGAATAAACATGACTTAGATTTTCAGATTGTGGCAATTGTGTTTTTAATTTAGAAATCAGTTCCCTTCTGCGTGGCCCGACAAACCCCTCGTGAGTAACGGAATGTCTATTTTCGTAGTGACGGCGCTCCGTCGGTGCTTTGAGATTTACGGTAGAGTGTCATATTAAGCATTGTGCATTCCCAGAATCTTCCCAATCAGCAATAAATATGGCACACACAAATCCGAACCTTTTGTGCTCATGATAAACGTTCGCAAGATAGATTAACAGTGTCCTGTTTGATAAGATTCAGAACGGATATTCATCGCATACAAGAAAACGCTGTTTCTGTTTGACACGTGCTGTTACACGATGAGGCAAGGATGGTGGGGGAAAAGCATCGGGGCCGCACGGCGCGGCATCGGGGCGCGCAAGCACCCAGTGCTCGAGTTTGAGAGGCCCAACATGTAAAAATGAATGTGTCTTTAATTAGCCCTTTAAGACCCTGCACGCACAATTGTGCAATTCACTTTCGCTCGGTTTATTTCTTTATGATTCACGCTAGGACGTTCAGGCCTGTATCACACAATCGTGGATGCACTGTGGTAACGGGTGCAACGTGTTTTAGTTCCATGTTTCTACACTGTGTGGCACCAGCAGTCGGCGAACTTCTGGTACACTGACAATGGTGGTAAGAAAGCGCACGTTCGAAGCTTTGTCTATATTATTGTTATATAAATTTGGTTCAGTACATTTTAATGACGTAGATCTACTGTAGATAGATCATTATACGTAAATATCTCTTAAATATAAAGACTACTGGTGCAATTTCAGCACCTCCGAGTGATTTTTCTGTCGCTGCTTTACTCAAATTGTCAGATGTAGAGGATTTAAGCAATGATGTCAATACCCTCGATTCCACTAGCTCCCAACTGCAAAGAAGATTGCTGAAAACTTGTGGGGAAGTTCGTCTTAATCGTCCTCTTCTGTTGAAGAATTTGGAGAAACACCAGCTTCAAAATGCAATTAAAGTAATGGGCATTGTGTGTGTGTTCATGGTTTCAGTACAGGCATGACAGTAAAGGCTAGTCTACACGACGACACCAGGTTGCGACACTCGTTACATGAAATGAATTGTGCGCAACTGGTTTCGCGTGTGTCTGTAGACACGGCGCCAATACTATACACTTCAGTTTCGTCGTTTTGTGAGTGCCGTAGTCGCCGCAGGATGGAAGTTTTGGTAGCTGTAACACTTGTGGCGCAGCTATTGCTTCTCTGTGTGAAGTCTCTGCAAAGACTAAACATAAAGAGAATAAGAAACGTGTTTGGGTTTGTGACTGGATTAAAAAAAGACGTCCGCTCGGTTTCCCAGCGACCTTGCTGCAAGAAATTGTGATTGAAGACCTTAGAAGTTATTTTAATCAACTTTGAATGTCACCAGAGCAGTTCACATTCCTTTTAAACAGAATTAGTAATGCAATAAAGAAACAAGATACTGCAAGCGTAAAGCATTGTTACCAGAACTGAAATTAATTTCATTGTATTTCGTGTAGATATTCGCCTCTACCGTACCTGCACCGTGTTCCGAAATCCACAATTGCCGTAGTTCGAATTGAATATATTTTAGTCTGTAATTCATTAATCGTCAACCCATCAATATTTAATTCACGAATAATTGCTTGAAGAGCATCAACACGCCGCCGCTTATTCCCAAGACGTTCATCGTATTTCTTCCGTTCCCCCCTTTATATTATATTTTTTTCAGTATTGGTTATAACGTAACCTGAAAAAACGCGCAATAAGTTTCGCCGAAGTTGGAAGGTGCCGAAAGTGTTTAGTTTCGCCAGTGAGTTGCGCGAACGCTTGCCGCGCATGCGCAATGGGCAGTAGCGCAGTTTCGTGAAACGTAGTGTCGTCGTGTAAACGAGCCTTAAAGCTAATGAAGTGCGACGAAAAGACAAACATGATCTTCATGAATCCCGGATGGCTGTGGTGAATACCTGGTCTCATCACCAACTGGAATGGCATTCATTGGCGTAGAGCATGATGAAGACGACGTAAATACAGCTCGAAAGAAACGGTTCACCTTGCACAGACAAGCGGCTGGACAAATTTAATCATTGGCCTGTTGCTGATGAGTTAAAATCTGCAAGTTGTTGTCGCATAAGCGGTTGCAACTGGCGCACAAGAACAAGATGCCAAACATGTGGTGTCCAAAAGATGCAAACTGTTTTCGCTTGTATCAAGTGAAGAAATGAGTATGAAGTTATGTTACTGGAAGATTGTGCAGGCCCAAACCACACAATTGTGTGGGTACGAAATTTTTGGAAAGTTTTGAAAATAAATTAATTTTCTTTTTTTGTAATGAATTACTGTATGTAATTTGTATCTTAAACGTCCGTCTCTATATTAATGTCACATCACTTACAACCATGTATCTGAGAGGGTTAAAACTTCGGACATCAGAGCTGAAGAGCGGCCTTGTTTCAAATTGTTAAAAGTTTTAAAAACTCTATTTCATTTTTGAATTTTGTACTCTTTTATTTGTTTATTTTTTCTAATTTTATTTTTTAAACGTCTAACAGTATGTTTAATTGTTTGTTCGTATTTTATACGCTACCGTATCTTTCAACAGACTTAGATGGAATTTCGTCAGCATATTGCTTTCACTTCTGAGAACGCTTAGGCATAATTATATCTATATATGACATATAGTTAAGGAGATATAACGTCATGAACATTCAGATGCGTGAGAAATTGCCGCATTTAAATTTATTACTTCCTTACTACTAAATAAATTCGCAAAATATTTTAAAAGAGTATCCATTAATGATAATGAATCTACCTACAAAATTATTTCATCGTACGACTTACAGATTAGAAGATGTGACGTCATAAACATTTGTTCGTATTTTATGCCCTGCCGTATTGTCTATCCGATTGCGAAACTTTGCTCACTTGAGCTTCAAAGTAACAGGAAAATCAGTGTCTACGTGAAATTTTTTATGGTACTTCACCTACGAACCTCTACAAAATCTACGGTTTAATCCGTTCTTGACGAAGTTTTCCACACTTAACCTTTAAGAAAAGAGGAATGTCACCGTCTACCTAAGATTTAGTACGGTGCATAGCGAAGGGTACCTTGCAACAAGCTTAGACTCCACTGTTCACAATGGAAGTTAAGAGAGATATAATACTTCACTGATGTAGGAGGCGAGAAGTTCGAAAGAGAGACGAGAAAGTGAATGGCAAAGAAAGGGGAAGGTGGAGATGGACAGAGAGAGGGGTTGCAGTGAAGGAAAGGTAGACAGAGAGAGAAAAGGGGAGTAGGTTGAAGACTGGAATGAATAAATACCGGTACGACGAGGGTTTAAGATAGCTTTGTATGTAAATGATCTGATGTACCAGCTGTTTGGTGAAGATACTGTGGTGCTGTTAGTAACTCCAGGAGAATACAGGATGAGAAAAATTTATTGGTTGATGAATGGCAGCTATAAATGGAGAAAAATGAAGTGGCGCAGACGACTATGGTAAATAATCCCATAATAGTCAAATACACTATTACTGGTCTGCGCCAAATTACATTTCGCATAAGCATCACAAAGATAAACGACAAACGGTTCATACTGAGGCAGAAAGTCGTTTCTTCCTCGCTCTGTCTGACTGGAGCAGGAAAAGGCTAGTAGTGGTCAGAGGTAACCTCCGCCACGAGCGGTAAGGAGGCTGGCCGATGTGCGTGTAGAAGGTATCAGTCCCGAAAATTCCAAGACTTCCTAAGATTTTTATTTCATTTTTTTGTAATTTCTCATTTGCAAATGTAATTTGTCAGGTATTTTATTAATTTTCGACGAATATTTATACACTCCTGCACATTACAATTGCTACACCACGAATTTGACGTGCTACAGACACGAAATTTAACCGAAAGGAATAAGATGCTGTGATATGCAAATGATTACCTTTTCAGAGCATTCACACAAGGTTGCCACCGGTGGCCACACCTACAACGTGCTAACATGAGGAAAGTTTCCAACCGATTTCTCATACACAAACAACAGCTGACCGGCGTTGCCTGGTGAAACGTTGTTGTGTTGCCTTGTGCAATTAGAAATGCGTACGATCACGTTTCCGACTTTGATAAAGGTCGGATTGTAGCTTATCGTGATTGCGGTTTATCATATTGAGACATTGCTGCTCTCGTTGGTCGCGATCCAATGATTGTTAGCAGAATATGAAATCGGTGGGTTCAGGAGGGCAATATGAAACGCAGTGCTGGATCCCAACGGCCTCTTATCACTAGCAGTCGAGATGAAAGGCATCTTATCCCCATGACTGTAACGGGTCGTGCAGCCCTGTCTCGATCCCTCAGTCAACAGATGGGGACGTTTGCAAGACAACAACTATCTGCACGAACAGTTCGACGACGTTTGCAGCAGCATGGACTATCAGCTCGGAGACCATGGCTGCGGTTACCCTTGATGCTGTATCACAGGCAGGAGTGCCTGCGATGGTGTAAGAAACGACGAACCTTGGTGCACGAATTGCAAAACGTCATTTTTTTCGGTTAAATCCAGGTTCTGTTTACAGCATCATGATGGTCGCATCCATGTTTGGCGACATCGCGGTGAGTGCACATTGGAAGCGTGTATTCGTCATCGCCATACAGGCGTATCACCCGGCGTGATGGTATGGGGTGCCATTGGTTACGCGTCAGGGTCACCTCTTGTTCGCATCGACGGCACTTTGAACAGTGGCCGTTACATTTCAGAGGTCTTACTACCCGTGGCTCTACCCTTCATTCGATCCCTGTGAAACCCTAAATTTCTGCAGGTTAATGCACGACCGCATGTTGCAGGTCCTGTATGGGCCTTTCGGCATACGGAAAATGTTCGACTGCTCTCCTCCAGATCTCTCACCAACTGAAAACGTCTGGTCAATGGTCGCCGAGCAACTGGCTCGTCACAATACGCCAGTCACTATTCTTGATGAACTGTGGTACTTTTTTGAAGCTGCATGGGCATCTGTACATGTACACGCCATCCAAACTCTGTTTACTCAATGCCCAGGCGTATCAAGGCCGTTATTACGGCCAGAGGTGGTTGTTCTGGGTACTGATTTCTCAGGATCTATGCACCCAATCGCGTGAAAATGTGATCACTTGTTATTTCTAGTATAATATATTTGTCCAATGAATACCCGTTTATGATTTGCATTTCTTATTGGTGTAGCAATTTTAATAGTGTGTGTTGTGGTAAAAGGGAATGGTCACTGTATTAAATTCGTCAACTCTCGTCTTTGTTCTGTATAAGATTCCACGAAAGACTTAAGACAAGAAATCGGAACAGCCGGTCACAGGGCTACATAAGTACTCTGCAAGTCAAATCGAAGTGCATGGCAGAGGGTTCATCGAACCGCTTTTATGATATTTCTCTACAATTACATTCTCTAATAGCTTGCGGGAAAAGGAACACCTAAATCCTTTTCGAGCTGATTTATTTTATTTTCATGATTATGACTTCCTATGCAGCTGAGTGTTAATATTGTATGTTCGCATTCTGAAGAGCAAATTGGTGAAAGAAATTTTGCAAATAGATCTGATTGCATGCCGTATTTCTACCTTGCTAACATCGAATAAAACCTTCATTAACGTCAACAATGTTTTCCTCCTTTTACAATTAGCAACAGTATGGAATAGCACTCCATTAAAAACGTGGGATTTCAAGGTCCTTTGCATGCCTATCCACTGGTTACAATGTGCATCGTATGGTATGGTGGCACCACCTACTTGAGAAAAATACGTGACCTTCTAAAATTGAGAAAACTCTCCAAAATAGGCGACTTACCCAAATATATGTTTTACCTATTCAATGCTAGGAATCATCAGTGGTGTATAATACACACTTTTTTCAATTAATTAAGTAAGTAGGCTACCTTTTGATTTAGATCTGTGGTGAGTCTTTTACCAGTTTATTTAATTGTACCTAATTATGTTTTTCTACAGTAAGAATTGTTTATTTACTCGCATTTCTGTTTTAAATAGTGATAATTAGCTAGAAGTAAATGGACAATCAAAAGGATCACTAGATGAATAAATAAAAATACTTACCGGTATTAATTTTTTTAAACAATAATGTATTACAGACCACCGAAGATGCCTAGCACTGAATAAGAGAAACAGGATATTATTGAAGAATTTGAAAATAAAAAAATAAAAAAAATAATGAAAAAAAGTAAATAAAAAAATGAATACGCTGGAAATGTGAAGACTTGCTTATAAAATTTATCTTTTTTACCAAGCACTGAGAAATGTGGCTGCGAATGGTAGCAATATATAGGAGGAACGTGGGCGGGTCATTGGGACATTTCGTTTAGTGGATTACTGGACCTCACACATACGGACGTCTATCTGCAAGCGTAGAGATTTCATCACCCTGCACCAACAACCGGTGTTGCAGAACGTTGGTGTTCCGGGCACATGTGTCTGATGGCGACAGCGCCGCTTAGGAGTTGGAACGCCTACAGTCCATTTTCAAAAACAATCATTCTCCGCGTCAGATTACCACAGTGCTAAGGAGGAAGAAATATCACCATCCACAGCATCAAGAGGATAAGGAGTCCAGGGTGTTCTTTCTATACGTCAGTATCCTCTTGTCGAAATTACGCATGATCCTGAGAAGACGTCAAGTAGTGGTCCAAAACTGTATTTGTGTATATCAACAGCCGTAAATTTGCATAGAACTTTGTTTCATTATTTCGCAATAAGGTTGAATCAAAATTTCCCGCTAAAGGTAAAGGTAAATGTATTATTGGATCACAACTTGACTAGCCGCTGTCACACTCTCCGTGTCAGTCTGGGGCTACATCGATCAAGTTATATAGTAATATGCCGGCCGCCTGCGAAGATCAGGGCCCTTCTCGTTTCATTTACGGAAGATTATGGGCTGCAGAAGACCGGAATCTTCAGAGTACCCTGCGAGTGTGGTACAGCATATAAGACCAGACGACACGCACAGTGCATGAAATATGATCGTCACACCCGTCTTTCACATCCTAGTAAGTCGGCCACTACCGAGCAATGTATTCTCATAGGAACTCTTGGGATAATTCTATCACAGAAATCTTAGTCACGACGAGATCCTTTTTGGATTCATTGATTAAAGAATCTGTGGCAATACGCTTGGCACAAGATGTACAAGATCTTATTAATCGGTTTTCAACTGGACAAGGATTGGGAGAGAAAACTTTTCATTCACAATGATTCGTCTAGCGTCAATAATAACAAAAAAAGAAAAAAAAATTGCTCCTATGAGCCACATTTAGATCTGCATACATAGAGGGCGCGTCACGGCTTCTTTTGCGCATGCATCTCCGCGCCAACTTTTGCTACAAAGGCGTCACCTTAAACTAGCAATCTCCAATGGCTGACTCTCACCTGAAGATGGCTGAACGACTGTCAGTCGAAATGTCTTGCCGGGAGGTCGACGTTATCTGGCTACAATCTGGAGACTTTATCGACTACTCCTTACGCCAGGAAAGCTTCAAGAATCACCTACATCAGTATCTTCGTAAGATCTTGCATGATATGAGAAGATGACAGCACGAAACCTGCAAGAAAAGTACACATATAGATGAATGGAACATCTCACAATTGGTGTTCATAGTACGCACCTTGTCAGTGTTAGGGAGGCAGACCTGTATTTCTACTGAGTACTGACACCTGTAATTAGTCGGCGCCTGCCTTTAGGCAACCTAATCAACAGATCTCCAAAGCTGGTTGCTGCCACTGCACCTCCCCCGGCGTCAGGTACATCGACTTAATTACATGCGCGTCTAGACGTTCCCCGCATCACAAACATACTGAGAACCCGCAACGTGAGTTCAAAGCTAGAAGAGAGGCTCTGACTACATTCCCTGTATGTCTAGTAGTTCATGGCGTCGTATTCTAAAACCCTGGAAGCAATATTATGGCTAACATATTTTTTATATAATTCTGTTTGCTGATTTTATACTCTGCACTTTGTTCTAAGTGTGGAGTCTTAATAATAAAAATGTAACTGTTCGTTAGTGCAAATTATTGATCTCCGAAAGTTCTTGTCTGATTGCTTTGAAATTATTACGAATGAATGCATTGTAATACAGAAAGACTTTTAGATATCCATTTTTTAGTACACTAGTTTAAACCCGCGGCTCCGCTCACGTGTTGGTTGATTATGATAGATAAGCTATCTTTCAGTAGTGTGCTATGAGACTGGTTTTGAAGGATGAAACGAATTACAATACCTTCTTTAGAAACAAACATTTTTAATCAGCATTATCAGGAAAGTAAGTAGTGTCCATCAAATCACACGTAAAAATGCACTCGTTAAGAAGAATCCAATCACGAAATTCAACAATAATGATTGTAATAATATCAAAGATAGATCACTTGATGTAATGCGCGAAACGTCAAAACGATTTTTTAAAGAGATGTATTAAAAGAAATTTCTTTTCTACTGCTTTATTTATTTATTCGTATGCTTATCCTTACACAGATAGGGCTTAAGACATACGATAGACCAAAGATATGATCTGTGGCATCACGTTTCGTGTATGTAACCTCCTTGCTATAGAGTCGCAAACGTGTACAACGGGAGACTTTGGACAACAATTACACACAGACCATTCGTTTGCGTTCTGTAGTTTTCGCTGCAGAGCGAAATATTAACACATACAGACGTAGAATTTTATATACACCGATAACTTTCCATCCCACTATACTCCACCCTTTTATCATTATCAACCCTCAAGCAACAATGCAACCAATAAAACCATTTTCAAATAGTAAATATAATTTTCAAAGAGTAATTATTGTTCCGCATTTCGCGTTATATTTTTCAAGTTACTAAATATCTATCAGATCGCTATAAAACCGTGCCTAAAACCTTCTTCAGGTATCAATTAGTAACAGTACAAATATTTAAGTCTCTGCGTCTTGTCGTTTGGACGTGATAAGCGTACACCGAACAGACATTTACATTAATATATATAGATAAATAGCTATCCGATCGCCTTAAAACCATGCCTAAAGCCTTCCCCAGGTAGACATTAGTAACTGTACAAATTTTTAGCTTTTTGTGTCTTGTTGTTCAGGCGTGATAAACTTACACCGAACAGATATTCACATTTATAGATATAGATGATGTATAAACAACGTATAAATTTTGCGATTTTTTTGTAACAATACCCCCCCCCCCCAGTTATAAAATTTACATAAATTAATATACTCTGAAGAGCCAAAGAAACGTATATAAATGCGAATGTGAAGACAGAGATATGTGAACCCTCAGAAGACGGTGCTGCGGCTGGCAACCCCTATATAAGATAGCAGGTGTGTGGAGCAGGCTGTAGGTCGGTTGCTGCTGCTGCTACGTACCAGGTTCTCACGATTTAACAGTTTAACTCTAGGAGGACCAGCATTAGCAAACTATCCAGAAGTACCGCTACCGGTCATTTTGACCGGTGACGTTTTTCTTTATTGTTTCATTTTCACTTGATGAATTAATTTAATTTTTTTATGTCGCTAGGATATTACGCTTACACTACCAATCTGTCATGCGTAGAATTTTGTATAGAAGTTTTATTTAATTTAAAAATGGTTCAAAGTAAAGAATGCACCGTATAAACATTTATTTGATGTTGAATTTACAAATGTAAATAGTCTCTTCACTATCGATTACTGGATGCGGTTGTTTTCGTTTTCTTTCTCGGCTGTGAGTATGAATTTGTGGTGCCACGAGTATCGAAACAGTAAGCGTTGTGTTATCTGCATGTTTTTGTGCAGGTTCTGGATCTTCATTTTCCGAATTTGACGCTTCGTTTTTTGTGTACCGGTTGGTATTCTGTATCATCATTATCATCCAACTCATCACACTCATAAATATCTTCTCCTTCTGAATCTTCTTCTGGTAAACTATTCAAATATTTCAGTATTTCTTCATCTGAACCAAAATACTGACGTGGCATAATAATGAGGAGAGCTAAGAACAACGGAGTACAGCATCACAGTATATCCACTCGGCTACGAAATAAAGTAAAAAGGACAGAAGGAGAAGGAAGAAGATCACAACAATGAAATAACGAACCGATACCCTAAGCGGATGAAAAAAGCAATTTCAGAATGAAACTTTCACTCTGCAGCGGAGTGTGCACTGATATGAAACTTCCTGGCAGATTAAAATTGTGCCTGAACCGGGACTCGAACCTGGGACCTTTGCCTTTCGCGAGCTAGCGCACTACCGACTGTGATATCCCGACACGACTCACGATGCCGCCTCACAACTTTACTTCCGCCAGTACCTCGCCTTCTACTTTCCAGGAGTGCTAGTCTTGCATGGTTCGCAGGAGAGCTTCTGTGAAGTTTGGAAAGTAGGAGGCGAAGTACTGGCGGAAGTAAAGTTGTGAGGCGGCATCGTGAGACGTGTCGGGATAGCACAGTCGGTAGTGCGCTTGCCCGCAAAAGGCAAAGGTCCCAGGTTCGAGTCCCGGTTCCGGCACATAGTTTTAATCAGCCAGGAAGTTTCAAAAAAGCAATTGTTGTGCCTTTAGGGACATGTAACGTAAAAAATACGTCATCGGTCAAAATTACCGACTGTAGTCCTTTAAGGCAAATAAAATGCGGAAAAATATATAACCAATTCAATATTTGTATTTTACTGAAATTATGGACTACCGAAATACATTAAAAAAATTAAATATTAGCTAGCTAAAATAAAATGCACGCGATTTATTAACCGTTAAACAACGCTCACCGGTCAGACTGACCGGCACGGTCCTACTTGTGTTAAACGTCGGCGGACGAGAGATGGGACATATCATCTCTGATGTAGCGGTAGATTGGGATCCCGTACAAAATTTTACGAGTGCACCGTGAATATCGGGAAACCGCTAAAAGATCAGATCTCCAACTACGCTGCGGCCGGAAAAAAAATCTTGCAAAAACGGGACCAACGACTATTGAAAAGAATCGTTGGTCAGCAATCATTCCGCGAATTGTCGCAGACTTCAATGCTGGATCATGAACAAGTGTCAGCGTGCGAACCATTCGACGGAACTTAACTGATACGGGCTTTCGGAGCTGAAGGCCCACTCGTACGTTCTTACTAAGTGCACTCCGCTGCTTCACGCCACGTCTGGGCCCGTCAAGCCCGTAATTGGAGTGCTGATGCCTGGAAACATGTTGCCTGGTTTCATGAGCTTCCTCTCCAATTGTATCGAGCTGATAGGCGTCAACCCCATGAATCCAGGGACACTTAGTGTCAGCAGGGGACTGTTCAAGCTGGTGGACGCTCTGGAGGATGGAGCGGGGCGTTTGCAGTTGGAGTGATATGGGGCCCCTCATACGTTATAGATTGACAGGTGGCACATACGTACTAATTCTGGTTTATCATCTACATCCATTTAAGTCTATTGTGCATTCTGACGGACCTTGTCAATCCCGTCAGGACAATGTGACATCTCACACGCAGGGGTGTATCTAGGGGTTGGCAGGAGTGGCCCCCGCCAGGAACGCAAGAGCAAGAGGGGCGCAAATTCAGAAGGCCGTCGCCGACCAAGAGATAACACCGCCCCGCGGCCAGAGATTTAGATAAACTCTCGAGAAATACTGCTACTACTACTACTAATTTATTCTTGATTTCCTGGCAGTGGTTAGCTAATATACCTGTATAATACCTAAGCTGAACCTACTTACGCCATGGAATTTTTTATCACAGCACGAGAGCACATAAGCTTACAAACCCGTCATTGTGTTACGAAGAGGTCGCCGCTTTACAAAAGAACACTTAACGAACTGTATGCAATCTGGAGGAAATGGTTGATACTAAGACAAATAGAACCTGGAAACGTTAGTGGTGTCTCAAGGACTCATAAAGGAAGGAAGGTAGCCAGTTTAGGGTTTATCGACCCGTCGACACTGTGATCATTAGAGACGGAGCTCATGGTCGGGTGGGGGAAGGAAATCGGCCCATCCCGGCATTTGCTTGGAGTGATTTAGGGAAATCACGGGAAACCTAAATCTGGATGGTCGGAGGTGGATTTGAACCACCGTCCTCCCGAATGCGAGTCCAGTGCGTTACCACTGCGCCACCTCCATCGGTGACGCATCAAGCAAATCGACTTAAAATTCCTACGCCCTTTGCATCTGTGGGAAAGGATTCTAGTCTCGATTGTTAAAATCAACAAGTCACTTCAAAAAACAGGCTGTTACAGTCGATAAGGCTAGCAAAATGATAAAGGGATTGTCAAATACGATTCAGGAAATCAAAGATGAAAGCATTGGTCCAGCAATCGCCTATGCAACAAAGCAAGCGCAAGAAATCGGTATCGATGATAATTTTGCTTAAAAACGACGGAAGATCATAAGCCAACATCCATCAGATTCAAACAAACAAAAGCATGATGACTATCTCGACAGGAGTTTCAGAAGTAAATATATTTGGTTTTTGGTCAAAGAAAGAAAGAAAGAAAGAACCCGCAAAGAGGTATGCGAATATAGATTCAATATCTTCAGATTTCTATTCCGTAAACGGAGAAACTAAAAAAAAAAAAAAAAAAAAAAAAAAAAAAAAAAAAAAAAAAAAAAAAAAAAAAAAGCCAATTGACGTCACCTTAAACATGCTGCAGATTTTGGGATTAAATATTCTCACGATGTAGATGTAGTTGGATGTCAAAATAATTGGAAATTTTTGGTATGAAAGATAAAGAACTCATTAACGATGTTGAAAAGCAACACCACTTGACATTCTTAAAAGCTTTCTTTCGAAGACGTATATATCCAATTAGCTGTTAGAATTTACTTAACACTCCCTCTTACGATGGCCTCTTGTGAGGGAAGCTGCAGTAAAATGAAGCTCATCATGAAGGGAGAGGGACGTTTTACAAATTTAGTCATTTTATCGACTGAATACGAAGAGGTAGCGAAACTTAGAGGAAATAATTGATAATTTCGCAAAAATCAAATTTAGGAAAGCAGCATTTAAATAGATTAATTGAGCTTAATAACAGCGATAAATTAAATTTCATATACGTATTTTGAAAAGTAACGATTTTTTTTTAAATTTAAATATGTGTTTCTGTTTCTTAATTCTTCATAACACTTTGATTCTGGGCTGCAAATTAGTTTCATTCTTTCTTAAATTTCTGTAGATTAACAATGTTTCCTCCACATTTTCTTGGGACAATGGAAAATATGAATTTCTCTGTATTGGTAAGGGGGTGGGTTCTTTGCTTCCTGGGGTGTTCCTTAGAGGGCACCATTTTCAGTTCTTGCCAGGGGCACCACATACCTAAGGTCCACCACTGGTCACACGTCCAGTACTGCTGCAGATTGGCTCCAGGAACACTCTTCTGAGGTGAAACACCGCTCGCCACCAAACTCCCCAGACATCCACATTACTGACCATATCTGTGATGAAACTTCCTGGCAGATTAAAATTGTTTCCTGGAACCGGGACTCGAACCTGGGATCTTTGCCTTTTGCGGGCAAGCGCTCTAAGTCTGGAAAGTAGGAGGCGAGGTTCTGGCGGAAGTAAAGTTGTGGGACGTGACCGTGTGTCGGGTAGCTCAATGGACAGTTGGGCTTCGACCGTGCACCGGCTCGGGCGTTGTTTACGACCCGCCCACAGGCGCAGCGCGCGAGTTGTTTACGCGGAGTGCGTAGCGGTGTAATTTAGTAGTGCACAGATCGATCTATGGCTTTTTCATATCGTAAATCGACACTGAGATTCACTTTCAATAACGACTTTGCACGACCAAAGGCCTACGAAATAGAACGCTTTCTATGAGACGAGGTAAAAATCGAGCCGGACGTTCTGGTAGGAATACACTTGTCCATAGTCAGTAGCGTCGTTTACTGCAAGCTCATTGATGAAGCGGCATGTGATAGAATATTACAACGACACCAACAGGGTCTCCGTTTTTGCCATTCAGACGGAAATGTCGGAACGGTTACAGTGGATCACGCCGGAATGGGATTAAGAACAATCCGCGTCTTCGAGCTACCGTTCGAATTGCCTGAAAAACTGGTGACAGAGGCTTTGAGCCCGTACGGCACGGTTATCTCACATGAAGCCGAGAAATGGGCGACTTTTGCAACATATCGTGTCCTGAACGGCGTAAGACAGGTAAAGATTGAATTACGCAAACACGTTCCGTCATACCTGTATATCGGTGGCTGTAGGGCAATCGTCATCTACGACGGGCAACCGAGAACTTGCTCGGGGTGTGGAAAGGAGGGACACGTGAGGTCTGAGTGTACGCAAAGGAGGCTATTACAACTGCCACGTGATGATCCACAACAACAGCAGCATGCGACGGTGCTCCCCTTGACGTATGCTGCGGCCTTTCGGGGGGATACGAGAACCACACCAGAACCGAACCAGCGTGTAACGACGGAAGACCAATCTAACGAATCAAAGCCAGAAGAGGCGGAGATGGATCATGAACGGCGGTCGCAGGACGTTATGACTTCGCCACAGCCCTTGCAGGACGCGGCGGAAATGGAAGTTGACAGTGCGAAGGAGCAGGACGCGGACTTGAAAAACGACGATCAGGAGGCTGTACTGACCTCAAATTCGGAGGTCAGACAACGGAAGCAGCGAGCGCCAAAACGGCGGAGGAAACGCCGCCTTTCGTCCGACAAAGACAGCAAGGAATCAGAGACGAATGACGAGGTGACCCACAGCAAGGAACTACAAACAACGGCCGCGGAAGAAATACCGAGCGAAGAGAGAAGTGGGGCGGCGACCTGTGTTCAGAGGAACGACGTGACACAAGACGAGGTGGGATCTTTGACTGAGAACGTCAACCGGACAACAGAACATGGCGCCGAAAGAACGCATTTGGACTGGGCAACAGAGGCGACTCAGTACGCAGACGAGAACGAAGGAGTAGCAGACAAGGCCGGCCGCGGTGGCCGAGGAGACTGAGGCGCTTCAGTCACGATCTGCAAGGCCACTACGGTCGGGGGTTCGAATCCCCCCTCGGGCATGGATATTTTTGCCGTCTTTAGTATAAGGTAGTTCATAAGTAGTTTGTAAGTTTAGGGACTGATGACCCCGTAGTCAAGTCCCATAAGCTTAACAAACATTTTTTTTTAGTAGCAGACAAGCACCCCGGCGGAATGAGTCCGGGCGGCCATTTCGACTAACGTATGACAGCAAGTGAGGGCGATGGGGGACTGGGATGGGGGACAAGGAGGATAGGAGGTGTTAACTGTCAGACTGTGACTCCCCTATGATACATGCCATGCAACAGGCGTACCGGATAGGGTCCATTAACATCAGTGGCATAAAAACGCCCGTCAAGATGAAGATGCTCAGTGACATGCTCAAGGCGGCGGATATAGACATAGCGCTGCTGCAGGAAGTACGAGTCCTTCACACCCAGGACTTCTATGGATACGATATTTACTGCCCACCGTGCGACGAGAGAGGCATCGGCACGGCAATATTACTCAAAGAAGGAATATGTGCTGTCGACATAGAGTATCTGCCCACAGCACGCGAAACAGCCGTCACCATAGGAGGCGTACGACTGATCAATATTTATGCACCATCAGGCAGCGATAAGAGGAGGGAACGCCAGGAATTTTACGCCCAACCCCATTGTTCAGGGGCCAATACGAGGCTTGTATCATAGGGGGAGACTTCAACTGTGTACTAGACAGGAAGGACCAACATCCTAACTACACGACATGTCAAGAACTCAGAGTGCTGGTCAACGTGATGCAATTAATTGATACGTGGGACCTCAAACATCCTGGACAACAGGGATATACGTACATCACCAGCCACTCGGCGAGCAGATTGGATAGGATTTATCTTTCAAGAAGACTGATGACGTCGACAGTGGATGCGGAAATTTGGCCTACAGCGTTCACCGACCACGAGGCATATATCTGTACAGTCACCCTCGCCCGGCAAAAGGTATGGAGGCGAAGGAGTAATTGGAAGTTGAATGTTTCTCATCTTCACGACGCAGAATGTCGACGTATGGTAGAGGAAACATGGCAAAATTGCCTACGGCGCAGAAATGCATATGGTTCTGTTCTCCATTGGTGGGTCACGTGCGTGAAACCAGCCTTAAGAAGAACATTTGTTTTTATGGGAAGGAGGCTTCTCGTTGGCAGCGCATGACCTCTGAATTTTATTATACAACCCTCCGGGAACTCTATTCCCAACCTCCGTCACCAGAACGCCAAACAGCCGTACACCATTTCAAGGCAAAACTAATACAACTCACAACATCCAGAATGGCAGGTACAATGATACGTGCGAGGGTGCAGGATGGACTCCACAATGAACAGCCCTCCATGCACTATGTCATACGGGAGAGACAATGTAGACGTCGGGGATTAATTCACGTGGTTGAACTCGACGACGGCCGGAAATATACAGCACAGAAAGACATAGCCCAGGACCATTTCACCAGATTTTATGGGGCCGACGAGGTGGAGCAGGAGGCAATGGAGACCGTCCTTAATGAGATCCCAGACATGACATACGCGAACTCGGAAGCAGACATCCTACAAGCAATAACAGAAGAGGAGATGGTGGAGGCCATCCAACGAGGAGATCCGAACAAATCCCCGGGTCCAGACGGTTTCCCATTGGAATTCTATCGCACGTTTGTCACTATTATGGCACCGATGTGGTTAAGAATGTTTAACGAGATAATCGCGCAGGAGTTACCAGTCCCCACTGAATTCACAGAAGGGTTGGTGATTCCAGTTCGGAAACCACAGGGAGGCAAGCGACCATGCGATTATCGGCCTTTGACCCTCCTAAATAGCGACTACAAGATCCTTATGCGTATAATAGGATGTCGCTTAAAACATTGCTAAAGGAGCGAATCAACAGGGATCAGACATGTCTCGGAGGTACAAGCAATATTCATACGGCCTTGGGAGACTATCGTGATGTTATCTGCCTTGCCAAGGCGTGTCGTCTACGTGGAGCATTGATAGGCATCGATTTTGACCATGCCTTCGATAGAGTGGATCACACCTACCTCAAGGCAGTGATGCTCAGGATGGGTGTTCCGCCTACTTTTACCACTATGGTGATGAAGTTGTTGCATGGTGCCCGGTCAGCGGTGTTGATTAATGGAGGGAGAACAGAACATTTCCAGATTTTACGATCAGTCAGACAGGGGTGTCCGTTGTCCATCATCTTGTATGCCATCGCACTAGAGCCATGTCTTGCAGGATTGCGCCAACGACTCACAGGTATCACTCTACGGAATCAGTCCTTCAAATGTAGAGCATATGCTGATGATGTAGTGCTTCTAGTGAAGACAGCAAAGGAGACACGCACAGTAATGGATTGGCTACAGAAATACGGGGAGGCAGCTGGTAGCGTGGTTAACTTTCGAAAATCACAATTCATGAATGTAGGCCGAGGACTCGAACCAGGAACTGAAGGACCCTTACCTGTGGTGCAAACCCTACGATGTTTGGGTATCACTTTCCATACGGAGACGGCACGAACAACAGCAGACAACTACCGTAAGCTGTTGTGTCAACTACGCACATCAGTACGACTCAACGCCCTGCGCTCGATATATATGCTGCAGAGAGTAACACTGGTCAACCTCCACCTCGCACCCAAGATGAGCCACGTGGCACACCTTCTCCCTTTGCCACGTACGATGGCCACGAGGATACAAGCAGCCTTTGGATACTACGTGAGCATGGGACAGCTCTTTAAGGTGCAATACGAGTCGCTCACGCTCCCGACGCGGGAAGGTGGTGTTGGCCTAGTCAATGTCTACGAAAAGGCTCGGGCAATTTATATTAACACCATGTGCAAACTGTGGCGTAACAGGAACTACTCCCTAACGGGTGCGATAATCGAAGAACTAGCACCGCCATCGCTTCTTCCACCGGTTAGTGTTGGGCATATTACGCCTCCATTATCACTCATCCGAAAGTTCTTCGTGGAACACAGTTATGTGCGTGCAGATTTACCAACTACCCGATCACCGACTTCCAAAGATGTGTATAGACTGCTTGTAAGACGCATGGAACGGAATAAAATGGAACGGAGGTACCCTGCGATTAACTGGAATGTTGTGTGGCGCACAGTGCACCACCCCTACCTCCCTACATCGGCCAGGTCAACGTGGTACATGGTGGTTAACCGGAAGTACCCGACGAAGGAGAGACAGTATGCTATCCACATGACAGACACGCCCGTATGCCTACGATGCGACACGCTCGACACGGACGAACATCGGTTGGTCTGCGGCACAGCGCTGGGAGTGTGGAATCTGGCACGGAAGATCATAGCGTTCATGATACACACAGTACAGTCAGAAATCTCAACGGACATAGTATTTTTCCCAGATAAAACATATTTCCCACGTCAGAAGACGAATGCGGTGGCGTGGGTAACGGGCATGACGGTACATTACATATATCATAATGCAAACACGAACAAACTGGACTACTGGCACTATTTACAGGATGGACACACGAAGCTACGACGACTTGGTAAATACAAGGAAAGTTACGCAAATTTTTTAGGGATAGTGTTTACTGACCCGCCACCTGGCTGGGGTGTACTGGGTACGAGAAGATGACAGTGATAGTTTAACGAAGATACAGACCAATTGAACGGATCAGACTTAATAAGTTCGAGAAGATCACCCAAGAACACCGACCGGATGGTGCTACACTAACAGAGGAGGCCCCAGTTTATTTTACGTTATATACCTTTAAGTTCGAAAATGACGCGAATGATGCAGCATGCCGGAAGTGGCATCATTTATACAGTTATTTTTCCATTATGTATTAGTTGACAAATTTCTTCCAGATAGGGCACTGGACTTCATTTGATTTCATGATTATAATAAAGGCTTCAGTTTGTAAATAAAAATGGATCCTTTATATAACCCTACTTTTCCTAAAAATAAATAATAAAAAAAACTGTGGAGTAGCAGTAAAAAAAAAAAAAAAAAGAAAAAAAGAAAAAAAAAAAAAAGAAAAAGGAAAGCGCTGTAAGGCGCCTTGCTAAAAAAATGGTAGAGCACTTGCCCGCGAAAGGCAAAGGTCCCAGGTTCGAGTCCCGGTTCCGGCACACAATTTTAATCTGCCAGGAAGTTTCATATCAGCACGTACTCCACTGCAAAGTGTAAGTTTCATTTTGGATATCTGGGATGCCTTGCAACGCGATGCCTACTCTTACTGATTTATGGACAGCCCTGCAGCATGCATGGAGTCAGTTCCCTGTGGCACTTATTCAGACATTGGTGGAGTCCACGCCACGTCGTGAAGCGACTCTTCTGTGTGCTCCCGAGGGCCCTGCACGAGATTAGAGAGGTGTAGCAGTTTCTTTGGCACTTCAGTGTATATTAAAAAATTAGGTACATAAAAACGCACGAATAACAATACAACGTTGTGACAAAATTTTAGAGCGTATATACGAGGCGCGTCCAGAAAGTAAGTTCCGTTTCAATTTATCTTCGCTGCAGCGCTGCGACTGCAGATCCGCACATGCGCTGTAGACGATGTATATCAAGGAGAAGAACGTGCGCCATTCGGAGATCGCTGTCAGTTACGTACGCTTTGTTGTACTTGTTAGAAATGGCGGCGTTGATTGAAAATCCCGCCGCCTGTGAAATCAGGTCGGTGATTCGGTTTCTGAATGCGAATAAAGTGAAACCAAGTGAAATTTATCGGCAAATTTGCGATGTTTACGGACCAAATTCGATGAGTGATTCGATGGTGGGTGTAGTGATGTGCACGATGAAGAACGAAGCGGGCGTCCACCTTTGGCTAAGAAGAACTGGTTCACGCGATTGATGACAATATCCAGGACATCTCAAGTCTTTCCGTGGCGGTCATCACTCCACCAGTGACAACGAGCTGAAAGAAACTGTTTCCAACTGGTTGAAGACACAGGCGGCAGATTTCTATGAAGAAGGTATACAAAACCTGGTGCCACGCTATGACAAATGTCTGCAAAGTTTCGGCAGTTATGTGGAAAAGTAGTTTAAGAGTTGTAGAATTTTTTTCAGTAAAAATTTATTCTGTATCTGTGTACAGTTTCATTTTATTACCAAACGGAACTTACTTTCTGGACGCGCCTCGTATAAGGTTTTGAATATACAAAAAAGCTTTAGGGTAGACCGAGTTAGAAGAGGAGATAAAAGAAGAAAGGAAAGTGATGTACGAGATCAATAGGGAGAGTGTGATTATCACAATCGAATTCTGGAGTATTTACTTCGTCTTCTCAAGTGAAGGAATTTCGGGAAACTGTATTTAGCAACTCTGATTTAGCTGCACTGCCATTGCTATCATGTAGTGAAGGTATTAATTGTTTTTTCCACTAGTGTACTTTACATATGACAAGAATTTCTTCGGATTTACTACAGAATTACAAGGCTGGGCTTTGTTATAATTGCATTGCATTGCATTGCAATCTGAGCCAAATGTTGAATGCCGTAAAGATTTTTAGTACTGGGGATTTTGCGTCTGTTTAATTTCTGCAACAGCGATCTGTCCTTGTTTTGTGAACTACGGTGGTTGATTCCTCTCTTTTGTTAATTTATTAGGTATACATCTCGCAATTGCTGTCTATATAATCTCTTTGATTTTAAGCCATATCTGATCTACGCTCACATCGTTAATTTCGAAAGAATGGAGACTCGCTCAGGAAAGCATAAAGCGAAGTTTTATCTGCTTTTGCGAATAGATGTGTTTTTCGTTGAAATTTGGCATATTTGGGAATTTTGATATTTAAGTCTCTCTACGACAAATTTGTGTTCACTGATCCCTGTATCTGTTTAGATTTTTTATTTTTTACTTTTTTTTTTACTATCTCAAGGTTATTTGTAGCGAGAATGTCAATGGTGTTATCAGTACTATTTACTATTCAACTGGGTTCAGGAACTAATCGCTCGAAATAGCTTTCGGAGAATGCTTCAGTACGATTTCGGACGATGTTTCAAGCTTCCCTCCGACTCTGGACTTGTATAATAGATGCAGTTGCGCACAATTTCGGTAAGAAGGCAATAGTGGGACAGACAATTTACTGGCAGAGTTTCACGCTTGGCTGGCGTCGCTACGCTTTCCGCTTTAACGGAGCTGCGGATTGTCTGCGCATAACGCTCGGCTTAAATTCTGTCACTCATAATAAAAGTTAATTGCGTCTAGAATGAAAGCTGGAAACTTCGGGAGAAATTGCTTTTACCTCTGCAAGTAACACGAGGTTCCTTTAGGTTTACGTATTCATTGCAGAATTAAGAGTAGGTGCCCGCTGTTTCCATTATGTAAATGGACTGCAGTATGTGACTTCATGTGACATTTAGAAACGCCTTTTGAACGCGGAAACAGAAGCGAACGCAATATCTCCAAATAAAAAATTCCATTACACTACTGTGCCCCCAAGAGGGAATTTAATTTCATTTATGATATTAACGTTCTCATTACACTATGTTCCAGGATATTTGAATAATACTATGCAGTTTCGTGTGATGAGACAGTGCTTGTGTTATCTGTATGGTTCTGGAGTTTTTGAAGTAGCTGTTGTAACTATAAAATGTTACCTGTCGTGGAAACTGTATGAATGAAGCTGGTTTACTTGACGGGGCTCATTAAAACGAGAATGTGTACACATTAAAAAAGATTTACATCACCCTCCAAAAGAAAGGTCTGCGGTATTCCATACTATGGTGAACTGGAGTTTACGAAGTAATTCAACTGCCCATCTGTAGACAAACATAACACAACAAATAACTTATTATTATTATCATTTATTAAATCTGAACCTAAAAACACTTTTCTTGGTGTATGCTCATTGTTTAGTACCCTCATTCAATAAAAAATTGTCTGACCTCTTGCTTGAAAGTAAGCCTGCATCGAATGTGGAATGCTGTTTACGAGTTCATTAAACTAGCTAAATACAGTAAATTTCGTAGTTGATCAGGACGTTCTCACACCGTTCTTCTCAGTTTATTCCAAGCATGTTTTGTTGAATTCATATTGCGGGAACATGCGGGCCAATCCAAATGTGCTATATCAAATGTTCAAACGTTTGAAAACCTACAGGACCAAAGGGTGCTGTGGTTATCACTCCATAGACTTTCAAACTACTTAAAATAACTTATAGTAAGGACAAAAAACACACACACACACACGCACGCACACCCGAGGGTGGACTTGAACGTCCGGCGAGAATGGCCGCTCAGTCCGTAGCAGGAAGCCTTAGACCTCGCGGCTATTCCGCTCGGCAAAAGGTACAAAACCGGCACGATTGATCAAATTGTTGAAGAATCTTGTACGATTTTCTTGGGAATTGTCGCCCATAACACCGATGTAACGGGTTCGACGGGTGGCTTTAAGTGTGTTATCTCTGTATTGTGGATCCTTCAGCTTGTCCTTTACGGCCAAAAATGCCGTCTAAAACCTCCACACGATACCCACGTAGAACATAGCTGATCTGCCACCTTGCTGTACTCGATGGACAGAATTACTTCAGGCCGCGGGGAGTAGCTGCGTGGTCTCAGACATTCTGCTATGGACTGCGCGTGTTCCGTCGGAGATTCGTGTCCTCCCTCTGGCATGTGTGTGTGTGTGTGAGTTGTCCTTACTGTAAGTTAGTTTAGGTAGTTTGAAATTCTAGGGACTGATAACCACAGCAGTTAGGTCCAATTGGTTTACAAACATTTGAACATTTTTTAATAACTTCGGCGTGCATCATTACCATGTAATACAAGTAATACAGCAGAAGAATAATGGGTAGCTCTGAGAGATACTGAAGGCAGCACAGGATCATATAAGCGGAAGGAGAAGGCCTAATAGAAATCCTTGTATAACACAGGCGATACTGAACTTAATTAATGAAAGGAGAAAATTTAAAAATGCCTCAAGTGAAGCAGGCAAAAGGGAGTACAGATGTCTGAAAAATGAGTTTGACAGGAAGTTCAGACTGGCTAAATAGGAGTGGTTGACGAGAAATGTAAGACAGTAGAAGAATGAATAATTAGGGGAAAGATAGATACCGCCCAAAGGAAAATAAAAGAAACATTTGGAGACAAGAAAAACAGCGACATGAATATCAATAATTCAGTTGGAAAACCAGTACTAAGGAAAGAAGGGAAAGCTGAAAGGTGGAAGGAATATATAGAAGGCCTGTGCAAAGGAAATAAACTGAAGGCAGTATTCTAGAAGTGGAAGACGAAGTAGAGGAAGATGAGATTGTAGATACTTGGTACTGGGTTGGTAACACTGCGCCCGCGCGAACATTTCGAGTATTTGCTCCTGTAAATAATTACAAAAATCGTTGTTTTTAAGCTATATTTAATCGTTTGCAGTTTTTATAAATATAATATACGTGTTGTTACATTAGTGGGAGTGTTAGTGTAGTGTTAAATAAGGAAAAACGGTGTAAAAAGTTTATTTTACCTGTCGCGCCTATAGTACGTATTTGTAGGCCTAATTTAACTCGCGCGAATCGTTGTAAACAGTGACTAGAACTTATTTCTAATTACCTATTGTTCTATTTTTCACTCGCGGCGTACAGTAGTTAGGATTTATAAAGTCTGTCAGACGTAAATTTCGTGATTTATCAAAAGTGAATATACTAATCCGTGTTTATAGGCCTAGATTTTATTTTCGTGAGTGTGTTTTTTTAGGCCTAATTTTTATTTTCGTGACCGAGTTTCTTTATATCCAGTGCCCTTTAAGTTAATTATATTTGCGTGAACAGATTTTAGTGTCTCTTGGTGTAACTTTTACGTTTTAGTCAGTACTTAATCAAGTTTTTACGATTTCTATTTTTACCATGGGTGAGAAGTGCGTGACATGCCGTAGTATCGTTAGTTCCGGGGTGTGGTGTGATGGTTGTAGTGGTTTCTTTCATTGGGGCGAATGTAGTGGCGTGGGAAATGGGGATATAAATGAGGCTCACCAGTGGTTTTGTAGGATCTGCAATAGAGTTAGGAAAATAATGGAACAGGAGGGGAAAATTGCAGCTCTTCAAGCTGAATTAGATAAGGCAAGGGAGACTCTAAGCAGGTTAAGGAGGGAGAAGGGTGAACAGCGGTGGGAAGTGGCAACAGGTAAGAGGGGGAACAGACTTAGGACAGTTTCAGACAGCTTTGTCCTTAATGTGAAAAATAGATTTGACCTGCTGCCTCAGTCAGTATTGGATGAGCCTCATGTAGCTGAAGCTGTAGAAAGGACACAACAGACTTTTAAAAAGGACTTGAAAAAGGTAGGGAAAACTGAGAAAAGAAAGAAAGTCTTGTTGTTAGGTAGTTCACATGGTAGAGGTGTTGGCCAACTACTGCAGGAAGAGCTAGGACCGGGGTACCAGGTCACAAACGTTTTCAAACCAAATGCGGGTCTGGGTCAAGTAACAGAGGATATAGGTTCTTTATGTAAGGATTTCACAATGGAGGATACTTATAGGATGCTTATAGTGGGTGGTCCGGGAAACAGCATTGACAGAAACTGTGAATATTCTATAGAGTGTGACCTGGTGAAGATATCATCGGCAACGAAGCATACTAGTGTGGGATTTGTATCTGTCTTGAGTCGCCATGATCGGCCTCATTTGAACTCTTCTGTCAGGAGAGTAAACTTGGAGTTGGAACGCCTACTCATGTCAGATATGGGGTCCCATATTGGTTTGATTCCTGTGGATGATATCTGTAGGTGGGACTACACTAGGCATTGCCTTCACATAAACAGGAAAGGGAAGGAAAAATTGTCTGGGTTGATTGCAAGTAACTTACGGGGGGGGGGGGGGCACTGTCACAAATGGTAAAATACCAGTGGTTACAGGTGTCAGAGGGATGCCTTTTTTAAGATAGGGAGGGGGGGGGGGAAGAAAACCAGTTTTGAGAGAGCTTGTAAGACACCCTCAGTTTGGAAAAGCAGATAAACAGGAGATAGATTTTAGCAAACAATGTCTAACAGAAAGTACTCAGAAACTTCCAGTAAATCTTACTCAAGCCATTAGTATGCAACATCAGTTATCTTTATTACATCAAAATATTCCAGGACTCAGAAATAAACTTGATGAACTACTCATTTGTATTGGTGAAATAGATTCCTCTAGCCCAATTGACATAATTTGCCTCTCTGAACATCATGTGGCCACTGGTATAGATATGTTAAACATTCCAGGATTTAATTTAGCTTCACACTTCTGTAGAGTAGATATGGAGGGAGGAGGAGTTGCCACATTCATTAAAAACTGCTATAAATTCAAGAATATCGATATAAATAAATTCTGTCTAGAGCAGCATTTAGAAGCTTGTGCAACAGAAGTAGAATTCCATAACAGATGCTATATAATAGTAACTATTTACCGAGCACCTGCAGGAAATTATAATCTATTTCTAAATCATCTAGAAACTCTATTGGGTTATTTAACAGGAAGAAATAAAGAAATCCTGGTTGTTGGTGACTCTAATACAGATTTTCTTATGCAGTCCTCCAGTAAAAATTTATTGCAGTCAGTAACTTTGTCTTTCAACCTAACACACACCGTAAACTTTCCAACTGTTGCACAGCGTACCCGGCGCCTCCACCAAACAATGTCACGTTGAAATGGAAGTAGGCTTGACTTCGAAGGCAACTAAACACAGCACTTATACTGAAAACACGTTTCTTACGAACTCAACATACACGCAGCACTGACTGCCTGTCAGGCAGAGTGCTCTGCTATTTATACACAGACAGAATTTACCAGAAATTAGAAGAACAGTTAACATAAGAAACAAGTAGAATTTACAAGTGAACATAAGAAAGATGTAGAACCTTCTGGAATTGTAAATGACAAAGAAATAAAAATTTTGCCGGTGGGCGGGATTGAACCGACGACCTTCCGCTCCGCAGTCATAACGCTATCCCCTGCGCCACGCCGGCAGTTGGTGTTCGTGGTCTCTCGCGGCAATATCATAAAACCAATAATAAATGGCCTGTCAGATCATGATATGCAGCTCCTTGTTTTAGGTATAGTTTCTAAACAGATTATGAAGACTGCAAAATGTACATACAGGAGAGTTGTCAACCCACCAAAAATTGAAAATTTTAGAAAACTCCTCAAATACATGAACTGGAAAGATGTATATAGTGCTAATGGCATGAATGAAAAATATAATGTATTCATTAATAATGTTAGTATAATGTTTGAAAACTGTTTTCCTCTAAAAGTAACGCGAATTAAACAGAAGTCTATAATAAAACCTTGGATTACACAAGGAATTGTCATGTAAGACAAAAAGGAAAATGTATCTATCAGCCAAGAGTAGTTGCAATGATGATGATTTAACTAAATATAAGGAATACTGTAAAATATTAAAAAAAGTTATTCAGGTATCTAAACAAATGCACTATGAAAAGAAGATAGCAACATCAGGAAACCAAATAAAAACAATATGGGATATAGTGAAAGAGGAGACTGGTAGAACCAGAAAGGAACAAGAGCAGGTAGGATTAAGAGTAGCTGAGACATTAGTAATTGATGGGCATAGTGTGGCAAATCTATTTAACAAGTACTTTATATCCGTTACTGATAGTATGGGACTGTCTGGGTCAGTAAATAATGCCCTTGAATATTTGAAACTAGCATTTACAAATAACTTCTCACACATGAATATGTCAGTCACTTCACCACAAGAAATATCTTCCATAATAAAATCTTTAAAAACAAAGAATTCCAGTGGTTACGATGAAATATCAACAAAGTTAATTAAAGCGTGTTCTTGTGTACTTAGCACAATCTTAAGTTATTTATGTAACCAGTCTATTATAACGGGAACACTTCCTGATTGGCTAAAATATGCAGATATTAAACCTCTCTTCAAGAAGGGGGATAAAGAGATACCATCAAACTACAGACCCATTTCACTTTTGGCAGCATTCTCAAAAATTATAGAAAAGGTAATGTACAAGCAACTTCTCAATCACTTAACCACAAATGGCATATTATCTAGAACACGGTTTGGATTTCTGAAAGGTTCTGATATCGAGAAGGCTATTTACACTTACAGTGAGAATGTACTTAATTCATTAGATAATAAATTGCAAGCAGCAGGTATTTTCTGTGATTTGTCAAAGGCATTTGATTGTGTGAACCATAACATCCTTTTAAGTAAATTAGAATTCTATGGGGTCACGGGAAATGCTGCAAAATGGTTCAAGTCGTACCTCACTAACAGGAAACAAAGGGTGTCAGTGCAAGTGACTAGTGAATTAGGCCAACAGTCATCATCGGATTGGGAAGAAATTACATGTGGTGTCCCACAAGGATCCATCTTAGGGCCATTGCTTTTTCTTGTGTACATTAATGATCTCTCATCAGTTACACTACCAGAAGCAGAGTTCGTTTTGTTTGCAGATGATACAAGTATTGCAATAAAGAGTACGTCAAGTATAGTGATAGAAAAGTCTGCTAATGATATTTTCATGAACATTAATAAATGGTTTAAAGCCAACTCATTGTCATTAAACTTTGAAAAGACGCACTACATGCAGTTCAGAACATGTAAGAGATTTCCTGACAGCGTATGCATTAAACTTGAAGAAGAGCAGATAGAAGAGGTTGACAGTATTAAATTCCTGGGATTACAGCTTGATAATAAATTTAGTTGGGAGGAGCACACCACAGAACTGCAGAAACGACTCAACAAATCTGTATTTTCAATACGAGTGTTATCAGACATAGGAGACATAAAAATAACAAAGCTTGCATACTTTGCTTACTTTCATTCCTTAATGTCATATGGTATAATATTTTGGGTAACTCTTCAAGTCAGTCAAAAGTCTTCAGAGTACAAAAACGTGTAATGCGTATTATTTGTGGAGTAAATTCACGGACGTCTTGTAGAAGCCTCTTCAAAGAACTGGGTATATTAACTACTGCCTCTCAGTATATTTATTCCTTAATGAAATTTGTCACAAATAATATATCCCTTTTCCCAACAAACAGCTCAGTTCATACATACAATACTAGAAATAAAAATGATCTACACAAGGATTTAAAAGCACTTACTTTAGTTCAAAAAGGGGTCCACTACTCAGGAACACACATTTTCAATAATTTACCATCAAGTATAAAAAATTTAGCTACAAATAAAGATCAGTTTAAGAGGAACCTAAAAGACTTTCTAGTGGCCAACTCCTTCTACTCCATTAGTGAATTTCTAAATTGTACCAAATGATGCATGCACTCATACTATATTAGTATTATTATATTATCAGCAAAAAAAACCTTATATAATTGTGTATCTGTATTTATATTATAAGTGTATGTATTTGTATTTATATTATTAGTATTATCTGTTATTCAACTTGTAAATTTTGTTTCTTGACATGTTCCACATCCATGAGGATCCCCTCAATATGGATCTACGGAACAAATAACTAATCTAATCTAATCTAATCTAATACTATATTGCGAGAAGTATCTGACAGAGCACTAAAACATTTTAGTGGGAACAAGGCATCTGGAGAAGATGATATTCCGTCTGAACTGCTGATATCGTTAGGAAGGCTAGTCATGAAGAAATTGTTCCACCTCGTATGCAAGATGAATGAGACAGGGGAAATACCTTCCAACTTCAAAAAGAACTTAGTGATTCCAATTCATAAGAAAGCAAGTGCAGACAAATGTGAAAATTACAAAATTATCAGTTTAATAAGTCATGGTTGCAAAATACCAACACGAATTATTTACAGACGAATGGAAAAACTGGTGGAATCAAACCTTGGGGAAGATCAGTTTGGATTTAGGAGAAATGTAGGAACACACGAGGCAATACCTCACATTACGATTATCACCACAACTACTAACAAATTAAAACTGAAAGATATTTTACCATTAGTTATGTGGAACTGTGTTGTGAGAATACTCGTACGAATCAGAGACCTTTAAATAAAATTTAACCCATACTGAGCTAGCCGAGAATCAAATGGAATAAAACAAAATAATAAAATATATAATAACCTATTAAAACAAAACAATAATATTATCTATTAACGAGTATTTCTAAAATCTGGCACCCTAACTGCGTGACTCGAAAAATACTATATTACATTAATATATATGAGTATAATGCAATAATATTGGCAACTAATATATGTGTATGGATTTATGTTTCATGATCCAACCTGCAACATTGTCTACTCAATACGACAACGAGTTGTACAACCTGTATAAGCAAGGTAAGGATGCATTTCATTACCGTTTGATTCCCGCAATCGTTAAACAAAATAAATAGAAAATGCAGTAGTTCAGAATGTATGCTTCAACATCTTGAATGCATATAATCTACGATTTCTGGAAGCAGTACTTCTTTTAATGTGTATAAATTTAAGTATTTCATGTGAAGTGTGATAAAGATAGGCAGAACAATAAGTGTTTTACATCCAGATATTTATAATAGGTGTGTGATTAGGAAAAGGGTCGTCCTAAAAGAAAGTTAGCCGACAACACAGATTTAGATTTGACCACAGTAGAAAATATTTTAAATTCAGAAATAGAAGAATATAGGACAGAACAATTAATCAGTTTCACCAGTGACGAAGGTACAATTGGCTACAACCACTAAGCCTTCTATTAACGATGCAAATATCATAAATAGATCTTCACCAATACCTGACCCATTCGCACAACTGTTGAAACAGCTCGAAGAACGCGACAGAGAAAGAGAGGAATGCGATAGGAAGAGGGACGACGCCCTTAAAAAGAACTAATACAACGTGACGAGGAATTAAAGGAAATGATTAGTCACCAGGAATAAAATTAGACAAGACACTAACAGATTTACGAAACACATACAGAGGTTTACCAGATTTGGTGCAGAATCTTGCGACACAATTACAAAATATGCATCTCGAAAGTAATACCATTAAGGAAAACACAAAATGTAACTGAACTGGTAGAACATATTGAGTCAACAGTCGAACAAACGGTAGAAACCAAGTTCGAAGAACAAACAAAACGCATACAAACTGATTTCAAACAATAGATAAATCAAAAACATAAAGAAATAGCATACCATGTCGATAGAGAACTGAAGAAAGCCATTTCGAGCGTGCAAACTGCGAATCAACCAGTGTTGCCAACCTCAATAGGAGCTCAGGCCGTGCCCCGTGCACCTCACAGTAACGCGAAGAGCTAAATACCTTGTTCTTTGTGCCATAGTATAAATCCAGACAGTAATGCTAATACTAAGAACAACCTAATGGTTAAAGCAATTGACCATAATGTGAATAACAAAATACTCAAAACTATGCCATCAATATCAAGTATTGCAATCGAAGAAAGTCTTATAACAACCAAAAATTCGAGAAATTTAATAAAGAAAACAATACCTTTTACCGTCTTCGTGGAACGAACGACAGAAAATAAAGTTAATCGTTTCACACATACAGGGAGAGGCAGCTTTAGGGGCTAATGAAGCCGCTCGCGAATGTTCTACTTGTGAACAATAAGAACGGGTTTTTTTGCTAAATATTGCTCAGCAAGTATACAAGAGAGATTACGAAAACAGGCCTATCAACCACATCCTTATACTCCAAGACAAGGATCTTTGAGGACATATTTCGAGAAATATATTACTAAGACAAGATACTGAGATGAACCGATCTCAGGAAGGGATGTAATAATATTATTAAAAGCTCAACTTGCAGCTCATATTCAGGATAAACTAGTAAACACTTGTAAAATGTCAATTAAATACAATGAAAGAATCTCTGAGACGGATTTTCGCCTCAAACATGTCAAAGACATTATTGATAGAGCTGAAGCATTGAATTAAAATTTCTGGTGCGGCCGGGAATCGAACCCGGATCTCCATGCTTACTAGGCAGACGTCTTAACCGTTAGACTACCACACCACTAACGATTAAGGCGCCTCGGAATAGTCTATGTACGATTTCCCTCCACAACACAAACTTTAATTCAGCTTCTTTGTTCCAAAGATAATTGCCACTACTGCCAAGGCTCTCCATGCAGCGGAATAGCACCTCAGCAATGGACATGGTGGAACAATCCTGTTATGGTGATATAAATATCAATTGTGTTGTGGAGGGAAATCGTACATAGACTATTCCGAGGCGCCCTAATCGTTAGTGGTGTGGTAGTCTAACGGTTAAGACGTCTGCCTAGTAAGCATGGAGGTCCGGGTTCGATTCCCGGCCGCACCACAAATTTTAATTCAATGCTTCAGCTCTATCAATAATGTCTTTGACATGTTTGAGGCGAAAATCCGTCTCAGGGATTCTTTCATTGTATTTAATTGATATTTATATCACCATAACAGGATTGTTCCACCATGTCCATTGCAGTCTCGTCGCGGCTACGGCGGTGTGCGGACCTCCGGCAGAGCGGCGCGCCGTGGCGAGTTTGTTTACGTCTGCGCGGTAAGTCGCGTGCATACAGCGTCGTCCTAACTGTAGAGAAAACCATGAAACCATGAATCAGACGAAGAGAATAGATACCCTGAAGTTTACCTTTGACACGACTCACCCTAGACCGAGCTCTTACGAAGTAGAAAATTGGTTAGAAGAAACCGCTAAGATATCTGCCGATGAAGTAATTGGGATTAACTTTTCTATCGTCACTAGTGTTGTTTACCTTAAAGTTATCAACTCCGACGTATGTGATCGAGTTGTCGCAAGCAGTGGAGGGGCTTTGAAATTTAAATACAGGGACGGTGCTGTCGGTGAGGTGACTGTCACACATGCAGGACTTGGCATTCGGACGGTGCGCGTATTTGAGCCGCCCTTTGAAACAACAGCGGAACAAATTAATGCGGTCCTTGCGCCGTATGGCAGGGTGTTGAAAAATTTTGCGGAGAAGTTCTCTCCGAGCCATAAATTCCCTGTGTTAAGCGGTGTGCGACAGGTTAAGATCGACCTAACAAAGCATATCCCCTCTTACATAACTGTAGGCGGACACCGTGGAATTGTTATGTACGATGGACAGCCGAGGACTTGCGCTGGCTGCGGCGCAACTGGCCACGTCAGAGCGCAGTGTTTACAACGCCGCGTGGCGCAGATACCAGCCGGGGAGGCCGCGCGTCCCTCCGTGACCACGGCGCTGCCCCTGACTTACTCGTCGGCGCTAACTACAGTGCAAGCCGCGACCCCTCCTTCAGATGTCCCGCCATCAGACGGCAATGATAAACCTGATGCTGCGCAGACAGTCACCGAACGCGTACCTGCAAGTTCAAACGTCGATGTCCTTTCAAGTGCCGAGATTTACTCAGACACACACATGGAAATGAGCGATGATGCAGGACCGAGTGAACCAGACCGCGAACAAACAGGTTTGACTGAAGCTCTCCCTATACCTGGGCCTAATGAAGTACGGGAGTCGATGGATCTTGAATCTATTGATGAGAACGAGTCGATGGAACAACGGACTTCTGATACTGATGGCTCGGAGTCATCAAAGGGGTCGTCCTCGATAAAGAAGACTAAGAAACGGAGACGAGCCCACCAGGGTGCCAATCAAGTCGCCCCATTACTGCGGGAAAAAGCAAAGAAGATTATAAGTAAGATCCGCCATGAAAATTCTGTGAGTGCTGATGTAAGTCAACCGGTCTCGGCAGGAATGGATGTCGAGATGTGTGCCTCTTCTGAATCGATTTCACATCAAGGTTCGAATGGTGGCACAGAGTCTATCCTGGTTTCACAACTAGCGCTGACCCCATCTGCAGAAATAAGACAAGCAGAGGTTTTGCTTCAGTCAACATGTTCCAAATCCTGGGCAGAGGAAATGGAAGAAACAGAGGCGAACGCAGACACAGCCGCTGTCCAGAAATTGGGGACGGAACCCTCTACCATCTCGACGGAGCAGACTACAACAACAAAAGGTGGCACGATGGTCACCTCGACTGAAGCCCAACCGCCTTCTATTCCCAGCCACCATAAGAGGACAACTTAACTGCTGAAAAACCTTAAACCCATGAATCAGTCGCAAGCTTATAAAATAGCCACTCTCAACATCAATAAGATCCGGTCAGGGTTGCGACTGTCCATGTTACAGGATCTCTTACGTGCTGCCGACATTGATATCATCTTGCTTCAAGAAGTGACTGCCATAGAACTTGAACGACTTGCCGGATATACGGCTATCATCAATCCGGGAAGTGGAGCGGATCTCGGAACAGCTGTTTTGGCAAAAGAAGGCATCATAATGACTGATGTGGAAAAATTACCGAATAGCAGGGGAATTGCAGTCACGGTTCACCGCACTCGCATAATTAATGTGTATGCGCCATCCGGCAGTAGCAATCGGCGGGGCAGGGCAGACTTCTTTACCAGTGAAATTGTACAGCTTTTTGGAAGGAATTATGATCACCTAATACTTGCAGGTGACTTTAACTGTGTGCTGCACCGTAAAGACCAGACGCCCAATTTCAACACATCGATGGAACTGAAACGTATTGTCAATGATCTGCGTTTAATTGACACCTGGGAACACCTGCACGGCAGTTTACAAGGATTCACGTACGTCACGAGCCACTCTGCAAGTCGGCTGGACAGGATATATGTTACCGAACAACTTAGTTCCGCCGTCCTACATTCCGAAATTTGGCCGACAATTTTATCAGACCACGCCGCATATATATGTACAATAAACATGTGCAAACAAGGCACATACCGGGCCAGAGGTACGTGGAAATTAAATAACTCCATTCTCCATGATGTAGAATGCCAGCGTGCATTTAATGACACATGGAGGGCATGTGAAAGTAAAGCAGCACAGTACAACTCGGTGACGGAATGGTGGCTCAAACATGCTAAACCAAAGATACGGAGAATGTTTCAGACTTATTCACGGGAAAAGTATTACTGGCAACAAAAGACTACAGAATTTTACTTCTCTTGCTTACGAGAGTTATATAAATCGGACGCGACGATAATTGACAATTACGTACAAATAAAGCGTATAAAAGCAAAACTTGTGAAACTTAAACGACAACAGTGTGATGGGTACAAAGTCCGGTCTCGGTCCGATAACCTCATAGAGCAGGAAGAACCTTCAATGTTTCACGTAATACGCGAGAATAAGAGAGGCAAAAGAAAAATTATAACGCAACTCCGGTTACGTGACGGGACCACCCTCGTGCAGCAACACGACATAAAAAATGCAATTCATACTCACTTGGAATCGCTGCTGGCAACGGGAAGCAACGACGCAATAATGCAACAGGAGCTGTTACGCAATCTTCAAGGGTCATTAAGTGATGCACAAGCCGAGAACCTTATTACAGACATTGATGAGGAGGAACTGGAATATGCCATCCAACGCAGCCCCAAAAACAAGTCACCGGGCCCTGACGGACTGACTGCGGAATTCTATCATACTTTTCGAGAACAACTGCAGCCAAAATTATTAGCTATGTACAATGAATTGTTGCAGCCACATTTTAATCTGCCTCAAGAACTGGTAGAAGGAATTGCAGTTTTCATCCCTAAACACCCAGGAAGCAGACATATTGACGATTTTAGACCTCTGACTCTCCTAAACTGTGATTACAAAATCGTGGCACGAATCTTTGCCCGTAGACTGAAACTGATGCTGAATACAGTAATAGGCAGATACCAGACGTGCGTGGGTCTTGACATAAAAATCCAACAAAACTTATGTGAATACAGAGACGTGATTGCTACAGCACAGGCTTGCAAAATTCAGTGTGCCCTAGTATCACTTGATTTTGCAAAGGCATTTGATCAAGTGAATCACCAGTACCTCTTGAGCACCATGCTTGCTATGGGCTTTCCGCAGCGCTTCACGAACTTCATAGGTGAAATTTTTAGTAAAGGTGTAACACGAGCATTAGTGAATGGACAGCTCACAAAAGAAATTAGAATAAAGAGCTCGGTGAGACAGGGCTGCCCCTTATCAATGGCACTTTTTGCTATCGCCATTGAACCCCTGCTTGCGACACTAAATCAACGTCTACGAGGCTTGACAATCAATGGAATCAAGATAGCCTGCAATGCTTACGCGGATGACGTGGGGTTTTTAGTCACGGACGACCAGGAGTTAGTAGCAGCTCTCCAAGTCGTTAACAAATACGAACTTGCTTCAGGGGCAAAGTTAAATGAAAGAAAGTGTGGTTTTATGAACATAGGATGTGGGGTTGCAGTACAGCACCATGGATACATAACTCCAGTCTCCAAACTGCAAAGCTTAGGAATCGAATACCGGAGTGACATAAGGCACACGATCGCTGTCAATTACAGGAATCTTCTCGCACGTCTGCGTGCATGCATACAGAGTCACTACATCAGAAAACTTGATGACGTACAAAAGGTTACCCTCGCCAACGTTTACATAACATCGAAGATCAATTACGTTGCACAAGTTTTACCGATGCCACACGAGACAATGAAACGAATTATGTCAGCTTTGGGTCACTTCGTCACTCGAGGGTACATCTTCAAAGTAAAATACGACACGCTCACTTTGGCCATTTGGGATGGTGGATTAAATCTTACGCATGTTGCAAATAAGGCACGGGCGCTATACGTGTGTAATACATACAAGATATGGAAGAACTCACCAAACAGTTTAACAGCCCACCTGTTAAACGAGATCTCGCCTACCAGTCTGCAGCCTCCAATCAACGTCCGACATATTCCGAGCGCTATGTCGCATTTTCAAACCTTTTTAGTCGACTTGAGCTACTTGCAGCAAAACATGCCAAATGATGAGCTCATGACGGCGCATAAAGTTTATAAGAAGTTAATGGAAAACAAGAACCGGAACGTCATTGAACAAAAATATCCCAACCACAGATGGCCAATAATCTGGAAGAACATCCACTGCCGTGATTTGACAACTGCGGTCAGAGCCTCCTGGTATCGCTTAGTGAACAGGAAAGTCCACAACACCTCCAACACCTCCAAGCTATATTCCATACATTTGGTGGACTCACCACTGTGTGCAACGTGCAGCTTAATGGACAGCGATGAACATCTTTTTGTGTGCTCCAAGGTGAAAGACGTCTGGAACTATATTCGTAAAAAGCTTGCAACCATCACAAGAACATCGATTCTTCGTATTACACCTGACGATTTCTTGTACCCAGATGCTGTTCCGTACCCTAAAACAAAACGGAACTCAGTTAACTGGCTGAAAGGACACTTCGTCCACTATTTAATGTCAAGCACGACTAAAGGCGAAGAGGACCTCTCCATGTATATAGTCCAGCAACTTCGCAAGTTATCCCGTAAACAACATTACAAGCGACACTATGCAAACTTTTTAGAAGCAGTTTTCAGAGAAGAATGTAGGAATTTCTGAGAAGCCCAGACATTTAAAAACATGGAACACGAAGATAAAAAGTAATTTGCTGTCCTTCTAATAAGAGCGTTTTTATCCCTTTATTTTCTGTTAATGTTAACATTTTTTTTCAATAAGTTTTACATTTAAATGGCGAGAGGACGCCTTTCCTTTAATGATGTACTAAACATCCCCCTTGTGGATTAATGTCTATTATCATTAAAAAAAACTGGCTGCTCACGTTTCACGAGTTAAGAGAAGATAAATAAAGAGAAAAGGCAAAGAAGTTGACTGAATTGCAAAGAAACGATAGAAACGGTAACATTAATTTTTCGAGAAGACGAACTCGGATGCGTTCGGAGTGCCAGGAAAAAAAAAATATCTGTGACGGAGGCACATCAGTTTTATTTTGTTATCTATGGAGGAAGATTTTGATTTCATCGTGGAAGCGATCCACTACCTACGCCTGAAGAAGAAGAAGAAGAAAAAAAAAAAAAAAATTGCTGAGGTGCTATTCCGCTGCATGGAGAGCCTTGGCAGTAGTGGCAATTATCTTTGGAACAAAGAAGCTGAATTAAAGTTTGTGTTGTGGAGGGAAATCGTACATAGACTATTCCGAGGCGCCTTAATCGTTAGTGGTGTGGTAGTCTAACAACAAATAGAACAACAACGAACAATCAAGATCAGCGACCGCAATGAGCAGAACTACCAAAAAAAAAAAAAAAAAAAAAAAAAAAAAAAAAAAAAAAAAACGGTTAAGACGTCTGCCTAGTAAGCATGGAGGTCCGGGTTCGATTCCCGGCCGCGCCGCAAATTTTAATTCAATGCTTCAGCTCTATCAATAATGTCTTTGACATCAGCTGGCTAAAGGGGGCATCGGTCCACTACATTTTTTCAAACACGGACATGAAATTGGAAGATTTCTCGGTATACCTTACCACGGAGCATCACAAGCTGATGAAAACAAGACATTACAAGAAACATTATGCTAATTTCTTACTAAACACATTACCATAACAAGGAAGGAAGGAAATTTTTATTTACACAACATTCCTTATATGTTTGTTTCGAAGCCAAATTTATATATCGCCATTGTTTTACCTTTCCTTCAGTTCAGGAGTCAAAGTATTATGTTTTAATATTGAGGACAGGATGGTCCCCACGTTTTACCGAAGGATAGGACATGCTTTTAATTTCTGTTGGTTTATTTTGAACAGTTAAATGGCAACATTAACAAGAGAAAAGATTTTAGGTTATAAACGGCAATGGGGACATAAGACCTTTCAGGTCAACATAAACATGGAGGCAGAAATACTTATTTTTTCCTTGGAAGAAGACATTTAGTTATTTAAGAAGACACAGTTTTTCTTTCTGTACGGATTTGAAGCCCACGCCGAGGAAGGCGATTTATGGCGAGCGGAAGGACGGGCTAAAGGGGAGGATGGAGACCCGGAAAAAAAAAAAAAAAAAAAAAAAACGGTTAAGACGTCTGCCTAGTAAGCATGGAGGTCCGGGTTCGATTCTCGGCCGCACCACAAATTTTAATTCAATGCTTCAGCTCTATCAATAATGTCTTTGACATGTTTGAGGCGAAAATCCGTCTCAGGGATTCTTTCATTGTATTTAATTGATATTTATATCACCATAACAGGATTGTTCCACCATGTCCATTGCTGAGGTGCTATTCCGCTGCATGGAGAGCCTTGGCAGTAGTGGCAATTATCTTTGGAACAAAGAAGCTGAATTAAAGTTTGTGTTGTGGAAGGAAATCGTACATAGACTATTCCGAGGCGCCTTAATCGTTAGTGGTGTGGTAGTCTAACGGGCATTCCGCCGCCGGCGGTCGTGCTGTGCGGAAGTGTGGAGCGACCGTGTGTTTACATCGTCGCTGCGGGCGGCCGAGCACTGTGAGGTGAGTGCGCGCTTCAGCGTTGCTATTGTAGAGGAATGCTAACCGAAAGAAATGGATAATCAACCAGAACGAATAGATACTTTGAAACTGAGTTTCGACCCGAATTTACCGAGACCGAAATCCTTCGAAGTTGAATTATTTCTGCGAGATGTTATGAAAATTACCATAGATGACATCATTGGCATCCATTTGTCAATTGTCAGTAGCACGGTGTACCTCAAGTTAGTCAGCCCGACGAAATGCGAGCAGATACTACAATTGGGCAGACGAAATGGAAGACAGTACTCCAGATGAAGTGATGTCTGATCTACAGGAACATATAAGAGGGACCTCACCAGGAGTCCGGAAGGCAGACGGCATCCGGCAACGGGAGTCCACGACCCTTGCTCCTGAAGCAGAGGACGACTCGGACTTTTTCTAAATGCTCCACTACGGTATTCACCCGGAAGGAGCATAGCACCTAACACACTTCTGGCAACATGACACCCCTGCAGGCGTACCGCATTGCCACGATAAATCTCAACAAGATCAGTAGCACATTTAACTTGAGAAATCTTCAAGATTTTCTATACGCGGCTGAGATAGACATCGCATTGTTGCAAGAAGTTGCAGAACTTAGCCTAGAACATATAGCAGGCTACAATGCGCTAATTAATCCCGGTAATGGCAGTGAACACGGGACTGCCATCATGACCAGGGAAGGAATTATTGTCAGTAACGTGGAGAAACTAGCAAATAGCAGAGGTATTGCCGTTACATTCAATAACACGAGGATTATTAATGTTTATGCACCTTCCGGAACAGGAAAAAAGCGGCAGCGGGCGGAGTTCTTTAAAGGCGACATAGTGCCTCTCTTCGCATCGCAGACTGAACACATAATTTTTGGAGGCGATTTTAACTGCGTCCTTAGCCGAAAAGACCAGACCCCCAATTTCAATACGTCCTTGGAACTTCAGAACATAATCAGGGAACTCAATCTGGTAGACACATGGGAGTTGCAACATGGAGATGCGCCCGGTTTCACCTATGTAACCAATCATTCAGCCAGTCGCCTCGATAGGATGTACACAACATCGAACCTGCAACAACACATTCTGCAAGCAGAGAGATGGCCGACGGTGTTTTCAGACCACTCCGCGTACATCTGCACCATAAATTTAGAAAAACAGGGAACATATAGAGCAAGAGGATTGTGGAAACTGAACACATCACACCTGTCAGATGCAGGGTGTCATGCCATATTTCGAAATACATGGGCGGAGTGTGAAAGAAAGTTTCCGAGATACGATTCGGCACTTAAATGGTGGATAAAATGTGCAAAACCTTCATTAATAAAAGCTATGAAACAGCACTCCCGCGAGAAATACTCATGGCAGAAAAGAACCGTAGAATTTTACTTCCAGTGCTTGAGAGATTTATATAAAGAGGATGCAGCAGTTACGGACAACTTCGCACAGATCAAAAGAATCAAGGCCACGATTTTAACAATTAAACGGAAACAACTGGCAGGTTGCCAAGTTAGAACTCGCCTACAAAATGCCACACACGAAGAGACGACGTCAATGTATCACGTGATACAAGAACAAAAGAAACGAAACAGGAAAATATTGACCGCGCTAAAAACTACAGACGGAAGGTGTGTGACCACCCAATCTGATATACGAGAGGAAATTTACAACCATTTTTCTCTACTGCTAGCAGACAAACCAGTAGACGAAACGGCACAACTCGCTCTTCTGGCTCGTTCGTCGACGAGATTAACTACTGCAGAAGCTGAAGAGCTGGCGACAGAGATCACCGAGGAAGAAGTAACAGATGCCATACGAAACAGCCCAAAAAACAAATCGCCCGGCCCCGACGGACTGCCAGCTGAGTTCTACGACACCTTCAGACAACAGCTGGTTAGCAAGTTGACTCTCGTATGCAACGACATCATGACTCACAAGAATGACTCCTTCAAGGAATTCTGCGAGGGAATCGTGGTGTTAGTGCCCAAAACACCAGGAGGTCAGACTGTAGACAATCTCAGGCCAATAACCTTACTAAATAGTGCATCCTCATGCAACGGTTTAATTCGGTGATTGACAAGGTTACAGGTGCCTATCAGACGAGTGTCGGCAAGAACAGGACAATAACCCAGACATTAAATGCATACCGCGACATCATAGCGACGGCTGAAGCATGCGACATCCAAAGCGCCATAGTGTCGCTTGATTTCGAAAAGGCTTTTGATAGAGTGAGCCACTGCTATCTCTTGCGGACCATGGAGACAAATGCACTTCCCGAAGAAAATAATTGACACAGTGCATACACTTCTGACGAATGGCACATCAAGAATCAGTGTGAATGGGCAATTAAGTAGACCGATCACCATCATGAGCTCAGTTCGGCAGGGCTGCCCTCTGTCGATGATTTTCTTCGCAATAGCCCTCGAACCTCTCTTGATCTCCCTGACTCAAACCTTGCCAGGATTGCAAATACACGGTCACAAAATCATATGCCAGGCATATGCGGATGACGTGAGCTTCCTGGTCACGGACGCCGAGCAGATAACAACAGCTTTCCAGATTATATCAACATACGAAGCCGCGTCTGGAGCGAAATTAAACCGAAATAAATCTGGGATTATGAACGTTGGTCGAGGAGTAGACCTTCCAAATGACACACCAATCAAAAGCATAGCAACACTTAAATGTCTTGGCATAGAATTCACGTGTAACATCCGCCGCACGGCGGCCACTAATTATAGGAAACTATTGGCAAAAATACGGGCTGCAATACAGCAACATAATTTGAGGAACTTAAACATCATTCAGAAAGTGGAGCTAGCAAACATCTATATCACAGCGAAAGTAAACTACGTCGCTCAGGTCCTCCCACTGCCCAAGGTTATAGCTCAAAAAATATTAGCAGCTCTCGGTCACTTTGTCACTAGAGGCCAAATATTCAAAGTAAAATATGACACACTGACGTTACCAACAGAAAAAGGAGGCCTTCATCTCACAGACATCTACCTCAAAGCGAAAGCTCTTTTCGTCAGAAATATGTACAAACAATGGCGACGATCACCGGATACTCTCACGGCTCACCTCTTGAATGAAATAACACCGGCCACCATGGAACCACCTGTCGACGTCCATCACATACCGAACGCGCTCTGGCATCTCAGATATTTCTTTTTAGAACTCAGTTATATTATAATGAATACTCCTGAGAAAGATCGATACAGGGTAAAAACAATCTATAACAATATGATGGAATGCAAACAGGGTAACGTCGTAGAAAACAAATATAAAGGATATAACTGGCGTAACATCTGGCAGAATATACATGACCCACACTTACCATCCAATGTGCGGTCCACGTGGTATATGGCGGTAAATAGAAAAATACCGACCAATGTAAAGTTACAGGCGATTCATCTGGCAGACACACCAAATTGCAGCAACTGCAATCAAGTTGATACGGAGGAACACCGATTTACATGTGAGCCCGTCAAAGACATATGGCAACTCTGCACGGACAAACTCGCGTGTATATTACGCACGTCGCCCAGAACAATCACACCAACACGACTACTCAACCCAGAAGAAGTTCCCTATCCTAACGCCAAGAGAAAGGCAGTCAACTGGATAAAGGGACAGACAGTACACTATGTTTTCTCAGAAAGCGAAAAAAGTAAAAACGACTATTGGTTAACACTGCAGACCGAACATCAGAAGTTACAACGATTTGAAAATTACCGAGAAAACTATGCATGTTTTTTTACATAGAACATTAATTTAAACGAAAAAACAACCTTTGCAGAATGTTTTGTTTGCTTCTCTTATTGCTTCAAAAACTAAATTATAATAACGTTTTACACAAATTCCTGGTGTCGGTAAGAACGGAGGTAACGGAGACAAGCACTTCGAAGTTAAATGAGAGGACGACTCAGTACCACCCTAACAACAACGAAGATATAGAAACGACAAATCACGGTAACTCTGCGTTAGTAAATCTTTTTGAGAAGACGAACTTTGAAGCAGCTAGAACACCGAGCCGTGCAGCTGAACACCAAGGAAAAAACAGAGGAGGTACATTTACTTTCGTTTTCTAGAATGGAGTTCCTTTTGTTTTATTTTCTTTTCAAACAACAATTATGGAAGCTAACCGCTGATGACATAATTGGGAAGGAAACAAAGGTGGTCACATCACACTGCAGCGGGCAGCTACCGCAGAAGAAGCAGTTTAATTTCACCTCTTAGGAACTATTTAGTTTAAAGGCAATGAAGCCGGGCCGAGGAGGCAACAATTGGCGAAAGCAAGGACGGGTTGAAGGGGAGGAAGGAGACCCGAAAAAAAAAAAAAAAAAAAAAAAAAAAAAAAAAAAAAAAAAAAAAACGTTTAAGACGTCTGCCTAGTAAGCATGGAGGTCCGGGTTCGATTCCTGGCCGCACCACAAATTTTAATTCAATGCTTCAGCTCTATCAATAATGTCTTTGACATGTTTGAGGCGAAAATCCGTCTCAGGGATTCTTTCATTGTATTTAATTGATATTTATATCACCATAACAGGATTGTTCCACCATGTCCATTGCTGAGGTGCTATTCCGCTGCATGGAGAGCCTTGGCAGTAGTGGCAATTATCTTTGGAACAAAGAAGCTGAATTAAAGTTTGTGTTGTGGAGGGAAATCGTACATAGACTATTCCGAGGCGCCTTAATCGTTAGTGGTGTGGTAGTCTAACGGCAGTCGCGGCTCGGCCGTCGCAGCGGTCGGACGCATGTGCGGAGCTCTCTCGCCAGTGTCGCTCACTGGTGTTTACATTCGCGCTTGCTTGCATTGATAAGTTCTTAATTTGAAATGGAGTCACAATTGAGAAAGTATACTTTGAAGTTTGGTTTTAGTTTCGATATAGAACGTCCAAAAATATTCGAATTCGACGATTGGTTCTTCGGACAGTTTAACGTACCTGAAGAAGATCTGTTTGGTATGTCTTACGACTTCCTGAGCAACGTATATGTGGTGAAACTGAGGAACGACGAAATCTGTCAGAAGATAATGACCATGACCAACGGGAGTGCCGAGTACAAGACCAGCTCTGGTGAGGTGAGTCGAGTTACCATTACTTATGCCGGGTTAGGCCTTCGCACCGTTAAAGTTCACCTGTTACCGTTTGAGCTAGATTTGCAATATATCGCGGAGGCCCTTTCGAAGTACGGCACCGTGTATGGCGTAACTATTGATAAATGGGGAGGTAACATGCACTACAAGGTTGACAACGGTGTACGGACTGTGAAGATCGATTTGAAATGTCATATACCGTCCTTTGTGAACGTATTTGGATTCCGGGCCCTTGTTGTGTACGAGGGACAACCGCGTACCTGTTCTGCTTGTAATTTGCCAGGCCACCTTAGGGCGGAATGTCCGCGCAAGAAACCTGTACAGTTGCCTGCCGAGGTAGACGCGGACGGCAGACCGCGGGCCCAGTACGCCTCAGTCGCCAGCCGTTTGCTTACGCGCGAGCGGAGCGCGGCCAACCTGCCCGGTGACGTCACTGCGGCGGCAGCCTCTGCCGCCGCGCCGCAGCCAAGCGCACCCGCCGTACGAGATGACGTGCACATGTCCGGCGCTCACGCAGCCTCCGCGGAGCACGCGCACTCCCCTTTTGTTTCCGAAACGCGTTCCGCACAAGATTACATCACTGACGATACCAATGTAGCAGAGTCTGTCACGGGAGACGAGAATGAGGCCCGTGAATCAGCGAAAGCCATCCGTGATGCCACAAACGTCCCTCCACCTAAGCCGTTGAACAGTATGGAACAATTACAAACTGAAAAACGAGGAGACCTTCCCTCACCTACACCTACACCTGCCACTGGTGATATTCCCGAGACAAGTGATTCAAATTCGACTGCCCCTGCACCTGCAAATCCTGCTTCCAAAAAAACGAAGAAGTCGTCTTCTAACTTACCGGACGATGCGACAGGCCGTTCGTCGCCTGAGAAAAAGAAAGTTCGTGTTGCTCGCGTAGGTGTTATGGAGGCCACTAAGGAATTGCGTATGGTAGCGCAGAGGGTAGCTGTCAAACTCAAAAACGACCAGTCGGAAGCGTCGAAAGTGGCCGCAGTTACTAGTGGCGAGCCTATGGAGTCCGACGACACGAGAGAAAAACCGCCGGACCCTGTGTGGTTTGCGGACGATGACATGGAGGGTAATAAGGAACACTGATATAGTGTATTACTGCAAGTGTTCAAGTATGTGTACGTGGGAAAGTAGTATTCTATTGTTAGTGTGTCTGCTTCTAACCCTACTTGTGCGTGCTTATGGTTACACACATATAAGATAATCTAATGTCTGCTAATTTTACGTACAACATTACTTCGATCAATATCAATAGAATTGAGAACCACGTCAAACTTCGAGCCCTCACGGCCTTCCTGTATAATACTAACGTAGATATTGGGCTACTACAAGAAGTCTGTGTAGAACCACAGGTGGCGGGATTTCTCACAATCGCGAACATCAGCAAAGAGGATCATACTGGAACTGCAATTCTTTTACGTGACGGAATCCCTCATTCAAACATTATACGGCTTACGAATGGACGCGGCATCTCCTGTAACATCAATGGCATTCAGATTATCAACTTATACGCACCATCCGGCAGTAATCGCAGACAAGAACGCTCCTCGTTTTACAGAACTGATGTGCCATTTCTAATTAACACCTACGCCAATAACTGTATTATTGGAGGAGATTTTAATTGCGTAATTTCACCAAAAGACCAAACTCCGAATTTTAATAAATGTATCGAACTCGACCACCTCATCCAAGGACTGAAATTCCTTGACACCTGGGAAATAATCCACGGCGACCGCATAGCGTACACGCACATCTCCAACAACTCCGCCAGTCGAATAGATCGGATCTACGTTTCTGACGCCCTTCGCAGAAATGTCGCCAATAGTGATATTGCACCCGTCAGCTTTTCCGACCATAGTGCTCACCAGTGCTATGTCAATCTCCGACGACCGCAAGTCTTTCGCGGTAGAGGCTATTGGCGGATGGATAGCGGTCTGTTGCGCGACCAACAGCTGCACACAGAAGTGCAACAGGCGTGGGAGCAGGCCAAGCGCTCTCAGACCAGGTACCGGACGACCATAGAATGGTGGCTATCTTGCGCCAAACCGAAGCTTCGAGCAACGGTTAAAAGATATGCTTACCAGAAATCATATTGGTACAAACAAAGAATAGAGTTCTACTTCACATGTCTCCGCGAGCTGTACCATTCTACTGACGTTCCGATAACAGACACCTACCGCCGAATACAGAAATATAAAGCGAAAATAACGAATTTGTATCGCCAACAAATGGAAAGCACGATCACAAGGTCGCAACCGAAGGACATTGCGTCGCAAGAAACAGCTTCCCTCTATCATACGTTACGGATAATGAAGCGTCAGAAAGCAAAGTTAATCGAGGTGGTCGAAGATAGTGGCGGGAACGCAGTCACACAACAATGGGACATTATATCACACGTATGCAGGTACTACAGAGAACTATATGACACCCACGAAATCGATGAAGCACTTTGCAATGAAGTCCTCAGTGAAATACATTGCCTCCTGTCACATGAAGACGTTGCCACACTTGAGAGCCCATTTGTTGAAGACGACATAAAACAGGCCGTGTTCAACGCCGCGAAGCGAAAGTCTCCCGGACCTGACGGACTCTGCGCTGAATTTTACCAACAATTTAGGGATCTGCTGGCCCAAACACTGATTCAACTGGCCAATGAAATGTGGCAACTCGACTCTGTTCCGAACGAAATTAAGGAAGGTTTTATTGTGCCTATACCCAAAAAAGGCAATAGTAAAAAGATCACCGAACTGAGACCTATCACATTGTTAAACTCAGATTTTAAAATCATAACGAGGGCTGCTAAACAGAGACTGCAACCATTGCTCCAAAAAATACTGGGACCACATCAATATGCTGCAGTGCCTGGGCGCAGCGCGATAACAGCTGCCTGCGAGTTACGGGACGTCATATGCACCCTGAAGCACAATCAAGATCCTGGCGCGCTTCTTTTCCTAGACTTCGAAAAGGCATATGACCGCATCAACCATGATTACCTTCTTAAAGTGCTGACGAAGATGGGTTTTGGCCAGCGTTTCGTCAAATTAATCAAGCACTTCCTTTCTGATGCTCCCTCGCGTGTTTTGCTCAATGGACACCTGACAGACAAAATAACTATTAAAAGGTCTATCCGGCAAGGCTGCCCCTTATCCATGGCGTTGTATGCCATTGCAGTCGAACCTCTGCTTGTCAACATTAACTGTCGATCACAAGGAATCAACATAGGAGCCAAAAAGGTGACCTGTATTGCCTATGCTGACGACATCTGCTTAGCTGTTGAATCCACTGCAAACCTCATGGCGGTGCGGACCATTGTAAACGATTTTACCGAGGTTACTGGTGCACAGCTCAACACCAGGAAGACGATACTGCTGAATATAGGTGCAGGAATTGGTGATGCTACGCACCGTGATTGGTGCGAGACAGCGACGGAACATAAAAGTCTCGGCGTCTTCTGGAGAGCGGAGCCAGATGCTATGGCAACGAAGAACTGGACCGGCATGCTGCACAAGGTCAGAGCTACAACGCGTATTTATTCCGACAGAGAATTAGATCTGTTGCAAAGAGTTCATACAGTTAAAATCTCCATAGCAAGCAGAATGTGCTACCTTGGCCAAATCCTGCCAGTATCCGACCCACTCGCAACAAGCATACAACAAGCATTTTGTTGGTACGTAATGAGAGGCCATCTCTTCAAAGTATGTTTTGAAACACTAACATTACCAACTTCACGGGGAGGACTTGGTCTCATCAGTGCCAAACACAAGTGTCGGACTCTCCTAATAAACCGTATACATAAAACCGTCACCACAACCTCTCCGAGTCTAATAAAGGACCTCACATCTCTCTTGAGGCCATGCAGCTTCAGTCCTCCGCTAAACGAAGACTTGATACCGATAGCCCTCCGTCACATCCGGTATTACTACAGCGAATTCAGCTACATCCACCATGCCGACGACGTTTTCCCACCTTATACGAACGCCAAGATCTACGACTTTCTCACCAGAGGAATAAGTGATAACAGAGTAATACAGAAGTACCCAAATGTCAAATGGAACATCATCTGGAAGAATGTCCATAGCTCTGTACTGCCATCACGCATTAGATCTGCGTGGTACATGATCGTCAATGATAAAGTTCCCACGGCCGAAAAGCGCCACAACATCAAGATGTGTCCTTCGCCGGCTTGCGCCACATGTGGTCTCGTTGACACTTTACCTCACAGGCTCACCTGTGGAACTACGGGACAGATTATTTCAGAAATGCGACAACGCCTGGCGATAATCGACCGTACGGTTCCACACACCGTCGACGTCAATGAATTACTCAGACCCGACAAGTTACGATATCCACGAAGAAAAAACAACGCTGCGAATTGGATGTTAGGCCACACGGCTGTATACGCTCTTGACAATCGTCACACCACCCTTGACGATTACCGAGCATACCTCGAATACGAACACAGCGCCATACAAGGACTCCGGGACTATAAAGATACATATGGTAACATGCTGCAAATTATGGTACAAATGTGACGATAGTTCAAGTCAGTCAAACTGAAAAAAGGAAAAAAAAAAAAAAAGAAAAAAAATAGCACAATAGAAACAGAGGGAAAAAATTGTGAAATGTACTACACATGACCTCGGAAATTTTGGAGCACGGACGCATCAAAGTTACGAGATGACAAACTGCACACACAACAATACAGGTATAATGTTCTAAGAGTTACGTATAGAAGACACGGAATATTAACCCACCTTATCGAGAAGACGAGCTTTGAAGCACTGTGCAGACGAAACTACCGTGGGAGAAGTATTTTTTATTTTATTCCATTTCACTTTTCTATTCGGTTTTTCTTACGTTTGATTTACTTATTTATGGAGGACCCCAACATTTGTTTTGATTTTCTTATCGGGCAGGAGCCCAATTATTTTCGTCAGAAGTATACGACCATCTGTTGTGGAAATAAATAAATGCATTGGAGACGAAACTGTAACAACTCCTTTTGTCCGAATGGAAAACATTTATTTACTTTAAATCCAAGGAGATGGATGATTTCAGTTACAGGCAATGAAGCCTCGCCAATGAAGGCGATCATGGAGAGCGAAAGGCTGGGCTAGAAGGGGAGGTTTGGAGGCCCAAAAAAAAAAAAAAAAAAAAAAAAAAAAAAAAAAAAAAAAAATTGGCGCAGAGGATAGCGCGTTATATATATATATATATATATATATATATATATATATATATATATAAAAAGTGGCGGAGTGGTCAACGCGACTGCGTAGTAAGCAGGAGGTCCCGGGGTCGAATCCCGGCCGCGCACAAATTTTCATTCGTCAAAGTTCAAAAAAAAAAAAAAAAAAAAAAAAAGAAAAATAAAAAAAAAAAAACGGTTAAGACGTCTGCCTAGTAAGCATGGAGGTCCGGGTTCGATTCCCGGCCGCACCACAAATTTTAATTCAATGCTTCAGCTCTATCAATAATGTCTTTGACATGTTTGAGGCGAAAATCCGTCTCAGGGATTCTTTCATTGTATTTAATTGCTATTTATATCACCATAACAGGATTGTTCCACCATGTCCATTGCTGAGGTGCTATTCCGCTGCATGGAGAGCCTTGGCAGTAGTGGCAATTATCTTTGGAACAAAGAAGCTGAATTAAAGTTTGTGTTGTGGAAGGAAATCGTACATAGACTATTCCGAGGCGCCTTAATCGTTAGTGGTGTGGTAGTCTAACGGTTAAGACGTCTGCCTAGTAAGCATGGAGGTCCGGGTTCGATTCCCGGCCGCACCACAAATTTTAATTCAATGCTCCAGCTCTATCAATACTTGTAAAATGTTAACAGTTCTAGATAACATTGGCTTCTTTACTGAGAACAGACGTTACAACCATGTTGTTGTTGTTGTTGTTGTGGTCTTCAGTCCAGAGACTGGTTTGATGCAGCTCTCCATAATACCCCACCCTGAGCAAGCCTCTTCATCTCCACATAAGAACGGCAGCCTACATCTGTCTGAATCTGCTTACTGTATCCATCTCTTGGTCTTCCTCTGCGATTTTTACCCCACACACTTCCCTCCAAGGCTAAATTCACAATTCCTTGATGTCTAAGAATATACCATACCAATCTATCCCTTCTTTTAGTCAAGGTATGCCACAAATTTCTTTTCTCCCACAACCATGATACAAGAAGGAAATGATTGCGGTAACTGTCGAAAACGCAATGGAAACGGTAATGGAAAAATCGGTAATGGGAATGAAACCAATAACCAAACGAACGGAAACCCACAGTTTAATAGGAAACGTCCGTATGAAAATGGATTGAATTCCGGATATCAAGGCAACCTTTGGAGAAACAACAATAATAATAATAACGGTTACCGTAGCTCATGGAACCACGATACTGGACGAACAATCAACGACAATAATAACAGAAATACACAACGAAATAATGAAAAAACTCCAACATGAACACAGAAGCTAAAACGTGGAGAAATCACAATGTGAGAATAGTAGAGATTACAGATGAATCCGCAGCATCCACATCACAGCAACAGTTAAATGAATAACGGCCGCCATAAGCTCTCCATTGCAGGCTGTGAGACTTAGTGACGGCACTGACAGTGAAAACAAATCTTTTGTAAATATGCTCTGCTATGATTATGGTATTCAGTCGAAGAAGAAATATTGAAGGAAGCACAACAACATAATAAAGAGAACACAGGAGATACAGTCTTTAATTAAAGCAAACATTTATGGTATCCCTACCAATATCATAGTAGACACAGGTGCCACAGTAACTGTGTTGAGTGCAGACTTCCAGTAGCGAATTGCAAGGGCGAAGGAACCATAAGCGCTCATTCTCAAATAATTAAAAACCAGGTACGGGCAGCAATTACACTCGGAACGAAAGAAATAAATTGCATCTTTCTCGTTGTGAGAAATTGAAATGTACCTTGTATCCTGGGATGTGATTTTCTAAGAGAGAGGAAGGCTACGATTGACCTCTTACAAGGAAGATAGTTTTCGGTTAGAATAATAGACCTGTTTCAGTGGAACTGGTCAAAACACTGCAATCGCATGGCAAATACTACAAGAGAATAAAAGTCAAATACAGAACTTTAAACATACTATAAGCGAATAACCTGGTGTGAAACAATGATTTTTATTATACCAATTTGAGTGAAAGGGATCCATACCTGAATTTACAGCTAGTTGATCAGAAAATTAAAGAATCAGAATATCTAGATTTTAACAGCAGGAGCAACAGAAAGTATTCTTGAGAAATATATTAGTGTTCTTTCTGTCAAGCCTGGGAAAATAAAGGGATATGAGTATAATATTGAAGTAATACCACACAATGCAAACTGCACTAGTGCATACTTTGTCTCGTGGGTCATGAAACCAGCAGTTAGTAACGAAATAAAGAAAATGTTGGAAAGGGGAAGCATTGATCCTTCGCATTCGCCAAACAGCAGCCCATTGGTCCCTGTAATTAAACCAGTAGGAAGCATACGACTTGTGTTGGATGCTAGAGAAATTAACAAAATAATAATCCCAGTAAGAACACGACCAGAAAATTTAGACGAACAAATACACATACACTTCAATAGATCAACGATCGTCGTGTTTGCTAATTTTACTAAAAGAACAGTCAAGGAAATTCACCGCATTCATGTTTGCAGGACGCAGCTATTAGTTCAGAGTTCCACCATTTGGTCTGAACGTTAGTGCTGGTGTTTTCATAGCAGCTCTGGACGCAGTGATCGGACCAGAACTTTTTAGTAAAATAACATTGTTTGTTGATGACCTGCTAATCACTACCCAGACGTGGGAAGAACATATCGATATATATTGGAACATATCGATATATTGGAAGGAGTATTAACTAAATTTGGCCACGGCAGAGTGGCCGAGCGTATTGCGGTGCTATGCTGCGGTGCTAGTGGCCGTTCCCCGTCAGAGGTTCGAATCCTCCCTCGGGCATGGATGTTTGTGTTGTCTTTAGTGTAAGGGAGGTGATAAGTAGTTTGTAAGTTTAGGGACTGATGACCCGGCAGTTAAATCCCATAAGCTTAACAAAAGTTTAAACATTTTGAACTAAATTTGCAGACGCCCGTATCACTGCCAACTTAGAAAAATCAAAAGCATTTCTCGGACTATTATCTGTTTTCCGAAGATTCTATCCATATAATATAATGAATAGTAAACATCTGTTACATCTACTTAAGAAATATATGCCTTGGGCGTGGACTCCTGAATGACTTCAAAAAATGAAACAAGCAATGTTAACCGCAAATCTCTTGTTTCATCCAAACATGAATAATGATATTTGCATTGAAACAGACACATCTTATGGAATTGGCGAGTCTGTGTTTCAAATAGAAGAAATAAATCAAAACAAAGAAGTACGAATAATAGGTTTCGCCAGTAGAATTTTATCATCATGTGAGAGAAATTATTCGGTAACAGAAAAAGAAGCCCTTGCAGTAGTATGGGCCGTAAAAAAATTTCATTATTACATCAGTAACAAGCAAATAAAAATTTTCTGTCACCATCAGGTATTAAGTTTTCTGTTATCTTACAAACTGTTACATGACCGACTTGCAAGAGGGCACTTATTTTACAAAACCATAGATTACAAATTATGTACATCAAAGGAAAGGATAATATTATAGCACACACACACTCTCTCGTCTTTCGGTGGATTGGAAGAACTATCTGACGCCTTAGATCAAGATTAAGAATATAAAAGCATGCAACTGAATGAAACTTCATACTGTAAGAAATTTATTGTCATGTGTAAGAACCTAAAACAACTACAAGAAGCAGATGAATGCTGGAACCACATTAGACTTTCCTTACAAAATCAGGCAGACAATAATTCTAAGAACCATTAAGGCAGAAGATTCAAATCTGTGGCGCGTGTGTGTCCCTAAACAAAATATTGTTGATATTATGTGGTTTACGCGTTTAAAATGGGGGCAGTGCGAAACTGAAAAATGTTTCATTTTATTGAAAAAAAGATGTATTTTTTATTAATATGAAAAAAAGTGATTCATACAATAATTTCAACGAGTGATACGTGTCAAAGTGTCAAATACAGTAACAAATCAAATAAATCATAATTACATTTTATAATTGCAACTGAACCTCTTCAATTACTGTCAGTTGATATAGCAGGTTCGTTTCCAACCTCTCGCTGTGGTGTAAAACATTTACTTGCAGTCTATGACATCTTTTCAAATTATTTAAAATTGTATACGTTGAAGACATGTATATCGAAGCAAATAATAAAAAAATCCTCGCCAGACTATTCAATACTTTTGGAAAGCGGAAAGTGATCATTTCTGATAATACATCTTACTTTACCTGCCATACTTGGAAAAGTTATTTACGACAAGAGAATATCAAACCCATTCTGGTATCAAGATTTCACCCTGAAGCGAGCATGGTAGAACGAATCTTCAGAGAATTTAACAGATTTATCAGGACATTCCTAGGAACACACCAGATGTATTTCGCAGCATTGGCCGTTAATGTTTTACTTAAAAAAAAAAGAAAAAAGAAAGAAAGAAAGAAAACGGAAATCGATTTCAATCACCTAGTGACCATCTTCAGTGCCCTTCAAACAAGCAGTATGAATGACATTCAGGCTACACCGCACACATCAACTGCTTTTCCACCACAGCACGTTTTATTCTGTTGTATGAATGAAGACTGGGTAAAACCATTACCAACGATCCCCCATCAAGTGAAACCATGTGAAGAAATTAAACAGGAAGTTCTTGATAACATCAGACACAATGCCATCATGCGAAAGGAGCAGTACGATAAAAATGTAAAAAGTACACGTAAATACGAGGTCAGTGACGTAGTATTATTAAGGACACATCCTAAGGCATCTGCAATTAATAAGTTTAATAAAGAATGGCAAGTCATATACATTGGTCCTTAGAGGATAAAAATACCAAACGATTGTGCATATGTGCTTAGTCATCTAAATAGTGACAAAGTAAAGGGCATGTACTCATATAAAGATATAAAGCCTTATCTGAAATATAAATTATAAGTTTATAGACACTATAACCTGTGACTACGTGATGTTGTTGTTGTTGTTTGTTTGTTAAGCTTATGGGACTTAACTACGGGGTCATCAGTCCCTAAACTTACAAACTACTTATCAACTACCTTATACTAAGGACGGCACAAATATCCATGCCCGAGGGGGGATTCCAACCCCCGACCGTAGTGGTCGTGCAGACCGTGACTGGAGCGCCTCAGTCCCCTCGGCCACCGCGGCCGGCGGACTACGTGTTATAAAGGGTAATATCTATAAGTATGTATGCCTGTTTATGTGTAGGTAGAATTGTGAGTGTAAATAGTTAAATGAAAATAGAAGAATTATATTTAGCATAATTGCTAGAATATGTAACGAGATGTGGTAAGATGATTTTTAATGTGATGTGATTTAGAGTTAAGTGAATATTGGGACTGGAATCCTTGTTAAGATGTAATTTTGGTAGTATTCCATTCTTGTGACGCATACCTTCGTGTCCTCCTGCATTTTTAGTGCGTACGGATGCTTAACATTTATTTGGTAGTCTCTTAGTGTAGCAAGCTTCAAATTGAAAGCAGTAGATTATTAATTCATTTTCATTCTATTTTTCGGAACTCGCATAGGTTTTACCTAATTGAGAATAGACCTAATGTCTTGCAGTCCTCTTCCATTTGCTAGTTATAAATGTATACCTTTCTTATGACTATATTATGTCCTAGTATTTTAAAAAATGATGTGTTTCACACGATAGCATTTCTAGCATGATGAATTAAGTCGTACTGTAATTGATAGACAATCAACAGAAAAAGTAATGTAAATGACTTACAGGCAGTACTAACATGAACTGTAAACAGTGTGTTAGTGGTTACAATTGCCTAATGTGATTGTCTTGACAACTGAATGAATGTTTATTAAAGTGTGCCATACTGAACGTTTTGGTACAATGCTCCGTCAAATACAACGTCAATACGTGCATGGATCTTATTCACAATCCGGTTTCTACATACGTGTGGTTGAATATACATTGCTATGTGCTGCATGGACGCCTATGAAGTAACAATGTGATTCATCACACGTGAATTTTGTCAAGTAATCCGATATGAAAAATTTCGAACTGATCGTCGTAACAGCTTCTAAAAAGTGAAAGCGGACGGCATGTCAAATAATTTGCGGAACACCCTGTGACTGCATGAGTTCACGCATACTGCTCACTTAGTTGTTGCCAGCGTGGAAATGTCAGTCCATATTGATAAACATTGCCGTGTGATCGTTGCGTGTACTTCGCGTACAATGAGAATTGGTACCAACATACTTTTATTTCAAGATCGTCACATGCATCACGAGCTGTACGTGCACATACGTGTACACGATGAATGCCAGTATACGTTGCAGACCTCGGTACATCGACGAATCTGGGGGGCAGCAACTCTTCAACCATCGGCTCACGTCGGAATATCCAGATCAACCGACCGACGCCTTCAACAAAGCATCGTACTTCGCAGAAGACCGTGGATTTAATCAGACATTTTGTGAAAAACGCCATGTAGTTGACTGCGTATAAATGTAACATTTGTTCAAAAATAATTAAATAACGAGAAACACAGATGACATGTGGACTACTTGGCACATTTATCGTGTCAAAAATTAACTTCTGAATTTCCAGATGAAGGATGCTTTATATCAAGATGAACATTTAACTAATAATTTGGTGAACTTTTGATTGACAATTCGATGAAGTTTTAATAACTTGTGAAATGTTTAAGCAATGTAACTTTCGATAAACTCAAATTCTCAAAACCGTTCGAACGGTTGATGAGTTATGAACTGTCAAAGTAAGTGAACATGTGTAGTCACTGGCTTCATGCAAGTTTTCCCGGTTTTCGTGTCGTCCTCGCCGAGATGGAGAAGCCATAAGATAATTTTCCGGAGTAGTTAGGGTATAGTGTCTGCACCTTTATATTAGATTTTCATAAAAAAAAGAGGTGGAAATGACAACATAAGGCAGTACTACTAGAATGTAATATAAATTTTTGACGTCAAATGAAACGTAGGTACAAACATTATGTGTACCAAACTGACATATTATCATACAAACATATTATGATTATGTGAATGTGACGTTTAAAGACTAGTGCTGGGACATTTGTGAGATAAACCCTCACATGATTGTATGAACAGTGCTCGTGCCTTTTCGGGGGATATTTTAATGTCCTTCCCTTTTGATTACTTTGTGACAATAAAACTGTGTATGTAATGAAAGACTATTTCAAATGTGCCACTACCATAGGTTCGTTGCAGGAGTTTGGTTTCACGTAGCATTTCAAATAACCACTAACAAATTAAAATTGAAAGATATTTTACCATTAGTTATGTTTAACTGTGTTGTATGAATACTCGTACGACTCAGAGACATTTCAATAAAATTTAATCCATACTGAGCAAGCCAAGAATCAAATGGAATAAAAAAATAAAAGATATAATAACCAATTAATTAAAATAATAATCAATATTATCTATTAACTAGTTTTTTTATAATCTGGAAAAAAGCTTTTGACAATTACGTACGAAGTAGGATACCTACAGACGTATGTTTAACAGAAACATTTATTCAGTTACTAACAGTTTCGGCATTCCATTATGCCATCTTCAGTTGCCTATGTCTGAGTATTATGTCCATTACATAGGGATCGAAACTGGTTGCGTGGATTTCTTGCTCTCGGTAAGAACCACAGTTGTGGACATAATACTCCGATCTAGGGGCTTGAAGATGGCATAATGGAATGCCACAACTGGTAGTAAAGGAATAAATGTTTCTGTTAAACATACGGCTGTTGGTATCCTACTTCCTACATAATCTTGACCAGGCGCAGTCCAACCACCATCAATGATGGATTCAATAAGAGTTTTCGACAATGTTCAGGTTTGTTGTTCAATCTGTACATTGAGCAAGCTGTGAAGGAATGCAAGGAGAAATCTGAAAAGAGAATTAAAGTCTAGGGACACGGCATAAGAACCTTACGGTTTGCTGACGACTTAGTAATTCTCTTAGAGACAGCTATTAAATGGAATGGACAGTGCCTTGAAAGGAAGGTTTAAGATGAACATTCACAAGAGTAAAACAGAGGTAATGGAATGTAGTGTCGGAAAACCAGGAGATGCTGAAGGATTTAGATTAGTAGTACATGAGTTTTGTTATTTAGGTAGCATTATAACTTCCGACGGCCGAAGTAAAGAAAATGTAAAATTCTGAATGGCTAGGGGAAGAAAAGCGTTTCTGAAGAAGCGAAATTTGTTGACTTCCAATATTAGTTTAAATGTTAGGAAGTCCTTTCTGAAAGCATTTGTCTGGAGTGTAGCATTGTATGGGAGTGAGACGTGGACGATTAGGAGTTCAGACAAAAAGATGACAGAAACTTCCGAAATGTGGTGCTACAGACGAATGATGTAGATTAGCCGCGGCGGAGCGGCCCAGCGCGTTGAGGCGCTATGCTACGGCACGCGAGGCCGTTCCCCGTCGTGGGTTAGAATCCACCCTCCGACATGGATGTTTGAGCCGTCTTTACTATAAGCCTGTTCATAAGTAGTTTGTAAGTTTAGGGACTGATGACCCCGCAATTAAGTCCCGTAACATTTACCAACATGTGAACATTTTGATGTAGATTACATGGGTAGATAACGTAACTAATGAGGAGGTGCTCAACAGAATTGGGAGGAAAAGGAGTTTCTGGCATATCCTGACTAAGATAAGGGATAGGTTGGTGGGACACATTTTGAGACATCAAATAATCGTGAACTCAACATTGGAAGGAAGTGTGTGGGGTAAAAATTGTAGAGAGAGACAGAGAGAGGAATACAGTAAGCAGATTAAGAAGGATGTAGCTTCCCGTACGAACTCTCAGATGAAGAGGCTTTCACAGGACAGGGTAGCGTGGGGAGCTGCACCAAACCAGTCTGTGGACTGAAGACCACAACAGCAACGGCATTACCATGTTATCTCTAAACACAATGTCGACGACGGTCTTTGCGACATTCATGTATGAAGAGAACTTTGCGATAATTTTCCATAGTCCATTTTCGGTGAATTTAGATCCACCTGTACCGTTAACATGGTGATTGGTATAAGGGCCGGACCTCTCCAATGTCGTCTAGAATACAGAGAGTGTTGTGTTGTTTTCTATAATTACAAAAGAGTATTTACTTTTTAAAAATCTCAAATACGTCCCTCGCAAGCAATATTTCGACCACTAGAATTAAAGAATACCAACGTGTTGTTAACACGTATTCTTTGCTGTGTAAATTTACGAATATTTGATGAAAACTGTTTTTGAGAACGATGAATTACTGACCGATGCTAAGCAGTTATTTCTTTACGGAGCCTATGAAAGTAACATTCCATTTCAGAGTAATTATTTGTTTAAAACTCGCATGTCTGTAATGGCCAGTCTCGTGAAAATACTTGCTAAATTTTATGGAATATTTTTGTTGTTGTATTACGCATTTTTCATCTTTTTACATGGTCTCTGTACCGCCTAGAAAAGGTAAGGTTAAGGATCACGCAGAGTTATAAAACAAAACGTTTGCCAAAACGTTTTGACGCTGAATAACTTGGAATTTGAAAACACTGAAGACAAGTGCTATGTCGGCCACTTCTGATTTTTATTCTCATTTAACACCTAAAAGAAAAAAAAGACGGATCTATCAATTCAGGGTAAACCGGATGCTACAGTATCAGCATCAAGAAGTGAAATATAATATGATTTTATTTATAATTTCCTCCATATTCCTGCATAAACAGGTAGGACAAGTTTTAATTGCTTAAAATAGAGTTTCATTCCACCTAAAATAACATTTAACTGAAATTAGGTTTAGTTTATATATAACCCTATGAGAAACACGATGATATGTACTCGTATTTATGAAGAAGGGTTGCTGTTATCTTAACATTAATAATGTCAGTACCAAAACGTGATGTATATACAGGGTGTTTCACTAAGTTTGTTTGCCTCTGTAACATAAAATAATAGGTGACATGAAATTTTAATGCAGTAGGTCAACACAAGAAATGTTACACTTTCTGCGGAGCTATGAATATAGTTTATTGTATCACTTTCCAAAGAGTTACAGCACAAAGATATAATTTTTTAAATGGAACAATAGCTTTTTCTATCGTGCATTGGATTCGTTGAAACCAGCTGCGTCCAAATTAATTTCAACTACATTCCTATCACTGTTGGTTTGGGAACTACAACCCTTCAAAGTTTCACGGGCAGATACCACAAGCGCTGAACATAATGCAATGTGCCTTCTAAATGTGGTGCGGCCGAGTTGTAACGTCGCCGGTGTCACGGAGCAAGAAGCTTCCTCGATGCGTTGTTGTTCGTGCATGCCATCGTCATCCGATGTCAGTAACTGTGGTATACTGAGCCCCGGTTGTTTGTGTGGCTCCAACTGTTGGGTATACGGCCGTGTGCAGCGTCAGTCGGCAGTCTAACAGCGCATCGAGGAAGCTTCTCGCTCCGTGACACCGGCGACGTTACAACTCGGCCGCACCACATTTAGAAGGCGCATTGTATTATGTGCAACGCTTGTGGTATCTGCCCCTGAAACTTTGAAGGATTGTAGCTCCCAAACTAACAGCGATAGGAATGTAGTTTGAATTGATATGGACGCAGCTGGTTTCAACGAATCCAATGCACGATATAAATCTATTGTTCCATTTAAAAAATTATATCTTTGTGCTGTAACTCTTTGGAAAGTGATACAATAAACTATGTTCATAGCTCCGCAGAAAGTGTAACATTTCTTGTGTTGACCTACCGCATTAAAATTTCCCGTCACCTATTGTTTTATAAGTTACAGAGGCAAACACACTTAGTGAAATACCCTGTATATTGATAGATCTGAAGCATTGAATTAAAATTTGTGGCGGGGCCGGGAATCGAACCCAGACCTCCATGCTTACTAGGCAAACGTCTTAACCGTTAGACTACCACACCACTAACGATTAAGGCGCCTCGGAATAGTCTATGTACGCTTTCCCTCCACAACACAAACTTTAATTCAGCTTCTTTGTTCCAAAGATAATTGCCACTACTGCCAAGGCTCTCCATGCATCGGAATAGCACCTCAGCAATGGACATGGTGGAACAATCCCCTAATAATGCAACAATATGTGTCATCCCTTTTTTACCGGCCGCACCACAAATTTTAATTCAATGCTTCAGATCTATCAATAATGTCTTTGACATATTTGAGACGTAAATCCGTCTCTGGGATTCTTTACTTGTATTAATTGATATTTATATCACCCTGTATATGTTTCTAATTTATGTTCAAAATGAGTATAAAACACAATTTGTCGTAGCTGCTGTTTCCTCGTTTCACAGACAATTTTATAGGGAGTGCTAATATATTATTGAAGCTCTTTGTTGAGTTTTTCAGTTGTGATCATTACTGCTAATACAAGGACACCGGCACCAGAGTAGAAATAAAATTTTCAGACACTACAATGCTCTTCTCAGTGAGAGAAGGAAAGAAGGAGGGACATTAGGGCTTAAAGTTTTGTCGACATCGTAGTCATTAGAAACTACTTAGCAAGAGATAAGGCCATTGCTGTTGTTCTCTTAAATTATTACTTAGCTTGATATTAATATTTCCTAATGCACTACAACAGTTTCTGTATACATGTTATTAAGAAATATTTTACTCTGTGTCTTGATTTTGTATCTGTACTGCATTTAGTAAACTTGTAAAACATATATACCTATTTTGTAAAAAACTTGCAACTGGTTGCTGAAAGTATGAATATTTATAATAGCACAAAAATATTTCACATATACAAGGTGTCCCATTTATCTTGACCACCCAAAATATCTCTGCAACAACTACAGCTATTGTAAAACGATTCACCGGTATCAATGTAAGGCAGGGTCTAATAAGTGCAATATTTTGAACCATGCTAAAACGAAAGTATACACGTTTTCGAAGCAAACATGTGTGTTTTTCAATAGACACCTTACATTATTTCATAAGCAATCTATAGCATGACAATTCACATAAACAACAGTGTTGATTACATCGCAATACGCCAATTACATCCCGAGATATTGCGAAGCGAAGTTGATGCTTGAAATACGTGAAACGCGCGGCTAGTGCACGTCCTGAGCAGCTAGATTAGATTAGATTTAGATTAGATTAATACTTGTTCCATAGATCATATATACGACATTTCGTAATGAAGTGGAACGCGTCAGTTTAGTAAATGTTGTCTGCGCTTGACAATCTATGTTTTAAGGATTTTTATTACATTTTTGTTGTTTTTTTATTTTTTAAATTAATTTTTAGTTTTTAAAGTTTTATCTAAAAAGTCATCTATATTGTAGAAGGAGTTGCCATTCAGAAATTCCTTTAATTTCTTTTTGAATAGTAGTTGGCTATCTGTCAGACTTTTGATGCTACTTGGTAAGTGACCAAAGACTTTTGTGTAAGCATAATTCACGCCTTTTTGAGCCACAGTTACATTTAACCTTGAATAGTGAATATCATCCTTTCTCCTAGTGTTGTAGCAATGCACACTGCTATTACTTTTGAATTGGGTCGGATTGCTAATAACAAATTTCATGAGTTTATATATATATATATATATATATATATATATATATATATATATATATATATATATATTGTGAAGCTACAGTGAAGACCCCTAGATCCCTAAACAAATGTCTGCAGGATGCTCTTGGGTGGGCTCCAGCAATTATTCTGATTACACGCTTTTGTGCAATGAATACTTTTTTACTCAATGTTGAATTGCCCCAGAATATGATCCCATATGAAAGCAGTGAATGAAAATAGGCGTAGTAAGCTAATTTACTGAGATGTATATCACCAAATTTTGCAATGACTCTGATAGCATAAGTAGCTGAAATCAAACGTTTCAGGAGAACTTCAATATGTTTTTTCCAATTCAGCACCTCGTAAATGCAAACACCTAAAAATTGCAGCATAGGTTTCTCGCCTAAGTCTCAGCTCTAGCCGCGGGTTCCGCGTATTTCAAGCGTCAACTTCGCTTCGTAATAGTTCCGGATGTAATTGGCGTATTGCGATGCAATCAACGCCATTGTTGATGTGATTTGTCATACTATAGATTTCTGATCAAATAATATAGGGTGTCCATTTAAAGACAAACAAGTTTGCTTTAAAACATTTTTTTTCTTTTATTGTTATATTCAAGCCCCAGATGGGACAGGCTGGCAGAGGCCTGTATGCCGTTCTTCAGTCAAGCGTTTACACGAATTCGCAAGACGTTTACATACACAATAAACGGTGATAAAACAGGAGAATGAAAGTTATAAAAACGGAGATGAATGTGAGACTTAATGAAATCATACAGATTACAAGACACTTGATGGTAGTACTGAAACGGTGTCACGGTGGCTAAAATACATAAACGTTTGAGTAAAAGTTCGAGTCGGTGACACGGAAGAAGACACCAATAAAACACATAAATGCAACACAATGTTTTACCGTTGTTGGCGATTGCACTGTTAAAATAATATACACTGACACTGACACCATAGGATGCACAGCCAACAGACACACTGACGAAGCACCACATTAAAAACTGGAACACTATGCAGACCACGCAGAGGGAGAGGGGAAGGAGAGAAGGCGTGGGGTGGCGGGACGGGAGAGGGGCAAGCGTAGGAAAGGAAGGCGTAAGAACTCCTAGGGGATGGTAAGGGAGATGGGGAAGGGAAAGAAGGGGAGTGGGAGGGGAGGGGGCACGTAATATGTGGGGCGGAGAGGGATTAGGGGGGATAGAATGGGTAGATATCGGGATGGAGGGAGTCATCCAAGAGAGGCAGATGGCGAAAGTTACCCTGGGAGAGTGTGGAGGTGTAGGGAGGGAGGGACATGCTGGTATCGTGGTGTATAGGATCCGGATATGTTCAATGAACATTAGAAGGTGCGGAAAAGGAATGAAATCATAGAGGATCCGCTTGGGGGAAGAGCTTTGAAATACATGTACTTTCATGTTTCGAAATACCCACATTCATGAGCTCCTTCCTTACACTGATACCGGTGTCAGTCGTCTTACAATAGCTGTTGTTGTTCGAGAGATATTTTTGGTGCGCAAGATAAATGGGACACCCCGTATATGTAAAGAATCATTAGAAAATGTAATGCCTCATGCCAAACTGATTGACCTGCGCCACGAGTCGGTAGGTCGCGTACCGTAACTTGGGGTAATTTGGAACTACTGGGGTGAAATGGACCACTGTGTCCATTTAAAGAAATCGTCTTTGCTGCTGAGAGATACTTTGGTGTAACTAATAAAAACCACCGCCCATAGTCACCAGATATAGTAGTTGTTACATTGATAACAAAAATTGTGTGTGAGGTATACGACTACAAAAAATATTTATATTTAAGTGTAAAATTTCCTGTAATATGAAAATCTGAAAACATACTACTACACAGCTACTCTGGTAATGGTAATACTGTTTTCTGACATTGGTATGTTAAGGGCAACTACCAGTCATGATGTGTGCAAAGTTAGGTTATTTTTGCTTATTTTATTTATTAGGTAGCGGTGTAAATATGCAAAATCGTATTTTTTCAGGGTGAATTTGGAACTTGCCGTGAGTGTACAAAAAGAGGATTGGGCCAGCTGGCTATCAAAACTATACTGAGATAAGCCTCCAGACCGCTCTGAATGAAGACACATAAAATACCTCTCAGAAACGTTAAAAATATGAATACGTGTTAGTACACTCTCAAGGAAGTTAAATAATAATAATACTTCGAAAATAGATGGACAAACCGTCTTGACAGTAGAAGAAGAGAGGCCTTTAATCGGTGGTTTATTTAAATGTGCCGAATTGGGTGAGAAGTGAGGTTAGGGATATTGTGAAGTGCGATTTGGACCGGAGTGGAAAAGAGGTCTGATGGCACAGGCCTGGATATGATTGAGTGAAAAAACTGCTTACAGTACGTTTAAGTGAAAATGTAAAGAGAGCTAGGGTGCAATTTAACAGAGAAGATAGAAAACTATTTCAGAAATTAGGAGCAGACAGTGAGAGATGTTCCACCTAGTAATCAGCATTAATTAACATTTACAGAAGTAATATAAAGGCATCCTCCACAACAAGGTTCTGTTAGATGTGTTTACTGTGTTCCAATTAACCCCTCCACATGTTTAAATGCAATTATTTATCAAAAGAGTCAGTGTTCCAAATCACCCCAACTCCTGAGCTGATTTGGAACACAATTTAGATTAAAATATAAGGAAGGATTTTGATAAAGGATTTTTATTCTTGCAAAGCATTGATGTAAGAATGACTAGAGATGCTATATTTAAATTTTCATAGTTGTAGTGCAATATTTAGACATTAATTTTCAGTAAAAACTACATTTTCTGATCCATTTCACCCCAAGTTACGATTCGACTCCTAACTCATGGTATATATGTGCAGAGGTTCGCCGATAAGGTAAAGAGAGAGAGAGAGGGGGGGGGGGGAGGGCGGGGAGAGTGGCGGTGCTCTGCTCTAGTGGCGCGACATCCAAGGCGTGTGGGCGGGAGTTTGTGCTTGTTCGCGGTTGCTGGAGTGTGGCCGTGGTTGTGTTCATCGCCGCATTGAGTTTGTCTGGCTCGCGGGGCGTAGCCAAGCGGAAGATGGAAGCGGCAGAATTAAGGGAAAATCCGAGCGCGCCAGGGACGGCTGGTGACGGCGGACGAGCCGCTGCTGACCTGGAGCTGTTGTGTGGTACCTCAGCTCCAAGCGACGTCAGAGCCCGTGCTGTTAGACTGACCGTGTCCAGAGGGTTTGAGTATCCTGTGTTGTTACAAAACTTTGTTATTTAATTCAGCTGGGTATTTGTTCCATTGAGTTATTGTACTTGAAATTGTGAAGTATTTATAATATCTTACCTTTACCGAGGCTTTTTTAACTAATACGAAGGTCTTCAACAAAGTAAGTTCCGTTTCTATTTCTATCCGTGGCAGCGCTACGATCGCAATTCCGAGTAAGCGCTGCAGTACTCTGACTCGAGGAGAACAAATGTACGCCATTTTCAGATCGCTGCTGCCGACGTGTGCTTTGTACTGCTTCTTTATAATGTCAGTCGTAATTGAAAAATCAGATCTTGTCATTAGTTTTCTAAATGCAGAGAAAGTTAAACCAAATGAAATTCATCGGCATATATGCGAGGTTTACGGACAAAATACTGAGTGATTCAGTGGTTAGAAGATGTTCAGACTGTTCTGTGAAGGACGTGATGAAGGGCCCCATAAAGAACGAGGTGGACGCCCGTTTATTGTTACTGATGAACTGGCTCACACAAGTGAACATGAAGCACAGGCGGAAGTTTACACTTATTACACTTCCTATGGAAGTTCCGCAAATCTCAAAATCAATAATTTATGAAATTGTTACTGAAAAACTGAAATTTCGAAAAAATTACTCACGTTGGGTACCCAAAATTCTTACTGAACAACACAAAAAACAAGCCCACTTAAGTTTTTGACACGCTAGTTTTCTTTCTCGGATAGTGATGGGGGGATGAAACTTGGGTATCGTACATCATCCTTCAAACAAAACGGCAATAATTGGTATGGAGGCATACTTCATTCGCAAAAACTATTAACCCTAAGCAAATCTTGATACCTCGAAAAGTCTTGTGCACCGTTTTTTGGGTCAGAAAAGGCATTTTGCTGATTGATTTCTTACCGCGATACCAAACAATCAATGCACATGGTTACTGTGAGACCATGAAGAAATTACGCCGCGCAATGTAGAACAAGCGCCGAGGATTACTGTCAAAAAGTACTGCTTTTTTCCACGGTAATGGCCAACTTCACACAGCGAATGTGACCAAACAACTCTTACGGGAATTTCACTGGGACGTGTTTGATCTCCGTAGAGCCCGGACCTCGCTGCTAGCGACTTTCATCACTTCTTACACTTAAAATATGTCCTTGGTTCTCAAACACTTCAACGATGACTAGGAGCTGAAAGAACATGTTACCACATGGTTGAATACACAGGCGGCAACCTTCGATGAAGAAGGCATACAAAAAATTGACCCACGCTATGACAAAAGCCTACAAAATTTTGTAAGCTATGTAGAAAATTAGCAGTTTAACATTTGTAGATTTTTGTACAATAAATATGTTTTCTATATTTGTACACGGAACTTACTTCGTGAACATGCCTCGTATGATTCCTTATAATTATTGCGTATTGCTGAATTGAAGTCTTCCATAAGTTGATTATTTTGAAAACAAACAAATAATCTTATTAAAATTGGTGGAACTGTTATTCTAACTTATATTAATATATCAATGTGCTGCTATTTTTACGGTGTTCGTTATATTGTAATGGATCAATTTCGCTAAGTTGTATTATCAGACAATGTCCATATCACATCAGTGGGTAATATCACGCTGCCATAGAACAATAAGGTGAGCTATTGTTTCACACTTACCTTTCGTAATCTTTTGATTTGACGTTTCATCAACAGATTTGACAGCTTTCCGTTATGACAGTTGGCCAAATGGCCGGGGGAGAGGAGGTTTTATCGATGGCAGGTAGGTGGCTATAATGCTGTGGCTGATCGGTGTACATCATACAGTTCAGGAAATTTCATGTCCTAAACGTTGAGATTCCTAAAAGACTAGCTTTCACCTAAAACGGAACACAAATAACCGTACATTTATTCAGTGTGTGATCATGAAAGCTGTTAGTGGCTTAGAACAAAGTTTAAACATACTTTTAAACCATTTCCATTGTTTCGATTTGGAGTGTCGGATCGAAAATGTTGTATTATGGATTATAAAATGAATTAATTTTTAATACCTTTAAATTGTATTAAAATTCCTAAGAGGCCAATAGGTTAAATAAATGTCGTTAAATGAGATTCTGGTAACGAATGATGTTCAGTTTCAACCTCCACAAATTCTTCCACTTCCTCACTTAAATTACGCCGGAATTTGGCATAATAGCGATTTCTCATAATAAAACTTAATTCCAAGTCTTTTAAGTGTTTTCACAGCTACAATTTTATTGGTAATACAATGTTTACAACTTCTGTTTAGCACTCTGTAACGTGCTCAACTATTAAAATGATAACCATGCAGTATTTTGGGGATATTACTTGTCACAGATGAACAAAAATGCTATTTATTTTTCAAATTACTACGAAAATTGTTATCACAGAAGACCCTGTACCTTACGCGTAGTCAGTATTAAAACGCAGAGAGCAGATATCGTGACCTGGGTGCGCCGTTACGTTGGCTTACTAGGCGTATCAGAAGTTCTTCTCTTGCCACTTGTTTCTTCCACCAGTGCAGTGACCTTAAAGCATTTCTTTTGTACCACAAACAAATGAGTTTTTGAATAGTGTGAACTTTGAGATTGCACCAAAGATTAATAAGAATCTGGATTAATGGTCAACATGTGCTACTCCCATTCCTTAGAACAGCTTCATGGAGGAAGACTAAACATAACAATTTGAATGACAAGGAATACAAATATATATCAATGCCAACAATAAATTAAAATATATAACAGTTCGTAACAATTGTCATTCACAACTGTTGGACTTTGTCACTGTAGTTTTCCATAGATCCTCGTGGATGTGGAACATGTCACTATGTATTTTTTATATATTTTTTACAATTATATACGAATATTAATAGTTTAAATGCATACATCATTTGGTTCTATTCAAATATTCGTCAATGGAGCTGACCACTGGTAAGTTTTTCAGGCTGCTATTAAACTGGCCTTCATTAGTTGCTAAATTTTTTGTGGTTGCTGGTAAATTATTGAAAATGTGTGTTTCTGAGTATTGGACCATTTTTAAATTAAGTAAGTGTTTTTAAGTTATTTTGTAGATAATTTATGTTCCTAGTATTGTGTGTATGAACTGAGCTGTTTATTGGAAAAAAGGATATACTGTTTGTGATAAATGTTATTAAGGAATAAGTATACTGAGAGGCAATAGCTAAAATACCCTGTTCTTTGAAAGGCTTCTACAGGAAGTCCGTGAATTTACTCCACAAATAATATGTATCACATGTTTTTGGTCTCTGAAAAAATCTGCTTGACTTGAAGAGTTACCCTAAAATATTGCACCATATAACATTATGGAATGAAAGTATGCAAGCTTTTTTATTTTTCTGTCTCCTTCGTCTGCTAACACTAGAATCGCAAATACACATTTGTTAAGTCATTTCTACAGTTCTGTGGTGTGCTCCTCCCGATTCAATTTATTCCAAGTTGTAATCCCAGGAATTTAATACTGTCAACTTCTTCATACTTTATGCATATTCTGTTCTAAACTACATTCAGTGCGTCTTTTCAAAGTTTAATGTCAATGAGTTGGCTTTAAATCTTTATTAAAATTTATAAAAATATTATTAACAAACCTTTCTAAAACTAAGCTCGAAATTTTATTTATTGCAATACTTGTTTCATACGAAAGCAAATCGAATTCTGCTCCTAGAAGTGTAACTGATGAGAGGTCAGGAATGGCTCTCAGATGGATCCTTGTGGGACACCACATGTAATTTCTTCCCAATCTGATGATGACTGATGTCTTAATTCACTAATCCCTTGCACTGAAACCCTTTGTTTCCTGTTAGTGAGGTATGACTTGAACCATTTTGCAGCATTGCCCATGACACCATAGAATTATAATTTACTTAAAAGGATGTTGTGGTTCACACAATCAAATACCTTTGACAAATCACAGAAACTACCCACCGCTTGTAATTTATTATCTAATGAATTAAAACATTGTCACTGAAGGTATAAATAGCTTTCTCAATATTGTAACCATTCAGAAATTCAAACTTTTTTATGGGCAGTATGTTACTATTGAGAAGCTGCGTGTACATTACCTTTTCTAGAATTCTGAAGAATGCTGGCAAAAGTGAGATCGGTCTATAGATCGATGGTATCTCTTTATCCCCTTTCTTGAATAGAGGTTTATTATCAGCATATTTTAACAAATCAGAAAATGTTCCAGTTATAATAAACTGGTTACAGAAATACAGATTTTGCACACTATCGCCAGCAGTTACTAATGTATCATCTACTCTTAACGCTAACTGCTACTATTGCTTTCTGGTTCTACCAGTCTTCTCTTTAACTATATCCCATATTGTTTTTATTTTGTTGCCTGACAGTGCTATCGTCTTCTTATAATACATGTGTTTAGATGTCTGAGTAACTTTTCTTAATATGTTACAAGAGTCGTCGTATTTAGCTACATCATCAGCTTTGGAGCTATTCTTAGCTGATAGAAATATTTCCCTTTATAGATACTCTTCTGGCCATTAAAATTGCTACCTCAAGAAGAAATGCAGAGAATAAACGGGAATTCATTGGACAAATATATTGTACTAGAACTGACATGTGATTACATTTTCACACAGTTTGGGTGCATAGATCCTGAGAAATCAGTACCATAACAACCACCTGTGGCCGTAATAACGGCCTTGATACTCCTGGACATAGAGTTAAACAGAACTTGGATGGCGTGTACAGGTACCGATGCCCATGCAGCTTAAACACGATACCACAGTTCATCAACAGTATTGACTGGCGTATTGTGACGAGCCAGTTGCTCGGACACTATTGACCAAACGTTTTAGGTCAGCAGTCCAACATTTTCCGTATCCAGAAAGGCCTGTACAGGACCTGCAAGATGCGGTCGTGCATTATCCTGCTGAAATGTAGGGTTTCTCTGGGATCGAATGAAGGGTAGAGAATGGATCACACATCTGAAATGTAAGAGCCACTGTTCAAAGTGCCGTCGATGCGAAGAAGAGGTGACCGAGACGTGTAACCAATGGCACCCCGTACCATCACGCCAGGTGATACGCCAGTATGGTGATGACGAATACACGATTCCAATGTGTGTTCACCCCGATGTCGTCAGACACGGATGCGACCATCATGATGCTGTAAAGAGAACCTGGATTCATCCGAAAAAATGATGTTTTTCGAATCGTGCACCGAAGTTCGTCGTTGCTTACACCATCACAGGCGCTCCTGTCTGTGATGCAGCGTCAAGGGAAACCGCAGCCTTGTCTCCGAGCTGATAGTCCAGACTGCTGAAAACGTCGTCGAACTGTTCGTGCAGATGGTTGTTGTCTTGCAAACGTCCCCATCTGTTGACTCAGGGATCGAGACGTGGCTGCACGATCCGTTACAGCCATGAGGATAAGGTGCCTGCTTGTGATACGAGGCCGTTGGGGTCAAGCGCGTCGTTCCGTATTACCCTCCTGAACCCAGCGATTCTGTATTCTGCAAACAGTCATTGGATAGCCACCAACGCGAGCAGCAATGTCGCGATACGATAGACCGCAATCGCGGTAGTCGACAATCTGACTTTTATCAAAGTCGAAAACGTGATGGTACGTATTTCTCCTCCATACACGAGGCATCACAACAACGTTTCTCCAGGCAACGCAGGTCAACTGCTGTTTGTGTGTGAGAAATAGGTTGGAAACTTTATTCATGTTAGCAAGTTGTAGGTGTCGCCACCGGCGCCAACCTTGTATGAATGTTCTGAAAAGCTAATCATTTGCATATCACAGCATTTTCTCACTGACGGTTAAATTTCGTGTCTGTAGCACGTCTTCGTGGTGTAGCAGTTTTAATGGCCAGGAGTGTATAACTGCCCATTCGCAGCTGATGTCATATATTCTGTGTATATGAAAGAATTTTCCTTTTTATCTTACAGGAGATTTTTATTCCTTGTGCAATCGATATTTTTATTATAGACTCCTGTTTGATTTACTTTTAGAGGAAAACATGATACGTTATTAATGAATATGTTATATTTTTCAATCATGTCATGAAGAGTCTCTGGTTTGATGCGGATCTCCACGCTACTCCACCTTGTCCAGGTCTCTTCTTTTCTGAATACCTACAGCAGCCCTAATCAGTTCTAATGTGCTTACTGTACTCATGTCTTGGTCTCCCAGAACAATTCCGTATAACACGAGACTTACAATTTCTTATTCTATCAGAATGTGTCTTATCAACCGATGCCTTCTTTTAACCAAGTTATGCTATAAGTTTCTTGTCTTCTCAGTTCTTGCTCATTAGTTACACAATCTTCCATCCATTCTTCAATATACACCACGATATTTAATCTTATCTTAAATGTTGTATACAGTTTGTTAAATCGGCATTACACTCATGGCTACGAGAATAACGGTACCATATTGCTCGCATATCCTTGAAAACAGCAATTCTCATTAATTTCTGTCGAACACTTTCTATAATTTTTGTTTATGCAGCAGATTAGTTTTTTGTTCTTCATTCTAATGGCGGGTCTTTCCAGTTATGTCATTCTCTATGTGTAAGCCATTTAAGATATGTGTGATTCACCTGTATTATCGGTATACTGTAAAGGTGAGCTAGCCGCGGTGGAGTGGCCGAGCGGATTGAGGCGTTGTGCTCCGATGCTCGATGCCGCTCCCCGCCGGGGGTTCGAATCCCCCTTCGGGCATGGATGTTTCTACTGTCTTTAGTATAAGATAGTTCATAAGTTGTTTGTAAGTTTAGGGACTGATGACCACGCAGTTAAGTCCCATAAGCTTATCAAACATTTGAACATTTGAAAGGTGACCTACCGTTTGCGAGTCCTACAGTACTGTTGCCTGTTGTTAGAAGTAACTCCAAAACTATAATGTACCCTCTATTGTCTTTGGCGAGGATGGTTACTTATTGTGTAACTAGTAAATTCACTGATTCCATAAAAAAATTGACCTCCCTTGTACAGAATAGCTTGAACCGTCTGTTTATCTGATAGGGTTAATGGGCTAAATATTTGAAGTCAAGCATGTAATAGAAGAAATGGTTGAAAATTGTGCTTAAAGCTTGTTGTAAGTCACTAAGTGCTCTGATAATCAAACACTGAATAAATGCAGGTTTATTTACGCTCCATTTTAGGCACTAGAGTCTCAGTGTACAGGGAATCGTGTTTCCTAAACAATAAATCGTTCTCAGATATACACCGATCAGCCAGAACATTATGCCCACCTCTCTACTATCGATAGAAACGCGTCTAGATGATAGCAGTGTCACCTGACGACGAATGACTGCTAATCAGAAACACACACTCTGCATGTAGTATCAGATAGTTTGCTCTCCGTGGGTTGATGTGTGCGATGCATCTGAGTTTGACCGAGGGCAGGTTATGATGGCATTTCTGAAACCGTACGGCTTCGGTGTTCGAGGAGTGCTTTGGTGAATGTCTTCAGATTAGATCAGATTAGATTAGTTCTTGTTCCATAGATCATGAATACGACACTTCGTAATGATGTGGAACGTGTCAGGTTAATGAAAGGCGTCTTTACAAATTATTACTTTGTTCTAAATATTACATGACACAATTTTGATTATTTTTTTTTCAAATTTACTAATTCATATCTAAAAATTCATCTATAGTGTAGGAGTATCCATGCGGAAATTTTTAATGTATTTTTAAATGCTTGTTGGCTATCTGTTAGGATTTTCATGCTGTTTGGTAAGTGACCAAAGAGTTGTGTGACAACTGAATTCACTCCTTTCTGTGCCAAAGCTAGATTTAACCTTGAATAGAGAAGATCATTCTTTCTCCTAGTGTTGTATTTATGCACACTGCTATTGCTTTTGATTTCGGTGGGATTGGTAATAACAAATTTCATGAGTGAATTTATATACTGAGAAGCTACTGTGAAGATCCGTGGCTATTTAAATAAGTGTCTGCAGGATGATCTTGGATGGGCTCCAGCACATATTCTGATTTCAAGCTTTTGTGCAATGAATACTTTTTTACTCAATAATGAATTACTCAAAAAATGATACCATAGGAAAGCAGAGAATGAAAATAGGCATAGTGAGATAATTCACGGAGACGTATATCACCAAAATTTGCAATTACCCTAATAGCATAAGTTACTGAACTAAAACGTTTTAACAGATCTTCAATGTGTTTTTTTCCAGTTTTCCCTCATCAATGCTTACACCTAAAATTTTGAATATTCTACCTGTGTTACAGATTTCTGACCAAAGTCTATATTTATTGATGGTGTCATACCATTTACTGTATGGAACTGTAAGTACTGTGTTTTACAAAAATTTAATGATAGTCCATTTGCTGAGAACCACTTAATGATTTTCTGAAAGACGTCGTTTATGAATTCATCAGTTAGTTCTTGTCTGTCATGTGTGATAACTATACTTGTATCATCAGCAAAAGGAACCAGCTTTGCATCTTCATGGATATAGAATGGCAAGTCATTAATATATACTAAGAACAGCAAAGGGCCCAAGACCGAACCTTGTGGCACCCCATTTTTGATTGTTCCCCAGTTTGAGGAATCAGCTGTGTTTTGCATATTATGATAACTGCTAATGTCAACTTCAGCACTCTTCCTGTTAGGTATGATTTAAACCATTTGTACACTGTCCCATTCATACCACAATAATTTATCTAGAAGAATTCCATGATTTACACGATCAAAAACCTTGAAAAGATCACAAAAAATCCCAATTGGTGATGTCCGGTTATTCAGAGCATTTAATATTTCATTGGTGAAAGTATATATAGCATTTTCTGTTGAAAAGCCTTTCTGAAAACTAAACTGACATTTTGTTAGAACTTAATTTTTACCTATGTGTGAAACTACTCTACAGTACATTACTTTTTCAAGAATTTTGGATAAGGCTGTAAGAAGTGAGATTGGACGGTAGTTGTTGACATCAGCAAGTGGCGAAACCACATCTAAACGTCGAGGGGTGGTCATACTTCATTACAGATTTCTGGTCAGACTGGTAAAAAAGGACAGGTTGCGATTTGTAGCGGAAATAACATGGGACTTGAATGCCAAAAAGTAATAAGGGACAAAGTCCTTCCTTTTATCATTTTGTGGGGTGGCTTCAGCGAGAAAAGTTTGGTTTACAACGGCTAAGAGCTATCTGTTTAGAAGGTTGTCTCTATAAATTACGCGTATTTGCTCGCCGTGCCGTCGATATGTCTAAACAAAAATTTAGTTTTTAATTGTAATACTTTGTATTAGTCTGTTGACGTTTTAACATACGTTTAACCTCTTAATGAGAAAACCATGAAAGCATTTTAATTTTTTTAATTCGGACAAATATTGAAGTAAGATATTTTTTAGTAATAGCTCACGGCGTTATAAGTCCGGTACATTTAATGCAACATACAATGTATATGTTTTTTATTCTCAAGGAAAGTAACAGCAGTGATACTAGTGAAGGAGGACACGACTTGGTGAATCGTACTCTTTAATGTCCGTTTCCGGACGCGGACATCCCTTTTAATAACTTTCACCGCATCAGACTGAGTCCACACCGCGAAACGTGAGACAAACAGGGCCGGGAAACCGAAGCCGGCCTGATAAAGCCGTTTATTTAGTGAACAAACAGGGGAAGCAAAGAGTAGCGGGCGCAGTCCAAAGTGGAAACGCGTCGCCCGGGGCGGCCGCGCGGGGGCAATCGATGGGTCGCGGCGAGGGATCGCGGCGCATCACATCGGCGAGACATCGATCACTGCGCGGTCGACAGGTCGAAGTGGCGCCCTCTGACCGGCGGAAATTACCTGCCGCGGCCGCGGTGGCTCCCCAAGGCCGCCGGACAACGCGCCGCTGCCTGGATTACGTGTGTGTGTGTGTGTGTGTGTGTGTGTGTGGTTTGAGAATGCTTGCTCCATGTCTTAACACACTTTTATATGTAAAGAACAGTCTAGAGTGCAAATATTTTTTTTATTTTTCGACTAGTTTCGGTCTTATTTAAACCATTTTCAGGAAATCAAGCTCCATTGATGGTGTGGAGCCGGCAGGAGGCTCAAAGTCTCCTGCCGGCTCCACAACATCAATAGAGCTTAATTTCCTGAAGATGGTTTAAATAAGACCGAAACTAGTCGAAAAAAAATTGCACTCTAGACTGTTCTTTACATATAAATTTAAATAAGAGTGCCGTTTCCCATAAGTGGAACAAAAATGTTTCCAAACATATCTTAACACACTTGTTAACTGGATAGTTTCTCTCTTGAAGACATGGGAAATCTGGATGTTGAAATGTTCCACTTCATTATTTACTAACTGGGAATTCGGCTACTGACGGGGTAAATAAACTATCTACCAATAAATAGTGCTCACGTGTTTTCACCACAATCTTTATTTCAACACCTTGCCGTTACAAAGTACAAACTATATACAAAAAGCACATGGCCACTACACAGTTGTTATTCCCGCCACTTCCGGCCACAACCAAGATCTCAGATCAAAGATCCCCCACTTCAACTCAACACAAAGTGAGCGAGAGCATTCTCGCGACAAATATCGATTCCCACCCTAGCTGTTACGTTTCAATGTAGATAGCGAATTTTCATTTCATTAATTCAAGAAAGGCCTGTTGTGTGGGATAAAACCCTCGATACGTACAAAGACTAATATGCAACCAGAAATTTTTGGCGTGAAGTTTGTCTGGGTATTCCTAGCTACTTTGATATGGTGGACCACAGAGAAAGAAATGATTTTCTTGTGTTCATACTTTTCACTTGTTACATCTACTCACCGGATGAAATTCGATTCATAAATTCTAGAAGTGGTAGCTGGTCACACTCTATAATGGAACAAGATATTTACATCTATTTTATTGTCGTGTCAACTGTAGTGGGCTGTTATTAAAAATGTTTCATTTGCAGAAATATAAACGTTAATGGAAAACCAGGAACAACGGCACATTTTTATAACGTTTTGCTATACTTGAACTTGTAGTCTTACAATAATAGAAGATTAAAAGTTATTTGTCGGAATACTTGTACAGTAAGAAAGAGGCGCTTAAAAGCAATAAGTAATTTAAATACCACAGCAAAACTAAAGTGAAGTGGTTTGGTGATGAAAGTACACCGCCAATAACTGGCAGACTGGTACGACGGCGCCGGAGTTTTTACCGTCGTCTGTGTAAAGGGTAGATTTCTGAGCGGCGACGATCAAATGACCGAGGCGGAAAAAATCCGCCGTTTTTGTAACCAGCCTTACACATTACTGGTCAAACAACTGCAGTATTATGAAGACTGACTGAAGCACTTCACTGTTCCGCTTGAAGTGTGACATATTCGCTGAATGATGTATCCGACTTTTTTACTGTCCATTAGTCAATGAAAGATGTTCCTGAATATGGTCGTTGTAAATCCATTACACGGAGTCTACGATGAACTGTAGGTCACCCTATAACTAGTTCAGTTTAAAGGACCAACATCTCCAGGCCTAGAAAAGCGCTGCAGTTTCCAAACCAGTGTTGGAACTGATGACAGTTTTAAGTAAGAGACGTCGACTTTCGCGACATTTCGGTCAGGATCAGGGAGGTTGTCAAGGAGAAGCGGGCTGAAAACGGGACATGCACGGCTTCACGGAATACTGAAACACAGGGGAAAAGAGAGAAATGTAAAAATGTAATATCATATTGTACAGACTGATGTATTAACGAATGGATTGAACGATGGTCAACTTTCATTACACCTATTGATGTTTAAGTAATGCAAGTGTTATTGCTTTTTTGTAGGGGTGTTCAGTCCAAAGACCGGTTTGATGCAGCTCTTTTGTGCAAGCCTCTTAATCTCTGAATAACAACGGTAACTCATAGGTATCCTTTTCAACTTGCTTTAGTCTCTCTGTTTCCGTCTAAGATTTTTACCCCCGCCCCAGTCCCACCCCTAAATTCCCCTGCAATGATAAACTGAAGATTCCTTGACGTCTCAGAATCTGTCCTGCCTATGGATTCCTTATTTTAGTCAAGATATACCAGAAATTTCCTTTCTCCTTGTAACGAAGCATGTAGGGGATTTATTCCCAGTCTTTTTGCATTACTTAACCTCCCGATACCAGTGTTGCATAGTAGTAGATATGAATGTAATGTCTATTATCATTTGCTTTATCAAAACTTTTGTAATTATTTTTTTATAATATGACTAGCTGAAGCAATTTTCTATTATTTGAAGATGCAGAAGTTTGTTTACTTAGCAAATATTAATTAGTTAATGCCACAGGTGTATTGTTGTATTTAAGATAGTATACTAATTAGTATTTCTGATAAAACTAACTAAATTTTTTCTCACAATATTAAAGTAGGTATTATTATGTTTCACAAATAAAGTTGTTAAAGTTTTGCCCTCATTAATTTCTGTATAATTACCGTTTATTCGGCAGTAATTGTTTAAAAACCTATTTAAATATGAAATTTCCTAGCAGATTAAAATTGTGTGCCGGAATCGGGACTCGAACCTGGGACCTTTGCCCGCGAAAGGCAAAGGTCACAGGTTCGAGTCCCGGTTCTAGCACAGAATTTTAATCTGCCAGGAAGTTTCATATCAGCGCATACTCCTCTGCAGAGTGAAAATTTTATTCTATTTAAATAGATTTGCAAATGAGGCAACATTAATTTAACCGAGATTTATATACAAATTTACTCAAAATTATTAACGCTATCTTCTAATGAATTGTTAACTTTTCCATTATAATTAATGTTCATAATTATCAATACGCAATTTTCAGTGTCATTGTTTACATGATATAAATAGGATGCTTGTACGCCATGTAAAGGAGACAGGTTACATTTTTCACTGAGAGCACATTCTACGGCAGCAGGAAGTACTGTTTTGAGTCGTGTAACGTGATGTATCTGAGGCACAATCCACGTCACACTGAACTCCAATTTGAACCATTATAGTAAAAGTTTTGCGGTGTTAGTTGTGTGGAAAGTGTTTCTACCTATATTATGAATGGACTATTAATATTTAAACGTACACCTCAGGCTTTTGTATCCCACACACGAACTGTGTAAATTTGTGGTATTGGTGTGTGCAATGTGCGTACTGGGTTGTGGTAACTGTTATTAATGAGACTTGTACGCTGGCCATAAATGGGGACAATTGGGCGCTAGTGATTCATTATAGTGTCAATGAACTGCAGTTCTACTTGTCCCTTACATTATTTGCACTAGTTTTGCCACATGATATTTCAGCCAGTCTTTACCGACAGCGCTGATCTTCGAGAACTCCAAGAGGCAACGAGCTACGACCCGGTACGTTACATCCTCTCTTCTATTCAGTATCTACTAATCGAATCTTCAGTACAGTATTATCCTGCAGCGCCACTATTTACCGTCCACGCTTCTCTTCCATACAAGGCTACACTCCAGACAAATTCTTTCTACATTACATGGGATATTCTGCAAATCACATTTAAGTGCCTGGTAGAGGGCTTACTTAAAACTTAAATTATTGTTTGATGTTAATAAATTTCTCTTCTTCAGAAATTCTTTACTTTCCATAGCTATTTCGCATTTTGTATCTACTCTACGTTGCCACTGAAAGTTGTTTTGCTACGCAAGTAACAAAACTCACCTACAAACTTTTATTGTCTCGTTACACAACGTAATTCCTCCTCTGTTGCCAGATTTTTCTTAGACTACATTCTACTGTTTTGCTCTTGTTTATGTCCCTCTTATACCTTTCTTTCATGACACCATTCCTTTTCCAAATTTTTCCTTGCTTCCTTTCCCATATTGCACAGTGAGTATTAAATATAAATTGGTGTTTTGGTCCAGTACACAGATATGGGGATTACAGTCTATTTTAGATCTCTTAAGGCACAGGAAAAGAATAGTGGTTTATTTACCCTACAACGTCAGCTGAAAGGAGAAATAGGCAGTCAAAACCCACAAAAAGCAAATGGAAAAACATAACACTGTTGTGCTCCAAAGGTGGCTAACAATTATTCGCAAAAATTCTTACATGTTCTCTAGATAGAAAGAACAAGCTGAAGTATTTGCAACCAACTGATAATACCATAATTATAATAATGGTGGTCCAAGGTTTAGTTACACACACACACACACACACACACACACACACACACACACACACACCACACACACCACACACACACACACACACAAATACACACTCATAAAGGAAATAAAGCAGAGAAAATGATGACATAAAGACAAATGAAAATAGGATGTGCACATTGAAATCTAAGAATTCATAGCGGCACTCTTTCCTGCTTCACTGTTTAAGAAGACTTTCGCTGCTGGCCTGTATTTCACACAAAACTTGTAATGACTCCAATATACCTTAACACACTTGGAAATTCTCATATGACTAGTATATAGTTTGTAGAGTCATCTCTGTTCAGACAAGGAAAATTTAAAGTACATTATCATTCATAACAATAAATGATCTCCTAACTTGCATTCAAAAATTGGTTATTTTATGTTTGATTTTGCTATATTTTGATACAGTACTCATAACTATTTGTAATTTTTGAGATAGTGAATTTTTTTTGATAACCATGAGATGTACGTAATTATTCTGACATTGTAGATGTCTTAAATGTTGGCGGTATATGGTTTTATAGATTTTTTTAGTTCTAATTACTGGTGTGAGGAAGTCAAAGATGTCCTCCAAATACACCCTTACGAGACGCTGGGCTAACAGTACAAAGCAGGGCCCTCCCCAGATTTCCGCCAATTTGTCCACACCCCGCACCCGCCACTGGTTTAACCCGCTACCTCTCCATCTTAGCTGTCTGGCTGCTGCTCCAACCGCTCGCCGCGGTCCACTGGCGGTCTGCCCTTTATATTTCCAAACAACACCATTTCTTACACTAAATTCGCGACTCCACATACGTTACTTCCGTAAAGTCACAAGGGGAGACAACGACGCGGAACTGAAGTCTGACTTGGTGAGGTAGAGTGTGTGCGTAAGGTCTGCTGGCGGATTACCCATAATGCCACGGTGGCTGATGGGTGCACCATCCCGCGTCTGCAAAGAACGGATCTACCCGAATAAAACCCAAAAAGTGGGTAAACTAACTGGCACAAATTTTAATTTAATGCCTGGCCTATAATAATATTCCATTGAGAGTTTGTCACGTCGCTCCGCGTCTTGTACAACAACTAGAGATAATCAAATCCTCCTTATAGTGTTTCCATTCCGATTTCTATAGTTTTTGTATAGAGTTGTATTGTGTTTATGCATATCTGCATTATATTGCCTATAAATGCATATGCAATGCGTTATTGCATGTTTAACTAACTTGTTGATATTTAGACATTTACTTTACTTTTTGTAAAATTATTCTTGAAATTTAAATAATTCACCACGATACTTTAAGAACTAGAAAAAGTCGTAAGGAGGTTACACTTTTATTGCATTGTTTGTGGGAAGTATTGTTGTTTACCTTGTTTCTAAATGTATAAGAGGGCGCTATCAGCAGTAACTGGTTCCAGATATATTTCTGCTATACAAATGTGATCCTCACCAGCTTTACCCTTTAGTGACCAGTGAGGACTATAGTTCCCATTTACTTGTTTTCGCTAGAAGTTCAGGGTTCCCACTTCTAACTTGTGCCACCAGGCGCGCGAAAGTGGTTGTATTTCTACATTGTTAGTTAGTTAATGCAGAAGCGCAGTTTTCGCGGGAAAACAAGCCACTGTTTCGACCATAACAGCGTTTTTTGTATAGTGTGCATTCCTTTTGCGTGTGAAGTGAGTTGAATTTGCCTACTTTTCTATTTACGGGGCAGATAGTATTCGTGTATATTTGCTGGATATCAATGAAAATTACATAACTATTACAAGGTAAGTTAGTGGGAACTGTGTTTCACACTGAACGTGTGTGAAGTGCAGTATGTATGGCTGTGCAATCGTCATTATAGTTATTGTTTGTTTCTTATTGTTTAGAATTACCTGGATTCACGCCACAAGAGGTTTTTAGAATTTTGTACACTTTACCAGAAGATGTAGAAGATTCAGATGTCGATACTGACTCTGATGAAGATTTTGAGGCACCAAATACTTCGAAGATTTTGAACAAAACATGGTAGCAGAAGTGAAGTATTCTGTCCATTGTCTGTGACAGAGTACAATAAAATAATGGGAGGAGTGTATCGATTTGATCAGCTGCGCGAACGGTATGCTGTAGGTCGTCGTCCATGGAAGTGGTGGGGCAGACTATTTTTCTTTCTTGTATACTTGGCAGTTGTCAATGTCTACATTATGTGGAAGTTACAGAAGCAGACCACCTAACATTTAAATTGCATCTCCGGCTTCTCAAGTCGTAATCGAAGAGGAAGGCCCGTTCATTGTGAGACACCAAAAAGAGGCGTGTGTTCCAGATGAAGTTCGTCTGGCGAAAGTTGGAACTCATTTTCCAACAAAAGGTACTACAAACAGCGAAAGATCCGTACCCAAAGACTGGAAAGTTGCCCAAATTACTCCAATATTCAAGAAAGGCAATAGGAGTGATCCCCAAAATTACAGGCCTATCTCATTGACGTCGATTTGCAGTAGGATTTTGGAACATATACTTTGTTCGAATATTATGTACTACCTCGAAGAGAACGACCTATTAACCAATAGTCAGCACGGATTCAGAAAGTATCGCTCTTGCGAAACACAGCTTGACCTTTATTCACATGAAGTGTTAAGTGCCATCGACAAGGGATCTCAAATCGATTCCATATTTCTGGATTTCCGGAAGGCTTTTGATACTGTACCCCACAAGCGGCTTCTAATGAAATTGCGTGCTTATGGAATATCTCCCCAATTGTGCGATTGGATTCACGATTTCCTATCAGAAAGGACACAGTTCGTTGTAATTGACGGTAAGTCATCGAGTAAAACAGAAGTGATATCTGGCGTTCCACAGGGAAGCGTTATTGGTCCCCTACTCTTCCTCGTGTTTATAAACGATTTAGGAGTTAATCTGAATAGCTCCCTTAGACTGTTCGCGGATGATGCTGTCGTTTATCGGTTAGTGAAGTCAACAGAGGATCAAAAGCAACTGCAAAGCGATTTAGACAAAATTTCTACTTGGTGCGAAAATTGGCAATTGACACTAAATAAAGAAAAGTGTGAAGTAATACACATGACCACTAAAAGAAATCCGCTGAACTTCAATTACGCGATAAATCAGTCAAACCTTAAGGTCGTAAATTCTACCAAATACCTAGGAGTTACAATTACGAACAACTTTGACTGGAGAGAACACATAGAAAATATTGTGGGGAAGGCGAACCAAAGGTTACGTTTCATTGGCAGAACGCTTAGACGATGCACCAGCTCCACCAAAGAGACTGCCTACATCACACTTGTGCGTCCTCTCTTGGAGTACTGTTGCCCCTTGTGGGACCCTCACCAGGTGGGACTGACGGAAGATATTGAGAAGGTTCAGAGAAGGGCAGCTCGTTTTGTTTTATCACGTTACGGGGGGGAAAGCGTCACGGAAATGTTGCACGAATTGGGGTGGAAATCATTAAAAGAAAGACGTTATTCATTGCGGCGTGATCTGTTTGCGAAGTTTCAATCACCGACTTTTAGTTCTGAATGTGAAAATATTTTGCTAGCACCCACCTACATAGGGAGACATGACCATCCCAATAAAATAAGAGAAATCAGATCGAAAACGGAACGATTTAGGTGTTCTTTCTTCCCGCGCGCTATTAGAGAATGGAACGGTAGAGAAAAGTTATGAAGGTGGTTAATGAACCCTCTGCCAGGCACTTAAATGTGATTTGCAGAGTATCGATGTAGATGTAGATGTAGATGTAGATGAAACAGAAGGTGCCTCCAATGTAGCACCAAAACAAAGAAAAGAGGACAAAAACCATGTGTAGCAACTGTCGTGTACTTTTGTCTGCAGCTTCATGCTTCTCTAAGCTCCATAGTACGTCACCTTAGTGAACTCAATGGACAATGTGAACTAATATATAAGTAAATCAAATGTTTAATATGCTTTTTGTACTAAAAAATAAAGGATACACTTAAAAAAAAAATTATCAAGTCCAGTTACTGCAGAGTACGGTAGGAACAATAGTTCCCACTAATTTTTTTTTATAGCCGTAGGCTAAACTCTCACTTTCAAGATTTAAACTATGATTTTATGTATTTCTACTTAGGCAAATACAGTATTCATAAAAAGTCTACAATTTCTGGTAATGATCTGGTCACTAAAGGTTCAACACAAAATAAACAGCGTCAAATAATTATATTTCGAAGATTTAAATTTCGTCTGTTGCATCATAAATATCGATACGGTCTACCAAAGAAGCCGTCTGCAACAGTATGAACATTTCCAAGAGTTAAGAAGTGCACCGTCGTGGTCCGCACAGCCTTCCGCCGTGTAATGTTACTTTTTTTTTTTTTTTTTTTTTTTTTTTTTATTTTAACGCTGGTGTTGTCACAAGTTCAAAGTTGAAAACCGGAATTGAAATTTAACTAACCGTAAGATCAGCAATGAATATTAATTTTCGAAATGATTATCAGTTCGCAGCAGCAATGTAAGTTAAATATTACGACAACACCAGAAAGCACCATTACATAAGAAAATAGCGGAATCAGTTACCTCGTACGCATTCCTTGGTGGAAGCCGTGACACTGCAGTTGAACCTGTATGAATTGATTAATATCTTCGTTCTCGTAAACTGATGCTTGGTTTCATGACTATTAATTATTAAAGTTTTAAGACCGTGTGCAATTTTGATCACTATGGTTATCGAAAGTTAAAGAAATTATCGGACTTCGCTTTTAACAGAATGAAGACTTCCTGCAGGCATTGAATTCAATGTTTAATATAAAATGAGAGTAAATAAATTTTGCATCGAGAATGTTCTTTTGTCATCACGAGACAATAGGCAAGAATGACCAAGCATCAATTTACTAATATTGCTGAAAATAAGTCATCAATTAAATGAAAGATGGGAAGAAATAGTCATTATTTAAATAAAATAGGAATTCCAAATGAAAGTTAAAGTTTATTACGTAAAGAATGCTAACCAGAGCTCACACTTACATGATTATGGAGGTCGAGTAGTATCGCTACAGCCGCTGCTGGTAAATGGTTACTCGCTGCGTTTGGCGGTCCTGGTGAAACATAGCGAGATGGCCGAATCCGGGGATTTTGCCGTCCCGTGCGAAAATCTCCATCCCGATCCACCTAGTCTCCTCGCACTTTCAAATTTAGTCAATTTTTTCCACAATATCATTGACCCACAATCCGTACTTTCACATATCACACACACTAGTATGAAGAAACTGGATAAACAGTTCGTGCTTTGGAGTCTATGTGCTCCAGAACCGAAATAGCGTTTGATAGTATTATTTGTTTGACATAATTAAACGTAATGAAAGAAACTTTCAAACAGAAATGAAGATGTTAAAATTACAAAATTATAAAATTGGAAATAACTGAATGAAAGGCCGTTTATCTAAATCAGTTGTTTATCAATTGGAGTCGTGTAGAGCCACACTAATGGTTTTGCAACTAGGTGCTTTAATTGTTTTTGCATGTGACTTTTACGATGGCTAACGGGGGTTATTGATTATGTCCATCCGCTTGCTTTTTTCCCCTCACCTCGTCAGAGATAAAATGGCTTAACTGTCCGGTTTGTTTCATACAGGTAAAATTATAGTTGGCCTGTCAGTCAGCTGTGTAATTAGGCTGGTTTATCATTTAGACCGACGTAATCGGTGGACAGATTAGTTTAGTAGACTACAGCTGATGTGTCAGAGCCACGAGAAGCTGTGACTTCCGTCCTGTGATACGGAATCGCCGTAACTGACAGTCTTTCATGTTGTGCACCAGCTGAAGGACATAATTAGTATCCTCTGCCGTTTTTTGTTTGAAATTAGTATCAATCGTTTATGACTTCAACAACGACACTCGAATGAGGAAAGCAGACAAAGCCGAAAAGTATAATAAAGAGGTTCACTTGGAGAAGAGGACAGATGTAGATGTATTAATGTGAGACGCAAAGGAGAGGGAGTGTTAAGGGAATGCATCTCACGTGTAAACGCAGCTTAAGCGCAATGTCTGCATTCAAGAGATTGCAGCCTGTAACAGGCAGTGGTTACTTTAGCAATAACCTTCCCATAGGTATAGAAACCATTAGGCCGTAATATTCCGATATTTATCTTTATCCTTTCACTGGCTGAAAACCTGGCTTTGGTCGGGTATTTATTAATTCAATCTTCCGTAAAGTGAAGGAAAGCGGTATGGCATGAATGACAGTGAGACCCCAAAGGACAGGCTCAGGCGCCTAAATGGAAAGGTTTTCCCTATCCTTCGCGCCCGCAGCTACCTCCCCTTGGTAAGGTATGAGGCTTGTTTATTAAAGTGTGTATGTTAAGTGTAGGTGATTGTGATAGATCTGTGTGTACATGAAAATAATATGTCTTGACCACTCTTATCTAATTACTTGTGCTTTACCAGTTTCGACATTTCGTAATTTTCGATGCCAAAACTTTGTCAAAAAAAAAAAAAAAAAAAAAAAAAAAAAAAAAAATAAATAAATAAATAAATAAATAAATCCCACATTAAATTGCGTCACAGACATACGTCATTACATATGAAACATATGTTCGAAATACATAGCGCCAAATCATCTCTTTGTTACGAAGACGTGTGTAGTGCAATGGCGTGTTCGTGTTGGAGTTAATCGGAGAAGGGAGAGAGGTGTCACATGCCCTCACTCCAGGTCATTGCCGCAATGACTGGTGATCAGGATTTTACTTCACCACCCCTCCACTGCTCACTGTCCATCCCCTTCTTCCCTCATCTCTCTGTCCATCTTCACTAACCCCATCATATTCTCCTCCTTCTCCCCCCTCTTTTCTCTCCATTCTTTGGTCTCCGCCCATATATTCCTCCCTTCCTCCTTTATGATGTCAGGTTGGGCGTAAAATTTTGTTAATTCCTGTTTTTTTTTCTTCAGATTCTCTATTCTCCTGTTTCTTCGCCTATATTCTCAGGTTTTTCTTTGAAAAACATTCAGATTTTCTTCATCGTTCCTACTGTTTCTAATAAAAGTGATGGTTTCACAGCCTTACATTAGCACTGACATATTCGTACTTTGATGTAGCCTGATCTTAAAACTTTTCGACAGGGAAGTACCAAAAAAGATCCTTTGGCACTTCCTGAAGGCTAAAGTATACTAGATTGCCTCCACCAATTCTTGCATTTATCTCAGTTTCACAGTGGTTGTGATTTCTGAAGAGATTACCAAGGTAAATGGTACTTGCTCTTTTGAAATGTCAAAATTTTCAAATGTTTGTAGAGCCTATGGGACTTAACTACGGGGTCATCAGTCCCTGATTCTCTATCTATTTTCTCCTCCGCCTATTACAAATTTCTGTCAAATTTCACAGTGATCCGTGAAAGAGTGTTCAAGTCTGTTGTAAAGCGCTCTCCGCCATGTACGTAAGACATATAATATAGACAGTCGCCTTCCTTTTGTTTTGAAGTGAAGATCTACATAAAACTGTAAGTTGGTGCAGAAGTCTGTTGTAAAGGACCCTCCGCCATGCACCATACGAAATTTTATTCGACAGTGACTTTCCTCTGTTTTGAAAGTCAAGTCTGCAAAATTTCATTAATATCAGAATAAAAGTGTGGATTTGAATTTGTTACAAACAAACAAACAAACACACACACACAAACACACACACACACACACACACATACTGCCGCTCTTCTGTATGTAGAAGATTATAAAAATGTTCGCTTCTCTAAAGGCTTTCTTGCTAACGAGCTGGGTTGGAGGGGAGGGGGGGACCTAATATATGGGGAAGGAGGAGATTAGGGCTGATAGGTTAGGTAAATATCGGGACGGAGGGCGTCATCCGAGATATGTTGGTGCGGCAGAGGCCAGGGTTCATGAGCAGCCTGAAGAGACCAGAGGGTCATGGGATTCTATTTTTCGGGTGGTGTAGAGGATGCAGATATGTTCAAGGAACTTTAGAGTGTGAGGAAAAGGAATGAGATCATAGAGGATCCACGTGGTGGAAGGAAGGCGAGAACCATCAAGGAACGGCAGATATGTAGGATTGTGGAGCGGTTAAGTCCCCACGTCCGGCCGGAGAGAAGTTTGAGGAGGTTGAAACGGGTGAGGGCTTTCTGACGGACAGTTCGAAGGTGACGGTTCCATGAAAGGGAGCGATCTAGGGTGAGGCCAAGGTATTTGAGGGTGGAGGTTTGGGGGATGGAACGGTCATTGAGTGTGAGGTACAGGTCGCGGTGACGGAAGGATCCAGTGATAAGATGTATAACGATTGCCATGGGTTTTTTCTGGGGTTGATGGAGAGGAGCCACTGGTTACACAAAGTCAATAACTGGGAGACGTGAGACTGGAGAAGGTGCTGGGAACGAGCAAGGGAGGGGGCTAGAAAGGAGTTGACGTCAGCATAGCGAAGGAGATGGGCGGGAGGCTGGGGTTCCGGCATGTCTTCCGAGTAAATGAGGTCAGAGGGGGGAGGTGAGAACGGAGGCCTGAAGCACCCCGGTGGAGGGGTAGTTGTTGACAGTGACATAGCATGGGCGGTGAGAGAGAAAGGAAGCGATGAAATGGACATAATTAATAGGAATGGCCAAGTTTTGGAGTTTGAAAAGGAGACCGGAATGCCATACTCGATCGTAGGCCTCCTCGGCGCGACGGGAATTTTGCTGGACGCGAAGGAGGTGGGTGAGGCGGAGTAGTTGGTCATTGACAGAGAAGGAGGGTCGGAAGCCACACTGGGAGAAGGGGATGAGTTGGTGTTGACGGAGATGATGGTGAATGTGGCGAGAAAGGATGGTTTCAAAAATGTTCAAATGTTTGTAAATCTATCGGACCAAACTGCGTGGTCATCAGTCCGTAGCTTACAAACTACTTAAACCTAGGTAAACTAACCTAAGGACAACACACACACCCATGCCCCAGAGAGGACTGGAACTCCGCGGCGAGCAACCGCGCGCTCCGCAGCGAGACGCTTTAGACCGCTCGGCTACTCCACCGCGGAAAGGATGGTTTCCTAAATCTTGCTGAACACCGAGGTGAGGCTGATAGGGCGATAGGAAAAGACTTCTGAAAGAAGCTTACTAGTTTTGGGGAATATAAGAATGCGGGAGGACCGCGGTAAAGTAGCCGAGCGGTCTGAGGCCCCTCGCTATGGAGCGCGCGGTTGCTCATCGTTGGAGGTTCGAGTACTCCCTGGGCCATGGGAGTCTGTGTTGTACTCAGGTTAGTTTACATTAGTTTAAGTAGTTTGTAAGCTACGGACTGATGACCACGCAGTTTGGTCCGATAGATTTACAAACATTTCAACATTTGAATTTGAATGCGGGAGGTTTTCCACAGGTCCGGGAAGAAGTCGGTGTGGAGAACGACATTGTATAGGGATGCAAGGGCAGTATCGAAGGAGAGGGGGCAGGTGGACAGCACGGCCACTACGGTCGGGGGTTCGAATCCCCCCTCGGGCATGGATATATGTGCCGTCCTAGTTCGTAAGTAGTTCATAAGTAGTTTGTAAGTTTAGGGACTGATGACCCCGTAGTTAAGTCCCATAAGCTTAACAAACATTTGAACATTTTTTGGGCAGGTGGAAGGTGCCTGTAAGTTAAGCGGTCGTGGCCGGGGCGGTGTTGTATGTCAATGGCGGCAATAGGCGTGTTAAGGAGGGAAGGAAACAACAGATACGCCGGTTCCCGTGCCCTTTCGAAAGCGAAGAAAATTGCATCGACACCGGCGGCAGTATTTGGCGAAAGCAATCAATTGCAAATTAATAAAGGGCAAGTGGAAAACTAGACCGTTGCTGTTTGATATCTGATAAAATAGGATTTTATGTTTTGCTTAACGGAAATCCTTTTTCTCTGTTAATAAGATGATCAGATAATTGTATTTCCATCGATTCCTTGATTACACAGTCCCAGTAACGCGAAGCTGGAGCAATAATTCGCGTGTCTTTGAATGAATATTAAGCCCTCATTAAGGCAATGATCACCCACAGCAGATTTTTCTGGTTGGAGCAGACGTGTGTGTCTTTGATGTTCTACACATTCTGCCCAATATATGCCCTTCCACATTGACAGGGGATTTTATGTACTCTAGGCTTCATCAATCCCAAATCATCTTTTACAGATCCAAGAAGAGATCTAGTTTTTGCCAAAGGTAATAAAACACTTTTAACATTGTATCTCTTGAGGATTCTTGAATTTTTGGAGAAATACTCCCCGCATATGGCAAAAAAACAGCTATTTTAGGTCAGTGAGTGGTTCTCATGGTGGTCCAAATTGGAAAGCTCGACAGATTTGATAATAAGTATAGCCATTCTGCTTGAACACAATCGTCAAATAGACTCAGTAATAGCATAAGCTTTGTTGACGAGTGTGCGTAGAACATCCATGCGTTGATGACAAATAGTATCGTTGACGTAGCTGTCAGTATGCTTAGGTTTACGATACACATTGTGTCTTTATTTTATTTTATTTGTACTAAAACTTAGAAAAAATGCAATTTACCTTCCTTTTCAATTTACATAGAAAATTTGATGCGTGGATGACGTCAGTTCAAAGAAGTGTGAATTGAGATCAAGGTCTTCCATAAAAAGATAAGCGACGATTGGGGAAGAGGACACCCCATAGCCACACCGTCAGTTTGTTCACAAAATGAGCCACTGTTAATGTCAATACATGGCGACACAGCTCTGTAGGTTTGTCATTGGAAAGCTGACCAATTAGCAACAAGGACTCCTCCACAGGTACCTGAGTAAAAAGTGAAACACTACCAAAACTTACTAGAAGGTCAGATGTTCCAAGGCGTAGTGTTGAATGAAATCTGTCATTATAGATACATGATGCTGTTGTATAAGCATGTGATAGAAAGTGAGTTAGCACAATGCCGTTTACGAATTCGGCTCCAGGTTACAACTACAGCCCTTCGCTTGTTCCACAATACCATAGATCATTTCCAGTGAGACACTATATTTTACGAATGAACTGTTCTTCAAATTTATTCTCAGACATCTTCATTTATGCAAGACTTTTTTGATTCATTCTTCCAGATCCATATTACAATTTTTTTTTCACTCAAAAACTGCCGCACATAGCAGTGAGCACGGTTCGCCACTCCCCTCCTCCCCCCTCTCCCCCCCTTCCCTCCCCCCTTTAGAGCTGGCTCTGCATACAGATAAAATAAATATCGCACTTGACTAACATGGGGCCATTCAGTCGATAGGGCACATAAAATTTCTCTTCAAAATCATTTTGTTTGTAACGGGAAACAAACCGGCGCTTTTCATCCTGACTGGGTGTTGCATGAAGAGCGTGGTTAGCCGTATTTGTGTGGCCTGACTCTAAGTAAACAATGAAAAAAAAAGGAAAGTGCAAACATATGCTAAACAAGAGAGAGAATTCTCCTGACGACTTGTAGCAGTGACATCCTGCGCATATTATAAAACTTCTAATACGTTGAATGCAAAGTGAAACTTGCGTAGCACTGTGTACGCCTTTAGTCAACTGGATATCCTCGTTTGATTCTTCTTACCTTGCGGGAATATTACAAGCATTTGAGGAGCATAGTGGAATTTTTGCCGGTGAAATAATACTGATGGCTGCGTATCATATTTTGAGAATCATACATAGAATTTCATGTTTACGAATAGTATCGAAATGAAACGGTCCAACCGCTGCAAAAACGTTATACGTAATGTATAGTAAACAATATTATCATTACCATGACAGCGTTCTAGATTGCCATGCAGGGGGCCCGGATTCGATTCCCGGGGACTGGGTGTCGTGTCTTCATCATCATCGAAGCGCAAGTCGCCCATGTGTCGGCACTTAAAGACTTGCACCAGGCAGGCCAAACACAATCCCAGCTGGAGGCTAACGGCCAACAAAGCCACGCAAAATCATCATCACCATGACGAAACACCAAAGGCGCCATGTAATATTTCCAGTTGAATGTTAAATAAATTAATAACAATACCTGTTTTCCTATTATGGAAAACATCTATATCTTAGCATACTACAGTTTTTTTTATTGCTGTAAGGTAGAGAGAGTACCACCGTTACTCTACCTTTCCGTGATATCCTTAAATAATTTAAGATAAATACCGGGATGATTCCTTCGAAAGGGCATGGACGATTTCTTTCCTCTTCCGTGTCCAAAAATCCGAGCATGAGCCCCGTCTCTAATGACTACGCTGTCGACGGGACGATATAAAAACCTAATCTTCCTTCCCTCCCTCGCACCGGTAACCTCGCCCCTGATGACATTTGCTGCTGATGCAAACAGTGGAAGTCCATTGCTATCCCTCTCATGTCAGAATTTTCATATTTTTATTTATTAGTGTGATCATGTGATTTGCAGGTTGATAAATTTATACGTTTGTTGTAGCACGTTTAAGCAGAATTTGTTGAGAAACTATGTAATACCTTAGAGCTGACAAAAGATCTTCAGTAAATTGTGTGACTACATACCGGCTGAACAGAATATTCCATTGTCAATACATGGCACTTGAGTGAGCATCAGGACTCTGTAACAGTGAGGAAACTCAGGCGGCAGCTGAGCCCAAAGTAGCATTAACTTCCCCAGTCTCACGATCTTTGTCCGGAATACTCAGTGACATCGAATAATGCTCTTATTTAGTTTCAAGAATAGCTGTGTGCAGGTTACACGTTCGTTGATACAGAAGAAACTTCCGGCCTACAAGAAAGTAAGTTGCGACCGCAACAGGTGTTTCTTCAGAGCTGCATCGACGATATAAATTCGTAACTGGGCCACGTATTCAACGAGCATTCTTGAAACTGGGTATGACCTACGAATACTCCTGCTCGTCCGGAACACTACTACGATTTCCTGATGCATAAGGAGCAATTTGGTTCGAATAACCAAAGATGAGTCGTATAACTGTCCCATCAAAAAAACTTGTTACTTTCAACTTTTTTTTTTCGAGAGAAATCTTTTATTAAAAAAATTCTCCAAACTTAATAACAATTGTCAGTTTTCACAGGAAAGTATCAGTTTTCCTAAGAAATGACATTTTTCCACCAACTTCATTTATTTACATTTCTGCTGAAGCTTCACTTGGTACTCGATGGAATACCTGCTTATCCCTTCCGCAAGTATAAAATGATATGTCCTCCTAATCCATGCAATACCACAAAATAAGTCCTGATGACGGTCATCCGAATAGATTTCTGTTTCAGTGTTGCTCTTGAAACCTTTTACATGTGTACTTTCAGTACAGGCTGATAAGACATCATGGCAGCTGGAAAACCTAAGTTTATGAACAGGTCTGCTAAATCCAATCAGTGTAATCACAGGTTCCTTTGGATGCCTTATGTCCACAGTAAAGAAATCACTCATTGTGGAACCAACAACAAATAGTTTAGCTTTCAGTGGGTGCCGTCTACTGAAGTAAATTCTATATCTCTCAATAAAATTGATGCTTGAGATTTCGTCGTATCCTACAACAGTGAAGTACCATCAAGAGAAGTTGATGCTAGAAGACATCTGTCAAGAGGACTAATTGTCACTGATGACACATGATGTATGTGAGCAGGTCTGTATATTCAGGCGCTACTGCTTCTATTTCCCATGCCTTTAAACTGCAATCGAAGCTCCCCAAAACAACCTTTTTCTTATCGTTAAATGTTGAAAGTGAGCTTACATTATCATCATGCTCACAAGCAGAGCCAAGGAAAGTAAAGTAAAATAAAGGGAATTTTTATCCTTTGATTCAATCAATGCGAGTACTTGAGTAACGTCAAAGTCTTCTCCAACAATATGGTGCTTATCTTTCAGGAGCCTCCCATCGCAGACATCCGTCTCACATTCTACCGCAGCCAGACATTTTTTCACATCAGGTATTAATTCAGCACCAACAAGAAGCCACAGCAAGCCTCAGAAAATCCGCCTAGTTAAGTTTGAACATCCAAGTAATGTAGAGCGATTTAGTATTTATTTCAGAGTCTGACAATAGTGACTGAAAGAATATTCTCATGATCTTCCACGCGAAACAATAAGTGTGGCTTAATGTGGGCTACTGTTATCCATCTTCCATTTTGCTGCCAACGTGATCACAGAGATTATTTGGACGATTTTTATTTAATAACTTCATGATGTCGCAGTATGCATTAATTCTTTCAACTTGTGGACTGTCATTGGTAAGAGCGTCATTTACTGTTGTTTAAATGTGGTGGTTTTAAAATTTCTAAATAATGATTTGAATATCAGAGTAAGTAACACTATAATGAGTCGGTTAAGTTCAAATGTCTGTAAATCTATGGGACCAAAGTACTGTGGTCATCAGACCCTACGCTTACAAACTACTTACACTAACCGAAGGACAAAACACACACACACACACACACACACACACACACACACACACACACACACACATGTCTGAGGGAGGACTCCAACCTCCGCTTGCAACTGCGTGCGTTTCCTTGTCAAGACGCCTACAACCGCTTGGCCATTCCCGCTCGGCAGGCGGGTGTAACGGACAAAATCTTTATGTGAGAAAATACGTTTCAAGCTTGAAGTATATACGGTCATCCTTTTTCCTGGTGTGGAATAATTTACGCTTCTTCTTTCTCCTTAGCCGTTTTTCCCACATATGGCAGGGTCGGCTTGTTAACGTGGGTTTGGCATGTTAGTAATTAGCCTACGGGGTGGCCAGATGTCCTTCCTGCCGCCACCCCATGCCCCCCCGGGAGGAAATGTGTATCCCAAATGTCTGCGTATAGTGTTAAACGTGTGAAAGTGTAAAGTGTTACGAAACGTTTGCCAAACGTGTAACTGAGGCGGGACTTGGGTACCAGCCCGGTATTCACCTAGAGGGATGTGGAAAACCGCCTAAAAGCCACATCCAGGCTGACCGGCCGACCCCCTTCGTTAATCCGTCGGGCGGATTCGAACCGCGGCCGGTACGTCTCCCCGTCTCGGAAAGCGGTGCGTTAGACCACACGGCTAACCGAACGGGTGCGGAATAATTTTACGCTATTAGTCAGAAATGAAAAGTTGTTATTATTCCCAGGAGCGGTTTCGGTGTTGTGCCTATCTTCAGGTGGTCACACATTAATTTACATCTGTCCCTGCTGGAGTGAAGTGATTGCATAGGTACAAATTATGTGAAAAGTGTATACTATTTGAGAAAAAACCGCACATGGGGAAGTAACGTGTTGAAAATATTAATGTACTTACATATAAGAGAAGTATCCTTGTTAGGATGTATATTTGTCATTATCTTTTCATAAATAATTCGTTTTCTACTAATAATTTTCTTACTTGCCCCTGTATCATAATATATACCTTCTATGTTGAAAGTTTAAATACACCTACATTTACATGAATACTCTGGAAGTCACACTGATGTGCGTGGCAGAGTGTTCATCGAACAGCTTTTATGATTTTTGTCTACAGTTAAATTCTATAATAGCGCGCGGATACAAGGTACACGTAAATCTTCTCTATTTTATTGCGATGATCATGTCTCCCTATGAAGGTAGGTGCTAACAAAAAAATTTTCATTATGAAAAGAAAGTTGGTGAAAGAAATTTCGCAAATGAATATCGCAGCAAACAAAACGCCTTTCTTTTATAGATTTACACCCTAAATCGTGCATCGTGGTACTCTTCCCTGCTCTTGTCTGAACTTTCTCTAAATCCTCCGTCAGTCCTCCTTGGAAGGGATCCACGAAGCTTAGCAATGCTCCAAAATAGGACGCACAAATATGTAGGCGGTTTCTTAGTACAACTGTTGCATCTTGTAAGTGTTCTGCCACTGAAACGTAGCGTTTGTTTTGCCTTCCCTACAATATTTTCTATCTGCTCCTTCCTGTTTAAGTCGTTGGTAATTATTATTCCTGTGTATTTAGTTGAATTTACGGCCTGTAGATTGACTGATTTATAATGTAAATAACTGATTTATAGTGTAAATAAGGTTTAAAAGATTTATGTGGATGAATTCACACTTTTCATTGTTTAGGGTCAATTGCCAATTTTTTCACGATGCGGATATCTCGTCTATGCAGTTGTTTCTCATCTTCTGTTGACTTTACTGACTGATAAATGACAGCATCATCCGCGAACAGTCTAACAGAAGTGCTCACATTCTCTCCTAAATTTGTACATACAGGGTGTTTCACTAAGTGTGTTTGCTTTAATCAAAAAATGTTCAAATGCTTGTAAGGCTTATGGGACTTAACTACGGGGTCATCAGTCCCTAAACTTACAAACTACTTATGAACTACTTACGAACTAGGACGGCACAAATATCCATGCCCGAGGGGGGATTCGAACCCCCGACCGTAGTGGCCGTGCAGACTGTGACTGAAGCGCCTCAGTCCCCTCGGCTACCGCGGCCGGCGAGTGTGTTTGCCTCTGTAACATATAAAATAATAGGTGACGGGAAATTTTAATGCGGTAGGTCAACACAAGAAATGTTACACTTTCTGCGGAGCTATGAACAAAGTTTATTGTATCATTTTCCAAAGAGTTACACCACAAAGATATAATTTTTAAATGGAACAAGGGTTCTACAACCCTTCAAAGTTTAGGGGACGGAAGCTACGACAGCGTAGCTGACTGGCTGGTGGTCATGAGACAGTGGGCCGTTCCCCAGGGGATAGCCACTCGGCCAGTGAGCTACGCTATCGCTGCCTCCGCCCCCGGAACTTTGAAGGGTTGTAGCTCCCAAACTAACAGTGATAGGAATGTAGTTTAAATTGATTTGGATGCAGCTGGTTTAAACGAATCCAATACACGATAGAAAAAACTATTGTTCCATTTAAAAAATTATATCCTTGTGCTGTAACTCTTTGGAAAATGGTACCATAAACTATATTCATAGCTCCGCAGAATATGTAACATTTCTTGTGTTGGACTACCGCATTAAAATTTCCCGTCACTTATTATTTTATTAGTTACAGAGGCAAACACACTTAGTGAAACACCATGTGTATAAATGAATGTTTGTATGGCCTCTATGTGCTCAGAAAACATTCATTCGATTGCAATGAAACTTTGGTGAACTGTTCACCTTACGCTCACGAAGGTTACTGATCCAAAAACAAAAGTGTACGACATATAATTCAGGAGATATGACGTCTTAAATAATGAGAGGCCATCGCGTGAGAATACTCAGTTTTATGCGTCAATTATTGGAAATTGGAAGTAGTTATGGACCTGCAACCAATTTTGCATGTAATTTTGGACGTTTATGAAGAGTTTTGAAACTGACCCCCTCTCACGCCCCATCACCCACAAAATGATGAAACGAAAGAAGTCTACAGCTTGCAACAGTTTCGTTGTAGATGCCGTAAAACTGTCTCATCAGGCATGACCTTGTATCAAATAAAGTTAGCATTGCAGATGTGCATGTTACTATTTATTTTTGTCTGCAAGTCTCCCTTAATTCTCTTGCATCCAAAATTAAGCAATCTGTTTTCTTAATCTCTCACTCACTCACTCACTGACTAAACACGAAATCTCGAAAACTACTTTACCTATCAAGTTGAAATATGGCAGGAATGTAGTTTATAAGTAGAAAACGTCAGCTAATAAAGTATTTTGTGATAGGTGCATGACGGAGCATACTTCTCCTACAGACTCACGAAATCTACAGTTTCGTTCCGATATTCACGCTTGATCTTCAAAGCAAGAGGAAGGTCACCGTCTATCTTATGTTTCATACGGTGCATTGGAGAGGATACTTTGCAACATAAAAAAGAATCCCTAAATACCTTGGTCGTGCCATAACTTGAGAACGGGTCAACCGATTTTACAGATCCTTTTCTTGTTGTTTTCGTTATTCTCAGAACAAGGATTGTATGAAATAAAACTGGAATATTTGAGAACAACAAAGTGCGTTTTTCAATGTGACCCTGCGTTTCTATTGCGTATAAATCTATAGTTTTGTTCAGATATTGATGAAATTTTGCACACTCTACCTTAAAAACAAGAGGAATGTCACTGTCCGTATAAAATTTCGTTAGGTGCATACTGGTGGGTACTTAACTTACGGAATTTTACAAAATATACAGTTTTGCTCCAATATTTATGAAGTTCCGCACAGATGACTTTTAAACTAAGAGGAAGATCTCTGGGTACATTTATGTTTGTATGGTACATGTCAGAGGGTACCTTGTAAGAAACTTTGCCGAGAGAGGGAAAGGTGTAAACGAACAGAGAGATGGGAGAGGAACGCCGGGTTTACAACCTGTCGTTTATGAAAATAAGGAACAGTAGGGGCCCTGTAACGCTTTCCTGTGGGACGCCAGATATCACTCTGGTTTTGCTCAATGACTTTCTGTCACTGTGTCTTTTCGCAAAGGAAATCACGAATCGAATCGCACAACTGTGGCGATATTCCATAAGCACGCAGCTTGTTTGCAGACGCTTGTGAGATACAGTGTCAAAAGACTTCCGGAAATCTAGAAATGCAGGATCTATTTGAGGTCCCTTGTCGATAGCACTCATCACATCACGTGAGTAAAGAACTAGCTGAGTTTCACAAGAACGTTACTTTCTGAATCCGCGTTGAATAGGCCCAATAGGCCATTCTCTTCGAGGTAGTTCGTAATATTTGACGAAAGTTTATGTTCCAAGATCCAGCTGCAAACACTGCCTGTAATTTTTCGGATCACTCCCACTGCTTTCTTAAATACTGGAGCGATCTTTGGAACTTTCCAGTTTTTGAGTATGAACCTTTGGCTGAGCAAGCGGTTGTAAATGATAACTAGGTATTGGGCTATTGCATCAGCATACTCTGAAAGGAACCTAACTGGTATACAAACTGCACCGGGGGACTTACTTTTGTTAAATGATTGCCAAACCCCTGGCACATGACAGTTTTCAGTGGGGATATACCTGTTGCGCGCGGCGGTCGAAGCGTCCGTTCCAGGCCCTATGCCAACTGTGCGTGAAGCGGTCACACGGTGTACAGTCTTTACTATAAATACACTACTCGTTGATGTACAACATACGTTGCGACAGCATTTACTTAAAACTCAACTGCAAGTAAGCACTGAAATCGGTTCAAAACTATCTCAAGATGAACAGTTTACCGTAGGACGTGTTGGATAAAGCAGGGAAGGGCGACAGCCGAAATTCTATCAATATATCGACACTTTTAACATATCACCAATGGTGTTTTATGCTGTATGTGGGTATACGGAGTTTTATCTTCTTTACTTATTCCTTAAAAGTACTATCAGTCGGTTAAAGATTGTAAAAAAATGCACTTAAAGTATTCTTTCCATAATGACTAATAATTTTGTTATTCCGTAGGTTTTACGGCATTTAGCCAAAAAATGTACGGAAATTGCAACAACATTTCTTCCATCAAAAGTGGTGGCTGATTTCGAGGAAGCTTTACATGGCGCGGCTACAGCAGTGTGGCCACTCTTGTCGGATGCTGCTTCCACCTGACACAGTCGTGGTATAGCAGCATCCACATCATGGTTTGGTGAAATATTACAAGGACGCGACGTCGGATGTTAGAAGATGGTTGAGATGGACGTTTGGACCCAGACTCTAGGATCTAGATCAAGTGGAAGGCGCTTTCGTGAACCTCATGTCTGAACTTCCAGAGGAATAATAACGAAAACAACAGAAAAAGGATATGTGAAATCGGTCGAGCCGTTCTCAAGTTATTGTGCGACCAAGGTATTTAGGGATCCATTTTTATGTTCCAAAGTAACTTCCACCATGCACCGTATGAAAGTTAAGGTAGACGGTGACCTTGTTGTTTTGAATGTCAAGCGTGTGAAATTTCGTGAAGATCGGAATGAAACTGCAGATTTTGTGAATCTGTAGGAAAAGTATGCTCCGCCATGCATCTATCACAAAGTACTTTCTTAGCTGACATTTTCTGTAAAAATGGAAAAATTCAAGGAACAGGCATTGAAAACGGCAAACAAAAAACCCACTATTTGGTTTCGCTATGTAGACGATACTTTTGTTGTGTGGAGGCATGGTAGAGAGGAACTAGATCGTTTTCTGCAACACCTCAGCGGGATTAATTCTAGAATCCAGTTTACCATGGAGAAGGAGGTAGACGGAAAACTGGATTTTCTTGACGTGTCAGTTTTCAAAAAGGGTAATGGCAGATTGGGCCATACAGTTTATCGGAAGCCCACACACACAGGCCGTTATCTGCAATGGGATTCAAACCACCACCCACAGCAAAAGCGGGGCATTATAAAGACGTTGGCGGACAGAGCAAGGAACATCTGCGAACCGGAATTACTCGACGCGGCATTGAAACACCTGAGTAATGCTTTACTTAAGAAAGGCTATTCGTCTACAGAGATAAGGAGAGCTTTGAGATCGACACGTAGAGTTGAAAACGATGAAAGGGTTCCTATCTAAATCTAAAGTCTTCCTACCTTTTATTAAGGACGTCACCATCCGCATCAGTAAAATTTTGACGAAACGGAATGTTGCCGTTATTTATAAACCTACTCGGAAGATAGAGGATCACCTGAAATCGGCAAAGGATGCTCGCAAACCGCTGGAAAAAGCAGGAATTTATAGGATTCCGTATTTGTGGACGTATACGTGGGTACCACAAAAAGAACAGTCAAAAAACGACTAGATGAGCACAAGGGGAACTGTAGAAGGGGAGAGATTAACAGATCAGCTGTTGCTGAACATGTTTTTCAACCAGGGGACCACCTTATTCAATTTGATAAGACTCAAGTTTTAGCAGCCACAAATGGATACCACGAACGACTGTATAGAGAGGCCATAGAAATTGTAAAACACCCCAATAATTTCAATAGGATGGGGGAGGGCGTGAAACTAAATGACATCTGGATTCCGGTTTTAAAGAATAAATGCATCAGTCTTCCACCATGGGACGACATTAACGGACGGAGGCAATCGGCAACGACGAATTTCGCGCGCATGTCAAAAACATCTGACGTCACAACACTGCGCGCGAGCCCTCGTAAACGAAATTTGGGTTCAGTCAGTAGCGAGCCAGGGTGTGAATCGGACATCCAAAAGTGCCACGATTCCCCTTGAGAATGTCCTCCGCAGTCGGGGACGAAACGTTGCGTTTTAATAATAAATCCACTAGACCACGGCATAACAGCCCAGAAATTTTTAGTAATTCTGACGTTTACTACCTATAAAGTACATTCCTGCCAAATTTTAGCTTCATAGATGAAGTAGTTTTCGAGATTTCGTGTTTAGTCACTACGCAAGTGTCCTTTAGCTTTTATATAGATTAAGAAAATAGACTGTTTAATATTGGATGGAAGAGAATTAAGGGTGATTTTCAGACAAAAATAATTAGTAACATGCAAATTTATAATGCTAACTTGATGTGATACAAGGCCATGGCTGATGTGGCAGTTTTACGGCATCTACAGCGAAACTGTTGTGAGCGGTAGACGTCTTTTTGTTCCATCATTGTGTGTGTGTGTGTGTGTGTGTGTGTGTGTGTGTATGTGTGTGTGGTGGGGGGTCAGTTACAAAACGCTTCATAAACGTCCGAAATTGCACGGAAACTTTGTTGCAATTACTACTCCAATTTCCGATAATTGACGCATAAATCTGCGTATTCTCACGTGGTGGCCTCTCATTGTTTATGACGTCATATCGCCTAAGCTATGTGTCACGCTGTTTTGTTTTTGAGTCAGGAACCTTCGTGGGCGTACGGTGAACAGTTCACCAAAGTTTCATTGATTGGTTTATGAATATGTAGACATGCAGACAAACATTCATTTATATAACCAAATTTGCTTTTGCTTTTTTATCTAATATTAGAATATTGATAACATGTCTTTCAATTTATTTTTGTTACTATTTAACATAAAATTCACTACTTTGCTGAGATCATATTCATTGCTTATAATAAAAATATTCACCATTGGTAGTTCTTGTATCACTTCTTTAATAATTTGTGAATAAGCAGAACGGACTGTTCGTATTTTTCTCTGGCTGCCGCGCCGCGTCCCTCGGTAAGGGCTCGCGCGCCTCGGCGGAGTGGCCGAGCACATTGCGGCGCTATGCTACGAAGCGCGAGGCCGCTCCCCGCCGGGGGTTCGAAGCCTCCCTCGGGCATCGATGTTTGTGCCGTCTTTAGTATAAACTAGTTAATAAGTAGTTTATAAGTTTAAGGACTGATAATCCCGCAGTTAAGTACCACAAGCTTAACAAATATTTGAACATTATGGGCTCGCGCTCAGTTGGTGAAGCCCCTTTTGAGGAATGGTGCTAGACCGAAAATTCCAGTGACCACGGCGCAGTTGGTAGTCGCCCTCTCCAGCTGCCAACGTCAGCCTCCAGCCACACACACAGCTGTAATGTCGGGCACAAACTGCAGATCGGCGAACGCGCCACTGCAGGCGGCGTCTGCACTCCCCACCTCTAGCGAGCACAGCCTGCCCGCCTCGAGCATTCAAACTCCAGCAAGGCCAGCCAGGACGAGCGAGCAAAAGCGCCAACATACAGACCTCTAGTGGCATCGGTCCCGTTCAAATGTCGAACGATCCGCTGATTTCAGTGCACCCACACGTCACTCCTCAAATGCTAGTGCCTGCGGCCATACGTGTGCGGGACGAGACGAATGATAATTCGGTGTGAAATTTACGGCAGTTAGACCCCAACTCGGGTCGTATTCTGCCTGGTGCAAGTCTTTTCAGCCGACGCCATTTCGGCGACTTGCGTGTACGAGAGGGATAGTGACAGTGATCTGTTCCAACCCTACCACATCCATTAGCACTGTTTTTGTGAGAACAACATTTTAGCATATTTGTTAATACTTGAAGTAGGAAAGAACGACGTTATAGATTCTTTGAATTGAATGTTCACTACTTGTTCTCATTGATACTTATTTCTTCATTTGTACTGTTTTATTTGATTTATTATTGTGTATGTGTGTGTGTGTGTGTGTGTGTGTGTGTGTGTGTGTGCGCGATCTGTATATGGAAAGAGATCATAGACAGTCTAGTAATTTTTAATATTTAATTAGTGTCTTCATTGTCTACAGTGAACCAAATAAGACAGCTATTCCAAAAGTAGTAGAGGGTCGGTCCTATGTATGGATGTGAAATACTTCAGCCTGTAGTTACAAATAATGTTTCTTGTGTTAAAAACTTTGACAAATAGATGTGGCGAAAATAGGAAATTTTAATTGCAGTTTTAGGCATGTCAGTTTGAGAATATATGGATCCTTTGTTTTACACGATCTGTGGATCGTCTTTGGTAGTTATCAGACAATAATGTATTTCCATGTACAGATGAACGTTGAAATATTGCCGTGAGGTAGCTTGCATGTTTAAAGCTTAAAATATCGTGTGGTCATTCTTTCTCTAATTTCTTAATTTACGTTAAGTACTTCCGTTTTTTTTTCTACCTTTATCTCAGTGCTGAGTGCACAAAGCAGGCAAGAAAAGCACTCACGGTGTTTCAGGAATGAGATAACCCATAGTTACTGTATATGTATGAAAATTCATGTGATTTATCTAATTTAGATAAGTAAAATCGAGAAAAGTTTTTTGCTTGACACTCCTTGAGTAAAATAAGAGACTGCTTTAGCCCTATGCCCGGCGGCTCCACGTGAGTCGCATTACTGTGGGAATTGCACATATTTGCCTATGGACATTAAGTGTGGAATATCAAATAATTACAGGCGTGTTAAGGTAATATGATCAAGCTACATATTGGTGAGTACAAATAAATGCACAGAAAATAACACCAGGGATGCGGTGCATAAATAAGTTGCCATGATCGCTACATCTACATCACCGTAGAATTTGTTATTACAACAGTACAGCAGGATACGCAATTTTGAATTATATTGTTAACGTAGAACTATGCTCTCGAAGTACAAGAAAATAACAATTGTAATAATTTGTGTTCGGGAATGTGACATCGGGAACAGTATATGTAATTATTACTGATCTGTAGTCATCTTCTTGCCGCATTGAGATCGAGTGACCGAGCGAGGTCACGCAGAGGTAACGAACGCACTGGACTCGCATTCTGGAGGATAGTGGTTCAAATCCACCACCGGCCATCCAGATTTAGGTTTTCCGTGATTTCCCTAAATCAGTCCAGGCAAATACCGGGATGGTTCCGTTCAAAGGGCACGGCCGATTTCCTTCCACATACTTACCAAAAAACTCCGAGCGTTAGCTCCGTCTCTAATGACCAAGCTGTCGACAGGGCGTTAACTTCTAAGTTTCCTTCCTCCTTCCTGAAATAGGATGACCTTTGTTTATTCACAAGCCAATGATCGGCAAGTGATTTCCATTAGCAACATGAAAATCTTACTATGATAGGCAAAGGAAATGGCTTGAATTGTGGACTATTTTTTGATAATAGCTGAGTGTATCGGTGATTTTAAGAACATGTATAGGGAGGAGAAGTACTACTGGTGATTCTGAACAAGAACTTTCTAAGAAACATGGCCTTTCTCTCAGCCGTTTTTGGATAAACCAATGAAAAAAATTAGGAACGGAAAAAGTATTGGTGACAGTAAAATAAGATACTTTTACGTCATGTTTTGTTTAATTGTGTAAGTTTCTTCACAGAAGATGTTCAAACAATCCACCAACAACTTCAGTGCATTGGTCTCGTAGACAGGTGTTGTGTTCCCAACTGGATCTCAAACTACATAAACTAACCTAAGGACAACACACACACACACACACACACACACACACACACACACACACACACACACACACCGTGAGGACTAGGAGCAACCGCATGCTCCGCAGCAAGGCGGCTTAGAGCACTCGTCCCTCTGCGAATATACCACTGCAAAGCTCAATTCTGTATTTCTTTACTTGAACAAAAGCAAGTAAAATACGAGCTTATAGTTCTTCTCTTGTGTCCACTCTACGCTTGTAGACTTGGCTCTTCAGCAACCCCCACAAACAGTAATTCAATGGGCGAAGATCGGATGACCTCGGTGGCCAAGCAATAACTCCTCGGCAACCGATACAACGACCAGAATACGTTGTGTTGAGATACTGTGTCACTGGCCGTACGGAATGTGTAGGAGCTCCGACATGCTGACAACACATAAGAGCTCGTATTTGCCAGAGAGATATCCTACACGAATTCTGGAAACCCCTTTGAAGAAAATCAAGATACCGTGCCCCATTATGAGGGTATATAAAACAAATGGACGATATGTTAGTCATCAGTAATACCACAATACACGTTCACTGAGATCCATAGAGAGAATTCTTGCGACCGGCAGCATCTCCTCCATGCATGTGCATGTGCGTATCTCCTGCTTGTAGAATAGGCAGTTGGGCAGCAATTCTTCTAGAGCTAGGGCTTGAAGAATGTTCTCAACTTTATGAAAAGTTCGTCGGAGGGGACATTCAGAGACAACATGTAATCTGGGAAGCGTACCACGCTTACGCAATCCGTGAAACACTCTGTTAAACATCCTGATTATCTGTCAGTATGGGATTCTGAAATCGTCGTTGGTATTCTCGCACAGCAGTTCTGGAATTCCCATTGCATAAAACACAGACGAACATATCAGAATACCCTGCATGTGTGAAGATCCGTAGTGTTTTCTCTACATAACAAAACTTCGTAACACCTTTTTTTAAATTTTTGCTCAAGTCTTCATCAGAAATCTCGGTAATTCCCTAAAATTACTTTTATATGAATAAAATGATCGTAGTGTACTTAGAGGGCGCCATCGTGGATTCGACATTTCGTATTTTTCACTTTTTCAACTCATGCTTTATCAGTAACCTAAATAATTCTGTAAATATTACTGTTATATGAATAAACTGGCAGTGATGTACATAGAGCCCGCCATCTTGGATCCGACTTTTTTTTCACTTTGCGATATCATATTCTTAATTAGAAACGTCGTTAATCTACTTACTAAGTTCGGTATAAATTCAACAACTCCTTATATTTTGACCAACTTCTTGGGACACTGAACCACTATGCGACGGTACGATACATTACAGCTTATTTGTATACACATTGCTCGCTCTTAAAGCCACATTTCTAGAGGGGGTTAACTCTCAACTTATTTTTATCTCTTGGAGCGTATATATATTCCTAAAATTTTAACGAGTTGTTGAGGACGGCTTGAGAAATGATTTGACGATACTGTCAAATGGCCAGCAAGTTTTCTAAGACGGTAAACTGCATGGCTCTGGACGCTGTTACCTCAGCCACCGTTACGGTTTGCAGAGTCTACGGTGCTGTTGGGACGAGAGTAGACACTAACCTCTCGGACAAAGCGGCACTGACCTGCAGAACAAAGGCAACAGCCTCTGAAAGACGTAATTAACACGGCCGGGAAAAGAAGTGGCTTGGACCAGAGGCTAATGAGAGGGACGGAGGAGGCCATGAATTTAGTAATTATGAAGAGAAAAGAAACTTTCTCATTTGCATCTCTTCTGTACAAAGAATGGTGTTTTAGCGCATAAATGAAAAGAAGTCATTAATACTCTCCCGTGAGACTTACTCCATTCCTGAAGTATTATGTGCGGAATATTTTTATTTGCCTTCTCGTTTATGTTGACTGCTTTCTCTTTTATTTCTTTTGATCACGTAGAAATAATTCGGATTTATGATAAATCCCTTTTGAAAGCATGAAGGTAAAACATGTATTGTGTATTAGTGTGTTTAGTCAAATAAAAGGTTTCTGTTAATGCGTTCGAATCTACATCCGTCGAGGATTAAATATTTGTTCAGCCAACAGAAGCACAGCTCTGTCGTCACAAACAGCCATTTGCCAATAAAATGTAAGAACTGCAGGTTCAATGCTAAATTCATTGAATGTTATTAAATCTTACGACTTTATCCCTTTTACCAATTGTTACCATAGCTTAATATGCAGTCTTAATGTATCACCTAACATTAAATACTACAGTATGATTCTTGCAGGTGAAAAACGTTGGCGTTTCATATCTCAGAAACATTAAAAAGCTAATATCTTGAAAGCGTATCAAAGTTCAAATATTTAATTTTAATTAAAAGATAGTAGCATGATGGCTGTCATAAATAAACCTGTAGAATACGATAAAGCTACAACTACTTATCCTGACAAAATATATGTATCATCCCAGAACTAGTGACTTCAATCTACCAGAAAATAGATACGGAGCTGTAAAATGGTTGTAAGTATGAGAAGCAACATAATATGATTACAGTGATTAATTTTATTATTTTCGATAGAACTCTGTCTCAGTATTAGAGGTTTTTATACTGCAGAGTCAACTGGTATAGGCGTTTGTATGCAAAAAAGAAAAGACACCAACAACAGCGATATATAACGCTCAGAGGACGGCTCTGTGGTAGGCAACGCCTAAATAGACAAATAAATTAAAATAGCATAACAAATATAAAAGAAATTAGAATACTGCTCCCTAAGGGGTACAACAACAACTTCAGCAAGAATAAAACTATTAATAGATAAATGAGCCAAATATAGCAAAAATAAATAAACAAATAAATGAAACAGGGCATAAGAAAAATTAAAGTAACATTAAAATAATTGAAAACTACTCCTTAAGGAGCACAACAACAACTTACGCAAGAATAAAACTTTTAAAATACAATTGAGACAAATACAGAAAAAAATTAAATACAACAAGGCATAAGAAAAATATATAGAAAAATTAAAATAACATAAAAAATATTTTAAAAAATAGAAAACTCTCCCTAAGGAGTACAACAGCTTCTTTATTATATATTATAAAGATAAACATGGAACTTGTATTGCACTCAATTTATTATATTAGATTATATTTTATTAGATCAGTTACTGCTGCTACAGTGGCAGGTTTTCACGATTGAAGTCAGTTTTAACGTGGTGATCACCTCCGTCCACGAATTTCACAAATTTTATTGTTATTGGAGTTGCAATATTCAGTGTATAATATCCTATATTATGTTGCTTAAAGACGAATATCAGTGTGGACGATTTAATAGACAATGGCGAAACAAGAGAAATGTACGCCTATGAGGCGGTGAATTCACCTTAGTTTTCAAATGTGTTATTTCAAATGTGTTTATTTCAGTCAACAATTGCAATTTATTTGTTTAATTACATGTTTCGATCACTTGGATCATTTTCAGATCTAAAAGACAAAAGTAAAATAAAAATGTACAATTTAATAAACTTACTAAAGGTTAATCGAACAATAGTTCATTTATACATAAATGGAGAGATTTTTCTTTACCTTATAGTTGCGTTCGCAACTCGTCTGGCTGAGTACTAATTGATACTGAATTTTACAGTTTGATGTAGGCACTTAAAATTTGGTTGCAGGTGGTGGTAGGGAGGGAAAGAGTAGGTGGGGGGGGGAGGGATTGGAGTGGGTAGTTTGAGCCCTAATAAGCTAGGATCTTATACCGCACAACTGTTTGTTATATAAATATTTTCTAAAAGTGGGGTTCTTGAATATATCCAGACATAAAAATTATTATAATGTAAGTGGTATAAGTGTAAAAATATGATAAGATAATTAAAACATGCTTACGGTATTTAAAAACATTGAAGGTGTAAAACAAAGATCTATAAAATTACAAATGTCATACTTAAAAATTTTTTAACGTCAGTTTGTTAAAATTATCATTAAAATGATTAAACGTACTGTATAAAATATTAAAATTTATACAAAACAGTATGGTACGGGCGTTAATTGCCTCTGTCGCTACTTGGTGGCGTTGTGCGGCGCGCAGTTTTTCTCGTACGTTCGGTAGCCATTCTGCACGCCTCGCTGCTGCTAGGGCGGTGTCCGGGCCGACGCGCTGCCGCCGCCAGCCACTGGAAAGTGGGACCGCCGCTCCAAGAAGGTTGCAAGAGGCCTTCAAAGTTTTAAAAAATGCGCTGTTATTGAAATCATTTTGTTGGTTGAGTGTGCTTCCAGGTTCTTGAAGCCGGTGTGTGAAAATTTCTAGTTCTTCCAGTGTCGCTAGGAGGAGTCCTTTTGGTTCCCTATTAGCACTTGTAAATGCGTATTAATTGTTCCAACAGCGTGCTTTTCTGTCACTAAATGCTGTCCCAATGCTGTTTTATTACTATGAAGAGATGAGTGCTCTTCAAAACATGTTTCGAATGTTCTGCCTGTCTGACCTATATAGATTTTTGCACAGTCTCCACATTGAAGTTTACAGACGCCTGCTGCCGTGAATTTTGAGTCTTTTTTTGTTCACGCGGTGTCTCAGTCTAAATCGAGTGACATCATTGGTCTTAAATCCTATTCGCCTAATTGCCTAGCAATGATGTCTGAATCCTTTCCTTTGTAGCTCATTGGCAAGTAGATGATTTTCCTGTCTTCTTGATCACCTGTCAGCGTACTGCCATTGTTTTTTCGTTGTTGTTGTTTGTAAATTTTTTGCAACAACTTAGTTATTGTTGAAGCCGGGTAATCGTTGCTTATTGCAACTTGCTTTATGATAGCAATTTCTTAGTACCTCTCATGATCGCTTAATGGCAGTTTCAATCATCTGTTAGCCATTGAACGGATGCCAAGATTTTGAATTGATGATAAGACCTGCACGAGTAGGTTTCCTATATACACCAAAATGATGTCTACCCCCTTTTCTTGCTACTGTAATGTCGAGGTGATTGATGGATCCATTATTTTCGTGCTCGACTGTGACGTTGTTTTTTGGATGAATAACACTATTTTTTGCGCAATGTCATTAACATCATTTTGGTCTCCTTTAACTAATAAAACGGCATCATCTACATAACGATAATTGTAGAGGATTTTGTTGGATATTGTAGGGTTATTGGTGAAAGATTGGTTCTCTAAATGATTAAGGAAGATCTCGGCTATAATACCTCCTAGGGAGTTTCCCATGGCAAGTCCTTCAGGTTGGTGATATATCTTGCCGTTGAGGCGTTCGTTCGAGGAGTTCTATAAAGTCAACTATTTCTCCTGTATCTATTTTGTGGTGTCTTATAAGATTGCGCTTGATTATTTCTATTGTTTCACGGACAGGCTACGTTGAATTTTTTAAACCACAATATTACGGATTCAGCCTATACACATGTAGCATCTATAGCGATTTCCTTGGTATCTGGGGACCGTTACCAGAAATTCCGATAGGCGGTACTCAGGACCGATCTGTCCACAACACACCAACTACTCACTAAAATCCGTGGTTATCACGTCTGATGGTCTCATTATCGGCTCGGCGCTACACATAGTGGCACATGGCACATGTTTGAGGAGCCACTTCATGCTTCACTACGAGGATTTCAGTCTGCAAATCATTCTGCCAAGAAATACATCTGGTTCCACAGTTGTCTCCAATTTTATTTTATTTTTTGCGCAAGACGAATGACGTTTTTTGTGGACATACTTGAAACATTTAACTATGGGATTTGGCATTGTCATGGTGTAGTCTGATGAGCTGACCTTGAAGCTTTGGTCTGTGGGTCTTGATGGCAAGTTACAGATTGTCCAACGACAAAGTAACGGTCCTGGTTAATGGTATTGCCAGATTCGAAAAAGTCAATGAAAACACGCTAACCCTAGAAGGAGGCCGTCACCTTTCTGCCTGCTGTTCGTGAAAATCTTGGCATCTTTTTCCGATGGGAATGGATTGGGTTTTGCTCTGAGGTTCGGACAAAAATAAGCATGTTTCATCCTAGGTATTGAGGCCGTCAAAACACTGTTTCCACTCTTCACTAAAGATCTACATGAGACCCTCGCACACATTTTTCTTCATCGTTTTCATTTCTGTTGTCAATAATCTAATCACCCAGCGTGTACAGATTTTTCTGTACCCTAGTACTGTGCCAGTGATACCACACTACGAGTAAGCTGTCGTGTCATAATACATCTGTGAGTTTGGATGATTTGATCACTAGTCTCCTTCACATTACTCATTTCCGTCGATGGCCTACCGCATCGTGGATTGTCCGGCAGAGAGAAGTCACTTTCTTTAAAACTCTGCAACCACCGCTGGATACTGCTGCGATTCACTGTCCCCCCTCCGTCAATCGATGTTGCGGCCTCATCGCCGGTCTTGAAGAAGAACTCCGTCACTGACCATTGTCGCAACCTGACATCCACTTCATGGTCCACTATGGCTCACCTGCAAATAAAAGAAAATAATTTTATACACGAACTAATAGCTAACTGTTCCAAGTACGTTCACAAAAAAAGGCCTTCTCCTTCTGCAAAAGTGGACAAGACTGCACAAAACTTTTTGTACGTCTTTTTTACATATGGATCGAAAGATGGCTTCATTGACCTCATTACAAGCTGAAGGAGACAAGGCCGTTACAGGAGGGACGTTGGTGCCAGTACAGTAGGGGGTGTCAACCCCTCTAACCACAGTACGTGTGAGGCGTGGATCCTCCCCAGAAGCCAATTTGTTATCAGCTGTTTCAGCTGCGCTGCACATCCCGTAGGTTGGTACCGGAACTGACACTCCCTTCCATTCTACACGTGGTCAATGACACAGAGGACTAGGGACCATGCTGGAAACAAGAGGACGTCCTTAGAAAAACACTGTATGTGAAGTATACTCAGTGGAGTCAGTTTCTAAAGTTTATTGCACTGAACTATCACTACTTAATCAATCCACTATCACAAGTAGAATATTAGCTTGGACAAACCATACAGGGTCTACGGCGGTGTCCGTTGTGAGCTGGTCCTTAGCTCGGCGGGGACTGGCTGTACCTGCAGCTGCGTTCGTCTTATGGAGCTGGCAGAGGCCGGTGGAGTACTCCACTTTCCCGTGTGTCGTGTGTGGCTATCTCTGCAGAAAAAGATTCGCATTAGAATCTAGTGAAAGTGCTCGAATATGTTATACAGCGTATAGGGGTGTGATGTGTGTAGTCTGCCTTGCAGGGGATTTCTGTGGTCTGGCGTAATACACCTCTGCTCTTAAGATTGATAGCTGCGACATCTTGGAGGTCAGTGGCCGCCGCTCCCTGCAGGAGGCTGTGTTGGCTACCCCTTGGAGAATATGGTGCTGTACGTCCTGCGATGTAGACTGACCTGCGTACCGGCTTTGATGGCTGAATGGGTGGCACCAGTGGCATCGGTTCGTCTTCCTCGGACAACCGGCTGTTGGGGAGGTGCTGAAAAGAGGCCGAGCAGCTGGTTAATCCGCTGCGGCTGTGGTGTCGGCGGCGACAGCTGCGCTGTAACGTCACCTATGCAACGACTGGATGGCATTAGTGAGGAGTTCTGTAGAGGAGATCTGTTATGGAATGCAGAGGCGGTGGTGGTGCGTGCAATAGGGGGATTAGTGAGGACTGCGAAGACACCGGACTAAGTCGCCATCCAATATGACATCAAAAATTTGGCGGCCTCAGGGACGCTGAATGTCTGCAGGCAGCCATCCTGCTTTAGTGCCAAAACCTGTAGTCCAGACTAAAGAGCCTGGGAAGAAACGGGATAGGCTAGAAGAGATGTTAGCGGCCATGTAGTACTTCCACCAGGCTTTTGACCCTTACCGGAGTGGCTCGATGGGAACTGAGGAATGGTCTCAGGGCATATTCAAGGGAGGGGTAGATTTGAGCATTTGAGTTTTGAAAATTCGGACCAGTAGTTCCACTTCCCCGTTGGATTGAGGATGGAAACGGGGGAGTGGGAGTGAGAATATACTGGATGCTGTTTTCAGTGCGAGATGAGAGGAATTCTAGGCTCCTAAATTGCGGAACATTGTCCTTGACTGTGGATTTCGGTAATCCTTCGGTGAAAAATGTTTTTGCAAGGCCTGACAGGGTAATTTGCGTGGTGATACCTGAGCACCGAACGAGATATGGAAAAATGACTATGAGCCATTGATGACCCAGGAATGGTCCAGTGAAGTCAAGATGGATGTGGTCCCAGGGTACATCTGGCGCAGGCCAGGGGAGGATTTTTTTTTGGGGGGGGGACCAGGCAATTGTTGAGCACAGATAGTACAATGTTGCTCTATCTCCGTGATGTCAGAGGTGATGCCGATCCAAAAGACATTTCTTCTTGAGAGGAATTTGGTGCGAACGATCCCCCAATGCCCTTGGTGAATAATATGGAGGACCATCGGCTGCGGAGATCTCAGAATGATGACCCTCGGCCTCTTGGCTGGATGCAAACGAAGGAGTTCTCCATCCACCACTGAAAGCTGGTGTCGGATGGAATGGTAAAACCGAAGGTGGTGTTGATCCCGAGGAGGTGGCATGGATGGCCAACCGTGCTGAATGCAGTGTCGGACGATGCGGAGGAGGGGATCTTCTGTGGTGGCCTTGGCGACTTTTATGGCTGTAATGGGAAAACAGGGCCTCTTGAACGTCGCCATCAACCTCCTGACAGCTGTCCCTAAGCTACTTATGAACTACCTTATACTAAAGACAACACAAACATCCATGCCCGAGAGAGGATTCGAACCTCCGACGCGGGAAACCCGTGCTATCCGCAACGTGGGGCTCCAGACCGCTAGGCTACTCCCGCGCAGCGAAAGTGGAGTACTCCGCCGGCCTCCGCCAGCTTTATAGGACGAACTCAGCAGCGGGTACAGCTCCCCCCCCTCCCCAACTCTTCCCCCCCCCCCATGCCTCCCTTCCTTCCTCTCTCCCCCAACGGGGTCTCAGTGCTTTACTTTTTAATAGTGTTTTAGCAGCGTACCGTGCTAAAGTTTCTGTGTCAGTCAAGTGGTGAGCGTGATTTTAAGACTTCAGCAACCGATGCATATGCAGAACAGTGTGTTGCCATGTTTTTTGTCACCATGAAATGTGCCAAATCTGAGTTTTTTTAGCCACCGTGGCACTTTTTAATACTGATTATGTGTGTTTTAAAGCCTTCATTTCATTGTTTTTAACAGCCAATTTTATCTTCTTTTTATTGTTAAATTCAAAAATTTTATCTTCTGTTTTAAACTACCATTACCGACTGTCAAACACAGCTTAGCTTAGGGACCTCCTGAAAAACAAGGAGGTCCATTTGGTCTAGAGCAGGACCTTTGGTAGACGTGACGTCTGGGAGGTGGTACAGAAATGCATTGTGTAACGAAATTGGGAGAGGTATAACGGCCCAACGCTGGAGGCGCTGGGATGTTTTGGTTCGTAGGGAAATTGCCGCGGTAGAGTAGCCGAGCGGTCTAAAACGTCTCGCGGTTGCTCGCCGTGGAGGTTCGAGTCCTCCCTGGGGCATGGGTGTGTGTTTGTGTCGTCCTTAGGTTAGTTTACATTAGTTTAAGTAGTTTGTGAGCTACGGACTGATGACCACGCAGTTTGGTCCGATAGAATTTAAAACATTTGAACATTTGACATTGTCTTTAATTTTATCATCATGCACAGAATAGTGTGTTTTTCCCTAAGTAAAAACCGTATGCTTTCTCGGTCATTATTGTTAAAATTCAAATTCTTCTGAGCTTGTTTTTCTCCAACGTTTCGGATCTGTTACAAGAGACTTCTTCAGGGAATACTGAAGAAGGCTCCTGTTTGTTTTTGGAAATTCCGTGTGTAAGCTCGCAATAGCCTACAAAAAATGTTTGCAGAGCTTATGGAACCTAACTGCGGGGTCATCAGTCCCAAAGCTTACAAACTACTTATGAACTAGCTTATACTAAAGACGGCACAAACATCCATGCCCGAGGGGGGGGGGGGAGGTTTCGAACTCCCGACCGCAGCGGCCGTGGAGACTGTGATTGGCACGCCGCAGACCGCTCGGCCACTGCGGCCGGCGCAATGGCCATCCTCGCCGCAGAGTGACCAGTGCGCCCATCGGTCTGGACAATCTTCTCTATCGTGTGTCGAATAGCAGGAGGGACAGGAGGGCAGATGGAAGCGACCCCACGACGGCGTTGCTCGTGTTGCTGTTGTTGTAGCGGCTTTTGGCTCTGGCCGGGACGCGTCGGTTCGACGTCCTTCTGTGGAGGCAGTCTGCGACCCCAGCGGCGGAAGGAGCGCGGCGCTGAGCTCTGGACCGCTGCGACGGCATCGTGTCCTCCGTGGCGGCGTTGCGGATTGCTGCAACGTCGGCTCAAGACTCCAGTCTACTGACGGCGGTAGTAGGAATTTCCAACTTGTATGCTAGCTCTGTGACCTCTGGGACGGGTCTTCTAGCTTAAGAGCGTCTTGTCGGAATGCGGCGTCTGGCGCAGTCTGTATCAAATGGTCACGCACCATATCGTCGGCGTACGATTTCTCGAAAATATGTGTGTGGAACTTACATTTCCTGCTGGGTCCTTGCAGTTCGGCGGCCTACTGGTGATAGGTCTGCTCTGGCTTCATCCGGCATTGACAGATCTCGACGCGGACTGCCAGCAAATGATATCAGTGTTTGTAGTAAGCCTATAACTGTAACGTCTCGCAAATGGCAGTGAAGCTGAGGGACTCTGGGTCCAGCGGCAGTATTTTCGTGAGCAGGAGGTACGATTGGTTCCACGACAAAAAGTAGGCACGCTGTTTGTCTTCTTGGTTTACCTGATGAATTGAGAAGTGCTATCGGATATGTTTTTCGTATCTTTCAGAATTCTCCTGCTTCGTCGTTGAACGCGGGGAATGGCGGTGGCATCTTTGGTTGGTGGAGTCGCCTGACTTCTGCGGTGAGTTGTCTCTCAGATTCTACTGAATGGTGAATTAATGTGGAAAACTGTTGCAAGAGTCCTAGAAAGCCTTGTTGCAATTCCTTAGTTGCTTCTGGCGTAGCTATGATGATCGTCGGTTCGTTCCACTCACTCGTCGCCACTGAAGTGTACTCAGTGGAATCAGTTTCCAAAGTTTATTGAACAGTGAACTAACACTACTTAAACAATCCACTATACACGAGTAGAATATTAGCTTGGAGAAACCATACAGGGTCTATGGCGGTGTCCGTTGTGAGCTGGTCCTGAGCTCGGCGAGGACTGGCTGTACCCACTTTTTCTCTTTTGTCTTTATTGTATTTTAATGCCTCGTGGGGCAGACCGGCAACAGCCTCGTACGCTCTTCAGCGCAGTGTGTATGTGTTTGACAGTCGGTAATGGTAGTTTAAAACAGAAGATAAAATTTTTGAATTTAACAATAAAAAGAAGATAAAATTGGCTGTTAAAAACAATGAAATGAAGGCTTTAAAACACACATAATCAGTATTAAAAAGTGCCACGGTGGCTAAAAAAAAACTCAGATTTGGCACATTTCATGGTGACAAAAAACATGGCAACACACTGTTCTGCCTATGCATCGGTTGCTGAAGTCTTAAAATCACGCTCACCACTTGACTGACACAGAAACTTTAGCACGGTACGCTGCTAAAACACTATTAAAAAGTAAAGCACTGAGACCCCGTTGGGGGAGAGAGGAAGGAAGGGAGGCATGGGGGGAGGGAAGAGTTGGGGAGGGGGGGGGGGAAGCTGTACCCGCTGCTGAGTTCGTCCTATAAAGCTGGCGGAGGCCGGCGGAGTGGAGTACTCCACTTTCGCTGCGCGGGAGTAGCCTAGCGGTCTGGAGCCCCACGTTGCGGATAGCACGGGTTTCCCGCGTCGGAGGTTCGAATCCTCTCTCGGGCATGGATGTCTGTGTTGTCTTTAGTATAAGGTAGTTCATAAGTAGCTTAGGGACAGATAACTCCGCAGTTAGGTCCGATAAGCTTAAAAACATTTGAACATTTGAAGTACTCCACTTTCCCGTATGTCGTGTGAGGCGACCACTACAGAAAAAGGTTCGCATTAGTCTCTAGTAAGTTCTGTTTGTTTTTGAGGCAATGTTTGTTTACCAGCTGTAACTGCAAGTATTTGAGTATGTTATACGGCGCACAGGGGTGTGATGTGTGTAATCTGCCTTTCAGGGGCTTTCTGTGATCGGAAATAACAGTGTGGGAGTGCATTATCCTTTGGTAACTATGTCTCTGGTGCCGCAGATCAGGGGATAGGATGTGAAAACCAAGAATGTCTGCGACATATCGCCGGAGAACGATTAGAGGACAACTGAAAGCATGTTCTCTGCCTCCCAACACAATGATGTCAGGGGTTTACACATATGTGTCTGTCCATAATATTTGCAAGAAGTGTCATCTGGCCCTTGAAACTACCAAACCCAATTGTGATCTTTACAGGTGGTTATGGAGAAGCGGGACATATAACTGAAAATGGTGCGATTCCAGTCGTCCTCTGTGTAATCTGCGCACGGCACCACTCCAGACGCCGTCATTGGTGAACTGGTGTGAATGGCATCCGATGCATCGAGCGATGGTATCCTAATCACGGGCACATTACGAGTCCGCGAGTCATTGTGCGGGAACTCACTGAACGTCATAGTGTCTAGTACATGTTCACGGACGGTGGATACCGAGTTCACGGTTCCCCGCATTATTTCATGCATCATACGACAAGCGTCCCTCGGGGTGGTGTTTCTTGGTCGACCTGAATGGCTGCCCTCATGTGCCCCAATGCTTCCAAAATATGAACATTGTGATATCTGAAAAGCTTCACATTCCTGGAAATTGCTCAATAAAATCCTTCCTACTTCATATAGTCCAACGATTCGGCCTCTGTAGGTGGCTAGTCCAACGGGCCTGCTAGGCTTCGTGGGTCTTTTTTTCTGTATGTAAACGTGTTGCTTCACTGTGTGTCTCATGACAGTTGACTGGTAACATCTTCTTAACAAGAAGATAGTGACATAACGAATACAGGTGGTGGGCGTTTTACATAATACAGAACAGTAAAATTGTAATAATTTACTATACTTAATTGGGCTAATTTTGGACCACTCATATGGGCGCATCTTGTCACGATGGATATCTCTATTTCAAGATATACTCGTAAACACAGACTGATTTTAACCAAGCTTGGTACACAGATTGCTTACATACGATATCCAGTATTCGTGTTTATTGATGTAACCAACGCAAAAGTCTTTTAGACATGCTTGCCTGAAGAATGCCTGCATTGGTTACATAAATAAACACAAATACTGCATTTCATATTTCCAAGCAAAAGCAAGACGTATGACTTTTGGAAGAAACGTCTCTCCCTGTGCGGAAATTACATCATAGACATCATGTGGTAGTTTGGGTCAGACAGGAAAGCGCGGACATGAAGTGCAATGCAAGTTCGCGAAAAGAGGCAAATCCGGGTTCAATTCCGCTTCCGGTACAAATAATACAGCTGATGCCGACACAAATACGTAAATTCGAATACATTTGTTATATTTCTTACCGTTGGGGGGTAAGATCCACGGACGAGACGTAGTTAAGGAGAAATGACGTCATAAACAATGAAATGAGTGAAAAACTATTGCATCGTGTGACAATGTTAAACGTAATAAACGATGAGATACTGTAGTTATACTCTCACAAAGGGTATTTACTTATCACTAATTCTGAGAATGGGAACACTTAATTACTTGCAATAAACTTTCTCACATGATCGCATACGCTGACAATGTCTAAGGTAACCCTTAAGGTAAGCCTTACATTATAACGAGGAATGAGCTTCATTTTGAAACATATTATTCGTTGGGACCTGTTTATAGTGAATATATAGTAATTAACTTCTTATGTGCCTTAATTAATTATTATGATGCACAATGTATGTAGGTAACTTAACTGTGAACATTTTCTGTCATGTATTCATTATCTGTATTGTAATTGTTTATGTATGTATTATTTTATTTTATTTGTACTTTGTATGTTTTCTATATGACTGTGATTATTTGTTATGTTTAATTTGTCAATGTAAAATATTGCTCTGTGAACAGTTATCGATATGGCTCCTCAGGTCAGAGACTTGATCGTGTGGGAGAGCAGGCAAGCAGTAGCATCTGCCGCCCCGTGACGTAGATCAGACGTTCGTACGCGGTCCGCGGAGTGCTCAAACAATATAAGTAATAAAGTTAAACAAAGTGAAAGTTATAATTTGTTATAAGTGCAACGATATGAAAGTTTATGTGAAACCAGTGAACATAAGTGAAGTAAGAATAGATCTTAATGAAACATTTATTCGTTCTTTCTGCTGAGGCAGAAATTCCTTACGTGTTCGGTAACCGTCCCAGACGTCCGAAACGCGGTAGCGTCATCGCGGACACTAACGGTCGTGATTAATTACGCGATTCGCAAAGCATCACGACGAACTGGTAGCAAGCTGCCAAAGGAGGAGCCACCATCAAAGTGATTTCTGTATGAATTTGTGTATCATTTATATGACTGCAGAATACCACGTCGCTGGACTGATAAATAAGTTAAATGCTATTGGTTGTAATTTACTGTGAATGCATGTTTAAGTTTTATTAAAATACAATAACATTAGACACTACTTTTGCTATCTTAGTTGAACAACTAATTAACCACTCATGATTAGTATGACAATCCTCAATAATGCATGAATAATATTTCTACACAATTTTACAATCTAGTGAATGTCATTAATTGTTAGAGATTGTGATAATCATTCAGTTGAGACAATTTTGCTGAAATTGATGGTAGAAGAAAAGAGACAGTTGAATTAATGAATAATTTTTCTATTTCGTTTTGCACTGAGTTCAACAATAATATCCACCGCCACATCTATCCTATAAAGAACCAAACTCGTACTAATGTCGTATGCATAGCATTAATTAAGACTGATTTACTTAAATTTCCTATTTTCTTGAGTGAATTAATTTTATCAGATACTGACTTTATTGGTTGGGCTGCACCCACTTGACAATCACTTGATGTTAAAAAATCCTATTATTCATAATTTTCTAAATTATCATAACCATTAGCGTACTAATTGAGTCGTACGCATTGCACAGACGGAGTAAGTTAATTTCTGCTATCTGTGTGTGCACAGTCTCTGTAGGAGATTTTGTAAGGAAAGGAAAGGTGAGTGATCTTTTGAAAAGTTTGTCAGATAGGGACATAGTATGTGTTAATTATACTAATTCTTGCTTAACATTTTCAAAATTTAACTACACCACTTGCATTAATCACGAGTTTAACGTAACCAACCACAAAATTAAGGTCAACAACAGCCACCACAGTTAATAACACGTAAATCAAAACTCATACTTTTCTTCAATAAAATAAACACCTTTCTCCTATTCTATAATTATAAAAAATTTTCTTTCCTTACAAGCGGCACCAAAATGATGAAAGGTAAAAGTTTTTAACAAGCAAATAATATTTTTATTGCTCTTAACCAAGGATACGACAGCACTTCTACAGAAGGAAAGAAATGTTTTTCCTGTAAGATTTTAACAAAAAATGAATTAATTGTGACTCCTAAGTCATAGTACAAAGAGAGAGAAAATTAAAGTTTTCTTTACTACTTTCCAGCTGTTCGTGCAATAAAACTATGACATTTGACGTTATAACTAATCATTTCTGTACTACTATGTGTATTCGGAAAAGTTTTAATGATGGGGGAATAGAAATTTTATCATGTATGTTACTTTAATAAACGATTATTACTGTACTCATGTGTTTTAGAGATGTTGTCCTATGAAGACCATTTGTGGATATGTATTCGCTTCACTTCACTTTAAATTTCCGTGCTGGTAGGCCGTGGTCGATAGGTAAAACTTTTTCCTAACGTTTCGTCTTCGGCTGCGGGAAGACATAATCGGAGACGAAGTGGCAACTGCAATAAGGGCTCGACGGAGCGACGCATATATAGACGGTGTAGGGGGGGGGGGGGGCGCCACAGTCCACCACGTGACGTCGGCTGAGAGACTGTCTCTGGTAATGACTTCCTTACTGATAGAAGATCAATTGTCAACATATTGGTGCAAAATTAAAGTCCAAATTTTGTCTAATTTAACACCTTCTTCTCATCTATTAAAATATTGCGATGTATGTAAATTTCAATGGCTTCATTACATGTACGAGCATAATAGTGAGAAGTTTTTGATTAAACAGTGGTCTCGTTAAATTTAATCGTCGTCCTCTTGATAAACATGTTCAGCTACGGCCGTTTTCTGCGTATGTTGTTTGTTCAAATGTTTGTATAGCTTATGGGACTTAACTACGGGGTCATCAGTCCCTAAACTTACAAACTACTTATGAACTAGCTAATACTAAGGACGGCACAAATATCCATGCCCGAGGGGGGATTCGAACCCCCGACCTTAGTGGCCGTGCAGACCGTGACTAGCGCGCGGCAGTCGGCTCGGCCACCGCGGCCGGCTTTTGTGGCTCGGTAACGGGATAGATTAGCCGGCTTCTTAAGAGACACGAGATCGACACGGTCTACAGGTCTCCTACAAAATTGCGACAGATGATGAGACCTGTGAAAGATGATGTAAGCCTTAGAACGCCAGATGTGTGCAAGGTACCGTGTGGGTGTGGACAGTTCTACATCGGACAGACAGTGCGCAATATTGAACAGCGCTCTGTTGAACATAAAAATATTTCCGCCTACGTTATCTAGAGAAATCAGCAATTGCGGAGCACGCTCTAGAAAACAAACATCGCATGCGTTCGAGGATACCAGAACAAATACTTTCTGGGAAAGAGTAATACAAGAAAGTTTCGAAATCAAAATATCTGAAAAATCTCTTAACAAAGGCGGCGGTTTGCAGCTGAGCACAGCGTGGGACCCGGCCATCGGACGGTTGCAGCGGGCGCGGCAGGCATCGCCCAAAACATTGCCATATATGGCGATGCGGCTGAGCACCAGTGACGCCACAGGAGACCGCGCAGGTATATAAGGACGGCGGCAGCAATGATAAGACAGTCACCACTTGACAATGACCGAGGAGATTGCGACCGACAGGTCGTGGATCAAACCACTTGACGCGCCTGGAAGCTCGAGAGAATTTCATCCTGATATCTGACGTTCACCAGGGAAGTTTTATAAAACCCCTTCTGTTCGTTATTTTTATATACGATTTAGCCGACAATGTGAGATGTGAGATTTTTCGCAGATGTTGCTTTTGTGTCTCGTTTCCGTCGTAGGTGTCGGTGGCCGAGTAGAATGACCGACACAGGAATACAGGATGCACGCTTGTGCAGGTAGGAGGTGACCAGCCAGTGGGACAGCAGAACTAGAAACACTAGAGTAAATTAGAACGAGATATATATTGCCCAAAGTTTATACGATACTTAACTTTTACATAGCTCAGTACTGCAGAATGCTGATACATAGGTGAGCTAGAGGCCTGCCTAGTGCCTATCCGATAGCCAAGTCTTCACTGGTGCCTATCTTATTCCGAAGAGTTAGCTGGTTCATATCTCAGTCCCAAGTGAACGATATCGTTCAGTGGTGGCCACGAGCGGAGTTGTAGCAGAGGGCGCTCGTGGCTGACGTCGTAAGAACGCCGCGCCGTGCGTGCATGGCGGCGTGCGGCGAAAGTAGGTGGCGCGCACTTTGGACTTGTGCGACACCACAGTTGCTGTCATTTATCAATTAGTAAAGTCACCAAAAGATCAAAAGGAACTGCAAAATGATTTTGATAAGATATCTGTATGGTGCAAAAACTGGCAGTTGACCTGTAACAATAAGTGTGAAGTTATGGATATGAGCTTTAGAAGATATCTATTAAACTTACTTTTCACGATGAATCAGTCAAATCTATAAGCCATAAGGTTAAGCAGTGAACATATTGGTTTGAACTCCACAGTGCTTTACTAATCATGGTCCTGTTTAGACCGTTGCCTTCCTCCGACCTTCGAACTGACTTACCCAGCCAGTTATAGGGCGACCTACAGTTTAACGTGGGTTCCGAACCACGGTGCTACTCGGTATTTTTCACGTGAGCAATACTGCCAGAGATGAAAGAAGTGGAAAGTGACAGATAAAAATTCTAGTACTTAGCGGGGACCAAATTTGCGACTTTTGGACTTGTAGTCTGGCACTCTACCGCTGTGCAACCGAGGCGCAGGTATAAGCCATCCATACAACAAAATACCTATAGCTAGTAATAAGATTTACGAACAGCTTTAATTGGAAAGAAAACAGAAAATATAGTGGGGAAGACGAATTAAAGGATATGTTTCATTTTCAGAGCAGTTAAGAGCAGTTATAAGATGCAGCAGTGCCACTAAATAAATTCCCTACACTACACTTGTACGTCCTATTTTGGAGTACTTCTTCACATTGTGGGATCTCCACCAAGTGGGACTAACGGAGGACATAGAGCAGGCAAGGGCTGCTCGGCTTGTATTATTGCTATATAAGAGAGAGAGTGTCACGGAAATGATGCACGTGTGAGAGTAGAAATCAGTTTTTAAAAAAGGCGTTATTCGTTGCGTTGAGATTTCGCAAATAAATTTCTTTCACCAACTTTGTCTTTCGAATACAAACATATTTCATTACCACCCAGTTACATGGGGAGTCATGATCATAATGACAAATAAGAGAAATAACATGGAAAACGGAAAGATTTGCGTGTTCCTTTTTCCCGCGTGCCCTTATAGAATGGAACCATAGAGAAAAATCAAACGCGGTTCGATGAACGCTCTGCCATGCACTTCAATGTGATTTGCCGAATATTTATGTAGAGGTGGATATGCGGGTCGAGAGTGGATCGAGCCGGGGAAGGTACTCCATGAGAGGAAAGGCAGCTTCCGACATTAGCTCACTGTAGTAACGTTGCCGGCGCCTCTGCCCCCGTCGTGATGTTCATTATTACGCGAAAATGTATTTAAAACTAATTCTAAATTGTAATTAAAGTTGGGTCGTGTACAACCCTTATTTTACCTGTTATCCACGTTGCATTTTTCTGTATGATGTGCTCAACACCAATCGAATACTTTCTGAGACAAAATGGTTGCAGTAGGTCCCTAAATACGATATAAAATAGCACTTATTGTTCCAAGTTTTATTTTTATTAAAACGCACTGTACTGATTAAGCACCTAGGAGCGAGGCGACCATTAAGCTATTAACACAGTCTTCTACTTTTTTATTCTCTTCTTCTTATGTCAGTTAACATACCACTAGCATTTATGTCGTTTGGGAATATTTTTCTTTCTTTCGGACTTATATAATGTTCTACATGTCTCTAAAAACATTTCTGTCTAAAAATCAGTGGTTTTTGTTTTCAAATAGCCAATTTCGAGCAGTAAGACCCATTATCAGAATAAATGTTAATTGTATAAATTAGCTCCAGAAGTAAAATAGCCAAGATCGCGGTATGACATATTGATTGACGACCGGTTCAATGTGCTTCATTCGCATTTTTACAATGCAGTCATATGTTAAGAATACATCAGACATGGATAAATTAATAACACAGTACATAAAATTTATATTTGAGATGAAAGAACAAACCTTACGTATTTAAAAGATGGATTTTAATAAATGAAAGTGCAACATTGCACTTAGTTCAGTTACCGTAATAGCCACATTTTACAGTATGTATTGCTTGTAAACAGAGGTCTGTTGTATAAATTGTTGGCACAAGGTGCCGGCACCATGGCAGTATAATTATTGTTTGCATAATAATTATACGGACTAAAAGAAGGGCTCGATTGGTATGACGCATTATTGAACATAGAGGAATCGTAAATTAACAGTGAAGAGAAGTGTGTGGGGTAAAAATCGCAGATGGACACCAAGAGACGTACAGTAAGCACATTCAAATGAATATGGGTTGTTATTCTTATGAGGAGATGAAGAGGTTTCCTCAGGATAGTTTGGAGAGCTGTGTCAAACCAGTTTGCAGATTAAAGACCACAACAACAACAACAAAAACGGATTCAAAAATAATGTTTGTAGAACTTATGGGACTTAACTACGAGGTCATCAGTCCCTAAGCTTACAAAGTACTTATGAACTAGCTAAGGACGGCACAAATATCCATGCCCGAGGGGGGATTCGAACCCCCGACATTAGTGGCCGTGCAGACCGTGACTGGAGCGCCTCAGTCCCCTCGGCCACCGCGGCCGGCCAAAAACGGATTGTCTGCCTGTCTTTCAGCTCACACCACACTACTTTCTACAATTTCAAGTCTTTCCACTGCATTATAGATGCTGCATAGTCATAACCGAGGCACTTTCAGGGGTGCCCTCGTAGTTCACCTGTATTTCCAACTAGCTTAAACCCGCGGCTCCGTTCGCGTGTTGGTTGATTATGATAGATAACCTATCTTTCAGTAGTGTGCTATGAGACTGGATATACTTATTCGTATGCTTATCCTTACAGAGAAAGAGCTGAAGACATTGTAGCACGCATAGACCAACGATATGGTCTGTGGCAACATGTTTCGCTGTATGTAACCTCCTTGTAAATTGCAGAATGAAACTTTCACTCTGCAGCGGAGTGTGCGCTGATATGAAACTTCCTGGCAGATTAAAATTGTGTGCCGGAACCGAGACTCGAACCTCGAACTCCCAGGTTCGAGTCCCGGTTCCGGCACACAATTTTAATCTGTCAGGAGGTTTCATATCAGCGCACACTCCGCTGCAGAGTGAAAGTTTCATTCTGGAAACATCCCTTAGGCTGTAGCTAAGCCATGTCTCCACCATATCCTTTCTTCCAGGAGTGCTAGTCTTGCGTGTTTGCAAGAGAGCTTCTGTGAAGTTTGGAAAGTAGGAGGCGAGGTACTGGCGGAAGTAAAGTTGTGAGGCGGCATCGTGAGTCGTGTCGGGGTAGCTCAGTCGGTAGAGCGCTTGCCTGCGAAAGGCAAAGGTCCCAGGTTCGAGTCCCGGTTCCGGCACACAATTTTAATCTGCCAGGAAGTTCCTTGTAAATTAATTATTGTTCCGCATTTCTCGTTATATTCTTCAAATTTCTAATTATCTGACAGATCGCTATAAAACCGTGTCTAAAACCTTCCTCAGATATAAATTAGTAACTGTACAAATATTTAAGTCTCTGCGTCTCGTCTTCGGACGTGATAAGCGTACACCGAACAGACATTCACATTAATAAATAGCTATCCGATCGCCAAAAAACCGTGCCTAAAGTCTTCCCCGGGTAGACATTAGTAACTGTACAAATTTTTAGCTCTTTATGTCTTGTGGTTCAGACGTGATAAACGTACACCGAACAGACATTTACATTTATAGATATATATTAAGTGAACCATTGAGCCCCTCATTGATTACTTTTGGAGAGTCACTGACACATAAAGATACACAAGCCTTTTCGTCCGCCAAAACCATCCTTTACTCTCTGCTCTTTCCCTTCTTCCGTTTTCTTGGGCATTACGTTGGATTTAACAGTAACCTACATAGTAGCCCAGTCATGAACCAGCAATTTACACCACAATTTTACTACCATGGGATTTTAAAAATACACAATTTCATTGTCTAGGAACTAAAAGTTTGGAAATTAGTTTAATTTAACAATAATAAACATCGTAATATACCGTAGTTTCATAGAATTACATTACATATCACTAGATAAGAAACTACTCAAAAACAGGATAATAATCATATAAATATTAGCACACAATAGTTACACTACTCTATATACGCACATAAAGTGTCCTGCACTCAACATTTAGTCTTAAGAGGCCGCTCTCATTCACGTGTGGAAAGAAACCACTGTGCGTATGTGAAAAGAAAACCTTTCCTATTATATGGTTCAAAACACATACTACATAATGCGAGAGTGACAGCGGCATTCGTGGACTGAGGACGGCAAACACTCCACTTAACAGTTTCAGAAACGTGTGAGGCGCGCTGCGACAGTTACACTCGCCTCCTATTTGCTCGACCATTACTGGAATTACTGCGTTCATAGCTATCCCAACGCTGCACCGCAGTTCACTGAAACGTTTTTGGAATGGGAAACAGATAGACGGAGTCTTTCACAAACAGTTGTGATAACTTCATTTAAAATTTCCGGGCTGATAGACAGTGGTCGATAGGTAAAACTTTCTCCTACGTTTCATTTTCGGCAGCGAGAAGACATCATCGGCAACTGCAATAAGGGCTTGACGAAGCAAATAATATATATAGACGGTGTAGGGGGCGCCACAGTCCACCACCTGACGTCGACTGAGAGACTGTCTCTGGTAATGACTTCCTTATTGATAGAAGATAATCGACTGTCAACGTGTTGGTGCAACGTTCAAGTCCAAATTTTGTCTAATTTAACACCTTCTTCTTTTCTATTAAAATTATTGCGGTGTTTATAGATTCCAATGGCTTCTCCACATGTGCGAGCATACTAGTGAGAAGTTTTTGACAAAACACTGGTCTCGTTAAATTTCACTTCGTGGTCGCCCTCTTGGTAAACATGTTCAGCTACGGCCGATTTCTGTGTTGACCCAGGCGACAGTTTCTCTTATGACACTCAGACGGGTGTTAATACTTCTTTTCGTAGTGCCAAAGTACACATGCTCACAGCTGCAAGTAATTTTATACACTCCCGGTGTATCCAAAGGATGTCGTGCATCTTTTTGCAGATCTTACATATTCTTTAATCTTCCTGGTTGATACTTTGGCACTACGAAGAGAAGTGTCACTCGTCTGAGTGAAAATTAGAGAAACTGTCGCCTGGGACATACGCAGAGCCGGCCGCGGTGGCCGAGGGGACTGAGGCGCTCCAGTCACGGTCTGCACGGCCACTACGGTTTGGTCTATCGGACCAAACTGCGTGGTCATCAGTCCGTAGCTTACAAACTACTTAAACCTACGTAAATTAACCTAAGGACAACACACACATACACACCCATGCCCCTGGGAGGACTCGAACCTTCACGACGAGCTACCGCGCACTCCGCAGCGAGACGCTTTAGACCACTCGGCTACTCCACCGTGGCCCGGCGTCCTTAGAACATATCGGTTTTGCGATGGGTTGCGGCGGGTCGTAGCGTGCAAATACAGGTCCGTGTTGAGGCGTGAGAATATTAGTTGTGGGAGTACTTGCCGAACGGCAAGGTAAGGTGTACCATCGATGCATTTGATACAGAAATGTTGCTGTGTAGGAGTGCGGTTTGACAAGAAGTTGTCAAACTTTTGAAGAGTTCCACTGAACCTGGAAAGATACCCTTTGAAGAACTGTTTCGTCTGCTTACACAGTATTTTGGTGGCGGCAAAGTTGAATGACCTGCTCAAGCGTGCTGAATCGTTCTGTGTGGTACGGATCTGTGTGTACGGCAGTGTGTACGCCTTAAGTATTGTTTTAGTGTCCCAAATGACCTAGATCACATGTAAATTTGTACAGTTAGTACTGACACCGTATTGCAGATTATGCTTTTGGCCTTGTCTGGCCCTTCTGGACCACGTTGGTCAGACTGTACTGAACCTTCGATGGTAGTGAGGATAATTGCCAGGGGGCCATTTTAGATGGTAGTGAGGATAATTGGCAGGGCCAGGCTAAATGTGTGCTGCAAACAGCTCCTGGCACCCCTCAGGTTTGCACGAGTCGTTCCGCCTCCCACCAATACCACCTAGAGAGAAGGCCGCGGCGCTCTCGTGTGACGTCAGCCAAAGTAGGTTGTGCGCGCATAGCTAACTGGGTAGCCGCTGGGGCACGGCCCACTATGCCGAAGCAGCGAGCCAGTCAGATATACGCGTGCAACCTACTCTGGCTGACGTCACACGAGAGCGGCGCGGCCTTCTCTCTAGGTGGTGGTGCTCCCACCAAATCTGCCTGTGGGCGCCACTGACGCGGCTAGGCCAGCGACGGCTCTGTGCGGTGCTCTTCCGCCTGCTCTGGGCTCGGCAGTTGGAATCGATCGCAGTGTTATGCGTCCTGTCCGCGAGGTTTTACAGATACATTGCATCGCTCTCCTACCCGTTGGGCGAGTCAGAAGTCCTGTCCCGAGTGTCATTTTCTGCTTGTCCGCGAGAGTAGCTGCTTATCTACGTCTACATCTACATAGATACTCTGCAAATGACATTTACGTGCCTGGCAGAGGGTTCATTAAACACTTTCATAACTTTTCTCTATCGTTCCATTCACTAATAGCGCGCGGGAAGAAAGAACACCTAAATCGTTCCATTTCAGATCTGATTTCTTTTATTGTGATGGCCATGTCTCCCTGTGTAGGCGGGTGCTAGCAAAATATTTTCACATTCAGAAGTAAAAGTCGGTGATTGAAATTTCGCAAATAGATCTCGCCGCAACGAATAACGTCCTTCTTTTAATGATTTGCACCTCACCTGGAAGCAGTTTGTGTGTTATGCTTTATGGAAGCAATTTATGTGGTATGCCATCTCATACACCTATATTATTGCTGTACTTCACGTAACTGTCGTCAATAATAAAATATATATGTCAACGCGACAGATGATCTCATATACCATTTGGCAATTAATTTTGACAATCGGCAAGCGGCAGGTCGGTCATTGCACACACCAGTGGTCTCAAATGCACTTTATCACACGTCCTTATGTATTTTGCTTACAATGTTAACGGACGGAAGGCGATCAAATGGGCCTGTTTTGGGAAGATCAGTTGTCGCTTCCTTGTCGAATTATTTGTACATTGCCAAGCTGTCCATATTGTCGACTGCCACTGTAAGTTTCCTACATTGAATTTTATATTTTCGGTTCTATTTAAATTCGTACATTTAATTTTATATTTTCGATTCTATGTAAATGCTTCATTACCAACTGTATTAAGTCTCATTAACGTCAGTCTCTGTGCTGTAACACAGGTTACGATCAAACTGTTGTACAGACTTTCATTGCCCAGTGTATTCTCATTACTGACAGCCATTAATGCTGCTTCATAGATTACGAAAATATTGTACAAGGCTTCATTGCACACTATATTTATCTGCATTGATGACAGCCTTTAGAGCTGGAACAATGCTTATGAAGATATATAAAATATTGTAAAAGGCTTATTTGCCTGCTGTATTTATATTCATTAATGTCAGTCTTTCTGCTACCACACAAATTATGATGAAAATATTGTACAGAGCTTCATTGCCCTCTGTCTTTCTACTCATTAATGTCACCCTTTGTGCTGCCTCACAGGCTATGAAAATATTGTACATGGCTTCTTTGCCCACAGTATCAATGCCTGTTACTGGCAGTCTGGATGCCGCATCTAAACGTATGACTCTCCTCATTCTATTATATAGACATAATTATCTGTCAGTCTTTACTGATGAATTATTTTGCAATACTTATATCGATGGTCTAATTCTAATACCACGTATCTTGCAGCTATACATTTTTGAGGAGGCTAAGAAAAAATTACAGTTTCTGTTATTCCAGTTAAAATATAGAATATTTTTGTGTGTGATAAGAAATAATAGTTATACAACTTTACTTAAACTCTGTTGCTATTAAAAAGTTGTCTGTTACATAATATGAAGTAAATTAAATGATACGAAGTATTAGAGTTAGACGACCGATATATTAAACATATATTTTTGTGACCTGTTAAAAGATAGATTTATTATAACTGTCATTTATCGCATTGTATGCCAGTTTTTACGAATTTCTTGGTGCTTGACTCCCATTTCGAACCAATCTCCGGGCAAATTCTTGTCAGCGGAGGTGGGGATAATGTAAGGTTCCTACATTTAATTTTATATTTTAATTCTATGTACCTTGGCAAGGCTTTTAATTTTATAAAATACTCTTCACTCCTGGTACAGCAACCAGTTAGGTTGATTAGTAATAAAAGACATTCGTAGTTGCAACTTTTCTATTTATTTTTAACGCATTTCACCCTTGTGGGGCATCCTCAGAAAGTCTGGAAAATAAATGAAATGAGGGCCATAGAACTTAAAAGCCCAATCGTAGAATTCACAATCCCACTAAAAAATTAATAGCATGTTAACTGACCTTAAAATATCACATCAGATGACTTGAACTAAAGCCCTTGCTAGCCACATTCTGACAGCATCAAATCATTAAAACGGGGCACGGTCGACAAAACCCACAAGAATCCTATAAATAACGATAGTTATCAAGATACGTTAAAATATTAAATAGAATTATTAATTTTAGGCATCGAAAGCAAAGAAAAAGAAGCAGTGAAAACAGATAACAGCGCAGAAAAAAATGAATTTACTTAAAACAGAGCTGCAGCGGCGGCCACAATTTTGCAACGATTTTTTTATTCTATCTAAATTTCATAGCATATGTTGTTACTCTACATCTTATTATTCTATATACTATTATCTCTGGTCGCAGAGATTGTAGGGAGTTAGGACTCATGCTAGAACTCGATATGTTCAGTCTGTCTGTAGCAGTCAGTAAGTAAGTGGTCTCTCCGTGCCTAATATTCTTTAAGCAGCTTTTTGTAAGCGACCTGTTTTGGAGAGATTAAGCATTTTTGGGTAAAGAAGAACATGGAGGTAAATATGCGCCAACACTCTCCCTTCCCGAAAAAAAAAAAAAAAAAAAAAAAAAAAAAAAAAAAAAAAAAAAAAAAAAAAAAAAAAGGAGGCCTAATAAATTTTATCACAGCAGGTTAGACGTCAAGTAGAAGCCTGTTTTGGTCACATCTTTGTCATTGTTAGGAATGAAGTTACGCCCAAATTTTGTATTGTTAATGTTCATTGTAAATTGTTGTAAAGATTCTCAACTGTAACGATTGTGAACATTCGTTCATCACAGGACAGGTTACTCTGTAACTTCAAAGTTTGATCTGAAGATCTGCAGCTGTCCTGAAACCGGCCATGTTTTAGAAAATAAAAGCGATCTGGAGAAGGATATTCAAGAATTTTATTCATATAACGATCGCAGAAACTCCCTGGAGACTAATAAGTCTTGCTTTGATAAACATTATTTGTTTGTTTACGATTTTGCCTGTTGCCGCTGCCATTGCTGTTGTTGATGCTGTGTTGTTGTAATGCTTGCGAGAACATCGAATGCGTTATCGAACTTGGAGGTAAGTGCTACAACAGGGCCATAAAGCCCATCAAAGCCTTACATCATTCTCAACGTATTAAATGCAGCTCGCGTAATACAAACAATCTCAAAATTTCGAAAAGAGTTGTCAGGTTCCAACATAGAAGAGATACCCATTTTTAGTTCAATTTTTATTCAAAGCAGATAGTTAAATAGATTTTCAGCTCACTTAAATAAATGTTTTTCATTTTCACGTATATCTTTCACTTTTGCAATTTTTTGTGACTTAAACAGAGACCTTTCACCATGGGCCCGCCTTGTCTCTCATAGAACGGTCTCACAGGACCCTTTGATAACTGACGGCAATTTGTGCAATGCGGTGTACGACATCTGAATATTACGGAATCGCACCTGACTTCTAAGCGATGTGGCGCTTTGTGTTAAAGAATTATGCGGTGGCTGACCTCTCTTGTGACGATGCTTTGTCGATCTTCCTGGCGACATACTGAGCGACGCCAGTCAACGGGAGCAGTCCGGCGGATCGAGCGCATAGACGTCAGAGGACGCAGTCTTAACGGCCCCAGCTATGCACCGTGCTTGAGATTGCATTTGTTGTCCGCCATCCAGGCCTCTTATGTGCGTGTCTTACCGTGCTCATTTCTACGTGATTCTGCTCTGCTTGACGTAGATTGTATCACACAGCACGTTCTGGGGGTTCTGCCGCGGCTGTTGTTGTGCCGCCATCGCTCCATATTGCCGAATATGTGCGTGTGAATTGTGTGTGTGTGCTTTGTGTGTGTGTTGGGGGGGGGGGGGGGACGGCGTTGTTTCACGCCTGTAGCAAATTCACGCCTGCGTAACTCTAAACAGGTGATACGATTATTTCGGTGAAACGACCAGTTTTTCATTGCTCACAATAAAAAAGTATATTCTGATTGTCACTGTTAGGTCGTAAATTATTACTCTGTTAATCGCATGCCAATGGAACTATAGGACCGAGACGATGTGCTTGTATTGTTATTTTTGTACAATTTTTGTTTCACAACAGCACGTGATCCGTACGCAGGGCAGGATGTGGTAGCACTTCAGTTTCCGATGTTTCCGTATAACAATTATAATATCTGTTAAAGAAGATTACATTTGACTTAAAGCAACGTACCGTCTATTTCCTTTTACCACTCTTCATTTCCACGTCGACATACAATTTCCTTTTTGTGCGCTTCTGAAGAAAACTACCTTTGGTATTAAAAGGCCTCGTCGTGAAATTAATATTAGCCGAACTTCAGTTCTCGTGTTCATGTATTAATATTTACTGTCTAAATCCGGTCACGCTTCACTGTGCCTCAGTCTGATATGAAATGAAAGGGAAAGTAAATCAATGAATTATTGTCCATACAGACTTACAGAGAAAGTACACAGATCAAATAACGATAACCCCTGCATTTCATTCTTGAGATTTTGTAGAATGAAAGCAAGGTTAGAAGAAAAGACGTTTTCTCAGAAAATCACTGGTTATTGTAAAGCCACTGAATTGAAAATATTTTTGTTTTTCCATTTTCTGCGTAAACATATCAGACAGTTTAATAAGGAGCATGTCTGTACAGCTGCTCTTGGATAAAAAAAGGTTCCGACATTCTGTCCTGGTCACCCCTCCAGCTCTTTGACATCTGCTCTTCCTCCTCCTTCTCCTCTACCTCCTTCTACATCTGCATCTACGTCTACAAACGTATTTGTCATCATCCACCCAAAGGTGCATGGCGAAGGGACCTAGTACCACTACTTGTTACTTGTTTACCTGTTCCACTCTAATATAGAACGAAGGAAGAACGAATATTTGTATGCATCTCTACGAGCCTTACCTCTCTGATCTTACGTTTTTTGTCGTTATGTAAAACGAACGTAGGTAGGTGGCAATAGAATCTTTCTGCAATCGGCTTCAGCCGTGGTGGAATGGCCGAGCGCTCTAAGCGCCTTGCTGCAGAGTGTGCAGTTGCACCTGTCGGATTGTCGAGTCCTCTCTCGGGCATGTGTGTGTGTGTGTGTGTGTGTGTTGTATCCTTAGGTTAGTTTAAGTAAATGTAAGCCTAGGGACTGATAACCGCAGTAGTTAAGTTTCATAGATTTTGAATCCGCTTCTGTCCTACAGTTTTTCAACAGTGTTTCTCGGAAAGAACGTCGGCTTCCCTCCAGCCACTCCCATTTGAGTCGCCGAAGCATGTGAGTATCACTAGATCTGCCGGCCGCGGTGTCCGAGGTGACTGAGGCGCTCCAGTCACGGTCTGCACGGCCACCACGGTCGGGGGTTCGAATCCCCCATCGGGCATGGATATTTGTGCCGTCCTAGTTCGTAAGTAGTTCATAAGTACATTTGTAAGTTTAGGGACTGATGACCCCGTAGTTAAGTTCCATAAGCTATACAAACATTTGAACATTTTGAACGGATCTACCAGTAACAAATCTAGCCACCCTCCTCCGAATCACTTGTCTATATGGTTTCCTTTACAGACGAATCACATATTTGCGAAATGCTCTCAATAAACCATAGTCGACCAACGGCCTCCCCACGACTGTCTTTATATGCTCGTTCCCTTTCATATCGCTATGCAGCGTTACGCCTAGATATTTAATTGACGCGACTATCAAGCAGCACACCCCTAATGTTGTATTCGAACATTACAGGACTGTTTCTCCCACTCATCTAAACTCCACATTACATTTTTTTCTAAATTTAGAGCTAGATGTCATTCCTAAAAAATTGAAATTTGCCCCACGTCATCCTGCACCCTACTACAGTCATCCAATGACGGCAACGTCCTGTACACCACAGTGCCATCTGCAAACAGCTCACTTTCTCCGCTTGATCATTTATATATACAGAAAATAACTCCTGACGATAGCCTAGTTTCTGATGAACACTCGACATCGAGAACAACGAATTGCGTTTTATTACTTAAGTAGTCTTGGAGCCACTCGTATACACTCATAAATGAAGGATAATGCTGATAAATGGTGAAACAACCGCGTAGTGGGCATTTTGCGGGTTTAAATCACCTCGGAGTATGACCATGCGGTGCATTTGACTTGCGGTCGTCGCACGGTGGCGCTGGCAGCAGTCCACATACGGAGAGGTCTGTTGATGCGTCTCAGCGTACGGTGCTAATGGTGATTGTGTGTTGAAAATGGCTCAAAGAACACATATTGATGATGTTATAAGGGGCAGAACATTAGGGCGACTGGAGACTGGTCAAACACAGCAGGTCGTAGCACTGACCCTCCGTCTTCCACAAAGTGTGATCTCAAGACTATGGCAACGACTCCAGCAGACAGGAAACGTGTCTAGGTGCTACGGTACGGGACGTCCACAAGAAGACCGATGTCTCACCACCAGTGGCCGCAGACGGCCACGGAGTACTGCAGGTAGCCTTGGGCGGGACTTGCTGCAGCCACTGGAACAGTTGTTTCCAGACACACTGTCTACAGGCGACTGAACAGACGTGGTTTATTCGCAGGCGACCTGAAAGGTGCATTCCACCGACCCTTGGTCACAGGAGAGCTCGTAATGCCTGATGTCATGAACAGAGTACATGGTCATTGCAACAGTGGTTCCAGGTTATGTTCACGGACGAGTCCAGGTATAGTCTGAACAGTGATTCTCGCCGGGTTTTCTTCCGTCAGGGCGCTAAAAACCTTGCTGTTGTGCGCCCAACACATCCTATCCTGTCCTATGCTCGCCAGGTTTTCATCTGCCGTGAACCAGGAACCAGTTACCAAACCCGTAATGTCCTTGAAAGGGGATAGTAGTTCGATGGTTTGGGTGGGATTATGATTGGAGCATGTACACCACTGCGTCTTTGACAGAGGAACTGTGACAGGTAAAGTGTATCGGGATATCATTTTGCACCCGTATTTCCGCCTTTTAAGCGGTGCGAGTGTCCCACCTTCCTCCTGCTGGATCATAACGCACGGCCCCACCGACCTGCCATTGTGGAGGAGTACCTTGAAAAGGAAGATACCAGGCGAATGGAGTGGCCTGCGAGTTCTACAGACCTAAACCCCATTGAGCACGTCTTCGATGCTGTCGGTCGACGTCTTCAAACCCCTAGGGCACTTCAGGAGCTCTGACAGGCACTGATCCAAGAATGGGAGGCTGTATCCCAGCAGCTGCTCGACCTCCTTATCCAGAGCATGCCAGCCTGTAGTGCGGCCTGCGTTCGTGTGCATGTTGATCATATCACATATTGATGTCGGGGTACATGTGCAGGAAACAGTGTAGTACATGTGTTTCGGGACGGTTTCCTCAACTTATCACCTATACCGTAGACTTACAGATCTGTGTCGTGTGTTTTCCCTATGCGCCTTTGCTGTTAGCACCAGTTTTGTGTAGTGCCACGTTATAAGAGAATTATCCTTAATTTATGAGCACGTGTGTATTTGGGTACATATTCGTTAAGCCCGTACTTTGGTTATCAGTCTGAGGTACGGCACTGTGTCGACCACCTTTATAAAATCGAGAAACATGCGGTCCGCCTGCTGCCCTTCATCCACAGCTCCCAAGATGAGTTCCTCCCCCTCCTACTCCTCCCTCTGTTCATCTCTCCATTTTACTAGTTGAAGCTGTTCAAATCCAATGAATAAAAAATGAAAAATGATCGCAAAGTTATTCTCACTGAAAAGTAAATGAAATACTGACACAAAAAAATAACGTCATTCACAGACTTAGCAATGATTTCATTTCCACTGTTGAGACCTTTATCGGCGTAACAGCAGTGGCATTGTAACTGACGGTATGTTCGTATTAGAAGAAATGAACCATTTAAAAATGAACGTCTGTAGATTGATATTTCAGAAAATGTTCCCTTCCTGTGGCACCTGATCGGTACATCTACATCTACGTAGGTACTCTGTAAGTCTCATTGAAGTGCATGGCAGAGTGTTCACCGAGCCACTTTTGTGATATTTTTCTCTAGTTCCATTCTTTAATAAATAGCGAGAGAAAGGAACTCTTAAATCTTTGTGTTTTTGATCTGATTTCTTTTATTTTATTATGATGATCTTGTCTACCTATGTAGGTGGGTGCTAACAATTTATGTTCGCATTCTGAAGAGAAAGTTGGTGAAATAAATTTCGCAAATAGATTACGCCACAACGATTAACGCCTTTCTTTTAACTTGTGCATCATTTCCGTGACAATCTCTTCCCTATATCGCGATAATACAAAACAAGCTGCCCTTCTCTGAATTTTCTCTAAATTGTCCGTCAGTCCCACATGGTGTGGATTCCACAATGTGCAACAATGCTACAAAATAGGACGCACAAATGTAGCGTAATTAGTTTCTTTAGTGGAAGTGTTGAATCTTCTAAGTGATCTAACAACGAAACGTAGTGTTTGGTTTGCCTTCCTTACGATATGGTTTTTATTTTTTTAATTTTTTTTTCATTTTTTTTCATACGTATTTAGTTGAATTGACGACCTGTAGTTTTGAATGATTTATCGTGTAACTGAAGTTTAACCGATTTCTTTTAGTGCTTATATGGATGACCTCACACTTATTATTAAGGGTCACTTGCCAGTTTTTGCACCATACAGATATCTTACCTAAATCATTTTTCAGGTGCTTTTGATCTACGCCGGGTATTTGTTGGAGGCAATTAAATTTTTGGTGATTACTCATAATAAAGGTTGGAGGTATTAATGCGTGATAGGAACTGGAACTTCACAGCTACAGATATGAAAATATCTAGTTGCTTTCACCGCTCTTAAAGGCAACGAAAACACATTATTTTTATTTTGTGCACATGTTTCCACTTATAAAAGCTTCATACACCTCCTTGTATAATTAACATTAAAAATCGGTACTTTAATTTTCGTGTAATGAAACCTAACTTCCGTTGCAAATGCCATGGAAAAAAAAGAAATGTTGGTAACTGGTATGCATTGCTATTGACGCGGGAGATACAAAAGTGTTCGTTTTGTAATGTGTTTATTGAAGTGGTTTTGGATAAACAATATTTTTTGTTTTTTCGTCCGGTACGATACGAATAAGTTGGACGGTTTCCCGATGCGTGAGCAAGACACGTACAATTGTCCATATGAGGACAATGGGCTTTCAGAATTTAGTCCACACACTTGAAGTGATTTGTCTATGCACCTTATTTATAGTCAATGCAAATGTGAGATCTGCATGAATAAGTGATATTCGCCACTTCTTACATGTATTTGACGATAATTTATATCTCTTGACAGTTTATTTATTTCTTTATTTAAAGCTCAGACATTTGATAAGCATTCTAATTCCCAATACATTGACCAGCTGACATCCCGTCACAATACTGCAGTCTTTCAGAGTTTCTTAGATGCTCCCAATTAATAGTGGTGTCTTCTCTTGTACATGTAACTGGGAAGATTCTAATCCTGTGCAGGTGTTCCGCAAGGCAGTCGTGACCAGTATTTCTTCGAAATGCTGCCACCGTTTCCTTTCGTTGGTGTTTAGGAAGTGCGTTCTTCTCTTATAACAGTAGAAGCCATGTTTTTCCTTGCCCTCGCCTTGTCAAGTAGTCACAAAACTGCTTCTTGAAACTATTGTTAATAAGTCTTTTAATGGAGATGTATTATAATTTTGAGCAGTTTGTTTGAGAGATCTTGGTTCCTTTTTATGGCTAAACAGTCTTCCATTTCATTTCCATGTATACCTGTATGTGCTGGTATCCATTGAAAAACTATTTCAGTTGTATTTTTGGTGATTGAAGAAATACAGGATTTTATTTCATTTATGCAAGCATTTAGAGCTGTTTGTAAGGATGCAATTGCCTATATTGCAGAAGTTGAATCACAAAATATAACAACCTTTTTGTGATCTTTGGAGACGAACAAAAATTATTTTAGTGTCAGGTTTATTGCCCACAGTTTTGTAAAATCAAAATATTTCATTTTACACACTAGCACCAGAGATACCACTTGCTTCAGTCAAGGATCCATATGTATACATATGTAGCCATTCTGTTTGCGTGCAGTTAGTATGTATCATTTCTAGAGCCATATTTTTAAGAAGTTCTTTATTCATTTCGGTTTTAACAACTTTTTCATTCAGTTCAAGTCTGAATGTGACTGGGCATAGTTAAAGAGGATTGACAGGTGGAGGGAAATCTTCTTTACTGATTGGTGGACAGTGGTCTTGTGTTACTGCATCAGTACATTGCATAAAACCTTTCTGTGTTTTCAGTAGAGGTCTGCATTATGTCCGATTTTTACCGGCGAGTCCCGCTCGCCCCTCTGTCTCTCGGGAGTACGCGGCCGAGCGTCCTCTTCAACCGGTTGCGGGCAGCCGATCGCCAGCGCTCGGTCGGTCGGCCGAACGCTCGGTCGGTCGCCAGTAACCGGCGGGCTCAGTCCCAGCGAGCTGCGCTTCGCCCCAATCGTTGATATCAGAGGCCACAGCTTCACATTAACCACTCACTTATTTATTTTACAAATGTCTAGCGTCCTCTTCAACCGGTTGCGGGCAGCCGATCGCCAGCGCTCGGTCGGTCGGCCGAACGCTCGGTCGGTCGCCAGTAACCGGCGGGCTCAGTCCCAGCGAGCTGCGCTTCGCCCCAATCGTTGATATCAGAGGCCACAGCTTCACATTAACCACTCACTTATTTATTTTACAAATGTCTTTCGTTGTTTACTATCAGTTCTATGGAACTGATAGTAATATTACAATTGAACTGATAGTAATATTATAATTGCATATGTTACAATTGATGTTTGTTAATATGATGCAGACTACTGGAATTTCGTCTTTGAGGTGCTCTTGTATTCTAGTGATTGTATCGTTTAAACTGTAATGTCTGTATATAGTATTTTGTTCCGTTCGGTAGACAAACGGGAACACAGTAGTCGTGGGCTATGTGTAGCGTATCTACAAACTCGGCCTCGTATACGTTGTACCATGCGCGTAGACCGGGGTGGTGGTTTCTGGGCTTCAAACCCCTTCCGAAATGTTGACGAAGCTAACAATAATTGGCATCATTGTGTATCAGGGTGAAGTCCGGCTACATTTTGTCAAGTCTGGGAAACAGTTAAACGTGCTCCATACAGTCGCGATTTCTCCCCGTGTTATTCCAATATGTTTTGGAACCCTGAAAAGAGACATTCATAGCTATCGGTATTTTTCTGGTAAACATGTGTACATCTGGGTAAAAAACATGGTTCTGGAGCTAATTGCAAACATCTGTGCACGGAGGAATTGACCGTCATGTCTCATAGTGGGTTAAATGTATTAACAGTTATGGTGATTACTACTAAAATAATGAACAGTTTTATTATCGGTAATTAAAATTTCAGTCATATATTACAATGCCAGTCAGCAATATTTCTTGATGTTCTTATGTAAACGACTGTAGGTTCCCGTCTAGTCAAAGCGTATCTATACACATCTTTCTTGTCACTGATAGCCTACACGTACTGCAAACATTTGAGTGCTTTTACGTCAAGCTTCACGCACTGCGTTTCCGATTATCGTCCGTGTTTCGATCAGAATTTTCCTATCTTCATTAATTAATTTGTCTTGTTCCTAATTTTGTATCTATAGCCTGATGACTCTCTAGTATACAGTCCTTTGGAGTGAAATATAACTTATACACTATTAGTGCCGTTTGCGATTTTATTAAGAGTTCACGTTATTACAATGTTCATTCATTGACAACCCCTCACGAAATCCTGGCTACGCCTATGCGTTGTACTAATATTGAATGCAGGATCGGGAAGGAATGACGGAGTTAGGAATAATATTCACGAAATTTTGTTTTTATCTACTTGGAACGGCAAAGTGGTCGTTGGAATCCTGCTCCGCATTTACTTTTGCAGTGTTGAATCATACCTGTTGTGTTTGGCTGGTACTAAACTATAGTATTACTATGTGGTACATTGCACAAAACCAGCAGAAGCATTCGTGACACGATCCACTACAAGTGCAAACTATTTCCAAGCTTCACTTTTCGACTCCTCTTCCGACATGTCTTTCTTTTTCAGGACTAACGAGCCGCTCCTAATTCTCTCCATAATACTTCTCTTCGTTTCATGAATGGAGCCTTTACGACCTATAGTTCGTTGATCCATAACGCTGTCTTGCGCTGCTCAAAGCCAGGTGGGTTTCTAATGCGATTCCACAGTATTGAGAGCGCGTCGGTCGTCCTGTCACCGGCCAAGACTCGAGAGCGCTCGAGCGGCCGGCAGCGCTCTACGGTTGCGCCGGTAACCGAGAGGCGGTGGGCGACCGGCCACATGGGGCATTAGACGGCCACAGCCGTGCCGCAGCGTGGGCCTGTCCCAGCCGTCGAGCAGCGGCACCAAACGGGAAAGGCTCGAGCGGTTGCTTTCATCGAAATGCAGAGCTCTAGTTTTCAGCCGTTGGTAGTTGTTCCAATATGTGTCATTGAGTAATCTGGTTAATAATTCATAATTTCTAATTTTAGAGATGGAATGCCAGTCGCTGTTTGAAGAGCCAAAATTGGTATTGGTTTTACTGCTCCTGTAATCAGGTGTAGAGCTTGATTTTGAAGATCCTCCAATTGAGATACATTCCCTTGGAGTAATACTTCACATCCATACAGAATTCTGGGTTTTATATAAATTTTATACGTAGAGGCGAACCAAAGGTTACGTTTCATTGGCAGAACGCTTAGACGATGCACCAGCTCCACCAAAGAGACTGCCTACATCACACTTGTGCGTCCTCTCTTGGAGTACTGTTGCCCCTTGTGGGACCCTCACCAGGTGGGACTGACGGAAGATATTGAGAAGGTTCAGAGAAGGGCAGCTCGTTTTGTTTTATCACGTTATGGGGGGGAAAGCGTCACGGAAATGTTGCACGAATTGGGGTGGAAATCATTAAAAGAAAGACGTTATTCATTGCGGCGTGATCTGTTTGCGAAGTTTCAATCACCGACTTTTAGTTCTGAATGTGAAAATATTTTGCTAGCACCCACCTACTTAAGGAGACATGACCATCCCAATAAAATAAGAGAAATCAGATCGAAAACGGAACGATTTAGGTGTTCTTTCTTCCCGCGCGCTATTAGAGAATGGAACGGTAGAGAAAAGTTATGAAGGTGGTTAATGAACCCTCTGCCAGGCACTTAAATGTGATTTGCAGAGTATCGATGTAGATGTAGATTTAGAGTATCTTTTCCCAGATAATCTCTTAAGGATATCCAATTTTTTCTTGACTTTTTCAGCAGTACTTTGTATGTGGTCCACCCATGTCATTTTTCTGCCCAGAGAGATGTCAAGGTACTTTGGATCGTCACATTGAATTAATTGTTTATTCGGATACTGTTAATTTATATAAGGGTTGAATGAGCCAGCGAGAAAACTTGAAAGAATGTCTTTTCGGCGTTAACTGTGATAAAATTTTCTTTTGAACAGTTTGCTAGAATAGTAAGGCCTTCATTTATTTTCGCCGTGAGTTGATCAGTTTTTCTGTTTGGCAATAAGATCCACATGGCTATATCGTCAACATAAAGAGCTGTTTCAATGCCATCGACTTTTTCTCTCTCTCCTGCTAACACATCCTTGGGGTACTCCAGTTTTCAGTTGTTTAAAACCTGACATAACATTATTAACCATACTAGCACAGTATCGCTGGTGGATGAACAAATACAGCCATTTCAGCATTTTACCAGCATTACCATAAATTCGCTATTTATCTAATGGTTTATCTCCACACAGTGTCATATGCACCCTCAAAATCAACAAAGATGTCCAAATTTGTATTGCTGTTAACCCAAAGCATCTTTAACGTCTTGATTGAAGCGAAACAGTTGTTGATTTGTTGATCGATGTTTGGGAAAGCCAGCTTGCTGAGCCCAAATAATCTCATGCGTTTCAAGATAGTTTGAAAGTCTGCTATTAACAATTATTGCCATTGTCTTAGAAAGAGTTGAAATGAGGTAAACATGTCGAAAATTATCAAAACATGTTCCTGATTTTTTTGGTTTTAAGACTGGTGCTATGGTACCCTTCTTTCCTGCAACTGGGACTCCTTCATTCCAACTTTTATTAAAGAGAGTGCATACAGCGTGCTGTGCGACTGGCCCGAGATTTTTCAAAAACTCTGCAAAGATCGTCTCACAGCCAGGGCTCTTCTTACTTTTAAGTGATTTAAGTGCCCATTGAAGTTCATGAATTGTGATATCAACATTAAAAACCTCCTCACTTTGATTCTGCCATGCTGTCGTAATATCACTTCTGAGTTCTTTCCACTGTTCTCTTAGTTCTTTTGTCAATGAATGATTCTTAGTGAAAACCTTGCTGTAAGCTATAGCTAGATCTTTGTTATCATATATGTTCTTGTCCTCCACCTGGGTTGGTTCTTTATAAGTTAGATAGTGAAGCTAGATATAAATTTTAAGACATTTCTGGTTTCTTTCTTGTAACCGAGTTCTTTAATACATTTTGAGAAGCAATCCATTTTGGCCTGTATTAATTCCTTTTTCATAACTGTGGATTTTCTTTTCCATTGAATAAAGTCGATGACATATTTAGTTGCTTCTGCTTGTCTTCTTGCTTCTCCTCTATATTCCTTTAATTTTTCCAAGTGTTTATTCCAGAATGGTTTGTACTTGTATGGTTTTCCCTTAAGAACATGTCGTTTTGCCCTTACAAGGAAAGTACTTGGTCTCGAACAAACACACAAAAAACGTATGAGACATAATGTAAAGATCCCTTATTGCACTAGTGATACTCCCATATCTGAAAAATTCTGCAGTCGTCCGTTAGAGGCCTCTTCGTGTGCCATGCCGCATTGCACTTTGACCTGTCGGTTCGCCAGTAAGGACGGTGCAGTGTGCGTCCGAAGTTGCGTTTTGTGATGTTATTTATGTGGTGAAGCGTCAGATGGGGCGGCGATTGCTAATCAATCCTGCTAATGTATTGCGATTAGTTGAGATGAAGTTACGAAGAACCCTTCTTCGTGAATATGATATTAGTGTAGAAGATGAATCATTTGCATGCTTTCTCGTATCTGTTATGGTACAGAAATATGAGCATAAGTTATATAATGTTGTAACACTAACACATAATGATGATAATAGGGATGATAATGACGAACAACTCATTGCAAGCAGTAGTGCTACGGTAAGCGCGGGAAGAGGCGATGGGAGCAGTGGCAGTCTTCCGGGAAGAAGGTTCAAGTTGCAACCACCATCACGGCTTTTGATGACAATTCGCTAGAGAACATGTACGATGATTATTACATAAGTTATAGTTAAGATATCTGCATTACGTACGGCATCTACAATTACATCTACAGTGCTATGTAGAGCATGGTTGCAGAGCTTTGCAGAAAAACGACACCCACCAGCAAATAGAGGTGTACGTATAGATCCTGTAACCAAACGTTCATACAGATATGTCTGTTGGAGCCCATGTACTTTCCTTGTTAGAAATTTTTTCATTAGGAGATTCCTGTAATGTGACATTAGACTTATTTAGTTCTTCTCTGAAGGCATCCCAATTGGCCTTTTAAAATTCCAGCTGCATTGTACTTGATTCTTTAAGACAAAATGAGTTTCAGAACCCAACATTATTCTACTAATAATCATGCGGTGTCCAGTTAAAACTCCGATTATAATGTTTCTTGATGTTCTTGTACTGATATCAGTTGAGAGTTGGAAAGGTAATCTAATATTATGTGAAAACAATATAAAATACAACCATTATTCCTACGGTTTGCTATCTTTCTGCGAGGATCACTACTGTCGCTCCAAGTTATAGACGAAAACTTTCAAAGCAGTTAAATTACCGAAAAGATTCTTTCATGGAAACATTCATCCCAGCAGTCTACCATATGATCCACCGTCTCCTCTCTGTCCCCAAGAACACCAGGAACTCAATAAATTTATAACAGTAGACACAAATAATTAATTTGATTCCAACATCATTGACAAAATTCTCAACAAAAAACGAAGGAAGCAAGCCAGAGCCCTACTGTACCAGTGGATCAACACAGAGAGAGACTGGAAAGAAAATGGCGTAGTCAACATTTTATAGGTAAAAGTTTAAACAGGATGAACAACATCCTAAAGGCTTCCTTTTATTTTACCATGTCCCTTGGAGATAAGGTAGATGTCTCTTCAATTCTAAACAACTGACCCTCACGAAAAGTGGAGGGTATAAGATAATATGTAAAGAGTCATGCTATATTGGGCAGACTGAAAGGTCAATCTGCACTAGACTCAAAGAACATCACAGAAGCTGGAGAGCCGGCCGCGGTGGCCGAGCGGTCTGCGGCGAGCCACTCACGGTCTGCACGGCCGCTGCGGTCGGGGGTTCGAATCCCCCCCTGGGGCATGGAAGTTTGTGCTGTCTTTAGTATAAGCTAGTTCATAAGTAGTTTGTAAGTTTAGGGACTGATGACTCCATAGTTAAGTCCCATAAGCTCTACAAACATTTGAACATTTGAAGCTGGAGATCGAGGACGCCAGATTCATAATTTGCGGAACACTGCTTAAATGCAAACCACAAATACCTTATAGATGTAGAAATGCTACACACACAGATAAACGGTGCAATGCTGATTCAGTTAGAAATATTAGAGATTAAAATACAGACGTATGTATCCCCTCAGCTACTATGGAATGAGCAGACCCAATTCAATTATTGCCACCTTTTGGATTATGGGTGATGTGACTTCAAATTCTATTCTTAGGCATAATTTCATTCCAATGTATATTTATCCATTGTTTGAAATGCTGTGATGTTGTATTTGGTAATTGGTCAAAATTTTCACAAAGATAAGTTTTACGTTTAAGTCTAGAATCGGTAGTCTGAGTTTGTCATGTTTACCTTTGGTTGGTTATCATCTTTGGGATCAGTAATGAGTTAAGTACTTGAAAATGGACTTATAACCCGAAAACTAGGTCGTACAGTACCATTAAAGTTTGTGAAACAAGGTTAAAAAGTGTTTTTTGTAGTGTATTATCTACATAGTATAACTTATTTCTTCAGTGTGGAGGCACACCTAGGGACTCCGGGAATCAGTTCATCAAAACCGCGATTTTTTTTAGTGGGCAGGGAAAAGTTGAAGGTTTATATCTAATGGGAGACGAGTTAGAGTAGTCCGTGTTGTTGTGATGATCACTATGTACCCAGTGGTGTAGAGATCAGTACAACTGGCTATGAAACAGAAGATCCGGGTTCTAATTAGTATGTAAATATGGCTTGAATGCGCTCAGGTTTGTATGAACATTGTACTGTCTGCGTTGAATCATATTTCGCAGAGCATATGAACCAATAAAACCATTTTCACAGACGTGGTAATGTTGTAAAGACAAAGAGCAAATAATATTTTTAAAGCGTCTTTATTGATCCGTATTTTACCTCACAGACTTCAGATAAATATATTAATCCGATCGCTACAACTGCTGGGTGAATCTGAATATTTTCTGTTAAAAAAATTATATATATATATATATATATATAAATCACTTCACCCGTTTTGGAGTCTATAGAGGGGACACACACATTCATTTTTAAGCGTTCAAATGTTTGTAAAGTTATGGGACATAACTGCAATAGCTACCGGCCAGAACAACACATACACACACACACACACACACACACACACACACACACACACACTCATGCCAGAAGGAGGACCCGAACGTCTTTCGTGGAAAGGCCACGCGCAACATAACAAGGCGCCTTAATGCGCAAAGCTATTTCGCCGTGGCATTTTTATATGTGGTACAGTCAATAAGTTTTGAGACTGAGCAAAAGACGGCGCTGTGGTGTGCTACAGTGCATAGTGGCGCCATGGTATGGTACTATGCCAGTTAGTATCTCTTCCCTGCAAGGCACAGTTCAGTGCACGTACTGGAAGCAGACGTACCGTCGTTGTTGTGACGGTGAGTAGTATCCGTCAGTCGGATCTTGACATGCCACAGTTTGAGCAACTGGCCAACATCAAGTTTTGCCAGATGTTAGGCAAAACAGCTGCCGAGACGTGTGACATGATGCAGCAAGTATACGGGGAGGACGCTTTGAGTCGCAGTGTTCTGTTTCAGTGGCACGACTTTTCGTGCAAGGACGGGACAGTTTGGAATATGATGTGCGTATTGGTCGGCCACGAACAGTTTGGAGAGCAAAAATCCAGCAAGTAGCGACGTTGGTGCGTGCTAACCGCCCCCAATGCTAGACGCTCTCGCAACAGCAGGGGTCAGCCGTGGTAGTTGCCACAAAATTCTGCCGGACGACCTCAACATGTCTCGTGTTACTCAGCACAGTATGCCACGAATCTTGTCGCAAGGCCAACGTGATGACTTCGTGACGATTTTTGGTGACCTCATCGGTTGTGCGGTCGATGATCAGACGTTTCTCAGTCAGAAGAAAAAAGTTCAAATGTTTGTATAGCTTATGGGACTTAACTGCGGGGTCATCAGTCCGTAAACTTACAAAGTACTTATGAACTAGCTGACACTAAAGACGGCACAAATATCCATGCCCGAGGGGGGATTCGAAACCCCGATCCTAGTGGCCGTGCAGACCGTGACTGGCGTGCCTCAGTCCCCTCGGCCACCGCGTCTGGAAAATGAAAAAAAGAAGACCAGCAAGGGCAAATTTTCTTGAGGATTCTCACGACCACCAGACAGAGCTATACGAATGTGAGTACAGGCATCAGAGCGCGAGCAATGTCGACTCTAGTACAGTGTACATCCTCCTTTTGCAGTAATACAACCTCTAATCCTATGAAGACGATCGTAGAGGTGCCTAATGTAATCTTGTGGAATGGCTGCCATGCAGCTTCCACCTGGTGCCTCAGTTGGGGCACATTTCGTCCTACTCATGCAGACCGCGCAACATGACGTTTCATCCGGTCCCAAACAAGCTCGATGAGGGCAGAACTGGGTGCAGAACTGGGTGATGGGCAGGGTAGTTGACGTACACCTGTAAAAGCACATTGGGTTATACGAGATACGTGTGGACGTACATTCTCCTGTTGAAAATTCATATCGCCTTGTTGGCGCATGAACGGTGGTAAGATGATTGGTTCAAGGTCCGTGCACTGTTCAGTGACCAGAAGAGAACGGCTAGAATATGGCTCCACACACTATGATGCACAGCTGTCAGCCCTGCATGCCTCTATGGACTACACTCCAGATTTTTGCGCTCCCCCGCATGACACCACACACGCGTACGACCGAGGCAGCAGCGACTCTCATCACTGAAGACACGTTTCCATTCGTCCTTTCATAAGCGCCTACCATGACACCATTGGAGGCGGGCTGAACGATGTTGGGCACACATGATCGTGCATCATTGTCTAGAGAACAATGAACCCATCTTCGTAACACTCATGCACTAATATGGCGACATGCAACAGGACAATGCACGTCCACATGTAACCCGTATCACCAACACTCTTCCAGGTGTTTGGGACCACATGAAATGTCATGTTGGGCGGTGCGCATAACCGGCAAGAAATGTGGCCCAGTTGAGGCGCCAGGTCAAAATTACATGGCGGGACATTCCACAAGAACCACATTCGGCACCTCTACGATCGTTTCCATGGAATAATTACAGTTTGCATTGCAGCAGAAGGAGGGTACACACCGTACTAACGCCGACACTGCGCACTCTCTGGTGACTGTACTCACATCGTTATGACTCTGTCTATGTGACTGCGTGTTCTACACATATTCTAGAATGTGTCAGTAAAGTTTCCCTCTGCTGAGTCCACTAATTATATTAATTTTTTTAAATCATTTTCCACGAGTGTATTTGGAGACGATGCGGCAGCGTGTGCAAGGTATAGAGTAGTGTAATGCCTATCCTGTAGGCGTCAAGTCTCAGAATTTATTGACTGTACTACGCATTAGGAGACAGGAAACAAACGGTACATCTGAGTCAACGTTCTTAAACGCTGAGTCTACATTTTTTGTGTTCTTCTCTCTGACCCTTCTTTCGAAAAGTGTATGCTATAGTTCACTTCCATAGTAATTACACAGCAACATGAACAGATTTTTTTCATCCTTTCACGACATTACGTTTATTCTGTGTACCGGAGTGCACAAAGTCAACGTTCTTAAACCCCGTAATCAAAGCTTAGTCTACATTTTTTGTGGTCTTCTCTCGGACCCCTCTTTCAAAAAGTGTATGCCATAGTTCACTTCCATAGTAATTACACAGCAACATGAACAGATTTTTTTTTCATCTTTTCACGACATTACGTTTATTCTGCGTATCGGAGTGCACGGCTGCTAACAAAAAACGAAAAAAAAAAAACAGCTGTTGTACATTGAGTTATCACGCGTGTGGAAAAACGCGTTGTAGGCGGGCGGAAATTCGGCAGCGAGCGGACACGGAATTTATCCCGCGGGTGCAGGTGTCATCCGCTTTATCGCGGGCCTATTTGTTTGCGCGACAAAAAGAGGAGCAGCACATATTCGCGGTGCGGAATTATGGAGCGCCGTAATACAATTAACGCGCGTGGACGCGCCGGACACGGCGGGGGCGGGCCGATGAAACGGAGCCAGCTGCGGAATAACATTTGTTTAATGTATCGGCCGCCGGGGGAGCAGGCGACCGCGATTGAGCCAACACCGTGCATTAGGCAGAGCGCGCTGACGGCCGCTCTTCCTCATTAACTTATTAATTCTCTGCGCCTGGCTGCGTGTGGGATGCGGGGGTGGGGGATGGGGGAGGGAAGGGTGCGCAGGCGAATGTGGGGCGCAAGCGGATCCAAACTGCCGCCGGATGCATTAAAGAACGCGCGGCGCCAGGGGAGGAAATCGCTACTGTCCAATAAAATTTCCATCGCGCCGCAGCGCTCCAGTCTGCGACCGTTCTGAACCGCTGAAAAACGACTTCGGAGGAACCTCGTCCGTACACTTTGCACGATGCGAGCTGTCTGAAATTTACTGCCTTATAAAACGCTCGAAACAACGAGGAAGGGAAATTTCAAACACTGGAAATTTCAGGAACACGGGTGCGGCAGTACCTGCCCTTGTCACAGCCGACTATTTTTGTCTGCAGATGTGGTATTTACGGATTGCAGACATCATATTTAGAGGCGCCGAATTTATAATATTACTAGCTGAAAACCCGGCGATGCCCGGGTATTTATTTATGTATTCCTGCCATTTTTCGAATATATATATACATTTGTATAAGGGCTGTATGTCTGTAAAATCTCTTGGGAATGCAGTTAGTAGTAAAGAAGTAATAGATTATAACTTGGTGTGAGAAGGGGCGCTTTTCCATGAACGTTCTACATCTACATACATACTCCGCAATTCACCGTAAGGTGCGTGGCGGAGGGTACACTTTACCACTACTAGGCATTTCCTTTCCTATTCCACTCCCAAATTGAACGAGGTAAGAAAAGAATGCCTAAATGCCTCCGTACGAGCCCTAATTTCTCTTATCTTGTCTTTGTGATCTTTACGCGGAATCTAACTAGGCGGCAGTAAGATCGTACTACACTCAGCTTCAAATTCCGGCCCTCTAAATTTACTTAACAGAAATTCACGAAAAGAACGTCGTCTTTCTTCCAGCGATCCCCAATTGAGTTGCCGGAGCATTTCCGTGGCACTCGCGCATTGGTCGAACCTACCGGTAACAAATCTAGCTGCTCGCCTCTGAACCGCCTCTATGTCTTTCTTTAAACTGATCTGCTGCGGGTCCCAAACACTTGAGCAATACTCAAGACGTGGTCGTACAAGCGTTTTATACGCGGTCTCCTTTACAGGTGAAGTCTATCTTCCCAAAATAAACGTTATTGTTTATGTGCTCATGTCCCATGAACTACGTGTCGTACTATGACACAATTTAGAAGGTACACTCGACTATATAAGTGTGTACTGTCTGTAAAATTTACTGCTGTTACCATTTGTAGTGTAGAAATTATAAATTGTAACGTCATACCGAAAGCCGTACTTTCAGTCCATGCACGGCGGAACGTTACTGTTTATTTTCTCATATTTCATGAACTACGTGTCAGAATGTGATACAATTTAGAAGGTACATTCATGTAATGTTTGTATACTGCATGTAAAATTTCCTGCGGCTAAAATTTGTGGTGTGCAAATAATAAATTTTAACGTCATACCGAATGCAGTAGTTTTTACTCCATGAACAGCGGAAAAGTGATAAGCGAGAAACTTTTTTCCTTTCATCATTTTCGTATGGTTGTCAGCGAGAAAAGTTTAATATAGGTTTGAAATTATGTTTAAAGTTTGTTCCAAGTCGCTAAGTACTCTCATTCTCATACAGCGTATTTTTAATATCTCGCCGGATTATGTGGCAGTTTCTTGTGATTTCTATTGTTTATGACGTAATATCTTTTGAACCATGTGTAGTATGTGATTCTTATCCCTGTAGCAATTATTACCTCACGATACGGAATGAGTGTAGCAAATTTGGTTTAAATAGGTCCACTGGTTTAGGTGAAAATGAGCATCATTGTCGCTAAATGCAGCAGTTTTTCTTCTCATTGTTTATGACCTCATATCTCATGAACTATATATCGTATGTGATTCTTACAATTACGGCGACCGTCCTCATGGATTGAATCTTACGTGTACAAAATTTCATAAATATTGGAACAAAACTGTAGATTTGTATGCAACACGTACAAATATACGGACACTCTGCTTTATATATTAGATTTGTGGTATTCCGTCACAATTGTGAGATTGGATTCGTGATTTCCTGTCAGACTGACTTTGTAATTAGCGGAAAGTCATCGAGTAGAACTGAAGCGACATCTGTCGTTCGCCAGGGAAGTGTTATAGAACCCCCAATGTTCCTTATTTTCATAAACAATTTAGGAGACTGTCGCTCTCTTAGGTTGTTCGCGGACGATGCTGTCACTTATCGGTTAGTAAAGTCACCACAAGATCAAAAGCAACTGCAAAATGATTTAGATATCTGCCTGATGCAAAAAATGGCAGTTATCCCTTAATAATGAGAAGTATCAACTCATCCATATGATCACTAAAATAAGCCTGCTAAACTTCATTTATACGATAAATCAGTCAAAACAATATGCGTTAAATTCAACTAAATACCTAGGAGTAAAATTAAAAACAACTTGAATTGGAATACACATATAGATAATACTGTAGGGAAAGCGAACCAATGATTACGTTTCGTGGCAGAACATTTAGAAGATGCAACCGTTCTACTAAAGAAACTGGCTACACAACACTTGTGCGTCCTATTTTGGAGTATTGCTGCGCATTCTAGGAGCCCCACCAAGTGGGACTGACAGACGATTTAGACAACGTTCAGAGAGGGGCAGCTCGTTTTGTACTATCGCGATATAAGGCAGAGAGTGTCACGGAATTGATGCACGTGTAGGGGTGGAAATCATTTAAAGAAATGCGTTATTTGTTGCGAAAAAATCTATTTTGCGATTTTTTTTTCACCAAATTTCTCTTGCGAATGCGAACATATATTGTCACCACCAACTTACATAGGAAATACATTATCATGAAAATAAAATAAGAGAAATCAGATCGAAAACGGAAAGATATAGGTGTTTCTTTTTCCCGCGAGCTATTCAAATGTTTGTATAGCTTATGGGACTTAACTACAGGGTCATCAGTCCCTAAACTTACAAACTTCTTATGAACTAACTAATACTAAGGACGGCACAAATATCCATGCCTGAGGGGGGGATTCGAACCCCCGACCGTAGTGGCCGTGCAGACCGCGACTGGAGCGCCTCAGTCCGTTCGGCCACCGCGGCCGGCTGCCGCGAACTATTAGAGAATGATATCGCAGAGAAATATAGAAGTTTGTAAGTTTAGGGACTGTGACCCTGTAGTTAAGTCCCATAAGCTTAACAAATATTTGACACAATGAGTTTTTGTTCGTGCTCTGAATTTGAACGCATTGTTGACCAAACAAAAGCTTGCGTTTCTGATCGAGACTAGATTAGGCATGAAGAGACGTAAGACATTGACGTTTTCATTGGTATCGGTTTACAAGGCCAATGTCCGAACCAGGTTAACTTTAGCATTGCACCAGGAATGGCATGTAGTTCAAATTGTTTCTGAGAGGTAACCACTAAAGGTGTATAATGCAGTGCAACTCACAGGTGTCAAACGTCATAAAATTATGGAATAGAACGCAGTACCTTTATGAATCGTTAACGAAGCACGATCACACGTCAGATATTAAATAAATTCACAGATAGCGCTGTATTGGAACTTGAAATGAGGATACAATTGACTTCTTTCCCGGCAGGGACCCAACCGCGGCTCTATTAGCTATTTATTATATATACGGAAAGAGATGAAATAGTTACTGTTCTCACCATTAGCGGGATGTGCATATGTTCGGCAAGAAGTAGCGCAAGCCGCGGCGGATTAGCCGTGCGCACTGGAGCGCCATGTTGCGGTGCGCGCGGCTGTTCGCCGTCGGGGTTTCGAGTCCCCCCTACGGGCATGGGTGTTTGTGTTGTCCTTAGATTAGTTTACCTTAGTTTAAGTAGTTTGTAAAGTACGGACTAATAACAAAGCAGTTGAGTCCAATAGATTTACAAACATTTTGAAGTAGCGCAATAAATAACGTTGTGCTGCCTGGGGCTCCAACCCCGCGCCTAACGTCAGCGCTGACCTCAGATGACTAGGTAACAACTCTCCCAATCTCGTTTACTAGTAATTAGGATCGCGACGTTCGTAGAGACCTGGAGGGGTTTGGCATTTTGAAGAAACAACGAAAACTAATCCAACTTTGTTCTAGTCAGTAGCGAATGGACATGTGTAATGTGATTTGAAAGACGCCACAGTCCTAAATTCCTTACTTGCCGCTATTGGAGGTGGAGAGGAGGATATTTGCGATTATTAAAAACTGTTTCCCCAGCAGGAATCAAACCATATCTCAGCCATTACAAGATGGCATCAGCCCAATCAACTACCGATTTTCAGATGTGGCAGTACAATGTTTTTCGTCAAAATAGAATGCAGAACACATGGTATGAGAAGTAAAATAGTTCGGCGGTATCTGTCTACGTAACAGTAATTTCTTGGCCTCGCGGTCTGAGGCGTCTTGTCGCGGAGTTGCAGTCGCTCCAACCAGAGGTTCGACTCCTTCCTCGGGCATGTGTAGTTGTGTGTGTGTGTGTGTGTGTGAGTGTCTAAGTGTGAGTGTGTGTGTGTGTGTGTGTGTGTGTGTGTGTGTGTGTATGTGTGTGTGTGTGTATGCGTGTATTCCTTAGCGTAAATTAGTTAAAGTAGCATGTAAGGCTTGGTAGGGACTAATGACCTCAGGTGATCTGTCCATTAGGACTATAACAAAAATTTATACACAGTATGTAGAATTATGTAGCATTGCGTATTATAATATACTACGTTTTAGCATGCTCTGTGGTGCTTTTGTATGACATATTTCTGTATGCTTATATAACTATAGTCTCGTTTCGCTTAAGTTTGTATGAAAAATGTGTGTGAAATCTTATTGGACTTAACTGCTAACGTCATCAGTCTGCACACTACTTAAACTATCTTAACATAAGGACAACACAGACACCCAAGACCGACGAAGGACTCGAACCACCGACGCGAGCAGAAGCCCAATTCAAGATATGATGCCTTAATTTCATATGTTCAAATGTTTGTTAAGCTTAAGGGACTTAACTACGGGGTCATCAGTCCCTAAACTTACAAACTACTTATGAACTACCTACAACTAACGACGGCACAAATATCCATGCCCGAGGGGGGATTCGAACTCCCAACCGTAGTGGTCGTGCAGACCGTGACTGAAGCGCCTCAGTCCCCTTGGCCACCGCGGCCGGCTATGATGCCTCAAACCGCGCAGCTACTCTGCGCGGCGCTCAATAATGTTACATACCTCTTACAGTAATAATAAATGAAATATTACGCATCTTATAAGTAGCAATGAGCGTCGTTTACGCATTAGAAAACTGTTTCTAAAACGGGAAATATACACCATGTGTAACGATATAGTCTGTTGGGATGAAAGCAGAGGAGGTCAATCGAAACACCAGACCTCTGTATTTCACAGAACGAAGAATTTATTATAGGTAAGGGGGTATGAAAGGACACGGTCTCATAGGGAGGACTGACATACTGCAACGAAAGCATAAATTAAAAGAGATTGCACGCTGTCAACGGAAACAAATAGATTTTATCACTGTATTGTGAGGGAAGCGACCAGAAGGGTAACTGAGGTTATGATGCAAGAGCGGCGACAGCGCGTGAGAGAGAGAGAAAAGAAGAGAAATTAACTATTAATAAATGCAAGACAGTTTGCGTATTTTCTGAGGGACAGAGGGTGTATTAATGGATGGAGGGGAGGAGAGAGACGTATCTGAAATAACAAAAATTTCTTTGTCAGCGTCCATCTAAACAGATTACTCTGCTTGCATGGCGGCTGGGTATAAATGTAATTAAAAATAGGACATTGAGTGAAAGGAGAAGCATTGAACCAAAATTTGTACCACAGGGAGGAATCGAACCCAGAACTCCATACTTACTTTAATTCAATGCTTCTCTCTTCACTCAATGTCTCTGACATATTGATACGGAAAATTGTTAAAATAAAAATTGTGCCATGGGCGGGAATCGAACCCAGACTTCCATACCTACTTTAATTCAATACTTTTCCCTTTACTCAATGTCTTTCACATATTGACACGGAAAACTGTCACTAGGTATATAAATTTATAATAAAAATAGGCGAATAAAGGAACTGTATATTTAAAAAAAGCTCAATTTAAAGGTAGCTCAAAGGAAAGAGGAACACATATTTTATTTCTGTTGCCAAAAGATCTTCCACAATCTCTCACTTACGAAATATTAAAATAGAGATGATATTAAAAAAAAAAAAACATTTGAAGGACTAATAATTTATTCAGAATCCCTCATTATTTCTTTCTTCCGTTATGCATCTCAGCATATAATCTATAACGCTATCGGACCAGCTTCTCTTCAGTAAAAGCGACGACTCTATCTCGAGTTGATTGCTCGCAGTGAGACAGCATGATTTGTACTTCTGCTTTCCGCTCTTACTATGATGCCAGTATGTAAACATTCTGTATTTACGTCAGAGCCCCGCTATGTGCCGTGCTGGGGGTTGTTGCCTGCCGCCGCAACCGCCAGCTGGCTGGTTTCCGCCAAGCCTCTCCTTGGCACCAGCTGTGGTTGACCGGCCAGCCCGTAGCTCGCAAGCCACGGCTAATACAGCGAGACTCAACCCCTGAAGTATGAAATGTTTCTGCAAACCTACCCTAACATGTATTATAAACTACCACACCTAGAGCTATTTTGCTATAAAATGAACAGCCACTTTATCTTTTGACACTTCATTCAAATATTTAACGAAGAGAAAGAACAGAATCATGATAAACGTAGTACCACATAATGTTTCACATAGATAGGAATCATATAACACAGAAAATTTTTCTCTTTTCAGCGCTCTGCATTAGATCTAGACGTAATGAAATATGTAGTTATCTTAGAAATGTAAGCATGTTGTAAAATTAAACAGTTCTGGTGGCCACAACACAGATGTATACATCTAGTGTATCATTCACGTTTTGTGTACTTATAAAGTGTTTTCAATGTGTCTGTAAACAATAAGTGCTAAACAACGGAAATTACCTTCTGCTGGGGCTCTTCATTTACACGATTGTTCTGTTATTCACAGTGAAGTGTTTCGTAATGGGTTCATATAATCGCTTCAGTTTCTCGACTGTTCCACGCTTATACTAAGCTCGAAATACTACTACTACTACTAATAATAATAATAATAACAATAATAATAATAAATACAACTGCCAACTAGCGTATGTGCGAGTTATAATCTGATACATTCTTTCAATTTTCTCGACATCCTTCCTCTATTCCATCAGGTAATAATCGCACTCTACTCATCAGTACTGCATAAGAAGGTAACAATCGTAGGGTTGGCAGTATCCTTAGGAGAAGTGTAAATCTGCTAATGGTAGTGTCAATAACAGACCGTTTGTTTCACCTTCGCCAAAACATGTGTTATTCACAGTAAACATTGTTTTTAATTGCACCCCCAGGAATTTCGTTATAACCTTCAAATTTGTTTTGCTTATCGATATCTAGAATGCTGACGAAACTCTAAGTACTTATGTTCAGAGCCAAATGCATATTGATGTTTAAGGTCAATTGTCGCCATTTGCGCCGTGAAGATACAAATTCAAATTCATTTCGCAATTGACTTTGCTTTTCTGAGTTTAGTAGTGGGCAGCATTAACTGACTCAAATCCAAGAGCAATATTCTGATTGTTTATTAAATATTTCGAATATATATTCGAATCAGGAGAAGTCTACTTCACTTTGCTGAAAGAATTACACTCGCCACGTCCTTTTCACTAGATGACTCCTCGTCTGTTACTGCAAACTATTACCATGCAGATAGGACATCACGAGTCCAGTCGCACAACCTAGGAAAGCGATATGGTTCGAAGTTGATTAAGGCTGAAGATAGTTGTTGTATTTATTTATTTATTTTAGGCTTAAGGGACTTAACTACGGGATCATCAGTCCCTAAACTTACAAACCACTTATGAACTACCTTATACTAAAGACGACACAAACATCCATGCCCGAGGGGGGGATTAGAACCCCCGACGAGGAGCGGCCTCGCGCATCAGAGCATAGCACCTCAATGCGCTTGGCCACTCCACTGCGGCGTTGAAGATACCAAAAATCGTTTGGCACTATAAATATGAAATTAGTTTGAAAGTACTCAGTAGATCATGAAAATATAGTGTCGCCAAAGTCTCACAAGAGTAAAGATTTATAAACCTTTGCCGGTTTGATGTTAATTTTTCTAGATATTGCATAACGCTGGAAAAAGTATTTCTTCAAACGTCCTGCTACATGTCGGATCTGCAACTCAGTGGATTACTTTTATTTTCTTTATATATCTGTGCAACATTCCATTCGTCTCCCTCACTATAAATACATCAATGCTCGACCTCACGTCGTAGGAGAAGTAATTAAGCCATGCATAATGTGTGCACAAGATGTTCTCCTAAGGTGTTCGACCACTCGAGAAAGACATTGCCTGTAGACAAATGATCTTCCTGGTACGACTATGGTAGTGGAATGACAACACGGTGGATCATGTCTGGTTATAGTTGTACTGCTTCCTGGAATGACAAAGAAGAATCTAGATTAAGAGAAATAATCCGAGACAAGCTGCTTGTGGCCACTGAGTGCCGCATTGGGGAAGTTGAACAGTTGTGCCCAGCCGGAATTCGGGTCCAGTTCCTACTGTTATCTGAGCAGTTACGGTAACCACTGCACGAGCGGGAAAACAACGATCATCGCAGGTGCGCGGGCTACCACTCCTCTCCCCCCTCGTCACGCACAACACTCAAACTTCCTCACACTGCTCACGTAGTTGCCGTTTCCAATTTGCACTCACTGCTTGTGGCACTTTGCCGATTACCTCGAGAGTTCAGGCGTAATGTGCATTTGCGCTGAAGGCTGTAGTTGTTCTCGTCTTCTCCTTAATTATGTATATTTATGTGGTGTCTGTTCTTTCGAAAGAACAGTCACGACACATATATGTATATAGAAGAACCTTTCACTTATTGGATGTATTCAAATTAAAATGTCTGAAAACTGAACTTCGGTGTGTCATTTACTTATCACATATATGATTATAGACAAGGGTGATGAATTTCACGTAGCACCTACAATTATTCTCGATCCCTACTTTCTGAATTATCTACATCGGCCTTCAGAAGGGCAATGAGGAGGCGATTCACGCTGCAACTGTTCGCTTCCTTCATGAAAATGTCGACGCTCTTTAAAGATTAAGAGGCAGCAGCTCTCAAATACAAACTGGAGCGCGAGTAACATTTTACCCACTCTCTGACAGAGCTACAAACAGCTATATCGAATTGAGAAATATTTGTGGCAGATGATGCTGCTGCCTAGTAAGCACCTCAGAAAAGCAGAGCCAATTTTAAAATGATATTGAAGTTATATCTTCACGATGCAAATTCGACAATTGACCCTAAACATAAATATGCGTATAGTTCACCACATGATTACCAGAAATTTTCGTCAGTCCTTTAGAAATCGATAAAAAAATAAATAATAATAATAATAATAATAATAATAAAGTTAAGGATTATACACGTAACAAAATTTCTGGTGGGTACAATTGAAAACAACGTTAACTACCATGTTTTGGTGAAGATAAGACAAGCGCCTGGTATTGACACAACCATTAGAAGATTAAAACGCCTCCCTAGGACGCTATAAACCCTACAATTGCTCCACCTTCTCCTAAGTATTGCTGAGCAATGTGCGATTATTACCTGACGGTATAGAGGGAAGACACTTAAAAAGTTGGAAAAAGATATCAGATTGTGCGGTATAGTGAATTTGCGGAAAGAAGGTCTCGGATGTTTTCCGTGGTTTTTTTTTTTTTTTACTTCTTAGGTTGGGGAGTGGGCGGAGACGGTAGGGGGATGAGGTGGGGAAGCGAAATATTAAAACAAAAGAGTTTTCAGTGTAGTACGCTTCTTCTATGAGATTTCCATCACCAACCTTCTCCTACAAATGCAAAGAGCTTTTGTACTCATTTCCGTACAAAATATGTTACAGTTGTAAGAAGGCCGCGCAGAGTACCCTCGCGGTCTAAGGTGCCATGTCATGGATCGGGCTGCTGCTCGCGTAGGAGGGTCGAGTCCTCCCTCGGGCATGGGTATGTGTGTGTTGTCCTTAGAATAAGTTAGTTTAAGTAGTGTGCAAATTTAGGGACTGTTGAACTTAGCATACCACACACATTAGAACATTTGATTTGAATTTTAAGAATAATATAATGGTAATTAGAACTCGCATATATCCTTTTTGGCACTTGTTTTTCTCGATCTTCGTATAAACGTGGAACAGTCGAGAAACTAAAGCGATCCTATGAACCCATTACGAAACACTTCACTATGAATAACAGAACAATCGTGTAAATGAAAGGCTCGGCACAAGGTATTTCTGTTTCGTAGCACTTATTGCTTCAGAGACAATGAGAACACTTTATAAGTGCACAAAACGTGAATGATATACTGCATATATACATTTGTGTTGTTCCCACCAGAATTGTTTAATTTTAAAACATACGTAGTTTTCTAGGTGGAATACATATTTTCTTGTATCTAAAGCTAATGCAGAGCGCTGAAAAGATAGTTTCCTGTGTTGTATGATCGCTATGTAGGTGAAACATTATGTGTTCAAATGTTTGTATAGTCTATGGGACTTAACTACGGGGTCATCAGTCCCTAAACTTCCAAACTACTTATGAACTACCTACGAACTAGGACGGCACAAATATCCATGCCCACACGGGGGATTCGAACCCCCGACCGTAGTGGCCGTGCAGACCGTGACTGAAGCGCCTCAGTCCCCGCGCCCACCGCGCCCAGCAACATTAGGTGGTAGCTGCGTTTATCATGATTCTATTCTTTAAATTCTTTAAATATTTGAATTAAATGTCAAAAGATAAAGTGGCTCCTGATTTTATAGCTAAATAGCTCTAGCTGTGGTAGTTAATACTACTCACTTGGGTAGGTTGGCAGAAACGTTTGAGTCTGGTTTTGCGGTCTGTGCCTGTGTTAGCCGTGGCTCGAGAGCTATGGGCTGGCCGGTCAACCACAGCTCGTGCCAAGGCGAGGCTTGGTGGAAGCCAGCAAGCTGGCGGTCGCGGTGATGCCCAACAGCCCCCAGCACAGCGCAGAGTGGGGCTCTGACGTAAATACAGAACGTTTACTTCGTGGCATCATAGTAAAAGCAGACAGCCGAAATACAAATCAGGTCGTCTCATTGCGAGCAATCAACTCGAGCTAGAGTCGTCGCTCTTACTGAAGAGAAGCTGGTCTGACGGCTTTATAGATTCTACGCTGAGATGTATTATGAAAGAAACAAATAATGAGGGATTCTGAATAAATTAATAGTACTTAAAAATTTTTTTTGTTTTTTTGTTTTTCTGTTTATATTTTTAAATCTCCTAAGTGAGACTATAAAAGAAATAAAATATGAGTTTCTTTTTCCTTTGATCTGCGTTTAAATTGATTATTTTAAATATACAGTTCCTTTATTATCCTATTTTATTATAAATTTATATACCTACAGACAGTTTTCCGCGTTAGTATGGCAAAGAAATTAAGTGAAAGGAAAAGCACTGAATTAAAGAAATTATGGAGGTCTGTGTTCGATTCCTGCCCGTGGCACAAATATTAATTCAATGCTTCTCATTTCACCCAATATCATATTTTTATTCATTTATACCTAGACTCAATGCATACAGAGTAATCAGTTTAGATGGACGCTGTTAAAGTAAATTTTGTTATTTCAAATACGTCTCTCTCCTCCCCTCCATCCATTAATACACCCTCCGTCCTTAACAAAATATGCAAACATTTGTCTTTCCTCCTTTCTATCTGTATCCTCCCTTACATTACAACCTCAGTTGCCCTTTTCTTCTATTCCCCCAAAAATCTGTAAAAAATTGTGGTTTCCGTTAAAACAATACTGTCTCTTTTAATGTCTCATTTCTTTACTGTCCATGGGTCCTCTCTATGAAGCAGTGTTCTCTTATATCTCCGATAATCCATCATCCGTTCTGTAAAACATTCGTTCCTTTTCTCTCGGCCCTCAACCAAACTTTGATATATAAGTAAGGAGTACTTTGCAAGCATTTCACTCTTTTATTTTCCAGTTCTGCACTCCTGTTCATTCCTACATCCCGCCCTCCCTCCTGCTACCCCTCCCTTGAAATATTTATCTGCATCTCCGGCTTCTTTTCACAATTTTGTGCTTGGCAGATTTTTTTTAATCACTTTCATTATTTTCCTGTCGAAAAGCACGTGGATATAATGGACAACTGAACCTTACCGTGCAAGCACTATTGTCACCATTAAAATGGCCATCTATTCCAACAAATACTAGTATCCAAGCTTTGAAATGGCATTTTCGATGCGACATTGTATCAGACTCCACATTGCTGTTTTTTAACCTCAGTATGACTATTGAAGGCAACCACACCGTGAAGAATAATAACTCGACACACTTGCCAGTAATCGGATACCTTGTCACTGACCATACTAGTAAATAATAGAAACCTCCTCCGTCGAAGTCTGTCTGTGTTCCTGAACGTGGTGAATAAATGTCAAAACGAAGTTACTTTCCGAATTTCAAATTTTTAACGCCTAAACCACGTTCCTCATAACTATAAAAATGCCTAATATTCAAGTTATCGTGGCAACAGCTACCCAACAATCTTTAGTATAATGAGCTCATAGTTAAATAAGCTTATTACAGTGAAACGATACTGTAGTGTCATTCCATTAAATCCTTGTATACTACAGTGTACGTTACTTTCATGTGATTATCATTTCGTAAAAGTGTGCTTGGCCTTTAGTGCCACTATAATGGGAGATGTACTAGGTGGAGACAAGAATGCTCTATTATTTATTAAAATTGTTATTACAGGACAAATAAGTGAGCGCCGGTCACATAAGGAGCTTCGCTCCACAGTACCCAACTCATCTTATACCTTATGTGATTGTGTGTGTGAGAGTCTGTAAGTGTGCATGAAGCCGCGGCTGGGAAGCCAGAGATGCAGAACACTCGGTAGGTTTGCCAACTTTAGTTTTGGGGTGTGGCAGAGAGGTTTCCTTGGGGATGAGATGGTAAAGTGGCTGCGACTTGCGAGTTCCTTCAGAATTCGGAGGTTGGCAGAAGATCCCGTTAGATCACAAGCCAATGAGGGCGCAGCTACTCGCGAACGGGGATCGGTTAGGACGGGGAGCGGCCACGAGAGAGAGAACGTTTCCGGATGACGAAGAGGAAGGATGTGAGAATGGTGGCCTCCGTGGTAAAGTATGAGGAACTGTGTTGGTTGTTAATTCTGTCTCTATTTCAGCGGGGAAATGATTTTGTCTAATGGGAATGTTGTGCATAGCTACGTGGGTGCAGTATGAGAGAGTAAAGAATGTACGGTATGAATGTAAGGTTACGATCCTTGTCTCAATCCATTGGTGATACATTTAGTGAATGAATATTTTGTATTTTGGCTTTAAAATGATGATAGGGAGATATACAGTGAATTTAGTAAACTTGTGTAAATAGTATACATTTCGTCTCTAGTTGTTTTTATTAAATTCTGAGTCCCAATTTTGCTTAATGATTAAATGGGGGAATTTCAACTAGTAAGGGAACTGCCACCGGTATGCTATCAGTTGCTGCAGTCTTTTGTGTGTAAAAAAGAAAAAAAAAAGTCGTTATCCGTTGCAATGCAATTTTATCAGGGCAATAACATCTGCATTTAAGACCGAAAATAATCACTGAGCAAGGCGGCAACTGGTAGGAAGCGGAGGGTGGTTAACTTACACATGGCGAACCCTTGCCAGGATGTCTGTAATTTTTGGACTTCTGGGAAGCTGTTTGAATGCTTTTTAGGGTGTTAATAATCATTAATTAATATGTGTTTGTTTTCAGGAAGTGTTTTTGTGTTTATTGTCTTGTTGTTGATGTTGTTTTCGTCGTTGAAGTGAATTTTGGTTGTCGTCGATATTTTATGGGGCTATTCTGTGGTTTTATATTATTGTGTCTTATTTATTTGTGATTCGTATGTAATTTGGTAACGAAAATATTGAGATAGGCGCGTGTGTTGGGTATTTGTAGTATTCCTTTATGTTTACGCGGTCGAAGGCGAAGGCACGGCTCACAATGGGCGATAACAGTGTGGTTTCTGGCGAAACTGTAGAGAGTAGGAGTAGTGAAAGGTTGCCTGACGAAGATAATCCCTCGGCAGGGCAACTAGGTGCTGCGGGAACCACGTGCACGTTAGACAATGCTGTAGGGCCGGAACAGCACGTGGCACAAACGGAAGGATCGGGTGCACAACATGTTGCGCCGAATCCTGTGTCTGTACTTGATTTATCGGCACAAATAAACATGATATTTATGAGCTTCAATAAAAGATTCGATGATTCAGAGAAAAGATTAGAAGAGAATAAGAGACATACGGAAGAATTGTTTAATCACCAACGAGATGCCGTTAGGAATATGCTCGGGGAACATGAAAGAAAGATTGAGTTGATAATTGGGGAACAAGACAAGAAAATCGATGAGGCAGTCCGCGAAATAAAAGTGGTTGAAGAGGCCGTATTGAATGATGTAGAAAAGATTCGCGAGGAAGTTAAGGAAGTGGCACAGTCGAAGAATAATGTAATATCCACTGTGGCTGATATAAAGGAAGTAAATACTCGTGCGCAGGAAAAGTTAGGCGGGAGGCTCAGCGTGGCAGAGAAAAACTTAGATCAGCACACCAAAGGTGTAAATGCAGAGGCGGAAGCTATAGGCGCAATGGTAGGGGAGGCCGTAAAGTCGGTGAAGGACCGTGTAGCGGCACAAGAAAGACGTATTGACAGCCTCTCCTCGGCGGTAGAACAGTTGTCGGTGAGAAATGTAAGCGTTTCTAATGATACTGTGGCAGCTGGAAGCAGTGAATCTAGGGTAGTTGAGCCCCTCTTAAAACTTGAGGAGTCCAAGAAAAATGTTAACGAGCAGAATTCCGAAACGCTCCGGGACTTGGTGGAAGGGCGAGACGGGCCATTGTATAGAGGCGGGCAGGTAGCAGATCTGCGAGAGCCGCCGCGCCGGTGTTTGGCGGAAAGCGAGGACAAAGGGTACCGCGACCACCAAGGCAGTCTTTGTGAACTCCAGGCGAGGCTTTGTAAGCTAAGAGATGATTCTCTTCCACGTGCGAGTCCTACACAAAGACAACGTTTAGACGAACATGAAGATGATAGCCGTAGGCATTTCGTTTCTGTGCAAAATTACAGCACATATCCAAGTCCGAATAACGAGCAGCACCCATGCGCTTTCATTAGGCAATTCGATTGTGCGCTGCCGCTATCGTGGAGCGCGAGGCTAAAAATTAATTTTGTTAGTAATTATTTGCGAGAGGAAGCGACAGAACAAATGCGGACATATGTTGAGGAATGCGACAGTTATGAGGAATTCAAGGAGGCATTTCTCGCAGAGTTCTGGCCGCGGAGCCTACAGGACAAGGTCAAAATGGGTATACTGATGTCGCCACACTACAATAAGACGAGCTTTAGAGACCCCATTGCTTGTGTTAAAGATCTTGTGAGGCGAAACCAGTACCTGTATGCCCCGTACAATTCAAGTGAGCTAGTAGGGATAGCAATATCGAAACTTCTTGACCGGCTGCGCCGCGAAATTAACATTGCGGGCAGAGGATCCGGGGACAAGAAGTCGTTTATTGCACTGTTACAAGAAATTGAGTGCGATTACCCAGAATCCGGATATGTACGTGAACAGAAAGGTCATCAGAGTAATGGTCAGCCACCCGCTCACAATGGTAGGAACAATGGGCAGTGGCAGACACAGAATAGTGGGAGACGAAACGGGAGCTGGGAATCCTACCAGAACCGTAAGCGCAGGCATGGGGGAAGTAGTGAGAATAGTGGAGGCAGTAGTAACACGTCAAGTAGTAGTTCGACGCCACAGGGGGTAGAAATTAGAGGCCCAGATCCACGACACAATAAAAGAAATGAATCGGGAACGGCTGCAGGCAAGAACTGACGCCACGCCTGCGCCGCTAGTTGTGACCGAAGTGGTGTGTCGGAAATTACTACCCGGGACCATCTCTCCCTATTTGTTGATTATGCCAGCATTAGGGAACTGTTGGTTTTAGAGTAGGGGGAAGACACAACTAGTGCGGCGTACCCGGTTCTTTACATAAGTGTAGAAGGAATTATCATACCATGCCTTATTGACACTGGGTGTCAGGTGTCGGTTATGAGTGAAAGCATATTTAGACGTTGCAGTAATAAAAGAGAGTGGCCTGTGCTGCCACTAGTTAAGACGAATTTGAGTGGTGCTATTCCAGGCAAGAGTGTACCTATCAAAATTCAGACCGAGGTAGAGTTTTTGTGCCAAGGGCATTATATGAGGGCAAAATTTTTAGTGACTCCTGTACTAGCGATAGAAGCAATACTAGGATTAGATTTTATATCACGTCACAAGGGGATCTTAGATATAGGTAGAAATTGTATGACTCTCCTTGTGGATGATTGTAAAGTAGAATTTGACTTTGATGAATGTTTAATAGAAGAGAGACTGCCAAGCAATAATGTAGGTATGTACATCCAAACAGACGTGACTACAGAGGGTAGTAGCGACGTCTGCTGTCCGTTCGATCCGCTGTCCGAATTTGAAGGGGAAACAATGCAAGTTATTGACGAAGACGTGCTTTGTGAGAATAATGAGTGGATCAATTTATCGAACGACATATTGGATGATCAGCCTGAGATGTGGATGTACTGTCACTATGTAGATCGTAAGGAGGTGGCGAAAGTAGAACACATGAGCGATGTGGAGATCCAGAATTTAATTGTCGAAAAGACGCGGCAGATAGCCGACCCGCGTGACCGCGATGACCTTCAGCATATTCTTAGGTCATTCGCGGATGTCTTCCGATGCAAAACAGGAACCATAAAAGATTTTCTTTACCGGTTTAAGGTTAAAGAACACAAACCGTTCTTTGTAAAACCTTTCGGTATACCATGGGCACTGCGAGGAAAAGTACATGACGAAATCAAAGACATGTTAGAGCAGGGAGTCATAGAGCCGGCAGTCAGCACCTACAACAGTCCGTTGTTTTGTATAATCAAGAAGGACGGGTCGATCCGGTTGGTGCTAGATAGTCGTCAAATAAATACAATTATAGAGCCTGAAACGGACCGACCGGAAACGCTCGACTGTTTGCTCCAAAAGTTTCATGGTGTTAAAGTGTTGTCATCGGTTGATCTGAAATCCAGCTTCTGGCAAATTGAGCTCCATCCCGAGTGCAGAAAATTCACTGCGTTCATCTGTTTCGGTCGTTGTTACCAATTTAAAAAATTGCCTTTCGGTCTCAACGTCTCGTCATCAGCATTTATCCGTGGGTTCGACTCCATAATTCCGGCTGAACTGAAGGCGCGTATCACAATGTACGTAGACGATATTCTTGTTGCTGAACCCACGTGGGATGACCACAATTCTGTGTTAGCAGAGCTGCTGTGTGTTTTTAGAGAAAAGGGAATCTCGGTAAATCTTTCGAAATCAGAGTTTGGCAAAAGAGAACTGAAATTTTTAGGACACTTAGTGTCAGCAGAAGGAATTAAGCCTGACCCTGAAAAGCTTACGGCAATCAGTGAATTCCCTACGCCGTTGAATAAAAGACAATTACGACAATATCTCGGTTTAATTAATTTTTATAAAAAAATTGTGCAGCTGCCGAGTATTGCGGCCACTAGGTTGTGTACTTTAACGGGGAAGAATGCCCGATGGGACTGGGATGAGGATGCTGAGCGAGAGTTTAGCGAATTGAAGGAAGCACTCCTTGCTGCTCCGTTACTGGTACATCCAGACCTGAGCAAAGAATTTTGCATGTCCACCGACAGTTTGCGGGTAGGGCTTGGAGTTACACTCTTCCAGGAATATGAGGAGGATGGGAAAGTTGTTCCCAAGCCGATAGCTTTCGCAAGCAGAGTGTTAAACAAAGCAGAGAGGAATTATACCGTCACCGAACTTGAGGCGCTGGCAGCCGTGTACGGGTTTACCAAATACCGGTATTTCCTCTACGGAAGGGAAACCAAGGTATACACGGACCACCGGGCGTTGCAATTCCTCATGACGGCTCAGCTGACGCATGGAAGGTTAGCTAGGTGGTCCCTGCTTCTGCAAGAGTACAAGTTCCGGATTGTTTACATCCCTGGGCATTTAAATGTCTTTGATGACGCACTTTCGCGTTCGCCTGTGGGCCTCACTCACAGCGGAAATACGCCTCCAGATGACAACGTTTTTACGGCTATGTACCTGCGGCAAGTGCCGTTTGAAAACTTCATCTCGACGGCGTTTCTGAATATTGCTAGGGAGCAAATAAAGGATGACGTGTGGAGAAGTATTAAGGAAAGGTGGAGGGACCCGCAGGAGACAAATATTAGGCGGTTTTACCTTGTTAAGGACGATGTATTGTTTTTCCGCAGAAATCCCACGTTAGATGCATGGGTGGTATGCGTTCCTAACGAGCTAGTTAACAAGCTGATTTGGTACACCCATTTCAGCTATGGCCATTATGGAGCGAGTAAATGCGTGAAACAGTTAAGGCGCGATGTGTATTTCAACAACATGGAGAGGCGTGTGAGGCGGGTGTTGGCAATGTGCAAGGTCTGTCAGAAGACAAAGCCGGCTACGGTGAGTCGCCGAGCGCCGCTCTACCCCATTCTGCCGGAGAAACTAAAAGATTTGGCAGCTGTGGACCTGTACGGTCCCGCCCCACGGACGAGGCAAGGTTTTCAATACATCCTTGTGTGTATTGAACTAACCTCTAAATACGTGACACTCACTCCGCTGCGCAATGCCACGGGAAGATCTGTGGTGAGGGCATTTCGCAAAGGATTCTTACGCGAAGTGGGTCGCGTACGAAAGGTTCTGTCTGACAATGGTCCGCAATTTAGGTCAAGGCAGTGGAAGGACATGTTAGCACAGCAGAAGATTAAGCCTATTTACATATCGAGGTTTCACCTGAGCTCCAATCCTGCGGAACGGGTCATGAAAGAGATGGGAAAGTTGTGCCGTGTCTATTGCTCTAAGGAACATCGGGAGTGGGATAACCACCTGAAAGACTTTCAGGATATTATGAATGAGTTGCCACACGGGACCACTGGTCTTGCCCCCGTGCAGGTCCTGAAAAATCTGGTTGTCCCCAGCAAAATCAGAGAAGTAGTCAAATTTCCGTCATGTAGGAGAGAACGTCGGCAAGAACTTGTTAAAGAAGCGTTAGAGAAGATCAAGAGTGCAGGGGAGAAAAGGAAAAAGATGTTCGAGAAATACACAGTGAGACGGTTCGAAGTGGGGCAGAGAATTCTTGTGAAGGCACACAGGTTGTCTAATAAGGGCAGATTAATTAGCAGAAAGTTCTACCCTGTGTACCGTGGCCCATACCGTGTCAAAAGGATTTGCCACCCCAATGCGGTGGAAATCGAGACATTACGATCACGTCGCTCAAAGGGAGTGCACCATGTGTCTAATTTAAAACATTTTGTGTGTTAGAGTTAATGTAGGCCACATTTCACCGTTAATTTTATATTTCTCTTGGTCAGCCCACTTTTGGTTTGTTTTTGTCCATTTTGTGTATTCCTTAATGTTGTAATTGTAATTTGTTTTGGGAGGTATTTTAAGTTAGTTTTCGTGTGTGTCTGTTAGGAACCAACATCGAAATTATTTTATGTTGTTTGATGTGGAGATATTGAGGAAGACAGTGATAACGGAGGAACTTCTCAGTAGAATTCAATCATGCTGCTGAAATCCCGTTGCTGAAGTTTGGAGAGGGTACGCGGTGAATTTAGGTTCGGGAGAGGAAGCGCAACCTTTGTAATTACTGACGCCGGGCGAGGGGAAGCGCAGCGCAATAATTACTTGCAGCCGGGCGGTGTGTGTTGAACCGCGCAGCATTTTATGGGCTGGTAGATGGGAGAGTGCCATGCCTTTCACCGGGCGTACGTATGTGTAGATGAAAGGAAGGACAGCGCACAGGCCGATCAGATTGTCATCCGCATGGGAAAGTGAGAACCGTGGCTAATGTGCTGTAACCATTTCGAGAGGTGTAGTTTTTTTTTGTTCCAGGTCAACCTAATGATGTTTACAGCAACTATCCAAAGGAATACTGAAGAACGGATGGGAAAACGGTAAAAGATATCAGTGGAATTAATTTGCAGAAGAAAACCATATGAGAACTATGAGTGTGGATGCCATTTTGATACTTAAATTTGGAGTTGAGATAAATACTGTGAAGAGATGTAATACTTGGCGATAAAGTACGGCGTTTCTGATCAGGCAACGAAGGAAGGATTTGCTATGGTATTGTATGGAGGTGACGAAAGAAGCAAGGTTCTGTATCAGTTCGATTTTACATTGATTCTTGGGTTGTCTGTCTGAATGTTAAATCCAATTAGAGTTGAAAGTATTGTTTATGTACTAACGTAGTGTTGAGATTGTGAGTAGTTAGTGTACTTACCAGTAAAAAGAATTTTTAATGTAGCATGGTAGAGAAGCAGAGTATCTGCAATACTGACAATGTTGTATAGTGGGGAGGAGAGGTGGTGTTGTATGGGATAATGAGCTGTGAATGAATGAATTTCAAGGGCATGCCCATCCCTTACCTTACTGATCCCATGAAATAATCCTTCTGAATTTATTGTGTTTGCTATTGAAATAACAAGTGGTTCGAAGTTCAGGATTTTCTTTATTTTGTACTCATTTGAGAATGATTGTGAGTACATTAGCAGTCCAATTAACTCGGAAAAGCTTATTTTGGAATTTTCAGTTTGCCTAAAGAGGAAGTTTTGTAATAGGGTAATGAATTAATTCGGATTGAAGATAATGCATATCTGCTGCAAAAAAATTTATTGTAGAGTAACTATAAGTTAGGTGATGCCAAAATGAAGTGCATAAATGCTGCACTTATATAAATTTATAATTTATTGTAAGATAGGAGTTGACTAAATAATGTGCACAAATGCTGCACTGGATACTTGTAAATGGTAGGTAATTTTAATTTGTATGAGGTCACAGTTTTACCTTAAGGTGTTTGTTTTTGAGAAACATAACGGTCTTATGTGTTAATTGTTTTTGAAAGGTAGATAACTGTTTCATTTTGTCTTACGCAGAGAGACTGTAGATATGATTCTGTATGTTTCTTGTATGATGAAATCTGATGTTTGGACATAACTGTTACTAGTACGACGAGGTGCGAGATGCACTGGAGATACGCGCGGGGAGCGCGGTGACGGGCGGAGTGAGTGTCCGGACGGGCAAGGAGATGACGAACGAGGCGGAGTGACATGGTGAGGCAGTCCAGCTGGTGGCTGCGCTCCACCTGACCCCATCCCACCCCACGACAGCCAGCCGGTCAAGGACGGGCGGGCAACGGAACTGCCCCGCTCCCCCGGTTCGCACGCCTGCTACCTGAGAATGTATGGGACCGTCTGGCCGTCGTCAAGCGCCGGGAGGTCGCTGACCGACGGCCGCTGCCGCCGCGTGGCAGGACGAAACCCCCATTGACGGAAAAGCGAGGCGCTGCCCGGAGCCTTACATCGCCGGTACTGAAAGTAGTATGACGCGACCAGGCATTGCCCACACCGCCCACGAGAGAATTCAGCAGTACTACTCTGTGTTAGTCCATATACTGACGAGGTATTGTAGTTGGACACCGACAGACGATTGTGGCGCTAGGAAAACTAGGACAATTTCCACAACATTGCCTAGTCACAGAATAAGGAGTATACAGAAAAGAAACTCCCGCTGCAGTCTGTCGTCCAAAATTTAGTGCGCATGCGCGGAATCGTCCATCTTGAAAAGCAGTAAACGCGTGGTCTCTCCCTACTCTATGGCGTGGTAATGCGCCGTCTTTATTGTGTATTTTAACTGCCTGAATCGCATAAAAGTAAACAAGTATTTGGTGAAATGAAAAGAAAGAACTGTGTGTCAGTAGGTGGAGCTGTTCCGTTTTCATTAAGAGCAGCAATGAAAGTAAAGGCGGCCGATGGTGTTCGGCACCTAATTGCCGCAATAATTCTCATACAAATAAGGATATAAGCTTCTTCACCTTCCCAAAAGATGTTGAACGGTTAGTGAACGTCGCTATATGTGTGGCAAAAGTTAAATGTTACCAGTTTCGAATGAGAACAATGTGTGCATAATTATTAAAAGTAGCCTTGCTTCTTCACTTGACGATAACTCGCTGTTGCTGTTGCTGTAGCAGTTCAACAGCATCGAAATGTTAAAGTACATTTATATTTTGTAATTATAAGTTTAACGTCGCAGGGAATAATATAAAATGAAAGACAAAGAACAGTGCGTAAGTAGCGAGACTTCAACATTTTGCGTGTGCATTCCCTTTTTCGGTTGCCCACATAGGCGAGATATTTCAGGAATTTTTAAGGCTCATCTACCTGCTCACCTTTACATAATTTGATGCAAACGGTAAAATTTTACTAACGGCAACGGAGGCGTAGCGTGCTAATGTTAACGATTGTTGGATCCTCTTACAAGGGGAGGTCGTCATTCGGGACCCGCCGATTTCGCCCAAACTGCGTGTTAGAAGGAGATTGGTCTCCCTATAACGTGCCTGAAATATTTCGTCTGAGTGGGCCTTAGGAAAGGAAAAAATGCCCTAGAAAATTTTTCCAATAGAACTCTACTTTTTTTTATTTTTTTTATTTTTTTATTTTTATTTATTTATTGGCCTATTACGCTACGCCGTTTATTCACGAACAGAGCGCTGAATGACATGTACAGTGCTATCGAAAAACTTTCGAGAGCATTTTCTCCTTTCCTAAGGCCTATTAAGGCGAAATATTTCAGGCACGTTATGTGGAGACCCACCTCCTTCTACACACGTAACTTGTGCGAAATCGGCGGGTCCCGATTGCCGACCTCCCCTTGTTACGATATTCAAACAAATGGAATAAGGGAATAATCTTGCTGTTCTAGCTCTATGGCTGGCTGTTTCTTGTATCTACCTTTCTCTGGTCTGCAAAGTAATTGTCCTCGTAAAACGAATATTGTGTTGCCAACATTAAACCATTACTCCTCCACTACCGTAAGTAAAATTAAACCAGTCAAATCGATGACACTCATCCTGCCTCCTCCCCTTGTTCTACGCTGCTTAGACAGGTAAAATTTTACTTGCAGCAATGGAGTCAGAGTGTGCTAATGTTGGCAACGAATGCTCTTCGGATACTCAAACAAATAGATTAAGGGGAATAATTATTTTATGCTGTTCCTGCTCTATGGTTCACAAATTTTTCTATATGCCCTTCTCCGATCAGTAAATTTATTATCCTCCTAATGCAAATACAACTTTTCCAACATTGAAACACAACTACATCACTGCCATAAGTAAAATATAACATATAGGTATGTTTTAAAGGCAATATTTATTTCCAATGCTAAGAAACGGACTGTGAATTCAAGGAGAGCTGATTTACTTAAAAATATATTTTCCAGTATTTAGTAAAACTTTTTGTCAGAGTGAGAATTTTCTGTTTCTTGAAGTTCACAAACAGAGACTTGAAATATAAAACCAAAATTGAAAAAAAAAAATTTAAAAAGTTATAAATGTGACCCATCTGTGAGGTACAAATGGTGTGTAATGTTCTAGTGAATGCATATTGACAAGGAAGATAAGAGGAAAATGATAAACACTTTTTTCCTTTGCTATAATAGAAACAATGTGTGCCACAATATGTCAAGCACAGAGTAAGTGTGTTATACAGTTTTATGCTTCCGCTACCTGTCCTTCATTTATGTGTAATTTAACAGTTTTATATATGCCCAGACGTCATTACTTCTGTGTAATCACGTTTTACTGCTAAGTCTGACTCAATATTTTGTGCAAATTTATTCGTGTCAAATAAAACCTGGCAGTTGCAAAGTCACTTTCTTGGTTATAACTAATTTCCCAAATATAACATCGCGTTACTTTGGATTTTTCTGGAGACAAGCACCAAATAAAACTCTTTGATTGCATCGTACATTTTCGGAGTTGTATTAAAATTTAGGCCTACCTTTTTTCGTTGGATTACAATTAGGTGCAACAACAGGGCGCAAAATAGAGGAGAGCATAATGAAAAGCCGTTTCCTTTCTTAAAAGTCAGTGAGGTTAGCTGCAGTTCGTAAAAAGTCCATTTCCAGCCATAGTACTAAGTGGCTATTGTTCCGCGTTTACTGCTTTTCAATATGGCGTCGAGCGCAACGCTTGGTAACACACAGATCAAAGGCGCCGCCTCCAGCTTTCCGTTCTGTATGTTTCCTATTCTGTGGCCTAGTAGTGGTTGCAAATTGGGGGGACATGGCAGGTTCTGTTGAATCATGGTGTATGTGGGGGACATGATGAACTCACCAACATTTTTAGTGAACCATGTTGTTTAGTTGGAGTAGTCGGGAGAAGATATTATGTTGTATAGTCGTTGCGTCATGATGAACTCTTGTTGTCTAATCCAAGATCCATGACCGGCATTGTCAAAGGTACTACAGTACTCACCGAACTGTGCAACCGGAAGCAATAGCTTCTAGAACAATTTGCTGTCGCAATAGAAGGACATGTTTTTGGGGGTGGACAATTGGAGTGATTGTAAACAACTCTTATGGGGTGATTGAACTTTTGTCGTCTGAGTCTATAATGAATAACTCGATGATGTCAGTGCACTAGATGAAGTGGGACCAGCAGTTAATGGAAGAGTGTTGCCAGCCACTGACCTCGCTCCTCGAACAATCGTGTGGTAGGACTGTCGGAAACTCAGTGCAAAAAGTGATTGCTTTGTTGCCCAAAGTGATTGTGTAGTGTGTGCTACGAAGTTTAAAGGGAATGTGTAATGTCGGATCGGAATGCTTTTAATTATTTGCCACTGTTAGGCATCGGAGGTATCAGCACCTCCAACTAGTGTGTATTTTGTGTAATATTCATTTCAGGGACGATTATTTAGAAAGAGGAATATTGACGATTGTTTTTGTTGTATGTCTGAATGATTAATTTCGTGGTAATGAGCCACTGTGTATTATGAATGTTGTGTCGATATGAAGTGTTCAATGTTTTGTTATTTTCGTAAAACTAAGTCTTTCTCATATGTGTTTTTTATTACCTATTGGATAATTATGTGATTGAGTTTTAAATGGACTGTAATTTACTATTTAATGATTCTCATAAAAGTTTAATGATATTGGGATCGTCTGAAGTTACCCAGATTGTGTCAAGTAGGAAAAAGTTCAAATTTTTATTGTTATTAAGAGTTTTATGGAAATGTAGTAGTGCATTTTGTTGTGTTTAGAAGATTTTGAAAACTCAGGGCTAAATTTATCTTTTATTTTGAATTTTGTTTGTAAAAATGTCAGTGACTGTCTTCCTATTAGGAAGAGAGCCACTATGCCATTTTTGTCTCCATTGGCGGGGTGTGATGAAACGATACTGTAGTATCATTCCATTAAATCCTTGTATACTACAGTGTACGTTACTTTCATGTGATTATCATTTCGTAAAAGTGTGCTTGGCCTTTAGTGCCACTATAATGGGAGATGTACTAGGTGGAGACAAGAATGCTCTATTATTTATTAAAATTGTTATTACAGGACAAATAAGTGAGCGCCGGTCACATAAGGAGCTTCGCTCCACAGTACCCAACTCATCTTATACCTTATGTGATTGTGTGTGTGAGGGTCTGTAAGTGTGCATGAAGCCGCGGCTGGGAAGCCAGAGATGCAGAACACTCGGTAGGTTTGCCAACTTTAGTTTTGGGGTGTGCCAGAGAGGTTTCCTTGGGGATGAGATGGTAAAGTGGCTGCGACTTGCGAGTTCCTTCAGAATTCGGAGGTTGGCAGAAGATCCCGTTAGATCACAAGCCAATGAGGGCGCAGCTACTCGCGAACGGGGATCGGTTAGGACGGGGAGCGGCCACGAGAGAGAGAACGTTTCCGGATGACGAAGAGGAAGGATGTGAGAATGGTGGCCTCCGTGGTAAAGTATGAGGAACTGTGTTGGTTGTTAATTCTGTCTCTATTTCAGCGGGGAAATGATTTTGTCTAATGGGAATGTTGTGCATAGCTACGTGGGTGCAGTATGAGAGAGTAAAGAATGTACGGTATGAATGTAAGGTTACGATCCTTGTCTCAATCCATTGGTGATACATTTAGTGAATGAATATTTTGTATTTTGGCTTTAAAATGATGATAGGGAGATATACAGTGAATTTAATAAACTTGTGTAAATAGTATACATTTCGTCTCTAGTTGTTTTTATTAAATTCTGAGTCCCAATTTTGCTTAATGATTAAATGGGGGAATTTCAACTAGTAAGGGAACTGCCACCGGTATGCTATCAGTTGCTGCAGTCTTTTGTGTGTAAAAAAGAAAAGAAAAAGTCGTTATCCGTTGCAATGCAATTTTATCAGGGCAATAACATCTGCATTTAAGACCGAAAATAATCACTGAGCAAGGCGGCAACTGGTAGGAAGCGGAGGGTGGTTAACTTACAACAGAATGCCATACCAAATCGTAATGTAGCATACTAAAACGTAGTATAATATCATGCAAAATCCGCGATAAGGCTTCTCACACTACGTGGCCATCCCGTGCGGCCAAGAATGTCTTACCTAGCCAGACATCTCTGAGCTCTTTGACTGGTCGTACTGTCTAATGATTACTCCGTTATGACAAAACATTATGGAACGCTGGAGGCCGGGATGAGGTTAACTTGTAATAGCTAAGGTATGGGTCCGATTCCCGCTGGGGGTAACAGTTTTTAGCGGCCACAAAAATACCATCTACACCTCCAATAACTCCAATAAAGAACGCAGGACTCTGCATTGTTTCAAATCAAAATTGCACATGTTCATGCGCTACTAAATTAAACAAAGTTTTCGCAAAATACTAAACCCCTTCCACGTCTCTGCGAACGGTGTGATCCTAACTACTGGTGAACGACAATGTGATAGTTGACGCTTCATGGTGTCAGGTCAAGAGTGACGGTATGTGCAGGATTGGAGTGCCCGGAAAAAACAATAAATATATCAGCAGTATTCCTTCCTATTATACTATAGCAAATGGTGCTGGGTTCGAGTCCCTGCCGGGGAAAAATTAATTGTATCGTCGTTTCAGGTACCAGTATAACGCTATTTGTGAACATATTTGATATGTGACATCTGATTGTGCTTAGTTAACAAATCATCAATACACTGTATTCTATTCCGCAACTTTATGATGTATTACATCTGTGAATTGCACTATATTTTCAGCGGTTACCTCTCAGCAACAATAGGAGCTTCATGCAATTCCTGGTGCGGTGCTAAGATTATCATTTATTTCTGGGTACATATATCGATCTAAGAAACTAATGAAAACGTCAGTGTTTTACGTCTATTTATGCCTAGAGATCACGCGCACTGAAACGTGGCCCCTGAGCGGAGAATGTTGGGAGATGAAGCATGCATTCAGCTCATAGCGGATTGGCTGTTAGAACAAACCCCGCCTCTTTCCCCCAGTGCCGGCAGCTTACGGCGTATAGATTACAGGTTTTAAAAGAAACATGTAAGGGGTTAAGGCGTCACAGATGGAACACGAAATTAAAAATTACTTTAATGTTTGAATAATAGAAAAGTGGAACGCATATCTACGAAATGTTAATATTTGAAAGGGATTTATTAAGCGGGTGTAACAACGCTCTTTATCTCTTTTTATTGGAACAGAATAAAAATCAGAATTAACATTCTTCACGCCACTTCAAGGTCAGCTTTCTTTCTTATAAAAGAAGTAGTCGGGGTATGTGGACTTATTTTAGCAAATAACAAAGTGGAAGACAATAATCAATACGAAACACAATACATTGATGAGGTCTACGGTGTACAATGCTGTTACGAGGTAGGGCTGGTAGAGAGCATAAACATTCCGTTGACACACGAGCTCAGCCGACTTCCGCCGATCAGAGAGGGGCCACGAAAAAGTGCGTGACCTGTAATCGCATCTCAATCAGGCATACAACTGGTGTTTGCTTAACAGTGCGTTCAGATTCAGATCATGGACGAAAACATATCACGTCACTAAAGAAGTGTGATAACGTATCTGACTTTTCACTTATTGCAACTAAATTTAATTTACAAGTGTTACTGTCTCATCTCTAATGACGTGTATTCTAATATTTGTTGTACGAAAGTATTGGTTTGTACCTTGCCTGGATGCCATAAGGAGAAATAGGAGATTCACTTAGTACCTATTGTGGGTACGTAATAACTGTACTGTGCAATGATTTGACAACCTGCGACGCATCTGTGTAATGGTGGTTGCATAGCGTCAGGTGCGGTCTCCACTTAGGAATTCAGCGGTGATCAACTTTTTTTGCTGTCAAGTGTACATATACATGTTACCGATAACTTTGCGTATGAATACTTGGCCTAACGATTTATCGCTTATTTAAATGTTTTCAACCAGCAACCGCTGTGTAAACAAAATGCCACAGCCAAACAATTGTGAGCCAAGTATGTGTGTGTTTGAACATTGTGTGTGAGGGAGGCGGGGGGGGGGGGTGAGCGGGAGCAACGGCCGACGTGGAATGTCCGAGCGCGCTAAGGCGTCTTGATGCGATTGAGGAAGTCCTCTGTGGGGCATTGGGTGTGTGTTGTCCTTAGGTTAGTTTTAGTTTAAATAGTTTATAAGCCTGGGGACTGACAACCACAGTACTTAAGTCCCATAGATTTACAAACATTTGAACATTTACAGGTGCCAACACCCCTCACCCCTCCCCCTACGTTGGCGCCTCTGACCATGTTCGCTTCCCTACAGCACTCAGAATTGAGCTTCTTTGCAACTGACGCAGAATGGTTTGAGGTACCTATAGCAGGTGTTACCGTCGGTATTATACCCGTTCGAAAGGCTGGCCAAAATTCTACTACTCGTGATTGTTCAGCGCATCTATAGGCTGAGGGTCAAAGCGCAATTTACTTAAAATTAGAAACACGTTTCATTAAGTTTCATTGAGTTTCTCAATTAAAAAAAAAAAAAAAAAAAAAAAAAAAAACAAAAAAAAAAAAAAAAAAAACACGAGTATCGAACAATGCATGTCAGCAAGGTAAACTGAACAGTAATTTACCACGTTAGATAGAAACAGTTCATATGAAAAGACTAGCTGTAAACCCGGCGTAGCCCGGCTGTTTATTTATCATAAATTCTAGTAGTCCACATCCCCTTCCCCCACTCTCTCTGCAACCACCTCTTTCTCTCCCATTATCTCTGTTCGTTTCCACTTTTTCCTCTCTCGGTAAAGTTTTCTGCAAAATACCCTCTGTCATGTACCATACAAACATTTATGTACCCAGTGAGCTTCCTCTTGGTTTAAAGGTCTTGTGTACAAAAATTAACAAAGATTGGAGCAAAACTATGCGTTTTGTAAAATTCCGTAGGTTAAGTACCGTCCACCATGTACCGAATGAAATTTTATGCAGATAGTGATATTTGTCTTGTTTATAAGTTAGAGTGTGCAAAATGTCATTAATATCGGAACAAAAGTATAGATTTCTATGCAATAGAAACGCAGGGTCACATTGAAAATCGCACTTTGTTATTCTCAAATATTCCAGATTTAAACGGTGGAGCCATTCTCAAGTTATGGCGCAACCAAGGTATGTAGGGGTCCATTTTTATGTTGCACAGTACCTTCCTCCATGCACAATGTAAAATTTAAGGTGGACGGTGACCTTCCTCTTGTTTCGAAGCTCAAGCGTGGGAAATTTCGTGAAGATAGGAATGAAACGGTAGATTAAATGAGTCTGTAGGAGAAGTATGCTCCGCCATTCATCTACCACAAAATTTTTTCTCAACTCCCGTTATCTTCCTATAAACTACATTTCTGCCAAATTTCAGCTTCATAATTGAAGTAGTTTTCGAGATGTCGTGTTTAATCAGTGTATGAGTGTCCTTTCGCTTTTATATAGATAGAGATTAAGAAAAGATTTCTTAATTTTGGATGCAAGAGAAGTAAGGGAGACTTGCAGACAAAAATAAATAGTAAAATGCAAATCAGTAACGCTAACCTTATTTGATACAAAGTCATGCCTGCTGCGACAGTTTTACGGCATCTACAGCGAAACTGTTGTGAGCGGTAGACTTCTTTTCATCATATTGTGTGTGTGAGTGTGTGTTTGTGTGTGGGGGGGGAGGGAGGGAGGGGGGAGGGGGGGAGGGGGGGGAGGGGGGGGGGGAGGGCAGTCAGTTACAAAACACTTCGTAAAAGTTAGAAATTACATACAAAATTTGTTTCAGCTCCCTAACTACTCACATTTGTCTAATAATTGGCGCATACCTCTGGGTATTCTCACGCGGTGGCCTATCATTATTTATGACGTCTTATTTACTGAGCTACATGTCGTAGTTTTTTTGTTTTTGGGTCAGGAACCTTCGTGGGCGTACGGCGAACAGTTCACTATATTTTCATTGCAATCGAATGAATGGGTTATGAACACAGAGGACATACAGACAAAAATTAATTTTTATATGTATAGATGGTGTGTGAATTGCGTAGTTTCTTAACTTCCGCGTTGCTAACAAGGTGAGTGTCATTGTGACGGGGCGGATCTGCCTCTTTCATGTTATTGTTCTGTAACATCTCTTTGGCGTGTTGGGAAAAGGATTGCGTAGTAAGTGGTGTGAGCAAAACATAGGACATATGGTCTGGTGAACAAGTATCCCGTGGGAGAACTCCGCCCATATTTCCTTCTTAAATCTGATTGGCTTTTACAAGACATGTCAATCCGCCAAAACCCTCCAGAATTTTTATTTATATTTAATATATCATAAGTAATTTTAATACAATGAAATTATCATATGTTAAACTACGTTTGTGTTATTTAGAAAATTATTTAAATATTAGTTTAATAGAAAGATGACAGGCGTAACACTCTAGAACGTTCCGTTTGCACCAAAATGTAGCCACAGGCGCGGAGTGTTACTCCTGCCGCTGTCAGTCGAGCGAAGCGCCTCAGACCGATAACATCTAAGAGTCAATTCAAATCGCGTGCGTGTATCGCCTATATTGTGATATAAGTTTGTTAAACTTTTGTGAATTTCTATTACACAGTTGAAGCTTTCAGTAAAGGAACAGATAGTTATGAATAAAACAAGGAAAGTCACTGGCATCCCGAAATTTCATGTAACGTACTTCATTATAGAATCAAAGCTTAGCCACATTATAGGATTATTTCACCCTCACACCAAGAAACAACGGATTCACGGGCTGAGTGCTGCTACTGCGCAGGGACAACAGCAGCGAAAGAAGGTTGGGGGAAAGAAACTGTCGTCTTCATACCCTGATGAGGTACGAAGCAATATGGCCTCTTACGTACAGTGCTTTTTCTATCACAAATGGAAACATTGGCACGAAGTGTCTTGGTAACACGACCAAGCGTGACACTTGGTAAAAAGTTGGAAACTTACGTACTCACTTTCAAATAATTAACTTTCTCGAACTTTAAAGACATTACCCCATCTTTTTATCCTAACGTGGCATCCATTAAAGAAACAATAAAAAGTTAAAGAACCAACGACTTAAACGCTGTCTATTTGCGCTGGAGTCACAACGATAAGACAAGATTTTATTTCCTTGAAACTATGCGTATGACTCAGGACGATAGAAGCAACTAGGCATCTAATAGGTGTTGCACTTTCGTTACAACCGAATTAAGTTACTCATCATCTATGGTACTAAAGAAGAAGGGATAGGGGAGAGACTTTTCAAGCAACTACTTTCTCAATAACTGACTTTTTTCCCTCCCTGATGTACAGAGTTCTTCAATGTGGTTCCCTACTTGCATATTTCCTGCTTTTCTGGGTTGATTTGAAATTAATCTTAATTATTGTACAAGTGAAAAGCCTATGTCATTTACGAAAAAAAAAAAAAAATTTAAACTTTTGTAAATCTATGGGACCAAACTGCAGTAGTATTCAGTACCTAGACTTACAAACTTCTAAGGACAACACATTCAAATGAAAGATTTTACCAAAGATTAACTTATGTGGGTTGTCTGTTAAACAGTTTGTCAACCTTTCTTCTACATGGAAAATCCAGTGGCAGGACTAACCTATTAGACATAATTGAAAACTGGTTATTTCCTCAACTTGAAGAAGAATCCGATGAATTTATCTTCATGTAAGATGGCGTCCCGCCTCATTTCTCTACGCACCTGAGTGACAGCGTTCCAGGAGCAGCAGGTCAAGTTTATTATTGATAGCTTCCCATTTCTGCGGCACTCACAAATGTTCAAACGTTTGTAAATCTACGGGACTTAAAACGGTGGTCATTGGTCTCTAAGCTTACTAACTACTGACATTAACTTAAAGTATGCTAAGGACAACACAAACACCCATGCCCAAGGAAGGACTCTAACCCTCGACTGTGAACGGCCGCGCGCACCGCAGCCGGGTGCCTCAGTACGCACGGCTGTTCTTCCGCGGCGGCCCTCACACCGAGTGACATTTTATCTGTGGAGCTACATAAAAGACCGCGTTTCTTTCCTCCCTATTTGTGTCACTCTTGAAGGCCTGCAACATCGAAGTGAAGAGGCTGTGATTTCAATAACGAGAGACCAGAGGTTTCTTTTGTAGCACGAAAGGAGCCTCCGCTTCGATATTTGTCATGTAACACTTGTTGATCACTTTGAATGCATGAAACGTTGACGTTTTCTGTTTGCAGGAACGTTGAAATTATAGCTTGGAAGCAATAAATGAAATCTGTTCCTCCTCTTCTTCATGAATAGCCCTGTATGTTGTGTCTTGTTTCCTCGGTGATGCTATTAATTTGCGTGGGCTCGACTCGGCTAATTGGATTTGGCGTGGTTAGTGAAGGGGTGGACAAATGCTATTCCTGTCGCCACCCCTTAGCCCTCGAGAGAAAGCAGGTTTACCACGGCTGCTTAAGTACTGTGTTATGTATGTGAATCGTGTAAATGAGGCAGGGCTCGGGTACCAGCCCGGTTTTGATCTCTTGGGATGTGGAAAGTCACCCGAAAATCGCATGCAGGCTGGCCGGCACAGCACCCCATGTCGCTCTCCTGCATGTGACTGACTTGTGTACCACCTTCTCTTCCTCCTTTCTTGTCCCCTTACCGCGATACGTCTGCCAGTGGAGTTTGCCGATAACCTCCGTGGCGTTGACGCGCTTACTAAATGAACCTGTAACGAACCGTGCTCCTCTCCACTGGATCTTCTCTATGTCTTCCATCAACCTTATGTGCTACAGATCCCACACTCATGAGCAATACTGGATAATCAGCCGAATGACTTTCATAAGCTACATCATTTCTTGATGTACTTCTTGCGTATGCTTCCAATGAATGTCAGTCTGGCATCTGCCTTACACACAATTAAATTTTTTATCTTACAAGGAAAGTACTTAGGCTGGAACAAACACATATACATCAAAATCGTACGAGAGATAATGTGAAGATCTCTTATTGCACTAGTGACACTCCCGCATCTGCAAAACTCTGCAGTCGTCCGTTAGAGTCCTCTGCGTGTGCCTTGCCACATTTCACTTTGACCTGTCGGTTCGCCAGTAGGAACGGTGCAATGTGCCTCCGAAGTTGCGTTTTGTGACATTTGTGTGGTGAAGCGTCAGATGGAGCGGCGATTGATAATCAATCCTGCTAAAGTATTGCGATTGGTTGCGATGAAGTTACGAAGAACCATTCTTCGTGAAGATGGTATTAGTGTAGAAGATGAATCATTCGTATGCTTTCTCGTATCTGTTATGGTACAGAAATATGAGCATAAGTTAGATACTGTTGTAACACTAACACATAATGATAATAGGGATGATAATGACGAAGAACTCATTGCTAGCGGTAGTGCTACGGTAAGCGCGGGAATAGGCGATGGAAGCAGTGGCAGTGCATACCAACAGTCTTCCGAGAGGAAGGTTAATGTTGCAACTATCATCACGGCTTTTGATGTCAATACGCTAGAGAACACGTACGACGATTATTATAGTTATAGTTATTAAGTTATAGTTCATGCCCGCGTGTGATTTGCCTGAAGTTTATATGATTTTTCGAGCTGTGTCACACTATCGTGGTGTGATTATCAGTTCATTAATATGTTCCAAACCACAGCAAAGAAAGGTAAATATGGACGTATCTTACACATATTGCTAAGACTTTGGAGTTTATTGTCAAATTTTACCACAAAATTATGACTTAATGTTTTAAATCCTTTATTACTAGTTTCGGTAAATCATTGCTACCATCTTCAGACACCTACTTAGTTGGCTACCATCACTTTTATAAAAGTTGGGTCCTACGTATGAGATCATGTACAAGGCTCCAGGTTGTGAATGTTAGTCAACTAAGAAGGGGTCTGAAGATTCTAGCAATGAGCTACAGAATCTAGTAATAAAGGATTTATAACGTTAACGGCTGTTTATCATAAATATGTCCCAGTCATCTTACATCAAGATGGACATGCAAAGACAAAATTATGAATCTGAAATTCATTGAAAGTTATGCTATTCGATTCCCTGCAGCAATACAGAATGTAAACAAAGCCGTCGGAAATCTCATGTGCTTTCTTGGTTTTCTTCTTTGTCGAAAATATGACACTGTGAATCTCTATCATTGTTCGCTTATGTCAGTATTTCTAGTTGATGGTATAAGAGGTGCTCAGTTTGCACATAGACCGAGCTTCTACTGCGTCTGTGTGACAGATGATTTACCGTTAACAGCCTTCTTAAACATGGCCTTGTTAGGTCTGGTATTATCCACAACTTCCTGAATGCTCTCGTAGTATCATATGTCGCCCTCTTCTCCGACTCCATGAACAAAATTCTACAATCTCTTGTACTCCAATAAGACGTCGTTACAGCTTGCTAATACTGAATGAAGTGTTATAACATCTCCAATGTTCCTGCATCATAGATGTTCACAAACGTCTGTAAAACATAGTTGTCCAGGAGAAGTGTGGAAATTCTGATTTAGTGGGAAGTTATTTTCTTGCAAACAAGCAGAATGCTGCCAATGATACCAAAAATTACGAATAAATTGAAGAGTAATGAAGTGAATGTATATAAGCTTAACAGTCTGAATTTCTTTTGTGTTTAAAAATCATAGGCTAACTTAAGATATTCAGAGAAAAATTTTAATTGCCACAGAAGTGTTTTGGAACTACAGTTGATCATTTTGCGAAGGAAAAAGTTTGACAACTTACTGTTTTGATTTTCACCAACAAGTAATATTTAAAAAATAAGAAACGAAAAGCGGAAGTGATGTCAAAAAATAATTTTGCTAAGCGGAATGCAGGAAAGAAGGACCAAAAAACAATTTATAAAACAAAACACGTTGATTGTAACGCTGGCCAAATCAAAAAAGTATTAAAAACGCGTTAAATCACGGGAGTGCGTGGAATTGTTCCTCGTTATTTACGAAAGTAAACATATACCGGAAACATTATTTTCACTCAGTGACCACTAACTCGTTTCAATAATTTGCGTATACGACAGCAGGAATGTAATCTCGTAAAACAACATTGCCGATACATTATCAGATTGAAGCGATATCCATCTTGATTATGCCAAAATGACAGCACTTCATCTGACCCGATAGCAAACCGATATTTGTGTCGGCATGTCTCTTGCCGTTAGTTAATCGGATTTGCGACATGCGTGTAACCTACAGGTCCTAACTTTGACCGATTTCGGGCAGCTAACTCGTTTCCTACGTGCCTCATGACTGAACACAGTGCTACCTCGGTAACACAGATGATATAGCTGTGTGATTCTGATTTATGCATTGGCGTGAAAAATTGAAGGACGGGACTAACGTTTGTATGTTTCACTGGCAAGAAACACAAGAGAGAGGTGAAAGCAATATTTGAAAACCACGCAGTACAGTATACGACATCTTGCTGAAAGGGAACGCGGTGGATTAGCCGTGCGCACTGGGGCGCCGTACTGCGGTGCGCGCGGCCGTTCGCCGTTGGGGGTTCGAGTCCCCCCTCGGGCGGGGGTGTTTGTGTTGTCCTTAGGTTAGTTAACCTTAGTTTAAGTAGTTTGTAAGCTACGGACTACTAATGACCAAGCAGCTGAGTCCGATAGATATACAAAAATTTGAACATTTGAAAGGTGGCATCTCTGCGTGCATCAGAACACTGAGGCACGGCTGCAGTGCACGCTACGCTTAGTTCTGCGAGATCCTTATAAGGTGTGTGATTGCCATGGAAACACTGTAAGTGCTTTCATCTTGACTTCAAGCGTGGTGGCGAGCTCTTATGGCAAGACACTCCATTCCTCTACCAGTGTCATTTGTTCTGCTGGGTGGTCGATCGTGGACACGCGCGCGCTCTGCAGTACGCCTCCCTAACACATCACACTTTTTGACGACTGAAGTTCGGGAAACACGCAGCCTGATCCCATTCGCCAAGATCCAGTTCGCAAATATCATCCGTCCGCGCCGATCCGCGTCGTAGCACATTGACATCCTTGAACGGGCATCCGGGTCCGGCTGTAGTCCGAAAAAAAAAAAAAAAAAAAAAAAAAACCACACATGGGGAGGAGGCCAACATCACCATAAGGTTGACCACTGAAAGTACCGTTTTTAAGAGGTTTGGAGATTAGTACGCCCATCTGCAACACTATTCTTCCCCCATACCGTAACATCTGGAACACCAAGACCTTCATTTGGGACAGTTTTGAATAAAATGGTTTTTGGTTTTGTACTGCGTCATGAACTTCCGACATTTCGACCACTATACAACAGTCGGGGCGGGAAATTGTAACGTACTGGTGAAATTTTGATCCCTATATCCTGCCTATCGCGGTTATTGTTTGCCGCCGACGTTATCTGAGACATTACAGTTGCTGCTGTGGAGAGGGATGGCTCTGTGATATGCTGTTGCCTGAGCGGCTGGAAAGCAATTTTAGTAGAATGGCAGACGTTATCGAATCGGCAGGCTATTGCTTTCACTTTACTAGAAAGTGCTTGGCTGACAGCTATGGTAGCCAACTTAAAGACAACAGCATATCAACAACTTGTTCAAGGAGTTGAGTTCTCCTGTAGCGAAGCGTTGATGCAGCACAGTGGTTTTATGTGACCGCCATTTATGTTCCTAAACTCGTGAAATGATACCACATCTACATAGATACTCTCCAAATCACATTCAAATGCCTGGCAGAGGGTTCATTAACCACTTTCATAACTTTTCTCTACCGTTCCATTCTCTAATAGAAGGAACACCCAAATCGTTCGGTTTTCGATCTGATTTATTTTATTGAGATGGTCATGTCACCCTGAAGGTGGGTGCAGTAAAATATTTTCACTTTCAGAAGTAAAAGTCGGTGTTTGAAATTTCGCAAATAGATCTCGCAGCAACTAATAACGTCTTTCTTTTAATGATTACCACCTCATATCGTGCAACATTTCCGTGACGCTTTCGTCCCCGTAACGTGATAAAACAAAACGAGCTGCCCTTCTCTGAACCTTCACAATGTCTTCCGTCAGTCCCACCTGGTGAGGGTCCCACAAGGGGCAACAGTACTCCAGGAGAGGACGCACAAATGTGATGCAGGCAGTCTCTTTGGTGGAGCTGGTGCATCTTCGAAGCGTTCTGCCGATGAAAGGTAACCTTTGGTTCGCCTTCCCCGCAATATGTCTATGTGTTCTCTTGCGAGGGTGAAGGTCGGGGTGAGAGTTTAAAATAGGGAAAGTTTAATTTTTAAATTACTCACAAGCACCAACTGCGAACCATATTCTTAAACATGCAAAAACACTGGAACTGTGAATGCTGCTGTTTGACTCGTTTTCTAGGGGATGATATCACAAGTTCGCAGCTTTCCTTCCCTGCATATGATTAACAAAAAAATTCATAATAAGGTCAAGTTCATGAGAGAAAAGGGTGTACTAACTACTATTTTTGAAAACACGTGAAAGTTCACTTTATGTTGTTTATTTCACAATATTAGAACCCTGTGGCTGATACGTCTGTATGTCGATACATTTATAAAAATAAAAAAAAAGTGAGCCCCCAGACAAAATGAATATTTGTCGCAAATTGTTTTCACACCATGTGCCTGTCTCAAACACCGTTTATGTTCATGCCTATGCGATGACACGTGTTACATTAACAAAACACAGTCACTTTAATTTAGTGCGATGCACACCTTGTTCCACCGGCTAAATATTCACAACACACAGTAGCACTCGATACAACTTGGTGCAGTCTACGACGAGAAACCACACTTGGCAATTGCCACACCAAAAATCTAAAGTCTCCACCTGGAGATACACATGCCGACTGATCAGAGCGACGCCGCCCAACCAGCTAACTCACTCACTCCCGACTCCTCACTTCCTGCCCTCGCGCACGCGTGCGCTAAATGCCCAACTGCCCGGGTTTTTTTCCTACGTCATCAACTTCCCCATGTGAGCTGTTCTAACCGACTTCCAACGTACAGCGCTCAGCCAATACATTTCTAAAACTTTACTTAAAATCAAAATGATTACACTACACATTAAACAAAGTTCTTAATTTTTTTATATTGGTATACACATCCTTTGCACTATTTATTACAATCGTGCAATTTCTTATATCACAGATAAGTGATTTAACTGAATATTTCAAGATAAAATACACAAGATTAATTAAATATAAAATGAGAAATAGTTAATATATTACTTTTATAAACAAACATTGCCATGCTAGTTGTGTAACTGTCTTGTATTCATTGGTAATTTATTACTTTTCATTGTCAATTAAACAAATGTGACTATATCAGCTAATGTATTGTTTATTTCTCAACAGGCTATTTTGTAATGAGGGCCTTAAAGGTTCCTAACTGCATCGTATTACTTCAAATGCAAGTAGTATTAGAATATTTTATTTCACGCTGTGCACTGCACTGCACCTGGCACTCGCCATTGTCCCTCTCTCCCCTCACCGGAAACGAACCTGGAAAATCCTAAGCTGGAACAAGCCACCAACGTCGGACTGCTCGCTGGCCTCCCGTCAGCTACAAGCACACAGAAAATCTCAACGTGGAGAATTTCTACCTTTGACCTAACTATAAATGTTGTCACCCAACTGCGTACTTACATTGCTACCATAATTAATAAGATTAAAATTGTGTAACATTTAGTGCATTGGCATGGTCAATGTTTGCAGTGAACTTCATACTGTTTAATTATCAAATGCTATTAATTACCAGTATTTCTATCGGGTGGTAATCTCACACTCTCCAGTCAAAGTTGTTCGTAATTGTAACTCCTAGGTATTTGGTAGAATCTACGACCTTAAGGTTTGGCATGATTTATTGCATAATTGAAGTTTAGTGGATTTCTTTTAGTGGTAATGTGTATTACGTCACCTTTTTCTTTATTTAGTGTCAATTTCCAATTTTCTCACCATGCAGAAATTTTGTCTAAATCGCTTTGCAGTAGCTTTTGATCATCTGTTGACTTCACTAACCGATAAACGGCAGCATCATCCGCAAACAGTCTAAGGGAGCTATTCAGATTGTCTTCTAAATCGTTTATAAACAAGAGGAAGAGCCAGCTGGGGCTAGAGTCGCTGGCAACCACCCCTTAGATAATTTATAGACATCCTCCCTCTTCATGCTGTTACAGCGTACCGTTATTTTGTTTGCCTCTCGCATTTTCCGTTACCGCGTCCACGGTTCGCGAGCTCTCACGTGAGGTTCCTGATACTGGATCCGACGCATTTCTGTGGTGTTCTGCCACAGCTGACTTGTTGGTCATTCTCAGTCGTGTAAGCAGGGAGCGAAGTCCATCAGGCGTCTGCGCCCTGTTACAACTGTGCTGATGTTCAATATATTTCAGCTGTAAAGTCTACTGTGCTACCCCTTTTCGTCTGTAGTAATCGACGTATTATGGATGCTTTCGAAAAGACAGCGCTATACTCTGCGCTGCTATTCCCATACTGCCAGCTGAACTACGTGGACCACATTCCTACTATAGACACATGGGAAGCAGAAGCGTGTGGATGTCACTAGCACATCATCAGTTTACATAACACCATACATGTCTAACCCTTAATCGCATAGGGAAGTTAGAAAATTTCAAAAAATAAATGGATAGATTAAAGTTAGATATAGTAGGGATTAGTGAAGTTGGTTGGCAGGATAAACAGGATTTCTGGTCAGGTGAGTACAGGGTTATCAATACAAAATCAGTTGGTGGTAACGCTGGAGTGGGTCTGATAATGCATAAGAAAATGGGAATGCCAATAAGTTACTACGAAGAGCATAGTGAACGCATTATCGTAGCAAAGATAGATACAAAATCAATGCCGACCACAGTAGTGGAAGTTCATATGCCAGCTAGGACTGCCGATGAAATGTATTAGGAGAAAAAAAAAATCATTCGGAAAGTTAAGGGAGACTAAAACTTGATTGTGATGGGGGACTGGAACTAGGTAGTAGGAAAGGGAAGAGAAGGAAATGTAGTAGGTGAAAATATGGACTGGGAAAAAGGAATGACAGAGAAGATCACTTGATAGAATTCTAACACAATTTGATGATAACACTTGGTTTAATCAACATGTAAGAAGGCTGTATACGAGGAAGAGTCCAGGACAAGATGAAAGGTACCAAAGACAAAGGTTTAGAAACCAGGTTTTAAACTGTAAGACATATCCAGGGGCAGATATATATTCTGACGATAACTTATTGGTTATGACTGCAGATTAAAACTTAAGAGATTGCAGAAAGGTAGAAAAGTTAGGAGATGAAACCAGAGGTGGTTGAGAGTTTGAGAGGGAGCATTAGGCAAGGATTACCTGAAACAGGGGAAAGTAATACAGTAAAAGAAGAAGAATGGGTAGTGTGGAGGCCACAGAGGATCATACAGGGAGAAGGAAAAAACCTAATAGAAATACCTGGATAACACAGGATATACTGAACTTAATTGATGAGAGGAGAAAATATTTAAAAAATCTGCAAGTGAAGCAGGCAAAAGGGAGTACAAACGTCTGAAAAATGAGATTGACAGGAAGTGCAGCTTGGCTACGCAGGAATGGCTAGAGGACAAATGCAGAACCGTAGAAGAATGTATAACTAGGGGAAAGATAGATACCGCCTACAGGAAAATAAAAGAGATATTTGGAGACAAGAAAAGAAACTATATCAAGAACTCAGACGGTAAACCAGTACTAATCGAAGAGGGGAAAGGTAACTGTGAAAGGAATATGTAGAGGGCCTATACAAAGGAAATAAACTTGAAGGCAGTATTCTAGAAATGGAAGACGAAGTGGAGGAAGATGAGATAGGAGATATGATACTGCGAGAAGAATTGGACAGAGCACTGAAAGACTTAAGTCGAAACAAGGCCCCTGGCCCCTGGAGTAGATGATATTTCGTCTGAACTGCTAATATCGTTAGTAGAACCAGACATGAAAAAATTTTACCACCTGCTATGCAATATGTATGAAACTGGAGAAATACCATCCGACTTCAAGAAGAATATTGTAATTCCCATTCCAAAGAAAGCAAGTGCAGACAAATGTGAAAATTACAGAACTATTAGTTTAATAAATCATGGTTACAAAATAATAACACGAATTATTTACAGACGAATGGATAAACTTGTGGAATCCAACCTCGGGGAAGATCGGTTTGGATTTAGGAGAAATGTAGGAACACGGGAAGCAATACTCACACTACGACTTATCTTAAAAGATATACTAAGGAAAGGCAAACCTACGGTTTTTAGTTTTTGTAGATTTGGAGAAACCTTTTGAGAATGTCGACTGGAATACTCTCTTTCAAATTCCGAAGGTAGCTAGGGTAAAATATAGGGAACGAAGAGTTATAATCAACCTATACAAAATCCAGACAGAGTCGAAGGGCGAGAAAGGGACGCAGAGGTTGGGAAGGGAGTAAGACAGGGTTATAGCCTTTCCCCAATGTTGTTCAATCTACACATTGAACAAGCAGTGAAGGAATGCAAGGAGAATTTTGGAGAGGGAATTAAAGTCCAGGGAGAAGTAATTTTGTCAGAGACTGCAAAGGATCTGGAAGAGCAATTGAATGAAATGGACAGTGACTTGAAAGAAAGATTTACTATGAACATTAACAACAATAAACCGAGGGTAATGGAATGAAATGTCAGAAAAATAGGCGATGCTGAGGCACTTAGATTAGGAAATGAGACAATAAAAGTAGTAGATGAGTTTTGTGTTTTGGGTAGCAAGATAACTTCTGATCGTCGAAGTAAAGAAGATATTAAATACAGAATGGCTATAGGAAGAAAGACATTTCTAAAGAACCGAACTTGTTAACATAGAATATCAATTTAAATGTCAGGAAATCCTTTCTGAAAGCATTTGTTTGAAGTGTAGCATTGTATGGGAGTGAAATGTGGACGATAAGGAGTTCGGACAAAAAGATGATTGAAGCTTTTGAAATGTGGTACGACAGGCGAATGATGAAAATTAGACGGGTAGATCACGTAACTAACGAGGAGATGCTTAATCGAATTGCGGAGGAAAGGAGTTTCTGGCATACCCTAAGAAGGGATAGATTGGTGGAACACATTCTGAGACATTAATGAATTGTTAACTTATCTCTAGTAGGAAGTGTGTGGGGTAAAAATCGTAGAGGGAGACCGAGGGACGAAGACAATAAGCAGGATGTAGGTTGCCGAATGTATTCTCAGATGAAGAGACTTGCGCAGGACAGGGTAGAGTTGAGAGCTGCATCAAACCACCCCGCGGACTGAAACCAACATATATGTGACGTTATAAATGGAAACCAAACGAGTTGTTCCTTTTCTGTGTTTGGAAGTGCATAGATTATCTGGCATAACTGAAGACTGGAATATCACCCGTCAGCTTTTACCCATGACATCATCAGCATGTCGGAAAACACGTATACAGGATATGTTTATACTTCTGTACCATCGAAGACATGTCTAAGTCCCAAAATTCTCGCCTTCGGCGATCAATTGCAAAAAGAAAAAAAATATTATAATCTCTCTGTTAACCTACACCTAACCATCAGAGAGAAGCTACAGATCTCTTTTTAAACACAAAATCATAATCTGTACTCTATGTTCTGCTTGTAAGCAAACTATCGTCTTTAGCGACCGCATGGTTACTCACGCCTTCTACAAACACACACGCACCTCAAAACTACCGCACTGCGATGACGTCACGGGTTGAACCTTACGGGCAGTATCCCCGACTTCAGGTAAGAGACTATAGCAAACAGACGCACACACAGAGGTACCAGCATGTGATTCCTCAACACCATCATCCACAAAACAACGCTTTAGTAGATACGCTGAAAGCGCGGTCTCACAGGATTACTGACGCTGACGACTTTAACAAAGGAGAGAGTGAGCTCAAGACTACATTCCGCAGAGGTGGATATACGCTCCTGGTCATTAAAATTGCTACACCACGAAGATTACGTGCTACAGACGCGAAATTTAACCGGAAGGAAGGAGATGCTGTGATATGCAAATCATTAGCGTTTCAGAGCATTCATACAAGGTTGGCACCGGCGACGACACCTACAACGTGCTGGCACGAGGAAAGTTTCCAACCGATTTCTCATACACAAACAGCAGTTGAGCGGCGTTGCCTGGTGATGTCTCTTGTAAGGAGGAGAAATGCTTACCATCATGTTTCCGACTATGATAAAGGTAGGATTGTAGACTATCGCAATTGCGGTTTATTGTATCGAGACATTGATCCTCGCGTAGGTCGCGATCCAATGACTGTTAGCAACACATGGAATCGGTGGGTTGCTGGATCCCAACGGCCTCGTATCACTAGCAGTTGAGATGACAGGCATCTTATCCGCATGGCTGTAACGCATCGAGCAGCCACGTCTCGATCCATGAGTTAACAGATGGGGACGTTTGCAAGACAACCATCTGCAGGAACAGTCGACGACGTTTGCAGCAGCATGTACTATCAGGTACTATAGGGTACATTAGTGCCTTCTGGAGAAGTCTTTAGCAATTGAACCAAGTCGGCCGCAGGTTGCAAGTGGTCATGGATATCGCAGCACAACATCGTCTAGTGGTAAAATATATCCGTGAGTCTCAGCGTCGCTATAAATAGGTGACTGCTGCAGACTTCAGGTTGCCTCGCAGACGTATGTGCGTACCCTAACGTCAGATCGCTGGGTTTCAAAGAGGGCGCATTACTAATATGAGAGAATGACGTGCATGCTTTCGGAAATTGTTGCTTGTGATTGTTGCTTGCACTGTAATGGATGGTGCAGCATGTTTCAAGAACGGATGAATTGGATCAGGTCGCACCACACACACACACACTTGAGAAACAGGGCCGCCGACTCCTTGGTTGGACCGGTGCTCGTGCACCGCCACGAAACAGCAAATATTTTTGTCCAAAATTTACTAGATATTTCGAAGTGCTCCGGCTGGCTACAAATGCAGAAACTGTTTCAGTTCGTATCCAACATTACAATAAATGTCCCAGTGGCGACGGTTCTACATACCGCGTTTTCGAGGCTAACATATCTTCCGTGATCAGAAAAAGACGATATTAGTTTTTCGACACACACACACACACACACACACACACACACATACACACACTGGGCTTGCAGCACAGTGTATGTCTTTAATGACATATTGATGAAACAAATAATACCGAAATTCTGCTTTACGTAGTAGATCTTAGATCTTATTTAATGCTAATAAACACAGCAATATGGACTTAAGTATGGACTAATATGTCACGAAAAGAAATGTACATAAATTGTAAGTAGCTCTATATTACTTACTTTAACCTGAAATCTTTATCCGCAGATAGCGTGATTTTGGCCACGGAGCCGAAATAGGTCTAATGTTGTATTTATTAGTATTATATAACATCTACCGCTTACACCAGCATTTCGATATTATTTATACTATCTATATACAGGGCGGTCCATTTGACCAGACCAAATATCTGACGAAATAAACATCAAACGAAAAAAAAAGTACAAAGAACAAAACTTGTAGCTTGAAGGGGGGAAACAGATGGTGCTTTGGTTGGCCCGCTAGATGGTGCTGCCATACATATGTCAAACGGATATCAACTGCATTTTTTAAAATAGGTACCCCCATTTTTATTACATATTCGTCTAGTACGTAAATAAATATGAATGTTTTATCTGGAACACTTTCTTCGCTTTGTGATAGATGGCGCTGTAATAGTCACAAACATATAAGTACGTGGTATCGCGTAACATTTCACCATTGCGGACGATATCAGCTTTGTGATACATTACTCGTGTTAAAATGGACCGTTTACCAATTGCAGAAAAGGTCAATATGGTATTTATGTGTGTCTATTGTGATCAAAATACCCAACGGGCCTGTGCTATGAATATTGATCATTATTCTGGAAGACATCATCCAAGTGTCCGGACCTTTCGTCAGATAGTTACGTTATTTAAAAAGACAGGAAGTGTTCGGCCACAAGTGAATCGTCAACCACGACCTGCAACAAATGACGATGCCCAAGTAAGTGTTTCAGCTGCAGTTGCGGCTAATCCTCACAACAGAAGCAGACAAATTGAGTGGGGAATAGGAAATCTCAAAAATGTTGCTGTTGAGAATTCTACATCAACATAAATTTCACCCGTACCATATTTCTATGCACTAGGATTTGCATGGCGAAGACTTTCAACGTCGTGTACAGTTTTGCCACTGGACACAGTGAAAATAACGGGACGATAACAGAACTTTTGCACGCGTACTGTTTAGTGAGGAAGAGTCAGTCACAAACAGAGATAACGTAAACCTGCATAATATGCACTATTGGGCAACGGAAAATCCACGATGGCTGCGACAATTAGAACATCAGCAACCTTGGCGGCTTAATGTATGGTGCGGCATTATGGAAGGATAATTGGCCCGTATTTTATCGATTGCAATCTAAATGGTGCAATGTATGCTGATTTCTCATGTAGTGTTCTACAAATTTTACTACAAGATGTTTCACAGCATGACAGAACGATATACTTTCAATATTATGGATGTCTGGTACATGGCTTGCGTGCAGTTGAAATGGTCTTAATTGAAATATTTAATGACATGTGGTTTGGTCGTAGAAGCACCAAACCGTGGCCCGCACGTTCACCGGATCCTACATTCCCGGATTTCTTTATGTGTGGAAAATTGAAGGATATTTCTTATCGTGATTCACCGACAACGCCTGGAAACATGCGTCACCGCATTGTCAATGCATGTGAGAACATTACTAAAGGCGAATTACTCGCTGTTGACAGGAATTTCGTTACGCTTATTGCCCAATGCATTGAAGTCCAAGGACAACATTTTGAGCATTTACTGATGAGGTAATGGGCCAACCATAGAGCCCTCTGTTTCTCTGTTTTCCCCCTTCAAACTAGAAAAGTATTGCTCTTTGTAGTGTTTTTTTTTTTTTTTTTTTTTTTTTTTTTTTTTTTTTTTTTTTTTTTTTTTTTTGGTGCCCGGTCACTAAGAATGGACGACCCTGTGTATATCGTAAAATCGCGATTTTCCAAAATTATATATACATAATTTTGGAAAATCTCGATTTTACGAAAAATACAACAGGCAGGTGAACTTCAAACGAATACAGTTTACGCAGTAACTCGGTTGCGAACACTCCAAGAGAGAAATACTTACTGCAGCTATACCATTCACGCAGCTGGAGCAGTGGTTAGTGTAGCTACACTATGGCACCGTCTAGTGGCGCTAACAGACAAGAGCGGAGTTTTGAATGGAAATGACGCACACTACTGTTTTGATTTTGACTGTTATTCTAAGCATGGGTTGAAATGTTTCTAATTCTATGGGAACAAACTACGTTGGTCATCAGTAACTAGACGGGGGTTCGAATCCCCCCTCGGGCATGGATATTTGTGCCGTCCTAGTTCGTAAGTAGTTCATAAGTAGTTTGTAAGTTTAGGGACTGATAGCCCCGTAGTTAAGTCCTATAGACTTTACAAACATTTGAACATTTCAGTCCCTAGACTTACAAACAACTAAGTTAAAGTAACCTAAGGACAACAAACACATCCATGCCCGAGAGAGGATTCGAACCTCTAACACGGGAGGCCGCGCGATCCGTAACGTGGCGCTTCAGACCGCTCGGCTACTCCCGCGCGGCTAAGCATGGATTCGTGCGGGCCTTGCGCTTTAGGTCAAAGGTGTCCCATGTTATTCGTGATACACTTTACAGATTGCCAAACATAATTATTTCGAAGGGTGATAAACTTCGCCATTTAGGGTCTAAAGTTTTACCATTTTTTGAATTTCATAACTCGTACTTGGTGCCTGTTGTCGAAATAACGCTAACGGGCGCTCCTTCGACATTCAGTAGGGTTTCTGAGATGCGGACAGATGGGAAATCTTATGGCGAGATGAGGGCTGTGGCGGCTGCCTGGAGCCCTGAATATTTCTTATATCCCAGGTAAAAATTTCTTTTCCACCAGTGAAAGTCGCCAAGCCATTAGCCAATGAACGGCTTCCCAGTGACGTCAAAACGACTTTCATTCGATGCGTCCATGCGACAGACGTCATCTTGATTTGACGTAATGAGCAGCTTTAATATTATAACATGCATATGTCGTTTCATGGCTGCAACACATTAATAACGAAAGTCACCCATGGTTCTATTTCTTATAACTACATGTAAGGAATGGCACATCAGAAAAAAAGAACTAGAGCTGCAATAAATTGCATAAAAGTATCGCATGATAGTAACTCTACGTCCATAATTCATGGATGTTTTGTACCTCAAAGTAGTAGCAACAGCGACTCTTGGAAAGCAATGCTCGTAAAGCCCCCAGTACACGATGCACCTGAGGCGTACACCTATGTAGCAGCGCCCCATGCGTGAATATCTGGAACTACACAGTTTCACGTCCGTCTATTACACGACGAGCGCCGGGCTTTCCTGGTGCGAATCCGTGCAAGCACACTACACAGCGGTAACACGCATAATGCGAGGGGCTGTCTGGTCGTGCATTCATAGGCGCAAGAACAAAAAGGAAAGTATGTGATTTCTTGGAAAGTCGTCCTTTCAAATTATTCATTTGAGGTATGGTTCCAATTTAATAAAAAGGCTGTTTTTTGTCATTTTTATTAAGTAATTGTTATTCTTTTAGGTACCTATCACAGAATTGTGTTACTACTGCTGTGAATAACAGACCCCAAAGCTCATATTATATTACGACACATGATTGCACAAGTTGGCCTTTACGGACGTATAAATTTGTGTTATACAACATTTTGCAGATGAGAACACACATGTTCCCCTGGAAGTGATAGCAAATCTTCAGATCAGGACGCGATGACGACGGAAACGCAGAAATTGTTGGGTTCGACACTAGCTGAAAAGAAGAAACGAAGACAGGAGAGTATATTCACTGATAGTGAAAGAACTGAGCCCTGAAACATCAAGAAGTTCGGAACTTCATAAAGGTGGACGTGGCTAAAGTTTGCAACGATTGTACACATATCTTACTACATACAAACATCTTTCCTAACGAATTGAAACGCTTATCGGCTGTCTGTTCGATTCCACACACACGCACACATATGTGTGTGTGTGTGTGTGTGTGTGTGTCTAATCGAACAGACAGCCGATAAGCGTTTTAATTCCACACAAACACACACACACACACACACACACACACACACACACACGAACAGACAGCCGATAAGCGTTTTAATTCGATAGGTGGCTTCTGTTAGCCACGAACCACGAACTGCCGCGTAAGAAGAGCGTGTCACAGACGGACTTTTGCAATGGCAACTGTGACAAATTGAATAGGACTTTAAAAAGATGTAATAAAATAGGCATTTCATCTGAAGTTAACCAACCGAATGCACTATAAGAAAAGTGTGTTCTGAAAAATGTGTAAAAAGAGCGTCACATCGACAATAACGATTTGAATACAATATTAAATGTAAGTGAACTGTTTTTATTCATGTCATATCGCCACCTGCAATTGCTTTCGCCATTATTAATAACAAATAATTTCTTCTCAAACAGTGAACTGCACAAACATGCTACACATCTAAAACTCAGGATTTTTTAAGCAGCTGAAGATGGGCACAAGCCCGAAACCGGCCGTTTCTTTAATGATCTTTAATGTGACAGGTAGCGGTTTTTATTCTCAACCCTAATTTACGAAGTTTCCGCTTATTGTACCCTCTCTAATTTCAGGCGTAAAAAATGGAAAAAAATTATGGGTACTACACCCGAGTAGACTCTCAGTCTGCTAATAAACAAATATTTTGTTAAATTACTGCAGTTGTGACTTTCAGCAAGCTACCTTTCGGTGTATGTCAGGGGATACATTGCAATGAATTTTACACTGCTTCACTGACATATATCATGCCTTAAAATTAATCATGTCTACTCCATAGTCAACCATGTCGATCCTACGCAAGCGGGTAAAGTCCCAAAAAAAGAAGGAAAGAATAGGGGAGGAGGAGAACTGAGCAGGCGGTGTTGAACACAGAACGAGGAGATGGACAGATGGCGGGATGAAGAGATGGGTGGAGACGGGGAGAATGACATGAAGAAAGGCAGTGAAAGTTGGCTCAAGCCGAAAATACGTTCATCGGAAGTATTTACAAAATATAACTGTGTTCAGAAAGGATAGATTAAACAAAATAGGTGGAGGCGTGTTTGTCGCCGTCAGAAGTAGTATTTCGTGTAGTGAAGTTGAAGTTGATAGTTCCTGTGAGCTATTATGGGTTGAGGTTGTACCTGAAAATTGTAAGGAGTTAATAATTGGTTCCTTTTACCGGCCTCCCGACTCTGACGATACAATAGCAGAAAGGTTCAAAGAAAACCTGAGTCTAATTACAGAAACGTATCCGACTCACACGATAATAGTAGGCGGTGATTAACATTTACCCTCGATCTGATGGCGAAATTATATTTTCAAATCAGGAGGTACGCATAAAACATCGTGCGAAATTGTACTCAATGCATTCTCCGAGAATTACTTGGAGCAGTTAGTTCATAAGCCAACTAGAATTGTAAATGGATGTGAAAACACACTTGATCTCTTAGCAACGAATAATCATGAGCTCATAACGAGCATCAAAACGGATACAGGTATTAGTGAACAAATGTTCAAATGTTTGTAGATCTTATGGGACTTAACTACGGGGTCATCAGTCCCTAAGCTTACAAACTACTTACGAACTAGCTAAGACTAAGGACGGCACAAATATCCATGCCCGAGGGGGGATTCGAACCCCCGACCGTAGTGGCCGTGAAGACCGTGACTAGCGCGCCTCAGTCCTCTCGGCCACCGCGGCCGGCTATTAGTGAACACAGAACTGTCGTAGCGAGATTGAATATCAAAAGTCCAAAAGGTACCAAAAATAAACGAAAAGTATATTTGTTCAGGAAAGCAGATAGAAATAAAATACATTGCTTCTTGAAAGACAGATTCCACTCGTTTCTAACACTAAACGTAGGTGTAGACCAGATGTGGCTCAAATTCAAAGAAGTGGTATCGACAGCTATTGACAGTTTTATACCAAATAAATTAATAAAAGAAGGAGGCGATCCCCCGTGGTACACAAAAAAGGTCAGGACACCGATTCAAAAGCAAAGGAAAAGTCATACTAAATTTTAACGAACACATAATCCCCAGGATTGGCGATCCTACACAGAAGTTCGAAATTTAGCGAGGATTTCAATGCGAGATGCCTACAATACTTATCACAACGAAACTCTTTCTCGAAATTTGACTGAAAACCCAAAGAGATTTTGATCATACATTAAATATACTAGGGGAAAAACACAAACAATACCCTCACTACGTGATAGTAATGGCGATCCTGATGATGACATCGCTACTAAAGCACATAGCTTTTAGAAACTCATTCACCAAAGAAAACGAATCCAATATTCCAGATTTCGACTTACGAACAGACGCCGTAATGAGTAACGTATAAGCAGATATCATCGGAATAGTGCAGCAACTAAAATCACTTAACAAGAACAAGTCTTCTAGTCCGGATTGTATACCCATTAGATTTCTATCTGTTTATGCCTTACTTAAAAGCCATATACAACCGCTCTCTCATAGAAGGATCTATACAAAAAGATTGGAAAGTTGCACAGGTCACACCTATATTCAAGAAAGGCAGTAGGAGTAACCCACTAAACTATAAACCTATTTCATTGACTTCAATTTGCAGCAGGGTTTTGGAACATATCCTGTATTCAAATATTATGAATTATCTCGAACAGAACGATCTACTGACCCAAGGTCAACACGGATTTAGAAAATATCGTTCATGCGAAACACAGCTAGCTCTTTTTTCACACGAAGTGATGGGTGCTGTCGTCAAGGGTTCGCTAATCGTTTCCGTATTTCTTGATTTGCAGAAGGCTTTTGACACCGTACCTCACAAACGGCTTTTAATCAAATTTCGTGGTTATGGTATATCACCCGAAATTTGCGTTTGGATAGGGGATTTCCTGTCAGAGAGGACACAGTTCGTAGCAATTGATGGTAAGAAATCGACTAAAACAAAGGTGATACCGGGCGTTCCACAGGGTAGTGTTATTGGTCCTCTGCTGATCCTTTTTTTGTTTTTTGTTTTGTTTTTGTTGTTGTTTTAGGGCGCACAACTTCTACGGTCATTAGCGCCCAGACAAGAGCATAGATTCGCTAGATCTAAAAAAAAAAAAAAATAAAAAAAAAATAAAATAAAATAAAAAAAAAATAAAAAAAAAAATTGGTGACTGTCAGAACATCAAGAAGAGGCTAAAAACGAAAGATAAAAGACAATTAAAAGGGTTAAATATCCTTCGATAAGTTGGCCAAGTTGATAAAACGCAAAACTCGAGCAGCTGCTCGTGTGTCATCAGCTAAAATTTCCTCCAGAGTAGACGGAAAGTGAAGGGCTACACGGAGACGATTAAAATTGGGACAAGACAGTAAAACATGTCGCACTGTCAGCAGTTCACCGCAGGAGCACAGCGGTGCAGGGTCGGCGGATAGCAAGTGACGGTGGCTGAAACGGCAGTGACCGATCCGCAACCGGGCCAGGATGACCTCCTCCCGCCGAGAGGGGCGTGAGGAGGTCCTCCAAGTGGTCGGGATCGGTTTTACAGTTCTCACTTTATTGTTGTACAGTGAAAACCACGCACTGTGCCAGGACGACACGATACTCCGGCGAAGAGCCCGTTGAACATCGTCCGATGGGACACAAAAAGTAGCCATGCGAGGCAAGAGAGCTGCGGACTTGGCTGCTATGTCGGCGGTCTCATTCCCGGGCACTCCCACGTGGCCAGGGACCCACAGGAAAGAAAGGTGACAGCTGTCATCTGTTAGCAACTGAAGGGAGCGTTGGATCCGATACACGAGAGGATGGTTTGAGAAAGGGTCCTTAAGACTCTGCAGGGCACTAAGGGAGTCCGAACATATGGCATAGAAAGGTTCGCGGTGGCGGCAGGTGTACAAAACGGCCTGGTGGAGGGCAAAAAGCTCTGCCGTGAAATTCGAGCACCGGTCAGGGAGCTTGTATTGGAAACGGTTGTCCTCGACGACGAAGGCAGATCCGACACCGGCAGTGCTCTTGGAACCATCAGTGTAAATAAATGTGGCATTATCGAACCGCGAACGGAGTTCGACAAGCCTCGAGCGGTATACCAAATCCGAAATGCTCTCCTTGGGGAGCGAACTAAGTTCAAGGTGAGTGTGAACCTGGGCCTGATGCCACGGTGGCAATGGGCTTTCGCTCAACCGAAAGGTGGAAGGAAGGGTAAAATCGAGCCGCTGTAGTAGGGGGCCAAACCGAACTCCAGGTGGAAGCAAGGCAATCGCAGACAACTGATATTGGCGATCGAGCGAGTCGTCAAAAAATAATCGGTAAGATGGATGGTTGGGCATCCACCGCAAGCGGCATGCGTACCGAAAAGAGTATGTCACGCCGAGTGGTTAAGGGTAATTCAGCAGCCTCGGCATACAGACTTTCAACAGGGCTGGTATAAAATGCACCGGTTGCAAGACGTAATCCCCGATGGTGGATAGAGTTGAGACGGCGGAGAATCGACGGCCGTGCAGAAGAGTATACAAGGCTTCCGTAGTCGAGCTTCGACCGAACAATGGCCTGGTAAAGGTGACGCAGGACGGTACGATCCGCTCCCCATGACGTGCCACTGAGGACACGAAGAACATCAAGGGATCGGGCACAACGGGCAGCCAGGTAGGACACGTGTGTGGACCAGCAAAGTCTACGATCCAACATGAGTCCCAAGAATTTCGTAGTCTCCACAAAAGGGAGAGCAACAGGGCCGAGATGTAGAGAAGGTGGAAGAAATTCCTTGTATCTCCAAAAGTTGATACACACCGTTTTCTCAGTAGAGAATCGGAAGCCGTTTGCGATGCTCCAGGAATATAGACGGTCAAGACAGCGTTGAAGGGAACGCTCCAAGAGACACGTCCGCTGGGCGCTGCAATAAATTGCGAAATCGTCAACAAAAAGAGATCCGGAGACGTCGGCTGAAAGGCAATCTACGATCGGATTGATTGCAATGGCAAAGAGAGCCACACTCAAGACGGAGCCCTGTGGTACCCCATTCTCCTGGCAAAAGGTATCTGACAAAACAGAGCCCACCCGTACCCGGAACTTGCGATCCGCCAAAAACGCTTGAATGAAAAGAGGGAGGCGGCCCCGAAGGCCCCATGTGTGCAATGTGCGGAGAATTCCCGCTCTCCAACAGGTATCGTATGCCTTCTCCAAGTCGAAGAACACTGCTACGGTTTGACGCTTCTTTAGAAAGTTATTCATAATGAAGGTCGACAACTTAATGAGGTGATCAGCAGCAGAGCGGTGTAGACGAAAACAGCATTGGATATTAGTCAGGAGGCGGCGAGATTCGAGGAGCCAGACCAACCGAGCGTTAACCATGCGTTCCATCACCTTACAGACGCAGTGAGTCAGAGAAATGGGGCGATAACTGGAAGGAAGGTGTTTGTCCTTCCCTGGTTTGGGAATGGGGACAACAATGGCTTCACGCCAACTTTTGGGAACATGACCTTTGGTCCATATGCGATTGTAGGTACTAAGAAGAAAGCACTTGCCCGCAGGAGAGAGGTTCTTCAGCATCTCAATATGAATAGAATCGGGCCCGGGAGCAGAAGATCGGAAAAGGGCGAGAGCACGGTCTAGCTCCTGCATGGTGAAGGCGACGTTATAATTTTCACGATTAAATGAGTGGAAAGAAGGCGGACGTGCCTCCTCTACCTGTTTGCGAGGGAGAAAGGCAGGGTGGTGAGGGGCAGAGCTCGAAACCTCCGCAAAGAAACGGCCCAATGCGTTGGATACATCAGCGGGGTCCACGAGGACTGTGTTCTCCACGGTCAGGCCAGGAATCGGGGAGTGGACCTTAATGCCGGATAAACGGCGGAGGCCACCCCAAACAACCGTGGAGGGAGTAAAACGGTTAAAAGAACTAGTAAAAGTAGTCCAGCAAGCTTTCTTGCTGTCGTTTATGATACGACGACATTGCCCTCTCATACGTTTATAATGTGTGCAATTTTCCAAAGTTGGGTAGCGGCGAAAGGTGCGTAACGCACGGCGCCGGGCTCTAAGCGCGTCGCGGCAGGCTGCAGTCCACCAAGGGACCGGCACACGACGTGGAGAAGATGATGTACGAGGTATGGAATGTTCGGCAGCGGTGAGAATAACCTCTGTGAGTTATTCGACCTGACTGTCACAGCTGGGAAAATTCTGATCGTGAAAAACAGCCATGGAAGAATAAAGCCCCCAGTCGGCTTTAGAAATGTTCCAACTGGTGGGACGAGGAGATGGGGAATGATGCAGGAAGTGGATGATACAAGGGAAATGGTCACTCGAGTACGTGTCAGAAAGTGCATACCACTCAAACCGACCGGCAAGCTGAGGTGTGCATATCGCAAGGTCTATGTGGGAGTAAGTATGAGTTGTGTCAGAAAGGAAGGTCGGTGCACCTGTGTTGAGGCAGACAAGATTGAGGTGTTGGAGAAGGTCCACTAAAAGGGAGCCTCTCGGACAAGGCGCCGGAGAGCCCCATAGGGGGTGGTGGGCATTGAAGTCGCCTACCAACACGAAAGGTGAAGGGAGCTGGTCGACGAGGTGTAGCACATCTGCCCTAGTAAGGGCAGATGACGATGGCGAATAGATATTACAGAGGGAAAAGGTAAATGTGGATAGAGTGATGCGGACGGCAACTGCCTGTAGGTGAGTATGCAATGTAATGGGATGGTAATAGACGCCGTCTCGAATGAACATCAGAACCCCTCCACGGGCTGGGGTACCTTCCACGGGTGGCAGGTCGAAACGCACAGAGGTGTAGTGGGGAAAGACTGCACGATCACTTGGACGCAACTTAGTTTCTTGGAGACAGACTAGAAGCGGGCAGTGCAATCGAAGGAGTAGTTTTAACTCCTCCCGATTGGAACGAATGCCGCGAATATTCCATTGAGGGAGTGCCATGATAAAAAAAATGAGATAAGAAATGAGGATAAAAACGAACAAGCAAGAGGGGTCACCTCGACGGCCGCTGAGGACCAGATTTCGAGGGAGCACTGCTATCACTGTCTAGGGGCAAAGGGTCGTGGTCCATAGGTTCGACCGACGCGCCTGCCACCTCCCTGAGTTGATCAGGAGGGGCAGTTTCCACCGCCGGTAAAGGGCCGGGCGCCCGGCAGACGGAGCGTCCCTGTAAAACAGAAGACGGCCGAGGCCGGCAACTGTTGGGCGGCGTGACGGATGGGTCACGCCTCGGCGGGGAAGGTGAGGAACTCTTTTTCTTGTTGGCTCTTCTGGAACATTGACGGTGAGAAGAGGCAGATGACGATTGGGAAGCCTGAGAACGCAGAAAATCCTCACGGACGGGTTCCTTTTTCAAAGTCCGGGCATCTTGTTTAGGTGCCTGCAGTTTACCAGAGGTTGACGATGACTGTACTTTAGAAGCAGCAGGAGGAAGCGGGGACGTGGAACGGGCAATCTTCGGGCTGGCGGATCGCACAACTGTGTCAGCGAAGGTAAATCACAGGTCTGGGTGCTTGAATCCTTAGTAGGTCGAATGGAGGTGAGGACCTTACTGTATGTGCCCGCTGGGAGGACAGTGGGCTTTCGACTCGCCAACAACTTTCGAGCGGCAGATGTTGATACCTTTTCCGTAACCCGAATTTTCTGGATGACCTTTTCATCCTTGTATACAGGGCAATTGCGAGAGGAAGCCGCATGGTCACCGTTGCAGTTAAGGCAGTGAGGGGACGGAGGTGGGCAATCCCCCTCATGGGCGTCCCTACCACAAGTGACACATTTTGCTGCATTCGTGCAAGATTCACGGGTATGGTTGTACCTGTGGCATTGGAAACAGCGCGTTGGGTTTGGAATATAAGGGCGGACAGAGATAACTTCGTACCCTGCTTTGACCTTCGACGGGAGTTCAACTCTGTCGAACGTCAAAAACACAGTACGAGTCGGTGTCAGCTGGTTATCTACCTTTTTCAAAACCCTATGCACGGCTGTGACACCCTGATCGGACATGTAGGTTTGTATGTCTTCGTCAGACAACCCGTCAAGGGATCTCGTGAAGACTACCCCCCCGTGACGAGTTGAGTGTGCGATGCGCTTCTTCCTTGACAGGAAACGTGTGTAAAAATGTAGTCCGGATTAGTTTCTGAGCTTGGAAGGCACTGTCAACTTCCAGCAACAATGTGCCATTGCGCTGACGCGAACAGGTTTTAACAGGGCCAGCTATTGCATCTACACCTTTCTGGATGCCGAAAGGATTGACAGACGTGAAGTCTTTTCCATCGGTGCGAGAGACAACAAGAAATTTCGGTAGATTAGGCAGAGTCTTCTTTTGCTGAGGCGAATCTATCTTGGTCAACGTCACTGAAGAAGAGAAGGAAGTCATCGCGGAAGTGTCCCCCGTGATTACCGGCGTCTCCCATGGCGCGCTCCTTCCTAGTGGGGGCCCTCTACGAGGGCTTACCTGCCTTAGGTGATTGTTCACACCTCAGGTCACACCTCAGGTCACACCTCCCGAGAACTGACGGAGAGACCAATCGGCATGTTCGGAAGGTACCAGCTCGGGTAATCACCCCTCCCTGGGCCTGGCCTTTACCAGGGGGTACGTACGTGCCCTACTTGTCTACCCGGGGCGGGGAATTACGCGTTACCCCGTCACCTGCTATGCATGATAATGCGTGGGTCGGCCTTTAGACACGCACAGGGAGGAAAGAAGAAGAATAGAGAAAGTGAAGAGGAAGAAGGAAAGAAGTGTCTCAAACGCCGAGCCGGAGACTAATGAGGAGAAGAAGGCTAGGAGAGTACAAGGAGAGAAAGACAGAAACAAAGGGTAAGAAAGGAAGGAACCAAGGAATAAGAGAAACGACAACAAGAAACCACCTTAACTCACGAAATACACCCGTCTCCGGGCGAAGGCATAAACCGGGAGGGAAAGTGAAGCAGCCTGGGGCAGAAGAAAGGCTGCTCCGGCTCCGGGCCCCGTGCGCGCCACACACGTACCCACAAAAGAACTGTGGGCCCCCTGGGGGGTCTGCTGTTCCTAATTTACATAAACGATTTAGGGGAAAATGTAAGTAGTTCTCTTAGGTTGTTTGCAGATGACGCCGTCATTTAACGTCTAGTAAAATCATCTGAAGATCAAAACCAACTGCAGAACGATCTGAATAAGATATCAGTATGGTGTAAAAATTGGCAATTGACTCTAAATAATGAGAAGTGTGAAGTCATCCACATGAGTACGAAAAGAAACCCGACAAACTTTGTTTATAAGATAAGTCAATCAAAAGTGAAGGCCGTAAACTCCACTAAATACCTAGGAATTACTATTACTTCAGACTTAAATTGGAAAGAACACGTAGTTAACGTCGTGGGAAAGGCGAATCAGAGACTGCGTTTTATTGGCAGAACCCTTAAAACATGCAACAGAACTACAAAAGAAACTGCATACACTACGCTTGTCCGTCGATTGTTGGAGTATTGCTGCCCAGTATGGGATCCTTATCAGGTGGGTTTGACGGAGGACATCGAAAGAGTTCAAAGAAGGGCAGCTCGTTTCGTATTGTCACGATACAGGGGAGACAGCGTTACGGAAATGATACAGGATCTGGGATGGGAATCAGTACAACAACGGCGCTTATCGCTGTCGCGTGGGCTACTTACGAAAGTCCAATCCCCAACATTCTCCTCCGAATGCAAAAATATATTGTTGACTCCCACTTACAAAGGTAGAAATGATCATCAGAATAAAATACGAGAAATCAAAGTTCGAACGGAGAG